>OY728133.1:1194143300-1197054300 GCA_963277665.1 Viscum album
CACAATTATAAGCCTCCTTTTCAACTCCTTAAAGCTTTCTTCACATTCATCACTCTAAGAAGACTTTACTCCCTTTAGAGTTAGATTGGTAATAGGGTTGGACAATCGGGAGAAATTTCTCACAAATCATCGATAATATCCAGCTAACCCCAAGAAGCTACGGATATCCGTTACTGATGTTGGCCTCGACCAACCCTCAATTGAATCTATTTTGGAGGGGTCCATAGATATCCCATTTCTTGTGATGATATGTCCCAAGAATGAGACCTCCTTCAACCAGAACTCACACTTTCTGTACTTTGCATAGAGCTTCTCCTTACGCAAAGTCTCTAGTACAGTTTTTAAATGCTCCTCATGATCCTCCTTGGTTTTGAAGTATATTAGAATATCATCTCTAAATACTACCACAAATTTGTCAAGCTAATCTATAAAGACTCTATTAATAAAGTCCATGAATATTGCTGGAGCATTGGTGAGTCCGAAAGGTATTACTATGAATTCATAGTGCCCGTATCTTGTGAGAAAAGCAGTCTTGGGGATATCTTCCTTCTTCAACCTTACATGATAATATCCCAACCTCAAGTCCACCTTGGAGAAGTATTGTGCTCCACGCAACTGATCGAACAAGTCTTAAATTCTTGGGAGAGGATACTTGTTTTTTATCGTGATTTTTTTAAGTTCACGATAATCGATGCAAAGACGCATTTACCCATCCTTCTTCTTGACGAAGAGGACTGGTGCACCCCATGGTGAAGCACTTTGGTGTATAAACCCTTTATTCAGATTCTCCTGTAGTTGTTTCTTCAGCTCTTCAAGCTCTACAACTACCATTCTATATGGAGTCTTGGATATTGGTAAAGCCCAGAGTATAAGTTCAATTGATATCTCAACATCTATTTTGGGAGGAAGACAAGGAAGTTCATTGGGAAACACTTCCACAAATTCCCTCACAATAGGCATTTCTTCAAAGATGGTTTTTTCTTTGGACTCAATCATCTGAGTCAGATACGCATGCTTATAGGGAAATAATATCCATGATTGAGATGATGGAGCTAAAGGAGATTCATCTTCCTCCTGACACTTGTAAAGAATTGGGGGTCGATTCTCCATATGGAGTGTGATTTCCCTCTCCCAACAATTTATGTTGGCTCTATATAAGGAAATCCAATCCATGCCAAGAATTGCATCAAATTCCACCAGAGGGAGTATAATGAGGTTCACCGAGAAATTCAATCCACATATTATAACAGGGGAGGACTTATACTCATGGGATGCAATGATTTCCCCATTTTCCGTACTCACCAACATCTTCACTTCCATGATTTGTGGTGGTGCTGGGGTTGTTCTACTAAACTTTCGAGATATAAAAGAATGCGTTGAACCTGAATCAAAAATGACGTTCGTCATTCTTGAACGAATAACTAGTGTACCTATCACCACTTCATTTTCGGTGTTCACTTTGGCAGAATTGATGGAAAAAGCTCTTCCTTGCTATCTTAGAGGTTGTTGGTTGCCTCCGAAAACCCTTGGATTAGGGCACTGATTCGAAAAATGACCCGATTCTTTGAATTTGTATCATTGAACAATGCGTTGAGGTTCGAACAGAGCGTTCCTCTCCTATGTCGCATCCGAAGGTCTTTCTTGCCGACAATTAACAGCTAGGTGCCCTTCCCTTCCACACCTGAAGCATTTCCTTGTCCCCTTAAGGAAATTTCCAGTGTGCTTCTTTCTGCACTTTTGGAAAGTGGGGTGCTGGATCTTCTTAGAACCATTGGATTTATCCATCAGACCACCAACATTTAAGTAAAACTTACGCTTATTGTCCCCATGATACCCATGTGATTCCCTGATCTCCATTTCGACCTTGAGGGCACATCGTACAATTTACTCATAGCTGTCGAAGTCATGGATCGCTAATGTTTTACGGAAGCTAGGCTTCAGCCCACCAAAGAAGCGGTCAACCTTGCATTCGGGGGTAATGACAAAGCCGGAAGCATATCGTGCAAGCCTTGTGAACTTTTCCTTGTATTCTCCAACAAATTATTCATCTTTTTCTCGAGGGAAAGGAAGTATCTTTCCATCTTAAGCCGGAGGGTGCACGGAAAATATTTATCGAAAAACATCTTCCGGAAATCCTTCCATTCCAATGCCTCTATCTACTCCTCAGGCTTCGTATTTTTGATCAATTTCCACCATTGATCAGATTCACCCTCCATACGATAAGTCGTAAAGAGAACCTTCTCTTGTTCAGAACATTGAAGGATATAGAATATCTTTTTAATGGAGTTGATCCATTGTTCAGCGATCATGGGATCAGATGATCCACTAAAAGTAGGAGGCCTTTGTCTCATGAAGATCTCAATAGTGACTTGTTCTTTCTTGGGGGGGGGGGGGTTGAACGTTCCACTTTAACGGTGTTTCTATTCAAAACTTGAGTTAGCTGATAGAGAAGTGTGACAAAGTTCACGATTCCCGCTCCCATTGGATTGGGCATCTCATTAGTACAGTCATCACATTGATCTTTACAACGGTTATTAGCCCGAGTCCTCCTATTACTGGACATTTGCTGGAATAAAAGGAAAGTTAGGGGTAACACATAAAGGGTAATCCAAAGACAAAAGTTGATGACTTATAAATAAACTTTTATTTCCATAACTCATGAGTCTATAGGCTTCAATCTAGGATTTTTATGATATACTTTATAACATATATTCTTAGGGGAATTTTTTTTAATTCCATTAATAAGGGTTCATACCAAGCTTGTGAATTTATCAAAACATATCCCCCAGGAGTATTTTAACCAAGAGTGCAGCAAGGCCCGTTGTCATGCACCAGTTCTCGTTCGAGTCTAGCTCAAAGTGGTGTTTTCGGGTTTTACACCTAGGATACATCTGTGCCAGAGCCGCCTCTACCTACTCGTATCTAGACAGGGATGTATTTGTTTGATAAACCACTTAATCGGTACATACCAAAACTTAGGGATGTTTTTATTATACTTAGTCTTGTATCTAAGGCTTTACTAGGGTTTCTTAATCCCAAAAATAACTAAACCTATCCTCTGATACTAACTATGACAACCCTTCTTTTTATTACAAACTTAAACATGATTTATTACATAAAACATCACTTGATACAACAAAGAATATCAAGAGGTTTAGTGTCTTTGGGGATTAGTATCATTACATTGAAACTTAAAACATGAAATACAACATCTTAATTGAAAACTTCCTTTACATGACCACTACATTCCTTCGTACTTAGCATTGCATGGGATAACCTGAGGACATGCATAAGAAAAGGGTGAGCTATAAAGCCCAGTAAGGGAGAAAACATGGAATAACATGATGAGTACAGTACATGTTAGAAAATAGGAATATCAATAGAGAATAAGAAAAACATGAACATAAAGGCATGATAGAGCATGATAATCATAACATGGAAATGTGGCAACAACACTTAACATGAAATTAGCATGAGCCAAGGCTCATTGCACATGGAGCATGAGTAAATCCTCATTGCACATAAAGCACGAGTAAAACCTCGTTGAACTTGAATTAGAATGAGTCAACACTCATTTCATATGACATATCATGATACTATACTTTACCCAATGCATTGGAGTGCTATAATGGCGCACCCTTCTTAAACATTTCATTTCATGTATAAGGGTACCACATGGATCATAAAACATGGATTCATAAAACATAATCATTTATTCCAAGACAAAGGATTTTGGAACTCATAAATGAAACTTTACAATCAATAAGTAAATGTGCATAAAGGTGAATACCCTTGATGGAGAAATGGTCATGGTATTCACTACACAATGACATTGGCTTAGAAAATCGGTGCGATTTCGACAGCGTAACGACGTGACATAAAAATTCATAAAAATGGTTGGTGAGAGATAAAGGGGTTCCTCATCATATTTACATGTAATGTACAGTAATGAGGACATATAGATACATTTCCCAACAATTGTAATGGAATTTAGATTCATGATAAAAAATTATTGCTTGAATGTAAAAGAAGAGAGAGAGGTTCTTTTCAGAATTTTGGCATAGTAACGGGTGTACATGGGAGGAATTTAATGAGAGAGAAAGGGGTATCCCATCATTAAAACAATAATAGGGATGTATGGGGGAGGTTTGAAACCATACCCCAACATTCATAATTGAAACTAAAAGGGAAATACAACTTAATGAAAATTGAAAAAATGAGAAAGGAAGAAAAAAACCCTTACTTGGAAGTGTGCTTCCAAAGGATTGAGAAAGGCATGAGAGAGGATTCTTGGGAGCTTGGGGCACCTTGGGAGGATTATATAGAGAGTTGGGCAGAGTTTGGACAAACTCCAGAGGATTTGAGTGAGGAGGAAGTGGGATCTTGGGTGGGTTTATATAGGAAAGGTGAGGGAATTCTTTATTATTTAGGTTTGGGACCCCTTATATTAAATTAATCCAACCCACAAACCATCCCATGGTTTTTGACCATAGATTTTGGAAAAGAGAAGAGGAAAACAATATTTTATAAGGACAAAGTCCGAACTTCTTAAAATATTAGGGTTGCTTATGTGGAGGTTAGTCACACGCCCATGTAAATTAATTTAAAAATACAAGGTGTTTAATAAGTCTTGAGGGGTCCATTAATGCTTTGAAAAGTAAGTCAAAAAACACAAAATCAGATTATTTTAATGTTAAAACATATATTGTCCGAACATAAAGATTATAGTATTTTATTAAATCACTATTGGGTCATTATGATGTCATAAAAGACATTATATATTTAAACAATATTTAATTTTTACCCAAAAATTTGACTGTCTCAGAAAATTATGAAAAATTCACCTTTGGATAATTTCGACGTCCTGATTCCAGAAATAACATTTATTTTATCTAAATAATTTTCTAAATATGTTAATTTTCACTTTTAAAATAAAAACCTCTATTTATTGAAAATTCATGGGTTCTGACAGAAATGGATTTGAAACCTTAATAAAAATTATAATTGCATTCATAAAATTATAAGATCATTTATATTTAATAAAAATTAATTTAATAATAATAAAATTTGATTAAAATTTTATTTAATTCAAAAATACCTTAATAAAAAAATATATTTCTTAATTAAAGAATAACTAAAAACACTATTTGTACTTTAAAAATTATTTAAAATGTATCAATAATGACAAGAAAGTATAAAAATTATTATATTCAAAAATAATAATGTACATGAACATAGTACTATAGATTCGTTACATAACCCCTCAAAACAGCCGCATAAGACCTAAGGGTAAGGTGTGCGATGGTGACAGACTCTTGGGGTGGCTCGGATAACATCGCTCGAGTGGTAATTTCTATCAACTTCCACTTTTCCGGTAGACGGTCCCGTTCGAGATTGACATGATGAAGCTCATCTTGGGCTTGGTCAAGAACGAAGCCCAAGGATGTCACCTCTTTTCCGAGATCCTATAAATGGGCTTTGTATGGGGCAATTCTACTGGATAAGGCCATCGCTTCCTTTGTCTGAGTAAATTGGATTTGTTAAAGTCCTATTTTTATACTAATCATGTGATCACTGTTCAACGGATATATTAGAAACTATCAAAATTCTTAACATAAACCCAAATAAGTTGACATTTTATATAAACATAAAGAGACATTTAATTAGATCAAGAGGGATTTCCATTAATGAAACTTTGGGTCGTTACAGACCTCATGACATTAAACTATTTGGAGCTATTCCTTTCCTTAGGACATTAAATGAAAACATTTATTCTAGAACTATCTATGGATAGATTACTATAATAAAATGATACATAGTAATGCCCAAAAATTTATTTTTAGGCCCATTTGTATGATCATTTTTTATTTTTTTGACGGGTGATCCAAATTCCTTCTCACATGATGTAGAACAGAATGATTCAAAAGTACCCCCCACTTCACATATGTTGAACCAATATCATTACCACGTGACATAAAACAACATATGTCTATAATGTAAATCTCTGTCCATGTCGAATATCCTATGTCATTTCCATATGGAACTAAAATTCATAGATCATCTATAAATATGTACTTATTGATTCTCATTTCAAATGAGAAATGTAGGGACACCTCTATCCTATATCGTGGTCCAACCAATACATTATAAAAAATTTATGGTTCTACACCCCTTCTGTCTCTGAATTACAGGGAGACCCGTTCTGTTTCTTATTTCACAAACTGAGCATAGATCACGTGATCTTAGGAATTGTTTTATAGACATACTTTTACAAGCAATGCATAAATGTAAAAAATAGGTCCATTATTATTCTAAATGAACAAACATAAAAGGAATACTAAGAGTCATTTTTTCATGATGTTAAACTGAACGACATATGTCATTGCTTTATGACATTAAACTATGTAGTTTTTAGAACTAAATTTGGTTTGATTATAATTTTCCTAAGATATGTAGTGATTACTATACATCCTCTTTTGGGCCCAACTGTAATAACCCATCAATTCATCTTGGCTTCTCCATTTTTGTATCCTTGGGGTTTTCTTGTGGCGTAGAATTGGTTTGGGTTATCGGGATAACAATGTTGTATTTCCTAGAAACACTCTATATTTACCCCATATGTACCAAGGTATGTACCTACTTTCCAAGGGATTGAGGTTATCTGGGTTTTCAAGCCTCACTACTATTGGGAACAAGCATGGTTGGGAGGATGGGAGGTTAGGCTCCTCACACCATTTTGGAGGGTATTATTTCATACTCCAGGAATATCTTATATATTTAATATATGTCCATGAATCTCTTTTGAACCCTGATATGGGACTGATCACCCAAAATAAATTTTTTTGGTTAAATATTTTTTATTTACAAAATATTGTGATCTCTTTAGTGAATCCATTTGATTGTATTTGTGGTTTTCCATAAATTTCCAGTAATGGGTGGAAGCTTACATAATGAATCTATATATCCAAGTCCATGAGGATGTGCTACCATATATGGAGGTAGTTAATATCTTAAAAGATTTAGCCATTATGAGGTGTCCTATGTATCCTAGTTATTCTAGGAACAAAAAACTATGTAGTTCATTAGTCCCATTCACTTTAGCTTTATAAATAGGGGTCATATGTGTGCATACTAAGACACAAGATTCTTGAGATCAGTTCTCCAGGATACAACCTTCCTATCCTAATTATGTTAGGAATCAAAGCCATCATAGTCCATCCATGACATTGGGACTGGCCCCAAGGTATTTACCCTTTTATGAGGGGTGTTCATATTGTACCACTCATCGGGGCTTAATACTGGGATTTACCTATTGAGGGGAGATTCATGATGTCAAGTGAAATTATCCTTGCTTCCCACTAGAACCATTTTATCTATGCACAATTTGTGAAATATTGGGGATCATATGATGAGTTACATGGTGTATCTATATGGGACATGTATTCTAGGACAATCTATGGGATGTTTGGTATTGATTTCAGGCCTTGTAATGGTGTCTTATGTTTCCCAGTTATAGTGAGAATCAGAGTTATCATATTTTATTTTATATCAGGGCATGCACAATGAGGCTTCTCTTGTACCACTAGGGTGTATAGTGTAGATTCCATGATCATTGAAACACCCTAAGTCCACGTGATCTAGTCTTGTTGTGAGAAACAAGTGTTAGCAGATGATCAATTCCATTTATTTTGATAAGGTATTGGATACTGGGATCACCCTAGATGACCAATATGAAGCTCTAAACATTAATATGTGTCCAATATATAGTGAATATGGAAGGAATTTGTGTTTTAGTAATTCCCATTATATTGGGTCTTATATATTAACATTTCCTTTATTGATCGAGGATTACATGCCAATGATACACAATGTTGTCAAGTATTGGGATGCCATTTGGACTTGGCCTATTTTTCTAGAGGGTGTCGCATGACCTAGTCAATTTTACCAGAGGGATATTGAATGATATAGATAGTTCCCTCAAGGGGTAATCACATGTCCTGCCTAACACTTCTAGAGGGCATTGTGAGTGTTCACTGACATTCCCCGAGGGAGTCATGAGAACTTGGTTTTCATGCCATGTTGCATCCACGAAAGATGACTGATACAAGTGAATTCCATTATATGAATCAGGAAATATATATGAAATACATTTCAAGTATCATATGATAGATATAGAGGGGTTGATGTGATCAAAGTGCTATCCATGGGAGGTCTGTGCGGTTTGTTTTGGCATGTTCGTAGGATTTTGCAAGGCCCAGATAGCATGCCGGAAGAGATTCATGAGATCTAGGAAATATTTCATGTCATTGTGAATAGTTTTTGGTGAATTTTTTTGAGTGAAATAGGGAAAATTAGTAGGTATTTCCATTGATTAATTCACATTTAATCTCGATTATAACCATTGCATTGCAAATGCCTTAGGTTTATTGAGTTCTAGTTCCTTTGAGTCTCACATGATCTGGTAGAAATGTGATGTGTTCTTCAAAAGTTTTTATAGTATACCTTTAGGTGATCTATGAATGCTCACAAAAATAACCTTATGTATAGAACATGATTTTTCATCTATACACCTATGAATTACCTGAGATAAAGTGGATAGTTGTGTGATCATTTGATCTGAGAAATCCATCGGGGTTGACAGTCGAATCACCTAAAGTCCAAGCATCCAGAGTCTCAAAGTTCATCCTTATGATGTTAGAGTGGGAAATTTATAGGAATATCCACACAAAAATTCTAGATTTTATATGACAATCCTATCACAATTCATGGATGGAGTCGACAACAGAGCCTGACACCATGAAGTTTCATGAGGATCTGATGTGGACCACTCCGAGGTCATCACCTGATTTCTAGTGGTCACAAGTCACTCTAGACAATGATACCATTAATGGATTACATCTAATCAATTAGGACATTTTTATCATCCAGATATGTCTAAGGACTTCTTCATTTCCATGTTTACATGCCTAAGGGCCTTCGTAGGATCCATGTGCCTTTTGAAAGGCAAATGTAAGATACATGGTTTCTTGTATGCGGATTTCTATGAGACAGGGATGACTTTTCCAAGGGTTCTACAGGATGGAATAGTGTAATTTCTTAGCATATCATAAGTATTTAATGACTATGAGTACCCTCTATTTCCTCAAAATTTTATTTTCCATTGTTTTATTTTACAATGTTTGGGTTTCATGCAGGATTACATGAGTAATGAAAAGGAATAATACTCTATTTTTTGGTTATCCATCATGTGAACAATATGGGTAATATTAAGTAGAATGATTATTTCATAGTTGAATTTATCAATTTTTCTATAGTGTTCCATGGAGATGTTGGGACATACCCGAGGAAATCTATGTGGTGAAGCTGGAAGGCAAGAGGGATTTCGCGAGATGAGGTGGACATGATGCTAAGGTATCGTGGTGTATCTCACGTCTCTAGGGTTGAATATCTGGTCCTAGAGTATGTCCTAGAATCTTCTTAACACACCAAGGAAAATGGATAGATTTGTGTATGAAATTATCATGCTTTCTCGTATGACCCATACTGGTCACATGACACATCACCCAAAACAAAAGTATTTTTCCTTGACAAAAATGAAGGAATCTCACATGAATCCCAATCGTTGTAAAATAAAAAAAGGTAATAAAATATACAGGACTCAGTAGATACCCTCATACATAAAATAATTTTAAAATGCTAAGGACGCCTATAGTGTAGTTTTGTGAGACCCCCAGACAAATCAACCTTTTCTCATAGAAAGTCTAAGACAAGTCATAGAGCGTATAGAGAATGCCTAAACATGCACATGGATCATAAAAAGGACATTTGGAATGTAAAAATTAAAATAAGGAAGTAATTACACACAAATTTTTGATCAAACAAGTCCCTATTATTTTTCTATAATACAATAAAGGTAGCGTTGATGATAGGGACCTGTGATGGCAAGAATTCAGGTGAAACCCTCAGAGCATTCTATGAAAGAGACTCTTGAAGTTGCATGGGGTTAGTCCCCTTCACCAACTACATCCTAGAATCAATAGATACTCACTGTATAAATCTCTAGACAACTATGGTGGTGAAACCTATATATTCCCCACTCTAACATGAAAATGATGAACTCTGAGACTCTCAACGCTTGGAATTTTGGGAATTTGTCTCTAATCCCCTCTATAATTCTCAGAAAAATATATCATGTGACTGGAAACCTTCCATCTGGTAATACACTGGGGGACAAAAAGGGTTATCATGCACCAAAAATATTGTTCTTACCATGATAATTTGTAGATCATGCAATGTTATTCTAGAAATACATTAAAAGAACCCATCACATTTCATCTATATCAGATGATACTCAAAAGAACTATTCCCGAATAATCCTAAGGCCTTCGTAACACAAGGTTTAAAACCAATATTAAAAGTTGAGGACTTGAGTGAATGACATGTTCTATATCCTCCATGTGATATACACGAGTCACCCAAAGTAACATGATAGTTCCCATACATGTCACCTATATGTTGTGACAATCCTCTAGCATGCAATGTGGGACAAAATAAATCCTTTGGACACGTAAAATCAAGCTGCACAGTCCTCCCATAGATGACATATTAGTCTCACAAAACCCTATGGGTCTATCATCTATCCCATGAAACATCCTTTAAATATACTTTCTGACTCATATATAAATGTTCACTCATATCAGTCATGTCTCATATATGCATTTTGGAATGACAAATGAGTTCTCACGACACACTATAGGCAAGTTAATGGAGACTTGAGATGCCCTCTAGAAATGTCAGCTATGAAATTCGATGGAATATAGAGGGAACCATCTGGATCTTGCGATGTACCTTTGGAAATGTCTTCTAGTTAATAAAACACCCTCTAGAAGTTTCAATTAAATAAAAATATAGTGAACATGATGTAAAAGATTTTTATACTACAATCAATTGGATACAAATCAAATATTTGGATTAAAACATCTCCAATTTTATTGAGAAACAAAATCTTTAACCCAACCTAAAATTCATTAATTATTTAATCTCAATAATGGGTAAAGCATGATAGACTACTTAGTTCATATCAATACATTTTTTCTACATTTTTCATGAAACAAAATGGTCAAACCAACATGATTTTTTGATACTGTGTTTATCCTTTAATAAAATAATGGACCAGCTCTTTATCCTTTAAAAGATAATGTAATTGATTAATAATGTACTCTTATATATTATTATTCACTAATATGATGTCTTATTTATTCTCTAGGACTCTCAGATTCCTTTAATCCCAAATGGCATCTTCAAATGTACGAATGGATTGTGATACCTAGTAATGCCCATAGAACACCTCAATGTGTTGTGAATAAATATTTGACATGATGATCATGTACATTGTATTCCATATAATACTTGGTCTAGATGCCCCAATGTATGTTGCCACCAAAAAAACATCCCTACAGATAGTTTCTGAATGTCTTGGTGTAGGGGTTCCATATAAATAACTCCATCCCAACATTTTAATCCAATCATTAAATTCTCTAGATGATGAATTCCAACTTGACATCCATCCCATGATAGGACACGTGAGAGGATGTGTCCCTTTTTTCCATCTTCAACTACATTGGGATCTTATCTCCAGGGTGCAACAACATATACATTCCCAACCTCAAGGAAGTGGATGAGGAGAATCACAATGTCACCCCAAGAACTAGAGAGATTCCATGGTGGGATCCCATTCATTATTATCATCAATATATGATTGTAATTTCAATAATGATATACAGATGAAGTTTTGACCTCCCCCACCATCCATGTTTTGGAATCCAAATATAGATCCCCCATGGGTTTCTTTATGATTCAAATCCAAAGTAAACTTATATCCATGACAATACCGATCTTTATGAGGCCCATTAGAGTTTCTTGATAGTGGCCCAAAATCAGTTCCATATCATTGTTATCAAGAATCCTCTAACATCATCACATCTATCCTTAGTTAATATGTAATCCCATGGATCACCCATTCCCATTGGTAGAAAGTATGGTTTATCATAATTTATCCTAGGATCATCCTAAATATGGCTGCCGACCAACCAATCGATACAGAGTGAACTGACCCATCCAACAATACAGACAAAACCATATAACCAAACAACATATCGCACACTGACCTATCAAATGGGATACATAATTGCGGAGCAGAACCATCCCTCTAATGTATCTTGCAATATGATATTAACTAAATATGATGACTCATCATCATATCTAAAAGAGACAACTACTTAACAGTATAATCATACCCTCCTGCAATCATCTGAGTTACAATATTTTGTGCCACCTTATGCCTCTGGCATATAAAACATGTGATTTATGGTATATTTAATTCATCTACATTTTGTATTATGAGATTTTTCGGTGTTTTAGAGTGTACTGATGATGGATCATGTGGATATTTCCAACATAGGAATCTTATTTTTGTTCCACATTGAAACTATCATCACCATCCACTCACCATAGAGTAGACAGAGGAAGAGGTGTCGTCATGGCCCATTCTATTCAGTCCCTTAAGGATGATAAGTAAATTTATGTGGCGGAGATGATCACTCAAATTTAATGATAGAAAATATATCTAGGGGAAATAATTGTGGGGACAATTCTGGTATATATTCCTAAAAAAATTGTATCATAAACTTGATAAAAAAATCCCACCTTGTAGTGATGTTCCCCAGATTATAGGGAAGGGGCATATTTATATTTTCATCCCTTCATCTGGTCAAATCAATACATTGTTCGAGCTCACCCATTACCACAAGGATAGGGGAATGATTATTTTTCCAATCCCCCCTAGCCACAATGGTTGGGATAATATCAATTTTTTCTACCCCCTCATCGAGGGTACTCTAGATTACATTGGAGCTCAGTTGTCTCCTAAAATCCTCTAAGAGAGTCAGGATTCATTAATTAATAGGATGTTTTTAAAATATTATATTCTTCCACTACTTCATCAACTACCACAAAAACTAATAATGACTGGGTCTCCACACTCTGGATTCCAAACTCTGTTATGTGCCCATTCAAACAAAGGTATATATAAAATGCAGGATAAAAATAATGGCCTCCCAAATCTTGATGAGATAAATTTGGAAAGTTATTTCAATAGAACTAAAACAAGTCATCAAATTCTTTTATTTTTTATCAATATTGACTGGATAAAACTACCAACAATGAAGAAGATGAGCAAGGCCTGGATGATAGACCATGAATATTAATTCACCTACCACTGATGTCTCTGGTACACTATAAAGAGTTTATTTTTCATTAAAAATTGGACGGAGTATTAGATAATTGATGTCTTGATAGTGATAGAGGATTTAAAAACCTATGAAATATCCATAACAGTCATCTAATCTGAATTGGAAATGTGGACCTCATTATAGGTAACAATATGATGAAGGAACCTGGGGCGCAAAAAAATCATTAAAGATCATACAATTTATTTTTTTGGGTATGTATTCATGTTAAAACATATAATCCACTTATCCCCTTGACCAAATTTCTAAAATAATTGCTTGTAATTCTATTTAATCACAAAAAATACAATCAAAGGAAATCTTTAACCATACCTTGTTTGTTTGAAGTTGTCTGTTTGATTCACTCATCGTCGATATGTTGTGGCTATATGATGCCAAAATAGAAATCCTCTAGATCTTCCTCACTTGCTTCAAAATTCTAGGATCATTGATCTATGTTTCCTGGGGGCTATCGCAAGAATTTGAAGAGATTTACAATGTCCCTTTTATCGCCTGAAGAATGAAGACTCGATTGTGAAACCAAGACTGATCCAACCTTATTTTTCATCCAGAATCTCTCTCCAAGAACTTGAGAGGAGAGGAGAATATAGTTTTCCTCTCTAAATTTGTGAAAATGGTAGACCTCATAATTCTAGAGGTTAAAATAAGCTTTTATACTAAAGTTATACTTTCCAAAATTTCACTTTGGTCCCTATAATGTAATCACCATCATTTTAGATATTTAATAACTTTTATGTCTTAATAAACTTATCATAAATGTCACAAATATTTCATCTCTTACTTGTAACACTATAAATTTTACGTGATAAAATATTAACCATTAACTTATACCATAAGCTCTCTAAATAATTTAATGTACCCTGAACATCCAATGTTCATTAAAAAAATAATATTTTTTTCATATTCACTTTTATGATAAAAAAATTTGTGAATACGATGAGAAATAAATTCAATCAGAATTATTCTAATCTAGAATAGTATAATTGACATAGTTTTAATTAAGATTTGTTAATCTCATCAATTATCCAACCCCACACGTGGGGCCCACTTCGTCCTAAACTCATATTCATTATAATATGTGGAATTTGATGATACACAAAGTGTGTGACCCTATAGGTCCTTATATTAATAACAATGAGTCTAACCCATTGACCAAGAGCAAATTCTAGTAACCCATCATGACCTATAAAGAGATAAGGAAAATCAAAGCAATGACTACCTTCCTATGAACATAGTTTGTGTAATGTAATATCTTTGTTAATTATATCTAAATAAAAAAGGATACACACTTATTTCATAATCCTTTTCCTTGAATTATTATTTGTTGATCTGTTTGTAATGTCTTACCATCGATTACCATGGTCATGAATTTAATCAAGGTTCTACCATCATAATCATCCAGGACTGAGATATATCTTCTTAAACTTAGAAGAGACAAATCCTTTCTTGATAATTAAATCAATGTCATGTAAATAATAACATTACCAACACAAAATATCTTTCCACAAATTCATTTCCATGTTTGTTCCCTCACTTCAAAGTACAGAATTAAATAAAATACATTGATAGTGATATCAATTCAGGAGACCGACAGACATGTCTATATATAGAAACAACCAATGACACAAAAAACATGTAGTGTTTTTATTAGAGGAAATGTACTAATTATCTCATATACTACATTGCATCATGTGAGAACATTATGAGAATAAGTCTCAATGATTATTAACCCCCATCACCTGATATTCACACATAATTTGTGTCCTATCGTAATGATATAATTAGACCATAGAAAATTACTTTATGATTATTTTCATAGTATCTACAGATTCTCATTGTATCCTGGGATCTTCTATATCACTTTGATACAACATGTAATGTAAAAGAATTACTAGAAACATAGTGAATTTATAAGTGTCAACATTATTAAGGAATGATAAACACATGTATATATGTAGTGATAAAAAAAATTTCAACACAAGGTGGGTCTAGGGAACCCACTTTCAACATATTATTCATCTTAGTAACACGAATTTAAAATAAAAAATATGTCCTAGTATCATTACATTAATAATAATGAAAAAACCTTAGTTTCATGAAGTTAAACTATATGACAAAATCCTTTTTTCACGATGATAAACTATTTGTCAAAATCCTTAATTCACCACATAAAACTACATGGAATACATCTCAGTTATACAACGGTAAAATATGAAACATCTTAATCTCTGAGAAATATATTCATCATAATGTGAAAGTTACAAAATATTATTTTCTCAACATATTTCAAAAGAACTCAGAGATTCACTGATCCAAACCCTTTAGGGGACAATGGAGTTCAAGATAGAAGTCACTGTAGCCGAGGATTCCTGAGAAGAGACTATGTCATTAGTTTTCAAAGACACTATAATTTTACAGAATGTGATCATCAATAAATTATCCTAGGGAATATAAGACCCCTATATGATTCAAGAAAATATGACAATGGTCAACCTTATAAGGGCACTATAGAAAAAAGATTTATTGATTATACCCATCCCGATGAAAAGCCTATGATATTTAGGATATAGTGAGGTGGACCTATCTTCTAAAAAACAACCATTTAAGGATATTATAAGAGATAATAAATTACTATTATGAAGATAAATCTCAAGGATAGTATTGGGGAGCTTACATATAATGTTGAGTTTAGGTCTATTCAGTAAGAAATGTCATATGACATCTATTTTGAAAGACTGTTGCTTTATTTCCACAAAAATGCGCCTTCAATAGTTCATCAATGTTTGAGTTTCATCATTGATGCGAAGGTACTCATAATAAATTGTGATAGATCCCCCATTTATTGTTGTTAATACATATATACTGGTGAATGTTTCGATAAAATTTAAGGCAAGAAAACAATAGTGCACAATGATATGTTTTTTTCAACCACTGATGGCTTGTGGAATTACCATAGGAATCCCTAAAGTATTCTTGAATGTGACTATGTTTTATGTATAAATTTAGATGAGTTAGTATAATTAATCCCAAATGTCTAGGTATTCCTTTCTACCAACTGATATCATAAAAGAAACCAATCAACACTAGAATCTCTTGGTGATGACTCTAGCAGTTAAGGAAGGAAATGTCTCTTAACATGGCCTCTCTTAGCTCAATGGGAACAAGGATTAACCCAGATTAACCACCTTGTATAAAAATTTCTCCAAAAACACAGTGATGCAAGAAGAAGAGGATGACCTTCGGGGCACCCCTCCTATTATTGAGGAAGGCGTTTCCATCACTATCGATGAGATCAGGTAGGTGGATCTATGAATAGAAGAAGAAGAACATCATATATTGATTAGTGTCACCATTCCATTCAATGAGTAGGAGATATGTATCACATTTCTAAAGAAAAATTGATATGTGTTATCTTTTAATTAAATTGAAATTTACAGGAAGATCCCTGACATGGAAACGCAACACCTATGCATACTTGATGACCTTCTAGAATTCAGTAAAACAACCAGGAAGATGCTCCAATCTCATGATACTATGTCATGGAGAAAGTAAATTAAATGACATAGCTTCCATGGTCCTAAACATATGACCAAAAAATAAAAGAAACTCATGGTTTTAGTCATATGAACTAAAACTAAAAGACACCAAGTGTTCTAGTCGTACAAAATAAAATGAAATGATACCATTTTTCAAAATCAAATGACATTAAACTGCTCAATAAATGTTACTTCAAAAATGAATCACTGTGCATGAGAAAGATATTTAAAAATCAAAAATATGTTCCCTCATCCTTGTGTGTGACTCATATCTACATAGATAATATCTCCACTCAAGAACTACATGTGTCTTGATTACTTCCATTATAAGATATATAGTGATCCCAAAATACCATAACACAGTTCCTACCATAATATATATACACCATTATTCCATACTTTATGATGTTAAACTGCATATAGAGGTCCCTATTGAAAGAACATAAAAGGAATGACTTGTATCATCCCAGTAACAAGAAATTAAACTATATGACAACCACTTTAGAACATGATGTTAAAATGTAGTATTACCTTGTGTAAAAATTATATTATTACATGGGAAACCACATCATGAATGCTTATTTCATAGACATAATATTTCTCTCATGATATGATTTTTTTAATTCCAATTCAACATTTATGGTGTTTCATTCGTTATTTTTAATGTAAGAAATCTTTTTCCTTACCACATGATATAAACGTAAATGGTTTCCCAAAACTATATGTGGTTTGATCTTCATTATAATGAGATGTGTAGAGACCCCAAGATCCTATATCATAGACCAACTAGTAACTAAAAAATTCTCCTTGTCCATTATTTTAATCATTTCTATGTGGCGAAAGAAACCTTTTCCATTCCTCATTTCTTTCATCGATTATAGTTCACATGGGATTATGAATTTTGGTAATGTATTTCCCTCATTATAGAGGCATATCATTTCATGTAAGGGTTAATATGGATGAAGATTAATGAATTTATTTGTAAAACCATTCATCCTTACAGCGTTATGTTAAATGACATAGTTTACATCTCTGGCGTGGCATAAAACCATGTATTACTATAGACCATGCCCAATATGACCAATATCTTTACTACTTTTCTCTCACAACACCTGCATTAAAGAACTACTTTGGGATTTATTTATTCCATAAATGGATATTTAGTGACACTCTGATCTCTAATCCTATGTCCTTCAACAATTATCAACAGGAAAAATTCCTCCATAGGGGTATGAGACAAACCGGTATGAAGAGTTTCCCACTCATTAAATATATGTGGCTTGATTCCTAGCATCACAATATTTGTAGTAACTTCAAGATATCTAATACTCTACATATGCATAACAATAACAAGAAAAAATTCCACCCTCTGTCGATGGGTCATACCTACATGGAGAGTTTCATCTTCCATAACTAAGTGGTATTTATTCCTTCCACCACTGGATATGTAGTGAAACTCATATCTCCAATCCTAGGATCATCCCCAATAATAAATTGAATGAATAACCTCGTATATGTAAGGGTAAGATCTTTACGGAGAGTTTCTGATTTAAAAACTATTTGTAGATTAATTACTACCATCAAATGATATATTGTGACACCTATATCTCAAATCATGGGACTAGCCACAATAATTGATGGAAAAAATGAACCATTCATGTATAGGTCAATCATAAATGTATATTTTTATATCAAACAAAAATTATGTATATATTCTAGTAAAAAATGGATTAAATATTGAGGAATATTATTTAAATACTAGGTCTATCTGAAAATATTAAAGTAATCCATCTCCCCATGCATGGGTCAGACATGTGCATAAAACATCCAGACAAAGAACTACATGTGGACTGATTTACTTTAATATAGGATTTTCCATGATTCCTGAATCATAGATCCTAGGTATGGATGATATATATAAATATAATAATAAATCACCACCACACATTTTTTTGGACCTAAATAGGGAACTATAAAAGAACTCCCTATGGATTGGTTCCTTCCATAACTGGATACATGTTGTCACCTAGATTTTCCATTTCAGGCCCAAAAATAAGTTTTTATTCTTTCCCAATGATGTTATTACATTGGAGTCTAAGATATATAGATTTTATAGTCCATAATATAACATGTACCCACTTCATGTATTCCCCATTTATTACATTCACACAACATAATCGATTATCCATTTATCCCTTATATCTCATGCAAAAGTGTGGATCGTGTGAGCCTAGGGAACCAAAAAGGCCGTTATTGGAATTTTGATACACATGTTTCTTGGAAGAAAAAATAAATCCGAGGCATATGTCATTAAACTTCTCAAATGTTTCCTCATCACATGACATCAAACTGAATAATATTATCCCAATTTCATGACATTAAACTGCTAGACATATGGTCTATCCTACAAGACCTAAAATTGCTTAGTGTGGGCTATACTATCCATGGAAATATTATAGGGTGAATTTTTTAAATCCATAATAAAATCGATTATGGAAATTACTTATCTCTACATATGAACCTAATATGTGTAGAGGAACCCTTAAATAGCCTCGATTTCTGCACTCTCTAAGGGAAAAAGATGAAATGCACATCTCCCATACATACGAGTAAGATCTATGTAGTGGGATATTCTTAAATGTGATAATTTCAAACTGATTAATTAAATAAAAATATTAATAGGGAACCTAAGGGAAGCCCATAAAAAATTGAATATTAATTTGTTTAATGAGTTCTAAGTCATACAAACTATATCTACAGAGGAATGAATAAATTCTACATATGGATTTCATGTGCATGTGATAAATCTTCCCAAGAAGGGATCCAATATATGTATATCTATCAATAATCCTTTTCATGTATAAAAGATGATACATATATCTAAATTCCTCAAACTATTGAAACCTTCCCTCATGTATATCTTGTAATATTTCATATTGGTTCCTACGTCTTCACCACATCATGTTACATAGCAGGGAAAACATCCTTTCCACATGAAATTAAATAGAATGGAAAATATATCCCCACTACATGATATAAAAGTGTATAGAACATCACCAATAATCATTCCTTATTAAGGTAATTCAAGACCATGACTAAGGTTATCTAAGATACATGGTTCTTTTATCTTCTTTTATGAACATCAATACATAAATCACACTTATCATCTTGATCACATCAGGTTTCAACAAACCTTTTCACATCCAGTTGAAAATAAGAAGAGATGTATCTAATTGACCATCAATGAGGTGGATCTGTATAAGGGATTTGATATAAAACCATAGGAGTCATAAACCAATAGGAAGGTTTTTCCCTTAATTCTATGCCCTGATGTTCCCACAGAAAAACTCTACAGATTATGGTATTTTGTCCCATCCCTGGCAGGATTTTCCCATATCATTACTCATAACCCAAGGTCCCCTAGCCATTATTTACAAAAATTTCATCTCCATTCCAAATGGATATTAGAGTAATCTTTATCCTAGGTAGCTTGTGCATGATATTTTGTAACATTCTCCTTATACCTATTCCATGTACATCATGACCTAAAACATAATGCAGTTTGGCCACTGAAATACATACTTATAAATTATCCTTTGACAATCCATATCCTAAGACCCTGAAATGATAGTGGGAGATACATAAAACATTCTGGGATGAAACCATGTAGTTTGAATCCTATGAATAATTTAGACCTATGACCTTTAAACTCTTAATTTATAGAGTTTTAAAAAGTGTTCAAGTATAAATAAATTAGGTGTAAAGATCATAGGTCTCAAATTATGGCCATAGTGGAAGTAGATCCATACTCATTGGACCCCTGGTCCAAGAAAATGTTAGTGTAATATTTTTTCACATCTCCTTACCATAAAATAAATTTTCACTAGGAGGAGGCACAACTTATATTTTTCTTAAACCCGTCTTGAATCTTACATTTTCCATGAAACACCTTCATGTATTCAATTTTTGAGGATACACAACTAATTCCACAAGTTTATGTCCTTTTCATTGAAACCCGTGGTCCTTGGTCTTCCATGAACAATATTTTCCCCTATGTAAAACATGTATCATGGACTGCATGATCCTAAAAGGACCTCACTAGGATGCATTAGAAAATCACACCCCTATAGAGAGCTTATTTCAAGGGTATTCTTGGCCCAATAATAGAACCTTAAATTGAAGAGTCATTTTTAGACATATTGGACCTTTATAGGCTTCATTCATTACAAGTGATTGACCTATACCCACTAATTACCTCCTACGTTTAACTCTAATATTCAAGGACCATGATCCGGAATTCTCCTAATAAGACTATTTATGACGATTCATCATATTTGATGTTATGTAACCATATATTGTAACCTTCCTCAAATAATAAAGTTGATTATCTATTCTCAATCCATTTCATTGCCCATAAAGTGACTTGAAACCTCATATAATATGTCACACACTTCCCAATAAGGAATACCGCCACCCTAGTGTTCTAGAACCCTCACCGTATTGCTTCTTATCTATTCCCCACTTCATCATCCAGACATTTGTGACCTCAAAAATATTTTATGTCCATTCGGGAAGAGTAGGGACACCTCTACATGGACATTCATGTATGCCCTAAGGGACTATAAATAAGGGATTTTGACCTACCAAATAATGGAATCCCCTCCATGTAGGTAAGGAAATCCAATTTTTTATAGCCCCAACAACACTATGGTGGTACAAAACACCTTATGGTGTTTTGATTTATCCTTATTATATATTCCCCATTCCACATGTGATCCACAAAAACACTGTGGAGGGATTCATCACCATTGGGTGTTTTGTGTCATCGCCATCATTTCATTCCATTTATATATTAATTTTTTCATACTCGTAGACATGTGATTTTCAAGATCTATATTCCAACAATCCTTTTGGGATCAGAAATCCTCTCAGTATATCGATTTTGGGTCGTACGACATTATGCTACATAAAACCCTTATTCATTTCAGAAATACATTAAAATAAATAATATTACACATTATCACTGCATGAAATTAATCTTCATGGAGAATATTACTTAGTGGATGATTCACTATGCATATGTAGATTGTATGATATAGAAAAACATAAACTATCAAAGTAGAAGGTCCAATCTAAAATACCAAAAAATATATCCCCAAAAATTTCTATATATAATACCCTAAATTAAAACATAGCTATTGTTTAGTTTTGAAGACCATAAAAACCAATTTAGAGAGACAAAATTCTCACCAGGTTGATAACCCAAAAAAAGTATCCACTAGAAAAGGTCAAGTCTCTTCTCGATGGACATACACTTTGTGTGATCCATGTAGTATTGGTCACTTATAAAATAGAAAATAAATCAAAACAAGTCAGGTAGAAAACCCATAAAAGGAAGGCCCAATTAAAATCTATGTCCAAATATGATATTATTTTCCCATATTAAGCTTAGGAAATATTTTATGCTGAAAATGAGATGATACAAAGCTTATAAGGACACTTATTTATCCCTTGTAAAAATCAATCTATGGTTTCTAGGTCCACTAATCATGGAAATAATAGAGTTCATTTCTATTTATTTTGTCCCAAATGAGGGTACCAATTCCCATTAATCGTTTAAACAACATTAGATATGATCAATCCTATAGGTTCTTAATCAAATTAGAGTGACATAATTTCTGTGGCCCAAAATGTGATATAAGAACTAGATCCCTTAAATTTATTCTTTAATGATTCATTCCCTACCCATGATTTCACTATAAAACAATTACACACACATAAATACATGTGAGATAGATCAATATATGTACATTCATAAAAAAAATCTTCATCTGTGAATCAATGTTCTCTATGTATGAGTTTTGTTTTCATAGGACATCACCTGAGAACTATGTACAACTTGATACTCATTCTTGTGGGATACATAGTGACACCCATGACTCATATATTTTTTCTAATCACATGTACCATTACATAAAATACCTTATTTATACTATAATTTATATGCATTTATATTTTTATGACCATTCTTCAAATCCCTTAATAGGATACAATAGAATATCCCGTAATATGTCTATATATACTGAAATGTGATATGTGTTCACAATATAAATATTTTTTTCATCCTAAATTAATGTAATTAAAAATAGGCAATTTTTTAGTAACCATTGTTGGGAACCATACAATTTTTCCTTTGAATAAATGATAAGTGTGTGGATCGTGAAAAAATACGTATATATTAATCCTGAAGGACTCAGAGGAAGAATCTTTAAAGAATAAGGGACCAAGTGTCATCTTATAAGGGAATATATTTCAATAATTTCATATATATCATTATAGTAATTATTTTGGAATTACCTAATCCATAAATTTTTTTTTTAGCTGGACTATCTAGCAAGATCAATCTAGTACACTTGTTGGAGTAGTGTCAACCATGCCACATGAGCCAACTATCTAGCCAGTTGAGCAATCAAAATGTGGGTGAGTAGAGATCTTGGAGTGAGTACACTGAGTTCATGCTTGTCTACCTTGGTAGTACAAACAGTGGAAGGGGAGGACAATGGGGTATTGGGTTATTATGTTGCAGTTGATGAACCCGCTGCTGTATTGAGTTGCAGATCACTCACCTAGACTTATTATGTGGACCTAGAAATCTTGTGAGATCAATGTGGGGTATGGAAAGAGTGTGGAACCATTCCACTATTAAAATTAAATAAAGAAAATGGTTTTTGTCTAATAAAAATTATATTGACTATATGATCACCTTAGGTTATTTTCGTAATCATTTCACTGGGCCACCACATTTAATACACCACTAGTTCACTGATGCAACCCATATCTATTGGTCGCATGACTCCAATGTTTGAAAACCACTATATCATCATTATCTAAAGATTAAAAAATTAAACATAAACATGGTTTTTTTTGAGTACATGATTAACACTTAATTTTTAATGAAACCATGTATATCTCATGAATCCAACCATGTGAGTCATGTGAACCCATCCTTAGAGTTTTTGATGATCACACAATTTTAGTAGTGACAATCGTATGATGAAATAATGAAATCACGTAGATCCAATGAATATAAATGCATGTTTTTTGTTCATGAATGTTCCATATTTTATCCAATTGATCATATAGACACTTTTGAAATTCATTACCATGAAAGTTATCAAACAAAACGATCTTGTGATAATGTGATTTTCATGATTACACATGATGTCTATGAACCACATGGACTTTTCAAAGAAACTTCCCATATAATTATTTCATGATTTGCTTAGGTATAACCATGAAAGGATTTTCATGAGAAACCTTCCATGATATACTTACTTTAAATCATTAATGGAACCCCTGTTGGTACTCTAAAGAAGATAGCCATGCCGAAGCACAACATGAAGAGAAGCCCGATTGGGAGATCAAAGGAATCCATTGTCAGTCCCATGAATCACATAATTAAATTGTGAAAAATAATAAATGAAATGTGTTATTCACTAAGGAATCACATGAAAAAGAACATATCCTTTCATAACAAGACCCCCTTAATCCATAATATATATTAATTCATCCTAAAAAATCATGATATTTATCATGCAAAGCCTCTCATTACCTTATCGAGTGTATGCGGCAACTTGCCCGTGTAAAAAGACACTGACTTCAGTTTTCCACCTCAAATAAAACCCCCTCCACCCCATAAAAATAAATATTTGGTTTGGCAGATAAAGTATATAAGATGAAGAGCGAAGTGGAGAAGGGAAACATAGGAAGATAATCCAACATTCACCTTCATGTGAATTTTTCTAGGTAAGTCCAATATTCCAATTATCATAACACACCATGAAATTTCATCATAAGAATATATTTTGTGATCAATTTAGGGTCACATGGTTTTGTGAACAAATTTATCTTCTTGGTAACCTTAATATTTAATGATTCCCCTATTCATCCAAATAGTGTATGCCCTCAGACAATCCTGACACCCATATTGATGTCGAAGAACATAAACTTGTGTATAAGAACCCATCCATGAAACCATGGGGGTGTGGGGACATGATATAAAACAATAATAATTAACCCCAAATTCCATGAACACTTCTCTAATCACTCAATACCAAAAGTTATTCCCTGTACATGTTTTCAATATACCTCATAAGAATATACAGAGAACAAGAGAAAGTATGAGTAGTTAATAATCATGTAATATCATCATTCTGGCGCCTCTCAACATGTATTGAACCATAAACATGTATATCAAAGCATGAAATTCATTTATAGAACCTCAATCATGAAATGGGGACACCCAAGGGTAAGAGATGTTTTCTTGTGGACACTCCATGGTACGTCAACATAACATGCATTTAAGCATGTGTATGTTTCCTCTTCTGACTATGAAAAACCATATATGTGTGCTCTCTGTCATGTTCATGATCATGGACATGTTTTAGATACCCTATCATGTGAGTCTCTTATAATCATTCAATCTCATGACTCATTGGTCTCATGACGCCCTCATGGATCCCAAGACATTGTAGCATTATCATGATATAGTCCATTGACATGTCATCATTATTATGAAGTAGCCCAAAAAATTCACTTTGATCATGAAATGATGTCCCAAAATTTCCAGTTGGATCATTAAAGGAAATAATGGACAAATCAGGCTGATCATGCAATTAGATCATGAACAAGTTAGGTTGATCAGGTGAATACATCATAGATAAGTTAGAATAATCTTGTGAATACATCTTGTTCAAGTTGATATGATCAAGGGAAATATTTTTGTACATGACAACTTCACCACTAAATATTCTACTTTATTGTCAATAAAAAGTTCATAGAAAAAACAAAAAAGAAGAACTGAATCATATAAGTATAAATTAGTGAAGTCACAGTGCATGTGCTTTTATAAAATTTACCCCCCTCAGAAAGAAATGACATGTTGTTAATGAATTAGTAGATCATCTCACTTTGTGTTTCTTTGGATTCCAAGAATTCATAAACTATATTCACTTTCTGCAATGGATCTATTATGTTTTTTTGATGAGCCGCTTTCTCTTTCTAATGGTATACACTATAGTTCATGAAATGGTTCAATTAACTTTATGCTTGGAAAAGTTAGCATGATCTTGAAAAAGGCCATGGAAATGTCATCTTTGGTCATGTAAAGAAACATTGATATGTAAGGAAAATAAACTTGGACGTGTCTTCCATATTATAAAGAAACATTGAACATGTCACACATATAATAAAGACATTTCACAAAGACAATAATGACAAGTTGAGTAGAAAATCCAGAAATGTTGGGATAAAACCCTAGATGTTAGGTAGACACCCTAGGACATTACATCCTTGTCTAGTATAAAAACTAGGACTTACCCCTTGTGAAACGCCATCCTATAACCTTTTTCTAAATTCCCCATTTATATGTGGAGTGTCCTTAATAGGTTTGGGTCAGGCACTCAAGTGACCATGTTTTTGTTGTTCTCTCAGACATGAACATTGTATCTTGCCAAGAATATTCAAATGTCATTTCATGGTCATCATATTTCTTTATATATCAAAAGATATATAAAAAATATGAAAAAAGGTATTCCATGCTGATTAAGTCATTAGTTGTCCTAATTATCTAGGTTGACAATAGTTTCTCTGAGTGTAATCACTTATCCAAACCCAACAGTGGGTTAGATATATTTTAAACTATGGGAACTTTGATTACTATCTAAACATGATATGTATGATGAATTCATAGGGCATAAGATTCAATGGGAATCAAATATAGTGCATGACCCTCCATATCCTAAATATTGTTGACTCATGGGACTTAATTATCCAATAATTCTTTCGTCTTTCCCTATCCATCACCCGATGAAAAGTAGTCTTATACTCATGAATCCTTTTGAGCGTAATCCCTAACCATTCCCTAATTTACCATAACATACCTCAACGGGGTATGGATGAACTGAATTACGAGGAAACTAATTCCTTTTATAAATAAGATACATATGAGTCCTTCATATGGACCAATATGCACATCATATAATCCATGATACTAGTAATCATTCCTTTCTAAGGGAAAAAATTAATGTGTATTCCCCATACAAATTTTCTCTCATTCAATGTGTCCAATAGTATACTATATCTTGTTTCTAAAACTATGTATGACTCATGAAGGCATAAATACAATAGATTATTGTACCAATATCACGATTACAAGTCCCTAGTGTGGCACCTTAATTGGGATGTAAGCTTGATTACAACT
The DNA here is from genome assembly GCA_963277665.1 of Viscum album. Classification (NCBI taxonomy): domain Eukaryota; kingdom Viridiplantae; phylum Streptophyta; class Magnoliopsida; order Santalales; family Viscaceae; genus Viscum; species Viscum album. The sequence goes on from OY728133.1 coordinate 1,194,170,405, forward strand.
CATTTTCAAGTAAAGGGTCATATTCTCGAGGATTCAACTTAAAGAATACATTCATGTGTATGTTTCGATCAAGGCCCCCATTGGCTCATATTTTATGAGGATGATTCCTATAACCAAACTACATGGACTCATATTCCTTCAACGAATAGTTTACATAGGAAACATTTTCATGCATCGAGACCTATATTAATTTCCTTACATAGTGACATTAAACATCAAGGTATAGTCCTTACATATAAACTTAAAATATTCCAGGAATCCTACTTGAGTTTTTATTCCTATTCATAGAGGATACATAGGATTCCCCATAGTGGTTAAATCCTATCTCCACGATGCCAAATGCCTCTTTTGATAGTGATAAACTCCATATATCATGAACATGGATATAATCCGAATCATCATAAAAGAATAATATAATGACTGTAAAACCCCCAAATGATAAAGGGTTAAATGACTAAATGATATGACTCATGTCAATAAGGTGCACCTTCCTTTTTGGGAGCATGTCTGATTAGAATTCCACAGTTAAGCATGCTTGGCCTGGAGTAGTGATCAGGATTGGTGACCTCTTGGGAACTTTCCCAGGGTGTTTTCGAGTGAGGACAAAGCACACTGGAAAGGACATGTGTTGGCATGTGGTGACTATCATTAGTCAGATGACACGTTCAGGCATGTGGGTGGAACCTGGGGTGGGCCCCACATGGCTGCGGGGCAACTAGTGGTACGTGGTGGGCCAGGACCCGACGACCATGTTAAGACGGGGTGGCTGTGCTGTTACCGGGACCCGATTGTCACATTTGGCATCAGAGGAGGAACCTAGCCTTAAGTGCGGTGCACTGCCTGGGTTGAGATGTAGGGCCCACAATAGGGGCGTTGTTCTCTAAAGGGTGGGTGATTGTAACACCCCCAGATGATAAAGGGTTAAATGACTAAATGATATGATTAATGTCAACAGGGTGCACCTTCCTTTTCGGGAGCATGTCTGATTAGAAATCCACAGTTAAGCGTGCTTGGCCTGGAGTAGTGATCAGGATGGGTGACCTCCTGGGAACTTTCTCAGGGTGTGTGCGAGTGAGGACAAAGCACACTGGAAAGGACATGTGTTGGCCTATGGGGACTATCATTAGTCAGATGACCCGTTCAGGCATGTGGGTGGACCCTAGGGTGGGCCCCATGTGTCTGCGGGGCAACAAGTGGTACCTGGTGGGCCAGGACCCGATGGACATGTTAAGGTGGGGTGGCTGTGCAGTTACCGAACGTACATGGACATTACATTACATTTTCTGAATACTTAGAAAATAACAAAAACACACACACAAGGACCGTAATAGTTTAGTGTCTTTAGAAACTCAGAATATAATCTTCTAATCATGGCGAAAGATCTTCAACATCTCTCATAACGATCTTTTTTTACCTAAAACCATTCTTTATATCCTGGGGAAAAGAAAACATAAAAGGGTGAGCTCAAATTCTCAGTAAGGGTAAACAAAAGAAATATCAATCACATCATATTCATAAGAACAAAACATTTTGGAAATCTTAACCTGCAAAGGAGATCATAATATCATAACATGGGATAAATCATAGTAGTGAAATGTAATCCCAATAATCATAACATAAAACATGAAACTTTTTGGCATACACACAGAATCATAGAGAATCATTTCTTATTAGTCAAGACTCATTTCCAAGACTATCTTAGTGGACAAAGTCCATTTCTGAACCGAGTTCACTCCTTGTTTCAGTCCTGTTTCACTGAACTGGTTTAACCTGCCGTTCCAGCCATGTCTATCTTCTGAGATATAGAATCTTTACCCAATTCATTGGAGGGAGATATAGGTCCCACCAATCTCATAATGATACCATTAATATGTGTGCCACAAAATCATAAATCATACATCATTGCATAACCCATGTAATAAAAATGCGATTCTTAAACAACATGACATCATAAAAAAATTCATATAAGATAAAGGAATTCATAAAAATAATTCCATCATAACATAATCAAATCAATGTAATAATAGGGATAGAAACAAAACCCTATATTATCTTAGATGGAAAATAATTTTGATAAAACACTTGAATTCCATTCTTGAGGAAAATATCCTTTCTACTTCAAAAACATTTTCCTTTCTTAACATGTCATACAATTTTAAACAAAAAGAAGTTGATTAAAAATATACTTGAAAACTTGTAAAGGAATCTTCTTGGAAATAATTTTTTAAAAATCCATTCATTTCGTATAAGTTAAAAAAAACATTCTTCTCGTACTTTTGTCGGAAAAGTCAAAAAGTACCTCGTACGAAAAACGACAAAAGATTCCTTTCATATCTTTTACTATAAACTCAAAAAAGGGTATAAATGGATTTAAACAATTGTAGGTGGATGGAAATAATATTACATATTGAGGAAACATTGATGTGGATGATAAAATACACCCCAGTAAATACCAAAGTAGAAACAATCTTGGATAAAAATGAGATTGTGATATTTCCCTTACCTTAGGTCCGATTTTCTTCGTAAGTGTCCGAAACTCCTGTATAATGATTTAAATAATTTCATTGACTTATTCCATAATGATACTCATTTTTATGATATCATATATGGTTCACTTATGACTTTATATTACCCGTTCTTTTGTAAATTCCATGTTAAAGAGCGTTTGGGTAAAATCGTTTCATTTGTCATCCGTGTTTTGACTTATAATTATTCATATGATTACTTAGATCATTATTTCTTAATTCAAGAATATAAAACATGATTTATATATAATATATATTCATAATATACATATATATAATAGATCAGTAAATGGAAATAAATACACCATTCATGGAGACGGTAGGCCGTACGTACACATGAACATTGTTTTCGTTTCCTTATTGAGTTGAATGGAATTAATTAGATTACATACATATATATACACATAAATCCAGTATCATTATTATGTCATATATTTCATGATTACTTATTATATATACTTTATAATCATTCTTGAATGGTTAACGTGGAGAATGAATCTCATCGCGTCATGGAGACGGTAGTCTGTACATACGCACGAGCGATGATATCGTTCTCATGATCGTGGAATTGTATTGGAGTGTATGTATAATATTTCAGAATCAATATCACATTAAAATAATAATATATAGTTATTATGTACACTATAATACCCATCCAAGTAAGGGGGTGGTGGAAAATAGATTGCACCACGGTGTGGAGACGGTATTCTGTACGTACGCACGCGTGGTGATTTCGTTTTCCGTAGGATGGATAGATGGTGAAATAGGGTTGTTTCATACTTATAATAACATATCAGTATATTATTGATACTGATGTTATTACATAATAATTAAACAACCTAAGAAGAATAAGTGGAAGATGAAATAAAGTTGAAAGAATCAGTAACAGACATTACCTCTTCTTTGAAGCGCCTCTTTGAGACCTCCTCTTAGGGAACTAAAATTGGTCTTTTAAGAAGACCAGGACCTCTAGGATGTTTCTAGGGAAGTTTATAAGGGAACTGGTCAGGGGTTTGCCGAGCTTCAAGTCTCCAAATTGTGTGAGGAAGAGAGGGAGGAGGTGCCCTTTTATAAGGGAGGAGAGGGGCTCCTTTGGAAAAACTAAAAATATTATTTTATTATAAAGCCAAATTCGGTTTTGAATAGATCCAAATTGATTTATTTTGAAGCTAATGTGGGTATGGGTAGAAATAATCTCATCCAATAGAATTTATACATGTCTAGGTTCCTATTTTAACCTTATCATTTATATTTAACTTTAAGTTAGAGAATTTTACTTTTACCGTGTCTTTTTGTGTTCTTACACTATAAAGTTAATAAACTTACTATAACAAGCAAAACGAACCCCAAGTTGTTTATTGTTAATATATATAACCTTATCTAAGTCATTTGGCCGAACCTTATATTTTTAGGAAAAAAATAACAATTAATAATATAATATTTGTTTTAAAATCTATTTTATGTCAATTTTGACACTATTTAGTAATTGATTTTTGTGAAAATCATAACAGAATGATTAGTTCGAAAAAAGTTACGTAAATCAATAATAACATGTCATATGAACCTATAAAATTAGTTTACTTCATAAAAAGTGTCAAATTACATTTATTTGGGTATTTATAACATCAATTATGTCAATATTTTATTAATAAGATAATTACTGTATCATCGTTGTGTCATAAATAAATTAAATTATTTAATGTGTAAAAATTAAAAATAAAATACCATTATGTAAGAAATCTTTTTATCTTTCTAATGAATATTTATAGTCGAATTTATCTTATGTATAACCCTATATTAAAAATTATCTACTTATTAAACTTTGATTTTACCTATTTTAACCCTTCTTTAAATAAATTAATAATAAATGTCCTAATCTAATAAAAGTGGGCCTAAATGGTCATATTTTATTCCTAAAGTTGTTTTTCGTCGAATTAAACTTATAAAATAGAATTAGTACATGTTTTAGGGTAATAATAATATCATTTTTACCCTTAATTACCCTATTTACTTTTAACCGTGGTAAATAAAAGTAAAAAGTTACTATTCACCAAAAATTATTTTCATCTCATTGAACCACATTTTACTTTCTGACATCAATTGTGCCTATTGGATTTTTGAAATTCCACTCACATAAGCGGTAAAATTATGTTTTATGAAAAATTCATTTTTTTAACTACCACTTAGTAGTTTCACTATTCATCAAAAAATGAAAGTTTCCAGAAAAATACCAAAAATTAGGGCCAAGATATATTTGATATTATGAACTCAAAAATGATGTCTATTTTACCAAATTTAAAACATATCAGTTTCATTAATTAATTTAAAAATTAATTCCCATCGTCAAATAGCGTGTTCTTAAGAGATAATAACTATCAAAAGATTGACACTTGTTTATGTCTGGTTTAAATGTGAAATTATATCCAATGACAAAAATTGTATTAAATCGTAAAAATATATTCTTAATATAGTTTAAAACCACTAAAATTAATAATTTATCACTATTAATTATTTCGATTAAAAATGATGTTTTTAATTAAAATTTAGTAATTTTAACTATTCATCAGAAAATTAAAGTTATCCGAAAAGTACCAAAATTTCACCCTAAGCTAATTTCGATATTACAAATGCAAAAATGAAGTCCATTTTGAAAAATAAAATTTACAAAATTTCAAAATGTGGTTATTACTATTCATAATAGCTAGTTTTAAAAATATTTTAATAGCATATCATTGTTTAGTGAAACTCGGTATTGCGTACTACACACGCTATCAAGGAAGGTCGCGATTGCGTGTAATGCAAGGAAATTCAAGGATGCGTGTTGTGCAAGCTCGTTTTGGTGTAGCGTACAACAAAAGACATTAATGAAATTAAAAATAATATTTTTCATAAAATCTCAGGGTGTTACATTCTACCCCCCTTAAAATGAATTTCGCCCTCAAAATTCGTTGGGGTTATAAATGGTTTACTACTGGAAAGTTTCTTTAATAGAAACCCACATCGTAAAAAGGAATACCAAAACAAATCATTAAAAAAAAAGTATGAAACGTAATGGTTACCCAAATAAACTAATCACTGGGTTTCTACCTAGGTGAAAATATGGATATGGAAGAGAAATATATCCATCATGTTCTGATGGAGAGTGGTAGAGATCATGGCTATGGAAAAGCCAGAAATCACAAAGCCATAAATTTGTGACGATCTAAGGTACCATCTGATTCATCAGATATAAGAGCACTTGGACAACATTTTTGGTTTTCAAGATCATTTCCCTAAAGTTGATGAAATTGGAATTAGAAGAAATACTTTCGTGATTTTGGTATAGTCTCACTGTTGGTAGTTATTTGGAAAATTTCCACTTCATCTCTTAAAGAAATGAAGTTGAATTTTTCATTCGTGATGTGTTAGCAGATCATGTGATAGAATGATGGGTCATTCCATCTGTCTCAAACAAAAGGTTAGAAAAGTTATCAAATAATACATTAGTCCATATATAGTGAGATTAATCATATATGGTTCCTAAAATGGACTTAAACTTCATATATCATACTTCTTAATATAATAAAACTACTTTTTACTAAACAGGGACTTCCTGTAGGCTAGTGATAGGCGATAAAGTCCAGTCGCACTTCGGTTGTGGGTTCGATTCCCACAGCCTTGTCTGACGCGATGGGCTGTCGCCCATCCTACAAGTTGTCCTTTTTCTAAAACTACTATACTATAACATCCCATAAATAATATAAAAAAAACTTCTATCCTTAAACAATACTAACTTATGTCCAACATAATCCATTCCAATCTTTAGGCTTATCCAAAATAATGTTGTCTAATCTCATATTATAGTGAAAACGATTACCAAAGAGTTCATACAACTAGCTTGTTAATACCATTGTTGATCCCCATATATCATGAGATATGTCTTGTTGGTCACATTCCAAACATTCTAAGGCCTTAATCATGTATTATCTTGAAAAAAATGAATACCCATTGAACCTTATTGAAAACATGAATGCTGTTAAAAGTTAACTCATTCCACATACCAAAATCCTCCAAATTCTATATACTCAAACCATGATATCACTTAGTCCTAATTTAAATCATGAGCTCATGAATACTTTCAATCATTTAATTTTCTCGTTTTCCCTTCATTATGCGCATATCATCTTTTTTTCCAAAAATATCTCAATCACTTTCCATGGTTACCGGTACCATTGAAAACCACAATATACCAAGACATAAATATTCCAATATTCCACGATACTATATACAACATTATTTTGGAATCCCATTACATAAACACTTAATCATTCCACCACAATGTTGTCATATTCAACATCACCAATAGTGATCGCATGTGACTTCCCTTTGTCCTTTTCCTTAAGTGGTCGCTCATGCCAATCATCATTAACCCTTGGATTAGGGCATTTATTAGCATAATGCCCCATTTCCTTGCACTTGATGCATTGAAGTGTTGGTGGTGCGTTCTCTGCAGTCTTTTCTTTATTCACATCATTAGAAACCCTTTTTCCATTACTTCGACAATCAGCTGCTCGATTACCTTCTTTTCCACACTTAAAACATTTTCTAGTCCCTTTAAGACAATCTCCACCATGCTTCTTTCCATACTTTGAGCATATGGAAACATTCATCTTCTTTTCACCATTATTCTGAGATTTCTCCTTGAACTCCATCTTTCATTTCTTGTCAAAACTATGACATGGATAAGTAACACATAATTCCATTTCTATGTTGATAGCACAACGCACAATTTCTTCATAGCTACTGAAGTCTCTTATAGCTAATACCCTTAGAAGATTTGGTTTTAAGCCACTGAAGAATCGATCATCTTTACTTTCAGGTTGGATGATAAATCCAGATGCATACCTTGTAAGCCTTGTAAAATTCACTTCGTATATACCAACAGATTCATTATCCTTTTGCTTTACTTCAAGAAACTCCTTCTCCATCTTTGTTCGAAGAATACGAGGGAAGTACTTATTGAAAAATAAGTTCTTGAACTCATCCCATTCCATGGACTAAATTTCATATCTTGGACTTGTATTCTTGAAAATATTCCACCATTGATCAGCATCACCTTCAAAACGATACACTGCTAAGATGAATTTATCTTGTTCAGAACATTGAAGAACTGAAAATATCTTTCCAGTAGTACTGATACATTGTTTAGCAACAAGTGGATCAGAAGACCCACTGAAAGAAGGTGGATGTTGCCTCATGAAGGACTCAATAGAATATTGTTCCCTTCTCTGCTCATTTGGAAGTCCAGAATGATTCATAGCTTGTGTAAGTATAGCAATAATATTTTTGCACTCCATCTCCCATAACATTTGTTTGTTCAGGAGGACAATCATTGCATTGTCCATTACATTGATCAACACGATTCCATCGGGTTCCATCCATCGTCTAAAACCAAAAAAATAATAGTGTGAGAGGCAAAAATCACGCTAGGGAAAACAATACAATAAAGGGGGAGTACCTTCAATATCTAACATCTTAGGTTTAATTCTAAGATCATTAGAACAATTCTAGGACTATAACCTATACGTATACTTAAACTTAGGGACTTCCCTAGACATACCATAGAAATATCTCCAGGGATCTCACTAAAGTTCTCGCATCCTAGTTTCCAAAGGTTGACTAAACCTTTCCTCTGATACCAACTGTAGAGACCCGAAGCTTAACGTACATGGAAATTACATTACTTTTGCGGAATACTTAGAAAATAACAAAAACACACACACAAGGACCGTAATAGTTTAGTGTCTTTGGAAACTCGGAAAATAATCTTCTAATCGTGGCGAAAGATCTTCAACATCTCTCATAAATATCTACTTTTTTTTACCTAAAACCTTTCTTTATATCCTGTGGAAATGAAAACATAAAAGGTTGAGCTCAAATGCTCAATAAGAGTAAACAAAAGAAATATGAATCACATCATATTCATAAGAACATAACATTTTGGAAATCTTAACCTGCAAAAGAGATCATAATATCATAACATGGGATAAATCATAGTAGTGAAATGTAATCCCAATAATCATAACATAAAACATGAAAATCTATGTCATACAAAAATAATCATAGAGAATCATTTCTTATTAGTAAAGACTCATTGCCAAGACTATCTTAGGGGACAAAGTCCATTTCTGAACCGAGTTCACTCCTCGTTTCAGTCCTGTTTCACTGAACCGGTTTAACCTGCCGTTCCAGCCATGTATATCTCATGAGATATAAAATCTTTACCCAATGCATTGGAGGGAGATATAGGTCCCACCAATCTCATAATGATACAATTCATACGTGTGCCACAAAATCATAAATCATACATCATTGCATAACCCATGTAATAAAAATGGGATTCTTAAACAACATGACATCATAAAACATTTCATATAAGATAAAGGAATTAATAAAAATAATTCCATCATAACATAATCAAATCAATGTAATAATAGGGATAGAAACAGAACCCTATATTATCTTAGATGGAAAATAATTTTGATAAAACACTTGAATTCCATTCTTGAGGAAAATATCCTTTCTACTTCAAAAACCTTTTCCTTTCTTAACATTTCATAAAATTTTAAACTAAAAGAAGTTGATTAAAAAGAAACTTGAAAACTTGTAAAGGAATCTTCTTGGAAATAATGTTTTAAAAATCCATTCATTCCGTATAAGTTAAAAAAACATTCTTCTCATACTTTTGTCGGAAAAGTCAAAAAGTACCTCGTACGAAAAAAGACAAAATATTCCTTTCATATCTTTTACTATAAACTCACCAAAGGGTAAAAATGGATTTAAAAAATTGTAGGTGGATGGAAATAATATTATATATTTAGGAAACATGGATGTCGATGATAAAATGCACCCCAGTAAACACCAAAGTATAAACAATCTCGGATAAAAATGAGATTGTGATATTTCCCTTACCTTAGGTCCGATTTGCTTCGTAAGTGTCTGAACCTCCTTTATAATGATTTAAATAATGTCATTTACTTATTCCAGAATCATACTCATTGTTATGATATCATATATGGTTCACTTATGACTTTATATTACCCGTTCTTTTGTAAATTCCATGTTAAAGAGCGTTTTGGGTAATATTGTTTCATTTGTCGTCTGTGTTTTGACTTTTAATTATTCATATGATTACTTAGATCATGATTACTTAATTACAGAATATAAAACATGATTTATATATAATATATATTCATAATATACATATATATAATAGACCAGTAAATGGAAAGAAATACACCGTTCATGGAGACGGTAGGTCGTACGTACGCATGAACGCTGTTTTCCTTTCCTTATTGAGTTGAATGGAATTAAGTAGATGACATACATATATATACACATAAATCAAGTATCATTATTATGTCATATATTTCATGATTACTTATTATATATACTTTATAATCATTCATGAATGGTTAACGTGGAGAATGAATCTCATCGCGTCGTGGAGACGGTAGTCCGTACCTACGCACAAGCGATGATATCATTCCCATAATTATTGAATTGAATTGGAGTGGATGATACAACATATCAGATTCATTATGATGTTATAATAACTATGTATAGTTATTCTTTACACCATTATACCCATCCAAGTAAGGTGGTGTTGAAAAAACAGATTACACCACGGCGTGGAGACGGTTTTCCGTACGTACGCACGCGCAGTGATTTCGTTTTCTGTAGGATGGATAGATGGTGAAATAGGGTTGTTTCATACTTATAATAAAATATCAATATATGAGTGATAATGATGTTATTAATTCATAATGAAACAACCTAATAAGAATAAGTGGAAGAAGAAATAATGTTGAAAGAATCGGTAACAGACATTACCTCTTCTTTGAAGCGCCTCTTTGAGGCCTCCTCTTAGGGAACTAAAATTGGTCTTTTAAGAAGACCAGGACCTCTAGGATGTTTCTAGGGAAGTTTATAAGGTAAATGATCAGGGTTTGGCCGAGATTCAAGGCTCCAAATTGTGTGAGGAAGAGAGGGAGTAGGTTCCCTTTTATAAGGGAGGAAAGGGGATCCTTTGGAAAAACAAAAAATATTATTTTATTATAAAGCCAAATTCGGTTTTGAATAGCTCCAAATTTATTTATTTCTAAGATAAGGTGGGGATGGTCGAAATCCTCTCATAAAATTGAATTTAGACAAGTTTAGTCTCCTATTTTAACCTTATCATTTATATTTAACTTTAAGTTAGATAATTTTACTTTTACCGTGTCTTTTTGTGTTCTTAAACTATAAGGTTAATAAACTTACTATAACAAGCCAAACGAACCCCAAGTTGTTTATTATTAATATATATAACCGTATCTAAGTCATTTGGTCGAACATTAAATTTTTAGGAATAAAATAACAATTAATAATATAATATTTGTTTTAAAAACTATTTTATGTCAATTTTGACACTATTTAGTAATTGATTTTTGTGAAACTCATAACAGAATTATTAGTTCAAAAAAGTTACTTAAATCAATAATAACAAGTCATATTAACTTATAAAATTAGTGTAATTCATAAATAGTCTCAAATTACTTTTATTTGGGTATTTATAACATCAATTATGTCAATATTTCATTAATAAGATCATTACTTCATCATCGTTGTGTCATAAATAAATTAAATTATATAATGTATAAAAATTAAAAATAAAATACCATTATGTTGGAAATATTTTTAGATTTCTAGTGATTATTTATAGTCTAATTTATCTTATGTATACCCCTATATTAAAAATTATCTACTTATTAAACTTTGATTTTAACTATTTTAACCCTTCTTTAAATAAATTAATAATAAATGTCCTAATCTAATCCAAGTGGGCCTAAATGGTTATATTTTATTTCTAAGGTTGTTTTTTGAATAATTACACTTATCCAATAGAATTAGGACATGTTTTAGGGTAATAATAATACTATTTTTACCCTTAATTACCCTATTTACTTTTAACCGCGGTAAAAAAAAGTAAAAAGTTACTATTCACCAAAAATTATTTTCATCTCATTGAACCAAATTTTAATTACTGACATCAACCATGTGTCTTGGATTTTTGAAATTCCACTCATAGAAGCGGTAAAATTATTTTATATGAAAAATTTATTTTTTTAACTACCACATAGTGGTTTCACTATTCATCAAAAAATGAAAGTTTCCAGAAAAATACCAAAAATTAGGCCTAAGCTATATTTGATATTATGAACTCAAAAATTATGTCTATTTTACCAAATTCAAAACATATCGGTTGCATTAATTAATTTAAAAATTAATTCCCGTCGTCAAATATCGTGTTCTTAAGAGATAATAACTATCAAAAGATTGACACTTGTTTATGTCTGGTTTAAATGTGAAATTACATCCAATGAACAACATTGTATTAAATTGTAAAAATATATTCTTAATATAATTTAAAACCACTCATGTTAATAATTTATCACTATTAATTATTTCGATTAAAAATGTTTTTTTAATTAAAATTTAGTAATTTTCACTATTCATCAGAAAATGAAAGTTATCTGAAAAGTACCAAAATTTCACCCTAAGCTAATTTCGATATTCCGAATCCAAAAAATAAGTCCTTTCTGAAAAATAAAATTTACAAAATTTCAAAAAGTGGTTATTACTATTCATAACGGCTAGTTTTAATAATATTTTAACAGCATATCGTTGTTTAGTGAAACTCGGTATTGCGTACTATACACACTGTCGAGGAAGGTCGCGATTGCGTGTAATGCAAGGGAAGTCAAGGATGCATGTTGTGCAAGATTCTTTTGGTGTAGCGTACAAAACAAGACATTAATGAAATTAAAAATAATATTCTTCATAAAATCTCGGGGTGTTACAATGATAGAGAACATTTGGAACACACATCTTTTCCAATTAGTACATTGACTTGATTAGTTAATTTGATTAAGGGTAACCAGTCTCATATCAAACTTGAGATAGATTTAACAGACATATAATAAATCTATAGGGATGTCATAGAGTAGGAAATAAATCCCCCAAAATGGTTTGATAAGACCAACCTCACATACTCTCGACCCATGTGAGTTCTTAAGTTTCATTTGGTTTGAAAACCCAATTGATCACATGCCTTAAGAAAGACACTTTGTACCTAGTTGTAGTTGTGAGAACTGTTTGGATTATCTGTTATAGATAAATATGTTAAAACTCAGTAAAATGATTTCAAAACAAGCCACAATCACCCGAAATTGTGCATTAAAAGAAAACCATCTCCATATTTTTTGAGAAACAACATTAAAAACCCAATATTCATTATTAATTAGTAAAAATACATCATAAAGTAACATGTATAAATATTTTCATTATTTCTACAATCAAAAAATTGAATAACATTCAATGTAAGCATCACCCAAACTGACATCATACAATAATCATTTGATGTATGTAATATAGGGGAATATAATTTATTCCTAGGAATCAAAAATAGTGTATTCATAAGGGATATTAATTGAAAGAATAATTACAGTCATACATAGAAGAATATTATTCAGGAAAAATTTAATAATAGATCATTTCTCTAATAGAAATTTATTAATGATCATTTTTGAAAATATAGGTAAATAATCGACTAGTAGATAATAAATACATTTAGAAATATAGTAAATGTTTAACTTTAAAATAATTGGTATATTGAAGATTTTACCATGAATTTGGTTTAAATTATACTTATAGAATATTGATAAAATTAAATGCTTTATAGAAAAATGAATGAAGACAGATAATATTTAAAATAATAGGAAATCTGTTATTTGGAATATTTTTTCAAAATACATTTATTTTCATTTTATTACAATGAACGTATATGTTAAAAAATTTCAAGTTTCTTTTTAAAATTAATATTCAAGAAAAGGGTTGATGAAAATATTTTATAATATTTCCCAAAATAACTTTTTAAACAAATTTCCAATAATATATTTCTAAATAATACATAATATTTTTATAGAGAAAACATGGAGTGGATGATAAAAAATATATACCTAATATGTAATGTATTTTAATATTTAGAAATATATTTATTGAAATCAAACATCATAAATAGGGAAAATATTCAAAATAAAAAATTTTGACAGAAATTTAGAGGCTCATATGAATTAATCAATATTTTAATTACCAAAACTAGGGGAAACATTTTTGGATGTCAAATATGCACATGGAAGAAAAGATTCATTGGAATGAATGAGAGTTAAATATGAAAATTTAATAGTTTAATTTTAGAATACATTTTATCAAAGAGGTCATTCCTAATGATGAGAAATAATTTCCCTAGAGGAAAAGAGGAAATAAAATTTAACACATTGAAATGGAAGGGTCAAAAAAATATTGACAATTATATTAAATTAAGAAACACTATGACATGATTTATGGGAAATCATGCTAATGAAACACATACCACATTAAAAATATTAAAATAAAATAATTTTGAGGTATATGATTTAAAATTAAGCATTAATAAAAATTAATAATGATAGTATAGTGAAACATTATATTAAATGGTTAATAATTACACCATTGTAATGATAAAATTTTGTATAAAAATAAATATGTCTCATGAAATTAGATTTGAGATGAGAAACCCTTACCAAAATTACTAACATCAACATAATAAATTGAATCCTATATAACTGAAATGAATATATCAATCACCTATTAAAAAACCTTATTAATATCTATAACTATTTTTAACCATTATTTATAATGATTATTTATATGTATATTGTTTAGTAGTCATTTATTTTCAATATCAAGTGTGATTTATCTGGACTCTTTTGAATATTTTTCATAATAAGGATGTTTTTTGTTAATTTTCTCCTAATTTTATTTAGTAATATAAAATTTAATGAACATTAATAGAAATATTTTATTTATTTATAAATCTAGCCTATCATATCATTAATTTTTTAGTTTTGTTTTGGGAAAATGGAATCGGAGTTGACTTCTTTTGATAATTCTAGAAATTGAAGATTATATTCTAATAATAATTTAATTATATAATATAACAATTCCAGAACCAAATAAAATCAAGTTATTCTTATTAACATATTACAATATTAGTATTTATGTTCACATTATTATCCATGAATTATTTTTTAGGTTCTCATTGTTATAATTCCAAAAATAATTAATAATATGCGTTTAATTAGATTATTATTTTATAGATGTATTTTATTTCATAAGGAAAAATTTGATGAAAATTTTAATTGTGTTGAGAAATGTCAGCATTACTAAAACTATTACACCTCAATATTTTCTAACTACCAAACTCATTCCATAAATAGATTCTTCAAAAATTCATGCAAGCCACTGCTAGTTTTGTGTTCCCACTAGAGGCTTGACAATATTAGAAGTGGATTACAACCATAGGCATACCACCATCATAATTATAATACTACCATACCTACTACTATTATATATCATACTAATATACATTCAAACACAAGAACTTCTACCACCTAACCTGCTCTTTCTAGAGTCCTACTATTGTTAGAGTGGTTTTACCTCAATAATATATTACTACCATTATTTTTCAACCATTGGCTTGGACTACAGTTGGACCACATTACCTTCATCATATGCTACTATTGATATTGCACATAATTCAAATTATGTTATTTTTATAACTATTTTATGGGATCTAATTTTTGCATTTCATTAATGATTATTCGTTTACTATTTATAAGATTCATCGAATAAAAGTTAGTTGTTTGGTGTGAGGGTCCAAAAATATTTAGGATTACTCATTAATGGGTATTCGAACCTCTAGTGATATATATTTACAATGTAATCCCTACTATTTATATGATAAATATTTTAATATATGACTTCTAAAATAAATTAATACTTATTCATTCAACTATGAAAGAGTGAAGTAAAACTTATATATATAACATTTATTTCTAATAGGTTAGAGAGCTTCAAAAAAATATGGTTTCCTGAAACTTTTGGATACACTATCCAAGATCATCACCCAGACAACCGTGAGGAATAATGAGCACCAATAGCACTAAAGAACAAGAATAACTACTTCTTATATATATTCTTACTTTCACTACATATTTTTTATGTTTCTTCCATGTAGTGTTTTTTTGTTCTATTTATTTACATAGGCATTAAACTATGAATGAACAAGAGAATACTTGATATTCTCATTTATCACTTTTCATATGTATACCCAAATAAACCATGGAAGTGTTCCATGTCATGCTTGAATTGTTTTTTATACCCATGTATATCTTTTGGAGATAATTTGGTCATAGAAATCATGTCGCATCAGAGGATTTCCATGTTGTGGGGATTAAGTCTCAGAGCGATGATGGATCCCTACATTATTCCATTTTTTTCTATTTTGTATTATTTATTTATAATCCCTAATACATTTGTTCATAATCACTTAAAAACTAAACATTGGTTGTTAATCTTATTTAGTGTATATATAATGTCTTAGATTATGTTAATATATTTCTAAAGATAATGTAATTTCATATATTGGTTTAAGTAAGACATAATCAATCATTGAGTAATATTTTTTATGATAAGTAACATATTGGACTACTTTTTGATTAATTGGGGGAATTTAATTTAATTGTGGAGATGTTATTTGAAAATTTTCAAACATAAATTTCAACTGTTACTCAATTCAACACACTCATGAGTTACACACTCCAATCCAAATTTGGAATCAATTGATTTTAAAAAATAATAAAACTGTGACTTAATATGTGTTTTATTGATACTAATTTTAAATTATTTATTAATATAGTTATTTATGGATAATAAATGTCATGTTTTTACCAATAATGGAACACTTTTTTAAAATTTCACTAATAATTCTTAGTTTTAAATTTAAATGAAAATTCATATTGAGAGAATGTGTTTTGAAATCATGAAACGATTATAGACAAATATAAAATACCTAAAAATTTACAAATAAAAGAGATAATACTTCCAAAGATAAATATATTAATAATTTTAAATCCATTAATGCCTTGTATTGTGCCTTGGGTGATGAAGAATTCAATAGATTGTATTATTATACAATATCCCTTGAAATTTGAGATACTTTCACTGTTTCTCATGAAAGAACATCTAACTTTAATTAAATAAATATAAATATTTATGTTATTATATACGGTAAGATTAAAATGAAACATTATGATCCATTTTTTTAGGTATTATATGTTCAATGACAGTTTAAATACAATGCAGTTATGAGGGAATCCTATTTCTAATAATGATTGAGTGATGCAAAAATTGAGGTTTCTACAAAAATGATGGTGGGGAACCCCTGCTTCAATCAGATAATGGTGTTTTGTTAGTTAGTTACCTTAGAACGAGAATAATGGAAAAATGATTATTTGTTGGGTGGAACTCAAATTCAAAATAGAATAAGAGTATAAACCAAAAAGAAAATATGTATGATTTAAATCCACTTCATCCAAACAAATGGAGGAAATTAAAGCTGGCAGTTCAAGTTATGAAACTAGAGAAATTATTTTAATAAGGATAGTTCTTCATGAAACTATGATAATGGAAGAAACTAGATAAATTATTTTAAGAATGATTGTTCTTCAAATGAAATATTTTTCTAGGAGTGTAAAAGAAAAAGATCAAGTCCAAGATGACAGTCCTAAAATGAAATAAAAAAAATAAAAATTATGATAAGGATAATAGATATAATAATGAAATAAAATATTTATTTTTTTCATTATAAGAATGATTTATTGATTAATACTCATCCCTAGAATATAGGATTGATAGAGAAAACAACTGTTTTATGACAAACACATCTGAGGTAGACAATGTTTTTCCTAACCTCATATACATATATTTTGTCATTATAGAGTGGAAATTAAAAAATAAAATGTGCCTAATGAATAGAATTTCTTATACCATAAAATTCTATAATATACATTCAACGAAAATAATGGAAAATATAAAAATGTAATGGAACAACATGCTTTGACTACTAGTATTAAATATAAACATATTATTGAAATTGAGAAAAACACTCAACTAATAAAGTATGACAATTAATTATAAAATTATAACAAGAAAATATTTAGACTCCTTATGTTTAAATCATGTTTTAATGATCAGAAATTGTCTATTTTGTTTAATCTATCTCATATCATGTGTACAGATGATCATATTTTTTATTCTTTAAATAAACCTACCCAAGATGTTAATTGCTTTAAATCATGTTTGATTATTGTAAACTATGTTTTAATTTTGTCTATAATGATTTATTTTATGCACGATTAAGTATATATATATATATATATATATTTGGAAACGTTTGAGAAATTGTGAGTCTACCAGCAGTTCTTGATTTCTGGAAATGGTCCCAGAAACCATGACCCAAACACCGTGACCAAACACCATGACTAGACTACGTGAACAGACACCGTGACTAGATACCATGACATGACACCACGACCTGACACCATGACAATACATTGTGTCCCAGACACCATGACCCATATACTGTGACCTAGAAACTATGACCAAACATCATTACCAGTTTGAGATCTGTTGATGTCTATGACACCAGTTCCTTAATAGGATATAGTTTTATGTTTGGAAAAGTACCAGACACTATAATACTAAGACCTCATATGTCATAATGGTTCCATATCTCTATAAAACTATTCTATAATAACTATCTTAATGCTCAAAGGAAAATAATAAGACACCATTTCATGGAGACAATATTTCCAAGTGACAGCGTTTCTAGATAGACGGTGAAACCATTATTTAATCTGTTTTTCTTTTTCAATTAAATATATGACAGTCATATTTTAGTCTTTTTAATGCACTAACATAATTAATATTTCTTTTTAGACATGTCACCTAATAGTACGAGGTACTAGGTTCATAATTCTTGCATCATGTCAGCTTCAACACATACACTCCAACAATAAAAAGAAAAGTATGGCCTTGAAAAAAAAGGTGGTAGAGCAGCAGAAGCACATTGTTTCCCGAGAAAAGAAGTGACACATGAAACAATATATATCTAGAGAACACAAAATTCCATCATGAATCCAAATGCTGGGATACCATAAATTAATGTCAATAACTTATTCACAATACAATCTCCATAAATTACATGAGCCAGATCAAACTGGAAACAAGAGGACCCGACTTTTGATACTCTATTTCTCGCAAGAGGACTCGATACTTGTATCTTCTTCATAATAAGTGTCCATAGCTCCATAGAATAACACTCATAGAACTTATAACCATATCTCATCATCTTTGATCTGTTGTGTATTGTTTTTATCTTTTAATGAATCTATGAGTATGTATGAAATCACACTATGTCTCCTACACTAAACTGAATGATACAAGATATCCTAATATTTATATCTTTTTACACTCATTTACTCTCATGGATAAGTGGGGAAGAGGTCCCTGTGTGACTTGGTAGTTTATACCCAAGAAGAACTGTTGGTGGAGTTGTGTGACCTGGATAGTACTGTGCACTGTTGTTTACCCCAATTTTGGGAGCGGATCATGTTTATTAATATAAACATATTGGTGGTTGGTGATCACCAAGTGGAGTGGATTAGTACTCGGCATGAGACTAAACCAACTGTTTTATATCCATTGTGTTGATTATTTTAGTTTTCCCTGTTTTATAGTATAATTCAAAAATCAGTGGAATTACTTTTATTGTTTATATTGGATAGAAGTTATAATTTTTTTCCCTTACTAGAATATCTTAAAAATTAATATTAATAACTGATATTGAGATTACATGGAATAGATCAATCTTCTGAGAAGTTATTTGAAAAGTCAAACTTTTATAACTGTATTACCTTGATTAATAGGGCTGTATTTATTTTTATTGGGGAACCTTTTAAGAAAACATTTCACACATAAATTTTTATACATACTCAATTCACCCCACACTTGTGTACGCTACTCCGACAAACATTTGGTATTGTAGGAGTTTTTTATTCTTATTAAGACTCTGTTTTTGAAACTATTCAACTGTAATTTTAGTTGTACTATAAAAATCTATAAATTTATATTAATTCTATATTTATAGATCTTTCAAATTATTTCATTATTATGGATAATATACTAGAAGGTGCTGCAAAAAATATACCACCATTCATTAATGTAACCAATTATGACCAATATAAAATTAAAATGAAAATGCATTTAGAAAGTATGGGGTTTGAAATTTTGTCTTCAATTGTAGATGAGTTTAATATTTATATAACTTATAGAATCACTTGGTATGACCCTACTGAGAATTACTACAATAAAAATTGTAAAGCCTTTAAATCTATATATTTCTCTTTAGGAGATGAAGAATTTAACATAATTTTTGCATGTAAAACTGCCCATAAAATTTTGGATACTTTGTCAGTTTCACATGAAGTAACTTCTAGTGTGAAATAAATGATACTTAATACTTATAACATTAAATATAATAACATTAAAATGAAACTTGATGATAATATTTCAGACTTGTATCTCATGTTTAATGAAATTGTCAACACATTGATTTCTCTGGGAAAAGAAATTACTGCCAAAGAACAAATCATGCTGATTCTCATATTCCTACCTAATAGATGGAGATGAACCTCTGTCTCTATTAGAGAGTCATGCGACAATAGAAAGTTACTAGTAAAATAAATCATTGTGAAACTAATGAGGTATGAAGATGAGTTGAAAGTAAACAAGGAAGAGGGTGATCAACCCAAATGAATTTCTAATGCATTTAAGACCACACACCTCCAAACAGAAAGAAAAATGGAAATTGGAAGTAACTGTAGAAAGGACTAGTAGTGAAAAATAAACACCTGACAGTGATGAGGATATGTCTCAAATGTCTAGTAGGTTTAAGAGATTTTATGAGAAGAAGATATTTTTTAGGAATCCTAACACCAATTGAAGATATGATCAAAAGTGAAGCAGCAAAAAGAATTTGAAAAGAAGTGAGAAGCCTAATGAGATAGTATGCTATGAATGTAAGTGAAAGAGACATATAAAGGAGAACTATCATAAGATAAAGTACAAAAAGAAATACGAGGCCAAAGATAGAAAGTATAAAAAATAAATGAAAGAAACATGGAAGGATTTTGAGGATAGTTCAAGTGACACAAAATCTTTACATGATGAATAGGCTAAAAAAAATATGTGTTTTTTGACAAACACATCCGAGGTAACCCTAGAATCATCAGTAAAAAATTCATATTATTTAGTATATGAATGTGATTATGAGAATATGTCAAATGAAGAAATTTTTGAGTATTATAATATTATTTAAGAGACATCTAATGATCTAAAAGATAAGTACAAGTATTTAAATAAACAGTATTCTCTAATGTCAACTATTACATCTAAACTTAATGTTGAAATGGAGAAAAATGTTCAATTAATCTATGAAAATAATGAACTAAATCAATCTAATGAGAAATTGAAAAAGTTCCTTCAATGGATTAGTAATGTTAAATATAATTTGGTAAAAATTATAGGTAAAAATATTTCTCCTAAATATAATACTGGTATTGGCTATCAACCATGTTAACGTAATTTTGGAAAAACCAATTTTGTTTTTAAGTCTAGGACATACAACTTTACTCATGGTTCTAGAAAACAATATGCTAGTTAAAATTATGATACACTCTCTATTGTTTGAATCTTTTCTATACCAAATAGTGTTTATTTCTCAAGAAATTTACATAATGTTTATAGGAAACCTATGAGGAGGATGTCGGTTCCTAAAGCACTAGTCAATATTATTACTAAACCCAATAAAATATGGGTACCAAAGTCTGTTTTTATTTGACTATTTTGTAGGAAAATTGCATAAATATATCCTGTACAAGATTTTGGTACATGGAAAGTGGGTGTTCAAGACATGTGATAGAATACGATTCATGTTTCAAGAACTTAAAAAACATCAACGGTCGACATGTCACCTTTGGTGACAATGCTAAAAGAAAAATCACTAGCCTTGGCCAAATCGATAACTCTAACTCTGTTTTAATTTCCAAAGTACTTTTTTTGAATGATTGAAATATAATCTGATTAGTATTTCTCGACTATGTGATGATGGATTTCATGTTAAATTTGAATTTGATGCCTTCAATTTTTTTAATTCAAAAAATAAATTAGAGATTTCTATATTAATAAATAAAAATGTATACAATGTTATCATAGAGTCTTTAGTTTCTCAAAATGATTCATGATTATGTTTATTTATCAAAGAGTCTTGGATTTGGAAAAATAGACTAGGACACAGTAATATTCACTCGCTTAGAAAGCTAACTAGAAAAGTCTTTGTCAAAGATATACCCAAACATGAGTTTCTAAATGATCAAATGTTTAATCCTTTTCAAAAAGGAATGCAACACTAAATTTAATTCAATCCAATGATATATGTTTCAACTTCTCAACCTCTCGAATTAGTTCACAAGGATTTGTTTCGACTATATAAAGTTTCAAGCTTAAATTTTATGAACTATGTTTAAGTTCTTATAGATGAAATTTATAGATATACTTGTACTTCCTATTTTTCTCAAAAAAGTGAAGCCTTCTCTCATTTCATAAATGAATTTCAAACTGTATAAAATTTTTTTGGACTTAGAATTAAATACTAAAGAAGTAATCATGGTTGTGAGTTTAAAAATCAATATTTTGAATCCTTTTTCTCATAAAATAGCTATAGTCATAATTTCTCTACCCCAAGAAGACCTCAACAAAATGGAGTTCTATAAAGAATAAATAGAACATTTCAAGAGATTTCAAGAACCATTATTAGTTAATATGACATAACTATTTATTTTTAGGCTGAAGTAGTAAATACAATATTCTATATTATTAATAGTGTGTTGATTAGACCCATTCTTAAAAGAACTCCATATGAGTTATGGAATAAAAGAAAACCCAAAGTATGTTACTTCAATGTTTTTGGAAGCAATGTCTATATCTTTAATACTAAGGAAAGTCATGAAAATTTTTCATCGAAGAGTGATGAAGGAATATTTCTAAAATTTTCAATCTCTAGTAAATCCAATAGGGTGTTTAACAAAATAACTAAATTTTTGGACGTATCTGTCCATATCATGTTTGATGAGATAGATCCACATGAGCCTAAGAGAACATCAAAGGACCTAGAGGATGACCTGTAAAATATATACATCAATTCAAAATCCTCTAACAATCCTTTAAAGGAATCTGTGAAAATATCCATTTCTAGAAATTCATCAGATTCAAGTCATAATGAACCCGAACCTACTGATGAACATAAAGACACTAGTCCTACTTTTTCTAGAGCTATTAGAACCCTTCAAAACCATCCATTAGATGCTATTGTAGGAGATTTAGATAAAAGAACTCAAACTTTAGATTCTCTTAGATATCAGGATAAACATCAAGTCTTCTTGTAAAAAATTGAACCCAAAAAGATTAATGATGTAGACAATGATGAATTTTGGGTGATTTCTATTCAAGAATAACATAATTAGTTTGAAAGGAAAAAGGTGTGGAAACTTGTTGACTAACCCAAAGACCCATTTACCATAGTCATGATGTGGCTGTTTAGAAATATGGTAAATGAAGCTGGTAACATAGCTAGAAATAAGGCTGTATTGGTTGAACAAGGAAATAGCCAAGAAGAAGTAATTGACAATAGACAAAGCTTTGCACCATTATCTAGACATGAAGAAATTAGAATTATACTTGCTTATACTACACATCTGAATTCAAAACTATATTAAATTAGTATTAAGAGTGCATTCAAAATAGGTATATTGTTGAGGATGTCTTTTTTGTAATCCCATGGTTTTACAAATTCTCACTTTCCAAATAATGTTTTTATGTTATCAAAAGCTTTATATGGTTTAAGAAAACTCCCAGAGCATGGTATGATAGATTAAGTACATTTATTATTTCCAATGGTTTTACAAAAAAGAATAGATGATCTTACACTTTTTATAAAAATAATTACAAATAATGTTTTAGTGGTTCAAATTTATGTATATCACATTATCTCTAGATATTTAAAAAATATGTATGCATTTAATTTTTTAAAATGATGCGAAATGAATTTGAAATGAGTTTAATGGGTCAACTAAAATTTCTTCTTGGATTTCAAATATTTCAAAATAATGATGGTATCATTTTAAATCAATGAATATATACTAGATATCCTATAAATAGTTTTTTCTTTGATAACACTAAAAGTAGTGACACTCTAATTAGTACTACATGTATATTGGATCTTGATGAAGATGGAAATCTGTTGATCAAACCACTTATACAGGAATGATTGGAAGCTTACTCTAATTAACTACTATATAGCATGATATTATCTTTAGTGTATGTATGTGTGCTCGTTTTCAAGAAAACCCTATGAAATCTCTTTTAAATGATGTTAATAAAATTTAAAATACTTAAAGCATACACCTAATCTAGGATTGTTCTATCTCAAAAGACACTCATTTGAGTTAGTCATCTATTCGGATGTTGATTTTGGTGGATGCTAGTTAGATTGAAAGAGCACCTTGGAAAGATGTCACCTTTTAGGAATGTCACTAGTATCATAGTTTAGTAAGAAACAAAACTTTGTTGCATTATCTACTGTCAAAGATGAATACATAAATAATTTTTTTGTGCACAAATTTTGGACAAGAAACACACATTACTAGATTATGGGTATCAAATTATGAATGTACCTATAAGTCATAATAATACAAGTTCTATTAACATCTTAAAAAATCTTGTTTCACAATATAGGAAAAAACATATTGATGTATGACATCACTTTTTGAGATACCATTATCAAAAAGGTGATCTTACACTGGAATTCATTTGAAATGAATTTCATCTTGTAGATATATTCACCAAACCATTAAATTATGAAAGAATATATTACATCATACATGAATTGGGAATGATAAATATAAAGTAGTAAGTGTATGGTTTCACAAATTAGTGTTTCACAATTTATTGTTTCACAAGTCACTCTCTTAAGATTACTGTCTTACACTTACAGTTCTATAGTTTACTGTCTTAAATGTTCCTTTTTAATGTTTATGGTCTCACGGTTACTATATCTCAGTTACTATTTTGCACATATTGTTTTAAACAATATGATCACACCAATTTAAAGTCACACATTAAAAATGACACCGTTAAAGCATGTTACAGTCTCACCATGAAAACATGTTATGGTCTCACCATGAAAACCTGTGAAGGTCTCACCATGAAAGTCTATTCCAGTCTCACCGTAAAGACACATTTTCATTTTATTTACATATTATAACCAATAACACTGTAATTAGTTATTTTATTACTTTTATTTCTTGAGATTTTGAATTTTCGATGCTTTATATCCCTAATTGATAAAAACGAAAGAAGATTCACTCTTTTTTCACTTGATATATTTTCTCTCAAACCACAAGACCTCTGTTAATCCTTTAGTTTGCTCTCTCTCAAACCTTCATTAAATCCCCAGCATGAAGCTCCCATCTTCTTCAACTCATGATAAGAGTGAATCTCATAAGAAAATAAAAATAGAATCAAATATAGCGCCTGATGTTCCTATGAATCCAAACCATATTGACAGAATAGTGGTACCAGAAATGGTAATCTACCCTTCATGGTAGCTGTCAAGTAAGTCTTTAGTGTTGAAAGTGCTGAAAGAACAGGGATGGATGGATTGGTTCACAATGGAGACAAGGCTAATTTTCCCAAAGCTAGTTGCTCAGTTTTATCTTTTCGTTTAATTTTCATTTGATACAGAAGATGGTCTTGTTGTAAGAAGATGGATCAATGACCAAATATATACCTTTTCTTAGAGGTTATCGAATGATTTCCTAAGGATAAGTCAGGAGGGAATTTTTGAGAACTACCATAGAGTTCAACCTCCTCTAAGTGAGATCTTTGTTTTATTAATATCGTTGGGAAGCGTGACTATCAATAAAACAAAGAGAAGTGCTATTTCTACTGAGCTAAATGGTGAAACCATATTATTGTTTATGTTTTTACAAAATATGATTAGTCCAAGCTAAGGATATTTTCTTATAGTCATGTATAAGGATTTATTTTTGATACATCTTATAAATAATGGACACAATATTAACATATGTAAATATGTCATACTTCATATGTGTGGATTGATAAAGGAAGCCTCAAAGTCAACCTACTTGTTTCATTAAATGTTAATCATTGTTATGCTTTATGATAAAGGGTTGGTTGGACCATATGTAGAAGTCATTAAGGACTATGAATTTTTGAATCTCAAAGGTCGCAGTCAAAATAATGAAAATCAATTAGAATCCATGGAGAATAACATAGAGGGATAATGACAGGGTTTATGAAACATTAAACCCGGTTGAGAATGATTCAATACATAAGAATATATCTGATCAGGAATTGGAAGAAGATGAAATTTTTTGCTATCCTCTTAAAGAAGATAAGAGGAAGTTGTTGCACCAATAGGATAAACTATACTAGATAAAAAAGACAGTGGACCCATTTATTAAGCTGAGAAAGAAGTAAATGTTCCAAAAAGAAATATTGTTTTGGAAGAGCAACCTACTTATAGAGAAAAGTCTATTGTTAATGTAAAGGATATGGCTGTTTTGGAAGAGAATCTAGAAGAATATATTTGTATTGAGAAAGAAACTACTTTTGAGGAACACTTAGAGGAACATGTTGTTCTTGAGATTATCCCATATTCTGGGGAAGGAATGGATAAATCTTTGTAGTTTTATAGAAAATACATGGGTGAATCTATTGGTTATTAAATTTTGGAAATAGATCAAATAACTACATATATTAGTTCAATGAGAGATGCACTTGTTGAGGGGGAGTAACACCCTAATCTAGAAAGTTTTGTTCTTCAAAATCTGTTTGATCAAAGAATTTTGGATACATGGTATAAATTCTCTAGCTACTTTGATGTGAATGATTCCCATGAAGCCTTAGTTAATGGTATAGATCTGTGTACTTTTTTTCAATTGAAACCGGTCTCTGATCTTGAAGTAATCTCTGTAAAGGAATATGAGCCTATCTCAGCTCCAGTTCCTAATCCTTCATAAGAACCTTCTATCTTAATGAGTAAGTATTCATTAAAATCCTCTGGAGATACTTTATTTGATGGATTTAAAAATCACATGAACACTCAACCTGCTCCTGTGATGAACCTATGTGAAAGAGTTTCTTCCCTATTGATAGAATATATCATATGATAGATTAATACCAAAATGCATCAGGAAATTCATGATGTTAGAATTGAGAACAAACTGCTGAGTGATAAAGTGAAGTCTCTTAGACTGATGGTTGAATATATGTATAGAGTGTTGAACTCAAGACAAGATCGTGTTTCCCATTATATTAAGGATATTAGTGGTCAGATTCCATAGTATTTTGTCTCTCTAATTCATCCTAACCTAACATCCTTAGCAAGAAAGGTGGCTGACTAAAATGGGAAAATATTTCAAGAAAAGCATGAGATTGTTCTTGGTCTCAACAAATTGAATGATTAGAATAATGGGTGTCTACATAATGTTCTAAATTAACCAAAGTCCCTTACTTCAGCTATTACAACTTCTAGTACCTCTGGAAAATCATCTCAAGACTACTTAGATAGTGATCTTCTCAGAATGGTTGTAGAGGAAGAACTTCAATCAGTGCTAAGTGGATTTGACAAAGAGTCTCTATCAATGGATGTTTGGAATAGTGATATATTCCATGATTTTTTAAGAATTCATTCCAATATTGAAAATTATTCTTAGGAAGAATTACTATTATCGTGGATTTCTAATCCAATAGGATTTTATCTAATAATGATATGAAAAATCATTTCATGTAATATGTAGTGAATTGGAAAATAACTCATATCATTGAAGCTTTCAAAAATAAAGTTCAAAATCAGAAATATTTCACTTCTTTGTTGTAAAAGTTTGTGGAGAGAAAATATGACATTGAAAAAGCGATTTGGTATAGTGGTGAGATTATTGCCAAATTCATCATGTTATTATGTAATTTTCTTCTTGTGAAGTGCACTGCTACTGTGGATCAAGAAGCTGCACCCTTGTGGCCTGGTTTTCCTCCTTCCTCATCCACTACCTTTGTCTTTACCTCAATGTCTGCCTCTCAGGATCTGAGTCAGATCAGACCTATTATCCCTGACCAACAATTACCTCAGTCATCCACCAAACCTACCTTGGCCCCTATTGCTTTTTAAGGTCTCCTTCTTCCTTCATTGAAAGTTGGTTCACTCCCTTCTTCAACTTCTACCACTTCTCCTGTGGTTTCTCCTAATGTTGCTACCATGGGAAAAGAGAAGAAAACCAATGCTTAAGAATAGTTAACACTATCTTTTTGTAGGGATATTTTTTTGTATTTTTGTTGCCTATTGTTTGTAATGACACATCTTTCTCCATCAAATGTACTGTCACCTATTATTTTCAATTATCTTGTTTACTTTTGTACACATTGTGATAATCCAAAAATGGGGAGAGACCCATACACTAAGGGCCACATAGCCCAATAAGAACATATATCTCACTCATATAATTTTTGATCATTAAAAGGGGGGATATTGTTGGAATCCTCATGTTTTAATCATATTTTAATGATCATAAATTGATACTTATATTTAATATGTCCCATATCATGTGTAAATATGGTTGGAAAAGGACCCAGACACTGTGACCCTATCACTATGACCCAGACACCATGACCAAACACCATGATTAGACACCGTGAACATACACTGTGACCCATACACCATAACCCGAACACAGTGACCAGAAACCATGACCCAGACACTATGACCAGACACCATAACCAATTTTTGATCTGCTGAAGTCTGTAACACCATTTCCTTTCTAAGAAACTGTTCGAAGATTGGAAATGGACTAGTCACCGTGATCCTAACACAACATCTGGATTACCAGTTCCTGATCTCTAAACAAATATGACAGAATAACTATCTCACTACTGAAAGTAAATTAAGAACAAACTATTTTATGGTGACACCATTTCCATGTGACACTATTTCAAGAAAAACTGTGACATTCTTCTTTAATCTGCATTGTCGTTTTCAATTTAATTTCAAATGTTCATATTTGAGTCTTTTAAATGCACTGACTTAATTAATATTTCATTGTAGACATGTCACCTAATTGGACGAGGTATGAGGTGTAGAATGCATGAATCCCATCATCTTGAACACATGCAATCCAAATATAAAAAGAAAAGTTTGGCCATGAAACAAAAAAGGTAGTAGAGCAGCCGAAGCACAATAGTTACTTGATAAAATAACCAACACATGAAACAAGATACATCTGAAGAGAACACGAAGGATTCAAGAATCCAAAAGCATGGATACCCCAAATCAGAGTTAGTAAAATATTCTCAATTCAAACTCCATAATGAAAACAAGCCATATATAACTGGAAACCAGAGCACCAGACTTGAAATACTCTATTTCTTGAAAGTGGACTCGATAATTTCATATTCTTCATTTTAAAAGTCCATAGTTCCATATAATTACAAATCGATCACTTATAACCATATATCATCGCCTTTTCTCTATTTTGTATTGTTTTTAGTTTTGGAGCAGTGTGTGTGTGTGTCTGTATTAAAACACACATTGTCTCCTGCACTAAAATAAAGGATATAAGATATCCTTCCTCTCATATATTTTTACACTCGTTTACTCCCACATATGTGTGGAATAGGTCCTTGGGTGACATGGTATTTTATACCCATGAAGTAAAATGAAAGAGGTTGTGTGACCTGGATAGTCTTGTGCAAATATAGTTTTCCCCGATCTAAGGTGTGAATCTAGTTTTTTAATATAATCTACTTGGTGGCTGGTGATCATCAAGTTGAGTGGATTAGGTCTCAGCATGAGTCTTAACCAAATTTTTCACATCCATTGTGTTACTTGTTTTAGTTTTCTTTATTTTACAGTATAATTCATAAATCACAAGAATTACATTGATATTTAATCATGGGTAGAAGTTATAATTGTTTTGCGTTATTAGAATAAATTCAAAATTAATACCAATAACTTATATTGAGATTACATTTAAATAATCAATCTTATGATAAGATATTTGAATAATAAAAAATTCCTAACAATATTACCTTGATTAACTGGGATGTATTTATTTTAATTGGGGAACCTTTTAAGAAATCATTTCAAAAGGAAATTTTTATAGATACTCAATTCACCCCCACTTGAGTACTCTACTCCAACAATCAAAAATATAGAAAGATATAGAAATATTAAACAATATTAGAAATAATATTACTCAAATACATGGAATGAAGAGAACACCTATTTACGTTAATTATATAGGGTATCAACTTAGACGAATGATGATTAGTAAAAATAGTTTAATTTTATGTTTTTTTTGGAAAATATTTTTATAGTCATTAATCATCGAGACTATAAAAATTATTTATTTATAATAGTTAAAAATCTTCTTACAGTAAACTTGTTATGAATTTATGGGTTCCAAAATCATTAATAACTATCATTTCTAGACCCCAAGAATATTTTGTTTCCAAAATCATTTTTGATGAACATGTTCTTGTAGGAAATGTTCTTAGTGATATACTATATAAAATTATGGTACCTATATAGTGGAAGTTCTAGAAATGTGATAGAGATTATTGGTGATTTAATAATTTGATAAATTTAGATTATTTTCATGTCAGGTTTAGTGATATTACTGAATGGAAAATTATAGGCCTTATCCAAATCATTAATTCTAATACTATTTTTAATTTCTAATGTTTTATTTGTAGATATACTGAGTTATAGCTGACTTAGCATCTCAAAACTATGTGACATTGGTTTTCAAGTGATATTTGAAAATAATACATTAAATGTTTTTTATTATATAAATTATTTAGATTTTACTTTTATGATAAATTTCAATGTTTATGTTTTTAATTCATATTCATTATTTTGTAAAAATGTTTTTTTAAGTTCAATTCATAAGGAACCTATGGTTTTCGCATGATTTTAGATTGTTGAAATATTCAATAACTTTGGAAGATCACTAGGAATGGTTATTTTAATGGTTATAACTAAACTATAATTTTCAAATGATAATGTATGTAACCTTTGTAAAAACGAAAACAACAATAGATCTATTTCAAATAAATATAATTAGTTCCACCTCTAAATGGATATAATATGTTCTCGCTGAATTTTTTGGACTATATAGAATTTTTAGTTAAAATGGGATGCATTATGTTTATGTTCTAGTATATTAATTTTCTAGGTATACATTGTTACTTCTTCATCCTCGCTAATGTATAGTATATTATTATTTCACAAAGTATACATAACATGTAGAAAATCTTAGTGAACTTTGGATTAATTATTTAAAAAGATAAATTTACCATGAGTTTGAAAATAAGTAATTTGAATATTTTTCTACAAATATTGTCTATATTCATAACTTTTCTGCTCCAACGACCCCACAATAGAATGTTTTTTTAGAAGCATGTTATAAGACCCTTCCAGAAATTGTTCGGATTGTGGTTAATGAATACAACCTTCCTATTTATTTTTTGGTAGAGGACGTGATTACAACCAATTATATAATTAATATATTTTTAATTATAGCTATATAAAAGGAAAATAATTATGAATTAAGGAAATACATAAATATTAAAGTCAAATACTTGTGATTTTTTAGTTGAAAAGTCTTTATTCCTAAAACTAATAAAAATATTGAAATGTTGTCTTTCAAGAATGATGAATCATGTTTTATTGGTAATTCAACATATAATAAATCATATTAGGAGTATAATAAACGATAAAATACCGTGGAAGATTATTTTCATTTCAAATATTGTGAATGAGTTCCACATGAGCCTAATACCCCATTATAAAAAATTTATGGTAATCTGTTAGCTCTAAATATCAATACCAAACCTTAAGAAAATTATTTAAATTAAGTACAAAAATCATTCAGTTCTGGGGTAAAACTCAAACCTGAAGCACTAGATGAATATGAGATAACCATCCATTAATTTCCTAAATATGTTAGGGAACATAGATGAAATACTCTAGATGGTTTAGTTGGATACCTAGATAGATCTATATAAATTAGATTTTATGTTAGAAACATGGTGGAACATGATGGTTTCTAGTCGAATTTTGAACGTAAGAACATCATTGATAGAATTAATGATGAATTAACTAAGATGGAAACTCAGTAAAAACATAATTAGTCTGAAAGGAATATATTTTGGGATCATTTAGTTTGACCTAAGGTAACATTTATTATTGGTACTAAGTGGGTTTTTATAAAATTTTGACGAGTCATGCACTGTAGAAAGATGTAATGGTAGTTTTTTTCACAAATATATATTGAGGTAGAGGGTATTTAATATGAATAAATTTTTTTACCAGTTTCCAGGAAAGAGTCTATTAGAATACCTCATTCATATGAAACACATTTGGTTTTAATACTATATAAAATTTATATCAAAAGTTTATACCTAAATGGTTATATATTTCAGGTTTTTTTGAAAAACCCGATGTATTACAACATTCTCATTTTCCAAATTATTTTTTTGAATTAAATAAATCTTTATATGGTTAAAAATAGGATTCTAGTTCTTGGTATGGTAGGCTCTACACATTTTATATTTCAATTTTTTTAGAAATGCATATATTATCCAACACTAATTATAAAAATAATATTAAAATATGTTTTAGTATTTAATATATATGTTTTCGATATTATCTATGGATCTTATAAAAAATTTTGGTGTTCTAATTTTTCAATGATGATGAAAATTTATTTTTAATGAGTTTAATGGGTGAACATTAATTCATTCTTAGTTTTCAAAATTTTCAAAATGAATATGGAATTATTTTAACACAATATTCATACCTTGATTACCTTATAGAAATTTGGTTTTAGATAAAACAAAATGCACTGAAACTTTCTTGAGTACTACATGTA
The DNA here is from genome assembly GCA_963277665.1 of Viscum album. NCBI lineage: Eukaryota > Viridiplantae > Streptophyta > Magnoliopsida > Santalales > Viscaceae > Viscum > Viscum album. The sequence goes on from OY728133.1 coordinate 1,194,202,959, forward strand.
AGTTATATCCTAATGGATTTCCGAGGGTTTTGGATTAAACCAATTACAGAGGTATGATTGGAAGCATTCTATACATACATACTATCCCACCAGATATTAGGCTTACTGTATATATGTTTGCCGGTTTTCAAGATAATCTCAATGAATATCATTTATGTTATATTTAAATGATGTTCAAATACCTCAAATAAGAAACCAATTTAAGACACTTATACCCTATAGAACAAGAACTTGAATTATTTATTTATTCTAATGTGTATTTTTATGGTTGTAAGTTAGATAGAAAAATAAAATTTAGAACATCTTAACTATTGCGCAAGTCACTAGTATCTTGGTGTAGTAAGAAGAATAATTTTGTTTCAATGTATACTATATAAGTTAAATACATTTCTCTTAAGAGTTAATGTGCACAAATTTTTTGGATGAAACTAACTATCCTCGATTTAAGATATCAATTAAAATATGTCCCTATAAATTGTGACAATGAAATTCTAATGAAAATATATAATAATATTGTGTCTCATTCTAGAAAAAATAATACCGATTTAAGAACTCACTTTTTAAGAGGCCATTTACCATATGCAGATATAACTCTTGAATTCATAGAAACTAAGCATTATATATCTAATCTTTTCAAAAATTACCATGATTTATAAGAGATTAAAATATATCAAACCTGAAATAGGTACAATAAATTTAATTTTTTATTTAATATTGTAGGATCCTCAATTGGATAAGGCACCATTGGAAATTATGTCATTTGAAATGATAGCATTGGATAATCCACCATTGGAATGATCCACCATTGGAATAATCCATCGTCTAAATGATCCACCATCAGGACACTACTAGTATCTATTTCATTTAACTACTGTTTGAACCATTTTTTATAATCGTTACTAATTATTTATGTAAATTTTTTTTATTTGATTTAATTATTTATATTTTTTTTATATTATTCAAATTGAAATCCATAAATGATATAATTATATATTAAATCCAAAATTGAGTTGATCTCAGTCATGCCTACTCCCTTCGACACATTTCTTATTTCATTCCAATCCCAACATTTAACGTTATCACAACCTTGATTTAACCTCAATATCCCTGCAATAGTCTGAGTTGGGAACCCTTAAAAGTAATCTAGAAAATAATAATGGACTACAAATAAGCCTATAGGATAACATATATGATATACTTATAATCCATGGAATCCCCATATTATGAAGTACATGGTTGTTTCTAATAAATAATTGGATGTTGAATGGTTATTATAAAGAAAGTATTTTGAACTCATAGTGATACAGGATCAGGTTTGAATAGAGTGGTTTTCTAGAAATTAATTTCCATTATATCCTAGGTTTTTTTCATTAGTATATCAATACAAAAATCATTATTTTGAAGAAAAGAAATATATTATTTAGAGATCAATATTTAGTAAAGAGATTATATTTTATTCAAAATAATGAGAATGATGAATAAATGATCCTCATAATATTTTCTTGAATGACTGCCAAAAATCAATTATAAATCATAGTGAATCATTATTTTTTTTATAATTCATTTCAGGAGCTAGATAGAGATAGTACAATGAGGAGTCCTACTAGAACTTAGTTTGTCCGTGAATTAAAATTGTTTTTCAAGTTAATTGAACATATTTATATTCCCTGATAAGGGGATTTTAGAACTATTCAATATAAATATGGGTGTATTATCTTCCTTATAGGTTAGGTAAAAAATGGGGTTAACCATAACTAGTCACCCGAGTCAATCTACAAAAAGGACCGAAGGGGTTCAGGATCCCTAATGGGGTAAACATGTGCTCGAGTACTAAAATTACAACATGGTAATGATTTAGATGATGGATAAATAATGAAAAATGGTAAAGATAAATAATCCAAAACAATATGTTGTCAACCAAATATGGAATAACCAAATTTTTAGAATTAAAATTACAATTTTAATAAAGTCTAAAGAGGCAATGAAAAAATGGGGAAAATACTACACCATACTTCCAAGCAATGAAAGGATCAACTTCCTTAAGCCACCACCAGGAAGACTCATAACAGAAACCATGAGAAACCAAACCTCTACTACGGAACACCATGAATTTACTCAAAACAAATAGACGAACAGATACACACACACCCAAAGGTTTATGTAGGGTGTGATCCAAAGCTCAGTAGAATACCACCTTGTTATAAATATATAATTACCAACCATTTTCATGATAATCTAACATGGTCAATCAAGTAAAGATTTCATCATATTTTTAGTAAATCCCATTTATTAGGTAAATGATAAAAAATGTGGACACTTAAAAGGAAACCTATTTCACAAACACTAGATTAATAGAAAAATGGTATTTATATATAGAACAAACACACACACAAGTGGCTCTACAGATGATTTTGGATGGAAACATATCATATATAGTAGATCACCATTGGTAAATCCCCGAGTGTTAATTTAGCTCATGTGGGACACTAGAACATCCTACCTTTGTGGAACGTGGCATATAAACCCTGACTAGAAACATTATCAGAAATGAGAAACTAGTAGAGGAAACCCCCTACATAGTGTTATGAAATCATAATAACATAGTTATTATGTTAAGAGACAATCCTACTAAGTGAATCCTGTTTGTAGACACATCCAAAACACTAGAATATTAGAACTAGCCATCCCACCTAGATACCTGGGATTCCCATGGGCTCAAGTTCATGATCACATGTCACACAATTTATTACATTTACAAATAATTTCAAAAAATACCACAAATTTTAAAAACCAAACCCCTTCCCATTTTACACACCCACCAAAACCATTTCAATGTTCAATTCCCACTACATGTAAAATTTATGAAACCCCATTAAATTCATCATGAAGAAATCAATTAATCAATTTAATTATTTTCATGGTTCAATCCACTATCAAATCCACACACATGAAAACCAATTTTATTTAAAAAATAAGTTCTTCATCATTCAAAAAACTAAAAAAATTATACTAAAAATGAAACACTAGTATAACATGATAAATTGGTCTATTTTCCATAAAAAATTATTTTTCATCACAAACGAACCATAATTAACACACATTTTTCATTCCTTGATCAATTGATTGAACACATCCAATTATTTTCCCAACAAGGAATATATAGAAACATGACCATTACATTTCAAAAATCCATTTTCATCATATATACTTTTCCACATATTTCAGAAACATATATTTTAGCACCGAAATAAAATATATAACATGATAATATTAACTAAATAAACTAATTAAATCATATAGAAATACTAGTGAATGTAACCACATATCTTTTTGAATAAGATTTAGGGATCCAGTGTGGAATCATTATCGCACATCAACTGCACCTCACGTAAACCCTACCAAGGAAAGACCATTCCAATAATATCATGATCGAACCCTATTTATCAAGAACAAAGAATATACCAAATACCATACCCACTAGAAACCAAAACCCTGACGAATGAGAAAAAAACCTAAAATGGTGAAATTGGAGGCTTACCTATAGGGGAAGAGGGTGAGGCCGCAAGTGGGAGGTGGTGCCAGTAGGGTCGCACAATAGAGAGGAGGTCATTAGTGGGGTCGTTCAAGGGATATTGGTGCATCGGGGGGGGGGGGGGGGGGTAGAGAGTGGGGAAACTACGTGGCCATGTGAGGATGAGTGGACAGAGGTGTGTCACGCCATATGGTGGATCACTATAAGGAACCGTGCACACATAGAACAGTGGGAGGAGGGGCCTGGGTCATGGAATAGGGAGGGGGGAGAAGGGGCAGTGCGTGGAAGAGGGGGAAATTGGGAGAAAGGGTGGAGAATGAAACACTAAAAATATCAAACATAATAATAACATAATAATAACATAAACAACAACAATAAGTTTAATAATAATAATATTATTAATAATAATGATAAAATTATTAATAAAAATAAAATAATAAACCCATTATTATTATTATTAAAAAATTATTTTAATTTTGTTTCAATATTTTTTATTTTATTTGAACATTAATTTAACTTAATTTTATTATTAATTTGAATTTTATTTATTTTTAACACCGGGCATGCCACATAGTGACCAAGGTGAAGCCACATGGTTTCAAAACCATGATATGCCCATGCATCAGATGATTCGTTACCAAAAACACTCATTTTTCAATAAAAACACAATAATTCAAATTGGGACTCAACCTGAACCCCAATAAGAATATTGAAAGCAATAAAAATCATAAAATAACATTATTTCCTATACTAGGGGTGTGAAAATTCTCCTCACCATAATCCATTTTACCCACATAAATCCATTCCATAATTTAATCCAAAATAAAAAAGCGACTCTCTTTCACAGCATAAGGCGATTCCAAACAAATGTCGAATGGGAAGAAGACTAGAACACCATCAACGAAAATAAAGATTCAAAAATAAAATTCTAGAGACCAAAATGGACTTCCCTCTATATACCACCCACCCCTAAAAGATTAAACACATCCAATTGAATGATCAAAGGAAATTAACTCTCATGACTCATAATCCAACCCCTTAAATAAAAATGCCTCTAGCATTATCAACAAAACTTATGCCACTAGCTTGAAGCAAGAAAATAAGATCAACTACATAACGATGAAAACTCCCATGATCTTTATTTAATAAAAACTGTTGGGTACACTCTAATCCCAATTTTCCCTCAGGTAATGAACATTAAATGATATATATTTATACAAGATCACCCATTTACAAGACAATATTAGACACACAACTGGTTTACCAACACAGGAGGCCCGAACAGACTCCCCACCATAAGATAAAGGTTAACATTGATTCACATTAGTGGAATTCCAATGAGACCCATGGTGGATATCCCATATATTAAAACCAACATACTAAATAACTAGGGAAAGCTAACAAGAAATCCCTTCATCGTTCATCTTATGAACATTCCACTCCCACCCACACAAACTGACATGGGAGACCGAACATTAACCAAACTCCTACTTCAAGGGGTTCGTCCAAAAATATACCAAACAAACTGGAGGACCTCACACTGTTTAGTACTTTTACAGGGAATTACCATCCTTGGATGTGCCCAATAAAAAACTAAGATCAACTCACAAGGTCGTCCATATGTAGAAAACCATAGAGTGATCTACATAAACAATGGAACAATACAATAGGTTCTCAAAAACATGATATCTATACCATATTCTAAAAAATAGGAATACTCAACTCACATAGTTCACAAGATGGAGATAAATCCCACGTGACTCTTCCCACTAAATGGGACCATTAATGTGGATTAGACACAAAGGGACCTCAAACTGTCTCCATCTCCCACACTGAAGATTAAAGTTAAACCAAGATACTTTACACCCATATGGGCCTCTAACTACATGCTATCTTCAATCCGGGATATATTGATGGAGATCTGATGATTAAATAATCTCCTAACTCATATCATGTCATTGAAAACCCCCAAATAGAACTTCACATTCTGGTTCCATAAGAAACAATACCATGATCCAATCAACTCCAACAAAACAAAACACATCATGCAACCTACATTGCCTCAACATGGCACTTTATAATGACATGGACATAGTTGATTCCCATGCATCATCCCATTCACCTAGAGGGAGGAGATGACAATACAATAAGACATTGAACATGCTTCCCTTAAACTGGGAAAAATTTATAATTTCTAAAAGAGAACATGTTTCCATTAAAAAAAAGTTCTCAAAAGATTTCACGATATCCACCTTTGCGCTTAGTCGAGAACATCACACTGCAAAATGACATGGAATGTATCCATTACAGCCAAATAGGATATACATGATAAATGATTTTAAACTGAGTCCTAAACAACACATCATTCCAACAAATGGATTTAACAGCCACTTATATCTTCATTTCCTGCACTGGGGGCATAGCATGATCCCTCTCTTAGAATAACATGAAAAATGACCAAAAGTCCCTTCAAAATGACGAACAAAATTATCAACTCCTGACTGCCTCAACATTTACTAAATGGAATTCCATTCACCACTTCCTCTCAAAGAAATTAGGCTCAAATTTTCCATACTTCTCCTTAGAGGGATTATTAAACTCATGAAACTATGATTTATTTCAACTACATTCACATCCACCCTTCATCTATGAGATGATTCACTTAACAAAAAAAAGTGATGGATTCAATTCTGAAATATAAGAGGAAAGTCCTTACATTGATCAACTGGAGTATCTTCCATGGGAAAATCACCTGTAGCCACACATCAATCATGCACTAACTCTTTCTGGGGTGAATACTAGACAATGAATAAAACCAAAGACCCAATAAAACTAGTACATTGTCCAAAACGTACCATAAAACAATGCCATGCACCTAGTGGAAGAAATTCATGGGATTCCCAACCTGTCAAGAAGAACATAATAAACATTATTTCCAAATAAAAACTACCAAAAAAACACAAACCTAAAATATCAATCCAGAAATAGGTGTTGTCAAAATCAAAATATCCCACAATAATACTCCCAAAATACAATATGGCATCCCACATAAATTATTAAGGACAAATTTTTAAAATAAATAAAAACTCGTGGGCTGTATATTTACCAATGGTACCTTTTAAAGCCTCACAAATGAATTTACTCATTAAAACTAGGAAATCATTCACCTTCCACATATATCCCATTTGTGAGGCCACAGATGAAAATAAAAATGGTTAAAGTAGAAATTGTTTTTGTTTTTCAAAAAAACATTCAACCCACATCTTCAACTTTTTCAAAACCACTAGCCAAAAAATGAAGAACCATTTTGAATCCCAAAAATAATTTTCATAAAAACACAAATCATACAAATAAAAATTCATTTCCATGTATTAAAATTTAATTTCAAAACACACCATTTTTATTAAAAATGTCTATCTTCACAAAAAAAACTCTATTTCGTGAACACCCATCCATTTAAAAACTCTTTTATCCTCATTTAAGGAAATTTTCCATCAATTTTTTAAACCCTCAAAACTAACATTAATTAAAAAACCAATGAATATTTCCAAACACCACACATATATCCCAAAACATTTTACCCATTCAAAACACATTTCAATAATTTAGAAAATATCCTTTAAAAAATCCATTCCAAAGCCACTTTAATACAATTAATTAATTTCAAATGATCAATTTCAATGGGGCATAAATTTATATTATGGAAATCTAACCCAATAAACTCAACCTCATTTGAATAAAACCATTTCTATTTTAAAATCCTGTTCTCACAATTTTCAAAAAACTTTTTTTTTAAAAATGATTTTACCAAATCCATAACGATTCCAAACAAATCATGGGGAAACTAGGGTCGATCGGTAACATGGACATATGGTTAGAGGCCATGAACTAGTAACACCACCATCACAGTGAGTGTTATCAGATGATTTCCCCAACTCCACATGTCTTACTAGGCCTTGGGATCTTACGAATAGTATTGTCCCAACTACCATTTATTTCCCAAATAACGAAAAACTACAAGGAATAAAAGACTAAAAAGAAACCCAAATTCCCCTACTAATTCAAGTTCCTCTATGAAGTGTGTCTTCCAGTCACCTTACATGGGACTAAAAAACTGAGTTCTGAAAACACTCGCTCTAATCTACTAAGAATTTCCCCAATTTACTAAGACCCATAAAAGAAAGACATTCTTTGATACAATTTTTTCATTAACCAACCCGGGTTAACCTTGAATTGGTCACTCGAGTCAATCCTGAATAAGGGCCGAAGTGAAATCCAAATCCCCATGGGCTGGAAACAAGTTTTCAGGTATCAAAGTTTCATTATGGTAATGATATAGAAAATTTTATATTAATAAGCAACTAAGAAGATAAATCAAACAAAATTGAAGATAGTCATCCAAACATGTAAAAATTAACTTTTCGGAGTTAGATTTATAATTTTTAACAACACTAAATATTATAAAAGAAAAGGGTGAAACAAAAATACTATCCAAATCCTCCCTGAAATGAGAGGAACAAATTGTCAAGCCACCACCACCAATTCCACCCATGGAAACCACGAGAAACCAAACTGATACTACTGCACACCTTGCCATTACCTAGAACAAATAGATGAAAATATCTATATACACCCAAAGGTTTATTATAGAATGAGATAAATCACAATAGGATACCACTAGGATATAAATATTTCTTTCCAAAAAAATTTATTGATAATATAACATGCTCATTCTTGTAAAATATTTTTAAAAATTTATAGGAATAACATTTATTAGGTAAATAGTTTAAAAAAGAAAACACATAAAAGGGAATCCATTTCAATAACATTATCCTAAAAGAAAAATGGAATTCATAAATAGAACAGACTCACAAAAGTGGTCTTATGTACGCCAATGGATAGAAATAATCATATATAGTAGAGAACCATTGGTAAATCCCCTAGGGTTAATCTGTATCGACTGGGACACTAGAAACATATACCATGGTGTAACATGGCATAGAAACCACAACCATAAGCATTATCGTGCATGAGACACTAGTATAATCCACCAATATAACCTATTTGTATCCAATCATAATTGTTTAGATAGTGTTGTAATCATCAATATTGCTATGTGAAACTGGGACATAGCCACTTCTGCATCACTAGCGTACCAGAACTATCTAGCCCACATAGATACCTGGAATTCCCGTGGGATGAAGTTGATGTTTACATGTCACAAAATTTATCACATTCAAAATTCATTCCCAATAACCCCATCATTTTTTACAAACAAAACACTTCCCATTTTACACACAACCAAAATCTGTTTTTGAGTACAATTCCCACTAAATGAACAATTTATGAAACCCCTTCAAATTCAACAAGATAAAATCATAAAAAATATATTGATTTTAATGGGCTAAGCCCCAATCAAATCCAAACACATGAAAACCAATGTCACCTCGAAAATAAGATGTCCATCATTTATGAAAATGAAAATTCACACTAAAAAGGAAACAAAAGGCTAACATGCTAAAATGGTTCATTTCCTATAAAAAAATTATTTTTTTCACACACACACCTCATGTATAGAAGAAAACAAAATTTATATTCCTCAACTAATATATTGAACACATCCAATAACATTCTGAAAAATGAACATATAGAAACTTGATAATTTCATTTAGAAAATCGATTTCCATTATATATGCATGTCCAAGTACTTAAAAAATATATTTCAAACCACCCAAATAAAATATATAACATGCTAAAATTAACTAAACAAATAAATTAAATCATCTAAAAATGTTAGGGCATGGAACCACCTACCATAGTGAATAAATTACTGGAATCATGTTTAGAATCTCGATCCCTCTTCAATTCCACCTTAATGAAACATTACTAATGATATATCAAATTAATAATATCAATATTTAAACCTATTAAAAAAGAAAAAAACCCCAAAACGAACACCTTACCCACTTGAAAACTGAATCCCTAAGGATGGAGAAGAAAACCCAAAAAAGGAGATAAGAGAGGCTTACCTGGAGGAGAAGAGGGTGAGGCCACCAGAATGATGTAGTGCTAGAGGGTCATGAAATATATAAGAGGGTGACTATGAGGTCACGCAAGGGAGACTGGAGTGCTAGCATGGTCACACGAGGGAGATCAGTTGAAAGTGTGGTGTGCCAAAGGGTGGCTCACTGGAAGGAGCCACACATGTAGGGAGGAGAGGGAGGAGGGGTAGGGTCATGCAATAGAGAGAGGTGGGGGGAGAAGTGGCTACATGTAGAGGTGGTGTAAAGAGGTAGATGGGAGATAACAATTTCCTAAAAACATACCTTAATAATTACCATAATAGTAATAGTAACCAGAAGCTTAATAATAATAATATTCGTAATAATATTAATAATATTATTAATAATAATAATTGTAATATTATTAATAATAATATTATAATTATTATTAATATTAAAATTACTCTTTTAATGTTATTTTAATTTTTATTATTTTATTTCAACTTTCATTTAACTTCATTTTATTATTCTTTTATTTTTATTGATTTTGAACATCGGGTAGGCCGCATAGTGACCTGGTGGAATACAAAATATTTCCAAACCGTGCAGTTCCCATGCACTAGATTCTACATATACCAAAATACACATTGTTTTTAATAAAACTAAAAATTCAAACTGGGACTCAACCCCAACCCCAACCAGAATATCCAATGCCAAGAAAATAATAAAATAAAATTATTTACTAAAGTCAGGGTGTGACATTATGAAACAAGAGGATATGACTAATCTATATATGTACACAATGGTTCACATGATACAAATTCTTAATCATTATTCTATGTATAATTATATCATTTACCATATGTTGATTTCATCCTTGCATCAAGACAATGTCTTGGTTGATGCAGATTATAAAGGTTAATTATTGTGTGGTGGTTTCTTGTTAATTAAGGAATCATGATAATAATTTATTTGAATATGAATCTCAGGTTTAAATTTTTTTGAAGATAATGGAAAAATCTATGAGGATTATAATACATTATAATAGCCTAATAACACCAAAAAATATGTTTACCCTACCTTGGAGCTAGATGAGAAAGTTGATTATTCTGATGAGGAAAAACTATTTGAATATAATCTTAATGAAAAGGAAGTGGGAACCTCTGTCGAAGAGGAAAGTGATCCAGATATCCCTAAGAGACCTGTAATTTTGTATAGATCTTATAGTCCACACATTTCTCAACATATAGAGAGATAATCTTAGATGAAATGGATTATGAAAACAAAAAGACCATGGTATTTGGATATGATCATATCTTGAGTTATTATAATTCATATATGAAGTTTTTGGTGGTTTCAAATTATGTAAATGAAGAGAATAGGGATAATGGTGTGGATGGAGATGATGAGGATGGTTATTATAATGATTCTGATGATGTAGATGATGATTTTAATGAATCTATATCACTTTATATTATATGGTTTCCTTAGTTTGGTCAATAGAGATACTTTGTTTATCTAATTATATATGATTGGAAATTTTTGTTTCATTTCTACCATTTCATTATGATACATCTATCAGGGTGATCCTAGTAATTCTGTTGATAGAGAGTAATCCCCTAGTTTTGTTAGTCACCTCGTTGATCATATAGATCTTTTTGATATTTCTAATATTCAAGTTTAAGTGGAATCTCTTGATGAGTGGGAGATGTTACAATGGTATGACTAGTTTGGGATACACTAATCAAATTCTATATTAGGAATATTAGATGATAGAGACCATGAATATTCTCAGGTTGGTTCTTACTTAGAATAGGATGAGGTATCCTATAACGGGAGCCTTGACTAGTTTCCAAACTACTTGGACATTCCTATCCTCATTTAAATGAAGATGGTGGAAGTAGTGATGGACACAATAGTCGAGTAGATAGTTTTTTACCCATTAATTTTATTTTAATTTAAACATATCTTAAGGAATATTTATTCTAGGTTATTTATCAAGATTTTTAGCTTCATCCCATTCCGTCATACACACTTGTTTCTAGATAATATACTGTAGAACTCTTTTTTCCTAGTATAAATAGAGGTATTCACCTCCACATATTATTACCACTATGCCTTCATATATTGTTTCCAAAATAATTTTATAGTCTTTTTGAGAGAGAATGATATCATTTTTTTGGTATATTGGGATATATCTAGAACTTCCAACCACACAGCTTAGTGAAGGCGATTCTAGAAAATGTTATCAGCATGTTGTTTCCATTTTTAACTAAAGATGAGGTTTAGTATTTTGGAAGATCTAATTGAGAATTGAATGTTGGAATTTGATATGGAAACTATGAGATATGTTATGGATGATGTGAGGACCTCTTTTAATACTAGACATAATTATATGTTGGAGTGGTTGGATAGTATTCTTGTTGTTCCATATGCATTTAGTGATCCACCTCATCCTGCATCTGTTAATATTGATTTGATTATATCCAAAGTTAGAGAAGAGATTCAGGATTTTATTGGTTACATTCATTCAACTCATCATGATGATATTCACCAAATTTAACAACATATTCATACCATATATAAACATGAATGGGGGTGTTTGAATGAACTATGAAGTGACTGGGAAACAATCTCCAATGATATCATCTATTAACTTTACATGATATATACTAATCATGAGATTAAATATTATTTTAGTTTTAGGGATGCAAAACTAAGGATGACACTTCTTAATAGTGATTTTATGGAATAAGTAGACCAACTAATGTTTTGGAACCCCTTTTCTAGTTATTCATATAGGAGAAAATGAATTCTTCAGTGATATGGATAAATATGGAAACATTATTATCAAAATTTTCAACCTCATGAATCCCTTATTATTTGTATTTGATAAATAAGTGGTTGAACAGGATGTGATTTATATGTCAGTATTAAAAACATCTCCTTACTCAAATCATTAACCTATTTAGTATCATCCATTCATTATCTCTCTAGTGGAAGCTGTCTCAAATCTTAGGACAGTGATCATCCGTGAGCTTCCTCTGTCTACCTCAACACATTCAGTCTCTACTTCAACACCCATATCCTCTACATATATTTTTCCTTTTTATGATAATGTCAAGGGACCATTTGATCTTACCTTCTAGGTTTATTATTATTCAGATTAGACATATTCATTGATAGGTACACTGTTGTATTTCCCTATCTTACATTTTGGAAATAGTATAATGACTTATGTAAATAATTAAATTTATCCCTTATTATTCATATCATTTTTCCTTTCATTTAATAGTTCTTATATTATATTTTTAATAATACCAAACATTAATGAAAAGGTATTAAATTTACGAGGATAACCATTCTTTCATACCTAAATCATTCGAATGGATTGTATCCTTGATAACCAGTTTTCCTTTCATGTTTTAAAATTTATATCTCTAATCTTCAACTATTTATTTATATTTATATTTTAATGTTTCAATTTTTTATATCTCAAATTTTAAATTTTATATGTTAATATGGTTCTTACTCTTCAAATTCATCTATTTTATGAATATATTTTTATACATGGTTTATTAAATTTTATGATTTTTTTCATCAAAAGGGATAGATTATTGTCCTATAAATGTTTTATTTATCACAAATCATTATTGTTACATTTTTATTTAGATTAATAATTTATGGTTGTATATAATTTATATAGGAAAATTTGATGATATTAGGTAAGTGTTTCAAATATAGACTATAATTAAAACACTTCCATCAATAGAAAATACCACCTCTAGACATTTACCATTTCCATAGTCCTTCTACCATCAGGTGTTCTACTTCCAGTTGTGTGTTACCACTATATGAATTCAACATTTAAAAGTGTGTTAACTTTAGGGGAAATCCACGGTAGAAAATATCTTACAACTATACCTTCTACCACAAGAGTCTTGCTACCATCAATGTGGTTTTACCACTTAAATCAGCATCAGAAAGGATTTTTCTATCATTTAATTTTGTTACCATTGGGTGATTATACCATCAGTTGATTAAACCATTATTATTATTGTATATTCTTACTACAGTATTCTAATGGGAATCTTATGGGAGTTAATGAAATGTGTTTCTCTAATAATTATCTTTTTACCATTTCATATATTCGTTTGAGAAAATTCAGAGGTTTAGTATTAGTATCCAAAAACACATCATGATTATTCATCAACTAGTAATTGAACCTTCAATGATATAAACATAAAAAGGACTCCCTCATGTTCATGCATGAATGTTTTCCACTCATGGATTATATGCTAAAATCATACAAATTAATTCTACTATGAATGATTTGAGTACACATAAGATAAAAATCATTTCTTATAGATATAAAAAGGGAACTACATGACAATATATTATCTTTAAACTTTTAGATAAACTATTCATGATCCTCACTAAGCCAAATATGAGGACTTTTGAGCACCTGGAGATCCACTATCCAATAAAGAGTACTTCTTTTATATCTACTTACTTTCTCTATATGTTGTTTGTTTTTAATTTAGAGAAATTTCTCTGGTTCTATTTTTTAAAACTCATTACCTCATACACATGAAATAACAAAAACAATATATTTGATTCTATACCTTTTTTTCTATATACCCACAAATACATGGGAATGGGTATCTATTTGGATTTTGTTGTTTGTTATACCCTCATATAAATTTGTAAGAAGTTGTGATCCTAGAAAGCTAGTTATGTTTTGTATATACTAGATTTAGGTTTTCTATTAGATTAATTGATATAATAATATTCTTAGAAACTAGTGATTTCCATGTTTTAGGTAGTAATTTTCGGCTTGATACTGAAACACTTTTTATTTTTTGTGTTTTTTTATTTTTAATCATTTCAAAACCTTATCTATATTTTCTTTCAAAATGTTAAAAAAATATGTTAATTAGAAATCATAATATTTGTATATATAAAATATTTGAATTTGTAAACTAATTCAAATGTAAATAAAATTTCATAAAATTTTTTATATATTCCCTAATCAATTATTGATGAATGTTTTAGAAGATCAATATTTTATTAAACGACAGTTTCAATTAACTATGAACTTTTATTTTAATTGGATTACGTTATTTGACCTTTTAAAAATTTTATTTGGTACTCAATTAACCCCCTGTAGTGTTAATCCCTCAGACAAATAGAGTATTATAACATTTTTCATGTAAGTAGTTAGACTGACCCAAACATGATCATAACATAATTTGATGGGTGACTGTGGTTTTGAAATTTATTTTTTTAGGAATTTCATTATAATAGAGACATAATAAAATTTTTATGTTTTTTTGTTTCTTAATCATATTTTATGAGTTTTGAATAAATAATGAAAATATATATGAAAAATGGTACTCCATAGAGGCAATAGTCCTCCCAAAAAACAATTAATATCTCTAAGACATGGTGAGTTTGGGGAAGTAGAGGTGGATTTTATTTTATCTATCATTATTCATTATTTAATTTTAATCAATTTTATTATTATAATTATATTCCTATAACCGTCGAAGAAGACCAGTTGTGAAAAAATGTTGATGTCGCTTGGTGGAGGTGGTAGTTCGTATAACACTTGATCAATGTTGTTGTTTTTTTCTTAGTGGAAGGAAAATAATATATTAATGTTTTTACATTAATTTAACAAAACTTATGTTTTAAAATGATATTTAGTCCATTATAAATCTATGATTAGTATTTTATTAGAAGTAAAAAAATGAAATGAAAAAGATAAGGATTGAGTAGGAATCATTTCCGGACTTTTAACTTTCTCTTTGATGTCACCATTGAAATGATGTTATTAGGCTATCTAGATGCATCCACTAGCATATGAACCTGTGATATAATTAAATTAGATGAAAATATTCTTTTTATAGGAACTAATTAGAATGAATGGGTGTTTATAGAATGGGTGATAGTGTCTTATTTTATATGTGACATAAAAGAAACTTTTGTTAACACACATTTTTTTCTGCAATGGAATGAAAAAAACTAAAAAAAGAAATGGTTCCAAAAGTGATAAATAATGGTTTTGGGGTGATCTTGGGTTAATAAATCCACAAACATGTATTTACACACTTGTTCTAAACAAGAAGGATTTCATTTTTCCAATATTTTTTTACTTTTACTTTTTTTTTGTTTTTACCAAGTTCACTTGTTTTTACCCATGAAACATCTATTTTACTAAACATATAAAATAACCACCACAAAATTTTTTTATTGTGATAAATAATTATTTAATATAATTCAATTTCATATTAAGAAAAAAAAATATCTTTTAATTTAACTAATTTTAAATATATAAAATATAATTTTTAGAAAAATATAGTTTTCACTATTAAGTATTATTAATCTTATTAAATATTGATTACCAATTGAATATGTTAAATTTTATTTAAAT
This sequence comes from Viscum album, assembly GCA_963277665.1. Lineage (NCBI taxonomy): Eukaryota > Viridiplantae > Streptophyta > Magnoliopsida > Santalales > Viscaceae > Viscum > Viscum album. The sequence goes on from OY728133.1 coordinate 1,194,218,929, forward strand.
ATAGTATCGATAATTATATTAAATTCACATTTTAGGATACAATAGTTTATTCTATTTTATGAATATTACACAATATTAATTTAACAATTCATTGAATATAATAGTTTTTCCTTTATCCTAGTTATTAACATTAATCATATTATTCATAATTCTATTCCCAAAAAATAAATTTAATTTATTTTATAATATGATCATGTTTATATAAAATTTAATATTATTTTTTTTGGATTTATCTTGTTCAAGTAATGGAAACATTTTTTGTAATATGAAAAATACATCATTTTTTAGTGTACATTTTTTTCTGTAACAAAAATGATATACATTGTTTTTATTAATAAAAAAAAGTAGTATTAAGTGATTTAATATAATTATATATATATAAATATTTATATTATATAATTATTCTTAAAAAACATTTATTTCATCATTATATTATGATAACTTCATAAAACTAACATTTTTTCAAAATCATTATTATTTTAGAATTCACCAAGAACCATTTTTTTTGAAATTCATGGAAAATTAATAATATGATATTTTTGAAGCTATGAATCCAGAAATGATTTTTTTTTAATTCAGATACTAAAATATAATTTTTTCAAATATTACATATACTTAAACACATTTATAGAGGAAATAATATTTAATTTTTTTTGGTTAAATGTTAAAATGTGAAATGTTAAAAAAACATGTGAAAAATAAATAATTAAATTAACAAATATCTAATTATATAATTTAAATTTATCAGTTATATATACCCTTAGGATATCTTCATATGATAGAAGTATAAGGTAATATCTGGTCACAATTAAGGGCCGTGATTCCATTAACATAGACCTCATGGATATTTCAACGAGCATGAATTTCAATCACATATGATTTCAACAATCCCATAAATTTTTGGGATCATTAGTGGATTTTACTAGATAAAAACAAAAAAAATATACATATTTCACATGCCTTGATGAATGAGTATCATAAGAGAGACTTCTGCTACCCAGTTACATATATTTCCTTTTTGATCATATATTTTGTAATATGGTTACATTATTTTATACCTTTAAATTTAAATTTAACATTATAACAACAAAATATTATTTTAACATATCACAAAAATTTCATTTGAGGTTTGTGTGTATAAAAATATATTATCCTAATATTCACATAAAAAACTACATAGTGAAGTATCAGGTCATTATTGAATTTGACAAAAATAATGTTCAAATCTCATAAGAATTTGTTATATAAAATATTTTATTTTTTTACATTAACAATATAAAAATGAATTTTTTATTAGAAATAATTTCACATTTCGTAATGAGTATAATGTAATTTTTTTCAATAAAATTAAAAATTATTAATATATTTATCTATAACATACATTTTATGAAATTTGTTTTACTATGTGCATATATTAACTGTGCCCATAAAATTGAGATTTGTATTTATTTTGGTCCCAGTTTTATTTTAAATATAAAATTATCTCTTAACAAATATGTGATAATGATATAAATATACACAATCTCATAAATCATATCCAAAATACATGTATAAGTTTCACTTACATTGAACTACTAACTCTTTCTAACCCCCTCATATGTAAACCTACTGCTTTATTTATGAATTCGTCTTATAATTTATATTCCATGTTCATTAAAAGAAATTAAATATATATATAGTATCATATACCATTTATTATAGAATATTTCATTTATATAACATAAATACTTAATGATTAAAATTTATAATTATTCATAAAATCCTTAATGTTTTATAGGAAAATTCATTACCAATGTCTCATTATTCACCAACCCACCCAGTTGTCACATCCAATCAGTGGTATGGAATAAGTTTGAAACTATTTATTACCATTTTAATTCGTATTTCTCAATAAAATAATTTCCATAACATTTTTACAAAATAACCCTGAAAATTGATATTGGAACTCACGTATTTAATCTAGCTATCCCTGTAATATATTATTTACTTATATCTAGCATGTCTTGACACTAATTTTTATTCCTTTTCTATTTTTGTGTGTTTTAGGCATTTGAGGATGGGGATAATGTTTAGTTGAAAATGACATAATATTTTGGGATATATAATTTTTTTATTAATAGAGATTGAGTATAAATGTTCCAAATATATAGAGGGTTCTCTTTAGACCTCAGTTGAGTTGGAGGTCTTTTTGAGTTTTTTTACATAATTTAGTTGAGTACTATCTGATGGATAGATTCACATTGAGAAAAAATTCATATCATCCTTATTCTACTATTCAAATTACGTATAAAAAATTTATGACATGAATGATATATAAGTTATGAATTATTTTCATGTTGTGAAATGGTCGAGTTTAGTATTTTTATCATGAGGAGGGACCTTTTTTCACATATCCACCACTCAGTATATTCAGATAAATAATCAAGGCTTCACATCATCAATTCCTCATTCGCAATTTGTTTTTGTGTAATAAATCTTAAAATATATTACAATATTTTTCTTGCCTCTCCTCCTCATCCGTAGGGTTTCACCTAATGATTTTTAGGTTACTTCACCCCTTACAAACGTCTTTGTGTGGCATTTTATCTCTATTGAGATTCCTCACTATGGTTTTCTCGTCCTATACTCTAGCCTTCTTTTTAAAGGATGGGGTCACAAGTTTGGTTATTTAATCATAGATTGATCTTGATGATTTTTTTCTTTGATTTTTTTATTGACCTTCTTTAGCTTCATTTGGTGTTGGCATTTCCCATTGTGGGTGTTAGTTTGACAACATCATTAAAGATAGGTATTTCCATATGATATTACTAAAATTTAGAACCTTAAATTTCTTGATCAATTTTAAATGAGATTTTGAATGATGTGAAATCATTTTTTTATTACTGAAGTTTGATTTTGAAAAGTTCATAGAAATCATAAAAACCCACCAATTTCAATGTAATTGATAATTTTTACTGGATTTTATAAAAGGGAAAGATTTATTTTGAAATTTATTAGATAAAATGATTTCATTTTTAAATTTTTGAAATTTTTTATAAATTTAATGATGTTTTCAAAAGATATAAATTGATGAAATATATCACTTGTTTTTGAAATCTGAAAGGCCAATTGAAAACTGAAATTAGGAAATTTTATTTGGAACTGATTTAGATTGATTGACTTTACCATTATTGATTGATTGATTGAATAAAGAAGGAGTGAGGCTAGGTAGTTAGTATGTAATGTGGTAAATAATTATAGGATCTATCCCACAGTATATTATTGAAAATAAAAAAACTTACATAAATATACTATGACATGTTTTTTCCATATTTGGAGTTTAGTTATGATGTCCTATATCATGGGACATGTACACACATTCACCTAATATCACTAATGATTATTGTGATCATACACTTTCCATAAACTATAGTACTTAATGTCTTATTATATAGTTTTATTTTATTATTGATTTGAGGATTAAATGGAATTGATTATTAAATAGTTTTATTCATACCAAATTCTTCATATAATTTTTTTATAAAATGTAAATGTAAACATGTTTTAATAAATATTCCATAATTTTTAATTGAAATAATATTTTGTTAATAATTTAAAAATTCCATGTCATTCCTTGTTTTAATTAAATTGAAATAATAATTGGTTTAATTATAATGGGATTTATTATAGGTCACCTGGTACGACCCTATAAAGATTTATATCTCACACCCTATCATATCCTTTATGAATTTATTTTTTGTATAGTTATAGGTCTAACAAATGAGAAATCACCACTTGGAGGTGGAGGATGTTCTTGACCCATGGGACCCAGAGTGAAGGAGGTGACCAGTGGAGATGTCACCCAAATGCTTCATTGGATTTATGAGATTTGATTTAGAAGACACTGTGTATAATTATGATGCATGGTTTGGGTTTTTGTTCTACCTATTTGATTTTGGAACAGTCACCCATTAGATTGTTTAGAATACCATACAAAAAATGTGCCTATTAGTGAAGGGTTCATTTTATCAAATGGGGTTATAACCATACTAATTTTTTTTTTAAATTATGAGTAATTGACGCCAATGTGTTCCCCCCATATTTTTTGGCTGTATTGAGGAAGTGTTTTTGAAGTGAGGCTGATATTAGCTGTATTTATATTGGAGGGGGTTCAAACACCCTCTAATTTAACCATAAATTTTCAACATTTTATCAATTATGGGGAGTTTTTAACTGCACATATGTTAGTATTAAAAATATACTTAAGGATGGATTTCAAAACCTCAACAAAAATATTCAATTGTATAAAAAACAATTATAAAACCACCCATAAAATTTCTCTCCCATTTTAATTTTTCTTAATGAAACCCATCCCCACCCTCATTACATTCCCTTCCCCAACTATCTACCCTCCTCACATGGCTCTAGCCCCCACAATTTTCATGTGTAACCATCTACCACCTCCACACCCTTGTGAACAACACCACCCTCTCCCACTTATCACCTTATACAAGCACCCATGCGCAGAGAAAAATCCCCGTTGGTGGGAACATCATCACCATTTTGGATTCAATCCTAGGATCATCGATAACACACCCAACGCCCATCCCACTATGACGATTTCAATTTTGGATATATATATATATATATATAATCTTTCATAAATTATATATATTACAATATTTATATAAATAAATATTATTTTTATAATATATTTAAATATACAACCTTATATATAATATATATACATTTATATATTCATATAAATGTTATGTATACATTTATATTATTTTAAAATTTATAATATATTAAATATATTATATTAATGTGTACGAAAATATATATATGTAATATATATATACAAATATATAAATTAATATAAATTAATTTATTCGTATTTATAATATGTTTCTATTTATATAGTATACATTTTTTTATATTATATACATACTCATATATATATATTTCATATAAATACGAATACATACTATTTTATATAATTAAATTTTATTTATATAAATATATTATATTTATTTGAATACAAATACATATTATATATTTTATAAATACAATTACATGTATAAAAATATGTGTTATACATTTTTATATGAATAAAATTTATCATATGTATATTATATTATATTTAATATACATAATCATAATATAATGTATCCTTATTTTACTAATTATATATATAATATAAAATATTATATATATAATATAATATAATTTTTCTAAATAGAAAAAATTTATTTTATATTCATATATAAATATGTTTTAGATATGTAAATATATCTATACATTTGTTAATATTTATATATATATATCTATACATTGTATCCAAATATATATTTAATATATATTAAATTAAATACTTATTTATATATTAATGTATAAAATATATTACGTATTCATGTATATAATTTAATGCATTTATATTTTATATTATGTATAAAAATAGACATTATATACAAACAATCAAATAAATTATTTATATAATACATACATGTTTATTTATATAAATGTGTATTTAAGTGTCCATATAATCTCTTATTAATATTATCATTTTTATATTAATTTTAAGAACTACAAAAGTTTTATATGATACATTTTTTAAATAAATTATATTTATTAATTTATTTTTATAACATATTTACTCATTTATATGATAATTAATATTACATTAAATAAAATTTTATACAAATAAATATATATTAATTTTTAATTTATACATACATTAAGATTCACTCTCACACACTTATGTGTTTTTAATAAATTTATTAGTTAATATTTATCTATATAGTTTTTCTTGTGTCTATATATATATAATAAATGTACACTTTTACAAATATGATATAAATAATTTTATATATACATAATATAATTATAAAATATATATACATGTAATATAGTATAATAGTTGTATTAATTTGATTATTTGTATATATATATGTGTGTAATTATATATCCTTATTTGTTTATAAAAATATATTTTTTTCTTTTATATATTAACAAAACATCTTTATAAAATGTATTTATAATTTATTTAAATATATTTATTTTGTGTTTGTATATAATAATATCATATAAATATATATGTTTATATTATAAATTTTGATATTAAAAAAATTAGAGTGGGTTAAAATAGAATCAAATATCCGAAATTAGTAATAGTTATGTAAAACCAATACAAAAATATATGAAAAATTATTTCATATTGAGTTTAAACCCCCCAACAATGGTTGACATATTAGTGGCAGTTATTAGTAACTAAAAATAACTAAGATTAAAGGTACATTTAAACCCCTCTAAAATTAATTTTTATATAGTTCAGTGTTGTTTCTGTATAATATCTGGTAAAATACACCATAATTTATTTTTCAAGGGGTTAAAACACCCTTTGAATTATTTAAAATATAAATTAGTTCCACTTTTTTATAAACTTCACTAATTTCTATATAAAATATTTAGACGTGGGTTTAACCCTTTATATAATAGTAGTATTTATTAATTAGTGGTGGTTTTTATAAATGCCACTAAAAAATGATAAACAATTTTTATGGAGTTTTACACCCTTGAAATTTTTTTATCTATATTTAGTAGAGGTTTTACGAAATCCCCTTTAAAAAAGATCCATGAAATAAGCTATTTTTTCTATAAATAATAACTTGTAAATTTTGTCCTCTACATTTTTTAGGGAAAAATCATTAACCTGTTTTTCTTATTTCATGTCTGGTGCAAGTTACCAACTCGTGGGGATTTGTAATGCCCTTCAAGCCATTTCAGGGCCAGATCGGTTATCAGAGTACTAGGGTATCTAGTATGGTTCATGAGAATGTGGTATCATATGTCTATATTATGTTTTTCACCTTTCCATGATATCGTTATATAGTTAGGATTTTGTTATACATGTAGTAGGATTGATGAGGCATAAGAGGTAGTTTCGGTAGACTATTTGTAAAAATCTCAACATAACAGTCCTTACGTCACCATGGGTGTTTGGGAACAGTGTCATTGGGAAATAATTTGACAATTTTCATATAATTTTCCCTAATTTTTTTCCATGAATGTTGAAAGAGTAGTCTTGATTTGTGCAGGATGGAATTTTTAATCCATTCCCTGTTGTTTGAGTTATTGATATATGTATCATTGTGGATTCTTTTAGTGTAGTATGTTTATGTTTTACCTCATCAAGACTTTGAGGATATGTTTTAATAAAATGAAATATGAATTTTATAGTTAACCAACATGATTGATTTCGCTAATAGACCATAAACCTATTGAGATAGTAGTGATAGTTTCCCACGCTTTGGGATAAGCACCTGCACATTTTTTTGGTATCCTATTATAGAACAACAAAGGTATGAATCTATAGATCATTATACATTTTGTATTCATCCAAACCACTTGATTTCCAAGTCACTAAAAATCCAAAATTGGTTGAGGACTCATTAAGAAATATTTATCTTCTTTTTGAGTTCATGGAAGTGTATTATTAAATTTTATTTAAATGTGACATCTTATACCTTTAGGGTCCTTATAAGAGATTGGGTAATTTGATAGTGATGTTTAAGAATCATAATGTATTGGAGTTGAAAGGATTTAGAGTTATTTTCATGGATTATTTCTATAAAGAGTCTCTAGCCTTGGAAGAATTCAAAGAGTTTCTCAGCCTCCAACATGGAGATATGAAAATGAAATAGAATAGAATACATTTTTCTGATCTTGTTATGTATTCTAATAAGGTTGTGAAGAATATTAAATTTAAGGAATAACTTTTTGGGATGGGTCACTGATCGAATATTAGTTCAAATTTTTTTCCTGTTGAAGTTAACATCTTATGCTGATGTATTGGATAGAGCATTGATGGATGATCCTCACCTGGATGGTATGCCAGTGTTGACTGAAGTACATATTTCGCCCATTTCTAATTTTGTTAGTACCTTTAAGGTAATGAAAAATAATGATGCATCTCACTGTGGTTCAAGATAGTATGAATATTATAGTCCCCCTAATGTGAATGCATAATGAAGTCGTGGGATATTTGAGGGTTTCTTGTGATTTTTTGGAGCCGAGAGGCTTGATTTTTGGAAAAGGGAGACATGAAAAATGGTTAGTATAAAATGTTTGGACAAGGAATCAACATTACTACTATCCTTTTAGGGAATTTTACAGAGTAGATAAGGGCCTCATTTTTTAGGAAACTGTTCCCCTAGGGATGCATTCCCATGCGAGCCACTTGCAATTTTATGATGAGGCTAAATCCTTGGCCAGTGTAATGTTTTTCTAACCATCACCCATGAGAATTCTAGTGAATTCATGGATATGGGAGGAAGCATGGTTTCCACACAGTTTGGCCACCCATGCAGACAAACCATGCAACTTATTTTTCTTTTGGTAAAATAACCAGATTGAGCTTAAAAATACTTATATCCAAAATCATTTACTATTTCTCCAAGAATACACACCCCTCACCACATTGAGAAATCATTCAAGCCTATCCTAGGAATTCTAATAATTACTACATACAATGTATGATTCAAGAGATTTCTTTCTCATTAGATCTATTCCAATGAAAAATTCATTCATCTTTTTTACTGTCATCATTTATCTTCATATTAGAGTTATTTTTGTCAAATATAATATTTCATATTTCTGGGGTATCAGATCATTCTTCCATTTTCTTCATATATGGGTCATGTTAGAAGCTTATTTTGGACAAGTGTTTAAGCACTTGTATATGATAGGTGGTGTAAACCTTTTAAGAAAAATTTTAGTTATTCTATATAATGTTTTAGTTTTTCTCCGCACCTAACCTTCATACATTTCCCTTGAAATTAATTTAATACCGTTATTAAATGTTTGTAACCTTGTTAGGTTTTTATATTTGTACCATGTGATTGTTTGAGGTTATCAAACTCAACCCTAACCACTTGGGATGTATGTTTATGTCTACATCCAATGATTTACCAACTTTTTGGTTGGGTGTGTGATATCTCCATCTTACTTTGAGTTTAGTTAATTAATTGAGGTATTTGGAGAGGTTTTAGGAATCCTATCCATATTATTACATAATTTTAAATTGATTATATGGTTTAAATGGTTAATGTGTAATGATTTGGATAAAATCATGGTGTGTGTTTGTTAATGACATGAATTTTGAATTGGGATAGTGAAATTGTAATGATTTTATTAAATACAATGGAAATTTATACTCCACGGATTTGGAATTATATTGAATTACATGAACATTTTTAATAAATATATTAAGAACTATATAGAATTTCATGGTCATTTCTACTCCATGGATGCAAGGTTATAATTGATTCCATGTAAATTTCTACTGAATAGATAACAAATACATGGGATTCCTTTGATATTACTACTCTTTGGATTAGAAAATTGGGTCTAACACATGATTAAACAAAATAGGCCTTTGATGATGCCTTGGAAATTTCTCCTCCTTGGATCTCACCTTTTGGGTCTGAAAATGGATTACATTCCATATTCTATAGTGTTTTTTATGATGATTTATATATAGAACATTTTAAAGGTTCCTGATTTCAGTGGTCATACTAGAAAGTATCAGTCATATTTAATCATTCGTTATAGTTTTCCAGTTTTTACATTCTATGCTTTGTAGTGAGCCTTTTTTGGATGGAAAGTACCAATTTTACAAGTATCACACCTTATAATTCATTTAAATTTATGATATATACTACATAATTCTTTTTCTTATATACACAAAATGATGATATTATAGACATTATTGGTAGCACCCTACTAAGTGTTATCTCACACCCTATTAGGTAAATCATTGGGAACCTTGATTGACTTCATGGATGTAGGTAGGGATAGGGGAAATCACCGAAATTAAAATTATTTATTTATTATTCATATGATTATGGGAGAACATGACCGAGATAAGCACATGAGGATATCTAGATAAAAAATTTGTTAGACATTTGTAACTTTTGAAACATGTGTTGTATTGGATGCGTAATTACTTATATTTAATTCCATATTGTATAGAGGCATGACATACTCATTTTTTATATTCTACTTCTTTATAATTAGTTGTTATTTGAATCAAATAGATGTTTTTCTACTGCTATTCATTTATTTAATCTGATTCAGCTATTGATTTTTTCCCTGATTACACGTCTTTGTTACATATTTATTATGAGGGTATAGTCTTCCCACTAGACCACCTTAGGCCCTCACTTATAGTTATCCACCTCTATAGTATGTATATGTTCACTTTAGCCCATGTGACCCACCATCTTTGGGGCCCGTTTAGTGGATCCTTGGTTGGGATGTAACATAGTAGTATCGAATGAGTTTTATATTCTTTTATTTTTCCTCTTTTTATTTTTGGGACTATTAAATGGATAAATAGTTATTTTCTGGGGTTTATTAATGATTTTTTCCAAGGATTAGAAAACTCATGTATAGAAAAAAGAGAAATTTCCTAGGATGGGAATTGTTTTTGTATATTTTTCCTATTACTATTGATTTTATTCTCCTATTTTGTGATTCACATGAAATGTTATATTATTATTTCTATGATTGAACAATTTCATTTTATTATTTTTCAAACATGTAATGGATTTATAGATATTGCATAATTTTAGCAACCTTCCAGGAATCACAATCCATTAATATAAAAATCAATATATGATTTATTTCTTGACTACATGAAATTATTACGTGTTTATTGCATGATATAATTCTTATTCGATAAAGGTTTTTAAATAGAAATTGAGAAACATAATTGGTATATAAAAATACCTTTCATTACCTAAGAATTTTTTTGTGCATAGGCCATAGAAGACACATTATGCAGCCTATTTTGGTCTATTGACTCATGGAACATTTGTCACATGCGTTTCAATTCATTATAGTTGGGATTAAATATATTCTATACTTTAATTTAAGTGGTATAAGGAACTTTATAAATTTATAGTATTTATTTATATAATTCAATAATTTAAGAGAAATTTTAACTAAACAAGAATTAATTTTCAATAAATTGACTTATTAAATATAAATTTTACCAACAAATGGAGTATCAAATTACACATAAAAGTCTATATACAATGACCTTGTTGGGAAAAAGAGATCTTGACCAAGACTCAACTATAAGAGTACACAGTACGCATTGGATCTGGTGTTAATTATGATTATTCTTTTCGTAATCATGTCATTATGTGTATGAAGAGTGGTGTGGATTTAATATAGGAATGCATGTACATTTCCTAAATTTCTATATATGAATTAGTAGTTACAAAAACATTTATGAGGTGTCTTCTTGGATTTTGTAGGGATATTCCACCAAAATGGCCTCAACTCCTACTCTAGGAGGCTGGTGATGGCCCTGATCTGGGGGTTTCGGGCCTTGAGAATCTAGTAGAACAACCAGTAGTTCCACATGAGAGACAAACAATTTCTATTTATTTCGGTGTTGATGCCTAGTTCTAAGATAGTTTGCATCATTTTTTGATACCATTCATGGAACCCCACAACCTGCCTCATTTATTGAAGATATTTAATATGTGTTCTAGAAGTGGAATCCACTTAAATTTTGGGTGGAGGGTGGTTCATGACCTTATAATCTGTGGTCAAGATTGCCTTTTTGATTTTGGAGCATCTTGATACACCACCTAAGAGGCTAGTGAGTCACATGACCTATATGCTTCGAGGAGCCACCATGCACCAGTGGAATGTTATGAAAAAGGATACTAGGATTGAAAATACGTTTTGGAGGGATTTTGAATCCATATTTTTTGAATTCATATTTCCTAAGACATTAATTTTTGAACAATTTAGTGAGTTTATTCTCATGAAGATGAGTGCGATGACTGTTTTGGTGTATTCGGATTTATTTTTCGATATTTATCCTTTTTATCTATATATCTTATTGATGATCCTTCTTGGGTTACTTTATTTGGAGAATTCCTCGAGTATTTCCTTTGATCAAGTTTGAATGTGTTTGGTCAATGAAAATATTTATGATAGTGTATCAGACTCTGATTACTGAGAAACACCGGATGGAGCGGTGGCACCAGAGAATGGTTGTTCAGGTTCTCAACCTAGTGGTTCAATGACATTTAGTAGGAAACAATATTTTGAGGCCTATAATGAGGGTATTACCAGCTAGTGTGTGAGAGATATTAATTAAACCTTATTTCATCAGTGTGGGAGGTGAGAAATCATGATGATCCAACATGAAAGATACTTAGTTGAGTGTAATTCATGAGGTTGGATGGTCCATAGAGAGTGCTTCATCGGGACTATTCCTCTAGTAGTCAATGGTGTAAAGACCCGTAAATTTCAAGGAAATTTTTTTCTTAAATTCTTTGGGATTTTTCGAGTAAGTAGTTTATGACGACACCTGATTCTGAGGCCCGGTGTGCCCGGAATCAATTTCCAAAGTCTAGCTCAGGTACGTTCAGCGAACGAATGAGCGGGTTTTTCTATCTTTTGAACCGGTGCTCAGAATTGAAATCTGATGGCATTGATGGAACCACAACACCAGTAATTACTTAAGGTGACCCTTACCGAAGTTGCGTTTTCTTGGGAGGAGTTGTAAAAAAATGTGGATGAAATGAAAAGTTAAATAAAATTGTGTTAAAATTTTATTTCTTTATTCTAAGTGGTTATATCCTAAGTGTGGGAGTTGGGGTGGGACCCATTAGTTACTAACTACCCTTGAAAGGATAAAGGTGAGGTGGTTCCCACAAGAGCCCAACCCTTCACTTTCCCTAACTCCTCCCTTTATGTGAGTAACTTCTCTCTCTCTCTCCCTCCTTAAAATTGCCAACATAACACCCAATTAATTAGACAACTCAAGTTTAATTAATTAAGTGAGTTTGTTTTTGAATTTTGAGTTTTTGAATTGAATGGAAAAATAATAATATAAGGGAAGTACTTATTTTATTTTGTTGGTTGTTGTGTGAGGATTTTGGGGAGAGATCTCTAAGTCCCTTTGAAGAACTCCATCCTCTGGTGAAGAACGACTCCCTTCGACGAAGAAGGCCATCACCACAAGGAGAGACGATGTGCCATTCCTTTGTATCATCGCAGTTAGTGTGAGACGTTTTCCTCTCCTTGGATGCACATCAACGCCGTCTTTGAAACCTTACCCCACGGTGCCATCTTCTGTGTTGCCGGAAAACAACATCATTAAATCGAGGTAGGGGTGTGTTTGGATTGGATAATGATTGGCTTTCCTTCCATGTTGTTTTTCCTCTTAAACCGCTTGTTATCGAACTAATGAGAAAGGGACCGAATCAAACTAACACGGTCCAATTCCTCTGTCGTTCTTGTGAAATTGTGGAATTCATCGGCCATTCTTGAGGGGTGAATGATGCTATGTTTTTGGAGCCAATAGGAGGCCTGAAAACATCGTAAACGGCCTCAGAGCGTCGGGGTGACCTAGAAGCAGATTTTTCGAAGAAAATGGATCATCAGAATGAAGAACGGACACCTCGAGAGGCGTGCTGGCTAGAGGTGTTGTTTTCTGGAAAATTCCAGAATACACGGCGTGTCCTCCAGGAGCACACACCCTGTAGTACAAGCGTATTGTGGGTTCCGTTTTGAAGTTATAAAAGTAGTACACGACGTGTGACTCAAGACATAAGGTGTGTACTCTCCTCACTGTTTGTCAGAGGAGGCTTTGATGGACATGGCGTGTATTCAGGGAAAATACACGGACACAGAGAACAATACACGACCAAGTAACACGGCGTGTATTCACTTCATAGAAAGGCAGAAGCGGCTTCGCGAGGCTCGGCGTGTAATCTGGAAGATACACAGACACAGGCAGAACCACACGACCATGGGCATGGCTTCTACTACCTCACCATGAAATAAGCGGCTTCATGATGACTTGGCATGTATTCTGGGAATACACGTACACGGGGTGGAGTACACATGCATGTACTCCATCACACGGCCATGCATGGCCAACACATGTGGAACCGACCCTAGGGGTTTGGACACGGAGTGTAACCATACCACACACCGTGTACTTAATTATATACACAACTAGCCCTGCGACACGAGCCATTAAACACGGGCAGTATCTGGTGTCTGATGACACGACGTGTATCGCCTACCTACAGGTCATGTACTTAAGGGAAATGGCTTGGTTATATTGTTCTCCATGACTTGAGAATTTTTTTCATGGTTATCCTCTTAGTGAGGCGGTTATTTTGGCTTACTCCACTTGAGGTTTGGACGACTATGGATATCGGCCGGGTTAGAAATGAGCGTATTTCTAACTGGGCCCCTGGAACAGAAATGCCATTATCTCTCAGACCGAACGTCTGATTGACGTGCCATCTATCGCGTTGAGATCCTATTGACGAGACCGAACATTGTGACACATAAACTCTGGACTTTATGATAGTTGATGTATCGACCCCTTGGCTTGTAGAGAGGACCCTCCCGAAATCAAGTGTGTTGTGTGCGGGAACCCTAGAGCTAGTTGTGACTGTGATGACAATGACAACTGTACTTGGATCTTACGTGGGTTTGGAAGTGAGGACGATTGTACATAGATCCTACATGGGTTCGGCAGTGAGGACGACTATACTTGGATCCTCCGTGGGTTCGGCAGCGATGGCGACTGTACTTGGATCCTACGTGGGGTCGGCAGCGATGGTTACTATATTAGGATCCTACATGGGTTCTGCAGCAGCGAATTCTGTACTTGGATCCTACGTGTGTTCGACAGGGAAGATGATTCAGAGGCTACATCTATCATCTTCACCCCTCTTCGTGAATAGTATACATGTGTGAGCCGAGTCTTGACTTTCAATAATTATCATTGATATGATTGACTTGATTTGCAGTGTGGATTGGGTTGTGCTTTCTCGTGTGGACTGGGTTGTACTTTCCTGTGTGGATTGGGTTGTACTTTTCTGTGTGGACTGGGTTGTACTTGGGCTTGTAAGTTGGAGCCAAACAGTAATTGATGACTTAGTTATATGTATGGGCATATACATAAGTAGAGTTGGTTGATACTTCGTGATTGTATGTTTCCTTTGTGGTTTATCCTTTGTGGATTCCGGGAGACCTTCGGGGTCTCAGGGTCCCTACTAAGTATCGTATACTCACCCCTGCACGGGCTATGCCCACACTACGTTGTGTTGGTTGTAGTTGAAGTATAGCACTGATCGTGTTTAAGGCTTATAGAGAGGGATGATACCCGGAGGTGGACTATCAGACGGGACGTACCCAGAGCGGATGGATGGACCTGAGGAGCAGACGAGACTATCTGTACCCACCCTTCAGGTGGGAATTCCGAAAGACGACTTGGTGGTTGCTGATTTTCTTTTAGATGTTGTACTTTATTTTCTCGGTTGTACTGTACAATCAGCTGAGTTTGTATACTGGCACATTTACTTTCCAGCACTTACTTTTGTACTCAGTTTACTTAGTGTTTACTTCAGCTTCCATACTCTGTGGTGTTTGTTTTCTTATATAAAGGAAACACCTTCCATTTTTATTGGGATTTACGCCTTTGGTGCTAGTCGCAAGCCCCTGGACTATGGAAGGTGGGCTTGGGGTAGTCATGGCATGGGCCCCAAGGATGGGTCATGACAAATTGGTATCAGAGGAGTCGGTTCTAAAGTGGAACTTAGGACTCTGATAATTTCATCATGTGAAGCAATAATTTTTAGAGTAATGAGTGTGGTTATCAGTCCAGGGAGTCTTGTGTTGGTGCGGCGGCCGATGTATCCATACACCAGGACCTTGACTCTTGATTTCCGACTCAGTGCACAAATACATTGATTGCATGTGTGTTTCAAAAGTTTTCATTGAGATTACTTTGTTTCAGATCACTAGGTATACTGTATTAATAGTGGGGCACCTTTTTCTTTTCAGGATATCCCCATGACAGCAGCCAACTAGGGTTCCCAGTTACGTACAAGATGGTATCCCACCGAGCGACGAGGCCTTGATACAGGGCCCCATTACAGCGGAGGCACCAGCGATACCTCTACCTTCCGAGCCACCGATTCCACCAGCCCCAGCAGCGGAGAGTGCACATCGCCTGAGTGCACTGCATGAGTTTCAACGTAAGAGGCCGTCGAGGTTCCGTGGAGAGACGAAACCTCAGGCAGACAAGGATTGGCTGGAGGCTGTTGTTCGAGTGATCATATTATTAGGGACACAAACTGACATCATGGTGATCCTTCTGGCGATTCTCCTACACACATCAGCAGGTAGATGATGGAGCTTGATGCTCCAGGTGCACGACGAGGCATCACTGGTTTAGACGGACTTCGAGAGCCTCTTCCGCTCATAGTTTGTTCCAGCCACCCTCCATGCAGTGCGCATTCAGGAGTTACTACAGCTGTGGCAGGGCAGCATGACAGTAGCCTAGTACTCGATGAGATTTACCGACCTCTTGCGCTACTCCACGGACATGGTACGTGACCCATTCTTCTGGGACCGTACCCTCGAGCAGGGACTGAGGCATGAGATCAGGGATTCGATGATCTCCCTCAGCATTCCGATGCAGGATGGTGTACTGGAGCGAGCCCTTCTTGTGGAGATCTTTCTTACTGAGCCTACACCAGCAACGAGACCTACCGCAGGGCGGCACGTAGCAGAGTCTTCTACAGTTGGCCATAAACAGATGTCACAGAGGTCCAAGCAGACCAGACCATCAGGTGGGCAACCTCAGGATACTGGTTCGGTGGTGTGGGGCACACACAACAGAGCCAGTCAAACGGGAGGTAGACAATGCTATGCATGCGGCGGGCAGGGCCACATGGCTCGTGACTGCCCGACCCGCCATGTAGAGGAGTAGCAGAAGATTGAGGGACAACCCAGGCAGAGGTATAGGTTCGACCGTGGCAGTCCGCAGGGAGCATACGGACGAGGTAGAGGAGTTGTCCAAGCAGCAGGTGGAGGAAGACGCTTCGGGGCTCTACCACCACCACCACCACCAGGAGGTCCACCCTGACCACAGGGAACTGACGGACAGAGGCCGGATCATCTTCAGGCAGTGGAGGCCTACAACCACGGTGCACCTGAGATGATTCTAGGTTCTATCAATGACTACTCCACTCTTTATGCAGTTCTTATAGACACAGGAGTGAGTCATTATTTCATTTCTGCTACCCTTGTTCAGAGCTCGGATATTCTGACGGAGCCGTTGGCTCGATCCTTATGGCTAGACACTCATACGGGAGCATACTTGATGATTACACACTGGTGTCGGCAGTGTGAGCTTACTCTAGGGGGAGAGGGCTTCGACTTGGATCTACTTGAAGCATCGTCGAGACCTTACGACGTCATCTTGGGCATGTATTGTTTATCTACGGTCCATGCTCAGATCAACTGTAGTAGGTGCAAGGTGCAGTGTGTCTGCACCGATGGGAGAAGGTTAACCTTCACCGGTGAGAAGGGAGATTTTGCAGTGCAGGATGGAATCACAAAGAGGAGAGGACAACTGATCACCCATCAGTTGGCTAGTCTCATCCTAGGAGCAGTTGATGTGCAGAGTCCGAGTTTTCCAGTTGTGGTGGATCAATATGCAGATGTTTTTCCTGACGACGTTTCAGGACTACCTACTCCTAGAGAGGTAGACTTCAATATTGACATGTACCCCGGGACAACTCCGATATCTACTCCATCATATCGGATGGCTCCTGCTGAGCTTTTTGAGTTGTGGGTACAACTGGAGGACTTGTAGGGAAAGGGATTTATCCGACCCAGTGTTTCACCCTGGGCTTCCCCGATTTTGTTCACCAAGAAGGCGGACGGGAGCTTGCGACTGTGTGTCGACTACCATCGCCTGAATTAGGTGGCTGTGAAGAACAAGTATCCACTTCCAAGGATTGATGACCTCTTCGATCAGCTCAAGGGAGTACGATGGTTCTCAAAGATAGACCTCAGGTCAGACTATCATCATCTTGGAGTTCGAGACGAGGATGTGCAGAAGACAACCTTTTGGTTTCGGTATGGCCACTATGAGTTGTTGGTTATGACTTTCGGTGTAACCAACTCTCCAGCAGTGTTCATGAGTCTCATGAACATTATCTTCCAGCCTTACCTCGATCGATTTGTCATAGTCTTCATTGACGACATACTGATTTACTCGACTACTGAGGAGGAGCATGCTTACCACTTGCGGGTTGTACTGGACACACTCTGAGAGCACCAGCTTTATGGTAATCTCTCGAAGTATCAGTTCTAGATTCGAGAGTTCCACTTCATGGGAAACATCATCTATGAGGTTGGAGTTGTAGTGGATCCTGTGATGATCGAGGCAGTGGTAGCTTGGGAGCCACCCAGGAGCGTGACAGAGGTGCAATGTTTCCTAGGTCGGGCTGGGTACTATCGGTTATATGTTCTAGACTTCTTCAGAGTTGCAACCCCACTTTAAGCTTTGAAAAAGAAGGGGAAACCCTTCATGTGGTCAGATAGATGTCAGTAGAGCTTCCAAGAGCTGAGACAGAGATTGAAAAGTGAACCCATCTTGAGGCTACCGGAGTAGGTCATAGGGTACATAGTTTACAGCGATGCATCAGGGACCATACTCGGGTGTGTCTTGATGCAGGAGCGGGCATTAATCGCCTATGGTTCACGATAGTAGAGGCAGAATGAGCAGAACTACGCTACCCATGACCTGGAGTTAGTAGCAGTGGTCTTCACCTTGATGATTTGGTGGCACTATCTGATGGGCGAGCACTTTACAGTCTACTCTGACCACCAGAGACTCAGGTACATCTTCTCGTACAAGGACCTGAACCTGAGACAGTGGCGATGGCTCGAGTTCTTTTAGGACTATGAATTTGAGATATTCTATACTCCTTGGAAGGGGAACATAGTAGCAGATGCTCTCAGCAGGAGGTCGGGTATCCAGTTACTTGGAGAGGTGATGGAGCAGCTAGTCACGTTGCCGATATCCTTCATTGATAGAGATGGATCAGCCTTTCTACAGTCACTAAAATTCACTCCTCCACTACTTCAGTGGTTCAGAGAGGCACACCATGGGGACGTTGAATGTGATACACAACGTGCACAGATATCCTCAGGACAGGCACCTAAAGGATTTTCTATAGGAGGGGAGCATGTCATCCTTTTCAAGGGATGTACCATGGTACCAGATGCATTACGGGATGGAGGGATGAGGGAGTTTCACACTTACCCAGTAGCGTTACATCCTAGAGTAGCAAAGATGTACCAAGACCTTAGACGATAGCACTGGTGGCCAGGTATGAAGAAGGCTACGACGGAGTTCGTTTCACGATGTGTCATTTGCCGGCTGGTGAAGGCAGAGCATCAGGTACCGGAAGTCTTGGTGCAGCCCTTAGAGGTCCTAGAGTGGAATTGGGATGGGATATCCATGGATTTCGTGATAGGTCTCCCTCATACGTCCAGAGGACACGACTTCATCTTGGTGATTTTCGACTGACTCACCAAGTCGGCCCACTTCCTACCTATCAGAGAGTAGGGATCAGTGGAGAGATTGGGGTGCCTCTACATTCAAGAGATCGTACGACTTCATGGTGTGACATTGTCTATCTTCTATGATCGAAACGCTCTCTTTACTTATCGGTTTTGGAAGGGGCTTCCGGAGGCATTTGGGACACAGATACACCTGAGCACCGCCTTTCATCCTCAGACGGATGGGCAGACGGAGATGACCATTCTGACACTCGAGGACATGCTCCGTGCATGTGTCCTTGACTTTGGTCACAGCTGGGAGGATCAGCTACCTTTGGTGGATTTTGCGTACAACAATAGCTACCACTCAACCATTAGGATGACACCATACAAGGCATTGTACGACCGACCATGCAGATCACCTCTGTGCTGGACTGACCCTGGAGATTCAGCACTTGTAGGACTAGAGATGGTCCAAGCCACTACGGAGAAAGTGCAGATCATCCAGGAGCGGATGAGGACTACATAGAGCCGACAGAAGTCCTATGCTAATAGGAGGCAGAGACCACTAGAGTTACAGGATGGCGACCACGTTTTCTTATGGGTCTCACCTCGACGTGGATTACGGATATTTTGTCAGGGCGTCAAGTTATCTCCGCGCTTCATCAGACCATTCCAGGTTCTCAGCATGATAGGCGAGGTGGCTTATTGCATGGCCCTTCACCCTCAGTTGCACCGGGTTCACGACGTCTTCCATGTATCTCAGTTGAGGAGATATGTGCACAACTCGATGCATATCATTGATCATGGGGAGCTGGACATCGATGACGAGGCGACATTTGTGGAGGTCCCGGTGGAGGATGAGGATCGACAGTAGCGGGTCCTATGAAGATGGTCAATTCCTCTAGTGCGCATCAGGTGGAAGCACAGGAACCTCTAAGAGAGCACATGTGAGTGGGAGGCTCTGATGCATGCAAAGTACCCACATTTGTTTCCCTAGTATATGATGTAGCTTTACGGGGATGTAAATCCTTGAGGTGGGATTAATGTAAAGACCCGTAAATTTAAAGGAAGTTTTTTTCATAAATTCTTTGGAATTTTACGAGTACGTAGTTTCTAAAGGCACCTGATTCCAAGGCCCAGTGTGCCCGAAATCAATTTATGAAGTCTAGCTTGGGTACGTTCAGTGAACGAATGAGAGAGATATTCTATCTTTTGAACTGGTGCTCAGAATTGAAATCCGAGGGCACCGATGGAACAACAGCGCCAGTAATTTCTTAAGAGGACCTTTACCGAAGGTGTGTTTTCTTGGGAGGAGCTGTAAAAAAAATGTGGATGAAATGGAAAGTAAAATAAAATTTTTGTAACAATTTTATTTCTTTATTCTAAGTGGTTATATCCTAAGTGTGAGAGTTGGGGTGGGACCCACGAGTTACTAACTACCCTTGAGAGGATAAAGGTGAGGTGGGGCCCACATGAGCCCATCCCTTCACTTTCCCTAACTCCCCCCTTTATGTGAGTAACATCTCTCTCTCTCCCCCTCCTTAGACTTGCCAAAACAACACCCAATTAATTAGACAACTCAAGTTTAATTAATTAAGTGAGTTTGTTTTTGAATTTTGAGTTTTTGAATTTCATGGCAAAATAATAAAATAAGGGAAGGCCTTATTTTATTTTGTTGGTTGTTGTGTGAGTATTTTGGGGAGAGAGCTCTAAGTCCCTTTGAAGAACTTCATCCTCCCGTGAAGAACGACTCCCTTCGACGAAGAAAATCGTCACCACAAGGAGAGACAATGTGCCATTCCATAGTCTCATCGCAGTTAGTGTGAGACGCTGTCCTCTCTTTGGACGTACATCAACGCCATCTTCGAAACCTTACCCCGCGGTGCCATCTTCCGCGTTGTAGGAAAAAGACATCATTAAATCGAGGTAGGGGTGTGTTTGGATTGGATAATGATTGGTTTTCCTTTCATTTTTTCCCTCTTAAACCGCTTGTTATCGGAATAATTCGGAAGGGATTAGACCAAACTAACATGGTCCAATTCCTCCGTCGTTCTTGTGAAATTGTGGAATTCTTCGATCGTTCTTGAGTGGTGAATCAAGCTATGTTTTCAGAGCCAATCAGAGGCCCGAAAACATCGTAAACGGCCTCAGAGTGTCAGGGCGACCTAGAATCATATTTTTTGTAGAAAACGGATTGTCGAAACAAAGAAGAGACACCTCGAAAGGTGTGCTGGCCAGAGGCTTCATTTTCTGGAAAATTTTAGAATACATGGCGTGTCCCTAGGAGCACACGCCGTGTAGTACAAGATTATTTTGGGTTCCGTTTTGACGTTATAAAAGTAGTACACGGCGTGTGACTCAAGAAACACGCCGTGTACTCTCCTCACTATTTGTCAGAGGAGGCTTCGATGGACATGTTTTGTATTGAGGGAAAATACATGGACATAGACAACAATACACGGCCAAGTAACATGGCGTGTATTCACTTCATTGAAAGGCAGAAGCGGCTTCACGAGGATCGGTGTTTAATCTGAAAGATACACGGACACGGGAAGAACCACATGGCCAGGGGAATGGCGTGTACTACCTCATAATGGTAGAAGCAGCTTCGGGATGACTAGGCGTGTATTCCAAGAATACACGGACACGGGGTGGAGTACACGGGCATGTACTCCATCACACGGCCAGGCATGACCAACGCACATGGAACTAACCCTAGAGGTTTGGACACAGTGTGTAACCATACCAAACGTTGTGTACTAACTTATCTACATGACTAGCCCTGTGACACGAGCCATTCCACACGGGTAGTATCTGGTGTTTGATGACACCGCATGTATCGCTTACCCACACGTCGTTTACTTAAGGGAAATGGCTTGGTTGTCTTGTTCTTCGTGACTTGGGTAAGTTTTTCTTGGTTTTTCCTCTTAGTGAGACGGTTCTTTTGTCTTACTCCACTCGAGGTTTGGACGACTATGGATATCAGCCGAGTTAGAAACGAGCATATTTCTAACCGGGCCCCTGGAACAGAAAAGCCATTATCTCTCAGACTGGGCGTCTGATTGACGCGCTGTCTATCTCGTTGAGTTCCTATTGACGAGACGGAACTTTGTGATACATTAACTCTAGACATCGTGAAAGTTGATGTATCAACCCCTTGGATCATGGAGCGGACCCTCCTGAAATCGAGTGTGATGTGTGCTGTAACCCTAGAGATAGCTGCGACTACGACGACGATGACGACTGTACATGGATCCTATGTGGGTTCGGCAGCGAGGATGATTGTACTTGGATCCTACATAGGTTCGGCAGTGAGGACTACTGTACTTGGATCCTCCGTGGGTTCGGCAGCGATGATGACATTACTTGGATCCTCCGTGGGTTCGACAGCAATGGTTACTTTACTAGGATCCTACGTGGGTTCGGCAGCGACGACTTCTGTACTTGTATCCTATGTGGGTTCGGCAGGGAAGATGATTCAGGGGCTACATCTATCATCTTCACCCCTCTTCATGAATAGTACACCTGTGTGAGCTGAGTCTTGCCTTTTAATCATTATCATCGATATGATCGACTTGCTTTCCTATGTGGATTGGGTTGTGCTTTCCCGTGTGGACTGGGTTGTAATTTCCTGTGTATATTGGGTTGTACTTTCCTGTGTGGACTGGGTTGTACTTGGGCTCGTATGTTGGAGCCGAATAGTAATTTATGACTTAGGTATTTGTATGGGCATATACCTAAGTAGAGTTGGTTGATACTTCATGTTTGTATCTTTCCTTTTTGGTTTATCCTTTAAGGATTCTGGTAGACCTTTGGGGGTTTCGGGGTCCCTACTGAGTATTGTATACTCACCCCTGCACGGGCTATGCCCACACTACGTTGTGTTGGTTGCAGGTGACAGACAACGCTAATCGTGGTTGAGGCTTGTAGAGCGGGATGGTACCCAGAGGTGTACTATCAGGCGAGATATACATGGAGAGAACGGATGGACCCGAGGAGCCGACGGGACTATCTATACCCACCCTTCAGTTGGGAATTCCGGAGGACGACTTGGCGGTTGCTGCTTTTCTTTCAGTTGTTGTACTTTCTTTTCTCAGTTGTACTGTACTATCAGTTGGGTTTGTATACTGGCCCATTTACTTTCCAGCGCTAACTTTTATACTCAGTTTTCTTAGTGTTTACTTCGGCTTCCATACTCTGTGGTGTTTTTTTTCTTATATAAAGGCAATGTATTCCCTTTTTATCGAGATTTACGCCTTTGGTGCTAGTCGCCAGCCCCTGGACTATGGAAGGCGGGCTTGGGGTAGTCACGACATGGGCCCTGAGGACGAGTCATGAAAAATGGGGGTGGTCAACATGAAATCAATATTTAAGAGATATATTCACATATTTACATTATGATGGGGTTTGGAGTACTATCAGTCATTTATAGTGATGATGTTTTAATGGTTGGGGTATTCCTACACTAGTGGATCATCGATACCATACTGGTCTTGCTTAGGGTTTCCAAGCCATTTTTTGGGGTCATAGTTCAGGAAGAATATATTTATTACATATTATACCAATAGAAAAGATAGATGGACCATCTAATGTGAGTGGTATGATAATATTAACTTTTACTATAGTATCTACAATTTTTGATACACATTATTTACATTATTTAATATATGTTTCTATTGTGGATAGACTGGGGATAGATGTTCAGTTTCCAAATCGTGTGATGACAATAAATACTCCTTTGGAGATTCTATTAAATGATATAGGCCAATTCAGAATGTGCCCCTTGAGATATGTGGGTTTTTCACTGTATAGGATCTCATCATCCTCGAGATGATAGTGTTTGATGTCATAATCAGAATGGATTGTCTTGTTTCTTATCTTTTCCATGTAAATTTCAATCACATAAGGGTTCCTTTCACATCACCCAATAGTGGGATTTTTTTCAAAATAATGGATTTTATTTTCATATAGGTAGAGGTAGAATAGATAATATTATGTTTGGTGGGATGAATGACTAGATTTCCTATTTTTTCCCTTGATGATCATAGAATGTGAATGACTTAATTCGCTTCAATTGTGGATCATTTTAGGGATGTATTCCTGGAACACTTCTATAGTTTACCTATTGAGAGAGAGAGGTGGAGTTCCCTTTGGAGCTAGTTTCATGAGGTTCACTATTATCCATTAATTATTATCGGATGGCTATAACTTAGTGGTAGGATCTCAAGAAAAAACTGTGGATCTTAGAGGAAAAGTGTTCCATATGACCTAATACTTCTCTATAAGTTTTTTAGTCCTTTTTATGGAAAATGATGAAACAAGTGTCCGGATATGTATTTATTATCAAAAATATTTCATGTTGAATATTAACCACTTTACCCATTTTATCTTATATATATGTTCTCCTAAACCATCTCCAAGGAGCTCATTTTTTCTCAAAATTTGATATGATATCGAGTTATCATCATGTGTTTGTTCAACCAGCAGACATACATCATATAACTTTTTTTAGAAGGTATAGTCTATAATAGTATCTGATTATTCAATTAATTCTTATGAATATGGAAAAATATTTCAAATAATTGATGATCCGGGATATCCAATCATTATTAATTCATTTTTTCTAGATTTTTTGGATTATATCACTATGTATACTCATACTTTACAAAATCATTCAAAAACATTGAATTTATTATGAATACCTTTATAGAGAATAGGTTGGGTTCCAAGATAAACAATTAACAGTTCTGGATGGATAATTTTCACTTCATGAATCATATTATCCTAATGACAAGAGTATTCATTGATCTATTGAAGGTGATAGATTTAGTTTTGTAACACTCATATGTTTTTATGAAATATTTTCTTCATCTAATGTTGATTCATTAGTATCATTTTTTTCATGTAATCATGAGTTTAAAAGTACCGTGATATGACCTTAGTTTGTAATTACAATTATATCCTAGTCGTTAGGTTAATTAATGGTAATAAGTATATCTAACTTATGAGAATTCATTTTAAATTCAATGGATATCCGTTATTTATGAAAAATATATGTTATGTATTTCTATTTTTGAGTGAATTTATATTGGTAATGATATTAATGAGGCATATATTTTATATAAAGTATTTTTATATTCATATGATGGATATTTTAATCTTAGGGAGTGAAATATACTTATTTGTTGTATAAAAACCTATATTTTTAAGGCCAATCTTACGCCTTTCAATGGAGAGGCAATTTTAAATTATGATATTGACACATTAATAATTTTTATATTAAAACATAAACATGTTATATTATAGGGGGATATTAAATTTTACTTTTGATGGATTTTGGATATTTTTCTGATAACATTCATGTTTTTATGAATACTAAAAATACACTGAATTTTAAGTGAAAATAACATTTTCATAAAAATTATATATATGGTAAAATTATAATATTTAATTGATATAAGGTACAAAATTTAATATATTGTTATCATTAAATATAATTTATTTCATTTTCATTAATTTTACATTGAATTTCTATGTAAAAACATTTCTATCTTTTTTAGTGTTTTAACATTTAAAAACATGTTCTCTCATTCTGACAATGAGATTTATTTTAAATTAATTTATACAAATTATGTGTTATAAATTTTAAAAAATGTATTCTATATTTGGAATCATATGTTCTAAATTGTTTAAATAGGTAACTTTAATTTTTGTACGTTAGGAAAAGTTACATCAGTAATTATTTTTAATTACCATGGTTAAAGGGTAAATCTTTAAAATATGGGTAAAACAATAATAGTATAATATTATAAAAATACCCTACAACGTGTCCTTATCCTATTGGATAAAATATGTACTACCATGATCATCCTTGGGTCAAATTATTACCCCATGGAGACACATGGGTGTGATAATGACTTTCTAGAATATTTAATATAAAGTAAAGATAAATATAACATAAACATGTGTCTTTTAAGAATTTTTTTTAATATATGTTTATATAACTAATTTCATTGACTATAAATATAAATTATAAATCTAAAATTTTTTCCTACATCATGGTATTTTATTTATAATTTTTATACATTATATAAATAAATTTATTTATGACATAATGAAGATTCCATGATTACATTATTAATGATAGATTCAAATAAAAGATATTATAAATATTAAAATAAATGTAATTGAATATTATGATGCCATACAAATTTTTCAAATGAATATGAAATGTTATATTTTAGTTAATTTAGTTTTTTAATGAATAAATTTATTATGACTTTAAGAAAAATCCATTACTTAATAGTGTCCAAATTGACATAAATGCATTTTTAAAACAAATACTATTTTATTAAATGATATAATAGTCCTAAAAAATAAGATCCATCCAATTGACTAATATAATGATTCAAATTTCATTAATTATACAATTGTAAATCTATGGGAATTTTATAGTTACTATTGTTACCATATATTAATAAAATACAACAAGTCATGGTAAGAGTTAATGTTTCAAACTAATGGTTAAAGCTAAACGATAAGATTAATTTGGTGACCTAAACAAGTCTAAAACATATTGGTTGAGTGTATATAGATCCATAATCATCTTATCCTAGAAATTTAACAAATTGAAACTATTATAATTCTAAATTCATTTCATAATGACATAATATTTTAAAACAATCTAAAAGTGCGCGTCCTCCCTCTTACAAAAGGCCACCACCTCTACCCACTTACTCACACCTCACAGGCCCCTTGTATCATCCAAATTATGCTAAAATAATCTCTCAAAATCCCTTACTTCCTCTTATAGGCCTCACATTGAGCATAAATAGATCATAAAGAGATCTTTTGGGCATATCAAAAGAAGATACTTTAAAAGATGTAATAAATTTATCACCCCTTTCAAAAAAAATTCTTATATTACATCCTATTTGTATGTTGTTTCCATAAAAATATAATACATAAAATATCACCTACTTGATGATATGTTATTATAATTATGGGACAACCGCATGCCTCCTTTTATCGATCCTACGAATAAGAATATCACCACATGTGCTTACATACGACTTTCCATCTCTACGTTGTGGTATAATTTGTTATCTAATAATACTTAATTTGGATTAGTATATTAATGATTATTGGGGATATAAATAATGAATATAATATGATAAGTATTTTTTTAATTAATATAATACCCAATTCCATATCATTTAACCATTAAGTGAATGATATCGTTGCTCCTACGTATGTATGACCTACTGTCTCCAAATGCGATGCGATTTATTCTAAATGATATTAATTAAACAAAAATTATATACATGAATGGAATTAATAAATATGATATATATTATTCTAATATCTCTATGTAAATGATATAACTATAACCTAAGAAGTGGGACCCAAACATAACCGAAAAAACATGCATAAGAACATAAAGCAGTTGATGTCTGCATAACGAGTGACAATGAAATGTTACTAACAAATGGATGATAATATAATCATATGTAATGTCATAAAATTATTATGATTCTGAAATAACTCAATAATAGTATTTAATTAATTATATAGTAGGTTTAAATATATATTAAAGATATCAAACATATAGTAAGGGATAATTTTGGAATCTCATTTTTATCTAATATTTTTATACAAAAGTATTTGCTGGGGTATATTTATCATCTACATCCATGTTTCATAATTATATAATATAATTTTGATTCTTATACAATATTTTAAGTTTAATTTTACCCATTGGTTAATTTGAATTAAATGGTATAAAATAAATCTTTTTTCGTTATTTGATTTGAGGTACTTTTAGACTATTCCATGAAAAGTTCGAGGACAATGTTTTTTTATGTTATATAGAATAAATGTATTTTTAATGTATCATATCTCCTTATTTCCATGATTATTTCTCTACATTATTACATGTTTATATTTAAATAAATTATTTTATTTTAAAATTGTGCATTATTTTTAGAGGAAAAATGTGTTATCCCCAATAATTATGTTCAAGTGTTGTATCAAAGTTATTTTCAATCTAAGACGACACTCATTGCATAGGGTTGTGTTTATATACCTCTTATTACTTTAATTTTATTTTGTTTATGAGGGAATTTTTTTATGGAATCCACTTATTTAATATGGATTATGTTGAAATTATGTTTAAGATACCCAATTTTGTTTCTTGGGTTCTGCTATTCTGAATGGTTTATTTTTTTGTGGTACATTTAAGAATGATTTCATTTTGAGATGGGTGGGACCTATATATCCCTCCATTATATTGGGTAAAGATTTATATCTCATGAGATAATGATGACTAGAATAACAAGTATTCTCGGTTCAGTAATGGTCTTTGTCCGCTAAGATCATCTTGGCTATGAGCCTTGGCTAATATGGATGTGAATTTCTATGCATGCGACAAAACATCATGTTGTATGTTTTTTATTTTTTTATTATTTCCATTAATTTTTATGAACTTTTATCCCATGAAATTATATCAAGATCTTTCATATACAGGATAAAACCCTTAAATGTTATGTTCTTTTGTCCCATGATTGTGATATTATTGATATTCTCCCTTGTTTACCCTTACTAAGTATTCAAGATCCCCATTTCATATGCATCTTTTCTATAGGTCATGAATAAGGGTATTAAGCATGATATTCAAAAAAGGAGTCTATTTATGTAGAAATGGGTGGGAGATAATGTATATTCTTTATGAACCAGTTGGTTATGTTTCCTAGATTCTGATGACACTATACCTATATGGTCCTATCATTGATTTATTATAAGTTGTAATGAATATACTTCAATTATGAAGTAATATCAATGTATGTAAAGTATGGGTCTCTATAGATGGTATCAGAGGAAAGGTATATTTATCCTTTGGTAACTATGATGAGAAATCAATATTAATAACCATGTGTGTATGTCTACGTATATGATACAATCCCTGTGTTTTTAAAAATTACGATTAATAACCTGGGATAAAACCTAAAGTGGTATAAATTTATATTTTATTCTTGATTATGTGGATTTCATGCTATGATTAGTGTTTCTCACACTATGCTTCTTGCTTTTAGTCAATGGATGGAACCCAAAGGAACTGCGTAAAGTTTTACGCGATGATAGATGCAATGATTATACCATGAGAAACCAAATGTTATGGGATATGGAATGAAAAATCATGTAGTCATCCTTACACAACATTCTCATCCTATGACTCATGAAGTATGTCCAAATGAGAATAAGGAGGGAGAAAATTTATGTTGAGTCCTTCATGAGGCAGTGTCCACTTTCATTCAGTGGGTCTTCTGATGCATTGGTGGCTGAAGAATGGATCAGTATAACTGAAAACATATTTTCATTTCTACAATATTCTGAATAGAATAAATTCACATAATTAGTCTATCATTTGGATGGTTAAGCTGATCAATAGTGGAATCATATCAAGAATATGAGGCATTGATTTGAAATTGATTTCATGGAATGGGACTTGTTCAAGAACGTATTTTTAATTAAGTACATTTTTATATTCATTGAACAAAGACACATATAAATTTTCTTTAACATAATAAAAAGGATGATGAATCAGTTGGTACCTTAAAATAAAATTTTACTAGACTTTCATGGCCTGGTTATAGAATTATTATCCAACCTGAGAGTAAAAATGATCAATTATTTAGTGTCTTAATACCATGTCTCTAAATGGAATTGTCCATAAGGGAATTTAATTTCTATCAAGAAATCATTTGATGTTATCTCAAGGTTGAGATAGAGATAGGATTTACCCATCAGTCAAATGGGTCTGATAAGAAGATAAAAAAGAAATTCAATGGAAAATATAACAAGAACACTGAAAAGAAGATGAGTTTCCACTTATTCTCAATGTGTGGAATAAAAATCAAGGAAATTTTCTTAAAGGGACCAATAAATGTTTCATGTGTGGTAAATAAGGTCATTGGGTAGTTGAATTCCAAAAGTGACGGGAAAAAAGATGCATAATGATGAGAACGGAGAAAATGCCACACATAATGCTCTTCCAACACTTCACTGCTACAAGTGAAAGGAAATGGGGAATTATGTGAATCAAATGCCCCAATACATGGGTTATTTATGATGATTAACATCAAAAAATTCCTAAGGATGGAGAAAAAGAAAAGTCACATGTAATCGTTATCGGTGAAGTGGAGTATGACAATTATGTGGTGAAAGGTACACATAAGATCCACTATAAAATATAAAATATTTTTTTTAATTTTGGATCCACCCACTCTTCTATTATTAGAGAATATTTCATGGGTATCAGTGTATTACCTCAATAATTTTATGTTGAGTTAGCTGTGCTTAATCCTAGTGGAACAATAGAGACATCAAATGTTTGTAATTCTTCTCCGATTAAATAATGTGTGAAAGTGATCCCTGTAAATCTTGTGATCCTTTATATAGTAAAATTTGATATGATTCATGGCATGGTTTCGTTTTATCTATATTGATCTCATATCAATTTCAAAGATAATTCACATTTCATATTCTAGATCATCCTATGATCATCTATCGATGAATGGTTGAATATAACCTTCCAATATAAATTTATTCCATATTATGGGTTTTGATTCCTATAATCAAGTTTTATTTGTCACAAATTGTTGGTGTGAAACTCACAATTAAGAATAATCCCACTGTATGGGTGTTTTATGGTGTCTTTTTTATGGAATTTACATGTCTTCCATCAAATTAGGAAGTTGTGTTTTCAATAGAACTCATATCATGTGTTATGCCTATTTTATAGACACCTTATAAAATGTACCTAATAGATCATCTTTTAGGATATCATCAATTAAGGGTCAAATAAGACGATATACCAAAGACAGAATTATATACAAGGTATGGAAACTATGAATATACAGTGATCCCATTGGGTCTTACTAATTCCCCTACAATCTTCATGGATATAATGATAAGAGTCTTTAGAGACTATCTTGATCAGTTTTTTAGACTTTACAGATGAAATTCCTTTTTATTAGAAAAGAAATTAAGAACATGGAGACCACTAGAGAAATATACGATATACCCTATGAAAATAGAATCATTATGAATGATTTACCAAATGTGAATTTTAGCTAAAGAATATTTCATTTTTTGTTAACATAATATCAAGATATGGTATATCCATGGATCTATCAAAATGGAAGTTGTTGAATGTTTTTTGAGACCAAAAACAAAAACTGATATCCAAATTATAATTGGTTTGGCTGGATATTATCGATGTTTTGTGAAAGATTTTGTATGATTGTCTAATTTACTCACCTAGTTTAATTTTAAATGAGTTATGTCCATATGGACGAAAGAATGTGATGATAATTTCAACTATATAAAAAGAAGGTTAGCTAGTGAACTTGTGCTCACACTACCTTGTAGTGGAAAAATATTTGTGTTATACAGTGAGGAATCCAAGTAGTGGATGAGAATTTTTCTCATGAAAAATTATATAGTGATAGCTTATTCCTCAGGATAGCTAAAAATACATGAGTAAAATTACTGAACTCATGATTTGGATTAAGCTGCGGTATTTTTTTTCATTAAAGATATGGAGGAATTTTGTTTATGGTGAATGGTGTGATATTTATACTGATCATAGAATTTTGAAGTATATTTTCACACAAAATGAGATAAATATGAACCAAATAATATTGTTGGAGTTGATTAAATATTACAACAACTCAATATATTACCACCCCGGGAAAGTGAACAAGGTGGAATGTGCTTTGAATAAATAAGTCCATGATAGCCTATCTATGATGAGGATAAAAAATATCCAATATTTATGGAATTGAAAAGGATGTATCATGATATTTAAATGTGGGGAAATGTTATATTTCTCAAATTAATGTTAAACAATTAATACGAGTGAAGATTAAGGAGGTGTAGAAGAAATATGTAGATCTAAAAAACTAGGTGATAAATGTTCCGGAATTCAACCTTGATTGTGATTAAATAATATGGTTTAGGAACTGGGTTTGTATTACTCTCATACCATACTTGAAGAAGGATCTAATGGATGAGGATATTAGGTCTTCATTATCTATTCACCCTAGAAGAAAAAATATGTAAAGGGACCTAAAAGAATATTTCTGGTGAGATCGTATGAAAAGAGATGTCATTGAATATGTCTCTCGGAGCTTGGTTTGTCAGCTTGCTAAGGCTGAGAGACAAAAGTATAAAGGGAAGTCACAACCAATACCCATACCAGATTGGAAATATGAAAACATCACAATGGGATTTTTCATTGGACTTCCCAAAACATCCAAATGAAATAACCGTGTCTGGGTTATAGTTGAACACCTTAAAAAGTCGGCACACTTCATTGTTATTAGAGATTATTTCTCATTTGACCATATTTCTAGGATATATATAAAGGATGTGGTAATATTTCATGGAGTTAAAAATTCCATTATATCTGATCAGGATTTGAGGATTACCTCGATGTTCTGGAGAAGTCTTCAGTAGGGTCTGGAAAAAAAATTTAAGCTTCAACACTGCTTATCATCCCTAGAAACATGGTATTTCTCATAGGACATTTCAAACATTGGAATAAATTTTGAGATATTTCTCTATAGATTTCAAGGGTGGTTGGGATCAAAATCTTCCCTTGGTAGAATTTTATTACAATAATATCTTCAACTCCATTATTCAGATGGATCCTTTTGAAAATTTATATGGAAAGATGTGCAGAACTCCAACTTGCTGGGATGATGTTGGGGGAGGAATGCTATTAGGAATTTATTTTATTCATGAAATGGAATAAAAGGTCAAGTCTATTTAATAACTCAATAGAGAAGCTCAGAGTTGACAAAAAAGTTATGCTAAAAACTAAAAAAAATACATAGAGTTTCATTTGGGTGATTTGGTGTTTCTAGGATTATCTCCTTCGAAGAGAGTAATGAGATTTGGAAAGAAGGGAAAGCTGAGCCCTAGGTATATCAGTCTTTTTTGAAATTATGGATCTTGTTGGGAATTTATCTTACTGATTGACACTTCAAATTAATCTCACTAAAGCTCATGTGGTGTTCCATGTATCTCTCCTGATAAAGTACATACATGGTCCCTCACATGTACTAAACTCTTATGTTTTACCACTATAGAAATATATTTCTTATGAAGAACAACCATTATAGATTATGGATCGTAGTGAAAAAGTTCTACGAAACAAGACCACTTGTTTGGTTATAGTTTTTTAGTAGAACCACCAATTTTAAAAAGCTATACGGGAACTTGAGGATACAATTAGGGAGAGTTATCCTCATATTTTTGTTTCCAAGTGATGAATGTCTAGGGTGAAATTCAGTTTAAGGGTTTATAACTTGACACTCATATGTTTTTATGAAATATTTTCTATAAATAATTTTTATTCTTTCGTATCTTGTGTTGTGTGAAATATTGAGTTTAAAAGAACCATGAGATTTTAATAGTAAAAATATACCATTATAGGCTGTCCATTAGTTAGCTTGAATTTTTATAACTAACTTATGAGAATGCATTATGAATTTAGTGGCTATAAATTATTTATGAAAAATATAAATTAGATATTTTTATTTTTGAGTGAATTTCTATTTGTAATTAAATTAATGATAAAAAAATATATATTTTTTATATAAAATATTTTTATATTTATCGAATGGATATTTTAATCATAGGGTGTGGATAAATCCAATTTTATGCATAAAACCAGATATTTTTTAAGGGAAATCTTACGATGTTGAATGGAGAACCACTTTTAAATTATGATTTTGAAAAATAAATAATTTTTATATGATAATATAAACATGTTATTTTAAATTAATATTGTGGTTTCACATGTCCTTTCCTTAAGATTGCTATCTAACTCTTACAGTTCTAAAATTTATTATCATAGAAGTTGATGTCTAATGTCTACAGTCTCACAGTTACTGTATCTCAGTTATTGTTTTGCACAAACTGTTTCAAACAATACTATTGCACAAACGTAAAGTCACACAATAAAAATGACACTGTGAATATCTGTTATGGTCTCACCATGAAAACCTATTACGATATCACCAAGAAAAATTGTTAAGGTCTCACCATGGGAGTCTGTTCCGGTCTAACCATAAATTCACCTTTTCATTTTATTTACATATTATAACATGTATCACTGTAATTATTTATTTATTTATTTAGTTTTTTTATGATTTTGGATTTTCAATTATTGATATTCCTAATTGATAAAAAGAAAAGAAGTTTCACTCTTTTCTTCACCTGATCTATCTTCTCTCAAATTATAAGCCCTCCTATAACCATTCAGTTCTCTCTCTCACTCTTGAAGCTCCATTGAATTCCCAGGATGAATATCCCATATTCTTTGACTCATGATAAGAGTGAATCTCATAAGAAAATGAAAAGAGCACTGAAGATAACACCCAAGGGTTCACTGAATCTGATTCTTGTTAAAATGAAAGTAGTACTCGAAAAGGTAATTTTGTCTCAGTGGCTTCAGTCAAGTAAGTCTCTAGTGTTGAAAGTACAGAAAGAGTAGGGATGGATGGATTGGTTCACAAAGGAGACAAAGCTGTTTTTACCCAAATCTCATTACTCAGTTTTATTAGTTTGTTCAATTTTCATTTGATACAGAATATGGTTTTGTTGTAAGAAGCTGGATCAATAGCCAAATATGTACCTTTTCATCGAGGTTATGGGATTCTTGCCTAAGGATAACTCATGAGGGAATTTTTTAGGACTACCAGAGAGTTCATCATCCTCCATGTGAGATCATTGTTTTAGAAGAATCCTTGGGAAGCTTGACTAGCAATAATAAAAAGAGAAGAGCTATTGATGTTGAGCTAGATAGTGAAACCAGATTATCCTACTTAAGAAGAATTGGAGGAAGTTGTTGCACCAATAGTGGAAACTGTCCTGGATACGGAAGACAATTGACCTGTTCTTCAAGTCATAACTGAGAAAGAAGTACCAGTTCTTAAAAGAACTATTGTTTTGGAAGAAGAACCTACTACCAGAGAAGAGTTTATTGTTAATGTAAAGGAAATGGATGTTCTATAAGAGAATCTAGAAGAATATATTTCTCTTTAGAAAGAAGATTCTTTTGAGGAACACATATAAGAACATGTTGTTCTTGACATTACCCCATTTTCTGAGGAAATAATGGAGAATGCCTTTCATTTTTCTAGAAGAGACATGGGTGAAGCTATTGGGGATAACATTTTGGAAATATATCAAATAACTAAATCACATACTCATGTGATTGATGCACTTGTTGAGGGGGAGCGACTCCCCAATCTGGAAAGTGTTTATATTTTTAATCCTTTTGACCAAATAATTATGTACACCTGGTATAAATTCCCTAGCTACTTTAGTGTTAATGATTCCCATAAATCCCCAGTTAAGGGTATATATCTATCTACATTGTTTGAATTGAAACCAATCTATATTATTGATGTTATATCTGTAAAATATCCCGAGCCTATCACATCTCCTGTTCATAAACCTTAATAAGAACCTTTTACCTTAGTGATTAAGTATGAATTGAGAGCCTTGGAAGCTACATTATTGGCTAGAGTTGAAAAGATCATGAACAATCAACCTGATGATGTGACAAACCTAAGTGAAAGAGATGTTACCCTATTGTTTGAATATATCTTATGGCAGATTCATCCAAAAATGCATCATTAAATTCACAATGTTATAATTGAGAACAAATTTCTGAGTAATGAAGTGAAGTCTCTTATAGTAATGGTTGAAGATATGCAGAGAGTGTTGAACTCAAGACAATATCTTGTTGCTCATTCTGTTATGGATATTAGTGGTCAGATTCCACAGGATGTTGTCTCTCAAATTCATCCTAACGGAACTTCCTTAGCTAGAAATGTGGTTGAATGAAATGAGAAAATAGTGTATGAAATGCATGTGCTTGTTATTGGTCTCAACAAATTGACTAATGAATATAAGGGATGCCTAAATATAGTTCTAAATCAACTAAACTCCCTTACTTCAACTATTAAATCTTCTAGTATATGTGGATAGTCATCTCAACCCTCCTTAGATAGTGATCTTCTAAGAATGGTTGTAAATGAATAAATTCAATCAGTTCAATGTTTCTTTGACAAAGAGTATATATTAATGTTTGTCAAGAATAATTATAGAGTCCTTGATTTGGTAATAATTCATTCCAAGATTAAAAATGTTGCTTAGGAAGAAATTATTATTATTGTGGATTTATAATCCAATAGGATTTTATCTAAGCATGATTTGAAAAACCATTTCACATAACTTGTAGAGAATATTGAAATCCCTCCCATCAATCAAGATTTCAAAAATAATGTTCAAAAGCTAAAATATTTCACTTGTTTGTTTTAAAAGTTTGTGGAGAACAAAGATGACTTTGATAACGTGATGAAGTATGGTGGTGAGATTATTGCAAACTTCATCATCTTATTAAGTCCTTATGTTCATGTGAAGAGCACTACTATTGTTTCTCCTACAACATCACCCTTGTGAACTAGTTTCCTTCCTTCCCCATCCACTGACATTGTCTCTACCTCTATGTCTGTCTCTCAGGCTCTGAGTCAGATTAGACATATTATCCTTGACCAACAATTACCTCAGTCTTCCACCAAACCTACCTTGGAACCTTTTGTTTTTGAAGGACTCCCTCTTCATTCTATGAAAGTTGGTTCACTCCCTTCTTCAACTTCTAACAATTATCATGTGGCTTCTTCGGATGCTGCTTCCATGGGCAAAGAGAAGAGAACCAATGCTTGAGAATAGTGAATGCTATCTTATTATAGGGACATTTTTTGTATTTTTGTTTCCTACTATTTGTAATGACACATCTTTCTCCATCAAATGTAATGTGACCTGTTATTTTCTATTCACTTGTTTACTTTTGTACACATTTTGATAATCCCAAAATGGGGAGAGACACATATACTATAGGACACACAACCACTAAAAATATATATCTTACCCATACAATGTATTATCATCAAAAAGAGGGATATTTTATAAGGACCTAGCCTTAAACATTAGTTAATCTTGAGTTTCTTCATGTATACATGTTGAGGATATTTTCAGGTTTAGAGTTTTAGAGAATTAGATCATAAAACATGCATTACATTCCACATTTAAACAAAGTGGTTACATAAAAGATAGTATTTATTTTCCCCATCAACGGAAACATATTTAAAATAAAACATGGATTCATTCTTGAAACTTCCTTGACACTATCATCATATCATGTACCCTTCCCTTGACCTGTGAAAAACATTTCAAAAACCTGGGATGAGCATAAAAAGCATAGTAAGGGATATAAAAGTACAAAATGAAAACATTAGTCCATGTATGAAATCATAATTCACTCATAAAACATAAGAATTTTAACATACCTCATCAAATGATGAATAAATCATAGAAATAATAAGACATAAAGGTAACTTGAGGCATTCATAACATTCTTACATAGGGAGTAACCCTCTTGCTTACGTTTGGAATACCCATCACAGTATATTCCCTAAATCTCTTCATAGAAACCTTAATGTTTAACTCCTTCGCGTTACCCAATGCATTGGAGAGCTATATCGGGCTCACCCGCCCTTAGTTTATCATGGAACCACC
Organism: Viscum album; assembly: GCA_963277665.1. NCBI lineage: Eukaryota > Viridiplantae > Streptophyta > Magnoliopsida > Santalales > Viscaceae > Viscum > Viscum album. The sequence continues at coordinate 1,194,256,975 of OY728133.1, forward strand.
CGTCTTCATAACAATTCCCATGAACAATAACATAATCGTATCACATAGAACATGCATAAAGGAAACATAACATTTCCACTTTTCAATCACAAGATATCAATACAACACATTGATATAAAAACATTATGAAAACCATTTTCAATACCAAAATAAAAGAAAATTAAAACATGGTATTTATTTTTCATAAAATAAAATATATGGCTTGTAGAGGAAGCCGAAACTCAAATATTGGTCACGGCGGCGGAGAAGTCGTTGTCGCCGCATACGTACGACAAAAAAACATTCCCTTTTGTCGTTTAGTAAACGGTTCGTATAAAAAGATTCCTTTTGAATAATCATAAAAGTAAAAGGGTTTTATACACCGTATATAATAAAGTTGTATATAAAACAAAATATGCCTCAATTAAAGGAGATTGAGACAGATTCCATTACCTCGGGTCCGACTTGACAAGATCGTTCTTTAATCTCCTTAAAATCGGGTAAATCTTTTTGATTTGAGATCAAAGGCTTCCTTGGGAAGACTTCTGCCCAAAGTGAGGCTTTTATGAGTAAAATAGGGATGTGGAGAGACAAAATGGCCAGGGGTTGGCCGAGCCAAAGGCTTGAGAGGTCTGGGTATGGTGGTAGAGGTGGGGGCCTTTTATAAGAGGAGAGGAGGGGCACTCTTGGAAAGTTACAAAATGTACAATATTTTCAAATGAGTTTGGGATTTTAAAGGTCCCACATTGATGTATTTTAAGGATAAGGTGATAAGGGTTCTAAATATACTCATCCAATAGGTTTTTGACATGTTTAGGTCTTAGATTTTATATTATCTTTTCATTTTATTTAAATCATTAAATAATGAGGTAATCGCTGCACCATCATGATGTCATAAATAATTTAATTTATTTAATATCTAAAAATTACAAAAAAAAGACTATGATGTAGGAAATATTTTTAGCTTTCCAATGACTATTTATAGTCCAATAGATAATTTATGTAGATAAAATTAAAAAAAAATTACTCAGGTGATACATTCTTTGTTATATTTATCTTTCTTTAAAAATAAAAAGATAAAAAGGCACTTTCACACAAAAGTGATTCCATGGGGTCCCCAAGTTTGGCACAAGGAATACCATGGTAGGCCATGAAACAATTAGTAGTATTAGGACACATGTTGGGGTCATTTTTTGTTATTATGATATTATTTTATTATCCTTAACTACCCGATTTCTAATTAATCAAAATAATTAAAGATAATTACCATCGTTACTATTCATAATGTGCAAAAACAAAAGAGTATTCATTACATAATTTGGACCTTCTAATTCTAAATATTTAATCCATTTTATCAAATTCCAAACATATAAATTTCAATACTTAATTTAAAAATAATTCTCGTTGTCAAAACAAATAGCGGGTTTTTTTGAAACAATATCTATGAAAAGTTTGGCACTTGTTTATGCCCAATTCCAAAGTGAAATTAATCCCAATGACCACCATTGGATTAAATGGTAAAAATATATTCTATTTACACTTTAAAACCAATTAAAATGATAATATATACATATAATTAAATTAGATGAAAAAACAGTTTGATGTAAAATGCAGTATTTTTCACTATTCATTAAAAAAATGAACATTGTCAGAAAAATACCAAAAAATTATCCAATGAAAATTTCAATGTCCCAATCATAAATAATATTTTTATTTTGACAAATAGAGCTTATAAAATTTTCCAAAGTGTTATTTAAAAATGATTTCCATTAAAAGGCAGTAAAACAATCTGTTAAAAATATTAGTGTATTCCATGCTTAAGATTGGGTTTATTCTCATTTTAAGCCTCTAAAACACTATCTAATTCATAAATAGACATATATAAGAATATTTATTATTCATTACTTACTTGGGATGTTACATCCTTCCCCCTTTAGAAAATTTCGTCCCCACAATTTATTTACTTATCGAATAAGTGGGGGTATTTAGCCCTCATTGCATTTTCAGATTCCAAAGTTGCCTCTTCAATCATGTAGATTTTTCAAAAAACCTTTACCTTATGAATCACCTTATTCTGTAACACTTTCTCCCCATAGTCAAGAATCTAGACCGGTTCTTCCTCATAATATAGGTTCTTTTCCAGCTGAACTACCTCTGGACTCAAAACATGAGATGGATCTGGAATGTACTTCCTTAACATTGAAACATGAATAACATTGTGTACCTGAGATAAACTCGGAGGTAAAGCCACTCGATAACCAACTGATCCAACTCTCTACAAAATTTCATATGGTCCAATTAACCTTGGACTTATCTTTCCTTTCTTACCAAATCGCATCACACTTTTCCATGGTGAGACTTCGAAAAAAACATGATCACCTAGCTCAAAAGAGAGATCCTTCCTCCTGTTGTCCGCATAACTCTTCAGCCTGCTCTGAGCTGTTCTCATGTGTTTTTGTATCAGCTGAACTTTTTCTGCCAACTCTTCAACCAATTCTAGTCCCATCAGCTTCCTTTCACCCACTTCATCCCAGAAAGCTGGATTTCGACATCACTTCCCATATAACGCCTCAAATGGTGCCATCTGTATACTAGAATGAAAACTATTATTATAAGAAAACTCAACCAAAGAAAGATGTTGGTCCCAACTTCCCTGATAATCCATCGAACAAGAACATAGCATATCTTCCAAAGTCTGAATTTTTCATTCCGACTGCCCATATGACTGAGGATGAAAAGCTGTACTAAAATTTAATTCAGTACCCAACGACTTCTGAAGGCCTTTCCAAAGTTTAGAAGTAAACTTGGGATCATGATCAGATACAATGGATAGGGGAACTCCATGTAACTTGACTATCTCTTTAAGATACAAACGAGAAAGTTGATCTAGGGAAAAAGTATCTCGTATAGAAAGGAAATGAGCAGATTTAGTCAAGAGATCAACAATAACCAAGATTGCATTATTACCTCGAGGTGTCTTCGGAAATCCCACAACGAAGTCCATGGATATATTTTCCCACTTCCACTATGTCACTGGTAAAGGGTGAATCATCCCTTTCGGTAACTGTCGCTCTGCTTTAACCTGCTGACAAGTCAAACACTTCACAGTAAAATCAGCAATATCCCTTTTCATTCAGTCCCACCAATAATACTCTTGAAGATCTCTATACATCTTAGTACTTCCAGGATGAACTGAAAACGGAGAACTATGATTTTCACATAACAAATCTCTCTTCAAATGTGAATCACATAGCACACACAATCTGTTCCAAAATATCAAAACACAATCATTATCAATGTTGAATTAAGGAAACTTACCCTTCTGAAACAGCTCTACCTTTTTCTTTAATTCACTATCTTTCTTCTGTTCTTACTTGATTCTGTCTGATAGAGAATATTTCACTGATACCTGAAACAAAACAGAAGGACATCTTGCACCAACAACTTTTATTCCAAAATTCATCAAATCCTTAACCAAAGGATCACGTTCCAAACACAACATTGTTAATGAATCATTACTTTTTTGACTCAAATCATCATCCACTTTATTTTCTTTTCCTGGATGGTAATGAATTTTACAATCATAATCCTTGATTAATTCAATCCATCTCCTCTGTCTCATGTTCAATTATTTCTGAGTGAATATATACTTTTAACTTTTGTGATCGGTATATATTTTACACTTTACTCCATAAAAATGATGCCTCCAAATTTTTAAAGAGAAAACAACAACAGCTAATTCCAAATCACATGTAGAGTAATTTACCTCATGAGTTTTCAACTGCCGTGAAGCATAAGCAATTACCTGATCATTCTGCATTAGGACGCAACCAGATCCTTTCAATGAAGCATCACTATAGATAACAAACTCACCATTCCTGGAAGGAAGTGCCAAAACTGGAGCATTCACCAATATTCTTTTCAACTCCTGAAAACAATCATCACATTCTTTTGTCTAGATAAAATTAACACCCTTCCGAGTTAGCTTAGTCATTGGTCTAGATAACCATGAAAAATTTCTAACAATCCTTCAGTAATAGCCTGTCAAACCAAGGAAGCTACGAATCTCAGTTAAATTTGTGGGTTTGTCTATTCTTCAACAACCTTTGTTTTTGCAGGATCAACAGTTATCCCATCTTTAGAAACAATGTGACCAAGGAAAGAAATTTGTTGCAACCAAAACTCACACTTGCTGAATTTCCCATACAATTTCTTTTATTTTAAGGTTTGTAAAATAACCCTTAAATGTCTTTCATGCTCCTCTTTACTTTTAGAAAAAACCAAAATATCATCAATGAAAACCACCACAAACTTATCCAAGAGCTCATGGAAAATTCTATTCATTAAGTCCATGAATATAGCAGGTGAATTGGTTATCCCAAAAGGCATTAGTAAAAATTCATAATGGTCATATCTTGTATGAAACGCGGACTTCGTAACATCTTCTTCATTTACCTTCAGCTGATGGTACCCCAATCTCAGGTCAATATTTGAAAAATTCTGAGCTCCCTGGAGCTGATCAAACAAATCATCGATATGAGGAAAAGGATATTTGTTCTTACTAGTGATGTTATTAAAGGCTCTATAATCAATGCAAAGTCTCATAGAACCATCTTTCTATTTAACAAATAAAACAGAAGCACCCCATGGTGATGTGCGTGGTCGAATGAAATCTTTCTCTAATAAATCTTGAAATTGCTCCTTCAAATCTAAAAGTTCAATTTGAGTCATTCGATAAGGGGGTTTTGAAATTGGCTTAGCATCAAGAACTAAGTCAATAGTAAACTGAACTTCCCGATCTGGTATTATTCCAGGAAACTCACCAGAAAAAACATCAGGATACTCATTTACGACCGGTACATTATTAATATGAATAGTTCCTTTGTTTTCAACAATCTGTGCAAGGTAACATTCATTTCCATCTTCTAAAAGTTTCTCGGCCTCTTGATATGTTATCAACTGTAAGGGTTCATTATTTTACAAAAACTGAAATTCTTTCTGAAAAGAAACTTCTTTAGCTCTACAGTCAATCTTAGCATGGTAAATAGAGAGCCAATCCATACCCAGGATAACATCAAACTCTACTAGAGGTAGAAAAATTAGGTTTGTAAGTAGGTTCTTTCCACGGATAAGGATATGAAGATTCTTATAAATTATATTTGTCTCAACATTTCCCCCAGGTGTTTTTACCAAAAGTTCAGGAGTAATTTCTTGAGATGGTATTACTATTTTACTAGAAAAGTTTTCAGAGATGAAAGAATGTGTAGACCCTGAATCAAACAACACACTGGCATAATCTGAAAAAACAAACAAAGTATCTGGTACAACTTCATTTGATGGCCCGACATCTGCTGAAGTAGTTGCAAAGGATTTCACCACCCCTTTCTTCTTGTAGTATAACTGCTTCCCATCACTCAAGATCTTTGTCGGACACTTGTTTGCATAGTGAACCATCTCATTGCACTTAAAACATTTCACTAACTGTAAATCAAATTTGGACTTACCATCACCTTGATCTTTTTCAGTGCAATCACGAGCCTTATGTCCCATATTACCAAATCAATAGCACTTTCCAGAATTCAGAAGACATTCCCCAACATGCCTTTTACCACATTTATCACAAACTGGAATCTTAGTTTTCTTACCATCAGACCTTTTTGAAGAATTCTTCCCTTTCTCTTGCCACCTAGGTCTCTTCTTCAATTGGTTGTTATAGAACACTTGATCATCAGCAAACTCCATTTCCACCTTCTCAGCACATCGAACAAGATTTTCATAACTTTTGAACTAACGAGAAGCTAATGCCCTTCGATATTTTGGTTTTAATCCTAAGTAAAAAAATTGATTTTACTATCAAAGTCTCGGATAAAATTTGGAGCATACCTTGCCAATCGAGTGACCCTTTCTTTATAGGCAGCCACTGAGTCTTCCTCTTGCCTCAATTCCAGGAATTGTTTTCCATCCTAAGTCGAACAACCTTAGGAAAATACTTCTCAAGAAACATACATTTTAATTCATCCCAGTCGAGAGCATCAATCACATCAATGTCCCTAATATTTTTAACCATCGACCACCATTGATCTGCTTCACCCTCCAAATGGTAAATAGAAAGACTAACCTTTTGATTGTCTGAACACCCCCATGACATCAAAAATCTTCTCTAGTGCTTTAATCCACCCTTCAGCTATCACAAGGTCAAATGATCCTCTGAATGATGGGGATGTTGCCTCATGAAATGTTCCACCACTGACATGTTCCTCTGCGGTTGATCTGGATGATCTCGTGCATGGATAACACCACCATTTATCGCTTTAGTCAACTACGCCATTACTGCAACAAACTGTTCAGTTCCAATTCCGACCATCTCAGGATGCTGATTCGGAAGGTCATTTCCTTCTGTATGCCTTCCTAGCACTGCTTCCCTATTTCCTCTATGGAAAACCATTCTGAACAAACATGTCTTAGATGAAGCAACATGGTAATCTTAAAATTCTATATCATTTCAATTTGACCTTAAAAAATATTTTTGGATAATAATTTAACAGAATTATTACTCCTAAAGTTATCTAAACTGACCTCTGATACCAACTATAAGGCCCAAGCCTTAAACATTACTTAATCTTGAGTTACTTCAAGTATACACGTTGAGGATCTTTTCAAGTTTAGAGTTTTCAAGAATTAGATCACAAAACATGCATTACATTCCACATTTAAACAAAGTGGTTACATAAAAGATAGTATTAATTTTCCCATCAACGGAAGCATATTTAAAATAAAAGATGGATTATTTCTTGACACTTCCTTGACATTATCATCATATCATGTACCCTGCCCTTGACCTGTGAAAAACATTTCAAAAACATGGGATGAGCATAAAAAGCTCAGTAAGGGATATAAAAGTATGAAATGAAAACATTAGTCCATGTATGAAATCATACTTCACTCATAAAACATAAGAATTTTAACATAACTCATCAAATCATGAATAAATCATAAAAATCATAAGAAATAAAGGTAACTTGAGGCATTCATAACATTCTTACTTAGGGAGTAACCCTCTTGGTTATGTTTGGAATACCCATCACAGTATATTCCCTAAATCTCTTCGGAGAAACCTTAACGTTTAACTCCTTCGCGTTACCCAATGCATTGGAGAGATATATCGGGCTCACCCGCCCTTAGTTTATCACTAAACCACCCGTCTTCATAACAATGCCCAAGAACCATAACATAATCGTATCACATAGAACATGCATAAAGGAAACATAACATTTCCACTTTTCAATCACAAGATATCAAAACAACACATTGATATAAAAACATTATGAAAACCATTTTCAATTCCAAAATAAAAGAAAAGTAAAACATGGTATTTATTTTTCATTCAAAAAAAGTTATGGCTTGTAGAGGAAGCCGAAACTCAAATAATGGTCACGACGGCGGAGAAGTCGTTGTCGCCGCATACATACGATAAAAAAAACATTCCATTTTGTCATTTAGTAAATGCTTCGTATAAAAAGACTCCTTTTGAATAATCATAAAATTCAAAGGGTTTTATACACCATATAAAATAAAGTTGTCTATAAAACAAACTAAGCCTCAATGAAAGGAGATTGAGACAAATTCCCTTACCTCGGGTCCGACTTGACTCGATCGTTCTTTAATCTCCTTAAAATCGGGTAACTCTTTTGATTTGAGCTCAAAAGCTTCCTTGGGAAGACTTCTGCCCAAAGTGAGGCTTCTAGGAGTAAGAGAGGGATGTGGAGAGACAAAATGGGCAGTGGTTGGCCAAGCCAAAGGCTTGAGAGGTGTGGGTAAGGAGGTAGAGGTGGGGGCCTTTTATAAGAGGAGAGGAGGGGCACTCTTGGAATGTTACAAAATGATACTTTATTTTCAAAATAGTTTCTGATTTTAAAGGTCCCAAATTAATGTATTTTTAGGATTAGGTGATAAGGGTTCGAAATATACTCATCCAATAGGTTTTTGAGATGTGTAGGTCTTAGATTTTATATTATCTTTTCATTTTATTTAAATCGTTAAATAATGAGGTAATCACAACAACATCATGATGTTATAAATAATTTAATTTATTTAATATCTAAAATTTAAAAAACAAATACTATGATATAGGAAATATTTTTAGTTTTACAATGACTATTTAAAGTCTAATAGAACATTTATGTAGACAAAATTAAAAATGTTTTACTCAGGTGATACATTATTTGTTATATTTAACTTTCTTTAAAAATAAAAAGATAAAAAGTCACTTTCACACAAAAGTGATTCCATGGGGTACCCAAGTTTGGCACAAGGCTTCCCATGGTCAGAAATGACACAAGCAGTAGTATTAGGACACATGTTGGGGTCATTTTTTTATTATTATGATATTATTTTATTATCCTTAACTACCTGATTACTAATTAATCAAGATAATTAAAGATAATTACCGTCGTTACTATTCATAATGTCAAAAAACAAAAGAGTATTGATTACATAATTTGGACCTTGTGTTTCCAAATATGTAATCCATTTTACCAAATTCCAAACATATAAATTGAAATAGTTAATTTAAAAATAATTCCCGTTGTCAAAACAAATAGCGGGTTTTTTTGAAACAATATCTATGAAATGTTTGGCACTTGTTTATGCCAAATTACAAAGTGAAATTAATCCCAATGACCACCATTAGATTACATGGTAAAAATATATTCTATTTAAACTTTAAAAAAAATTAAAAAGATAATCTATCCATATAATTAAATTAGATGAAAAAGATGTTTTGATGTAAAATGCAGTATTTTTCACTATTCATTAAAAAAATGAACATTGTCAGAAAAATACCAAAAAATTATCCAATGTAAATTTCAATGTCCCAATCATAAATAATAAGTTTATTTTGACAAATAGAGCATATAAAATTTTCAGAAGTTTGATTTAAAAATGATTTTCCATCAAAAGGTAGTAAAACAATATTTTAAAAATATTAGTGTATTCCATTCTTAAGATTGGGTTTATTATCATTTTAAGCCTCTAAAACACTATCTAATTCATAAATAGACATATATAAGAATATCTATTATTCATTACTTACTTGGGATGTTATAGATTGTTGGACTCCTAATGTTTTAATCATGTTTTAATGATCACAAATTGACACTTCTGTTTAATATATATCATATCATGTGTACATATTGTTGGAAAAGGACCCAAACACCGTGACCCTATAACCATGACCCAGACACCGTGAGTAGACACCATGACCAGACACCATGACCACACAATATGATCCAGCCACCTTGACCCAGACACCGTTACTAGACACCGTGACCCAGACACTCACTACGTGAAAAAGGGCTTTTTTGTGACGGAAATAAATCCCGTCGCAAATAACCAACTATTTGCGACGGGATTTCGTCTCCCGCCGCAAATAGTTTGGCGTAGATAGTGAGCCAAACCGCGCAAAGGTTATTTGCGACGGTGGCATTCCACCGTAGAAAATAACCGGTGGCGGTTTATAGCTTTTTGCGACGGGATGTCGTGCCGTCACAAAAGGTGTGTTGACAGAGACTATTTGCGATGGGTCCCGTCACAAATATGTTTTTAACCACCGACATTAATTAATGCGGGCGTAGGAATTTGGGACGGGTCCCATCGCAAAAGATACTATTTGCGACGGGATACCCATTGCAAATAATCCCATCGCAAATAGTCTAACATATATATACCCCCATCCGTTTTCCCTTTCATTCCTCTCAAATTTTAGATCCTCTTTCTCTCTAAACTAGGATTTTAGAGAGAGAATTTTTCTATGTTAATTTTTTTTGTTCACGAAGAAGTTTTGAAGCCGTCTACATCAATAGAAAATCAGTTTTAAAGGTATTTATGTTTTTTTAATTTATTTATATATTTCATTTTTTATGTTAATTTTTTTTATTGTTGATTAGTTGTAATTAAATTTAATTTAAATTGTTTTTTATTAGTATTTATTTGTACACATAAATTGAAATTTTTAGTATTAAATTTTAGTATAAATTTTTAATAATTAGTAGTAATTATTAATTATTAACGATAATTAGTAATTTATATAATTAAGTTGTAGTAAATAAAAATAATTGGTAATAAATATCAATAAATAGTAATAAATAGGAATAATTAGTAATAATTAGGAATAATTTGTAAAAATTAGGAACAATTAGGAATAAATACTAATAATTAGTCATAATTAGAAATAATTAGAAATAATTAGCAATAATTAGAAATAATTAGCAATAATTAGTAATAATTAGCAATAATTAGTAATAATTAGCAATAATTAGTAATAAATAGAAATAAATAGAAATAATTAATTATAATTAGTAATAAATTGTAATAATTAGTAATAAATTGTAATAATTAGTAATAAATACTAATAAATACTAATATTTACTAATATTTACTAATAAAAACTAATAATTAGCAATAAATACAAATAATTAGGAATATTTAGCAATAATTAGAAGTAAATATCAATAATTAGAGATAAATAGCAATAATTAGCAATAATTAACAATAATTAGTAATAATAAGAAATAATTAGTAATAATTAGCAATAATTAGTAATAATTAACAATAATTAGGAATAATTAGGAATAATTAGCAATAATTAGCAATAATTTGAAATAAATAGAAATAATTAGTAATAAATAGCAATAAGTAGTAAAAAATAGGAATAATTAGTAATAAATAGGAATAATTCGTAATAATTAGGAATAATTAATAATAATTAGGAATAATTAATATTAATTAGTAATAAATTATAATAGTTAGTAATAAATTGTAATAATTAGTAATAAATTGTTATAATTAGTAATAAATACTAATAAATACTAATAATTAGCAATAATTAGGAATAATTAGAAATAATTAGCAATAAATAGAAATAAATAGCAATAATTAGCAATAATTAAGAATAATTCAGAATAATTAGTAATAATTAGCAATAGTTAGCAATAATTAGTAATAAATAGCAATAATTATTAATAAATAGAAATAAATATTAATAAATAGGTATAATTAGTAATAATTAGGAATAATTAGGAATAATTAGGAATAATTACGAATAATTAGGAATACGTACTTATAATTAGTAATAGTTACTAATAATTTGTAATAATTTGCAATAATTTGGAATAATTAGCAATAAATAGGAACAATTAGAAATAATTAGTAATAATTAGCAATAATTAGTAATATTTTTTTTAATTAGTAATAATTAATAATAATTAGAAATAACTTGTAATAATTAGTATTAAATTGTAATAATTAGTAATAAATTGTAATAATTAGTTATAAATACTAATAATTAGTAATAACTACTAATAAATACTAATAATTAGCAATAAAAACTAATAATTAGCAAAAAATAGAAATAAATAAGAACAATTAGCAATAATTAGAAATAATTAGTAATAATTAGAAATAAATAGTAATAATTAGCAATAATTACAAATAATTAGCAATAATTAGCAACAATTAGCAATAATTAGCAATAAATAGAAATAAATAGGAAGAAATAGGAATAATTCGCAATAATTAGGAATAATTAGGAATAATTAGCAATAATTAGCAATAATTGGTAATAAATAGAAATAATTATTAATAAATAGAAAAAAATAAGAACAATTAGTAATAAATAGGAATAATTAGTAATAATTAAGAATAATTAGTAATAATTAGGAATAAATATTAATAATTAGTAATATTTACTAATAATTAGTAATATTTAGCAACAATTAATAATAATTTGCAATAATTAGTAATAATTAGAAATAATTAGTAATAATTAGCAATAATTAGTAATAATTATCTATAATTAGAAATAATTACTAATAAATACTAATAATTAGTAATAATTACTAATAAATACAAATAATTTGGAATAATTAGGAATAATTAGCAATAATTATGAATAATTAGAAATAATTAGCAATAATTAGAAATAAATAGCAATAAATAGCAATAATTTGGAATAATTAGCAATAATTATGAATAATTAGTAATAAATAGGAATAAATTGTAATAATTAGTAATAAATTGTAATAATTAGTAATAATTAGTAATAAATAATGATAAATAGTAATACATAGGCATAAATATTAATAAATAGTAATACTTAGTAATAAATATTAACAGTTAGTAATAAATAGTAATAGTTGGTAATAAATATGAATAATTAGATAAAATAGGAATAATTAGGAATAATTATGAATAAATACTAATAATTAGTAAAATATACTAATAATTAGGAATAAATACTAATAATTAGTAATATTTAGCAATATTTAGTAATAATTTGCAATAATTAAGAATAATTAGCAATAATTAGGAATAATTAGCAGTAATTAGTAATAATTAGCTATAATTAGTAATAATTACTAATAAATACTAATAATTAGTAATAATTACTAATGAATACTAATAATTAGGAATAATTATCAATAATTAGAAATAATTAAAAATAATTAAGAATAATTAGGAATAATTAGAAATAATTAGCAATAATTAGTAATAATTAGTAATAATTAATAATAATTGGTAATAATTAGTAATAATTAGTAATAATTAGTAATAATTAGTAATAATTAGTAATATTTAGTAATAATTAGAAATAATTAGAAATAATTAGCAATAATTTGCAATAATTAGTAATAATTAGAAATAATTAGTAATAATTAGTAATAATTAGTAATAATTGTTAATAATTCGTAATAACTAGTAATAATTAGTAATAATTAGTAATAATTAGTAATAATTAGTAATAATTAGTAATAATTTGTAATAATTAGTAATAATTTATAATAATTATTAATAATTAGTAATAATTATTAATAATTCATAATGATTAGAAATAATTAGATATAATTCTCTTTGGTTGGTTGATCACCTTGAATGTAGAGTTGTAATAGGATAACCCCAGTCATGCCCTTCTCATCTATAAGAATTATATCACATGACCCTTTACATAGACCATTCTTCCTTGAAAATTTAAGGTAAAGATAATGTTGTGCCCTCAAATTTTTAAGGAAAAATGATCAATGTAAATGGAGCAAGATGATTCTTAGAGATGAGAATGAAATTACTTTGGTCGTCGTATCGCAACACTACTTTCAAGGTGATCAACCATGTGAGGACAATTATAGAGTTTACATTGGACATGTTGACACAAACTTTTTATTGTGCATAACCTGACAATTGGCGACCCTTTGAGATTTGAACATGTTAAGAATAGAGCAAAGCCTGTTGTGAATATTGATAATTTTACTATTTTATAAAATTTTTATTATTTTAATAATATTAATATTTTTTTTCATAAATATTGATAATATAATAATTTTATAAGTGATAATTAGATATAATTATAATTAGTAAAAGAATAATACTTGGATAATGAAGGGAAAAGTTGTACTCATCTCCACAACGATGATTACCAAATTTATTTCCATTATTCAAGAAGTTTTCATTTTGTTATGTATTGCTAAGTATTGGTAAATTAGTAATAATTAGTAATAATTAGTAATAGATACTAATAATTAGTAATAAATAATAATAATTAGTAATAATTAGTAATAATTAGTAATAATTAGTAATAATTTGTAATAATTAGTAATAATTAGTAATAATTAGTAATAATTAGTAATAATTAGTAATAATTAGTAATAATTAGTAATAATTAGTAAGCATCATCCATGTCCAATGAAAACTCTATAATTATCCTTGCTTAGTTGATCACCTTGGAAGTAGTGTTGCAATATGATAACCCAAGTCATGCAATTCTCATATATAAGAATTATCTCACATGACCCTTTACATAGACCATTCTTCCTTGGAAATTTAAGGGAAAGATACTGAAGTCCCCTTATTTTTTTAAGGAATAATGATATATATAAAGGGAGCGAGATGATTCTTAGAGACGAGAATGACATTGCTTTGCTCGTCCTATTGCAAAACTACTTATGAGGTGATATGAGAATGAATATCAGTCCATATCGAGAGGATCTCGTAGAGAGGCATCATCTTCTTCCTCATAGTATCAGGAGAAGTTCCGAGCTCAGAATGACCTTATAGTGAGTTTGTAGAAGCAGCAAGAAGAGATGCGTTAGTGACAGCAGCAGAAGAAGCAGTAGCATGAGGAGGAGATTCGTCGATGGTAGCAGCAACATCAGGATCAGATGGAGTACATGTGCCGTCTGAATGGATTTTTTTGTCATTGAATTTTGTTACCATGGGGTGATTATACCATCAGATGATGAAACCATTATTTTTATACTATATTTATATTATATGATTCTAATGGGAATTTTATGGAAGTTAATGCAATGTGTTTATTTATTAATTATTCACTCACCATTTCATAAATTCATTTGAGAAAAATCATAGGTCTATTATAAGTATTTAGAAACACTTTGTGATTATTATTCAAATAGTAATCGAACCTACAATAATATAAACAAAAAAAGGAACCACTGATGTTAATAATTTAATGGTTTTGACACATGTATTATATACTAAAATCATATAAATTCATTCTACAATGAAAGTGTTGAGTACACATAAGATAAATATCCTCTCTTACAAATAGAAAAGGGAACTTCACGACAATATATATTCTTAAAACTTTTAGATAAACTATTCAAGATCCTCACCAAGACAAATCTAAGGAATCTTGAGCACCTAGATAACCACTATCCAATAAAGAGTACTTCTTTTATATCTACATAATTTCACTATATGTTTATTGTTTTTTCATTCGATAAGTGTTCACTTGTTATGTTTATTTAAACACATTACCACATAAACATGAAATAACGAAAACATTATATTCTCTTCTATAACTTTTTTTCTATATACCCATAAAACACGAGAATAGGCCTCTGTGTGGTTTTGTTTGTTTTTTATAGCCAAGTATAAATGTGGAAGAGGCTGTGATCCTAGAGAGCTCGTTATGTGGCGTATATATCATATTTAGGTTGCGTATCAGACTAATTAATATAATAATATTTCAAGAAACTATTAATTCCCATATTTTAGGCAAAAAGATTCATCTTGTTGTTGAAACACTATTTTTTGTGTGTTTTTGATTTTTATTAATTTCAAAACCTTAAGTATATTTATTTTCAAAATGTAAAAAAATAATATTTGTCAATCAGAAAACTTAATATTTTTATATATAAAATATTTGATTATGTAAATCAAATTCACATGTAAATGTAATTTCATATAATGATTTAACTTTTCCATAATCAAGTATTGATGAATCTTTTGAAGGATCTATATTTTATTAAACTATATTTTTGGATTATCTTTGAACTTTTAATTTAATTGGATTATTTTATTTGAACTTTCAAAAAAATTATTTGGTACTAAATTTTCCCTCGTCAAGTTGTTCCCTTTGACCAATAGAGTGTTATAGCATTCTTAAATTAAACAATTAGACTCGCCCAAACATGAACATAACAAATTTTGATAGGTGATTATGGTTTTGAAATTGTTTTTTTAAATATCATTATAATAGATACACAGTTATATTATTTTGTATTTTTTTCATAATCAAATTTTATGAGTTTTTAATAAAGAATAAAAATAAATATGAAAAATAGTATGTCATGGAGGCAATAGTCCGCCCAAAGAAATTAATATTTTTAGGACATGGTGAGTTTGACGAACTAAAGGTGGATTTAATTTTATCTATAATTATTCATAATTTTATTTTAGTGACTTTTATTATTATAATTCCATTCCTACAACCATTTAAGAGGCATGGTGGTGAAAAAATGATGATGTCGCTTGGTGGAGGTGGTAGTTCGTTCAACACTTGATCGATATTGTTATTTTTTCTTAGTGGAAGGAAAGGAATAAATAAATGTTTTTACATTAATGTAACAAAACTTATGTTTGGAAATGATATTTAGCTCAATTTAAATATATAATTAGTATTATATTGGATGGAAAAAAGGAAAAGAAAAAGATAATGATTAATTACTAAGCATTTTAGGGATTTTAACATTCTCTTTGATGTCACCAATGAAATAAAGTTATTAGGATATCAAGATGAGATCAATAGACTAATAACCTCTTATATATTTCTATTAGATGAAAATATTCATTTTTTAGGAATTAATTCGATGGAATGGGTGGTTCTAGAATTGGTGATAGTGTCCCACTTTATAAGTGATGTAAATGGATCTTTTGTTAACAAACATTATTCCTTAGTAATGGAATGAAAAAAAATAAAAAAAGAAATTTTTCCAAAAGTGACAAATAATGATGTTTGGGGAGATCTTGGGATAATATATCCTCAAACATGTATTTCCATGATTGTTTTAAACAATATGGATTTCATTTTTTCAAATATTGTTTTACTTTTAATTTTTTTTTGTTTTTACCAAGTCCACTTGTTTTTACCCATGTAACATATGTTTTAATAAACATATAAAATAACCACCATAACCAATTTTTATTATGATAAATCAATATTTAATATAATTCCAATTCACTTTAAGAAAAAAAATTAACTTCTAATTTAAAAAATTTTAATTATAGAAAACCTATTTTGTAGAAAAATATTTTTTCACTATTATGTGTTTTTAATCTTGTTCAATATTTATTACCAATTGAATATGTTAATTTTTTTTAAATATAGTATATGTAATTATATTAAATTCTAATTTTAGGATATATTAATTTATTCAATTTTTTAAATATTACACAATATTATTTTAACAATTCATTGAATATATTAGATTTTCCATTATCATAGTCATTAACATTAATGATGTTATTCATAATTTTATTCCCAAAAAATAAGTTTACCTTATTATATAATATGATAATGTTTATTTAAAATATAATATTATTTTTTTTAAAATCATCTTCTTCATGTGATATAAAAATTAATATAAGATAAAAAATACATCATTTTTTAGTGTACATTTTTTTCTGTAACAAAAATTCAATTAGTTGGTTTTATTAATAAAAAATTGAAATATTAAATGATTTAATATTATATATATATAATTTAAGTATGTTTCAAAAACATTTTTTCATTCTTATATTATGATAAAGTCATAAAATGTACGATATTTTCAATATCTTTGTTGTTTTAGTATTCACAAGAAAGCATTTTTTCTGAAATTCATGAAAAATTAATAATATGATATTTTTGAAATTATAAATCCAAAAGTGAAGTTAATTTTTTTAATTCAAATACTAATATATAAAAAATATTTTTTTCGAATATTAAATATACTGAAAAATTATTTTTATAAAAAATAATATTTAATTTCTTTCTGTTAAATGTGAAAACATGAAATGTGATAAATACATGTGAAAAATAAATAATTAAATTTAAAAATATTTAATTATATAATCCAAATTTCTAGTTATATATAAATTTAGGATATCTTCCAATGATATATGTATAAGGTATGCTCCGGTCACAATTATGGTTGGTGATTCCACTAACATAGATATCATGGATATTTCAAAGAGCATAAATTTCACATACATATGATTTCAATAATCACAAAAATTATTGTGTTTGTCATTGGATTTTACTAGAGAAAAAAAACAAAATATACCTATTTCACATGCCATGGTAACTGAGTTTCATAACAGAGACTTCTTCCACCTGATTAAAAATCTTTTTTTGTTCATATATATTGTAATATGGTTACATTATTTTATAACTATTAATTTAATTTTAATATTATAACAATAAAATATTAATTTTAAATATCATAGTAAATTCATTTCAGGTTTGTGTGTATAATAATATATTATCATAATATTCACTTAAAAAACTACATAGTGATGGGTCAGGTCATTATAGAATTTGTCAAAAATAATGTTCAAATATCCTATGAATTTGTTATATAAAATATTGTATTTTTATTTACAATAACAATATAAAAATAAAATGTTAATTAAAAAAAATTCATATATCTTAATGATTATAATGAAATTTTGTTCAATAAAATTGAAAATTATTAATATATTTATCTATATCATGCATTTTATAAAATGTTGTTGACTATGTGCAAATATTAACTATGCACTTCAAATTAATAATTTTATTTATTTTGATCCTAGTTTAATTTTAAATAAAAGATGTCTCTTAACCAATATGTGATAATTATATAAATATACACAATATAATAAATCATATCCAAAATACTTGAATAAGTTTCCCTTGCATTGAACTATTAACTCTTTCAAACCCCTTCATACGTAAACCAATTGCTTTCTATATCAATTCATCATATAGTTTTTATTCCATGTTCATTAAAAGTAATTAAATATATATTTGGTATCATATACCATTCATGATATAATATTTCATTTATATAACATATATACTTAATGAGTAAGATTTATAATGTTTCATAAAATCCATATTGTTTTGTAGGAAAACTAATTACTAATGTCTCATTCTTCCACAAACAACCCTAGTGTCACATCCAATCAGTGGTAATGAATAATTTTTAAACTCTTTATGTCAATTTTAATTCTTATTTCTCAATAAAAAACAATTTCTATAACCTTTTTACACAATAACCATGGAAATTGATATCAGAACTCACATTTTCAATCCAACTGTCCTTGTAATATCTTGTTAACTTATATCTACCATATCTTGAGAGTAATTTTGATTTCATTTTTATTTTTGTTTGTTTTAGGCATTTTAGGATGGGGAGAATTTTTAATGGAACATGACATAAATTTTTTGGACATATATTTTATTAATTAATGGATTTTGATTATAAATGTTCCAAAGATTTAGAGAGTGCTCTTTGGATCTGGGTTGAGTTGGAGGCCTTTTTGAGTTTTCTTACATAAATTGGTGAAGTACTATCTGATGGATAGATTCACATTGATACAAAATTCAGGACATTCTTATGCCTCTCTACAAATTACCTATAAAAATTTCATGTCATGAATGATATATAAGGTATGAAGTTATTTCATGTTGTGAATTGGTCGATTTCCTGATTTTTACCATGAGGAGACACCTTTTTCCTCATATCCACCACTCAGGATATTCACATCAAGAATCGAGGCATCACATCAGAAATTCCTCATTCCCAATGTGTTTTTGTTTCATTATTCATGAAATATATTACATTATTTTTCTTTCCACTCCTCCTCATCCATAGGGTTTCGCCTAATTAATTTTCAGTTATTTCACCCCTTACAAACGTCTTGTTGTGGAATTTAATTTCTATTGAGATTCCTCACTATGGATTTATACTTCTATATTCTAGCATTTGTTTTCAATGGTGTGGTCACAAGATTGGTTATTTAATCATAGATTGATGTTGATTATTTTTGTTCTTTAATTTCCTTATTGATCTTCTTTATCTTCATTCGGCGTTAGCATTTCCCATTGTGCGTGTTTATTTGACCACACGATTAAAGGTAGGAAGTTCCATATGATATTACTAAAATTTAGAAGCATATATTTCTTGATTGATTTTAAATGAGTTTTTTAATGATATGAAAATATTTATTTTTTATTATTGATGTTTGATTTTGAAAAGTGCATGGAAATTATGAAAACCCACCAATTTCAATGTAATTGAAATTTTTTATTATATTATAGAAAATTGAATGATTTATTTATAAATTGATTGGATAAAATGATTTCATTTTGAAATTTGAGAAAAAAATTATAAATTTAATGATTTTTTCAATGTATACGAATTGATGAAATATATGACTTGGTTTTGAAATGTGAAATGACTATTGAAAAATAAAATTAGGAAATTGAATTCTGAACAGATTTGGAATGATTTATTTTCCTATTATTGATTGATTTATTGAATAAAGCAGGTGTGAGGCTAGGTAGTCAGTAGGTAATTAGGTAAATAATTCAAGGATCTAACCCTAGTACATGATTGAAAATGGAAAAACTTACATAAATATACTATAACATGTTTTTTCCATATTGAGAGTTTTGTCCTAATGGCCTATGTCAAGGGACATGTATACACATCCACCTAATATCACTAATGAGTAGTGTGATCATCCACTTTTCTTTAAACTAGATTACATCATGTCTTATTAAATGGTTCTATTATATGATTGATTTGAGGATTACATGGCATTAATTATTTAATAGTTTTATTCATACCAACTTCTTCATATAATTTTTTATAAAATGTATGTGAAAACATGTTTTAATAAATCTTATATATTTTTTAATTGAAATATTTTTTTAAAAAAATTTATAAATTCCATGTCATTCATTGTTTTAATTAAATTAAAACAATAATTGGTTTAATTGTAGTGGGATTGGTTATCAATCACTTGGTAAGACCCTACAATGATTTATATCTCACATCCTGTCATATCCTTCAAGAATTTATATATTGTATTGTTATAGGTCTAAAAATGAGAAATCACCCCTTAGAGGTGGAAGACATTCTGGATCCATGGGACCCATAGTGAAGGAGTTGACCAGTGGAGATGTCATGCAAATGCTTATTTGGATTTATTAGATTTCATTTAGAAGACATTGTGTATCATGATGGTGCATGGTTTGGGGTTTTTTCCCAATTTGATTCTAGAACAGTCACCCATTGGAATATTTAGAATACCATACAAAAAATGTGCCTATTAGAGGAGGGTACATTTTATCAAATGGGGTTATAACCCCACTAAATATTTTTTAGTACTTATGAGTAATCATCACTAATTTATTCACCTCATCTTGTTAGTGGCTGTTTTGATGACGCGTTTGTGAAGTGAGGTTGAAATTACCTATTGTTATATTCGAGGAGTTTCATACCCCATCTAATTTAACCATAAATTTTTAAAATTTTATCAACTTAGAAAAGTTTTTAACTGCCAATTTGTTTGTTTTAAAAATCAATTTTTGGGTGGTTTTCAAAACCTCGAAAAAAATATGATTTGTTTAAAAAAATTATTCAACCACACCTAAAATTTCTCACCCATTTTAGTTTTTGTTAATGAAACCCATCCCCACCCTCTTTACATGCCCTTACCCAACTATATACCCTTCTCCCATGGCTGCATCCCCCATGGTTTTCCAGTGTGACCCTCTTCCACCTCCACACCCTTGTGCCCAACCCCAGCCTCCCCCACTTATAACCTTATACGACCACCCATGTGCAGAGATAAATCCCCTTTGGTGGGAAAATCATCACCATTTGGAATTCGATCCTGTGATCCCCAATAATGCACCCAAAGTCCTTCCCACTACGACGATTTCAATTTTGGATAAATATATATATATAATCTTTTAAAATTTATATATATTACAATATTTATATAAATATATATTATTTTTATAGTATATTTAATTATTCAACCTTATATATATTATATATACATTTATGTATTCATATAAATATTATGTATACATTTATATTATATAAAATTTTATAATATATTAAATATATTATATTAATGAGTACGAAAATATAAATATTTAATATATTTGTACAAATATATAAAATAATATAAATTAATGTATTCATATTTATAATGTGTATATATTTATATGGTATACATTTTTTTGTATATTATATATATATATATATATCATTAATATACGAATAAATACTATTTTATATAATTAAATTTTATTTATATAAATATATTATATTTATATGAATACAAATACATATTATATATTTTATAAATACATTTACATTTATAAAAATATATATGTTATACATTTTTATATGCATAAAATTTATCATATATATATTATATTATATTTAATATACATAAACTCAACATAACGTATCCTTATTTTACTAATTGTATATATAATATATAATATTACATATATAATATAATATTATTTATCTATGTAGACAAAATTTTATATTATATTTATATATAAAGATGTTTTAGATATGTAAATATGTCTATACATTTTTTAATATTCATATATATATATATATTGTATCCAAATATATATTAAATTAAATACATATCTATATATTAATGTATAAAACATATTACATATTTATGTATACAATTTAATGAAATTATATTATATATTATGTATACAAATATATATATATATATAATATACCAATAATCAAATATATTATTTATATAATACATACATGTTTATTTATATAAATGTGTATTTATATATATGTATAATCTATTATTATTATTATCATTGTCATTATTATATTAATTATAAAAACTACAATGGTTTTATATGATACATTTTTAAATAAATTATATTTATTTATATATTTATACAATATTTTTACTCATTTATATGATAATTAAAATTACATGAAATAAAATTTTATACAAGTAAATATATATTAATTATAGATTTATACATACATTTAGACTCACCCACACACACTTATGTGTATGTTAATAAATTTATTTGTTAATATTTATCTATATACTTATTCATGTATATATATACATAATGAATGTACACATTTACTCGTAGGATATATATAATTTAATATATACATAATATAACTATAAAATATATATACATGTAATATAGTATAATAGTTGTATTTATTTGATTATTTGTATATATAAAAGTAATTATATATCATTATTTTTTATATAAATATATTTAGTTATTTTATATATTAATAAAATGTATTTATAAAATGTATTTATAATGTATTTAAATATATTTATTTAGTTTTTGTATATAATAATAACATAAATATATATATATATATATATATATATTATTTTGATATTAAAAAATTTAGAGAGTGTTAAAATAATCTCTAATATCAGAAATTAGTAATGGCTATGTAAAACCAATACAAAAATATATGGAAAATTATATCATATTGGGTTAAACCCCCCGACAATGATTGGAATATTATTGGCGGTTATAAATCATTACAAATATGTAAGATTAAATGTTCTTCTAAACCCCTCTAAAATTAATATTTATATAGTTTAGATGTGTTTTTGTAAAATATCTTCCAAAATACACCAAAATTTATTTTCCAGGGGGTTTAAACACCATATGAATTTTTTTAAATATAAATTAGATGCTATTTTTTATAACCATCACTAATTTATCTATAAAATATTTGGATGTTTTTTAACCCCGTATATAATAATCACATGTATTAATTAGTGGTGGTTTTGTATAAATGCCGCTAAAATAATGATAAAAATTTTATATGGAGTTTTACCCCCTTGAAAATTCTTTATCTATATTTAGTAGAGGTTTTACAAACCCCCTATAAAACAGTTCCATGAAATACAATATTTTTTTAATTAATACTAACTTGAAAATTTTGACTTCTTCATTTTTTTTAGGGGAAATCATTCACTTATGTTTCTTGTTTCAGGTCAGGTGATAGTTACTAACCCATAGGGATTTGGAATGCCCTTCAGGTCATCTTAGGGCCAGGTCAGTTATCATATTAATAGGGTATCTATGATGGTTCATTAGAATTAGTTATCGTAGGTATATGTTATGTTGTTCACCTTTCCATGATATCTTTATACAACTTGGTTTTTCTGGTATATAGGTGGTAGGATTGATGAGACATAAGAGGTAGTTTTGTGAGAGTTTTTTTCCAGCTCTCAACATAATAGTCCTTACGTCACCATGGGTGTTGGGCAATAGTATCATTGAGAAATAATTTGATATGTTTAATATGATTTTCCCTAATTTTCATATGGTAATTTCAAAAGAGAAGTCTTTATTTGTGCTTGATAGAATTTTAATTCTATCCCCTCTTGTTTGAATTAATCATCTATGCATCCTTACAGATTCATTTAGTGTTTTTTGATGTTTTAACACATCATTCCTTTGAGGATATGTTTTAATTTTCCGAAATATGAATTTTATAGTTAACCAACATGATTGGATTCTCAAATGGGTCAGAAACATATTGATATAGTAGTGATTGTTTTCCATGATTTGGTATAAGTACCTACACATTTTCTTGTTTGGTATCCCATTATAGAACCACAAAGGGATGAATCTATAGATAACTATCAAGGTTGTATTCATCCAAACCACTAGATTTCCAAGACTCTAATAATCCAAAAATTAGCTAAGGATTCATTAGAAATATATCTCTTCATTTTGAGATTGTGGAAATGCATTATTTAGTTATAGTAAAATGTGACATCTTCCATCATAAGGGGCCTAGAATAAGATTTGGGAATCTGATAGTGATAATAAAGAAGAATAATGACTTGGAGTGGAATGGATTTAGAGTTACTGTTATTGATCAGTTCTATGATGAGTCCCTAGCCTTGGCAGAACGCATAGAGTTTCTCAACCTCAAGTAGGGTGATATGACCAAGAAATAGAATAGAATCCATTTTTCTAAGCTTGTTAAGGTTTCTCCTAAGGATATGAAGAATGATATACTGAAGTAACAAGGGTTTGGGATGGGTCTCTGATCGAATATTAGTTAAAAAAATTTCTTGTCGAAGCTATCATCTTGTGATGATGTATTGGATAGAGCATTGATGGACGATCCCCACCTGGTTGGTATGTTAGTGTTGACTGGAGTACTTGTTTCTTCCATTTGTAATTTTGTGAGTACCTTTAATGTAAAGTAAAATCATGATGCATATCAAGGTGCTTCAATATAGTATGAATCATCTAGTCCCTCTAATGTGGATGCATAATTAAGCTATGGGACATTTGAGGGATTCTAGTGCTTTTTTGGTACCTAAAGGCTTGGTTTTTGGAAAATGGAGACATGAAAATAGTTAGTATAAATTCTTTGGCCTAGGACTCACCATTAATAGTTACCATTTAAAGAATTTTATAGAGTAGATAAGGGCCTCATATTTTGAGGAAATTGTTCCCCTAGGGCTGTATTCCCATACAGTCCACTGATAATTTTCTAAAAAGGCAAAATCCATGGCCGGTGTAGGGTTTGTCGAACCATCCATGATGAGAAAGAGAGAGCATTCATTTATATGGGAGGAATCATGGTTTCCACATGGTTTGTCCACCAATGTGTCCAAACCATGAAACTTATTATTTTTGAAAAAAATAACCAGATTGACCTTAAAAATACTTATATCATAAATCCTTTTCTATTTCCTCATGTATACACTATAACATCCTACCTTTTTATAACATAAATTTTCATTACATTATACAAAACCGGGGATATTTAAGGTTTAGTTTCTTGGAAACCAGAAAATTCAAACATGAAAACATAAAACATTATTCTTAAACACTTGAAAGGATCATCCTTATGTTCATCCTAGGTTCATTACTACATACCATAACCTGGGGACAAACATCAAAAGAAAGTGTGAGCATAAGGCCCAGTAAGGGAAACAAGTGGAAACATTTAACATGTGAACTTGAGATTGATCAATAAAGTCATGAAAAAGAACATTAAGTCATGAGAAAGAAATAATGTGGCATATCATAACAAAAATAGCGTATTTCATAACTTGAAGTTGTGGTTACAACATTTAACATAGAAATCATTTCCGTTTCAACAAGTTCCATCCCCAAGGTGTCATTAAAAATTATCAAGGTTATTCACCAAGGCGTCGTTAAAAATGGTCATCTCTAGAGATTAAGTCTTTACCCAATGCATTGGAGCGATATCAGGGCGCACCCTTAAATTTACCTTTATTATCATGTGGTCCACATATATCATCATCAAACATTTCATAAATAACCCATATAGTATAAAATAAATGGGTTTCCTTTCATAATCATAACGTTTTAAAAACTGCTTTAAAGACATGATCTTTATGTCACTTTAAACCCACAGAAGAGGAAAGAGAGTTTCATGTATGTAAATCCCAGAATTAAAAAAGAAAATTTTGATATATATATGAATAACCCTGTAGAAGAAATATCTTTGAGTATTAAATTAATAAAATAAAATAATTTGAGAAAAATAGAAAGACATTTTGAGACGAAACTTCTGCAACATAACGGCTATATTAAAGGGTTTTAGAAAATAATGAAAAGAGAGGGGACATGGGTCACCAACTCATAAATGATCGATAAAATAGTAGAGGTACAAAATATAATGGATATAATAACATGGTAATAAAATTTGAAAGACATACCATATGAAATGAAAAACATTGAAGGAAGACAAAAATAACATTTCTCTTATGAAAATTCGGCAGCCTAACGACGTCATTTAAAAATTCAAAAAAATGAATTGACGAGATAAAATAGTGTCTCTCATAATATGAACATAAAATATCAGTATGATGGATATAGAGATCATACCCCAATATAATAAAAAGAAAATTCAAAGACTTGACATGAAAATAGATCTTGAAAACGAGAAGGGTGAAAGAATCCCTTAAAAATTCGGCAGCCTAACGACGCCACTTAAACATTCCTAAAATGAATTGATGAGAGAAAGAGGGGGAATATCATCATATGAACATGAAAATTAAATTAGGATGAATATAAAAGAACATCCTCCAACATAAGAACATGGAGCATAAAATAAATGACATAAAAGAGAGTACTCGGAAAGAAAGAGAGAGGTAGGATCCCTTACCTTGAAACGTAACTCTTAATACTCAAAGGTTGGGACCTTGAGGGATTGGGTGAACCTTGGAAGGACTCTTTGAAAGGTAATGAGACCAGAGAATCGTTGGGGGAGAGTTGGGAGTGAAAAATAAAGGAGTAAAGGGTGGGTATTTATAGGGAAAGTGAGGGGACAAGGCATTAATGGCCAAGGGACACCTCATTGGTGGTATTGGAAAAACCATGGGCTTTCCCATGGTATTTTCCCTTGGTATTGGCCACTTGGGACACCACATAACTTATCTTAATATTCATAAGTCGACCATATTTATTACATAATTAATACATCATTTAATGATGTCATTAAACACCCGTAACTTAAAAACTGTATTTTCACTATTCATTGAAAATTCAACTTTCTTAGAAAAATACCTAAATTTCACCTTAACCAAATATCGATGCTCTAATTTAAAAAATGAACTCCATTTTCTAGAAATAATTTTCTAAATATTTTTAATTTAATTTTTAAATAAATACACTATTCACCGAAAATTCATTCTTTTCAGAAAAATCCCCAAAAATTACCTTAACATAATATCGATGCATTGATTTCAAAAATGAAATCCATTTTATAAAAATAATTTTATGATTAATTTTAATTTAATTTTTAATTAAAAAACACTATTCACCCAAAAAAACTAATACTTGAATAATAATTTCTGAAATAGTTATTTACCTATTTTATGGAATCACATTACTTAATCAAGGTGCCTAGATTATATTAATACTTTCTTTAAATGAGATTACTAATCTATTTGGTCACATTACTAATCCTAAGCATAAAATCACTATTCATAATTTATTATTCATCAAAAATTAAGTTGATCATATTTGAATCTAAATTTCGTACTGAACATAATTTTAGAATACCATTTTTTGAAAATCATTACACATAATTAATTATTTATGGTTTACATAAATATTTTCAAATATCTTTTTTCTAGAATTCATCAAAAATAGGCATAATATATTTATCTGGGCATTTGAAAATTCACAAACTTCATCATAAGAATAAATCACAATTTTTATTTAAATCAAAGGATTACACAAGGTTGTCATGGTCTCATTCCATAGCCCCTTATAACACTAGCATATGACCTAAGTGTAATGTGTGCTATGGTGAGAGAATATGAGGGAGGCTCAGATAACATTGCCCTAGTAGTAATCTCCACTGACTTGAACTTCTCCTGTAGGCGGTTCTGTTCAATCTTGATATGCAGGAGTTCGGCTCGAGCTTGGTCCAAAGCAAAGCCCAAATATGCCACCTCCTTCCCAAGCTCTGATAAATGGGATTTATAAGGTTTGAGTCTACTGGATGAAGCCATCGACTCTTGTTTCTGCATTAACCATTAACATCTCTATTAAATCGTTCAAGAGTAAAATAAAAATACCATTCAAAAATTTTGGGTCGTCACATTCTTCCCCCCTTAAGAAATTTCATCCCCGAAATTTTAAACCAAAGTCCTAGTTGAAAAGGTGAGTGTATTTTTTCTTCATCGACTCCTCATGCCCCCACGTTGCTTCTTTATAATTATGATTCCTCCACAACACATTCACAAGGTGGGTAGTCTTGTTGTGTAGAACCTTGTCTCTACGGTCTAAAATTTCCACTGGCTACTTCTCATAAGAGAGGTCATGTTCCAGTTGTACCACCTCTGGGTTCAGTACACACGAAGGGTCGGGTATGTACTTCCGCAAGAGAGATACATGGAAGACATTGTGAAGTTGAGTTATATTCGGTGGTAGTGCTAGATGATAGGCCACTGCTCCTGTGCGATCAAGGATTTCATAGGGTCCAATGTACCTAGGGATGAGCTTCCCTTTATTTCCAAACCGCATGACACTCTTCCATGGAGAAATTCTAAGGAAGACATTGTCGCCAACACCAAACTCCAAGTCCCTTCAACGGTTGTCAGCATAGATCTTCTGCTGACTCTGAGCAGCCTTTATGTGCTGTTGGATGGCATGAATCTTTTCTATCATCTCTTGCACAAGATCAGGCCCAAGAAGATTTCTCTCACCAACTTCATCCCAAAAAGTAGGAGTTCTACATGGATTTCTATACAGAGCTTCAAAAGGTTCCATTTGAATACATGAATGGAAGCTGTTGTTGTATGAGAACTCAACTAATGGGAGGTGTTGATCCCATCCACCTTTAAATTCCATTGAGCATAATATCAGCATGTCCTCAAGTGTCTGAATAGTCCTTTCAGATTGGCCATCAGTTTGAGGAAGATATGCCGTACTAAAATTCAATTCAGTATTCAGAGGATGTTGAAGACTTGTCCAGAATTTTGATGTGAATCTTGGATCATGATATGATATGATGGATAGTGGCACCCCATGAAGCCTTACCACTTCCTTCAAATATATCATATCAAGTTGATCCAAAGTGTAATCTTCCCGAATGGAGATAAAATGGGAAGTCTTGGTGAGATGGTCCACAATAACCCATATCGCATTGTTTCCTTTGGATGTTTTCGGAAGACCGGTGACAAATTCCATAGTGATATTGTCCCACTTTCATGCTGGTATGGGTAGCTGTTGTAATACCCCCTTAGGAAGTTGTTGTTCTGCCTTTACTTGTTGACACACCAAGCACCTTGTAGTGTAATCATCAATCTTCCTCTTCATGTTGTCCCACCAATAATGATCACGAATGTCTTTATACATTTTAGTGCTTCTCGGATTTATAGAGAAGGTAGAGATATGAGCTTCATCCATCAGTTATTTCTTTATCTCCGGAATAGATTGAACACATAGTCTTGTACGAAATTTTAGTGCACCATCTTGATCAATATTGAAATCAGGAAACTTTCCATCCTTCACAACCTCAAACTTATCCTGCAACAAAAGATCTTCTTTTTGAGCCTTCTTGATCCTTTCTAGTAATGAAGGTTGAGAAATCATTTGGGATAGGGTTGATGATGTCCCTTCCCTTACAATTCCCATATCCATCTTTACTAGATCCTTAATCAAAAGATCTCCTTGGATCCTCATTATTGCCAGAACAACAGGTTCTTTCCTTCTTAATGCATACGTGACTATGTTTTCTCTTCCAGGGTGATAATGAATTGAAAAATCATAGTCCTTAATAATCTCCAACCATATCCTTTGTCTCATGTTCAATTCTTTTTGCGTGAAAATATACTTTAAACATTGGTGGTTGGTGTATATATCACATTTCTCCCCATAAAGATAGTTCCTCCATATCTTTAGAGAAAAAACAACTACCTCTGGCTCTAGATCATGCGTATGACAATTCTGCTCATGAATCTTCAACTATCGAGTTACATAAGCAATGACCTTGTCATTTTTCATGAGGATTCACCCAAGCCCTTTTAGAGATGCATTGATAAAAATAATGAATCCTTATCCGATAGAGGGTAGTGTTAACACATGTGCAGTAACTAATCTCTTCTTTAGCTCCTGGAAACTTTCCTCACATTCATTTGTCCAGATGAATTTAACCCCTTCTCGAGTCAACATGGTTAGTGGATTAGAAAGCTGTGAATTTTTTTTCACAAACCTCCTATAATATCCTGCTAACCCAAGGAAACTACGAATCTTAGTTACTGTTGTGGGTTGAGGCCACTCCTCTACAACCATTTTCTTTGCAGGGTCAACCGAGATTTCTTCATTGGTTCCTATGTTCCCTAAGAAAGCCACTTGTTGTAACCAAAACTCACACTTTCTGAACTTTTGAAAGAGCCTCTCCTTCCGCAGAGTTTGAAAAATGACCCTCAAATGATCTTCATGCTCCTCACGGATTTTTGAATATATCAAAATATTATCAATAAAAACTACCAAAAATTTATCAAGTTATTCCTTAAATACTCTATTCATAAAATCCAAGAAAATAGCAGGAGCATTAGTCAAGACAAAGGGAATAACAGTAAACTCATAATGCCCATATCTTGATCGGAAGGCGGCCTTTAGAATATCTCCCTTATTCACCCTCAGTTGATGATAACCAGATCGAAGATCAATCTTGGAGAAGAATTGAGCCCCACGAAGTTGGTCAAATAAATCATCAATTCTTGGAAGAGGGTATTTGTTCTTCAATGTGATCCCGTTCAGTTCTCTATAATCAATGCATAGCCGCATTGATCCATCCCTCTTCTTCACAAAGAGAACTAGTGCTCCCTAAGGAGACACACTTGTTCGGATAAACCCTTTCTCCAAAAAGTATTGGAGTTGATTCTTTAACTCCTATAGCTCCACATTTTCCATTCTATACGGGGTCTTTGATATCAGTTGAGATCCAGGTATGAGTTCAATGGAGAACTCTACCACTCTTTCCGGGGGAGGTCCAGGTAACTCCTCAGGAAATATGTCCATGTATTACTGAACAATCGAAACATATTCTATTTGTATACACCCTTTTACTTCTTCATACTCACCGATTAACTCCATAAATAAGGCTATAGGAGGTGCCTATAGACAAGGATAAGGTCGGGATATCTCTCCTTGGAAGATAATTGTAGGTCCTTCATTCAATACTACTGAGATTTCCTTAATTCTGCCTTTGATCTTAGCATTATACTTTGAGAGCCAGTCCATCCCGAATATAACGTCGTATTCCAACATGGGAATGACTACTAGATTTTCGATCAGATTATGATCACTAAAGTAAACACTAGAGTCTCTAAACACTATTGATGCTTGGATAATCCCACTTGGAGTCTTGACTGACAACTCTACCTCTAGCAGTTCGGGGATTGATTCTATATTCTTTGAAAACATGTAAGAAATAAAAGAATGAGTAGAACCAGAGTCAAACAATGTACTTTCTAGTTTTGAGAGGAAAAAAAGAGTACCTTCTACCACGTCATTCAGAGCTTCAACTTTAGTTTTTGTGATAGAAAAAGAACGACCTTGCTCCCCTGGCCTTTGCTGAGGTTGTTGGTGATTCCCCTCTACTGCCTTTGGATTTGGACAGTGATTAGAAAAGTGTCCAAGCTGTCTACACTTGAAGCATTAGACTTCGGGTAGGGAAAAACCATCTTTCCTCTGTCGTTAGTGTTGGGGAGTTGAGGCTTCACCTCACTACAAAAATTATGAGAAATATGGCCTTCTTTTGCACACTTGTATCACTTGCCACTTCCGATCAAATAGTGCCCCAGATGCTTCTTCCCAAATTTATTGCATGTTGCAAGTTGCATTTGATTTCCACCTCTTCCCTGATCAAAGATTCTTCCCAGGCTAGGTTCTAGAGTTCTCTTCTTCTCATTAGATTTGTGAGACCACTGTGCCTCACCAAACTCTAGTTCGACATTCATAGAACTTTGAACTATTTCTTCGCAGCTATCATAGTCCATGTTGGCTAGATTCTTCTGCAGATTAGGTCATTGTACACCAAAGAATTTATTAACCTTCCCATTAGGGTCCATGACAAAGATTGAGGTACAATGGGAAAGCCTTGTGAAGTTTATCTCGTAGATTCCAACTGATTCATTCTCCTTTTGCTTCAGCTCGATAAATTCTTTCTCCATTCTTGTTCTCATCGAACGAGGGAAATACTTATTGAATAATATTCCCCTGAAATATTTCCACTCCAAGGATTCCATATCTTCTATTGGCTTCATGTTTTTGATCAGTGACCACCACTGATCATCTTCCCCCTCTAGGTGGTAAACAGAAAGGATGACTTTTTCTTGTTCCAAACAATGAAGTATTGAAAAGATCTTTTCAATAGAGCTTATCCATTGTTCCACAACAAACAGGTCAGTAGATCCACTGAATTTTGGTGGTTGTTGACGCATGAAGGACTTGACCTAATGGTGTTCCCTTTGTGGTGAGATCATCCTTTCAGCTTAATTCAAGTTATTACTCATAACATGAGTCAGTTGGTTCATCATTCTCATGAATGTTTCCATTCTGTATTCCATCGAAGGGCTGTCAGCGCATGGTCCATTGCGGTCACTATTTGCACGGTTCCTCCTATTGGCTGCCATTTTATAAAAGAATAAAATATTAGTGAGAAACTTGTATCATTTAGGAATCTTTTAACTATATAGAATTCTATGTCTTAAAACTTCATTCTTAAACAACTATATTTCTCTATAATTCCTTCACAATGATTCATAAAAAGCTTGCGATTAACCAAACATATCCCCCATGAGTGTCGTAACCAAGAGTGCAGCAATGCCCGTTATCATGCACTAGTTCCCGTTTGAGTCTAGCTCAAATTGGTGTTTTCTGGTTTTACTATTATGTACATCATTGTGAGAGCCGCCTCTACCTGCTCGTATCCAGAGAGGGATATATTTGTTTGATAAACCACTAACTCAAAACTCACCCAAATACCAGGAAGATTTCCTATATTTAAACTTTTATATAGGGTTATTCCTAAATTTTTCATAGACAAATTTACACAAATAAATAAACCAACCTTTGATACCAACTATAACATCCCGTCTTTTTATAACATAACTTTTCATTACATTTTACAAAACCGAGGATCTTTAAGGTTTAGTGTATCAGAAAACAGGAACTTAAAACATGAAAACATAAAACATTCTTATTAAACACCTGAAAGGCTTCTACTTATGTTCATCCTAGGTCTATTACTAAATCTCATAACCTAGGGACATACATAAAAAGAAAGGGTGAGAAAAAGGCCCAGTAAGGGAAACAAGGGGAAACATTTAACATGTGAACTTGAGATAGATCAATAAATCCATGAAAAAGAACATTAAGGAACGAGAAAGAAATTATGAGGCATATCATAATAAATATAATATATTTAATAACATGAAGATTTGGCTACAAAATTTAACATAGACAATAATTTCCGTTTCACCACGGTCCATCCCCAACGTGTCAATAAAAATTACCAAGTTTATTCACCAAGGCGTCGTTAAAAAATGGTTATCTCCAGAGATTAAGTCTTTACCCAATGAATTGGAGAGATATCAGGGTGAAACCTTAAATTTTCCTTTATTATCATGTGATACACATATATCATCATCAAATATTTCATAAATAATCCATATAGAATAAAAGAAATGGGTTTCCTTTCATAATCATAACGTTTTAAAAATTGGTTTAAAGACATAATCTTTATGTCACATTAAACCCACAGAAGAGGAAAGAGGGTTTCATGTATATAAATCCCAGAATTAAAATAGAACATTTTGATTTATATATGAATACCTCTGTAGAATAAAGATCTTCGAGTATTCACTTAATAAAATAAAAGAATATGAGAAAAAGAGAAGACATTTTGAGACGAATATTCTGCACCATAACATCTATATTACAGGGTTTTAGAAAATATTGAAAAGAGAGGTGACATGGGTCACCAACTCATAAATGACCTATAAAACAGTATAGGGATAGAATATAATGTATATAAGAACATGGTAATTTTTTTTAAAGACATACCATATGAAATGAAAAACATTGAAGGAAGACAAAAATAAGATTTCTCTTATGAAAATTCAGCAGCCTAACGGCATCATTTAAAACTTCAAAAAAATGAATTGACGAGATAAAATAGGGTCTCTCATCATATGAAAATAAAATATAAGTATGATAGATATAGAGATCATACCCCAACATAATAAAAAGGAACTTGAAAGACTTGACATGAAAATAGATCTTGAAAATGAGAAGGGTGAAAGAATCCCTTAAAAATTTGGCAGCCTAACGACGCCATTTAAACATTGTTAAAATAAATTTATGAGAGAAAGAGAGGGAATCTCATCATATGAAAATGAAAAAGACAGTATGATGAATATAAAAGAACATCCTCCAACATAATAACATGGAGCATAAAAGAAATGACCTAAAAAAGAGTACTTGGAAAGAAAGAGAGAGGTATGATCCATTACCTTAAAACGTAACTCTTAAAACTCAAAGGTTGGGACCTTGAGGGATTGGGGGCACCTTGGAAGGACTCTTTGGGAGGTAATGAGACCCGAGATTTATTGCGGTAGATTTGAGAGTGAAAAATAATGGAGGAAAGGGTGGGTATTTATAGGGAAAGTGAGAGGACAAGGCATTAATGGCCAAGGGACACCTCATTGGTGGTATTGGAAAAACCATGGGCTTGCCCATGGTATTTGCCCATGGTATTGTCCACTTGGGACACCTCATACCTTATCTAACTATTCCTAAGTCGAATTTATTTATTACTTACTTAATACATCATTTAATGATTTCATTAAACACTTGTAACTTAAAAACTGTATTTTCACTATTCATCGAAAATTCAACTTTCTCAGAAAAATCCCAAAATTTAACCTTAACCAAAGATCGATGCTCTAATTTCAAAAATGAACTCCATTTTATAAAAATAATTTTCTAAATATTTTTAATTTAATTTTTAAATAAATAAACTATTCACCGAAAATACATTTTTTTCAGAAAAATCCCCAAAAATTAACTTAACATAATATTGATGCACTGAGTTCAAACATGATATCCATTTTATAAAAATAATCTTTTAAATATTTTTAATTTAATTTTTAATTAAAGAACACTATTCACCTGAAAAAACTAATAATTGAATAATAATTTCTGAAACAGATATTTACCTATTTTATGGAATCAGATTACTTAATCAAGGTGCCTAGATTATATTAATACATTCTTTAAGTGAGATTACAAATCCATTTGGTAACATTACTAATCCTAAGCATACAATCACTATTCAAAATTTATTAGTCATCAAAAATTAAGTTGATCTTATTAGACTCTAAATTTCATACTGAACATAATTGTAGAAGACCATATTTCGAAAATCATTACACATAATTAATTATTTAAGGTTTACATAAATATTTTCAAATATCCTTTTTCTAGAATTCATCAAAAATAGGCATAATATATTTATCCGAGCATTTGAAAATTTAAAAACTTCATCATAAGAAGAAATCACAATTTTTATTTAAATCAAAGGATTACACAAGGCTGTCATGGTCTCGTTACATAGCCCCTTATAACACCAGCATATGACCTAAGTGTAAGGTGTGCTATGGTGAGAGAATCTGAGGGAGGATCAGATAACATTTCCCTAGTAGTAATCTCCACTAACTTGAACTTATCCCGTAGGCCGTTTCGTTCAAGCTTGACACGCTGGATTTCAGCTTGGGCTTGGTCCAAAGCGTAGCCCAAATATGCCACCTCTCTCCCAAGCTCTGATAAGTGGGATTTATAAGGTTCATGTCTACTAGATGAAGCCATCGACTCTTCTTTCTGCAAGAACCATTAACATCTCTATTAAATCATTCAAGAGTAAAATAAAAATACCATTCAAAAAGTTTGGATTGTTACATACACACCCCTCAAAACATTGAGAGACAATTCAAGCCTAACCTAGGTTTTCTACTAATTCCTACAAATAATGTCTGATTAATGAGATTTTTCTCTCATTGGATATCTTCCAGTGACATATTCATTTATCTTGTTCCTTTCATCATTTATCTTCATATCTATAGAGCTATTTTAGTCAAATATAATATTTTATTTTTCTATGGTACCTGATTGTTATTCTATTTTTTTTCATATATGGGTCAAGATAGGAGCTTGTTCTGGAAATGTGTTTAACCATGGGTATATGATAGGTGGTGTATAACTTTTGTCACAAATTATAGTTATTTTATATAATATTTTCATTGTTCTCCACACCAAACATTCAGAAATATCCCTTAATTGAATACCATGATTAAATGTTTAGTGCCTTGTTAGGTTTCCATCTTTGTACCATGAGATGGTTGGAGGTTATCAAACTCAACCCTAACCACTTGTGATATATGTTTACGTCCCCATTCCATGATTTACCAACATATTTCGTGGGTGTGTGATATCTCCATCTTACAAGGAGTTTAATTAATTTATTTATATATTTGGAGAGGTTTTATGAATCCTATCCATATGATTTTATTATAGTAAATTGATTAAATGGTTTAAATGGGAAATTTGGAATGATTTTGATTAACTCATGGTGTGTGTCTGTTAATTACGTGAATGTTAAATTAGGATAGTAAAGTCATTATGATTCTATTGAATACAATGTAAATTTATAGTCCATGGATTTTGGAATTATATAGAATTACATGAACATTTCTAATCAATATATCTAGAACTATATAGAATTCCATGGTCATTTCTACTAAATGGATTCAAGATCATATTCAATTCCATGGACATTTCTACTCAATGAATACAAAATAAATGGGATTAATTTGATATTACAACTCTTTGGGTTAGACCATTGGGTCTGACACATGATTACAAAAAATAGGCCATTGAGGATGCCTTTGAAATTTCTTCTCCTTAGTTCTATCCTTTTGGGTCTGACAATGGATTACATGAAATTTTTGATAGTGGTTGTTTATGATGATTTATATATGGAACTTGTTATAGGTTATTTATTATTGTGGTCATACTAGAAAGTATCACTCATGTTTTATCCTCCTTATAGTTTTACCGTTTTTACATTTTTTGCTTTGCAGTGAGCCTTGGTCAGATGGAAATTTCTTCTTTTACATGTATTACTTTTTATTATTCATTTACATTTTTGATATGCACTGCACAATTATTCTTCTTATACACACAAGTTGAATATATTATTGAAATAATTGGTGGTGGACTACTGAGTGTTATCTCACACCCTATTAGGTATATCATTGGGAACCTTGATTGACATCATAGATGCAGGTAGGGATAAGGGAAATAACCCACATTAAAATTATTTATTTTTTATTCATAGGAGTATGGGAGAACACGACCGAGATATGATCATGATGCTATCTGGATAAAAAATTTCTTATACATTCATAAGTTTTGAAACATGTGTTGTATTGCATGCCTAATTACTTATATTTAATTTCATATTGAATATAGGCATGACATAATCATTTTTTATATTCTACTTCTTCTGAGTTATTTCTTATTAGAATCATCTAGTTTTTTTATAATACTATTCATTTATTTGATTTGATTCAGTTATTGATATTTTTCTAATTACACAGCCTTGTCAAACATTTATTATGAGAGAATATTATCCCCACTATACCACATTAGGCCCTCACTAATATTTATCCACCACTAAAGTATTTGGAGGTTCACTTTAGGCCAGTGACCCACCATCTTGGGGCTCTGTTTAGTGGCTCCGTGGTTAGGATGTTATATAGTAGTATCGAAGGAGTATTATTTTCTTTTATTTTTTCTCATTTTTATTATGGGATTATAAAATGAATAAATAGTAATTATTTTTGGTTTGTTAATGATTTTTTCCTAGGAGTATCTAGCCCACGTACAGAAAAAATATAAATTTCCTAAGATGGGAATTATTTTTATATATTTTTTATTATTATTGTTGATTTGATTCCCCTGTTTTGTGATGCACATGATATGTGATACTATTATTTCTATGATTGAGGAACATAAATTTATCATTTTTCAGATAGTTAATGGATGTATGGATATTTCATAACTCGAGTAACCTTACAGGATCCACAATCCATGCATATAACATTGAATATAGGATTTGTTTGCTGACAACATAAAATTATTCTGTGTGTATTGCCTGATATAATTGTTATTAGATAATGGTTTTTCAATTTGAATTGAGAGTTATAATTGGTATTTAACAATTCTTTTCATTAACTAATAATTTTGTTCATTCATAGGCCATAGAGGACATATTATGCAGCGTATTTTGGTGTATTGACTCGTGAAAGATTGATCACATGGGTTTTAATGTGATATTGTTGGGATTAAAAAGATTCCATATATAAATTTAAGTTGTCTATGAATCTTTATAATTTGGAAGTTGTGATCTATATAATTCAACAATTTAAGAGAATTGTTAAGTAAATTAGAATTAATTTATAATAAATTAACTTATTATATGAAAATTTAACAAATAAATAGATGTTTAAATTACACATAAAATTCAATATACAATGACCTTGTTGTGAAATAGAGATCTTGGCCAATACTCGGCTATAAGAGTGCATAGTACACATTGTATCTAGTGTTAATTATGATTATTCTTTTCGAAATCATGTCATTATGAGTAAGAAGAGTGGAGTGGATTTAATATAGGAATCCATGCACATGTCCTAAATTTACATCTATGACTTAGTGGTTACCAAATCATTTATATGGGGTGTTCATGGAGTTTTTAGGGATTTTCCACCAAAATGGCCTTGATTCATACGCTAGGAGGGTGGTGATAGCCTTGATTTGGAGGTTTTGGGCCATGAGAATCTAGTAAAACCACTAGTATTTCCACATTATAGAAAACTCGTTGTTCTTGACTGGGGTGTTGACTCCCAATTCTAAGATAGTTTCCAATATTTTTTCCAAAACATTCAAGGAACCCCACTCTTTTCTTTATGGATAATTTTCCAAGGTTATCACCCTATTACCTCAATAGTTTGATGTAGTGTTAGCTGTGACAACTCCTAGTGGAACAATAGTTACATGAGAAGTTTTTAATTCTTCTCCAGTTGAAGTCTATGTGAATTTGATCCTAGTAAATCTTGTGATCCTTCCTATAGTGAAATTTTCTGTGATTCTTGGCATGGTTTGGTTTTCTCTCTATAGTGATCATATTAATTTCCCAGGTAAGTCAAATTTCATATTCTAGATTATTTTATGATCATTTAACGATGAATGGTTTAATATAACCTTCCAATATAAATTTCTTCCATCTTATGGGTTTTGATTCCTATAATCGAATGTTATTTATCACAAATGGTTGGTGAGAAACTCATGATTTACAATACTCCCACTGTATGGGAGTTTGATGATGTATTTTCGGAGAAATTTCTAGGTCTTCCACCAAATTTTGAAGTTTTTTTTCAATAGAACTTATATCAGGTGGTATACCTATTTAAAAGACACCATATAGAATATACCTAATAGAGTTGTAGGATTCGAGGAAGCAACTCCCAAGGACTTTGGATTTGGGATTCATACACCCTAGTGCATCACCTTGGGGAGTACCTATTATGTTTGTTAATAATAAGGATGGATGAACGAGACATGGCATTAATTATTAAGAACATAACAATATCACTATAAAGAACAGATATCTCATTCCCTACATTTATGTCTTATTCAACCAACTACACAGATCTCAATACTTTTCCAAGATAGCTCATTGTTCAAGATATCATCCATTAAGGGAAAAATATGATGATATACCAAAGACTAAATTATGTACAAGGTATGGACACAATGAATATATAGTGATACCTTTCGGTCTTACTAATTCCCCTGCAATCTTCATGGATCTAATGAAAAGAGTCTTTAGAGTCTATCTTGATCTGTTTTTTTGTAGTCTTTATAGATGATATTCATTTTTAATTAAAATGAAATAAAGATTTTGAATAACACTTCAGAATTATATGGAAGAACCTGAGAAAATAGAATCTTTATTAAAAATTTACCAATTATGAATTTTGGCTACATAAGTTTCATTTTTTCCTAACATAATCTCAAGATATGGAATAACCATGGAACCATCAAAACAGAAGTTGTTGAATTTTTTCTATGTCCAAAAACAGAAACTGAGATTCAAAGTATAATTGGTTGGCAGGATATTATTGATGTTTTGTGAATATCTTTTCACAATTATCTAATTTACTCACCTAGTTAAATTGTAATGGAGTTTTATTTATTTGGATGAACGAATACGATGATAATTTCAATGAGATAAAAAGAAGGTTATCCAGTGAACCTATACTTACACTGCCTTGTAGTGGAAAAATATCTGTGTTCTACAGTGAGGCATCCAAGAAGGGGCTGGTTATTTTTCTCATGCAAAATGATATGGTGATAGTTTATGCCTCATTACAGTTGAAAATCCATGAGTAAAATTACTGAACTCATGATTTGGGGTAATCTATGGTAATATTTTCATTAAATATATGGAATAATTTTATTTATTGTGAATGGTGTGATATTTATACTGATCAAAAAAATTTAAAGTATATTTTCACACAAAAGATGATTAATATGAACCAAATAACATGGTTGGAGTTGATGAATGATTAAAACTTATCAATACATTACCACCCTGGGACAGCGACCAAGGTGGAATATGCTTTGAGTCAATAAGTCCATGATAGCCCATTCATAACGAGGATTACAAAAGATCCAATATTTATGGATTTAAAAAGGATGTATCATGAACTTTTAATGGGGGGAAATATTATCTTTCTCAAATGAATGATCAACCATCAATACAAGTAAATATTAAGGAGCTGAAAAATAAATATGTAGAGCTACAAAACAAGGTGAGAAATGTTCCTGAATTCAACCATGATTGTGATGAAATAATAAGGTTTAGGAACTGGGTTTTTATTCATCCTATACCATAATTAAAGAAGGATCTATTGTATGAGGCTCATAGGTATTCATTATCTATTCACACAAGAATCCAAAATATATACATGGACATAAAATAATATTTCTGGTGAGATGGAATGAAAAGAGATGTCGTCGAATAAGTCTCTCAGAGCAGGGTTTGTCAGCTAGCTAAGGCTAAGAGAATAAAGTCTAAAGGGATTTTACTACCATTAACCATACCAGATAGAAAATCGGAAAACATCAATATTGGATTTTTCATTAGACTTCCCAAAACATCCAAATGAAATAACTCTATCTGGTTTATAGTTGATCACCATACGAAGTCATCACACTTCATTTTTATTAGAGATGATTTCTCTTTTGACCAGATTTCGAGGATACATTTAAATTATGTGGTAAGATTTCAGGGAGTTAAACATTCCATTATACCAAATCGGGATCTTAAGATTTCCTCAATGTTCTAAAGAAGTCTTCAGTAGGCTCTGGATAAAAATATAATCTTCAGCACTGCTTATCATCCTCAGATAGATAGTCTATCTTATAAGACAATTCAATCATTAGAATACATTTTGAGATCTCTCTCTATAGACATCAAGGGTGGTTGGGATCAAAATCGACCATTGGAGGAACATTATTACAATAATATCTTTCACTCTAATATTCAGATGGATTGTTATAAAGACCTATATGTAAAGATGTGCAGAACTCCAACTTTCTAGGATGTTATTTAGTAAGGAATGATATTAGCAATTT
This sequence comes from Viscum album, assembly GCA_963277665.1. Classification (NCBI taxonomy): domain Eukaryota; kingdom Viridiplantae; phylum Streptophyta; class Magnoliopsida; order Santalales; family Viscaceae; genus Viscum; species Viscum album. The sequence goes on from OY728133.1 coordinate 1,194,298,601, forward strand.
ATCTTATTAATGAAATGGAAGAAAATGTCAAATCTATTAAACAACACATAAGAGCAGCTGAGAGTCGACAAAAACATTATACTGAAAACTAAAAAAAATACATAGACTTTTATTTGGTTGATATGTTTTTTCTACGAATATGTCCCTCAAAGAGAGTAGTGAGATTTGGAATGAAGGGAAAGCTGAGCCCTAGGTATATCTGTCCTTTTTGAAATTATGGATTGTGTTGAGAATTTAGCTTCCCATTTGAATGGTCAACCAAATATATCTTAATTTAATAATGTGTTCCATGTATCTATATTGATAAAGTACATACCTGGTCCTTCACATGTATTGAACTCTTAAGTATTACCGGTATATAAATATCTTTCTTATGATGAACAAGAGATATAGATTCTGGATCGTAGTGAAAAAGTACTACAAAACAAGACCACTTTTTTGGTTATATTTTTTTTGGCAGAACAACCAATTTTAAGATGCTATGTGGGAACCTGAGGATAAAATTAATGAGAGGTATCCTCATCTTTTTGTTTCCAAGTGATGAATTTCAAGGGTGAAATTCAGTTTGAGGGTGTATAATCTAACCCTCAGATATTTTTTATGAAGTATTTTCATTAAATAATTTTTATTCATCAGTTTCTTGAGTATCATCAAATGATGAGTTTAAAACAATCATGAGATTATCATAGTTAAAAATTACCATTATATCCTATCCATTTGAATAACAGGAATATGTATAACAAACTTATTAGAATGAATTGTGAATTCAGTGGCTATAAATTATATAGGAAAAATATAAATTAGATATTTTTATTTTGGAGTTGAATTATTATTTTTAAGTAAATTATTGACATATATATATATGTTATATATTTTTTATTCATATAATGGATATTTTAATCATATTGTGTGGATAAACCCTATTTTCTGTATAAAACCCAATATTTTTAAGGGAAATCATTCGACTTTGAATGGAGTACCTATTAAAATTAAGATTTTTACAAATTAATAATTTTTATATTATAATATAAACATGTTATTTTTAATTGGATATAAAAATTTACTTGGGATGAATTGTTTATATTTTTTGATAACATTCATGTTTTGATCAATAGTAAACATACATTAAATTGTAAGTGAAAAATCATTTTTCGTCGAAATAATTTATATTGTTAAACTATAATACCTAATAATTTTAAACTATAAATAGAATATAATTTATTAGTTATATATAGTTTATTTAATTAGCATTAATTTTAAATTTATTTCATAAGTAAAAACAATTCAATCTTTTGTAAATTTTTAACTTTCAAAAAGATGTTCTCTCATTATAGTAACATGATTTATTTTAAATTAATTTATGGAAATTTTTTGTTTTAAATATAGAAAAATTGGTCTTATATTTGGAATAAGAAGTTGTAAATTGTGTAAATATTTACCTTTTATTTTTTAACCTTATGAATAGAAACATCTGTAATTATATTTATTTTCCATGGTTAATAATTAAATCTGGTAAATAAGGGTAGAACAGTAATATTATAATAATATAAAACTTCCCTAAAATGTGTCCTTAAGTTATTGGATGATATATTTTGAACCCTGATCATCCTTGGGTTGAATTTAAGACCCCATAGAGCCACTTGGGTGTGATAATGACCTTTTAGAATTTTAAATTTAATGTGGACAAATATAACATAAACAAATATGTTTTACAAATGCATTTTTACTATATAGTTATATAACTGACTTATTTAACTATAAAGAGTAACTAGAAATTGAAAAATATTTTCTACAACATGGTATTTTATTTTTAATTTTCTAACATTAAATAAATTTATTTATTTATGAAACAATGATGATACAATGATTACCTTATTAATGAAGGATTCCAATAAATGTTATTGTCATTATTAAAATTAATGTAATCTGAACATTATGATTCCATCCATGATTTTTTTATATTAATATGAAATTTTATATTATAGTTAATTTGGATTGTTCGAATGAATAAATTTTTAATGACGTTAGGTAAAATCAATTACTAAATAGTGTCAAAATTGACATAAATGTGTTTTTAAAACAAATACTAATTTATTATATGATATAATAGTCTTAAAAATAAGATTCATAAAAATTAATTATGTAATGTCAAATTTTTTATTAATGCTCCAAATTTTGGATCTCTTGTAATTTTATAGAAACTATAATAACCATATATTATAAAAATACAAGAATACATGGTAACAACTAATGTTTTTAACTAAGGGTAAAAGCTAAAAGATAACGTACATTTTGTGACCAAATCTTGTCTCAAACCAATTGGTTGAGAGGATTTTGACCCATCCTCAAATTATCATCTAAATTTATCACTTTAAACAATTATAATTATAAAATCATTAAAAAAAACAAATGTTCAATACATTCCAAAAGTGCCCCTCCTCCATCTTATAAAAGGCCACCACATATACCCAGTTACTGACCTCACTCAAGCCCCATGTATCATCAATGTTCGGATAAAATAAGCTCCAAAAATCCCTCCATTACTCTTAGAGTCCACACATATGGCATTAATCTAATCTATGGAGGCCTTTTTGTGCAAATGATAAGGAAATACTCAAAAAATAAGTAATTATTTTATCTGATATTTAGAAATTATTTTCTTCTTCTACTTCCACTTTTTATGTTTTATCCATACTAAATTAATAAATAAATTATCTTTTACAATATTATATTTTATTATTATAGAGTTAAAACCTTATACCATCTTCTATCCGTCATAAGAAAAATAATATCACTATGTGTGCGTATATACAGCTTATCGGCTCCACATTGTGGTCTAATTTGTTATTCAATAATACTTTATTTGGTTTGGAATAATGATGAGTATAATGTATATAAATAATGAATATAAAATTATAATTATTATTTATAATTAATATAACATACAATTCCATATCATTTAACCATTAAGTTAATGATATCGTCGCTCATGCGTACGTATGACCTATCACCTCCACGATGTGATGTGATTCATTCTACACGATCTTCATTAAACCATTATTATTTACCTGAGTGGAATGAATAAATATTATATATATTATTCTAATATATCTATTTAAATGTTATAACTATATCTAAGATGTGTAACATGAAAGTACCCAACAAAACATGCATAAGAATATATAACTATTAATATCCAAAAAAAGTGACAATGAAATGTTACTAATAAACAAACGATAATATACTCATATATAATATCATAAAAATGATTATGAATATATAATAAGTCAATAACTCTATTCAAATAATTATAAAATAGTTTTGTATATATACGATTGATATTTGACCTAAGGTAAGGGATAATTTTTTAATCTCATTTTTTATATGATATTGTCTGTAAGTAAAAATTTTCTAGGATATTTTTATCATCCACATTCCTATTTAATATGTATGTAATATTATTTCTATTATTATATAATTTTTTAAATTTATTTTCACAATTTGGATAATTTTTATTAAATGGTATGGAAGGTATATTTTGTCATTATTCAATTTGTGGTACTTTTTTACTTTTCTAAAAAAAGTACGATGAGTGTGTTTTTTTAACTTATACAACATGAATGGATTATTATGGTTTAATGATGTGTTATTTACATGAATATTCTTCTATAATATTTCAATTTTATTTTCAACTAAATTCCATTGTTTTTAAATTTTGTGTCATTTTTTAGAAATGGAAATTGTTTATCATTTGGAATTAAGTTCAAGTGTTTTATCAATATTATTTTCCATGTAAGATGTCTCTCTTTTAATGGGGTTATGTTTCTATCCCTACTATTACATTGATTTTAATGTGTTTATTATTGATTTTTTTTAATTAAATCCATTTATTTTATATGGATTATGATGGAATTATATTTAAGAGACCCATTTCTGTTCTTTGGGTTATTCTATTATGAATGGTTTATGTTTTTTTGGCATATGTAAGAATGATTTCATTAGGATATGGGTGAGACCTATATCTCTCTCCAATGCATTATGTATAGATTTATATATCATTGGATAGGAACGAATGGTATGGAAAGTAAACCCAGTTTAGTAATGTACTTTGTCTACTATGATGGTCTTGTCTATAAGCCTTGGTTAATATAGATACATTTTTCTATGCATGCCACAAAACATCATGTCGTATGTTTTTATTTTTTGGATTGTGTCTATAAATTCCTATGAACATTTATCCCATGACATGATATCATGATATTTAATATGCTGGATAAGACCTCCAAATGTTATGTTCTCATGTCTTATGATTGTGATATGATTGATATTATCCCTTGTTTACCCTTACTGAGAATTTGAGCTGACCCTTTAATACAATTATTTTCCCCAGGTCATGAAGAAGGATATTACGTATCATATGAAAAAAAAAGGATTCTAGTTATGATGAAATAAGAGGGAGACAATGTTGATGTCGTATGAATCAGTTTTTTATGTTTCCAAATTTCTAAGGACTCTTTACCTATACATTTCTTTTATAGATTTATTATCTGTTGCAATGAATATACTACAATTTTGAAGTAATATCAATGTATGTAAAGTATTGGTTGCCATTGTTTTTCTGGGATAATCGCAAGAAAATAAATGATATGAAATGTTTCATAGGGCTATCCAGTTATTAAATGGATTTCATATAAAAAATTTCACACTTACGATAACCCCTTAATGGATTGAATAAGATGGGTGATGTGTTTTTTTGGAAGAATTACTACAAGAAAACCATTTAGGAGATTATATAGAAACTAAATTGAGAACCACTCTTGATTTTACTAGTTCTAGGAAAAAGATATATTACATTGTATCATGTATTGGGGTGGGAGGAGTTCTGATGTAGGAGTAGTGAGTCATGTTGTACATGTCTTGTTAGTTAAGTCTATAAGAGAGAAAATACATGATGCATGTTCTTATGTTAGTCGATTTTTTTCATGCCTTACAATTTTGGAGGAATTATTTTCTAGGAGAGTGTTTTATGATGTACACGGACCAAAAAATCATTAACTGTAGATTTACATAGCATACCTTATGTTCAAGGAAACAATGGTGGGTTGACTAGTAATAGTATTTTTATTAAATATTTTATATACACCTAAAATGAAAAATGAAGTTTGTTATAAACTGAGATGAATATATATGTATAGTCAATTAAGAGGCCAATGGTTAGTGGAAGATTTTTCTATTGTTTCCAGAGATCCCCTTAGAGGTGCAGGAAAGTCACAACCAGAATTTTCTCTCTTCTATTGTAGTGAATTACACTCATTTAAATTAGTTGAGGGTGAGGAAGATTTTATATTCAGAGGGATTATTCATACATGGGAGTGTTGAAAATGATGACCTTCTTCCATGTAAAACTATTGGTGAGGATCAAATTCTACAAGTACATAGATGTGATTGGGATCATATAGACATACAAAAAGATATTTTGGGATAATTTCATGACTCATCAAGGGTAGTATATCCTATCATTAACAAAATTTATCATTTCATTTTTTCTAACAATTGTGGATAGGTAGGAAATGAGAGGTAGTTCGTCTTTTCATTAGGTGTTCCACCAATAAGTAGGTAATGATGGAACACCAGCAACCAGGTGGGATTATATAATAGTTACCAATTCTTGAGTGGAAGTGGGATTATGAAACGATGGATCTCAGGGTCAGGTTGTCATGGTAACCAAATCGTAGTGATGATAAATGATTTATTGTGGATATAATCATAAATTTCAACTATTTTATGCCAATCAATGAGACATTTTTAGTAGATTTGTTTCAGATACATTATATATGTGTGATGGTACACATTAATGGGGTTATTATACCATTACATCAGATAGGTACACCTAGTTTACATATCGATTCTAGAAATTCTCATAGAGTGAGTTTGGTACACTGCTGATTTTTAGCGTGACAAACGTCCCTCATATTGATGTTCGGTCAGAGTGAGCTATGTGTACATTAGAGGAAATTCATAGAGTATGTGTACATAATTTATTTGGGTTTTAGATAGAAGTGTGTACTCCTAGTTTATGTCACAAAGAACAATATATATCAGGTGATGGTATAGATGTCACTTTTTAGGATTTGTATGATAAGTGTGATGACCTAAAATTATATCAATGAAACATCCCTTCTTATAATTATGTCATATTGTATAAATCGCATAAAATAACTTGGATAACATAATAAAAACAATATAAATGAATAATTAATGAAATATGTTCTGGTTATAGAAATTAAGAAACCAAAAAAATTGAATTGTAACATGACCATTAGAATAGTAATATGAAATTATAAACAGTTTACCGGCCAATATAATAGTAACCTCACCGATAAAAATATAAATAAAACTTATTCTTCATATAACAAAATATATGATATATTTATATCATATAATAAGTAAATAATTTTTTTTAAAAAGATTACTTTAGTATTGTTATTTTTGTGAAACATAATTGTTTTTTCAAATTCATATAATTAATATAATTACTTAAATGGAAATATATTTTTCATTGAATAAATTTTTAAATAAATATTTTATTATCTTATTAATATATGATAACTTTATGGTGAATTAATTAATTTTTCAATTTGTTATAAAATGAGTTATAATTTTAAATTTGGCATTTTTTGAATAAATGTATATTTGAATTGAAAATTAAATTTCCCATATTAAGAAAATTATTTCTATAAAATGATTTAATTTTTTATTTCTACACGTCAAAATATGGGTAGGCTTATATTTTGATATTTTTATAAAATAGTTGAATTTTTATGAAAAGGGTAATACTGTAATTAACTATATTTCACATTATATTAAAAATACGTGAATCTTATCATCATGCATGATGTACGAACCCATTAGTTAGAACTAAAATTAACAAGTTATTTTCCGTAGACACAATAATATTTACTATTTCATGTCTTTTGACAAAACAATAATCATATTATAAAAAAATAAGAAACACCCCTCCCCTCCAGTATAAATACCACCCCTCATCACACCTAAAGAAACATAAATATTTTTCAAATTATACACAATCCTCTTCTAATGTCTTTACCCTATGTTAAGAATCACTTTGACTTAATCAAACACAAATCTAATCTTCCTCAAGGAGAATAATTCAAGATGTAAAAACCTCTTCCATTTTTATGTCAATTTAACTACTTTTCTTTTATTTAATTCTCCTCTCTTAACCTAAACTTCTAAAAAGTGGAAATATAACTTAATTATATTATATATAATTTAATATTAATATTTTACTGGAATAATCCACCATAATTCATTTTCCCATCCACTTTTTTTCTAAAAATGAAAACATCATCTGTGATGTGTTAATTATTTTACATTAAAGTATGAAATGATTTAAATTTTCATTACAGACTTCAATGATGATCAAAATACAATTTATATGGTTAAATATTTATAATATATTTATTAAAGCCTATATAGATATCTATAATTAATATATAAAAATTATATTAATTATTAAAAAACTAGTTTGTGATGATTAAAAAATGTAAAATTAATATAAACAACTTTCATTGATGTATATTTAACAAATCATACTCACATATCAGAAAATGAGATATAAGAGAATTTACTATTTTTCATGTTCATTGAAAACATATAATTATAATTTAGGACAATTATTCTCATTTTACATTATTCTCTATACATGTATACAAGTAAACCAATCATTAAAACAATGGAATAAAAAACCCTTTAATGATAAAACTGAATCTTAAAACTCATAAAAAATATGGTAAATAAACATAATAATATTATAATTAATCCAATACACATATAAAACATTATTAAGAAATTAACTACTAGATTTAATTTGATTATACTGGACATTATGATCAAGTTCCAAATACTTCCTGACAAAAGGTATGTGATTCTTTTCGAACCTCCATTATTTCCTTCGAGTTACTATTTCCCTATCTTTAAATTAGTGTAATTATCAATTATTATTATATAAAAATCCTATATTTTGTGTCTATTCCAAACATTTTCTCCAATTTCAATTATTATTTCATTGACGAGAAAATACGTGTTCTAAAAAGGTTTCCTTCAGATTTTTTCTCCAAAATAATTCCCAATTAAAGGGAAGTTCCATATTTATTACCGATTATTAAGTGTAGGGAAGAATAGTTTTTATAGAACCATTATATTTATAATACTAATCATTTAATTTTGAAAAACTATCATGGTTCATTTCTTCTTTTATATTAAAATTATTCATTTTTATTTTTAATGAATCATTAAAATTGTCCATTAAATCGCACTAAAGTAGATTATTTTTAAAGATTCATAAAAAATCCTATTAAATGTTGTCAAATAAATTGTTAGTAATTTATAAATATATAATAATATTTTCCTTTTATTAATTTATTATTATAATTTAAATCTATTTTTTCATGAATTCTTATAAGGTACTTCCTTTGGTTATTCCTTATGATATGATTATTATACCCATTTCTTTCAATGGTAAAACCTTATGTTTTTGTTTGGTTCTACATGTGGAACAAATGCTCCCAGACATGTTATGATGGGTTCACTTAAATAACAATCCAATTCATTGGGTCATGTTTTCCTTCTTAAGACATCCTCTGCAATAGCCTTAGTGGTAATCCTTGACTCATGATTCATGTGAAACGTTCTTAGTGGTTAACCATGACTCATGCTCCATGGGAAATGGTCTTTGTGCTTATCCTTGATTCATGATACTCTATATAAATGATCCTTGAATCCAGATTATTTCATGTTGTATATTGTTTCCACATATCTATGTTTCCATGATTACATAATCCTATATTCTAAATGTCATGCTTCAAAATATATATCCATGTTTTAGGCCTTTTTATGTCATCAAGTTATGACTTCTAACACATGTGTTATGATTTATTACTTTGTTTATTCCATAACTAGGATTTTTAGTTCATTACAATTTTCTTGTATTCCCTACATTATCATATACAAATTTAGGGGCACAATGTAATTTAAGATATCGTTATGGATTTCAAATAAAGGATGTTTTCTTTTTGATTTTATGTTTTCAGTTATATATTACTTATCCTCTAATGAAACTAGAATTTATGGTCAAGGGTTTTTATTTGAAGTTTAGTTATTCTTAAAATCATGTAATAATATGTGTCATAGTCTAGAGATATTACATTTGGTATCAGAGTATAGTCTATTTATTTTTGGAGATTAGGAAAATAAAACATTACTAAAAACCCAAGGGATAATTCTATCATCGTTGATAACCTAGATTAATATATAGGGAATAAAAATTTATGATTTGATTTTATTTTTAAACATTATCCTTAAATGTTCAATGTTTTATTTTTATTTTTTTATAACCTAAATATTCAAGCCCCATGAGTTTTTTTTTCTTTTATAGAAAATGGTGGGAATAGGATAAGTACCCTCACATTGTTTCACATTATAATGTAAAATTATATTTCTAGGGTGGAATTTTAAAGGGGGTGAATGTAATGACCAGGAATTTTATTAATGAAATTTCCCATCAAATAATTATTTCACATAGTATAAATAACATAAAATAACATGGATAAAAATATAAAAATTCATAAATGAAGAACGAATAAAATAAGTGGTATTTATAGAAATTAATGAACATAAACCAATATAATAATAACATAATATTTTTTGTGATAACTATTTAGTAAGGTAGGATGAGAGTGAGAAGCCTGAAAAATAACATTCACTTCATGCATGAAAAACATGCTTAGGATGTGGTTGATGAGTGCACTCTATGGAGGGAAGATTATGTCATATAAAGGGGATGGTTATGAGGAAAATTATGCTTCAAATAGATATCCTTTTGGGTAGATAATCTAAGAGATTATTATGTTCATTCGATAACATTCAACGTGGATTATATAGAAAATGGATTTATCTTTTTGTTTTTATAACTAGGCAGGTTCAATCATTGGTTATCAGGGTGACACTGGTCCTTTGATTTCCATCAAGGAGGCTAGTGAACATCCCATGTTCAAAAATACAGTTCTGGATGAGTGTAAAAGGGTGGATTTTGATGATGTTATCTTAAACTCTGAAATGAATAGATGTGTGTTTAGTGCATGTAGTACATATGACTTTCTTATAAATAACATGAGTCATATCTCAAATCATTAAGGGCCGCATGATACATGGGAAAAGGAGGTGTGGTGTAGTTGTATTGATACCAAAATTAACATTCTTATATGGTGCATATGAATACAGGCTATTCCTATAGATGAGAATGTGAGGAAGATAAGAATTATCTTGGAATATAAATGTAATTGTTTTATGATACATAGGGATGTATATGTTAATCATTTATTCTTTGCGAGTGATTGGTCCATAGTTTTATATAGATCTTATGGAGGGTTTATTGGTATCTTTTTTCCTTGATATTTCAGAAAAATATTTCATGGATAGATGGTTCCATGGTAATAAAGGTGAGGGACCAGAAAAAATGTAGGAGATGTGATCTTATGTGTAGGTTTTTAGTGCATCTGGTGGGAAAGGAACAAGGCCAGTATTCAAGGTACTATTTCAATGGAATGGTACTTATTTATGAGGATTAAATCACTTTGGATTGATCGGTTTAATGATTTTAATAAATGTAATGATGCTCTATCATTGTGGTGTTTGAAGGGGAATGATTTTATGATTTAGAAACCTTTCCATGCACTAACAGTGAGTTAGGTTCAATGTGTGGCTCCAAGAACTGGTTTGAAAATGAATATTTATGATTCATGCATTCTTGGTATTATGTGAGGAGGGGTGGTTCATGATGCTTCGGCGAGTGTCATTGTAACACCCTGAGATTTTATGAGAAATATTTTGTTTTTATGTATTATGTTATACACAACACCAAAGGAATATTTCACTACACACAATACTGTCTTGGCTTGCATTACACGCAAGATAAACCTTCCTTGATAGATTGCGTTGTACGCAATACTGAGTTTCGCTAAACAATGATATGTTATTAAATTATTATATAAAATAGCCATTAGGAATAGTATTACCCACTTTTTTAAATTTTATCTTTGAAAATGGACTTCATTTTTGGATTTGAAATATCGATATTAGCTTAGGGTTAATTTTTGGTATTTTTCTAAAAACATTCAATTTTTGATGAATAGTTAAAAACACTGAGTTATAGTTTAAACCTGAATTTTTATTTAAATAATTATTTATTTTCATTAAATTTATTTTAGATAAAAATATATACATAATACCCAAATAAGTTCAATTTAATTCATTGGATTCATTTTATAATAATTTTAGATATATAAAAATTTTATTGAACTTTTCACCGTCTTTTACCCATCTCCTAGGAGAATTTGAAAATTTACATAAATCATAACTTTACCACTTTAATGAGTGGAATTTCAAATATCTGAGAGACACTGTTAATATCAAGGAGTAAAATTTGGTTTAATAAGATAAAAATAATTTTTGTTGAATAGTTATTTTTAACTTTTAATCTACCGTGGTTAAAAGTAAATAGGGTAATTAAGGGTAAAAATGATATAATTATTATCATAACCCATGTCCTCATTCTATTGGATAAGTGCAATTCGACCAAAAACAACATTATGAATAAAATATTACCCGTTAGGTCCACTTGGACTAGATTATGAAATTTATTTTTATTTTATTTAAAGAAGATTTATAATAGTTAAAATCAAAGTTTAATAAATAAAACATTTTTAATATAGGGTTATAAATAATATAAATTCTACTATAAATATTAATTATAAATCTAAAGATATTTCCTACATAATGGTATTTTATTTATAATTTTTATATAATAAATAATTTAGTTTATTTATGACACAATAATGATGCAGTAATTACTTTATTAATGAAATATTTACATAATTGATATTATAAATACACAAATAAATGTAATTTGAGACTTTTTATGAATTAAACTAATTTTATAGGTTAATATAATATATTAGTATTGGTTAGGTGAATTTTTTCGAAGTAATAATGCTGTTATGAATTTAGAAAAACAAAATACCAAATAGTGTCAAAATTGAAATAAATTTTTTCTAAAAGAAATATTAAATTATTAATTGATATTTTACTATTAAAAATATATGGTTCAGAAAAAAAGACTTATATAATAATATATATGGAATTAATGAACCAATTGGTGTTTGATTGGCAATTTATAGTAAGTTTATTAACCATATTGTGTAAGAATACAAGAAGACACGGTAAGAGTTAAATTATTTAACTTAGAGTAAAATCTAATTCATAAGGTTATAATGGTGCCCTAAAATTTTCTAAAACCAATTGGTTGAAATTATTTCTACCCATACCCACCATAGCCTCTAAATAAGTAACTTGGAGCCATTATAAAACAAATATGAATTTATTATAAAATAATATTTTATGTTTTTCCTAAGGTGCCCCTCTCCTCCCTTATAAAAGGGCACATCCTCACACTCCTCCTCACACAATTTTGAGCCTTAAAGCTCGTCCAACCCCAGGAAATTACTCTAAAAATATCTCTAGTTATATTATATAGGTTCTGGTCTTCTCAAATGACCAACTCTAGTGACTTAATAAGAAGTTTAAAAGAGGCATGTTGAGGAAGAAGTAACCTCTTCTACCGATTCATTCAAGTTTCTTTCTTCTTATAATTCATCTTCTTTATTTGTTTCATTATAAAGTAATAAAATTAGTATCACTCATATACTGATATTTTATTATAAATATTAAACAACCCTATTTCACCTTCTATCCATCATACGGAAAATGAAATCACCGCGTGTGCGTACGTACGGAATACCATCTCCACGCTGTGGTGTAATCTGTTTTCCACCACCAACTTTCTTGGATGGGTATAATGGTGTGAATAATAACTATATATGATTATTATAAATGATACATTTTATAAGATATTATATCATCAACTCCAATTCCATTCATATAATTATGGGAACGATATCATCGCTCGTGCGTACGTACGCCCTACCGTCTCCACGATGTGATGCGACTCGTTCTACATGATCATAATTGAATAATGATTATATAAATGAATTTAATGAATATATATTATATATATTATTCTAATACCACTCTATAAATTATTTAGCTATAACCTAAAAAGAGGAATAAAAATTTATTCGACCAAACACACATAAGAACATAAAGCAATGAACACCCTAATAACAAGTAGCAATGAAATACTACTAATAAGAAGCTAAGAATATGACCATATATGACATCATAACAATGAGTATGATTCTGTAATAATTAAATGACATTATTTCAATCATTATATAGGAGGTTCGGACACGTACAAAGCATATCAGACCTAAGGTAACGGAAAATATCACAATCTCATTTTTATCTGAGATTGTTTATACTTCAGAATTTACTGGGGGCATATTTATTATACAAATCCATGTTTCCTTAATATGTATTATTATATCTTTCCTCCTAAAATTCTGTAAATCAAAGTTTACCCATTGGTGAGTTTTTAGTAAAAGATGTGAACAAAATCTTTTGTCATTTTTAGTACGAGGTACTATTGACTTTTCCAGCCAAAGTATGAGAAGAATGTTTTTTAACTTATACGGAATGAATGGATTTCTATGATTTCCTAGAACATTATTTCAATGAATCTTCCTTTAAAAGTTTTCAAGTTTATTTTTAATTAAATTTTTTAGTTTAAAATCGTATGACATGTTAAGAAAGGAAAAAATGTTTTTGAAGTATAAAGGATATTTTCCTCAATAATGGAGTTCAAGTGTTTTATCAAAATTATTTTCTATATAAGACAATATAGGGTTCTGTTTCTATCACTATTTTTACATTGATTTGATTATGTTATGATGGAATTATTTTTCTGAACTCCTTTTATCTTATATGGATTCTGTTATGATGGAATGATGTTTAACAATCCCATTTTTGTTACACTTGTTATGCTATGATATATGAATTTGTGGCACACATAAGAATGGTTTCATTATGAGAGGGGGGAACTATATCTCCCTCCAATGCATTGGGTAAGATTTATATCTCATGATATAGACATGGCTGGAATAGTAGGTTAATCTGGTTCAGTGATACAAGATTGGAACGAGGAGTGAACTCAGTTCAGAAATGGACTTTGTCACCTAGGATAGTCTTGGAAATGAGTCTTGACTACTATGAAATGATTTACTATGATTATGTGTGTATGCCACAAAGTTTCATGTTTAATGTTATGATTATTGGGATTGAATTTCACTACAATGATTTATCCCACAATATGATATTATGATCTCTTTTACAGGTTAAGATTTTCAAAATGTTATGTTCTTATGAATATGATATGATTGATATTTCCTTTGTTTTCCCTTAATAAGCATTTTATCTCACCATTTTGTATGTTTTCTTTTCCCCAGGTCAGGAACATAGGTATTAAATAGGATAAGCCAAAAGGGACTCCAAATATGATGAAATATACAGGAGACAATGTAGATGATTTATGAACCAGTTGTTTATGTTTCCCAATTTCTAAAGACACTATACCTATACGGTCCTTTCATGGTTTTTTTATATGTTGTAATATGTATGCTTCAATTATAATGTAATAATAATGTATGTAAACTATGGGTCTCTATTTTTGGTATTGGCGGAAAGGTATAGTCAACCTTTGGAAACTAGGATGTGAAATCCATAGTAAGAACCTTAAGGATATGTCTAATTATAGAACACAATCTTAGTGTTTTATAAATGGCGATGAATAACCTATGAAAAGACCTAAAGTTTGAAATTTAATTCTTGATTATGTTGTTTTCCAGTTGTAATTAGTGTTCCTTAAACTATTCTTCTTGGTTTTACTCAATAGCTGGAACCCGAAGGAACCATGTTAATGCTGAATACAGCGAGAAATGCAATGATTGTCCCCCTGAACAACCAAACGTTATGGGAGCTGGAATGAAAAATCTTGTAGCCATGATCACACTACTTTCTCAAGCTATGAATCATGCAGGAGTTCCAAATGAGCAAAGGAAGGAGGAACATGCTATTGAATCCTTCATGAGGCAGTGTCCACCCTCATTCAATGGGTCTACTGATCCATTAGTGGATGAACAATGGATCAGTACCACTAAAAATATATTTTCAGTTCTTCAATGTTCTGAACATGATAAAGTCATCTTAGTAGTATATTTCTTGGAAAGTGAAACTGATCAATGATGTAATCTTATCAAGAATATGAGGCAAAGAGACGAAATTGAGTCCATGGAATGGGATGAGTTCAAGAACATATTTTTTTAATAAGTAATTCCCTCATATTCTTTGAACAAAGATGGAGAAGGAGTTTCTTGAACTGAAGAAAAAGGATGATGAATCTGATGGTACATACGAAGAAAATTTTACAAGGCTTGTAAGGTAAAATTCTGGGATTCTTATCCATCCTTAGAGTATGATCGATCGATTCTTTAGTGTCTTAAAACCAATTCCCCAAAGGGAATTATCCATAAGGGACTTCAATAGCTATGAGAAATTTGTTCGATGTGCTCTCAAGGTTGAGATGGGGATTGGAGTAACCCATATGTCATATGGGTTTGATAAGAAGAGGAAAATGGAATTCAAAGGGAAATCTAAATACCACACTAAAAAGAATATGAGTTTTCCTTGTGCTCAAAGTTTGGAAAGAAACTTGGAGGTCATTGTCTTAAAGGGACAAGTAAATGTTTCAAATGTGGAAAAGAAGGTCATCGGGCTTTTGAATGATGCAATGATGGGAAAAAGATTTCTAGTGATGCGAAAAAAGAAAAGGCTACACAAAATGCACCACCTACACTTCAATGGTACAATTGCAAGGAAATGGGGAATTATGCTAATAAATTCCCTAATACAAGGGTTGTTTATGATGATCAACTTCAAAAAATTCTTAAGGCCAAAGACAAATGAAGGTCACACTGAATTTCTATCGGTGATGTGGAGTATGATAACAAAGTGGTGAAAGTTACACTTACCATCCACTCTAAAGTAGAAAATGTTTTATTTTATTTTGGATCTACCCACTCTTTTATTTCAGAATAAGTTTCTAAGGGTATCTCTGTATAACCTCAACAATTAGATTTTGAGTTAGTCGTGACAACCCCTAATGAAACAACAGTCGCATCAAAATTTATCATTCTTCTCCGATTGAAGTTTGTGGGAAAGTGCTTCCTACAAATCTTGTTATCCTTCCTATAGTGTAATTTTATGTGATTATTGGCATGGATTGGATTTCTTTATATGGACCTCATATCAATTTCCATAGAAGGGAAGTCACATTTCATATTCTAGATCAATCAATGATCATCTATCGATGCAAGGATGAATATAACCTTCCAGTGGAAATTTATTCCATCTTATGGGTATTGATTCCAATAAATGAAGGTTATTTATCTCAAATGGTTGGAGAGAAACTCATGATTAAGAATACACCCATTGTACAAGAGTTTGATGATGTCTTTCCAGAGGAATTACCAGTTCTTCCCCCAAATTGTGAAGTTGAGTTCTCAATAGAACTCATACCGGGTGCTATGCCCATTTCAAAGATAGCTTATAGAATGGACATAATTGAGTTGCAGGAATTGAAGAAGCAACACCAAGATAATATTCATAAGGGATTCATACGCCACAGTGCATCACCTTGGGGAGTACCTGTTCTGTTTGGTAAGAAGAAAGATGGATCAATGAAACTATGCATTGATTATTGAGAACATAACAAGATCACTATCAAGAACAAATATCCTCTCCCTCTCATTGACGACTTATTTGAAAAACTATGTGGAGCTCAATACTTTTCCAAGATTGATCTTTATTTAGGGTATCATCAATTAAGGGTCAAAAGGGAAGATATACCAAAGATGGCCTTCCAAACAATGTATGGACACTATAAATTTATAGTGATTCCATTTGGTCTTACTAATGCCACTACTATCTTCATGGATCTAATGAATATAGTCTTGATAGACTATCTTGATCAGTTTGTGGTAGTCATTATAGACAATATTCTTTTCTATTCAAAGATCAAGTAATAACATTAAGATCACTTGAGAATTGTATTAAAGACTCTAAGAAAGGAGAAGCTTTATGCCAAATTTACCAACTGTGAATTTTAGCCTAAAAAAGTTTCATTTTTGGGTCACATAATCTCAAAAGAGGGGATATCTATGGATCCAGCAAAAACAGAGGTTATCGAAAGATGGTCAAGAACAACAACAGTAATAGAGATTCGAAGTTTTCATGGTTTGAAAGGATATTATCGACATTTTTTGAATGATGTTTCATGATTATCTAATCCACTCACCAGGTTGACTCAAAAAGGAGTTAGGTTCGTTTGGATGGAGGAGTGTGAAGAGAATTTCAAGGAGTTAAAAAGAAGGGTATTCAGTGCACCTGCGCTCACACTGCCTTGTAGTGGAGAAAGGTTTGTGATCTAAAGTGATGCATCCAAGAAGGGATTGGGGTGTGTTCTCATGAAAAATGATATGGTGATAGCTTATTCCTCACAACAGTTGAAAATCGATGAGAAAAATTACCGAACTCATGATTTAGAGTTAGCTGCGGTAATCTTTGCATTAAATATTTGGAGGTATTATCTTTTTGGTGAAAGGTGTGATATTTATACTGATCATAAAAGTTTAAAGTATATTTTCACAGAAAAGGAGCTGAATATTATCCAAAGAAGATGGTTGGAACTGATTAAGGATTACGACTTCTCAATTCATTACCACCCTGGTAAAGAAAACAAGGTGGCAGACACATTAAGTCGACAAGACCATGCTAGTTTATCCATGATGAGGATCACAAAAGATCCAATATTTATTGATTTACAAAGTATGGATCTTGGAATTATAATGGAATGGGAAAAATATTATCTTTCTCAAATTAATGTTCAACCATCTATACATGTGAAGATTAAAGAGGCACAGAAAGAAGATGTAGAGTTACAAAAGAAGGTGAGAAATGTTCCTGAATTACACATTGATTGTGATGAAATAATAAGGTTCATGAATCGGGTTTGTGTTCCTCCCATACCAGAATTAAAGAAGGAAATATTGGAAGAGGCTCATAGATCATCATTATCTATTCACTCTGGAATCACGAAGATCTATAGGGACATGAAAGAGTACTTCTAGTG
Organism: Viscum album; assembly: GCA_963277665.1. NCBI lineage: Eukaryota > Viridiplantae > Streptophyta > Magnoliopsida > Santalales > Viscaceae > Viscum > Viscum album. Next base: position 1,194,316,821 of record OY728133.1, read on the forward strand.
GGATGGAATTAAAAGAGATGTTACTGAATATGTCTGTCGATGCATGGTTTATCAACACGTTAAAGTTGAGAGAAAAAAAGTCTAAGGGGATGTTACAAACATTACCCATACCATAATGGAGATGGGAAAACGTCACTATGGACTTTGTCACATGACTTCCTAAAACATCCAAAGGCAATAATGATATCTAAGTTATAGTTAATCGGTTTACGAAGTCTGTAAACTTCATTTATATTAGAGAATTTTTTATCTTGATCTGATTGCCATGATATATGTAAAGCAAGTTGTAAGATTGAATGGAGTATCACTTCCCATTATATCTGATTGGGATCTAACGTTTACCTCAATGTTCTAGTGAAGTCTTCAGCATACTCTAGATACAAAGTTGAGTTTCATTACTACTTATCATCCTTAGACAGATGGTCAGTCTGAGCTGAAAATTCAAACTCTAGAATACATGTTGAGAGCTTTCTCTATGGATTTCAAAAGTGGTTGGGATCAACACCTAATTTTGGTTTTATTTTCTTATAATAATAGCTTTCACTCCAGTATTCAGATGGATCCTTATGAAGCTCTCTATGTAAAGAAATGCAGAACTCCAACTTTCTAGGATGAATTTGGGGAAAGAAATCAATTAGGACATAATCTTGTTGATGAGATGGAAGAAAGGGTTAGATCTATTTAATAACACATAAGAGCTACTCAGAGTTGAAAAAAAAGTTATGACGGTAACTGAAGAAAAGACATAGAGTTTGAAGTGGGTGATAAAGTGTTTTTATGAATATCTCCTTGGAAGAGACTAATGAGATTTGGAAAGAAGGGAAAGTTGAGCCCTAGGTATATTGGACCTTTTGGAATACTAGATCATGTTGCGAAGGTATCTTACTGATTGAGGCTTCCACCGAATCTCTATCAAGTTCATGATGTGTTCCATGTATCTCTCCTGAGAAAGTACATACCTGATCCTTCACATGTACTAAGTTCATAAGTTGTACTGCTGGAGCAAGATCATTCTTATGAAGAACAACAGATAAAGATTCTGGATCATAGCAAAAAAGTTCTACAAAACAAGACCAGTTGCTTCGTTAATGTTTTATGGAGGAACCACCAATTAGTAGAAGAAACGTGGGAACTTGAGGATATGATGAGGGAGAATTATCATCATCTGTTTGTTACGAAGTGACGAATTTCAAGGGTGAAATTATTTTTAAGGGGGGTAGAATGTAACACACTGATATTTTATGAGAAATATTTTGTTTTTATGTATTATGTTATATGCAACACCAAAATAATATTTCACTACAAACAACATTGTATTAGATTGCGTTACACACAAGAGAAACCTTCCTCGATAGCTTGCATTGTACGCAATACCGAGTTTCGCTAAACAACGATATGTTATTTAAATATTATATAAACTAGACGTTATGAATAGTAATACACACTTTATTAAATTTTATATTTCAAAATGGACTTCATTTTAGGATTTGGAATATCAAAATTATCCTAGGGTGGATTTTTGGTATATTTCTGAAAAACATTCAATTTTTGATGAATAGTGAAAACACGGAGTTATAGTTTAAAATCAAATTTTTATTTAAATAATTTTTTATTTTGTTTAAATTTATTTTAGGTAAATATAGATACATAATTCATAAATAAGTTCAATGTAATTCATTGGAGTCATTTTATAATAATTTTAGATATATAAAAATTTTATTGAACTTTTCACCGTCTTTTACCAATCTCCTAGGAGAATTTGGAAATTCACATAAAACAAAATTTTACCACTTATGTGAGTGGAATTTCAAAAATCCAAGAGACACGGTTAATATCAAGGAGTAAAATATGGTTCAATAAGATAAAAATAATTTTTTGTGAATAGTGTCTTTTAACTTTTATTTACCACGGTTAAAAGTAAATAGGGTAATTAGGGGTAAAAATGATATTATTATTACCCTAAAACATGTCCTAATTCTATTGGATAAGTGTAATTAGACAAAAAAAACCTTAGGAATAAAATATTACCCTTTAGGTCCACTTATATCAGATTAGGAAATTTATTTTTATTTTATTTAAGGAAGAGTTAAAATAGTTAAAATCAATGTTCAATAAATAAAAAAACTTAATATAGGGTTATACATAAGATAAATTAGACTATAAATACTCATTAGAAATATAAAAAGATTTCCTACATAATGGTATGTTATTTATAATTTTTAGACAATAAATAATTTAATTTATTTATGAAACAATAATGATGTAGTAATTACTTTATTAATAAAATATTAACATAATTGACATTATAAATACCAAAATAAATCTAATTTCAGACATTTTATGAATTAGAAAAATTTTCTAGGTTAATATAACATATTAGGGTTTGTTATATGATTTTGTTTCAAATTAATAATGCTGTTATAAATTTATAATAAACAAAATACCAAATAGTGTCAAAATTGACATAAAAGTGTTTTTAAAACAAATATAAAATTATTAATTGATATTTTATTACTAAAACTATAAGGTTAGGCCAAAATACTTATATAATATTATATATGATATTAATGAACCAATTGGGGTTCTATTGAATGTTTATAGTAAGTTTATTAACCATATAGTGTAAGAAAACAAGAAGACACAATAAGATTTAAATTATTTAACTCAGAGTTAAATCTAAATTATAAGGTTAAAATGGTACACTAAACTTGTATAAAACCTATACGTAGAGAGAATTCCGACCCATACCCACCCTAGCCTTGAAATAAGTCACTTTGGAAACATTATAAACCGAATATGAATTTATTATAAAATAATATTTTAAGTTTTTCCTAAGGTGCCCCTCTCCTCCCTTATAAAAGGGCACCTCCTCCCTCTCCTCAAACAATTTTGAGCCTTCATGCTCAGAAAAGCACTACCAATTACTATTATCAACATCTCTTGTTATATAATAGAGGATCTGTTCTTCTCAAAAGACCAAATTTAGTTCCCTTGGAGAAAGTTTAAAAGAGGCACGTCGAGGAAGATGTAACCTCTTCTACCGATTCTTTCAAGTTTCATTCTTCTTCTACTTACTCTTCATTATTTGATTAATTATAAAGTAATAAAATCAGTATCAACAATATAACTATATTTTATTATAAATATAAAACAACCCTATTTCAACTTCTATCCATCCTACGGAAAACGAAATCATCGCGCGTGCGTATGTACGGAATACCGTCTCCACGCCGTGGTGTAATTTGTTTTCCACCACAACCTTACATGGATGGGTATAATGATGTAATGAAAAACTATATATGATTATTATAACCTGATACTGATTCTAAGATATTATATCATCAACTCCAATTCTATTCATATAATTATGGGAACGATATCATCGCTCGTGCGTACGTACGACCTACCGTCTACATGATGTGATGCGACTCGTTCTACATGATATTCATTGAATAATGATTATATAAATGAATTGAATGAATATATATGATATATATTATTCTAATACCATTCTGTAAATTATTTATCTATAACCTAAAAATAGGAATAAGAATTTATTCGAAAAAACACGCGTAAGAACACAAAGCAATGAACACCCGAATAACAAATATGAATGAAATATTACTAATAAGAAGCTAAGAATATGACCATATATGACATCATAGAAATGAGTATGATTCTGGAATAAATCAATGACACTATTTAAATCCATATATAGGAGGTTGGGACACGTACAAATCATATCCGACCTAAGGTAAGGGAAAATCTCGCAATCTCATTTTTATCCAAGATTGTTAATACTTCAGAATTTACTGGGGGCATATTTATCATCCAAATCCATGTTTCCTCAATATGTAATATTATTTATATCCTCATACAATTGTTTAAATACAATTTTACCCATTGGTGAGTTATTAGTAAAAGATATGAAAGGAGTCTTTTGTCATTTTTAGTACGAGGTACTTTTTGACTTTTCCGGCCAAAGTACGAGAAGAATATTTTTTTTTAAATTATACGGTATGAATGTATTGTTATGATTTCATAGAAAATTATTTCCATGAAGCTTCCTTTACATGTTTTATTATTTATTTTTAATTAACTTCTTTTAGTATAAAATTTTACGACACAGTAAGGAAAGAAATTTTTTTTGAAGTAGAAATGATATTTTCTTCAAGAATGGAGTTCAAGTGTTTTATCAAAATTATTTCCCATATAAGATGACATAGGGTTATGTTTCTATCCTTATTTTTACATTTATTTGTTTATGTTATGATGGAATTATTTCTCTTAAGTCCTTTTATCTTATATGGATTATGTTATGATGGCATGATGTCTAAGAATCCCATTTTTATTACATGGGTTATGCTATGATATATGATTTTGTGTCACACATAATAATGGTTTAATTATGATATGGGTGAGACCTATATGTCCCTAAAATTAATAGGGTAAAGATGTATATCTCATGATATAGACATGGATGGAACGACAGGTTAATCTGGTTCAGTGATACATGACTGGAACGAGGAGTGAACTCGGTTCAGAAATGGACTTTGTCTGCTAGGATAGTGTTGTAAATGAGTCTTGACTAATATGAAATGATTTCCTATGATTATGTGTGTATTCCACAATGTTCATGTTTCATGTTATGATTTTTCAGATTTCATTTCACTACTATGATTTATCCCACGTTATGATATTATGATATCTTTTGCAGGTTAAGAATTTAAAAATTTTATGTTCTTATGAATATGATATGATTGATATTTCCATTGTTTACCCTTACTGAGATTTTGAGCTCACCCTTTTTTATGTTTTATTTTACCGAGGTTAGGAATAAGGGTATTAAGTAGGATATGAAAAAAGGGACTCTAAATATGATGAAATAAATGGGAGACAATGTAGATGCTTTATGAACCAGTTGTTTATGTTTCCCATTTTTTAAAGACACTATACCTATACAGTCCTTTAATGGTTTTGTTATATTTTGTAATAATTATTCATCAATTCGGAAGTAATAACAAAGTATGTAAAGTATGGGTCGTTATAGTCATTCTTTCCTATTCTAATTTTTTTGGGAGGTGGAATTCAATTCAAGAAGAGTCCAATGCCATACAGATTGGTCTTGACTTGTGTGCCTAGAAAAATGTTATGCTCAATCAGATTGAAAATGATTCATTGATTTTTCATGATGCATTGAATGATAAAATTCTAGCTCCTTGGTTGATAGCGTATTTTATCAGGAAGTGCAAAGCTATCCTCAACAACACCAACATTTGAGTTATTCATGTGTTGTGGGAGGAGAACATAGTGTCTGATCATCTTTCTTCAATGGTAGTGGCTGATCAAGGTAATCATTTCATTTTTTTCATGTTTTCATCAGTTGGATCTGAAGGTAATTAATTGGATTAGTGGGGATCAATTTTGTCTTCATTATTTTAGGCCCACTAGTTGGTTTTCATTGAATTCTTTGTTTAGGTTTTTCTTTCTCTTTAATAAAAATGCAATATTGACGATGATGAATTGTAAACCAGCAAATAGAATAGTAACATCACCCATGAAATTATAAATAAATTTCTCTAATCTTGTTAATTGAAATATTCTATATTTATATCATGGAAGAATTAAATAAATGTTTTAAAAATGATAAATTTTGTGTTGGTATTTTTATGAATCATAATTTTTTTTATAATTTTTAAATTAAAATAATTGTTTAAAAGAATTTTTTTTTCTAAAAAAAATGTGTCATAATTCAATATTTGCTTTTTATATGATTATAATATAATTTTATTGGACCTTAATTAATTTTTTAATGTGTTATAAAATCTATTAAAATTTCAAACTTGGTATTTTTTTAATAAAAAATAATTTTAATTAAAAATTATATTGATCATATTTATAAAATTATATTCATAAAATATAGTTAATTTTTTTTCTACACATAAAAAAATGGGTAATGATAATATTTTGTATTTTTCTAAAATACCTGAACTTTTTATGAATAGTAAAATATAGTAATTTACGGTATTTAACAATTAATCTGAATACAAGAATTTTGACATGAATGATGTAAGAAAAAATTAGTTCTAAATAACATGCACTAATTTTTGTGTTTATTTATAATAATCTAAAATATTTCTTTTTCTTGAGAAAAAATTAGCAATGAAATGATTAAAATTATAATAAAACACTCCTCTCCTCGACTATAAATACCACCCCTTCTCCTCACACCTCAAATGCCTAGAATCATGTCCAAATTCTACCCAATCCTTTTCACAAGTCCATTCCCCACTTCTTGGACCCTATGTATTCAATAAAATATAAAACTCAAGTACCTCGAGGGGGTTCTCAAGGAGAATAATTCAAGAGGTAAAAACATTTTCCCTTTTATCTTTTCAATTTACCTCATTTTCTTTTCTTTTATTATTCATTCCTCACATACCCTTACTTAGGTGGTATGGTAACTCGATTATATTATATATAATTTAATTTTATTATGTTAGAGGAATAATCCATCATCCTTTATTTTCCCCTCTCCTTTTGTTCTAAAAATGAAAACATCATCCGTGATGGGTTTATTTATCACATCAAGGATGATGAGTTTTCATTTTACATTACCTCCTTCATGAATATCCATAAAATAATTTTTATGGTCATAAAATATTTTAATATATGTATTAAAGCCTATGTAATGTTATTTAATCATTAAATATACATTATATTAATTAATAAAGAAAAACTAGATAGTGACGACCAAAACATTCCAAAATATTCTAATCGCTTATCATTAACATTTTATCTAATGAATAATAAAAAAAAGACTGAAATAATTATATATAAAACCATTTAATATTATTAATGTTCATTAAAAGAATATAATTTCAATTTTGGACATCTATTATAATTTTACCTGACTGTTCAAACATGCATACAAGTAAACTGATCCTGAAAACTAAGAAAACAAACTCTCCCAAAAAAATAAATTGAATCTTATGACTCATTAAAAAAGACATAAATCAAAATAATAAAATTATAATAATTAAAGTAAATTTTTAAAAGGTTATAAATTAATTAATTAATTTATGTAATTTGATTGTGCATGATATTAAGATCATTTACATAACTCTTTTGGATATAATGTATGAGATTCTTTACGAACCTCTATTTTCCCTTCGGATTACGATTTCTCTCTCTTGAACTCAATTTAATTATTAATTATTCTTATGTAATCCACCTACATTCTATTTTTATATTTTAAAAATATTTACCTAACTCAATTATTCATTTATTTAAGGGAAAATACATGTTTTAAAAATGATCCATTCTCAATTCATCCATATATAAAAACATTACTAAATAAAACTTTACAATTTCATGCCCATTTTCATGTTCACTATATATTTTTTAAGCCACCATTATTTCCCTAAAACTAATCACTTTATCCTAAAATAATATATTGGTTCATTTAAATTTTTATACAAAAAATTATTCATTTTTATTTTTAAAGAATCAATAAAATTTTCCCAAACCAACATTAAAGTAGCTCATTTTTAAAGCTTCCTAAACCCTATTATTAAATGTTTTCAATTCTCGTTAACATAGTTTATCATCATCAATTTGAATTTTTCTTTATTAATTTAAAACTATGATTTAAATGCATTCTTTAATGAACTCGTTCATGATACCCCATTTTGATGTTTTTATGATATGATTATGACCCCCATTTCATTCCATGGGTAAACCATATGTTTATGTTTTATTCATGTGGCAGACATATTCATGAAAAAGTTATGATGGTGTGCCTAGATTTCACTATAATGAGTTGGTTAATTTTTACTCTCAGGAATCATTATGTGCAATGGTCTTGGGGTTTTTCCACAAATCATACTCCATGTGAAGCAGTATTCATGGATTTTCTTGACTTGTGCTCCATGTGCAATGGTCTTGGGTGTTGGTCGGGACTTGTTCTCCAAAATGTGAAATAAGAATTAGATCAAGATTATTTCATGTTGTTTTTTAATTCCATATTTCTACGATTCCATGATTATGTGATCCCATGTTTTATATGTTATTCTTCAACATGTTTATTTATGTTGTGTGTATTTTTATGTCATCATATTATTACTTCTAACCCATGTTCTATGATTTATTCATATATTTATTCCCTTACTAATATTATTATCTCATATATTTGATTATGTATTCCTCAGGATATACTATGTATATATAAGGACTCAACAGAAGTTATGAGATCATTATAGAGTTTAAATAAAATATTTTTTCATTTCGGTTCCATGTTTTTAGTCTTATATACCTAATACTCTAAAAAAAATGAATTTATGATCCGTGGTTGGTATTTTATGTCTAGTTATACATAAAATCATGTAAGAATATTTATCAAAGTATGGGGACATTATAATTGGCATTTTCAATCATCTCTATTCTTATTAGAGACCATTGTGGAATCGATGCTCAAACCACATGTTGAAGAGGAGACTTCATAGCTAGTTTGATTTATTAGAAAGTGGATGTTGACTATACAAAATAGATAAAAAATCCTACACCAATCTCCACAGAAGACCTCTAGAGTTCAAGGTATAGAATATTGTATTTTAATATATCTCACCTAGGTTGGGGCATAGACACATTCCATGTTATGTTAAACTTTTATAGTTATATGTCAAGTCATTCATGATTATGGAGAGAATTAATCTAGTTGCATATTTGTTTCAATTACCTCAAATATACTGAGCCATGCATGATTTATTCCATGTATATTAGCAACTACATCATCACAAATACAAATAACATAATATTCATATGAATGAGTTTGATTTATAGGTATATGTACCATTTGAGGGGTATCCAATAAGTATAATTGATCAGAGATCAAAATCACTCTACTGAAGGTCAGTTCAATTAGATCGGGTTCCATGAAAGCATGACCCTGTGTAGGATGAGACCTGGGAAAGTGAGGTAAATACACATGCTTAGTGGCTGAAGCTAATTTCAACTAATTTTCAACCCTTTGAAAAGAAACATAAGAAGAATAGTCTTAGGTGAGAAAGATTTTAAGATCATATGTCTTTACTTGAGGTATAGATCTTTTGATTTTATGTTCAATTCCTTAGTTGTGAAATAATGTTATTGACTAATGATATCACTGATGATTCATGGGGTGTTTGGGGCTAGTTAATAGCCTAGATGATCGGTTTTTTGAAAAGAGAGTTTTTCAACATAGTTAGTAGAAAATGTAAAGATGAGGCTACAAGTTTACTACTAAATGTGTGGTACTTTTTTGTGAGTAAAGTAGGGCCACACAGTTTGAAAAAACCATGCCTCCAGGTGATGCAATCCAATCATAGGAAATTGAAATCATTATCAGATATTAAAATCATCTTCATAACTTGGTTTTTCTAACCAGGAACCTAGACAATGTGAGGGGGGTTCTTGGATAGATGTGGAAGCACAGATGGTGCACAGTTTGGACAACCATGTGGCCAAACCATACGACCCATTATTTCTTTAGTAAATGGCCAAATTTCCTTGAAAAATTCTTAAATAGTATTATCTTTTCATTTAGTGGATATATCTCCCAACATTTGGAATGTTATTTCAACCCTAACCTAGGCTTTGATTTTATTCTTTCGTACCATGTCTAATTCAAGAGTCATTCATCTTGCTAGATCCACTCTAATGAGTTATTCATTCATCTTATTCCAATAATTGTTTTTCATTATATCGATGTAGTTGTTTTAGACTAAGATGATATGACCTATTCCCAAAGTATTTCATATTTATTAAATTTTATTTCAATCTTGGTTGAGTTATGAGATAATACTATATGAGTGTTCTACCTCATGTATACTGTAGGTAGTAAATAACATTCCCCGCAATTTCTATTTGGTTTAAATTTAGGATTCATTATTTTTCATGATGGGCCTTGTCATATTTAAACTAAAATTAATTGAATCTATTTATTAAATTTTTGGATCCTTAATAGGTGTCCCACATATTAACATTTGAGGGTTCATGATTTTTAGCCTCAATATGGAGAACACTTGATGTGTAATTATGTATTATCCCATGAGTAATAACCTTTTTGGGTGCGTGTGTGAGATATCTATATTTGTGATAGCTATAATTAATTAAATCAGATATTATGAAAGTGTTTATCCCACATTTCCATTTGAATGCAAGATAGTGAATTGATTAAATGTTTTAAATGCGAAATATTTATTTATTTGGATGAACTCATGGGGATTTCTGGTTTATTAAATGAATTATAAATTTGATATGTGACATGGTTATGATTATATTTAATTTCATGGACACTTCAACTCACTCATTTCAGAATTGAATATAATTCCATGGATATTTATACTCCAATTAATCTGTATTATATTGGATTCCATGGGAATTTCTACTCCATAGATCCATATTACATGGGATTATGTGGACATTGCTACTCCTTAGTTCCTATTTTTGGTCTAACAATTAACTAAATAGAATAGCCAATTGAGGATGCTCGGGACATTCCCAATACATAGATCCGACCAGTTGTGTCTGAAATTAGATTATACAGAATAAGAAATAATTTACATTTTTCATGATTTATAGAAAAAACATTTAATAAGTTCATTGTTATAGTTGTTAGATTGGATATTATCACAAGTTTTTTTACATGATTTACTATTAGCCTATGTTTTTAGTCGCTGGTATACAATGATCCTTAGTAGGGTTGGCAATCTCTCTTTTGCAGGTATCACACTCTCTTATTCAATTATATTATTATTATATAATTCACACTTCTTATACATAAATAGAAATACTAGACATGTTATAGGCATTGTTAGTGGCCTCTTATTGAGTGTTATCTCACTCCCTGATCGGTCCTTCATTGGGTACATCGATAGACTTCATGAATGAAGGTAGGGTCCAAGGTAAGTTCCCTCTTTATGATTCTTGGTTTATTATTCATGAGATACAAGGATAAAAATACTGATCTATGCTCAATATTCTATCCACAGATTGTACAATCTAGAAACTTTTACATCTTACCACTTGTATTAGATTAGATTCATTTTCCCATGTATTTTTTATCATTTTGTATAGAGACATTAGATACTGATTTTTTATATGGTACCACTTGATATATATTTATTATTAAAATATTTTGGATATTTTTTTTATTTTTTATTAGTCATTTGATATTATTTATCTATTAATTTATGAGATTTCTATATTTTTCTACAAATTAATTATGAAGGTTCAGTCAACCCACTATTCTATATTATACCCTAAATGGTATTTTTTAGCCTCTATCTTATAGGGAGGTGCACATGAGGCTATGTTTCCCACCAACTCAAGGAATCGTTTAGTGGAACCTGCATTGGGAAATTACATGATTATTTGTGATGAGTAGCACGAAGATGAATTTTTTGGAATTAGGGACCATCATTTTGGTGGGGAATCAAATAGTGATTGGTCATACTCTATAGATGGAATCTCCTATTTCCTGATTTGGTGTGTTTTACCTTTCCCATTGAGAATGGTTATGATTTTGGATTTCTATAATTCATAGTGAGAGATAAAACTTATAAATAGAAATATTATTAATGATATTTGGTGATGTTTATGGATGATAGGTATGATATGAGACAACACTGACTTTATTTCTTATTCTTATACCAATCAATAGGATAAAGTGGAGCACAAGAGACCTTCATGTTTTCTCCAACTTCTTCCACTAAAGACATGGAAGGGGAAAGATATTTATATGGTTTTTTTTTGGTTTCCATGTACCCATATAGAGATAATGATATATGGGTTATGATAAATATTTCAACAAAATAATCTCACATTATACAAATTTTAGATACAAAAATAGTAGTGGACTTGAGACGTATCTACGTATATGAGATTTTTTGATTACATGGAGTTTAATCTTCTATAGTCTCAGATAGGGATAACCATTTAACTTATCTCTTTTGGGGAGGGCTCTAGAAGAATATGAAATTTGAGATACACATGATCATGAAATATCATCTAAATAAAAAATTATATACATAGAACTAAATGAATATTTGAGAAGATAATCTATGTGCTTGTGTTATCAACTTTGTTAGAGCTTTGGATGACTATTTGGGCCTGGTCAAGTTTACATATGACCACATTTACTATTCCTCTAACAAAATGGATAATTTTAAATCCTTGTAGATATATATTCTAGTCTCTAGAGATTGGTGAATGTTCCATGGTTGGACCGAGTTTAGTGAAATAGATGATGATAATGATGTAGTTGATTCATTAGATAATAACGACTGTATAGAGCTCATATAAATTATCCCCAATCATCTTCGATGGACATTGGAGTTTTATATTGGTGGCCAAGTGTTTTTTAAATTTTAAATATGGTTGGCTCACTAATATCATGGTTAATATGGAATTCATTCACTGAGTTTTGTTTGTAATTTTTCAATAATTTATAAAGTAAGGATAGTGCCCTAACATTTAGAAAATCAACTGTAGTTGACTTCAATCCACAACTAGATTCATCTATCAAACATTCAAAAGTATATCTATGAACCTTCTAATTTTTTAATAATGGGATATCTTGATATTGTGCCTTCTTTATCTATGGCATATCATATTTCTAGTGTTGTTGATTCTAAGATAAAGTTTCTTCATGGGAAGAATATACCTTTGGTCAATGTACTATGCAATCATGGTTTCAATTCGAATGAGATGACAGAGATTGAGTCATTTATGATAGATAAATGGTATTTTATTTTTGATATGAAATATTTATGATAGTATTTATAAGTACAAACAAATTTATAGTGGGGGGTTTTTTAACATTCTCTTACCTCATTTAAGGTAGGTTAATGATCTTATTTTGATTCCCTTTTATTTATATGTATTTTGGAATTCAGAAATTTTTTCATGGAAAATGTGGATTGTTTAGGGATTTATTTTTTTAATTAATTGAGTGAATTTATAAATTTACAAAAGGTTGATATGGTTCTCTTTTGGTCTAGGTTTTGTAGGAAGTGTTTTATTTTTTTTTTCATAAATTGGTTGAGTACTTTATACATGATAGATTCACACCATGACCATAATTCATGACATGAATCCTTAACTTGGTAGAAATAATGAAAATGTTTCATGATGTTAATCATATACATGTTTTGAGTTTTTTTCATGGCCTAAAATGGTCAGGATCATGATTTTTAACTCTAGGTGATGTCTTTTTTTGTGAAAACACTACTCGGGATACTAAAATTATGGATTAAGAATTCACGACATGAATTCCACATTTCCAAGTGATTTTTGTGTGTTGATACCTGAAAAATAAATCATTCTTTTTTCACCCTCTCCTACCCAACCCTAGGGGTACACCAAAAAAATTAGGAAATTTCTTCCCCTATGGGTGTCTCAGTTTATCATTTGACATCGAATGAGTTTCCCCACTGTGTTATACTTATTCTCTTCACTATTAATCAATGGATATTATGTGTTACTAATCTTTCTTATTGAATTATAGTTTTATCTTGAATATTTTATATTTTTTATTTCAGTGTTGATATCAATTGCCTTCATTCATCATTGGTGTTTCAAATTGAAGATGCTGATTTGATCCCATGATTAAAGGTAGGTGGTTCCAAATTATTTTTCTCTAAAATTGATATCTTGATTTTATTTATGGATTTGAAATATGTTTTTTAATTATTCAAAACCAAAAATTTGATAAAATTGATATATGATTTATGAAAGGAAATGTAAATTTTTAAATCCTCCCAATTTCATTGGAATTTTTATTTTTGGTGGATTTTATAAAATTTATGTCTTGATTTTGAAGTTATATGATAAAAAGATGAAATATTGAACATTGAAAAAAAGGAGAAAATTGAAAGATGATTTAAAAAGTCATGAACTGATAAAAACAAATTATTTTTTTATGGAGTGATAAAGGAATATCAAAAACTAAAATAAGAAAAAATTATTTTCATCTTATTTGAAATTATTTATTATCCCATGACCGATTGTTTCATTGAATAAAGGAAATGTGAACCTAGGTAGTTAGTAGTATATTAGTACAACCATGATGGGACTTGAACCCCTATAACCCGTTTGATGATGAAAACACTAACATAATATTACGGTAGAATTTTCCCGAAAAGGAGTGGAATCCCATTGACCAGAGTCATGTGATATGTTCACACATTGAGATGAGATCACTAATGAGTTATGGGAGGATCATAATTTCAGAAACTAATGTGATGTATAACTTATTATATTGGTCTTTGATTTTTTTATTTGATTATTATCATCCATGTATTATTGTACTTTTTTATTTATACTAATAGCTATATAGAAATTTTATATATATAATTTTCATTTTATCCATTTTTGATATATCTTCCTTATTTTTTAATTTGATTCATTTTTTTGAAATGATTCTAAATTTAATTACATGTTTTCTTATTAAAATTAAAATTAAAATTTGTTTGTTTAAGATGGTATTGATTATGGAACACTTAGTGAGACCCTACTTGGAATTATTTCTCAAAACATAACCATGCCTTTGGTTATTCATTGATTATATTAGTCTAGGTTCGGGTAAAGGGAAACTGAAAGTAAGATGTGGTGTATGTTCATAATCCTTGGTTCCTTGAGTGAAGGTGGTGAATAGTTTATTTGGTATCCACATATTTCAATGGTTTATTGATATTTAATTTAGTATATGTTTTATACGATGATGATGTACTTCTTTTTATTGTTGTAGTTTTTTTATTCTAGTACATTATCCATTTTGGTTGCTGAGAATTAAGAAATTTATCTTTCATATTATGCATATTTTGTGTAAAATCACTTTCTTGTGTATCTTGTATTATTACAACTTCTAGTAACCAACCCATGGGGTTTAGGAATTTTCTTCATTCATTGTACGGACCAGAAATAGTTTGGTAAAGTATTATTTATATTATTCTTATTATAATAAATTATTAATTTAAAATTATAAAATAAATTAATTATTTGATAAATATTATATCCAAATAAAGTTTTAGATACAACCCCAACATTTCTATATTATGTACAAGGACAATCATATTGAATACAAGATTAGAAACTAAAGTGATATCAACAATTTTAAATTAAAATAATTATTTAAAAAACTAAAATTTCTTATATATAATGTTGTTAATAATATAATCTTATTTTTTATATCATTCCATAAAAATTCATATTGAAATATTGACTTTTTAACTGAAGAAACATGGAAAAAACCCCAAAGTAGATATTTTATGGGAGTATTTATTATTATTAAAAGATGTATTTTCCCCTAGATGAGTTTCTTAAATTAATGGATCTTGAATATGGTTCTATAAAAAATTAAATTTTTTCCTTTTGTTTAGTGTTGATTATATATTCAAAAAACATGTTTAGGAAAATTAATCTTTTATGTTTTTCATCCCCAAAACAAATTCCCTTTCATCCCTCTCTTCTTGAGTAAGGATAAATAATTAGCATTCCCTGTAACATATGCTTCATATTTTTTGATTATTCCAAGATAGTCTCCCTGATTCAGTGTGACATCTAAGTAACATTTTGATAGATTATCCATTTTTAAAATTTTTTCATTTCTATCATGGGACTCTACATAATCACATCTAGATGGATGAATATTCTCATGGAGGATGGTTTTCCTCACCTAGAGATTATTTTTGTACGTATAATTTGGTGATATAGCACTCATATCAAGTAGATAGCCACATTTATATGTATAATGAATTATAATTTTAGTTTTACCCATGTATATTATCTAACCAACCACCCCTTCCATCGAATTCATCTGAAAATTAAATTTTATGTGAAAAAATATTATCAACGATGGAATATTTTATAGAATGAATAATGGTCCTATAGAAAATGATGGAATTAACTATATATTTTATCAATTTTTTTAATGTTATAAATAACTTTTAAAATCATGATACCTATGATATTTAAAATCATATTTCAACCAATGAATTAAACTATGTTGTAAATATTTTTTTGAATATATTTTTTCAAAATAATATTTATCATGTACTAATAATATAAATTTCAGTAAATCATGTCATGTAAATGTTGAAATTAAATATTCATTTAACTGTAAAATATTGAATGATGTTTTATCCAATATTGATGTAATTTTAAAATATTTTTCGGTATTTAGTATAATGGATAATGATCTATAGTTGGTAGAGGATATAAAAAGATTTAATAAAACATTGGTTAACTTATACTACTCATTAGAAATATAGAATGGATATGACAAGACACCCCTAACCCTATTAATGATAAACCATTTCATTATTAATGGAATAAAGTAAACATATGGGGTGGTTTTCTAAAAACATTTCTCAACCTTCATCCAATTACATGTCATTTCTAAAAACATAAATGAGACAATGAGGGAGTTTTATTAGATGTTTTGGTCTCTACCTTGACCTAAATGACCTTGTTTTGATTCCATTTATTTATCCAAATTCCATCATATTTTTACTAATTAAAACTCATAATCAATTTATTTTAGGTTAATTTATGATTATATGTAAACTAATGGTTAACTCATGTCTATCAGATATTGAGTGAGTCCCAACCCATCGCCTCCCACCTATTATCTTGATCTACCCATGTTAAACCCCATATCTAGGTTCTTTAGGATTTCATTAACATTAATTTCCTAACCTATTATGTTTAAGTACCAATAGAACTCTCATTTGTATAGATTTACTAATTTTTTTAGATATAATGGGTTTGATGGCATTTTATCTAAAAAAACTGTTATGAATACTGAAATATAAAGATAACATGACATATAGTCTTGGTATGTGGATAAAATTTGTGTTTAGCGTTGAACCTTGAGCTAATGGTGACATCATGAAATATACAATACGTTAATTTGGTACAAGTTTTGTACTTATTTAGGATACATGAGTATACAATTTATATGTAAATCTAATACATAACAATATTTTAACCACTAATACTTTGAATTCATCCCACTACACATTTCATAGAGTCTTATACATCCTTTACACATGAAACCATGTAATGTATTCTATACCAAGAGAAGTTCCCATGAAATATAATATATATCGTATTATTTTTAACAATATGTCATGTAATTTAAACATTCTCAAATTTTCCCATTTTTATCTTATTTCCCTTTTCTTTTTTTCATTCATTTTTATATTTCATTTTAGATGGGGAAAAAACTTTTATTAGAGAGTATCACCCAACCACATTGAATATAATAGATAATACACCATATTGTGTTCCATAGAACCTCTTACATATCATGTACCTCTTTCGAACAACTATATTGTATTTGATACCCAAATACCTACTGAATACTAGATCCCAATATTCTTAGGTTGCCAAAAAATATGATTAGTTGGGTTCATGATTTAATAAAACAATAGTATCTTGGTATCTTTGATGATATAAAATATTTTTTATCCCGCATGTATTTTCATAAAATATTCCATGTCATACTTCAAACACTAGAAGAGTTATTTTTGGTTCCCAAAACCATGTTTCCCTTTTTTAGGCTATTATACAATTTTGATCCAAGAGACACAAAGAATGTTATCTATTTACTTCTAAAAGATAGTCCCTTTTCACTCAAAATGAGTTAGTTTCTATGAGGGTGTGGTTTCTACCACCATCCTTCCACCTTATTCATCATTTTAACCATGATCCACTCAATGTAACATTATCTAATTATCTACGTGAAATTGGATAAAAAAACAAGGTTCAAAATGAATTTACCTAATAGAATAGTACCCTCATCATTCCCCCTTCCAACCACCTCATCCATTGATTCTTCAACTCCATCCCCTTTCATATACCTTTGGATGAGTGGGGGTTTTTAAGAGATATTTAACTCATTAAATGTATCAAATAACATGAATACCCCATATTATGAATTTTCATTCCTATTTTTCTCATGCTAGATTGATCGACCATCAATGTACTTGAATGAAACTTTTGTGTCCTTATATATACAACAATATCAATGTTTTTTTAATTCACTTCTCTTATTGAGAAACTACAATCATTTTATTGGTTTTATTTTATCGTACTTATCCATGTCGGAATAGTCCTGACGTGGTAGAACACATATGTACTCATGAAGGAGAACCCAATATCTATTTCAATGGGAATTGATCTTAATTCCATAATAGATGATAAAAATCGGGTATCTGTACCATCCTAAAGAACCATATTCTATCCCCCACTCACTCACCCTTCTTCCACACATTCATATTCAACTCATCCCTCACCCACCGATGATCCACCAACATACCATCAATAACTCACACCATTTGAATATCCATTGGTTAAATATATGTTGGATCACATAAAGATATATCTTGATAGCATGGAGAAGTACTTGGATAGACTAATCAGTAAACATAAGAAGATATTATTTCAAATCATTGTGTAATTTTCCATAAGGTTTCCACCTCATGTAGCTTCTTCCCTAACCATCCCACTTCTATAAGCTATATTAGGTTCCATTTTTTAGCCAATTGATGAGTTTGATAAATTTACATTAGAATTGTTTTGATAGCTCATAAAAAAACATTTAATGACGAATCTACAAATTCTTTTCCACATAAGTCTTTGGATATATTTTTTTAAAATGTTAATATATTTTAAGGTATGGGGATGGTTATGGTTGGATAATTTTTATGATTTTAATCTTCCATGATTTAAGTATGTGAATATAGTTGTAATGATCCATAGACGTTTTTATGAAAAGTATTGGTGAATGACGGAATAATTTATAAATCATTTTTAATGATATATTCTGTTGTTTGGGATGGATGAGAGTTTATTTGGAGAAGCTCATAATTTTTATGAAGGAATCCTATAATATAGATTTGATACTAGAAAACTGTCAAGTCCTTTAATGAAAATCATTATAGGAAGACATTATTTTTGAGTGTAATCCATTGATACTGAACATAAATCTCCATCTAAAGAAATGTTTATGGAGCATAATACATGGATACTAAATTTAAAGCATCATCATAAGTAATTTTCCTTAGTGTAAGTCATTAATAATGATCATATATCTTTTAAAAGACACTGTAATTGTATAACTTGGTGCACAATAATTCAGATAAGTTAAAAATGTATGTGTAAGATATAAAATAATAGAAAAGTTTATATGTATATATAAATGAATAAAATATTACATCAAGTCTCCCCCATAAAACAAAAGGTCTTTATAGTAATGAGAAATGAGGACATTCATGTGGATATTTTGAATGATTTTAATGTAGGGTTTTTTGGAGGGTTTTGAAAGAGTAAAAAACTGATTCATATTGAGATTCAAAATGCATATTTGAATGGGAATTAAAATGATATCTAATTGAAGATATCACCGTATAAAAAATATCACATGTTTTCTAACTAAAAATTTAAAAAATGAATAATAAATATTTTTTTTAAACAAATATAAATTTTAAAACAATAGATGAAGAGATAAAATATTTGGAAACTTGTTTTTATAATAAAAGGGAATTATGAAAACATGATATATCTTTTTTGGGGAGAGAAAAAGGTGAAACAAATCTAGGAGACCTCCAAATATAAATAACATACCATTCAATGACTATGGTGATTCTTAATTACAATAAATCTGGAATAAGTTTCAAGACAAACAATCATGTTCTATGAAATAGTTGAAGATCATGAAGAAGTATACCAAAAATATACGTCCAATAGGATAATGGATGAAGTTATAATTTAAGAAGAAGGTGTATTTTTTATAATATATGAACACAAAATAATAGGGAGAAGTATAAGGGGTTTGTAAACAATTGATAAAGTATCCCATTGATGGTTATTATAACATGTTGAAAAGAATATGAACATTTTTTTGTATTTCCAACCAAGGGAGAAGATTTGGTGGGATTAGGAGGATAATAATAGACGATATGATTATAGAATACATGTAGGTATAATAAGTTTATTTCTAAGAATGTTTATTAGGGGTATAACTAATCAAACTCATATTGAATCAAGAGACACTTTAATTGAAAATAACATTACCGTGCAGTAAACATGTTGGTAGGTATATGTAACATGATAATTAGTAGCCTTTATGGATGATGGTTTTAAATATTATATTATAAATATTTTTCTTATTAATACTTTACATAATGGTGAGTTTTAGATAATCGATTGAATGAATCAATAACATTAACATGTTGAAGAGGTTTAATTAATGTAATCCTCAAAAATAATGGACCCCTGATTCATAACCCTCAGTTTTTCATAACCAATCCTTGGGATCTATATTTTGTATAAAAGTAAAATTACCTCAAATTATATAATGTTTTTTATTCATTTATTGTAATCATTTATTTGGTTTACATTTTAAGAATAAATTGATCTATATTAGATATATAAAATGGATGATTCTCATATCGGTAATAATATAGAGTTATCCTATATTACTAAGAAAATTAAGAATAATATAGAGGCATGGAAGCTAAATAAAAAGGTAAAATTAAAGGGAGATACATCACTAATTTAAAGTAATCAAAATAATACATGTTGTAATAATCACATCAAATTCCATTCTTCTAATAAAAAAATTTTCAAGATGGGAGGATGATATATCACTTAGTGATATTGATTTAATAATTAAAGGTCATATGTATAATGTACTAAAATAAGCAGTAATATATATTGTTTGAATCTCAAGGGGAATAAGGTTGAGAAATAACAAATAGAAGAAGTAGCTAAATAGGTGGAAGTCGAATTGGAAAATAAGGTTTGGATATTTAATTCCCTCAAAAATCTAGTTAGTGTAATATATTATATAATAAATCATTATAAACGAAGGTTTTTTAATGTTACTAAACACATGAAATTATTTTTTTGAAGGGTATTTCCAATAATATGGTTAATGAAGTATTTCATTCATTTTAAAATTTACTTAATGTCTTCGTGACATTTAGAATTTCCTAACATGAAATAAATTTAAATAGATTGATATATCTTGATAATTATTCTTAAGCATAAAATGAAGTCAATGAAGATATGTTTCAAATTATATTAGAGAATTTGGAAAAATTATTGAGATTAATTATCAATGAGAAAAATATTATCAACATAAAGTATCTAGATATAAGAGTCAAATTGAATGGTCTTTATGAATAAAAATATATATATTCCCAACATTATTTGTAATGTAATAAATCATAATAATAAATATAATTGAAATATGATTAAAATAATAAAAAAATGGTGAAATAGAGTGTGAAATATATTATGGAGAAGCTTCAGTCTCATTCAATTTTTAAATGGAATCCCGTAATCGAGTAAATTATTGTTATATGGAAACATTTTTCTAGATATTTCGGAAAAATTTAAACAACAATATAGAAATAGGAGTCACAAAATTATTGGTAAATTTAGAATTCTAGTAGGGTTGAAGTTAAAAAATTATTAGGGACATGGATCCCAAATCACACTATAAAGGGAATGAAAATAAATGTAAAAAAATACACTATTTAAATATATATAATCATTAACGCCATGTAAATAAAGAAGGATTGTATGGTATTATTTCTATTATAATTGGTTTTAATATGATGATAGTTAGTTTTATTCAAAATGTATCAAATAATAAAAAGATTGATGTAAGGGAGAGTGCATATAAATTTTAGTAGAGACAAGATAAAAAGAAATAAACTAATGTTACATTGATAAATAGAAAATATTAAAACATTTTTGTTAAAATTATTACTAGTATCAAAATTCTTATTACGAATAAAGTAATGTGCATATACAATAAATCTCTTATTTTTATGAGAATTTAAAGCTACAAAAAAGAACAAGAAATTCATGAATGGGGTAAATCAAAATATGAATGATAATAAATTAAGTGATCACATAAATCTATTAAAAAAAGATGATATAAAGGATGTCACACCATATGGAAGGAGAAAATTCTATTGTGGAATGAGATGACACATAAAAGTACTCTAAAATAAGGAGATGAAATATAATGTGAATGAAATAAAGATGTAAAAAATGGGGCCAATCTAAGATAGGCATAATAGGATTGACATCCTTATTGATACAATCGGTAATGAAGTAAGTATGTTTTCTAAGAAGTGAAACATTAATATTGAT
Source organism: Viscum album (assembly GCA_963277665.1). Taxonomy (NCBI): domain Eukaryota; kingdom Viridiplantae; phylum Streptophyta; class Magnoliopsida; order Santalales; family Viscaceae; genus Viscum; species Viscum album. Next base: position 1,194,339,033 of record OY728133.1, read on the forward strand.
TCCCTTTATGCATGTTGTGATATTATAGGTTATTTAGAGAGAAATTTAAGGCACAGATACATGTATTGATATAAATATTTTAAAACAAAATGAAAAAAACTCAATCATTATGTTTTTAGCTGACTATAGTAGAAAAGTAATATTCACACAAATGAAAGATTGGTATATGATAAAAATAGTGACCTAGGATGAGAGTAATCTCATAGCCTCAATGTTACATATGATATATCAGAAGTTCCTTAATAACTACCTATTAGTTTTTTATATTTATTATAACTTCCATAAATTCAAAGGATATGTTTATGGATATCACTGACGAAAAAATTGACAGTATAACTCATAGTGTTTCAACTACCATGAAAAGAGTGAGTGAAGCACATTAAAGAGAGGAATCATTTTAGAGGAATCTACCATGTTTAAAAAAGATATGAAAATATTTAATATGATGTATGATAATCAAATTTATAGACCATACCTACAACTGTATTTAATAAACCTGTTAAGAGGGAGTTTTAGTTATTAAATAATGACACAAAGGGATGATTTTAGGCTTTCTATTTGACCTATCTGGTGTGTTTCATTATATATGTATGATATAAAGTAATTTTGGTGGTAAATATTATATGATAAACCCTTAAAATGGGCATCTAAGTATAATAACACATGGATGATGTTTATGGAAAAAATTTATATCCCAAGTTATATCCCTCTTTTTTGATATATCATGTTAGGCCTTGTGGACATATAATGGACTAACATAAGGATACTTAATAAGAAAAACCATGTGATTTTATCCTTATCTCATGAATTCATACATTTTTACTTACATGGTGAATAAAATGATGTTTTTTTTTGATTTTATCAGAACCCCATCGACTCTTTGAATTATATTGTCAATAAGGGAGAGAAATAAATGACAAAAAATATTGAAATCACCTGTATAGACCCTGATATATATTTCCTACAACAAGAGTTGCATTATTAAAATATAAATATATGCAAATTATTGAATACCAAAAGAAAAAATGATGTATTATTCTCAGTAAAATAGATACGTACCTGAATCTCACATTATATTCGAATTAAAATATACAATATAGTCAAAGTACAAATTATGCCCCTTTGAAATCATTTAATGATTTCCCTTCCATATGTTGGGTAAAAGAAAAAATAAGTGGGTTCTCATATGCTCTTTTTATTTTTTATTAAATGGAAAATATAAAGAGTAAAGAAGGAAAAATAAATATATGAAAGTAATTAATTGAAAAAACTGGCCATTGAATTGATAATTTGATCCCAGATAATAATATGATAGGAGTAAATGAAGAAACAATTAGTATATATAAATAGTCAAGTGATATTTTGACTAATACAAGGATAATATACAAAATTAAAACATGTATGTTAATATATAATCTGAAAATTTTGGAATACAAAATTCCATATATCAAAAACATATCATCGATTCCTTAAGCCATGAAATATTAAACAATGTGTTGTTGTACTCTAAAAACCTATTTAAATAAGGATGACTACGTAATTTTTCTCTTGTCACATGTTGATCAATCGTGGGGATTAAAATTGTGGGCCCAACCTATTATATTTTATGTCTAATACATTCCTCAAATGAATAAACAATACAACAAAATATCTTTTCCTTATTCAAAATAGTTGGTATAGGAAGAACTAACATACGGGCAGTCAAAATGTTCCCCAAAAAACCTGATCATAATTCATCCATAGAATGATAAGTATTATATCATTAAAAAATATCCCCAATATTGAAAAATATTTTTTCCATTTTTTATGAATAAATATAATATAAAATCGTCATTAAAAAATCTCTTGTGGGAAAAAATATTTTCAAATAGAAATAGACTTTTAGAAACTAATAATTTACAGAATAATTTAAAAAATAATATATCTAAAAATAAAAATGGAAAAATTAATGGAGGATTTAAATAAATATATAGTCATGATGATTTGATATTTTTTCCATTCCATTTAAATTAAAATAAATATTCATTTCAAATTTTGGAAAAAATTCAATAGTACCAATTCATAAAATGAAAATAATATTTCTATTAAACAATTTTAAAAAATCTATCATGGGTAAAGAAATAAATAATCATATATAAATATGACATTTTTTTTGAAAACCTTCTTAGGGAACCTGGTTATGGAAGAAAAACTATTTTCGATTAAAGAGACAATTAAAGTTGTCTTTTATGAAAATAATTGTTTCATAATAACTGAGGGATGATATTTTTGCAATGAAATTAAAATTTCATTAATGATAAGAGGAAAATATAATAAAATAATTTATTTGAAAATAATCATATAATTTTATTCCATGGGAATTCATACATAAACTATCCTGATTAAAATTAGATTAAAAAAACCTTTACCAATTTGTGACATTAAAATCATAACCCTGTGAAGTAAATAAAAATATGGAAAATTTTATTACCATGAATATATAGAGATTAATTATATTACATATCAATGGTTTGGTATATATAGCACATAAAATAAATTTGTGTGTAACATCCAAATAGGTCACAATGAAAGGAAATTGACATAGAATCCCTTAACATAGATTTGACTCATCACAAAGGTTTTTAGTCTTCATGAATAATAATCATAGGATAATTATTTTATTAATTAAAAAAAATTTCCATGATTTATTCAGTTTATTTAATTTATTACCATGTTACATTTATTTATGTAACTAGTTATGTTCACATCATAGATTTTGACAATATTCAATTTATATGTCCATAAGAACTTCTAAAGGTTGAATATGGTATGAGTGGTTATGTTTCCATCCTATATATAATAATAATCATAATAAATATTCATTTTTATAAATCAATTACACTTTTAAACCCAACCATGATATATTTTTATAAAAAAAAATAATGTTTCAATCATAGAGATGGTAAAACATATATATACAATAGTAACATTTCAATTTTTTAATAATCATAATAAAAAAAATTCAATTCGTAATATCTTTTCCCCATAATTATAATTATATAATAAATAACATATTATATAATTATATAATATTTAATATATCATCCTTATTACATGGTGATGGAAAATGATTTACATTACCTTTTGGAGGTTGAAGTCGGCATGTACACAAGAACAACGTTATCATTTTTCAATGGATAAATAGATAAGAAGTAGATTGAATTATTATACTTCGATAATGATAATTTTCCATTAATATAACATAAAAAAATTATATTTTTTAATAACCATCTAAGAGAATTAGTTATGGAAATAAAATTAAATCGGTTCTTGAGGTGATAGTCCAACAAACACACGAATAATGATTTTGTTTCCCATTTGATGGAATAGGAGATAGATATAGGGTATAACATAATAATAAAAAATAATAATTATATTATAGATATTTTTCTTTTTATATCTGCATTTTTTTAGAAAATTTAATAGAATTAATAGAAATATATAACAGAAATATTCGGTAAAATTCATCCCTTTTACTTCATATAACCTCTTTCTATATACACTTGAAGCCTTCTACAGTATATTTTCTACCCAAAATAATTTCTATATAATGTTATAGGGGATGTTGGGAAGGTATTGGGAAGGTCTTTTCCAAGCCAAATGGTTCTTGATGTCTAAATAAAAAAGGAGTGTGTGTGTTGTTCTATAATGAGGCGAGAGGCATTCAGAGACTTTCACTACGTATTAAATAAATATTAATTAATTTTCATCTAAAAACGATTCAAAATTGATACAATTAAAATATAAGATACTTAATAGTCTAAATATTATCTAAATATAATATTTGGATAATTTTTCGTTATGTTTTATCCCTTATCCTTTAATTTTAACCCCCACTTGCAATTTGGAATTACCACAATATAAAAGTTTTATACCCTCTAAGGTCAGTAATGATAGCATAATCTTAAAATTGGAACATAACTGACCAAGGGTTGAACATTTTCATCATATATGACCTCATAATCATATTTTAATGTTTTTTATGATTTTTAAATATTTTAATAAAATATTATTTTCATATAATTACTTTAATGATATTTATGAAACTTTTTAAATAATTTGAATTTAAAAATAGATAAAAATATTTAATTAGAATATAATCTTCTAACAGATAACTTCTATTTTAAATGAAACCATAAAATTAATGGAAAATAATAAATCATTAAAATTATATTATTTTCAATATTTTCAGCATCAATTATTTTATATTTCTATTAATTCGAAAAATACTACTTCAACATTGTATACGAATTTAATTTAATTATAATACCACTTTTAATTGACAATAAATTTACACAATAAAAAAATTAATTTGTATTTTAAAGGAATAATTATAACTTAATGTGTGTAATTTTTTTCCCTATCACAATGTACTAAATATATTAAAGTAAATAAAGAGAAATTGGGTATATATCGTTCACTTAAATATTATAATGGTAAAAATTAATGAAATATGGAACAAAATTTCCATTTTTGGAAATATAAAAGGATATGGAATAAATATAAACATAAAATTAGATAAAATCTAATGTTATGGTCATTTTTTGTCCTTATAATATTATTTTCACCTTTGTTACTCGATTTACCCTTATCATTGTGATAATTATTTACTATGGTTACCATTTATAATGACCAAAAATAAAAAGGATCTATTTACCAATATTATGACCCCCAATTTTATATATGGGATCAATTTCTCCATATCCAATTTCTATATATGATTTATTGTATTTAAGATTATAACTCCAAATGCAATGAATAACATTTTTCTCGAAAAATGACATTTTAAGAATAACACAAAACATATATTAAAATCAAGAAATTTTTGAAATAAAATATTATAATTATAAATAAAATTTATAAAACATTATACCGATACCAAATCCATAATATAAAATTAATTTCATGTTACTTTATTTTACTAAATTAAAAGACATTTGAAAAATTCATATTTTTCACCGTTTACTAAAAAATTCAAACCATCATAAAAAATCCCAAAATCTTCACCCATGGTTAACATTGATATTATAAAATACGATATTGTGTTGACTCTATGAAATAAATTTTATAAAATTAGTAAAAAATTGTTATGATATCAACCAATAAAATATAATAAAATCGTTTTAATAAATTTTTTGAAAGTATAAAACGATTTTACATTAAATTGTGTCATTATTTATTTTTACAAAGTAAATTATATAAAAAAATATAAATTATTATATAAATTGATTAATATTATTCAAACCCTCTAAATCAAAAGTTGGTTTATAATGAATATATTTAAATAATAATAATTGTTGGATCATTTAAGATCATTTTTGAACATTGAATTCCCTATCAAATATAATATTATATTAAATTTTATATTTGTTCATTATCCCAACCCCTTCAATAAATTCCATCCTCAAAATTTTAACCTGTTTTGAAATATAATGTGGTTTACATATTAAAATACATTTTTTGAAAAATTATATCCTAAAAAATGTAAACAAAACATTATCTTAAGAATATGGGAAGAGAAAGAGAATGGACATATGGAATAACACAAAACAAGTCTTCAAAATAAGGAAAAAATAATGGGATGTTAAAATATTGACATGGAAGATAGAACTAACACCTATAGACTAATGAAGCATGATAGAGAGTATTTTTAGAATAATGTTAGAAAGAAAAAAATAATAATTATGTGATTGGTGAAAACCCATTTATTACTCAGAAATGAATTGAATATGACATCATTTTTTATTAAATATCATTTTCATATAGTGGAGTAATTGATTTACAATTTTAACTTAATACATAAATAAATATAATTACATTAATTGTAAAATTTCATACATTAATAATTTTCCATCTTGATCTCGTATTTTTATCTAAACAATGAGTATTCAAGATGAATATTTCATGTATGAAGCACTAAAATCATCTTCTTATTGATTATGAGGTATGTAAATGGTATAAGATAAATTAATATTTTCCCAAGACATTAACCAAAAATAATAATTTTTATCACTAGTAAATTTTATACCCAAAATTAATATTCCTTAATAAAAATAAATAGTAAATTAATCTCTAAAATCCAATAATTATAATCATTGATTAAACAAAATTATAATAAAATATCTAAAATAATCATTGGAATATATCATACTAAGATTGAAACCCAAATATTAGAATGATTTAAACAATCTTCTTTCCATGATTAACATAACATTTATCTCCACAATATCATCAGTAAATCTAAATGTATCATATAGAAAATGTATATTATTTTCAAATATATTCTCAAAAATATAATAATAATTTCCCGAAGAAATGTAAAAATATAACCAAAATTGCATCAAAATATTAATTAACCATTAATTGTAAAATAAAAATCCATCATAGACACAAGTATCTCTATTAATCTTAATTATATAATCTCCCCATATTAGTGAAAATATTCAAAAATAATAGTAGTCATTGTTTCTCAAAAATTCAAGAATGGTCCTGGCCCTAAAGTATCTAGTGGGTGATTGAGGGTGGTGTCACAATCATTTGATTCAATTTCACCATGTCTTTTTATAATAGAAACTCTGAATGTTTCCCACATCCATAACTAAGTATAATTTTTCATTACAAAGGCAGACGTTCAATTTTTGATTTGGACCTAATGTTTCTTTGGAACTCACATTGGTCGGAATGATGGGAGTTCTAGCCCAACATGCCTTTTTGTGCAAACTAGTTTCCTAATCCAGGACTCCCTTATAAATTTAGGATATGATCATGAAATCCCTCCCAGGAACCAATACAAGAGTACATATTTTTGTGATAATAAAATTATAACGACCTTGTATTAATGGTTAAAACAATGTGTAAATTAGAGGTTCTCCATCATTGTCATATTTATCTATAATACATTATTATATTTCCATGTCTGTGAACTATGGAGTCTATAACCATCCAGGGAGGTGTTTAGTTTCTTGGAGATGGTATGTAACCTCTATGAGGCATCCAACATATTTTGTAAAAATAAAAATCAATAACGAAATAGTTTTTTCAACATAGTTTAATGTCATGTGACTATACTTATCAATGCATTTTAAAATCATGCAGTAAGGTTATAAATATAGTAATACGTAAATGAGGATGCATCATACATGTCACAAATAAAATTTAGTCATTATCAAATAGATGCCTGACCTGGACCGTTCCAAGGCCTAAAGGGTGTTCTCGATCCCCATGGGTTGGCCCAAGTGTCTGGGTATCTAAAATATAACTTGCGAACAATTCACATAAATAAATAAATATAAAACAAATAACGAGACAAATTAATTAAAACTAAAATTAGACAAACAAACATGCCATTAAAATATGTTCAAATTTAAACATTAAAACATAAACTAAAAAACCCAAAAAGACTACAATAGAGGAAAACCAAAACTCCAAATCAAAGCTTCGGGTGACATGAGGAGCCACATCTCCAATCCAAAATCACAAACCTGCATAAGAAAACTAAAACAACTCATACCATCATAGCTAAGCCTCATGCCTCGACTTGGAATAAAAATGAAACAAAATATACATACACCCAAAAGTGTATGTAGGGTGTGAACCAAGATCCCAGTAGGATTCCACAGATAAAAAAGTTCCAAGAATAATTATTAAATGACAAATACATTTTAAATTTAATAGATTAAAAATATTCAAATGAATAAATAATTTTAGTGAAAACTATATTAAGGATATCCATTTTAATGAAAACGACTTAAATTAAAACACACACACACAGTCTAGTTTCTATGGTAACTGAAAAGTCACACCATGTGCCAATGGTGAGCGAAAAGTAAAGGAGGAATATAATACATGGGAGTGGCCCTAAATATACTAGCAAGAAGTGGGACCCTAGAACATATTGTCTCAGTGAACAATGTTATAGGAACACAAAAAAATATATTCTCATTCACGAGTCACTAGTTTGGAAACACACCCATAACCTAGTGATCTCCAGTCCTCATCCAAAAGTTCAGTTACTATTTTAGTTTTCAATCTCCCTAAGTGAAACTAGGTTGATGCCAGTTTTGTATCACTAACACGCCAGTCCTAGTCCGCTGACCTTATACCCAGACATCCCATTTCTGATCAAGTGGTTCAAAGTTCATTTCATCGGTCATAATCATATACTCAAACCAAACAATACACCACACACGCTAAAAAAACCATTCCTACACAGAAAACCCATTTGAAAAACTATGCACCCTAAAACATTCCCCAAACATGTTTCACACCATTTCCATAATTTAATAAACAATTTAAAATTTTTATAACAAAATAGAAAAAGAGTCCCACATGGTTTTAGACACACAAAATTAATTAATTATTCATCCAAAACACATTCCAACATTGCACACACTATAATAAAATATTAATGTGTGACCTAAACCATAATAATAGTTTGATGGAAGACCATACACCACATCAAAAACACCATTGCAAAAACTACACAATTTAATAAGCCAAAAATACAAGCTTAGGAAACAATTTAAAAGATGTCAATTAGAGTCATTCACTATCCCATGCCAAAACTTTTTTTATGACTAAAGGCACATGAATCCATGTCAAAAATCCAATTTTCACCAATTGCATGGATTAATAAGCTAACTGCTAAATTTAAAAATCACTAACAACTAATAGATATGATTTTTTATTAGAAATCACACAGATAATATAAAAATGCTACCAAAAAATTAAAATGAAAATAAAACATTAGAGAAGATAAACTTCACACAACACTAATTAACAAATTAATATGATAAATTAATTAAACATGAAAATTAATTAATCAAATAATAATTAAATGTGGAACCACTTACCTCAGTGTGGAGAATCATAAGATTTCGTTGTGATTCTACCACTAAACTCCAAACATACCACAAACAACACAATTTGAGCCTAAAAACAAAACATCAGACCATTTATAACATATTCAAACCAAACAAAAATCCAAAACCCTAACCGCAACAAAACCATATTGAATGAATAAACAACTAAGGTATATAGAACCGATGGCAAGGGGTCTGAGAAGATGTTCGAGCGAGGAGGAGGGTTGTGAAATGTGTTACGCTGATGAGAAAGTTGGAGAGGATGTGCACGGCTGGATCAGTTCTCTGGAGAGGGAGAAGAGGATAGCGCAATGATGTGTAGGATTGGGTGTAAAGGGTGGCCTATCGCGTGACGGGAAGGAGGATAGGAGGCAATCCATGTTGTACGTGTTGCACATCGGTGGGATTCGTGCGATTGGGAGGGTGTCTCGTGAGTAGTAGTGCGCTATCGGATGGGTGTCGACCGGTGGAGGAGAGGTGGCAAAAAGGGGTGGTACAAGGATATATAGTCAGAGGAAGGAGGTTGCGACAGCTAGGGTAGGTCAGGGGGTAGGGTCACGAGTAAGGAGAGATGGTAGAAAAGGGAAGTCATGTGGAGAGGGTAAAGGAAGAAAGAGGGAGTGATGAAAAAAAAGAGGAAAAAAAGAAAGAATACAAAATAAAATAAAACCAAAATCAAAATCTAAACTAACAAAAATTAACAACAACAACAATAATAATAATAATAATAATAACATGATAATAATTTTATAATTAGAGAAAATATTTAATATAAACAACTTGATAAAAATAATAATGATGATGATAATGATAATAATAATAATACTAAACTTATTCCTATTATTATTATTCTTAATAATAATAATAATAATATTATTATTTTAAACAGTTCTAAAATCATTGTATTTTTAGTGTTCACTAAAAATTTTATTCCTTAATATAATTAATTAATTGTTCACTAGGTAGGAGGCACGGTGTTCTAGTGATTCCATATGGCTTCGACTGTGCCTTATGCACGTGCCAGACATTTCCATGCCAAAATTCTCGCTTAATATCCAAACGCAAAAACTCTTGTCAGGTCCAGCCCGAACCTCAAAAATGAATCATTAAAGCCAAATAAAAATTAAAAAATAAAAATGAAATTTTCGATAAATGACTGGGTGTGACAATTCTCCCCACCGTGAAACTTTTTTCCACCAGAAAGTACCAAAAGACTTGACCAACCCAATATTCCAAGAAATAGAGTGAAGATACATAAAATAAAAACTCAATCACTAGAATACCGGGCATTCAAAATGACCATGACCCGAAACTTCAAATATCTCAAAACCAAAATCACTAAGAAGAATATCCAACAACAAGTAATTCACCATGATACACAACAAAAAAATGGAACACCTCAACCCCTAATATAGGGATCACGAGGACCACTCGAGATCTCCAAGAACAATTATCAAGAGACCCATTACATAAGCAAAGCAATCACCATTGTCAGAGTTGGGTAGACTAGAAGTAAGGGTTTTACCCACCAAATGCATTACGAAAACATTGTTTTTTTCAAAACATCATCCAATGGTGGTCTCCCCACCATATTTGGATTCTTTTCATACATTTGTTCTCTAAACCAAAATGACTCATATACCCAAAAACCCTCTAATATTAGATTAAACCTCCATGTTCCCTATGTTTATACAACCCAACATAAGAGAGGATTCCATTGGGACCCATAGTGGGTCTCCCCACTATTTTACAATTTTTCTAACGCCACGGAACCCACGCGGGCATTCCTAATTTACTTTGAGCGATACAGACTGAAATCCTCATCATGAAACCACTGTTACAGGATAACCTACATAGATGATTCCTACACTGGCCAAAACCCTCCCATATGAGATGTTTTTGATAGCTGAAACCCCTATCCTAGATTCAAATTGTACATGTGTGTGTTAATCCCACAAGACATAAGAATCTATTAAATAAGTGTAATTTCAATCCATAACCAACCAAAAGAAGGTTCACAGTGCACACCTACTGGCATTACAAGTATATGGATTCTCTAAACAAGTTTAAGGCCCAAGAGAGGCTCCAATAAATTAAGATCACGTCAAGGAGGTAAGGGATCCATGCACCTAACAACAATAATTACACCTTTGGAGATGATACCACAATATGGAAATTTAAGTCATCCCATCCCTTCATAGTTGACTTATGTCGAACCAATCCCATACCATGTATGATGTTTTTTTACTGTGCACAAGATTCACCCTGACTCCTATGGCTGGGGCCCAGATGTCTAAAGTATCTACCGCCTCGCAGTCAGAAGTTGACCACCTCAGACATGAACAACATCTATTTGAATAGAAACCTACGTAATTCTCCTCAACACCCAAGCAGCCACTTCATCAACATACCAACAAAGAATTTGAGGGAACATCTTAGAGTGCTTGACTGGCCACACTAGAGATAGAAGATTCAACAGTATGTCAAATGCACGACGTAAACTGATGAAAGGGTCACTCCATGAACATGTGTCTTTGGTTCACACTCCTCATCATATGAACAACCTGACCATATAACAATATGAACAATACTAACATCTATTACTATCTTTAAACTGAATATTCCACACATTTTCTGGGGAACATGAAACTAGTTCCTCAGAAAGGTCAAACCCCCTCCTTCTCCACCTGTTGACTAGTCGAGAACCTACGAGATCCACCACATTACCTCTCCTTCAGTTCCTTATGTATGACCACAAGATGAGGCTAGTCTTGAGGATCTCTCATGATATCCCCATTTGAAAACGAGAAATGAACAATCCCCGCTTATCGATATAGTCCCACTCCAACAGATTTACTTAAGAAAACATACACAGACACAACATTTGGATTTAAAAAAAATTGGAGACACTTCTAACATTCCCAAATAACTCAATGATATTCAACAGACCTCAACATCTACAAAAATTTGAAAACCTGAGCAGAACCAAACTCTGACACTCCACTAAGTGTCCGGGCTGCGCCAAGAATTGAGATACCTGATGGAAATCTATGGGACCTTTCTAGGTGACATATCCCGATAAAGAAACATAAAACATCTCTCCAAAAAACCAAAAACATTAATAAAAAATCATCCAAATTACAAACACAAATCAAATAATTCCAATTTAAAACATCAGTTATTTTTCAAAGGAAACCACCAGCTTAAAAATCTAATCACAAAAACAAATCCCAAAAACACTTTTGAACCCATCACTATCACCCTAAAATCAAAATCATTTTCAAGTTTAAAAAACCATTTAAGCACAAAAACCTATTTTAGAGAATACACCAATTTTTTAGAAACCAGAATCAGCCTTGTAAATCAATTTATCACAATTGATATTCCATGATGCCTCGTAAATATGCATTTTCGTACCACTATGGAACCCATCCACATGATTCACCAACTATCCATTAATCACATACACATTCACACATGATAACCCATATGAATACCACTATACCAAACAAGGATCTTCCACATTCAAAATAAAAAATTCCCAATATTCTAAAAATACAAATTTTCTAAATCCATTAATAAAATTCCCGAAAAATTTTCAAAATGCTTCACATATCTAAAATAACTCTCTTCAATTTCAAATAACTCAAGATATTCATTTAGAAATAAAACTTCGAAAAATCAAATGCCAAATTCCAAAAATAAGGTTCAAAAGAAACACACCCCGAGAATCATGTTGAACTCATATCAAGAGAAAAATAATATCAACCCCAAGGTCTGCTTTCCTTTTAAAAACCCCTTCACACCAACCCAAACCAAAACCAGGATATCACCAATAATAATTAACCTAGTTGGAGAAGATGTGGAAATTCTAGAAATGACCGCATGGTTTAGCAGAGCATGTCCTAGGAAAGCACCGACCACAAGGAGTGTCAAACCATACTCTTATGCCTCACATGAGTCGCTACTCTATGTGGGACCGCACGCAGTACTGGTTTACTACTATTCTCATCCCCCATTCACAATTACCGAAGAAAAAAATAAACTCCCAGACTACCCTAGTTACTCAAGGTTCGGAATGAGTAATTGTTCGCAACGCTCTTCCCACACCTACCACTCGATTACTAACAGTCCTATATCTGATCTACCTAACGCCCAAAATAACAATTATTAAAACCAACCTATGATGACATTTTTCCATGAACCAAATCAGGTCACCATCAAACTGCCACCCGACCTGGTACACAGTAAGGCCTGAAGCGCATTCCAAATCCCCACAGGTTGGTAAAAGTTACTGGGTATTAGAAATAAAACTTGGGAATGATTTACCCTAATAGATAAATAAAACATAAATAGTAAGAAGAATAGATTAAAACTAAAATTAGAGAACCAAACATTCCCATAAACTATTTTAAAATTTAAATTTTACTACTTAAACTAAAAGACCAAAAAGAGACAACTATAGTGGAAAAAACAAAACACCAACTCAAACCTTCGTGTGACATGAGGATTCACATCCCTAAGTCACCATCACTAACCTGCATGAGAAAACCAAAACAACTAATAACATCATTTCTATGCCTGATGCCTTGACCTAGAGTACAAAAGAAATAGAATATAAATACACCCAAATGTATATGTATGGTGTGACCCAATATCCTAGTAGGATTCCACCGAGAAAAAGGTTCAACACATAATTATTAAATGACAAATACATTTTAAATTTAATAGAAGATATATAAGAAAATTCTAAAACAATTTTAATGAAAAATGTTTTAATGGTTACCATTTTAATGAAAACAACATAAATTAACACACACTCTCTCTCTAGTTTCAATGGTAACCCCAAAGTTACACCGTGTACTGAGTGTGAGCGAAAAGTAATAGAGGATCACAATACATGGGAGAGGCCCTAAAGATACTAGTGAGAAGTGGGACCCTTGAACATTGTGTCTCGAGGAATAATGGTATAGAAACACTACAACATATGTTTTTGTGCATGAGCCACTAATAAGAAAACACATCCACAACCTATTGGTCACAAATCATCAACCAAAAGTTCGGTTAGTGTTGTTGTCATCAATATAGCTAACTAAAACTGGGCCGATGCCACTTCTGTATCAATAGAACACTAGTCTTATTCTTCCCACCTAGTACCCTAGAATCCCATTTGTGCTCAAGTGGTTTAAAGTTCATGTCATATGTCATAATCATATAATCAAACCAAAAAAGACACTACACACACCTAAACCACCATTTTCACACACAAAAGCCATTTGAAAAAATACGCACACTAAAACATTATCAAAACACATTTCACACCATTTAAATAATTTAATAAACCATTTAAACAATTTATAAAACTATAGAAAAAGAGTTTCACGTGGTTTTACACACATAAAAGTAACTATTGATACATCAAAACACATTCCAACATCGCATGCACTTAAATACAGTTTTAAAGTGTGACCTTCACCCCACAAATATTTTTATGAAAAACCATACACCAAATGTAAAACACCTTTGCACAAACTACCCAATTTAATTGAACAAAAACAAAATCTTATGAAAAAATTTAAAAGAAGTCACTTGGAATCACCCACTAACCCACACTAAACCTTATTTTATAACCAAATGCGCATGGCTCCATGTTAAATATATAATTCGAACTAATTTGAAAGATTAATAAGCTAAACACATTATTTAAAAATCACAAACTAACTTGATATGTGTTTTTAGCAGAAAGAGAACAAAAAAATATAATCATGATACCAAAAAATTCATAGAAAAATCAATATTCAGATAAGATCAGCATAGCATTGTGAAAAGTAATTAAATAATATGATAAATTAATTAAATATTAATATTAATTAATCAAATAATAATTAAACGTAGAAACACCTAACTCGGCATAGAGAATCAAAATATTTCAGTGTGAATCTACCACTGCATGCCAAATGCACCATGAACGACACTATTTTAACTTAAAACAAAACATCCGACCATTTATACCATAATCGAACCAAAAGGAAATCCAAAACCCTAAACGTAACTTAAAAAAAATGAAAGAACAAAAAACAGAGGTATATCTCACCTATTAAAAGGGTTTTGAGAATCGGTCTGAGTGATATGGAGGGGGCTGGAAGGTGTCGCATCAGTGAGGATGTCAGAAAAGTGGTGCACGATAGGTCTGGTTCACCGGATAGGGTGAGGAGGGTGGCACGAAGGCGCATAGAAGGGGATGGGGATGACGAATGGTCATGTGACAGGAAAGAGGAGAGGAAGCAGACCATACCAGAGGTGATGCGTTTTGGTGGGAGTTGTGTGAGGGGTTAGGTGTCTCACGTGCAGATGTGTTCCGTTAGAGGGGCATCGACCGGTGGAGGAGAGGCGGAAAAAAGGGGTGGGCCAAAGAGATCTTATTATTGGAGGGAGGGTGCGCCAACTAGGGCTATCCAGAGGGCAGGGTCGCGAGCATGGATGAAAGGGGGAAGAAAGAAGTTGCATGGATAGGTAAAAGAATTAATGGGGGAAAGAAGAAAAAAAGAAAACAAATAAAGAGAGAAAAATAAAACCTAAATGAAAATATAAAATGACTACAATTAATAACAATAACAATAACAATAATAGTAATAATATTATTATAATTTTATAATTATGGAAAATATTTTATATAAACAACCTGACTAAAATAATGATGATGTTAACAATGATAATAATAATAATAATAACAATAATTACCTTAATCATATTATTATTATTTTTATTGTTATTATTTTAAACAGTTCTAAAATAATTTCATTTTTATCAGTCACTTATATTTTCATTTGGTCAACAAACTAATTAACCATGCACCAAGTAGGATACATAGTGGTATGGTGAAGAAACAGGTCTATGACCATGGCTTGAGCATGCGCTTGACATTACCATACCAAACCTCTTGCTTAACAGAAAAACATAATTACTCTCGTCAGGTCAGTTCCACACCTCAACCAAGCAAATTTACTGCCAAATGAAAATAACAAAATAAAAATAACAATTTCTATTGATTTCCTACTGTGATGATACATATCATATTAATACATGAATCAAGGAATACATAGTTAATGTATTGTCTTAAAAGATGAAAATGTAGAGGCCTTATGAGGGACTTATACATATATGGATTTCTTGGATGCCCTCATAAAGAGTATGACCCTTTCAGTGAATATATCACAAATGAGTAACCACTAAGGGGTTCCTCTTCACTATATTGGTATAATCATAACCATTATCTAAACCCATGTGAGCCATGCCTAGTTAGAGAAACAATAGATTTTGGCAGATCAGAATCAACGCACGATAACATATTTTCATGGGGCTTACACATCAAAGTCTCACATTGAGATGTATGATTTCCAGCCACATGGAGGATAGGAAATGGAATCTATGCCTTATAAATACACAATATGTAACATAGTTTTAACATGAATTATAGTCATCATATTTCAATGTTTCCCTATCCAACTAATGGGTTTGATGTATTTGAGGATATGTTTGGGGCTTAAATATAAAATGATTCCCACATGTGATCCCACTTTCATATGTATATGGATGATGAAGGTTGTTATAATGATCAGAAAATTTTGTTCTTTAAGTATTAAATATTTTAGATATGTAGGGAGATACAATAGGTTGGATGACTAGTGGAGCTCCGGTGTTTGGATGGTGACCTACATATTTTTTCTACACCATAATCAATGTTCTTGTAGTTTTATTTTCTCCATTATCTACAAATTAATGTGGAGGTATGATATCATCATGGAGTATAATGTGTCCCAATGGTTAGAATATATGAAATTTGGTGGTATTTACACCTAGGTAGATGCCATTTGGATCTTGAGCATTAAGATTGAGTCCTATATATCATTTTTGGATATGAATTAGAGTTCACATTTTTTAGTCACCCCAAACCCCATTTATTATTTAGGGTGGGAGATCTCACATGGATACATAATTGTTATCCATGTGTTTTTAGGAATTGTAGAGGACTATACTAGAGTGGATTCCCATTTCCATATTAATTAAATATCTTATATTAAATAAATAGAGATGTTGACCATGAAATTACACTTGGATATTCTTAGTGTGACATATAAATCCCATTTAAGAGCATGAAACAAATAGGGTTGAAAGAGTACATAAAAATACCCCAATAAAGACACTCTTTATTTAATATGGATGTGGCTAAGGGTTCTGGTAATGGGGTGCATATGGAATAATTTTGAGTGTTTCTTCTATATTATGTTTTTATGTCCTAGGGAATTTTTCCTACATATCTCGATTTTCTACTTCTCATAACTTGATTAACATCCCAACTTGTTTGAGGTGTGAGTTTGACATGGCATACACATCAAAACGTATCAACCTTACATGTTAATAATGATTCAAATTATCAATTATGAAATGTACATCTTCATTCTAATGGTAAGCTAATTTTTCTAGTGCATATTCACATGAACATGTAAGGCATGTCTAGGATCTTTCAAATGCATAACTGACTTTTCTGAGATGTATCACATGACCAATGTGATTTTCCAAAGATTTCATCACATTACCAACATAAGTTGATCAATGCCTATATAATGATCAATTTGACATTCCAAGGGTGACCAAGAACAC
Organism: Viscum album; assembly: GCA_963277665.1. Classification (NCBI taxonomy): domain Eukaryota; kingdom Viridiplantae; phylum Streptophyta; class Magnoliopsida; order Santalales; family Viscaceae; genus Viscum; species Viscum album. Next base: position 1,194,356,594 of record OY728133.1, read on the forward strand.
ATATAGACTAGTAAAAAATATTGTGATCACATGACCATAATTTAATAAAGTGGCCGGGTCTCATGAAAATGTTTATGATCTCATGCCTTCCAAAAGTTCATGTTTCATGCCCTAAGAGATCATAAATCATGACCACACGAATATTATATTTATTGAAGAATAGTTAGTGATTTCTAGGTTCAATTCATAGCTATACCTCCTAAGGATTGTATGAAAAGAGAGGGAATTCCCAGGGGTTTTCATCTATATCATGGCCATATACATGTCAAGGGGTTTCAACATGATAGTATAACATGAATATTGATTATTCATGTGATCACATGACCATATCGGTTTATTATGATGGGGTTTTAAATCATATGCATGGGATTTTATATTGATGTGGTATTCATGGAAAAGGGTGAATCGTAAATAGAGAAGAGGTGTAAATGGTGTATAGAATTCATGTCCTCAAAGTTTTATTTTCATGGATAAGGAACTGTGGGGGTGATTCATGTTGGAATCCATAACCAAAATTGCATGCAAGCATCGTAAGACCCTGGGTTTGTGGACTCAGGAGACTGAGGGTTCATGTGATCTCTTTCTCAAGACTATATAGAGGTATCACAAATCCACAAGTTATCATGCAACTCGATAGATAATGTCACGTAGGGGGGTACACATGATAGGGAAGCATGCCCATGGAAGGTCATAGATGAATTGTGACACTATTTCGTAGTGGATTAATGTGATATTATGTTTTCATATGGCCAAAATGTATTAAAATGATTACATGATTGGTTCTTATTGTTGAATTCTACGTGGATCTCTCACAATGAAGATATCGGGGTTACCTAGAGGTATCATCTCGAAGGAGATAGTTGATGCTCACTCTCAAAGATTTATTCATCACTTATATTTCTTGGCCTCTCTATTTTTTCCCCTGCCTCACATGTATGTATTTTTTATGGGTATTAGGGGTTTGTATTGGTTAACGCAGCTGAGGGTAGCTCCATTTTTCTTAGTGAATATTTTTCATGTATTGGCTGAATGTGGTGGAGGATTCACATGATCTATATATGGGAGTCTCACAGGATGTGAATCACATTATTCTTCATACGAATCCATGGGGATTCCCAAATGAATTCTATTAATTGTCATAATCCCATCACATGATATTCAGAAACACTTGTGATGGAATTTACGTGTCTATCTTATTTTCTTCATGAATAGTGCACAATGTACACATGATGATAGTGGTAATCCTTGGCATGTTTCATATGATGTAACCTAACCTTGTGATAGATCAGTGGCATTTTCCTATGATCAATTGATCCATCACGCATCTTGTGATGGATTGATGTGATAATTGATCATATTCGCTTGAAGAAAATATGAATCCAAGTCATGGAGATTTTGAGAATGATTTAGATATCTAAAAGTTTATCATTTTTGAATGAAAAAATGGTGGTATTTATATTTTAGGATCATAATAATGACATTGAGTATGACTCATGATGTCAAACTAGGGGTATCTTAGGAGAGGCTAGTAAGAAGTGGCTGAAGGCTATCACATTAATCGATTAAATGGTTCAAATATCTTTGATTATATAGAGGTGATTATTTAAGTATTTTTTAGGAAGAGGAATATTGTCCCTATATGAAAGCATCCAACATTGATCATCTGGATGGTTTGGATCTGCCTAATTATACTATGTGTTTTATCAACTTCTTGATCTAGTAGAAGGATCGACACCCACAAATCACGCATCCACTACCCCAACTACTGCACATTCCCATTGCATAGCCATACTTGGAACACAAGAACCATGCTCCTATGTGTGCACCATATGAGCTCTACTCACCCACATCCATACTGCTCAAATGGCTAGTTGGATAGCTTCTAAGACATGGTTGAGTCCTACCCCTCCACCTACTCATGTTAAATATAGAATGCTAGTTGGCCTAGCTAGACCCATTTCGTTGGGAAAAGGTCCCCATAAATACTTTTAATATTTATCTTTTAAAATTTATACAAATAGGGGCCAACATAAATTCCATTTTAAATTAAAACGAAAAACCATTCATCAATAATTTATTTTTTGAGACTTTCATTCTAATTATATTGGTGTTTTTTATATATCCTTCACACAAATGATTTCATCAATGGAAAAGTGCATCTCACACAATTATGGTTGTCTTCAAAATGTATCCATTAGAATTAGATTCATTTGGAACTAAAAGAGTCCAATTACAAGGTAAATGTATAGAACTATTTTTTATATATGAATATCTGACTGTCTATAATATTTATCCCCATGATAGGATATGTCCAGCGGGTGTTCATGAAGGGATTTTTAGTAGTATCAAGCTATGAATTTTGAAAATTCGTGATTAAACTTACTTTAAATCATATGGATCAACAAATACCACCATCCATTATGTAATACCAAGTAAAACCACCCATATGGATTTGACGTAAGGTACTTGTACATTGATACATATCCCATTAGAATGGGAATCAATATGTATGTTCTTCTAAAAAAAATCATGTACAGATCAAGATTATACATTGGGAAAATAGGTTAACATATGAGGAACATTTTGAATAATGCCAATATATAGATATATATTGTACATTGGAAGGGGAATGTTATTTTTTTTATATGAAACCCTATGTAGCAACCCATTTCTTGTTGGATATGTTTCAAGAATAATCAATGATATCAATCCTTTTTGACATAACAAATAAACCCAAACACCTAGATTTTAGTACTTAATATATAACCGCCTTTTCTTGATAAATTTTCATAAATTCGCACTAAGATGGTATTTCTGGTAGATGTAACTGCTCCAGTTCCATTGAAATAACATTTTTAAAAAAATAATAATTTGTAAAGATATATGCCGTAGAGGAAGAATTCTCTAATTTATTCCAAAGTTTATGGACATAGATAAAATATCTTTATCTTTAATAGGGACAAGTAGTGGTCCCTATAATAATTATATCTCTTAATTTTATTTCCTTAAAAATTTCCCAAGAATTATATAGAGGAAGACATAGTGATTGTGAATGTGGATTTTGGTCAGGACTCCCTCTTAAATTATATTGGCATGAATGTTTCTGACCATGTACATAATATAAATGATCAATATTTCTGGATCAAAGAAGATTAATGTCTAGAGATTAGAGACATGAATTTTTATTTGGATTCCATTTTGGTGTTTTTACCCTAGTAATATTTTTTCCTCCTTCATTGGATTATTTTATTGTCTCAAAAATGTGAACATAATTTATTTTAGTTAAGGTAATTCTACTTTGGACCTTTTATAGTTGGTAGTTTAGAGTATTATAGCACAACAATTTTATTTCTATTATTTAGGGTACTCTATATCTAACCATATGGTGTAGTAATTTAGGGACATTTTTTTTCAAAAAAGATGTTGTACTAGTTTAGTGACATGTTTTGTCCTTCTGTCATCGTATTTTAGAGTCTTTAACCATGGACCTTCTGTTACTATGGATTATTGTCACTTATCACAAACTATATGATGCAATAGTTTATGGACATTTAGCTTTATCCATTAATTGTTGATGCTTAAAGTTTTCTAGATCAAAACATCTATTGTCATGTTTTAGGGTAATTTATATCATAACATCTATTTCTATAGTTTAATGTCCTATGGCATGTACATTCTGCTGCTGTAGTTTAGGGTCTCTTCAAAAGAAATATTTATTGTTGTATTTTATGAAATTCTTAGTTGTAGGGAAATATGGGTATTCATGAAGGGTTAAAGATCCCTACATACTTTTTTTTATTCTAAAAAATTGGCATACATGAAGGATTTAGTTACCCTTAATTCGTAGTTGATATTCTAATGACTAGATGTTCATGAACTTTTCTAACACCCTGTGTTCTTTTAGAAATCTTGATGGATTATTATTTATGAAAGGAAATGACACCCTACTTCTTATCTATGATTTTTTTATGTATGGTAAAATAAATGTAATGTTATTTCCACTAAGATAGTTCAAATAAGAGTCTTGTAAGTCACATATCCATCAGAATAAATTTCAGAACATTGAATGGTGAATATTTACTAGGATAACACATAGAACCTTAGGGTGTTGAGTTCTACCATGGTACTATCAGGTGTTATACAGATATGTGTTCATTACATAGAAGTAAGATATTCCTCTAGTCAGTAGTTTATAATCTTCTTTTTTTGTGCCCAAAGGTCTTACATGCATCTCCATGTAAAGGGTATCACCACTCTTTTCCAAGTGCCATAATTAATTTTTAATGATTTAAATGTCTTGACAATGAAGTGGTGTATAGAGAAATTTACTTTTCAGGAAGGGTCTTGGAACCATAGTGAATATTAGTATTTGGGTTTGGAGGATTCATCCCTATGATTTTTGGTTTTGATTTATATAGTGTATTCCATAAAAAGGTCAAGAATGGAGTGTTTCATTCCTTCTTTGATAAACGGAACAATATATAGTGATCTAATACTGGGGATGCCAATTCCACTTGATTAGTTTGGTAATGGGAATTGAAAACCATGGTCTAAAAATATCTGAGCTAACTATATTTGGTAATATAAAATTATAGGTCCCCTATTGATGATTGAAGGAGCCTATAATGTTCCATGAAGTCAAGTCAATAGTTCCTGGGATTAATCAAGATATTTTTGGGATGCAAGGGCCCATTTGAACGATATAGTCTGAATTACAAGTCTACTATAATTAATGGGCCAAGAGAATATAATTACAAGGTCCACTGGGTTCCATTAAAAGGATATCAACTCAACAAACTATTTTTTCTAGCTCCGACTGGAAAGGTTCGAATGGGGTTTATGAAAAATCTAATATTCAAGACATCTTTGAGACGATTAAAGGTTATTAACCACCTATTTAACATGTTATTGTTGTGAGGATATATATAATATCATTAATCTATCATTTTTCATGATTGAGGGGTCTAGTGGACATGGAATGGATTTTAGTAGGGAAAAAATATGTCCCCATGACAATTATTCCTCATTCACATATGACCTAAAATTTTTATATACTTTAGAGATGAATATTTTTGTGAAAGAATAATTTATTTTTCTTAATATTCACTTTGTGTGTTTTTATCCTTACATGTTTTATGTATCTTTTACAAGTACTTTTTTAGTCTTATAGATTTGACCATCAATTGATGATATTTATAGTCCAAAATATTTGACCAAAGTGTATAAAATTTTTGTTCTTGAAGTATGTAGTCCTAGTATAAGGGAACTATTAGAAAATAGACTAATTAGGATACCCATGGTTAAGAGTACTCCAACATTCATTTGACTGGGAAATGAAGTGGTTGTAAATTAGGTCTCATGGTTTTCATGGAATGTGTAATGATATTGGACAATCATTACTAGGATTTCCTAGGATACCTTGAGATTATAAGTTCTACCACAGTGATGTCAGGCTCACAATGATGATATATACCTTCTTATATGGTCAATATGTCTCTATTTGGTAGGTAAAATCCATTTATGCATCAATGAAAAGGTCAAAAAAGGATATATCTTTTTGTTTCTAAGGGCCATGAAGGTTTCTTGGATTCACGAGGCACTCAAGATATGAATTTTGATTTATAGGTTTAGGTGATAATAATGAATGACCAATAAACCCCATTAGTTGGTTGAAAGGGGTTAGGAACCTATCATCCTCTTGTAATTGAATATTTTGGGTGATGGGTTTTACATTTTATTGTCACTTATTGGGGATGTCTTTATCTTATTGTTTAATTTCATGAAATAAGGACAATTTCCATGCTTTTTAATGGAATGTGGTAAGGACAATTATTTCCTTTTAGTTTAATGACACATAGTTAGTTTGTTTTGTAATTGACATGAAAATTATACAATATATACTTAGAGACACACACTGTTTATGGAAATTAAGATGTAGGGAGAATATTTTATCCCCACATAGGGTTATTGCTGGGAATCCATATTCTAGAGCCCTTCTTGAAAATATTTTTCATATGTGTAGGTATGTCATGTGTAGATCCTACTCATGCATAGGAAAAGAGAACATGAATGACTCAAACCTCTTTAAAAATAGGTATATGATTATATTATAGACATTTCAAAGTGAATATATTTTTATTATATTTAACATTAGGTTTATAGTACAAGGTTATCGATATGAGTTGTGTATTAGTAATGATGACTAGAGAAGCTTTCTAGGTTTCCTAAGCTAAAATTATCCACACTCAGTGTGATAAAAAATGGAAAACTGGGAAGTCAACTATTCCATGTGATAATGGGTCTCAAATAGCTCACCCAATTTTTCCAGTCTATATATTGTTCGATGTGAAATGTTATCATTCCATTTGTTTTGGATGAACATTGGATTTGAGATCAGGGTATCATCATGTACCATAAAATTATATGAATCAAGCCACACAGAGAACATTCATAGAATCTATATTCATAGGTCAAGCCTATATGTAGGGATGGGTGTTTTTTTATCACATATGGATGTAATAATTATTCATATTGGAGTCACTAGATATATTGTTTTGATAGGAATAAATCTACATGTAGTTATTGAATTTGAAAATCTCTATAAATTTCTGACCCATACAGAGTGGGGAATTATTCTCATTGATTGTTCCAGTTTCTCCGATGATTAGAGTTCCTAGAATCACTACATATCATCTAATTATAGTAATCTAGTAACCCATAGTTCTTGAAAGAGAAATCTCCATATAGGTCTTACATTTATATTGAGGGGGTATTGTTCGAGTTGACTGTTATAGATGGACATTGGATAAGAGACATGGGAATCATTATGTATCATGTTATGATAGAAATCAAGACATACATAGTTGTTGAATGGGTAACTATCCACATTGTTCTAACCCATACATAGAGGTATGGATTTTTCCCATTGATTATTATAACTTGACCAAATATTTGAGATATGTGTATCTCTACATATCCTACATTGATAGAAATCAAACAACATGTAGTTCTAGAATGGGAAACAATATTTTCAGGTATATCCCATGCATAGAGGGGAGATTTTTTCTCACTGGTTAATATATAGATACCCTATATTATACATATGAGAATCACTACATATTTGGGGATGTCATGAGTCAATCCTCGTGTAGTTATTCTATGAGAAGCTCTCTGTGTAGGTTTGAAAAATTCACAAATGAGGAAATATTTCTGATTGATTTTTGTAGTTGGAGCCAGAATTAGAGATCTTTGTGTCACAATATATAATTTTGTGATAAAAATCAATCCATCTATGTTTCTTAAATGGAAAACTCTTTACACTGGTCTATCCCATATGTGGAGGGGGAAGTATTGATATTTATAATTGTAGTTTTACCTAGGATTTGAGATACATGTTTCACTATGTATCATGTGATGAATGGAATAAATCCATACATAGTCCCTAAATAAGAAACTCTACCTCAAGGGATGAACCATATATAGAGTTAGGTATTGTTCCTATTGATTTTTATTGCTAGATCCAGGATTTTATATCTGAGTATCACTATTTTTGTAATGTTTGCAGCTGAAGCCTCATTTTATTATATAAACCAATAAAAATACCTATTTTTACTAGGTAATGTGAGACCCATTACATACCCCGAAGGCTTATGGGCCTGACATCCCATTTTTTGGCCCAAAGGGCCCTTTGGTGAATAGTACTACTACAGTACAAGGGATACTATAGTACTATCACCACTATAGATCCTTGTATATTACCTCCACCACTATAGTTCCATGATATCTATAGTTCCACCATTGTTATTGTTCCCTTCTACAGTACTACTAATGTACTAATAAATTCTTGCCTTCTTATAATTGATCATGGGACTTTTGGATGCCAAGAAAGAGCCTTTACTGGTGAATAGTGCTACAATTGTAGCCAATTTTCATAGTGTATTATGTGATAAAAGGTATAAAGCTACACATATTTCAAGAAAAACCATGCAGATTAATGTGACACATTAAGGATGTTTGTTCCCTAACCTGAAAAAGAAATATTTATTCTAGACCCATGACTAGATATGATGATGTCTATATATATCCTGCAATTCTAGGAATGAAGACACCATTAGTTCATGAATGGATGTGTGTGAGGATAACAAGACAAAGATAATGGTCTTCTCATACGGGGTCCATGGTAATATGATGTTTTATTTTAGTCAAGATACATCAACCATGCTGATTAATTTCTTGTGGAAATGAAATATACTGTTCCTTTTTTATTTCATTCATCCAGAAATATAAAAACCATATCATGAACTGATATTAATTGATCATTTCAGAAATCTCTTACCAAAATTCATAATTCCTTGTGATCTATGCTCGGTGTGGGAAACAAGGAATGGAAAAGACTTCTCCCACTATATAGAGTCAATTAATGGAAATGAAATGGTTGTTTTGTATCATACGGTGGATGGTCCCATATATATGTTATAGGAAGACCTACACATCTTATTATAATTATAGTGAATTTTTATATAGATATAGAAATCCATTCATTTCTGTGTAATGCGGGAAGGATGACCACTATGATAGTAAATGTTATGCAGTAAGGATGAACGTGACTCAACATTTAGAAAGACCATACATTGATACATTAATGAAGAAATGGGTGTTAGTATATCCAACAATGGTATGAATTAATCCACACATAGTTCTAGAAAAAACAATGTAGTTTAACATCACATGGTATGGTCATTGTCTATGCATTTTAATACCATTTTGTGGATAAAGGATACCTGATGTCAAAATGATGAAGTGGTCATTGTCTCATAGTCTTATTTCTTATGACTGGGATGAATATATTGTGGATGGACCAATTATTTTGGATTTGGGTGTTAATACATGTCATGTTATAACAAGAATCAAACCACACATATTTATTGGATGGGTAATTCTTTATGTGAATCATACACACACACGAGGTTTTGGGAATTTCATTTATATTTTTCATTTATATTACTTGTATAAGAAAAACCATTTAGGATCCAATTCATTCCATTAAGATTAATGTTATGTGGTGATGATGTTTTCCTTACAGTTTAACATCATTCTGTAATGACAAATTCCGTATAGTTTAACTTCATGCGATTAGTACATGTTCTATACAGTTAAACGTTATGGGGTATGGATGTGAGACATTATGCAGTCTAATGTCTTTCTTCCAAGTCCTATTCAATACAGTTTAACATCTTGTACTTAGTATATATTGTGTAGGTTAACGATGCTTGACAAGGATGAATGACATTCTAGTTTAAGTTCATGCTTCCACAACTTCATCCATATAGTTTATGATCATGTGGTCAGGATAAGTAGTGTGGTGTAACATCATGTCTCTATATTGATGTATCATGACAAGGGTTAATTATCCAGCTTGTTTTCTACAAACCTCTATGGTCATGTATTAATTCCTGGTGATTCATAGTCAGATTAGGGTTTAGATTGGGGATTTTTGTGTAATTCTAATCAGACACATATATTTGTTTCCTTTGAAATGAAATTTATATAAATTTTAACATAAGGGGAATGGAAACAGTAATAAATGTGGGATGAGGGTATTTCTCTATTCCTATATTTACCAGCCCGATCTCATTGATTTTGGTGTAGATTCCTTCTCCAAATTCATGGGGAGTATTCCTAAGGTCATACATTTCGTTATCCACCTTTGATTAGATAGAGTCATTTTCATAAATGGTAGATAATTCAAGGATGCATCTATCATTTTCAAGGTTAGAGAGTCCATCGGAAAAAACATAGTCGTACAAAAAATCTAGAGTCATTTTAGGGAGATTCAAGAGATGATTATTTTTATCGACAATGTGACTTGGTATTGGAGAGCCTAGAAATATGTGATTAATCTTTCTTCAACTAACAATTTTATAGGTATAACATAGTCATTATCGATCACTCCCAAGGGATTCATAGGGGTAGTCTCCTAGACATTGTTTATTTCATCTATATGTATATGAGGTTGTTCATCCATTTTTCTTTGGGGGGTAGATTCATATATATTGAATCCATATAACCCAGATCTCCTGAGAATGTTTTTTATCTAGGGAGGTGATTAATATCAAGAGTTTGGGACTGAGACATTATGAGGCATCCTACATATCCTTTTTTATAATAGTAATTAAAACCCACATCATTCATTAAACCCATTCATTTTAACATTATATGTAAATGACATATATATATATGAAAATGGGTACCTAGTATTTGACCTCTATCCTTGAGTATGTGACATTCATATCTTTGTTATATCATGAATCAAAGTTACCATAGTTAGTTCTTGATATTGTGACTTTCAGAAAGGTAAAAACCATTGTATGTGGTGTAATTATATCATGATAGTGATTGGGGATTACACACTGTGGTTTTCCTGGATGGTGGATATTCACTATTTCAATGTTGAGCTCATTGAAACTCCCATTGTACACAAGATATATGCTTGGTTTGGGAAGAAAGTGATAAAAATTAATCAGACTAATTGAATATGAATAGAGGGAATGTGTGTTGGGAAATCACATTGTATTCTTCACATAGTGGTTGGGCCATAGGAAGGTGCCCTATGTATCCTAGATATGGTAGGAATCTAGGTCATCGTAGTTATTATGATCAGGAATAATAGACTGATGTTTCCATTATTTGTGGGGGAATATCTTATTTTGTCACATATCAGGTCCTACTCAATGTGGTTTCCCTTTTCCATTGGGAATATTATATTATTCTTCTAATTGGGGATTACACACTACGGTTTCCCTTATACGAGGGATATATCATATTGTGTCATTGGTCGGGGGAAACACACTATGGTATCCCTTATATGTGAGATATATCAAATTATTCCTCTTATCCGGGCTTACCAAATGAGGTTTTCAATGTACTCATGATATATCATAGTATACCGATGTTCGGTGCTTACACATTAAGGTCTCCCTTTTATGCAGGATATATCATATTGTAACATTGATCGGGGTATACACAATGAAGTTTCCACTATCCTTATAGAGACATGTGACATGAATGATATGATCATTGTGACTCCCTAACCACATGTGAGCTATGCTCGATGTGAGAAATAATAGATAGAAAATAAACAGTCTCACAGCTTGTGGATGAAAACCTTGACTACCCTATTAATCTTTTTAATATGGATCATGGGCCTTAGGAAGAAATCATATGTATCATATTTTTATAAATAATCATAGTCATCATAGATAAATTAGTCAAGGACTACAAACTAATGTTTCCCTTTATGAAGGATGGAAAAGGTTATCAAGTAATGGGATGAACAATTGACATCGCAGGCAAGTCTTCCTGATATGAATTTATTATCTAAAAGAAATTACTTGATTTTATACTGTAAATGTAGGAGGTTGTTTGTATGACATTTCACAATATAATTTAATGATCCATTTGACTTGTAAAAGGGACATCACATTACTTGGATGACATGATTGAAGGTAATCACATGACCAATGATTCTTCTCCAATGGACATCACCATACATAAATGGCATATCTTGGAAGCTATTACATGATCTAGACCAACATGATTAGTGGGTGTGGCATGATCCAAATGATTTTTTCATGTGTCATCCTGAAAGATGAATGAACACAAGGACGATATCATAAGAGTCAACGTGACATGTTTGGAAGGTGTCACATGTCCGGGATAAATTTTATGGGTGTCATTATGTATGTCTAATGAAATGTATGGGGGATGTCCTAAGAGCCACCTGATATACCCGAAAGGAATTGTGAGATATGTCTAGATTGTTTAGAGGATATCGGGAGAGCCTGTTGACTTGTCATGATCCCATCACGAGACTTAGATAACAAACACTACCTCCAGCTTATAATCTGGGTGACACATTCAAAAGACATTTTGGGCTCTGTATTTCGATCCAAGAGGGTTTATCGAGACTAGGGTGTCACAACCGGGGGTACCATGTGCCTCAGATTGACATTTCCAATGAGAATTCATGTGATCCAAATAGTATACCAATGTTGTGTTTTGTGATTTGGGTGGAATGTCCCAATGTTTTTTCATAACCCTGGTGGATTATATGAATCAAATGAGAATTAGTGTATTTGATTTTTTTTCATAATTCTCCTATTTTTTATTCTTGGTGCGAATATATTATTACATATTACATAGATTTGACCAGTGTTATCAAGTTTTTGTTCATGCATGATTTAGTAGGTGTATATGATGTTCTTCACTTGGCCCACTAGTATTCTATCGTGTGATCTATGAATTGTCACATGAAGTGCCAATGTATACTAAATTATCACTCCATTTTTTATCTAGATATTTCTTAATGAAAAAAATTATTGGTCTCAAGATCATCCACTATGACAAATCATCCCTAATGACTAGGTACACCGGTGTAAGGTTCCAATGAATATTCGATGAATTTTTCATTCAGGGGGGTATTTATATTCATTTCCAACCAAATTATTCACCCCTTTGTGTAGTTCATATCACATAAATCCAGTTTTGAGTTGGTTGAGGGATTTCATGTTAGGGTTTTGTGAGGTTTTATCGTAGGTTATTCTAGGAGCATGACATGATTTTCATCAACCATGAGATCATCCTATCAATATCTCATTTATTGGATTATGTCCAATTAAAGGGATCTTTCGAAGTCACACAAACCAAAAATGATCCTGTTTATTGTTAGGAAAACATGTCTATGGACATTCACAAGATAAGGATGCATACTAAAAGCCTTTTGTGTGGCATATGATTCCTTGGATGAGATATACCGCGGGACAAAGATGGCATTCTAGGGGGAATTTTTTCATATCAAACTGACTGTTCATGGGGTCTTACATGATTTTGTTGGTGTGTCGTATAGGTTTCACGATGGCAAGAGTATTACTTAATTTATCTTTTATTTCAAATATCATTTCATAGGGTATATTTGGAATTGATTTTTGATTTATTTTTTTGGAGAAAATCATTATCCCTAATAGTGATTCTTCATCATTCAAACAAATTTTCTTGTGAAGATGAATGAATATTTCATGGATAATTCTATATAATAGTCCTTAGAACATGATAGGGAGTGAAATTATGCCCTGACACATCCAAATCCCATCACCTGATGAGGGTTAAATTTATGTTGGATCCTGCATGGTGATGTGGGCATGTTTCTAGGGGATTGTGGTGTCTTGAAAATCACCTGGGGTGTATCACATAATTTTTATGACTATATGAAGATATTATATTTCCTGTTATTATTTCAATTTCTTATTTTAAAAATTATTTGGATCTTAGAAAGTTGAATTTTTATTTTCAAATACAATCGTTATACCTTTCTATAATGTGTTGTGTTACCAATAAAAGGTCTTGTGGAGATGCGCAATCATTATCAGGGAAAAACCATTATATATTCCATGGACCCAAATGGGAGCACCTTAATTCTTAGACACATCCAAAGGCTTTTGCATGAAAGGGGTGATATGTTTGTGGTCTCTTGAATTCTATTTTTCAAACCACCAAGGAATTTGATGTAAATTTAATGACAACTAGAGGCTCCCATGTTTTGGATATTCTCATCCTATTTTCCATAGTGTTTTTGATGTCTTGTAATACACATATCACCATAAAATTTTCATGACCTGTGGGAGATAGTCTGGATCCCTCCACATGATTAGTTATTTTCTAGGATGACATCTCATGGATAAGGATATATTTTCAAAAGTACTTCACATGATCTTTTACAGGATCTTGGATAAGAGTTACCCTATGAATGACCTTATACTGGTCATGGGATCATATATCTCACAGAGGTTTACATGATATTTATGATCATGGAAACAACACTATTCATTTACATTGGTGGTGAATTAATATCTAGATTCAGTTGTTAACTACCTTTTTTATATATCAATACACAATTGGTTGTAGATAAAAACTCCCACCGCCCCTCAAGAGTGATGTTTGTGGGGACAAGGGCTTGGTTCTTCGAAAAATAAATAGCCACCTGAGGTTTTTTTTTCTACAAATGGTGTCTTAGGAATAATTTTGGTATTTTGAGAGACATTTGGTATTCTATGGAATTCCCTATAAATAGGTTAAAAGAGAGATGTTCATTCATAAGATACTGCATTTCCCAAAGTTCTTGATCCTTGCCTCCATCATGTAACCCTTTCACAAGACCCTTCCGTATGAACCGATATCGAGATCCATTCACGAGACCTTCTCATGAGAACCACTTATAAAGATCTATTTTTCTTAAGTTATTGTCCAAATCAACCACAATCTAAATTTTTGAAGTTTTTTGAACATTAGTCATAGGGATGTGTAGCTTTCATTGATGGTTTCATGGGTTCTTCTTTCTCAATTGCATGATCCATTTCGTATATTTTATGGCTCCTGTGACTACTTCAAGTTCATGAAATGATAATTTTATAAGGGTTCATGTGATAGAACAATGTTTTATAGGGAGATGTGGTCAATGAGAACTTTATGTACAAGTCAATTCAAGAATCTTTTATGCAATAAGAAATTCAATACTGGTTCATTTGATTCACATGAAGTTGTTGAAAGATTATTTAATTCCTTTGTAAATATTTTATTTTATTTGTATTACATATTCTTCTAATGATAGTTCATTTGTATGTATCTTTAATCATAATTATCACAAGATTTATATCAACTTGTAAAAGGTAGTGATGACTCGTTTCAATGATATTGGAATAAACATGTAAAATATGTTCCACGATAATTCAATGTCATTTCAGATGATTTTGGTATATTTGATGGGTGAAAACCTATCAGTTATCACCTTTTAGATTTTATACCCCTTTGTGGGATTGATATTATTAATGAAAATCTTATTCATCTTTCTTAGTTAACATTCATACCCTCTTAAGAAGATCATACAACTGATAAAAGTTTTCAGGAGAACATCCCATGGTGGGGGGATATTTTGTCTTCATGGGAGAACTCAATGATGGTATATAATGATGTTCATTCCCACATATATTAATGGGAACAATATGTAACATGATACAGATGTTTATATGTACTTCCTCACATTGTGTATTTCTACCTCCAACCAAATATTTGGGTGGGTTCCAAGCAACAACATTTGATCAGGGGGTAGCTTTAGAATTGATTTGAGTTGGATCTTCTTGGTATAATTCATTTCTTCTAGATTTACTGAGGAGTTGAATCAAATTGTTATGAACGTAGATGCATTGGTCTCGCTTACACTTTCTTATTGAAGAAAGGGTATATTGATGCACATGTTCAGTCACTGGAGTTCTGACAGAAACATGTTACACAAAACACAAATAATGGTGGGTGTTTGCCTATAGATATTTAGAAGATATATGGTACCACCATATTGGAAGGTATTTATGAAATTTTTTCCCAATGTGGTCCACTAGGGATAACATAATAAGGACTCCTCCACTCACCCAAGTACTTATCAGGCTGGCTAAAAAGGCCTTCCAGGAGGGGGAACTTCCTAAAGCATATATCTCATTCAAGATATGGGTGAGATACTTAATCAAGAAGGCATACTCTAAGATATAATTGAAGAGGATTAAATACAATCCAATGATTGAATCTTGTAGTGTGTTGGGCACTAATTGGATGATGGTTGAAGATGGAATGATTAATGAATGGGAATGGGAAGTTCTCCTTGGTGTTGACTAGGCTATACTACTATTTGGCTTCCACACCATGTACCTGAGTGGGTACATACATCCAATAAAATTAAAAGGCTGATTCTGAGTTTCCAAATTAATGGTGGAGACCTCCATGGTAGGTGAGAGAACATCAGTTTAGAAATAATTTTATTGACCAATCATTAACACCTTCTAAACCATTATTACAATGGGTAAATCCCTTTATAGGATTAGGGGAACTTTTCATGTATTATAGGGTCAGATATGGGAACATCTATGAGGATACAAATATCTGAACATTTAGGGTGTTCTCAAAGTTTATTTCAAACCATTTCAGCTCATTATTAGTGGGGTAAGACATTTCACATTAATGGTTCATGACTCCATAACATATATGATTTGTTTTGACCATTTATCCCTCAGACCATATAGACCAGCGATGACAGGTGATATGGTTGATACTGGTAAGGACATTCTTGAGTCCCATGCCTATAAAACATTTTTACATGTGGGTGTACTTTCCACCTGCATTGTTGGGGGCCTTCTATTGGAATGGTATGCACCCAGATATTTAGCCATCAGTTCTTATATTTCTAGTCAAGATGTCCCCTCTTTATTTATGTTCTATCAAAGGAGTATCTTATTTTTCGTTTCTAATTTTCTTTAATGTTTCCAAAGGTAGAAACTCATGCTAAGATAACCCTCTAGCCCTATGATGAAGCAATTGGTTCATCCTATAATTATTATGAAGTTTGGATTCACCAATATCCCAATGGAATGTTATCTATAATTTTTAATCAAATCATCTATGTTACCACTGGTTTCTAAGGAAAATATGAGGCCCAAAAATAAATTGGCTTCGATATGACCAATAGCCTTGGAATTCCACCATAAGGAAATAAGTAATTTCCATTACTAGAAGGAGTGCCAACAGATATGACTATAGTGAGCATAGTTCTAGAGGGAGAGGCCACACTCGAATTATTATTTTCTATCGCTTCTCAACAGTGGATAGCTTAAAGGATGGAAATTTTAGTGGATGAGCTCTTTGAGAATAATACACCAATCATATTTACCTTCAGAAGGTTTCTCCCATGTCATCACCCATATATGAATCACATTAAATGAATATAATTTTTAGGTCAATACCTTATTCTAGGACCCAGATGTTTATTTGGATAGAGTCGAGGGATCAGATATTGTCTTCTATGTTATTCTAACAAATGGTTTTTTGGGGTACGCCGCACACTTCTAGGGTGAAAAAATTTATCCACCCACATAATAAGTAAAAATGATGAAATCACTTTTATGCTTTATGGGTCACAATGTCGTTCAAATTGTACTAATTTCCTTTGTGTTTTTGTTGACACGACATGTGGTTTCAAAGGAATAAAGAATCCTTTCACCCCTTGTATATTCTCCCCATGGTAGGTCGGTGGGTGGGAAATTTGGTAGCGATTGGGAGACCAATGATGATGGATCCCTAGGTCAACTAGGCTAGAGGGGGTTGACGATTTACACTTATGTAGAAATGGATTCAACCCCCACCCCCTCTAAATATATTGTCCCCAATGGGAAGAGAAAATGGGATCACTCTGAACTTTCAAAGTCATATTCTCTCCATGTTTGTGTGTGATTTCATCATTTTATTATCCTTAATTATTTAATAACACATCCTAACTTGTCAATTATGTGTATATACTCACAAATCCCAATTATATGAGCATGTATCCACTCATAAGGATTCCTTATTTCATTCAGTTTCATTATATAACCCTTCACTGTCAAAGATGAACTATCATGAATTATAAGTGGATGAGCTATCAACTCCATCATTTTCATTTTCTACTACGAACATCATAGTTTTCTCCCCACATGATATAGTGTGGGTGAAAAAACATTTAGATTATACCGACACAAGTAGATATTCTACTATTATGTCATCCCTGATGGAATATTGTTTTGTAGAATGTGAATACTTCTTCAAAACTAGAATCTTCAATTTTTTTTTCATATTTCTAGAAATTATTTTTTGTTTCTGTAGATCTTACAGGTCGAAAGTGTATTACATAATTAGGAAAAGTACTAGAGGTTCCGCGAATCCTCTCTTCACAAGAGAGTGTAACACCTTTACAAAAAATGGTGTTGTGGTAGTGGATGTCACAAAATTGTTACCAAGAGTGGCGTGTTTCTAACATCGATAAGATAAATTGGTTAATTAGTGATATATTATGATTAATAATTTGGATGATAAACCCATGCACCCATTGTTGTAGTGTCTTCACCCCAATGTTCAAAGGCTCTAGTTGCTGCTCCCTTATGGGTTCATATGACAGGATCATCCAATATTGAGGCCAGTTCCCTTCCAACAGCATCCAAAACAATTAGAACGAAACATTCTCATAATGAACTAGTCTCGAAATATAGTCCCATTCTCAGTATGGGAATACATCAAGACTTGGGTTCTAGGTCATTATACCAGTCAATTTGGAGACAAATGTATTAGGATATTTTGGCCATAGTTTTAGAGACCTCCCTTAGAAGGGTTGATGGATCGGTTGGGCCGATATTGATACCAAAATATTGGAAACATGAATAATAAGAGGTATGCCCCCCAGTATTCCCCGTGGAGCCCTTTTGCAGAGACCCATGGCCCAACAGCTGGTGTGGAGTAAAGAGGCAGTAACCTTCCGTGACCACATTTGATGTTCGTGACCTGCTGTCGAGTAAGGAGGTAGTAACTCTATACCACTGCATTTGAAATTTGCGACCAACCGCAGAGCAAGGAGGCAGTAACCCTCCATGACAACATTTGACATTTGCATCCCGCCGCGATGTAAGGTGGCTATAATTCCCCACGACCGCATTTTATGTCCGCGATCTACCACGGAGAAGAATTAATCATTATGCCAAGCAAGCCCAACTTCATGGCGCCTCTTGCCTATAAATACAGTGCTTCACTCGAGCCCAGAAGATAGACCATCAGACCTTTTAACTTTTTAGCTCATGAATCACGAAGCAATCTCTACTCTGCAAACCATGAGCTACAATAGGTATTTTTTCATTGCGAAATGCCTCCCCCATGAATTAATTGAACCCCTCTTCTGAGAGGGATTCCCTTCACGAAGCCCATGGGCCTTCACGAAGGATGGAGATCCCCATGACAGATTGGGTCCTCGCGAAGCATTTAAGCTTTTCAAAACACCCTCCAAACACATGAGACCCAGAGGCTATGGTAGGGTCATTGTGATTCACGAAGCACATTGCTTCACAAAACCATGCTTCACAAGGCACCCTTACTTCATGCGGCATTGCTTCATGAATGACTTTCCACATTAAGATGCTCCTCTCATATGCACCTATGCCATATTCCTAGGCAAGGATACCTCACATCACGAAGCACATCCCATTACGAATCCCTTCCACTTTATGGAGTACCAGAGCATCATGAGGCTTCTATATATGAACACCTTTCCCCTAAAACTCTGTTTCCCATGTAGCCCTTCAGGTTTTCATAGAGAAATTTCAATGTCCCTTGGGTGATACTGCCCGTTGTGTTTCTTCACCTCATGCTTCTTTGCATAGTCATGATAACATCTATTGTTTCTTTTCATAGCCACACTAACGTGGACCCCCAATCAGATCACCTCTCGACACCCCCAATTCATGGCATTGCCAATGCCTTCCTTCCCCCAAGGGCGGGCAGGTATCAGTGATGTAAGTCCTAGGGGTGGGGAGTGAACCCTCCTCGTACGAGCTGCAGGATGTTAAACTATCAAGTACCATCATCCTCATCACATAATGTTAAATTGTGACCTCACCCCATACATCCTATGTGGGGTCCCCCACATTGGACATTATGAAAATCCGCTCATCTAAACAGCAGTTAAATCTTCCAAAAATTGAATGAGATCCTCTTTGCTGTGGTGGCACCTGTCCGCAGGGAGGGACACCGATCCTGGAATAAGCTCCTAGACTTTCATGCAGGAGGTAGTAACCCTACTCCTCCTTTCTCTTCTAGTTTCAAAGGCCAGAAAAGGGTGGGGGTACGGAGCTCCTCCTCTCATCTGTTCCAAGTCCCTCTCCCACTGGGATTTTCCACCACCCAGACCTCCACCCTGAATTAAGTCCCAATCTCCATTAATTGATTAACTAACTACGTGTAAGCCCCAATTTACATTCCATGAATGCACCTTTAGAGACATGATCGTCAGGTCAATGCAGCATCTTGTTTCTCAAACCGAGCATGACTCATGTGGGCTTAGAGTAAGCATCGATTGTGACATCCTCTCTGGGCCACCTAGAGTGTCAGCCTCACACTAACACCTAAACTACATGGTCTTTGAACCATTCCAAGGTGAGGTACGTAGGAAGCATCCCTGAGGTTCAATACCAATTCCCAGTTGTTCCATCCATCTTCATGTCATTTCACCAACACCCCAGGAAGCCTAGAGTGTAAGCCCCACAACAATACCTGAACTACATGGTTTTGATTCTTTCCGAGGAAAGGTATGTAGGAAGCCTCCATGAGTTCAAGACCGCCATATATCTAGGCCCCAGGTCCTCCTTCACACCAGTTCACCACCCTCCCGCATGACGTTAAACTACGAACATCAATTAGAAGTAATTCATTATCTCCCCCGATCAGCGATAAGCCGTTGTTTCTCCAGTAAGTGGTAAGCCATTTCACCCACCTAAACTATGTAGACTTTGATCCTCACCAAGGTGAGGTACATAGTAAGCCTTCCTAAGTTTCAATCCCACCACCCATTGGTTCCAACCCCCTTCGTGTCGTTTCAACAAACTCCTCCATGAACTATGTGGTCTTTGATCCTTTCCAAGGCATGGTACGTAGGAAAATTCTATGAGGTTCAAGCCCACCATCCCTTTGGACCACAAGTCCTCCTTCACGTCATTCCATCTTCCCCCATCCCATAAAAACTACGTGGGTTTGATCTCTCTATTATAGGAAGGGTTTGTAGGACTCATCCATGAGGATCAACCCCATCAAGCGGTAAGTTGTTGTGACCCCAATCGGCGATTAGCCGTTGTGACCCTATCCAGTGGTATGCTATTGTGACCTAAATTAGATGTACGTCATTGCGTCCCCTACTCAGTGGAAAGCCATTGTAATCACATTTGTTGGGACCCTCATCTTTGGTCTGTCCTAGTGGCATCAGACCAACTTGGGCTACTAACCATGCGTGAGATCCATACACATCATCGGGTTGTCGTACTATGTGTATGCCCCTAATTCAAGTCCATTGTCTTGTTTTCCCTTCGAGCCTACATGTTTCAGGAAGGTCAGGCCCAAACCTAGAGGTTCCATTTCCTATGGGTCAAATACATGCGTCCATTCTCACATGACACCTCTATAGGCATCCCTTCAACCATACTGAACTATGTGGCTTTGATTCTCTACCATGAGGATACATAGGAAGCCTCTTTCAGGCTCAAGCCCAAATTCATCATCATCCTCATAGCGGTTCATTATCATTATCCATCCACATCATTTAACACTCCATCATCCATCATAATTCTTACCCAGACTGCCACATCCCGGTGAGGCCATGTCAACCCACGTATATCAATGTATCCTCCAGGGGTTATACCCATCTTATCCACTCTAGTCAGTCATCTAATCTGTCCAATTGGTCTCCGCTAGATGTTAAGCTCATGGCATACCCTATGGTAAACATGGGAAGCTGAGGAAAACCTCAGATACATTCCCATGGCATTTGATCCCTCGCATTCGATGTGGGATGCCTAGGGATTATACGCCCTCGAGGAGCCCTATAATATGGATAAGAAACCCAGAAATACCAGTGTTTCTACATCCAAACATGTCGGTGATGTCCAACATGACTACTCCCCTGACCAAAGGTTTCTGCCATGACTGGACACCTTGGAATGTCCCGATAGAACCAATGCAATTAACTGGTGTCCATGAAGATATGGAAAGAGGAAGAGTTTCACGAACACCATCGTAAATCTATAAGGGAGACCCAAAAAATGTGATGATTTCCGAGGAAGAATGCATGGAAGAAAAAACTAACAACCCAACATCTTGTTTCAATCAAGGAGAAAACGTCCTAGAATATGGAACAGATTTTGCCTGCCTTTGGAAAGTGGGAATGCATGGAAACAGTTTTACATCCTCCATAGATGGATGCAGGTACCCCATCGAAAGTGTCAGAAACATAAATTGTGATGATGACATGAAGTCCTTCTCTTCAATATGGAGAATAGTATCATTTGAGAAATCAGTGGATTATCATGTCATCAAATCCTAATTTCCGACGCTGGGTCCCGCCAAACAAATAGCGGGCCTGGCATGAAACTCAGTAGAAGTTGGGGTAGTAGAATGTTGGATGTCCCGGTCTATGATTCTGTCAGTGTGGATCCATAATACCAGCCATGGAAGACTTTATGAAGCTCGAACATTGGTCGTTGATTTCATTTTTCTTTCAGCACTGATGTGTTAATCTACTGGATTTCAGAAACTAGGCTTCTACACCCGGAACTCAGTCACTGCCTTCCCACCGACACTGGGGCAGGGGCAGTGACAACACGGCAGTCTCGAGTGCCTACACCTCTTCTGCAACAGCCTCTACACCAACGACCATAGGGAACCCATTCCCCTTCTCCCTGTCTGAGGTCATCCAACTAAGGGTGATCAATGACCTTGTACACCAGTACGAGGAGGAAGGAAATATCCTGACTCAAGATATGGCCTTCCTGGATTTAGAGGATACCGTGCCTTGTCTTCAATGCCACCCCAAAGGGCCACTCAGGTATCCACTACTACCCACCCCATCATATAACAGTTTCCTGATCCTATCCTTGGAATGCTTCGATGACTCCCTACAATACGCCGATTAGGTAGGGGATGCCCGGGCCAGCCCAGTTAGAGTCCCATTTTAGGGGCTCCCAGCGAGGTCTCCCATCCGGCCATGTCAATGCCGCTACCCGATCATAATAGACAAGGAGTAGGTAGGCCATGCACATGCACCACCATCTCCAGTCCTTCTAACCTGACACCAGCATCAGGTGCATGCTGAAGAGGACACCCGCCATGGGGTGTTAACGTCAGGGGCCACTATGGCCCAAGACACCACTAATGAATATCGCCCATTCCCTGTGCATGCTGAATAGGTAAATTCATACGTCTGACCTGGATTGAGCCCCCAACCACCCCATGGGCAGGCTAGGTCAACTCTCCCAGTCGTCTTCACATGCCATGGCCGCTGCGGACTAACCCATGGTAACGACACCCAGTGCAGAGGTCCTCCACATACCACTACGCTAGAGATTGCGAATCTTCCTCATTTCCAAACTGAGCATGGAGATCTGCCCTGTGCCACCATCAGTCCAAATGAAGGTCCTCCCCGCAATAGTGATGCTCATCACGGAAGTCTCTCCCGTCACCACTACACTAGATATGGGGTCATTCTTCCCACCACAGTCTCTTGGTTTGGGTATGTTTCACATACATTCACTCTTTAATGTGGGGACCCTCCCCATGTCCTCGTAACAGTTGGTGAAGGTCCTCCTCTCCTTAAAAATCAGAGGAGTGAGGGCCGGCTTCGCCTCACCAGTTCCCATCATAGAGGTCCTACACGTGTTCAGATTGACCAGTATGAGGCCCCTCCTCACACTGATGACATTAGAGGGAAAAACATAGGTGTCCCACCCATTCACCTACATGATCGAGCGGAGGTCCTACCCACTCTAGAACTTCCCATAGAGGTCCTCCCCTTATCCCTTTTGATATCTTCCTCATTTCTCCTCACACGCTGGTTTTTTCCGGTGGAATTACTCCCCGCCCCAGAACCAGTATGGTCGAAGGACTTCTTCATGTTAGAAATCTACCCAATCCAAAAAAGACATCCAAGTAAAGGAAGGGTGGTCATCGCTACCATAAGAAAGATTTAGGGAAGGTCTGAATAGAAATAAAACCAGTCCTCTTCTCAGACACTGGAGCAGAATACGACTCAACGTAGGAACCCTCCCCTTGATCATCCAAGTCAAGTGCTGGGGTAGGAATAAGGCGCATCATCCTAGTACTACTAGAATGTGAGGTCAATCGGATTCCCGCATCTCTCCACAGGTATATCCAATAGGATGAAAATTTGGAAACCTCGTAGGTTACAATCATGCAATCACCACCATCATCACCAGAAGCACTCTCTAACTCAACTAGAGATCACACAGAGCTATTATGGGGACCAATGGAAGGTGAGAAGCAGTGCGGCCTATCACCCATAGCCCTAGCCCATGTGTGAGGAACTATGGTCATCAGCGCGTCTTATCCGGACGTAGAGGACATGTCACTACACTCATCAGAGGATAGCCCAAGATTCAATATCCAGTCATCCCATTCACCGTATTCCCCACCAGACAGATTGATGTCCTAGAGATCTGTCTTAATACCGCTCCCAATTAATCAACCAACTCTGGTTGAAAATTTGGGTAATGAAGGGTTAGAACCAGAATTTGATCCAAGGAGATTATGGAATATCCTCACAGTGGAACACTTCCCTGATATGTTCTATCCAGTGGCGGCGCAGAATTTATTCATGCCAGAATCTCTCACCCCAGAGGAAGTTGAGTGATTCTGCCAAAACCTATGTGTGACACACTTTCACCTTTATCATTAGTGAGTGGTTTATCTCAAGATCCAAGAGAATTTTGAAGACATTTAAGACCAATCCCATCTAGTTGATTTGGCCGCACTCCCATGTGGCCCAACGACCTAAGTCACCAGGCCACCGTAGGGCCCTCTAACAGTAATGCATTTAGAGTTTCAAGGTACTCCACAAGATTATCAAGGAGGCTTCCCCCCATGTACAAATCTGTGGATGAGGGAAATATGCTTCCCTCCTCTTCAGTCTTATTTGACACCATCCTGAAACGCTAGGAAATATTGATGACATGCCCCAGGAAGGGTCACAGTCAACATGGCCAAAATATTGGATGATGAGAATGATCTGGAGCTTCTTGATGGGGACATACCCCCCACGGGCGTGCCACCACTACTGGATCCATTTGGAAGAGTTACTCGCCAACAAAAGAATCTTCTAGGTCTCCCTGCCCCCACCGAGGCATTGGTCCTTAACCAAAATCACAACAAGGGTATAGAGAACCTCAGAGCTTCCATACACTCCGACCCATCCGCCTAAGTGCGGAAGATGGAGGAGGACCCTAAGAAGGCCGCTTTGTGTCAAAAAATTTCCAAACATATGATGTTGGTCAATGACCTCCTTGCTAAATGCACTTTAGAGCGACAACCAGACTACATCAATCCTAGGATAGGGTAGTATGGGCCAGAACAACTTCCCCTCGGCGAGCTGCCTCCAAGTGACCCTAACCATCCTGCGCTTGCAGACAGGGTTGAGGCCAGAACATATAAGCAATAGGGTGCAGTATGTCTCTCCAAACCCTCTGGAACAGTGTGGCAATCCAAGGAACCCAACGGAGGTTCCCCCAGCTACCCCGTAGGTCGCTCCCCCAGCCGCTCCATGAGCTGCTGAGTCACCTTGCAATGTTGAAGAACCCGCCAACGCACTCGAGGTTACAGAACCCCATCAAGATAGGGACCCCTACCTAGATGATCCAATGTTGGCACTCCTTTTCCACCTTGCGGCATTAGAAACACGATAAGTGGAACTCCCACCTAATGGTAAGCAATATCCAGCATGGGTGGATGATATGCCAAAAACTCTGGGTTTTGGGAATCCCACATTTTCCCCCTTCAATAAGAAAGGGGACCTACCACATCATCTAGCCAACTTCACCTCAAGGTGAGGGCCCATGTTAGAGACTCCAACATAGTAGAAGGCTGCTAAGCTCCACTGTTTTATGCTGAAATAGGAGGGGCCTACGTTTTTCTGGTACAACCAGCTCCCCATCAGATCAGTGACCACCTGTGGGGGCCTCCGTAGGCAACTCCTCTACATGTTCAGCTCCACCAAATGAAAAACTAGCTTCGAAAACCTCTTCAAGTAGAAACAAATGCCTGATGATCATGTTGTGGACCTTATCGCCCAGTGGAAAGGGATTACATATTCCCTTGAAATGCAACTAACTTAGGAGGTATTACTGACAATGTGTGTGGGAAATGTTAAGAAGGAACCGGTTCCCTCTATGATCACCCAGAATTACCCTAGAGGATTTTGATACTTCTCTGATAAGGCCCAGCGCCTGGAAGATGCCCTACAAGAGGCCACCTAGGCAGGTCTGTTCCCATTGTAGTTCCCGCAATGAGGGCTGATAGAGCCGAGCCCACCATGGTGGCCCATATAGAGGCCCCCAGACAACTGGAATTATTACTAGTGAAGTTGCCTCTGCAACCTTGCAGAGCCCCCCCCCCCCCCACAGGTTCATCCTCCAATGCAGCAGCGGCTGCCTCCAAATCAGTAGGTTCCCCTGCGCAATGCGCAACCACCACCCAAGAGGAAAAATCATGCCCTATCTCCTCGATAGGCTCCTCCAGAACCTCACCAGGGATAGGCTCCAAGACCCCCCTTTCCAGACAGATGAAACCGAACTTACTCATTCAATGAGAATAGGGTCCCCAGCTATTTCTGAAATGCCTTGGAGTATGGGATTGTGTGTTTTCATGAGTGAATGACGCCAGAAGAGGTGAAACTCACTGATCACCCCAACTACGGACCCTATCACTGGATCCTATCACACACTCTCAATAAGTTCTATGTGTTCAAATACTAGCTTCAAGATCAGGTCAATAAGAACATATTCAGATTGGGCCCGGCCCCGGCATAAGTGGCACACATCGTCGTGAGGCCAGATTGCAGCATCAATAGTGAGGGCGAGTGGAAGAAGGTTTCTAAATGTGGGTCCCAAAAGTATGAGGACTAAAAGACATTCCAAACAGTCTCCCATGACCATGGTATCATTCGTGCACACCTAAATCAGCCCGAGACTTCAGAAGATACAACCACCACTTCTACATCGTCATCTCAGTCGGCTTCTTCCCAGAAGAGTAGACTCTGGTAGCACATGGAAAATAAATGTTACCCGCCAATGCAATCGTCATCCAGGACTCTCAGTGACTTCATGCCCTTGAATATAGGGATTCCTCCTAGTATCCACCGGTTTTGGATGACTCTTCGAGTGATAGTCAAGGGTGCGCTTTGGTTAACACCATGGAGTTGGTAACCCTATACATGACTCCCGACATTGGGGAGCACATGGAGGATCTCCCCAACGTCTCCATATGACACCAACGTCGGCGAAGCCGCGACCATATGCGTTGTCGAGGAACATCTGTTGGAATTTTCAGCTAGGTCATGAACGCCACTGAGACTGGACAACATACTCAGCTTAGTGATCAGAATGCGTAGCCTCCTCATCAAGAGTCATTAGGCCCACCTCCAATGTCGTTTGTGCTAATGGATAATGCGGAGCCACCTCAACCATGCTGTGACCAGCCACACCCTGCTACAGTACAGTCTTAGTTTCCCGATCCTCATCTGGTAAACACTCTATGGGCCTCCACTAGTGGGCAGCGGGATATGCCCAACACCAGTCAGCTGCCGATCGATCCGGTAGGGGCCACCATACCGCCTGTCATAGAGAGACCTCCAGCGAGAAAATTCTCAAACCTGACATGGATGTATAATGTTATCAAGCACCTTTCCAGCATCCCAGCAAAGCATTCCATCCTTGAGGACTTTTTCTTATCGACATATATCTGTGAGGACCTCGCTGAGGCTTTATGAAGCCCCTCTAGTTTGAGATAGAGGTTGCAACTGTAGAGGCTGTTCATGCAGAAGAAATAGAGAATTCTAAATGTCATGAAATTATCTCATTCTCCTGGTAAGATGAAGTTTCTTCCATATAGGGCCACATTCTACCACTGTACATCACCGACCAAGTCAATGGCGTGGAGGTTCGATATTATCTTGTTGACACCAACTCTAAGATTAATCATATCCTGATAGAGACACTGTGGAAGTTGGGGTTATTTAAGTATTACTTGAATCCCTCTAGTAAGAAAATCTAGGGATACGATAGGACAAAGCAGACCTCGGTTGGCAGGATCCATTTGAAGACCCAGTTCAATGGCCTAGTTTCCAATACCGAGTTTATGGTTGTATCCCAAGACACTACGTACAATGCATTGAATGGGTAGACCATGGATCCACCTACACGTGGGGATTCCCTCATCGTATCACAATATCCACAAGTACTCCCTCAATTTTTGAGTGGGTGTTATCCATGGTGACACATCACCTTTTGGCTCTTGTGAATCCCACTACCTAGATGCTGACTATTACAAGTTCAAGGGAAAGATGATTCAGGCCAATGAGGTCGAGCATGCCATGGTTGCAACCGACCCCTGGGCAGGTCTGGATGATGGCTATGTCTTCCTGATCCATCGATTGGATGCCACGAACCCTGATATGGGGCAATGTTTTGTTGTCTCTAGAACAGTGGGGGAAGAATATTCTTAGGTCCAATCCATGTCGGGAGATCACATCATATTCTTATAAGAATCAAGCCTCAGTGATCCCTGATCCCCCTACTCCAATAAAGTATCGATATGTCCATCCCATAACAATTAAGATACATCATACTTTCTTGTTTCATCAGGATGGAATCAACCAGCTCCAGCCAATGCACCATTGTTTCTTTGATATCATCATGCATGACCCCTTGGGCTAAAGACCAGATGGGATCGGGTCGACATCCATCATGGCTATGGTTTCAGTAGTACCAGAATATCACGATGTGGTGATCACTGCTGCTCAGGCAGGTACCAACCTCCCATCAGAATTTTCAAACTGAGAGGAAGCTCATCCCACTAGGGATCCCTCCTTCGCAAGAGAAGAAGATTATTGGAGGATTCTTCCCCTGCCTTTGAAGAGAGAGTTTCTACCACGGTGAATGAACTGGTATAGGTGAACCTCGGTCGTGAGGTAGACTTGAGACCCACATTGATCAGTGTTTCCATGTCCTTAAAGGAGTAGAAATGGTACATAGACTTCTAGAAACAACATAATGAAGTATTCTCCTGGAGTTATGATGAGATTCCAGGACTAGATCCTCAAGTTTCCATCATCTGCCTCGGTCTCCCTGCAAATCATCACGGGTTCAAACAGCCTTGCAGGAAGATGCACCCTTCTCACTATTCCATGGTGGAAGAGGAAGTTGATAAGATCATTAGATCCAATTTATTTAAGGAGGTCTATAACCCCAAATGGATAGCCAAAATTATGATAGTTAGGAAGAAGAAGGGACAGATCAGAGTCTGCATCAACTTCTAGGATCTTAACTATCACTGTTCGAATGATGCTTTTCAACTTCCTATGATGGAGTTGGTGATTGATGCTATAATAGGATTTCAAGACTTCACCTTCATGGATGGGTACTTCGGGTACAACCAAATTTGAATGGCCCCTGAGGACAAGGAGTCCATAGCCTTTAGGGTTCCACAAGGTACGTTTTGTTACCTAGTCATGCCCTTCAGCTTAAAGAATGCAGGTTCCACCTAAATGTGGGTCATGCATCTCATATTCAAGCCAATCCTCGGGACATTGATAGAATTCGATGTGGATGATATGGTGGTCAAATCTCACCAATTCTAGGACCATATAAAGGACCCTGAGAAAGTTTTTGGCTTCCTTCATTCTCGCCACCTGAAGATGAACCCATTGAAATGTGCCTCAGAGGTCTCCTCTGGAAAGTTCCTCATCTTTGTTGTTAGATACCGGGGTATCGAGATTGACCCTGATAAGATCAAGGAAATCATCCAGATGTCTCCCCCGAGCAACATTTGGGAGATTCAAGGTTTTCAAGGCCACTTAGCCTACATACACCGATTCATTGTGAATTTGGCCGGAAATTGTAAGCCCTTTTCTCAACTCATGAAGAAAGGCACCGATTACAAACGGGATGGAGTGTGCCAGGACACCTTTTATGAAATTAAGAAATATATACTCCAGTGTTAGGTCTTGAATCCACTCGTCTTCATAAAACCACTGGTCCTTTATGTGACTGCCCTGGAATGATCTCTTGGCACCCTTCTCACCTAGAAGTGTATTGAGGGGATGGAGAACAACCTTTACTACCTCATTCTCATGATCCTAGATAT
The DNA here is from genome assembly GCA_963277665.1 of Viscum album. Taxonomy (NCBI): domain Eukaryota; kingdom Viridiplantae; phylum Streptophyta; class Magnoliopsida; order Santalales; family Viscaceae; genus Viscum; species Viscum album. The sequence goes on from OY728133.1 coordinate 1,194,386,402, forward strand.
GGAGACTAGATACTCCCCCATCAAGAAGAGATACCATGCCCTGTTATTCACAGTATAGAAATTAGGACATTACTTGTATCACCACGAAGTACAGCTGGTGTCCTGGGTAGAACCACTGAAGTATATCCAAAACCACCCCATTGTTGACATGCCATCTAGCTCAGTGGGTAGTGATTATTTAGCAGTTATATATCAGTTTTGTCCCTCACATATCTATTAAAGGGAAAACATTAGAAGACATCATTTCTACCCATCCGGCTCCTGCTGACCAGTCCTTGGATCTTGATTTTCATGATGAGGCGATCCTCCCAGTATATCATGTCATCCCGAGTTGCAAGATGCATTTCGATGGTGCTTCCTGGAGTCCCACCGGAAGGAGGCTCAATGACCCCAGGCTCAACAAGGTAGGCTTGGGTATTGTCTTTATTACCCTAACACAATCCATTCTTCCATACTCATTCATGTTGTCAGAAGGTTGCACCAATAATGAGGCAGAGTATCAGTCTCTTATCACTGGCCTCAAGCTATACCTCGAGATTTATGTGCCCTATTTTCAAGTGAAAAGGGATTCTGAACTAGTTATCAAGTAGATCAATGGTGACTACATCGTTAGAAATCTTGAGCTCGTACCGTTATTGGAATGCAATCTCCAGCTAATGGCCCAGTTTCCATCTTGTTCAGAAGTTACTCATGTCCCTCAATCTTAGAACGGTCGAGCTAACTCCTTGGCCGGACTAGCTGCATCACTTGTAGAACATGATCAAGATGATCCGATTATCCCCATGACACATCAGAGAGTCATTTCTCCCATCACCCCAGGTGATGATGACAACCTGTAGGTGAGCCTTCTTACCACTGGAGACAAAACTTCTAGACCCTCCAAGTCCCTTAGATGCAATGGTTGAAGTGCCTCTTCACTAGAGATCCCCATTTGTCGAGTATCTCCAAAAAGGTTACCTCCCGGCTGATCGGGCCGAGCACGAGCGAATCCAATGTCACGCACTGTGGGTTACCCTCTAGAGTGTTCCCAGTCTTGAGTGGATCCTCTACAAGTGATGGTTCGATGTTGTTATCATCTATTTCATCCAAAAAGTTGATATATCTCAGGTCATGTAGGAGGTTCACATCAGTTCTTACAGGGCTCATCAGACCAGGCCGAAGCTATCTCAGCAGATCCAGAGACTAGGGTACTTTTAGCCCTCCATGATCCATGATTGCATTACGTTTTCCAAGAGATTTCACGCGTTCCAAGTTCATGTCAACTACATGCATCGGCCACTAGAGCCTCTCTACACTACCAAGTACTCTTGGCCATTCATAGTCTGGGGACTGGACATTGTGGGACCATATCCACCGGTGACAACTCACCAATGTCATTTCATCCTGACTGCTACAGATTTCTTTTCCATGTGGGCAGAGGTACTTTCACTCAAGGAGGTCAAGTTCTATTCTATCGTCGACTTCGTGAGCTCTAATATCATCTACCGATTTGGGGTCCCTCATGTCATCATCACCGATAACAGCACTAACTACCATGAAACTGAGTAGAAGAAGTTGTACACCAAGTACAACATCTACTCTAACCAAACCTCCTGCTATCATGCACAAAAAAATTTGAAGATCGAGGTGTTCAACAAGACCCTCTCTAACATTTTGCAGAAAATGGTTGGTTAGAACAAGAATAGTTAGTCAAAAAATCTCCCCAACTCCTTCTGGGATTATCAATTGACGACTTGTAATTCCCCACAGATGACCCCATATTCCCTTGTATATGGAACAGAATCCATCTTACCTATTGAGATTTAGTTTCCTTCATTACGCACAGTGTTCTATGAAAAGCAGGCGCCAGATAAGCCAGCTGAAATTTGTTGGGATGACTTGGAAGCACATGATGAGAATATGCTCAGTGCCCTGGACAGCTTATAAAGGCACTAAAAAAAGATGGCGAGATCCTTAAACAAGAAGGTATTCCTCATCTCTTTCCTACAAGGTGATATGTTATAGGCCCTCAGGAATCCAATGATACCTGGAAGGAAACCACCCAAGTTGGAGCCCAAATGGGAAGGACCTTTTGTTGTTCACAAGGTCTAACCTAATGATGCGTAGTCACTGGTGACCATGGATGGTGAGCGAATAACTCTTCACACCAATGCCATGGTTCTCAAGGAATACTTTTCCTGAGCCAGCTGGTCCTGCATGACCCTAAACGTCTAGGTCCGGCGTGACCTTAAACTACCCAGTCCTACATGACTTTAAACTGTAAAACATACCGTATGATGTTAAACTGTATGGAGTCCTACAAGATGTCAATCTTCACCCTTATAACTACATGTGTCCTGATTCCCATCCACATTGGATACATAGGAATTCTCAAACTTTTATTCTTGATCCCAGCCCCCAAACATTCCTCTTTGACTATCCCCCTTGGGGGTAGACCTCTTGGAGGATCCTTACACGACATAGTGAAGGCTTCTTTGGACCCCGCTCATGCTAGGATTATGACAATCACACCATGTTCCCCCTCCCCATTATTATATCCTCCCATGTCTTCACCACATGATGTTAAACTGCATGGATTTTTAGAACTATGTGTGGCTTGATTCCCATCCTTGTGGGATATGTAGGAACGGCCAGACATTTCATCAATTGGCCCAGCCCCAAATACCAGAATCTCATCGCAGGTAAAGACATGTGGTGTTATTTGGATTATGTCCTCATTCACATCTGTCTATTTTTTCATGCCACACATATGCACATGAAATATTCCTTCCTTCATTTATCGTCCATTCTGCGAGCATAGGCCCTTCCATGATCCGCATGACCCATCATTTGGGTTTCGGTCACCCTCTATATCCAAAATGACCCCCGACTAGTATAGATGCTCGGCCAAAGGGCTCACTTACCGTTACAAGCCAACGTTCCCGAGGGTGTTAGGAAACAAATTGATACATGTCCCATGTTACAAATATTACCAATGGTTGATGCTCAGTTATTTTCTCCAAATTTTGGTCACAAAAGGGTGGATATTGTGTTGCGAAACTGGTCACCAGTTGTCCTCTATCATCATTTCCACTTTGTGGTCTTCCATAATCACGATGGTTCGCCCTATATGTCCCATGAATATGATATTAAACTAGGAATATAGGGTCTGATCTCTATGAAACTAAACTAAGATCACCTTCGTCCTCACTATAAGACATTAAACTATAAACTGGCCAGGACATTCCGTCCAAGGCACAGCCTCAGGCCCCTCGGCCTTTTCAGGCCACTGGACCAAGTTCCCACTTAGGGTTGAATAATGTGGTGCGGAATTATGTCCTCATTAATGTCGAGTTTCTCACCATGTTTTACACATCCCACGATGAGATACCTTACCATACCTTCATCCTCAAAGGAAGATGTTAAACTGCAAAATGACAGGGAGTTTCTGTCCGAGGCTCAGCCTCCGGCCCCTTGGCCTTCTCCACCCCCGACCCAAGTCTTCACATAGGATTGTAAGGTGTGGTATGAGATTATTTCCTCATTTACTTTAGGTTACTCACCTAGCCATACACCTCTCTTATTTGGGGTGTCTTAACCATTTTCTTCCTTACTTCATGATGGAAAATTTCACCTAACCCTCTTCTAGAACTACATGTGGCTATATTCCTATCCTACTGGGATACGTTAGAACGCCAAGAAATTTTTTTTTGTTGGCCCAACGCCATCTCTTATAATTATCCCTTTCACCTAGGCCCCTTGGACTACACATTCCCAAGGATATGGATATATGGTATGGAATTATGACCTCATTCGTGTTGGGTTTATAATAACCACACCATGTACCTCTCTCTCTTGAGAGTAATCTATCCCATTCTTCTATAGTCATCAATTCAATTTGGATACTCTCATGTTAAGCCCCTTGACCCTCATTGGTGATTCAACAATGAGCCCGAGAGTATTTAGGTTCAGCGTCTGGAGTGTCAGATTTTACCTGGACATGCCTTCACCCATTTTTCAGGCATCGTTTCCCCTTCATTTGGGCTTCCATAATCTATCACACCCAAAGGGACCCCCAAATGGAATGGATTCTAGGCCTGACGTCTCTCCTACCATTATGGGACAACTTTATCGAGGGTTTTAGAAAAAAATTTGATACAAGTCGCACATTGTAAATACAATCAGTGGTCGACACTCATTGGTTGTTTTCATTTCAGGCCACACGATATAGAAGCTATGTTTCGAACATGGTCAATAGTTATCCTCCATCATCACACCAGCCCCTTCAAGCCTTGAATGTTGGTAACATGATTCACATTATTTTCCAACCCATCATGTCCAAATTGAATTTTTACACTCTTGGCACTATCCCTCAGTACGCATTTAAATGTTAGGGGGACAAAATCCATGATAATGGCATCATTCAGGTATCCTCATCGATTTCCCTTAGGCATGCATTCCAGGTATTGCTAAAACCTCTTCTACCCTTGTTTCCCACATCGAGTTTAACTGATGTGGGCTTAGGTATTGGGTTGAAGTCTACACTATATTGAATGGATTTATCTCTTCTATGGTCTGAGATCTAAGACCATACACTAAGATCTTTTTTAGAACTACGTACGACTTGATTCCCAATCCCAATGGATAAATAAGAATTCCTAGACATTTTGTCTTTGGGTCCATCTTGAGTTCCACTAATTTATCTCTTCTGTTCTACCTTTGGGGCTTTAACCCTTACGAGACTACGTGGCATGGTATGGGACAATGTCCTCATTCACATCAGGTTTGATTGGCCGCACCATGTATGCCCCTTTCTAGGATTCACTCCCCCTACATCCTCTCCCACATGACATTAAAATGTATGTTGTCCCACACAATGTTAAAAGGAACCTTTGATAACTATGTAGAGCTTGATTCCCATTCTCATGGGATACGTAGGAACACCCAGACATCACGTCTTTAGGAACTATTCAATTGGAAGCTAGTTTCTCCTACCCATCATCCTCTAATATTTCCTAGACCCTAGGCCCAAGGTTTTCCCCACGTAATTGCGCATGGTATGGGGTGGACCTCATCCTCATTCACGTCGGGTATGCTTTATCAAGCTATGTGCATCCCCTCTGGAACCTCATCTCTCCTGTATAAATCTAAGCCATATGAATTTAAACTATGATGCTTAGTCCCACACACATCAAACTGTTGCTTCTATCCTACACGATGTTAGAAATGCATTGTTGGTCCCATCACATGAACCTAAACTATGACATTATCGTCCTGGACGCATGAAAAAAATGACACTACATTGTGATGCCCCCACCCGATGGGACATCATGTTTTGTATCAGTTACCCACCATACCATTTGTCAATTCCTACATATGGCTTTATTCCTATGGCGATACCTAGGCCTTCCATCCTAGGTCCATTCATTCACAAAAAAAACAATCATCCTAAAGGACACACAATATATATAAAATACTACTTTTTTTGGTGTAGGGGCCAGACCCGCACAATATAATTATCCCCAGAACTACTATCTTACCATACCATCCTCTCAGAACATCGTGCGGCTTGATCCCCATCCTAATAGAGTTTGTAGGAACGTCCATGCACCTTGTCTTAGGCTCATCCTAAATTACGTTTTCAGTCCCTCGACCTAAAACATCCCCCAAGAAGCGCATGGTGATCCATAACATGTCTTCATTCACATCGGGGCATGTAATTACATCGTCACGTGTCTCTTATTTCCTACCATCCACGACCCAAGCTCTATGACAATAAACTAATACCACTCCACATCCTTTCCGAAAGATGTTAAACTACACAAAATCTTTCAGAATTACATATGGAATGATTCCCATCCTCATGGGATACATAGGAACGACCATGCATTTTTGATTATGGGTCCAACCCTAAGAATATACAAATCCTATCCTTTATTTTTTGGCACCTTGTCTTGAACTCATTTTGGAACATGTGGTGTGATGAGTACCTCTTTGGTTATCATTCATTTTTGGGTTTTCAATAGCCACACCATGTGCTTTCCCAAACTTTTCACAGTATGGTCTAAGTTCTATAACCCAAAACAAAGATCTCCCTATGGGAACTGCACGCCACGTTTGGCTGTGTTTCACCCTTCGCACAGTACGTTAAATCAACCCCCCATTAATGATCTTACCTAGGACCATATGTTGAATGTGTGCAACCCCAGGACCCTTTTCCTTGGGAAGGGACTCGACTCCCTCTATTTGATACATCTCATTGTCTTGCTAAGATGTGTTTTGATAGAGCCCGAAGTATGGATTTTTCACAGGGACATACCCCTCCTTCAATGTCCAAGATTCGTGAGACCGTTATTTGGATCTTCATCCTCTTCCATATCATAAGGGACCCCCTTCGTGGCCTGGTCTCATGTCGCCTCGGCTCCCCTACCATTTCCAGCCAACATCCCTAAATATCTCGGATGTCATTTGTGATAGGTCCCGTGTTTCAAACATGGTCAGCGGTCGACCCTCATTTGTCTGTCCCCATCCCATTCTAATGAGATATGGATACTATGTTTTAAACATGGCCAACACCTATCCCTTATAATTACGCCACCGTCATTGTCGTCCAGATCTCGAGCATCATGATTCACACATTTCCACTTCCTTAGGTTCAAGTGGAATTCTGACATACTTGGATTTACTTCGTCGCGCATCTAGGTACGTCACATGGATGGGTCAACATCATTGGGATTTCATTCACCTAGTGTACCATTGTCTCTAACTTGTGCCTCCCTATGCTAGGAATTCCCCATCACTACTGCTTGTTTCCCACATCGAGCATGACTCACATGGGATTATTAGTTCTGGTAGGAAATGAACTGGCGCAACCATGACATAGGTACCATTATTCATCATGCATGACATTAAACTGAGCCCTCTGAACTATGTTTTTATGGATTCCGATTCTCATGGGGTACTTAAGAACGCCCTACCACTTTGCTTCGGGCCCATCCTAATTTTCACTTTGCGTCCCTTAACCGGAAGAGTTTCCCCCGGGGATGCGTGGTGTGATCCGAACTCTAAGTCCTCATTCACTTCATGTTTATAGCTACCACACCACGTAATCTCTTCTTGGGATATTCCATTTCACTCCATGTCCTATCGTATTACATTAAACTTCACAAGATCATATGTCCTAAATGCATGACACTAAAATTTGGTTCTACCCGAAGCAAGTTCAGGATGCCCCATGATATCATTGGGAGGCGACAATTTCCTCATCATAAAGGTTCTATTTAGAAGAATTTTTTATCCCTAATCAGACTTATGTATCCCCCTAATGTGTTTCCACCATGGTGGTGTAATTTCAAGAGTGTTGGAATCCAGTCAAACAACCCATCACTCCACTTTCCACACTTTATGTTCCCTTGATTCAGATCATTGTCTTCATTCACTTCTAACAGAATCCCATAATAGTATTGATTCTCGTCCTATGGCTCACCTACCATCCTAGGTTATATTTTGAAAGATTAATGGATAACATTCTGATTCAGGCCCCATGTTTTGAATATGGTCAGCGGTCGATGCCCATTTTTTATCCCCATTTCAGGCTAACGCAATAGGGATACAGTGTTTCGAAAATGGTCAACAGTCATTCTTATTTCTCATGACATAACTAAAGTGCTTCGAATATTGTGTATTGCGATTAATAGCTTTCATTCCCCCTTGTTTAGTTTTATTCCAGTTCCCCTAGCGTCACCCCATTCGTGCACAAGAGTACATTGGGAAAACGGTAATTCGATTGTTCTGAGAGCTTCATTCTCCCGTCAGATCTCTCCCTTCTCCTCCCAGGAACCTGGATTGGATTTTCAGACCCCGTATACCCAAGTATTGTTCAACACTCAAATGTTCAGGAGGAATAACATAGTGATTACCCTTTGTTTCTCACTTTGGGCTCAACCCGTGTGAGCTTGGGGATTAATCACTGGGTGTTTCACAAATATAGAAGATGCAGGTAAAGATAGTACTAATAATAGGACTCATGCATGTTATGGAATCCAAATAATAAAAGCATGAAAGTGGGTTAGAGGGTTTTTTATCATTACAGCACCTGAGGGCTTACCCCTCCCAGGGAGGGATTACCACCATCAAAAGAAAGTTGCGGCTCCCCCACCATTTGTCTTGTGGAATCCAGGAATTACTACCCCCTGTTCAGTTCCTTCTCCTCCTCGGTAGAGATGGGGTGAAATTCATCACCTGAAATTTGGACCCACTCTACATTGGTCTAGATAATGATAATCTCCTCAAAGGCCTTATTCATTCCCTATTTGGTCTCTACCATCTGAGCCTTCAATCGTGATGTTAGCTCTGATTGCGCATGGAGGGAGGCAGAGTGCTCATCTGCTCAGACATGCAGTCATTGAACTTCATTTTTAGCCTCTTGGAGATTCTTTATGTTCAAAGCTTTCTTCTGCTACTAGCCCACACCAATTCCATGATCATAATCCCGAATCTTCTCTACCATAAGTCTCAGATGAGCATGTGAGGACGCTGGGCATCCACTCCCCCAACACATAGTTTGTGCAGTCACAAGTGAAATCTTTCCATCTCATCAAACCATAGTGATTGGAGGTGTTATTAATGATGTGAGTAATCAGATTCCATGATCGGAGGCATACTATTTTCCGGTCCTCTTCATCAGAGGCTGTTTCATCCCAGTCAGTATGGTCGGTAGGCTCATATGCAGGGAACACCCTCAGGAACTCGTCAGTAGGGTCTGCATCTGGTGTTTGATCAGGCATGGAGGGACCTAGCCTATCTGACCAATCCTTGTCATCAGATCCCACCTCAAAAATCTCAGGCATAACCCTGCTGACGGTCCCCACAAATATCAGGAGCACCACAGATCAGTTAGTCTAGATATCCACCTCCACAATCACCATAATTCCTCTGGGATGGATGCCGCCAGATGCCCTGACCAGCCTCTCCAAGGCGGCCCACACCATTTGAATAACTATGCGAATCAAATAAGGCTTCGAAATAATTTAACATGATCTATGGGTGAGAATAATGAATTTGGTGGAAGAGACTTACAATGAACGAATTCCTAGTTTCATTTTTGGGTTGATGTCATTGGGACCCCAAGGTTCGGTCCCCGATATATTATTGGATGGTCTGAAAGCTCTAGAGGGGTCACCTCAGGCGTCTTAGCCCCACTGGGCGTAGCAATTGATGTAGCCACAGGTGTGGATCTAGAAGGCCTCGCACCTACATCCCCTGAGGGACAAGAATGGGTTCTGTGTAAGAGACTCTCCTGCATAGTTCATGTATTAGTAAGGAGTCCAGAACGACCTGAGAGCAGACCCTGAGGAAGGGGCTTTGGAATTTACCTCAAGGGCCTCTAAAATTTTTTAATGGTTTGAGTCCTAATCGCCGACTTCACCCTCCTCCAACAGGCTCCCTCTACCAGCCCCGTCCCCCCAAGAGGACTCATCCGATTATTTTGGAAGAGGGAAGTACTCTGTCATTTCAGTGGCCGACAACTATAGTGGGAGCATATGATCTAAAAACACCTTGACATGATATTTCTTTGGATGAGGAGCACCCCATGAATGCCCAAAGTCCTCTAGTTATGCTAGGTATTTCTCTGCCTCTTCTTGGGACACCACAAAGCCAACCTGGATAGGGCCTATCCTGGGGAAATCCATCCCAAGATGGTTCAAGTGTTGCCACATCTCAGAAGAACCAAGGAATTTCTAGTTGACTTCACAGATGTCCAAGGCCCCCCGAAAGACAACATTCTATGGCATGTCTATATGGAACAAACGCTTATTTAGAGCCTGGGGGTTTCCTACAGAATTCTCTCGGTGGCCTCCCCTCTAGATTACTTTGTTCTTCTTGAACTGTCAGGTCTTCTACTATTGTTGGATCTATCACTTCTGCCTCAACTTCAACTGGCGCGGGTCTCACTGCCATGGATACTCTGCTACCATGGGATTCTCGTGCTGCCTCCTAGCCCTAGCTCTGAGGTTGGAAAGGCTCACCATCACTAACCTGAATGGTTGTCTTCTTTTGCATCTCCCCTATGTTGGCTGCCTCCCAGCATTGGGCCTACTCTTTTACCAACCCGAAGGCATATATTGTTGGAGGCAACTAATTACGCAATTTCTAATCTTCCCATGTGAACGTGGGCCAAATATACCTTATCAAATGTGGTTTTTCTTCGTGGTTCACCCCTATATAGAACCTTGGGGCCAGTCACTGCATGCACTGAAATTGCTGGGCAAATTGGTGTGGGGTGCACCACTCACAGAGGGGCTCACTGTCCACCCTTGCCACCCAGACTACACCTTTAAAGGCTAGGAGATAAGACCAATGATCTTCCATTCCTTTGCTGTCATCAATAAAATCACCCATTGGTAATGGAAATGGGTGGAAGTGGAATTCCTCCACCTTCCACATCCGATTCAGAACCAACTTTGTGGTCAGCTTGGCCAGAAAGCTTCCTGCGACGTTCAGAATAGAGGGGCCGTTGTTCGACCCAGGATGTGTGATGGGGTTTGGGTACTCATAAACCCCCCCAAAATGCACCACTATACACCCATATAAGAGGTGATATATTTTCCATATTATTTCTGGAATGTTCCCCTCGCTGATGTGCCACAACAACTTGTATATCTTGGCGAGCATTGGGATCCAGAGGTTTACTCTCCTTCCCGTTGCCAATAAATACCCCATGATAAATGTGTTGGGCCGCACGCCCATGTTTATATCCCTCACTAGCTGATTAGCCACTAAATGAGGCTAATATTCATTGTTAATATACATAATTTTCATGTTATTTGTTATTCATAAACACCATTTTAGTGCATTTTACACTTTGAACCCCATTTCACATTATGATTGTAATACTTTCTTAAAATGCACTATTATGTGGTACATTTTTGAACATCATTTAAAGTACCCAATGATTCATCTGATTTTAAGGAATTGAATTTTACATATTTTAATTTGATATTTTTGGAAATTGATCTACACTTAAATATGAACATGTTTGATTCAGGGATCAATGGAGAATTCATGGAGGATGATGGAGATATTTGGCAATTAAAGGAAGCAATTCTAGAGAACGCAGATTGGACACCAGCCCACTGATGAGACTGTGGGGCCCAACATACAGGCCCCATTAATCCCAAATTTCGTGGGATTCTAGACGACATGTACAGGAACAAATCACTCTTCAGGTGTTAATGCTAATTCGGCCTCCATGTTGCTCATTTAGGCGGCCCAAGTTAGAGATAAAATTCTGGGACAGATTCTGAGGCCCAGAACAATAGTCCACCAATTTGATCATATCTCGGAATACACAAATCCAAATGGGGCCACATTTTACAGGCGGTAAGAAGACATCCTTATCTCCATTTTCTTTTTCTATGGCCCACCCTTATTCGGCTATCTAGAAGGTCATCCAAACGCGTCTGTTCGGTGGATGAAATCTGGCTGCCACCTCGGGTCAAATGTGGAAAATTCCAAATTCCACAAACTTTCCACCACCCTAGGCCTACCATACTCAAGTGGGATGACTTGTACTATTTAAGGCTCGACCCAAGGCTCCCAAATGCCAATTTAAGGCAGTGGTGGTGAAGGAGTTGAGGATCTTGGATGCTTTGTTCAATTGTAATGTTATGCTGCATTTTTGTTGCCTCATGTTTGTCTTTCACATGTAAGTTGTTCAATTCACTTTAGTTTCTTAATAAAAGTTCTTCTTCTACTCTTATTCTGTTGTTCTTCATATCACTTTGATACCGTTGGATCAAGGTGTGAATTTATCCACACCAACCCTTGTGAAATTATTCACACAACGGTGGAGTGATCATTTTATTTTTGTTGTTTTCTTTACTTCTCCATTTCCTCCCTCATGAGTCTACTTTCCGCTTCCATTGAAACCATGGGATCAATGGACGTCTAACCCACTTATGGGTTGATCAAAGGGAGTAGAAAGGGGCTGGATTGGATGTTATTTATCACCTAATTAATGTATAATCACTTCTTTAATTGGGATTTTTATTTGATGATTTTTAAACTCCATCGTCCTTGTTGAATTTAAGGCCACACACTTCAAGTACTAATACGATCCTTTACCTTGAAGTGCTCAAAACCTTGATCCTTCAAGTGTATAGGTGATTAGTATTAGAGGGTGTAGGCATTAAATCAGTATGTTATGATGTTGTTTTATCTCCTTAAATGAACCCATCTCAAATTTAAGAAATTGAAAATCATTAAAAAGAAAATACGTCCAATCCACCCCGAGCAATAACCTAGGATCAACTCATTCTTTTAAATTGAATCCACTTAAATCTATTAGATATCTTTAAAAACCATCCAAAATCAATCCAAGTTGGCCACTAGATAACCAAAAATTCATCCCTTAGTTTGTGTATCTTAGGTATTTTCTTAGGTCTCTGTGGAATCGACAACCCAAGCTACACTACAAGGACCGTTCTACCCTTCTTCTCTTGGGTAAATTTGGGCGTGAACCAAATTTTGGCGCCGTTTATGGGGACCTAAGTAAGTTATATTAGACACTATCATATTTTTTTTCATTCTACTTCTCTTTTCTCACTCCTCACTCCTATGGAAGTCAATTTTGAACAAGTCCAAACATGGGAAACTTATCCCTACTTTGATCACTCAACCCCATGTACGATGTACAATGACCATCCTAATTCCTACTTGTGGGATCATCAAAAACCTACTGAACCACAATGTTTTTATTCATATGATCCACAATACATTCCAACATATTATGAGTTCCAATCCCAACAAGGCCAATCTGAACACCCTCCTATGGAATTCCAACAACATAGTTATCCACCTGGAATAGACCATCTGTCTCAACCCCTTGACCATCATGATCCACAACCATTACTTGAAAAACTTTGTCAACAAATGGAGATAATGAATTTTGAGGTTTCATCATTGAGGTTAGAACTACAAAGCATTAAAACTTGTGAGGAACCCATCCCTACACAAACTGTCCCTTCCATAACCTTATGTCAAGTGTCTAGTTTCACACAAACCCCACATGAATTTATTGAAGAACCAACCTTTAGATTTGGGATAGATGAAGAGGATCAAGGAAATTTTGAAGGGACTTTAAATCAGGAGGAAATTAACTTTTTGGATTCAAAAGAGGAGAATTTGACATCATGGATTGAGTCTCATGAATATAACTCCATTGATGATTTTTCAAAAACGCAAATCATTGAACCATTAAGAGAAATCACAAACACTGACTCCATATCTATTCCTGATACTGATCTTTCCAATTTGGTGGTTAAATCTTCTATTCAAAAGGAACCAATTCTGTTGAGCAATTTTGAAAATGAAATTGAGTTCAATTCAAAGTCCCAACCTATGTTTGAAAGTTTTAGCCTACCCGAACTTGAACAAAAGGACTTTCCATCCACCCTCAAGTTTCCATTCGTTGGGGATAGCCAAAAACTTCCATTTGTCACCATTTCTTATCTTGAAACCACTAAAGAGTTGATTATTCATAATGTCTTAGAAAATACTACAAAATAAATTGAATCCATCATTTATGTTATTCCTTGGATTTACCTGCTCATTTTAGAATAGAGGTTTGTGCATGAAACAAATTCTAAACATAGAATCAATCTCAACCTAGTAGAAGTGGTGAAACATGTGGTCCATAAAATGTTGAAAGTTGGTATTGGATAAGTTAGGGGGTTCAAGTCGAGCTAACGACGTTAAACAAAGCACTGCATGGGAGGTAACCCATGGTTTTCAAGTTTCCTATCATTTTGTTGTTTTAATAAAATTTATATTTTAATTAATCGTTTTTATATTTAAAAAAAATAGACTGTTGACCTGTTCTTCTATTATGAGTATGGATGGGTATGAAAGGGGAGCACCATATTCATCCGTGTCACGTGGTGTGATCCTTGAGTAATACCTTACCCAGAAATTTAAAAAAGAAGGCAATGTATCATCAGTTTATTTTATTTTATATATATACTTATATTTTACTTATATATATATATACTCTTTTGTATTGTTTGTTTGTTTTTTTCCACTAGGGAACTTTGCAAGCGACATGGATATCAAAGGACTAAATTGGAGCAGCAAGAACTTCAACTTCAACCACCAGGTGATTTCATTCCATGATCCTCAATTTCAATTTCCTTTTTGAACTTCCATTATCTGCCTCTACTCCTTTTAAATTTTTATTTCTTCAAACACTGGGGACAGTGTTATTTTATGTTGGGGGGGAGATAAAATAAAAAAAATGCTTTTGTGTCAGAAAAATGAATGATTTGAAAAAATAATTAAATGGAAGGAAATATTCCTTTAACTTTGAACATGGTAATACACATTGCACACTTTGAAACTGAATATCAAATAATTTAGCATGCCCTGATTCTGATTTTAATCCTTGTATAATTTCATGAGCATAGATTTTGGGAAGTGTGGCTGTCCAATGTGATATTTCATCGTTTATATTTTCATCCAAATAAAAAAATGCCACAATGCACGTCCTCTAGACTGTGGGGTACTAATTTGAATTTTTGGGGTCCCATAATAAATAACATAGGATGGTTTTATTTTTATGAATAATATGAGTATTCAAAAAACATTATTAAAAAAATTATTAAAAAATAAAAAAATAAAAAAATAAAAATAAAAATTTGCGTGTAGTGCAATGGATTGATAAAATGCGAGGCTTTCGGCACTTGGGGATCGTGACTCCAGAGTTGTCTGGCCCTGAGTTTTTCAATCTATATCTATTTATGGTAATATGAATTTGTTTTTGATTAAGTTAACTCGAGACGATGCCCAAGTATGTGGGTTTCACTTGGTGCCCTAAGGCCTTTGAGTCAGGGAGTCATCGGCAAAGTCTTGCTACATGGGTTAATTTGATTAATTGCAATCTCAATTACTATAGCAATATTGCAAAAAAAAATCAAAAAAAATAGGGATGAAGAATACTCATATTAGGACTAAATGTGATTCCACCTAGCACTTTCATGATTTTCCCCTTGAATTAAAATGAACCCCCATATCTATTGTGATTCACAACACATCGTTACACCTAATTGAGTTGGATGAAGAATGATGATGGATTTGATCAAAGGAATGGGCTTGGGATTGAGATCTGCTTATGAAACTATCTCGTATTAAAATATTTTGATGGGTTTCATGATTTTTTGGTATAAGGTTTTTCGGTGATCATTTTGTATTAAATTTTTTTTGGAAAAGGGAATTCGAATTTCATTTTTGTTGAGATATATTTTGCTCGGGACTAGCAAAACTCAAGTTGGGGGGTGTGATTAGCCACTAAATGAGGCTAATATTCATTGTTAATATACATAATTTTCATGTTCTTTGTTATTCATAAACACCATTTTAGTGCATTTTATACTTTGAACACCATTTCACATTATGATTGTAATACCTTCTTAAAATGCACTATTATGTGGTACATTTTTGAACATCATTTAAAGTACCCAATGATTCATCTGATTTTAAGGAATTGAATTTTACATATTTTAATTTGATATTTTTGGAAATTGATCTAAACTTAAATATGAACATGTTTGATTCAGGGATCAATGGATAATTCATGGAGGATGATGAAGATATTTGGCAATTAAAGGAAGCAATTCTAGAGAACGTAGATTGGACACCAGCCCACTGATGAGACTGTGGGGCCCAACATACAAGCCCAATTAATCCCAAATTTCGTGGGATGCTATAAGACATGTACAGGAACAAATCACTCTTCAGGAGTTAATGCTAATTCGGCATCCATGTTGCCCATTTAGGCGGCCCAAGTTAGAGATAAAATTCTGGGACAGATTCTGAGGCCCAGAAAAACATTCCACCAATTTGATCATATCTCGGAATACACAACTCCAAATGGGCCCAAATATTACAGGCGGTTAGCAGACATCCGGATCTCCATTTTCTTCTTCTATGGCCCACCCTGATTCTGCCATCCAGAAGGTCATCCAAACGCGTCTGTTTGGTGGATGAAATCTGGCTGCCACCTCGGGTCAAATGTGGAAAATTCCAAATTCCACAAACTTTCCACCACCCTAGGCCTACCATACTCAAGTGGGATGACTTGTACTATTGAAGGCTCGACCCAAGGCTCCCAAAATGCCTATTTAAGGCAGTTGTGGTGTAGTAGTTGAGGATCTTGGATGCTTTGTTCAATTGTAATGTTATGCTGCATTTTTGTTGCCTCAAATTTGTCTTTCACATGTAAGTTGTTCAATTCACTTTAGTTTCTTAATAAAAGTTCTTCTTCTACTCTTATTCTGTTATTCTTCATATCACTTTGATACCATTGGATCAAGGTGTGAATTTATCCACACCAACCCTTGTGAAATTATTCACACAACGGTGGAGTGATCATTTTATTTTTGTTGTTTTCTTTACTTCTCCATTTCCTCCCTCATGAGTCTACTTTCCGCTTCCATTGAAACCATGGGATAAATGGAGGGCTAACCCACTTATGGGTTGATCCAAGGGAGTAGCAAGGGGCTGGATTGGATGTTATTTATCACCTAATTAATGTATAATCACTTCTTTAATTGGGATTTTTATTTGATGATTTTTAAACTCCATCGTCCTTGTTGAATTTAAGGCCACACACTTCAAGTACTAATACCATCCTTTACCTTGAAGTGCTCAAAACCTTGATCCTTCAAGTGTATAAGTGATTAGTATTAGAGGGTGTAGGCATTAAATCAGTAAGTGATGATGTTGTTTTATCTCCTTAAATGAACCCATCTCAAATTTAAGAAATTGAAAATCATTAAAAAGAAAATACGTCCAATCCACCCCGAGAAATAACCTAGGATCAACTCATTCTTTTAAATTGAATCCACTTAAATCTATTAGATATCTTTAAAACCCATCGAAAATCAATCCAAGTTGGCCACTTCATAACCAATAATCAATCCCTTAGTTTTTGTATCTTAGGTATTTTCGTAGGTCTCTGTGGAATCGACAACCCAAGCTACACTACAAGGACCGTTCTACCCTTCTTCTCTTGGGTAAATTTGGGCGTGAACCACCAGCATAATCCAACCACTAATGAGAGTCACGATGAATTCCACTAGCCAGACTATCGGCTACTGCTCGGTGTTGACGCTGAATCACTAGGTTTTCCACTGGCTGTCCTCCAAGAGTTTCCAGTACGAGTGATCCTTGCCTCATTGAGCCCCATTTGGTCAAGTATGAGGCATCACCAGATACTTCCTATCTTCCGAGATTTTCAGAAACTGCTTGAACCACCACCTAAAATTGACATCCCTCATGACTTCTTTGTCCTCTCCCGATAACAGCTCCATTAATGACATCTCCATCTGCAACATTTTCTCTTGATCATCCCATACACTCATGATGTGTAGGAATTCATCATACATCTCCCCTAATATCAGGACCCCTAAGATCTGGTGCACATCCCATAAGATGATACCAACCTCCCTATGTTGTAGGTGGAAGGTGTAGGTCCTTGATGACCACCTACTCAGCATCTCTAATATCATCCTCTTCAGCTGATAGATGTGAAATTGGGAGGCCTAAGCTTCATCATATATGCCCACTCTCTTTAGATCGGCCCCAAAATCATAACATGATGCAGCTAACAGTAGGCTCAAGCCCAATCATTTGTGAATTTTCCGCACTAGCACATGTCCCACTCCTCAGAGCATCCCTTCCTTGGGTTCCTCAATGCTGCCTTCACGATTTTCTGGTACAGTGGGGGGGGGGGGGGGTATGTCTCCGGCTGTAATGCCTCTCCATCCACGTTGTTCAAGTGGTTATATTGGCTGTCAACATCGACAGGCATGGAGTATGCTCGGGCATAGCTGTCATCCACCCTGAACCATTGGCAATGACACATCGTACTCCAGAACCAGCAAGCTAGCTCGACGCTACTTACTTTAGGAATGAAGACATCATCCCTCATCCTGATGTTATAAAAATTCAACCTATTTCATAGTGGATAGTTCCTATGGATCTCCTATAGTCGCTCAACCAAAAAACTATAATCGTAATGGATCTGTATTAACTTCCTTAAGCCCAATCTATTCTATATATCCTTCCTTCAGGCAGCGTCCATGAGGACCCCCCTGACAGCCTCTTAGCGAGGCATTCAGTTTTATGTTTGAGCGTTTCCTTTGTCCAGTTTGTGAATCCCCTTCATATAGCAATGTTTTAGATCTACTTCACAAAGAATTTCGTAGAGCCCTACCTCGACCTTCCAAAAGAACGTCTCTAGGCACTGTCGTGGAGTTGTAGGCTCTCTATGCGCCGTGAAGCTGAATCTCTGATTCGCGGAGAACAAGTTTGGAGTAAACGGATCTTCATGAATCAAGAGCACTATGAGCCAAAGACACGATGTATAGAATGGAAAAAAGATGGGTCAACTCCCCTATTTATAGGCGATGACCTTCGGAGATTCACGGCTCACCCAGCAGGCACGTCACCAATCTGCTTCATGGGACCGCTTCGCAGAACAGCTTCGCGAACAGTGAAATATTTTGGCGATTGACCCTCATACATTGACCCTTGATTTCTCCTCGGCTCCAAGTCTAAGGGGGGAATTTTTTGATGCTAAAATATTGTGAATATGAATAACAATAGGGAGGGCTTCATGTCTTCCCCATGGAGCCCTTTCAAGAGCCCCATGGCCCTATGCCCAGTGTGGAGTAAGGAGACGGTAACCCTCCGAAACCGCATTTGACATTCACGACACACCATGGAGAAAGAACTTGGTTACCCTCCACCACTGCATTTGACGTTCGCAACAAACCATGAAGCAAGGAGGCAGTAACCCTCCACCACCACATTTAATTTTCGCGGCCCTCCGTGGAGCAAGGAGTCAGTAACCCTCAACGACCACATTTTACGTTCATGCCCTACCACACAGCATGTAGGCGGTAATGCTCCGTGACTGCATTTGACATTCACGATCCTCCATAGAGAAAAATTCATCTTCGCACAGAGAGAGCCCTACTTCGCAACGCCACTTGCCTATAAATACAGGGCACCCCTCAAGCCCAGAGAATGGACCATCTGGCCTTTCAACTTCCATGCTACCAAATCATGAAGCACTCTATGCTCTGCGAACCATATGCTACACGAGGTATTTTTTGCATCATGAAATGGAACCCACATTGAATTAATTTAACGCCTCTTCCGAGAAGGATTCCCTTCACAAATCCCACTATACTTCGCAAAGGAAGAAGATCGCCAAAGGGACACGGGTCGTTGTGACAAGTTTATGCTATGAGAAACACCCTACAAACACACGTGACCCACATACTAAGGTAGGGTCACTATGCTTCGTGAAGAACATTACTTCACAACACCAAGCATCACGAGGCACCCTTGCTGCACGAGGCATTTCTTCGCGAATGCCTTTCCACTTTGCGAAGTTCATCCCATATGCACCTATGCCATAGCCCTAGGATAGAAGGCTTAACTTCAAAAAGCACATCCCTTTACAAAGCCGTTCCACTTCATGGAGCACTAGAGCTTCACGAGGCTTCTACATATGAACACCTCTGTCCTACAACTCATTTTCCTGTGTAACCCTTCAGGTTTGCACAGAAAAATTTCAATTTCCCTTGGACGATACTGCATGTTGTATTACTTTACCTCATTCTTCTTCGCATAGTCATGCTAACGACTATTGCTTTTTCACATAGCCATGCAAACGTGGATTCCCTATAGGCTCATCTCTCGACAACCCCCGTCATAGCATTGCTGATTCCTTACGTCCCCTAAGGGTGGGTGGGTATTAGTTTTGTAAGTCCTAGGTGTGGAGAGAGAACCCACCTCATTCGAGCTACATGATGTTAAATAGCCAAGAACCACCATCCTCAGCACATGACGTTAAACTTTGACCTCAGCCAACACATCCAATGCGGGGTCCCCCACCTTGGACATTCTGCACACCCTCTCGTCTCAACGGGAGTGAAATCTTACTCAAATGGAATGAGATCCTATTTGTTGTGGTAAAGCCTATTCTCGAGGAAGGTCAACTATCTTGGTATAAGATCCTAGACTTTCTTGTAAAAGGTAGTACCCCTAATCCTCCTTTCTCTTCTAGTGCCATAGGCCAGCAAAGGGCGTGGGGGGGAATGGTGCTCCTCTTCTCATCAGTGTGAAGTCCCTCCCCCACTGGGATTTGCCACCACCCGGGCCTCCACCCTAGAGGAGGTCCCAATATCCATCACATGGGTGGATAACCATGTGTAATCCCCACTCCAAATCCCACCGATTCTCCTTTCGCAATGTGATTGTCAGGTCTCTAATGCCTCTTTTTTCTCACACTAAGCATGACTCATGTGGTCTTAGGGTAAGCATCGACCGTGACATCCACTTCGGGCCACCTAGAGTATAATCCATAAACCAACACCTAAACTATGTGTTCATTGATACTTACCAAGACTAGGTACATAGGAAGCCTCCCTAATGTTCAATCCCATCACCCAATCATTTCGACCATCTTCACATCAATTCACCAACACCCCGGGTAGCCTAGAGTGTAAGCCCCACAGCCATACCTGAACTATGTGGTCTTTGATCCTTGCCAAGGCAAGGTATGTAGGAAGCCTCCACAAGGTTCAATCCCACCATATATTCTATCCCCAAGTCCTCCTTCACACTGGTTCACCCCCATCCTACATGACATTAAACTATGAACCTCAATTATCAGTAAGCCGTTATCTCCCCCGATCAAAGGTAAGCTGTTGTATCCCCCAGTCAGAAGTAAGTCATGGAACCCACCTGAACTACGTGGACATTGATCCTCACCAAGGTGAGATACATTAGAATCCTTCTTGGGGTTCAATCCCACCACCCATTGGTTATGACCCCTTCACATCGGTTCAGAAAACTACTCCATGAACTATGAGTTTTTTGATCCTTTCCAAGGAACGGTAAGTAGGAAGCCTCCATGAGGTTCAAGACCACCATGCATTTGTACCCCATGTCATCCTTCACATCAGACCACCGACCCCCCATCCCATACAAACTATGTGGGTTTGATCTCTATCTCCTAGATAGGGTATATAGGAATCTTTCATGAGGATCAACCCCATCCGACGGTAAGTCATTATGACCCCACCCAGTAGTAAGCCATTGTGACCATATCTAGCGGTAAGCCATTGTGACCTCAATCAGTAGCAAGCCATTGCGTCCTATACTCAGCGGAAAGATGTTGTGATCCCATTTGCTGGGACCCTCATCTTTGGTCTTTCATAGTGGCATCATACCAACATGGGTTTCTAACCATGCATGAGCTCCATAAACATCATCGGGTTGTCATCCTATGTGTACTCCTCCAATTCAATTCCAAAGGATCCATTTCCTTCCGGTCTAATACAGGTGTCCATTCTCATGGGGAACCTCTTTAGGTGTCCCTTAAACCATACTGAACTACATGGACTTTGATTCCCTACCACGGAGATACGTAGGAAGCCTCTTTGAGGCTCAATCCCAAATTCATCATCATCCTCATGGAGGTTTCATATCATTCTCCATCAACTTCATTCAACAATACATCATCCATCCCGATTCTTACCTGGGCCTCCACATCCCGGTGAAGCCATGTCAACCCACATACACCAGTGTATCTTCCAGGGGTTAAACTCATCTGATCCACTCTAGTCAGTTTTTCGGTCAGTCTAATTCAACTCTACCAGACGTTAAAATCATGGAATACCCTCTGTTAAACATGGGAAGCTGATAAAAACCACAGATACATTCCCATGGAATATGGTCCCCCACATTGTACATGGGATGTATCGGGATTCCATGCCCTTGAGGAGACCTATAATAAGGGGAAGAAACCCAGACACACCAGTGTTCTAGTGTCCAGACATGCCAGGGATGTCCAATGTGACTACTCCCCTGACCGAAGGTTGCTTCCCTGGCCGCACCCTTTGGAATGTCCCAGAAGAAGTAGTGTAATTAACTGGTGTCCATGAAGATTTGGCAGCAGGAAGAGTTTCACGAACAAAGCCATAAATCTATAAGGGAGACCTGAACTAGGTGATGGGTTCCTAGGTGGAATACACGGAAGGAATAACTGACATCCTATCATCCCATTTTGATCAAGGAGAAAACGTTCCTGAATTGGGAATGGATGCCGCTTGCCTTTGGAAAGTGGGAGTTCAGGGCAACAGTTGGGCATCATCCACAGACAAATGTGTGCGCCTCGACGAAAGCATCGAAAATAGTCACGATCAATTTTTGTTTCTTTCCCATGGTAATGAGGGATTTTATTATACCACCCTTCATAACTTGGTAAAGGAGGTTGTATCACTAAGAGGGAAAAGGGAACCCTTGAATCAATGGTGGTAGCTACTAAGGCTTCTACATTAGTGAACCAGAACTGCAAGGTGGCTACAAATAAAGTATCATGAAATGTGATGGATTCAGAAGCACACTATGAAATGGAAGTATCAGGATAATTAAAAATGACCATCTCTAGTCATTAATAAATGAAAATAAATATGATAATATCCATATAACAGAATAGTTATCCAAGTTTCCACATTCACTCTAGATATCAGAGAAGACCTTGATATAGAAACATGGACTTCTTGATATGGACAAGAGGGATTATATTTATGTATTTTCTATGGTATGGGTTTTTCATCTTGTTATAAAAGTGGGGATGAAGTATGTTGAAATTGTTTTCCAATCTAGTACCTCCATGTAGTAAATTCTTTCAAAGTTCATGAATTATTATTAGAACATGTTGCGATGGAGTCATAATTGTGAAACTTTTCCTTGGAATGTATGCTACTGGGAGATACATAAAAATTTAGATACCCCATCCATTATTTTATATCATTGAATAAATGCACTGAAATTTATATGTTTTCGTCCATTTTTTCTTACTAACTATGTGCATGTCATTTTTCGAATATAATGATATATTAATCACCAAAAATATCCATATTTGTATAGTATCTATAAATCTTGAATGCTTGGATTTCAATGTTTTGGTTATAATATATTCTTCAAGATAAAATCTTTTGAATTCCCACCAATATGAGATTCCTCATTGATATATCATTTTCTAAAAATATTGATATTACCATATTCATTGAATTATAATTTCGGTATTATATATTTCATGGATTGATAATTTTCAATATATAATTTTTTTCAAATACTACAAGCCAGGGGAAATTATTTTGATTTTTTTTAAACTCCATATGGTGTTCCTTACTAGATTTTCCACACATCCTAACTAAATAGTTATTGTGATTTAGTTTAGTTTATTTTATAGTGGGGCTTATATCACATTAGTTTAGGGTATTTTATTTCAGACCATCAATTGGTATAGTTTAGGGTCTTTTATCACATATCATATATCATTTTATTTTAGTATCATTTATTGTGCACTATGTTTCAAATTATTTTAGGAACATTTAGTTCTGACCTTATATCAATGTATTTTAGTGTCTTTTAGGTCAGACCATCGATTAATGTAGTTTATGGTTTCTAGATGATAACAACATTCATTTTTGTTTAGGGAATTTAATCTTGAACATTTAGATGCCAAAATTTTTAAATTTGTACTATTACGATATGATAAATGATCTTGGAATATTTTGAATACTTTCTATAAATGACCAAAAACACACTAGGGTGTTGAGTTCTCTTTTGGTGTGGATGAGGATCATGAGATTCAAGGAATCCATTCCTCAAGGATGAGATCTTTAACAACAAATATTGATACATTATTTTCATTTTAGAATAAAATTAATTTTTTTGCCTATTTTTCTTTTTATTCAACACTATATTAAGATTACACTACACACAAAACTAATTTATCTTGTGTTACATGCAAGACTGGGTTTTATAGAATTTTAATAAAGAAAGTATTTTAAACAATATTTTCATAATTTTATATATTTTAATTATCAAAATAAATATAAATTTTTAATTCATTGATTAAAAATTATATTAGTGTGAATTTATTGTATTTTTCTAAGAATATTCATTTTTTGATCAGCAGTGAAGAAATAATGGATTTAATCGAAAAATTCATTTGTATCTAAATAACTATTAAAGTTAAAATATATTTTAAATATCCTTTAAATTCGAAAAAGATCAATTATATATATTTTAATCCTATTTAGTTCATTGTAATAAATTTTTTATTTAATTTATATATTGATACTTAAAGGACTTTTGAACATTTTCACTTTAAAAGGCCACTTTCGTTCCACATCCATAGGTTTTGAATTAATATTAATTTTCCCAATTCTATGAATTATATTTTAAAAATGGTCACAGATGATTGTAATCAGTTCAATATTTATATTAAAATAATATCAACATAGTTTTTGAACAAAAATATTTTTTAATGTAATTAAAATTAATTACTATGATCAAGGTAAAATTAATCATAATAAGGGACTAAAATTGAATATTCAAGGCCAAAATGACCAAGACACTTTAAAAAATCCATTTTATACCAATAGTTTGGACATATACCCTCGTTGTTCAAACTTTAGGAGTTAGTGAGAACCATTTTCATGAATGTATCCCATATAATTTTTTATGTAAGAAAAAAATACAAAAACTGAACTTTATTGACTTTTATCATTTATAATAATGTTTAGTATAGAAGAAGAAACATTGTTTACATTATAATGATTTTATTGATAGATAAAATATTTTTTATCATGGTAACTTAACTATTATTATTAGAGATGATATAAATAAAATAAATTATTAATAAATTCTAACCCATAAATTATCTAGTTAATAATAAAATAACATAAATAATGATAACAAAATTAAAATGAAAGAAAAATTAATGAATTACTTTGTTAAAATATTTCTGTAGATGAATATATCATGTTACATAGATGTGAACTACATATATTATAATTCCAATAAATATATGTGAAATTTAAATTAAAATTAAATAAAAAATGTGACAAATGAAATTAAAGTTATTTTTATTATAAATGATATTTTATTAAGTGGTTTAAAATTAATTGAAATAATATATTCTTCAAAATTAATTTTATATATCAATAAATATCAAATATGGTCCATTTAAGGACCAATGGGACTATTTTAATTAACATATTGAAACATATATACTAAAACTATTGTTAGCACGGTCCGAGTTAATGTAGTGTTTTTCACATTACTTGCGGCTATTTTAAAATTAATTTCCAACACAGACAAAATTATTATTTTATAAATTATATATAATATTTAGGATTCAGTGGGTCAATATTTTATATTAATCATCACTTTTCTTAGTTTTAATGATGGAATCATAGAGGTAATAAATCTAGTTACCTAAATGAAAAACAAAATGAAAATTATAAAGATTCTTAAAGACATTGGAACAAAATTTAAAAAATGAAATTTATTTTGTGTGATGGAGATTTAGGTAGGCCATAAATTTAATTTACTCTTTTATTTGTATATTTTTTATTCACATAAGGTATGGTTTACCTCCCAATACTGTATAACTTTTATATTTATATGAATTCCACTTCCCCTCCATTATAAAAAGGCATTAACTATTGCCCTCCCTCATACCTCTCAACAGACTTTATTTCATCTAAACTCTACCCAAATAGTCTCCAAACACCCATAAACTCAACATAGAATCCTAAACATGGTTATAAATTAATCCAAGTAATTATTTTGGTTGAATACAAAAGTAGTAACCCAAAAAAAAAGTTTACCTTCTTCAATGTGAATTTATGTTTTATTTGTTTCTCCACAGCTTCATTTATAGTTATTCAATACTAATATAATACATTCAATATCCAAAATATAAATAAATGATGTTATTTTAATGGTTATTAATAAACCTAAAAAAACATCCCTCAAATGGTTAATGAACATATTATTTGTGGGTGACGAACTACCACATCACAAAATAATTGCATTCATTTTTTATTCGCAGCCATTCATTATTGGGAATTATGATTGAAAAATTGATTCTATATGATATATATGTATATGATATTTATAATTTATTCATTATTATATTGTTTTTATATAACAAATGATTTTATATAACATCCTATCCCAGGTGAACGTGACGGTGCCCTGTGTCCGACCGACACATGACCTCAAGCACGCCTCGTCGTATGCCAGAGGCTTCCAACTAGTAGCAAGGATCTGATAATTCGATCATGGGTAGAATATAACATATTTAATTATAGTAATAAATCATAGGAAATAAATAATCCATAGATTAAGAATATATAACCCTAAATAATACCAATATCTCATGATAATCATATATAAAATGCAATATCAAACTAAAGTAGAAAACATGTCATGATAAAGTACGTGTCAAGTGTCTAAAATGAAAACTAAAAAAAATAATGACAGAAATGACTCTCTAGTGGGTCCAGAAGCACATTTGGTTCCATAATCAATGCTAAACCCCTATATAATCCATCTAATATAGGTAAGTTTCCCTTAACCATTCCTGCTATAAGGAAATATATTTGTGTACCAACCGGGCCACTCAAATAGGGTGTGACTACAACTATGTAGTCCACCACAAATAGTCTCTAAAACAATATTATGTTAAATAATGGTATGTGTACCGATATCAAGAAATAAAAATAATTGATAAATAAATGATTATCATATTATAATTTTACTCTTTTCTAACCAAGTATATTCCCCTATGTTTCGGGACACCATACCCTCATTATCTACTTCGACCAACACTATATTCTGAACTATTAATAAAGGATGTCATGTTCTAGAATTCCACTATTACCACTAATTGTTAAATAAATATCATAATTCCCTTTTAACCATTCCATATTACAATTATCATTTTAATTCCATTTTTATTATTGATTGTCTCATTAATTAAATAAAAATGTATTCAATCTTACCAACCTCATTAGTTTACTTAAGAGTTAATTATTCATAAAATTTTATTAATTAACTAAATAATTAAATAATACTATCAATTTTACTAGTTAACTCAACAATACATTATTTATATCAATCTTATTGTTTAACTCATTAATTAATCAATCTTCTCAATTACCCTCACTATTCCATCAATTACATCCTCACATAAAATCCTTAAACAATTACCCAATTAATTAACCAAATATACCATCTTAATAACCGACAATTAATTCATAAATTCTTCACTAACTTCTCAATATCAATATCAAATAATTAATTATACTATCAATTGTTCCAATTTACCAATATCAAAATCCCATTATTATTTCTTATAATTAATTATTCACAACACAATATTAGTTTTCCTAATTAATTTCACAATTAATCACTAAATTTGTCCATCTCAATTACCTCAAAATTAATACAATAATTATTTATATAATTATCAAATCCCAATACTCATAATTAATTCCTCGATTAATTATCTAATTAAATAATCTCTAAATTTCATAATTTTTTAATGAACTGAATTAGTTAATCTAAAAAATCAATTAAATCAATTTTGGAATTTCAATTTATAAATAGCTCTAGAAAATCTATCACTTTTATATAAGAAATAAATATCATGGATATTGGATTTTAATTATAGACCACCTTCCTCAATTTATTGATGAACTATCTCCTAACAAAAATCCCAAAAAATTGAGAGGCATAATGGCATAACAATAGATTTAGATTTAAAAATTAGGATAGGTGTGGATCATAAATCATGGCTCCAAATCATGATGAATGGATGTATGGATAGATTATAATTCATACAGAGATCTCCAAAATCAGGAAATATGGATGAGGGTAGGGTGGAGTTTATTTGGGATTTAAATGGGGATTCGTTAAATTAAAAAACTAGATTTTAGTCTCAATTAATTCCCACACACAGTTTGTTGGGTACATGCACATGGTTTTCTTTAATCATATGGATAAAATATATACTTCATTTATAGGGGTTCATGGTTACTCTTAAGATTATATATGGTTTGAAAACCCATTTACTAACTGTGGAAATCCCTAACTTATAGGGTTGAATAGTTTGTTGGGCTGGAGTGCACAGTTTTTACAAACTATCATCCAATCATTCACACACCCTTTTTCTCTATTTACCCAATTTTCACCCAAACACACTGTAAAATAAATCTAAAAAAAATAATCAAATTAAATGAAAAAATTAACTAAAAACAAGCTCAAGTAATTTCAATAAATTGTTGTGATCTTACAATCTCCCAACCTTATAACAGGCCATCCTCAAGTAGCACTTCCAAGAATCTCTATGATTTTGCATGGAAATGATTAGGCCACTGAGACCTCATATATGCTTCCATTCATCTTGTCTCCTCCTACACATATCCATGTTTCGAAAATATAAAAACCATTGGCATGATCATTCCCCACAACAACTTCTCACATTGTTATAATAAACCTATCATTTTACCCTTAAAGGGGTCATATATATTGATCTCTATAAAATCCACGTCAATCACATGGGAATTATTAGGGTGACACTGCCAAATTTTTGATAAATTTAAGACATCATGCATATAATTTTACTTATAATGAAGGTCCAATCGATATTACACTGCCCAATCCATTCTACATTTTCAAACAACCCAACAAACCTAGGAGCTATCTTTCCCTTCCCCTGTATCCTATAGTGACCCAACATTAGAGACACCAAAAGGAATGAATGGTCACCTTATGTAATATATAGGGGTAATCATTGTCTATCATCATATGACTTTTGTATACTATGGTTCATAGCCATATGTTTCCAAAATAGCTAAACCTACTTCGACATCTCTTACATGAGACTCAATACCAATAAATCCTGAAAACCTACCTCCATCCAACATTGTAGTTATTTGAATGGAATACTATAAATTTTTTCATATTTTTCCATCTATATATTTACCTGATAACTATTTTCATTAGAAAACTCCATAGAATCCAAGTGGTTCTACCAAGACCCTCCATGGTTAAGAACACATGCCCACAACATATCCTCATGCACCTGTATAGTATTCTCTGACTACCAGTATTTATGTTGGTGGATTTATTCTCTCAATAATACCTATGTATCGATCACCTTATGGATGAACTTCTAGAATCATGAAGTTAAGTGTGAGTCATTTTATGAAACTATAGTCTTTGGTACACCATGAATTCAAACTATCTTCCAAACCTACAAATCTCCCCGCCACTCCACTGAGAATATATCTCATATAGGAAAGAAATGTTCTATCTTTGTCAAATATTATTCAACCACCCTAATAGCGTCATTCTTCTGAGGCGTACTCAGGAGACACACCACAAATTCCATAGTCACATTGTCCAACATAAATTTATAAATGGAAAAAAGCTATAGAAAATCAATTGCTCATTGATTGTCTACCCTCAACTACCGACAAGTGTACCATCGTGTCCGGAATACTACAATATCTTTTTCATGGTAGGCCACAAACACTATCAAAGAATGTAAAGAAACATTTTTTCCCACCTGGATGTACCGCCCACTTTGAGACATGAAATTTCCACATCAACTCCTCTCACATAAATGAAGTAAAACCCGATTCTTTATGTAGATAATCTCATCCCCATAAATTCTTTAATATGAAGGTGAGTCCAAACCTTTAGGGATTTCCCTCAAGAAAAACACTATGGATCCTCAAAATTTTTGTTTTATATCCATATAAAAAGTGTAGACTCTATAGAAACTGATACTAGAGTCATCTGATCCTGAATCTATATAACCACAAAATGCATCCCATCTATTAACTTCATCATCATACATTCATCACTGGACTCTTGAACTGCCTATGTATGAGCTTTTCTACTCAAAGCCACAGAAACATGATCCCCCTTTCATGGTGTATATGACATTTCAAGATCAAATTACTAAATATACTCTAACCATCTATACTTATAATAGTTCAAATCATTTTTTGAAAAGATAGACTTATATTTTTTTTATCCGTATACACCATCATGATCATTACTAGTAGACAGTTTCACCAAAACATCAAGGCATACAATAAAGATGCGAAAATGAGGTTATTCATATGGTAGTTACTTTCCAGGGACCTCAAATAATGAGGCCCCTATGAAAAAACTCAATCTCCTAAAATTTAGACTTCTCTAAATCTGATCCCGGAAGAATCACAATACACAATATACTAATCACCAGGCTTGGGTAGGGTCTAGATCAGTACTGATGGAACGCACTTCGTCATCTCATTGAAGGTATTATCAAATGAGTCCGACCAATGGAAAATTATACCCTTATTTTTAAATCTTAAAATAGGTGATTAAAATATATAAATTTCATGTTTGAGCCTCTAACAATATCTAGATAATACCAATAATATACAGATACAGAACACTTTCTTAGGGTGCTCCCATGAAACCACTATATTAACCATCTAAAAATACACTAGGATGTTTAATTTTGAGATGATGTGACCCATGAAGTGTACCTTATCAATCCAAAATATTTACATTGATATCATGGAATATATCAATGCTCGAATAGTGTGATCAATATGATGTCAAGATGTTCAGCATGATTTCCGTGAGTCTTGGAGTACACCAATATATCATCCAAAAACACTAACACTAATATATCTATGTATGGATGATTTTTTTACATGAATTCCATAAAAATGGTTGGTTATTTCGTAATCCCAAACTACATTACAAAAAACTCATATAGGTATACCTTAATCTGAATGAATTCCTCGGTATATCAGAAGTTGGAACTCTCAACTGATGATTCCCCCATCTAAATTCGGTCTTTGAGAACACACAATATCTTCTCAACTAGTCAAAAAATTCATTGATATGTCAAAGATGATATGTTTCCTTATATTCATCTTTCCCAACTTCTGGTAATCCAAAAATATGTGAGAACATCAATAATCCTTCTGTTAAAAAAAAATTGGTGAACCCCAAGGAAAAATACTAGGGCCGATAAATACCTTATCATGCAACCACTCTAGATGATTCTTGAGCACTTGAAACTTAGTTGGTTTTGTTAATAATGGTGGAATAAAAACATATTACGCCCCCAAAAAAGAAAAATAATGAAATAAACGTCTATCTTAGGTGCTAAACCTGGTAAGACTTCAAAAAACATATCTTGGAACAATTTCAAAAGTAATGCAATGACATCCTATTCCACTCTTCTTTCATCCAACATTAGACTACAAACTAAGGATGTGAGATCTCTTAGATGATGAGTAATTGGCCCTATAACTCCTGCCTAGATATGCCACGCTCTGTAGAGAATTTAATTTTTCACCCTTAGGAGACATAAATTTCACTCTCCTACGATAAAAATTAGTATGGTCTTAGTATTATACTTTCCAATATATACCATGACTTACGTCAAATCATAACATTTCAGTGAAATAGATATCCCATATAAAAATTTAATCTCCAACTTTAATTGAACACCCTTGGAATATACCAATATCTAGACTATACTACCAATGATGTATCTATAGTCAAAACCCTTCTCAAAAAATCCACAACAAAGATTAAAAAACTTTCATGTTGTGAATAAATAAAAGAAGTAGAGGCACTAGTATCCAATAAGGAACTAGTTAATGAAGAAACTACAATAATAGTAACTCTCATGATCAATGGTCCAGCCTTGCTGTCTAAAAGTGAAAGCATTGATTCTTGCTAACTCTTATAAGCTAAATCACTATGATGGTGTGGAGTTCATTCCCAAAAGTACCACATCCAATTACTCTAATGCAATGACCAGTATAACTCCAACTACCAGACTGATAATGTGCATAAGATCACCTACCACACTCAAATTATTTCTTACTTATCCTTTATTACCCATATTTCACGAGATCCTAGAAACATCTCAAGATGTCCCATCTTTCCAAAAATATTTTTTTCTACACTCGTAGATAGGGAAAATTATATGATAGATTTCTGGTTTGCCATACTTGTTCCAAATCACTGGATAATGGACATGTTAAACTAGATTATCCTCCTAGCCACTATGTTTCCCACTACTCTTGAAAAATTTCTCATAATAATGCTTCCTTATCTTAGTATAATTGCCTAATAATCATCCAATAATAATTATTTTTTCCATAATGGAAGCCTCCAACATGATCTCTTTTTTTTTGAGTCCCTAATTTACCACCTATGATAACATCTTCATCCAAATGATGTTCACTTAGGACATAATTTCACACCTAGGACCTTCCAAAATCCTATTTTCTATAGTGTCCTCATCATCTTCCAATTCTAGCGAAACAAACTAAAAATCATTATAGAGACAATAAAATTATATCATAGTCATACTCTCTTGAGTAAATCTCATTAATTCAGCTAAAGTATCCTAACTTAGTGTCTTTATATAGAATTCTCCTATAACCTCTCAAATAAGTCCTTCCATAACATATTTGCATCATGTTCAGTTAGAGTCTGAAAGTCCCACCATTGATTCCGTAATCACCACAATATATAAGAAGCCAATTTGACAATGTTATCAGTAGGAGTGTCCAAGTGTCCATGTATAGTTTGGATAGAGTGCATAAAAAACTCACCTCCTTTGAGTCTACCTTCCATTGAAAAAGCTGGATATTTATGGAACTAAAAATCCCTCTTCATGACAAACATGATCTTCTAATCCTACCTCGAGTCTCTTTACATGAATTTCTAGAAGTGATATAAGTTCTCTTGAAACTTTTCCTCGACATCATCACCTGCCATGATTGGTGCCTTAGGTTCCACCACTAGATGACCATCCCAATATATATCCCGACGACTAACCATCAACATGCATCAACATGGAGGCATGTCTCTCCAATTTCAAACATGAACTATAGGACACTATTCACAATATTTTCATGGTTACAAAAGATAGAATACAAAATAAGTCACAAAAAGTCATTTCCCAAACCACATCACATGACTAGAACCCTGGTTATATCAATACACATAACCATTATAAATATTGGTCCTGGTTAACAATGGTAAATATATATTCAATTTTAAAATTAAATTAGAAACACATTTATTCACATTATTCTTTATTTTACCATTTTAAAGTCACATTAAGAACCCATTTTTATGTTTTGTTTAATATAAAAGGAACAATAGGCCATGTTCAAAAACATACCCATAACCCATTTTCCCATGCATTCCAAAATGATGCTTGAGAAAAAATCCCTGAGTAGCTAGAATGATGAAATTATACTCAAGTCTCGTGCCATACTGGCATAATTGTCAATTATAAAATGAATTTCAAAAACAACAGTCACACCACTGAAAATTTGTGCCACCCAAGGTGAAATAATATTTCAACTATAACAACATAAACCAATAATAGAAATCCAATAATGGGTACTTTATTTTTCAACCATAAATGTGTTTTCAACTCCAATGCATAAACTTATTTAAAAGGTCTGAATCTTATTAGAGTCCTATATAATTTTTTTAAAAAAATTAATACAAACTAAAAATAAAATACAAATGGGATATGATACCAATTTTAAACGTCTCATCCTAATTTCCATGAACCCGTTTCCCAAGATGAACCACCACATGACCTCAAGTGCACCTCCTCGTATGCTAGAGGTTGCTTACTAGAATCTAGGGTCTATTATTTCCATCATGAAGAGATTATTACCTCTGTTATAAGATTAATACAACATCGTTAATAAATAAACAATAGAATAAGCTTATATAACAAAAAATAATGCCAATATATCAACATAGTCATATATGATATTCAATATACAACAAAATAAGAAGATATGTCATGATAAAGTACTTGTCAAGTGTCTAAAAAGAAAAATAATAAAATTAAGATATTGATGACTCCATAGTGGGTCTCGAACCATGCTGAGTTACCATATCAATACTTTATCCCTAGATCAGACATCTAACATGGAACCTTTTCTCTTAACCTATCCTATAATAATTAAATATATTCATGTACCAATCAAGTAACCTGATTTTGGTTTGAGTAAAACTTCATAGTCCAACACCAACTATATCTAAAAAACATCCACTAAAATAATTCTGTATACAGTTGTATAAATAAATAACCCAAATGATTAAATAAATTTTTATTACATTATGAAATAATTCTTTATTTAACGACATAAATTCCCTCAAGTTTTGGGACTCCCAACCCCCATTAACTTCTTCACATAATTTCAGAGTTTAAAATAACCCCAAGAAATGTCGTGTTCTTGAAATCCACTGTTACAATTCTATATCAACTCAATCATAGAATTTCATTTTTACCACTCATGAACACAATTCTTCTATGAATTCCATTATTATCATTCATCATATAATTAATTAATTCAATAATTTATTAATATTATAAATCCAATTAATAAACACAATAGTTAATTATTCATCTTAATTTTATAATTTAACAAATTAATTAATTAATCCTCTCAATATTATCAATTAACTCAAAAGTTAATTAATCTTACCTATATTATTAATTAACTCAACAATTAATCAATCATCTAAATCTTATAAATTAACTCAATAATTAAAAAATCTTCTCAATCTCGCTCACTAAATCATCAATTAGTTCATCACAAAAAACCCATCATTAACTCCCCATTAAATAATAGAATCTAAAATCTCGATAACCCAAAATTAATTCATCAATTAATCATTAACTTCTTAATATAAATATCATATGATTGATTTAGTAATTCATTATTCAAATATCCCACTCTCAAAATCCCATAATTAATTCTTACAATTAATTAGTTAAAACCCAACCTCAATGTCCCTATGTAATTCCCCAATTAATTACTAAATTTAACCTTCTAAATTCCCTCATAATTGATCTAAAAATTAATTATTTAATTCTCAAAATACAATATAACATAATTAATTCCCTAATGAATTATCTAATTCAAAAATATTTAAATTTCATTAATTTTCATTACATAAATTATTTAATCCACTATATTAATTAAATCAATTTAGTAAATTAAATTCCTAAAAAAACTATTTCAATTATACAATATGAATTTATAAAATAATGATCATGACTATTGTATTTGAATTATAGATATCCTACCTCATTTTTTTGAAAAATGATAACCAAATTAAAATCCCCAAAAAATTGAATAGCATAATGTCATAGAATGATATTCTGATCCAATACCAGGGAGATGTTTGAATCTTCGATCCGGGATTAGAATCGTGATGAATGGAGGTTAGGAAGGATTGGAATTCAATTAGAGTGCAGAAAAATCATCAAAGAGGTCCTAGGGTCGAGTGTGGGTTGAATTTGAAAAAACATGGGAATTCAATAAATTTTTAAACTAAATTTCAATATTAATATATTCACGTGCATGGTTTACTAAGAAAGGGTGCACAGTTTTCTATATTCATGCACATAAATTTTTTATATCATTTATAGGGGTGTAAAATTACTCCTATGACTGAGAAAAGTTTGAACAAAAGGGTTCGAACAAGGAAAATATACTATGTCCAGGGATTCATGGTTTGTTAGGTCAGGGTGCACAGTTTTCCCAAATAGTGAACCAACCATAAACTACTCATGTTTCTTCCAATTTTCGATATTTTCACCCAAACACACCCCATAATAAATCCCAAATTGAAAGAAATAAAATTATGAGAAAATAATACTTGAATGAATCTAGAGTCATTTCGATAAAAGTTCTAGATCTTACACATTATGTGTTCCATATGATGTAAACACAATAGAATTTATTTTGGATGTGTAGACTACCGCCTCCTCATAGAGATTTCATATATTCACACATTACATGGAACGTATTAAGGTTGGTTTTAATTAAAAATATGTGAAAAAAATAACATCTATATGATATTAATTACATAATTAACATTCTATAAATATAATATATCATTTTATTTATCCCCCTTTCACATACTAAAAAAGTGATAATGTCGTTCATGGACTTGTGGACTACCACCTCCTCATCGCGATGCAACTATTTTGAATAAAATTAATTATATAAATGGATTTTAGATAAAATAAAATTATCTATATGATATAAAAATAATTATATAAATAAATAATGTTACTTACCTTCTTTATATATGTATCATTAAAAAATGGTAATGTTACTCATGGGTATATATGACCTACTGTCTCCAGATTATAATGGTTGTTCATTTATCATAAACATATTTCATGGTAGGTTTTGAAAGTGAAATAGATGTATAAATATTATAATAACGTCATTATAATTATTCTATTTTTGTTTATATAATTATATATTTGTCCATAGTTTACCTAACAAAGTCATTTTGACAAATAAACCATATATGGTCAAATCACTAGATGTTAATTTAATTTTTTATGTATTTTTTAAAACATTGAAATAAGTGGAATAAAATAAATGATAAAAATGTAAAATTATATGAAGTAATTAAATAATTATCATACATTTATTATTTCTGAATATAAAGGAACACAAGAAAATTTGGACTCATGATAATGGGTTTTGTCTCAATTTCATTTTATCGAGTCATATCGTAATGTAATACACCTAGTTTATTTTATATGTTGTATATAAAGCCCATTAAAATGTTGTGTTTTGGATATACTTATTATCATGATATTATAAGTTTCATTTAACGTTATTCGTTCATGGGTATTATTATATAAATGATTCAAAAGGGTATGGGACACATTGGAATGTTTAATGATTATTTTACTCAATAATGTTTAATAAAATTTCAATGGTATTTCTATTAATCAATGTCAATGACCCTTTTTATTCTTATCCTACAATGTGTAATTATTGATAAATTTTTATTGTTTATTCAATATTAATAATTATGAATAAGGAATATTTTTTATTAATGAAATAAATTATTCGATATATGAGGAATATGTTGTATAGGTAAGATACATGTGGGGCCCTGTTGTAGATAGAACATTGATGGACCAATAGTCTCATGGGAATAAATAAGTTGGATATAAACCCTTCTTGTTTGTTTACAAGAAAAATTGAATGGTATTATATGGGTTGGGTACCAGTTAATTCAAGTCCCTTGATGAATCGGTAGTCTCCTCAGATGAATCATTTTTCTAGATAACAAGGGTTTCAACCTGATATGATAAAATGTATTATGAAAGGTCTTGACAGTATATGTACCATGTACCGAAGAAACATGGAATCCAATAATTACCCATTTCCAAAATTGAAATATTAGTTATTATTATTACTATCCATGATATGTTTTTCTTTAATAATATCTATTTATTACATTCATTCTTAGTTATTAGAACATATAGCATGTTTCCTCACTTATTTACATTTCCATATTGATTACTCCTAATCAAGATTGTTTAAATGGAATGTGTGATTAGTTATTTCCCTTCCCATGTTGATTATTATTATTTCTTCAAGATTACATCCTTAGTACTGAATCCTATACTATGTATTTGAGATTACCCTTATTTTATTTCCTTTCCATAGGGAATGATGATGTGTTCTTGGAATTAGTGTCAAGGATGCCATTTCATTGTATTTTGTATATATTATGTTCTTCTCCCAATGTAAAATTCATATCACATATGTAATATTTTTTTTTCAAAACTATTGAACTGTTTGTCCCTTCTGGGTTTTATTCTTTGTAAGCTTGAAAATGTATTAAGGTAGCGCATAAGCTCTAGGCATCTGGTATTAGGGTGTTACAATTAGTATCAATGGAAGTTTAATAGAAAAATTGGAATCCATATTTATAAAACATATACTATGGAACATTCCCTTAAGATATAC
Source organism: Viscum album (assembly GCA_963277665.1). Lineage (NCBI taxonomy): Eukaryota > Viridiplantae > Streptophyta > Magnoliopsida > Santalales > Viscaceae > Viscum > Viscum album. The sequence goes on from OY728133.1 coordinate 1,194,424,174, forward strand.
TATGAATATAATTATAGAATCGAAACCCAAAGAAACCATGTTTATGATAAAGTTATTAGATAAACATAAAATTTTCAATTTATCTTAATAAGTTTTCCATCATTAGGATTATGAATTAGTATCTATAATGATATTATATAACCCAGTATATGTAGTTATTTAGATATGGAATGTAGTAGAATGAATGTGATCCCCCCAATTAATGTGATCAAAATAGTTGTAGGATCATGTTTTTTATGGTTCTAATCAAATATTACAAAGTAAATTAATCTCCCAAGAATTATCATCATATGACAACCCAATATCAGGTTCTAATGAGATAGTGAAATAATTCTATATGTATTATTTCTTCAGAGGGAAGCATTATAAAAAGATTTCAATTGGAAAAAATATTGTTTAAGTGGTGAATGGAAATAAATTTTTTCCCACATATAATAATTTTGGAAATAATTACCTTAGTCCTCACATAAAAGGTGTGGAAGTTTGATACAAGTGTAGAAATAAAATACATTATTCTTGGGATTGTATGGATAATAAAAAGGTGCCTATTATACAATGAATCAACTATATGAAGATAAGACACAATGAAAGTCAATTACTCAAGGGTCTAAATAATACAGCCTAGAAGAGGATAATGGATGGTGGTCAATCATTTAGTACTATCATAGATAAAGTGTAATGATTAATATGAATGTACTCGAATTCAAGAATTATGGAATTTTAGTATTTTATATTTAAGGTAATGGTTAGGAGAATTATAGAATATATGTGGATTGTGGTATAGAAATTTTCATCATGGATTTAAAATCATGTGTTGATCATTATAGATAATAATGAAAATTGATTTATTAGCCTATTGAACATTTTTTTTGGAAAACAAATAGTTGAGGGAAAGAGAAAAAATAATATATTCTTGATACAGAGATATTAACATTTGGATTAATATATTATAGATAAGGATATTTTATAACCGATATTACACAATACCATCTAATTTATTTACAATATTTTGAAATCATGGCTTATGATATCATTAATGGGGTTTGAAAATTTTTTTATTTAAGAAAAATATCCAATAACAAGTGTTTTACCTAAGTAATATGAAAGACTATATGTTTTCAATAATATTTTTTTCTAATTTAATTTATTACCCTATTTTTAGTGTATACATGATGTATTTATTAACATATTTGGAATGTCAAAATTTATAGCTTCTTCATGTTGATTAAAGGATAATAATATGTTCATTTTGGAAAATTAGCTACCTTATTTCTGAAGTGTTGGATCATAATATTTTTGAAAAAGTTAACCGTTTATGAAATACTTAAAGTTTCACTTTGGATGTGGATTTATAGATTGTTATATTAAATCACTATATGAAGAATTATATGTTAAGAGATGAGGTATAAATCATTGAAGAATCAATCGAACGAAATGATTGTTTTTATAGAAACATATTTTCCCTTATATTTTAGGGAGTGAAATAATTCCTCAACTCTAGGAAAGGGGTCTTGAAAAAAATAAATTTTCATATTATGATCACTTTTAATGATATATATACCAATTATTCACTCCTCTGATTTACAGTTTTTTGGTTAACAACATTATCATGAATGTGTTGTCTTTCACTCTCCATCATAACATGATTTTTATATTTCTCTTCCATATCAATATTATCGGTAATTTTATCTTATTAAAATGGAATTTTTTTTATTGAAAATACCTTTTAATTTTAACTCTAAAAAAAGATGTGTTATTAACTGTATTTACACCACACGCCACATTGAGTTAGCTTGTGTAACAAGCAAGGCCGCATTTTACGGCCTTTTAAAGGTAAAGATATTTTAAAAAAATCACACATTTATAAATTATAATTTTTAAAATAGACATAATTTTTGAAGTCAAAATTTATAAATTATATTAGGGTGAATTTTCTATTTTTTTCTAAGAAGTTTTTCTTTTTGATGAATAGTGAATAATATTGATTTTTAGTTGAAAACCCCTGATTCATCTAATTTTTTTCACATTATAATATATTTTAATTTGGTTTAAACTCATAATAGATAATTTATATATCTATTGATCAGATTTATGTTGTTGTAATAATTTTTATAGTTTATATATATATAAAGACATTATGAACTTCTGAACATTTTCACTTTAAAACCAACTTTATCACCTCACATACAAGATTAACTATAAACCAATTTTTCCAATTTATTGAAATAAACATCGAAAAACATATTTAAATGATTTTAATTAGTATAATATTTATAGTCTAATAATATAAACATTTTTTTTGACGACTAATATTAGTGAATGTAATTAAAATTAATGAAAGAGAATACGGTAAAATTAAAAATCACAAGGGACTAAACCATAATTTTAATGAACAAAATGACCAAGAAAATTATCAACATTACATTTCATGTTAATAGATTGAGCATATCTCATATTTTTTTTGAATTTAATGAATTAGCGGGACACATTTTCTTGAAAATTACCCATATAATATGTCATGTAAGGAAAAAGGAAAAAAAGAACATTCCATAATACTATCACTTATAAATCGTAGGATCTTGTAAGAAGAAAAATAATTTCAGTAATAAAAATTAATTTTTATGTTATATAAGTTTATTATATAATGTTAATTTGAAATTATTTTTATAGATGATATAATTACATGAAATTATTACTAAACGATAACACATGAATTATTTTATTAATAATTAAACAAGATAAAAGATGTTAAGATCCTTAAAAGTAAAGAATATTTAATAAAAATTACATTCCATTATATTTTAAGATGATTATGTAATTTTATATATTTTTGAAAAAATATGTTATACTCTCAATATATTTTTGATATATTTATGTTTAAATTATATAAATAATTTCAAAATTGCCATCAATTTTATTTAAGGATTAATTGAATTTTATTGTATGATTTAAAATTAATAAAAATAAATTAATTTCCATGTGAATTTTAAGTGTTAAAAATATCATATATAATATATTAATTCACCAATTTATCTTTTATAATTATCATACTAACCCATAGATAGTAAAAACATTATTTGTATGGTATGGGTTAAAGCGGTGTGTTTGCATGTTACATGCTAGTGTTTTAAAATTAATTTCAATCAAACATAGTATTTTTATACTATAAATTATAAATAATTTATAATTGAGTGAGTAAATATTTTCTAATTATTCTATATTTAGTTTAGTTTTAATTGTTTAATTATAAAGGTTGGAATACTAGTTATCGAAATGAGAAATCAAATTGAAAACTATAAAGAAACATAAAGAATGAAGAAGAAAAATATAAAAAATTACGCCTTTTTGTGCGTATAATATTTCTAGAAACCATAATTTAGTTATACACAATTTTTTATATTTTTTAAGAACATGAGGTAAGGGAGGCCACCGAATTTTTTATACATCTTGGTATTTACAAGAATACCCCTCCTCTCCATTATAAAAGGTATTCATTCTTCCCTTTACTGGAACCTATACACCATATTTTTCACATCCAGACTCTACCCCAATTTTATACGAACACCCCTACCATAATCACAGAATCATCACCATTGTTATTAAACAATCCAAGGATTCCTTTTGTGAAAACGAAATAGAATTACTAGAAAAAGAGGTAACCTTCTTCAATGTGAATTTATGTTTTATTTGATTCTTCATAACTTAATGTTTTCTTATTCCATGATCATATAATAACATAAGTATACTAAATATACATAAATAATCATATTTTATTTTTATAAATAACCCAACACAGACTTTAATAAAATGGGAAATGAACATATTGTTCATGTAAGGCGAACAACTTCTTCACAAAATGATTCCCTTCTTGTTTCCTTTACCACTGTTCATGGTTATGAATTATTATGTAAAAATTGTGTTTATATAATATATATATAATATTTATTTATTAATTATTATTATTTAATTTATATATAACTCATACATTAATTCTTGTATTTGGTAAAATACGATAACTTCAATCGTGGGCGTGTGGACCACCAAATCTTTAAAGAGATGTGATATGGTAACACATTAAATGGAATTTATTAAGGATGGTTTTAGTTAATAATTTGAAAAATAAATTATATTCATGAAGTTATTATATTTCTTGAAATAGAAAATATAATTTTATTTTTTACCCTTTTGATAAACTAAAAAATGACAACGTTATTCATGGACGTGTGGAAAACCTCTTCCTCAATGTAATGTGATTAATTTTACATTACAATATCTATAAATATAAGTACATATAACTAAAGTGAATGTTATTTATGATAAAAGGATAAATCTGGAAAGATAAAATTTTACATTCGTTTTTTCCATAATGAATATTGAAAAATGGAAACGTTGCTCAAGCATACGTATGAACTACCATCTCTCTAGTTGTAACATCAGTTCATTTATCATATCCATAATTAATTATTGGACTCAAAAGTATATTTATTATATAAATTGGATATTTATTTCATGATTATTATTGTAGATATGTTTATATAATGACCCATTTGACCATAGATTACCTACCAAAGTCATTTTTGACACACAAACCGAATATGGTCCTAACACCCGACGTAAAATAAATTAATTAACTAGTGATTTAAAAAATAATAATAAATAGAATAAAAGTAATGAAAACATTAAAATTGTTTCAAATGAAATTAAATAATTAACCAATGTTTATTATTTGGGAATATAAATACACATGTGACAATTCATAGTCAATGTAAGAGATTTCATCTCAATTTCATTTCATTGAGGCATATTTTAATTTTATAGTGAATGTTTTGTATATGTTTTATATAACAAAATTTGACATGTTATATCATCAATCTACTTATTCTCATGACATTATATGTTTCATTTAATTCTATTTCTTCATAGGTATTATGATTCATATTTTTCAATATAGAGTGGGACACATTGTAATGTTTAATGATTATTTTCCTCAAGAATGTTTTAATGATTGTTCAATGTTAAGTCCATCCATAAAATTGAAGAATAGTTGATGTTACCTATACTCCACTGGGTAATTATTGATACATACATATTATTTTTTCATTATAGATATTTGATGAGTAGGACTATTTATTGTTAATTAAATCAATTATTTGATATATGAGGAAGGTTTTAGAGAGGTACAATAAGGGCGGGGCGTGGATATAGATAGACCCTCGATGAATCATTATTATCATGGAATTAAATTTGTTAGACAAAATCCTTTTTTTGTTTCTGTGATGAATAGACTAATATGGTAGGGATGGGGTACCATTTAATGTATGCCCCTTGATGCATCTGTAGTCTTATGAGATGAATCATTTGGCCAAATTAGATGGGTTTCCACCTGATATAAAAACTTTATTATAATTGGTTTTGTCGATAAAATGTAACATATACCTAGGATACATGGCATAAAATTAATAAAAATTTCATTTATTAGAATTCATTTATAGTTATTACTATCCATGAAGTTTTCGTTTGATGTTTTTTATGGATGCAATTCAATTTATGTTTTTTCATTAAATGTAATGTCTCCATATTCATATATCATTCCATATTAATTATCATGTATCTAGTTTATTTAAATTGAGTTTGTTTTAAATTATTAATCTTTCCATATTGATTATTTTTTTTACTCATGGTTACTTCTGTTGTACTATTACCCTTATAATGTATTTGATCTCAGCTTTATTTTGTTTTCTTTCCCTATGATATAAAGATGAATTCATGGAATTAAATTCAAATATGTAGTTTATTTGTATTTTTTAGGCATTATTTTCTTCTCCCCAAGTAAAATGGGTATCATTTATGCAATATGGATTTTCAAAACTGATAAAATGTTCATTACTTTAGGATTTTATTTCTTATAATCATGCTAATGTAATAAAGTAATGCACTGGGTCCTATTTTTTGGGGTCGTGGAGTTACAGGATACCTCTGGTTTGTAGGACAAAGCCCATATGAGTCAGTATGACTTTCAATAAGAGGGGTCTATACTATATTCCAAGGGTCATGGATGGTTTGAGGATTTAATATTGCTTGACGGTGAAATACCTAATAATCTATGCCCACCAAGATAGTGTGAATATGTGTAATGTAAGTCATAACCCAAAAGGTTGAGTTAGTGAATATGGAATGGGGTAGACATGTCAGAGATGAACAATAATTGTTTGATATTCAAGGTTATACCATGCATTTTACATGGCTAAAAATGTTTTTTCCTTTCTAGAAATAAGATTATTACATTAGTTCATAGGTCAAAGCCTTATGCATCGTTAGAATGGTCAAGAAAAGTTGATCTCCACTTATTTTAGAGAGCCATGAATAACTTATGAAGAATCAAACATCCATATTATGAGGTCGGGTATAGAGGTAAGCTATTTAGGAATGGTTAAGGGACCCTAGGGAAGTCTAGATCTTAACAGTGAAGCTCGATCCCTATGACCTATGGTTTTAAATCATGAGGTGTGGGACATAAAAGGTTCAGAAGTAGGATGTTTCATTCATTATTTAAGAAAGGGTACAACACACAGTGATGTAATATTGATGATTTTGAAACACCATGGATAATATATTATGGGTATTTTAAATCATGGTTCCATGTGTTTGGGCCAATTGAACGATATGGTAAAATCACATTGGGAATGGCCCAGAACACAGTAAGGTGTTGAGTTCATTTGTTATGACATCTGGGATCACAAGGATCAGAAATACATTTCCATAGAGTGAAAAATTTGTTTGATGACAATAGCCACATATAAAGGATCCATATGCACACATTCTTAGTAAATATTGGGACCCTTGAAATGAAGAGTCATTTTTCACAGGATATAGAAGGTTTATGGTGATCCATGGTGATGAAATCCAGTAGTGTGATTAATGGAATGTGTAATATCCATGAAGGGATTGAGAACCCTAAAATGTTTTTCATTTCCAAGTGAACATATTTTCATGGAAAGGTGATGTGAAAAATTTTTATTCTAACTTATTCCTAAATTAGGGGTCCAGATATAATAGGATATCTTTTACAAGGGCTATAGTATAGACCCTATGATCATTACTATTTATTTTTTATGGAATATATTTTCACTAAACTATATAGATAGTGGTTTTAGAAGGAAAATACATTAATTTTTCTAAGGATTATCGTTGTGTATTTTCATCCAGACCTGCTTTTTGTATCATTCACTAGTAGTTAAAGGTCTCGTTATTTGGACCATTATGTGCTGAAGAATAGGTTTATACATATTTGATCGATGTGAATACAATTTTAGTTCGTTATTCACATAGACTTAATATGTGTAATGATACAGAAGAGCCCAATTTGGATACCCAAGGTCAAGAGCACTCTGATTTCATTCTAAGTAGTGTATGAATATTTTGTAAGTACCTACTCGAGGTTTTCAAATTATGAGAAATGATATGGGAAAATCAAACTGAGTATGGCCAAGAACACAATGTTTTTTGTGCTCTACTATGGTGACATCAGTTTCCTATGGATTATAAATCCCTCTTTAGAGAGCCAAGATTTATTGGGATGGTAATCCTATACCATTATGAATTGATTCAATGTTCAAATATATAGATACCTTTTTCTTTCTATGGGTAATGAATGGTTTGTGGAAACATATGGTGGTTGATACAAGAAGTGTGGTTTATGAATTTAGGTTCATAAAAGATGGTGGATAAACTCTATACTATGGCCAACTTGGGTAATGCTATTGTGGTCCTTTGCTAAGGGATTATAAGGGATGATGGTCTTTATAGATTAATGTCGTGTAAAAGGGGATAACATTCATTTTTTATGTTAAAATTCATAAGGAAATGAAATTTCACTATTATTCTAATGTAATGTTTTATGGAGGTATTTTTTTGTGTGATTTTAATGACATGTGACCAGGTTGTTTTCGTTGTCGTTTATTCCTTATCTGATAAGTAAGTGGGAATTGATGTGGAAAATTGTTCAAGATATATTATATAAATAATTAGACAGCTTGTAGATCTAACTCATACTTCGGAAAAATTGTCATATATGCCCAACCATTACGTTTTTGGGGTTCATTTGTTTATCAGGTTTTGTATTTAGGACCTTGATTGGATATCCGATCATCACTACATATCCTGTGATGATAGAAATAAAGCCACACATAGTTCATGAATGAGAATATATCTACGCATGTCTAATCCAAACATAGAGGTGGGAATTGTTTCTAAATATTGTTGTTGTTGGGCCCATCATTGGATATCCAGTCATCACTATTTATCTAGTTATAGAAGGAATCAAGTCACACATAGTTCTTGAGGATTCATTTAGAATAACATCCAACAGCATAGAAGTAGTATTTCTGACATAAAAAAGGGTATTGTGGCTGGACCCAAGGATGGAATTCTTAGAATCAATACATATCCTACAATAATAGAAATCATTCCAAACACTATATTAAAAGTGAATCTTCTTGAAAAAGTCTAATAAATACACATGGAGAGGGATTTTTTAATCATGGGGTGGTTCGACCAAGATATTGGATTAAGGCGTCCCTATATATATCATTGAAAAGAGAATGAAGAAGTATTTTAAAGACCCATTGTTTTATCAATGGAAATTACCTTATTATAATTAGATTATATAATCACATGAAATCAAAAAATAAATAACTACTTTGTACTATGTGACATTTAAAAATAATTTTTTCACCTCTCTAATTTGAATTTCTAATATCTGATATCTATGGTTGTGTTCGGTAAGATAATTTTTAACACCCCAAGCTTCTACGGTACGCTTCTCTTTGATTAATGTGATAGCGTATGTTGTACGCAACACTGAGTTCTAACACACCATAACCAATCAAACTAGCCGTTATGAATAATAATACCTACTTTTAGAAATTATATATATTTTATATTTTAAAATGGACTTCATTTCTGGATTCGGAATATCGAATTTAGCCTAAGGTGAAATTTTGGTACTTTTCGGATAACTTTCATATTTTGATGAATAGTGAAAATTACTAAATTTTAATTAAAAGAAACATTTTTAATCAAAATAATTAATAGTGATAAATTATTAATATGAGTGGATTTAAAGTATATTTAGAATATAATTTTACCATTTAATATAATTTTGGTCATTGGACATAATTTTACAATTAAACCGTACATAAACAAGTGTCAATCTTTTGATAGTTATTATCTCTTAAAAACACGCTTTTTGTTTTGACAGCGGGAATTAATTTTAAATTAATTTCTGCCACTTCTGTGTTTTGAATTTAGAAAAATGGATTCCATATTTGGAATCAGGATGTCCAAATTGTGTAAATAGGTAACTTTTATTTTTAGAAATTTTGAATAATTACTGCGGTAAATATTTTATTTACCATGGTTAAGGGTAAATCCGGTAAATAAGGATTAAAAAATAATATTATAATAATACTAAATTACCCTAAAACGTGTCCTATCCTTATTTGTTGATACATGTTCGACCATAGGCATCTTTGGGTCTATTTGGGTAACCCATGGTGCCACTTGTAGGTGATAGGGACACTTTATTTTAATTAAGTTAAAATGAATACAAAAATGACACAAGCATATATCTTTTAGAAAAACAATATTTAAATAAGTTTATATATGTTGAATTTTAGATTATAAATATTCATTAGAAAGATAAAAATATTTCCTACATAATGATATTTTATTTATAATTTTTAGACATTAAATAATTTAATTTATTTATGACACAATGATGATGAATTAATTACTATAATATTTGAAAAATTAAACTAATTGATATTATAAATACCCAAATAAATATAATATGAAACTTTTAATGAATTAAACTAATTTTCTAGGATAATATGATATATTATTATTGATTTAATTGACTTTTTTTGAAGTAATCAATCTGTTATGAGTTTCACAAAAATCAACTATTGAATAGTGTCAAAATTGACATAAAAGAGTTCTTAAAACAAATGTTATATTATTAATTGATATTAAATTCCTAAAAATCTAAGGTTCGGCCAAGAGACTTATATCATTATAGGTTCATCATTAATGGACCACTTGGGGGACGCTTGGATATATATAGTATGTTGTTTAACCATATTATATAAAAATACAAAGAGACATTGTAAAAGTGAAACTAATTAACTTAGAGTTAATACTTAAAGATAAGGTTAATATAAGTACCCAAACCTGTCTAAATTCTATTGGTTGAGTTGTTTTCTACCCATCCCCACCTTAACTTTTAAAAAATCAACTTTGGAACCATTAGAAACCGAATTTGAATTTTTTATAAACTAATATTTCTAGATTTTCCAAAGGTGCCCCTCACCCCTCTTATAAAAGGGCACCACTCCTTCTCATTTCTTCACACCATCAAAGCCTTTTGGTTCGGCCAAAATCTGCCCAAATACACTCCCAACTTCCCTAAATACTACCTAGAGGCCTTAGTTTGATCAGAAAGCCAACCTAAGGAGCCATTTTGATCAAATCAAAAGGAAGAACCTGAAGAAGAGGTAATGTTTTCACCACCCCTTTTCAAGATCCTTTCTTCTTCCACTTATTCTTTCTTTGTTCTTAACATTCTAAAATAATAACTCCAGTATCTCACATATACTGTAATGTTATTATAAATATGGTACAACCATATTCAGTATTCTATCCACCCTTTGAATAACATGTCACCATACATGCGTACGTACGGCTTACCGTCTCCACGTCGTGGTGTAATTGTTATTCAATATATTATTATTTGGATGGGTATAATAATGATATTTAAATCATGTAAATAATAAATAAAACATTTTAATGATTCTATATATATGATATAACATCCATTTATATATTATTTTGATATCAAAAGAATTATATTGTCGCTCGTGCGTACGTACGGACTACCGTCTCCACGAACGCGATGAGATTCATTCTTCATCGTATCCATTCAAGTATAATTATCATTTGATGATTTAAAAAATGATGTTTAAGGACTTTATATCATTATGGATATGAATAATATAAAACCTATCCTTTACAAACATGTCTTACGTAACAAAACATATAAAAGAAAACAAGTAAGTTAACACCTGAAACAACGATAATACTAAGATATTATTATCAAATCAATATTAAAAGATCATATATGATATCATATTAATGTATATGATTATTGTATAATTTAATAACAATTATTTCACCATTATACAGGAGGTTAACCTACCCCAACCAAGGAAAAGTACAAGGTAAGGGTTATTTCACAATCTCTTCATTATCCGAGGTTGTTTATATGTAATAATCTACTGGGATTTCTTTATCATCGACATCCTTGTTTTTCGAAATGTATTTCAAAACATATTTATTATTTACAGGAATATGGGTTAAAGTCATTTATACCCTTGTTTGACTTTTTTATAAGTGGTTTATAAAGGAATCTTTCCGTTGTTTTCAAAACAAGGTCCTTTTTAACCTTTTCGACAGAATTATGGTAAGAATGTATTTTTTAACTTATACGGCGGGTGCGGCTATTTTCAGCCGTTATAAAATCTTCAAAGCTTCCCTTACAAGCTTATAAGAATATTTTCAAAGAAAATGTTTTATTTTATATGTATCTTAAATGATTTCAAAATAAAAGGAGATATTTCTTTAAAAAGAATATCGATTTCATCTATGTCAACATCCTTTGATGGATTTTAAGATTATTTGAAGTTGATTTATTATGATAAAAATCTTCTATATTGTATTGAAGGTTTTGTGATATGTTTGACTGTGGATGTGCTATTTTTATACCATTCATAGTTTATGGTGAAATTATTGACATTTCGTATGCTAGTTTTAATACAAATGTTTATGTTATGTTTAAACCTTTTCATATGGGAATGCATTGGACTTAGTAAGTGACGGGTGGAGCCCGCTATAGCACCTCGATGCATCGGTAGGTCTCATGAGAAAAACTAGTGTCTTGGCACAAGGCCTTGAAAAAATCATATTTGTAGTCTTGGTACGAGGCCTTGACTATGTGGTTATGATAGTCTGGCATTATGCATTCCAACATTATGAAAGTGGTTATTGATTTTTGCATGTGATTATTCGATTAGTAGAATATCCATGTGAATAAGTAAATGGCATTGTTTCATTTTATTTATGCCATACCATTTTGAGAGTTCATGTTTGAAAGGATTTTGTTTTAGTTATACATTTCCTTAAATGTTTATTCTTATTTATGAAAGTTTCCACTATATTGTTATCCTTACCGGGCATTTGAGCTCACCCCTTTTCTATGTTTTATTTTTCCCAGGAAGTGGAGAAGTAAATTATGAATGACCTGCTGGGATATTATGTGAGGATATGAGTGTGGATTATGGAGACATTATGTTGTTGTAGTAATTTTTCATTTTATGATGTAATGTAAAACTTATGAATATATCTAGTGTTTCCAAGGCTACTAAACCAATCGGTCTTTCGAGATTTGATCTTTCTTGTGATCATGCCAATGTTATGTAATAATGCACCGAATCTGGGTAACTAGGTTCGGGGCGTTATAGTTGGTATCAAAGGAAGTTTAGTACAAACCTTGGAATCTAGATTTAGATGAACTCTGATTAGAGCACGTAGACCTAAGATGAACTTTGAGGATTAGTGTAGAAGAACTTCCTAGAATTTTGGTATTGAAGGGATTTTGTGCGTTTTCCGAGCAATACATCCCTGTCTGGATGCGAGCAGGTAGAGGCGGCTCTGGCACAGATGTACCTAGGGGTAAAACCCGAAAACACCGCTTTGAGCTATACTCGAACGAGAACTGGTGCACAACAACGGGCCTTGCTGCACTCTTGGTTACGACACCCCCGGGGGATATGCTTAGGATAATTCTCATTTTCTTTACAAACCATTATGAAGGGTTTATGAGTATATACATCCTCAAAGGAGACATTTTTATGATTATGGATTATATCCATAAATAGTTCAATTTATGTTAAGTGTTTTATAAGTATGGGATTATGTATTTTGATTCATAAACTGATCTAGTTTATGCCATTGTTTAGAAATGGCGCCTATTGGAAGAAATGGAAACCATATCAATGCATGCACTCCATGTAGGGATTTCCCTCCTGCTCAAGATAATTATAGTGGAGGTGGTGATGCAACTGGAGCCGATCAGCTAATCACCATACTGGGACAACTTACTCAGGTTATGAATAATAACCTTACCCGTATAGAGCACCCTGATCCGCAGCATGGAGGATCAATGTTAGATCGATTCATGAGGCAACAAACACAAACGTTCAATGGGAATACAAATCCCTTAGTAGCCGAGAAGTGGATAAATTCCCTAGAGAAAATATTTCAGGCTTTGGGGAGCAGTGAAAGGGAAAAATTTATCATTTCAGTTTACCGCCTCACTGGAGATGCTGATCAATGGTGGTCATTGATTCAAAACATGAAGGAATATGATGAAGTATCAAATATGGAATGGAGGGAGTTCAAAGATCTGTTTTTAGAAAAATACTTTCCTCGCGACCATCGAGCAGATATGGAAAGGCAATTTCTGAGTCTGAGACAAAAGGAGGATGAGAATGTCACAAAGTATGAGGCTAACTTTATAAGGTTAGCGAGGTATGCTGGTGATTATATACATAACCCAAGAAGTAAGATTGATCATTTATTTGATGGGTTAAAACCATTTCTCCATCGATCATTAGTCTCACAATCCTTTTCGTCGTACGAAGACATTGCCTCGTGTGCTATCAAGACCGAAAAGGAATTCTCTAAGTCTTATGACTTTAAAACAAAGCAAGAGAAGAAGAGACCTGCTGATCAATCTGGGAATGGAAATAAGGGGAATAAGGGAAAGGTTGAATATCCATCTTGTGGTAAATGTGGGAAGAAACATCCTGGTACTTGCTTGAAGGGAATGGGAGTCTGTTACAAGTGTGGTGAAAAAGGCCACCAAACTCATGATTGCAAGGGGAAGAAGGAAGCTACCAACGTTTAGTGCTACAATTGAAGGGAGATGGGACATTATGAAAATGAATGTCCTAAGAGTCAAGGGAACTTACCTCAGAAAATTCCAAGGGATCAAGGCCACGCTTATGCTATCACTACTGCTGAGGTAGAAGCTCCGAAAGACGTGGTGGCAGGTAATTTAATGGTTTCATCAAGTTTAGAAAATGCATTATTTGATTCTGGATCATCGCATTGTTTCATATCTTCCCAGTTTTCTAAGAAAATTAGATATTTCCAATTTGATTTAACAAGGGAGTTGTCAGTTAAAACTCCTAAGGGAAGTATCACTGCAACAAAGTTTTGTGAATCAGTCCCCATTAGAGCACATAAATGTTCATTATCTGCTGATCTCATCGTCATACCTATGATGGAGTTTGATATAATCCTCGGTATGGACTGGATTTCGGACTATGATGCGAATATTTATTGTAAGAAGAAAGAGGTTACAATTCTTGATGATAATGATAAGGAACACCTCATCTTTAGAGCAGAATCGTCACCACCTAATTCTTATTTAGATCCACCCCCAGCAGCTCAACTTAATTCAATTATTGGGGAGGAAGAGAATTAAATAACTGTCGGTGAGGAAAGGAATGTTCAAATAGAGGATGTACCTATTGTGAAAGAATTTGTAGATGTATTTCCGGAAGATTTACCTGGACATCCTCCAGAACGAGAAGTTGAGTTTTCCATTGATTTAATTCCTGGATCAAGGCCTATATCGAAGACCCTTTATAGAATGGCCACTGTATAATTAGTTGAACTAAAGAAACAACTAGAGGAATTGAGTAATAAGGGATTTATTCGCCCTAGTGTTTCTCCATGGGGAGCCCCTGTTCTTTTTGTTAAAAAGAAAGATGGATCTATGAGGTTATGTATCGACTACAGGGAGATCAATGCTATAACGATAAAGAACTTTTATCCCCTACCTCGTATTGATGATTTATTTGACCAACTACATGGAGCTCAATACTTTTCAAAGATTGACCTTTGATCTAGATACCATCAGTTGTGTGTGAAGAAGGAAGACATTCCGAAGACAGCATTTCGAACCAGGTACGGGCATTACGAGTTTACCGTAATGCCATTTGGATTGACTAATACACCCTCTGTATTCATGGATCTGATGAATAGAGTTTTCAAGGAGTATCTAGATGAATTTTTGGTGGTATTTATTGATGATATCTTGGTATACTCCAAAACCTACGAAGATCATGAAAATCACTTGCGCATTATCTTGAAGACTCTGAGGAGGCATGAATTATATGGGAAGTTTAGCAAGTGTGAATTCTGGCTTCAGGAGATTTCTTTTCTTGGCCATATTTTCTCTAAAGATGGAATCTATGTTGATCCTTCTAAGAACAAGGCAATCCAAGAATGGCCATCACCTACGAGTATAACTGAGGTACGTAGTTTTATTGGTTTGGTAGGTTATTATCGACGTTTCGTCCAGAATTTTTCCCGATTGGCTAACCCATTAACAAAGCTCACACGTAAAGGGGTTAAATTTGTTTGGACAAAAGAGTGTGAAGAATGTTTTGAAGAACTGAAGAGAAGATTAGTCAATGCTTCTATATTGACTCTACCATCGGGGAATGATGGGTTCGTTATTTATAGTGATGCATCATAGAAAGGACTTGGTTGTGTCCTTATGCAGAATGATAGAGTTATTTCCTATGCATCACGACAGTTGAAAATTCATGAACAAAACTATCCTACTCATGATCTCGAGTTAGCAGCTGTGATATTTGCTTTGAAGATATGGAGGCACTACCTCTATGGTGAAAAATGTGAGATTTATACTGATCACAAGAGTTTGAAGTATATTTTCTCACAAAAAGAACTCAACATGAGGCAAAGTAGATGGCTTGAATTACTCAAGGATTATGATTGCACGATACACTACCACCCGGGGAAAGAAAACAAGATGGAAGATGCTTTGAGTAGAAATGACCATGGAGTTTTGAACAATATGAGAATTGAAAGGGATCCAATTTTCATGGATCTAGTGAAGATGGACATGGGAATAACCAGGGAAGGAGAAACATGAATTCTTTTTCAAATGGTTGCCAAACCATATTTACTAGAAAGGATTAAGAGTTCTCAGACTGATGAAGAAGAATTTAAAAAGAAGATTAAAGCTGTGAATGATGGGAGATTGAGAGACTTTGTGTATGAAGATGGAATTTTGAAATTCGGGAAGAGACTTTGTGTTCCCGATATACCTGATCTAAAAAGGGAATTGTTGGATGATGCTCATAGTTCCAATTTCTCTATACACCCTGGGAGCACCAAAATGTATAAGGATTTGAAGGAACATTTTTGGTGGGACAACATGAAGAGGGAGATTGCTGATTTTGTGTCAAGATGTATGGTTTTTCAACAAGTTAAAGCTGGAAGGCAACAGCCTGGAGGAGTCATGCAACCTCTTCCCATACCGGAGTGGAAATGGGACAATATTACGATGGACTTTGTCATGGGGCTACCAAAGACTCATAGAAGGAATGATGCAATATGGGTTATTGTTGATCGTCTTACCAAGTCAGCACATTTTCTTGCTATAAGAGAAGATCTACCCCTAGAACGTCCAGCAAGACTATATATTAATGAAGCTGTGAGACTTCATGGAGTACCCCTATCGATTGTTTCTGATTGTGATCCCCGTTTTACTTCAAGATTTTGGAAAAGTCTTCAGAAATCCCTGGATACTGAACTTCATTTGAGCACTGCTTACCACCCTCAGACAGATGGACAATCAGAACGGACTATTCAGACCTTAGAAGACATGTTGAGATATTGCTCACTTGACTTTCAGGGTATGTGGGATCAATATTTACCACTGGTAGAATTTTCCTATAACAATAGCTTCCATTCGAGTATTCAGATTGCACCATATGAAGCGTTATATGGAAAGAGATGTCATACACCAACCTGTTGGGATGACGTTGGTGAAAGAAAACTTGTAGGCCCAGAACTGGTGGAGGAAATGGTGGAAAAGGTGAAGGTAATCCAAAATCACATCAAAGCAGCTCAAAGTAGGCAGAAGAGCTATGCCGATAATCGAAGGAAGGATTTGTAATTTCAAGTCAGTGATCATGTTTTCCTGAAGGTATCTCCATGGAAGGGAGTTATACGTTTTGGTGAGAAAGGTAAATTGAGTTCCAGGTACATAGGACCCTTCGAAGTTCTAGAACGAATTGGGGTTGTAGCTTACCGATTGGCAATGTCGCCAAGTCTCTCCAAAGTTCACGATGTGTTCCACGTATCTATGTTGAGGAAATACATGCCTGACCCAATGCATGTACTCAACTATGAGGAATTAGAACTGGAACCCGATCTGTCTTATTGTGAAGAGCCAGTCAGGATTCTTGATACAAGAGAACAAGTACTGAGAAACCGGACGATGCGTCTGGTAAAAGTTTTGTGGAGAAACCATAAGATGGAAGAGGCAACGTGGGAACCCGAGGAACTTATGATGAAGAACTACCCGAGTCTTTTCATGCGATAGTATTCTAGAAATTTCGAGGATGAAATTATTTGAAGGAGGGGAGAATTTAACACCCCAAGCTTCTACGGTATGCTTCTCTTTGATTAATGTGATAGCGTGTGTTGTACACAACACCGAGTTCTAACACACCATAACCAATCAAACTAGCTGTTATGAATAATAATACCTACTTTTAGAAATTATATATATTTTATATTTTAAAATGGACTTCATTTCTGGATTCGGAATATCAAATTTAGCCTAAGGTGAAATTTTGGTACTTTTCGGATAACTTTCATATTTTGATGAATAGTGAAAATTACTAAATTTTAATTAAAAGCAACTTTTTTAATAAAAATAATTAATAGTGATAAATTATGAATTTGAGTGGTTTTAAAGTATATTTAGAATATATTTTTACCATTTAATATAATGTTGGTCATTGGACATAATTTTACAATTAAACCGAACATAAACAAGTGTCAATCTTTTGATAGTTATTATCTCTTAAAAACACGATTTTTGTTTTGACAGCGGGAATTAATTTTAAATTAATTTCTGCCACTTCTGTGTTTTGAATTTAGAAAAATGGATTAAATATTTGGAATCAGGATTTCCAAATTGTGTAAATAGGTAACTTTTATTTTTAGAAATTTTGAATAATTACTGCGGTAAATATTTTATTTACCATGGTTAAGGGTAAATCCGGTAAATAAGGATTAAAAAATAATATTATAATAATACTAAATTACCCTAAAACGTGTCTTAGCATTATTTTTTGATACATGTTCGACCATAGGCATCTTTGGGTCGATTTTGGGAACCCATGGTGCCACTTGTAGGTGATAGGGACACTTTATTTTAATTAAGTTAAAATGAATACAAAAATGACACAAGCATATATCTTTTAGGAAAACAATATTTACATAATGTTATATATGTTGGATTTTAGATTATAAATATTAATTAGAAAGATAAAAAGATTTCATACATAATGATATTTTATTTATAATTTTTAGACATTAAATAATTTAATTTATTTATGACACAATGATGATGAATTAATTACTATAATAGTGAAAAATTAAAATAATTGATATTATAAATACCCAAATAAATATAATATGAAACTTTTAATAAATTAAAATAATTTTCTAGGATAATATGATATATTAGGATTGATTTAATTGACTTTTTTTTTGAATTAATCAATCTGTTATAAGTTTCACAAAAATCAACTATTGAATAGTGTCAAAATTGACATAAAAGAGTTCTTAAAACAAATATTATATTATTAATTGATATTAAATTCGTAAAAATCTAAGGTTCGTCCAAGAGACTTATATCATGATAGTTTCATCATTAATGGACCACTTGGGGGTCTCTTGGATATATATAGTATGTTTTTTAACCATATTATATAAAAATACAAAGAGACATTTTAAAAGTGAAACTAATTAACTTAGAGTTAATACTTAAAGATAAGGTTAATATAAGTACCCAAACCTATCTAAATTCTATTGGTTGAGTTTTTTTCGACCCCTCCCAACCTTAACTTTTAAAAAATCAACTTTGGAACCATTAGAAACCGAATATGAATTTATTATAAACTAATATTTCTAGCTTTTCCAAAGGTGCCCCTCACCCCTTTTATAAAAGGGCACTCCTCCTTCTCAATTCTTCACACCTTCAAAGCCTTTTGGTTCGGCCAAACTCTGCCCAAATACTCTCCCAACTTCCCTCAATACTACCTATATGCCTTAGTTTGATCAGAAAGCCAACCTAAGGAGCCATTTTGATCAAATCAAAAGGAAGAACCCGAAGAAGAGGTAATGTTTTCACCACCCCTTTTCAAGATCCTTTCTTCTTCCACTTCTTCTTTCTTTGTTCTTACCATTCTAAAATAATAACTCCAGTATCTCACATATACTGTGATGTTATTATAAATATTTTAGAACTATATTCAGTATTCTATCCACCCTTTGAATAACATGTCACCATACGTGCGTACGTACGGCTTACCGTCTCCACGTCGTGGTGTAATTATTATTCAATATATTATTATTTGGATGGGTATAATAATGATATGTAAATCATGTAAATAATAAATAAAACATTTTAATGATTCTTTATATATGATATAACATCCATTTATATATTATTTTAATATCAAAAGAATGATATTGTCGCTCGTGCGTACGTACGGACTACCGTCTCCACGAACGCGATGAGATTCATTCTCCATCATATCCATTCAAGTATAATTATCATTTGATGATTTAAAAAATGATGTTTAAGGAATTGATATCATTCTGGATATGAATAATATAAAACCTATCCTTTACAAACATGTCTTACGTAACAAAACATATAAAAGAAAACAAGTAAGTTAACACCTGAAACAACGATAATACTAAGATATTATTATCGAATCAATATTAAAAGATCATATATGATATCATATTAATGTATATGATTATTGTATAATTTAATAACAATTATTTCACCATTATAAAGGAGGTTAACCTACCCCAACCATGGAAAAGTACAAGGTATGGGTTATTTCACAATCTCTTCATTATCCGAGGTTGTTTATACGTAATAATCTACTGGGATTTCTTTATCATCCACATCCATGTTTTTTCGAAATGTATTTCAAAACATATTTATTATTTACAAGAATATGGGTTAAAGTCATTTATACCCTTGTTTGACTTTTTTATAAGAGGTTTATAAAGGAATCTTTCCGTCGTTTTCAAAACAAGGTCCTTTTTAACCTTTTCGACAGAATTATGGTAAGAATGTTTTTTTAACTTATACGGCGGGTGCGGCTATTTTCCGCCATTATAAAATCTTCAAAGCTTCCCTTACAAGATTATAAGAATATTTTCAAAGAAAATGTTTTATTTTATATGGATCTTAAATGATTTCAAAATAAAAGGAGATATTTCTTTAAAAAGAATATTGATTTCATCTATGTCAACATCCTTTGATGGATTTTAAGATTATTTGAAGTTGATTTATTATGATACAAAACTTCTATATTGTATTGAAGGTTTTGTGATATGTTTGACTATGGATGTGCTATTTTTATACCATTCATAGTTTATGGTGAAATTATTGACATTTCGTATGCTAGTTTTAATACGAATGTTTATGTTATGTTTAAGCCTTTTCATATGGGAATGCATTGGACTTAGTAAGTGACGGGTGGAGCCCGCTATAGCTCCTCGATGCATCAGTAGGTCTCATGAGACATAATAGTGTCTTGGCACAAGGCCTTGACAAAATCTTATTTTTATTCTTGGAACGAGGCCTTGACTATGTGGTTATGATAGTCTAGAATTATGCATTCCAAAATTATGAAAGTGGTTATTGATTTTTGCATGTGATTATTCAAATAGTAGAATATCCATGTGATTAAGTAAATGGAATTATTTCATTTTATTTATTCCATACCATGTTGAAAGTTCATGTTTGAAAGGCTTTTGTTTTAGTTATACATTGCCTTAAATGTTTATTCTTATTTATGAAAGTTTCCGCTATATTGTTATCCTTACTGGGCATTTGAGCTCACCCCTTTTCTATATTTTATTTTTCACAGGAAGTGAAGAAGTAAATTATGAATGACCTGCAGGGATATTATGTGGGGATATGAGTGTGGATTATGGAGACATTATGTTGTTGTAGTAATTTTTCATTTTATGATGTAATGTAAAACTTATGAATATATCTAGTGTTTCCAAGGCTACTAAACCAATCGGTCTTTCGAGATTTGATCTTTCTTGTGATCATGCCAATGTTATGTAATAATGCACCGACTCTGGGTAACTAGGGTCGGGGCGTTACATAATTAGTGTCTGACAGAATAAACATAGTTTTTGACGAATAGTAACATACCCTTATGAATATTAATTAATAGTAATGCAAAGTATGTTGGCCAAAAAAATAGAAACTTCATCCAAGAATGTACAAATACAATGTGGACATTTTATATGTCAAAAAACGATCATAGTATAAGTATTGGTATTTTTTTATGTCAAAAATATTTTAATTATAGTTTTATGATTAATTTAATAATTTTAAAGGGAAACTTATATTCATAAAATTTGAACAAAATTATTTTAATGATTTATGTTTATACAATAATTTAATGGGACCCTGAATAAGTTTTTCTGGTGTTATAAAATGAGTTAGAGTTTTAATGTTATTTTTTCGAATAAATTTTGATTTTATTAAAAAAAATAAAATAATCATATTTATAAAATTATTTTTGAAAAATATAGATAATTTATGTATTATACATGTTGAAAAATGGTTAGGGTTATTATTTTTGATTTTTCTGAAATACTTTAATTTTTGGTGAATAGTTAAAGACTGTAATTTAGGATAAATAATAAATACATGAATTATGATGTCATCATCGAATGTATGGATGATCTATGGCCATAATATCAAACTCTAATGGAAACATTACTATTTCTCTTTATGTAAAATTCACTATTTCTGGTCTTGTGGTAAATTATTAAACTAAAGAATTAAATATAAAAAAACCCTCCTCCCCTCCACTATAAAAAATCACCCACACTCCATTATTCTGTTTACCAATCTCAAGCCTTTTGTATTCTCTAAATTATTCCCAAATATTTCCCCAAGATCCTCCACTATTTCCAAAATTCTTTGGTCTCCTAAAAAGACCAAATCATCTCCCCTTAAGAGGCACTGAAGAAAGATTTAATCAAGTGGTAAATTCCTCTTTTCTTTTCTATCACATTCTTTTCAAGTCCCTTTGTTTTATTTTATATCCTTAACTCTATTCATCCAAATGTTATGAAAAATTCAGTGCCTTATATATACTATTGTTTTTTTATTATATTGTTATATTTTTTTATCATCTCTAATTTACCCTTCTTTTATTTTAGTAGTAAAGACACCATTTATCATGTGTAAATTTACCACATTCAAGTATGATGGGTTTTCAATTTATTTTAACTTCATTAACTCTAGTCATAAAACGATTTTAATTGTTTTACCATTCCATAAATTATGTATTATGTCTCATCATTGGTTCTATAATATTTTTGTACGCATGGTTTTGACTTATGAAACAAAAAGTGTTCATTGTTGTAAAAACTGCCAATTAACCCAAAAGGTTATCACTAAAGTTTTATATAATGATTCAACATCACTCCAAGTAAACAAATTAAAATTTTAAAAATTTAACCTGCTAGATTTTAAATAATAAAATATAACTCTTATTCTGGACAAACATCCCAATTTTACATGATTCTCTATTTATGAAAATAAGTAAACTGATCTTAAAAACCATGAAAACAAACTGACTCGAACAATGAAATTGAACCACTTATCCAATCAAAAAGATCATTAATGACCATAAAAAGGTTATAATAAATCATTTATATGATTAATAGGTTCTGAAATTATTAATTAATGAACCAAATTTAATTATTTCATCATTAATATCAAGGGGAGAGCATCATCAAATTTAAGGTAAGGGATCCTCCCCATTTCACTTTTTTTGAGGAATGTTCTCTATGTTATGCCTTTTTATGTGTAATACATAATGATAGGGTATTATATTACATCTCCCACATACATCCATCATGATTTATAAGTGGTGATAAACCCATTTTCTCTCTCATTATTCCCTCTTAGATACACCTGATACCATGCTTATAATCCGTAATTAATTCTACCTGAACCTCCTTTATTCCTTCGAGTTTCATTATATTTCATTATACCAAAATAAAGATATCATATATATTTATTTTAATCTTATAAATTTTTTTTACATGTACAATATTAATTTATCAATACCTATTAATAATTTTATTTTGGAGATATACTTGTTATTAGGTGATTCCTTTTTCAATACTTTCTGATAAGAAAACCCTTTTTAAGGGAACACCTGAATTCTTACATGATTTCATGTTAACCATAACTTATGTTTTAAGAAAAAATTTTATTTATAAAATAGGTATTTTAATTATTAAACCATTATGGGTTCATTTATGATTTTATATAAATGATTATTCCCTTTTCAATTTAAATTTCTCTTTAGTATTTTCTTTCAAACTGCACTAAAATATTTTATTTCTAAATTATCTTATATACATTAATTTAGAATTTGTCACATATGTTTGAAATCTCTTATCATTACATATGCCTTTTTACCTTATGAATTTATTATTTATTATTTAATTACATTCATTCATGGACATATGTATGATACGCCCATTCATTATGCTTTATGAAATGATTGTGATACCAATTTATTTCCATGTGTACCCTTGTGTTTATGTATGTTTGATTATGTATGATTATTTATTTGGAAAATATATTACATAAAATTTGATATGGTTTCACACAGTTATCACTCCAATGCATTTTGTGATGATGAGTATCATGAGACGTTATGTGCGAGGGTCTTGGCGGTTAGCCATCACTTGTGCTACCATGCGCGATGGCCTTGGTTGTAAGCCCTGAATTGTGCTACCATGTCAAACTGTCATGATAGTTAGCATTGAATTATACTAAATTAATGTTTTATATTGAATCCAATTTACTATGACTCTATGATTATTAGATTCTATGTTTATATGTTATGATTTAACATGTTCCATGTTTTTTATATCATTATTCCATGCCTTCTAACCCAAGTGATAATGCTTTATTACTATGTTTTATATCCATACTATGATTTTAGATCACCCCATTTATCACATTATACCCATGATAACCTATTAATATGTATGTGAAAAATGGATGTCAGGATCTTAATTTAATTATTAAATAAATTAATTTTTTATTTAGTAACATGTTTTCAGTTTTATGTGCCTAGTCAACAAATACCCGATACTTTATGATCGTTGTCTTATACTCTAACGTATAGTTATGATTAAAATCATTAAAAGTAATATATAAAAGGCTGGGGTCACTATAGTTGGTATCATAGGATGGTCTAGCAGTTTTTGGATATTAGGAATAGATCAATTTCTTAAAAACATTAAGAACACGACTATGTATAAGAAAACACCCCTAAATATTGGTATGTATAGTGTAAGTGGTTTATCAAGATAGTACATCCATGTATGGACACAAATAGAAAGTGGTGGATCTAGTAATGACGTATCTATGTGTAAAACTAGAAAACATTGCATTGAGATGGACTCAAATGGGAGCTGGTGCATCACAACGGGCCTTGTTGCACTCTTGGTTTGACACTCTAGGGAGATATTTTTTTTTTCTAAATTCATAATCCTAGTTTGAACGATTATAAATAAAACAAAAAAAACATTTTGAAAATATACATTAGAAGATAGATCATGAATAATATAGATTAAGACCTAGGAACACATAAGTTAATGAGATAAGTGTAATTTGTATGTTATCACTTTAATGTCATTGGTTTCTCCATTATGTGATTCTCATCCAAAAATATTCATTTTTACTCTATCTAATGGCCAGTAAAATGATGAATATGGTTAAAAATTGATGTGAAGAACAATGTGATGACATCCAAAAAGTGATCATTTATTATATGGGAGCTCAATAAGGACATATTGTGATTATTCAAAATGATCTACCAAAAATCATGATTAACAATTGGTACTTCGTTGAATTCCCACGGAAGATAAGGAAGTGGATGATGAAATCTCAAGAAGTTACATCTCATAAAGGTGATAAGGGAATGAAGAACCACTTTATTTTATGCAACAAATGTGGAAAGAGTCACCAATTAATTTGTCAGAAAGGGAATGTGAGATGTTTTAAATGTAGAAATATTGGGCACAATGTGCCCAATTTCCATGAAAAAATTTAATAATGTGACGAAAGGAAACTATGTTCCATATAAGGAATTTTACATAGTTTTATGTCATATTTTTTGAGAAGTTGGACATTATCCCACATGATTCTCTATTAAAAGGCATGATAAGTGTGGTGGGAATCAATAATCTCAATGATAAATGGAGTACGTAATTTTCTATGAAAAGGTGTATAATGATGAATTAATTACATGTAACCACTACTTCAATGTAGTATTTTTCATAATGTATTTTGATTCATGTCCTATTAGTATATCTTTCATTCTTTCTATGAACATTGAGCTCCCACCAGAAATGATATTAAATCATAAGGGAAATATTCTATGAGTATTTTATTGAATTTTGATGTTTTTTAGAATGTAACTATTGAAAATATTATAAGACACCCTTTTATTGGAATCTATGGTAATGTGAAAATTCATTTTCCCACTCCTCGCCAAAGTTTCACATCCTTGAGATAAACTCTCCCAAACAAGATATGTAGTAGGTTTCTATGATCTTTGTGTTAAAAATATGGCAGCATTATCTCTATGGGGAGAAGTGTGAGATATATAATGATCACAAGAGTCCCAAATTTATATTCACATATAAAGATCATAATATATTCATTTATATTCCCTATAATGAACACAATTAAGTAGATTCTCTGAGTATAAAGGATCCTACATCATTATCAATGATGAGAATATAAAAGTATTTGATCATTATATATTTTATAAATATGGACATGGGAATAATTAAAGTAGTAACATTATCCATCCTTTATAAAATGGGTTCTCTACCATCTCTCATGGAGAAAATAAAGGATACTCAAAGAAAAGATGTGGAACTTCTGAAAAAGGGTGGAAGCTATTAAAAACGGCAAACCCTCTGAGTTCAAGATTGATGAATATGGAGTTGTAAGATTTGGGTCACAATTATATATACCATCTAATCCATAGATAAATAAGGTGATTTTTAATGACTCAAATAGATCAACCTTCTCTATTAACCTATGAAGAATGATGATTTTTTGTGATCTCTGTGATATCTTATGGTGGGATAATATGAATATGGATATTGTTGAGTATACATCAAAGTGTCTTGTATGTCAATAAGTGAAGGATAAAAGACATAAGTGTAAGGGTATGATGGAACTACTAGTCATACCAATAAGGAAGTTGGAGAAAATCACCATTTACCTTGTCACTAGACATCCAATAACATCTAGAGGAAACAATGCTATATGGGTCCTTGTAGATCATCATACAAAGACAACTCACTTTATCATAATTCAAGATGAAATATTATTGTGTCAACTTGGAAAAATATATATAAGATATATGGTAAGGATACATAGAGTAAAACTATATATTTTATCTAATTGATATTCTAGAATCACCTTAATGTTCTGAAAAAGTATTCAACATGATTTGAGCACTAAACTGAACATTCGTACAGCCTACCATCCTCAAACTGATGGAAACATTGAGGGAACTATTGTGAAAATGGAAAATATGGTTATATAATGATCTATGGATATGAAAAATTAAGGGACCAGCATTAACCACTTGTTGAATTCTCACACAACAATAGTTTCCACTCAAGAATACGAATGGAACCAAATTAATCCATTTATGGGAAAATGTGCAGAACACTGATGTGTTGGGATGAATTCGGTAAGCGTAAGATACTAGGACCTGAAATGGTTGATGAAATGATGGATAAGGTCCAAAACATTTAGTATAACCTCAACGTATCCCAATTTTGAAAAAATAATTATGCAGACAATCATTGATGAGGACATCAGTTCAATGTTGGAGATATGGTATTTCTCTACGTATTTTTGTGGAAAACGGTTCACTAGTTTGGGGAAGAATGTAGAGTTATGTCCCAAGTACATAGGCCCCTTCAAGATTCTTTATCATGTTATAGATTTGTAATATCAACTATCACTTCAACCTACCATGTATAAAGTATGTGATGTCTTCAATGTATCCATATTAAAAGAGTACATACCATATCCTTCACATGTACTCTCTTCAGAGGTGGTATAGTTATAGAATGATATTTCTTACAAGGAGTATCCATTAATGATATTGGGCTGTAAAGACAATGATATATGAAATAATACTACTCACCTAGTCAAAGTACTATCGTGGAACCATACGTATGAAGAGGAAACCTGGGAACATGAAGAGGTAAGGAAGGAAAAGTACCCAGACCCGTTTATGGCTGAGAATGTAAAATGATATTTCGAGGGTGAAATATCATAAGAGGGTAAAAATTTAATGACTTAATAATTTAGAAATAGAAATTACCTTGTTATAATTATGTTATATACTCACATGAAATAACTACACAAATATCTACTAGTTACTATGTTACATTGAAACATAACTTTTTCACCTATGTGATTTGAATTTAAAAAATTTGACCTACACTGCTGCGTTTAGTAACATATTTAATGTCTGATAGAATCGAAATTTTTTTTATGAATAGTAACATACCATTATGAATATTAGTGAATAGTAACTAATTATATGTTAACCAAAAAATATAAACATCACCCATGAATGTACATATTTAATTTAGACATCTTATTAAGGAAAAAATTATTATAGTATAAGTATTAGTATTTTTTATGTCGTAAGTATTTTAATTATAATTCTATGATTAATTTAATAATTTAAAATAGAAATTTTTTTCATAAAATTTAATCATAATTTTTTATTTTATTATATTATGGTCATAATGTAATTTATGGGACTATTATTAAATTGTTATGGTGTTATAAAACGAGTTATAGTTTTAATATTTTTTTCAGTGTAAATTATTATATTATTCAAAAATTTAATTAATCAAATTTAGAAATTTCCATTGATTTTTTTTTTCATTTTTGAATTCTACTTATCAAAAAATGGTTAGGGTGGTTTTTTGCGATTTTTCTGAAATACAAGATTTTTTTTGGTGAATACTAAAAAACGATAATTAATGATAAATGCTAAATTCAAGATTTATGATGTCATCAGCTGATGTATATCTATTGTAAGGACATTATCTCCAACTCACATTCTCACATTACAATTTTTGTTCATGTAATAATCACTATTTTCTAGTCTTGAATGAAAGTAACAAACTATAGTATTAAATATTAAGAAAACCCTCACCCCCTCCACTATACAAACCACCCACACTCCCCTCTTCTCTTAACTCCTATCAAGCCTTTCATATTCTATAAATTCTTACAAAATATCTCCCAAGCTCCTCCACCACATCCAAAATCCATTTTAATTCTCAAAATACCAAATCCTCTCCTCTTAAGAGGCTCTGAAGGAAGATTAAATCAAGATATCAATTCCCATTTTCATTTCGTTCACATTCTTTTCATGTTCCTTTGTTTTCATTTCCATTCATACCTATCCTCATCAAAATTATATGAAAACTCCCATAACATATTTTCAATGCATTTTTTTATGATAATGGGATTTTTTTGTTGTTTCTCTTTTACCCTTCATTTATTTTAGTAGTAAAGACACCATCTAAGATGTGTTAATTTAACACATTCATGGATGACGTGTTTTCAAATTATGTTACCATCTTCAATTATGGTAATGAAAACTTTTAATGGTTGAAATAGACTATTACATAATTATTTTTCTAATCTATGGTTCTAGAATCCATTTGTACGCATGGTTTTCACTTATAAAACAAAATGTGTTCATTTTGGTCAAACCCCCCCATTTAACCCCAAAGGTTATCACTAATGTTTTTTTATATAGATTAAATATCACTCCAAGTATCCAAATCAAAATAATAACCAAGTAACATTCTAGATGTTAAATAATAAACTATTAATCCAATTATGGATAACCATTCCCATTTTACATGATTCTCCATTCATGGAAAATGTAAACTGATCATAAAGACCATGAAAACAAATGGACCCAAAAAAGGAAATTGAATCACTTAACCCATAAAAAAGGTTATGAATGAACATAAAAAGGTTATAATAAATCATTTAAATATAGAATAGGTTTTTAAATTATTAATTAATTAACCTAAATTGATTATTCCAGTCATTAATATAATCTGGCGAACACCATCAGACTTAAGGTATGGGATCCTCTCCATTTCACTTTTATTAAGGAATGTTATCTATGTAATAAACTTTTATGTGTGATCCCTAATAATGGGTTGTGATTTAGAACCTCAAAAATACTTCCCTCATGATTTATAAGTGATGAGAATCTCCTTTTCTCTCTCATTAATCCCTCTTAGGTATACCTGATACCATCCCGATAATCTCAATGGAATTCCACCGGAACCTCCTTTATTACTTCGGGTTACGATATCTTTCGTTATACCAAAATGAAATTGTATTATCTATTTATTCTCATATTATAAATTATCTTTACATGTGAAAAATTAATTTTTTAGGAACGTTTCATCATTCTCTTTTAGGATATACATTTTTTATGTGATTCCATACTCAACACTTCTTGATAAAAAACATGTTTTAAGGGATCTTCACAAATTCTTACCCGATATGAAGTGAACCCTATATTTTTTATTAATCCACATTTATATTTATAAAATATGTATTTTTATTATTAAATCCTTATATATCCATTTCTGGTTTTATATAAATGATTATTCCCTTTTTTATTTTAAATGCTCTTTTGTATTTTCCTTCAAACCGCACTATAATGTTTTAATTTTAATGGTTCATATATAATATCATTTACAAGTGGTCAATTATATTTGAAATCATTGATAATGTTATTTTCATTTTTACCTTATTAATTTTGATGTATTATTTAATTACCTTCTTTCATGGACACTTGTATGATACACCCATTTGTTATGCTTTACTTGTGATACCCATTTCCTTCCATGGGTACCCCTATATTTATGTAAGATTTATTATGTTTGATTCATTATGGGGAAACATATTCATGAAATGTTGAGATAGTTTCTCCCAAATAGTTCTCCAGTACATTGGGTAAATTTTAATCTCATGATACATTATGTGAGACCGTCTTGGTGGTTAGACTATGCTTGTGCTACCATGTGTGCCAGTCTTGGATGTTAGCCTCGACATGTGATACCATGTGAAATGGTCATGGAAAGTAGCCTTGAATCATACTAAATTCATGTTTTATTTTTCTTCCACCTTACTATGAACGCATTTTAATATAATTATATGTTTATATGTCATGATTTCATAGTTTCCATGTTTTTTTATTTCATTATGGCATGCCTTCTAAACCTTGTGCTAATGATTTATTAGTTTGTTTTTTCTTTACTAGGATTTTAGATCATCCCTTCTTTCATGTTATACCTATGTTTTCATATAAAAGTGTTTGTGCACAATGGATTTTAGGATATCAATTTGAATATTAAAAAAAGAAATGTTTTATTTGGTTGCATGTTTTCTGTTTTATGTGCCCAATCATCAAAGAAACTAGTCATTATGATCCATGGATTGTACCCTGATGTATAATTTTTCATAGATTCTTGTAATGTCATATGTAAATGTCTAGTGTCACTAAAAATATACAGTTATAGATAGGGGTTTTTTAATATCATGTTCCTAGGATATCATCTATGCAGTTTTATGTATTGTAGTGTGGACAAGGTTCACCCAATGGAAGGAATAAATCCAGGAATAGTTAATAGAAGGACAAAATCCCTATATGGAAGTAAATATTACCTTGGGAATGGTTCATTTCATCCTTCATTAACATAGACATGGCTAGTGTGCGGTGAGTCGTTAGTGTGATTATACATTATGTGTAAAATAATATCATTAGATGTAGAAATCATCCTTGAAATTTAACATTAGGAGGTAAGGACCAATTCCATGTAGTTTAACATTATGTGTATAGGATGTGAGACATAATTTCGTTTAAGGTCTTGCTTCTAGGACCTGGTTTAATAGATATGAATGAAGTTGAATAATTTGGGGATTCGTGTAATTTATTATCATGTGAGGAGGATGTGCTATTTGTAGTTTAGTTTCATGTGGTTAGGACATGAGGAAATTTTCAGTTTAATGTCATTCTATAATGACTTGTAAATTGATTACATCTTTGAAAAGGGTTTCTTGATAATCCTCACATTAATGGGGGTGCGAAATATTCTGAATCCATTGTGTCCAATGAGTGAAATCCATTTTGATATACCCTTTGTAAGATATAAGTACATTCCGATGTGGGTTCCAGCTTTGGAGGATTCTTACTTTAGGTAGTTTGGGCTCTGAGATCCAAAACCATTTGTCCTCATACAAATGAATGGAGGAGGACATTTTTATTGGAGTCCCATGTGACTTGATTCGGATGGACCTAATAGTTTTGTAATGTACACAACATGTTCTGATCATGTCATTAAATCTCATCCAACAACTTTTTTGATTAATGAACCTTCAATATTTTTTCATTGTTGTCTATTTGAAAGGATGGAAATTAGAATTATATAAGTAATATTACCTCTGTAGCATACACCATGATTATGAAGCTTCTTTTGTAGCAGAATTTGCGGTGGTATATTTGGCCACTAGAGCATGTAAGAGCTTATCTGGACTGAGCCTCTTATCTTTATTCACCATCTTATAAAGTATTTTGGACGAGGTATTATTGAAGGACTCTGTCTTTCCATTTACCACTACATGATATCGACATGATGGAATGGATATGTTGTTTTACTCATTGCATAATGTCTTAAATTCCATAGCACATAAGTAGATATCACTTTCCTTAAATATTGTTTGAGGGACCCTAAAACTGGTGATGATATATGAATTTATGATGTTTATGATATTCTCCCTCCAGGCCTCCATGAGGGGTTTTCTCTCAGCCCATATGGATAATATGTTCGTATCAGTATGTTTATATTTTAAATTATTATATTTTTTTGGGGATATGACCCCAAAAAATTCATTCCACACACAAAAAATGACAAGTAATATTTATTTGAATGTAGAAATCTTGGTGGTTGATTGCTAACGTTTTCATGGATATCACGTGCATGATATATTCTGGTGAATTCAAAATAATCTTGTTACATGGTTGACCCGTAATATATAAGCCTCCAGATTTTGGGGGAGAAACATGTCATAGAATGATGAACTCTACAGAAGCCTGCAAGGACTTCTTCCATGATGTTATAGATCCCTATTTCTTCTATTAATCTAAGTATAATTCCACAAAATCATCTCTTATAGATGCATTTTTTCTCATTTGGTTAATTATGTAGGGTAATGTTCACTACACAACACCAAATCTATTCCCTTTCGGCTTAGTTTTTTTGGGAGAGTCCCATTTCGGAGATATATGATTTTGGGATCCATCCATCTCAGGGTGCATATTAGTCCATCACTCATTAGGGAGGTGTTTACCAAGTTGAAATATTTCATATCATATATGATGATTAATGAAACCATTTTTAAATGAATGATATGAATGATTTATTCCTCTTGACCAAGGTTGGTCGGGACTGTGGCTATATTATCTGATGTGTCGGTAAGATCATTATATGATCAGGGAACATGATCCAATGTGTGGTAAAAATAAAATTATTCCTTTATTACACTATTATTTTAGTTAGAGAAGACAATTATTGATTTTTTTGAATCTTCATCATTAATATGCTTTGTCACTAGTTTTGATTCTACTCTGATATTTAGGTATGCTATCTTTAACTATAGTCCTAGTTCTAATTTAATGATTAGGGCTTGGTATTATTCATCCTTACTTGTGTAGCCGTTAAATAGTGATAATGAATATTTTAAAATTTCTTTTAAGGAATAACAAAATATACTCCATAAACCAATCAGAGTGAACTTCAGATTTTCCATTCTATTTTCGATAGGACATTGTGAGGCCCCATCACAATACATCTACAACAGTTTGGGAGTGTCGTGGTAATATGAAACCTCTTTATTTTTTAATTTCTATGTTTAATGGTGTACATTCATGGGAAGGATGTGCCATAAAGAAATTGTCTGAGGCATGTCCACACACCACCATTTGGGACACGAACTCAATGTCGTATTAATGAAACATGACCACCCATTGATCCAGAAGGCTAGTTATAATGTATTTGACAAAGTTGTATGTGTGATTTTCCATACAAGAGACCAAATGGAAATTGTGTTGCTTCAAGTAATTCCACATCTTCTACACAAAAATGATGAGTGTGAGGCAGTTCTTCTCGACATCTAAGTACCAGGTCCCAATACCTCGAATTTTTTAGATGAAATAACAGGGAATTTTATCACTCTTTACATTGTTATTATATTCCATGAGGGTTCTGAGTGATCATTACATATATACCACATATATAATGAGTGGATTTCACCACAATATTTTCTCTTGGACTAGTTGCTACAGCAGATACTCCTTGAGTATTTTAATGGATTATTGGTTGTCCCTGTATCTTTAGTAGGATATTCCATTATTCATTAGCTGGTGAAAGAGGGATGTTCCGTCCATGTTTTCTATGAATCATTTAATGTAGGAAAGTTTCCCTTAGATTCCATTTAGTTATTTTAGATTTATGCAGGTGAAAATTGAAAAAATAGTATTGTTCTTCTCTAGGTCGACATCAATGCCATGGTGGCTTACCAAAAATCAAACGAACAACCCTAATGTTACCTTGATTGTGCACATTAGTGGATTAAGATTCAAACTATTCTATTATATCATGTAAAAGGCTATTTTAATATCATTTACGTGATTGCACCACTATTAGGATTTGAACACCAGTTCATCGACATAAAATTCAGTTATACTTCCCATGAATGAATTAATGACATGATGCAAGGTGCGTTCATAATTTCTGATTTAATTATTTTATACAAAGTGAATAAAATGATAGAAAAATATCCCTTAAGAATAGTGAAGGTAGTTTCATTTTCATATTTAGGGTTTATCTTTGTCTAATTATACCTTAGATACACATCTATGAAGGAATGATCATGTAATCTAGAAGCTGCCTCGATCAAGAGTTATGTGGTTTAAAATATAAATTAATCCTTTTTGAACTATCAATTAAAGTCTAATAAATAAATACCGTACCTATATTCCCATTCTTTTTCATGATTCAGAAAATATATTTAAATTTATAATGGGTGTTTCTCTAGTCGAACAAATTTGGAATTGATCAACTGTTTAACTTCCACCTCTAAATAGGTATCATTAGAGGGGTGCAAACCCTTATTAGTCTTCTTTAACCCTTTATGGTCATCACAAAATTTGATATGGTGTGTATCCACATCTAGAATCATTCTACTCATTTTTTCAAAGTTCTAAATGAACAAATCTTGTTGTTTCAAAATAAATTAAATATACATCTATTTCTCTTCAAGGGTCTTGGAAAAACTAATCTGTGTTAGTCATGGGTCTTCTTCTATAGCCATATTTACCCACCTGAGATCAATAATGATGGGGGATAAAACTTCTTAAAATATAATAGGTGCATTCACAAGGTCATCCACTTCAACTTTCACCCCTGAGTATGTAGAGTAATTCTCATATGGGGAAGTAAACATGGGCCCCTGTCTATCACAGTCGAGGTGAGAGAGGTCATGAGAACATATATTGTTTTTTGTTGGGATTTATGTAGTTCTTTCCCATTTATCTCAACTATATATAAGTTACCATTGGGTAAGTGATTGAAATATTGGGTCTTACTATGCCTGTGTTGTCCCATGAATCCTCAATTCCAACATATTTGGCCTGTTTTTCCTTGGTATGCTACATGAAATCATACATGGAAGCATATTAATCATTAGATATAGGGTATTTCATGTGTATCATATAGAAAAATCAAATTATGATCTCTTAATCCAATAAAGGTTCTATTTGATGGGTCGGTGATCGTATTAAAATTGTTTTAGGGATGGAATCTTTAAGAGTTGCAGCCTATGTCGTAGCTGCATAAAACCCTTCCTCTTCTATATCTTCTTATATCTGGTGGTTTCTTCCACCTTCAAGACACATATAGGATGTCTCTTTCTTGGATAGTGGAGATATTGTGGGATTGTGATGTTTTTCTCTTAGGGTTGAATGATCCAGGTAAACTATTTACAATGTCAACCATTTTTTAAACATCATTCCATTGTTATCTAGAACTTCCATCCATTAACCCATTTCTTCTTACTGGGTGATTGTTATATAGTCCAGCTATTATGATGTTTTATTTAAATCTACCTTTTTAGAGTCGACCATTCCTTGAATTATTTAATTAATGAAAAATATTCCTTGTATATTAAGACCCATCCTTATACATAAATGCTAGTAATAGATATGGTTGATGAGGTTGACCTCATTGGGATTTCTATGATGTGGGATCTTATGTAGGTTATTATACACATCTACCAAAAAATAACTAGGGAATTGTTCACTTTGGAAGGTGTAAGTTTTATGAATCCATTCAAAAAATCATGGGTGAACATGAATTATTTGTGATATAGGGTAATTCTAATTTGGTTGTTGTTTCCACTTGACATGAGCCACATGGATGTTTGGGATCTGCTTAGGTGCATGAATGGGCACTGCTGCTAGTTTGAGCGTAAAAATGAAATGGTCTTCCTTGCCAATCCTTTTTCCCTGTGATGAAGCCATGATTTAGTATTTAGTTCAGGTTCACTGAGTGGAATAATCTAGATTCCTTCCATTTTTATGAACTCTTGAACCCCACTTGGAAATTTCATTTGGATCATTGGTGGCTACAACTCATCATATATGTTTTTAGCATAGAATTCTCAAAAGTGTTCCTATGAGAGAGGTATGCTAAGTGAATCATTTAAATAATTCCATCTAGATATGAATTCACAACCCCTATAATTATTCTATTTCACA
Source organism: Viscum album (assembly GCA_963277665.1). Lineage (NCBI taxonomy): Eukaryota > Viridiplantae > Streptophyta > Magnoliopsida > Santalales > Viscaceae > Viscum > Viscum album. Next base: position 1,194,460,386 of record OY728133.1, read on the forward strand.
TAGTTTCATTTGGTTGAAAAATTATGTTTTATTCATCATGGATATGAACTAATAATAGAATTTATGATGAATGAATTCCCATGTTGTTACTTAACCTCTTGGAAGGCTATTATACCATACAAAAGATAGCCCTATTAGAGTTATACATAACACCTCATCTTTTCTACCCAATATTGATCACAGGGGCCTATCATCAGCCCATATTAGGAAACGTTGTGTGTGATAGGTTGTTAAGGGTTTCCTGAATGATCAAAACTTGAGAAGGTTGTTTTTCCAAAATTTAGTGGACGTAATGTGGCCTCCACCCATTCATGATATGGATTTCTCTTTGGATTCACAGGTTCTCATCGCCCTTCAATGGATAACCACATATTATAATGGGACCTAATGGAATTTATCCGTACTAAAAATATTATTGTTTGGGATACCTCCCATCAATAGGGAGAGGGAGAGTCTTGTTGTGGTGGCCTTGTCTGTGTCACAGAATGATTCTCTAACATTGCACATACTGAGTGAGTATCTTCGAGAGGGAGTGGATATCACTGTAAAGATGTAAGGCATGGACATTTAAGGCTTCCTCATTTATTTGGACTATTGTTCTTGATCCGTAATGGATCTGATGCTCATATTCTACTATTGTAGGTGGAATAACGATTTCATTAAGTATATTCATCTCTTTGTGAAGATGATACCCAAAAAAACCACCCCTCAGTATCTCCTCATTGAGTTGTCTGAGATTTTCCATATCATTCTAATATTGTGAAAACTATTACACTATGGAAGGAGCCTTAATTATCTAGGATGGTGATTGCAATATAGCCACTCCCATAACTTTAACTTCTAAAGTATTCCATTGAAGTGGTGGTAACTCAATATTCCAAGCTGAAACATTTTAGAGAATATTTTTCTTCCGAATTCATTTTATTTCAGTTATTACATCAAAATTTCCCTACTCTTTGTGTATGTTTTTCTTATTGTGGCCCTCTATAATTTTGTCTTGATCCACCATTAATTTTGTGCTGACAGTGATAAAATTCACAAAGGCATATCCGGAAATGGTGGTTGTCTCATTACATTGAACACATCAGAATGATTCTTTGCTTTTTATATTAGAGGAGTTCCTTGAATCCTATGACATTTTGGATGTCTTTATAGTGACCATGATGGGGTATGATTTACTTCTTCATATTCTGATTCTATCTTGTCCATTGTGTAATTAACAAGAAGAAGGTTTTGGTCATGACCACTGAACGGACCCCGAATAGAAGTGGTTGGTATTGTGGTGTAAAGAATATATGGGATTTAAAATTATGATCTTTATCTCCAAAGATATAGAATGATAATTCCATCTATGGTGGTGGTGATGATGAATATTCTCAAATACCTACAAGTTAGTGGTTATATGGGGAAACAAATGACATTGATTGATCTTGTTGGTGATGATCTTATGCTTCTATCCATAGAGTTGATGTTTCCTAGTATATAAATGTCGACATCCCAGAAGACTAGTGTTGATTTGAAATTCCCATTAATTTCACAAGGACCTTATAATAGCATGACAAATATGGTGATGGAGGGTAAGATATAAATTCACCTATCCTATTGGGTTGTTGTTTGTTTATTGGTGATGATGGAATGTCATAAAGCCTCTCAAGAATTAAAGATCCAAGATGTTGATTCAGTGGAAGAAATTCCCCTGACCAATTGATATGGATCCTCTCTAGAATTAACACTATATAAGATGCTAGTATGGCCTCTTTTATATTCCATAGTTGAGATCACATTATATCTTGGTGAAATTGAAGCCCATGATGATATTTGGATTATACCAAATTCCATTGGGTTGATTGTAACCATGGGTTCCGTGTCTGAAACAAATTCATGTTTCTTAGATAGAAAATTTTAAAAGACTTGTTTTCTATCCTCTTCCTCTGTTCATGATGTCTAGGAACCACTGAAGTAGGGTAATTCTATTTTAGTGACCAACTGGACTCATCATTCCCTGGTCCCCTAATTTCACCAGATGATGAGAAATTATGATAATACATATATGAGGAGTTATTCTATTTGAGGGGTGTGGAAAATTATAACTCTCTATATACTTCCCATCCTAGAAAATAGATATATGACATGGATTCAGATATCAATTTCTTAAGATATTTTATGCAATTACGGTAATCATGTTGCATATTTTCACTATTATTTTCTATATTTGGACCTTTGTCCATAAATATAACATCTTGGACTGGATGAAAAAAATAGTATATTGATGTTTTGGTGGTTACCCTCTTGTATTGGATAATGTAATATTGTAGTATTCAGTCTCTAATGTGTAAGACACATATTATGGTGCAGATAAGGAAGAAAATCATTTTCTATCTCGTCTAGGATATCATAGTAAGATGTGGAAAGTTTCTAAAAAATTATGGGGAGATTGTTTTGGGATAAATATCTCCATATTTCAATTTTATTTTCCTCCTCATCAATCATACAATCTATCATCCATTCATACCACCTAAGATGATTCTTGGTGTCACCTATTGACAGAAGTAGAGTGTTGTTGGAAATTGATTGGTATACAGTCGAACACAATGTTTTGAGCACCTATCTATATGAAGGATTATGGTTTATTAAAACCTCTATATATGACGATGTCTGGGAAAAGAGATTATTTTCCTATCAACTAGAGATATCACCATGGAGTGGTTGACCATGGTGGATGTCTTGAATAGAGTCCATGTGATCAATCTCCACACTACCATGAGGAAGAAAATAATAGTAAAGAACTAATTCGAAGTCATTTTTAGAGTAGAAGGACACTTGGAGTGTTTAAAATGTGTCATGAACAACCTCAAAGACACTGTAATTGAGAATATTAGGGATACAAGACTCATTTTTTATCGTGTCTAGAATATACCAAATACCCTTCTAGAATAGTGTATGGGTATTACCCTACTGTATGATGATTTCCAGACCATTTTTATAAATATCAAGAGACGTGGAAAATGTACCTATCACTTGGTGAGCCCAAGCTAGAACGGGGATATGAGGATGACCATGGGCCTTTGGATTATTTCCCTGGTCATTTTTGAAAAGAATATGAGAATGTCCCTACAAAAATGTACCTATCACATGGTGATCCCCATATATAAAGAGAATATGTGCCTGATCCTGGGCCTTTGGAGGATTCACATGGTATTTTTCTTAGGATTATATGGAAATTCCTGGGGAATGTTCCCAACTAACATGGTGATCCCTAGCTAGAATGGGGATATGAGCCCAATCCCAGGGCATAAGAATATGACTCCAAATTTTTTTGATAGACATGTTCTGTAAAGACCAAAATTTTTCTTGTAACTATTTTTAATTATATGGAATAATTACAAGTCTGTGAAAATTGACGGTGCATGATTTTGAGTCCCGGTGTGTCCGAAATGAATTTCTAAACTTTTTGTAAGGTTCTTTCAGTAAATGCATGAGAGGAATTTTCTAACATTGGAACCGCTGATCATATTAATAATATTAGGTCACCATTGAATCCACTGCATTAGGATTCTCTTAAGGGAGGATTCACATAAACCATAGTTGGTCTTGAGAAAAAGATAGATTGTGGGACTTTTTAAAAGAATAATAAAATAACCTTGTTATTTTATTTATTTTTTTATTTTCCTCCAATGGACAAGCGGAAGCATGGGACCAATGTAATTTCAATCCCTTAAAGGTATTGACCCTTAAAATCCTATGAAAAAGCATCACTAGTGTTTAGGAAAGTTCCAATTAAATGAATCCTCATATATTCTTCAAGAATTTCCCACCCTTCCCCTCTCTTATTTATAAGGTGCTTGGGGAGAGGTAATGGCATAGCTTCACCAAGAAAAAAGTGAAGATAAAGTGCCACAATGACAACCTTAGAGGACAGAGCCGGTTCTAGCAGGCGATGACGAGTGACGCAGATTCATGAACTAAAGGACGACACTTGAGCGGCAACGTTGGCGGCTTGTTGTGGGGACAACGAACACCGACCCACTTCCTCAATCGTGGGAGCTCTCTATTGTTCTTGAGGTAGGGATTTATTTTGTTATAATTTCATTTGAATGTTGAATCCAACCATCTTTTTATCAGGCTTACATGGAAGGTGTGGGCCAAACAAACCAGGATTGGACCCTCCACCCTAGTTGGAATTTTGGTGCGTTCATCACAAACATTATCTTCGGGTTGGGAGAGATCCTAGACGGCAGACGATGGCGGTGTCCAACACCGGCCGAATGTAATGGAGGTGGAACATCGATTTGTATCTTAGGTGGAGGTCGTGGAACTATACTGTCACGGTCAACAGAGTGGCCGACACCAGCTATCCGTGGTGATGATGCGGCACACCGTCGCACGCTACCTTCGGAGAAGGGCCACGAGTTTTGAGCCAAGGCATGGCCAAGAAGGGTTGCTCGCAGTAGTCGGCTGTAGCTAAAAGAAGAAACGTGCAATGGAACACTACCAGAGGAGCTTCAACTCCGACGTTGCAGTGGGGGGACACACATTGGGTCCCGCAGGTGACCATCCAGTGCCCCATAGGCATTGCCGCTTCGCCTTCCAAATGGTGAGGGGGCTGCTCCCATTCAATGCCAACTCGGGAAGACCATGGGATCCAATGGATCATTCCACATCATGGGCCACACCGTGCAGGCTAGCGGGTCGTGTTCCATCGAGGGCTAGGCAATATGAGCCCAGCGGGACATGCCTCTACAGGTCGGGCCACACGAGCCCGACGGGCTGCCCCTTGCGGGTCGTGCTGTTCCCCCTTGTGGTCTGAGCTGAACCATGGCGCAGCGGGTAGATCCCTCCATGGATTTGCCTAACCTGGTCGGACCCGGACCAGGTTAGGTCAATCTGAGCTCGTTCGGGTCGGCTCATACTGGGTCGGGCCGGGTCGACCCAGACCTGAACCCCACCATGCCTAGTTTCTCTTAAAGGGCCATAACCTCAAATCCGGGTGTCCGTTTGATGAACCATATACTACACTAGGACCCTTGGAGTGAGGCAGTCCTTTTGGTATACTCCAGTTGAGTTTTGGAGATAATTGGAGTATGGTCGGGTTGGATCGAACCCGAATCCAAACAGGACCTCGGAACTAAATTGCTTATAACACACAGACTGAGTGTCTGATTGAAACACCAAATATCGTGTTGGAACCCTTATGACATGGCAGTATTTTCAGTAACACCTTTATAGAGATTAGTGGCAGTTGAGGTACAACTAGTACATTGAGGGGAAGATTCAACGGAGCTCAAGCACACTGAGTACGAGGAATCTTGTGGCTGTATGTAACATGAATAATGAAAATCCATCCTATGTGGGTCAACATCTATCAATCTTGTGTGGGACAACATCTATCAGATCCCCTATGGGTCAGCACTCATCGATTCTATGTGGGTCAGTGCATACTGATCCTAGGTGGGTTAGATCCTATGTGGGTTAGCGAGGTTTATTACCTACCAATCCTATGAGGGTCACCAACAATTCCTCCTAATAGAATTTTATGATCTAGCTTATGACGATTCATCTGTACTTCTGCACATAAATTATTCCTAGTGTGAGATGTGTCTTTACCTTCTTGGTGTTATCTTCATCGTGTTAACTATGTGGTAATTTAACCTTTGTGGTGTTATCTTTGTGGTGATACCTGTGTGGTACTTGTATCTTCATCATGTTACCTCTATGGTACTTCTATATTCATGGTGTTACCTTCATGGTGTTACCTTAGGGGTGTTATCTTCATGGTGCTACCAGTGTGGTACTTCTATCTTCGTGGTGTTATGTGTGTGATACTTCAACCTTCGTGGTGTTTCCTTGGTGGTATTCTACCCTTATATATGAGATGAGTATATTTTGATAACGTAGGTATATGTTTGGGAATATATCTAAGTAGAGTTTATTTCTATTATTTCGTGCTTAAGATAGAGGTCTTGATTTGTGGTTTTTATTTGTGGAACTTTGGGAGACCTAAGGGGGTATCAGGGTCCCTACTGAGTATCATTATACTCACCCCTACATGGGATACACCCACACCTTATTGTGTCTTGTGCAGACGACAAAGGAAATTGATCGAGGCTGGGGAGCCAGCACATGAAGGTTCTCAGAGGTGGACCATTTGTCATGAAGTTACACGTGGACTACTGATCGTGAGATGTACATACCCTTCAAGAAGGATCATCGATGGATGATCCAAGAGCTTTTTTCCCTTTTATGTTGTACTTCTAGTTTTTAGTTATGTTTTTATTCAGTCCCCTTTACTTTCAACACACTTTTAATTCAATAGTTTACTTTGTGGTTTTTCCTTATTGTGTTCTTTGACTGTGATTCTGTACAGGTTAAAAGGAAATGGATTTCTATTTCTCGAATATACCTTTCTAGTGCTAGTTTCCAGCCCCTTGTACATGGAAGGCAGCAATGGGGTAGTCACGACACTGGCCCCGAGGGACGGGTTGTGAAAAAGTGGTATCAGAGGAGTTGGTTTTTTGTAAGAACTTGAACACTAGTATTTTCTATGTGGAAATAGTGTTATGTGTTATGAGTGTGGTTTTTAGTTTTGGGAATCCAGTGTTGGTATGGCATCCAACGCATCCATACAGCAGGACCCTTAATTCTAATTTCTGACTATGTGGAGGGAAACACTAATTGCATGTGTTTTTGAGAAGTTCTTTCTTAGGATCACTTTGAGTCAGCTCACCAAATATATCATATTGACCATGGCATAACATTATGCTTTAAGGATGATGCCACGTAGGTAGCCAACCAGGATAACCGAGATAGTACATGATGATAACCATTGACTGATGAGGCCTTGGTGGAGGGCCCTCTTACAGCATTATCACCTTTGGGTGGTGTACTAGTTTCATCACTACCCATTGGGAATCTATGTCACCAACTCCACTAGTAGAGGATGCACTCTAACCGAGCATGTTGCATGAGTTTCAGTGGCAGAGGCGTCTATGGATCTGAGGTAAGACTGACCCGCAGGAAGCTGAGGACTAGATGGAGGTTGTGGACAAAGTTTTTTCTTAGTTCGGACACCAACTAATTTGATGGTGATCACAACTTCCAGTATCTTATAGGCAGTAGTTGTAAGATAGTGGATTCTGAAACTCCTATTACATGATGAGGTTACCCTTATCTGTCTGGACATCGAGGGCCTTTCAGGGTAGAGTTCATCCTAGAAAATTAACGCTTAGTGTGTATATAGGAGCTATTTCACTTACAGTAGGTCATAATGACTGTGGCCCAATACTCAGCGAGGTTTAATGATCACTCCAACTACTCCACCGACATGGTACACACCACTTTCTTCAGGGCCTAGACCTTTGATCAGGGTCTCCGGTGGGAGATCAGATCATCGATGATATTGCTCATCATTCTGAAGTAGGTTGGGTTACTAGAGTGAGACGTTTTTGTGGAGAGCTTCATAGCTGAGGAGTCAACGATAGCAAGAGCCACCAGCAGATGTTAGGTAGTAGAGTCATCTGCAGCAGGCAGTTCATGAATGACACAGGGGCCCAAGCTAACTAGATCTTCTGGTGGACGACCTTAGGAAAGAGGGTAGGTGATTCAGGGCTCACGGGAAAGAGGAGGGCAGATTAGGAGAAGGTTATGCTACTCGTGCGGCAAGTTGGGTCACAGGGATCGTGACTGCCTAGCCCACCATACGGGCGACCAAAAAACAGTTGAGGAACATCCATGGTAGAGGTTTTGATTTGATTGGGGAGGTTCGTAGGTAGTAGGCAGACCTAGAAGAGGAGCTGGTCGTGCAACAGTTGGTGGACATTGATTCAAGGTTCTACCACAACCACCTTTAGGTGGTCCACCCTAACCTTAGGGAGAAGGTGGACATAGATGAGCTCAAGTCCATGCAGTTGAAGCCTATAATCACAGTTCTCTGTATATGATTAGATGTAGGATCTTTGTCTACTCCACCTTAGATGTAGTAATTAAAGACACGGGTGCAAGTCAGTCTTTTATTTCCACTAACCTCTTTCAGAGCTCATAGATTTTGGTGGAGCCGTTGGCTTGATCCATACATCTAGAGGCTACTACAGGAGGAAATTCTATGATTACACACTAGTGCCGATAGTGAGAGCTTACTCTAGGATGCGAGAGCTTTAGTTGGGATCTTCTAGTAGTGGTGTTGATCCCTTATGACGTCATATTGGGTATGGACTAGTTATCCATAGTCAATGCCCAGATTGGCTATATTGGGTGCAATGCGCGGTGTGTCTACGAGGATGGGACCTAGTTTTCCATCCCCGACAATAAGGGAACCATTGAAACACAAGATGAACATACCTGGAGGAGGGTGAAACTAATCACACCTCAGTTAGCTAGCCTTACCCTCAGAGAAGCAGATATTGAGATTCTGAGCCATCCTCTAGTGGTGGACCAGTATGATGATTTCATTCCTGATGATGTTCTGGGAATACATCCATGAAGAGAGGTATACTTTTACATCGACCTGTATTCTGGGATGGCACTTTTATCAACACCGGTATATCAGATGGCTCCTGCAAAGCTTATTGAGTTACCAAAAGAGTTTTAGGACTTACAGAGGAAGGTGTTCATAAGGCCCAGTGTTTCTACATGGGTAGCACTGATTTTGTTCACCAAGAAGGCATATGGGAGATTGAGACTCTATGTGGACTACCAACGTGTGAACCAAGTGATCATGAAGAACATGTGTCTACTTACAAGGATAGATGATCTTTTCAATCAGCTGAAGGGAGCATGTTGGTTTTATAAGATAGAACTCATAACATGTTATCATTAGCTCAGGGTACGAGATGAGGATGTGCAGATGACAACCTTCAAATGTAGGTATGGCCACATTGAGTTCTTGTTTATTCCATTCGGCCCAACCAATGCCCCAAAAATGTTCATCGGACTCATTAACAAGATATTTTATCCATTCCTGGATCACTTAGTGGTGTTCTTCATCGATGACATCTTGATATAATCGACATAGGAGAAGAGGCATGCCAACCATCTGCAGATAGTTCTGGATACACTCTGAGAGAACCATCTTTATGGTAATCTCTCAAAGTTCTAGTTATGGATACATGAGGACCACTTTCTAGGACACATTATCTTAGAGGATGAAGTTGTAGGGGATGTGGCGATGATAGAGGTTGTTCTTTCTTCGGAGACCCCAAATAGTGTGACCAAGGTGCAGAGTTTCTTGGGGTCATCTGGATACTACCGGAGATTCGCAGCTGACGTTTCTTGAGTTTTGGAACCCTTTTCATCATTGACGAAGAAGGTAAAATTATTTGTATGTACGTAGAGATACTAGTAGAGTTCGTAGAAGTGAAGACAAAGTATGAAGAGTACCCCCATCTTGAGGCTACCAAAATAGGGTGTTCTGTTTTTAGTCTACTATGACACATCAGGGACCAGACAAGGATGTGTCCTGATGTAGGAGTGAGCAGTGATCGCTTATGGTTTGTGACATCTGAGACAACATGAGAAAAACAATGATACCCATGACCTAGAGTTAGCAGTAGTGTTCTTAGCCTTGAAGATGTGGAAACCTTACTTGATGGGAGATCATTTTAAAGTCTACTTTGTTCAAAATAGCCTCATGTATATCATCTCTTAGAATGACCTGATCCTGGGACAACAATAATGTTTAGAGTTCTTCTAGGACATTGACTTTGAGATATCTATACTCATGGGAAGGGGAACTTAGTAAAAGATGCACTCATCCGGAGGTCTGGTATGCTTTTGATGAGTGAGGTGATAAAGCATCTAGCCATGTTGTATATATATCCTTTTTTGATATAGATGGAAAATATTACCTCTAGTCTATGACTGTCACTCTCCCACATATTCAATGATTTAGGGAGGCACAGCTTGGGGAAATTGACTGCGAGGCATGTCATGCTCAGATATCCTAAACAATGGCACCTGATGGATTTTTTATTGGTGGTCAGCATATCATCCTCTTCAGAGGATCTACCATGGTACCTGTGGCTCTACAGGTGGAGGTGTTGAGGGAGTTCCACACATCCCCCTGGAAGTACATCCAGGTGTGTCAAAAATGTACCAGGACCTCCGGCGTCAACACTGGTGGCTATGGATGATGAAAGCAGTGGGAGAGTTTGTTCCCTAATTCCTCACTTGTTAGCAAGTAAAGGTCAAGCATCAAGATCTAGCTGGCATAGTGCAAAAACTAGTGGTGCTGGAGAGGAAGTGGGATGAAAGCTCTGTGGACTTTGTGACAGGGCTCCGAAGTACGTCCAGGGGACATGATTCCATCTAGGAGATCATTGATCCACTCACCAAGCCATCCCACAGCCTACCTATATGAGAGAATGGATTTGTAAAGGGCTTGGGATTCCTCTTTGTATAAGAGATTGTTCGACTTCTTGGGGTTCTATTGATGATCATATCTGAACATGAAACATGTTTGACATCCTAGTTGTTAAAGGGAATACATGAGAAGTTTGGGACTCAACTACATTTGAGGACTACCTTTCATCCAAAAATGGATGGTCAGACGGAGTGGACCATTCAGACATTGGAGTTCATGCAACGTGCTTGTCTCCTAGATTTTGTCCGTAGTTGGGAGGATCACATTCCCTTGGTATAGACTGCAAACAACAAAATTTATCACTAAAACATCGGAATTTCACCATTTGAGTCCATGTATGGTCGGCCATGCATATCACCTATAAGATGGAAGGACCAAGGAGAGTCAGCACTTATGGGTCCAAAGTTGGTGAGGGCTACCACAGAGAAGATACAGGTCATCTGGGAGTGGATGAAGACTGCACAGATAAAATATAAATCTTATGCCAAATGGTGGTAGATAACTTTGTAATTTGAGGAGGAAAACCATGTCTTCCTATAGGTTTCACGTCGATAATGTTTACAGAGATTTCGCCGAGGTGGAAAGTTATCATCAAAGTTTATTAGACCAATTTTGATACATCAGAGGATAAGAGAGGTGCCATACCATTGGCACATCCACCGTAGTTGGAGTGGGTGCATGACATCTTCCACGTATCCTAGTTGAGGAGATACATGCATGACCCATCCCATATCATTGACCATGGCGTGCTAGACCATGTTGATGGGGAGACGTTTACAGAGATTTAGTAGAGATTGAGGATCGATAAGAGCGAGTCCTTCAGGGTGGTCAATACATCTAGTGCACGCTTGCTGGTAGCACATGATCCTCCAGAAGAGAACTTGGGAGTGGGAGGCTCAGATTCGTGCTTAGTACCCCCATTTGTTTTCATAGTTGATGTTGTGACTTTCGGGGATGAAAGGTCCTAAGGTGGAGAGATTGTAAAGGCCGCAATTTTCCATGTAATTTTTTTAATTATATGGAATTATTATGAGTCTTTGAAAATTTACGGAACGTGATTTCGAGGCCCAATGGGTCCAGAATTAATGTTTGAACTTTTTTAAGGTACATCCAGAAAACCCGTGAGCGGCATTTCTAACCTTTAAACTGGTGCTCAGATTAAAAATATGAGGGCACCATTTCTTCTGTAGTGTTGGGATTTTCTTATGGGAGGCTTTACATCAACTGTAGTAGGACTAGAAAAAAATTTAGAAATTGGGAATTTTTGAAAGAATAATAAAATAACATTGTAATTTTATTTATTAATTTTTTTCCTCCAACAGACAAGAGTCAGCATCATACCAATGGCGTGTCAAGCCTTTAATTGGCATGGACCTTCAAATCCTATGTAACTGTTTCATTATAATTTTGGAAGGTTCATATTATATGAAACCACATAAATTCTATGAGCGTTTCTCACCCTCCCCATTCTAATTTATATAGAGCATGGGGAGAGGTAATTTCATTGAATCCCATAGAAATGAAGTGATGATAATGTTCTGTCATTCCAACCTTGGAGGACGGAGCTGGTTCCAGTGGGCGGTGATGGGTGATGCCGAATCAAGAACCGAAGGACGATGCTTGAGCTACAACGTTGAAGGCTTGTTGTGGGGAAAATGAACACCGACCTACTTCCTCAATTTTTGGAACTCTCTTGTGTTCATGAGGTAGGGATTTATTTGTTTTATAATTCCATTTGATTGTTGAATCCAAAAATCATGAAATCAAGCTAACACGGAGGGATTGGGACAAAAAAATAAGGCCCATACCCTCCACCCTTATTGGAATTTTGGTGTGTTCATCGCAAACATTATCTTCGGGTTGCATGAGATTCCAAACGGCTGACCATGGCGGCGGCCAGCACGGGCCGACCGTGATGGAGGTGGCATATCGATGTGCATTATAGGAGGAGGATGCGACACTATGCCACAATGTTAAATGGAGTGGGAAGCACCAGTCAGTCATGGTAGTGATGCGGTGCACTGTCGTGCGCTGCCAGTGGATAAGGGTCATGACATTCCAGCCGCGGCGGGGCCGAGCAGGGTGGTCGGCCGCAGGGGGAGATGGAGGCGCACAACAACAACCTACCGGAGGATCTGTGACACCAACATTGCAGTGTCGGGACCCACAATGTGTCCCGCGAGTGACCTAATAGTGCCCCTTATACATTCTCGCTTCTCCTTTCAAACGGTGAGGGGGCCACTCCTCTTCCGTGCCAACTTGGGAAGACCGTGCGAGCTGAACATGTCACGCCTCTGTGGGTCGGGCCGCACGAGCCCAACGTGCCTCCCCCTTGAGGGTCTGGTTGTGCCCTCTTGCATGCCGAGCTGGACTTTCCCCAGCAGGCCTAGCATGCCCCGACCTAGCCCGCTATGGTCCCAACCACCCAAGTCAAACCTAGATCGTGTCGGTCCAACCATGTCAGACCAGCCCTAGAACAAAACCAGCACAATTTTGTTTAATGGGCCGTAAATTGAAATTCGGGTGTTTTTTGATAAATTTTTTGCGATTTTAGGACCCTTGGAGGGAGACAAACATTTTGGAATACTCAACTTGAGTTTTGGAGATAGTTTTATTACGACCGGGTTGGATCAAACTCAAATCCATCCGAGCCCTCTAAACTAAAATACTTATAACTCAAGGATCGGGCGTCTAATTAACGAACCATCTATCGCGTTGGAACCCTTACGACATGGAGTTCCTTGGTGTTAATTTTTTGGTTTTTAGTGGTGGTCGAGGCATGAACAGAGTCTCTAGGGGATGATTCTATAGTGCTCGAGCACATCGAGTGTAATGAATCCTATGGCTAGCTGTAATGTGAAGAGAGAACAATGATCCAAAGTGGGTCAACATCTATCTATCCTATGTGGGTCAGCCTCTATCAGATAATCTGTGGGACAACACTCAACGATCCTATGTGGTTCAGCGTATACCAATCCTATATGGGTGAGATCATGTGTGGCTATGTGGGGGTTATTATCTATTAATCCTTTGTGGGTCAGTAGCAGTGCGTCTTAACATAATAAGATGATATAGCATACAAATAATCATCTATACTTATGTACATAATTTATTATTGGTGTGAGGTGAGTCTTCACCTTTGTGATGTTATATTCATGGTGTTATCTATGTGTAACTTCTATGTTCATGGTGTTATCGTCGTGGTGTTACCTGTTTAGTTCTCCTATCTTTGTGGTGTTACCTAGATGTCACTCTTATCATCATGCTGTAACCTTTGGGGTGTTACCGCCTTGGTGTTATCTTTGTGGTGGTACATGTGTGGTACTTCAAACCTCGTGGTGTTATCTGTGTGGTACTTCTACCTTCATGGTGTAACATTTTTGTTACTCTTCTCTCAAGTATGGGATGAGTATATTTTGATAACATAGGTATATGTATGGTCATATACCTAAGTATAGTTGATGTCTATCACATTATTATTGATATAGAGGTCTTGGTTTGTGGTTATTCCTTTGTGAAACTTTGGGAGAGATACGGGGGTCTCGAGGTCCCAACTGAGTAACTTTATACTCACCCATGCATGTTCTATACCCACACATTGTTGACTATTATGTAGAAAACAGACAACATTAATCGAGGCTAAGGGAGCCAACACTGGATGGTGCTCAGAGGAGGACCATTTGGGGTGACATGACATAGGGACTACTAATTCTGAGCTATAACTACCCATAAGGTAGGATCCTTGGTGGACGATCTAGGAGCTATTTTTCACTTTTCAGTTGTACTTTTACTTTTCAGTTGTGCTTGTATTCTATCCCCTTTACTTATAGAACACTTTTACTATAGTATTTTAGTTCATGGTTTCTCCTTGTTGTGTTCTTGTACTGTGAGTATGTATATGTTAAAAGGCAACTCATTCCCCTTTTTGGGATACACCTTTCCAGTTGAGGTCGCCAGCCCCTGTCCTATTGAAGGAAGGTATGGGTAGTCCTCGCACAATCCCCAAGGGATGGGTCATGACATGTTCCCTTGTCCTGAAGCATGTTACACTCTCACCTAGTGAGCCCTGATTAGAATGGGAAGATGATCCTGGTCCGACAACCCATCGTTTACAAAAATATGATGATGATCCCTTTTCATAAGACCAAGGATGTGTGAATTATATATAGAAACCACTCGTTGAGAATAATGAGAGTGTTGTCCTTCCCTATCAATATGGAATCGAATTTGTGCATATCCTTGTGTTTGTACCAGAACCATAATATTCTGATAGATTTCATTCGATGTTTCTATGATGTTATGGATGTTTTGAAAATTGTACACATTGATATAATCCTACACATTTTTAGGACTCCACAATATTCGAGAATATATCTTCGATTGAAGAGAGGATATGAGCCATCATTTTTCTTCATTATTCCACCATAAAATGTTGATGGTATTCCAAAATGTGTGTAGGGATATACACATCCTTCATGCCTATTTCAGGGATATTTTCATAGAAATATTTTGAGTGAGCATGGATATGAGCATGCTATCTATTTACTACTGTAATATGGTAGTAGACATTGTTGGTGGGAGAGGGGATATGATACCACTCATGATTATCCATAAAATTCCACACTCGATATGTTTAACTTATTTTCCATGAATGGGTGCCAAAGGTGGATGTATGTCAGGTGGTACCTTCAACAGGTGACAGATGAGTACTAGTGGGATGCAACTAGTGACGACGGTTGTTATGATCCATCCTCATTGGCCCCTGATCTATACTAGATCCATTTTTATCCCCTTGATCGACCATTGGTAGATATTGAAGGGGTGGTGTTCATGCATTAGGGATCAACTTATGAAGCATTTGGATGTGGAAATGAGGGAAACTGGTTGTACTGGAGCTTTCTTTGGACATTAAAAACACTTCAGTTTTAGTACATGATATCCCTTGAAAGTAACCAAGATGGTCATGATTGTACGATAATTAGTTTATTTTGTTTGGGCCATCACATTCTACACCCTATGATATAGATTTCGAGTGGGTGAGGTGACTTTTATGTCTTCATGGGTTGCTGTTTCCATTCAATTTCCAAAACGATTACTGTATGAAGGAATTATACGAGATAAAGTTATTGTAGTAGAGGGAATTATATAATGTCATGCACATAACTAGGGATATGGTCAATAATTATTTCACCACTATATTTATGATATTTTCTCAATCAGATATGCGTGGGAACACAATATTCATTTTATTCCCGATTTTTCCATCTTACTCATGTAGAATTTTTTGAGCATTGATATACTTATTTTAAGATAACCCTAGATAAACAAGATCAACCATAAGATCTATTTCATGGTAAAATTATCATATTTTTATTTGATAGTTTCACATCAGTCTCACCATTATTTTCGGTGTTTGAAATGATGAAAAAATGACCTAACATATAATAAACATATCATTTATTTATTTAAGAGATTCATGCCATGTTCACCATTTTTGTTTCCACAGAATGATTTAGGATGATATTCTCTGTCATTATGATTGTGGGATGTTCAATGATCTACACAATCATTTGGGCCAGGCTCACCATTTAGTAATCTTTCATATATGCTCCCAATAGATATGGAATCTGTAACTTTGTATCAAACTACTTTCCAATGGTAGGTAGTCAGTTGGGGATTAAAACCCAATGACACTTAAGAAATCATGTTGGTTGAGAGAATGGGAATCCAAGCTCATCACACCCATTTGTGGGGAATTTTTTTTTCCAACATTTGGACATTCTTATAGATTTAATATATGTTTGAGAATCTCTTTGTAATCCCAATAGAAGACCAATTACCCCAAAAAAATATTGGTTTAGTATCTTTATATCAAAATATAGGGTTAGTTTTAAAGGTAAATCTATATGTACGTTTCTGAGATTATTTATCCATTTATCTTTTGTTGCTAGCTACATATATGTTGAAGCTGTATAACAATGTACTCCATATTGTTTTTTGATTTAAAGGTAGTTAATTAATATATTGATGATGGAATTGAGCCATTATGAGGTTTCTTAAGTATCATATTTATTAATTGGAATCATAACCCAAATATTTTTTTTAAACGCATGATGTTTAATAACATATGGAAGGGACATATTTGTGGGAACTCAGGAAAATGGATTTTGAGCAGAAACCTTGAGGAGGAATCCTACATATACTGGTTATATTAGGAATCAAATTCACCACAGTTCATTTCTACCCCGGAGACATTCACAATCATTGATACCCTTATATGATGGGTAAATATATCATTCCACTGATCAGGGATTAAACAATGAGGTTTCCATGGATGGTGGATATTCATGATTCCAATGATGTTCTCATTTCTATTGGTGTGAGAAAGAATAAATAGAAATTCATAATCCTCGATATATATG
This sequence comes from Viscum album, assembly GCA_963277665.1. Lineage (NCBI taxonomy): Eukaryota > Viridiplantae > Streptophyta > Magnoliopsida > Santalales > Viscaceae > Viscum > Viscum album. The sequence goes on from OY728133.1 coordinate 1,194,477,162, forward strand.
GACGTATGGATTAAATACTAGAATAACCCATTGGATTATCATTATAGAGCTTGGGACTAAAGAAGGATTCCAATGTATCCTGGTTATGGTAGGAATCAGATACATCATAGTATCATTAATTGGGGATTACAAAGTAATGTCTCCCTTATATATAGTACATATCTTATTATTCCTATGATCATGTCTTATAGACTAAGTTTTATCTTATATGTGGGCCATATCATATTAAGCCGCTAATCATGGTTTACACACTAAGGTTTCCCTTATGTTTGGGTCATATAATATTATTTCATGGATTAGTTCTTACACATAGAGGTTTCCCTTATATGTGATAAATATCATATTATTACATTGGCTAGGGATTGCACACTAATTTTTACCTTATTTGGTGGACATATCATATTAAAAAATTGGGTACAACTGCAAAAGAGGTACACGACACAAGGAATAAAATTACATTAAATTGCAAGCTTGGGGACTTGACCCCATGACCTACCCCTCACCCCCAAACCCTTACCACCCCAAAACTAATGATGGGGAAATATCATATTATGTTGTTGATCGTGGATTACACACAAAAGTTTCATTCTATATTGGAAATATCATATTATGTCAGTAATCAAGGATTTCACACTGAGGTTTCCCTTGTCCTGATAGAGGATTGTGATAGAAATGATCTAATTATTTTGAATCCTAAATCCCTCATGAGATATTATTGGTGTGATAAAAAAGTGATGGAAAATAATTAGTCACATTGCATGTATATGCATGAATTGTGTTTTGAGAATGTCCTACTGATGTTTTATTATGAAACATGTGCGCCAGGTAGATTCCCTGCATATCCTATTTATATCATGAATCAAATTAATCATAGTTCAATTGGTAAAATATTAAAAATTAATGTTTCCCATTATAGACACTAGAAAATGAAATTAAGTCATGGGATTCTAGATTGACCTTGCCTTCTTGTCTACTTGACATACATTAATTTTCTACATCACATGCCTTTAATGTATACTTTTCATGTTAGAGTATGTAATCCTGAAATGTCCAAAGACAATAGCATGGCCCAATTTTCATTTTGACGCACATCACATAACATGGAATTCTTGTTTTGAGGACTTCTCATGAACAAGGAAGACTTATATGAAGGAAATCGTAAGACCCATTTGCCATGTCCTAGAATCCTTCACCTGATCTCAACCAAATTTCTTAGAGGTAATCACAAGATCAAGAATATTTTTTCTAGAATAATCATGAAATTTTGATGACACAATTGGATGTTTTTATGAGAGTCAACTTGGAATGTTTGGATGTTTCTGTATGTCTTGGATAAATTTTCTAAGTGTCATCGTGAAAGCCGACTAAAATGTATGGGTGACGACATAAGATTCAACTAACATAACTAGGGGGAGTTGCGAGATATATATGTCTTTTCCAAATAACTTTTCAAGAGAAAGTTGTCATGTCTTGATGCCATTGAGAGACATAGCTGACATGCACTAGTGCCATCACACGATCTGGGTGACACATCGGAAGGACATAATGAGGTATGAATGCTGAGATCAAAGGTATTTTTGAGACTCAGGTTGAATTCCCAATGTTTCTATGTGACTCGGTATAACATGTGCATACGATATCAAATTATCAAAATAGTATACCAAATATGTGTCACTTGATATGGGATAAATGTATTGGTGTTTCTACATTAACAGTGTGGTTCATGCAAAGCTCTTGATGACCAACTAATATAGTCTTTATAAAAGTCTTATGTCTTTTTAGTCTTTCTTCCAACATTTTAATTCATATACCATATATTTTTTCAGTGTTTTCTTATTTTAAATGTCTCATGGTCTAGTAGGTATGCAGGATGTTCTTCATGTTACCTATAATAAGTGCTTCATGTGATCTATGAGTGATCACATGAAGTGCCTATATCATCCCTCATTTTTATGACATAAACTTTCATTACATTTTACAAAACTGAGGATCTTTAAGGTTTAGTGTCTTGGAAACCAGGAACTTAAAACATGAAAACATAAAACATTCTTCTTAAACACATGAAAGGCTTCTCCTCATGTTCATCCTAGGTTCATTACTGCATCTCATAACCTGGGGACATACATCAAAAGAAAGGGTGAGCAGAAGACCCAGTAAGGGAAACAAGAGAAACATTTTACATGTGAACTTGAGATACTTCAATAATATCATGAAAAGAACTTTAAGGCATGAGAAAGAAATCATGAGGCATATCATAATAAAAATAACATTTTTTATAACTTTAAGATGTTGCTACATCATTTAACATAGAAAATCTTGAACATATCACCAAGGTCCATCCCCAAGGTGTCATTTGAAAATTACCAAGGTTATTCACCAAGATATCGTGAAAATTGTAATCTCTAGTGGTTACATCATTACCCAATGAATTGGAGCGCTATCAGGGCACACCCTTAAATTTGAATTTATTATCATGTGAGCCACATATATCATCATTAAAATTTCATAAATAACCCATATAGCATAAAATAAATGGGTTTTATTTCATAATCATACCCTTTTAAAAACTGCTTTTAAGACATGATCATTATGTCACTTTAAAACCAACAGAAAAGGAAGGTGGGTCTCATGTATGTAAATCCCAGAATATAAAATAGAAATTTTTTGGATATATGTGAATACCCCTTTAGAAGAAATATATTTGAGTATTCACTTAATAAAATAAAATAACTTTATAAAAAAAGAGAGACATTTTGAGACGGAAATTCTGCAGCATAACGACTATGTTACGAGGTTTTAGAAAACATTGAAATGAGGGGGGAAAATGGGTAAAACAATCATAAATGACCCATAAAACAGTAGAGGGATAGAATATATATGATTTGAGAACATGGAAATGAAATTTGAAAGATATACCATATGAAATGAAGAACATGAAAGGAAGACAAAAATAAAATTTCTCTTATGAAAATTCGGCAGCCTAACAGCGTCACTTAAACTAAAAAAATGAATTGATGAGATCAAATAGGGTCTCTAATCATATGAACATAAAAGATAAGTATAATAGATATAGAGATCATACCCCAACATAATAAAAAGGAACTTGAAAGACTTGACATGAAATTAGATCTTGAAAACGAGAAGGGTGAAATAATCCCTTAGAAATTCGGCAACCTAACGGCGCCACTTAAAACTTCAAAATACTGAATTGAAGTGATAAAATGGGGTATCTCATAATATGATCATAAAAGATCAGTATTATTGATATATATATATCATACCACAACATAATAAAAAGGAACTTTAAAGACTTGACAAGAAAATAGAACTTGAAAATGAGAAGGGTGAAAGAATGTGTTACAAAACTTTCGGCAGCCTAACAGCGCCACTTAAAATTTGATAAAATTAAATGATGAGATTAAGAGGGGGTCTCTCATAATATGAACATAAAAAGGACAGTATAATGAATATAAAAGAACATCCTCCAACATAAGAACATGGAGAATAAAAGAAATGGCATAAAGGAGATCACTTTAAAAGTAAGAGAGGGCTCGAATCCCTTACCTTAAAACGTAACTCATAAAACTCAATGGTTTGGACCTTGAGGGCTTGGTGGAGGACTCCTTGGGAGGTAAGGAGACCCGAACTTCGTTGAGGATGATTTCGGAGTCCAAAGGTTGAGATAATGGCTTGGTATTTATAGAAAAAGTGAGGGGACAAGGCATTAATGGCCAAGGGACACCTCATAAGTGGGTTTCTCAAAACCATGTGCTCTCCCAAGATATTTCCCATGAAGTTAGGCCACATGGGTCCCCCAATACAATAATTCATCACATTTGGTCGGCCAACCCATAAAATATCTCATGAAATCATCATGACACAGTTATGATGTCATTAAACATACCGAAACCCTAAAACTGTATTTTTACTATTCACTGAATATTTAACTTTCTCAGAAAAATCCCAAAATTTCACCTTAAACAAATATCAATGCTCTGATTTCAAAAATTAACTCCATTTTATAAAAATAAGTTTCTAAATATTTTCAATTTATTTTTTTAAATAAATACATTATTCACCGAAAATTCATTTTTTTTTCGGAAAAAACCCCGAAATTTACCTTAACATAATATAATTGCTCTGAGTTCAAAAAAGAAATCCATTTTATAAAAATAATTTTCTAAATATTTTTAATTTAATTTTTAATTAAAAAACACTATTCACCTGAAAAAACTAATACTTGAATAATAATTTATGAAATCGTTATTTAACCATTTTATTGAATCACATTACTTAATCAAGGTTCGTAGATTATATTAATATTTTCTTTAAGTGAGATTACTAATCGATTTGGACACATTACTAATCCTAATCATAAAATCACTATTCATAATTTACTATTTGTCAAAAATTAATTTGATCTTATTAGACTCTAAATTTCGTACTGAACATAATTTTAGAAGACCATTTTTTGAAAATCATTACACATTTTTATTTATTTAAGGTTTACATAAAAATTTTTAAAATATCATTTCTCTAAAATTCATCAAAAATATGCATACTATATTTATCCGAACATTTGATAATTCATAAACTTCATCATAAGAAGAAATCAAAATTTTTATTTAAAACAAAGGGTTACACAAGGCAGTTACGGTCTCCTTACACAGCCCCTTATCACACCAGCATAGGACCTAAGTGTAAGGTGTGCTAAGGTGAGAGAATCCGAGGGAGGCTCGACCAACATTGCATGAGTAGTAATTTTTATCAGTTTGAACTTCTCGCAAAGGAGATTCCATTCTAGCATCACATGATGAAGTTCGGCTTGGGTTTGGTCCAGATCAAAGCCCAGTGGTGCTACCTCCTTCCAAAGTTCTGTTAGATGGGCTTCATTCGGTCCAAGATTACTAGGTGAGGCCATCAAATCTTCTTTCTATATTAATTAACCAATATTACTTGTATTTAGAGACAATAATCAAAATGTTTAGTTTCCAGTGGTCATATTGACCAATGGTCATATAATAGTCAAAACCCAACGGTCTCATTTTAATTATACTCATGTTATCAAATGAAATAGTTATTTTGAGTATAAAAAAATAAAATAAAATAACACAAAAAACCAGGAAACAAGATTTATTGAAAAATTTCGGGTCATTACAATCCTCCCCCCTTAAGAAATTGTGTCCTCGCAATTTTTTAAATTGGGTTTTGAAATTTCATTGAAAGTTCCACATTAGAAAAGGAGTCAGTAAAACTATTACTGTAAAAGAATGAAAGGGAAGTACAATGGTCACTCGAGTTAACCCACACTAGGATTCCATGTAGGAAAACATGGACATGGAGGAGAAAACAATGGGTTATGTTCTGAGGGAGAGTGATAGAAAACATGATTTGAAGAAAGTTAACCATAAGAAAATACCAAACTTATGATGTGTGTAAATGGTCTTTGATTACCTAGTCGGAAACGTAAACCAACAACGTTTTTGTTTTACGTTCCTTTTCATAATTTTGAGGAATTCATTTACTACATATAACAAAAACATAAGAAAATATACCTACCTTCAAGTAGAGTTTCATCCTTTAATAAGTCTCTACCAAAACTAATCTTTTCTCCAAATGATGAGAATTCGAAAACACTTGGTCTCATCAAAAGCACAATAATCATCTTCTAGAGAATCACATAATCCACAAAAGATAAACTATGTATTTCTTCTATCTTTAAACATTATCCCAAAAACAGAATGTTTAAGGTAAAACAAATCTTCAAAAATAAAGAATCCAATAGGAATGGAAACTACTTTTAAATCTTCAATGTTACATGGTACTACCCAAAGTTCATCATAGACCATTCCATAAATAACGGTCCTTAAAATTCTTTAAAGTAAACCAAACTAAGATTGAAACCCAAATACAAGAAGGACTTGATAACATATTCTTCCAAAATAAACTTCATTGTTCATCTCCAAACAACATCAACAACTCCTAACATATTATAGAAAAATTAGATAACCTAAACATATTTTACCCAAGATAGGTTAATCATTCCCATAAGTAACCTAAATTACTATAAGTCCACCTTAAATTCATCGATTGTTCAAAATATAATTCAACCTTACTCCTCAATGAAAATACCGTAGTAATCTATTTACCTCGATCATATAGGGTCCCCAAAATAGTGAACGTCTTCCAAAATAATAATCATCTTTTAATACCCTAATCATATATGTCATATTAATACGATAATCATCGCATTTTCTATCACATTGGTTGTTGGTAAATGTTCTTCCATTTCCCACCATTAACTAAGAAGAGAAAGTATAATTAGGGGCTTAAATACTTAGCTAATAATCATGAAAAGGAACTTAAATCATATAAGGATAACTTGTAGAATAATAGTATACCCTAACTATTGATCCCCTAGGTTACCATATAGGTTATACATGATCATATATTCTTATGTTAATAATTATTTTATTTTATCTTTGTTCCTTTAACAATGGTTCATACTAAGCTTATGAATTTACCAAAGCATATCCCCCAGGAGTGTCGTAACCAAGAGTGCAGCAAGGCCCGTTGTCATGTACCAGTTCCCATTTGAGTCTAGCTCAAAGCGGAGTTTTCGGGTTTTACCCCTATGTACATCTGTGCCAGAGCCACCTCTACATGCTCGTATCCAGATAGGAATGTATTTACTTGGCAACCCATTAATCAATACTCACCAAAATACCAGGAATATTCCCTATATATAAACTTTTCTATAGGCTTCTTCCTAAAGTTTTCATATCCTAATTTCCACAAATAAGTAAACCATCCTTTGATACCAACTATAGCATCCCACCTTTTTATCACATAAACTTCCATTACATTTTACAAAATCGAGGATCTTTAAGGTTTAGTGTCTTGGAAACCAGGAACCTAAAACATGAAAACATAAAACATTCTCCTTAAACACTTGAAAGGGTTCTCCTCATGTTCATCCTAGGTTCATTACCGCATCTCATAACCTGGGTATATACATCAAACGAAAGGGTGAGCAGAAGGCCTAGTAAGGGAAACAATATAAACATTTTACATGTGAAATTGAGATACTTCAATAAGGTCATGAAAAGAACTTTAAGGAATGAGAAAGAAATCATGAGGCATATCATAATAAAAATAACATTTTTCATAACTTTAAGATGTGGATACATCATTTAACATAGACAATCATGAAAATATCACTAAGGTCCATCCCCAAGGTGTAATTTGAAAATTACGAAGGTTATTCACTAAGATATCATGAAAATTGTAATCTCTAGTGGTTACATCATTACCCAATGCATTAGAGCGCTATCAGGGAGCACCCTTAAATTTGCCTTTATTGTCATGTGAGCCACATATATCATCATCAAAATTTCATAAATAACCCATATAGAATAAAATAAATGTGTTTCATTTCATAATCATAACCTTTTAAAAACTACTTTTAAGACATGATCTTTATGTCACTTTAAAACCCACAGAAAAGGAAGGTGGGTCTCATGTATGTAAATCCCAGAAATTTAAAATAGAACATTTTGGTATATATGTGAATAACCCTTTAGAAGAAAGAGCTTTGAGTATTCACTTAACAAAATAAAATAACATTAGAAAAATAGAGAGACATTTTGAGACGGAAATTCTGCAGCATAACGACTATTTTACGAGGTTTTAGGAAACATTGAAAAGAGGGCGGTACATGGGTCAAACAATCATAAATGACCCATAAAACAGTAGAGGGATAGAATATAAAGGATTTGAGAACATGGTAATGAAATTTTAAAGATATACCATTGGAAATGAATAATATTAAAGGAAGACAAAAATAAGATTTCACTTATGAAAATTCGGCAGCCTAATGGCGTCACTTAAACTAAAAGAAATGAATTGACGAGATCAAAAGGGGTATCTCATCATATTGACATAAAAGATCAGTATGATAGATTTATATATCATACCCCAACATAATAAAAAGGAACTTGAAAGACTTGACTTGAAATTAGATCTTGAAAACGAGAAGGGTGAAATAATCCCTTAGAAATTCGGCAGCCTAACGGCGCCACTTAAAACATCAAAATACTAAATTGAAGAGATCAAATGAGGTCTCTCATCATATAATCACAAAAGATCAGTATGATATATATATATATATAGATCATACCCCAACATAATAAAAAAGAACTTGAAATACTTGACAAGAAAATAGAACTTTAAAATGAGAAGGGTGAAAGAATGCGTTACAAAAATTTCGGCAGCCTAACAGCGCCACTTAAACTTTCATAAAATGAAATGATGAGATTAAGAGGGGGTATCTCATCATATGAAAATAAAAAATACATTATAAGGAATATAAAATAACATCCTCCAACATAATAACATGGAGCATAAAATAAATGACATAAAAGAGATCACTTGAAAAGAAGGGGAGGGGTCAGATCCCTTACCTTAAAACGTAACTCTTAAAACTCAAAGGTTTGGACCTTGAGGGCTTGGGGGAACCTTGGGAGGACTCCTTGGGAGGTAAGGAGACCAGAAAATCGTTTATAATGATTTTGGAGTCCAAAGGATGAGACAATGGCTTGGTATTTATAGGGAATGGGAGGGGACAAGGCATTAATGGCCAATGGACACCTCATAAGTGGGTTTCTCAAAACCATGTGCTCTCCCAAGATATTTCCCACGAAGTTAGGCCACATGGGGCCCCCAATACAATAATTCATCACATTTGGTCTGCCAACCCATAAAATATCTCATTACATCATCATGACATAGTTATGATGTCATTAAACATACCGAAACCCTAAAACTGTATTTTTACTATTCACTGAAAATTCAACTTTCTCAGAAAAATCCCAAAATTTCACCTTAACCAAATATCAATGCTCTGATATGAAAAATGAACTCCATTTTATAAAAATAATTTTCTAAATAATTTTAATTTATTTTTTAAAATAAATACACTATTCACCGAAAATTCATTTTTTTCAGAAAAAACCCCAAAATTTACCTTAACATAATATCGATGCTCTGAGTTCAAAAATGAAATCCATTTTATAAAAATAATTTTATAAATATTTTTAATTTAATTTTTAATTAAAAAACACTATTCACATACAAAAACTAATACTTGAATAATAATTTATGAAACCATTATTTAAACATTTTATTGAATCACATTACTTAATCAAGGTTCCTAGATTATATTAATACTTTCTTTAATTGAGATTACTAATCTACTTGGACACATTACTAATCCTAATCATAAAATCACTATTCATAATTTACTATTCATCAAAAATTATGTTGATCTTATTAGACTCTAAATTTCGTACTGAATATAATTGTAGAAGACCATTTTTTGAAAATCATTACACATTTTTATTTATTTAATGTTTACATAAACATTTTTAAAATATCATTTTCCTAAAATTCATCAAAAATATGCATACTATATTTATCCGGACATTTGAGAATTCATAAACTTCATTATAAGAAGAAATTAAATTTTTTATTTAAAACAAAGTGTTACACAAGGCAGTTACTGTAACGCCCCGACCCCAGCTATCCAGAGTCGGTGCATTAGTTCGTAACATTGGCATGATTGCAAAAGATCAAGTCTCGAAGGACCGATTAGTTTAGTAGCCTTGGAAACACTAGATACATTCATAAATGTTACATTACATGACAAAGTGAAAAACTATAATAACATAGTCTCCATAGTCCACACTTCTATCCTCTTCGGACTATCCCTGTAGGTCATTGATAAAATACTTCTTCACATCCTGGAAAATATTAAAACATTGAAAGGGGTGATCTCAGATGCTCAGTAAGGATAACAATATTGCGGAAGCTTTCATAAATAAACATAAACATTTTAAGGCAATGTATAACTAAAACAAACGCCTTTTAAACTTGAACATCAACATAATATGGAAAAAGTAAAATGGGATAATGCCATTCACTTATTCACATGGATATTCTACTGGTCGAATAATCACATGCAATATCAACAACCACTTTAATAATGAGGGAATGTATAATGCCGGACATTCTGAAACATTTTGTCAAGGCCTCAGCCAAGACGTCTAAAATGATTAAGGCCTCGGCCAAAATCACAAATCAAATTGGGAAAGGGCCTCGGCCAATTCCACGTCTAGTTGTCTCATGAGACCTACCGATGCATCGAGGAGCTATAGCGGGCTCCACCCGTCACTTATTAAGTCCAATACATTCCTCATATGAACAGGTTTAAACATAACATAATCGTATCACATAAAACATGCATAAAGGAAACATAACATTTCCACATTTCAATCACAAGATATCAATACAACACATTGATATAATAAAAACTCTTTCAAAACCATTTTCAATACCAAAATAAAAGAAAAGTATAACATGGTATTTATTTTTCATTTAAAAAAAGGGTATGGCTTGTAGAGGAAGCCGAAACTCAAATAGTGGTCACGGCGGCGGAGAAGTCATTGTCGCCGCATACGTATGACAAAAACATTCCCTTTTGTCGTTTAGTAAACGCTTCGTATAAAAAAGATTCCTTTTGAATAAACGTAAAAGTCAAAGGGGTTTATACACCATATAAAAGAAAGTTGTGTATAAAACCAAATATGCCTCAATGAAAGGGGATTGAGACGAAGTCCTTAAAAAGATAATTTTTTTTAAATAAAGTACATCTATAATGTTTATTCACTATAAGTACACATAAATAATGTAAAAATACAAGATAGGACATAAAAATATCATGACATAATTTGAAAGTAGGAGATTAACCCAAAGAATGGAAGTTGGGTTAAGAAATTCCCTTACCTTGCGTCTTGTCCTGACTCGACCGTTCTTTAACCTCCTGAATAATAAACTAGAGTTAATTTCTATTTACTTAAGAACCTTTTCCATGTTCATTATTCCTTTTATATCCCTTATTATGATGTTATGAACATTATTTAATTATTTAAGTTAATAACGGTCGTTTTGTCGATCTTTGGTACTTGAGTCAAAAATAAACTTCTTATAATTACAAGTTGTTCATGTGGTGAAATATCCATTATATCCGGAATTATATTCATGATGTAGATATCATATATATCATATATACAGTATATACATTCATTCATAATGTCACGTAACATTTAGAGGTAAGAAATGAAATGCACCGTTCATGGAGACGGTAAGCCGTACGTACGCATGAACGCAACTTTCATTTCTATTTTGTATTTAATGGAATGAAATCATAATGATATAATTTTATAATATAATTTCAGTATAATATAGTGTATAATACCATTTAATCCATCCTTTATACATCCCACATATGGCATTAACGATTCAAATCACTTTGAGGGGGCGGTAGTCCGCACTTCCTAAAATGAAATTATCGTGTTTTACCCATAATGGAAATCATAAATTATGCCATAAATGAGAAATACAGAAGCATAAGTGAAACATAAACATATTTTATATCATATATAAATATAGTGACATCTTAATGGCCACCTTTGAAGGTGTTATATGAGTGTTGAACAATCATCGTTTCGTGAGGCAAAAATTCGCCATCCACAGAAACCGTATGTTATTTAACCATTAGATGTAGGTGTGTGTAAGTGTAGTTCGAATACTTATTATAAAAACATCCTAGTATATTGAGGATACTGGTGTTGTTACAAAATAAATTAATAAAAAGAGTTTAGGGGGTTGGAGAAGAAAAATAAAACAAAACAACATTAGAGAAGACATTACCTCAAAATCGGGTAACTCTTTTTGATTTGAGCCAAAGGCTTCCTTGAGAAGAGTTCTGCCCAAAGTGAGGCTTCTAGGAGTAAGGGAGGGAAGTTGGGAGAGTATTTGGGCAGAGTTTGGCCGAGCCAAATTGCTTGAAGGTGTGAATAAGGTGGGAGAGGTGGAGGCCTTTTATAAGTGGAGAGGAGGGGCACTCTTGGAAAGTAAAGAAATGTCACTTTATTATAAAATGAGTTTCGGATTTTAGAGGTCCCACACATATATAATTCAAGGATAAGATGATAAGGGTTTGAAATATACTCATCCAATAGATTTTTGACAAGTGTACGCTTTGGATTTTACATTATCTTTCCATTTTATTTAAATCGTTAAATAATGAGGTCATCACTGCATCATCATGATGTCATAAATAATTTACTTTATTTAATGTCTAAAAATTATAAACAAAATACTATGATGTAGGAAATCTTTTTATCTTTATAAGGAATATTTATAATCAAAATTTGGACTTGTGTAACCCCACTTAAAAATGGTTTTAGTAAAACAACTCATGTTTGTGTCAATTTAATTTTAACATTAAATAAATATATATTAATGTCATTTTCCAACTAAAGTGGCTCCATGGGGTCCCCAAGTTGACCCATGGGTTTTCTTGGTCGGCCATGACTCATACAATAGGAGTAGGAAAAGTTTCAAGCTCATATCATATTATTAAAACATTGTTTTTACCTTAAACTACACTAATTACCTCTAATCGCGATTAAGAACTTAAAAGTTACTATTCCCCAAAAAATTATTTTAATCTCATTGAACCACATTTTACTTCTTAATGACAATCATGTATGTCCGATTTTTGAAAATCAAACCACAGAAGTGGTAATATTTCATTTAAATGAAAAATCAGTTATTTAACTACAACTTAGTGGTTTCACTATTCATAAAAAATTGAAGTTTTTCAGAACAATGCAAAAATTTCACCCTAAGATATAATTGATATTCCGAATTCAAAAATGATGTCTATTTTAAAAAATTCCAAACATATAAGTTGAATTAATTAATTTTATAATTAATTCCCGCTGTTATGACAAATAGCGTGTTTTTAAGAAACAATTTATATCAAAATATTGGCAATTGTTTATGTCCAATTTCAATGTTAAATTAATTATAATGACCACCATTGGATAAAATGGTAAAAATATATTCTAATTATACCTTAAAACCACTAAATAGTATAACTTATCACTATAAATTATTTTGATTAAAAAATTTGTTTTAAGTATTTTTCACTATTCATAAAAATTTGGAAGTTCTCGGAAAATTACAAAAAATTCAACATAGGCTAATTTCAATATTAGGAATACAAAAATGAAGTCCATTTTGAAATTTAAAATTTCTATAAATTTAAAAGGTGGTTATTACTATTCATAACAGCTACTTTGATTAGTTGCGGTGTGTTAGAACTCGAACTTGCGTACAATGCAAGCTATTGCATTATTGAAAGAGAGGCATATCGTGGAAGCTCGGGGTGTTACATTCTCCCCTACTTCAATAAATTGCGTCCTCGCAATTTGAAATTTTTCTTTGAAAATAAAAGGTTGAAAAGAGAAAATACCTTTGAGGAAAACCCACATCGGAAATAAGGTTAATAAATATATAACATTAAAAGAAAGCAAGATAAGTACAAAGGTCACCCGATATAGCCCATTATAGGATTCTATGAAAATATGGATATGGAGGAGAAACAAACCATCAAGGTCTGATGGGGAGTTATAGAAAACAGGATTAGGAGAAAGTTTAACCACAATAAAATCACAAACTTGTGATTGGTTAAACGGTCATTGAATCCCCAGTTGGAAAAGTTAACCGACAACATTTTTTTTAAGTTATCTTTTATAATGTTGAGGAATTTATTTAGGAGATTTACTAAGAACGTAAGGGAATATACATACTTGTTATGTATACTTTCATTCGTTAATAAATTTTTACCACAAACCCAACTTTTACTCCAAATGGTAGCAGAACTCAAAAATATTCTATTTATCCTAATTGTATAAGGTTCCAAATGTTAACACATACCATTTAGATTAGTAAAATTATTTTGTAATAACCAGGGACTTCCTGTAGGCTATTGGTAGGAAATAAAGGCTTGTCGCACTATGGTTGTGGGTTCGATTCCTGCAGCTTTGTCCGACGCGACGGGTAATGCCCCACCCTGCAGGTTGTCCTTTTCCTAAAACTATAGTATTATAATATTCCAAATATAATCTTCAGAAATGCTTTAACCTTAAACAATACTATCCAAAGATCAACTTAATCCACTCCAACCTTTATAGTTATCCAAAATACCTCTGTCCATACTTTCTCTAAAAGGTCTCTTAATTCCAAAATCAATTGTAACCTCAGATTCCCCAAACAAAGTAAAGTTTCTCTTATTGTCATATACTAAAAATATAATTACCTTCATCAAATTAAAACCTTACTGAAATCAACAAGTACTGCAGTACAATCCTTATATATATATCACATTATTCTAATAACCAGAATATAATCCATGAGTCCAAAAGCACCAATACATTAGTTATTCTTCTTCAACTGTAGTCACAGAATAAGATTGGACTTGATCCCTTGGCCTTTTCTGAGGAAAGTTTCCTTGATGCTTAGGAAATTCATTTGCATAATGCCCCATTTCCCTACAATTGTAGCATTCAACTTTGACAACCTCTTTCTTCCCCTTGCAGTCACGAGCCTGGTGACCCTTTTCTCCACATTTATCACAAACTCCCATTCCTTTTAGGCACGTACCAGGGTGATTCTTCCCACAATTTTCACATAATGGAAAATCCTTCTTTCCCTTTTTGCCTTTATCTATCTCTTGTTCCCCCGATCTCTTCTTCTCTTGATTTACTTTGTTGTCATAAGACTTAGAGAATTCCTTTTCTGTCTTGATAGCACATGAGACAATATCTTCGTATGATGAGAAGGATTGTGATACTAAAGCTCGACGGAGAAATGGTTTTAACCCATCAAAGAAATGATCAATATTACTCCTTGGGTTACGTATATAATCAGCAGCATGCCTTGCTAACCTTGTAAAGTTAGACTCACACTTTGCGACATTCTCATCCTCCTTCTGCCTCAGACTCAGAAATTTCCTTTCCATATCTCCTCGATGGTCATGAGGAAAGTATTTTTCTAAGAAAAGCTCTTTGAACTCCCTCCATTCCATATTCGATACGTCATCATCTTCCTTTGTGTTTTGAATCAGCGACCACCACTGATCGGCATCACCAGTGAGGCGGTAAACTTCCATGATAACTTTTTCCCTTTCACTGCTCCCCAAAGCCTGAAATATTTTCTCTAGGGAATTTATCCATTGCTCGTCTACTAAGGGATTTGTACTCCCATTGAACGTTGGTGGTTGTTGCCTCATGAATCGATCTAACATTGATCCTCCACGTTGCGGATCAGGGTGCTCCATACGAGTAAGGTTATTATTCATAACCTGCGTGAGTTGTCCCAGTACAGTGAGAAGCTGATCAGCACCAGTTGTATCACTAGCTCCACCATAATTATCTTGAGCAGGAGGGAAATCCCTACATGGAGTGCGTGCATTGATACGGTTTCCATTTCTTCCACTAGGCTCCATTTCTAAACAATGGCATAAACTAGATCAGTTTATGAATCAAAATACATAATTCCATACTTGTAAAATACTTAACATAAATTGAACTATTTATGGATATAATCCATAATCATAAAAAGGTTTTATTTGAGGAAGTATATACTCATAACCGTTCATAGTGGTTTGAAAAGAAAATGGGAATTATCCTAAGCATATCCCCCGGGAGTGTCATAACCAAGAGTGCAGCAAGGCCCGTTGTCGTCCACCAGTTCCCGTTCGAGTCTAGCTCAAAGTGGTGTTTTCGGGTTTTACCCCTAGGTACATCTGTGCCAGAGCCGCCTCTACCTGCTCGTATCCAGACAGGGATGTATTGCTCGGAAAACTCATAACATCTCTATAATACCAAAATTTTAGGAAGTTCTTCTATACTAATCCTCAAAGTCTATCTTTGGGCTATGTGCTCTAATCAGAGTTTATCTACATCTAGCTTCCAAGGTTAGTACTAAACTGCCTCTGATACCAACTGTAACGCCCCGACCCCAGCTACCCAGAGTCGGTGCATTAGTTCGTAACATTGGCATGATTTCAAAAGATCAATTCTCGAAAGACCGATTAGTTTAGTAGCCTTGGAAACACTAGATACATTCATAAATGTTACATTACATGACAAAGTGAAAAACTATAATAACATAGTCTCCATAGTCCACACTTCTATCCTCTTCGGACTATCCCTGTAGGTCATTCATAAAATACTTCTTCACATCCTGGAAAATATTAAAACATTGAAAGGGGTGAGCTCAGATGCTCAGTAAGGATAACAATATTGCGGAAGCTTTCATAAATAAACATAAACATTTTAAGGCAATGTATAACTAAAACAAAAGCCTTTTAAACTTGAACATTAACATAATATGGAAAAAGTAAAATGGGATAATGCCATTCACTTATTCACATGGATATTATACTGGTCGAATAATCACATGCAATATCAACAACCACTTTCATAATGAGGGAACGTATAATGCCGGACATTCTGAAACATTTTGTCAAGGCCTCGGCCAAGACGTCTAAAATGATTAAGGCCTCGGCCAAAATCAAAAATCAAATTTGGAAAGGGCCTCGGCCAATTCCACGTGTAGTTGTCTCATGAGACCTACCGATGCATCGAGGAGCTATAGCGGGCTCCACCCGTCACTTATTATGTCCAATACATTCCTCATATGAACAGGTTTAAACATAACATAATCGTATCACATAAAACATGAATAAAGGAAACATAACATTTCCACATTTCAATCACAAGATATCAATACAACACATTGATATAATAAAAACGCTTTCAAAACCATTTTCAATACCAGAATAAAAGAAAAGTATAACATGGTATTTATTTTTCATTAAAAAAAGGGTATGGCTTGTAGAGGAAGCCGAAACTCAAATAGTGGTCACGGCGGCAGAGAAGTCGTTGTCGCCGCATACGTACGACAAAAACATTCCATTTTTTCGTTTAGTAAACGCTTCGTATAAAAAATATTCCTTTTGAATAAACGTAAAAGTCAAAGGGGTTTATACACCATATAAAAGAAAGTTGTGTATAAAACCAAATATGCCTCAATGAAAGGGGATTGAGACGAAGTCCTTAAAAAGATCATTTTATTAAATAAAGTACATATATAATGTTTATTCACTATAAGTACACATAAATAATGTACAAATACATGATAGGACATAAAAATATCATGACATAATTTGAAAGTAGGAGATTAACCCAAATAATGGAAGTTGGGTTAAGAAATTCCCTTACCTTGCGTCTTGTCCTGACTCGACCGTTCTTTAACCTCCTGAATAATAAACTAGAGTTAATTTCTATTTACTTAAGAACCTTTTCCATGTTCATTATTCCTTTTATATCCCTTATTACCATGTTATGAACATTATTTAATTATTTAAGTTAATAACGGTCGTTTTGTCGATCTTTGGTACTTGAGTCAAAAATAAACTTCTTATAATTACAAGTTGTTCATGTGGTGAAATATCCATTATATCCAGAATTATATTCATGATTTATATATCATATATATCATATATACAGTATATACATTCATTCATAATGTCACGTAACATTTAGAGGTAAGAAATGAAATGCACCGTTCATGGAGATGGTAAGCCGTACGTACGCATGAACGCTACTTTCATTTCTATTTCGTATTTAATGGAATGAAATCATAATGATATAATTTTATAATATAATTTCTGTATAATATAGTGTATAATACCATTTAATCCATCCTTTATACATCCCACATATGGCATTAACGATTCAAATCACTTTGAGGGGGCGGTAGTCCGCACTTCCTAAAATGAAATTATCGTGTTTTACCCATAATGGAAATCATAAAGTATGCCATAAATGAGAAATACAGAAGCATAAGTAAAACATAAACATATTTTATATCATATATAAATATAGTGACATCTTAATGGCCACCTTTGAAGGTGTTATATGAGTGTTGAACAATCATCGTTTCGTGAGGCAGAAATTCGCCATCCACAGAAACCGTATGTTCTTTAACCATTAGATGTAGGTGTGTGTAAGTGTAGTTAGAATACTTCTTATAACAACATCCTAGTATATTGAGGATACTGGTGTTGTTACAAAATAAATTAATAAAAAGAGTTTAGGGGGTTGGAGAAGAAAAATAAAACAAAACAACATTAGAGGAGACATTACCTCAAAATCGGGTAACTCTTTTTGATTTGAGCCAAAGGCTTCCTTGAGAAGAGTTCTGCCCAAAGTGAGGCTTCTAGGAGTAAGGGATGGAGTTGGGAGAGTATTTGGGCAGTGGTTGGCCGAGCCAAATGGCTTGAAGGTGTGAATAAGGTGGAAGAGGTGGGGGACTTGTATAAGTGGAGAGGAGGGGTACTCTTGGAAAGTAAAGAAAAGTCACTTTATTATAAACTGAGTTTCGGATTTTAGAGGTCCCACACTTATATAATTCAAGGATAAGATGATAAGGGTTCGAAATCTACTCATACAATAGATTTTTGACAAGTTTACGCTTTGAAGTTTACATTATCTTTCCATTTTATTTAAATCGTTAAATAATGAGGTCATCACTGCATCATCATGATGTCATAAATAATTTAATTTATTTAATGTCTAAAAATTATAAAAAAAACTAATATGATGTAGGAAATAATTTTAGCTTTCTAAGGAATATTTATAATCAAAATTTGGACTTGTGTAACCCCACTTAAAAACTGTTTTAGTAAAACAACTCATGTTTGTGTCAATTTAATTTTAACATTAAATAAATATATATTATTGTCATTTTCCAACTATTGTGGCTCCATGGGGTCCCCAAGTTGACCCATGGGTTTTCTTGGTCGGCCATGACTCATCCAAAAAGAGTAGGACAAGTGTCAAGCTCATATCATATTATTAAAACATTGTTTTTACCTTAAACTACACTAATTACCTCTAATCGCGATTAAGAACTTAAAAGTTACTATTCACCAAAAAATTATTTTAATCTCATTGAACCACATTTTACTTCTTAATGAGAATCATGTATGTCGGATTTTTGAAAATAAAACCACAGAAGTGGTAATATTTTATTTAAACGAAAAATCAGTTATTTAACTACCACTTAGTGGTTTCACTATTCATCAAAAATTGAAGTTTTTCAGAACAATGCAAAAATTTCACCCTAAGATATAATTGATATTCCGAATTCAAAAATGATGTCTATTTTACAAAATTCCAAACATATAAGTTGCATTAATTAATTTTATAATTAATTCCCGCTGTTACGACAAATAGCGTGTTTTTAAGAAACAATTTATATCAAAAGATTGGCAATTGTTTATGTCCAATTTCAATGTTAAATTAATTCTAATGACCACCATTGGATAAAATGGTAAAAATATATTCTAATTATACCTTAAAACCACTAAATAGTATAACTTATCACTATAAATTATTTTGATTAAAAAATTTGTTTTAAGTATTTTTCACTATTCATAAAAATTTGGAAGTTCTCAGAAAATTACAAAAAATTCAACATAGGATAATTTCAATATTAGGAATACAAAAATGAAGTCCATTTTGAAATTTAAAATTTCTATAAATTTAAAAGGTGGTTATTACTATTCATAACAGCTACTTTGATTAGTTGCGGTGTGTTAGAACTCGAACTTGCGTACAATGCAAGCTGTTGCATTGTTGAAAGAGAGGCGTATCGTGGAAGCTCGGGGTGTTACAGTTACAGTCTCCTTACATAGCCCCTTATCCCACCAACATATGACCTGAGTGTAAGGTGTGCTAAGGTGAGAGAATCCGAGGGAGGCTCGCCCAACATCGCTCGAGTAGTAATTGCTATCAGTTTCAACTTCTCGCAAAGGCGATTCCGTTCTAGATTCACACGATGAAGTTCGGCTTGCGTTTGGTCCAGAGCAAAGCCCAGTGGTGCAACCTCCTTCCCATGTTCTGTTATATGGGATTCGATCGGTCCAAGACTACTGGGTGAGGCCATTTAATCTTCTTTCTATATTAATTGACCAAGATTACTTGTATTTAGATACCATAATAAAAACTTTTAGTTTCCAGTGGTCATATTGACCAATGGTCATATAACAGTCAAAACCCAACGGTCTCATTTTAATTATACTCATATTATCAAATTTAATAGTTTTGTTGAGTATAAAAAAATAAAATTAAATAACACAAAAAATCAGGAAACAAGATTTATTAAAAATTTAGGGTCGTTACAGTGCCTATGCGGGTTTCACGATCTCTCTAGTAGTTCATGAGATCATACCTAATTGAAAACCTTCTAGGTCAGAAGATTGGCCATTTCGAGAAATCTGCTCTAGTTCTTGGGTGTGCTAGTGTGAGGTTCCAATGAAATTTATATTCATCTTTCATGATGGGTGGGATATTTATAAGCCTTTGTAGCTCAATTATTCAATTTTTTCTCAATTTTTATAACTAATATATACGATGGATTAAGTGGAGGGAATTGATGTCATGAATTTTTTTGCGGTTTTTTAATAGATTATTTTGCGGGATAACATGATTTACAACAACCATCAGATCATCCCATCAGTGCCCCATTTGTTATATTATAGCCAATTCAAGGGGTCCTTCTTGATCATTTAAACATTATGAAGATCATCACTTATGTCAGTCTTACTTGTCTAAGGACTTCAATGAGATTATGATACCTAAAAGAAAGTCTTTCACAGGATAATTTATGAAATGTTTGAGATATTCTGCTGGACAATGATAAATTGACATAGGTCATTTTCCGATATCATGCTTTCTTATCAAGTGGTATTTTGAGACCGTGGTGGTGCATTTTATGAGTTTTGTGACCAAAATAGGATCCTTCCATCTCATATTTATTTCCCGATTTATTTCACATGGACTTTTGGGCATTCATGTGCTTTCTTGAGTGATGTTAGAGATAACCATTATTCTTATTTTTGATGCATCCCATGGCCAAAAAAAGGTATTATCGAGATGTGTGAGAATTTGATGGAAAATTCAATTTGTTTTTTTACATAGAACTAGAGAGGGATTGAAAGTCTAACCTGACACATTTGACGCCCTTTGTGTTACAGAGTTGACATGTTTATAGGCTCTAAAATGGGGTGGTGGACAAGTCTCCAGAGGCTTGAGATGTCTTACAAATCAAATAGGTTGTGTCACATGATTTTTATGACTGTAATAGTATCCCATATATCTTCTTTTTATTTCCATTTATTATTTTAAAAATAGTGGTGATATCACGGGGTTGTATGATTTTTGTCTATGATAATCACTCTACCTATCAGTGATGTAGTGCATAACCAATAAAAATTCCTATGGAAATGCATGAGAAATATCATGGAAAAACCCTTTTGTGTTCCTTGGTTCCAAATGGGGACCTCAAGACTTATTGGATATGTTCAACTCCATTAATGTGATGAGGGTAATATTTGTACTGGATCTATCGTGGGGTTTTGTTAACTACTCAGGAATGTTGTGTGATTTTTATGAGCACATGAGTCTCCCACCATTTGTATATTTTCCCACTATTTTCATTATATTTTTGGATGGATTGTTAGTAATGTTCTTCTTGACAATTCACATAACTGAGGGGTTCTTTTCAGTCTACATATGCATTATCCTTGTGTTCCTGGGAAGAATTTTCAAAACCAAAGAGTATTTTTCAAATAGGCTTTGTAGGATCTTCTATAGTCTATGCATTGTCTGTGACTATCTATATGAACATCCATAGATCTTGTGATTGCGTGTCTTCTGGAGGATCACACGATATGCATTCTCATAGACACCTTCTTCTTCCTTAATAGTGTAGGGGTTATAGTACACATATTAAGTTATTTATTCCATTGCTAATTTTCTAATGTTCATTTAGCTGGTGTCAGTAAAGGTGTCATCATATAGTTTAACATCTCGTGACTAGGACATGACCCTCAAATTTTAACATAATGTGACTAGGAATTACCATGAGGTTTATTTTCATTAGACAAGTATGTGTTCCTCTTAGTCAAAATTAATGTTATTCAAATAGATCATGTAGTTGAATGTCATGTGACTATGATGTTTTGTGTTGAAACGTTTTTGGATGTAAGATTTCATTTTTTGAAGGATTTTGGATGGCCCTTTTTCATATTACATTTGATTCATGATCATATATCTTTATCAAATATTCATTTAAATTTTTCACTAACCAATATGTAATTCTTAATATACTATCCATTATGTGACTAGGATGAGGGTGGTCGGGGTGGTAATTTCCATGGCCTATCAACCATGGATCACCTATCTTCAAAATTGCTAAGAGTTTTATTCAATCATTCTTAATTGAAAAACTAATGTATATAGGGACATGTTTCTATGGGACATAGTATACAATTATATTTTTCTCAACAAGATATGGGGGACTAAATAACTTCTCTTATATACTTCATATAACTCTGTTTTCTTGGGAACATAGCTATGTTTGGAGTTTTGAGGTTTGGATCCCCAGTCTTCATTTGTATGGGTGTATCAACTAAGACATCAGAGTCTTGGATGAAGTATATTAACCCATTAATTAAATAAACATTATTATCATGGATGTTTTTATGTAAATTACTAAGGTTGTATGGTTTCCTTAAAAACCTCCCTGAGTATGTGGAAAATATGTAAAATTTGTTATCCATATGGGATGGTGGTCTTGAGGATGTAAAAATAAACCTAGATGATTGTTCTAGGGGTGGGTGAATAATATGTACAATTCACCTTATGGGGGATGAAAAATATGAAACTTCCACCATTCATGTGTGATGGGGAACTTCATAATAAATAAATATTATGTAGGATGGTGCTAGTACATCATTTCAGGGGTATAGATCCCCTTATAATTCCCACAATTATTTATTAGAGATCATTATTCTTTAACATGAGTTTATTGATATTTTACACCAAATAAATTTTTGTGTCATATTCATGGGGATGAAAAAAAGTATCCATGACAACCCACTCTGATCTGTATATGTTAGGGTCAGTGGATGATGAAGGGATAATAAATGTGGGCCTCAAAGGCTGAATCAAATACTATCATGGGCCTGATTCTCCATTGAAATCACCCTTTTAAAAACTGACGTGATATGTAATACCTTATATTGATTTTTTGAAATTACCATTGAGCCCTTATTCTCATTTTTTAGAGGTAAAAGCTAATAAAATATGCTATGACTCCGATGGCTATAGGATGATATGATCAATATTTCTATTAGTGTGTTCTTCTCAGCCTATGGATAAATCCTCAAATTATATTGATATAATTTTTTCAGAGACATAAGAGTGCTGGTTATTCTCATAAAATGTGTATCTTGTTTGATGGGTTGGTTCCCGATATTCCATTTTGTGGGACAGTTCCCACTATCCCATTTGATGGGTCAGTTCCCATGGTATCATTTTGTGGGTCAGTGCCTATCGTACCATTTGTAGATTATTTCTCATATTGAAGATGATCCTATGATATAATATGTTACAAATATCCCCATACATAAGGGTATGAGTGCTCCATAGGATTTGACACTCACCATGTCTAGTGGTGATGAATTCAGAGTGTCATTACTAATGATGAGCGTGGAATTATTATTGGCCCCTTTTAGGGTAAACTAGTGTACAAAAAATAGAGAGGCAATATTAGGGATATAATCCAACTCCTAAGATGAATTATTTGGATACCCCTGGTGGTATCTCATACTAGATTCCCCGATTTGGATTGTTAGGGTAGGAACAACTTCCCCTTTCAAACATTTTGAAATCTCGATCAAATGTCGATGACGATGAAAAAATTGGATGGGAGCCTTCCTAGGAATCTCTTGAGTGATTAATCCAACATATTGACTTTTTTCAAATTCCTTCGATAGGTAGAGAAGGTATGAGTTGGTACAGTATATGGATAATCTCCCAAAGTGGATCAATGTGGAACAAGGGTCACTTCATCTATTGATGCCTATCTTGGGAAATAGAGCTAATGTAGATTCATACTCCAAACAATTTCATGAGATGATTAAAATGTTGGGATGGAGTTGTTGATGTGATGATCAGGGAAAATTTGTCACCAACTGGAAATAAAGGTATATCATTGAAGACAACATATGTCATGGCCTTGAGGACAATGCAACATTCCCTGAAGTCTCATAATCCGTTGACACATTCAATGATGTCATTTTAATTTTAAGGAACATTAATTTTTTTGAAGAGGAATCAATACACCTTATTAGAGTAGCATAATATATTGGAGTACACGATTTATCAATTACTTTAGTAGTAAATGAATAAAGTTGAGCTCCATTATTTTTATTAACGATTTAGTAAACTTTTTATACATTTTGTTAGGTTTATCTTTTTTATTCATGAAAAATGTATAAAAGAAATATAACGATAGGATCTTGAATGCATATTATTTTTGACCTATGTAAGGGAATAGGGTATTAAATAATTTCATGTCATGTTCCACATTTGTTTCTGGAAAATCAATAGATTTTGTGGAACAATGCTTCATTTTGTGTTAGTAAGGGTGTTTAAGAAACTTTTGCATCAGTTTTATCATATTTTCTCTAATAGATAATTCCCAAAGATCCCACATCCATATCATCGTAAATATATACATTCCAAAAGAAGATGCTCAATTGGGGTTTCAATCCCTACAATTCTTGGGAACACATATTGGTGGTGAGGATGAAAGGTCAAGATCATCACACATTTTAGGGGGAATTATTTCCTAAAATTTGAATCTCTTATAGATTTAATACATATTTGTGAAATAATGTTTCTTCCCCAATATGATAATTCTAATCCATGTGTCAGTAACCTAATTTATCTCATGTATTGATGGGAACAATTATGTGTATATTAGAGGTTGTGCATCATGCTCTTATTTAATTATAGTAATTTTTCAATAGACATATTCGTGTTCTCATGAGTTAACTTCCATCCATATAAGATTTTGGTTTCATGGAGATGTGATCAACCTCTTAGAGGTATCCAAAAAAACTATAAAAATAAGAATAAAACCCATCTATTTTATCGAACATGATTTAAGGCCATGTGACATGACTGATCCATACAGTTTAATATTATATGCTAAGGATGTTAATATAGGACATATTCCTTGAGGTGTAATATTATGTATCCTATTACGACAAGAATCCAAGTCTAAAAATAATACTTCCATTTCATAAAAGATGTTAAAATATATACATTGTGTTGGACAATACATATAAAGATGTCTTGAATTTCCTTAGTGGGAGTGTGAAATTTTAAGGAAGATGTGATGTAATCAAAAATATATCCCAATAGAGGGCCCACATTAAGAGAATCCTCATCATTATATTTTACAATCATAAAAAGCCTCTAATCCCATGTTAGCCATGCTTAGTGTGAGAAACAATAGATAACATAATATTAGTCTTATCACATGAGACAATTTCTTCATAGGGAATATATAGAATTATTTCCCATTAAGAGGTATGATTACTATTATCATTAATGATAGAATACGGAGCTCTAAATATTGGAAGGAATACTCTGTATCCTATATATTATAAGAGTTATATTCATCATAGACTGATTTATCATTAACCTATTGATGGGATTGAGGCATGTGAGGGTATAGTCATGCCATGCACTTAAAATGATTCCCATTTGTGAGGCAACTTATAATCCACTAATGAAATATGAAGGATGGATTAATAATGGTACAATGAAGTTCCATACATTAGTAATATTTGTGATATGAAGGTACTTAATCTGTGCTGGATTCCTATTGGATATTAGGTATTAGTAATTCATCCTACATATCCTTTTTGAATGGAATTAAAATTTGAAATGATCTTATTTTTTCTTCGATCTACTCATGAGTGAGGAAATATTATAATCCCAAGGGAGTGATTGGGACCCAATTGTTACAATTTATGAAATATGGTCATATTTACACAAATGTGGATGCTCATTAGAGCTCATATCTTAAGATGATGTCCAACATATCCTCTCTAGAGAAGAATTATCATTACCATATTATAATTCATAGGATAGATGATAATTTTCATATTCATTCTCCATATTCAAATAGATAAACAGATATGGTGACCATGAAAGGTCCATTGGATATAAAGGGTATGACATGGGGATATCATGAAAGACTTTGATATAAATTGGGTTTCATGAGTGAATAACCCTAACAGATTAATTACACAACCCTTATAAATGGGTTATGTGGTTTATGGATCCTATTTGGGGGTCCACATGTTATAAGTTTGAGTGTGTCTGCTAAGAAAAGTTGTCATATCCTAGGAGATCTACATTAAATATCTTGATTGACTAACGAGAATTACTTGGTTGTCTTACCAACATGTTTGTGGTATCATTTTGAAATGGAAGACACATCTAAGTTTATTGCCTCAAATTTTCAAGATTATTCACTTTGTTGATGTTAACATGTCCAATATATTTTTCATGATCAGTAGGGTTGTCCATGAAATATTTGAATGATCAAAGAGGACATGTCCATGGTATTTCACATGATCAATTGAATATTCCAAGAAATATTTTCATTATCAATGTGCATCTATTGGGATTTGTTCTTTTGATGAACCTAAATTGACAAAGGCCTATCTTTTAATCAAAGGGATGCCTCTAAGGTTTCCCAAGTAAATCATGAGACCAGTAAAAAATATTGTTAACACATGAAAATATTTTAATAATGCAGTAGGGTCTCTCAAAAATGTTTATGATCTCTCACATATATGAGTGTCGAAATAGAATTCCCTAAGAAATAATGTGTCAATAAAAAATATATATTACTTTCATGGAAGGATACTTCATAATTAATGGATTCACTTCATTGTCCCACCTTTTAGGGATTGTGTGACAAAGGAGAGATTTTTCATGGGTTTTGATGTTTTTTTAAGACATAAACATGTTTGAGGGTTTCCCTACATGATAAAATTTATTGATTTATAGTTATTCATGAGGTCACATGACCTAATTTGGTTCTTTCAAGGGTTTCTACAATCACATGAAGATGATAGTTTATTGATGCATTAATCATGTATGGGGGTGATCACTATATGGAGAATATGGGTACATGAAATATGGGGTTAATGTCCATGGAATATCCATTACAGGGTATAAGATGTGTGGGGGTTATTCATATAAAAAAATCCAAACCCAAGGTTTAATGGATGCACTGAAATAAATATATTTTTCACATCCTAAGAGTAAGGGTTTGTATGATCTCTTTCTCAAGACCGCATAGAGGTTTCACTTGTCTGCTGGTTATCATGCACATCAAAACATCATGTCATTGGGTGAGCTTAGAGTGATAGGAATTGATTCCCAAAAAGTTCTTGGAAGAATGAATACTTTTTTATCATTGGATTCATATGATATTAGCATTTCATGTGATCTCATGATCATAAGGAGATCATACGATGGGTTCTTGTGGTGGAATTCTATGGTGGGATCTCATGATAGAGATATCCTGGTTACCTAGAGGAATCATCACATATGAAGAAGTTGACACTTTCTATCCCAAATGTCTTCATAGATTCACATTATCTACTTCACTCTTCCCCGATGTTCTTATTATTTTCATTATTATGTTGAGTCAGGTTTTATATAGGCGATGGAAGATGGGGGTAGAACCGATTTTTATTGTGATGGTGTTGTATGCACTGGATATAGGTGGTGGAGTCTTCTCATTATTCAAATTTGGGAAGTCCTAATAGAAGGATGCTTGTTATTCTTCATATTATGTCATGGTGATGCCCAAATGACTTTTCTTGATCATCATCATCCAATAGTCTTATCTGTAGAAATTATCATTGTGAATATTATATTGATGCATGATCGGCTTAATGTGACAGAACATAGTGTCCACTCGATGAAACTAGTAATCATCGACAAATTTTTATGACATCACATGATTTTTTGATGAATTAGTTTTGTATTCATTTGATCACGTGATCTTCCATGCATCAGGGAAAAAAATAACATGAGATATGGATTGAATTAATTTACATATAAGACAAATGAATTGATTTTAGAAATCGATGATGATTCAAAATTCTCTGTATTGATCATTAGAGAATGATTATATAGTGGTTATCATGTTTCCAAATCATGTGGAATCCATCGAGTGGGAATATCAGTGTCAAATCATGATGTCTTCGAGGAGAAGTAGGTGGGTAGAGGTTGAATAAAATCATGTGGAGTGATTTAATTATGCAAAGTTATTTGATCAGATGGAGGTAGTTATTTTAATTTGTATTTATAGAGGAGGAATAGTTCCACACTCATATACGATAATAAATTGATCTCCAAACTAGTTTGGATCTTCATAATGTGATTGAGTGTGACATCCACTATTCAACCTTGTAGTGGGCTCAATAACCACAACACATGCACCCCCACCCCCACTGGCTGCCCCATCCTATTTCATAGACCACCGAGGAACACCAACACTGTAAACCCTTTTCGTACACCGCATGATCTCTATTCATGAACATTCAGTATGCATGGATGGTTTCCATGCTAGATCCTAGGGTGTGGTTGGGTCTGAAAACTACATGTTCCCATGGTCGAGATAGCTTGATGATAGGTTTACATGCCCTTTTTTTAGAAAAGGTCCCTATAACTACACAGAAGAATAACATTGTAATATTGATACAAATAAGTGAAAATATATATTCATTGATAATGTAAATCCCAAATACATTATTCAAGAATTATATTAAAGAGTCTATTATGTATATTATATTGGTAGTTTTTTTTTCATAGTCTCTATATTTATGAAATCATCAATGGAAAAGTGCATATCATACAATTATGGGTGTTAACAGTCACATAGTGAAAAACTTAATTTTCAATACCATGGTCAGCTATATGAGGAATCTTATATTCCCATAATTACCTCATCCTAGAATATAATATAATATCCAAAGCATATAATTACCTTGATACTTATTTCAATAAAATGTAACAGAATTGTTCATCAAATAACTTTTTTTTAAAATATATATACTTGACCAAAAGGTTGTATTTCCTTAAATATCTCTAAAAATTTATAATTCGTATTAGCATCCCATCATATAAAACCTCATAAAGATTATATATTTCATTAAATTTATTACCACCCATGTACATAACTATTAAATACACTTTTGATCTATCCCATATCACTAGGTAATATCATTGGTTTCCATGGTTTATATTCTCTTATTCATTATAATGGTTCATAATTAAAATATAAATTAATCCATGAATATAAATAGTTGCTTCAAAAAAATTTCCCAGTAAGGGAACATTCATCATCAATATAATGATAGTCAAGATATACTTGAAAAAATTCATTCATGGTGATTCCCCCTCGACGATGCTATTCCCAAACCACATCCACATGTAATATCCAGAGAGAGATTTATTTTAATGAGACCCACATAATATATATCTTACCAAATCATTATGATATTATCCTATACTAATTATTATAAATAATGTTAGTTATAAGGTTATGGTCCCTTATATATTTTTTCTTAAATCATGTTCACAAGGTTTCTACTAAACATCCTATAATACCAATTGAAAAAAACAGTATCCTACATTCCTAGAGATGGTGGTTACGTAATTATGTTTGAAATAGATAAAAAATATTGTGTAACACCATATATATTTTGAGAAATATTTTTTCATACTAATTTAATCTTCTCTCATTTACACGAAACCATGTTTAAATCAAACATCATATACTATAAATATATTATTATATGATATTTATCACATATAAGTTTGAATTAAGGGTATGGATATGATAAAATAATTCATGAAAATATATTTATGGCACAAATAAAAAAAATATTTCAACGATTATTTTCTTTTATTTGAAAATAATGACCAGTTGATAATAAAAGATTTTTTTCCTGAAAAACTATTTTATGTGTATAATAATGTTTTATCTTAGTAAAATCAATAAATAACTTTTTTAATTATTTTAAGGAAATTTCAATAATATATATTCAATAAAGTGATTTTAACATCAATTTTTTATGCTTTCATGAATGATATAAGAATAAATCTAATTTTACCATTGGAACAACATTTTATTGAAAATACTATTGTCGCATTCTGCACAATTATATAAAAATTAATTTCTTCCACATTAATAAAATTTAAATTAAATAAAAAAAATTATATATATTCATTCCCATATTATCATAGGGTTAATATTTTATAATTTTAGAAAAAATTTACATTTTTCAATTAATAGAGAAAAATATGGGTTATTATTAAGAATTATTATTTATATTACATCATTTAAAAACA
Organism: Viscum album; assembly: GCA_963277665.1. Taxonomy (NCBI): domain Eukaryota; kingdom Viridiplantae; phylum Streptophyta; class Magnoliopsida; order Santalales; family Viscaceae; genus Viscum; species Viscum album. The sequence continues at coordinate 1,194,507,440 of OY728133.1, forward strand.
TATTTTTTTATTATGATTTAAAAGGTATAATTAGTTTGATAACATATTCATTAATATAATATAAGATATTAGAATCATTTTCATTTTTAATTTTGTTGTTAAAATATTCTAAACTAATATACATTTTATCTTTGGGAAACCTCCTTTTCATTTTGTCTACGATGTTAATAATAAATTCAATTTTCCCACATAAATGAATGAAATAGGGAATAATGGATCCAATATTGTTAATAATAATAATTTTTATTATATAATAGGTTAAAATTAGTTTTTTACAATAATTAATACAAAAACATGGTATAAAATTTATTATCACAGTTATGGTAAGAATGTGTTTACTAGGGGAGAAACTAATATAATTAGGGTCACAAATGACCTAAAACATTTATTATTCCTATTTTATTTACTTATATAAATATATTCCATAAAAAATTAGAATATTGAATCATTTTTAATCTTTTTTAATGTATATTACCTTATCATTTTGGGTTATTTTGGTAAATTTCCATGTAGATTCCATGTGTTTTTCTTTACCCATTTTTAAAAGGACCCCTCACCTGCCTTCTCCACCTTACAAGATCAATTTGGATAATACATGAAATAAATATAAATATTCCTAAATGAAATCACCATATACTAAAGGAATTATTTTTATTATAATGATCTCCTATGAAGACATTAGGTGTAATCCAAAAGGAGTTCCCCAAAGAAGCGATAGATTCATTAACAATGTGTTATAATTTTATTTATTCCTCCAAAAAAGTAAATTATTTTTAAAAAATAATTATTAAAGATTATTAGTATCATCATTATATGTAAAACTTATTATAAAATTTAATGACCTATATCCATATTCATTTCCCTTAAGTGGGGAATGAAACCCTTGATTGTGTGTATGACAGACTATTACCTCGCATACCAACATAATTTTTCTACATATACACCTATAACAGTATATTATAATTGATCATTTATTATATTTATATGATATTTTAACATTACTTCAATTATGTATATAATATCACATATACACTTTTTTACTTTCTATATTGTGGGGGATACACTAACGTTCATCCTGTGAATGTCAGACTACCACCTCACATAGCAATGCGATCTATTCACACTAAGACATTAGATTGATTTTAATAATGATTATGTAAATGAGAATATGTTATATATATATCTTAAATAATAATTGTTCTTTAAATGTTAATTAATAGTTATTTTTCTTTTTCTCTATCTTTAATAAGAAGAAAACAACATTCATGCATAGGTATAGCATACTGCCTACATGAACGATGCATTTCTTATTTATTTATATTTTGTTTATAAATGAATATAAATATTTATATACAGAATATATGATATTTTTTTAATATTTAACATTATATAGATTACTTCATGATGATAAACGTATGAGTATCAAAACTAATGAAATAAAACACTCTTGAATAATGAAATAGTTAAAATTTAGATATAATTATTTTATAATGGAATTAATAATCAATAAGTATTGAAATGGTATAAAGGGATAGTATAAGATATTATAAGTATGAATATGTTAATTTAATCGATATATAAAAAACCAATATTTATTATATAGTACTTTCAAATCTATACCAAGGAATTCAACAATTAAGGTAATGGATTTTCATATCACATTAATTTTCTGTGAGACACTAGACATATTCACCATATGTTTCTTTTATATAGAATTTATACTTCCCATAAATGTATTTTATTATTTTTTTCTAAAAATTTATTTCTATTCAAATTTACATTTTATGAAATTTCTTTTTATTAGTTTTGTGGTTCCAAATTTACAATGTTGGTAAGGGATATTTTTCTCAAATTGCCTTCTCTGAGACATAAGTTTTCTTACACACCTATCTTATTATTTATGGTTTATATAATTCTAATATAACATGCTTATCATGAATATAATTATTTTAATGATTTTATATGTTTCATTTAATGTTATCCTTTCAGGTGGATTACGATTCACTGTTACCAATGTGGTAAGAGTTATATGTTATAATCTCATCCTATATCAGGATTGTTAACGATTATGATTCCACTGATGAAATATTATCACCTATCACGGAAAAAACCCATAAAGTTACTTTTCCCCTTATTATGTAATGATAAAACATGTTTTCCCATTATTTTCATATTTTATCTACTAAATATTTCAAAATACTTTTTTGAATATAAAGCATCATTACTTGTCTCTTTGGCCAAAAACACCTTTTCTTCTAAAACCATGTTTTACAAAAAAATTGTTTCCAAAAATCATTTTATCACTATTATAATAATTAATTAATTAAATTGAGAAAAAAAATTTAATTTTTAATAAATGTTTTCAAAACAATTATCATGTTTATTTCCAAAAAAAATCCTATTTGTCTCTTAACAAAACTATTAATGGAATATTTGTTTTAACATGTATGAAATGAACAATATTTTCCACCATAATGAAAAAATAATTCATTAAAAATTCAATAAATGTTTCAAAAAGTTATATATAATGAAATTTATTTATAAAATGTTTTATAGTTTTGTTTTTCAAAAAGTTTTTTTCAAAAAGGGATACAAATTTTTATCAAGATATGTTTCAAATTATTTTAAAGCATACTTTATAAGTATACTTAGTTATTTGTAATGAAAAGTTTTTGTAAACAGATTTAGTTTTAAAATGAATTTTTTAAAATGGAAAATACTATATTCCTAACGAAATAATCTATGTGATCTTTCGGAATTCATTCTTATCTATGATGGAACACTTTGATGTCACATATTCTTTATTTGGGATACAATCAAAGGATACCATCCTTATTCCTTAAATGGATGCTTAATTTCAATGATGATGATATGTTTATGAAACCCATATATTTTTCATGGGTTATATTATGGTGAATTGATTAAATGTTTGTGAAAACATTTTTTTTTCTAAATAGGTTATATTGTGACAATATGATGAATGTTTAATGATATCGTGGAACACATATGTATGGTTTTCATTATGAGTTATTTGGGGTGTATATATACTTTATATTAATAGTATAATTCTTCATATACCATGATATTTTTATTTAAAAGAAGTTTGTGGACATTATCCAATACTATAAATAAGTAAGTCCTTATCCACTATGGGAAATGAGAGTGTCCACTTCCACTATCGGAAACATACACATCCTAATATACTATGAGAAAAATGTGATGAGTCTGGATCTACAATCTTGATTATATTGGTATAAAACCTTTAAATATTAAACGATTATCAATATTTACAACGGTTCCAAACATTTAGGACATCAGAATATGAAAATTATTCATTTATGTTGATTTATCACTCTTATATCCCATGTTTTATGAAATGATTATGTTTTGTGCGACGAATAATGTTTATAATCTATGATTGATTTTTTATAAACATATTAAGTTATATTCAGGATAACATTATCTTATATTTATAATATGATTTCATATGATAAAATATTTATATCTTCTATGTTTACCCTTACATGGAATCTAATCACACTCATTGGCCGGTTTCATTCCCTATGTTTCGAAGAAAGGATTAGGTAGGGTATGTATAAGAGGAGTAATTTGTGAAAATATATTCGAGAGAAAAGTTTATGGTATTTAAGGAAATGAGAATATTTTTTCTCTAGTCTCCAAATATATTGAAGACTTATTTTTTCATGGTGTGACTTTGTAATATGTCCACATATATTTCTAGAGCCAAGAGCAGAGAAGGTGTGTGATTCTAAGGCTCAGTGTTCCAGTAATAAATTATACAAAAATATTTAGTAAATTTTATAATACCCACACTATAGAAATGAGATATCTCTCAAATGGTAGCTCAGATTAGATATCTGAGGCCATAGTTGAGTCTAGAGTGTGGATTTTACCTTAATATGGACATATCATTGGTAGGTGTGTGTCTTCTTTATAAAAAACCACGAAGAGAATTTTAGTAAATAAAATAACGAAAATTTATTATTTTATCAGGGATGTTAATCTGAATAACTCTTGAATGCGGACTCGAGTTGGAAGATTAGATACTGTCGTTGGGTTTGTAATGGGGTGTTTTCCCTAAGGCCAACCTCATGTGAGAGGGAATGGGTGGTTCATATTTCACCACTATTAGCAGTTTCCTATAAATTGGAGTTTAGAAATATGAGATTTAGTTAGATCATTTATGTCACAGATGGAGGAGCTCTGGCCCTCTTCATCTGAAGGCGATTTGATGTAAAAATTTCATCGAATCGCGTTGAAAATATAGGCACCGGTATATTATAGCACAATGACCAGAATGAAAAATCCAAGCTTAAGGTATGATTTCTATTTCTATTTATGCAGCTCCCTAATTGAAGAATTTGTTGTCAATTTTTATTTCTGATCAATTATTCAACTTTGATATTGTTTGTTGATTTCCAAAATAACAATGACCATATCCCAATTGATTTATCAATTTCCCATTATTTGGGATCATCACATGTTCAATGTGTTATTCATCATTGTTTGATGATAAATTTTCACCATGCTCAAACAACCTATGATCTTGGAACAAGACACATATTTGTGAAGCTCTTGATTTGAGGGGTCTTGATCTCTGCTCAGATTTACGTCACGGGTGCCGAAAGAGGCATGATGATGAGAGAATGAACTGAAAACATTTCTTCTCATTGAAAAATTAAAAAATATTGAGTAGATCACATACCTATGAAGGTCTCATCCTGAAGTGTCCATATCTTGTCTCTGAAAAATAATTTGGAGAATGGGTTGTTCCTGATGGTCCATGGAATGGACCAATGTGACATAACCAGCGCGACGACAATTGTGAGGTTAACGGTGGCATGCAACAAAACCTGTGGAATCTATGGGATTCCGACCGAGGCATGGGGTAATCGGATGATAGAACAACTAGGTGGTAGAGCTATGACGAGCATCAGTAGAGCGGGTTGGGCTGCAATGGTGTGGGTCGAGCCTCGGTGGCTGCCCTAAGCCGAGGTGGATTGGCGGGACTAGGTCTGTACATGGCTTCTTCAAACTGAAATAACATCAAAATCATGTGTCTGTTTGGTGAATCTCCTATGACTACATGTTCCTCTTATTTTTAAAGTCATATTTATGCCAATTTGAGAACATTATTTTTAAACTCCATGGCTTGGTTGAAAGAAAAATTCAAATAATAATAATATAATATTAATATTGAAAACATTGAACTACCATAATTTCTACAAGATGCATCTAATTGATGCACCATAAATAGTATTACGTCCCTATAATTGATCCAAACATTCAAAGACTAATTTTAATCACTTAAACTAAAATCAAGGCATCAGCCCCATGAGACCCATTTGGGGAGTGTCTGGTGAAATGTGCCTTCTTCACTGGGTATCAATTTTAGATGAATGAATAGCCATTAATGTGTTCTTTTTATAGTCAATAACAATGGATAGATCCATTTGGTGTATTTAAGGATTGTGTCATGGGTCCCATGAAGCATTTCTCATACGCAATGCTACAAAAAACAGTTTCTTCACTGGAAGTCTGATTCGGGCGAATGAATAGTTGATCCTGTAGATTTCTTTACAAGGATCATGATAGTGTGATTCATTTTATTTTCTGGATCTAACAATGGTGGAATTTTTTTATTGTCTTGTTTCTCCCTTTTGGACCAATTATGACCATCATGCACTTGTCATCCTTGTGAAAAGATATGACATGTACTCTGCAAGTACACTCATAGGACTAGGGGTACATGATCACCGTTTAGTACCTGAGTATGGATATTTATATGGCTATGTAATGAGGTAGGGTCACATGTCATGGGGACCCCACACATACCATATACCACATTACGACTCATTTATCTCACATATCTTCTTTTTATGAACTCATATTTTAGCTCGAGAGTGGACTATCCTGAGTGTTTTTCTACGTAGAACGTGATGGTTCTCTATGTAGTGTCTTTCATTATACGATGTGAGATTTCTGGGTCTGAAACCAATTTGGGGTGATAATCAAAGCTTTCAATGTAGTTCTTCAATGATTTCTGAGAGGTAGAATCCAAAAGAGATAGCTAGAGAAGTATTGTGTTACCCTCCCATGGGGAAGCGTAGTGGTTTTCACCATCTACTATTCGAGGATTACCATCTAGTTGGGATGATTCATGGTGGCCACCTATGATACATCTTGTCTTAACCTCTAGCTAGGTTGGGTGTTTTCATTCACCTATAAAACTTTCAGGATTGCCCTCTAGTGTATTAACCTTTTAGTAGGGCTGGGTAGTGGCGTTCGTCGATGGAAATACAGATCATACCCTCTAATAGGGCTAGGAAGTGGGTTCTCAACCTTGAGCCATGATCTCTCTACTCTGCAAATCAATGGAAAGACATGTTTTGACATACCATTGGACTCATGAGAAAGAGGAAATCTTTTCCAATCGAGGCGTGTCCTTGTGATGTGAACTAAAACCGTACGACTGAGACTGAGCTTCCCAAAGTTGATAGTTTCACAGTGATTTGATTGAGTATCATTTTCTAGTGTATCCAATGAAGATCGGATAGATTCTAGGAATTATTGGTTATTATTTCTTGTATTGATCTATACTATTATAAATGGATGAGTTGTGAGATGGAGATAACCTTACTCTATCATTTCGGATTTTCGACTGAGCATAAATATATATCATGTTCCAGTACCCACTCTTGGGTCTTGGTTACTCTCCCTCCTAGAAAAGTGAAGACACATAGGGTACTCCATGTGCTTTCTGTTCAAAGCTTCTAATGGTTGGATGAATCTACTCGCCTACTGTAGGTGGAAATGACTTGACAAGAAGTTCATCTTCTCACCCTTTCAAGATATTTGTGTTTGGATGTGTCACCTTAATTTTCTTGTTGATTTGAGTTGTAAACTATAACTATAACTTATTATATATACTTCCCCTATATTAGGTATATATTTTTATGCTCCCTTGTCCCTTCGGGGCTTTCCACTAAGTATTTTTATACTCACATGTACTTTGGATTTTTATAGACTTGGCGTGACACTAATGATGATGGATAGGATGATTGTGACATCTGAGGAGATTAGGGATACAGTTGATTAGACCCCGTACAGTGGTCGTAGAGTGGGATACAGGTGCATGTCCATCTCGACTATTTTACTATTTTAGTTACTATTAAGTTGCAAAACATTTCTGCTTGGGAATGTATTTTTCCACATTTTCCTTTCAGTTTACTTTTTAGCACCTATACTTGGTTATATATATATAGTAGTGTGGTATCTTTTCCTTTCTCCTCTACACTTTTACATTGATTGGGTTGTTTGCGTGTGTATAAGCACATTTGTAAAAGGCCTCCCTATGATTATTATGTATTCATCACTTTCCAGAAGCCCCTAACCTATGGGGGAAGGATTGAGGTAGTTTTGGCTCGAGCCCCAACCTAGTTTGGGTCATGAGAAAGTGGTATTAGTGGTGGTTTGTTCCTTGGGAAAATGTTCAGATGTTCTCTAAAAAGAAATTGGATGGGTTTCATAGATATATTGTAAACGTGTCTTGATAGCAGATCTAAGGCTAGGGAGTCTAGTAATTGTGTGGTGACTGATGTGGCCATTCCCTAGGAACCTAATTACCTACTAGTCATCTCAGCATGCTAAGACATATGTAGTAGGGAACAACGGTACATGCATCATATATGACTGAGTATTTGACTTTCCCTCTTGAGAATGCTCCACATCATTATATATATATATATATATATATATATATATATATATATATATATGCTCATATGAAAACAATACTCCTTGATGGATTCAGTGTAACTCCACGATGACATCCATCCAAGATATCAGCTCAGGTTTTTGATGACTAATCAGTGAGTGATGGTGCCTTAGTTCAGGGTCCATCAAGCATTCCCCTTCCTCCATGTGGGAATGTTGTATCACCTCCAAATATTGAGTATCAGTTTGTTCAATCAGATCAGGATGAGGATGTGCACAGGTTGAGCGCACTCTGGGATTTCTAGTGCAAGGGACCGCTGAGGTTCCATGGTGATCCGGATCGTTAGGCATTAGAGGATTGTCTATAAATGGCGGGTCTCTTCTTCAAACGTTTTCTTACACCAACAAATCATATTGTGTATTTGGAATGCTTTCTTTTCCATGGAGAAGTAAGATATTTTTATATCATGGTTTCTCAGATACTTGATGAGTCAGAAGACGCATTTGGTCACCTGTAAAAACAAGTTTTTGATAATTAATACCCCTCCTAATTTCAATATATTTGTATTCCTAGAGCCTCTTGAGATTCATCCATGATTCATAGAGCCTCCTGAGATTCATCCAGGAGGGGAGACATTTTATGAGTATGCGACTAGATTTCTAGACCTTACTCAATATTCCCCAAACATGATATATGCCATATACATCGGAGCATGGATGTTTGTGAAGGGACTTTGTATATAGATCCATTTCTATGTTGTACCCTTGGGCATACCCACATACATTGGCATGATGGATCATGTAACTTTGAGAGAGATATTGCTATCAGTGTGACCAGTTATCTTGAGTTGGCAGTAGGAGAAATAGAGTTGAGACATCTATCGTGGATAGCATACATCTGTTGGTAGGGCCTCAATGTAAGAGTAATTCCAAATAAAATACTCAGGAACAATGTATGGGATAGCATAGATCACATATATATCCTAGAAAGGTCTGGTGTTATGGTTGTGATGGGCATGGTAAAATGGCACAAGACTGCCCAATGAGACATGATGAGATTTCTAAGATGAAGGAAGATAGACAACCACAACATAGTAAATTATATGATCAGATATCTCTTGGGAAGGGACATGGTGGTCCCCAGGGAGGTGGTGATGCCAGAATAATAGGAAGAACTATGGCCGGTTTATGACGTTATGATTCCCTTTCACTACAACTAGGTGGCCCATGACAGGCTCATAGAGATAGCGTTCGGGGCCACAGGCAGTTGAATGCTATGGGTTTTTATGATACTACAACCCATGAGATTATAAGAGATATTCTCCATGTATTTTCTTTCTTTTTGCAGTATATATTTTTAGAAACTAGGTGATCTACTATTTTCTCCCTGATTCTTGCTTGAGGTTTTATCGAGGTGATGCAGGGCATCGGTGTAACCCTCTATTGGTGTTGTTAAACGAAGCATTGAATGCATGAGAAAGAGTTGTTATTCCCCCATAATGAAACGTTTTTTGTGATGTGAGAAAAACTGGGAGGGTGAGTTAGTGGCACCCAAATAGGATAGTATCAATGTGTAGTGGATGAGTCCATATGACTTGTGTGTTTAGGTTGAGGTTGTGTGATAGAGTTTCATAGAAGGTCTTGGAATTTTTGTTGGAGATTTCTTGTTTGACACTTTTTTATTGGGATGTCACCATTAGGTGTAGCAGAGTATCTCATTTGGGTTACTAACATTCAAGGGAGCCTAAGACATGTGGTGTTTGCCCCATGGTTTTCGTGTCTATCTTCTTGTGGTTGGTTTAGTTTACACACCATCTTTGTTCATTGGTACCTATGCGTCCTCAACATAATCCTTGATACGGTAGTTAGAAAGTACATGTATATGTGATGAAAACTCCATTTAAACAATTACACAACTCACTATATGCTAATGAAATCAATTGTATTCGCCCTAAGTGTGTGGAGAAACTAACATACAGGATAACACTTTGTGGTTTGAACAAACCAACAGTGTCTCAAGTACGTCTTCACCTAGAGAGACTTTAATCTGAGGTGGCGATGCAAGTTGCTAATTCATGCATGACTATGAGTTAGAGATATTATATTCTCTTGGAATGGGAAACACTATAATGGATTTCATTAACAGGATGTATTAGGCTTCCCTAGTATATATTCCTTAGAGTATTTATCTTTAATGTTGCTAACCATAGTGGAGACGAATGATAATATTTTTCTTTGGTCAGTAATGTCAACACATTTGCTTCTCAATCATGTGAGGGAGTCCCAACTGCAAGATTATGTTTTTTCAGATATCCTTAGTTGTTTTACTATATCGATATTCTAAAAGTGAAAATTAGAAGACTATTTTCTAGGAACAAATAGTGATTCCAGTTGGGACGAGGGATTTTGAGGTTCTGTGGGGGAGACAAACTACCCCCCCCCCTGAGATTTATCGGGCCATTCAATACCATGCAATGTGTTGGCATGGATTCCTACTACCTTTCCCTACTCATATAGCTTGATTGGGTGCACATCTTCTACCACATGTTGCAGATGATGAGGTAATTGCATAATTCTACAGACATCATCAACACAAGTTGTCTCTAAAAGGATGGAAAATCCCCTTTGTTTGCATAGTCTAGAAGTACGAATGTGTGTAAGATAGTTCTTGGGAGTTGGAGAGCCATGTTTGAGCTAATAATCTTGAGTTTTTTCTTAGTTTTTCTTTTCAAGGATGTAAATCATTAATAAAGGAGTGACATAAATTCCTGGTTTTTTTCTTATAAGGCTTTGGAATATTTATACATATATATCCAGAGCGAGGCACTAAGACGTCATGAGATTCAAACAATCGGTGTTCCTGGAATATATTATTCAAAAATGTTTAATATATTTTATAATATGCATGCTACATACTTGTGATATCTCTCAAATAGAAGATCAGATCAAAAATATGGGGGCATATTTGAGTCTAAAGCATGGAATTTACCCTTGGTGGGACATAACATTGATCGACGTGGGTCATCTATCAGTAACATCACAGAGGGTGTTTTCATAAATAAACAAAATAAAATTAATTATTTTTTACCAAATGTTATGTTGAATAAGTCTTGAATGATGACTTAGATTTGAATTCTAGGATCAACATTGATTGTGTAATGGGGGTTTTATACCTAGGGGAGACCCTAGGTGAGAGGGCATGGGAGGTTCAGTTTCCCTAACAGCTGGTAGTTTTCTATAAATAGAAGTTTCGAGAAATGATTTAGAATAAGGTTATTTCATTCATGAACAACAAAGCTCTAACCATATGCCTCCAACAAACATTCGATATATGAACTTCATCAGATCATGATGAAAATATAGGGGGAAATAGATTAGAGAAAAGAAAACATAATGGCCAATCCAAAATTAAGGTCAGATTTCTCTTTTAGTTTCATTAGCTCCCAAATTGAAAATTTTATTGTGGATTTTGATTTCTGATTGATTCTGACACATTGATATTAATTTTTGATGAACATAATAACAAAGACCATCATCCAATTTATTTATCGATTGGTAAATCATTATGATCCTAACATTTTCTTCTTATTCTTTATTTTTTTCTATGAAAACATTTCTCCATTCTCAAAAAACCACCAATCATGGAGCCAGACACATATCTTTAAAGATCTTGACCCATGGTGTCCCGATCTATGTTCAGATTTTAGTTTTTGGTGTTGGAGGAAGGGAGGTGATGATGGATTGATCCAACAATTTTTTTCATGTATAAACTTCAATAGATCATTAATAGGAGCCCGAGTGTTTGAAGGTATCATCCTGAGGAGTCCATATCGGGTCTCAAAACAAAATTTGGGTGACTGAGGTGTTCCCTTGTGGTCTGTAGAACAAACCAAATTAGTAGTACCAATGTGGCAGGGAGGTGGTGGAGCCATGATGGGCCACATCAGAATGGGTTGGACTATAGGGGTGTGGGTCGTGCTGAGGTGTCCAGGACAGACTAAGGATGGTCGCCACTTCTTCAATCTATGATAACTTCTAAATCATGCATCTGTTTGACACGTCGTCTAAATCCACATGTTCCTCTTGGAAATTTATGGTTTGGATTTGTTTCCAAATTTCACAAAATGTTCAAATAATAATTATATATTATTATTAAAATCATTTACACACCATAATTTCAATATGATTCATCCAATCGATGTGAAATTATTGGAGTTATAACCCAATAATTATGGGCGCCTTCTATGATTAATTTCATCTTCTTAAACAACAATCAAGGAACGAGACCTATGAGGCTCATTTGGGGTTTTTATGGTGAAATGTTTCTTCTTCACTGGGTATCCATTTGGTCTAAATGAATATCTAATCGCATGTGATTTTCTAAGAGGATTGCAATGGAATAATCCGTTGGATTTGATTCAAGATCATGACGTGGGTCCCATAATGCATCGTTTGTCTGCAATGTTAAGAAATGATGTTTTTTCACCAAAATTACAATTTAGGTGAATGAATAGCCAATAATGTGGTTATTCCTAACTGATCATAGTGGTGTGATCTATTTGATTATATGGGTCCATCTAAGGTATAATGTTAGTAAAGTTACATTTTCATCCTTTTGGACCAACGACAATCCTTGTGTATTCATCAGCCTTGTGAGTGGATGTACAATTTTCTCATGGGGTACACTTTAACACCTAGGGGTGCTTGACCACTATTTCATACCTGAATATGTCTATGTAGATGACCATACAATTAGGAGAGGTGACATGTTGTGTGGGTCCCCCAAATAATGTATACCACATTTTGAATCCTCTACATATCAGATGTCATTTTTTAGATCTCAGATATTGGCTTGTGAGTAGCCTATCCTAAGTTTTTTTTTCATAGAATGGTATGGTGTCCACCATAGTGGCTTTGAAGATATGATGTTATATTTTCTGAGTGTGGCTACTATCCAGAGAGATACCTGATGAATACAATGTAGATTCTTAATTCTTTCCAAGAGGTACCGTTGATCAAGGATGATAGGAGTAGTACAAGATTACCCTCCAGTGGGGCTAGTTAGTGGTATTATTCTTATAATCATTCTATCTTACCCTCAAGGTGGTCATGGCAGTGACATTCACCTATGACAATTTTGGGATTACCCTCCAGCTGGAATGGATAATGGCATTTGGATATGACAATTTTGGTGTTACCTTTCAGGGTTTTACCCTTTTTGTGGGGCTAGGAAGTGGAGTTCCCTAACAGAAGAGGCAAGGATACTCTCCGGTAAGTCTAGGTAGTGGTTTTTGGAACTTGAGGCATGATCTCTTGGCTGTGCGGATCAGGGATAAGACATTTCTCGACATACCTTTGGACTCATGAGAAAAACAGATTATTTTCCAATCGAGACACATCCTTATGACACGACCTAAACCCGTATGGGTAAGGCAGAGCTTCTCAAAGAAGATAGAATCATGGAACGATTAATGAGTCCCATTGACTTTCCTTTTCTAGGCTAACATGAGATATGCTGAGCATAATTGCTGGTTACAACAAGAACTGTTGAATACTATTTTCTTGAGTTGGGAAGTGAGATAGATATCTATATACTCTCTCATTTGGGATTATTTGGATGAACATAAATATATATCCAATTCTAGTACCCACTTAGTTAGGTTTTTGTTACTCTCCTTCTAAGTGTGGTTAGGATGCACGGGGTATGCAATGTGTTCTCTGTTTCTAGTTTCTCATGGTTGGATGAGTCTACTCTACTTTTATAGGGAGAAAAGACTTGATGAGAAATTTGTTTTCTCACCATTTCCATCTCCTTGGGTTTGGTTCTGTCAAACATCATTATCTTGTTGGGTTGAGTTATATCCTTCAATTTTACCTTGTTCTATCTAATTATACCCTATTAAGTACATATTTTCCTACTCCCTTGATCCTTCGGGGTATCCAATTGGGTATTTTTCATACTCACCCATGCATGTCGATTACCTACACTTGGATTTCTCTTACATAATACATATAAATTGATTGTGACATCAGAGGATCTTAATGATATGTGTGTTTGGAACACATACGGTGGTCATAGATTGGAATATATGAGCGGGGATCTCTCACCTATTTTACTTTTGTAGTTACTTCTTGGTTGTGGGACTTTTTTGGTTGGGATAATATTTTCCCCCTTTTTTCCTTTCAATTTACTTTATAGCACCTGTACCTGTATTTTTATAGGTCAACGAATATTTTTGGTTTATATATATTTAGAAGTGTTGTATACTTCCATTTTTTCTCTTCACTTTTTTATTGAGTTGGTTGTGTATGTGTACAGGTACATAGGAAAAGGAATCCCCGAGTATTTTATGCATTTGAAGCTTGTCACTAGCACTTGGCCTATATAGGTGGGATTGGGGTAGTTGTTGCTCAAGCCCAAACATGGGTCGGTTCATATCAAAATTCATTAAACTAATATGATCCCCAGACATGTATTTATATAATTCAATTAATTATCATATAAAAGGATGTGATATTTATATTTAAAAATCCTTGGTCGTTATAGTAGGTATAAGGGGAAAATTTTAGTTAACCTATGAAAACTAGAATGAAGAAGAATTAGTGAAATACCATGGGCTATTCCGAAGAGAATTTCATGTAATGTAGCTAAGGATAAGTCAATGGAATGATTCAAATTATAAGATAATTTCTTAGAATATTGGTAAATGATAGAGTAAGTGGTTTCTAAGGAATTGAATCACTGTACGGATACTAAAAGTGGATGTGGACATGGCATAAAGGTATCTAGTTGTAGTAGAACCAACAAGGTCTCATTGAAATATAATCTACCAACATATATTGAATGAAAATGGTCCATGCTACACACATGTTAGGAAAAACCCAAGGTATATGCTTTGGAATATGAAAAAATCATTATAAATCATCATGATGTATTTAAATAATGATAATGATTGAACTAGGATATGCAGAATGTGTCATTGTTCTTAAAGAAGGTGTCATGATTTATACATCCTAAAATTTACTTTTTAGGATTATGTGATTTATTACTATGAATATTATGTATAACATAATTATTTTTAGTTTTAGTTAATGGAGTTTACCAGAAGAAACTGGAACAACATTGAATCTTATAGAAAATGTGTTGATGAGAAATAAAATGGGATGAAAAAAATGATTTAAGGATATTTATATTATTTTTAATTATTTATCACGATATATGATTAAAAACATTCACCTTAACAAACTCAAAGACTCACCAAACACGAGAAGGATAGAGTTCATTGAGAGATTGAGTTGGGGGGGGGGGGGGGGTGGAGACCACATGGGAAAAAAGATTTAGTTTTCTATGTCATGATAATTTTGGAAGAATCAAATACATTTATGTCTCAAAGAAATCCTGGGTAATTTATAGTGTTGAGTATAAGGTCACAATTCATGTAATTTTTTAAGAAAAAAAAAGTTCAATTAACAAAATGGATGGTAATAATGGTCTCCCTTATTATCATCGACGGTAGAATTTTCCAATGAGGAAAGTATGAGAATTACATAAACCAATGTCATAAGTGGAACAACCATAAATAGAATTATAATGGTGGTATGAGAAATAGTTATAATGTTGATGGATAGGGGACTAAAAATAACATATAATTGTATGGGTGCGTTTAAGTAATATTTTTTTATGTTAAACGTGAGGCATGATTAAATTTATGTTGATGAATATTAAACGATGATTCATATTTGACAATATAAGGAAGAGAAATTAATAAATAATATGATGAATCCTAGTTAATAGTTTGAGAAGTATGTTTGATTATTGAAGTGTTTATGTATTGATCATCAAGGATTAGGTTGTATGAATCATGAAATAAATCAGGATTGTTTATATTATTTTTTCATTATATATTTTCATAAATATGTGGATAGGTTCTAGTGTCATAGAAAATTGAACTAATTGATATGTAATATTATTAGTAAGATAAGATAATCCATAACATGTTGCTGATGTTTAGAAAATGGGTTTTAGTTTAGATAAAGTGATGATTGATATGAATAAAATAAATTCTATAGTATTGATGAAATTTGAACTAATAATTGATTTTTCAATAATGTTATTTCTTCTGTCACTATTGGATTTTTTAGCATTATTGGATTTATGTAATACCTTTAATAATGAGTGGTATTATTTAAGGAATGAGGAATCATGTATGTTTTAATATAGGTATTATGGTATTTCTAGTTATTCCATGATTTAGTAAAATATATCACCAAGGTATTCACATATTTTTATATAAGAATTTTGAGATATTTATTGATATTTTAGGGATTAATTTTAATATGAATTTAAAAAATTTATTTACTATATTTATAAATGATGAATTTTTTATGGTTTAGAATGTTAATCGTTTATGGAAAATATCATGTATAATTTTGGATATGGTTTTAGTGATAAATATAATGTTTCATGATCTGAATATTTATCTATGTTCGATAAACATTTCTAATAATTTTTTCATTGATAATAAATATAGATACAATGAATTAATTATCATTATTTTATAGTTAATATTTTTTATTAGTGCATTAGGGATTAATAAAAATTCGTCTTCATTTCTTGGAGTAAGAGATGAAGTAAAAATTGATCATTTCATAACAAAATGATGAGATTGTTTTTATTAAATGGAATGAAATCAAGTAGATATATTTTCTTATGTTCCCTATCATGATAGAAAAATAATTTAAATTTAGTAAAGTATCATGAGATAAAAGAAATTCCATATTACCATAATTTATGATAGGCCAAATGGTCTTTTAACTCATAAAATATTTATGGATTTGTGATGGATTTCATTCTTAAAAACTTGTTCCCTATCACTCTCTATTAGTCATTAGGATTTAGTTTTTCTCTTCCATATCCATATTTTCCTTCCAATATATGTTATAATATTTGGGAACCTAATATGTCTTATTATAGATCACTTTAACATATCCCTTTATATATTTACAAGAGGATGTTTTATTAACTCACTTAATGATGTGGGTTTCCCACATTTGGATTTTCAAATTAAGAAACTGTGTTTTCTTATAAGAATTTCTTTTTGTGATGATGAAATTTATTTTAGATCAATGAACTTATCACCACAATATTTTTCAAATATATTTTATCAAATTTATTTAATATTTTATATATGTTATGTTACATGGAACACCGAGTTTATCTTTCTTTACATACAACACATGTTTTTAAGGAAACATGAAATACTATTAAAATATTATAATATGATAGTTTTCACCTAGCCATTGGAATGATGTGTATGAATATGGATAATAAAAATATGAAAATATATGATTTACAAATATATAAAATCAATTATTTGATTATCAGTTTAATTTAATGAAAATGATGACCAATTCTTAATACAGATAATTTTTATTAAAAAATAATTAAATGCCTTAAAAAATATTTTATCACAATTAAATAAATAAATAATTAAATTTTCCTAAATTATTTTAATTAAATTATTTTATTATATATTTAATTAACATTTTTACATTAATATTATTTTTTTTGGTATGAGATAATAATAAATCAAATTTCATAATTAGAAAAACATTTTACCTAAAAACAATATTGTCATATTAGGCGTACTTATTTTAAAATTACAGTTTTTATAAATTTATTAAATAAAATTGAAAAAAGAACATAATTTTTTAAATAATAATTCAATAAATTTATTTTATTGAATTGTTTAGAATTTTCTTTAAATGATAACATTTTCGATGAATAGTGAAAAATACGTCTTTTTATTACGAATTTTCAATTTTATTAAAGCATTTAATAACTTCAATTTTTTTGAATATTTATTTAAATGTATGATTAGTTATATTATATATTCCATAATATAATTTAGGTATTTTTAATCAACTTCATTTTTAATGTTTCTTTTAAAATGTTCTAAACTTATAAGTATTTTTTCTTTGGAAAACCACTTTTTCATCATATATATGGGTTTAATATACAATTTTAATTATTCACATAGGTGAATAAAATGTGTAAAAATAGATTCAATATTTTTAATCATTATAATAAATTTTATTATATTTGTTTAAAATTAATTTTGACCATAATTAACTGTGAAACATTATAAAAACATAATTACCCTGGTTAAGTAAAAGATGGTTTCGCTGGGGTCAAACTAAAAAAATAAGGCTTAAAAATAACACAAATAGGTAAGAATAATTTTTAATTGAAATATTTACATTTTTTACTCCAAATATATAAACTATGGAAATTTTTTAATTTTTTTCATCTGATTCACTATTATTTTGGCATTCATTTTGGAAATATCATTGTAGTTTCCATGTATGTTTCATTCCACAATTATAAAAAAACCTCCCATCCCCTCTCATATCCCAAATAATAGTTCTTCTTGATTCATCACTTCCATGGGAAAACAATATTTCTCACTCATAGCATCACATCCAAGAGGCCTTAAGATTATTGTAAATCTATCCTATGAAGGATTTAATTTTAATCCAAAATGAGTTCTTTGAAGAATTGATATATTCCTTAACTTTTTGTTTTCATTAATTTTCATCCTAATCATTCATAAATTATTATTAAAAAATAATCATATAAAAAATAATTATCTTAATGATTTGTTTTTAAATAAATAATAGGGCCTATATCCATATAATTTTTCATTATATAGGAAATGGAAATATTGATCATGTGTACGGTAGACTACCGCCTCATTAACAATTTTTTCTATCATGAACTAACAAATTTGGGTTTAATCGTAGATTATTTATATCTTATTTTTAATATAATTTCCCAACATGAAATATGTTTTCACATATATTGTTTTTCCTTTCCATTTCGCAGGGTATATCCTAACGCCACTCATGTGTATTGAAGACTATATCTCCATGGAGCAATATGATTAATTATCAATAACTATTTTTATGGAATTTTATAAATATTATTTTAGTTAACATATGTGATATTTTTTTGATAATGATTATATAAAGGTTAATATTTAGATTATATCCATCAAAAAATGGAAACAACATTCATGCATATTTATTTACTACAATCTCTATGAATGGTGCATTTCATCTTTCTATATATAAATATTTTATAGAATATAAATTTTTAAATAATTAACATATAAGATTTTAATTTAATATTTAGAATTTTTTTGATTATTTAATTATGATAAATTTATAAGAAATGTAACAACTAAACAAATAATCCCATGAAAAATGTTACAATCAATACCCAAAAATAATGATTTTACAATGGAATTATTAATTAATGGGTTATGAAACCTCATTAGGGGATAATATATGATATTGAAATTTTTATTATTATTCATTTAGATATTTAAAATTATAATATATTTATTATAAAGCTGGTTATAATATGTACAAACAAATTCATGAATTAATTAATGGGATTTCCGTCTCATTTATTTTTTGTGAGAGACATGGGATCTTCACCACATGTTTCACTATATGGTTTATATTCTTCCCATTAATGTATTTTATGGTCAATATAATTTTATTAATTAAGATTTAAATTTCCATTTGATGGTATCTCTTACATTGGGCTTATGAGTCCAAAATTTTCAAACTGGAAAGAGATTTTTCCCCATATTTCTTTCATTAAGACATAAGTTATGTTATACACCACTCTTATTTTATTAGATGTATATACAATCCCTTTTAGATTCTATATAATGAATTTTTTTATATTCATGATAATATAAGATTCATTTAATTTTATTATTTCATGGGGATTACCATTTAATGTTTCTAAAGTGGTAAGAGTGATATATTACAACTCATAATTTATCAGAGTCATATAATCTTATGATTCCAATGATAAAATACTATAATCTACCTCCCGTGAAACAACTAAATTTTATTCTCCTATAGTTATTTTATGAAAATAATTTTTCCCTTAATCTTTCTCTCTATATAAACTAAATTATTATAATGAATGTTTTTAATAAAAATAATCTTTATTTCCCCTCTGATTAAAATACCTTTTAATTTTAAACACACCTTTTCTAAAAAAAACATCATAAATATTTTTAACATTATTAATGTAATATATTTAAGATATTTTTACCCATGTTTGACTTTTTTATAAAAAATTATTGAAATATAATTTTTTTTCAAATTAATTTCCATTTAGATTTTATATAAAATGTAAAATGAATATTTGTTTTAACATGAATATAAATAATGGTATTTTCAACCTTCATGAACTACAATTTTTTTAAATCTTTCATTATACGTTCCAATGTTTATTTTAAATGAAACAGATTTCTAAAATATTTGAGGAATTATTATTTTTGATTAGTGGTCCTCAAAATGTGAAGGATATTTTCCTCAAGAAATGTTTTAAAAGATTGTTAAAGCTTCCTTTACATAGTTATTTTTATATAAAAGGATTCTAATGTTGTTTTATATTTTAAAATGGTTTTTTGAAATTGGGAATATTGTATTGCCCGTGAAATGTTACAGGTGATCTTACAAAATCATTTTCCATTTAATATTATATCCTTTGATTTTAAATATACTTTATTAGGGATAAGATTGAATGATTCCATTTTTATACTTTATTTGGATGGTTAATTTTTATGTTGATGATTTGTTTATGAGTCAAACTTCTCTTGGGAAATACTATAGGGAATTAATGACATGTTTATAAAACCTTTTATCATTAAAGTGCTTATGATGTGATGTCATGATGAATGTATTATTATATTATTGCACATATAAGTAATATTTTCATTTGGATATTGGTGGGAATTATATTACCCTCCAATGCAGTGGGTAAATATTTATATCTCATCAAATAATTATTGTAAATAAGTTGATAAACATGATCAACTAGGAGAAATAGTTTTATCTTGATCCACTATGGGAAACCGTTGTGTCCTGATCCAATATAGGAAGCTAGTTAATCCTGATCCACTATAGGAAATGTGTGATGAGTTATAATCTACAATGATGATGTTATAGGAAGTTAACTTTGAGATATGAAGTTTTTTTCGTTATTTATGATTGTTCCACCCTTTTATGACATGATATTATGGTGAACAATTGACTTATAATTATTTATCACTCTTAATAATAATTATCTCCAAAATGATAATGATTTATGTCATGACTTATTTGTAGGATGTGTGATAGGTTTGGTACGTTCCTCGTAAGTTATCCTCATGATCAAACACCCTTACAATTTTCATATTATATCATAATATAATATATTGAAATCTATTATGTTTAAAGTTACTATGAATTTGAGCTCACCCTTCCTTATTTTCTATCCACTCATCTTGAATAAATTATTATATAGTTTATGAATAAGATTTTTATATTGTGAAAAGATATTCATTGGGGATAATTAAGGTCCTTCCATAAATTAAAATATTTTTTCTCTAGTATCCAAGGAACAAAACCTATATGGTCATTGGGAATATATTTTTTCAATGTAATGAATATTTATATATGAATATGTGATATTTATGTATGAAAGGATTTGTTTTTTATAGATTGTGTCCCAAATGACTGAATAGTTTATCAATATTTGTAAATTATATATATAATTTAATCTCAAATTCTATTGGAAATAATATAATGAACATAGTGAATGTGAATATTTTTCATTGATAAAAATACTCAATTATTCATTTTTTATATACAAAGAAAATGAGTAAAAATAATATTAAACTATGATTCTTAGTAAGGTTTATATATATAAGAAAATATCATTAGTGAATATAGATTAGTTAATATGGAATGATAAATTGTTGAATACACCTTTCATTTAATCAAAATACTGAGTATGGAGATTAATATTTCATGAGTAAATGAAGTCCAAATAATTACATTTAAATAATCACATGAGCTTATATAAGACACTAGTTTCTTATAAGTTATATATTCATAAATTTAAAATAAAACCCCTTATTTTATCCTTTCAATATCTCTTAGGGGAATATAGAAGGGTTGGGAAGAGTCTATGGATTGTTTACAGAATGAATGTCCGGTTTCTAGGGAAGCAAGTGGAGGCACATGATTAGTGCAAGGTTAGTAGAAACTATTTGTCTCAAATATGAAACCCAATAAAGAAGTAAATTTTTTTTATCTTTGTGAGGGATTCCAAATGGACTATAAAAAAGAAATTAAATTAAAAGTATGATGAGAATGATTAGTTCAATGTTTCTTTAACTGTTCTCCTAGTTTTGTGAGGGGGTGTGCCACATAGATGGTGGTGGAACATGGTTGAAAATGGTTTGGATAACTATGTATCAAAACTAAAAGACCGTTAAAACCATAAGAAATTATATTCTTTCACCTTAGTAATTTACTCTTACATCTTATTTTTCCACTCTCATTCATATAAGTTCCTCTAGTCGTGGAGCACTTCCTATTGTCCTTCTAATAGAAGTATTTGGATCTCCATTAACTGGGATTTTATTTAGCTTTCCTTCATCAGAATGTATATAAAAGGGCAATTCTACGATTCCTTTTGATAATTTTTTTTGTTTATCTCTTAATCTTCATCATTATCTCTATGTGAGATAATATGCCCTTTTTTTAGTGAATTTTTGTTTTTATTCAATTTGTCTCATTCCAACATGAGTTAATGAGTAATACTAGATGATAAATATTCTAACCATCCAAGGCAGGTTTTCTATGACTTTTTCTCAAATGTTTGGATTCATATTATTTCACCACCGTGACTCCCATTGGACCATTAATCTGTCACTTTGGAAATATGAAATTAATTATGTAGATTATTGTTCCTTAAATTAGATACCTAATTCACACCATATTTATCCAATGGAGGTTTTGTTTCTGTGCTCTAGCCACCACCTTGGGGTGTGTTTCTCTTAGGCCTATGGCATCTTGGTATTACACTTGAGTCATATTAAAAAAATGATGATTTGATTGGATTACATTGAAAATGTTTTAATCCTTGTCCAATAGAATTAGTTTTTTATTATATGAAACTGATTTATGAAATGAATTTGAAAAATGTATATGGTGAAATTCTGTATATTTGAATGTAATTTGACAATTATTAGGTCTCATTCATATCATATTGTGTTATGGAGATGATATTCCCCAAGTTAACATGAATAATGTTAAAGGACATTCCTTATTTCTCATCGGGTACATGTGAACATGATGTTAATTCTCTTTAGTTCCCAATTTATGGACATGATGTTCCTTACTATTTATTGGGAAGTTACAAAATTGAAATTCCATATTGTCTATTCTCAATTAATTGCAAATAACATTCCTTCTGTTTTAATTCAAATTTATGTATATAATGTTTCATATAGTTATACTGAATAAGATGAAATGGAATACAATATTTTTTATTACTATATATTGGAAAAAGCATTCCATATCCACTATTTTTGAATTTAATGACATTAAGATCTTTTCTATTTATAATGTTATAAATGATGAAAAAATCCATAATAGTATGAAGTTGTATCAGATTGGTGACATGCGAGGAAAATAAGATGACATGGGTTTTTTTCTAGATCATTTATTTCCTTATTGTAATTACATGAAAACTCTTTCATGTTATATTCATTGGCTTGATATTTTATTGATATCATTAGAGGTGGCCAACTATGGTTTACTGATTCCATGTTTGGGTCACCAAGTGATACCCGGAAAGGATTCATGGATATAGAATTGGACATGGTAAAGTTGTATGTTATGGATTCAGGATATTCTATACTAGGATAGAGCACGGGAGAAGAGGAATAATCTAGTTCTCATAATACTATTTGAGATTTATATTGGTTTTTTTTTATTATAGCATATACATGTTATTTTATTTTACCACATTTCACTTATATCCTCTATTCTTAAATATCATATTGACGTCAACAATTTTTTTATTAAACTTCATATAAAATCAGAATATTTATTTTTATCTGGGAACTTATGTCACGACCCGTCCCCCGGGGTCCGGGCTGTGACTACCCCAAGCCCACCTTATATAGGCCAGGGGCTGGCGACTAGCACCGAAAGACGTATTCTATAAAACCGAGAAGGAATTGCGTTTATAACCTGTAAACACATGCAACTAAGAACAAGTAAAAAGTAAAAAGTGGCAGACATACAAGCCCAATAGTAAAGGTACAAGTAAGAATAAAAAAGAATAAAACAGAAGAAAAAGGAAAGTAGCTACTGGGTTGTCCTCCGAGGTTCCTACCAGAAGGGTAGGTATAGATCACCTCCTCAGCACTCCACATCCACCCGTATCCTCTACATACCAACACGCTGTATGGTCCACCTCCGGGCCCCATCTAGTCCTGGCACCCTCTGCCACGATCAGCGATGTCCGTCTTCTGCACCAAAAACAACAAGGTGCGGGCATAACCCGTGCAGGCATGAGTATAACAATACTTAGTAGGGACCCCAAGACCCTCAAGGTCTCAGAAAATCCACAAAGGATAATCCAAAAATCATGAAGTCAATTGTAAACCCTACTTAGGTATATTTCCACACATATACCTAAGTTATCTAGTATACAAATCTCAATCAAAAGAGAACACAAGGTCCATCACAAAATCCCAAATCTCAACTGTTCCACAAGGAAAAGAAAACCACAGAGGTAAGTACCACATAGGTACGCTACATAGAAGAATACCACCAAGGTATTACCATGAAGTAAAGTACCACATAGGTACAAACTCACCTCACATGAGTTATAACTTAAGTATAGTAGTAGAGATGATTAGATGTAACTACTAATCATCTTACTCTATTAAGAGGCTCCGCTAGTGACCCACACAGGATCACTCGGTGTTGACCCAAATAGGATCGCTAGGTGGTGACTCACATAGGATTTCTCGGTGCTGACCCACATAGGATTTCTCTGTGTTGACCCACACAGGATAACTCAGTGCTGACCCACACAGGATCGCTCGGTGCTGACCCAAACAGGATCGCTCCGTGCTGACCCACACATGATCGCTTGGTACTGACCCACATATGATCGCTCAATGCTTACCCACACAGGATACCTAGGTGATGACCCACACAGGATCACACGGTGGTTACCCACATAGGATCGCTCGGTGCTGACCCACATAGGATCGCTAGGTGCTGACCCACATAGAATCTCTATTCATTCTTCACGTCACAACAAACTACTGGGTTCATGCACTAAGATTGATCGTCTCTGGGAGGGTCCTCTCCTCATTCCACTGGTCAATACTCCAACTGTCATGAATTCTCATGATGAATTATCAAAAAGTACCAAAATGCCATAGTCGTCTCAACGTAATAGACAGTGCGTCAATCAGATGCCCAGTCTAGGAGTTATTAGCCTTTTAGTCCCGATGGCCTGGTTAGATTGGTGCTCAAACCAACCCGACCTTACTCCAACATTATCTAAAACTATAATGGGGTATACTCAAAGGGACCATCTCGCTCCATGGTTTCCAGCGCAGCTGACAGTTCTTCAAACAGATGCCCAGTGCCAAAGTTATGGCCAATAGAGCGAAAAGTTCGAAGTTGGCACGAGTTTGGTCTGACCCTGTCAGACTGACCCGGCCTGACACGGCCTACTGGGTCTGGTCCGGCTAGCTTGGTTTGGCCTGGACCACTGGACCCAGCCTGATCTGGGTAGAGTGGAGGCCATGAGGGCGGCGTGCGTCCGCGGAGGCCGCGAGGCCCTGTGGGGCCACAGGGGCCATGGGGCGGAGAGGCCATGGGGTGGTGAGGCTGTAGGGTGGTGAGGCCACGAGGACCTTGGAGGCCACACGGTCCGTGGTGGCTGTGAGGGCTCTGCGAGGCCGTGGGGGCCGCGATGTGGCATGGATACAAAATGGTGGAGGTTGTGGGGGCCGCGGAGGGCCATGAGGTGGTGAGGCCGTAGGAGCTACGTTGTCGTGGGACAGTAGAGGCCGCAAGGGGCCGCATAGGGCTGCGGGGCGGCGAGGCCACGAGATAGTGGACGTCGCGGGGCGGTGGTCTTCTGTGGCTGACCGTGCGGCTTGGTCGTGCGTCGTGCCTTTACTGGTGGCCGGCTTGACCGGCTGCCCTCCGTTTGCCTCCTTTTTTGTGGTCGGACGTGGTGCCATCCATGGTTTTTGTGTTCCACCGGTGCCAAATTCTGGCACTGGTCTCCGTCACCATCACAAAGAACAAACAAAATAACCATATGGTTTTCATAGGGGTCATGCCATGTTTTTTTGGCCCATACCCTCCGTATTAGGGTGGTAGAAAGTGGCTCAAGGGGAATAATTCAATGTGAGAGGAAAATTAACATTTATAAATTATAAAACACACCCCTTCCTCATTCATTCATTGATGTCGATGATGAGTGAATTACAATCATCAATTGAAGACGTACCACGTTGGAGGAAGTCCCGAGGAAGAATTCAAAGTCGTGCATCGACGTTTGTCTTCAGAGGAGTGTTCTTTATCGGAGAATATGAATTCCTCCAATGTTCTCTCCCCATTTCCTATTTCCAAAACTTCCACCAATTCCACCCAAAAAGAAAAGGAATCCAATATGATATGTTTCTCCAATTTAATTGCAGGCAGAAATTAAATTGTCATCATAAATATATTGAGGTTGGCATACAAAATAATGGGGAAACATAAAGTTCACCTCCTTTATTAAAGAGGGAGTTCAAGAGGTTTCTCACATTATGAGGGTTCGAGTTGTCCCCACACATAAATACAAATTGGGGGTTTTAGGTTTGGTGGTCCCCACCTCCATAACAACTCATTGGAGTTTTAGTTTTGGTGGTCCCCAACTCTTAACATCCACATGGGAGTTTCAAATGAAAATAAAATGTTACAAAATTTTATTTTATTTTATTCTTTCATGAATAAGTGAAAAACTAACTTCCACCCTCAACCTACTATGGTTGAAGGAAAGGGCTTATTAAGCGACTACTGGTGCTGCGAGTTCAATGGTGCCCTTGGATTTCAATTCCAATCACCAGTTCAAAAGTTAGAAAAACTCACTCTCATGTTTACTGAACGTACTCGAAGAAATGTTCAGAAATTCATTCCGAGAACTCCGGGTCTCAGAATCACGTGCCATCAATTTTCAGGGACTCGTAAAATTCCCATTTAATAAAAAAATTCCATGGAATTTTAGGTCTTTATATTCTCCCAACTTCAGGGCTTTATGTCCCCATAGTCCACAACTCAAAACTTGCAAAAACAAGTAGGGGTACTGAGAAGGAATCTGAGTCTCCTGCTCCCATGTGCTCTCCTGGAAGTTCCCATGCTGGCAATGAATGCACACCAGAGGTATAGACCACCCATGAAGGACCCACTCATGTCGATCCTCAATATCTACTGGAACCTCTGTAAAAGTCCCCCCCATCTTCGATGTCCAGCTCTCCATAGTCGATGATGTGGGAAGGGTCGTGCACATATCTCTTCAGCTGGGTTACATGGAAGACATCATGCACCCGGTGCAACTGAGGTGGAAGTAGTAAGTGGTAAGATACCTCAAAAACTCTACTGAGGGACTAGAAGGTTATGATGAACCCCAGAGATAACTTTCCTCCTTGACCAAATCTCTACAAACCTCATCGAGGTGAGACCCATAGAAATACGTGGTCGCCATCCTCGAACTCCATAGGTCTCTATCTCCTGTCGGCATAATACTTTGCCTACTTTGTGAATTCTTCACCAACTTCTATATGATCTTCACTTTCTCTATGGTAGCCCATACCATCTCTGGTCCCACTAGTGCTGACTCCCCTGGGTCAGTCCATCATAGAGGTTATCTAAAAGGTCGCCTATACAATGCCTCAAAAGGTTCCATACCAATGGTGGAGTAATAATTGTTGTTATATGAAAAATCCACCAAAAGAAAGTGATCCTATTATCTATGACCAAATTTGAGGATGCAATAACGTAGCATGTCCTTGAGAGTTTGATTGGTCCTCTCAGTCTGGACATCCGTATTAGGATGGAAGGCGGTCCTCAATCGAAGTTGCATCCTAAAAGCCTCCTGCAACCCCTTCCATAGCTGTGAAGTAAGATTTCCTCACGATTGGAGACAATAATTAAGAGTACTCTATATAGCTGCACAATCTCCTGCACATAGAGGCGTCCCAATCACTCAATAGAAACCAGATCTCTATTTAGAAGGAGGTTGGTCGACTGGGTGACTTAGTTGATAATCACCCAGATAGAGTCATGACCTCTGGATTTACGTGGATTTCCTGTCATTATGTCCATGGATATCCCATCCCACTTATACTCTGGGACATTGAAAGGATGAAGAAAGCCCGCCGGTACCTGATGCCCCATCTTCAATTTCTAACAAGTGAGGTACCAAGAGAAAAACTCCACAGCTTCTTTCTTCATTCCCGACTACTAGTTTTGTCATTGGAGATCCTGGTACATTTTTTCCACATCTGGATGTACCAATAGAGTGGATGTGTGGAACTCTATCAACACTTCCTCTTGAAGTGACACTTGTACAATGGTACATCCCTTGAAGAGGATGACGTGCTACCCACATTCTGAAAATCCATCATTTGCATGTATTATGGATATATCAGTACATCATGTCTTGCAATTAGTGTCCCCACATTGTGCCTCCCAAACTCACTGAAGAAGTGGTGGAGTGATTTTAAGAGACTGAAGAAAAGATGCTTTATCTCGATTCACAAAGGATATATACAAAGCGGCCAACTGCTCCATCATCTCACCTAGCAGCTTTATACCGGATCTCTACCTGAGTGCATCTGCTACCACATTCCCTTTCCCAGATGTATAGACCATCTCGAAGTCATATTCCTGGAGGAACTCAAGCCAACACTGGTATCCCATGTTTAGGTCCTTCAGAGAGAATATATACCTGAGACACTAGTGATCATAGTAGACTGTAAAGCATTTTTCCATCAAGTAATGTCGCCACATCTTTAAGGAGAAAACCAATGCTGATAACTCCAGTTCATAGTTAGCGTAGTCCAATTCATGTTGTCTCAACTATCTAGAACCATATGAGATCACTTCTCACTTCTACATCAGGGCATATCCCAGCTTGGTCACTTATGAGTCAAAGTAGACTACATTCCCAACACCCTCCTCTGGTAGCCTCAAGGTAGGGGCACTAGTCAGCCTCTACCTCAGCTCCTGAATACTTAGATGGAAACTCTCCAACCACACAAATGGTTTCCCTTTATTATTCAACCATGGTAGTGGTGGTACAAATCTATAGAAATCTGGGACAAATATTCAGTAGTATCTGGAAAAAACCACGAAACTCCGTACATTTGTCACACTCCTTGGTGGATCCCAAGCATGTAAAGACCTGAAGCTTGACGTACATGGACAATACATTAATTTTTCTGAATACTTAATAAATAACAAACAAAAACCAAAACTCAAGGATCTTAATAGAATAGTGTCTTTGGAAACATTTAATATAAACTTCTAATCAACTTGAAAGATCTTTAACAACTCCCATAACGATATTACCCTTTTTGTTTCCTTACCTAAAACCATTATTTATTTACTAGGGAAAATAAAACATAAAAAGGGTGAGCTAAAATTCTTATTAATGGAAAACTTAGAGAACATAAAACAATCCATAAACATTTGAAAGTAAAAACTTGAACATGAAATTTAAACATCAAAATCTTGAGCAAAGACAGAAATCGTGGAAGTACGTAAGGAATATATCATAATGGAACATCAACCATGATAAAATATAATGGGAATAAAACACGTAATTGTGGAAACCATTCAGTACATGTTATGATTCCCATAGTATCCAAGGCATTGCTGCCAAGACCATCTTTGTGGACAAAGTCCCTTTCTAAATCGAGTTCACTCCTCGATTCAGTCCTGTAACAATGAACCAGATTAACATACCGTTCGAGCCATGTCTATCTCATGACATATAAATCATTACCCAATTAATTGGAGGGAGATATAGGTCCCACCCATATCATAATGAAATCATTCTTACTTGTGCCACAACACAACCAAAAATCATTCATCAGAACCCAAAGAACAAATTGGATTTCATAAACATCATTCCATCGTAACATAATCTATATAAAACAAATGGATATCATTTCATCATAAGAAAAGTGAAACCATATAAATCATAGAGACATTATACTTGAAACACACACATATGAAATAAGGTCATCTTAGATGGAAAATGGTTTTGATAAACCACTTGAAATGGATTCTTAAAGAAAATATCCTTTCTTCTTGAAAATCATTTTTTTTTACAAAATGCCATGCAATTTTAAAAGAAAGGGATTTTTTGGAAAATAGTCATGAAATATTTTGGAGGAAGATTCGTGAAAAAAAGTCTTTATAAAACCTTAAAAATCCTTTCATGCTGAATAAGTTAAAAGAACATTCTTCTCGTACTTTTTTCGGAAAAGTCAAAAATTACATCATATGGTAAACAAAAAAAACATTCCTTACATGCCATGTAGTAAAAGTAAAAATAGGTAAAAAGGAAATTAAACATACATAAGGACACTTTTAGAAAACATGGACATGGATGATAATAATAAGCCCAGTAAATACTTCCTTATAAGCAATCTCGGATAAAAATGAGATTTGCAAAATTATCCCTTACCTTAGGTCCGATATGCTTCGTATGGATCTGAACCTCCTGTATAATGATTTAAACAATTTCATTGACTTATTACATAATCATATTTATTATTATGATATCATATATGTTTCACTTATGACTTTATATTACCTGTTCTTTTGTAAATTCTAGGTTAAAGCAGCATTTTGGGTAAAATCATTTCATTTATCGTATGTGTTTCGACTTTTCGTTCTTTATATTATTACTTATATCCTGATTTACATAATTCCAGAATGTAAAACATGATTTATATATAATATATATTCATCATATACATATATATTATAGATCGATAAAAGGAATGAAATACACAGTTCATATAGATGGTAGGTCGTACGTACGCATGAACGCTGTTTTCGTTTCCTTATTGAATTGAGTGAAACTAAATATATTACATACATATATATATACATAAATCCAGTAGAATTATTATGTCATATACTTCATTATTATTCATTATATAAACTTTATAATCATTCATGTATGGTTAACATGGAGAATGAATCTCATCACGTCCTGGAGATGGTAATCTGTACGTACGCACGAGCGATGATATCGTTCCCATAATTATTGAATAGAATTAGGGTGGATGGTATAATATATAAGAATTAGTATGATGTTATAATAAAAATATATTTTTATTATTTACACCATTATACCCATCCATGTAAGGTGTTGGTGGAAAAACATATTACCCCACGGCGTGGAGACGGTATTCCATACGAACGCTCGCGCGGTGATTTCGTTTTCCATAGGATGGATAGATGGTGAAATAATGTTTTTTCATACTCATAATAACATATAAGTATATTAGTGATACTTATGTAATTACTTCATAATGAAACAACTAAAGAATAATAAGTAGAATAAGAAATAAATTTGAAAGAATCGGTAACGGACATTACCTCTTCTTTGAAGCGCCTCTTTGAGACCTCCTCTTAGGGCACTAAAATTTGTATTTTAAGAATACCATGACCTCTAGGATGTTTCTAGGGAAGTGGGAAAGTGAAATGGTTAGGGTTTGGCCGAGATTTAATGCTCAAATTGGTGTGAGGAGGAGAGGGAGGAGGTTCCCTTTTATAAGGGAGGAGAGGGGCACCTTTGGAAATATAAGAAATATTAGTTTATATTAAATCCCAACCCCACCTAAAAACTTACAAAATGACTCATATCCAAATATTAGATGAGATAGGGTTGTAATATCATCATCCAATAAAATTTAGACATGTTATGAATTTATTTTAATCATTATCAACTTGATTTATCCGTATTTATCAATTTAATTTTATTTGTGGTAATAATATTCTAAATTTTAAATTATTATAAATCATTACATAAGTGTTATGAATTTTACATAGTTGGACACTTTAAGACATTTTTGACCATATAAATTTAAATTTATAATTTTTAAATATTTTTTGTGATTTTTAAACAATTTTATAATATGATAGTTTTATAAAATAACAATAGTGTCAATTTTGACACTTTTCATTTATTTGAATTTAAATAAACAATATACAAGAGATATGTTTGAACTAAAATCTTTAATAGATTCATAACATGTAATATTTATCTATAAAATTAGTGGAGAACATTAAATAGTTCATATAATATTTATTTTAGTATTTTTAAAACCATTTATTTTATATTTCTCTTAATAAAATAATTTCAACATCACTATTATGTCTCCTTTAATGATAATTATTTAATCCCTAGAAATTCTAAATAAATTCATAGGATGTAGACAATTTGATTAGATTTCTGGAGACTATTAAATTTCGAAGTTTCATTAATTTTATGACTAAATTAAATTCATTATACATATAATATTTAAGAAAGTGACATGTTGTCACTTTCTTTGGTTTTAATAATAATTAAATTATTTTCATGGAAAAAATTCCATTAAATGAATCTAATCCAACCCTGAGGTGATATGGGTCGACTTTTAGTCATCCAATTGGATTTTAGCAGGTGTTAGGATAATTTTATAATCTTATATTTACCCTTAATTACCCGATTTACCTTTAACTATGGTAAATAAAAATCACCTTAGTTACTATTCATAATGCCCAAAAATAAAAAGTATCTTATTAACATAATATTGACCCACTGATTAAAAATATGGAATCCATTTTTCCAAATTCAATACAAAAAAGTTGCAGAAATTAAATTAAAATTAATCTCATTGTAGAATGAAAACGGGGTTTTTTTTAAACATTGCAAAAGACTGAATTGATTTAACCTACGAATTCAAGGTAAAATCAATGATAATGACATAAATTATATTAAATAGTCAAAATATATTCTATTTATACTTTAAAACCATTAATTATTATAATTTAAACATATAAATTATTACGATGAAAAAATTTGTTTTAAATTAAAATATAGCCTGTTTTTATTATTCATTAAAATATGAAAGTTATCAGAAAAATATCAAAAATTTATCCAAAATAAATTTTTATATCCTGATTGAAAATAAGAAGTTTATTTTGTAAAATTGAACTTATAAAATTGTCAAAAACTAGATTTAAAGTGTGTATTCCATCAAAAGGAGGAAAACTGCATTTTTTGAAAAATACTAATTTTACCTGAAAAAATTATTTTGTTCATATACCATGTTCTAAAAAATTTGTAAGATGAATAATAATGTTATAAAATTCAAAATTTAGTTAATAAATTTCATAACAGCTAGTTCATAATAATATTATAATAATATATCGTTGTTTAGTAAAACCCAGTATTGCGTACAACACACGCTATCGAGGAAGGTCGTGATTGCGTGTAATTCAATCCAAGTCAGGGTTTTGTGTAGTGAACGACTCCTTTGTTGTTTCATATAAAAAAATCCAACCATACTTCATTAATACATTGAATATATATATATATATACTCAATGTTGTGTAGAATAACTACTATCAAACAAACTTGAAATAGTGTGTAACATGATCCAAGATTTGTGTTGCGTATACTGCAAGCTAATACGGTGTTTGCGTATAGTGAAAGATAATCTTGGTATAGAATACAATAGAAGATATGAAATAAATTAAAAAGAATATATCTTATAAAATCTCTGGTTGTTACATTATACCCCCTTAAAATGAATTTCTCCCTCAAAATTCGTCAGGGTTATAAATTGTTTACTATTCATAGAAACCCACATTGTAAAAAGGAATACTAAAACATAATTTTAAAAACTAAAGTATGAAATGTAATGATTACCCCAAGTAACTCATCACTGGGTTTCCATATAGGATAACATAGGTGAAAATATGGATATGGAAGGAAAATCTAACCATCAAGTTCTAATGGAGAGTGGTAGAGAACATTACTATGAAAAAGCCATCAATCACAAAGCTATAAATTTGTGATGATCTAAGGTACCATCTGATTCATCAGATATAAGAGCACTAGGACAACATTTTTGGTTTTCAATATCATTTCCCTAAAGTTGAAAATTTTGAATTAGAAGAAATACTTTCTTGATTTTGGAATAATCTCGCTTTTGTTCATGCTTTGAACAATTTCCACTTCATCTCTTAAACAAATGAAGTTGAATTTGTTATTCGTGAATTGTTAGCAGATCATGTGATAGAATGATGGGTTATTCCATCTGTCTTAATCAAAACATTAGCAATAGTTATATACATAAGTCCATCTATCATATATCATTCCAAAAATGGACTTATAATTTATCTATCATACCACTTAATAAAATAAAACTATTTTATACTAACCAAGGACTTCCTATAGGCCAGTGGTAGGAGATAAAGTCCAATCTCACTTCAGTTGTGGGTTCGATTCCCACAGCCTTGTCTGACGCGATGGGTTGTCGCCCGTCCTGTAGGTTTTCCTTTTTCTAAAACTACATTACTATAAAATCCCATCAATAATATCGAAAAAAGTTATATCCTTAAACAATACTAACTTATGTCCAACATAATCCATTCCAATCTTTAGGCTTATCTAAAATACTTAGTCCAAGCTCATAGTATAAAGAAAACAATTACTAGTAAGGTTATCTACCAAGAATGTGAATACAAGCATTTATCCCAAATATATCATAAGATATATCTTGTTGGTTACATTCTAAACACATGAATACCTTAATCATATATTCTCTTGAAACATAAATTACCATAGAACCTAAAAACATGAATAATGTCAAAAGGTAACTCTTTCCGCATACCAAAATCCCAATAAATCTATATAATCAAACCATAATATCACTCAGCCCTTATATCAATCATGAGGTCATGAATACAATCAAACGTCTCATTATCTTCTTATCCCTTAATTATGTACATATCATCTACTTTCCAAAACTATCTGAATAACCTTCCATGGTTACCAGTACCATTCAACATATACTTTCAAATACTTTATAAAAAACAATAGTGTAACAATAATTAGATGATTCTTTATTCCATAGTACCATACATTATTCTTTATAAACATACAATCATTCCACTAACTTCTTAAACCACTAAATGAGCTTCATCATTTCTTTCATCTCATATTTCATTTGTAGTCTCGTCATCATCATCCACAAAAATACTACTCATATGACCATGTTGATTCTCTTTGTGAGATTTTCCCTTAGGTAATTGGTTTGCATAATGCCCATACATTCCACATTTAAAACATCTAATCATTTTTTATGTCATAGCAATACCATTATCCTTGTCCATGGTGTTAACTGAACCTTTTCCTTTGCACTTACTGGCTT
The DNA here is from genome assembly GCA_963277665.1 of Viscum album. Lineage (NCBI taxonomy): Eukaryota > Viridiplantae > Streptophyta > Magnoliopsida > Santalales > Viscaceae > Viscum > Viscum album. The sequence goes on from OY728133.1 coordinate 1,194,542,557, forward strand.
TGTGTCCTTCTTTTCCACACCCAATGAATCTTCCAGTTCCTTTAAAACAATCTCCCCGATGCCTCTTCCCACATGATTTACATGAGAGAAATTGAACTTTCTTTCCTATATGATCATCATGAAACTCTATCTTTCTCTTATTATCTGAGTTAGGAAACTTACCAAAGTTGATATTGTTGATCATATTATGAGATTGCTAATTAGGCTTAACAATGATGTTTGGACTTCCAAATCCCATTTCATTTGGTTTCTCATGAAGAATATCATTCCATTTCCCGTCATATCCTCTATTATCGTGAATCTTCCGGTTTCCAGCCATTTTCTAAAACCCAAAAAGAATAGTGTGAGAGAAAAAAATCATGCTAGGGGAAATAACATAGTAAAGTGGGAGTAACATCAATATCTAACATCTTAGGTTAAATTCTAAGATAATTTCCATAGTTCTAGGACTATATCCTATACATATACTTATCCTCAGGGACATCCCTAGACATACCATAGAAATATCTCTAGGGATCTCACTAATGTTTTTGCATCCATGTTTCTAAAGGTTGACTAAACCTTTCCTCTGATACCAACTTTAGAGACCCGAAGCTTGACGTACACGGACAATACATTACTTTTGAGGAATACATAATACATTATAAAAAAACCAAAACACAAGGATTTTAATAGTTTAGTGTCTTTGGAAACATGGAATATAAACTTCTAATCATGTTGAAAGATCTTCACCAACAACCATAAAGATCTTACCCTTTTTGTTTCTTTGCCTAAAACATTTCTTTATTTCCTAGGGAAAATAAAACATAAAAATGGCGAGCTCAAATTCTCAGTAAGGAAAAACATAGAGAACATAAAACAATCCATAAACATTTGAAAGCAAAAAACTTGAATATGAAATTTAAACATCAAAATCTTGAGCAAAGACATAAATCGTGGAAGTAAGTAAGGCATATATCATAGTGGAACATAAACCATGATAAAATATAATGGGAATAAAACATGTAATTGTGGAAACCATTCACCACATGTTATGATTCCCAAAGTAGCCAAGGCATTGCTTCCAAGACCATCTTAGTGGAAAAAGTCTCTTTCTGAATCGATTTCACTCCTCGCTTCAGTCCTATAACATTGAACCAGATTAACATACCGTTCCAGCCATGTCTATCTAATGAGATATAAATCTTTACACAATTCATTGGAGGGAGATATAGTTCTCACCCATCTCATAATTAAATCATTCCTACTTGTGCCACAATATAAACAAAAATCATTCATTATAACCCAAAGAATAAATTGGATTTCATAAACATCATTCCATCATAACATAATCCATATAAAAGAAATGGATTTAATTTCATCATAAGAAAAGTGAAACCATATAAATCATAGAGACACTATACTTGAAACATAAACATATGAAACAATGTCATCTTATATGGAAAACGGTTTTGATAAAGCACTTAAAATGAATTCTAGAGGAAAATATCCTTTCTTCTTGAAAATCATTTTCTTTTCACAAAATGCCATGAAATTTTAATATAAAGTGATTTTGTGTAAAATAGTCATGAAATATTTTGGAGGATGCTTCGTGAAAACAAGTCTTTAGAAAACCTTAAAAATCCTTTCATGTCGTATAAGTTAAAAAAACATTCTTCTCGTACTTTTTCGGGAAAAGTCAAAAAGTACATCATATGGTAAACAAAAAAAGATTCCTTACATACCATGTAGTAAAAGTAAAAATGGGTAACAAGGAAATTAAACATACATAAGGAAACTTTTAGAAAACATGGACATGGATGATAACAATAACCCCAGTAAATACTTACGTATAAGCAATCTCGAATAAAAATGAGATTTGAAAAATTATCCCTTTCCTTAGGTCTGATATGCTTCGTATGGATCCGATCCTCATGTATAATGATTTAAATAATGTCATTGAATTATTAAATAATCATATTCATTATTATGATATCATATATGTTTCACTTATGAATTTATATTACCCGTTCTTTTGTAAATTCCATGTTAAAGCAGCGTTTTTGGTAAAATCATTTCATTTATCGTATGTGTTTCGACTTTTCATTCATGATATTATTACTTATATCCTAATTTAAATAATTCCAGAATGTAAAAAATGATTTATATATAATATATATTCATCATATACATATATATTATAGATCGATAAAAGTAATGAAATACACCGTTCATGGAGACGGTAGGCTATAGGTACGAATGAACGCTGTTTTCGTTTCCTTATTGAATTGAGTGAAACTAAATAGATGACATAAATATATATATACAAAAATCCAGTAGAAATATTATATCATATATTTCATTATTATTCATTATATAAACTTTATAATAATTCATGTACGGTTAACATGGAGAATGAATCTCATCACATCATGGAGACGGTAATCCGTACGTACGCACGAGCGATGATATCGTTCCCATAATTATTGAATAGAATTTGGGTGGATAGTATAATATATCATATTTATTATGATGTTATAATAACCATATATAGTTATTATTTACACCATTATACCCATCCAAGTAAGGTTCTGGTAGAAAAACAGATTAAACCACGGCGTGGAGACGGTATTCTGTACGTACGCACACACGGTGATTTCATTTTCCATAGGATGGATAGATGGTGAAATATGGATGTTTCATATTTATAATAACATATCCGTATATTAGTGATACTGATGTTATTACTTCATAATGAAATAACTAAAGAAGAATAAGTAGAAGAAGAAATAAAGTTTAAAGAATCGGTAACAGACATTACCTCTTCTTTGAAGCGCCTCTTTGAGACGTCCTTTTAAGGCACTAAAATTGGACTTTGAAGAACACCATGACCACTAGGATATTTCTAGGGAAGTGGGGAAGTGAAATGGTCAGGGGTTGGACGAACTTTAAGGCTAAAATTGGTGTGAGGAGGAGAGGGAGGAGGTTCCCTTTTATAAGGGAGGAGAGGGGCACCTTTGGAAATATAAGAAATATTAGTTTATATTAAATCCCAACCCCACCAAAACACATCCAAAATGACTCATATCCAAATATTAGATGAGCTAGGGTTGTAATATCATCAAAAAATAAAATTATACATGTTAAGAATTTATTTTAAACATTATCAACTTGATTTATTCTTATTTATCAATTTAATTTTATTTGCGGTAATAATATTCTAAATTTTAAATTATTATAAATAATTACATATGTGTTGTTAATTTTCCATATTTTGACACTTTATGACATTTTTGACCATAAAAAATTTAAATTTATAATTTTTAAATATTTTTTGTGATTTTTGAACAATTTTATAATATGTTAGTTTTATAAAATAACAATAGTGTCAATTTTGACTCTATTCATTTATTTGAATTTAAATAAACAATATACAGAAGATATGTTCGAAATAAAATATTTAATAGATTCATAACATGTCATATTTACCTAGAAAATTATCTGAGCACATTAAATAGTTCATATAATATTTATTTTAATATTTTTAAACCATTTATTTGATATTTCTCTTAATAATATAATTTCAACATCACTATTATGTCTCATTTAATGATAATTATTTAATACCTAAAAATTATAAATAAATTCATATGATGTAGATAATTTTATTGATGTTCGGGATACTATTCATGTTCGATGTTTCATTAAGTTTATCACTAAATTAATATTATTATACTTATAATATTTAAGAAAGTGACATGTTGTCACTTTCTTTGGTTTTAATAATAATTAAATTATTTTCATTGAAAAAATTCAATTAAATGAATCTAATCAGACCCTTAGGTGATATGGGTCGACTTTTAGTCATCCAATAGGATTTTGGAAGGTGTTGGGGTACTTTTATAATCTTATATTTACCCTTAATTATCCAATTTACCTTTAACTATGGTAAATAAAATTTACCGTAGTTACTATTCATAATCCCCAAAAATAAAAAGTAGCTTATTAACATAATTTGGACCCAGTGATTAAAAATATGGAATCCATTTTTCCAAATTGAAAACACAAAAGTTGCAGAAATTAAAATAAAAATAATCTCGTTGTCGAAAGAAAACGGGTTTTTGTTTAAAACATTGCAAAAGACTGAATTAATTTAACCTACAAATTCAAGGTAAAATCAATGATAATGACATACATTATATTAAATGGAAAAAATATATTCTATTTGTACTTTAAAACCATTAATTATTATAATTTAACCATATAAATTATTACGATGAAAAAGTTGTTTTTAATTAAAATATAGCGTGTTTTTACTATTCATTAAAATATGAAATTTATCAAAAAAATATCAAAACTTTATACAATGTAAATTTTTATATCCTGATTCAAAAAAAGAAGTTTATTTTGTAAAATTGTACTTATAAACATTTCAAAAACTAGATTTAAAGTTGGTGGTCCATCAAAAGGCGGCAAAACTGATTTTTTTTTAAAATACTTATTTTACTCGAAAAATTTATTTTGTTCTTATACCGTGATCTAGAAAATGTGTAAGATGAATAATAATGTTATAAAATTCAAAATATAGTTAATACTATTCAAAACGGCTAGTTCATAATAATATTATAATAATATATCGTTGTTTAGTAAAACCCGGTATTGCATACAACACACGCTATCGAGGAAGGTCGCGATTGCGTGTAATGCAAGAGAAGTCAAGGTTTCGTGTTGTGCACGACTCATTTTTTATTGAGTATAACAAAATCCAACCATATTTCATTAATTAATTGAATATATTTATATATAGTCAATGTTCCATAGAATAACTACTATAAAAAAAACTTGAAATTGTGTGTAACACAATCCAAGATTAGTGTTGCGTATACTGCAAGCTAATACAGTGTTGCGTAGAGCGCAAGAAAATCTTGGTATAGTGTACAACATGAGATATGAAGGAAACTAAAAAGAATATATCTTATAAAATCATGTGTTGTTACAAAGCAATTACCACCCCAATCTTCACTGGATCCACTACAACTCTAGCCTCTAAGATGACATGTCCCATAAAGTGTACCTCTCGGATCCAGAATTGGAACTTCGAGAGATTACCATAAAGTTGGTGTTATCAGATTTTATCCAGTACTACATGCAAATTGTAGGAATTCTCCTCCTCAGTAGTAGAGTAGATCAAAATGTCGTCGATGAGGACTACTACAAAGCGATCAAGGTATGGCGGAAAAATCCAGTTCATGAGTCCTATAAACACTGCTGAAGCATTGGTCACACAAAACAGCATGAACAAAAACTCGTAATGTCCATAATGACACCTGAATGTCATCTTCTATACATCATTGTCACATACTCTGAGCTAGTGATAGCCAGATCTGAGGTCTATCTTCGGGAACCACTGTTCTCCCTTCTGTTAATCAAAGAGATCATCAATACTTTGGAGTGGGTACTTGTTCTTCACGGTCACCTAGTTTAAGCACTGATAATAAACAAAAAGCCTCAGGATCCCATCTGTCTTCTTGGAGAACAAAATCAGGGCTACCCAAGGTGAAACACTGGGCCGAATGAATCCCTTCCCCTGCAAGTCCTTTAACTGTACCCACATCTCACGAATCTTTGCAGGAGCCATCTGATATGCTTGTGTAGATATCAGTGTCATCCCAGGGTACAAGTCAATGTAAAAGTCCACCTCTCTGCAAGAAGGTAGACATAGAACATCATCCGGGAAGACATCCGCGTATTGGTCTACCACTAAAGGATAGCTCAGACTCCACATCAACTGCACCGAGTATAAGGCTGGCCAACTAATGAGTGATTGGTTGCACCCTCCTCCGGGTAAGTCCATCCTCTACTGTAAAGGATCCTTTCTCGCTGGTGAATGTACACCTGGTCCCATCCATGTGGACAATCCACACTTTTCCCCTAATACATTCAATCTGAGCATGGACTGTAGATAACATGGTCACCTCCATGCAGTGACTACCACAAGCCCGCCTTCCATAGGACAAGGGTTGGAGACTAGCACCGAATGGTGTATTCCCTAAAACTGGGAAGGCCTTGCTTTTATAACTTGTAATCACACACATACAAACACACAGAAAGATACAAACACAAGTCAACCGTATTGAAAAAAGAGTTCTGAAAGTAAAAAGGGTCCATAATACATGCCCAACAGTAAAGGTACAAATACAATTGAAAAACAATACAACTGACGAAAAAAAGGAAATAAGTTATTTGGTCATCCTTTGAGGTTCCTACCTGAAGGGTAGGTACAGATCACCTCCTTATCACTCCACATCATCTTGTCTCCTCTGCACATCTACACGCTGTATGGTCCACCTCGGGGGCCCGTCTAGTCCTGGCACCCTCATCCTCGATCAGTGTTGTACGTCATCTTCTCCAAACATAACATGGTGTAGGCATACCCCATGTAGGGGTGAGTATAATGATACTTAGTAGGGACCCTGAGACCCTCAAGGTCTCACAAAATCCACAGAGGATAAACCACAAAGCATTAAGTCAACTTTCATCCCTACATAGGTATATTCCTTTATATACACCAAAGTTATCAAGTATACCAATCTCAATCAAGTGGAAACATAGGGTCAAACCCAATAGCCCAAATATCAACAAAAACATGAATGAAGAACATCAAACCCTAAACCCTCTCACAATTGATTATTCCCAAACCCATAAAAGAAATCATCCGTGGATCAACTAGTCATAGAGTTAGTCCATATTATTTGTTTTAGAAGGGACGAACATGGGAATCAATAATCACACATAATTAAACCCCTACCTCAGATATTTGATAACAGAGGTCATGAAACAAAATATGATTTCATTGGGGATAGGCAGACATCAGTGACGTCAGAATTTCCTTAATCGTCGGTTCATTATCATTGAAGATGTTCTTCGTCGATGTGATCATTCTTCGTGGGGGAGTTCATTCTTCGTTAGAGAAAAATAATCTTCTAAAAGGTTCTCCTCTCCCAATTCCACCCAAAACGTGGAAATACACCCCCTGTTAATTTATGTTTATCAAATTAAAAGTTTCGCACAATTCATTGTCGGCACAGTAAATTGTACCATAATGCCATAATTAATTGGCTCCAATTAATGGGAGGAATGGATTAATGGGGATTTGAGAGGTTTATCCCCCATTAAGAGAGGTCGGGTGGTCCCTTCCCCGAAATTCAAAATTGGGGTTAGTTCAGGTGGTTCCCACCTGTAAACATCCACATGGGAGGTTTAGGCTCGGGTGGTACCCACCACCATAATCCATGATGAGGGGTTTCAAAAAAAATAATAACATTTTAATTTATTTCATTCTTTCTCGAAAAACAGAAAAACTGTTTTCACATTTGACCAACTGTCATCGAGGTGAGGTCTCTTTAAGAAAATATAGGTGCTACTAGTTCAACGGTGCCCTCGTATTTCAATTTTGAGCATCAGTTCAAAATTTACAAAAACCTACTTGCACATTTACGGAACGTACCAAAAAAAAGTTCAGAAATTCATTCCGGGCACTCAGGGCCTCAGAATCACATGCCATCAATTTTTTCGGACTCATAAAATTCTCATTTAATAAAAAAATACATGGAATTTATGGGTCTTTACAGTAATTAATTCCGAGCACTCTAGTCCTCAGGATCAAGCGCCGTCAATTTTCATGGACTCATACAATTCCAATTTAATAAAAAAAAAATCATGGAATTTCTGGGTCATTGCAGCTTACCTCTAATTCCACAAAGTTTCCACTATTATTATATTTTTTTCAATGTTTATTTATTAATCTCACCACTACACTCCTCAATGATTACGATGGAATGGTATATACACTCTACCACCCTTGAACCTCGCTATAAGTCATTAATATATGGAATATGTTGAGGTTTACTTGTGGCCACATGAACAACCATGTTTGGTTACATATTTTTAATACGAGTTTTGTAAATCGAAATTTGTATTAGAGGATTATTCTCATTTTTATACAGATTTTGGAGGGTAGATAGGAGACTAAGACAGGCCTGAAATTTTTGAGGATCTAATACATGGAAGTGGATATCCCATTTATATATAAAAAATATATTATATTAGTATGATTCGTTTTTTCTAGTTTTTATTCTATTACAAAAAAATTATTTCACCATTGGGTGGTGCACATATCTTCTACTTTTTAATTTAATTATGGATTTTTATTTACCGTTGTCTCGGTAATTTTTTTTATTGTAACATGAATCATTATAGTAAACTCAAGATTTATATTTCATGTATATAACATGTTATTTTTACTTCAACAAATGCATTAAATGTATCATGTTGGAGTTCCCTGACTGATATATTTATTATTCAACTATTATTTACTGAATAAATATGAGTAAATAAATTGACTCTATAAACTTAATTGGTGTTTTCTAATATAACTTGATCGTGGAACCTTAAATTTCCAATTGTGAACAATTTTAGACATGAGAATTTGGTTAAATTGGATGAAATGTTAGTTCATTAAATTAAATATATCCCAATTACAATTTATAAAGTGTATGATAATTTTTTAATTTGCTATGGTGACTAATATACTTGAACCTTATGTCGAGAATTTCACATTCTGAGACTGGATGAAACAAATATAATTGGATTTAGTTATATGAAATTCCAATTAAAACTTATAATTCATATAAAATTATATCATGGGAAGGGTAAGTCATATTATTGGACCATGATATACATATACACAAACATTAAGTTACTGATTCTAAAAAAGTGAAATTAAATGTTTATTGTTATGTGGGGAAGTTAATTGCATCTTAAAGTGTGTTTCTTCTATAACATATAATTTTCACTCTATACACCAATATCTTTAATAAAAAAATGAGTCACTGAACTAGACCTAACCTTAGTAGTAGGTGTTGGGATGTTCTATCTTGTTCAATTTCAATATTCTAAATTAAATAGTTCAAGATTTTGGATCAAGAATACAGGTATTGACTATTTAATTGAAAGGGAATTAATATATCCTATTATTTTATATGAGTCCATTTGTATTATCAAAATTAATTTTCAATCATTTTATTATAATTTTAGATATATTCCTCAACAACAGTCTTAGTTCAGTCACTATGAAGGTGGTGATGACCATGCTCTAGAGGTGGTGGGACCTATAGTAATAGTATTACCTCCAATATTGCCACCTATAAGACTTCATGTTTTACTAGATATGGGAAGTGAAGCTTAATTTATGGATTGTTTCATGTATTTCATTCAAATATTAAATAGATTTCTATGAGCTCCCCAACTATTTCAGAGTTGATGAAATAATTTCAATTATTGAATCTGCCTACATTCTCATGGGTGTGTGGCCCCAAGGATGATGAGGCCTGACCAGAGGCCAATTTATAAATTTTAAAGCATCTTGATACACCTTATGAAATTTGATTCATGATCACAACCTAAATGATGATAGTTCCTACCAAGATGTAGCGGAATTTTGTTACCAGGATATATCATCCATGAGATGTAGTTTGGAGGGATTTCAAATATACCTTCTATGAAATTGCTTTTCTGAAAAATTAGATAGTTTAATAGGATAGGGAGTTTATGCTCCAATATCAAGTTTCTATGTCTATCATAGAATCATATAATCACATTAATGAGCTTCATAATTTAACACCATCCCTTTATCGTTTATTTTTTGATAATATCAATATGTTTTGATGATGGGATTGAGCAGGACATTCATTCTCAACTAAATGTTTTATTTTTGAAAATAATATTTAGAATAGTGATCCATAAAATCATCTCCATCGGGGGAAATGGTAGTTAGTGTGTTTGAATAGGTAACCATGTCATATTTCATCATAATGGAAATCTTGGACATATAAATCCCCAAACTAGAAAAGAAACTGTAGAGTTTTGGGTTTCCATCAAATGAGACACCTATATTGATTTTAAGGGACCTTTACCCCAGTGGTTAGTGAGAGTGATTTATGTCATACTCTAGTATTGGAGATAGATAAACATAACGTTATCATATAGGTAACTAGAGTACTATATTTCCATTAGGATGAGGATATAAATGATGTTGAAGAATCAATTGTATTTATTTTTAGTTCCAATAGAGAGTCCCTACATAGGGTAATTAGTTGGCGACTCCCAGTCATTGATCACGTCAGATATATGTAGTATAGGCTACACTTGAGTATCATAGTTTCGATCCATGAATAGACCAAGGTATTATTGTAGTATCCTTGACCATATTATCTAATTTATTTGAAATAGCCAAAAAAATTACTTATATTTATCGATATCATAGAACTGCATGGTCATGAGATTAAAAAATATTATGATGTGATGACTCTTGATACACCATTGGGAGTTTTATCAGAATGTGTAGATTAAATTTTGGGTTGAAACCTTGAAATTTTAGATTATCCTTCTTATTGAATAAATTTTTCTTCAATTTGATTGGATATTATGTCATTATTATAATAAACTAATTGGTTCACTACCCACAACATATTGATTTTTATTTTATTAGGGTGTACTTTCCAATACCAAAGGGTTGTTAGTATGTATAAAAAGGTGTATGGGATGTCGAATATTGTCATGTTGGACTTGAGCAATATATTATGGGAATAGTGATATCCTAGATGCTATATTTTTTCTAAGTGATCACGGAATATGTCTGACGGACATATTCCCTATTTTAGATTGTTTTTGGGACATCTTCTTGGAAACATTCTCTAGGTAAGCTAACATGATATAGCAGAGATTACTATTGAGTCAGTGCTTTAAGTGGCAGTATTATATATTCTTTCTTTCAAGATGGATTTTAGTCAGATTCATGATGTCATCAAGCAGTTAGAGGTCCTAGAATCCCAAGGGAATATATGACACACCACTTCTCCTCGAGGTTCACCCATTATTTTTTCTATGAAGGTCAATCAGACCCTTAGGATTTTTTTATTACTGGAGGATTAATCTACATAAAATTAAGAACCGTTATCCACTACCACTTATGGATTTTCCTTTTACCATCTATTGGGAGATCATGTTTTTCCAAAAATTTATTTGATGTCAGGATATTATTTAGTATGGTTTAAATCCAATAAAATACCATTTTCAATATTATGTAGTAAACGTGGATTTTGATAGTATTTTATTACACTGTTCATACTCAAAAATGAAATATAAATATTAATGGAAATGAATAATTATATTTTCCAATTATAATTGGACTTCTTTTTGGTATTTTTTTAAATTATATCTTACTGGTGATATTTCTAAAATCCATCACAATTTGCTAAATACATAGAGAGTGTAAAATTAGTATACTAATATCAAGATATGTCACTTATAGGATGAAAAAGGTCACTTCATTTTTCACATCATATATGAAGTACGAATATCTATGGATATAGAGAAGGTGAGTGTCATTTTTATATGGGGGATTCCCATTAATATCTGTTATGTAAAGTTTTTCATGGGGATTGTTGTATATTTTATATGTTTTATATGTGGTTTATCAAGCCTTAATGTGACACTTATGGGATTGAATAATACTAGTTTAATATTTATATGGTCTGAAGCATATGAGGAGGCCTTTGAAGAGTTAAATGGATTGTTGACCTCATCACCGGTCTGGGAGATTTTAGTTCTAGTATGTGCTAAATTTTTTATTGTGATACATAATTCATTGATTAGGGTGATGTTTTTTATGTAATATGAGGGAGTTGTGGCTTAATTATCTCTATAGTTTAGGCCTCATGTGTGTAATTACCTAAAAAATTTCATTTAGTTATTAACAGTTTTCCATTCCCTAAATTATTGGAGGGGTTATTTTCTTGGGTGATGGTTTGTGTTGTAAATGGAACATAAAGGTCACAATTTCATATTTACTATGTGTGAATGACACTAATATATTAAATACGGGATGAATACCATCATTATTTTGTCATTGTGCATGATTACACACATGGGAAAGAAAATACAGTGTAAAATTGACAGAGCCAGAAGACTAAAAAAATCTGGTTTGGAAGTGAGTATTGAATGAAAATTGACAGAAATATCTTTTGATATGAATATTGAGATCCATTAGTGTCAAAGGAATACTTTTTTTTTATTTAGTAGAAAACTTGTCACTTGTGGATCATATGAGGAATATGTATCCAGCATATTCAAATGTATTTTTCATAAGGGGTGCATTTTCGGTTAGGAAATTCAGCTTGGGTGGCTCATTGATGGTGATGAGACCTTGTACACTCATGGATTAGTTCATGATCTTAATGAATTATGAGGGGATTTTATAAGATAATCAAATTCCTCAAAATGTACAATACATCATGGTCCCAACTATATGTATTGTGACATAAACTACCATTATTTGTGGCCAAGAATGAAAAGGGTTATAATTGGTCTTGTTACCAGGTGTTCCACAAGTCAATTACTGAAGGTGGAACACCAGAGGCTTGATGGTATTTCGTAGACATGACCTAATATGGATTTAATGTTAGATGAAATCACTACAAAATTAATTATAATACTTCTGATGTCATCAAAATGTTGTGACAAAGTATGGGTGGTCAATGGAAAGATAATAAACGTCTCCAACTACTTTTCTATCTGGGAGACCTTCTCAATGAATTAAAAATGAATTCTATATGTTATAGAGGTTATACAACTTCATAGAGATCCATGTAATATTGAATTTTTAAGGGATTATTGTTTAAGGATGTAGTTCTATGAGGGTGTTATATAAGGCTCTTTCTTCACATGTGATTCTTTCATACACTATAACCCTCAAACCAAAGGTGAGTTTTAGTGTAAGATATATAATCTAGTGGAAATGTTCCATGAATTTTACCTTATTTGGGTTATTATTTTGAGAATTATTTACCATTTTATGAATTCTCATACAATAACACCATTTAGGATACAATATATTTTTCCTTTTATGTGTCCCAATATGATAGGTTCTTCCAATAACCTATATGTTAGTTAGGGTTAGGCGAGGTAGTGCTAATTGGACTTTATTTCAATTTTGATACATTAGAGTTTGTATAAAATATCAAGATGTTTATGGATACAATTTAATCTAGAAAAATTTCATATACAGATCATTACCAATGACCTCATGTTTTTTAGGAGGGACAATGGGACATCTTTTATGTTTCATCAAAATTGGGTAATTGATGAATTTAAAGACAATGGAATTTGGTCTCTAAAATTTTCAGGTATTTTGATATCATAAAGAGAGTTATGGTAGTATTATTTATGTAATTTTTTCATTATAGGTACTACTCCTTACAGGACTTATTTCATGTTTCATTAAATTGATTTTATCATAATAATGTTTCTTATTTCATTAATTCCTGTGAGTTTGAGTTGAATGTTAATTATTATTTTTAAGAGTATCATATTCATATTGATGATCGTGGAATTAAGGATGTTCTAGTTATTTCAGTTTCAATAGATCATGTTCTATTGCATCACATTCAGGTATAGAATGACATATGGGATAGAGAGGCTGACAGACATTCTCATTGGTTACAATTATTCTCAAATTATGATCAACCACCCTTAAGTGAACATGAGGATGAGTTTCTTTTAATGAGGGTAGGTTTAAGATAATGGTTTTTATACAAGGTACATATTCATTAAATTTATGTTTATATATCTTATTTTTTCCGATATATATTACATAGGAAACAATTATATGGTTTAGTGTAATTTTGAATAGTGACCAATTCCTTTTACATATATCATTACATGATTAGTAACATAAAAATATATTTATTACAACTGAAATAATTTGAGGTCTAGTTTCATTAAAAGACTACAAACATAATACTACAAATGAAACTGAGACAATGAAATATTTTTTACCATATACCATATTAAACTCCTAATTCCATTTGAGTTCATATCACTGAATAAAATAATGTGGGTAAAACATAGAATAAATCGGTGAGCTGGATATCCCTGTAAGGGAATACACATGATAAAGAAACATAAAATTTATGTTAAAGGTATAACATTATATCTTAAATGATAACACTCTTGAGTGATCACATACAAGCATTACATAAAAGGCATTGTTTCATAAATTATTTTTATTATAGTAAATGTGGTATAAACTAAAATAATGACATAAATGTGTGTCAAGTATAATTTTCTAGACAATATCCCATAGGGAAAAAGTCATATAATGTAATAGGTTTACACCTTATTCCCATACACGACTCCTTATGAGACTAAAAAATATACCCAATAAATTAGATTTATTTATGGTTACATCTATCATAACATTTTCATGATTTATGTGTCCCACATAAAGTAAATAAAAAACCCATAAATTTAATAATTACCCGAGGAATTAAAATTGGTTTCATATTTTATCTTCATATCATATTCAAAGGATATTTCATAATAAATACATTTAAGAAATGATCAAAGTAATAAATTAACCCTTCAATAGAAGGGAGAGTATATTGGTTATACATGTGAGATATATATATATATATATTATAATATATTCATATCATTAATGATTGTTTCCATTGATAGGTAGATTTTCTTAAAAATCATTCTTTGAGAGAATAACCTTTCCACTATGAAAATAACGTTTGAAAAAAATAAAAAATTCAGAAAATATTCTAGAAATAAATTTCATTGAAAATATACATTGATAAATACAATGTAACATTTAAGTCAAATAATTGAAATGATTGTGTAAAATACCATTCATGTAGTACTTTTCTAAAATAATGATACCTTTCGCTTTTTTGATAAAATAAAAACATGATTTTTTTTAAATACAATGATGATTCCATTTATTTTATTTCTAAAAATTACAATCAATGGAAAAATTACATTAAACCATTATATATAATCGTTATAAAATAATTTTAAAACATATTTCCAGAAAAATTGGACATGGAAATTAATTTTTTATCGAATAAATAGAGGAATAAACTCATTTTTCATTAAAAACATTAATTTTGAATATTGAGTATAAAACGAATGGAATATAAAAAGAAAATATTAATTCTTAAGGAATAAATAGGGGATAAGAAAGTTTATGATTTTCGTGAGAGTTATAATATAATATTTCATCATCAGAATTATAATAATATGTAATCTCAATAAACAATAAGATTTTAAAATCAAACCCTTATAATTGTTGTATATTTTGAGTTGTTTTCCCCATTATTTGTAACATAAAATGAAACATGAAATATCATAAAAATAAGAATGATCCTGATATAAAATTTCAATGTTTTTTTACATACACTTTATTATATAATATATGTTCATAACATTACATATCTCTAATAGAATGTAAATTCAGACAAAAATCCCTCACATAGTTAGTTGATTTCTGAATCCTAACCCCTATAGATAAAAGAAATTGTTTAAAACACAAAATAACATGAATTTTTAAGCATTCAAGATATCATATTAATTAGGTAGTATATACACAACAAAAAATAATCTTTTTGTGTAACATAAAAAGTTTCATAACAAATTAATTTTTGAGAGGAAACCATTACCCCAAGATTTTATCGTCACATATATTCTTTATCATTTAGAATAATTATTATTATTTAATTATTCCATACACAAGAACCCTTTTCATGTTTATTAATCCTTTTATTTTACTTTTTTATAATGCCTTATTAAATTAATTAACAAATTAATTTTCCATAATATGTTTTAATGATAAAGTAATCATATGTCCAAAATCCATTATTAAGTTATTAAACATTGAAGGAATTTTAATATATTAATTTAAATTATAATAATAACTAAATAATTATAATATATTTTCACAGATTAAACATTTTAGACAAACCATGACATATAGTTATTAAATTTGAACTATGGTACAATCCTTGAGTTGGTAGGTCATACTTATGCATTAGTAAAGCATAAGTGAAAAACAAATCACAAAACTTCATGAGAAGGTAGTTCATCATACACACGAGCGGTGTAATTGTATTATCAATGAACATGAAAGTAATAAGGGATATATGATATTATAATTTCATAATTATAATTATATCATAAATATAATATATCATTATTATATATATCATTATATACATCTTAGATAAATTGTAATGGAAATAAAATTATTTTTGTCTGCGAGGCAATATTCTTATGTAGATAGGATCAATGGTTTTGTTTCTCATTCAAGGGGGACCATATGATTTTAGGTAACTACATTAATATATATATATATATATAATATTTTTATATCATCATGGTTTAATATTATTTGACATAGGAGGATGTAAAAATTAAATAAAACCTTCAGTTAAGTACATTAACTGATTTGAAGACCACTTCTTTAGGGTTTCACAGAAAATGCATTCTGGAACTAATTTATATTATTGAAATTATTCTAAGATGAATTTAGGGATATAAAGAACTCATTTTTGAAAGTATTTGTTGAACCAATTATTTTTTGATGTGTGATGATGAGAGGAGTGGGAGTGTCCTTTTATAAGTGGGAGAGATGAAACACTTAGAATGTTTGAAAACAATTAATTACAACCTCATTTCTCTCATACAAAAAGGAAACACAATTGAAAATATAAGTAAAATAGAAGATAAAAAGTATAAATATTGTCATATAAAAGTATATAAGAATGATTGTGGCCACTTTGATCACTTATATTTTTAGTTTAATCTCCTTGTAGCCTATTTTTACTATAACCATGGTAAATAATTTTTTATGTTTTCAAAATTCATTACGAGAAAAAATTAATTTTACCTTATTATATAATATTAATAATTTTGATCCAAATTATGGAATATATTTTTCAAAATCATGGTCACATAATTTATATAATATAATTTAAAATTAAACCCACAAACGTGTCGAGAAAATGATTTTCACAAAGAAAAACATTCATAGTTTTAGATATTATTATAGAAAAATAAAATATAATTTCTGTTAAAATAACAAAATTTTGTTATGAAGTAAATAATTAAACTAGTTTTATTTTGAGAATTATATTGAAATTAAATATTTCTTGGAAATGTTTTAAATTAGAAGCCAGTTATTAATAATAATATTTGTTTTCACAATTCATCAAAAAATAAAACATCTTAGAAAATCATTAAAATTAACAATATGAATATTTGTATATGATGATTTAAAAAATTAATTTCATTTTTTATAATAGATTTTATATATTTGGTAAAAAATATTTTTATAATAAGTTTACAAGTCACGAAAAATCTTTTTCATTGGAAAAATAACTTTTCAGAAAACATTTATTTTTCATTCAAATAAATCTTATTTTATTTATAATCAATAGAAAATAATTGTATTTATTTTATACATATTTAAATCATATAAATTTAATATTCTAGTTATTATTATTCCTACCCACCAAATTAACAGGTTTTTATAATGGTAAACTATATTATGATTCATTTATATTCATAGTTATATTCAATGCATACTATTAATGAAATTGAATTTATTTTAAAATAAATACAACATAGTGTCTCAGTGGGTTTCTTTATCTTCAAATCTTGTTTCTTCTAGTAATAGATGAAATTGAACATGTTATTCCTCTTTTGAAGTCTCTTGGTGTAATATTATATCTCCCTAAAATAAATTGAACCCTCACGCTTTACTCTTGACCTCTGTAATCAAGGGATTGACTACACTAACCTAAGGTTAACATTAATGGATATAACATTATTTTAGATGAATATTCAGCACACTAGTAAAATAAATTCCCGAGGACCGTAATATAATAGTGTCGTTGGAAGCATGAATCATAATCTCCTTTCCTCGGGAAAAATCTTCAACACGTCCCTTAAATATCTTCCACTTTAGTAGTCCTAGTTAAAAATATTCATCATATCCAAGGGAAACGATACATAAGAAAGGGGTGATATCAGATTCTTAGTAAGAATCAAAAAGTGAGATATAGAAGTATAACATGTGAACATGGGTATGTGAACATGATATTAACATTATAAGATCATACCATGCATATTAAAGATCATAATCAAGACTCATGCCTTAAATATTATATGTTCATAATACATAATTCATAATTAATTCAAATATCATAATTCATGAAAACATAGAATTATAATAATACATAAAAATGTATAGTTGACATCATATTATAAGATTGTGAACATTTTAAAATAGAATCATCTTATCTCATTTAGTTAAGGGCATGAAATCCGGCCCTCACATAAACTTATGGACATGAAACCAGGACCACGCATAGCATTGTGAACCTATAATCTTGTTTACACATAAAAATAATTCCATATAATTTAAGTGTCATTTATAAAACTTATTGGTGAAATTATTGGGGATTAATGATACTGGGAATGATACACCACCATCCTAATTCATAGTCCTTCCCTTATAAGGTATCGAATATTCCCTTCTTCCCATAGTTGATCGGGTTTCCTTATCTTCCCAAAGTGGATCAAGACACACCTTTTTGGATTATTAATCAATCTCGTTGTCTTGTTTAACAGAATTATCACATGAGATATAAATATTTAACCATGTAATTAGAGGGAGATATGGGTCCCAATCATCCTATAATACAAACCTAAAACATGCATCATATCTTGACCCATAAAAAATGGGTTTGATAAACATAATAAAATTACCCATCAAATGGAATGGGTATCCTAAATATTTCATCATATCATTACCTATAGAAAATAGATAGATCTCATAATCAATTCATCACAACACAAACTATGAAAAGAAGAGGGTTTTAGAAGTATATAACCCATGGAAGGGGAACAAGTGTGATAAACAACACTATATCAAAACACAAACCATTACATAAATAATATTAATTGTATTCAGGGATCATATCCACAAAAAATCATAAACTATTACAAAGTATGTCCTCATTAATAGTGAAGTATTTAAATGATAATAAGAAACATTTCATAAAGAAAATTGACTTTATTTGAAAATATTTTTCATAAAACCATTTAAAAAATCCTTTTCTTTTAAATAAATATTTACAAATTCATTTGAAATATTTATTTAAAAATTAATTTATTCATATTTGAAAATTTATTTATCAAATATATATCTTTTAAAAACCATTTCTTTTTAAAATATCTTAGAAAACATATAATAAAATATTTCATATATTTTTAATTTTTTTGTTGAAAACACCATGAATAATCATAATTAAAGCTAAAAAACCATTTGAAAATCTTTTTCATTGAATTTAATTTAAAAAAATATAACGATGGCTAGAAATAATTACTAGTTCCATTTTCTTAAAAATTAATATGAAAACACAAAATGAAATCCTGAAATCATCAAAATCATTTTTTATGTAAATAACCCATTAAAAACATATAAATTACGATTTTAAGTTTATTTAAAACTCTTTTTAATTTTTTTTGAATACCATGTTCTTTGAAAATCATTTCAAAGTCAAAAAATGTAGAAAATATTGATAAAAATTTATCTTTAAAAATATCATTTTCAATGTATAATGTAATCTTTAAGTAAATTATGGGCAAGTCATTTGGTATGTCCATACATGCCAAACTTTCATTTTTCACCTTAAAAAGTTTAGAAAGGTGTCTTGATCAGAAAAATACATGAAGATTAATTTTAAAAATGATTTATAAAAAAATGTAAAATGGTTAAAAATATACTCTCATAATCATATAATAATATTAAGTAATATTTTAAAACAATTTTAGAAAACACGGCTTTGAAAGAATATATATTTCTATCTAAAATGAGAAATAAATAATATTTTCATAAAAATATTTTCTTAATTTTAATAATTACCAATGATATTAAAATGGTACCATTAATTTTATATAATATAGATAAATTAATTATAAGAAAATTCCTGACATTTCTTAAAAAAGAGATCAAAATAATTCAACAATGGAAAAATAATCGTAAACAATCCCAATAAATGATTATATTGTCTGAATAAACATTTACAACTTTGGTAAAATTACATCATAATCCACATGGGAGAATCAAATTACAAAAATAATGAAATTTAATTATGATAAGGATATTTATGATATAACATATCAAAAGTAACTATATATATCTCATAGAAAAATAAAGGTGTATAACATGAAAAGTATCTCAAAGAAGTAAAATTTAGAAAAAAAATACTTTTTCAACATGGTAAAATTTGATGTATAAACCCCATTAAAGAAATAAAATCAAATAGATATGTAAATATAAATAATTTTAATAATTATAGAATGTATTCACTAGTATTATATATAACACACAAAATAAATGAGTTGTGAATTGAGCATAAGTCTCATATAAATATATGTTAGACAAGAAAACCCTTACCTTAAGTCTTAACATTCTTCATACTCATCATAACCAAAGGTATAATAAATATAATTTTATTACAATTATTCCAAATAAATATATTATTATCTAAAATATGATATATGATTTGATTATGAATTTATATAACCCTTATATTAACAATTCTATGTTATTTTTATATTTCAAGTAATATCTTTTTTGTTTTTTGTATATGTTTTGTCTTATTATTCTTGATCCTCTTAAATTAATCATTATTTACTTATTTAAATAATGTAAAAAATTATTTAAACATCATATAAATTCAGTATATAAATATTTTTAATAATATAAAAAATATATAAATATTAAATGGAATACACTATTTATGAAGACGGTAGGTCGTACATACGCAAGAAAGAAATATCCATTTTATTGTCATATTTAACATTAGATATTAAATGACATATAAGTATACATATACTATCATTTCATTAGAATTTTTATATCATATATATTATATAATTTTACTAATCTCATCCTAAATACATTCCATGTAATGGTTGAAAGAAATGTGTCACTTTGAAGTGGTGGTAGCCAACACATCAACAAGTGATGTTATGATAATTACACAAAAAGGAAAGCATGAAGGTATGTTTTTTTATAATTACAAAATCATAGATCCCTCAAAAAAATATAATATATTATATAAAAATACAATATACATCATAATTTCTATTGTTGAGAGGTGGTAATGGAAAAATTTACAATATCTTTTAGTGATGGAGTAGTCGGACTTACAAATGAATGGTAACTTCATTGCCCATTTGACGGAAGTGTGTGTGAGTGTAGGTAAAACCATTAGAATAATAAATTATATTCATATTGTCAATAATTATTCCATTATATAATATTGTAATAATAATATTTTATTGGGTGGGTAGTTAAAATAATACAAAAGATCTTGTAGAAGGATGTTACCTCTTCTTTGGGTAACTCCTTCGATTTCCCCAAGGGGTTCTTTGCTTGGAATTATTCCAAAATTTTTTCTTATAGGGTGAGGTGAGGGAATTTGGAATCTTATTCAAGTAGATTTTATATTATACTATTTTAATATTTAGTTATGAATAAGTGAGTGGGGGTGGCTGTCCTTTTATAGTGGAGGAGGAGAGGAATTCTTGTAACTATAAAAAGGTAAACAGTAGTTATTGGTATCCCTTACATCATGTGATTAAAATAATTGAAACATTTCTATAAAAAGGATTATATGGTCTAAATATGGATATAAAATGTATTTTGGACATGTTTTTGGGAATTTTGTCCCTTGAGTAAATGTTTAAACACTAACTAATCAGGTTTTTACCTAAATCACTGTAATTTTTTATAATTACTTTCACTAAGACATTCTATAAATAAGTAATTTTACCTTTTTATACATGATAAATATTTATAATTCAATATATGAAATTTATTTTTCAAAATTATAATCACATATGTGGTATAAATTAATTTAAAATCAATCCCACAGATAAGATGAGACTATATGATTTTAAAGTTAAAAGGTCCAATATTTAGAAATATTTTTATATCCACTTTCATTGTGAAATTAGTTACAATGTTATAAATTAGATTATTTTATTAAAAAATTACATATTTCTAATTAATAGTAAAATTAAAATTTAATTTAACTATATTATTAAATTGGTTGACAAAGTAGTTTTCAATTAAAATTTGGGATTTTTTATTATTCACCAAAAATTGAAACATCTCTAAAAATTGTAAAAATTCGCCCAAAGTAAATTTTTAAATACCAATTTTAAAAATGTAATTTTATTACTTCAAATAAAAAATTAAAAATGTTTCAAAAATAACATTTCAATTGGTATCTCCATTAAACGTCTATAAAATTACATTTTACTAAAATACTTCTCTTTATGCATAAATTGGATTTATTCCCATAAAATATATTTGATGAGTATGAAAATATTTATTGAAATTATTATTTGTAAATTTTATTTAAAAATTCATCAATATAGTTTTTTTTAATTTATTGAGATAAAATTAATTTTTTATATAGAAAAATATTTTTCATAGAAAATATTTTTCATTATATTCAAATAGTTCTTACAATAATTTATAAATAATTGATAGCCAAAGTATGTTCTTTATATACATGTGTAAACCATATTTTTAATATTTATTTAATATTATTTGTTAAATCCATTCCAATATCTGGGTGAAAACTATAATAAAATTCTAATAATAATATTAATTGTATATGGTATTTTGATGGAACTAAATCATGTGTCTAACACAATCTTTTGATGAAAATCAATACTATGTGTAACATAATTAAAAATAATGAATCATGAACAGAAATATACTCAATGTGTTGTGTGTGGGGCATGTTTATCTTAGTATAACATATAATTAATGCTAATGTTTGTGTTACTTATAATGAATGTTTAACACGGTGTAGCATGTGATGAAAGAAGTTAAAAAGAATTTATTTATTTGAAAAAAAGGTTCTTAAAAACTTTTGATGTTACATTATACCCCCTTAAAATTAATTTTATCCTTGGAATTCGTCTAGGTTATCCTTCATTTAATACTTGAAATATCCATTAATTGAATTCAAAACCATAAACATGGATAATCGAATGTCATTTAAAAAGTGAAATTTTGAATCATTTGGGTTACCCAGAGTAACACATAACTATGTTTCCACTTAGAATAATATAAGTGGTAATTTAAAACAAAAACATGGTATAAAATAATAAATAATCACATTGCTTGATAGTGATCATGAATCACAATATGTTGGGTGATCCAAAGAAACCTAACAATCAAAAACCATAAACCAAACAAGCATGAAAGAGGTAGTTGAAATGATAAGAAAGGATCCTAATAGCGAAATTTTTTATTTCAAGACCCTTTTATTAATGTTTGAAACAAAAATTAAAGAAGATTTACTTAACTGATTTCAATCACTTTCATAAATGAAATCATAGACAACATTTTTAAAAAAATCTTTTATCAGTTCTACGGACATCGATACAATAAAATTTTCTTTACCCAAACCATTTATCTCTCTGTCCAATATACAGATAATTTTCTCAACATCATCAAAACAGTAATGGTTACCTTACCATAATCATCATATCACCTATCTATGTGTCCAACACCATTCATCATTTTCATCCGAATACATAATGATAAAATTATACATAAAATACATATATATTTTATGATTTATATAACATAATATTTATTTTCCAAAATATATACACTTCTATCATCCAACATTATTCTTTAACTATTACTAATGATTCATCATATTATTACATAATACCCCATACTATAATATGATATATGAATCATGTATTAATGTTCCTCATCATTAATATAAATATTATTCTTATGTTTAATTTAAAAAATACTATTAGAACATCATATACCTTTCACGTTTTGTTTTCAATCCCTTCATATTTGATTGTTTAACCCATACATATACTACCATCTATATTCTATTTATGAGATTTACACTTAGGAAATCGATTTTCATAATTCTCATACATTTCAAATATGAAAAATTTAATGTTAACACTATTACTTATAGTTCCCACAATTAACTAAAACCATAAATCATACTTTGAGATACACATATCAGGAAGAAAACCACATCATCATGAAAAATCATATACATGATTTCTAAATCAAATAACATACTTATTTCATCTATGAATAATTATGTTTTTTTCAATGTTATTAATAGTGATATTAAATTTAAATCATTAATTATAGTTTGTAATGAGTTTTTGATGTCTTAATGCATATCTATTGGGATTGTAATACCATGTGTGACGCCATTCCTGTTTTCAATCACCCATTCCCATTAGTTATAAGCTCAATATGGTGTTTTTGGAGTTGTTACACCAATCTAAATTTTGGCTAAAGACACATAATCTTGTATTATATAAAAATTGATTTATTTCTAGGAAACCACTCAATAAATTCTTCACCAAAATTCTAACACATTTTCTTATATTTTTATCCATTATTAGAATTATCCTTAGATACAAACCTAGATATATCCTTAGAAATATCCTTAGGGATCTAAATAAGGATTCCTCATCCTAGTTTTCAATTGTTTACTAAGCCTTTCCATTGATGCCAACTATAATAACCTTGGAATAACATTCTGGGATATTACATCAGTTCAGATAAATATTCATAAAATGAAAAAAAATACATTCCTGAGGACAATTATAGTTTAATTTCATTAGAATGTGGATCATAAACATTTTTCCTTATGAAAGACCATCAACATCTCATTCAATGTTGTTCCCATTTAGTTATCCTACTTAAAACAATTTTTTCATAAACTGTGGAAAGGAAACATTAGAAAGGGGTGATATTAGATGCTCAGTAAGGGTAAAAATGAGATATATATAAGTATAACATGAGCCCCAGGGTATGAGAACATTATTTTAACATTATATGACCATTACATGTATATCAAATATCAAAATCAAGAGTCATGGAATAAATGTTGGAAGTACATAAGACATGAATCCTAAGGATGTAAAAGATAATACTTCATGAAGAAAACGCATAGGCATAAGACAAATAGTTGTGGAATAAATATAATCTTATAACATTCTGAAAATTTTTATATTGAAGAGGTTATAAAATTTATTTATAGAAACGAAATTAGGTCCTCACATAAACATTTTTACATCAAAACAAGTGCACATATAACATTTTGAACATGTAATTGGGTTCATACATAAAAATTAGTTCACAGTATTCCATGATCATTTCCCAAACCTATTAGGTCTCTTCATGTGGACCACACCTATGGGGAAGGATGCACTATCATCCCCATTCAAAGTCATTTCCCTATAATGGATATGGTTTCCCTTTCTTTCTATAGTAGATATGGTTTCCCCATTTTCCCATAGTGAATCAGTTTTCCCTATTTTCCCATAGTAGATTAGGACACACATATTTACCATTTTGGATCATTCCCATCAACATGTTTTCTCTCATTATATCTTGATATATAAGTCTTTACTCAATTAATTGGAGAGAGATATAAGTTCAAACAATCATATAATAAATTAATTAAACTTTCAAAATATCATTAACAATAAAAAATGATGGTATTCATTAAGATTATATCATAACCCATGCAATAAATTTTTTATCATAATCATTTTATCATATAATTGCATATGAATAAGATATAGGTCTCATAATCATTTCATAAAATCATAAACCATGAATGGAATATGTTTTCAAAATATTATATGATGTTGAAGAGAAAACAGTTTCATAAATATCCTTTTATCAAAACACATACCTTTTAATAAAGAATACGAATACTATTCTTGAATAATATACCCATGTGAAGAATAAAATATAAAAAAGTATGTAATTTTATATGGGGAATGATATTGAAATATCACATGAAAAATTTATAAATTAAAACAACCATTAATTAAAATTCAAATTCATAAATATTTTTGAAAATAATTTTCTTATAAATAACTATTTACAATTTCATTTAAAAACATTCTTGTGGAATATATCTGGTCGTCTTTGAAAAATTATTTTTAATGTATAAATTATTTTTTTTAAAAAAATAATTTAATAAAATAATTTAATTTTTTAAAAGAAACATGAAATTTTTTAAAACATTTTTCTTTGAAAAAACCATTAAAAACCATAATGAATCTTGAAAACATTTTGAAAACCATTTTGTTTTAAAATATATTGAAACCAAAAAAGAGGGACCAATGTCATTCAGAAACCCTAATTCTATAAAATTTAATTTAACACATATGAATAAAGCTTTAAATAATCTAAATTCATTTCATTGGTAAATAACATTAGAAAAAATTTAATGGAATCATGTAAAATAATTTAGAACTGTTTTTAAACATTAAAAAAATTTAATAACTTTTTCATTGATTTTTTTACAAATAAATTAATTTATATTATATTAAAAAAATATTCATTGAAAATATTATTGTAAATTTATAATGTAATATTCAAGGAAATTATGGTCATGATGGAGGGTAAGTTTGTTCATTCCATACATTCTTTTTTCACATAAAAAAGTTTTGAAAAGTGACTTCATCAGAAAATGATAAGAATATTTTTTTTAAAACCTTTTATTAAAAATGTCCAAAATGGGAGAAAATATTCATTAAACATTATAGGATCATATTAAAAATAAAATTTAATGCATTTTTAGAAAACATGACTTTGAATGAACCCATATTTCTGAATAAAAGGAGATATAAAGTATGATATTCATAAAAAATTCCATATTTATCTTTAATACCAAAGAGTGAGAAAATGGTACCATTACATGGATATAAAAATAATAAATACATGCAAAAATAATTAATGAGAGTTCATAAGATATGTATTACAATATTTCATCAACTGACGCAAAATTATATACAATCCTGATAAATGATAAGATTTTGAAAATAAAATCTTACCACATTGTTGTGCTTAAATCATAATATCCATGATAGAATAACATTAAATTAAGCATAAAATATAATGAAATATTTTATATTCATGATATAACATGTAAAAGGGTAGTACAGAAATCTCATAGAAAAATATAGGTGCATAACATGGCATGTATCTCAAAGAAGGAAACTTGAGAGAAAATTACTTTACCAAATTGCTAATTTTTAAACAATAAACCCCGTATAATAAAAATCATAAAATAGATATGTTAATAACCATAAATTTTTTAATACATTAATAAATTAATGTCAACCATATAAAAAATACAAAATAAATTAGTTGTGAATAAGTCATAATTCTCACAAATATAAAAGTGAGACGAGAAAACATGTACCATATGTTTTATATTTTTCGTTCACATTCAAACCAAAAGTATAATAAATATAAGTGTTTTATGAATATACCACAGTAAACTATTAATTATATATAATAACATATACTATTTTATTATGATTTGATATTACCATTTATTAACAATTCTAGGTTAATGTTACGTTTCATGTAATATTAGCTTCATTTTTCTTATTTGTTTGGACTTATAATTCTTGATCTTTTTTCATAGATAATTATTTATACATTAATATAATTTAAAATAATATTTTAATGAAATATATAATATATATATTAATATTTATTATAATCTATAAAATATATAAATATGAAATGGAATACACTATTAATAGAGACGGTTGGTCGTATGTACGCAAGAACAATTTTTCTATTTTATTTTCGTATTAAAAGTATGAAATTAAATGAAATATATGTTTATATATTATCATTAAATTTGAATAATTATATTATTATATATATTATGTTTACTAAAAAAATCATTTATACATTCCATGTAATTGTTAACAAATCACGTCGCTTTGAATAGGTGGTTGTCCACACTGCCACAAACAAAGATATCGTAATTACAAAAAACTGAAAACATGAAGTTATGTTTTATATAATAATTAAAAAAACATAAATAATTCACAAATATTGTATATATAATATATAAATAGTTTCAAAATCTTAATTCCCAACCATGAGTGGTATTAATGAAAAAACAAACATCATCGTTTAGCGATGCAGTAGTCTTCCACATACCCGATTGGAAAGTTCGTTTCCCATTTGATGGAAGTGTGATTAAGTGTAGTTTGATACAATATAATGAAAAAATATTAGATTATTTATTTGAAATATTCAGTTATATAGTAATATAATATGAATATTTTAGGGGTTATAGAATGAAAATAAAACAAAAGATCTTGTGGAAGGATGTTACCTCTTCTTTGGGAAAATCCTTTTGGTTTGAACCATAGGGATTCAGTGGGTGGAATTATGACCACATTGAGGAATCTAGGAAGATATTTTTTATTTTTGGAGATTATTTGATAATGTTATGTACTAAGAAATGTGGCTTGAGAGGTGTGAATAAGTTAGGGTAGGGGTGAGTTTCTTTTTATATTAGAGGAGTGACATTCCTGTAAATAAAAAATGTAAAAAATATTTAGGGTTATCCCTTACATAATGGGACTAAAATAATTGATAATTTTACATCCAAGGGATTATATTTTTTAAATATTAGTATAAAACTGACTTTGTACATATTTGTTGTGTATTTCGACCCTTTAGTTAATGATTAATTAGTAAGTAAACTAGTTTTTACCTTAACCACTATAATTAATTTTAATTATTTCCACTACAAAATTTGGTCAAAAAATATTTTGACAATATTTGAAATTATAAATCATTATGATTAAAAAAATAAAATCAAATTTTTCAAATAATAATCACCAAAGTTGAATAAATTAATTTCAAATAAATCCCTTATATGGGATGAGACGGTGATTTTTTAATGTGAAACTGTCCAAATGCTTGAACTATTTTTATATATAACTTCAATGTGAAATATGTTCCAATTACATAAATTGTATTAACAGATTTATATTATAACTATGTATAATTTTTAATTATATTAATTATAATTTATCGATATTAATAAATTAATCAGAAGAAAGTTTTCGATTAAAATTCAATAATTTTTACTATTCACCATAAAATGTAACTTGTCTGAAAAATACATAAAATTCAATCAAAGTAAATATTATTATCCATATTTTCAGAATTTGGTTTATTTTTACAAATATAAAATATGAAATTTTGAAAAATTAGGTATAAAATGGGTTCAACATCAAAATGCTGTAAAATTACATTTTTCGAAAAATACAACTTTATATTAACAAAATTGTATTTATTCCTATAGAATTTGTTAGATGAGTATAATAAATAATAATTTATTAAATTAGATATAAATATTATTGAAAAACTTCTTCCAAAGGGGTTGGTCTAATTTTTTGAGACAAAATGTTTCTTTTACATAGAAAAATTGAATTCTTAGAAAAGTAATTTTGTTATTTTTAAATAGTTCATACATTAATTTTTAACTAATTGATTTCCAAATGATTTATTTTAAATAAAATTTTAATAAATATTTTTATAATTTATTTTACTTTGTTCATCACATAAATTATAATTTATATATGATATCTATTGTAATATTTTAAGAATATTATGAACAATTAATATTTTTGTGGTAAAACATGGTATTACATGTAATGTAAGCTTTCAGAGGGACACTGTTTTTTTAACACAATACAAATATAGTTTTCTTGTACGAAAGGCTACTAAATGTGTTGTGTTTAGATAATGCTTATGTTGGTGAAGTTTATAAAATAATAATAACATGGTGTTGCATATAACACAGAACACCAAAGAAAATTTATTTATTTGAAAAAATGTTCATTAAAATTCAAAGTGTTATATTGACATTTGAAAATAAAACTATTGGAAAATTAAATCGGAAAAACCTATTAATTTAAATACCTCTTAATATGTGGGAATGTGAAATATAAATGCAATCTAGAATAAAACCTAACTAAGGTTCTATGTAGGAGAACATTGGTGTGAGATGAAAATATGGACATGGATGAAAATAATAAATTATTAGGGATAATGACAGATATCATTGATCAAAATATCTTGAAATATCAAGATAAAGATAATAAAATAACAAATTAATAAGTCTATGATGATTTAAATGAGCATGGATTCATCGGATTTAAAGGTAAGAAGGTGACATTTTTGTTTCAAGATCATTTCTCTATTGTTAAGAAATTATATAGGGCATCAAAAATATACTTACATTATATCTTTTTATTTCATAAACACAGTTTAATCCATTGGTTTTTCTTCAATAACATTATTCATCACCTATTACTCTAAGGAATCAAAATAAAATAAGAATTCTATATGAATAAATCACAAAAATTACCTTTTAATATATCATATAATCCATAAAAGAATAAAAATATATTAAGAATATCATTATGGAAAGAATAGTCATTAGAAATACATTTGATAATTCATAAAATGGATATGAAACAATTATTCTCTAAATATGAGCATGGAAAAAAATTAATGTAGGAATTGTATCCAAGAATCCAAGATCTGGTTTCTACTACCATTATATTGGTATGATTACAAGGAAAAATCCAAAAAGGTAGATATGTTCAGTACTAATGGTAAAATAGTTACATAAATTATTCTTATATTACAAATTGAAACACGAATTACAGTATATATTTTTTCTAAATAGGATAACATAGAGGATAAAAACATTATTCCATCTTGTGTGTCAATGCATAACTTTTTTAGTACACTTCATAGAATCTTAAGGAAATGAAACATAGAAGGGGTAATAAAAAATTGTGAGTATGGTAAAGTATAGTGGAAGAAAAAATGAATCAATGAGAATAATAATTATGAAATGATAGATAACCGAATGCACATACCACGTAATTGAAAAACGGGTAATGAAGTTCATAAACAAATAATGAAGGTAATAAATGGAAACATATGTCATTAAAATAATTTGATAATGGCAAATCAATATGAAAAAAATAAGAAACTGAAGAAACATGACATTTAATGAACACAATAAGAATAAAATTCATCCAAATATTTTATTATATGAAAACCTCATGGAAAGTAAAAATGATAACTGATATGTCTATGAATAAAGTGCCAAATTATTGGACATCATGTATAAGGAAGTTGATGTCCAAAAAAGTAATGATCCATCTTTCGGACAGTTTAATTATTTTTATAAAAACTTATTTAGTTTATACAACATATTTGTTTCATGGTAACTTATCGATGCATCAATGATCCATATAATTTTTGGTCTCCACCCCTTATATCTTGTCCAAATAATTTTTCTTATAAAGTAATATATTTAATTATTATAAAATATTCTTTATAAAAAAACCCATATCGAATAAAGAATATGACATTATCAATATTTTCTTAGATAAGAAAATTTCTGTCAAATTAGACACTATATATAAAATGGTATACAATTTATTCAATTGTAATATCCATGATAAATGAAATGGATAATTTACCGGAAATTCAATTTTTATTAATCATAGATGATTGAATATTTAACATGGGAAAAATGAATTGTGGAAGTGAATGTGAATACTATATATGAAAAAATAAATCATAAATCATAGATATGATGACTAATAATAGTTTTAATACAACATATTTCATGCTATGAAAATAAATGAATTTTTACTGTAATGGCTTGGAAAATTACCAAAATATATTTATTAAAATTATTCTAGTGGTAAATATTTTCTTGTAAACCCTTTTCATTGAAAATTACTTTTAAAAACATTTTCTTTAAAAAATAATCATTTAAAAATTAAATGGATGATTAAAATAAATGGTGGTGGATAAATATTTACAAGTCATTTTAGGTAAAAAGAACATTACTTTTTCATGGTAATTGGTTAGAAAATTTCCTTATTAAAAAATCAATAAGAAGATTCATGTGAAAAAATGTGTAAATGAAAATAAGTGGAAAGAATTATTTAACAAATAATAATAAAAATGTAAAAATATTTGAAAATTTATCAACAAAACATGGTTTTTAGAAGAACACAACTTCTCCAAATAAAGAGATAAATGAATCTAGGTTTTCATAAAAAAATTATAAAACATTTTGTGTAGACAAGAGTAGAAAAATAGTCCTATTACTTGAAAAGGTCATGAATTACATGAAGAGAATAAAATTAAATGGATTATTATACAATGATCAAATTATTTTCTTCTAATATAAATTAATTTGTAAATAATTCTAGAAAAATCGATTTTGGGAAGTAGTGTTTTGAAGAAAATTACAATATTAGAGTGTGAATCAATCAATATGTATAGTATGTTAACCAACTATAAACAGACATATAAATGTTTAAATACATTAATAGATAATCAAAATTATTATAAAAATATACATATAATGACACCAAGGATATAATATAACCCACTAAAAATGTTTTGTGTTATGAAATTCTTTTCCATTTGGAATATTTTTAATCCAATAGCCTTATATGAAATAATACCAATTAAAACCCAAAATATCATGTAGAATTAATGAATCATGATATTATCTAAAAAAGTGTAATTATGTAAATTATATATAAGAAATTATGTACAAAAAAATAAAATTATATTTGAAATATAATGTAAAAAATGACAAAAAGAAGTGATATTTAAAAAAAGTTCATTAAAAATGTTCTGAAAGATGATAATCTTTAAAAATTCCTTTGTGTCCTATACCACATTGATGGGTTTGAATCATAATATCCAGGAAGGAATAACATAATGTGAAATGTATAATATCATGAGTATAAAGAGTTTCATGATATTACATTTAAAATGTAAGTATATATTCCATATAAAAGATACTAGGTCCATAACAACAAATAAATCTCAATGGGATGTAAATTGAGATGAAATATCTTATCTCGAGACCGAAATGTCTCATGTTTCCTCGTATTACTAAAAAATAAACTTATGATAATTATTTATTTTCATCATAAAAATTTTCATGTTTATTATTATTTAATTTAACTTTTTACTATGTTTTATATGACCACATAAACTATTATGTTTACATATATTGTTTTGACCAAATACAGTTTATGTTTCCAAAAACAATGGTAAGTCAACAATGGTAAAAAAGGTCATTATAAAAAATATAAAAAATAATAATAATTAAATAATTAACATATTTACAAATTAAGTAGACATTTAAAAAATATATATATAATATTATTATGAAAAATTAATCAATATATCAATTTTTGAAACAGTACGTCGTACCTACAAATGAGTAAGTTTATCATTTTTCAATAATCATTATGGAAAGAAGGTAAGCAGTATTATATGTTTCTAGAATTATAATTATATCATAAATATTATATTATTTAATCATATATAATTATATATTTTTTTTGTCTAAAGGGAATTAGTTCATATAAAGGGGGCGATAATACACACATCCACAAACGACCTTATCACTTTTTATGTGTGGGAGAGGGTAATAATGAAAATGATATATATTATATTTCCAAGTAGTTAATAATTTCATTAATATAAAATAGATGTAGTATATGTCACATATGTATTATAAAAATCATACCATATGCATTCATGTATCTTGTGAATAAATCACAATGCTTTTAGGAGGTGGTAGTCCACACAACCACAAATCATTTTATCTTATTCCCCAAAAATGGGGTTCATAAAGATATGTGTGATAAAATAATTAGATAAGTATTTATAAATTAAAAATATCATGTACTAAATATATAAATATAGTTTCTATCATAATTCCCATCCATGGATGGTGGTAGTGGAGAACAAACAATCATCATTTCATGAGGTGGTAGTCCATCGTACACATAAAAAATATGCTCATAACCCATTAGATAGTACTGTGTGTAATTAAATTTAGAAAACATAGAATAAAAACCAAATAGTTTATTGAGAATAAATTTATATATATAATCATGTAAGTTTTATAGTTTATGGAGAAGATAAATAAATAAAACCGAAGTGTTTGAGGGAAGATGTTACCTATTATTCGGGTAACCCCCTTTGTTTACACAAAATAGATTGCTTGGATTTATTTCTGAAGAAGGGAAGGATTACAAAATTAGGGGAAGGATTTTGAGGACCAATGTTTTAAAATATTTTCCAAGCATCAATAATTTGAGATGTGTGAAGAAGGGGGAGATGTGGTGGCTTTTTATAAAGAAGGAAAATGGCTCGCTCTGTATTTTTTAATGGTATTTTGGTGTACCAAGGTATTTAATGAAAAAATTTCATTAAAAACAACCAAACCCAATAATATAAGTTTTATGAACAAATTTTGGTCACAAAAATGTCCTTTTTTAGGTATCTATGTCATTTGGGTCATGATGTTAAGGTTATAGTCCTTTATAAAGCTTAATTTTTCCTTAATAGTTTTAATTAAATTTAAAAAAAATTCCAATATGATTGTTCAAAAAAATATAGATCATATTATAAATTTTAAATTATAATAATTAAAAATTTTGAATCATATTTTTCCAAATTCCAATCTAATAATTGGTGGAAACTGATTTACATTTTATCCCATAAACAGGACGCCGATATAGGTTTTTAATGAAAAAACATTTGAATGATTATTATGATTTCATATTGGATTTAAAAGTGAAATTGATTACAAAGATCTAAATTGGATTAATTGATAAATATATTAAGTAATTAATATTTAAACCTAATAGAAAATATACTTTTTCCTTATAAATATATAAGATGAAAAAGGAGTTTTGAAAAAAAATCAGTATTTTCACTATTCACTAAAAAAATGAAACTTTATAGAAAAATTGAATCAAATTCACAATAAGATAATTTTTATTTTTTAGTCTAAAATATTATGTTTATTTAGGTATATATAATATGTTAAATTTCTAAATAATGAATTTAAAATAGGATTTCCACTAAAAGGTGGTCAAAATGACATTAGAAATATATATATTTTTATATGAAATGTTGTGTTTGTTAGTATGTTATGATTATCAAATCTATTGGATGAATAAAAAAATATTTAATATATATTATGTATATATACTAATTTAATATCACTAAATAATATTATTTAACTTAATTTATTCGTATAAAACATATTTTCGAGCATATAAATAGTTTTCAATATAAATATTCTTTTATATCCAATCAGTTTTTATATTAAATTCTAATTAATTTGTAACTAATTAATTCATAATACATTTTTGTAAACCATATATTTTCATAATATATTTAATATAAAACACAATGGATTGATTATATCTTATTATATTAAATAACAATATTTAAATAATATATTATTGTTTGGTAAAACTCAACCTTGTGTGTAACAGATGACATTGAAGACATTTCTTGTCGTTTATATTTCACAATAGTTTGGTATCAAATGAATTTCAAGATATAAAATATATTTAAATTATTTAAATTTTTAAATTTATTATAAATAATCAGGATATTGGATAATCCCTTATGTGGTTAGTGTTTCATGTCACACATGTTATCGAATAAAATTTACTCTTTAGAATTTTTGGGGTGTTACATCATCAATACCTTAAATAAGATGAATCATTGTAATTTAAAAATGATTGTGGTGATATATTGTTTTATATTTTCAGTATTTAGAATCCCACATATTGATATGTGATCATAAAAACATCTATAAAAGAGATAGTGGTTATTACATATGTCACATGGAATGCTATTTAATTAGGTCTATATATAAGATAACATTAGCGGAAAGTAGAGATACATACGTAGAGGTAAAGCTTAAATATTTGGAGGGAGTGATTGAGATCATAAATAAAAAAATGAATAATCAATAGAATGGTGAGGTCATCAAATCAGTAAATCTAGAATGATTTATAGTTCCATTGGTGGAACAAAAATTAAGGTATTAAGATAATATTTTTATTTGAAGATACATTTATTAATGTTGATGAATTATTTTAATGGATATTTATACATACATGATATCTTTCTATAAATATATTTTTTCATTTGGTTTTTCATTGATCAATTTTCAAATTCATTAAAAAATAAAATTTTGATGCCTGAAGAACTAAAATACATTTGAAAAGGATTATAAGGCCCATAAAAGAGTTAAAATTTAATCTATTGGTCTCTAATAATTCAAAAAAAATAATTTGTTAATGTTGTTAATAAATAAGACTAAATATTGACACTACTGTCATATAATTAATATTTATTCAATAACTTATTTAACTAAAAAAATGACATATTAACCAGTACATTGTCTAAGTCAGTGGTTGGAATCCAACACTTAACGTACTTTGGTCATGGGTCCATATCTCGTGGCCTTGCCAAATTTTATGGGTTGTATAACATCATACAATTTTTCCTTTCCTAGAACCATATTAATATAATTTCCAAAATAAATATTATGTGTATCCTTAAAATAAGGTTAATCACTAAATAAATTTATTACTATGGTTTTTAAAACAACCTCAATACATAAATAACTCATGAATTTTATTTCAACATAGGTCCATCCATGGTATAATTATTATCCATAAAATAAATTAAATGACATCTAAATAATGAAATATTATATTCATTAAAGAACACATGAGGTATAAACTGGGAAATTCCTGATTAAAATCCTCTATAGTGTATTGTAAAGAAAATGTAAATTTTCTCAAGAAAATCCTCCATGTGTATCGAAGAAGGTGCACAATAATGCCTTTGTCATTTAATAGGATACGTCGATTAAGGGACAACACACATTGTTACAGTTGTTACTCTTAAGTACATCTATTCCAGAACCACATCCATTCTTAGTATCTAGTTGTTGATGTACTACTATAAATCCTACACAATCTCTGTCTAACAAAATATTATTGAGGCTCTTATATACATATACTTCCATTCTACCATATGGTTATGTTCTCAAATCAATGTATTCATAAATATAGTTCCCAATATTTATACTAATATTATTTTGATAACAACTATGTTGAAACAAACTAAAAACCATGGAGTTCATTTCTACAACCATTACATTGGCACGGTTACAATGAATCAAATCCTAAAAACCCAATTAGTTTAGTAGTCTTGGTAATACAGATACATATCAAAGTCTGGTATTACAAATTAATACATTATTTAGAACATAATATTTCTAAAAATAGGATAACATTTAGGATGATAAATTTATTCCATCTAGCATATCCTCTCATATCGTTTATATTTAACTCCTGGGAATCTTGGTGAAAAGAAAAAAAATATAGGTGAGATGAAATGCTGAGTAAGGGTAATGTGTAGAGTAAGAAATAATTAATCAATTAGAATAATAATTATGGAAAAGTAAATAACTGAATAAACATACCATGTAATAAAAAATGATAAGGATGTATATATTAATTGTGTAAAGGTAATAAATTGAAACACATTCCATTAAAATAACGATATATGGAAAAGACAATATAGTACGGTAATAAACTGAAGACACATTCCCTTTAATCAAATAATTGAGAATGATATTCAACTATATATTTTATCATTTGAAAACCTCAAGGATAATAAAAATTATAACATAAATGTATATGAAGGAAATGCTTAGTTATTGGATGTCATGTATAAGGTACATGGGGACCTTTACTATTGTGATCCATCGTTGAGACATTTTAAAACTATGGATAGAATCCCATTTAATTTTTGAAACATATTTTTCTCATGAGAACATATTAATGCATCAATAAGAAATATTAATTCTAAGCTCCACCAGTCATTTCATGTCGAAATAATTCTTCATATCAAGTAATTGATTTAATTATTAAATAATATGCCTTATGAAATATCCGTATGGAATAGAGAATACATAATTATCAATATCTCCCCAAATAATTAAATAACGATCAAATTAAGCACCATATGTAAAACATTATATGGTTTATAAAATATTAATACTCATGATAAATTAAATAAAAAATTTAGCAGAAATTAAATGTTCAATGATTATAGGAAATTGAATATTTTAGAGGGACTAAAATATGAATAAATTAAATTATTGTGAATACCATCCTTAGAAAAGTCAATAACAAATAATAAAAAGTGAGATTAAGGATGGTATCCAAAAAACATATCTCAAGAAGAGTAAAATAAAGGGTTTTTCATTGAATAATTAAAACATCATAAAAAGATATTTTAAAACATATTATTGATGAAAATAACTTTTTTTAAGGATTTTGGAAAACCTTTTCTTTTAGGAATCAATTTTCTCTTAAAATTAACTTCTTAAGAAATAAAATAAATATTGGATGAAATGATGGCGGTTAATACATACTTGTCGTATGAGTTATAAATAACATTCTATTTAGATGGAAAATTTTTATATAAAAGCCTTATTTGTAATTTTAAAATAATATTATTTTAAAAACATTGGTAAAAGATAAAATAGGTAAAAAAGTATTTACTAAATAATTCTGAAATGGTTAAAAAACCTTTTGAAAACATTTAAAAAATCATGGTTTTGAGAATAAAATATGTTCTCTAACTGGATAGAGTAATGAATTAGGATTTTTTTAAAAACATTTTATAGAAACATATGTGTACCAATGAGTAGAAAAATGGAAATATTAAATAAAAATTTTCATCAATAACTAGAGGAAAATACAATAAAATTGTTTTCTTTGAAAATGATCAAATAATTTCCTCTGATGTAAATTCGAGTATAAATAACCTCAAACAAAAATTTATTTTAAAGTATAGACTTTAGAAAATAATATGTTTGTGGGAAACACAATCAATGAGAAGATTATGTGTATCAATAATAAATCCACATATATAAGTGGAAATAAATAAATAGATAGTAATTTTCATTATACACATAATCATTGAATTAGAACATGGAAGTAATATAACATATTGAAAAAAATCTTGATTATGAAATTATTTTCCTCATGGTAACTTTTAACTCTAATCCCCATAGATGAAATAATTCCAATTGAAACAAAAAATAACTTGAAGAATGAATGAATAATGATATTATATGAAAAATTGGAATTATTTTCAAAATATATAATAAAATTAGGTACACAAAAATAAAGTTATTGTTTCTACATGAAGTAATAACATTAAATGAAGCATATATTATCATTATGATAAATTTTTTCAATATATAACATTTAAAATGGTATTATATACACCATATTAATGGAACAAGGTGCATGAGAACAAAAAAATATCAATGGAATGTAAATCGAGATAGGATACCTTTCCTTTAGTCTGAATTTTCTCGTGTGTACTTGTTTTCCTTTATAATATACTAATTTTCGTTATTTACATTCTTCATAATTTTTTTAATGATTTTAATTAAATTAATTTAACTTGTTACTATGTTGTATACAATTCATAAACAATTACTTTTATAGAATTTGTTATAACGAATTTTGGTTAATATTCGAAAAACAACATTGGTTCGTCAAATATGGTCAAAGGGGTCGTAATATAACTCTAAAAAATCATGAAATACTAAACATATATATAAATCAAATATAAATTCAAAAACAATACATAAATATGGTTAAAAAAAATGAATCAACATTAAAATCCTAGATATGGTATGCCATATATAAACATGAGTAACATTCTTCTTTTTCAATGATCATTATAGAAAGAAGATAAGTATCATTATACAATTAAATAATGATAATTATATCATAAATAAAATTTTAATTAATCATATATATTTATATATATTAATCTTGTGATGTAGAAGGAATCACATCATGTTTCTGAGGTAGTAGTCTACACATCCAATAATGACGTTATCACATTTAATGTGTGTGAAAGGATAATTAAGAAAATGATATATATTATTTTTACAGAAAAGTAATTATGTCATGATTAAAATATATATTTATTCTATGAGAAATATTTTTTATTTTAATACAATTTTATACATTCAATGTATCATGTGAATAAATTCCATCACTTTTAGGGGTTGTAGTCCACACTACCACAAACAATGTTATCGTATTCCCACAAAATGGAGTGCATAAAGATATGAGTTATAAAAGAATTTTTGTAGTATAAATACATTATAGATATCATGTATAACATATATAAACAGAATTTACATTATAATTATCATCCAAGTAAGGTGGTAAAATAAAATGAAGAATCATCACATAATGAGGTGGTAGTTCATCGTACATATAAACATTATATTCGTTAGTGATTAGATGGATGTTCTTATAATTTTATGTCAAAAATATTAATAAAAAAATAATATTATATTTTGGATACTTGTTTTCTTATATTATAAGGGAATAAGTATATTTTATTTAGTGAATAAATAAATAAAACTAAAGATCTTGAAAGAAGACGTTACCTCTTATTTAGTAACTCTTTTTGGTTTTCAAAAAAGGGATTCCTTGAATTGATTTATGAATACGGGGAGTCTTCTTGGACAAGGGTAGAAATTTTTATAAACTAAATGGTAATATAGTTTTTGAAATAATATTTTTTTCTAAGAGTAATGAAGGTGGACATGTGGTCGCGCTTTATAAGGGAGGAA
Source organism: Viscum album (assembly GCA_963277665.1). NCBI lineage: Eukaryota > Viridiplantae > Streptophyta > Magnoliopsida > Santalales > Viscaceae > Viscum > Viscum album. The sequence goes on from OY728133.1 coordinate 1,194,582,915, forward strand.
AAAGACTCAATATGTATTTTTTCAAATGAAGTCAGGTGTAAGAGATTTATAAACTAAAATAGTCATAAATATATAACAAAAATAATTAATGGTGGATTTATTTCCAAATTATGCTCATAAAAAGTTTTTTTGGAAAAGTGGATAGGTCATTTGCTTCCATAAGTTAATGGTTTTGTTCTTTATTAAGATGCATTTTCCCTAATAATTGTAATTAATTTTAATTACATTTGATAATTTTTTTTGAAAAACTAATATGAACTCATTATACATTATCAATTATTATTATTATAAATATCCAATCCATTTATCAAAAAATCAATCACATTAGTAGAAAATTTTAATTTAAATTTCATCCTATAGTTGAAACGATGACGCTGGTTTTAAATGTAATTTTTTTTAAAATATTAATATGTTTTAATAGTTATTTTCCAAGTAAAATTGAATAAAAATAAATAAATATGATTAATTAGTAAAAATAAGATCTTATTAATCGTAAAAAAAATTAAAATACAATTTATCCTTATAAATAAATAAGTTGAAAGCACAATATTGAACTAAAATTTAATATTTTCCCATATTCATTAAAAAATGATACTTCATGGAACAATATCATTTATTCACCCTAACCTATTTTTTTTTGTTTTTCACTTGAATATTAAGTATATTTTTTACATATATAATTTTTAAAAGGTCCAAAAAATTAATTTATTATTGATCCCCGATTAAAAGGTGTTAAAAATGCATTAATAGAAATATAGGTTTTAATACAAAATATTGGGTTTATTTTTATCTTATAACTATAAAATATATTGGAATAATATACAAAATATTTTATTGAATAAAAAAATTTCATATTACAATGATATCACTCACTGATTTAATTTACTAGGATTAAGCATCATTGTGATTATAAAAATAGTTTCTAATATACGTATGTTTTAATATTCAATCAGTTGTCACCATTGATTTCAAGTTAATTAGTAACTAATGAATTCATATTATATTTGTGAAAGTTATATATTTTAATAATATACATAAAATTTTCATAATGACTTGTTTTTGTCTTATTATATTAAATAATAACATATTAATAATATATTGATGTTTGGTAAAACTCATTATTATGTGTAATACAAGCCATTGAAGAAAATCGTTATTGCATATATCACATGCTAACTAGGTATTAAATATAATTGAAGACATAAAATATATTTAATTTATGTACTGTACTAAATATATGATAAATACCTAGGATATTATAAATATGTATGCTCTTGGTGTCGCGTGTAATACACACTCTTGAATACAAGATACTGTTGTAGAATTGTTGCTGTGTTACATTTAACATAGATCAATCCATAAATAAATGAACATATGTAAAACATAAAATCAATATTATTAACATGAAATATATTTTTAATGTAACACCATGATATTTTCAAAATGGATATTATTTTAGTTATTGTGAAAGACACACAACATCATGTAACAATCCATGGACTAATATTATTTTAATTATGACCACTATAACCTATCAATTTAATTGAGGTGTACGGATAGTATAAATTAATTTATGAATATATATATATATATATATATATCATAATGAAAATAATATTTTTTGTAATTTATTTGTACATAATCAATAATTTTTTAGTAAATTCCATTTATTATTTAAAATTATATTTTCTTAAAAAATAATTACTATTTTTTTCAAGAGAAAATATTTTAAAGAAATTTTATAAATTTTAGAACATTTATTTTACAAAAACAAATTTAAAAATTTTTTGACATAGTGTGAAATTTTGTGATTTTTTCTAAAATTAGTAATTTTTTTCAGTTAATAGTGAAAAATAAGGATTATTGTAAAATAATAATTTCTTCCTATTAAATTACATAACATAAAAGTAATATTGTTATTTGAATTTTATATCATGTAAAATTAGTGTTATTTATTTATATTTAGTCTAATAAATTTCATTTGAATCATCTTTATACTATATTTTAGTAAAGGATAAATGTTTTGTTTAAAAACATTTTTTTAAAAACTATTTAATAGTGTATAATGTTTCTCCATTTTAGTCAATTTAAAACAAAATAATTAGAAATGTTTTAAATAATAGTTGTATTACATTACAATAAATATTTTATAGATTTATATAATGATTGTTACAAGTCGTATTGTTAAAAATATAATTTTACTCTTGAAAATTATATTTCTAAAAAGCCCTATTTTATATAACTTTTAGTTTTTATTTTTTAACTAAATTATTACAATTATGTTAATTTAGTTTGATAAAATGTGTTACTTATTCATGATAATAATAATATATATTATCTAACAAGGTCACCTTAATTTTCGTTCATAATTAATACTGAAAAGAGCAAAAAATATTTTTATGCGGTTAAGGAAAAAATGGGTTTATAATGGGTTAATCTAAAAATATAATAGTTAAAAGGATATAAAACTGTCATAATATTTATTTCATAACCATGTTTCAAAATTATATTATCTATTTATTGTAAATGGTCTATTTTTTCGAATATTGTGTGACATCGTGTTACACACATTCTGGTAATTACCTTCTCATTCCTTATTTTTTTCTTTAATTTGGATCATCTTGGGACTCGAGGTGATGGATATAATTTATTACAATAAATAACATAAATATCAAGTAAATATTCTTATTTTAAATAATAGAGTCTTGGTTTAATTTTTTTCATGGCTTAATGGGGTTCTCCCTGAGTTTTAAGAACACCAGTTGTGGTTTAGGTTTTTTGGTAAGAATATACACTTTTTGATGTATGCAAGAGAAATTCACATTATGTAATAGAATTAAACAATGTATAACTTATACAAGATAGATAACTTGAACCTATTATACAGTTATAAGGGGTTACACATCATGTAAATTTTACACATAGTTTACTGTTAGATGTTATTTTTTTAATAAAAATGTGATTGGTTTTTTTGTGTATATAGATAAAGTGGAAAAAATGGATTGAAATGATATTACATACCATTTAAATTCTTTTAGTTAGCCTTTTAGAGTGATTCACAAGTAATTTTTAAATAATTATTCTCCATCCCACCTTTATCTTGACCAAGAGCTCATCTCTATTGATTTTTGGAACCTTCGTTCATTCTAGATCAATTTATTATGCGTTTGATCATCAGAGTTATACTATTTCATCTCTCTAGGAAAGAAATCCATTTTAATTCTTCATTGACATTGACCAATATAAAACTATTTTGTTATGCAATTTAACGTGCTAATCTGTGGTGTTTATTTTTTCGGATTCTTCTCTAGATCAGTTGTGAGATCTTATTCTAGTGTATAAATTCATGTTGGTTGTGGTGTATTATGTTTAACTTCATAAGGTATGTTGTGATATTTCCACATCACCAACAATCATTTTAAATTTAATCTATTTTGAGTTTTAATTATTGATTATATGGACTCTTTTTTATTATTAAATTATTCCTTATTGTTGGGTCTAATTGTTAGTGTGTGAGACCCAAGTTTTGAGGTTTGTTGATCCATATCTAGCATGTGTTAGTGAAATAATTGATTCTGTTTTTAACAAAAATTTTATTAAATGTAGCAGAATGATTGATTGAATTTTTTCGTGTCTGTGGAACTTGGTTTTTTTATAAAATTTGTTTTTCCCTAGTTTTGGGAAATGAATATCGTGTTTTCACAGAATAATAAAATAGTTTTATGAAATGGGTTTTAAAGCATGATATGATGAAATCATTTGATGAAATGGTTTGTAAAATAGACAACATGATAATCCTCAGGTAATTATATATAAGGTGTAGTAATAGGCCTCATCCACTTGGGGGTGGGGTTTTGATAGGGATTTCTTCTTATCCCTATGAATATCATTTAATGGATGTATTAGAACTATTGGGTGGTTACCTTTTTAGTGTTCTTACACTCTCTAAACTCAATGCATATATCCATAGGCTTGATCTATGATTTATTTTATATGTTTAGGTAAATTTTCCTTAGATTTCTGGACCAAATTTTATTCTTTTCATGATTTTACCTATAAATTTGGACTATTTGGGATTATTTTGGGTTTTACTATTTTGATTTTACATCCATGGATTTGATATGATATGTGAGGAATTCAATAATTTCACACAATATATATGTTTTGATATATGGTTATGAAATTCATTGAAATTGGATGACCTTCTTTATTTTGAGTAGTGTAAAGAATGAAATTAAAATGTATTTCCATGAATTTGATAAATAAATTACTAAACCTTATATCATTTCTTGCTTTTATTAATGATGATAATGATGTAATTAATTTTCAATGACGTGATATAGAATAACACCATGACACCCTACTGAAACTATTAGCGGAAACCTCATATACCCCTTCTTTGGTGTGTTGAATTGGTTTAGTCTTTTGATGAAGGGAATGGAAAGGGGTCGTAGTGAGGTGAGGGGGATTTCTACTTGCATGGTTTGTGTAGTTGGATGGTGTGATGGTGTGGGTTTTATGATGCTATCGCATAGATATGTTATAGTATATGCTTTTGTTTTTTCATCATTTGACATTAGACTTCATCCTTGTAAATTATTTTCTACCATTTTAGATGTACCTCTTTAATTATTATCATTCTATTAAGAAATATAAGTATTCATTTTTAATAAACTATTTGGTTATGTAAATGTGTATATATGTCAGGTTTTCTACTTCATGTTGGTTGAAATCATTCCCTTTTTTTGTTGATTCCCAAGTGTTAGATAACGTCACGTGGAGATCAGTAATGCCATTATGGTATGTGACCACTTGGGAAAGGTATAATTATTAGGGGATTTACTAGTATATATTATTATTATTTTTTGCTAAAGTATGATATTCGCCATTATTTTTTTATCTTCATACATTTTGTGGAAATGAGATTAGATTGTCGGGACTCGAGAGGTACATTATTGTGACTTCCAAGCCAGTTCATTCAACAATGAGTCTCAAGATAAAATGATATGTGGGGATGTTTTTCTATTATTTTTTGTTCAATATTTCAATATCATTTTTTATTATGGGTTTATTTGGTTTGAAGAAAATATGCTTCCGTTTTATTTTTTCTTCTATTTTGGTGTGCAACGGTGTGCCTTCAACATGTGTTATATGAGTTCCTCTAGAGAGTGTAGTTGACTATCTTTAAGAGAATCCTCCAATAGATCATAATTTAATCCAAGATATCATATAAGTATTAATTTCCATATATTATAATGTACCAAAATATGAGAATGCAGTTGTTAAGGAAAAACTAAGAGGTATAGGATATCGATATCAATCATTGGATTTTGTGAGTGAGAATCCATGTCAAGTTAAAGGTAACAATGGAAATCAATTAAGAATATGAACATCTTGAAAATATTGATAATATATTCTAATTATTGCATAAGATAGAGAGTATCTAGATGTATTTCACAAAATTCTTACTTGAAGGTCTAAGAATTAGATAGTGTGATTCCATGGTGCTAGTAGATAAAAGTTTGGGCTTTGAAAAGAAGAGTTTCAAGACTCTATTATTTTTCTATTTTTCCTCATATTCACTGATGATAATAACATGTATAGATTTACTCTCATTGAAAAAAGTTGAGAATTTGGTTTGGCCATACACCAATTAGTTTATGTAGCATGTGTGTTTTTCAACAGAGGATGTAAGATATGACTAGCTGAAATATTAAAAGTACATAAAGGGTTTTCGAATAGTTAAAAAATCACATGCATTAATGATGAATAATTAATCATATGTAGATAATTTAGGTAGGTTTATGATGGATAATATAAATATGGTAGGATGGGTAAGATATTCTACCCCTTCTCTACCACATAGTAAAAACATCTATGGAGAAAAGAAGAAAAAATATGAAGTGGAAGGATTATTACATGAAAAATGGAGGTGATTCTCAGAAAAAACCTCTTCAATACCTCCTATTTTAGCTGTTGTGGTTCTTACGACTTAATATTATTTTGGAATGATAAAAAAACATGGAATTCATGTACTTAAACAGAAGATATGTGCAACCGTTTTTCATGTTTTGGTCATCTATAGTGCTTCTATCAGGATACATATACACCTCTATATGATCAATGATTGTCTTCTCCAAAGGATATTATGGTTTAGTTTGATACTTCTATGAATACATGGATCCATCCAAATGCCTTAGGATGGACTCAACATCACACAATAGATGAGTGTCTGGTGGAGGTATATGTGGGTCCAGTGATAGTGATAGGTACAATATTTATTGAATATTATGTAAAAATTGCATTATTTGATAATGGTTCTTCCTAATTCTTTATATTTATTCATTTTTTAATAGCATAAACTTCTAGTAGATCTAGTTTCAATTATTATGGATTCAGAGACACCTCTTGGAAATAAGAAATATCAAGGGTTTTAGTTTTCTTCTTGTGAAATATCTATAGTTGATATGATGTTTGTATATTATTTTTCACATTCATGATATCTATTTTCGTGAAATAATCATCAACATATAAATTTTTTTCACATACTTTTAATTTTATTTTAATTTTCGGTATGTTTAATTTATTGTAGCCGATGGGAGATCACAAGTGTTTTCAGGAGAGTGGGATTTATGGTCTGGTCATGTAGAACCATCCTAACTAGTACTCATGAAATTTTTATCTACAATTGTAGTTGAGACCAATGAGGTTTCTTATGTTGTATATAATAATTATTTTGTTTCTATTTTTCTTGATTATTTCCCATAATGTTTTCCCAGACATTCCTGAGAGAGAGAGAGAGATGTAGTGTTCACAATTGATATGGTGCATTTTATAGAGCCTAATACAATACCTTATTATCATATGTATCTAGTAGAGATAAATATACACAATATTTATTTGGATAAACTTATGGAAAATGGTTTTGTTTACCATAGTTTTTCTCTTTGGGAAACTGTAATTACCCTTTCCCCAAAGGCCAATAGTTCCCTCTGATTGTGTGTAGACTATAGGATGTTAACCTAGGTGTCATTTAAGAACATGTAACCATTCCTCATTTGGATTATTTTGTTGATATGTTAAAGGGAGAATGTGGTTTTCTATCATTGATCCACTTTTAGGTTATCATCAGCTAAATGTTTAAGAGTGTGATATATTGAATACTAATTTCAGAAGATGGTATGGAAGTTTCAAATGGGATATGAAGATGTTTGGTTTGACTAATGATCTTAGTTTTTTTTGGAGTTAATGAATCTTATATTCCATCAGTATCTCACTAAAGTTTTTTTATTGTTTGTGGATGATATTTTGGTTTACATGATATCTGAACATGAGCATGAGAACAATTTTAATTTTTTTTATGAAATCTGGATGATTCATTGTTTTCCTATAACGATTTCGAAATGAAATTTATCACTTCATGATTTTCTATTCATGGTTAATGTAATTTCTTAGAATGGATTATCATTTAATCTAGAGAAGTTAAATGAAGTATTATAATGGGAAGATAAATGTAATTTCTTTGAGATTCCAAGATTCCTTAGACTTTCTGGATATTATAGAAGGTTTATCTAGGAATTAAAAATGTTGGTATCAGCTTTGAATTATTTTATCAGGTAATAAATGATATTCAAATTGTATTAATAGTTTTAGTCTTCTTTTAATGAGTTGAAATTAATTATTACATGAAATCCTTTTTTATTCTACCTGATTCCTGTAAGTGGTATATGGTTTTCTTAGATAATTATGGCTTTGTTTTGTGTAGTTTGATTATGAAGAATCATCATGTAGTATCTTAAAGTTATCATCATCTTCATATGAATGAAAATAATTTCCCCACTCTTTAATTAGAGCATTATTCAGTATTGAATGTGTATAAATATTGGAAATATTATCTTTTTGGGGAGAGGTTCATAGTGTTTTCTGAATATAAGAGTTTAGTATATATCTTTTCTTATAAAGTATTGATTCTCAAATAGAGATGATTGGTGGAATACCATTAGATGTTTGACATTGATATATCCTATGAATGGGAGTAGGGTAATGTCATTGTTGATTCTCTTACTTGGAATACACCATTACATTTTGTTTAAGAATCGATGGAAGAGTGGAACATTATTGGGATTTTTGTATAGTTACATTTGGATTCTCAAGAGGATGTTTCAAGAGTGGTTTTGACAAGTGCTCAGTTATAATCATCTCTCATAGATTATAATATTTAGAATCTACATTAGGATGAAGATTTAAGTGGAATTTAAGAAACCCTATATTTTGGTAAAAACATTTATGGTTGGTATCTCTCATTAGATGGTGTTTTTTTGGATTGTTTTTTCATCCCACCATCTTTGAAGAGATTGATTTTTATTTAGATATTTCTTTATAGAACATTCACCCTAAAGTTTGGAAGATGTATTATGGTATGATATTGATGTTCTTGTGGCTAGTTATAAAGTGTTATGTCAATGATTATGTGTCTTACTATTACACCTACCAATAGATAAATGTAATGCATTTAAAATCATCTGGTTTTCTCTACCCTTTTTCAATACCGATTTAGAAAAGGGATTATGTATCAAATTAATTTTTCGTTTTATTTCCATAGAAACACTGATGAAATAATTTTATATGTTTGGTTATTGATCAGTTGACAAAGTCATCTCATATCATTCCAATCAGGGACACCACAAAATTTGAGTATTTGGGTAATATTTATGTATAGACAATTATGAAATTACATGGGGTTCCTTCTATATTTGTTTTAGATGGGGAACATTGGATTATATTGAGGTTTTATATGAGCCTCCATGAGGTTATGGGGAAATTTTTTAGGTTGATTAAAATATACATTCCATAAATAGATGGTCATATAGAGTGTTAAAATTTGATCATGGATGATATTATCCATTTGAGTGTTTTGGATTTTGGAGGATATTGAGATTTTCCATCTAGGTCTTGTTGAGTTTTCATATAAAAATAATTATCATTTATCTATATAAATGTATCCTTTTGAGAATTTGTATGGTCACTCGAGAAAATAAGTTATTTGTTTGTATGTGGTGGGAAGAGCTTCTTTTATGAGACCTATTTGTTTAATGAGAATTATTCAAAGATTCAGGATACAACTCAGTATCTGATTATAGATAATAATTGAAATGAATATTAGGATGATCAATGGTGTAGTCCTTTGGAGATGTTAATAGGTTATCTAGTTTTCATGAAATTTTTCCTTAGAATGGTCAATGTCATCTTGGATAATATTGAATGTTGTATCCAAGGTATATGGGACCATTTGAAGTCACAAAGTGGCTAGGGTAGGTCTCATTTAGGTTGGAATTATTAGTTCAATTGACATGTTGTATTGATGTTTTCAACATATCAATAATCATGAAATACCATCCCAATCCCTCTCACATTCTGATTTGGTAATATATTGAGATAGAGATATATGATTCTGTTGTGGAGTATCCATAAGGGTTTCTTAACTCTTACGTGAAATTCTTGTGTGGTAATTTTATATCATTGGATAGTGTGCAATATTGGAAGGTATCTCATTCTCATAAGACATGGGAGTGCAAGTCATTCATGAAGAAGTAGTGGTATTAACTCATTACATTACCTCAATATTCAACATGAAATCATAGGGATGGAATGTATTATGGTGTGGAGTCTGGAACATTGTGTTACCCACTTTCAAGTAATTTTATCCTCTTTGATTATTTTTTCATTAATTGGGTCTATCTTGGGATTCATGAGGATGGTGATAAAAAACTGAAAAATTAACATAAATAGCAGGGTTGTATATTTTCTAATTAATGGATTTTGGGTATAAATGTGTTATTGGTCTAATGGGGTTCTCCCTATGTTTGGAGAATGCTCGAGGTGTTTTGTTGTAAGAATATTGATATTCTGCAGCCTTCTAGAGAAATTCACACATTTTAATAGAAGTACACAATTTGTAAATAATATAGTGAAGAGGTCATAAACCTAGTACCCAACATGAATAGATTACATTCTATGTAGAAGTTTAAAATTGTGTAATATAATAGGTTCAGTTTCCAATAATGTTTTTGGTGTATATGGAACCCATGGATTACATGATGTATAATGGGATTTCATTCCAAGTTAATATCACTAGTTCTCCATTTGGGTGCTACATGGATAATGATTTATTCATTCATTAAAATCCCTCCTTTCCCCCCATCCTATATCTCTTCCTCAATCATATTTAAAAAGTCATTTTGTTTCAAATTGATTCCTTTGACATTAGATAATTAGGGCTACTGCATTGCATCCCTCATGGTAAGATATCCTTTATTATTTTTCATTTCCTTTCATCATGGTAGTTATGAATCATTTAACTATTTTATTTTTTATCTTCGGTGCTGATTTATCTTTTTTATTTTGTAGATCAATTGTGCTATCCTATTTTGGTGGCTGATTTCTTGTCAGATATGGTGCAGCGGGTGCAAGTTCATGAGGTGTGTTGTGATATTTTCTTGTTTCTAACCCATATATTAAATTAAATCAATTCTGATATGTTTGTTTTGGTTTTATGGACTCCATTGTTTTTAATTCTTCCATGTTGGTGAATCCCATTGAGAGTATGTGTGACTCGAGTAATTGATATAGGTTATCATGTCACTAGTCTGTGTTGGTGAAGTGCATTGTTTATATTTTTAATAAATTTTTTTCTAAATGGAAATAAAATTATTGAATGATTTTTTTTGTGAGTGGAACAATGTTATTGATAAAAGATGATTTTCTTCTTGTTTTGGTAAATTTAAAGGGTTTTTGGAAGAATTGTGAAATGGTTTTATGGAATGGTTTTCAAATCATGATTTGACGCAATGGTTTAATTAAATAGTATGGAATATATAAAAACTTGAATGCCTTGGTACTTAGGTTTAATGTGTAGTAATAGGCATATTCCACTATCTGATGGATGGGCTTGCTCAAGGGGAATTCATCTTCTCCCAATGCATATTGTTCTATGGTGTTTTTAAACACTTTTAGGGGTTTAAATTATACATTTTTCCGATCCTCTCTTGACTCAATGAATATAAATAGTGTATTGATCCACAAATTATTGTATATGTTTAGGTATGAGTTTCCTAGAATTTATGTACAAGTGTGATCATTGTTGTCATGTTACCGATGCTTTTGGATAATTTCAGTTGCTTTTGGTTTGTTTTAGTTTGATTGTACGTCCATTGATTTGATATAATATGTGATTCATTCATTTCATTGACATGATATATTTTTTTTAATATATGGATATATAAAGATTTAAAAATAATTATCCTTATTTATTTTAAAATTTTAAAAAAGGTAAATGATATTTTTTCCCCAAGGATTTTATTATAAAAACTGATAAACTGCATATCATTCATTGTTTTCTCTAATATTAATAAGTATTGAATTACATTTCACATACATGATATAGAAAAACTAGGTGAGACCCTACTGAGACTATTAAATCACATCTTATTTACCCCTTCAATGGTGAATATACCAAATTATGTCTTTTATTATTGGGAATGGTAATATTCCACAGTGAGGTGGTGCGATTTTATGTCAGTTGGGTTCAGGTATCTGAATGGTGATATACTATAGGTTTTCTAATGTTATCACTCAGAGACTGCTGGAGTAGATGTTTTGGTATTGTATACCTTTTTATTTAGAATTATCTCTTCGAGGTTGTTTTATTCCCTATTCAGTTGTATAATTTTAATTTTTCTATTTTAATTATAATATATATATAAATATATTCATGTTTTACTCCACTATTTCATTCTGAAAAAGTGTAAATATTTTATTTTTTCTAATTCATATTGGGATAAATCATTCCCACTATTTATTGTTGATGTCATAGTGCATGATGTCAACCAATATGAATAATAAATTCCCTTCACGTATATGATGGATTTGGTTGGGTAACATTTTGGGTTTGTATGTGGGTCAGTTTCTTCACATGGTGTCATGTGAAAATGTTGACATCACTTTTTATTTTCAATATTTATGGGGCTTTCACTCACATCACATATAAATGGCCACCCATATAATAATCTCTTATCAAGTTAATAACCATTTGGTTCTTCCATTTATTAAAATATACTTTCTTTAATAAACTACCCATGAACTATAACCTTTTTTATTATAAATCCTTCTTATGAAAGATTTTGGTGCAAACCTGAGGGGATTTTATGAGGAACATGTATCTTTATTAATTGGAAGTTTCTATTTTATATTCTTCTTCCACCACATTAAATTGTTCTTTAATTTTTCTATTATAATAAAAAATATCTCCCATATTCATAGATTTTATTATTTTAATTTAATAACCTAAATATTTATCCTCTTCAGAAAAATGGGAAACAGAATCATCATTCATGTGTACAGTGGATAACCATCTCACAAACCAATGTGATTCATTTATCAACATTTCTTATCATGGATAATTATAATGATGGATTTATAATATATATATATTATTTTTAAAATAATTATACTTATTGAATTATGAAATCATATATACTTTAATACATTCCATTTTGAGGGGGTTATGATAACGTCTCTCGTATGATCGGAAGACCACATCTCATGAACCAATGGGATTCGATTTTCACTAATTACTTAGATATAATTCCATAAGGATAATTAAATAATTATATTTAATATATATGATATAATTATGATATATTTTAAATAATTATAATTATGAAAATATAATATATCATTTTATTTTTTACCATTCGTATTATTGAAAAATCAAAATGTTGTTCATGTGTACGTGTGGACGACTGCCTCCATGGAGTGATGTTATTATATTTTCTTTACCACACCACATGAATAAAAAATATAATTATTTTTAAAAAATAATATTTAATATTTGATATCAGTATAACAATTTAATGGTAAAATAATACCTACCTTCTTTTCAACAATGATCATTGAAAAATGTAAATTTTAATCCATTTTATGTAAAAACTACCATTTATATGATTTTAATATATTTCACTATTCATAACCATTATTCATTATTTTAATAAAAAGTATTAATTATTGATAAACAATATAATTATTTCCTGATTATTTTTTTGGATATGATGGAATAATTACCCCTTTGACAATATTCAACATACCAAAGCTCTTGTGAAAATATAGAATGAATGTCCTAACCAACACTCAATGTGTATTTAATTGATTAAATGTTTAATTATGTCATTAAATAAAATAAAATAAAAAATTATATTATATTTTATTAAACACATAATAGTTTAAAATGAACTAAAATAATTGATGCATGCTTATTATACAAGAATTAATTCACTTACATGGAACGCCTGAGCTAGAGGTAAGGAAATTTGTCTGTATTATTCTTCATTGAGGCACATTTTATTATTTTTCACCTAATTTATTTTATTTTGTGTATATAAAAATACCATTTTTTATTTTATATTATGAATAAGTCAAAACTAATGGAATTTTCTGTTGAATGTAGTACTATTTCATCTAAGGGGATTGGACATGAAATATACCAAGTTATAAAGGCTTTATTAATTCATTTTAAATTGATTAGGTCATAACCCTTCTTCATTGTCTCCATAGTGATGTTATTATTAGTGAATTTATGTCATAATTTATTTATTCTATATTTCCACTTATAATTCCATATTTATATTTTTTACACATAATTTATCAATTGATCAAATTTCAATTCAGTGATAAGATCTTTATAAGGGTTATTCAAAATGATTTCATATCCTTTGAAAATATGTTAATGATATGATGATTGATGATTGATTTTTTTATTATTAGTCAAATCTTGTAAAAATGACCATCAAGCAAGGAAACTATCACAGTTGTCTAATGTGGTGAAAACCATGGGCATACCCTTGCAAGAAATTATTACATTCTTGGGGAAAATATCCCAAACTAGAAAACAAAATCAAAGGTTCCTCTTGACTACTCCCCCAAGAAAGAGAATCCGCAACAAAGTTGGCCTCCCTATGCACATGTCGAACTAATAAACCATGTATAACCTCTAATAAAAAACTGTGAATAAGGTAAGACAGGTTCCAAGGAGGATTCACCGATCTGTTTATGGAATATATAGATGTTTTAGAATCAGACACCACCTCTAAACACATCAACATTTGGTTCTTGCAAATCATGATACCAGTGTGAATTGTATTCATATCCATACCCAGTGAACTCCCCGTACCATAAAAAATGCTGAAGGTGAACATCACTGAACCATACACATCCCGTAATAGTCTTCCTCGTTCATTTTTCCATTCATAAAAGAACCATCCACATTAATTTTAAAACTATACAGTATTGGCCTCCAACTGATCCAGTTTCCCTATGAATTCGATGGAGCAATCTGCCTGTTGAGTAAATTGCATGGAACAGGAGACTGCTATCCGCCATTAATCATTGAGCCCAATTCATAAATCATACCCTAAATTTAATCCTCGAGCAATGCGGATGAAGATCACACCTATATCCTAGACTTGTTCCTTTCCTCCCATAATGTCTTGAAAACAGAGATCAAAATGATGCCCTAGCTCTTGAGTCCCATTTCTTCATTTGCTTCTCCAGAAAACCAGCCAAGGAGAAAGTCCTGTATGGAAGTGAAAGAGGAATTAAGACTACCTTAGGTTCCCATAATCGACTACAATATTATTGGGCATTCACTCTTGATAAACAGGTGAAGAGACGACTCCGATTCAGGTTTATATTATTCTTTTTTGAAATTTTATATCAATAGTTTCTTAATTTTCATGTTATATTAAGAATCATTTTATGTTAATTTTTTTTGGGGCTTTCAATTTATGAGTTACAAAAATTAAAAACGAATAATGTTAAAATATCATTTATTTCATGATTTTTTAATCTTTATGATTCCATAATAAAATATTTAATGATATAATTTTTTGAACCACATATCATTCATCTGCACTAGTTATGAATGTGTTTAATAGGGTTTTTTCTATTTAATCCTTTAATTATTTAACAAACATTATGAAATAAAATAATAAGTGATATTGATCTTTTATTTACTTTTAGATTTTCTATCACTCTCTTCCATGTCAATGTTTCCTAAAAAAATTCAAAAATTTTCATGTCCAAAAATAAATGTTTTTAAAAATCTATTTTACATGATATTTTTTATTTAAAATTTTAAAAGTAAACATCGTATCATCTTCCAATTGAGTCACTTTGGAATCACTCTATAAATATTTTTGAAAAGAATGTTTATTTTAAACATTTACATCATGAATATATTTTCCCACCTTTAAAACTATTATTTTCTATGAAATTTCATTTTTATGTTTCAAATGTTATTTTCATAGAAAATTATTTCATTCATGTTTTAGAGTGTATCATATTTTCAATATTTTTATTTAAAAAAATTAAGGATTTATTCCCCAATAAATTTTCCAAGATATATTTCAAAATCTTTATCCATATAAGATAAAATGAATTTATTTTACTCAAACTACAAATGTTATTTTCCTTATGATTTTTTATTGGTATTTAAATCATATTTCCATTCATCAACAAAACAACCCTTGAATTTAATTATTCTCCACATGAATATATTTAAATAATACCATCCTTATTATTTTTCAGCATAGTTTACTAATTTTTCAAGTATATTGTCAAGGAAAACATTTCTATTCAATATTTTAAAATAATTATAAAAGGAATAATGGTTGATTTATGTGTTGTGTGTTGAAATTTGAGATTATATGTTTAATTATTATTTCATGGTTCATTTGAATTGTTCAAAATAACATGTGGTTTCATTATAAACCAAATTAGGGTGCATCCATTATTAACCATGGATGGGTGGTACCATGATATACCAAAGATGGTTGGTTCCTTTATAGACCAAGGATAAGTGGTCTGTGATAAACCATTAATGTGTGGACCATGAAAACCCTGTTATGTATCGGGTATTGATTTGACCATATATTTATTTCATTTGAATGAGTTATTATATTAGTGATATAGAAATGATTTCCCAATGTAACCCACATGATTTAATTATTCTTGCTACTAGTTTTTAATCATACTTCTGATCAAGAATTAAATAACAGAGATTATTATTAATAATTCTTATTAATCATTCCTTCAATAATGGATTATCCATTATTTAATTATTGATGTTCAAGGTACTGATGGGTGTGAATAATATTAGGTTATTCTCTTGTAATTTGATTATGTCTATATACCCTTATGCTCTAATTATTCTCAATCATGATATTAAATTATTTATGCTTATGTTTAACATTACAGATCATTTTAGATAACCCTTATCATGTTTCTTATCCCCTAGGTTATGAAGAATGAGGATTAAATAATTTCAATATATAAAGGTTTCTAACGTTATGATGTGTGTTTGATATGTCGAAGACTTAATATGGAATATGAAAAGCTAGGATTAGTGGGGGAAAATACTCCCATGAATTCAAGGGTAATTTTTTTGTAATATTTCCTTGTCCTCAAAAACTCAATACATAAAAGTTCAATGGGTATGTAACTTGTAACAACCCAAAGATTAATTAATGAAAATCCCTCTTGATCTAATTAAATGTCTCTTTATGTTTATATAAAATGTCAAATTCTTTGGTTTTATGTTAGAATTTTGACCATTGCTAAAATAGTCATTGAATAGTGGTCGCATGATTAGTATAAATATAGGACTTTAACAAATCCAATTTACTCAGACAAAAGAAGTGATTGCCTCTTCCAGTAGAATTTCTCCATATGAATCCCATTTTTCGGAGCTCAGAAAATTGTTGGCATCCTTGGGCTTCGCTCTTGACCAAGCCCAAGGTGAGATTCACCATGTCAAACTCGAACGGGACCGTCTACGAGAAAAGTGGAAGTTGATAGAGATTACCACTCGAGCAATGTTAGCTGAGCCACCCCAAGAGTCTGTCACCATCGCACACCATACCCTTAGGTCTTATGCGGTTTTTTTAAGGGTTTATGTAATGAATCTATAGTATTATGTTCATGTATATTATTTTTGTGTATAATAATAAATATACCTCCTTGTCATTTTTGAGACATTGTAAATAGTTTTTATAGTACAGATAGTGTTTTTAATTATTATATAATCTATTTTATTAAATGGGTTTTTTAATTAAATAATATTTTCATAAAATAATATTTTTATTATTAAAATAATTTTTATTAAATATAAATGATCTTATAATTTTATGAATGTAATTGTAATTTTTATTATGGTTTGAAAGCAATTTCTGTAAAAATCCAGGAATTTTCAATAAATATCAGTTTTTATTTTATAATTGAAAATTAACATATTTATAAAATTATTTAGATAAAATAAATGTTATTTCTGGAATCAGGATGTCGAAATTATCCAACGGTAAATTTTTCATAATTTTCTGAGACAGTCAAATTTATGGGTAAAAATTAAATATCGTTTAAATAGATAATGTGTTTTATGACATCATAATGACCCAATAGTGATATAATAAAATACTATAATCTTTATGTTCGTCCAATATATGTTTTACCATTAATATAATATGATTTTGGGTTTTTTTGTCTTACTTATCAAAGCATTAATGGACCCCTCAAGACTTATTAAACACCTTGTCTTTTTAAATTATTTCCATGCGAGTGTGAATCACCTCCACATAAGCAACCCTAATATTTTAAGAAGTTCGGACTTTGGACTTATAAAATACATTTTTCCTCTTCTCTTTTCCAAAAACCATGGTCAAACACCATGGGATGGTTTGTGTTTTGGATTAATTTAATATAAGGGGTCCCAAACCTAAATAATAAAGAATTCTCTCACCTTTCCTATATAAACCCACCCAAGCTCCCACTTCCTCCTCACTCAAAGCCTTTTTAGTTCGTCCAAACCATTCCCAACTCTCTCTATAATCCTCCCAAGGTTCCCCATGCTCCCAAGAAGCCTATCGCCAGCTTCTCTCTGGCCTTTGGAAGCACACATCCAAGTAAGGGTTTTTTCATCCTTTCTCCTTTTTGTCCAATTTTCATTAAGTTATTTTTCCCTTTTAATTTCAATTATGAATGTTGTGCTATGGTTTTGAACCTCCATCATACTTCCCTATTTATGTTTGAATGATGGGAGACCCCTTTATCTCTCATTAAATGCTTCCCATGTACACCCATTACTATGCCAGAATTCCGAAAGGAACTTCTATCTCTTCTTTTACATTCAAGAAATACTTTTGTATCATGAATCTAAATTCCATTAAATTTTTTTGTACATGTATCTATATGACCAACTTACTTTCCATTTCATGGAAATTGGATGAGAAACCCTTTCTCTCTCATAAAACCATTTTTATAAATTCTTATGTCACGCTATTACGCTGCCGAAATCGCACCGATTTTCTAAGCCAATGCCATTGTGTAGTGAATAAGATGCTCATTTCTCCACCAAGGGTATTAAACTTTATGCACATTAACTTATTGTTTATAAATTTTCATGTATGAATTATACATTTTTTTATCATGGAATAAATGATTATGTTTTATGAATCCATGTTTTATGATCCTTGTGGCACACTTATGCATGAAATGAATTGTTTAAGAAGGGTGCACCCATATAGCGCTCCAATGCATTGGGTAAAGTATAGTATCATGATACATCATGTTCAATGAGTTTTGACTCATGCTAACTCAAGTGAAACGAGGGTTTACTCATGCTTTATGTGTAATAAGGATTTAATCATGCTCCATGTGCAATGAGCCTTGGCTCATGCTAATTCTGTGTTAAATGTTGTTGCCACATTTCCATGTTATGATTATCATGCTTTATCATGCCTTTATGTTCATGTTTCTCTTTTTCACTATTGATATGCATATTGTCTAACATGTATTGTAGTTCTCATGTTCTTCCATGTGTACTCCATTACTGGGATTTATAGCTTACCCTTTTATTATGCATGTTCTCAGGTTATCCCATGCAATGCTAAGTACGAGGGAATGTAGTTGTCATGTAAAGTAATTTTTCAATAAAGATGTTGTATTTCATGTTTTAAGTTTTTATGTAATGATCCTAATCCCCAAAGACATTAAACCTCTCGATCTTCTTTGTTGTATTAAGTGATGTTTTATGTAATAAATCATGATTAAGTTTGTAATAAAAGAATGGTTGTCATAGTTGGTATCAGATGATAGGTTTAGTTATTTTTGGGATTAGGAAACCCTAGTAAAGCCTTAGATACATGACTAAGTATAATAAAAACATCCCTATGTTTTGGTAAGTACTGAGTAAGTGGTTTATCAAAAAAATACATCCCTATCTGGATATGAGTAGGTAGAGGCGGCTCTAGAACAGATGTATCCTAGGGGTAAAACCTGAAAACACCGCTTTGAGCTAGACTCGAACGGGAATTGGTGCATGAAAACGGGCCTTGCTGCACTCTTGGTTATGAAACTCCCAGGGGATATGTTTTGATAAATTCAAAATCATAGTATGAACCCTTGTTAAGGGAATTAAATAAAATTCCCCTATGAATATATGTTAGAATGTAGATCATGAAAAGCATAGATTGAAGCCTAGAGACTCTTGAGTAAGGAAATAAATGTTTATTTATAAGTCATCAAATTTTTTCTTTCAATTACCCTTTTTGTGTTACCACTAACTTTCCTTTTATTCCATTCAATGGCCGGTAATATGAGGACTCGGGCTAACAACTGTTGTGAAGATCAGTGTGATGACTGTACTAATGAGATTCCAAATACAATGGGAGTGGGAATCACAAAATTTGTCACGCTTATCTCTCAGAGAACTCATGTTTTGAATAGAAACACGGGCCAGGATAAATGTTCAATCACCCCTAAGAAAAAACAAGTCGCAATCGAGAGCTTCATGATACAAAGGCCTCCTACTTTTAGGGGATCATCAAATCACACGATCACTGAACAATAGATCAACTCCATTGAAAAGATATTCTCCATCCTCTAATTTTTTGAACCAGATAAGGTTCTCCTGGAGGCTTATCGTATGGAGGGTAAAGCTGATCAATGGTGGGTGTTGATCAAAAATACAAATCCTGAGGAGGAGATCAAGGCATTGGAATGTAAGGATTTTCGAAAGATGTTTTTTGATAAATATTTTCTGCACAAGCTATGGCTTAAGAGGGAAAGGTACTTCCTTTCCGTCAAGAAAAAAGATGAATAATATGTTGGAGCATACGAGGAAAACATCATAAGGCTTGCATGATACGCTTCCGGCTTTGACATTACCCCCAAATGCAAGGTTGACCGTTTCTTTGGTGGGATGAAGCCTAGCTTGCGGAAAGCATTAGCGATCCGTGACTTCAACAGCTATGAGGGAATTGTCCGATGTGCCCTCAAGTTCGAAATGGAGATCAAGGAATCACTGGGGTATCATGGGGACAAGAAGCGTAAGGTGGACTTCAATGCTGGTGGTCCGATGGATAAATCCAATAGAGCTAAGAAGATCCATCACCCTACTTTACAAAAGTGCGGAAAGAAGCACCCTGTAAATTTCCTTAAGGTGACGAGAAAATGATTTAGGTGTGGAAGAGAAGGGAACCTAGCTGTTAACTGTCAGCAAGAAAGACCCGCGGCTGCGACAGAGGAGAGGAACTCTCCGTTCGAACCTCAACGCATTGTTCAATGCTACAAATTCAAAGAACCGGGTCATTTTTCAAATCAGTGCCTTAATCCAAGGGTTTTCGGAGGCAACCAACAACCTCCAAGGTATCAAGGAAGATCTTTTACCATCACTTCTACTGAAGTAAACCCCGACAACGAAGTGGTGACATGTACGCTAGTTATTCATTCATTAATAGAGAACATACATTTTGATTTAGGTTCTACATATTATTTTATATCATGAATGTTTAGTAGAACAATCCCAACACCACCACAAATCATGGAAGTGAAGATGTCGGTGAGTATGGAAAATGGGGCAATCATTGCATCCCATGAATATAAGTCCTCCCCTATTATAATCTGTGGATTGAATTTACCGAAGAACCTCGTCATACTCCACCTGGTGGAATTTGATGCAATTCTTGGCATGGATTGGCTTTCATTAGATAGATCCAACATAAATTGTCGAAAGAAGGAAATCACACTCCATATGGAGAATCGACCCCCAATTCATTACAAGTGTCATGAGGAAGATGAATCTCCTTTATCTCTATCATCTAAAGAATGGATATTACTTCCCTATGAGAACACGTATCTGGCTTAGATGGTTCAGTCCAAGGAAGAAACCATCATTGATGAAATTCCTATTGTGAGGGAATTCACTGAAGTGTTTCCCCAGGAACTGCTTGGTCTTCCTCCTAGAAGAGATGTTGAGTTCTAAATTGAACTTATACCTGGGCCGCTACCAATATCCAAGACTCCATATAGAATGGCTGTTATTGAGCCTGAAGAGCTGAAGAAAAAACTACAGGAGAATCTAGATAAAGGGTTTATATGCCCAAGTGCTTCACCATGGGGTGCACCAGTCCTCTTCGTCAAGAAGAAGGATGGGTCAATGCTGCTTTGCATCGATTATTGTGAACTCAACAGAATCATGATTAAGAACAAGTAAACTCTCCCAAGAATTTATGACTTGTTCGATCAGCTGCATGGAACACAATACTTCTCCAAGGTGGACTTGCGGTCGGGATATTATCAACTAAGGGTGAAGAAGGAAGATATCCCCAAGACTGCTTTTCGCACAAGATACAGGCACTATGAATTCATATTAATGACTTTTGGACTCACTAATGCTCCAAAAATATTTATGGACTTAATGAATCGATTATATAGAGATTAACTAGAAAAATTTGTGGTAGTCTTTATAGATGATATTCTAATATACTCCAAAACCATGGATGATAATGAGGAGCATTTAAGAACTGTGCTGGAGACTTTTCCCAAGGAGAATCTCTATGAAAAGTATAGAAAGTGTGAGTTCTAGTTTACGAAGTATCATTCTTGGGCCATATCATCACAAGCAATGTGATATATGTGGATCCCTCCAAAATAGATTCAATTGAGGGACGGCTGAGGCCAACATCGGTAACAGATATCCATAGCTTCTTGGGGTTAGCTGGATATTATCAACGATTTGTGAGGAATTTCTCATGATTGTCAAACCCTCTTACCAAGATAACTCGGAAGGCAGTAAAGTCTTCTTGGAGTGATGAATGTGAATAAAGCTTCAAGGAGTTGAAAAGGAGGCCTATCAATGCGCTCGTGCTAAATTTACCCACAATTGGGGAACTTTTTGTGGTATTCAGTGATGCTTCAAAGAATGGCTTAGGATGTGTGATGATGCAGAATGATAAAGTGATAACCTATTCCTCAGGGTAGTTGAAAATCCATGATCAAAACTATCCAATCCATGATCCGGAGTTGGCAGCTGAGATCTTTGACTTGAAAATCTGGTAGTATTATCTCTATGGAGAGAAATGTGAGATATATACTGACCACCAGAGTCATAAATATATATTCACACAGAAAGAGCCTAATATGCTCTAGAGAAGATGGATAGAGATCATCAAGGATTATGACAGTTCAATACATTACCACCATGGGAAAGCAAACAAGGTGGAAGCTGCCCTAAGTAGAAAGGACCCATCGATTCTATTAATGATGATAATTGAGAAGGATTTAATCTTCTTATACTTGACGAAGATAGATATAGGAATCATAGAGAAGGGAACATCATCAATCCTTTCACAAATTATTGCTCAACTGTCTCTTTTGGAAAGGTTAATGGATGCCCAAAAGGAAGATCTGGGAATTCAAGAAAAAGTTGAAGCTACCAAAAATTGGAAATCCTCGGAGTTTAATGTTAATGAAGAAGGAATTGTGCGGTTTAGGAAAAGACTATGTGTTCCATCACATCCAGATCTGATGAAGGATCTTTTTGATGATGCACATAGTTCAAATTTTTCTATTCACCCAGGGAGCACAAAGATGTATCGAGATCTCTGAGAAAACATTTGGTGGGGTAAATGAAGAAGGAGATCGCTGAATATACATCAATGTGCCTGGTATGTCAGAAAGTGAAGGCAGAGAGGAAACATTCTAAGGGGATGATGCAACCATTGCCCATACCAGAATGGAAATGGGAGAACATCACCATGGACTTTGTCACTGGACATCCAAAGACATCCAAAGGCAACAATGAAATCTGGGTTGTTGTGGATCGTCTTACAAAGACTACACACTTCATTGATATATGGTAGGATTTCTCTTTGGATCAACTGGCACAGATATATATTAGGGAAGTGGTAAGGTTGCATGTTGTACCACTATCTATTGTGTCTGACCAAGATCCAAGATTCACCTCTACGTTTTGGAAGAGTATTCAACATTCTCTGAATACTGAACTAAACTTTAGTACGGCCTATCATCCTCAAATTGATGGCCAATCCGAGTGTACTATCCAAACACTTGAGGATATGGTTAGGGAGTTCTCAGTGGACTTTAAAGGAGGATGGGTTCAACAGCTTCCTCTGGTTGAGTACTCTTATAATAACATTTTCATCTCAAGCATCTAAATGGAACCATATAAAGCCCTATATGGGAAAAGGTGAAGAACACTGGCATGTTGGGATGAGGTCGGTGAACGTAAGCTTCTTGGACCGAAAATGGTCGAGGAAATGATGGAGAAGGTAAAAACCATTCAGCAGCATTTCAAGGCAGCCTAGAGTCTAAAAAAGAGTTATGAATATAATCTTCTATGAGACCTGGAGTTTAAAGTGGGAGACATGGTGTTTCTACGCATATCTCCTTGGAAGAAGGTCATGCAGTTTGGAAGGAAAAGGAAGTTAATTCCAAGGTACATCGGCCCCTTCGAGATTCTTGATCGTGTCGGGGCTATGGCCTATCGACTAGAACTTCCACCTGCCATGGCCAAAGTACATGATGTCTTTCATTTATCCCTCTTAAGGAAGTACATAACGGACCCTTTACATGTACTCTCTTCTGAGGTGGTACAATTGGAAGTTGATCTTTCTTATGAGGAGAAACCAGTGAAGATCTTATATCGTAGAGAAAAAGTTCTATGAAATAAGACAATGCCCCTCATCAAGGGGTTGTAGAGAAACCACAAGTTTGAATAAGCGACTTGGGAATTGGAGGAAATGATGAAGCTGAGTTACCCACATTTGTTTTAGTGTGCGAAAAGGAAACTTTCGAGGGCGAAATTTCTTAAGCGGGGAATATTGTAACGACCCAATGATTTATTAATGAAAATCCCTCTTGATCTAATTAAATGTCTCTTTATGTTTATATAAAATGTCAACTTCTTGTTTTTATGTAAAGAATTTTGACCGTTGCTAATATAGCCATTGAACAGTGATCACATGATTAGTATAAATATAGGACTTTAACAAATCGAATTTACTAAGACAAAAGAAGCGATGGCCTCGTCCAATATAATTGCTGCGTACGAAGACCATTTTTCGGAGCTCGGAAAAGAGGTCGTGTCCTTGGGCTTCTCTATTGACCAATCCCAAGCTGAGCTTCACCATGTCATGATCGAACGGGACTTTCTACGGGAAAAGTGGAAGTTGATAGAGATTACCACTCGAGCAATGTTAGCTGAGCCACCCCAAGAGTCTATCATCAACGCACACCTTACCCATAGGTCTTATGCGGCTGTTTTAAGGGGTTATGTAACAAATTTCTAGCACTATGTTCATGTATAATATTTTTGTATATAATAATGAATATACCTCCTTGTCATTTTTGAGACATTGTAAATAGTTTTTAAAGTACAAATAGTGTGTTTAATTATTATTTAATCTATTTTATTTAATGTATTTTTTAATTAAATAAAATTTTAATACAATATTATTATTATTATTAAATTAATTTTTATTACATATAAATGATCTTATGTTTTTATGAATGTAATTATAATTTTTATTAAGGTTTGGAAGCCATTTCTGTCAAAACCCTTGAATTTTCGATAAATGTCGGTTTTTATTTTATGTGTAAAAATTAACATATTTAGAAAATTATTTAGATAAAATAAATTTTATTTCTGGAATCAGGATGTTGAAATTATCCAATGGTGAATTTTTTATAATTTTCTGAGACAGTCAAATTTTTGGGTAAAAATTAAATATTGTTTAAATATATAATGTGTTTTATGACATCATAATGACCCAATAGTGATGTAATAAAGTACTATAATCTTTATGTTCGGACAATATATGTTCTAATATTAAAATAATGTGATTTTGGGTTTGTTTGACTTACTTTTCAAAGCATTAATGGACCCCTCAAGACTTATTAAACACCTTGTCTTTTTAAATTAATTTCCATGGGAGTGTGACTCACCTCCACATAAGCAACCCTAATATTTTAAGAAGTTTGGACTCTGGCCTTATAAAATATTGTTTTAATCTTCCCTGTTACAACAACCATGGGCAATAACCATGGGATGGTTTGTGGTTTGGATTGATTTAATGTAAGGGGTCCCAAACCTAAATAATAAAGAATTCTCTCATCTTTCCTATATAAACCAACCCAAGATCCCACTTCCTCCTCACTCAAAGCCTTTGGAGTTCGTCCAACCTCTGCCCAAATCTCTCTATAATCCTCCCAAGGTTCCCCAAGCTCCCAAGAATCCTCTCACAAGCCTCTCTCTAGCCTTTGGAAGCACACTTTCAGGTAAGGGTTTTTTTCTTCTTTTCTCATTTTGTCCAATTTTTTTTAAGTTGGGTTTCCCTTTTAATTTCAATTATGAATGTTGGAGTATGGTTTTTCACCTACATCATAAATCCCTCTTAATGTTTTAATTATGGGAGACCCATTTATCTCTCATTAAATTCCTCCCATGTACACTCGTTACTATGCCGAAATTTCGAAAGGAACTTCTTTCTCTTCTTTTACATTCAAGAAATACTTTTGTATCATGAATATAAATTCCATTAAAATTGTTTGGATATGTATCTATATGACCCCCTTACTTTCCATTTCATGTAAATATGATGATACACCCTTTCTCTCTCATCAATCCATTTTTATGAATTCTTATGTCACGCCGTTTCGCTGCCGAAATCGCACTGATTTTCTAAGCCAATGCCATTGTGTAGTGAATACCATGCCCATTTCTCCGTAAAGGGTATTCACCTTTATGCACATTAACTTATTATTTATAAAGTTTCATGTATTAATTACACATGTCTTTATTTTGTAATAAATAATTATGGTTTATGAATCCATGTTTTATGATCCATGTGGCACACTTATGCATAAAATGAAATGTTTAAGAAGGGTGCGCCCTTATAGCGCTCCAATGCATTGGGTAAAGTATAGTATCATGATACATGATGTGAAATGATTGTTGAATCATGCTAATTCAAGTGCAATGGGGGTTTACTCGTGCTTTAGGTGCAATGAGGATTTACTCATGCTCCATGTGCAATGAGCCTTGGCTCATCCTAATTCCGTGTTAAGTGTTGTTGCCACATTTCGATGTTATGATTATGATGCTTTATCATGACTTTATGTCCATGTTTCTCTTATTCTATATTTATATGAATATTTTCTGACATGTATTGTACTCCTCATGTTATTCCATGTGTACTCCCTTACTGGGCTTTATAGCTCACCCTTTTTTATGCATGTCCTCAGGTTATCCCATGCAATGCTAAGTATGAGAGAATGTAGTGGTCTTGTAAAGGAAGTTTTCAATAAAGATGTTTTATTTAATTTTGTATGTTTTTATGTAATGATTCTAATCCCCAGAGACACTAAACCTCTCAATCTTTTTTGTTGTATCAAGTGAAGTTTTTTGTAATAAATTATGTTTATGTTTGTAATAAAAGGAGGGTTTTCATATAACTGATTAAATATGTCCTTTTATTTTTTAATATTTACCTAGAAATTATTCATTCACATCTATTGGAATCATATCAAGTAATGTAAAAATAATTATTTTATCACAATATCCATGAGTGTGGGTTCATGGATTTTGTTATTCGTATCAAATCAGTGTTTCAATAACATTGTATATAAATATAATTTCATGTTTTTCTTATCTTAAATGGTTTGGATTCTATAATTGGTTTATATGTATATGGTTAGTTATATGTTCATATTATTAGAAACTAATTTATAGGATTTATTTAAAAGAGTATTTAGTTTATTGGTGAAATTTTGGGAGATGTTTTTTGGCTTGGGTTTATTTAACCCTTATGTTAATAATTGAGTACTAGTTGATTAGGAATTCAATTTTAATGTGTTTAAAAAGTATTAATAACTGATAGTTGTTTTGTGATATTTTATGGTTAATATTATTTTTAATAATTTTATTAATATTTATAAGAAACTAATATGTATATAATATTAGGAAAAAAGAAAAAATGAAGGACGTCTGAGAACCCATAACATCTATCAGGGTCGCAAGTCTTGAAACACCAACTGAAAGTAGACAAGGCAGTACTAACTACCACTTCATTTTGAAATGTCTTGGTTAGTATGTAATCATACTTTTTATGTAAATTTTCTTAAATATAATGATAAATTATATTCTTTGAAAATATTTTTCCAATGTAGATAAACATGGGATTGAAAAGTTATTCGGTGATTTGGTTATTAGTATTTTTTCAGAAGAGGATCACCATAAAGTTTGGAAACATCTTATAATTTTATAACAATTTTATTATATTTTAAAATGATAGTTTGATTAAGTTGTTATCAATTTAATAGTTTTATGATCCATTGAAATATTATTTTAGTGCATCTGGTATGAATAACTCTTGTTGAATACTCATCGTTTGGTGGAGATGATGAGTTTGTGGTGGGAATTGATTAATCTATGAAATTTAACTAATAAATTGTGTATATTTCATAATTTTATTAGTCTAGATGAAATATAATTTTTCAAATATATGATAAGTATAATTGAAATGAAAATTTTATCCTATTATGGTTCTTTCTTGTGAAATAATATTCTTTTTCTAGACCTCTTTGGTTTATCATTCTTTGGTTGTTGACGTTCTCATGATCATTAACTTTATTATGATCAATTATATATATCACTATATATAATTGTGTTTGAATTATATATTTAATCTAATATCCATATCTTCACATCCCAATAATTTTTTCTTACTTTTAACCCTTATTGTGAATTGTTCTAGATAACCCTCATACTTCCCTATCTTTCTTTTCAAAATAATGTTTTATTAAAAGTTTTTATAATGTGGGTATCAAAAATTATTTTTCAAATGCAAAACTTTTATTACCATGATAATGTTAAAAATCTGAGGATTCAATTTATTAATCATGGGGAAGAATTTAACACCTTTAGATTTTAAAAAATCATCTATGATCGATAGTGTACAAGACACATAACAATGTGCTTAAACAAACAGTGGAATAAAATAATATTAAATATGACTCTTATAACCTAAACACTAAATTTATGGGTATGAATATTAATATATAATTTATGTAATATTTTCATATATATAATACTTATAGTAATTTTATTTATAAATTCTTATTAAATAATCAATAAATTATTAGTGGTCTTTTTATCCATTAAAAATATGTTTTCATAAAATTGATTTTATTACTTTTTCTGTTAAAATATTAATTTTTTAGGCATATTTTAAAACATATTATTTGATTAAAATAAATTTGTTTTTTAAATAAGGATATCTAAATTAACATATGGTGAATTGTTTGAGAATTATTTTGATAAAATTGATATTTCAATGAATAATGGAAATTAATTTTTTTAAACTACTATTAAATTCCAATAAATTAATTAATTCATAAGTACCACAATATATTGAATATTATTTATGTTAAAATAAATATTATATAATTATATCTAACTATATGAATTAAATTTAATCATACATATACTAGATTTTAGTATTGGTTTATTTTTTGTATTAAAAAATGGGGTTTTCTTGATATAATTTTAAAGTACATAATGATTATTTATTTTAATTAATTAAAATGAAATCTAATGAGAAATTAATTACATTAAATTTATTTATAATATATAAATTAATATTATTTAAAATTCAAAAAATATGATTAATAGTTATAGAGTAAAAATAGAATAATTATATTCTTGAAAATAACATTTCTTGAAAAAATGTTTTTTACATAACATCTGTGAGTTTTATTTTAAAATTATATTATTACACATATTATAATTTGATTTTGATAAATTTATTCCATGATTATAATAATACTAAAATTTATTGTCAAATAATTTCAAATTATCTTTTTTGTAATTTATAGTGAAAACATTAAAAATTCATTTATCACTAATAAGGTGAATAAGGTTTTAGTGGGGGTTTAAACTAAAAATATATGTGTTAAATTTAACTAAAAACGTGTATAAATTATATTTTTTAGAATTATTTCAACCTTATGTTTTATATATATATGGAATGATTTACTTCATAGTATTTTTTATTGTAAAAAATGGGTATCACATTATCTTTTCCAAATTTACAAGTGTGCCACTCACTATACTTATAAGAGGCCACCCACTCACCAATCCAATTCACAATATAAAAATATTTTAGTTCATCAAATTAATTCTAAAATTACTTATGTTATTCACTATATGGTAAATAGATCCCCAGGTTTGATCATAATTCATCTTATAAAGGCTTTGGTGCTATGTTAAGTAGTTTTATAAAGAAGAGGTATCGTTCATAACTGAGTAATTTTATTTCTTAATTCTACCACCTTATGGTATTATTATTAAAATTTTATGATTTAACTCATATAATTAGAATTTATTATGTTTATTTCACTACCTTAATCCATCAGTTATTCTAAAAAATAAAATGAAACCAACTCTCATGTGTACATAGGATTACCACCTCGTGAATCGGTGTGATTCATTTTTCTTTGTCACATGTCATGGATAATTATAAAGAGGTATTTATTGTATATATAATTTTTTTTGAAAAAAATTATAGATAAATAATTATGATTTTAGATATACCTTTTTTACATTAAATTCGATAGGGGATATGATAATGTTGGCCATGTGTATGGTTGACCACCGCCTCATGAAGTGACGGGGTTCATTTTTCACTAATGCATTCCAGGAATGGTAATAAGGGTAATTTTTTTTATATATTAGATTTTTATGAAATTATTATGGTATCAATGAAATATTTATCCATCCTAAATAATATAGTTCCATTTCATACCTTTCCAAACACTAAAAAAAGATAACACCATTCGTCCATATGTGTGGACTACCATCTCCATGAAGCAATGTGATAATTTTTTCATCACCACACCATATGGATGGTATATATATGTAAATTTAAATTAATAATCTTTTATTTAGGATATTTTTATCATTTTTTATTTATAAAATAAAATATAATTTCATTTAATAATGACCATTGAAAATTGGAAAATTTACTCACACGTATAACTGATTGTCTCTATGATTGTAATGTAGTTCCTTTATCATAAAAATATTTCCCAATTTTTTATAAAAACATAAATTATGTATAAATATGTTAATTATTTCATTATTACTATTTTTTGGATTATTTAATAATGACTTCATTGATCATGGACAATATACCGATTCCATTTGGAAAACATAGAACAAAAATCCTTAAAGAAACCTAATGTGGAATTTACTAATTAAATACTAAAATATGTTATAAAAATAAATAATATAAGTATAGGTTATTCAACCTATAAATTTTTCTTCTGAAATAAAATAATTTACTTCATATTATTATAAGGGGGTTAATGTTCATACATAGAAAGTATAGTCTCTATTTGAGGGAATTCGTCTTAATTTTACTTCATTATGGAAGATTATATTGTCATACACTTAATTTATTTTAAGTGGTATATATATAATACCCCTGTTATATGTCACTAATACTTAATAATTCATGTATTTCTAGTTTTCCACTTTAAATATTTAATCCATTGGGATTTGACTTGAATGTTTCCAAGTGGGAAAGGGTTTTTAACACAATTTCCTTTCTTTGGGTCATAACTCTTCTTCATTGAATATGTTATGGTGTAATTGTGTGTTAATTGATATAAAATTATTTTTATTATATAATTTAAATGGTTTTTGAGTGATTTAAATCATTTACACAAAATATCTCCATTTATTAACTCTCAATTATGTTATATGATCTTTGTTAGTGTTAATCATCCCATATTCCATTATATGGGACATATGTTTATGATATGCACATATATTATTTTCTTGAGTGTATATAATTCCATTTTTACATGTTATATATTGTATATCCTAGTTTTAATAATATTTAAAATATTATATTGAGTTATAATTTCATGGGTCGTACGATTGAAGAGTAACCAAAGTAGAAAATGTGTTATGTTACAATATTCTTTCTTTCCCAATTATTTACTTTCAAGTTTTCATTTGAAAAATCATATGATATTGTTTTATTGGACAACATATATATATTATCAACTATTTATGGGTATATTAACTTGTTTTATTTTTTTTACACTCTTATTTATTGAATAATAATTAGTAAATTCAATTTTATGTGATACATATATTGTATTTCCTGTATGTCACCAATAATTTTGTTACATGTCCATGTTTTGTAAAATATTTAAAAAAATTTATTTCCTAAACAATATTTATTTTTTTAAGCTATTTTCAATTAAATTTGATATATATATATATATATATATTAGTTTTTAAAAATAATTTTTGTTTCTTTTTAAAATGGGAAACGTTTAACTCACAAAACAAAATGTTTTAAAGGAATTTTTATTTTTATCATTTGTAGAATTAATGATTTTCCCCACCATCATGTCCATTATTGTATTTTAACAATAATTTTTCTGTTTCAATTGTTATTTTGTTATAAATATATTTATTTCATGTTTTTTAATGTTTTGGATTATATATATATATATATATTATCAAAAAGGAACATAAGTTTTTTTCATGAAATGTTTCATCAAATATTTCAAATTTATTTTCTATCAAAGATGAAATCCTTTGAGGTCACTCAAGGAGAAAATGATATTTTCTTAAATAATTTTTTTAATGATTTTTAAATGTATTTACAATCATCAATATCAATAAACATTGATATTACTTATTCTAAACTAGGAAATATTGAATTTATATCATCCTTATTCGTTATCTGGATGTATTATTATTGTTTCAAATAAACATTCATGAAACCAATTAACAATCAATGGGGTAATCAATTTATAAAATAAATAATAGTTTCTTTATGAGTTTTTTGTTAAAATGTGATAGTCAGCTTTTTATTATTTAGTTATCGTTCATTGAAATTATTCATTATAATGGGTGTTTCCATTATCAACCAAGGATGAGTGATTATGTTATTAACTAAGGATGAATGGTTCAATAAAAACTATGATGGGTGGTTCCCTAAAAATCCAATGGTGGGCCATTATTTGGAAATCAGTGAAAGGTTGGTCCATGATATCCTTATAGTTCTATAGATATGAAAGTTGACTATATAGTTATTCCATTCGTAATAATAACTGTAAGAGATATAAGGAAATGTCATCCAAAAGATACCAATATGATTTCTTTATGTTTTTATGGAGGTTTAATGATTCCATTAATCAATATTAATATGAAATGGATCATGATTATTGATTCCTATGAATATACCCTTTTATAAATATTTTTTTCCATGATTCATGATTAATTATGCAGGTAATTATTTGTATGATTATTCATATTTTTTGATCATCAACTTTGATTATGTCAACATAAAATTATTCTCCTCTATTTCTCGCTAATAAAATTTAATTATTGATGATTCTATTTATCCTTATTATGAATTTTTATCACCCTAATTAAATTTCCTTTCCCTTGTGTTATGAATAGTGTTGATAAAATCATTTGAGTTAAGAATTTAGTTTTATGTGAAGAAGGTTGTGGGAGATATTGAATACTTATTATGGCATATAAAAGGATTTTTATAGTGTAAAAATAATCCCTTGAAATAATCGGTATTTTTTTATCTTAGTGTTTTAACTAATTCTATAAAACTCTAACCGCAAAAAGTATTGTTGGTATATATGTGATCAAATAGTTACATTCAATTTTGTATGGTTTTGATGTAAAAAATCATGTCATATTTACCCATGTCAATGCCAAAAATGTAAACATAATGTTTTTAGAACCATATCCATGAGAGTGAGTCAGAAGCTATTATATTTCACCTAAAAAGATATCTCATGCCCTTTAAGAATACATATACAAAAAATACATAACTGAATTATTCCCAAATAATACATTAAATTAAACCAAAAGTTTATATATACTTCAACAATGAAATACTTCTCATGAAATATCCACAGTCACCGAACAAAAATATTACATCACCATATAATATGGTTATCAAAATCAACAAAATAGTTGACCTTCAAACCATCTACATATTAAAATTGTCACACTATCTAATACATCACATTGGGAAGTGGAAGGCGATGTACCCTCCACACCATTGGGTTATGGGTTCAAGCCCCCAATCACAATCAGATGCAATAGGTTTTCACTAAGAATACGAGTTTTAATTTTGGTAAAATAGTATTAAATGAATTCTTATAATGTTCCCCAAAAGTATATTAATTTCCTTGAAATATCATTAATTATAAAACAATATTTGGGCCACTATGGTTTTCAATATAGATTTTTTTCCATAATATTCTCTTTACCATTAAACCACCTTCATTGGTCACTGTTTCTATTCAACATATCCTTGAAATTCCTTAATATAAATCTTCTATTTAATAATGATTATATTTTTATTTCATGATTTACATAATTCATGAATTAAAGTACATAAACATTTCAATCATTCTACTATATTCATAAAAATGTAACCAGGATTCATCATTTTATTCCCTAAAACCTTCAAACAATAATATATTATTTTTAGTCTATTCCTCATAAATAAAAGAAAAAAAAATTAATCATACAACCTTGTTTATAATATTCTTTTGATTTCCCATATGACATATATTTTCATAATTCACATTCATTCCACATATAAAACATTCAATAGTTGATGATTCCTTAGGGATAAAAGTATTCTAATTAATTGTGTTAATTGAACATTTAATTATTCCTCACCAATTACTTAATTTTTCCATTTTTATACACATGTAAAAAATAATCTCATTCCATTGAGAAATTCCACATTATTCTTCTTCCCACATTGTCAACATATGAAAATAGATAATCTTCTTTCCTCCATAGATTTCACTATATGATCACTTAGAAATCTCAATATGTCTCTTATTTTGTGAGTCCAAGAGTTTGTTAAGGTAAAAAATTTAATCACATATACTGATAACTAACTACTCATTATCAAAATATCCTTTCCTCTGGTCATCATCCCATTTGGTTTTTCAATAAAACATTATCTACCACATTCAATGTTAACACAGTTCCTTCAGGTTCCTATGAATTTGTAAAATCATAAAGCATAATGTGAGAAATAATATTCATAACATGAAATAACATAATCATGAAATCTTATTTATATGTTTCATAATTTAAAAAAATGTCATTTAAATATATGTCACTTTATATTTAACCAAGGTTATATATGGTCGTAACCTATTCAAATCCATCTTGATTACTTGTAAAGAGAGTTTGATTTCCCAAAATATATCCATCATGATTGTAAAACTATGTGAATATTAAGTCACATTGTCTCGTACCATGAGACACTAATATCATGCCTGATATAATTTTTTATAGTTATTACCCATAGGTAAATCTATTCAAAAACCACATCCAATTATTGTATCCAGGTAGTGACTTAATTATTATGAAACAACTCTTTCTATATGTCACCAAGATTCCAGTATATTTTTCTATACAAACTCATATCATTACATAAATCACAAGGTTTCTCAAATATTTTTTCCATCATATTTTCTGAAAGTTATTTAAAGATTTTATTGGATACCAACTATAAATAACCATTCCTTCTACACATATCATTATATTATTTTTAGCATGAAATTCTATTTACTACATCCCAGATATCATGAGGCCTGGTGTCTTTGTTAGACTTTGATCATAATATAATAAAGGTAATTACAACATGGTATCCTTATTATTTTCCATTCCCATTGTGGGATCTTAAATACCGTTGATCTCATAAAAATGTTTAGAATATGATATGAAATAAAAAAATGGTGATTTTTTAATCCTAGTATGGGAACAAAGATGATAAAGAATCTTAAAATATAATTGAATAGAATGACATGATATCATAAAAATGGTGGCTCCTAAGTAATCCCATGAAATAAAACCCTAATAAAATTGTTTCATAAGATCATGAAATACTTTTATATTTTATAGAAATTCAATCCATTTCATACACATTAGTCAAGAATAACTACCAAGACAATATCACATGGCATTAAAAGACCCAAAAAATAATAATATTACTCCCTAATATCATACAAGAAAACTTCTAAGACTGAAAACATTACCAAATGAATTAGATAACTATAATAGGTGTTCTTATCGTTATATGTTCTTGTTTTACATGTAACACATAAAATGTATAATTTATAATGAATAACCATTTGAATTTCCCATAGAATAAAAATGGGTTTCATAATCATGGATCATATAATAATGAATCAATGAATCATAATGAATTTATTCGAGAAATGATCATAAGGAATGTATTTCCAAATAAAAGGAATATAGAATAAGATATTTATATATTATAGAGACATATATAATTATATATCGATATAATTATTCCATATTATTAAAGGAAATTTTTAATTGATTAATAGATATATGTTTTGAATCATTCTTAATGAAAATAACCATTCTACATTTATAATCATTTATGAAAATAAAACGTAAAAAAATATCTGGGAAATACTCTTATTTTAAAACTTCTTTGGAATATTATAAATAAATATTCAAGGAAAATAATGTCCATGATGGAGGAAAATATTGTTCCTGTAACAAACATTTTAGAAAATTATTTTTATCCAATTTATAGTAAAAGAGGAAATGAACCTTGTTTATTGATATTGCATGATGAATACTTTTAAAATATTTTAAAAAAAATTGTAATATTGAATTTAAAAAATAATAAAAAACATTAAATCATTTTTTAATTTTTTTTGAAAACATGGATATGTAAGAGAATGAGTTTATTATGAAAGGAAGAAATAAAGTCGGTGGTCAAGAAAAATATTATTTAGGAATCTTGAGTACATAAAGAGGGGAAAATTATCAGAATTTTTTTTCTAAAGGAATTAAAATATGGTAATAAAATCTATGAAGTTATCGACAAGTATGTCATAGTATTTTATCACAAATTGAATAATCATATAGAATTATATTGTACAATGGGATTGTTACATCCAACCCTTACCATTTTGGTAGCTTTTGAATAATAATACCCATTGAAAAATAAAATAAAATGAAACATTAATCATGTTAAATATATGTATAATAATTATATAAACCTTATATGGGTTATTATGTATACATTATAAAAGAATATAGGTGCATAACATAACATATGTCTCAAAGAAGAAATATTGAGACAAAATTACCTTACTAATTTAGTGATTTCAGAATCCAAATACCCAGGAATAAAGGGAATGAATTTTATCCCAAAATACCATTAATTATTATGGATTCAAGATATAATATGTAATAGAGTAGTATGTAAACCATAGAAATGAAACTAAGATCATAACATTACAAGCATCTCAACAGATGATGTTTTGAGACGAAACCCATACCTCAAGCCCGAATCATCACATGCATTCTTTACATTATTGAATAATAAACATAATTTAATTATTTAATTTCATAATTAATTTTTTTAAATTTATTTATTCATTTAATTTTATTTATTACCTTGTAATATTCAATTAAGTAAACAACAAATTTTAAAACGAATGTTTTAACGATAAAAGGATTGTAAGTCAAAAATCAAATTGGTAAGTTGAAAAATATGAATGATATTATTATTAAATAATAAAAAAAATTTAATAACTAAATTATTATAATTTTTAGACATATATTTCACTTTTTTACCATGCATTAAATATTTGTATGAAAGATGAACTATAATACAATAATGGAGACTGTAGGTCGTACATACATGTGCATCATTTCCATTTTTGGATAATCATGATGGAAACAATTTCACTATTATTATATCATTAAAATAATATAATTTTATCATAAATATTATATTTTTTTATTTAAGTACCCATACTCATTCCATCCATGTGATGTGGTGGTAAAAAATAATCACATCACTTAGTGAGTTTGTAGTCCTCTATACACAAAAAATTCCATTATTGATTATTAAATGGATGGTAACGTGACAAGGTATATGATATATATATTTTAAAACATATTAATATATTATTAATATCATATATAAAAATAAAATTATCAAATATTTTGTTCTATGTAAATAGTTATTGAAAAATGAATCACAACGCTTCACAGGGTGGTAATCTTCCATACAAATGACCGACATTATCATATTCTCTTCAGAACGAAAACAAAGAAGGTATGGATGATATTATAGTTACATAAGTATAATTATATCATAAATATTATAAATAATTTTTATATACATCATTATATTTATTCTTGAATAATGGTTATGGAAAATGAATTTTGTCAGTCTGTGAGGCTGTTCTCTTCCGTGCACATGAAAAATGGTCATGTTTTCTATTTGAGGGAGGAGAAGATGCGTGTAAGTCATGAAATTAAGGTAAAAATATCTCAGTATATTTATGAAACCTAGGTTGATTAATCATATTAATATAATAATATTTTATATAAGTGGAAGATGAAATAAATTAAATCACTCAGTGTAAGAAAATATCTCTTCTTCAGACAACTTCATTGGGTTTGAAACAAAATCCTTTAAAGGTTATGTTTATTATAAAAATTGGATTATAATATCAGGTTATGGATGTAAGTATGTTTTATGGTTATTTATTTGCTAAAAAATGTGGAGTAGATATGTTAATAAGAGATGGAAGGGAGTTTCCTTTTACCAGTTGGTGATAGGATAACATGGGATTTTAAAAAAAGTCAATTAAACCCCTGTTTTTCTCATACCATGAGGATAAAAAATAGAAAAAAATTATTCTTGGATGATTTATGGTCACAATATGACTATTTGTAGGAATTATAATATTTTTGGGAACATTTTAACACTGATATATTTATTTTGACATCCTGTTAAATCTATTTTTTCCTTAACCACAGTAAATAGTTTACTTCATTTTCACTCCTTGATATTGTTAAAAAATAGGTTAAAAAATTAAATATTATAAATATATGTGTCTCATAATTTGGAATCAATTTATCTAAATTCAAATAATAGAGTTGGAAGAATTTAATTTTGAATTAATTATGATTTATAGGCAGGTTTTTCATTATCATTATGTGGAACAAGGGACATGATTTTCTATAAAACTTATTCCTAAATAATATACATTATGTTCCATATCCTATATTTATAATTTACGTATATTATAGTCCTTATTTTTAATAAAGTAATAAATTATTAGATGGATTTCACAATAGTCCAAAGTAAGTTGTATCAAATGGGTGACATGTTTGGAACCTAATCCAATGTGGGTTTTTTTACTTCATTTATTATCTTATTATTTTTACCTACACATTACTTAATTACAAACTCAAATTATAGAGTTTTTATAGACACTATTGGTGGATTTTGGAAATGGAAAACATTTTTCATCTGATGGTTGATTTCAGGGGGTTATGTTTTGTAAAATCACTTACGTCTGGTTTACGACCGTTGAATGGTCTCTAATGAGTTTTGATCACCGAGTAAAAAACGCCAAATGGATCTAATATCCATGAAGACTCATGAATATACTTTCCAAAGGTAGGATTTCATTGGGGAACTTTTACAATGACCCTTAATAACTCACATTGGTGGACATAATGGAAAGTCATGCTCATAATACCCTTTTAGGGGAATTATTTTATATTTCGAGACCCTGTTATAGATTTAATATACTATTGTAAATATTTTGTTCATTCACAAGTATATTTATATGAATCACCATAAGGTAATTATCAATTAAAAATATACATGGGTTTATAATCATTTGAATGTATTTGAGTAACTCTATTGATTGGGATATCTCTATGTATATGAGTTTTTCTATCAATTTCACCCTTTTAAGGATGGATTAAATATTCCTTGGTCATTCAATATGATGATATCGGTTTAAAACCATGTGGTGAGGTGCTCCAAAGATTACCATCATATAGGGTGATATATGTTTATTTATTTCGGTATTGAACTAATAAGATTGGATTCCTACATATCCTTATGAGAGTAATTAGAACTCACTTAGTTCTATTCCACTTAATAGGACACATTACCTTTTATGGTCATGTGAAAAGGACCATACCATGAATTTTAATGTCATATGGTAATCTCATCTAGGGGAAATTTTCATAGTTAATGTTTCGTGTGGGAATTCTATCGACGTGGCCAATGGTACACATAAGATATGTGGTCTCCTAGGAGTATACGACCATACTGGAAATATGGCCTGATATACTTTAGGGTAAGTTTTTATGTAGGGTTTCCTCCTCATGGATACATCCTATGTATCAATATCAATTTGGACTCAATGACCACATAGTTATGTACAAAGGGAATTATTTATTTTAGGAGGCCCATTTTAATTTTGGTATGGATGTGGATTATATGTTATACGGGATCCCATTTATTTGGAACCATGTATTTTTCATTATTTCCACTAACCTATAAACCCATCTGAGTCTTGATTGGTGTGGGAAATAAGAACATGTGTTAGATTATAAGATCAAATGATCCACTCTATCTACCGGTGTAAGAGATGATAGAGCTCAAATTGAAATGAGGGATGTAATTAAAATTTCTCAGCTCTTTTATTTTGTATCTTTGATAGTCACTTCTGGTGACCCAACTAGCTACATCCCAAGATAGATAATAGGAGAAAGAGAGCTTCCTCCTGTAAGAAATTCCATGGTATTACTCATGGAGGGATGCCCTGCTTGTACATGAGGAATATAGAAATTTATAGAACTAGCCCTAATTCAATTCCATTGATAAGGCTTCTCTTTAATCCCTATAATGGGGAGGTTCACTTGAGAACCATCAAGTATAGAACCCTCATTACATAAGAATGTATACTTTAAATATTTCCGAGGGTTACCATTTTTTAGGAGGTAACACAAGTGACTCCATATAACATTGTAATGTATACTCATGAGGACACGATTATGTGCTTGATGATATAATCATAAATTTTAGGAGGATTTGGAATAGGACTTATCATATTGTTATTAGACTAGTTCACATAGGGGCCAATATGAGGCTAGTGGAGATAATGTATGAGGGGAATGTGAGATGGTGGATATATCACCCTAGGAAGTCTCATTCCACATGGAATGTTGTTATGTGGGATATGGATCCCTTAACATAGAATGTTGCTACATGGGTGAGGGTTCTATCTACACATCATTGTGAAATGTGGACCCAGGATCGGCCCGAGTAGCATGTAGCTATGTAGGATCAACAACCATCCACATTGTGTGTTTCTATGTGGGGTTGAGTTCCCCTTGTTTAGCAACTTACTACGTGGGTCAAGGTTCCACACACTTATAATTTTTCTATACATGGGGTTGGACCAAAAAATATCCATCCATTTATGCCTCAATGATCATTGTTTGAAAATCAATTTTATGTTTTTGGTTGGATGAATGATTTTATATTTCCACATAAATGTTATGTGGTTGATATTTTTCTACTAGGAATGGAAATATCTATGTTTCTTCTCTAATCTAGGCTCCCATCATGAAATTTCTGTCTTTAATTCCCTTTATATTCCTCTTTTCATTCCCCTTAGAGTATTTTTATATAATAATGAAGGTATTGGATACCATAATGTTAGTTCATTCATGGTTAGTCATAGCGCTTCTACTGGAAGATCCTGTGGAGGATGCCCTGACCCACAAATCATTTTGTTCTTGGGGTAGCTTTTTTCATGGGATAAAATCACTATAAGGTTCTATAAATGATTTTTTTCAACTGTCAGTAATACCATCCCATCATATGAACTATTTCATTCACGATAGATGGTTGTTCATATGAGTAGAAATATATATCCAACTAAAAAAATGTAGATTCTTTAATGGGTTCCAATGATGGGTCTATTCCCATAAAATATTTCATCCATGGTTTTCCTGATGAAACAGATGAATTCCAAAAGGAGTGGTGGTCTGTGAAGAAATTTTCACATCTTGAGATCAACCCATAGATCACATATTTCTATTTCTTGAAATTATCATTGAAATTATTCATTTGTGTATATTTCAACCCTTTAAAAGTTAATGAAATTCAATTATTTTTTCATGATGAATTTCCAGGACTATAAAAATGAACCAAATTGGAATGGGATCTGATTGACTTGAAGAGTATGCAATTACAATGTTGGAAGCAGTCCCATTTTTAACACATTTTTAGTACCCAATTATCCCCAAAAGAGAGGAAGATGACTATAAATAAGGGTAAGATTAGTTTTATTTTACTGATTCTTGCGACTACCTTGATCCCACCATGAAATCTATGATCACACATTAATTATTTATAGAATTTCTCCTTTCCAAATAGATTTTTGGTGAAATGAAATTTGATGCCGACTATTTTTGATTCTCTAATATCTCAGATAATAGCTTTATTTTTCATTGATGGAGATTTCCATAGATAGAACCTCATTGAATGAGTACATTGTGTGATGATTATTCTCTAGTGAATTCTATTTGTACCAACACATTACCAGCTATCACTTCATAATGTGATTGTTTGCATGTGAATTAGCATCCTTCTTGAATTGTTAATATGGAATTTTTCAATGGATCTTATATAAAATTCCTAATATTATCATAGAGATAAAATGGATCTAGATTCCACCATGACAATCATAAATTAGAGACACACTACCCTGGCTAAGAATATTGAAGAGAATATATGATATAACATCATCCATGAGGAGGGTATTTTGAAGAACATCCTTTCACAAGAACATCTAACACACCCATTGTAAAAATGAATACCACATTATAACATAGGAATTAATTAAGATTCTACCCTTCCACCAATTGATTGGAATCATTCATATTCTTGGTTTGAGAGGTATTGGGATCGTTCACAATTGATCATCTCTACTATAGGGTAGATCATTTCAGGGTGAGGTCAGTAGAATGTCTTTGTTCTGAATGTTTCTATGTGGACTTTTCCATTTAAAAAATACCTTAAGGTGATCCCAACAGATGTTAGTTGTCCTAGTGGTACTTGTGAAATAGAGGGAGTTTCTCAGATGAATTGACCTATGAATTATGGCTGCAATATAATTATTGGGAATTTTATGAAGGACTGCAGGTAGTTATCCTATATTAGGCCAATTGGGATTCCCTATTTTTAGTATTATAACTGATTGATATATTTTCTGAATTGATCTATTGCTTATGTCTGAGCACCAATACTTCCCACCTCTCACATTGTTATGTTAGGGTAATTTATGTGATTTCTAATACTTAAGGATAATTCACATTATTAGTAATATGTATGACCAATTTTATCTTGCGGCCAATACATGGGAAATCACTAAGAAATTTTCTCCATTGGTGAGTGACCAAGTGACAACATAATAGAGAATTCATGATCGTACACTCCGTACCCACTAACATATTCAATTCAATGATTGGATAATTTTTTTCTTCATGTTATAAATCCAGTGATGAATGTTTGAAATAGTAGGACTCATCCAACTAAATAGTCATGAGGAGATCTAGGTTTTTAATGAAATTTTTAAGAAGATGTCCAACATACTATATAGGGATACAAAATCCAATTATAAATAACTGAAGACATTAGACTGGTAGGATTTTCTCCATTTTGCTGAGTGGATGGATCTTCCTATCCCATGATGCATATAATACATTCAGAGTCTGTACCTAAACAATGGATTCTAAAATAGTGGAGGGGTAGTCTATCAACCTTTTTGTACCCACACTTCCTCACATTTTAAATTGTCGGTCCATAATCAATAAGTTATGTATCCACAACATCTCTATGGGTGATTCCAATTCATACATGGATGGGTGGTGGAACACTGTTGATACTATAAATATTAGTATACCATGAAGATCCCTCTTTCCTTATGTATCTCAATATTCCATAATGTTTTGGTCATTCTCCCGAAAGCCTTGGGCATCAATAGCACTATCAAACTATTGAGAGATTTATTTCACTATATTTCCATCCCTTACCCTACACCTTTGGGAATGGTGGTTGATAAGAGAGAAGGGAGATCATAGGAACACACTTACATAATATCTCTATGAAATGGAATTATGGAGGAATATGTAGATATAGTAACTGTCCATGATTTCTATAATCCTTATATATTTGAATAAATTTTGAGATTTATTCAATGGGGTTCCTATTTTCCACTTTTATTTTCTCGAGTCACACCCACTTATCCATTTACAGCTATGACTGATGATGTTTTGCAATGATTTAGGAATGAAAATTCAATTTCATTATGTGGAAACTCTAATAAATATTCCATGGTATTATTCCCAAATGGGGATGGAATATTATCCTAATGGAATATTAGGGAAGTCAATTTAAAAGGTGAATAAACCACATGCCTCTCCTATTTTTGCACATATGACATCTTCCGTATTGATTTCAAGGGAATAATGCCTTGTATCCCAGTGCTATAATAATATTAAGGGAGAATCACTCTCTAAATACCCCTATATTTTGAAGGTGGAAGCGATCTAATATTTTCATCTGGTGCTGCTGGCAGCCAAGCTGATGCATGTGCCAATAAAACAACCTTGGGAAACACAAAATTGATGATCAACATGTGAACCTAGTCCTTGAAGCTACACACTAGGAAAGTATAGAAACTTTTCTCACTATGGATTCATTTATTAACCCAACCCTATTCATTATGGTTTCTATTATTGATTAAAAATCCATTTTAAGGACTGATGAGTATTAGGATCAAAGCACTTATATCCAACACAATGTTTTGAGAATATGGGGCTATTACAGAATTTTGACTTCCATTATAGAGACCCCCATATGGAAAGTCTCACTAGATGGATAGACTTAACTAGAATTTCTATAGCTTAGTCTCAAGTGGGATTGATTACTAGAACTAGAATATCTAGGTACACTGGGTCCTTTGTGCTTGAGAAGACATATTTCATTGTGATTGTGACATTACTCGATTTAATGCTTCCCATAATCAAGTGAAATCCTTACCAAATTTTATTTCTGAGCTACCGAAATTGGTTATTGAAGAAGAAAAATATCATGATAATGGGATCACATATACGATAGATATATAAGAATGTGACACTCATGTAGCTTCGTTAATGGTTCATTTATCATCATAGAATTCATGTTTTGAAAAAATCATGCA
This sequence comes from Viscum album, assembly GCA_963277665.1. Lineage (NCBI taxonomy): Eukaryota > Viridiplantae > Streptophyta > Magnoliopsida > Santalales > Viscaceae > Viscum > Viscum album. The sequence continues at coordinate 1,194,627,468 of OY728133.1, forward strand.
TAATGGTTGAGATCTCAAGGACATCATTAAAAATATGTACTAAATAGCCAAAATCAAAGCTAGTTAAAACCATTTTGGAGAGGATCCTTGATGGATGGTGTTCAGTTGAAGTTAATTTACTGACTAAGGCAAGCTAATCTTTATAGTAGTCACAATGTGTTGTTCTTGTTTCATTATCTACCTCTATTTTTAATAGCATCATGGAGAGACTCTAGGATTTGGATGCCTTTTAATTATCATTTCATGAAGTTAAAGCATGTTTTCAATCCCATGCTTATCCATTATCATTTCCCTTCAATTCCATCTCAACATAACTGACTACACATTAAAATATAATATTCACTAAAAATCATTTGTTATCACAATCTATGAAAACCATATAGACATGATCATGTATAGATCATTTTTTTGAGTTATGGGAATTAGAAAGCATAGTTTTGATTGTTTCTAATGTTACATGAAAAACCTTTCAAAATATTCATCTTTTATTTTTCCACCCTATAGTTTTATATTTCCTCTACAGTGAGGGCTTAACAGTCATTACATGCTTTTGTATAGGCCTCCATTTTTTGGGTTTTTTACATCACATGATTTTCCCATCCATTGATTTCTTTACTTTTCCAAAACTGAGAAATGAAAAGTTATAACGAGATGGTACTCATGTATTCCCTAGGGATACCTTTATTGGTTTTCCACCTTGTGAGTTTTGTTCCATTTTAATTTCTTGATTGTTTCTTCAACTATGAAAACCATAGGTCTAAAGATGTGGTACCTACCATTTACCAATGGTTCCCTTTATTGTTTTTCCACATGTTTAATTTTTTGTGTCTTTTCATGGGAGATTTAGAGTTTTTCATAACAAAAGTTTACAAAAAATGCTTTAAGATGGAAAACTATGAAGATGAATTATGGGTAGAGGACCCCAACAGGGTTTACGTGCAATAATTTCACAATATTACTAAAAAATTAATGAGGTATTTTAGGAGCCTTTTTTACATTGGAATCTAAAACATGATATGGTAAATGTTCACGAGGAGTAACTCAAAGACCATTTTCAAACATGATGTTGTCTGGGGTGTATAGTGGTAGAAGAATCCTTTCCTAGGGATTAATTTTACTTTGGATGATAGTCCTTTTGTGTGGGAAACTATGTCAGATCCAACATGGGTATATTATGCATTGTTAAACAATGGTGTCCTTAGGACACTTGACCACCTTTTCTAATGACCAGGTACTTTGGAAAATTTTTATTTCATAAGACCACATAGAGTGGCTTGTCAAGGGAATCATATTTGAAAATGATGAGGGAATATGTATCAGCGCATTCTATGAATGGGAAACCACTCCCATGTGAAATAAGATACTATAAAGGAGGAACAAAATATAGTGAAATTTAATGTCACTAATCTAGGACATGTACTGTATAGTTTAATGTCTTTTTTAATAGACATTTCATGTTCTAGATTTATAGTCTCATAGCTTTGACCAAGGTATGACCCCTTCCCCCCCTTTTCATAGTTATCTATCCAAGAATATTCCATTATCTTTATGCATGGATATCAATGGGTTTAAGGTATAATTTGGTTGGTTTTAAATTATTTGGGTGATATGAGTAATGGTTACATGTATAAATAGTAATAATGGTTTCCATCATGACGTCGTCGAGGGTGTATGGAGTTAGGAAAAGAATCTCATGGGGATGAATTTTCATTTCATTGACATGCCTTTTTGGGGGGAATCTTATACAGAGACATGGGGGGAATATTTTTTATATTAAAACTATGGTGACCCCATGACACTGACCCTTCCTTTTTATGTCTAGTGAGGTTTATAGACACTCAAACATCCCCAAACACATGTTGTAGTTTGCGAAAGGGGAGTTCTTAATCATGAAACTAGAAATCTATGTCTAAACTTTTTATAAACGGTTGAAATATTATCCTTTCACAATTATAACCCAACCACAAGTATGATTTATTTATGATTTTTGGGCCCAAAATTCATGTTCCAAGTGTCACTATGTATATCATAAAAATGGGGACCAATCAATACATAGTTTCAGAATGGTTTCCCCACACATTGACAAAATGTTTTCTCCAGAAATGGTAATATTCTCTAGAATATGAGATGACAAATGGGGTGAGTCCCATATTGGATACTATTATGATGATCGAGATCATGTATAGTTGATACGGGGTGTCCAAACTAGGATATATGATCCATGTTTCACTATGTATCTTATCAAATCAAGAATCCAGACCTACGTAGTTCTTATAGGGTTCCTCATTCAAGTTTGGGCCGTACACAAGGAAATAAAATCATTACCTTTTGTTGAAGCAGTAACATGGATTTCATATTCAGTTAATACTACATATCGAAAAATGGTAGGAATCAAGTCATTCATTGAACATTAAATTATACAGTTTAGTGTCATATAATTAAGACATTTTCCTTATGGATTAATATAGTTCAATAAGGAAGACATTGGATATTAAAATTTCAGGTCATACAAATAATAATATTTTCATAGAAATAATGATTAATATGAGGCTCATTAGGCCAGGATGTTCTGACTTGACTTAAACATGAATATAATGAAAGGGTAGAAAATGATTCTGGGGATTCCTAGATTAGGGTAAATGGTATGGGAAAAATGTCATTGTGGCTTATGGAAATAAAATAACCCACTCCTAGGAATGAATTTTAAAATTGTTTATAATCCTTTTTTATGGGTATCTTATATAGATTTCACTGTGGAATTTTATTCATAGTCCATCAATGGTTTCCTTATGACACTAACACTCTTATATATCTAGTGGATAGAGGATGAATTTGAAGATCGGAAAATGCATGAGGCATAGATTATGATGAATTTAAGTAATTTTTTGTGTATGAATGTAAAATTTATGTCGTGATAATCCATGGAGTATGAAATTCACTATATGGATCAGACTCATATATAGGGGTCATTTCTGTTTCCTTAATAGATCCATGACTGGGGAACCCAAAAATGAGATCTCTTATATAGATCATTATTTGTATACAGGATATGGGTACATTTTTTCTTTACCTTACCTGGTGGATGAGACTATAACATGAGGTATAGGTTTCACTGTGCGTCTCATCAAAATGATAATCAATAAACACGTAGATACTGAGGTACTATGCAGTTTAATGTCCCATGGTAAGGATATTCCACATATATTTTAATGTAATTTTGTAAAGAATTAGGACCCCTAACATAAATAGGAAATATTATAGTCTGACCCATGATTAAAGGCTTTTGTTTCAGTTTGTATTATATTATGGAAGGAATAAATCCATAGGTAGTTCTTAAAACTAGATTTGACCATTCCCATTAACATCGTGTAATAAGGACATCTAGTGTCCCTTTTAATGTCTTAATACAAATAAAACTAAAATGCTAATGTGTATTGATAAACCATAATCTTTCATGGAATCCCATATAAAAACTTCTAATTCCATGTGATCTATGATTGGTGTGAGAAAAAGGGGGAGGAAATGGTTTATTCTGACAAACTAATCCAAAAAACTGAAGTCTATGGGAATTTTGGATTTGTTGTGGCAAGACCACAGTGTAAATATAGACTTCAATATGTTTCTCACAATAGTTAGAATCAAGAAAAATTTAATTCTACGACCCAATGTTGTTTATCTTCATATTTTAAGGAAAAGGTGATTTGATGTGAATGTGGGGGAATATTGTAGTTAGACCCAGAATTGGAAATCTGGGTGTCACTATCTATCATATGCTGATAGAAGTCAAGACACATGTAATTATATGATAAATATCTATGTATATATGACCTTTAAAATATTATGAGTATTTTTTATACGTTGTTGAAAATAGACCCTAGATTATATACACAAGCACCACTATGTAACATGTAATTTTAGGACTCAATACACACCTAGTTCTAAATGGGATCACTATATGCCATTCTGATCAATATATATAGGGAGAGTTATTTTCCCATTGAGTGTTTTATTTTTATGGATGGACCTATGATTAGATATATGGGAGTCACTATATATCCTATGATGACAATAATCAAGCCACACATTGTCATAAACATACTTCCTGCATAGATCTGACTAATGTGTACGGAACGGGAACAATACTTTAAAAGAGTCGTTAAATAAAACAAACATTGGAGTCCCTTCCATCAATTTAGTTTTTATGTTGGGGAGGGTAAATTTACATTATTTCATAGTTCGTCCTAGGACATGAGGTTTGGGTGTTACTACATTTCCCATAGAATGAGAATTAATCAAAGTGCTGTTCTTGATTAACTATGTAGTTTAATGTCTTACAGTAAGGATGGGGGTCACTCACCACCAAATAAGTATCATCACAGTTGGTACTATTAATAAAGATACAATAATTACTATGTATCGTTCATGGGTATCAATCAAACTAGGAATAACTCATGACATAAATCACTCTATGTATGTATGACCAGTACACATGGAGGGGGTCTATTTACTTTTGTGGTTGCTGGACCAGGATGTAAAATTTAGGTGTCTCTACATATATTATGTGGATAGGAATAAATACATACATTGTTCTCAAATATTATAGGGTAGATGAATAATATTATGTGAAATATCGTCTCAATTGAGAATATAATGGTTTTGTGATGTTTAACGTTATATCACAAGTATATTGATGTCTTTTAGTTTATTGTATTATGACTTCGATGACATACCATGAAGATTATGTACATTCTATTAGGTTGAATTATTCTTGTAGTTATGGGATGTATGATTCTAAAGACCAGTGAGAAACATAATCTTGATGTTAAAAGAGTTCTTGGGGGAAAGGAAGGTACAAAAATAATCTTATTAATGGAGGAAAATTTATGGTGGGGATTGTCATGGTAGGTCTAGGGGAATTTCATATTTCACCCACACATTTCTGTCTCACATATGGTGACTCATTGAATGTAATGATGATTCATGTGTTGTTTAACATCATGAGGTAATAAATTTGAAGTCATAATTTTTATTTTTATGCCACCAGAAGGATGATTTCATGCTTTCTAAGGTTATGGGACATGGTCCGACTATGTAGTTCAACATCATCAAATTGAGATTATTTACCATGCAGTTTAACATCACACGATGAGGAAGATATACCATGTTTGTTAACTTCATGTGATTAGGATGATTGAGTAATGTTATTACATGAAATATTTCTTTTGGAACCATGAGTTCATGTGATCCAGGTTTAGTTAACCAACTACTTAAATTTGAGAATAATATCTTTTGGATTAGAAATTATTCAGAGCATAATTTTACTCCCATTTTAGTTACAACATTTAGGGTTATTTCAGATATCATCAGAGTCTTGAAGACCAACACAATATCTCTTCTCAGGAAAGATCAAAGATTAACTATTTTATTAATGGCTCACATGATCCATTTTTTGTTTACCTATAAATGATGCAAGGTATGTACTCCTTTATCAAACAATATCCCCAATTCATCCATCGATTTCTAAGATTACCCATCCATTGATAGTTGATCATCGATGGAAATAAGAAGCGAGGTAAACTGAACATATATGGGAATGACCATCTTTGTCCCATATATTAATGAGTATGAGGTCGCCTATATGGTGATACCGGTCATAGTTTTGAAATCCCAGAAGGATTGTAGGAGCTGGTCTAGCTATGAATTTTTATCCGTATCTACGATATTCTAGAAAATATTTTTAAAGGGTTTTTAAGGCTTATGTATCTCTATTAGACGCATAATGGTATTGAGATATATAATTAGACATAAATTAATACTTGTGATATAGATTCTAAAATTTATTATAGTATAAATTCATTCCACATTCCATCAGTACTATATGAGGGACACCAAATCTGGTGATTAAATTGGCTTCTATAATACTAGATATGTTCCATTCCCTAGCCTCTTTTAGGGGTACATCTTCATCCCACATGGAGAATAAGTTAGATTCCCTTAGAATGTACTTGAACTATTTGGCTATATAAGGATTATATGGTCCCCATATAACCATTAACCTTATATAGTAAATGGACAACAATATTTTTCCAATGTGAATCAACATCAGGGGTTGCTGAAGGATGTTGGTGTGAACCTTGCTGGAATAGAATGTCTATTGAATTTATTGTAGTCTCCCCTTGGGTTTATTACCAATAACACTCATCTAAACTCATGATACAATGTAAATGAAAATATTATTATAGTGGGTAATCCATGTTGGGAGGAATAACTAACACTAAAATTTAAAGAAATTCATGAAAAACCAAGTAAATATTTTGTTCTTATTCTATGATTATTATTAATATATTGGATTATAAGGTTGATAAAAATTATTAATTGGATTGATAACATGAACAAGTTCAATAGGATGTATTAATGGAGTTCGTCAAAATAGTGGTTTAGTGATTCACCCTGAAGTGTTCCATAACTAATACTAGGGATTAGAAATGATGCACAACATTTGACTGAGGATCCCCCCTTTATAGGTTCCAAAAATTTCCCGCCTTATTTATATGAGGAAACATGTATTAATATTTCCTCCCTTGAGTATTCCCCATGACTAAATCTATCACATTACTATATATATATATATATATATAAAATTTTATATCTCTATGTAATGATTGGGATTCTTATATATTTTTTTTCATTCATATCACTGAATAATTGTATCTCTATAAGTCCATCATTTCGTATACCTTAAAATATTTTCATATATCCACGTTCCAAGGGAGTATATTTTTTTCATTTAATTTTCAATTATATATTTTTATTTACTACATTAATTTCCCTTAGTCCTAATTCATGTATTATATTTTTTTATTCATATTTATGACGAAAAACCGGGTCTATATTGAATATTATGTAATGGGGAGGGTACCATTTGAACTAGACATGGATATTTAAATCAATTATTCCAGTGTATAAATGATTTCATTTTAGAATCACATGGGTATTACTTCCATAAATCATTCCTAGTTATTTTTTTAAATGAAATTATATCAACTGAACTAAAATTAGAACTATATATTGTTGATATATGAAACTTTTATTTTAGTCATTTTATTTATAAATATTTGGAAAATAATTAAAAAATCATTAGTAATATTTTTAAGATTGTAAATAAATTTCCTTTAATTATTTTAATATTAATAAATGGTGTATTTTTATATCTTTTTATGTCATTTCAGAATCAATACATTAAATTTTTTGGATCTTCCCATGTGATTAATACAATATCTAAATTTCATAAACATTTAATATTTTTTAATCCAAAAATCTATTGTTAGTTTTTAAAAATTCAGAAATAAAAAATAAATCCAATCATTAATATACCTCACAAAAAAATTGTTTATATAGAAAAATTTTATAACAATGTGAAAAATAATACACTTGATTCCCTATTTGACAACTCAACATCATTGTGTGCCCAACAAAAGTATTTAAAACCATTTGGGTATGTTGTAACATTTATATTTTTTTTATGTATATATAGTAGAATTCAGATTATGTAAGGGAGTAATTTTTTAAATGTACAAATGGTAATAGCTTGATATGTTAAAAACATAATGAAGATATTATAAATTAAATTTCTCAAATATCCTTTATAGTTAATATTTGAATAAGAGAACCTTGAAATTTTCATTTTATTATTTGATGGAATTTATTGAAATTTAATTTTAGTTTATTGAAAAAGTTATTATGATCAATATTTAAATTTGGTGGCCACCCATAGACTTATTTTTTGTTTTTTTGGTATTTAAAATGACTATGTGTGAGGGTGTTTGATGCACCTGATTTCTGAACATTATTTTTGAATAGTTTTCATTATTAAGTTATTAGATGATATTGGATTAAATATTTATTATGTTTTAAATACATAATTTTGTTTTTTCACTATTATATTTTTTATGAGAGAATAAAAATTTTGGGATATTTTTAAAAATAAGTGGACAACTAAATTGTGTTTAATTTAGATACACATAATAGAAAATTGAATAAGAATAACCCAGTGAGATGGAGTATAAATTAAAATATAATCTCATGAAATAAACACCATCATGATGTAAAATAAACCATATATTTAACTTATAGAATAATTCTTTCTTGAATATTCCACTACACACAATGTTTTTCCCAATCACACATTGTTTACTCCACCAACTGATAATTGACATGATAAATTGTAGAGTAGTAATTTCAAAATTAACCCCCACCAAAGATAATAAATCAAAAACATAATGTATTTCTTGATAAGAACCCATATAATTATATTTTATTATGAATTTAGAGTCTTCTTGTCGAGATGAATTTTTATTGACACAAATGGGAGTCTTTTTCACTCTATTGAATTTTTCCATTGATTGTATTGTAGACCATTTTACATTTTCTCCTATCATCCCCCTCCTTAACCTTTTGGTATTTTTGGATTATTTTTAGTTAATTATAAAAACATTCATCCTTACTATGGGAATTATTGGGTAGATGAGTCATGATGAGGATTTAATAAATAAGAGTGTTATGTTGTAACAATATCTCTATCATGGAATGTTACTATTTTATTTTACGTTTTAACTTAATATTACATTATTCTATTTTATTTATATAATTGATGAATGTTTTATTTATGAAATTATAATATAGTTTATGAAATATATTGGTGTTATAATGAGTGAACATAGGACCATTGGGTGTCCCTAGTGCCACTGATATAGGGTTTTTATCAAAACATGATTTTAATAAATTATTTATCAATGGAAGGAATTAGTTAATTGTTGACTGTTTTTACATTTTATTCCTTATAAATGATGATATAATTGAATTCCCATCATTATAGTTATTTTTTTAATATATATATATATATTTATTTATTTATAATGTGCCAATTATATTTGTAACCCAAGGATATTTATTTCTTTTTTCATTTATTTTTTCCAACTCATTCATGTTATCTTCATTCATAGTCAATTAATTTGCGAAAAAATTGACTGAAAGATTTCTAACCTGAGATAAAATCTATACTTTAATATGGACTGACCCTAATACTCTGATACTAAATAATAGTGTTATGGAAAATAGTTCTTTACCATTCAACTGGTGCATCATTCTAAAATTTGTTGAAATGAATAATGAAAATGGAAATTTTATATAGATTATAATTAGTTAAGAATTAATAAAATGGTTGAAATCAATAATGATCATTAATTAATTAAGGGGTCCATGGAATGGTGTTTTAGAATTTCTTTATGACTCATGAGACATCATTACATTATATAAAAATTTATATTATAAAAATTATTTCTTTAATTGATGGAATATAAGTATATAATTGGGAGATAAATTTGTCCATTAAAAATATATTTTGAATTTCCACATATGGTGAATTGCATTTAGAGAATTGTACTAGTGGGTCTTTATATGTTTTTGTTATCAACTAAAATAGATATTGACATACTTGATATGTTTAATTACTCAAGCCTAGGATCTCAAAACTGGTGCATTATTTTAATGCATTGGAATGATTACAAGGAATCACGTCCAGAAGGACTGATCAGTTTAGCAGTCCTGGAAAATAGATTATATACATGAAAATTACATTACAATTTATAACATAAAACACATCATAAATAATCCTTTTAGAATATTATTATAATCCTATATTAACCCTACATATCAATCACTATACACTTCTTGGAATCTTGGGAAAATAAAACATATGAATGGGGTGTGCTCAGATGTTTAGTAAGTGTAAATAATTTAGTGGAAGCTGTAAACATTTAAGGAAATATGTTTAATAAAAAAAATCTTTTAAACATAAACATGAACATAATATGGTAAAAACTAAATCATACATTTCCATTTAAACATGCACATTTATATTCTACTAGTCTAATAATTACATGTAATAACTAATTTCAAAATAAGGGATTTCATAATGCCGAACAACATAACAACATTGTCAAGGCCTCGTGCTAAGACTATAAATAAATTTTTTGTAAAGGACCTGTGCCAAGAAACTGTTTTGTCTCATTAGACATACTGATGCATCGAGGAGCTATAGCGGGATCCACCCATCACTTACTACGTCCAATGCATTCCTCAAAGGAAAATGTTGAAACATAACATGAACCTTGATACTAAAACTAACATATGAAATTTTAATTATTTAACCATAAACCATGAATGGTATAAAAATATAACACCAACATTTAATCATATCATAACACATTCAATACAATATTTAATATCGTATTATAATAAATCAACCTCAATCAAGAATCATATCCAGTAAAGGATGTTGACATAGTTGAAAATGATTAGTAAATCTCATTTAGAGAAATATCCCTCTTTGTAAAATATTTTAAAATTCATGCATTAATATAGGATGTTGTTAAAAATAGATTTTTGAATCAAATTTTCTCATACAACTTTGAATAATTTTAAAGGAAATAACATTTTAAAATAATCATGTTCATATAAATAAATCCTTAAAATCCTTTTTAAAACATAGTCATTAACTAAATAGATGTTGAAAAATAAACTATTAAAATATTTAAAATGTTGATATTGATAAATATTCCCTTCCTAAATACATTAAAATATTTAGAATTTTTTTTATAAAATATGTAAATGGATGATAAAAATTTCCCATTGAATACGTACACATAAACAATCTCGGATAATAATGGGATTGAGGAATTAACCCTTACGTTTTACATTCCTTTGGTTGAGGGTATATTTAACCGCCTGTATAACAACAATAATATTATTAGATCAAAAACTAACCATATACATATTTATTATATCATACTTGATTCATTTAAGGCTTTATACTATCTATATAACAATGATTTCTGTGTTAAAATAACATTTCCGGTCATAATCGCTTTCTTTATCATACATTTTTTAACTTTTTATTATTGATCGTATAACTTATATCATGATTTAATTGATTAAAAAATATAAAATATTTGTTATCTATCATATATAATCAGAAAATAATTATGTATATTATAGTTATAGATTAAATGTAAAACATTGTTTATGGAGACGGTAGGTCGTACGTACTCATAAACACAGTTTCTATTTCCATATCATATTGAATGGAAGTAAATGAATGAGATATATGTATATATAATTAATTATTTATTTATAAATTTAAAGTAGAATTATTATTTTATATATTTCATAATTATTAATAATATATATTTATAATCATCGTTGAATGGTGAACGTGAATCTCATCACGACGTGGAGACGGAAAGCCGCACGTACGCATGAGTGATGATATCAATATATTGATGGTGACATAATATGAAATTGGATGGTATATTATATATACCTAATCATTAAACTATTATATTTATTATTTATATCAATTATACTCATTATTATACCCATCCAAATAATGAAGTGATGAATAAAAAACTACACCACGACGTGGAGACAGTAAGCCGTACGTACGCACATTTAGAGACTTTGTCATTCATAGGATGGGTAGAATAATGAATATTGTTGTACCATATTTATAATAAAATCTCAGTATTTATATGTTACTAGAGTTATTATTTTAGTATGTAAACAACAAACAAATGGAAAGTGGAAGAAGAAATGAACTTTTAAAGAGGTGATGAAGTAGTTACCTCTTCTTTAGAGTCTTCTATTTAATTTATTTAAAAGGGCTCCTTAGGTTGGATTATGATCACATTAAGGCATATAGGTTGAACTGAGGGTACTTGGGAAGATATTTTACCAGGGGTTGGCTAATCCAAATTTCATTGGATGTGTGATTTTCAGAGTAGGGGAAGTAGCCTTTTATGAGAAAGGTGATTGTCACTTTAGGAAAAGCCTGAAATATTATTTTATTATACAATCATATTCAGTTTATAATTTCTCCAAAAATATTTATTTATAGGATAAGTTGGGTATGGTTCTAAACCTCTCAACCAATAGGTTTTAGTTAGTTTTAGGTCACCATATTTACCTTATCTTTTATATTTAACTCTTAGTTAAAAAGTTTATCTTTTGCCATGTATTATTTTATTATTATAATAAATGGTTAATAAACATACAATAAAAATCCAAGAGATCCCAAGTAGTTCATTATTGATATATCTAACCATATTTATGTCATTTTTCTTAACCTTATATTTTTAGAAATATTATATTAATTAATAATAATGTATTTTTTTTAAAACTCATTTATATCAATTTTGACACTATTTGGTATTTTGTTTCTGTGAAAGCCATAGAAACGTTATCACTTTGAAAAAAATTAATCAATCAACCCTATCAAGTCATATTAATCTATAAAATTAGTCGATTTAAAAAAGTCACAATTTACATTTATTTTGATATTAATTTTATCAATTATTTTAATGTTTTAGAAATAAAATAATTACTCCATTATCATTGCGTCACAAATAAATTTAATTATTTAATGTCCAAAAAGTATAAATAAAATAAAATTACATAGGAAATATGTTTATATTTCTAATGAATATTTATAGTCGATTTTATATTATGTATAACACAATATTTAAAACCCTCTATTTATTAAACATTGAATTTAAAACTTTTAACTCTTATTTAAATAAAATTCTATTAAATTTCTTAATCTAATCCATGGGGACCAAAAGGATCATAGTTTAATCCTAAGGTTGATTTTGGTCAAAATATATTTATCTAATAGAAATAGTTCAGGTGTTATGGCAATTGTAATATCATTTTTACCTTTAATTACCCTATTTACTTGTAACTGTGGTAAATAAAATTCAAAAGTAATTATTCATGAAACAAATCATCCAATTGACCACATTTTACTCACTGATGTTAACCATGTGTCTCATATTTTTGAAATTCAATTCTTAGAAGTGGGAAAATTATGTTTTATGCAAATTTTCAAGTGTACCAAGAAGGTGGGTAAAAGACGTTAAAAAGTTCAATAAAATTTTATATATCATAATTTATTATTAAATGACTATAATTTATCACATTTAAATTATTTATGTATTATTTATATATTTTTACTTAAATTAAATTGAAATAAAATATGTAATTATTTAAATAAAAATCTTGTTTTAAATAATAATGCAGTATATTTCACTTTTCATAAAAATTGAATGTTTTCATAAAAATAAAAAAATAACCCTAATATAATTTTGATATTGAAAATTCAAAAATGAGATCTATTTTACTGTGTTCAAAACATAGAAGCGACATTAATTAATTTAAAATAAATTCTCGTTTTCAAAACTGGAATGTGGGTTTTTGAGAAGAAAAACTCTAAAAAGATTTATATGTGTCTATGTCCAATTTAAAATTAAAATTACTTCCAATGACCAAAATTGGATTAAATTATAAAAATATAATATAATGATCTTTGAAAACCATTCAAGGGTATAATTTTACACTATAATTTTTTTTTATTAAAAAAGTTTTTTTAAATTAAAATTTAGTATTTTTCATTATTCATCACAATATGAAAGTTATTAGAAAAACACAAAAACTTTATCAAAAATGAAATTTTATGTTCGTATTCTAAAAAAGAAGTTAATTTTTTCAAATTGAATATATTACAGTGTCAAATATTGGATTTAAAAAGGGTTCAACATTGAAAGGTGACAAAATTGTATTTTTGGAAAGATACTTCCTTTATATGAAAATTTGAATTTGTTATTATATTTAGTCTAAGAAACACATAATATGGATATTAAAATTATATGGAGTATATAAAATTCAAAAATTAATTAATACTATTTATAACCTCTTTTTAAAATGGATAGTTAGATAGGTCATGATTCGCATGAACTTAGTGTTGCATGTAGCACAAGCTATTGAATTACATTAAAGAGATAACACACTATGAAATCTTGGGGAGTTACATTATACCCTCCTTTAATAAATTGAGTCCTCACAATTTTCTAATTATTTTTAGAAAATAAAAGGTGAAAATAGAAAAGACATCTGTGGATAACCCACATCAGAAATATGGTTACTAAAATTTAGTCGTAATAAGTGGGAAAGGGAAATGAAAAAGTCACCACCAAATTATATTTTTTAATGGGAGAATATTGGTGGAAATTATAAGCACATAATTATAGGAAAAATGTAAATATATATAGGGAGTGATTAAGGTCATCAATCACAAACAAGTGTAAAATTTACAGCCTCAAAGGCATTAATCTAAGATGATTTAAAATATCATTGGTTCAATAGAACATAAGGTTTTAGGATAAAACAATTTTTATTTCAAGATCCCTTACATAAAGTTTCAGAATTAATTTCCTTATAGAATAAGTGCAAAAAATAGATACTTGACATGTAGAGTTTCATCCTTCAATTAATTTCTACCACAAACTCATCTTTCACTCCAAAAGATAATAGTACTAAAAAATACTATACTTATCTTAATAGTAAAGGATTCCAACAAAAATTAATTTATAATTAATCTATCAGACCTTTTAAAAAAACATTATACAATCCAAGTCATCATGTAGGCCAATGGTAGGGGATGTACCCTAGTCATCCATTGGTTGCAGGATCAAGTCTTGCGGCCTTGTGAGACGTGACAGGTTGTCACCGGACCTCTAGGTTTTCCTTTTTATAACAATAAAGAAAATAATCTTAAGAAATGTTTTAACCTTAAACAATTATATCCAATGTCCAACATAATTCATTCCAACCTTTAGACTTATCCAAAATACTTATGTCCAAACTCACAATCCAAAATTTATAAGGAATGTAAACATAATGAAGATCTCTTTTTCTAGGTAATAACATGTGAATAAGTTCGTCGTTAATTCAATTAAAATATAGGAAACCCCTGAATTAAAATAAAACCTTATTGATAAAATTCATTCTCACTTATTCATTATATAATAATAGATATACTCTTTATATCAAAAAAATTTGAATAATCAAACTATGATGGAATAAAAAACCATTATTCAATTCCAAGGTAGTCAAGATTATCCAATATAATTTATCCAAATCAACCATCTCTTGTTCCAAAATCACTACCTCGGTATTATGACCATATTATGTTTTATCATTCTTTAAACCGTTTATTTTCCAAAAATATTAACTTACTGTTGAGTCACTTTTCATAGTACCATATAATCTTAAATCTTTAATGGAATAGTACTGCAATACAATCTTTATTTATTTCCATAATTCATATAAGAATTACATCATTTATACAATACTCAAATGATATAAATATTTAATAAAAACATAAGAACACAAATCATTCCTCTTCATCTAATGTAGTATCATAAATTGATTATTACCCAATAGAATCATTTGGGGTATACTCAGATGATTAGAACATTGATTTGCGTAGTGGACCAACTCCTTGCAGATGAACCATTATACATTTGAAACCTTTTTCTTACCATTCCAATCACAAACATAGTGTCCCTCTTCTCCACACAAATAACATGCTCTCATTCCCTTTAATCATTTACCCAAATGATTCATTATACATTTATCACATATGGAAATTCTTTCTTTCCCTTCTTCCCTTTATCCATCTTTCTCTCTACCATCCTTTTCTTCTCTGGCTTCCCTTCAAATCCATAGGACTCAAAAAATCATTACTTATCTTATTAACACATTATATATTTTCTCCATATGATGAGAAAATGATGGAGACTATTTCCCTTCAAAATTTTGGATTAAGACCATGAATGATATGATTTTTCTTACTCTTTGGATCATGTGCATTGTTTGAGTTCTCATTCTTTCTATTGGGAACCATTTATAAACAATAGAATACACTAGGTTAGTTTATAAATCGCAATATATAATTTAGAACATTTAAAATACCAAATGTATATTGAAAATGTTATGAATATAATCCATAATTATAAAAATGTTTTCATTATAGAAGTATTTACTCATAAATCTGTCATAATGATTTGTAAATTAAATGTGAATTTTCTTAAGCATATCCCCTGAGAGTGTCGTAACCAAGAGTGTAGCAAGGCCTATTGTCATGTACAAGGATACCCCGGGTTAATCCCAAAACTCCTTGTCTGAGTTTTCACTTCTAGGTACATCTACAGAAGAGTTGCCTCTACATGATCATATCTTGATAGGGATGTAATGCTTGGTAAATAAATAAAATCTCTACATTACCAAAACATTAGAAAGTTATTCTATAATAATCATCAATTTCTATCTTAGGGTAATGTTCTGTAATAATAAATTTTCTTAAATCTAGCTTCCATTGTTTTACTAAACATCCTCTGATACCAACTGTAATGCCCTGACCTCAGAAGCTCGAAGCCATTGAATTATTTTAATACACTGGAATGATTAAAAGGAATAATGTCCCAAAGGACCAATTAGTTTTGTAGTATTTGAAAACACTTTACATGCATGAAATTTCCATTACAATTTATTACATAAAACACAGAATAAATAATACTTTTAGAACCCAATTATTCCACTAGCTTAACCCTGCATATCAATCACATTACACTTCTTGGAATCCAAGGAAAATAAAACATAATAAAGGGGTGAGCTCAAATGCTCAGTAATGGTAAATAATTTAGAGGAATCTATAAAATTTTAAGGCAAGTTTTGTACTAAAAACAATAGCTTTTTAAACATAAACATGAACATAATATGGAAAAATAAATCATATATTACCATATAAACATGCACAAGGATATTATACTAGTTGAATAATCACATGTAAATGATAATTTCGTAATGAGGGAATACATAATGTTTGACATCAAAACATCATAGTCAATGCATCATACGAAGACTACAAATAATATTTTTGTAAAGGCCTCATACCAAGACACTAGTTTGTCTCGTGAGACCTACTGATACATCGAGGATCTATACTAGGTTCCACCCATCATATACTAAGTCCAATGCATTCCTAATATGAAAATGTTGCAACATAACATAAACATTCGTATTAAAATTAGCATAAGAAATGTCAATAATATAACCATAAACCATGAATGGTATAAAAATAACACATCCATCGTAAAACATATCATAACTCGTTCAATAAAATATAGAATAATGTATTATAATATATCAAACATAATCAACAATAATATCCAGTAAAGGATGTTGACATAGTTTAAAATGATCAGTAAAACTCTTTGAAAGAAATATCCCTCTTTTTTGAAATCATTTCAAAGTCATGCATTAATAAAGGAAGTTATATTATAATAGATTTCAAGCTATTCCATACCAATTTTAATCTTCTAAAAGAAATTTACATTTTAAAACAATCTTTTCCATATAAATAAATCCTTAAAATAATTTATAAAACATAGACATTAATTAAAAATATTTAGAAAAATAAATAAGTAAAAATTTTAAAATGAAGATCTTGATAAAGAGACCCTTCAACAACACCTTTAAAAATTTTGAAGAAATTTTTATGAAACATGGACATGGATTATAAAAATGTCCCAATAAATACTTACACATAAAAAATCTCTAATAATAATGAGATTGAGGAATTATCCATTACATTGTACTTTCCTTTGGTCGAGGGTACGTTTAACCTCATTCATAAGGACCATATTAGGTTATTAAATTATAGAAGAACCATATTCGTATTTATGATATCATAATCGATTTATTTATGGAATTATACTACCTCTTTAATAACCATTTCTATGTTAAAATAAAATAATGGGTAATAATTGCTTTCTTTATCATATGTGCTTTAACTTTTTTTCTTGATCATATAAGTTATATAATGTTTTAATTGATTCTAGAATATTGAAAATTATTTATGTATCATATAAATTCAGAATATAAGTATATATAATAGATTTATATATGAAATGGAAAACAATTTAAATGGAGGCGGTAGGCCATACGTACACATAAACATTGTTTCCGTTTTCCTATCGTATTGAATGGAAGTAAGTGAATAATATATATATATATATTTCCAATATCATTATTATTTCATATATTATATACTTATTAATAATATATATTTATAATCATCATGGAATGGAGTACATGAATCTAATTACGCCGTGGAGATTTCAAGTCGTACGTACACACGAGAGATTATATCAATATATTGAGGGTGAAATAATATTTAATTGGATTTTGTATTATATATAAAGAATCATTAACATGTTATATTTATTATTTACATAAATTATATTCATTATTATACCCATCCAAATAATGATGAGTTGAATAACAAACTACACCACGACGTGGAGATGGTAAGCCGTACACACACACACGTATGATGACTTTTCATCCATATGATGGATAGAATAATGGATATGATTGTACCATGATTATAATAATCTCTCAGTATGTATAAGGTACTAGTTTTATTATTCTAATATAGAAACAACAAAGAATTAGGAAGTGGAAGAAGAAAACAAATTTGAAAGAGGTGATGATGTAATTACCTCTTCTTTGGGTTCTTCCTTTTGATTTGATAAAAAGGGATCCTTAGGTTTTCTTATAATCAATGTAAGGCCTCTAGGTTGAATTTCTGGTAGTGGGGATGAGATATGAGTTGAGTTTGGATGATCCAAATTTCTTTGTATGTTTAATTTGTTGAGAAGGGGAAGTACCCTTTTATAAGAGAGGTGAGGGTCACTTTATGGAAAGCATGAAATATTATATTATTATACAATCATATTAACTTTATAGTGGATAAAAAAGTATTTATTTTGATTCTAAGGTTGTTCTATGTAGAAAAACTCTCAAAAAATAGGTTTTACATAGGTCTAGGTCACCATATTAACCTTATCTTTTAGATTTAACTCTTAGTTAAATAGTTTAACTTTTACTAATTATTCTTGTATTATTATAATAAATGGTTAATAAACATATTATAAAAATCTATTTAAACCCCAGGTGATTCATTATTGATATATCTAACCATATCTAAGTCCATTTTCTGAAGCATAGAAGTTTAATAATATTATATCAATAAATAATATAGTATTGTTTTTTAAAACTCATTTATGTCAGTTTTACACTATTTGGTATTTTGTTTTTGTGAAAGTCATAAAAACTTTATCATATCAAAAAAAATTATTTACTAAACCCTAACATGTATTATTAACCTAAAAAATTAGTTTAATTCAACAAATATTACAATTTAAATTTATTTGTATATTTATAATATCGATTATTTTATTCTTTCTTTAATAAGATAATTACTACATCAGCGTTGTGTCATAAGTAAATGTAATTATTTAATGAAAAGAAATTATAAATAAAATACCACAATGTATGAAATATTTTTATATTTCTAATGAATATTTATAGTAAAATTTATATTATTTATAATCATATATTAAAAATGGTGTAGTTATTCAACTTTGAATTCAAAACTTTTAACGCTTCATTAAATAATATATTAATAAATGTTCTTATCTTATCCAAGTGGACCAAAAGGCTCATATTTTGTTCATAAGGTTGTTTTTGGTCGAATTTAACAAATCCAATAGAATTATAACACGTTTTAGGATAATTATAATATCATTCTTACCTTTAATATCCCTATTTACTTTTAACCGTGGTAAATAAAATTCAAAAGATAATATTCACCCAAAATTATTTTCATCCTATTGAACCAAGTTTTACATACTTATTTCAACTATATATCTCAAATTTTTGAAATTATATTCATGGAAGAATTAAAATTACGTTTTATGAAAATTATCTAATGTGCCTAGAAGGTGGGTAAAAGACGTTAAAAAGTACAATAAAATTTTATATATAAAATTTTATTATAAAATGACTCCAATGAATTACATTGATAACATATAGGTATTGTGTATTTATTTTTACATAAAATAAATTAAAATAAAATAAATAAATATTAAAATAAATTTTCAGTATTAAATAACAACGCAGTCTTTTTGACTTTTCAAAAAAAAATTAATTTTTTCAGAAAAATTCCAAAATTTGACCCCAACCTAATTTTGATACCCGAAATTATAAATTTTTTTATATTTTACCCAATTAAAAATATATAAGATGAATTAATTAATTTAAAGTTTATTCCTGTTGTCGAAACCAGAAAGCGGGTTTTTGAGAAGTAAAAACTATCAAAATATTGATATGTATTTATGTCTAATTTAAATGTAAAATTACTTACAATGACCAACATTGAATTAAATGATAAAAATATGATCTAATGATACTTCAAAACAAATCAAATTTATAATTTAACACTTTAAATTATTTTGATTAAAAAATTTGTTTTCATAAAAATTTAGTATTTTTCATTATTCATCAAAATATTAAGGTTATCATAAAAAGACCAAAAATTTATCGAAACTATTTTTTATGTCTATTTTCTAAAGAAAATGTTTATTTTTTAAAATTTAATATATAAAAGTTTCAAATATATTATAAAAATTGATTCTCCATTGAATAGTGGTAAATTTTTATTTTTTGAAAAATACTTCCTTTATCTGAAAAATAGAATTTATTTTTATATTATGTCTATGAAACACATAATATTGATATTAAAAATATATGTAGTATATAAAATTCAAATTTTTTTAATACTATTAATAACATATTTTAAAATGGCTAGTTGGATAGGTCATGATTCACTCGAACTCAGTGTTATGTGTAGCGCAAGATATTGAATTTTTATAAATATATAATGTTCTATAAAATATTGGGGTGTTACAGAAGGGATATTTAATTATCTTTTTTATTATTATTTTATCTTGTCTTTTAAATTATCAGGGATAAAATTTAATTTAGTATTTACTACATTTATAAATTTTTGATATCTTCAAAACCATTTAATGTTGTAAGGGTATTATTTTAAAAAGTGTTAATTAATCCTTTATTTCTTTAAATTATAGAAAATTAATATCTATTATAAATTAAATGAGGTCATATATAGATATCATGATCACTATAATACATCATAATGTGATACAACATTATTTAAATCCATGATAAAATGTGGATAAATATTTATCAACCATCGTGGTAGTGTATGTAGTGATATGAGATGTTGTTTTCCATGATAATCTTTAGTCACTTGTTTATAAACAATATTTTGAATCATACGTATAAGATTGTAATATCACCATGATAATTACAGTTCAATTTTTTGGGGCTATCACATGTAGTTATATAGGGATATGTCTATCTCTAACACAGATAATAACATATGATAGATTCATAATGGTATAAGAAAAATTGTTTTGGTGTATATCAAATGTTGTGATATAGAGATATCATTGCTATAGATATTGTGTATATTGATATAAATTTAAAGTTTATCATGTATATCAAAAGAGGTGATATATTATATCACTACCTATGTTAGAAAGAACAATTCCTATATAAAATACGATGGTATAGATCATTCGTTTCTTGGGGTATAAATTTTTTTATTTATATTTTTAGGATTAATAATTTATTTATAAAGTGATTATAAATAAGAAAAATATGTAATTATGAACTGTTTATATTGGAATTTAAAAAAATGTTCATATTTTTTCTTCAAAATATAAAATAATTTAATCTATATAAATTTTCGAAATTTATCCATTGACATATTTATTTGTTTATTTATTTTTCTTATATAATAATCATGTATAAAATTTATATGTATTTATACGATTTTTAGGTTTTTCAATAAAATGATTAAGTTTATTTTCACAAATAAAAAATAATTATTTTTATAAGTTTAATGAAATATATAATAACATATTTAATTATTTTCAAAAAAAAATATTATAATTTTTTAATAATTTGAAATTTAGGATTTATGATGACAGTTTTACATATTTGGTTAAAAAATATTTCGGAATTAAGTTCCCCCTCATGTGATAATATATGGATAATGGTACATAGTGTGGAATATCTCCTAGAATAGGGGTCTTGTATTTGTTTATAACAGTGGGGTTCACTACCCATCACACTTTAAATTCACCAGAGTACGATTTTTTATTTAATATGATTTTAATCCATTAAAATAACTGGTTTAATTTACCTTATACATTATATTTATTTAAATACTTAATAATAATTTTAATTTAGTTTCCTTGGAAGGAATCATAAAAAACATATTCATTTTATAAGAGAATATATTAACATGACTGAAATATGCTAATTTGGTTGAATGTATTGGATGGGTGAATTGAATAATTAAAAAAATAATGAATATAGCGAATATATGAGATATTTAAAATAAATTGAATTATCTATAAAAAATTCTCATTGTGCTATTTTTAAGGTTTCTTCAATCATGACCTAAACTGTTCACTATGGGTGATCCAAAAAGTAATGTACCATTTAATTATTTTGAATAATTTGTAATTGATATAGATAACCCTAAAGGTTTTTTATCTATATTTAATTGTATTCATTTGGTGAAATTTGGATGGTTAACCCTAAAAGTGATATATCTATAGGATTGGGTCTTAGACTACTAAAAAGATAATTATAGAAATGTCATCATCCATAAATCTATAAAATAATGACATGTGATTAAATTGATCTGAATTTTAACCAAAATATCTATGGAAATGGATAAATACTGATTCCAAATCAAATCACAGTGTAATTTGTATATTTGGTAGCTGATAAATATGATGTATATGGTCATCATTTTAATAAATGTAAATTAATTAAAATTTGTTATTGAATACTTTTTGAATCATTATATTCACATGATATATATTATTTGTTCTATATTAAAATATAATTAAACATATACTAAATTTTGATACACATAATATATTGGTATTATATCATTTGATGTATTCGTAGTTATACGGATATCTAAATTGATAATAAATATTTTAATTTTATAGGAATAAATTATCCAAATTATCATTCATGGGTACATGATTTGAATTATGCTTCCTAAAACTATACTGACAAAAATAAACTGATTAAGGGAAATTTATATTTAGGTTTTGTAAATGCAGGTAGAGATATTAAATTTGAGGTATTTACATATGATCTATGTAATTCAACAAGTATAAATCAAAAACTATAATACATTTCTATGTCATTTTGTATATAAAATTTTTTACTTTTTATATTATTTAGAAAAAATGGTATTCTTTTATAATTAAGAACAAGATTATTTATTCATAATTGAATGAGATATTTAATATCATAATAAATAGTTAATATATTCTTTGTTATAGATATAGATAATTGAATATATATTATTCCAAATAAAAATATCTAATGTGATGATTCAAACACAACATATTTTTGTAATTTTTACCTTGGACGTATAAATGAGAAATTTTTTCATATTTTATATAGATATGGATTTTTTGAATTTATTGATTATGAAACATTTGATATATCTAAATATTTCTTATTCAAAAAATTTTCATAATTATCTATTAGTGGAAATTGGAAGGAGTTATTAGGATATAGAACCTAGTACCTAATGATTTATATATGGTTCACTAGCTGAATAATTAATTAGCGGTAACTTATTCTTCATAACCCTTACCATTGATTTTAATTAGTGATGTTTATTAGATATAATAATTAATAATATTAAATTTTATTTAATTTTTTTTCAAAATTAATTATATAATAAAATTAGAATGTGTGTTTATATGCCTCTATACGATTAAGGTAGAGAATACATAAGAAAAGAGTTATTTCATAATTTATGATAGTTTGGAATTGTTTTATGAATAAATAATCACATTAAACCCTAGTATAATGATATATGTATATATATAAGGATTTATTTAACACTATTTGAATCCATCCTATTAAATATGGACCAATATTTCTATATTGTATCTTCATTTTATTTTTTCCTACAAGTACTAGCTTTATTACATAACTGCATTCAATAACATGTAGTTATTAAGACATCGTATGACATATGAACTAAGAAGAATTGTGATTTTTCATTAAAAATACTTGTGGCCTTAATTCTTATATAATGACTAAAATTTACGAAAAAATGGATCATACCCAAAAAATATTATATCTGTTAAATATCCTAATGAAAATATTTGTTATTTTCTTATAATCCAAAATATTACAATGTTTTTCTTGATTAATTTGGTATTTTCCTAGATAATGGATATTTTACTCTTGGATTTAGTGGGATATTGAGCTTATTATGGTATATGTACACTGAATTTGAATATTTATTGATATGGAATATGAAGTTGTTTGAAAAATAATTTTCAAAACTAAAGAGCCAATGATATCAAAATAACTTCATAAATTTTCTAGGATTCATTATGATCCTAATAGTTGTCAATTTATTAATAAAAGTGAGGATTATTTTAAATTAAAATAGTAAAAACATATAACTTATCAATAACAAATAAATTATTATAATTTCATGAATGTATATGAGGATATAAATTATGAATTAGGATTCATTTATAGAAAATAATCATGAAAAATGGTATAACCACATGAAAGGGGGAGACTGATTGGGTGTAAGTGGGTATTATAAAAGGAAATAGAAATCGATAGTATATTTTACACCTATAAATATCACTTAGTCCTGAAAGGTTATAGAAACATTCCATTTATTAACTATCCGATAACAGTTTCTCTAGAATTAATGAAAAAATACATTCATATTTTCCTCACCACACATGTTTATTCTAATTATTATATAGATGAAATAGACACAAAACTAATTTTTAATGGTTATATATTTGAGTATGTGGGTTTCTGTTTTATTAAGGATGTATCCATGTTGAAAAAGATGTATATGACATCAAAGAAACCCATGATATATGATATAACATGATTTTTTAATGAAACATTAAACATAATAAACAAAAGAACACTTTTTTAACAAAAAAATATTCCCTATGAATGTATTTTACTAAAAATCTAATTATAATAAAAAACAATCATCATTGGGTATCTAATATATGTGTGAATAATCAATGTTTTTCAGTAGTTATTTATTTCTAATCACAACATTCTAGTAACATCTCTTAAAAATGTATAATGTAGTTAGGATATTTGTAGTTATATATTTAAATATAAGATACCATGAAATGTATCAAATGATTTTTCATAACTACCATTATATATCCATCCCTTATATGTTTCAATGGATAAAATAACAATTACTATTTTTTAATATACATTGAATTTATTCAATTAATCAATAATAATTGATTAATTCCTTAAGCATTCACTGTCATCATATAAATATCATCAAATGATATTAGTTAACTGTTTGATAGCATATTTATGTTATGAAATTACAATTTTTAAACCTGATATAACATATCACATAAAAATAAAAAATTGTGATAGTTTTATTTTACTAATAAGGACTAACCTCTATCTCATCCCATTAAAAATCTATATTGAATGACCACACTTTATTTCCTAATGTTTTTTATCACAACATTTTTAAATTTTTTTAAAATATAAATAATATAATGGAATATACCACACATAACAATTCCTCTCAGGGATTATGAACATTTCACTATAATTCAAAAAAAATATCAACATATGAAATTATAACCAAAAATATTTTTATATAACCTCAAAACTCATCTTTGGATATTTTATCAACATACTCTACAAGTTTTATATAATAAATTTTCAAAAAACAGTTCCTCAATAAAAAATATCTTATATTACATTATAGTCTATTATATTATTGATATTGATGTTCAAATAATAATTTAAACCCATATTCTAAGAGTACCCAACAGTAATGTTTTAGTGATACACATGTTTCAATGGGATCTAATGAGTTATACATTAAACCATTGTACCTCTATAAAAATGTTCACAATATGTGTGTCAAATGACATGTGTAAACATATAATCCCTTTTACAATTATAATAAAAATATAAATAAGGAGTGGGACATATAAATCAAATAATTTTTTCTTGATAAATATATATCACATTAATTATCTATGTATATAATTACATCACATGACACCACTACTAAAAATAAAACTATTTCAATTTGTTATTTTTCATTTTTAAAATTTGTTAAAACAAGATAAGAATTCATTGAATTTTAAATGTATAATTTTTCCATAATTTATTAGAAACAAACATTTAATGGGGATTCTAACATTTATTATATTAAAAAACCCCTGAAAAGTTTGACTAAATATGGATATAGAGATACTTTCAACATATGTTTTTATAATAATATATGATTAAAGTGACATTCAATGATAATTAATATGATAAATTTTATCTAATACTATATTAAACAATGTTTATTTTAAAAATTGATGTTGATATTGTAACTAAATATATATATATATATAATGAGGCATTCTATGTGGATTATTAATATAACTAACATTGAAATTAAATTTCAATGTTATATTTTAAGGAAAAATGACACTGTAATTTTGAAATAATATAGATATAATGACACTTTGGGAATTTATTTTCATAAATATTTCACCTTTAAAATCTACATTAAAAGATATTTTAAATAATTAACTTCATTGAAAATGAATTATTTTATTAGGAATAATATTTAAATACAACTCCATAGGTCCGAGGACTTGAAAGCTATTTGCAGTAAACATTAAAATAAAAACTCTACCAAAACATAGATTCATCATTTACTATGATAATAAAAATAATAGATAATTTTATATATGTATATATAAATTACTAGACCCAAAAACATTTTTGGAAAATAATCATGAAATTTTGATTTACTCCTCTTTTTAATATGTTGAAAGATCATACAAATTCGAAAAAATGTTAAAAATTAACAATTCAATATATCATTTTAAAACACAAGTGTTTTAGTAGAATTAATACAATTTTTTTTGTTTCATACTGTTATAATATAAAAATAATTAAAAAACAAAATAACCACATTAAGTACTTACTCTTTCATGATTAATCTGAATTTTTGATATGATAATTTGAATATATGGAATGCAACATATTTATGAAAAAAACTAGTATTACCAAATAAAAATTATATTTTCTTGAATTCAAACATATTTAATTTCCTCTAGACTCCTTATTGACATGTTATAATTGTTAAACACAATCCATGACATATTTTACTTTCATATATTAATTAACAAATAATATATAACACGAAAAATTTATGAATCAAAGAAAAATAAAATAAAAAACATATTAATTGAATAATACATTAAACCATTCCTAAAATTCAACCAGAAAAAATTATTTCCAATATATTTTACATTCATGTGGGAAAAATACACATAATATCCAATGTTTACTAAAATATAAAAACATTCAATTAAAATGAAATTATAATAAATAATAGGTCTTAATTATATAAGTCTTCATATCGATAAATTAATGAATGAAACCAATACTTAATATCTATATTTGTTAAAAATATTTTATATATATTTATCCATAGTGCGATTCTTTAGGTATATCATAACTATTGAATTTTGTTACTGATTAATAAAACTATAAATAGAATTTATCTCATATTTTATGACTAGAACAAGGAGGTACCTAATTATATATGAAATTAATTAAATCATTATAATTTAAATTTACAAAATAAAATAAAATCTGAAATTAAAATTCACAAACAGGGAAAACAACTATAACACAAGTACCAAGAGATTACCATCGATAACTAAAATAATGTATTTTTTAAATAAAATTAATTGATATTAAATCCAATATATTTCATTAGTCATCAAAAAATAATAAAAATAATTCAACATAAAATAATTGATAACTAATTATGTTATCCATTCATAAACCAAATATGTATATTAAGGTGCCAATACCTGAGTATTTTATTTCTTTTTCATTGATTAATTTAATTTATTGTAATTATATATTATGTATATATCATAAAATAGTGTAATTAATTTGAAATAAAAAATAATAAACAATTCATAGATAATATATTGGTGGATGAACAAGGCTAGCTATACTATGTAAAACTACAACTGCTACCTTGATACGAAATGATAGTGAATTAGTTGGATAATTAATCTTAAATCTTCTGATAATATATGATATTGATTTACTTATTCTCCTACATTATGTAAAATTATGAATTCTAAAATATGTAAATAGGGATCCCCATCATGCACCTCATAGTACATAGATGGGTCTTAAGGAGGAGGTGGATGATCTTGATATTCAATATTCATCTATCTATATATTTTTACAAACATACAATTTATTCATTATTAATTGAATCATCTATATACTATTTAGTATTTCAAAATTCATAATTTAATGAATCCACTTCACCCTTTCATTCTTATTATATTTTTGAAGTTCTAATAGGTTCAAAAAATTTCTAATACTGAAACTCACATCATATCCTCTTATGAATCTGATGTGTTCATTATTTATTAAATAATTCATAGGAATTTTCATTATACCCTCAGGGATAATGGACCAATACATCACTTAGTCTTTAATGGTTTATTGAAGTGATATATAGAAATGTTACAGTTGAATGAAGAATTTTTAAAATTCTTATATTCAATAAAATAAAAAATTATTTTCTACCAATCTTATTAGATACTCATTCCGAGGGATTTGTAAGAAACATCCTATTTATGTTCATTCTATACCTTTTCCATTATTTATAGAGAGTGTGGGATATGGAGGACTTAATTGGAGCCACTTCCATATCTATCCCCTAATCCATCAAAATTATTATTACCCATTTTCCCATCTAGTGAAGGATACCCCAAACATGATGACATATTAGAGTACAAATTTTATGAATGGATGTCTTAGTGAGGCCTATTGGATAACTTTTTCATTTGGGTAAATGGATAATTCATAATGTAATTAATAAATAACATTAAAATTTGAATTTGTAAAAAACAAATCATACTAAAATGGTTTCTTCTTAGTGGCTATAGACAAATATCCCCCATTTATCAACATCTAAAACATTAATTTAAAACATGGAATTTAATTTTATTTATTTTAGAAAATGAAATATGACATCAACTATGTCTTAATACCCCCACTGTATAATTTTCTAAAAATACATCCACATATCCTTAATTTATATCATATCAACGAAGTCTAATTTAATCTATAATTTAATATATTAAATTTTATTAATATGAAATATATAATATTTGAAATATTTGGAAAAAAAGTAAATTAGTTGATCTATTTTAGAATTATGAACTCTTAGAAATAATTCTTTATCATTTAGACAATAATTAAATAATTAGTATTTAATATAAAAATCATTGATTAACACTAGATGGGCATGATTCAATAAATCATGCAATGAATTTTGACCTACAAGGTTATTATTATCATCTAATTCAATTTCCTCCCTCATTTCCTAATGAGAATGCTAATGGTTTGTTAATTATAGAATCCCATGTCTTTAATAATTTTGTATCAGATTATATAGAGAAAGATAAATACAAATAAATTGAAGAAATATAATTTTAATTTCATTAAATAATTAATTTTTTTGAGATATATGAGTGTAATGAAGTATAAAAAACCAATAAAAATGATTGTATGTCACTTTTTCCATCATTTAAATAGATGTAGGCTCGTAAAATAAAATTTTGTGTATGTATATATAATTAAACTTAAAATAATTTTAGGATTATATCATTTATTTTATATGTTAAAAATAAAAATATATATATTCAATTAAATAGTATTGATGAAGAAAAGTGAATACGAGAAAGTGATGAATACAATGAATTAGTCGTAGGAAAACAATAATTTCCAGATTTATCAACAAAATAATGTTTAATTAAAATAGATAAATGTCCAAATAAAAAAAAATACATAATTTATCAAAATATAAAATGAATTAATTTTATATTACTATATTTGAATGAATTAAATTATTTGTATAATTAAATTTTTTTATTTTTTACAATTAAAAGAATAAAATATTTATTCAAGTAACTAAAATGTTAAAAAACTTCCAAACTAGAAAAAAATTAATTCAATGAAATATTAATATTAATATAATAACATCATGATTCTTCTTCAATAAAATTTTTTACTTACATTAATTAATATATAAATTAACACAAAAAAGATAAAAATTGTCAACATCTAATAACATGTAATTTTATGGTTCAATATTTGATTACAATTTATTTATTTTTTGAAGTAAAATAATTATTGTTCGTAATTAAATGTTTTATTGATTTTAATAACAAATATTGATAAAGAAATGTGAATACGTAAAGATTATTAATAAAAAGACATTTTCATAGAAAAATGGTAATTTCATGCTTCCTCACCCCAAAAAAGTGTACCTCAAATTGATGAAAGAAAAAAACCCCATAATTACAAAAATAGAGACATGGTCAATATATATATTCAATATCCAAGTAAAAAATATTTTTTTTTACATCTATCAGTTTTGGAGAAAAATAAAAAAATCGATATTTTCCTTAAAAATTATTACAGTATAGAGTATTTTATCATATTTTATTTATGTGATAATTTAATATAGCATTGAATATGTCTACATCTTAGTCACTATTATCCTCTGGTAATCATGAAATAAATTAATAAATATCATAAAATACAATAAAGTCCTCAACATCCTCATTACCCAACATATGATATCTTAATAACATAAAAATTTAATATTAATGACATAAAATAAAAAATGATAACTATTTCCTACTAAATAATTTAAAATCATTAATTTAACATCCATATTCCACATTTTTCATGAAACTATTAATATTAAACTAGTTACACTTAAACACAATTACTAAAAATTTGGTATTATAAAATTCACTTATTTGATCAAAAAATCCAAAATAAGGGGTATATGCATAATTTTTTTTATCTTTTTCACAAAAAATGAATTTATTCAAGGATAACCATTATTTTTTTGAATTGTGGTTCAGTTTTATCATTTTTTTTAATATAAAATGTGGCACCATTAGTTTCAAAACAAAACCATGTGATGAAATTATCACATGGTACCCTAGATAAATATGACATGGTTGTTTATGTAGATGAATCAGTGTTGAATAAATATATAAAAAAGGAAAAATATTATTTTTAGGGCCACTCCTTAACCAATTTTCATATTTTTTGATATCGTACCTTCAATATAGAAATATGTGATGATATTTATGGTTTATCCTCACATATAAGGTTTAAAATGTACAAATGTGTATTCATCCCTACATCACATAAAATTAACATTACTTTTAATCTATGGATCCCCCTACCTTCACTATTGAACTCTAGATAATAATATATTGAGGGGAAAAAATAAATCCACTTTATAAAATTAGTCATTAAAGAACACACCAACTTCCCCTGATATATATATTTAAAAAATATCAACCTATGTTTCATGAAAATTTTCATAAATCCCTTTATAGTTTTCATATATCATGTTAAAACGATACATTTAATATAAATATATAGTCCCGTGTATCTTTATCCATCACAAAAAATGAATCACCAAATGATCAATCCTATTAAAATAGATTTTTGACAATACATTTCCATTTAAAAATTTCTGAGGAAAACATTATTTTCAACATGTTTAGTAAATTTAGATCAAGAACATTTCTAAACATGTTTATAAATAGAATTAATTAGTTATCATTTTATTATAAATGAAAATAAAAACCAATTTAATATAAAGGATTTTTTTATTAAAAACCTATATTTATTCAACGAAAAATATTTTATATTAACAAATTAAATTAATTAAAATTATTTATTTATTTTAATTAAAAATATATATTATATATTGAATCAAATATTTTTATATTTTTATCCAATATATTTTAGAGGCATATGATAAGAAAAAATCCAACTTTAAGCATTAAAATTTGTATTAAAAAAAAAGATTCTGCAACATTTTAATGGAATATTTATTTTTAAAATTTTTTTACGATTTAATAAATTTTTTATTTTAATAAATACACATTATTTCTGAAATATTAATTTAAAATTTATCTTAGGGTGATTTTGTTGTTTTATTTTCTGATAACATTCAATTTTTTATGAATAGTTAAAAATATTCCATGTCAATTGAAAAATGGTATTCATATAAATAATGTATAAATATAAATTATATTTTGAATAGTTTTTAATGTTATATTTGATCAAATATAATCTATTAACCAAATTTATGTCATTTTATTCATTTTCACAATGAAAGTTGTTATAAAAACAAATCAAAATTTTAAAAATTTCTACTTTAAAACCTCATTATCTCATCCCGTGTGTAGGATAAATTTTAAAATAATATCATCCCCATCTATGAATTGAAATCAGAAAAATATAATATATATTTGGAATCATAGTAATTTAAATTTTCTAATAATTTTAAATTAGTTTTTAATATAAATATTCAATATAAAATATAAAATTAATTACCACGTTTAATGTAAAAAAGAGTTTACTTAGTGGTGAAAAATTAATCTTATGCCCCCAAATGACATAGAAACCTATCAAAAACACATTTTATGGCCATATTTTTACCATATACCATATTTTTAATAATATTTTTTAACATTCGTGGCACATTATATAAGGGATACATTCTAATAGTGTTTACCTTTTTTTATTTACAATAATTTCACTCCTCCTTCGCTATAAAAGAGAAATCATCTCCTCATTTTATTCACATATCAATTAATTTTTATTGACCAAATTTTTTTACAATAAACTACGTAAATTTATAATCTCATAATATAATCATTACCTTGGTTATAGATAAAAATAAGGAAATCCTTTAGTGAATACTATAAGTAGTTACCCATAAAAGAGGTAAAATTATTCAACGAGAACTATTGTTTTATTAATATCCGCATCCCTTAATTTATTAATTTAATAATTATATAATAACTTAAGTTACATTAATAAAATTATATATAGTTATTTTATTGGTATTACCTTCACCTTAACACAATTCAATCAAATTAGATACACAATCTTCATTCATTTGTACGACCAACAACCTCCTCGTGAACTAATGTCATATGTTATTCAATTACCACCTCTCAAGGTTGGGAGTAATGAGGGAAATAATATATATATATATATATATTATATTAATGATTCATTTATTCTAATTTAATTATTATATGATATATACCTTCATGCATTCACTTTAGTGGGAATATGATAACATTTTTTGTGGACGTGTGGACTACCACCTCCTCAAAGTAATTTGATTCATTCGCACTATACATCAAATTTATTTAGAGTTTTATTAATAATAATATGATATATAAAGTTAATATATATTATATTAATGAAAAAAACTTCATTATGTAGGTATAATATATCTCTTTATTTCTTTCCTTTTCAAAAACAAGAAAATTTATAAGGTCATTTATAGTTGTGTGGACTACCTCCTCTTCAACGAGATGTACTTATTCTTATTTTAGAAAAAAAAAATAATGATATATATAAGAATTTAAAATGAACTGAATTGGTATTTATGATATAATGGTCATTTGTAATGATAAATTTTACATTCCTTATTTCCATAATGACCATTGAAAAATATTAACGATACTCATGCGTAAATATGACCTACCATCACCATGATTGTAACGAAGGTTTGGTTTTAATATAAAACATATATTATTGGTTCTAAAATAATCTTCTATATATGATTTTTATGATTATTAAATGATAAATATTCTTGATATGTTTAAATAATTACTTTATTAACCTTAATCAACCTACCAAAGTCAGTTTTGACACATAAACCGAATATGGTAAAAACAACCAACCTAATAATAATTAATTAATTAATTATATATAAGTTTTTTATGTGGAGAATATAATAAATATTAAACATCTAAAATTTTATCATGAATTTAATTTATTAAAATATGTTTATTATTCAGGAATATAAAGAATACTGATGACAAATTGGAGTCAAGGTAAGGGTTTTTCTTGACTCGCTTTTATCTCAATGAGTTAAATTCCTCATTGAACACTCATTTATTTATTTTGGTTTACATACTGAACTATTAAAAATTATATCATTAATATAAATTATTTTATGATATTAAATGTTTCAATTAATTTTATTCATTAAAGGGTCTCATTATTCAAAAGTTACTCATGTCGTAAGTGTTTTTCTCGTCACATTTTTATTTTTGTGATATGTATGCCATATTCAGCACTTGTTTTTTCTGTGTGGGGTATATAATTACATATCAAATTTAATATTATGAATTTTTTATTAAATTATTTTAAAATTTTCAATTTATTGTATTATTTATGGACCTCGTGAATCAAAAATTACTCATGTTTTAAGGGTTTTTCTCATCTCACTTTTATTTTTATAAGATATATTCTATATTCACAAATTATTTTTGTTGTTTGGTTTATATACATCCCATTAATTTATTTTATGATTATTTTAATTTAATTTAAGGGTATTTATAATTATAATTTATGATATCATTTTAATAGGGTTTATTATTTCAAGGTTTCCAAAGCTGTAATGGATTTTTGTCACAATTTCCTTCTTTATGATGTTTGTTATTTTATAAACAAATATTTTTTTATAAAGTGTCAATACCACCTATATGAAATGATATATCATGAATAACCTTATTTTATTGATATTATATGTTTTATTTAATGATATTATTTCATGGTAATTTTGATTAAAAGTTACGAAGGTGGTAAGAGTCTTTTGTTATAATCACGTCATTTATCGGGATTTTGTATTATTATGTCTCTATTGTTGAAATGTTATAATTCTCTTGAAATATGTTCTACTCTAGTTATTTGTGATTATTTCATATAATTATTCCATTTATATAATATTTTTTACTTATAATAATAGTTAAATTGTATTTATATAAATCTAACATTATTTCACTCTAGGGTAGGAAACTTGTTTTATTCCAAAACCATATTTTAAAAGAATCAGAAATGTTTTTATTGATCATTTAATGGTATTTAGATTCCTGAAAATAAAAATCCAATGTTGTTTTTTTGTCCTTCACTATGGATATTTCATATTGATATCATCCACTTTCTTTCTATGGATGTTAAAAGTTTGTTTAAAAGATATTGTTATAAAATCCATTTCCTTCCAACAACGTAATAATGTATCGTAGATATTTTTTGGGAACAAATTTCCTTTACAATGGATAATAATGTTTCAAATATATTATTATGGAACCTATTTATTTTCTATGGTTTAATATTATTTCAAGGAGATTAAAATAATACCCCATTTTATTTTCATGGGTTAAAGAAATTTTTAAAAAATTATGATTGTTTTTTTGAGTTATATGCACGAGGTAGTTCTGAGATATCTTATTGGATGAGAAGGTCTAGATAACACTGGGTGATCCCATTAAATATTATATTATTGTGTGGACTAGATATCACCAAGTGATTGTGTTATAGCTTATACATTGGGGTGGCCGAGATGTAACAAGGTGAGACTGTTAGAACTTATTTGATAGGGTCGCCCATATAGCATCGAGTGAACCCATTATATCTCTCCAATGCATTGGTTAATTATAAATTTGTAATTAAACCATATTGTAATTCCAATTAAAATGTTTTTTGGTATGGTTTTATGAATTTTATGATCCATGTAACTAAAATAATTTCTAATTATGGGTATATGATGTTTCATTTCATGAATATTGATATCACATGGCACCTAATTGATGAATTTTATGAAGATCTCTTATGTTATAGACTTATTAATTGTTTTCAGCTTTAATGGTCCATTTATTGAAGTTTACGAATATTCTTATGTTATATTCAAGCCCATAAATTATGTTATCATACCCTTATGCACTCTTAAGATCTTTGAAGACATTTAATTGTAAAGGATTATGTTTACCCTTACCGAGAATCTCATCTTGCCCTTATGATTCCATTTACTCGGGTTTTAAAGAATGATGTTAAACTTGTTATGTCTATAGTGGATTTATATTGATTATGATGATTTGATGAAATGTAAAATAATATATGTGTTATGTGGGAGGAATGATCATTTAATGTCATGTGAATGATTTATGTTAGAGTATTTCCTCATTCAATAATAATGTAAGCTTAAATTCTACTCTAGAAATTAACTGATCCATGTTTTCTTTATGATTTTTTAAGCATTAAAAAAATGGGTGACAATTATTGACACTAAATAATTGGATATAAAGTTATATATTTTTACACTGGATCAAGGTGTTATAGTTCTCGGATATTAAAATTAGTATCATATGTTGATATAGATATATATGGAGATAAGGATGTATTCATGAGAGGTTATCTAAAGATTTATGGATATAATAATAGATTTATAAGATTATACATGATCATACATAAAATTTCATAGACACCTTATTTGATGGTATTATGTAATAATTTTTTAATAGTTTATTAATGAAACTCTATGAGAAATTTTATTGCCTTGAACTATTCTTAAAACATTATTTTATTGAAAATTATTCCATTGAATTTTCAAAAATTACTCTTAAGATGATGATAACCTTTAGTGTTTATATTATCTTTGATATTGAAGTAGTTATATGAAGACAATATTATCATAAAAATAAAAATATTAGTCAAAATTAATTTGGTGTCCATGTGATTAATGTTACATAAAAAAGATAGCCATATTTTTTTGCATGAAATTTTGATGGTATGTGATAGATGTCGAGGTCAAAAAACTCTTTAGTTTTGAGGATATTAAGTGTATTTCAGATACAGAGGTCTAGAATGAATTAGTTTTAGCTCTTGAGACTCGTTTTCAATTCTGAATATTATTTCATCATAAATTTTTTTTATTATCTTTTGAATTATCCAACCATTTTATAGGTCTAAATATTGTTAGAATAGATTGATTATCACATTTAGTGTCATGTGGAATTTAAGAGTTTATAATTATTCTTTAGGAATAATAAAATTCATCTTGAATGCTCATTGTTAGGCGAAAATGATGATATTATGGTGGATGTTGATTAAATGGTGAAACTATACTAATCAAGAAAGTATATTTACATATTCCCTTAGTCTAGATGGTAATAGACCCCTCAACTATAGTAAAAGGATCATGAAAAAAAATTTATCCTTTTACCATCATCTCTAATGATATTAAGGATCTTTTTCACACCTATTTTGTTTATTGTTTTTTTATTGTTAACAATCTCTTGAACTTTCACTTTATATGTGATCGATGATCTCACTCACTCTATATCCTTATTGGGGATTTAGGTTTTTTGTCCGTGCCCATATCTTAAATTCGCACCAATGATCTCCTATATAGAAACTATAACATATCAGGTAAATAAAGAAATAAAACATTTTCATAATTATTCATATATGTGAATTAAATATAAATTTTACTTTAAAGGGGTTGATATGCTCGATGGCATACCTGATACACAACAACGAGTTTCTTTGTTATCTTACATTCCACACAGATAATATAATAATATTACATTAAATTTTAGTTAACGCCTAGACATTTTATTGGACGAATGAATAAAAATTACTAAAATATGATTATAAAAGTATTTTAAATGTTTTTACATTTAGCCAATAAAATTTACAAGCTTAAAATGCGAATTACTTAAATTTTAAGTATAAATACTCTAATATTCTTTAAAAGGACGATTTACCACTTTTTGATGTAGAACCCTATTTAAATGTAGTTTTGGTCACTTTTATATGAACTATTTGAAAAAATGAAATTCATCTTTAGAATCAGGTAATCAAATTTTACTTTGGGTAAATTTTTTGTATTTTTCTGATAAAATTCATTTTTAATGAACAGTGGAAAATATTTTATTTTAATTCGAAACTGTCTTTTAATTTAATTTATTTATTTGGATAGATTGTCTTTTTAATTTTTTTTAAAGTGTAATTATATTTTTTTAACATTTAATCCAATGTTGGTCATTGGAATTAATTTCACTTTGAAATTGGACATAAACAAGTATCAATCTTTTGATAGTTATTGTTTCTTGAAAACACACAATTTGTTTTGATAACGAGAATTAATTTTAAATTAATTAATGAAAATTCTATGGTTTTAATTTGGTAAAATACACATCCTTTTTGAATTTTTAATATCAAATATATCTTCAGCTTAATTTTTTGTAGTTTTCTAAAAAAACATTATTTTTTGAGGAATAGTGAAACCACTTAGTATTAGTTCAAAACAGACATTTCAATTAAATGAAAATTTACCACTTCTATGAATTTAGATTCAAAAATCAGAAACACATGGTTTTTATTAGTTTTTAAAATTTGGTTCAATAAAATGAAAATAATTTTTTGGTGAATAATTACTTTTGACTTTTATTTACCACAGTTAAAGGTAAATATGGTAATTAAAGGTAAAAAGAATTTTATTAAATAAACAATTAACATCACACTTTTTATAACCTTATTTTTTGAGTCATTTAAGACCATTAATAATATTTGGGTCTATTTTGGGACACCATGTATACACTTCTGAGTGTTAATGACACTTTATTTTAATTAACTTAATGTAAAGGCAAAAATGACATAAACAAATATCTTTTAGTAAATAAATTTTTTTCATGTGGTTATATAATATATATTTTCAACTATAAATATTCCTTGAAAAGATAAAAATATTTCATACATCATTGTATTTTTTTTATAACTTGTAGACATCAAATAAATTAAATTATTTATGACACAATAATGATACAGTATTAACTGATTAATAAATTATTTAAACAAATAAGATTATAAACATTAAAAAAATATTTAAAACCTATCCAATTCATATTGGATGATTTTATTTCTAACCTGATTCATCTTATATTAGACTTTAATGAGTTTGTGACCTTTATAAACCGAATATATTTATATAATAAAATAATATTTTCACACATTCCAAAAGAGCCCCTCCTACCCCTTATAAAAAAACTCTCACTTTTTACTCATTTATCGCACCTCTAAAGCACCTTGGATCATCCAAAACCTACCCAAATAATATCTCATGATATCTCTCCTCCTCTTAAAATCCTTAACTTAGGAATAAGGTACTTCAAGAAGACCTTTTGGATCAAACCAAATGGAGTTACCCAAATTAAAGGTAACCATTTCTCTTAACATCTTTTCTTTTATTTTACATCTCAAACCCATAAAACTTTTTTTATTACTTTATTTTAAAACAACAAAAGTATCCTAAATATACTATTATGTTGTTATGAAAAGGATTCTAACTACACTTACACACACCTCTGTCATAATGTTGAAGAATATATTGATTCTATGGATGGAAAACTAACGCCTCAAAAAATGATGAATGTTCAATTATATCCAACAGCCTCTCATGGTGGCCACTAAGATGGAACATTATTTATATACGATATATATAATGTTTATGTTTTCTTTATTCTTCTATATTTTACATTTATATCCTACATTTTTTGTTTCTATAATGGGTAACTTCGATAATTGCATTTGAGGAAATGCAGACTACCACCCCCTAAAAGTGATATGACTCGTTAATGGCATATGTGGGATGTATAAAGTATAGAGTTAAATATATTATATATGATATTATAATGTAATTATAATATACCTATGTATCATTACGTTTTAATTCCATTAAAATACAAAATAGTAATGAAAGCAGCGTCCATGCGTACGTACGACTTACCGTCTCCATGAATGATGCATTTCATTTCATATCTCCATAATGTTATGTATTATTATAAATATATATATATATATATACTGGATATATATGTTGTATATGATATATAAATCTGTAATATCATTCTAGAGATAATGTACTATTGACCACATGGACAACTTGTAATTATAAGGTGTTCATTTTTGACTCAAGTACCAAATATTGAAAAAACAAACATTATTAACTTAAATGATTAAATAATGTTGATAACATGGTGATAAGTTTTATAAAATTATTAATAATTTTGAAAAAGGTTTTTATTAAAGTATAAATTAACTTTAGTTTATTATTTAAGAGATTAATGAACCAACGAGTCAAGTCAAACATGAGGTAAGGGACTTCGTCTCAATCTTCTTTGATTGTAGCATATTTTGGTTTATACATGAATTCCTTTTATACGGTGTGTAAAACACTTTGACTTTTAATTTCATTAAAAGTGAATATTTTTAAATGAAGTGTTTTACTAAATTCCAAACATGAATGTTTTTTTAATGTAAGCGGTGACATCAACCTTTTTCTGCCACCACGAGTATTATATGATCTTTGGATTCCTTAACGAGACACAGTTTTAATTTAAAGGAAAATAAATACCATATAATTTTTATTTATTTTGTTATTGAAAATGATTTTTATAATGGTTTTGTTATTTCAATATATTTAAATGATATATTGTGATTTAAATGTGGAAATTTTATCATTCCTTTATGTTTTTTATGTGTTATGAATATGTTGTGGTTCTTGGGAATTGTTTATGTAT
The DNA here is from genome assembly GCA_963277665.1 of Viscum album. Lineage (NCBI taxonomy): Eukaryota > Viridiplantae > Streptophyta > Magnoliopsida > Santalales > Viscaceae > Viscum > Viscum album. The sequence goes on from OY728133.1 coordinate 1,194,667,883, forward strand.
ATGGGTGGTTCCATGATAAACCTAGGGCGGGTGAGCCCGAGATTGCTCTCCAATGCATTGGGTAATGTTACAGAGGTAAAGGTAAATGTTTCGCCTAAGATATTTAAGGAATATACTATGATGGGTATTTCAACGTAACTCCCTATGTAGTTGTGACAGATACAATGTAAGTATGATATAAATGCTATAAGTTCCATTTTTATTTGTGATTACTATGTGTTATTCAAAAATCTTATGTTGTCATGAGGTAAGTAAAAGAGTTTATGTTTTGTATTTTTTGATGGAATAATGATTTCTTTCTTATTTTATATCTGTTAATTAACTATTTATTCTCATCCCATGTTTTGAAATGTTTTTCACAATACTTAAATATGAATAGGGTCAAGGATATGATCACGGAAAAGTCTTGCTGTCTAAAACATGGAACTAGGCATAAAATGTTTTTTCAAGATTTTTTATTTTATGAAAAAAATGAAACTGTGTAGAATTATCTATAGGTAATATTCATATTGTTTTGTAAATGTTATGAACTAATTCTCTATAACACTAAACCTAAAAATATCCTCAATGTAAATTATCCATTTAATTCAAAAATATGTAATGTTTAAGGCTATGTCCTTATAGTTTGTATTAGAGGTTGGTTTAGAAAACATTAGGAGTTAGAATATAGTTAAATTAATATCCATAAATTATTTTTAGCTTGTGTTATGATTGAAATGATATAGAATTTACAGATTACCATGTTACTTCACATAATACATTTCTGTGTTTTGTATGGTTTTCCTCAAAGGAAACATGGTAGCTATGTTGGGATGACATCAGGAGGAAGGCAACCTTCCAAATAAAAAAATTGAGATGGTTATAATCAGAACTGAATAGTTTGTTACAGTGACGACACAGTTGACTCAGGAAATAAATGTTGGTGTTATCCATGCATGAGATCAGCCAGATCAACCACAGAGGAACATGTCAGTAGTGGAGTATTTCATGAGGCAATATCCCCCATTATTCATAGGATCATCTGACCTTGTTCTAGTAGAAGGGTGGATTGAATAGCTAGAAAAAAATTTTGAGGTCATGGGGTGTTCAAATCATTATAATGTTAGTCTTTTTGTTTAACGTTTTGAAGGAGAAGCTGATCAGTGGTCGGTGATGGTGAAAAATATCAAGGATAGTGAGGATATTGATGCTCTTGATTGTGATGAATTCAAAGGTATGCTTCTTGAGAAATATTTTCCTAATGTGGTTTTTCTTAGAATAGAAAAAAAATTCCTAGAATTGTGGAAGTATGATGACTCAGTGTCTGATAGTGAAGCAAAATTCACTATACAGGAAAGATATTCTCGAAATTTCATACGAGATCCTGATAGTAAAATCAACCATTTTTACTCAGGATTAAAGACAATGTATCGAATGGATTTAGCATTTCGTGAGTTCAAAAGTTATGAATAACTTGTTCGTTGTGTGGAGAAAGTGGAAATGGAGTTTTTCATTGATCAGATGTTCTGTGAAGAAAAATAGAATAATAGGTCGAGGTGGCCAGAAAAAGGGAAGAAATCTTAAAAACATCTGATGGTAAGAAACTTAAGTTTACATTTTTAAAAAATTGTTGTAAAAAACATGTCGGGTAATGTATTTTGAATTCTGGTAAGTGCTACTGATGTGGGAAAATGGGACATAAGGAATTAAATTTCACTAAAAAATACCATGTTAATGGTAAGACAAAATCTAATTTATAGTCAGTAAAATTATTTAAATTCAATTAAATGGGTCATTATGAAAATTAGTGTCAAATGAAGAACTCAACTGAGGGAAATCAGTAGGACTACATGCAGAAAGGTGTGGTGAAATCCTTTGTAATTACATCAGCAGATGTTGGGCCATAAAATGAAGTAGTATCAGGTACACTATTTGTTTGTTCAGATTATGCCAATGTGTTGTTTGATTTAGTGTCTACACATCCATTCATTTCTCATATTTTTTTCTAGTAAATTAGGAATTCCATTTCAAGATATGAATCCAGAACATATGGTAAAAACACAGGGGGGAATGTTGAGGCAAAAATAAATTATAAGAACCTTCATGTCCAAGTGTGCAGGAAGAATCTACCTCCAAAAGTTAATGTTTTGCCTCTAGTAGAGTATGATGTTATTTTGGGTATATATTGGCTTTCTGTTTATCATGCTACGATTGAATATAGAGCTAAAGAGGTTTCTTTTCAGAAATATTTTTCAGTTTGTGTACAAGAATGAACCCTTGATTTTGATAACATATCAAGAAGCAGAGAAACTAGTAAAAGATGGAAATGAATGTAACATTGAAAAAATTGTGGAAAATAAAGGTGGTGTTGAGATTAATTACGTGCCAGTGGTAAATGAGTATCTTACTATTTTTCTTGATGAGTTTTTTGGAATTATACGTTATTGGGAGGTTGAATTTACTGTTGACTTAGTTCCTAATGCTAAGCCAATTTCAAAACCCCCTTATCAAATGGCTCAAATTTAACTTTAAGAGTTAATGAAGAAATTGCATGAGTTATTAGATAAAGGTTTCACTCGACCTATCACATCACCATGAGGTCCTCCTTTCTTGTTTATTAAAAAGAAAGATGGTTCAATGAGACTTTTCAATGATTATAAAGCATTGAATAACATCATGGTTAAGAACATGTATCCTTTGCCTCATATTGATGATTTGTTTGATTAGCTCTAGGGAGCTCATTATTTTTTGAAGATTGATTTGAGGTTAGGGTACCATTAGTTGAAAGTTAAAGAAGAAGACATTCCAAAGACAACATTTCGTACTATATATGGCCATTATGAGTTTGTAGTTATGCCTTTTGGTTTAACCAATTCACCTTCTATATTCATGGATCATATGAATAGAATTTTTTCTGAGTTCTTGGATAAGTTTTTGGTTGTCTTCATTGATGATATTTTAGTTTATTCCAAATGTAAAGAAGAATATGAAAGTCATTTAAGGGTTGTCTTGCAAACCTTAAAAGAAAAGAAACTGTTTGGGAAATTAAGAAAGTGAGAGTTTTGGTTACAGCAAATTTCATTCCTTGGTTACATTGTTTCAAAAAAATTTCATAATGGTTGATCCTACTAAAACCAAAGTTGGTAAAGAATGGAAAAGACCCACAAATATAACTAAGATCCGTAGTTTTCTTGGTTTAGTAGGTTATTACTGGATGTTTGTTGAAAATATTTCATAGTAATCTTGTCCAATGACTATGTTAACTCGAATAGGTGTTAAGTTTCTTTAGAAAAAAGAATGTGATGACTTTTTTCAAGAACTTATAAGAAGATTGGTGAATGATCTATTTTTATAACTGCCTTACATAAATAGTGAGTTTGTTATTTATAGTGATGCTTTGTTGAAAGGATTTGGTTGTGTCCATATGCAGAATGGTCAGGTAATTTCTTACGCATCACGTCAGTTAAAACCTCATGATAAAATTACCCTACACATGATTTGGAATTATCTACTGTTGTTTTTTGCGTTAAAAATTTGGAGGAATCATTTTTATGGAGTAAAATGTAAAATATATATTGACCACAAAATTTTTAACTAATATATTTACTCATAAAGAATTGAACATGAGACAGAGGATATGGGTAGAATTAATCAAGGATTATGATTGCATTACCCTATACCATCTAGGAAAAGAAAATAAAGTATCTGATGCTTTGAGTTGAAAAAGTAATGCTTCATTGAAAATTCTATGTTTGGAACGAGATCCTTTGGTTTTTGATTTATTGAACTTTATCATAGACGTTGTTGGTGCAGGAAATTTTTTAAATCATTTCAAGTGTCAGTGAAATCATCTCTATCAGAAAGAATAATGAAAGCATAAAAGAAAGAGAGTGAGTTGCAGAAAAAGTTAGTGTTGGTTTAGAAGGTTAAGTTTCCTGAATTTAACATTGATAATGATTGTGTTTTGAGGTTTGGGAAGAGATTATGTGTTTCTTGTGATTCACAGTTGAATAATGAGTTGTTATGTGATTCTCATAGTTCTTCATTTTCAGTTCATCTGGGTAGTACTAAGATGTAAAAAGATCTTCGTGAGTATTACAAGTGGGATGGAATGAAATGAGATATTTTTTATTTTACTATGAAGTATTTGACATGTTAGCAGGTTAAAGAATATTGGATGTTACCAAAAGGTATGCTTCAGTCTTTACCGGTGGTAGAGTGGAAATGGGAAAATATATCCATGGACATCATTGTGGGATTACCAAATACATCTCGAGGTAATAATAAAATTTGGGTTATTGTTGATCGGTTAAATAAATTTGCTCATTTCCTTCCTATTCGAGATACTTTGTCTCTAGATCAACATTATCGGTTGTATATTAAAGAGAAATTTAGGTTTCATAGAGTTCCCCTCTTTATTATATCTGATCATGATCTCATGTTTACTTCTAACTTTTGGAAAGGCCTTCAGAAGTCATTGGGTACTAAATTAAATTTTAGTACTGATTTTCATCTGCAATCAGATGTGTTTTCAAAATAAACAATTCGGTCCTTGGACGATATGCTACCTTCTTGTTCATTGGATTACCAGGAAATTTGGGACCAACATCTTTCTTTGGTAGAATTTTATTATTATAATTGTTTTCATTCCAGTATGTAGATGGCTCCATTTGAGGAATTATATGGAAAGCATTTTCGAACTACAACATTTTGGGATGGAGTAGGTGGAAGGAAGATGATGGGACCAGAATTTGTAGAAGAGATGTCAGAGAAAGTTTGGTCGATTCAGAAGCACATGAGAACATATCAGAGCATGCCGAAAAGATATGCAGATAACTGGAGGAATGATCTATCTTTTCAGGTAGGTGATCACGTCTTTATCAATGTTTCTCAATGGAAAAGTGTGATGCATTTTGGTAATAAGGTAATTTTTAGTCTACGGTTCGTTAGACCTTTTCAAATCTTGGGGAAAGTTGGATCAGTTGCGTATACAGTGTATTTATCTCCAAGATTATCCCAGGTACATAATGTTTTTCATGTTTCAATGTTGAGAATATATATCCCAGATCCATCTCATGTTTTGAGCCCAGAGGTAGTTTAGTTGGAAAAGAATATCTCTTATAAAGACCAACCAATCCAGATTCATGACCATAGAGAGAAAGTGGTATGGAATAAGGTAATTCGCCAGGTAAAGGTTTTGTGGAAAATCCATATGGTTGAAGAGGGAATGTGGGAATTTGAAAATGCTATGAGTGATAAATACCCCAATTTATTTGATAAGTGAATTAAATTGTGAGGATGCAATTTCCAAACGGGGGAAGGATGTTACATCCTAGGTAAATAATGAAATAATACATTTTCATAATTATTCATATTTGAGAATTAAATATTAATTTTACTTTAAATGGCTTGATATTATTGATGGCTTACCTGATACACAACAACGATTTTATTTGAAATATTATGTTGCACCCTAATAATATAATAATATTAATTTAAATTGAAGTTAACACCTAGCCATTGTATTGTAGGAATGAATAGAACTAACTAAAATATGACTATACATGTTTGTTAAATGATTTTACATTTATCCAATAAAAGTTAGAGGCTTAGAATGTGAATTAATCTAATTTTAAGCATAAATACTCTAATATTTTTTAAAATGATGATTTACCACCTTTTAATGGTGAAACCTATTTAAATATATTTTTGGTCACTTTTATATGTTCTATTTGAAAAAATAAAATTCTTATTTATAATCAAGAAATCAAATTTCACTTTGGGTAAATTTTTAGTATCTTTCTGATAAAATTCATTTTTTAATTAATAGTGAATAATACTGTATTTTAATTCAAAACTGCCTTTTATCTAATTTATTTATATGGTTATATTATCTTTTTAATTTGTTTTTAAGTTTAATTATATTATTTTTTTACCATTTAATCCAATTTTGGTCATTGGAATTAACATCACATCGAAATTGGACATGAACAAGTTTCAATATTTTGATAGTTATTGTTTCTTAAAAACACGCAATTTGTTTTGATAATGTGAATTAATTTTAAATTAATTAATGAAACGTCTATGATTTTAATTTGTTAAAATAGATATCATTTTTGAATTAGTAACATAAAATATATCTTAGGCTGAATTTTTTCTTGTTTTCAGAAAAACATCAATTTTTGATGAATAGTGAAACCACTTAGTAGTAGTTAGAAAAATAACTATTTATTTAAATGAAATTTTTCCCTCAGAAAGAAATGAACATGATATAGAGGAGATGGTTGTAATTAATCAAGGATTATTATTTTCATGATCCTTTACCATCCAGGAAAATAAAATAAAGTGTTTGAAGCTTTGATTCTAAAAATTAATGCATCATTGGTCATTCTACGTTTGGAATGAGATCCTTTGATTTTTGATTTGTCGGTCTTTGGAATAGAAGTTTTTGGTGCAATAAATTATTCAGTTTTTCTTAAGGTGTCAGTGAAATCATCTCTGTAAGAAAGAATAATGAAAGCGTAGAATAAAGATAGTGAGTTGCTGAAAAAGATAGAGTTGGTTTAGAATGGTAAGTTTCTTGATTTTAACATTAATAATGATTTTGTTTTGAGGTTTGGGAAGAGATTTTCTGTGCCTTGTGATTCACAGTTGAAGAATGAGTTGTTATGTGAAGATAATAGTTGTTTTTTTGTTCATCCTGGTAGTACTAAGAGTATAGAGGTCTTCATGAGTATTACTAGTGGGATGGAATGAAAAGAGATATTTCGGATTTTAATGTAAAGTATTTAACAAGTCAGTAGGTTAAAGAATAGTGGAATTTACCAAAAGGGATGCTTCAGTCTTTACCAGTTTCAGATTGGAAATTGGAAAATATAACCATGGAATTCATTGTTGTATTACCAAATACATCTCTAGGTAATAATGAAATCTTGGTTATTGGTGATCGGTTGACTAAATTAGCTCATTTCATTCCTATTCGAGATACTTTTACTCTAGATCAACATTCTTGGTTATATGTTAAAGAGATAGTCAGGTTGCATGGAGTTCCCCTCTCTATTGTAACTGATCATGATCTAAGGTTGACTTCAAACTTTTTGAGAGGCCTTCAGAAGTCATTGGGTACTGAATTAAATTTTAGTACATCTTTTCATCTGCAATTAGATGGGCAGTCAGAACGAACAATTCAGACCTTGGAGGATTTTTTAAATTATTGTTCACTAGATTACCAAGAATTTTTAGACTAACATCTTTCTTTAGTTGAATTTTATTATAATAATTGTTTTCATTCCAGTATACAGATGGCTCTATTTGAGGAATTATATGGAAAGTGTTGTCAAACTCTAGAATTTTGGGATAAAGTAGGTGAAAGGAAGCTGATGGGACCAAAATTGATAGAATAGATGGTAGAGAATTTTCAGTTGATTCAGAAGCACATGAGAATAGCTCATAGCTGGAATAAAAGTTATGAAAATAACATGAGGAAGGATCTATCTTTTGTGGTAGGTGATCATGTATTTCTCAAAGTTTCTCCACAGAAAAGTGTGATGCGTTTTGGTAAGAAGGGAAAGTTGAGTCCGAGGTTCATTGTACCTTATGAAATACTGGAGAAAGTTGGATCAGTTTCATACATAGTTTCATTACCTACATGTTTATCCCAGGTACAAAATGTTTTTCATTTTTCAATGTCGATAAAGTATATGCCAGATCCATCTCATGTTTTGAGCCCACAGGTAATTTAGTTGGAAGAGAATATCTCTTATAAGTAACAACCAGTCTAAATTCTTGACCGTAGGGAGAAAATGTTGCGGAATAAGTTAATTCACCAGATAAAGGTTTTTGTAAATACCATATTGTTGAAGAGGCAATGTCAGAATCAGAAAATTCTATGACAGATAAATACCCCCATTTATTTGATAAATGAGCAAATTTATGTGGAAAAAATTTCCAAAAGGGGGTAAGGATGTGAAATCCTAGGTAAATAAATAAATAATACATTTTCATATTTATTCATATTTTTTAATTAAATATTAACTTTAATTTAAATGGGTTGATATACTTAATGGAGATCCCGATACACAACAATGGGTTTCTTTGAAATCTTACATTGCACACTAATAGTATAGTAATATTATTTTAAATTGTAGTAAATGCCTAGCTATTTTATTGGATGAATAAATATAACTAACTAAAATATGATTATAGATATTTTTAAAATGTTTTATCATTTATCCAATAAAACTTAGAGTCTTAAAATGTTTATTAATCTGATTTTAAGTATAAATTCTCCAATATTCTTTAAAAGGTCTATTTACCGCCTTTTGATGGAGAACTCTATTTAAATATATTTATGTTCACTTTTATATGTTATATTTGACAAAATAAAATTATTCTTTAGAATTGGGACATCAAATTTTACTTTGGGTAAATTTTTGGTATTTTTCTGATAACATTCATTTTTTAATGAATAGTTAAAAATGCAGTATTTTAAATCAAAACTACCTTTTAATCAAATTTATTTATATGGTTATATTAATTTTTAATTGTTTTTAATGTATAATTATATTATTTTTTTACTATTTAATCCAATTATGTTTATTGGAATTAATTTCACTTTGAAATTGGATATAAACAAGAATCAATATTTTGATAGTTATTGTTTCATAAAAACACACTATTTGTGTTGCTAATGGGAATTAATTTTAAATTAATTAAGGAAAATTCTATGTTTTGAATTTGGTAAATACACATCCTTTTTGAATTCATAATATCCAATCTATATTAGGATGAATTTTTGGTAGTTTTTTGAAAAACATCAATTTTTGATGAAAAGTGAAACCACTTTGTATTAGTTAAAAAACTGACTTTTCATTTAAATGAAATTTTATCGCTTCTCTTAATTAAATTTCAAAAATTTGATATACATTGTTGTTATTAATATGTAAAATTTGTTTCAAAAAGATGAAAACAATTTCTTGGTGAATAGTAACATTTGACTTATTTACTACGGTTAAAGGTAAATAGGGTAATTCATGGTTAAAAGAATTATATAATATAATAAATTAGCTTAACACTTGTCATAAACTTATTTTTTGAGTAATTTAACCCCATTAGCATCCTTGGGTCGATTTTGGGACCCCATGGAGCCACTTATGAGTGATAATGACACTTTATTTTAAATAACATAATGTAAAGGCAAAAATGACATAAACAAATATCTTTTAGTAAATAAATTATTACATGGTCTTATATAAGTTATCATTTCAGCTATAAAAAATCATTGAAATGAAAAAAATATTTCCTACATCATTGTATTTTATTTTATAATTTTTAGATATCAAATAAATTAAATTATTTATGACACAATAATGATGAAATATTTAACTCATTAATAAATGATTTAAATAAAAATGATTATAAATATTAAAACAATAACCAAAATCTGTCAAATTCTTATTATATGGTTTTATTTACACCATTATTCATCTTATCTTCAACTTTAATTATTTTTGGACCTTTATAAACCTAATATCATTATATAATAAAATAATATTTTCACACATTCCTAAAGAGCCCCTACTCCCCCTTATAAAAAACCATCACATCTTACTCATTCCTCACACGTCTCAAGCCCCTTGAATCATAAAAACCCTACCCAAATAATCTCTCATGATCCCTATTCTCCTACTATAATCCTTTCCTTTGGCATAAGGCACTTCAAGAAGTCCTTTTTGTTCAAACCAAAGGGGATTACCCAAATTAACGGTAAAGGTTCCTCATAACTTCTTGTTTTTTATTTTACTTCTCCAACCCCTAAACTCTTTTTATTCCTTTATTTTATAACTAAAAAAGTATCCTCAATATATTATGATGTTTTAATGATAAGGATTAGAACAAAACATACACACACCTTTATCTAATTGGTGTAGAACATATTTTTTCTGTGGATGGAAAACTAACGCCTCATAAAACAATGATTGTTTGATTATCTCTTACCCCCTCTCATGGTGGCCATTAAGATGGAAATTTATTTATATGTGACATATATTATGTTTATGGTTTCTTTATTCTTCTGTATTTTACATTTATCTCCTACCTTTATGGTTTCTATAATTGGTAAACATGATAATTTCATTTTGAGGAAGTGCAGACTACAGCCCCCTCAAAGTGATATGACTCATTAATGTCATATGTGCGACATATAAAGGATAGATTTAATGATATTATATATTATATTATAATGTAATTTTAATACACTTATATATAATTATGTTTTAATTCCATTAATGTACGTAATAGAAATGAAAGTAGCGTTCATGCGTACGTATGACTTTCCATCTCCATGAACAGTGCATTTCATTTCATATTTCAAAAATGTTATGTACTGTTATAAATACATATATATACTAGATATATATGATGTATATTATATCTAAACCATGAATATCATTATGGTGATAATAGAATTTTGACCACATTGACAACTTGTAATTAAAAGGTGTTCATTTCTGACTCAAGTACCAAATATCAACAAAACTACCATTATTAACATAAATGATTACATAATGTTTATAACATGGTAATAAGTGATATAAAATTAATAATAAACTTGAAAAAGGTTCCTAGGAAAGTATACATTAACTATAGTTTATTATTCAAGAGATTAATGAACAAATGGGTCATGCCGGACACGAGGTAAGGGACTTCATCTCAGTCTTCTTTAATTGAGGCATATTTTGTTTTATACATGACATTATTTTATATGGTGTATAAACCCCTTTGAAATTTCATTTCATTCAAATGGAATCTTTTTATATGAATCATTTTACTAAATGACATAAAGAAATGTTTTTAATGTAATCGGTGACAATAACCATTTTCCGCCGCAGCGAGTATTATTTGATCTTTGGCTTCCCTAAAAAGTCGTAGTGTTTTTTTAATGAAAATAAATACCATATAGTTTTTAGGTATTTTGGTATTGAAATTATTTTTTATAATGGATTTGTTATGTCAATATATTTAAATGATATATTGTGATTGAAATTTGTAAATTTTATCTTTCCTTTTTGTTGGTTTTATGTGTTATCAATATGTTATGGTTATTGGGAATTGATTACATATAGGGGTGGTTTCATGATCAAACTAGGGCGGGTGAGCTTGAGATAGCTCTCCAATGCATTGGTAACATGATAGAGGAAAACATGAATCCTTCTCTTAATAAATTTTGGGAATATATTGTGATGGATATTCCAACGTAACTCTCTATGAAGTTGTGATAACTACAATGTAATTATGATATGAATGCCATAAGTACCTTTTTTATTTGTGATTACTATGTGTTATTCATAAATTCTATGCTTTCATGAGGTAAGTAAAAGAGTTTATGTTTTGTATGTATTGATGGAATAATTATTTCTTTATTATTTTATATAACTTACTGATCTTTTGATGCTCATCCCATGTTTTGAAATGTTATTCAGTGGACTTAAAGATGAATGGGGTCTAGGATGGGATCAAGGAAAAGTATTTCTATCTAAAACATAGTACTAGACATGACTATTGTTTTCAGGAGTTTTAATTTTATGAAAAAATGGATACTGAGAAGAATTGTCTGCATGTAATATTCATGTTTTTATGTAAATGTTATGACCTTATTCAATAGAACTCTAAACATGAGAATATCCTCAATGTAAATTATCCATTTAATTCAAGAATATTTAATGTTTATGGCTGGGTCCTTATAGATGGTTTCAGATGTTAGTTTAGAAATCCTTAGGAGTTAGAATATGGTTAAATTAATATCCATAAATTATTTTTATCTTAAGTTATGATTGAAAGGATATTTCATTTATATATTACCATGTTGCTTCACCTAATACATTTATATGTTCAGAATGGTTTTCTGCTGAAGAAACAAGGAAGCTATGTTGGGACACCATCAGAAAGAATACAACCTTCCAAATCAGCACCCTGAGATGTCTAGAATTGTAACTGCACAGTTTGTTGCAATTATGGAATAGTTGAATCAGGATATAAGTGGTGGTGGTATCCATGCACAAGTTCAACCAGATCAACCACAGAGGAACATGTAAGTATTTGAGCATTTCATGAGGCCACATCCTCCATCATTCATAGGATCATTTGACCTTGTTCTAGTAGAAGGGTAGATAAAATCACTAGAAATGATTTTTGATGTCATAGAGTATTCAGAACATCAAAAGGTTAGACTTGTTGTATTCCATTTTAAAGGTGAAGCTGATCAGTGGTGGTCGATAGTGAAAAATATCAAGTATAGTGAGGAGATTGATGCTCTTTATTGGGATGAATCCAAAGGTATCTTTCTTGAGAAATATTTTCTAAAGGTGGTTCATCTTAGAATGTAAAAACGATTCCAGGAATTGAGGCGGGAGTATGATATAGTGGCTGCTTATAGAGAAAAATTCACTTGACTGGCAAGGTATGCTCTAAATTTCATAAGAGATATTGACAGTAAAATCAACTATTTTTACTCAGGATTAAATCCAAATTATCAAAAGGATTTAGAATATAGTGAGTAAAAATGTTATGAAAAACTTGTTCATTGTGCAGATAAGGTGGAAATGGATTTTGTTGATGATCATGTGTTCTTTGAAAAACAATAGAATAAGATGTTGAGGTGGTAGCCAAAAGTGAAGAACTCTTCAAAAAAGTCTGATGGAAAGAATATTATGTTTAAAAATTGTGAAAATTGTGGTAAAAATCATGCTGTGGAATGTCTTTTGACTTCTGATAAGTGCTAAATATGTGGTAAAATGGGACATAAGGCTCGAAATTTCACTGAAAAAATATCAGGTTAATGGTAAGACAAAATTATGATTTACAGTCAGTAAAATGTTTTAAGTGAAATGAAGTGGGTCATTTTGAAAATGATTGTCCAACGAGTATCTAAAATGAGGGGAAAAAAAGACTACAAGAATAAAGAGGTGGTTAAATCCTTTACAACTACTATAGTAGATATTAGGCTATCAAATGAAGTAGTATCAGGTACATTTTTTGATTGTTCAGATTATGCCAATGTGTTGTTTTATTCAAGGTATACACATTTGTTCATTTATGAGTGGTTTTCTAGTAAATTGGGAATTCCATATCAACATATGAATCCCAATGTTATGGTAAAAACACCAGGGGAAATTTTGATACAAAAACAAATTATAAGAACCTTCATGTCCTTATGTGCGGGAATAATCTACCTACAACCTTTTTGTTTTGCCTCTAGTAGAGTTTGATGATATTTCGGGTATGTATTGGCTTTCTGTTTATCATGATAAGATTTACTGCATAGCTAATGAAGATTCTTTTCAGAAATATTTTTAGTTTGTGTACATGAATGAACCCTTGATTTTGATAACATATCAAAAAGCTGAGAAACTAGTAAATATTTAAATAAATTTTACCTTACACATATTGTTGAAAATAAATAAAATGTTAAGATTAATGATGTGCCACTGGTAAATGAGTATCATGATGTCTTTCCTGATGAGTTGTCTGGTATTATACCTGACCGAGATGTTGATCTTACTATTTACTTAGTTCCTGATGCAAATCCAATTTTAAACCCCCTTATCAAATGGCTCTAATTGAAATTTTATATTTAAGGATGTAGTTGCCAGAGTTATTAGATAAAGGGTTCATTTGACCTAGCACATCATCATGGGGTGCTCCTGTCTTGTTTGTAAAAAATAAATATGGTTCAACAAGACTTTCCATTGATTAAAGAGAATTGAATAACATAACTCTTAAGAATAAGTATCCTTCACCCAATATGAATGATTTGTTTGATCATCTCCTTGGAGCTCAGTCTTTTTCAAAGATTGATTTGAGGTCAGGGTACCAAAAGTTGAATGTAAAGGAAGAAGACAGTCCGAAGACCACATTTCATACTAGATATGGCCATTATGAATATGTAGTTATGGATTTTGGTTTAACCAATGCACCTACTGTATTCATGGATCTTATGAATAGAATTTTCCGTGAGTTATTGGATAAGTTTTTCATTGTGTTCATTGATGATATTTTGGTTTACATCAAAATTAACTACGAACATGAAAGTCATTTAAGGGTTTTTTTGAAAATATTAAAAGAAAATAAATTGTTTGGGAACTTCAGAAAGTGTGAGTTATGGTTATAGAAAATTTCTCTCCTTGGTCACATTATTTCGAAAAATGGCATAACGGTTGATCTTGCTAAAACAAAATTTGTTGTTAAATCACCAAGACCAACAAATATAACTGATATATGTAGTATTTTTGGTTTAGAAGGTTATTTCCAGAGGTTTGTTGATAATTTTTCATGGTTATCTAGTCTAATGATTATATTTACTTGAAAAGGTTTTATGTTACTTGGGAAAAAGAATGTGATGATTGTTTTCAAGAATTGAAAAAAAGATTGGTGAATGCTCCAGTTTTGGAACTGGCTTCCAAAAATGGTGAGTTTGTTATTTATAGTGATGCTTCGTTGAAAGAACATGGCTGCGTCCATATACAGAATGATCAGGTAACTACTTACACTTCACGTCAGTTGAAACCTCATGAGTTAAAATACCCTACAGAATATTTGGAATTAGGTACTGTTTTTTTTTCTTTAAAAATTTGGTGGCATCATTTGTATAGAGTAAAATTTGAAATATATACTGACAACAAAATATTGAAGTATATATTCACTCAAAATGAATTGAACCGGATATATAGGTGATGGTTGGAATTAATCATGGATTATTATTGCACAATCCTTTACCATCCAAGAAAAGAAAACAAATTGGATGATGCTTTGAGTCGAAAAAGTAATGCTTCATTGTCCATGCTATATTTGGAACAAGATCCTTTGGATTTTGATCTGTTGAACTTTGGAATATATGTTTTTGGTGTAGGAAATTCTTATGTTTTATTTTAGGTGTCAGTGAAATCATCTCTCTCAGACAGAATAATGAATGTAATGAATAAATACAATGAGTTGCAGAAAAAAGGTATAGTTGGTTCAGAAGTGTATGTTGCTTGAATTTAACATTGATAATGATTGTGTTTTGAGGTTTAGGAAGATATTATGTGTGACTTGTGATTCACATTTGAAGAATGAGTTGTTATGTAAAGATTATTGTTCTTCATTTTTAGTTCATCTTGGCAGTACAAAAATGTACATAGATCGTCATGAGTATTACTAGTGGGATAGAATGAAAAGAGATATTTCTTATTTTACTGTGAAGTATTTGACATGATAACAGGTTAAAGAATAATGGCAGTTACCAAAAGGGATGCTTCAGTATTGGCCGATTCTGGGGAGGAAATTGGAAAATATATCCATGGACATAATTGTGGGATTACCAAAGACATCTCAAGGTAATAATGCAATCAGGCTTATTGTTGATTCGTTGACTAAATTTGCTCATTTCCTTCCTATGAGACATACTTTGTCTCTAAATCAACTTTATTGGTTGTATGGTAAACAAATAGTCAGGTTTCATGGAGTTCCCCACTCCATTTTATCTAATCGTTATCCCATGATTACTTATAACTTTTATAAAGGCCTTCAGAAGACATTGGGTACTAAATTAAATTTCTGTACAACTTTTCATCCACAATCATATGGGCAGTCTGAACGAACAATTCTGACATTAGAGGATGTGCTACATGATTGTTCACTAGATTACCGGGGATGTTGGGACCAATATCTTTCTATAGTTGAATTTTCTTATAATAATAGTTTTCATTCCAGTATACAGATTGCTCCATTTGAGGCATTATATGGAAATCATTATTGAACTACTGCATTTTAGGACAAAGTAGGTTAAAGGAAGCTGATGGTACTAGAATTTGTATAATAGATGGCAGAGAAAGTTTAGTTGATTCCGAAGCACCTGACAATAGCTCAGAGAAAGTACAAAAGTTATACAGATAACCATAGGAAGGATATATCTTTTGAGGTAGGTGATCATGTCTTTCTCAACGTTTCTCCATGGAAAAGTGAGATGTGTTTTGGTAAGAAGGGAAATTTGTGTCCGAGGTTCATTGGACCTTATGAAATCCTAGAGAATGTTGAATGAGTTACGTATAGAGGGGATTTACCTCCTAGTTTATCCTAGGTACACAATGTTTTTCATGATTCAATGTTGAGAAAGTATATGCCAGATCCATCTCATGTTTTGAGCCCAGAGGTTGTTCAGTTGGAAGAGAATGTCCCATATGAGGAACAACCAGTCCATATTCTTGACTATAGAGAGCAAGTGTTGCGGAATAAGGTAATTCGCTAGGTAAAGGTTTTGTGGAAAAACCCATATGGTTTAAGAGGAAATGTGGGAATCTGAAAATTCTATGAGGGATAAATACCACCATTTATTTGGTAAGTGAATAAAATTGTGAGGAAGCAATTTCAAAAAGGGGGGAAGGATGTAACATCAAAGGTAAATAAAGAAATAATAAATTTTCATAATTATTCATATTTGTGGATTAAATATTAATTTTACTTTAAAGGGGTTGATATGGTCCATGGCATTCCCGATATGCAACAATGGGTTTCTTCAAAATCTTACGTCTCACACTAATAATATAATAATATTATTTTAAATTGTAGTTAACGCCAAGACGTTGTATTGGAGGAATGAATAGAAGTAACTAAAATTTTATTAGACATGTTTTTCAAATGTTTTTACATTTATCCAATAAAAGATAGTGGCTTAAAATATTAATTAATCTAATTTTAAGCATAAAACTCTAATATTCCTTAAAATGTCTATTTACCGCCTTTTGATGGAGAACCCTATTTAAATCTAGTTTTGGTCACTTTTAAATGATCTATTTGACAAAATAAAATTATTCTTAAGAATAATGAAATCAAATTTTACTTTGGGTAAATTTTTGGTATTTTTCTGAAAAAATTCATTTTTTAATGGATAGTGAAAAATACTATATATTAATTCAAAATTGCCTTTTAATATAATTTAATTATATGGTTATATTATCTTTTTAATTGGTTTTAGAGTTTAATTATATTATGTTTTTACCATTTAATCCAAATATTGTCATTATAATTAATTTCACTTTGAAAATGGACATAAACAAGTATCAATCATTTGATAGTTATTGTTTCTTAAAAACACACTATTTGTTTTAATAACGGGAATTAATTTTAAATTAATTAATGAAACTTCTTTGTTTTGAATTTGGTAAAATATACATCAATTTTGAATTCCTAATTTCAAATATAGCATTGGCTAAATTTTTTGTAGTTTTATGAAAAATATCAATTTTTTATGAATAGTGAAACCACTTAGTAGTAGTTAAAAAACTGACTTTTCATTTAAATGATATTTTACTGCTTCTGTTAATTGAATTTATAAAATCTTACAAACATGGTTATTATTAGTAAGTAAAATTTGGGTCAATAATATGAAAATAATTTTTAGGTGATTAGTAACTTTTGACTTGTATTTACCGCGGTTAATGGTAAATAAGGTAATTCAAGGTAAAAAGAATTTTAAAATATACAAATTTACCTTCACACTTGTCCTAACCTTATTGGTTGAGTCATTTAAAACCCTAGGCATATTTGGGTCTATTTTGGGACCCCATGGATCCACTTATGATTGATAATGACACTTTATTTTAATTAACTTAATGTAAAGGAAAAAATGACATAAACAAATATCTTTTAGTAAATCAATTTTTACATGGGGTAATATATATATTATAATTTAGACTATAAATATTCATTTTAAATCGAAAATTATTTCCTACATCATGGTATTTTTTTATAATTTTTAGATATCAAATAAATTAAACTATTTATGACAAAATAATGATGCAATATATAAATGATTTAAATAAATAAGATTAAAAATATTAAAACAATATCCTAAACCTATATAATTATTATCGGATGATTTTATTTAGACCATGAGTCATCTTTTAATTTAACTAGTCTTGGACCTTTAGAAACTGAATATCATTATATAATAAAATAATATTTTCACACTTTTTAAAGAGCCCCTCCTCCCCCTTATAAAAATTCTTCACTTCTTACTCATTACTCACACCTCTCAAGCCCTTTGTCTCATCAAAAACCTACCCAAATAAGCATTCAAGATTTATCTCCTCTTATTGGATGTTGTACCTTAGGCAGAAATCACTTCTAGAAGTCCTTTTGTTTCAAACCAAAGGGAGTTACCTAAATTAAATTTAATGGTTCTTCTTAACTTCTTTTATTTTATTTTACTTCTCCAACCCCTAAACTTTTTTATTCCTTTCTTTTAAAAACACCCTTGTATCCTGAATATAATAAAAGGATGTTATGATAATGATTCGTACTACACTTACACACACCTCCATCTAATTGGGTGAATAACAGACTATTTCTATGGATGGAAAACTAACGCGTCCTGAAATGAGGATTGTTCGATTATCTACTACCGCCTCTCATGGTGGCCATTATGATGGAACTATATTTATATATGATACATATTATATTTATGTTTTATTTATGCTTATTTATTTTACATTTATATCCTACCTCTATGGTTTCTATAGTGGGTAAACGCGATAATTTCATTTGAAGAAGTGCAGACTAACACCCCCTCAAAGTGATATGACTCGTTAATTCCATAAGTAGGTTGCATAAATTTTAGAGTTAATGATATTATATATGATATTATAATAGAATTATAATATACCGATGAATCATTATGTATTTATTCCATTAAAGTATGAAATATAAATGAAAGTAGTGTTCATGTAAATGTACGGCTTACCGTCTCCATGAAGTGGGCTTTTCATTTCTGATCTAAAATATGTTAGGTACTACAATAAATACATATATATACTGGATATATATGATTTATATGAAATCTAAATCCTGAATATCATTCTGGAGATAATGGACTATTGAGCACATGGAAAACTTGTAATTATAAGGTGTTCATTTTTGTCTCAAGTACCAAATGTCGAAAAAACAACCATTATTAACTTAAATGATTACATAATGCTTATAATATGGTAATAAGTGATATAAAAATAATTTTAAACATGAAAAATTTTCTTAAGCAATTAGAAGTTAACATTAGTTTATTATTCTGGATAGTAAAGAACCAACAGGTCAAGTCAGATACGAGGTGAGGGACTTCGTCTCAATATACTTTCATTGAGGTATATTTTGTTTTATAAAGGAATTTATTTTATACGGTGTATAAAACCCATTTAATTTTCATTTCATTCAAAGGGAATATTTTTATACTAAGCATTTTACTAAATGAAAAAAGGATTTTTTTAATTTATGCTGTGACAACGACCTTTTTCTACCACCGTGAGTATTATTTGATCTTGGGATTCCTTAACAAGCAGTAGTATTTTTATAAAGTAAAATAAATATCATATACTTTTTACGTATTTTGGTATTGAAAATGTTTTGTATAATGGTTTTGTTATGTCAATATATTGAAATGATATATTGTGATTGAAATGTGGAAATGCTATATTTTATTTAGGTTTGTTTTAGGTGTTATCAATATGTTATGGTTCTTGGGAATTTTTTACATATACAGGTGGTTTAGTGATAAACCTAGGGTGGGTGAGCCTGACATAGCTCTCCTATGCATGGGGTAATGTGACAGAGGTAAACGTGAATATTTCTCCTAATAGATTTAGGTAATATACTATGATGGGTATTCCAGCATAACTCCATATGTAGTTATGATTTCTATAATGTATGTATGATATGAATGCCATATGTACCTTTATGATTTGAAATTACTATGTGTTATTCATAAATCTTATGTTTTCCTGAGGTAAGTAAAAGAGTTTATATTTTTTATGTATTGATTGTCTAATGATTTCTTTCTTATTTTATAACCCTTACTTTTCTTTTTATGCTCATCTCTTGTTTTGAAATTTTTTTCTTAGGAATTAAAGATGAATAGGGTCAAGGATGGGATTATGGAGTAGTCTTGTTGTCTAAGACATGGAACTAGATATGACTCTTTTTTTCAAGAATTTTTATTTTATGAAAAAATAGATACTGAGAAGAATTTTCTACATGTAATATTCATATTGTTATGTAAATGTTATGACATAATTTTCTAAAAATATAAACCTAAAAACATCCTCGATGCAAATTATGTATTTTATTTAATATTGTTTAATCTTTAAGGCCGGGTCCCTATAGTTGGTATCAAAGGTTAGTTTAGATAACTTTATGAGTTAGAATATATTTAAATTAATATCCATAAATTATTTTTAACTTATGTTATGATTGAAATTATATAGCATTTACAGATTACCATGTTTCTTCACCTAAGATATTTAGGTGTTCAGAATGGTTTTTTTTCCGAGAGGAAAGATGGAACCTATGTTAGGATGACATCAAGAAGAAGACAACGTTCCAAATCAAAAACCTGAGATGGTCGGAATCAGAACTGAATAGTTTTTTGCAGTGATGGCATAGTTGAATCAGGCTAAAAATGGTGTGGTATCCATGCACAATATCAGCCAGATCAACCACTGAGGAACATGTCAGTGTTGGAGCATTTCATGAGGCCACATCACCCATAATTCAGAGGATCATCTGACTTTGTGCTAGTAGAACGGTGGACTAAAGCACTAGGAGAGATTTTTGATGTCATGGGGTGTTTAGAACATCCAAAGTTTTTTCTTGTTGTTTACTGTTTTGAAGGTGAAGATGATCAGTGGTGGTTGATGGTGAAAAATATGAAGGATAGTGAGGATATTGATACTCTTGATTGGGATGAATTCAAAGGTATGTTTGTTGAGAAATATTTTCATAAGGTGGTTTGTCATAGAATGGAAAAAAAATCCTAGAATTAAGGTAGGAGGATGACTCAGTGGCTGATTATGAAGCAAAATTCACTCAACTGGCAAGGTATTCTATAAATTTGATACGAGATCGTGATAGTAAAATCAACCATTTTAATCTGGATTAAAGAAAAAGTATCAAGGGGCTATATCATCTCATGACTTCAAAAGTTATGAAAAACTTGTTTGTTGAGCGGAGAAGGTGGAAATGGAGTTTGGTGAAGATAAGGTATTCTTTGAAAAACAACAGAATAAGAGGTAGAGGTGGTAGGAAAAAGTGAATAACTCTTCAAAAAAGTCTGATGGTAAGAAACTTATTTTTAATGTTTGTGAAAATTGTTTTAAAAATAATGTTGGGGAACGTCTTTTTAATTCTTTTAAGTGCTACTAATGTGCTAAAATGGGACATAAGGCGTGAAATTTCACTGATAAAGATCAGGTTAATGTTAATAAGAAATCCGATTTATAGTCTGTAAAATGTTTGAAGTGCAATGAAATGGGTCATTATGAAAATGACTACCCAACTAATAACTCAAATGAGGGAAAGAAGGCAGACTAAAATCATAAAGGGGTGGTGAAATCCTTTTCAACTACTTTATAAGATGTTGGGCTATCAAATGAAGTAGTATTAGGTACACTGTTTGTTTGTTTAGATTATTCCAATTTTTTGTTGGATTCAGGGTCTACGCAATTGTTCATTTCTGATAGGTTTTCTAGTAAATTGTGAATTCCAACTCAAGATATGAATCCTAAACTTTTGGTAAAAACACTGGGGGGAAATGTTGAGACCAAAAGAAATTATAATAACCATACTATCCTTGTGTGTGGGAAGAATCTACATGCAAACCTTATTGTTTTGCCTCAAGTAGAGTTTGATGTTATTTTGGGTATGGATTGGATTTCTGTTTTTCATGCTATGATTTACAGTAGATCTAAAGAGGTTTCTTTTCAGAATTATTTTCAGTTTGTGTACAAGAATGAACCCTTGATTTTGATAACATATCAAGAATCTGAAAAACTAGTAAAAGATGGAAATGAATGTTACCTTGCACATATTGTTGAAAATAAATGAAGTGTTGAGAATAATGATGTGCTAGTGGTAAATGAGTATCTTGATGTTTTTTCTTGATGAGTTTCTTAGTATTATAGCAGACCAGGAAGTTGAATTTACTGTTTACTTAGTTCCTTATGCTATTCCAATTTCAAAACCCCTTTATCGAATGGCTCAAATTGAATTTTTAGAGTTAAAGATGAAATTGCATGAGTTATTAGATAAAGGTTTCATTCTACCTAGCACATCACCATGTGGTGCTTCTATCATGTTTGTTAAAAATATAGATGGTTCAATGAGACATTGAAATGATTATCGAGCATTGTATAACATCATTTTTTAGAAGAAGTATCCTTTTCCTCAATACGATGATTTGTTTGATCATCTTCAGGGGTCTCAGTATATTTGGAAGATTGTTTTGATGTTGGGGTACCATCATATGAATGTAAAGGATGAAGACATTACAAATACCACATTTCATACTAGATATGGCCATTATGAATTTTTAGTTATGCCTCTTGGTTTAACTAATGCACATTCTGTATTTAGGGATCTTATGAATAGTATTTTCCATGAGATCTTGGATAAATTTGTGGTTGTGTTAATTGATGATATTTTGGTTAATTCCAAAAGAAATGAGGAACATGAAAGTCATTTAAGGGTTGACTTGCAAACCTTAAAAGAAAAACAACTATTTGGGAAGTTCAGAAGGTGTGAGCTATTTTTACAACAAATTTCTTTCCTTGGTAAAATTGTTTCAAAAAATTGTATAAAGATTGGTCCTACTAAAACTGAAGTTGTTTAATAATGGCCAAGACCCACAAATATAACCCAGGTCCATAGTTTTTTTGGTTTAGGAGGTTATTACATGAGGTTTGTTGGGAATATTTCATTGTTATCTTGTTCAATTGCTATGTTAACTCGAAAAGGTGTTAAGTTCCTTTGGACAAAAGAATGTGATGAATGCTTTCATAAATTGAAAAGAATATTGGTGAATTCTCTGGTTTTGGCACAACCTTCTAGAAATAGTGAGTTTTTTAAATATAGTGATGCTTAGTTAAAAGGACATGGTTGTGTCCTCATGCAGAATGATCAGGTAATTTCTTACGATTCACATCAGTGGAAACCTCTTGAGTTAAATTACCCTAAAAATGATTTGTAATTAGATTCTATTGTTTTGGCTTTAAAAATTTGGAGGAATCATTTGTATGGAGTAAAATGTGAAATATATACTGACCAAAAAAGTTTGAAGTATATTTTTACTTAGATAGAACTGAACATGAGACAGAGGAGATGGTTGGAATTAATCAAGGATTAGGATCACACGATCCTTTACCATTTAGGAAAATAAAATAAAGTGGTTGATGCTTTCAGTCAAAAAAGTAATGCCTCATTGACCACTCTATGTTTGGAATAAGATCCTTTGGTTTTTTATTTGTTAAACATTTTCATAGAAGTTGTTTGTGCTAGAAATTATTCTATTTTGTTTCAGTTGTAAGAGAAATCATATCTGTTAGAAAAAACAAATAAAGCGTAGAAGAAATAAAGTGAGTTATATAAAATGGTATATTTGTTTCAAAAGGGAAATATTATTGAATTTAACTTTGATAATGATTGTGTTTTGAGGTTTGAGAAGAGATTATGTGTGCCTTGTGATTCACAGTTGAAGAATGAGTTGCTTTATGAAGCTCATAGTTATTCATATTCAGTTCATCCTCACTATACTATGATGTATATAGATCTTCCTGGGTATTACTAGTGGGATGGAATTAAAAGAGATGTTGCTGACTTTACAATGAAGTATTTGACTTGTCAGCAGGTAAAAGAATAGTGGAAGGTACCAAAAGGGATGCTTCAGTCATTACCGGTGCTAGAGTGGAAATGGGAAAATATATCCATGGACTTCATTGTGGGAATACCAATGACATCTCGAGGTAATAATGCAATCTGGGTTATTGTTGATTGATGGACTAATTCTGCTCATTTCCTTCATATTTGAGATACTTTGTACTTAGATAAAATTTCTCGGTCTTATGTTAAAATATAATTAGGTTGCATGGATTTCCCCTATCCATTGTATCTGATCATGAACCCATGTTCCCTTCTAACTTTTTTAAAGGCCTTCAGAAGTCATTGGGTACTAAATTAAATTTTAGTACAACATTTCATCTGCAATCAGATGGGCTGTCAGAACGAACAATTTAGGCCTTCAAGGATATGCTATGTGCTTGTTCACTGGATTACAAGGGATGTTGGGACCAATATATTTCTTTGGTGGAATTTTCTTAAAATAACATTTTTCATTCCAGAATACAGATGGCTCTATTTTTTGAATTATATGGAATGTGTTGTTGAACTCTAGAATTTTGGGATGTAGTAGGTGAAAGGAAGCTGATGGGACCAGAATTGGTAGAAGAGACGGTAGAAAATTTTTAGTTGATTCGAAACCACATGAGAACAGATCATAGTAGGCAGAAAAGTTATACAGATAACCAGAGGAATGATCTAACTATTGAGGTAGGTGATCATGTCTTTCTCAATGTTTCTCCATCGAAAAGTGTGATGTGTTTTGGTAAGAAGGAAAAGTTGAGTATAAGGTTCACTAGACCTTATGAAATCCTAGAAAAATTTGGATCAGTTTCCTATAGTGTGGATTTGCCTCCATTTTTATCCTAGGTACACAATGTTTCTCATGTTTCAATGTTGAGAAATAATATACTAGACCCATCTCATGTTTTGAGCTGAGAGGTAGATCAGTTGGAAGAGAATATCTCTTATGATGAACAAACAGTCTTGATTCTTGACTGTAGAGAGAAAATGTTGCGGCATAAAGTAATTCACAAGGTAAAGGATTTATGAAAAAACCATATGGTTTAAGAGGCAACGTGGAAATCTAAAAATTATATGAGGGATAAATACCCCCATTTATTTGATAAGTGAATAAAATTGTGAGGATGAAATTTCCAAAATGGGGGAAAGATGTAACATCCCAGGTAAGTAAAGAAATAATACACTTTCATAATTATTAATATTTGTGAATTAAATATTAATTTTACATTAAAAGGGGTTGACATGCTCGATGGATTACCCAATATGCAGCAACGAGTTTCTTTGAAATCGTGTGTTGCACACTAATTATATAATAATATTTATTTAAATTATAGTTAATACCTAGCCTCTGTACTGCCAGAATGAATATAACTTGCTAAAATATGGTTATACATGTTTATTAAATGTTTTTACATTTATCTAATAAAAGTTAGAGGCTTAAAATGTGAATTAATCTAATTTTATGCATAAATACTCTAATATTATTTAAAAGGTCAATTTTCCACATTTTGATGGAGAACCCTATTTAAATATTATTTGGGTCATTTTTATATGTTCTATTTGACAAAATAAAATTCTTATTTAGAATAGGAACATAAAATTTTACATTGAGTAATTTTTTGGTATTTTTCTGATAAAATTCATTTTTAATGATATTGAAAAATACTGTATTTTAATTCGATACATCCGTTTAATATAATTTATTTATATAGTTAAATTATCTTTTTAATTCGTTTTAATGTGTAATTATATTATTTTTTTACCATTTAATTCAGTTTTGGTCATTGGAATTAATTTCACATCGAAATTTGACATAAACATGTATCAATCTTTTGATAGTTATTGTTTTTCTTAAAAACATGATATTTGTTTTGATAACGGGAATTAATTTTATATTAATTAATGAAACTTCTATTTTTTCAATTTGGGTAAATAGACATTATTTTTTAATTTGGAATATCAAATATATCTCAGGATTAATGTCTGGTAGTTTTCTAAAAAAAATCAATTTTTGATGAATGGTGAAACCACATAGTAGTAGTTAAAAAACTGAATTTTCATTGAAAATAAATTTTACCACCTCTATTAATTGAATTAAAAAAATCCAATATAGATGGTTTATATTATTAAGTAAAATGTGGTTTAATATGATAAAATAATTTTTTGATGAATAGTAACTTTTAACTTTTATTTAACGCGGTTAAAGTTAAATAGGGTACATCAAGGTAAAATGACTTTTATAATATAAAATATTAACTTAACACTTGTCCTAACCTTATTGGTTGAGTCATTTGCGACCATGAGCATCTTTTGGTCGATTTTGGGACCTCATGGGGCAACTTATGAGTGATAATGACACTTTATTTTAATTAACTTAATGTAAAGGCAAAAATGACATAAACAAATATCTTTTAGTAAATCAATTTTTAAATGGGGAAAAATAAGTTTTTTAACTATAAATATTCATTAGAAATATAAATAAATTTCCTAAATCATGGTATTTTTATATAATTTTTAGACATAATATAAATTAAATTATTTATGACACAATAATGATGCAGTATTTACCTCATTAATAAATGATTTAAACAAATAAGAATATAAATATTAAAACAATATCCACAACCAGACCAATTATTATGGGATGATTTTATTTAGACCATTATTCATAACATATTCATATTTAATTAGTTTTGGACCTTTAGAATCTTAATATCATTATATAGTAAAATAATATTTTCACACATTCATAAAGAGCCCCTCCTCCCCCTTATAAAAAGACCTCAATTCATGGTAATTCCTCACACCTCTCAAGCCCCTTGGGTCATGCAACCTTTCCCAAATAATCTCTCAAGATCCCTATCCTAATCCTAGAAGCCTTCACTTATGGATAAGGCAATTTAAGAAGTCCTTTTGCTTCAAACCAAAGAGAGTTACTAAAATTAAAGATAATAGTTCCTCTTAACTTCTTTTTTTTACTTATCCGACCCCTAAACTCTTTTTATTATTTTATTTTATAACAACACCAGTATACTAAATATACAAGTATTTAGTTATGAGATGTATTAGAACTAAACTTACTCACACCACCATCTAATGGGTGAAAAACATACTATTTCTATGGACGGAAAACTAATGCCTCACAAAACATTGATTGTTCGATTATCTCTTACAGCCTCTCTTGGAGGACATTAAGATGGAATTGTATTTATATATGATATATATTATGTTTTTTTATTTATTCTTCTTTATTTTACATTTATATCCAACCTTTATGGTATCCATAATGTGTAAACGCGATAATTTCATTTGAGGAAGTGCAGACTACTGCCCCCTCAAAGTGAAATGTCTCCTTAACGTCATATGTGGGATGTATAAAAGATAGAGTTAATGATATTTTATATGACATTATAATAGAATTATAATATACCTATGCATAATTATGTTTTAATTTAATTAAAGTATGAAATATATATGAAGGTATCGTTCATGCGTACGTTTGGCTTACCGTCTCCAGAAATGGTGCATTTAATATCTTATATCCAAAATGTTATGTAATATTATAAATACATATATATACTAGATATCTATTATTTAAACGATATATAAATAATGAATATCATTTTGGATATAACAGACTATTTACCACGTGGACAACATTTAATTATAAGGTGTTCATTTTTGACTCAAGTACCAAATATCAACAAAACAACCATTATTGCCTTAAATGATTACATAATGTTTATAACATGGTAATAGGTGATATAAAAGGAATAATAAACTTGAAAAGGGTTATTAATCAAGTATAAATTAACATTAGTTTGTTATTCATGAGATTAAAGAACCAACAGGTCAAGTTAGACACGAGGTAAGGGACTTTGTCTCATTCTTCTTTCATTGAGGCATATTTTGTTCTATACATGACTTTCCTTTATATGGTGTATAAACCCCTTTGAATTTTCATTTCATTCAATGATAATAATTTTATACGAATCATTTTCCTAAACAACAAAAATGAATGTTTTTTAATGTAAGAGGTGACAACGACCTTTTTATTCCACCGCAAGTATTATTTGATCTTTTGATTCCTTAACAAGCTGTAGTGTTTTTTTAAAGGAAAATAAATACCATATAATTTTTTCATATTGTTTTATTGAAAATGGTTATTATAATGTATTATTATGTCAATATATTTAAATGATATATTTTTATTGAAATGTGGAAATGTTATATTTCTTTTATGTTTGATTCAAGTGTTATGAATATGTTATGCTTCTTGGTTATTATTTACGTATGCTAGTGGGTCTGTGATAAAACTAGGGTGGGTGAGCCCAAGATATTTCTCCAATTAATTGGGTAATGTGATGGAGGAAAATTTGAATGTTTCTCCTATGAGATATAGGGAACATACTATGATGGGTATTCCAATGTAACTCCCTATGCAGTTGTGATAGCTAAAATGTACGTATGATATGAATGCCATAATTACCTTTCTGATTTGTGATTACAATGTGTTATTCATAAATATTATATTTTCATGAGGTAATTAAAAGATTTTATGTTTTGTATGTATTAATGGTATAATGATTTCTTTCTTATTTTAAAACCCTTAATAATATTTTTATACTCATCCCATGTTTTGAAATGTTTTTCACAGGACTTAAAGATGAATAGGGTCGAGGATTGGATCATGGAAAAGTCTTTCTATCTAAAATATGGAAGTAAACATGAATCTTTTTTTCAAAAGATATAATTTTATGAAAAAAAGGATACTATTTAAAATTTTCTATGTGTAATATTCATGTTGGTATGTAAATGTAATGACATAATTCTCTAAAACTCTAAACCTGAAAAGATACTTAATGTAAATTATGCATTTATTTCAAGAATATGTAATGTTTAAGGCTGGGTACTTATAGAAACCCAGTAATACATAACTTCAAGTAACCTTTGTGTTTATTATATTCCCTTTTTAAGGGATTTTTTATTTATTTATTTATTTTTTCTAGCTTTCTGTAATGTAATTCTAAAAATGTTAAACAATTGAAATCCAATAATAATTTCAAAGAAATAATTAATTATAAGGGAGGTATGAAGTAAAATAAATAGATTTTATATATTATATTCTTAAAAATTAATTTAAATTCAATGATACATTATGTTAAACACAATACATAATTTATATTTCTTCACACACGAGGCCATTATATTATTTTCTAGAATTGAACATCGCATTCCTTTGATAGCATTGGTTACCTAAAAGGTAAGTCTTACTAGAGATAATATATATTATTAATATTATTTTTCAACTTGATAGTTATAAAATATCCATTTTAATGGAGAGAATAAATAATATTTATGAAATTATAAAAATATTGTTCACACATGTTTATAAATTAAATCCATTATTTCTAATTAATTGTAATAAAAAATAAAAACCAATTGGATATAAATGAAATATTTAGAAAAAAACTTTATGGGCATGAAAGAATTTTATCTTAATAAATTAAATTAATTATACATATTGAATTATAAGAATGAAATAATTATTTTATATATTAAAGAAAATATTTTTATATTTATTCAAAATATTTCATAGTAATATGATAAGAAAAAAAATTTAAGCATTAAAAGGTGTATTTTTCAAAAAGGAATTTTGTCGCCTTTTAATTGTATATTTTTATTGAAACTATTTTTTTAAACTATTCTATGTTTATTTTATAATTATGAATTTAAAAATTATATTTTGGTGAATTTTGGGTATTTTTATCACAGGTTTTATTACTTGATGAATAGTGATAAATACTGCATTTTTATTAAAAACATAATTTTCTTATAAATAATAGATAATGTTAATTTAATTTTTTATTGTTTTTAAAGTTAAATTATATAAATTATATATATATATATATATATTAATACAATAGAGGCCATTTTTGTAACACCCCAAGATTTCATAGTGTGTTATTTCTTCAAAATAATTCAATAAATTGCACTACACGCAACACCGAGTTCAATCACACCATGACTTACCAAAAAAAGCCATTCAAAAGAGGTTATGAATAGTATTAACAAAATTTTAAACTTTATATAATCCTTATAATTTTAGAATCCATATTATGAGTTTCTTAGACATAATGCAAGAACAGATTCATTTTCAGTATTGCACTTTTATCAACTTTTAATAGTGAAACATTTTTAAATACAATATTTTAAACTTTTTGACTAAATGAGGACATCAAAAAATTTAAAATGAAACATCCCAAGCTTCCACGGTACGCTTTCCTTTGAATAATATAGTAGCGTGTGTTGTACACAACTTCGAGTTCTAACACACCACAACCAATCAAACTAGCCATTATGAATAGTAATACATACCTTTTAAAATTTTAGAAATTTTATCTCTCAAAATGGACTTCATTTTTGGATTTGGAGTATCGAATTTAGCCTAAGGTTAAATTTTGGTACTTTTCGGATAACTTTCATATTTTGATGAATAGTGAAAATTACTAAATTTTAATTAAAAACAACTTTTTTAATCAAAATAATTAATAGTGATAAATTATGAATTTGAGTGGTTTTAAAGTATATTTAGAATATATTTTTACCATTTAATATAATGTTGGTCATTGGACATAATTTTACAATTAAACCGAACATAAATAAGTGTCAATCTTTTGATAGTTATTATCTCTTGAAAACACGTTTTTTGTTTTGACAGCGGGAATTAATTTTAAATTAATTTCTGCCACTTCTGTGTTTTGAATTTCGAAAAATGGATTCCATATTTGGAATCAGGATGTCCAAATTGTGTAAATAGGTATCTTTTATTTTTAGACATTTGGAATAATTACTGCGGTAAATATTTTATTTACCATGGTTAAGGGTAAATCCGGTAAATAAGGGTTAACAAATAATATTATAATAATACTAAATTACCCTAAAACGTGTCCTAGCCTTATTGGTTGATACATGTTCGACCATATGCATATTTGGGTCGATTTGGGGACCCCATGGTGCCACTTGTAGGTGATAGGGACACATTATTTTAATTAAGTTAAAATGAATACAAAAATGACACAAGCATATATCTTTTAGAAAAACAATTATTACATAGGGTTATATATGTTGGATTTTAGATTATAAATATTCATTATAAAGATAAAACGATTTCCTATATAATGATATTTTATTTATAATTTTTAGACATTAAATAATTTAATTTATTTATTACACAATGATGATGAATTAATTACTATAATAGTGACAAATTAAAATAATTGATATTATAAATACCCAAATAAATATAATATGAAACTTTTAATGAATTAAACTAATTTTATAGGATAATATGATATATTAGGACTTATTTAATTGACTTTTTTTGAAGTAATAAATCTGTTATGAGTTTCAAAAAAATCAACTATTGAATAGTGTCAAAATTGACATAAAAGAGTTTTTAAAACAAATATTATATTATTAATTGATATTAAATTCCTAAAAATCTAAGGTTCGGCCAAGCGACTTATATCATGATAGGTGTATCATTAAAGGACCACTTGGGGGTCGCTTTTATGTATATGGTAAGTTTATTAACCATATAATATAAAAATACAAAGAGACATTGTAAAAGTGAAACTAATTAACTTAGAGTTAATACTTAAAGATAAGGTTAATATAAGTACCTAAACCTGTCTAAATTCTATTGGTTGAGTTTTTTTCGACCCATCCCCACCTTAAACTTTGAATAGTCAACTTTGGAGGCATTTTAAACCGAATATTAATTTATTATAAACTAATATCTCTAGCTTTTCCAAAGGTGCCCCTCACCCCTCTTATAAAAGGGCACTCCTCCTTCTCATTTCTTCACACCTTCAAAGCCTTTTGGATCGTCCAAACTCTGCCCAAATACTCTCCCAACATCCCTCAATACAACCTAGAGGCCTTAGTTTGATCCGAAACCCAACCTAAGGAGCCCTTTTGATCAAATCAAAAGGAAGAACCCGAAGAAGAGGTAATGTTTTCACCACCCCTTTTCAAGTTCCTTTCTTCTTCCACTTCTTCTTTCTTTGTTATTACCATACTAAAATAATAACTCCAGTATCATATATATATATATATACTGTGATGTTATTATAAATATGGTACAACCATATTCAGTATTCTATCCATCCTTTGAATAACATGTCACCATACGTGCGTACGTACGGCTTACCGTCTCCACGCCGTGGTGTAATTGTTATTCAATATATTATTATTTGAATGGGTATAATAATGATGTGTAACTCACTTAAATAATAAATATAACATGATAATTATTCTTTATATATGATATAACATCCAATTATATATTATTTTAATATCAAAATAATGATATTGTCGCTCATGCGTACGTACGGACTACCGTCTCCACGAACGCGATGAGATTCATTCTCCATCGTATCCATTAAAGTATAATTATCATTTGATGATTTAAAAAAATTATGTTTAAGGACATTATATCATTATGGAGATGAATAATATACATCCCATTAATAACGAATATGGCTCACATAACAAAGAATATAAAGTAAAATGAACCCGTTAACACCCGAAATGACGATAATTCTAAGATATTATTAACAAATCAATGCTAAAAGATCATATATGATATCATATTAAAGTAAATGATCCTTTTATAATTCCATAACAATTATTTCACCATTATACAGGAGGTTAACCTACCGTCGACCAAGGAAAAAGTACAAAGTAAGGGATTTTCTTATCTCATTTTCAATTCCGTGAGATTTCCATTGTTCGCCACTAAATTATTGAAAGTGGTGTATTGTGTACTTCCATTTGATATATATTATCATGATTCTCTTTATATTCATGTTATTATATAAATCATTTGGTGGTTATTAACTTTTGGCCATACGACTCAGTTGATTAACGTGGTAAGGGGTTTTCATCTCACTCATTATTCCCGTGAGATTCATTCCATATTGCCACCATCACCTTTTGTGTGGTGTATGTACTGCCCATAATTATATTCTTTGTGTAATACACTCTAATTTATTTGTATTTACATATTCATTGTATGATACCTCTTTTATTGGTTGTATGTTTCATAAGTTACCAAATTGGTAAGGGTTATTTCACAATCTCTTCATTATCCGAGGTTGTTTATATGTAATAATCTACTAGGATCTCTTTATCATCCACATCCATGTTTCTTCAAAATGTATTTCAAAACATTTTTATTATTTACAAGAATATGGTTTAAAGTCATTTATACCCTTGTTTGACTTTTTATAAGAGAAATCTTTCCGTCGCCTTCAAAACAGGGTCCTTTTTATCCTTTTCAACAGAATTAAGTTAAGAATGTTTTTTTAAACTTATACGGCGAGTGCGGTTATTTTCTGCCGTTATAAAATCTTCAAATCATTCCTTACAAGCTTATAAGAATATTTTCAAAGAAAATGTTTTATTTTATATGGATCTTAAATGATTTCAAAATAAAAGGAGATATTTCTTTAAAAAGAATTTTGATTTCATCTATGTCAACATCTTTGATGGATTTTAAGATTATTTGAAGTTGATTTATCATGATACAAAACTTCTATATTGTATTGAAGGTTTTGTGATATGTTTGACTATGGATGTGCTATTTTTATACAATTCATAGTTTATGGTGAAAGTATTGACATTTTGTATGCTAGTTTTAATACGAATGTTTATGTTATGTTTAAACCTTTTCATATGGGAATGCATTGGACTTAATATGTGACGGGTGGAGCCTGCTATTGCTCCTCGATGCATCGGTAGGTCTCCTGAGACAAACTAGTGTCTTGGCACAAGGCCTTGACAAAATCTTATTTTTAGTCTTGGCACGAGGCCTTGGCTATGTGGTTATGATAGTCTGTAATTATGCATCCCATCATTATGAAAGTGGTAATTGATTTTGCATGTGATTATTCGATTAGTAGAATACCCATGTGAATAAGTAAATAGAATTATTTCATTTTATTTATGCCATACTATGTTGAAAGTTCAAGTTTGAAAGGCTTTTGTTTTAGTTATACATTTCCTTAAATGTTTGTTCTTATTTATGAATGTTTCCGCTATATTGTTATCCTTACTGGGCATTTGAGCTCACCCCTTTTCTATGTTTTATTTTTCCCAAGAAGTGAAGAAGTAAATTATGAATGACCTGCAGGGATATTATGTGGGGATATGATTGTGGTTTATGGAGACAATATGTTGTTGTAGTAGTTTTTCATTTTATGATGTAATGTAAGACTTATGAATATATCTATTGTTTCCAAGGCTACTAAACCAATCGGTCTTTCGAGATTTGATCTTTCTTGTGATCATGCCAATGTTATGTAATAATGCACCGACTCTGGGTAACTGGGGTCGGGGCGTTACAGTTGGTATCAGAGGAAGTTTAGTACAAACCTTGGAAGCTAGATTTAGATAAACTCTGATTAGAGCACGTAGACCTAAGATGAACTTTGAGGATTAGTATAGAAGAACTTCCTAGAATTTTGGTATTGTAGAGATTTTGTGAGTTTTCCGAGCAATACATCCCTGTCTGGATATGAGCAGGTAGAGGCGGCTCTGGCACAGATGTACCTAGGGGTAAAACCCGAAAACACCGCTTTGAGCTAGACTCGAACGGGAACTGGTGCACGACAATGGGCCTTGCTGCACTCTTGGTTACGACACTCCCGGGGCATATTCTTAGGATAACTCTTATTTTCTTTAAAAATCAATATAAAGGGGTTATGAGTATATAATTCCTCAAAGAAAACATTTTTATGATTATGGATTATATCCATAAACTATTTAATTTATGTTATGTGTTTTACAAGTTTGGGATTAGGTATTGTTATTCATAAACTAATCTAATGTATTCCATTGTTTAGAAATGGCGCCCAGTAGAAGGAATGAGAACTCTAGCAATGAACATGATACAAAGCGAAAGAAGGATCATATATTTTATGGTCTTAAGCTAGAATTTACAAGAGAAATAGTCTCGCATGTATTATCATCATATGAAGAAATAATATCCTGTGTTGATAAGATAAGTAAAGAGTTTACTGAGTCCTATGGCTTTGTTGGGAAGCAAGATAAGAAAAGGATGGAAGAGAGAAAGATGGATAAAGGGAAGAGGGAAAAGAAGAATTTTATCATATGTGGTAACTGTGGAAAGAAACACCCTGGAACTTGCCGGAAAGGAATGGGAGTTTTTTATAAGTGTGGAGGAAAAGGGCACAAAGTACGTGACTACAAGGGTAAGAAAATGGTTTCAAATGTACAATGCTTCATTTGCAAGGAGTTTGGACACTACGCGAACCTATGTCCCAGTAATCAGACTATTCCGCAAAAGATGCTATTGGATAATAATCAAGTTATGATACTACCACAGATGAAGCGAAATGATTAGAGTTCTTGTGTTGATTATGTCAATTGAGTGTTGTATCAACAATGTACTTGTTATAATAATTATGGAGTATATAAGGATTGTACTGCAGTACTATTTCATTAAGGACTTGAGATTGTGTGGAACAAAGAAAAGTGACTTAATAGCAGGATAAATATTTGGAAAATATATGGTTGAGAGAATTATAAACCATAATATAGTTCTGATACTGAGGTAGTGATTTTGGAATAATACATGATTGTTTTGGATAAATTATATTGGATATTCTTGACTACCTTGGAACTGATTAATGATTTGTATATTCCATCATTGTTGGGGTTTAAAACATTTTTGGATTAATGAAGTATATCCAGCATTCTATATGGAATAAGGGATCATGAATGTAATCAATAAGGAATATGGTAATACATGATGTACGTATTCATATGCTTTTACGGGGTAAAAAGGATCTACATTATGTTTACCTTCCTTATAAATGTTGGACTGTGAGTTTGGACAGAAGTATTTTGGATAGTTCTAGTTTGGATTATTTTGGATTGCCATAAAAAGACAACCCGGAGGTCGGGCGGAAACCCGTCGCGTCCGGCAAGGCTGAGAGACATGAACCCACAACCGAAGGGCGACAAGAATGTATCACCTACCACTGGACCACGAGATGTCCTGCATTAAATAATGTAGTTTTTTTTAAAAGATCTGGTAGATGAATTATAAATTCATTTATTTTGGAATCCTGTACGAATAGTATAAATAGAATTTTTTTTTACATTCTATTATCTTTTAGAGTGAAAGATGAGTTTGTGGTAGAAATTTATTAATGGATAAAACTCTAATTATAAAGTAATTATATCTCCTTATGATCTTAGCCAATATCATAAATAAATTCCTCAACATTAAGAAACGGAACTTAGAACAAAAATGTTTTCCTAGATGGTACCTTAAATCATCACTAGTTTATGGCTTTGGGATTGTTTCCATTTTCATAGCCATGTTCTCTACCACTCTCCATCAGATAATTGATGGTTAGATTTCTCTTCTATATCCATATTTTCCTACATGGAACCCTATTATGTGTTATTTTTGGTAATCTTCATACTTTCCACTATTTATTTTAAATAGAAGCCTCATTAATTCATTTTTCGATGTGCGATATCAACTAAGATATTTTGAAACATCAAAAATGTGTTATCCCAATACCCTATGTTTTGTTGAACCGATGGTATTTCAAATCATCATAGATTGATGAGTTTGTGATTGATGACCTCAATCACTACCTATAAATATTTACGTTTTTCCTCCAATTATATGTCTCTAATTTCCACCAATGTTCTCCTAATCGAGATCATAATTTGGTGGTGACCCTTTCATTTCTCTTTTCCTCATATTAAGACTAAATTTTAGTAACCCAATTTCCGATGTGGGTTTTCCCACAAATATATTTTCTATTTTCAACATTTTATTTTCTAAGAACAATTTCAAATTGCGAGGACGCAATTTATTGATGGAGGGGAGAATGTAACACCCAAATATTTCATAGTGTGTTATTTCTTCAAAATAATTCAATAACTTGCACTACACGCAACACCGAGTTCAATCACACCATGACTTACCAAAAAAAACCATTAAAAAGAGGTTATGAATAGTATTAACTAAATTTTAAACTTTATATAATCCTTATAATTTTAGAATCCATATTATGAGTTTCTTAGATATAATGCAAGAACAGATTCATTTTCAGTATTGCACTTTTATCAACTTTTAATAGTGAAACATTTTTAAATACAATATTTTAAACTTTTTGACTAAATGAGGACATCAAAAAATTTAAAATGAAACATCCCAAGCTTCCACGGTACGCTTTCCTTTGAATAATATAGTAGCGTGTGTTGTACGCAACTTCGAGTTCTAACACACCACAACCAATCAAACTAGCCGTTATGAATAGTAATACCTACCTTTTAAAATTTTAGAAATTTTATCTCTCAAAATGGACATAATTTTTGGATTCGGAGTATCGAATTTAGCCTAAGGTGAAATTTTGGTACTTTTCGGATAACTTTCATATTTTGATGAATAGTGAAAATTACGAAATTTTAATTAAAAACAACTTTTTTAATCAAAATAATTAATAGTGATAAATTATGAATTTGAGTGGTTTTAAAGTATATTTAGAATATATTTTTACCATTTAATATAATTTTGGTCATTGGACATAATTTTACAATTAAACCGAACATAAACAAGTGTCAATCTTTTGATAGTTATTATCTCTTAAAAACACGTTTTTTGTTTTGACAGCGGGAATTAATTTTAAATTAATTTCTGCCACTTCTGTGTTTTCAATTTAGAAAAATGGATTCCATATTTGGAATCAGGATGTCCAAATTGTGTAAATAGGTAACTTTTATTTTTAGACATTTTGAATAATTACTGCGGTAAATATTTTATTTACCATGGTTAAGGGTAAATCCGGTAAATAAGGGTTAAAAAATAATATAATAATAATACTAAATTACCCTAAAACGTGTCCTAACTTTATTGGTTGATACATGTTCGACCATAGGCATCTTTGGGTCGATTTGGGGACCCCATGGTGCCACTTGTAGGTGTTAGGGACACTTTATTTTAATTAAGTTAAAATGAATACAAAAATGACACAAGCATATATCTTTTAGAAAAACAATTATTACATAGGGTTATATATGTTGGATTTTAAATTATAAATATTAATTATAAAGATAAAACGATTTCCTACATAATGATAGTTTATTTATAATTTTTAGACATTAAATAATTTAATTTATTTATGACACAATGATGATGAATTAATTACTATAATAGTGAAAAATTAAAATAATTGATATTATAAATTCCCAAATAAATATAATATGAAACTTTTAATGAATTAACCTAATTTTATAGGATAATATGATATATTAGGACTTATTTAATTGACTTTTTTCGAAGTAATCAATCTGTTATGAGTTTCACAAAAATCAACTATTGAATAGTGTCAAAATTGACATAAAAGAGTTTTTAAAACAAATATTATATTATTAATTGATATTAAATTCCTAAAAATCTAAGGATCGGCCAAGAGACTTATATCATGATAGTTGTATCATTAATGGACCACTTGGGGGTCGCTTGGATGTATATGGTATGTTTATTAACCAAATAATATAAAAATACAAAGAGACATTGTAAAAGTGAAACTAATTAACTTAGAGTTAATACTTAATGATAAGGTTAATATAAGTACCCAAACCTGTTTAAATTCTATTGTTTGAGTTGTTTTCGACCCATCCCCACCTTAAACTTTGAATATTCAACTTTGGAGCCATTGGAAACCGAATATGAATTTATTATAAACTAATATCTCTTGCTTTTCCAAAGGTTCCCCTCACCCCTCTTATAAAAGGGCAATCCTCCTTCTCATTTCTTCACACCTTCAAAGCCTTTTGGTTCGGCCAAACTCTGCCCAAATACTCTCCCAACTTCCATAACTACAACCTAGAGGCCTTAGTTTGATCAGAAAGCCAACCTAAGGAGCCCTTTTGATCAAATCAAAATGAAGAACCCGAAGAAGAGGTAATGTTTTCACCACCCCTTTTCAAGTTCATTTCTTCTTCCACTTCTTCTTTCTTTGTTATTACCATTATAAAATAATAACTCCAGTATCATATATATATATACTGTGATGTTATTATAAATATGGTATAACCATATTCAGTATTCTATCCATCCTTTAAATAACATGTCACCATACGTGCGTACGTACGGCTTACCGTCTCCACGTCGTGGTGTAATTGTTATTGAATATATTATTATTTGGATGGGTATAATAATGATGTGTAACTCACTTAAATAATAAATATAACATGATAATTATTCTTTATATATGATATACCATCCAATTATATATTATTTTAATATCAAAAGAATGATATTGTCGCTCATGCGTACGTACGGACTACCGTCTCCACGAACGCGATGAGATTCATTCTCCAGCGTATCCATTAAAGTATAATTATCATTTGATGATTTAAAAAAATTATGTTTAAGGACTTGATATCATTATGGAGATGAATAATATTCATCCCATTAATAACGAATATGGCTCACATAACAAAGAATATAATGTAAAATGAACCCGTTAACACCCGAAATGACGATATTTCTAAGATATTATTAACAAATCAATGTTAAAAGATCATATATGATATCATATTAAAATAAATGATCCTTTTATAATTCCATAACAATTATTTCACCATTATACAGGAGTTTAACCTACCGTCGACCAAGGAAAATGTACAAAGTAAGGGATTTTCTTATCTCACTTTCAATTCTGTGAGATTTCCATTGTTCGCCACTAAATTATTGAAAGTGGTGTATTGTGTACTGCCATTTGATATATATTATCATGATTATCTTTATATTCATGTTATTATATAAATAATTTGGTGGTTATTAACTTTTGGACATACGACTCAGTTGATTAACGTGGTAAGGGGTTTTCATCTCACTCCTTATTCCCGTGAGATTCATTCCATATTGCCACCATCACCTTTTGTGTGGTGTATGTACTGCCCATAATTATATTCTTTTTGTAATACACTCTAATTTATGTGTATTTACATATTCATTGTATGATACCTCTTTTATGGGTTGTATGTTTCATAAGTTACCAAATTGGTCAGGGTTATTTCACAATCTCTTCATTATCCGAGGTTGTTTATATGTAATAATCTACTGGGATCTCTTTATCATCCACATCCATGTTTCTTCAAAATGTATTTCAAAACATTTTTATTATTTAAAAGAATATGGGTTAAAGTCATTTATACCCTTATTTGACTTTTTATAAGAGGAATCTTTCCATTGTCTTCAAAACAAGGTCCTTTTTAACCTTTTCAACATAATTAAGGTAAGAATGTTTTTTTTAACTTATACGACGAGTGCGGTTATTTTCTGCCGTTATAAAATCTTCAAAGATTTCCTTACAAGCTTATAAGAATATTTTCAAATAAAATGTTTTATTTTATATGGATCTTAAATGATTTCAAAATAAAAGGAGATATTTCTTTAAAAAGAATTTTGATTTCATCTATGTCAACATCCTTTGATGGATTTTAAGATTATTTGAATTTGATTTATTATGATACAAAACTTCTATATTGTATTGAAGGTTTTGTGATATGTTTGAATATGGATGTGCTATTTTTATACCATTCATAGTTTATGGTGAAAGTATTGACATTCCGTATGCTAGTTTTAATACGAATGTTTATGTTATGTTTAAACGTTTTCATATGGGAATGCATTGGACTTAATATGTGACGGGTGGAGCCCGCTATAGCTCCTCGATGCATCGGTAGGTCTCATGAGACAAACTAGTGTCTTGGCACAAGGCCTTGACAAAATCTTATTTGTAGTCTTGGCACGAGGCCTTGGCTATGTGGTTATGATAGTCTGGCATTATGCATTCCATCATTATGAAAGTGGTTATTGATTTTGCATGTGATTATTCGATTAGTAGAATACCCATGTGAATAAGTAAATAGAATTATTTCATTTTATTTATGCCATACTATGTTGAAAGTTCATGTTTGAAAGGCTTTTGTTTTAGTTATACATTGCCTTAAATGTTTGTTCTTATTTATGAATGTTTCCGCTATATTGTTATCCTTACTGGGCATTTGAGCTCACCCCTTTTCTATGTTTTATTTTTCCCAAGAAGTGAAGAAATAAATTATGAATGACCTGTAGGGATATTATGTGGGGATATGAGTGTGGTTTATGGAGACAATATGTTGTTGTAGTAGTTTTTCATTTTATGATGTAATGTAAGACTTATAAATATATCTAGTGTTTCCAAGGCTACTAAACCAATCGGTCTTTCGAGATTTGATCTTTCTTGTGATCATGCCAATGTTATGTAATAGTGAACCGACTCTGGGTAACTGGGGTTGGGGCGTTACAATTTTAATAATTATCATGTTTAAATTGGTTATAAAAACATGTCGAACTTATAATGTTTTTTACTTTAGAGACCCATTATCTCCTCTCCTCTAGATAATTAATTTTAAATTAATTTCTTCCACAAATGTGAATTTAATGTGAATAAATAGATTCAATTTTTCGATTATAATAATATATTACATATTAAACATAGGTTTTTTCCCAGAAAAATTATTTAAAGAAATTAAACTTTATTATAAAGATTTAATTAAAAATTTGTTTACTTTCAGGTTAAACATGAATAATAAGGGGAAAAGGTAACTAGAAACTTGTCCAAAACACATTGGATTGATATATTTTGACCATATAGCGGCTTTTATAGACATTAATTCTTTATTTAAGGCACATGATGTAATGGATACCTCCCAATAGTGTTTACATTTTTCAACACACATGAAACCCACTCCTCCTCCACTATAAAATCGTTTTCACACTCCCCACTTCTTCACACGATTAAAGACATTATTTCATAAATACCCTACCAAAATAAAATAAAACAATTACAACTCAAATCAAAGTAGCCTCACATTCATTAGAAAAAACCATGAATTCCTCTACTACAATCCAAAAAGGGTTATATGATGATGAGGTTTAGTTATTCAATGAGAACTTTTTTTATTTCATTATCCACCCCTTAATTTATTATCATTATTTTAAATTTAACTCATTATAATTAATATAGTGATATTTTTTTATTATAATGGAAATACTAGAAATATCACACACTTCTATCAAATGGGATACATAATAATCATTCGTGTGTAAAAAAGATTACTGCCTCACGAACCGATGTCATTCATTTTTTCATTAACACATCTCATTGATGGTAACAATGAGTGAAATAATGTTTAATATTAAATATATTATATTTGGATTCAATATTCTTCTTTAATTATTTTATAACACATAATTTTCTTCTTTACATTTTTTGGGAATATGATAACATCGTTCGTGGACATATGCAATACCACCTCCTCAAAGAGATATGATTCATTCACACATTACATGAAAGTAATTAAAGATGGGTTTAATAAATATCATTGAATAAAATGACATATATTTGATATTCATGAAAAAATAATCTTCCAGTGAATAAAGTATACCACTTTATTTCTTACCATTTTCACACACTAAAAATGTGATAATGTCGTCTTTGGAAGTGTCGATGACTACCCCTTCAAAGCTTTAAGGTTCTTATTTTTTCATCACCACATCACAGTAATGATATATATTAGTATGTAAAATTAAATAAAATGTTATTAGTGATGTTATATTCATTTTATAATGATAAAATCTATATACCTTTATTCTATAATGATCATTGAAAAATTGGAATGTTACTCATGGGTACGTGTGACCTACCATCTCCTTGATTGTAAAATGTGTTCATTTTTCATAACCATATACAATTATTAGTTTTAAAATAATAATTTATTAATAAATATGATTATCATTTCGTTATTTATTATTCTTTATTTGTTTCAATAATGTCCTCATTGGCATTAGTCGGCCAACCAATGTTAGTTTTGACACAGAAGTTGAATGTTGTCAAAACATCAAACATAAACCTTATTGATTATGTAATTATATATAACCTGTTTATAATTGAAGTAAAATTAATAATTAACATTAATAATTTTCTCAAGAAATTAAATAATTATGTTATGTTTTTTATTCATGAATATAATGAACAGGAGAGACAAATCAGAGTCAATCTTAGGGTTTTTCTCATCTCACTTTTATTTTTTGTGAGATCCATTAATTAATCACCAATAGTTTATTTTTGGTGATTAATATAATTCCAAATTAAATTTCATGTCATGAATTTAAATTATTTCATGATTTTAAATGTTTCAATTGATGTTATTCCTTCATTAATACCATGATTAATAGTCACCGAAGTTGTAAGTGTTGTTCTAATCTCACTTATATTTTTATGATATACATGTCATATTCACCAATAATTCCTTTTTTGAGGGAAATATAATGAACAATAAAATTTTATATCATTATATTATTATATTTTATTGTTTTTATTATTTCACATATCTCTTGATTCTAATTTTACTCAATTTGTGTGAGTTTTTCGCAT
This sequence comes from Viscum album, assembly GCA_963277665.1. Lineage (NCBI taxonomy): Eukaryota > Viridiplantae > Streptophyta > Magnoliopsida > Santalales > Viscaceae > Viscum > Viscum album. Next base: position 1,194,711,115 of record OY728133.1, read on the forward strand.
CTCACTTGTATTCAGTGAGATACATGCCACATTTAGAACTTATTTTTATTTCCTGGTTATATTCATCCAATTAATGTATTGAATTATTATTTTACTTGAATTTATGAGGATTTAATTATCCTCTATATTTATTTATTTCATGGGGTTTATGGTTTCAATATTACCATAGTGATAATGGTTTTGTTTTCAGAATATTTATTTCTTATGACGTTTGTTATGTTATAAACCTATCTAATTTTATAAGTTTTATATACCTCTTCTTTGACATCATAAATATTGATTTTACCTATTTTAATGATATTAAATAATTCATTAAATAATATTATTTCTTTATGATTCTAATTCAAATCTACTAAAGTGGTAAGAGTCTTTTTTTATAATCTCATATTTTATCGGGATTGTATATGATTAAGTCGCCATTATTTAAAAATTATAATTATAATAAATTATCTTATTCTATGTATGTTCATGATTTTTTCTTTTAATTATTTCATATTTCCAATATTTGGTACTTAGAATAATTTATAAACTATTTTTACGTAAATACAACTTAATTTCTATCTTCATTTGAAAATATTCTTTCTTACAAAACCATGTGTTTTGAAAAAAAAAGAAAACAATTTAATTACATTTATTGTTATCTATATTCTTTAATGTCAAAAAACTGTGTGATTTTTTATATTAAATTGAGGATATTTCATATTCGTACCAGAAAAATTCTTTATATATATTGAATATTTTTTATTGATAGATATTCTGACAAAACGTTTTTCCATCCCATGGGTTAATCATGTTTCAATTAAATTATATAGGGAACAATTTTCTTTTCATTCTGACAACCATGATTCAAATAGATTATTATGGAATCATTTTCTCATCCTAGGGATAATCGTTTTTTAAATAGATTGACATGATATCAATTTATTGTCCTTGGGTTAACCATGTTATAAAAGGAATCCTAATTTTTTCTATGAATTTTATTCTTATTGTGGTTATTATAAATATTACATGATGGGGATAATTATATTGAACTAGGTGAGCTCATTGCATCTTATATGATGTTGTGGCCTAGATAGTTATGGTTACGCCCATTACAACTTATACAATGGGGAAACCTGAATTATGTTGAGAGATCCCTTTATAGCTCTCCAATGAATTGGGTAAAGATTATATTGAAATTATTCTCTATGGTTATTCCAATTAAAATGGTTTTGATATGGTTTTAAGAATTTGAGTCTCTAATATACAAGAAATTGACTTGATTTCTTATTAGGGGATTATTATCTTTCAATTTATTAATATTGATGTGGCATAGATCATGAATGTTGGTCTGATGAATTATTCAATTTTTAAAGTGTTATTTTATATTTTCATGATTGAAGATTATGGTATGGATTATTATGAATATTCTTATTTCATACTCACAAACATTGATTCTTTCATAATAACATTTTTCACTCTTACTCTCAATTATGGAATTATATTGTTAATGCTTATAATTACCCTTACTGAGCATCAGAGACCACCCTTATTATATTTCATTTTTTCTTTATGTTATAATATATGATATTGAATGAGTTATGTAGATAAGGGATTTAATATTGATTATGATGATGTATTAACATGTAAAATAAAATATATTTTTTTTGGAAAAAGCATTAAATTTCATGTTAAATTTTTATGTATGATTTTATCTTAATTTTCAAAAACTATAAACCTAAAAGGACCTCAATAATTTTTGTGATCCAATATATCTATTTGATGTTATATTGTTTATATAAAAAAATTGATTCACTATTATTAGACTCAAATCTGAAAAAAATAATGATATAGATTTTAGAAATGGATCACAAAGTGATGGTTATTGGATGTTATAGAAACAGGATGATATATTTTCATAAATACCTAGAAAATATGACAAAAAATTAAAATAACATTAGTTAGTTCATCAATATGTGACTTCCATGAGATTTCATTTCTATTAATATTACATCTTTCAATGACACCAAATCATTCACATTTAAATATTTCACAACTATCACATTGAAACCTTGTAGATATTAAAAAAAATTCATTTCTACTCTATATTAACATGTGAATAGAAAGCATAATATTTGTTCTCTTTTCCATTTGTAGTGGGTTATAAATCCAAATGAATTATTATTGTTTTGAATTCAAATATTACATAAAATAAATTTTTTTCATTTATTTTATGTCTAATAATGTTCTGATCAAACCATCATAAATGTTTTCCTCATCATGTATATCATCAATCATAGGTTTTAACTCCATTAATAACTAATCGGGTAGATCAAATAATATTGTATATTTCCTATATTCCATTTTTTAATGAAATAAATTTTTTGTATTTAAAACTTTTGCATCGATGTTTTTCACATTTTTATAACATTATTGATTTGAAAATGTTTGTAGGGGAATCATGCTGTCGTAAACTCCCAAATAAATTTTTAATAAGGGTGATAAAGTCACAGCTATCATCAAATACACGTGTACATTGTCTTTATCCCATTCAAAAATTGATGATATAAAGTCATTTCTTATCCAATAGGATAATATTTATATACTTTAATTCATTACCATCAGGTTTTTATATACACACGAATGTCATTTATGGTTAACATTACAATAAAAAATTAAATAAAATACTTTTTATTGAGTACATAAAAAACATTATCAATTATCTCCTACTAAAATTTAAAATCATCAAGAAATTGTGATAGATAAACATAAATATCATTTATAGGTCGTTTTACCCAAGAAATCAAATATATTATCATAATAATTTTTTCATCTTCATTCATATCTTGGGGATATGATGAAAAATATTTATTTTACATACGGTGTTAGCTAATGGGGATTTGATATGGATCCATTCTATCTGTTCATATTCTAATTATAGTCCTTATACCATCATTTCCAAAATTATAAAATTATTGATCAAATGTATTCCTTTGTGGTGAATATGCTAAAATAATTCGGTTTCTACCATTATTCTCTAATATAAAGGTTTTCATAACCAATTTGTATCATTTTAATCATAAAAAAATAAAATGGAGAATTATTATTAGATTATATATTTTATGATCAAGAGTATTAGTTCATATCCATGAGAATGAATCATGGTTATATCTCCCAATGATAACATATCATGATGTCCCAGATAATGGGAATTTTGATAAACAATTATATTTCTTCTTATACAACACAACGCCATTTTGGAAACTATATTTTTTCTTACAAACCAATCCCATTTGACATAATATTTATTTCTATAATAATTCAAAATCAATGACCCAGAACCAGATGCCACGTAACGGGTGCCTCGAGCCTGGTGGGATTCATGGTCTCAAGCGCATCTCCCCAAATTCTAGAGGCTAATAACTAGCAGTAAGGGACTATGGTGTGTCTGTGGGGATACTATGTCCTCATTAGCAGAGTGTAGAATGATGGAAGGATATAAACAGTTGTAAAAATCATATGTAATATAAATAAACCATTGATTAAATCTGATGCAATGGATAAATGAGAATAATAATAACTATATCAACTTGAATATTTATTATGTAATGTAATGTCACTAGAAAATTGGTAAACATGGATAAAAGACAATAGGCATAACATGTTCCACAGCGTAAATGGAAACAAAGGATTCTCCAAGAATCCTAAAATTCAACTCAGTCCTCTGCTATCAAGCTCTGTCCTAATCATTAATCAATCAAGTTTTTGAAGCTGTATAGTTCCCTTTATCAACACCTACAACCATGTAATCTACATTGGGTAGAAAATAGCACCCAGAGAGGGTGTGAGATAAATCTCAGTGGGCCACCACCAATAGTTTCTATAACATCTATCCCATGTAATGGAATTTAGCAGGCTGTCGACATGTATATATAATGTAAAGAAAACTGTACAATATAACTAAATACCCAAGTAGTTTCTTCACCCCTCAACTGGTGTCTGAACATGTAACCAATTAATTTTATTTTCAGTTACCATTTATTGATAATAGGTCACGTGAGGCATGGCCAGCACTTACATCACCTCGTAGTAGTACAAGTAGTGAAGGTTCCATGACATAACAAGGAAACATGAAAATAATATCTAGTGAGGGAGTTCTCGAGTAACAACCAAGGTAACATAGATCTCACGAAATGCTAATTTGGTAGTATCTAAATCTAGGTAATGGGTAGGTGTGTAATCTAAGGATAATAATCTAAGTCATTCGACAATAAGGTGCCTACTAAGTCCAGGGTGATTGACCAAGGTAAAACGAGGATAAGAAAAGTCAGTGCCCTATGGTCTTTCATCATAAAACCTATTGTTTAATACTATATCCAAGGTGTGTATTTGAGGTATCCTGTAATGATATAAATTACCCTACAGTAGTATACCGATCATTCAAGGAATATACAAGAACTGGAGTCTAGGTGGGTATCAATATAAATAAATAGCATCCTTGAATCGATGTGGGGATCCCAAGACCCTAGGTACTCTCCACATAGAATCCATGGAAATGTTGAGTCGATTCATTATTTTTTGATATTTTAATCATGTATTCATTCATTATGTTCAAGGTTTGTCTTCTATTAGTGTAGATAGTCCAAGTAGAGTTGAAACCATTTAATCATGTCGTAAATAACCATTTTATAATATTCAATTATATAGGTTCACTCCAAAACCTTCCATTAATATGGAAAGGGGTGCTACAAACATGTAACCATTTTTCAACCTCATTTAATAAGGCCATGTTATATACTTGGTATATTTTCAATTAAAAATTTCCCATTTAATAATCAATTTTAAACACTTACCTTAGTTGATTCAAGTAGTGAGAATACATGGTACATTACATTATGCAATTATAATCAATAACAAGTAATATATTATATGAAGACTCACCTTTAGATATTTCTTGCATGGGCACACCTAAATTGTGGTTCAAACATTCCAAAACACTAAAACCCAATTATGGAATAGCATTTTACATGAGGAGGATTGAGTTGTGGGTGTAGACACTAACAACTAATCACATATTTGAAAATAGAATAACCATATAATTCTAATAAGAATAATCAAGACATGTAAATTTGATAAACAAGCTTTAAGGAAATTGGGGGGCCCCACAAGAATTCTCCAAAATCAAGAATGTTATGGATGAGTTATATACTACCCAGCTAGGGTTTTGTGACTCTCCTCCTCTCGTACTTAACCTTGATTTGAATTGGATAAGATTAGATTTAAGAAAATGTGAAAAATACTCACATGATGATATATAGGTCGAGATCATGAATGAAGAAGAATGACTAAAGAGGCCCTGAGTAATTACTGTTGTGCATCCAAAATGATGAACAGAAGCTCGATAGGATGTCAGAAGAGGGAGATCTCTTGATCCCTAGATTTTCCGTCAAAAAGCTCTAAAATGAGAGGAAAATATCTTAATCCCACTATTTCTTAGATCATGGGTGAATAGGGGATTAAATAGATAATTTAGGGAAAAACTATAAATTTACGGAGATTTTTACCTTGTGCATGGTTTGGCTGCATGGCTTTTCAAACCATACGAAAATCTTGGAAGATCGTTCTACCCAAAAATTCATCATCCACATGTTTTGATCAAACCTTTCACAAGCCATGCACAAGTACCTAGGGAAAAATGGGTGTTTGCACATTTAGGCACCATGGACATTCACCAACGGTTCAAGGTGGCTCTATCCAAAAAAAACACAATCCTAAAGGTTTTCCAAACTCTATGGAATTCCTTCACATTTTACTCTAAACTGTTCACCAATGTAGTTTTCTATTAAAAGATGGGTCCCTAGAAATGAACAACATACAGATATCCTCATAACCTTTACTAACTAATTATGAATCCATATTAGGTCAAAAGTAAAGATTTATATTGAAAAATAAAGGATCCATACCTGAGTGAAAACAGAGTTCTTATATTCTTTCCCACTTAATAGAATTCACCCCCTCGAGTTCTCCTTACTAGGGGAAGGAAAAAATGTATGAGAACAACTATGGACATTGGGTATGCATGTCGGCTTACCTCTCCCATGTCTAACCATGTACTCGGTTGTTCTACTGTAGCACCTATACGAGAGAGACATAAATTCCATAGAGCACCTTTTTACTTCACTTAATAACGCATAAGGGATATTCCACAATGGTAGTATCCTCATCTAACTCAACTTCCTTGGGATAAAATGTATGAGACATCTCAGCATTATATTGGTGAGGCAATGAGTTTTTATATACATCTTGAAAGGAACGATATCTTTAAGGTAGTAGTAACCGATAGCCGATCATCCCGACTCCCTCTAGGATCTCAAATGGACTGATGTAACAAAACAACACCTTTTTCTACTTACTTAACAATCTATTCCATATCCTGGGTGATACGAGAAGAAAAACACAATCTGTAACATCAAACTCAAGATTTGATCGATGACGATCTGCACAATATTTCTTTCCTGACTAAGCATTAGTCATACACTTCCTGATTATCTAAACTTGTTCTGAAGTCTCTTGAATGAGATGATTGGGCTTCCTTGCCTACATCTAGACACTAAAAGGGTTAATGGAATGGACTACCATATTAGGCCTCAAAAAGAGACATCTGAATCATCACAAGAAAACAGTTTTTATAAGCGAAATTGACATAAGGGAAATGATTCTCCCAAGAACCACCAAAATCAAGGAAAAATTCTCAGAGAATATCCTCTAGAAACATTATTGTTCATTATAATTATCCATTTTTATGAGCGTGAAAATTTGTCCTTAGAATCAACTGAGTCCCTATAGCTTTCGGTAAACCCTTCCAGAATCGTGATGTGAAATGAGCACCCAATATCAAAAAGATAACATGTGAAACCCATGTAGTCATATGATCTCATGGACATAAAATCTTCCCAAATCATCAACTGTGAAAGTATCATGTATATGAATGAAGTGGGATTATTTCATTAGTCGATCGTTGACTAACCGAATACCATTTATACCCCTTAATGACCTAGGTAATCCAACTACAAAATCCATAGCAACATCTTCACATTTTCATTCATGGACTGAAAGCATATGTAACAAGACTGCAGGTCTATGGTGTTCTGTCTTCACCTGATGACAGGTGGAACACCTAGTGATGAATATTTAAATAAATCATTTCATTATAGGCCACCAATACTGGCTTCACATATCTCGATACAGCTTCGAGATTCCTGGATGAACTAAATTCTGAGAAGCATTAGAATCTTTCATCAACTCCTATCTCATATCTACAAGATCCCAGATACATCCACATAGATGTGGGACATCATCCTTATCCACGGACCAATCCAGATGTGGTTTATCAGTGGATATACTCTCACGGAGAACCAAACCTTCATGATTTGAAAACATCATACTCATCACCTTCTCAAGGAGGGAAGAGGTAACTGTCAAGGCAGAGAGGTAAAAAAAGAAGGTAATATTTCATAATTATTTAGAAAATGATTAATATATTATTTTCTCAAAATTTAATGATTATAATCATTCTATTAAATTCAACAATATTTTTATCTTTCTTTATATATATGTTTTGGTTTTCATAGTGTCTATAATAACATTTTTTCTTTTTTCTAAATAACTTATTTTTGGAATACAATTTAATCAAACAAGATTGTTATGATGGTTCCCTTATTTTAATATTAATTGGGATGTGACATTGTATAAGTGCATGTATGTGAACCTAATCATGAGTGTGTATTTTAGTGTATGGATACCTAGTGAGATTTATCACACTAGCGTGGATAGTGTCTTGAGTAGGATATGCATGATATATGCATATGTAAAGATGAAAAACCTATAGTGAGTGTACTTGAATGTGATTGCCTTATTTTATATGATATAGAATATGATTTTCTCTATTAATTGTGACATATACATTGAAATATAATTGTAATGATGGGAGAGACTAGTCTCAATAATATGGGTGTCATGATATTACCTAGAAGGTGTTATAATTGAGTATCCCCCAGAATTAATATTATTATTGATTGATATGTGATGTATAAGGGTATCTAGATACAGAATTATTAGGATAAAATTGTGAGTTCGATTAGATATTAGAATTATTTTTATAATGTTTGGTCTGATATTGATGCATTGGAGGTGTTATCGAGTATGTGGTATGCACAGAAAATATCGTTAAATTTTGTGTGTTTTAAAATATCAGTTGTTTTGGTGTTATGATATTTCAAAAGTGAATAAAAAAATTTATTAGATGGTTAATTATATGTGTGATACTATAACTGATGAGATACAACATTATATTTCATGATAGAGAAAAGCTGTGAAGTTTCAATGGTGTATATTTCAATTTGGGCATGTTTTGTTTTGGTAAAGGGGTTACTCAAGGAAATAGTCATGTGCAGTTTGATTAATGGTACCCAATCATTATGAAATGAATTTTGGGTGACTTAGGGTATATGGAGGCATAATGGTGGATTTTATATGTGGGTCATGTGATTGAATATATATCTTAATGATCACATCATGAGAGGGATGTGTTATATACTTCATGGAAAGTGAAATGTGGTGACATGATCCCTGAGCATTTTTAAGTATCGACCTAATTAGAAGATCAATGTGATTAATAAAAAATAGTATAGTACCATAACTATATATTGATGGAAATAGATATAGGTATGAAATTTTTTAGTGACTAGGTGGGGTCCGTAGTGGAATAAAATGTAATAGTCATGTGACAGTGAGAAAACATTGAGGACCATAAGCTAGATTGAGTGTGACTGGTGGTATGATGGAGTATTATGGGTGGTGTTGGAAATCAATTAAAAAGAGAAACATTGATTCCTAAAAATCAGAATATGAAAATAATCAAATTATGAAATACCATAATATGGGTATTATTTTCCCTATAATTAAATGGAAGAATATGTTGTCCTTGATCACACATATCACCTGAACCTCCAAGAGACTTGTGATTGCATGACCAGCTGATGGTCATAAATATGACCATGTCAAGTTAATAGCCAATATAATTTCCTATTAATCCCCATTAAAAAAACATCCTTATTATTATGAATTCATACTATACACTCTTTGATAATATAGATACTTTTAGACAACCACAGCCCATCTCAGGGAAATTGTATGGCAGCTTGAACCTAACAAGCATTCCAAATATATTTGGATCATAAGAGGAAAATATTTGAATGCAAGGGCCTATTATGGTTATAAAAATTACATGATGTGCCCTAAAAGTTTACAAGACACCACTAAAGATCCCTCAAACATATCACACATTCCATGTGAAAGGCTTTGAACATGTCTATGTAGTCTCATGCACCCCTTATGGCTCTAAAAATACAAACGGTTTTTCCATGAGGTAATTGCATTACACCAAAATAACATTATTGTTAAAACAGAACATCACCAATGTGGAATGTTGTTTTATATTAAAAACATGTTGAAGATCACAATATCCAAAATTATTTTTCACATAAAATAAGGAAATAAAAGAGAAAAAGGTAAAATCTTCTTGTAGTTGTAAACTTTATGTGACTTCCTCATACGGAGCAGTGGGGTCTCAAAATAACCCTTGAAAATATTTTTTGATCTCAAAATGATCCCCCAAAAATATATCCTTACCTCATGGATTATCCCAGACAAGGCATCAATGATCCCCAAAAATCCTCTCACTATGAATCATAATCTTGCGAAAGTCCATAGACATGTCAGTCTTAAAGTAAGGATATCCCCTGAAATGTCTACCTATTTTGGAAAGGCTCATTTTATTAGACATAATAAAATATATGGGGAGTTTATGGGATGATCTATTGGTTTCTAAAAATCAATGGACATCCCCCTAGAATTTCCTATAGATAAACATAATGAAAATTCATGAAATCAAATCCCTCCATCGACTCTAGATAGAATTTTGATGATATGCAGGACCCAAATCAATGAAAAATATTTATGGAACAGGAGAAAAATCCCAAAATCCTACATTTAAAATAGATGTATTTTTTTCTTCAGACATCATAATAGTGCACCTAGTAATCAAAGATGATATCTTTGGGGGGTTTATCCCACAAATGGAATTCTTTCCCATCATGTAATATCTAAAAGATGACCAGAATGATCTTGCCACATGCCTATTAACTTCTCTTGATCACTAAAATATCAAGATATGGACTTTTTGGGTCACATAAGGAACCTCCCACATACCTTCTAGATCATGTGAGATATAAATCAATCTAATACTGAAATCTAAGTATTATACAATAAAAGTCTCAAACCAAGAATAAATAGATGAGAGGCTTATGAAAATAACATTTATGTTGATCCTAACATGCTTTTCATGGACCATCTTGGATTGGAGGATGAACTAGGACATGATTTATAGATCATGGGATTCACATTTGGTATACCATTTGGATCATGTTAATCCCCATTGATGTGTTAGATTATTTTTATGATTCCCTAAGAGCATACTGCCCATGTCTTGTGAAATTATATAGGCTCTTCATCCAGACCAAAGAGTGACATTTATAAATGTTTCCAAAATATTTTGGTGGCACTATTGTATGTCATATATATCTCATGTTGTCATGATGACATGTCAATAATCTCTTACGATGTCCTCCTGATATGCCTTCCAGGTCTGGTGAAGCTTTTTGGGTATGTCTGCTCGATCTTGGGACGCCCCTAAGACATGTAATATATCTGTCATAGTGACACCCATAAAATTCATCCATGACATGGGACACCCTTTATACATGACACACTTAGCCTCACAAATTCTTTCCAGTGTGTTATCCAATGTTCATGATGAAACTAGGGAGATTCACCTAGATCATGTGACCCCCTCTACGAATTCCATATGAGATCAGACAATGGATTTAGGGATCATCTATCCAGGTCATGCTATGCCCTCTGAACAAGTCATCATTCGTTATGCAACAACCTCAATACATGCCAACTAGATTAAGATAAATCCTTTCAAATATTGAAATGGGTAATAAAATTTTCTTTAGACATTTTGGGAATACATCCCCCAACATGTCAACAAGATAATAAAGGAATGTCAGGTAAATAGTAAATGCATGATAGGAGGACAAGAAGTCCATGAAGAGAGGGAATCCCTGGACATCATAACATATACTAGAATCCATAAAGTGAAACATAAGTGTGTAAGACTAGATTAATGAAAAAATATGATATGTCCCATATATAGGGGAGACCATAATGTGTAATCTCGGATTAGTGGCATAATATGTTGTGTACCACATATAAGGGATGCCTATGTGGGTAATCCCAACTTAGTGGCATAATTTTATATGTATTGCATATAATGGAAGCATTGGTGTGTAATCCATAACTTATAGAACTATGAGGACCCAGATTCCTATCCTAACCAGGATATGTAGGATTCCTTGATAAGGCCTGAGACGAAACTCAATTGGGAATCCACCTTGGTGTAAGTACATCCATGTATCTAAAATTCCATCCATCATGACTCAATATATCTTATGGGATGATCATCTTTACTTATCCCCCAACAGATCTAGAAATCATCTAATTACAAAAAATCCGACTCATTTCATAAACAGGATAGATAGAAAACCTTATTAATGTCCTTTGACTAAACACAAAGGTAAATCCAATTCAATGTATGTTTTTTCATGTCTCTTATATTCCAACAATCAGGACCCAATTTCTCCTATTGTATTTTTATCTTAGATTATCCAGAAAAATATTGAAAAAATAATGAACTACAATGAATTTATTATTTCTATAACTAGGAAATATAGGAGACCTTCCTAAGTCCTGGCCTCCTTATAAAAAAAACTGTATGGATTTCCCAGCATAGAAGTCCCACATCTACAAGAAATAGGACTTATTATTATTCATACCTTGTTTCTTACACCAATTATAGCTCATTAGGACTTAGGTTATCATGATGATAATATCATTCATGTCACAAGAATCTATCAATATAAGGGAAATGTTAATGTGTAGGCCCCAATCAACAGTATAATATGATATTTCAAACATATAAGGTTAACCTCATTGTGTAAGCCTCAATCAGTGACATAATATGATATGTCTGGTATATAAGGGCATACAACATGTGTAATTATTATATCATTGAACCATGATGACACTAATCCCTTCCATTAATAAGATACATTAGAAACCATCCAAATTCCTAAGTTGTACATTAACAATTTAATGGGTTGTACTAGTAAATAATATCTGATTCCATTTCTAATGAGGGTGACTAGTTTCTATCCCTTGTTTCTCACACCAATAATATCTCATTTGGTCTTAGGGTGTTTCAATGGTCACATTATGGGAATCATGAATCTCCACCACCTAGAGAAACCTCATTGTGTAATACCCAATCAGTGGAGTGATATAATTATCCCACATACTAGGATATTTACCAAGGGGAATGTCTCAATGCAATGAATTTACTGTGGTAAAAATTATTTATTCTATAATCATAATACTTAGGATACATCCTTGAGGATAGATAACATATACCATGTTCCCAGGTGTCTACATATATTTTATTTTTGTACGATGTTAAACAACACTAGTTTAATGAACAAAATGGGCTTTGATTCCTATTATAAAATAGAATTCACCAGATGCATAATTATGCCTCAATCCCAATCATGAGATATTATTCATATCTTTATATAAGGAAAATATATGGAGTTCCTAGATATACAGATTAAACATATAAGCAGCTAGCCACCGAAGGGTAATCGATGAGTAACCTCAGATTCATTTATATGGATTCCCTAATGAAATTACCTTATTTATCATATAAAAGGGTTTTGACTATGGTAATTTAGATAGGCTAATTGGTTATGTATCTAGATTATAAAGATATTTTTTAGAAAATCATAAAAATATAATAGACTCCCAAAGTAGGTAATACCCCCCCCCAAAGGGTGTGATGAGACCGACCTCTCATCCAATCAACCAATGTGAGTTCATAAGTGTCATTGGGTATGAAACTCTAATAGACTGACTGACTTTAGAAATAAAATTTGTACCCAGTAATGGGTGTAGGAACCATTGGGAGATTATATATAACATTAAAACAATTTATCCTCACACTAATGATTTTGTAGAACATTGAACCCCCCAAAATCATACCACTAGAAATTATTTGCACACATTATTCCATGAAAAAAAAATATAATCCCAACATGAATTTATAAAATAATAGAATGATCGGTTACTCATTATTCATGCCAATTATGTTTTTATAATGCGTGAAAAAACAATGAGCCCGACATAAAACCATCAAATATCAGGATAGTTGGATTTCAATGGTTCGGTCATTAAAATTATACATTGAAGAATAAGATAATTCCATGAACATGAAAAATAGTATAAATCAACTGAGAAGAATAATTTTATGAAATATTATCTGAGTCAAAAAATCTAGGAAGGATTTTTTTGGTCCATGTAGTAAAATCTAATACAGGGCCCACTACTCTATATTGTGTTCATCTACCTCCAACAATGATCCAGGAAAGAAATATTTACAGGATAATATGGTATTGTTGGTGCCTTCAAATGAAACCAATTTGTTTGTGGGATAGATGAGTACTTTCCACCATTGTGAATAATAATCCCCTAAAAACTAAATCATTAATGGGAAAGGCCATAATTCCAAAAGATACAAACAAAAACCAGTAATTTTTATGGTCAGATATTGATTTCCAGCCCATGACAAGTTCTCCCAATAGACAATATAATGTGTAGATTGTGGTTCCCTCCTTGGCCTCCCATAAAAGAATCCATATAGCCCACTATGAATGACCTGTCATCTATATGTCTAGTACCTCCATTATTCTATAAAATTCTACTGAGGGGAATCAAAAAAGTGTACATGGGACAAGATAGAGATGAAAAAATGGATATTAGGTGATGAATTGGGAGAGAACCATCGATTCCTTGATAGTGAAGCCACCAAATAGAATTAATGATGAAATAAAAAACATGCATCCATACGAAAACATAAAACCCCTTCATAGAAACCATTCTCTAGGTAATAAACGGATGTCCCCTATAAAATCCAACACTCTACAGAGAAAAATGTTATGTGGGAGATGCCCTACACTACATAGAAAAATGCAATGTTGGAGGATGTTAATCCTGAATAGAAAAACATAGTACGGGTGGAACAAATCCCTGAATTACAACATGTTGTGTGGGAAAAACCAAGTTATCCATGGAATAATTCTAGGTGGACATCCCCCTTACCTACATAGACTAATTATATGTATTTTAAACCATATCCTTCACCAGAACTGTCTATGTGGAATGGGGCACCCTAGAGTGTTCAACTATCTACCTCCAATAACATTCCTCTATAATACCATTATAATTCACTTTAGTCCCTCCAAAACCAATCTAATTACACATGTAGATGGAGTGTTTCAATGAAACATGACACGTATGATCATATCATTGGGTATAGTAGCATTTCATCTCATATCAACATACATATGGTATGAGGAGTCATGTTGGTAGCCTCCACGACAAGGTGGACCCTCCTAATGTCTTCAAGTATATATTCCCATGCTAATGAGGGTTCCTACCATAGATGTTCTCACATAAACCTCCCCTTTTTAGGGATTGAGGGGAACCACTAGACTTCACATTGAATGAGGGTTGGTGAAGGTAACTCTACGTTTCCCCATGGAACAGTATGGAATCCCTCATTGAGTAATACCCTAGTCATTCTTACGATAAGCATCACTCTTGATCTTCATCGCCTCAACAAGGTACCAAAAAATAGTGACAACAAGGGTGTTTAAGTGCATATTCTCTCCCCCTTTGAGCCTATATTTAATCCACTAGTAAAAAAATGGGTCATGTGATCTTAAGATTCATTTCGTGATCTTTCTTCTCACACAATGAATGAATCATGTGGGATTAGATGTTAGTGGTAATCAGGACTTCTAGATGATCGCATACCTCCTCGGGGCCTCATACTCAGTATAAGACCCAATCCTATCACCTCAAATGGTAATCTTATACGGTTTAGTCCCAAACTTAGAAAACAACATGATATATGATTCCCAACTAATTTTGATACATAAGAATCCCTCATGAGGTCTAAAACCAACACCAAAATTCACCTTAACATTTGTTAAGAAATATTTCTAATAGGGTCATGTCCACTTGGGAGATCACATATCTTATGGGTCCCCCATGCCTCCTCAACATAATTCCCACACAAAACATTTAATGAACACCTTTCACATATATTTCATTACTACATGACATTAAACAATTTGGTTTGGTTATTGTGGCACAACCTTAAAAGGTGTTGTGTCCTACTATGTGTCACTAAACTACATTGGTTTTGATTCCTTTCATAAGGATATGTAAGAATCCCATATTTTTTATTCAAGCATAACATCAAAAGAATCATCTCCCAAGATGATGATAAACTATAGTGATCCCTAACTTATGGATTAATAACCACATCCTTTTCATAAATTGCCAATGAATCATTAATCCTTGTATGAAAGGGGTATCATTGATGTGGAAACATTAATACATAAAGATCCCTATATTAATGGAGAACCTCATATATATATATATATATAATTCTTAAATAATTTATATTCATAAATGATCATTAATTCAATGGGTTCCATGTAATACAAACATTGGAAGGAATAACGAATTTTTGAACAAATATTAAATATTTAAAATATTCCTATAATAGGAAATACACCCCCCAAGAGTGGGATGAGAATGAATTCTCATCATCTTGACCAATATGAGTTTTTAAGTGTCATTTTCTATGTTCCCCTAATAAAATCCTTCCATTGGAAATTAAGTCTGTGAGTCATCATGGATATGAGAGTTGGTGGGTGTTTATATCACTATGAACTAAACTCATTGGAAACTATCCATAAATGTTGTAAGCACAATTATAATTGGATTATATCATTCTATTGACTTGGGAGAACACCATGATGATATTTATTTAGAATAAATGGAGAAAACAAAGTGAATACTTTACCATGTTGGTAGAGTTACCCCGCATCTCACCCCATTCATTTCAAATAGTGTCTTGATGATTCTCATGGAAATGTGAATTAACCACTGCATAGGCTGGGTCCTCAACCAAAACAATGATGCTATATCCATCAATACATCTTAGAAACTGTATTTCAAAATAATAAGTTTGAGAGTACCACTTGAATTGTACTCTCGCATTCCTAGAGGTAGCCTAATAGAGATTTCAGTCCATGAATCCCTTCCAACCATCATCATAGTTATAGTTATTGGTCAATAACTTGAAGGCCCCAATAGATGACTCAAACTGTTTTAGCTGAATTCCCCCAAAATGAGATAACATGTTCCTCCTTACCTCAGGGAGGATAATTAAGTGGTTATCAAAAAAAGTATCCCAATGGGACACAGTTCCTAATTGAGAGACCTTGTCAATAATTATCACTATAATCATCATACAACTAATTATATTCACCATGAAGATGATATTTCCTTGAAAACTTTAGACAAATTTATATAGACCTAACTGCCCAGGATGACTCTCAGAGACAAATTTTGAAACAATAAGAAATAGGTCATCATCCTTGTTCCTAATGAAGAATCCTTCCATGTAAATAGAGTTGAAACCAATATGTATATGTATATATTTTCTCAGTAGTATCATGAATTTTGGTCAAATATTGTATAAATTTGTGAGCATATGAAAATTCCGACTTGTTCACATCAATAATACCATGAAAATACTATGATAACCCATAAAAGAGGAAAATTTATGCGGATTCATATAATGCCTTTTAGTCAATTATGATGGAAAAATATGAGGATACACATATTCATACTTATTCATATCAAAATCATCAGTCAAATATGATAGAAATCTATGAGAAGACATAAATTCATATTCATTCACATCAATAAACCCATGAATTTACAATGAAAACACACTAGATAATGCATATTCATTAGGATGTATATAACTATCTTCAGTAAAATATGAACAAAAAATATGAGAAGATGAAAATTATTTCTCACTCAGCTGAAGCATGTCAGTAAAATACAACAAAAACTGAAAGAACATTCAGTTTTTTCTTGTTAACATCCAAACTACTAGGAAAATATTTTAGAAACCAGCTATTAGAAGATAAAAATTCTAGATGATTAATATCAACGTCATCAGGCATATATAGTGACAATTTAATAATGATGATGGCATATCATGTTCATGAATAATAGGTATACAAATGAAAATACCCCCACATAGGAGGACTATTAGTATATACTAGCTTAAAATAGATGACTAGTGTAGGAATGTATTCCTACTTCAACACAAGAATGGGTAAATATTCTAGTTTTCTCTAAGATCATCTATAAACACATCGGCGAAATGACAGATTATAAGATATCAATTAGTGACTATATTTTTTAGAAATTCCATGAGGTAATAACTTCCACAAAAATAGATAGGAATTAGGCCCATAGCCCACCCCCCTAATTGGGGTGACTCATCTACACCATGAGATAGTCACTCATGATTAGAAATGAATACTTTCCCTCATTTAAGAGGGTTTTTTGAAATATTCCATACAAAATGGAAAATTGGATCAATACCAAATACTTGTTCCAAATTTGAAATAGCAGTACACATTGGTGGTCTCTCTTAGATACACATATTTCCTTATTAAAAATCAATAATATTACCATCATATCACAACAGCACCATGTGAGACACATCAACAAGAATATGAATGTGGATGTCTTCACTCACAACAATAATAGTCATCTTCAAAAATGATCCTAAAAAATCACACCCATGATAACATGATAATGAAGAATATACTAATAACCATTCTCTATAGGAAACAATAATTCTTGAGGTTATAAAAGTTCTATCAGTGGTGGATCAATATCTTACTTATCAATTAAGAAATTATGGGAGTGGAAGTATTAATTGTGAAGGTTCTCCCTATACAGTTTTTGGTAGTAGCTCTGATGGTCATACATAGGGCACCTACAATAACGGATTCCTTCATAGTTGTTTATCTATCGATCATAAGATATTATCTCCAAATTAGTGGAATGGTATCACTTATAGTGTCTAGAAGATCAAAAAAAGAAGGTCATTACCTTAATATCATCTTCCCTAAATATCCTCCCTAGGTTTTACAATATATATATTTTTCCTATAATCAGACATTGAGTTATTATGGCAGTCCTCACCATGATAGATACCATTGTGAAGGTCCTCCCAACAATAACATTTAATGTCCATAAGAATTTCCTCCCCTTGTCGAGTCAAATATGATAAATCCCTCTTATTCTGAGGGTCATGGGAAGATGGAGTCATTCATGTTAGACACTATACGCGTGAAAGCTGACCTCATTTATCAACAAGAAGATAGATAAGGGAAAAGTGTATTTTATGAACCACCCAGAGACCATTCCCATACTTGTTATAGATCCTTCATCCCCGCTACATGTTATAAAACCATCAAGAAGATTTAATTTTTGTATTATCCTATATATTATTCTATTATATAATAATTAAAATATATGATTATCTTGGGAAATTAATTTTCCAGAGATGACATTTCCGCCATGTTTTAGAACTAATCCACTTCTACATTCAACATTCTAGTAGAATTTTCATATGAGTGTATACACAACATCTGTCTAAATGTAAAGCCCTTACCCCAGTTAGCCAGAGCCGGTGCATTATTACATAACATTGGCATGATCACAAGAAAGATCAAATCTCGAAAGACTGTTTAGTTTAGTAGCCTTGGAAACACTAGATATATTCATAATGATTTACATTACATCATAAAATGGGAACTAAAACTAGATAGTCTCCATAGTCAACACTCTTATCCCCTCATACTATCCCTTAAGGTCATTCATAATTTACTTCTTCACATCCTGGAAAAAATAAAACCTAGAAAAGGGGTGAGCTCAAATGCCCAGTAAGGATAACAATATAGCGGAAGCATTAATAAATAAGAATAAACATTTAAGGAAATGTATAACTAAAACAAAAGCCTTTTAAACTTGAACTTCAACATGGAATGGAAAAAATAAAATGAAATAATTCCATTTACTTATTCACATGTATATTCTAATAATCTAATAATCACATGCAATATCAATAACCACTTTCATAATGATGGAATGCATAATTCCAGACTATCATAACCACATAGCCAAGTTCTCATGCCAAGAATACAAATAAGATTTTTCCAAGTACATATGCCAAGACACTAGTTTGTCTCATGATACCTACTGATGCATCAAGGAGCTATAGCGGGCTCCACCAGTCACATATTAAGTCCAATGCATTCCCATATGAAAAGGTTTAAACATAACATAAACATTCGTATTAAAACTATCATACGAAATGTAAATACATCATCCATAAACCATGAATGGTATAAAAATAACCCATCCATTGTCAAAAATATCACAAAACCTTCAATACAATAAAGAAGTTTTGTATCATAATAAATCAACTTCAAATAAACGTAAAATCAAACAAAGGATGTTGACATAGATGAAATCAATACTCTTTTTAGAGAAATATCTCTTTCTATTTTGAAATCATTTAAGAGTCATATATTTATAAAATAAAGCATTTTCATTGAAAATATTCTTATAAGCTTGCAAGGGATGGTTCAACGATTTTATAACGGCGGAAAATAGGTGCACCTATCGTATAAGTTAAAAAAACATTCTTACCTTAATTCCGTCGAAAAGGATAAAAAGGGCCTTGTTTGGAAAATGAAAAAAAGATTCCTTTATAACCACTTATAAAAGTCAACAAGGGTATACATGACTTTAACCCATATTCCAGTAAATATTGAACAATGTTTTGAAATACATTTTTAAGAAACATGGATTTGGATGGTAAAGAAGTCCCAGTAGATAATCATGTATAAACAACCTCGGATAACGAAGAGATTGTGAAATAACCCTTATCTTGTACTTTTCCTTGGTTTGGGTAGGTTAAACTCTTGTATAATGGTGAAATAATTTTTATTAAATTATACAAGAATCTTATATATTAATATGATATCATATATGATCTTTTAACATTTCTTCGTTAATAATATCATAGTATTATCGTTGTTTCAGGTGTTAACTTACTTGTTTTATTTTATATGTTTTGTTACGTAAGCCCTGTTTTTTAATGGATAGTTTGTATCTTATTAATATCCATAATGATATCAAGTCCTTAGATAAATCATCAAATGAGAATTAGACTTGAATGGAAACGATGGAGAATGAATCTCATCGCGTTCATGGAGATGGTAGTCCGTACGTACGCACGAGCGACAATATCATTATTTTGATATTAAAATAATATTTAATTGGATGTAATAACATATATACAGAATCATTATCATGTTATATTTATTATTTACATTAATTAAACATCATTATTATACCCATCCAAATAATAATTTACTGAATAACAATTACACCACGATGTGGAGACGGTAAGTCGTACGTACACACGTATGGTGGCATATCATTCAAAGGATGGATAGAATAAGGAATATGGTTGTACCATATTTATAATAACATCACAGTTTATATAAGATACTGGAGTTATTATTTTAGAATGGTAATAACAAAGATAGAAGAAGTGGAAGAAGAAAGGAACTTGAAAAGAGGTGGTGAAATCATTACCTCTTCTTCGGGTTCTTCCTTTTGATTTGATAAAAATGGATCCTTAGAATAGCTTTCTGACTAAAGGAAGGCATCTAGGATGAAGTTATGGAAGCTGAGAGAGTATTTGGGTAGGGTTTGGCCGATCCAAAAGGCTTTGAAGGTGTGAAATAATGAGAAGGGGGAGTACCATTTTATAAGATGGGTGAGGGCACCTTTGGAAAGGCTAGAAATATTATTTTATAATAAATTTATAATCGGTTTCTAATGGATCCAAAGTGGATTATTTAATGTTTATGGTGGGGATAGGTCGGAAACCACTCATGCAATAGGATTTAGATAGGTTTGGGTTACTATATTAACCTTATCTTTAAGTATTAACTCTTAGTTAATTAGTTTCACTTTTACAATGTCTCTTTGTATTTTTATATTTAATGGTTAATAAACCTACTATATACATCCAAACGACCCCCAAGTGGTCTATTAATGATACACCTATCATGATATAAGTCTCTTGGCCTAATATTAGATTTTTAGAAATTTAATATCAATTAATAATATAATATTTGTTTTAAAAACTATTTTATGTCAATTTTTACACTATTCAATAATTGATTTTTGTAGAAACCATTACAGATTGATTACTTCGAAAAAGGTTAATTAAATCAATCCTAA
The DNA here is from genome assembly GCA_963277665.1 of Viscum album. Taxonomy (NCBI): domain Eukaryota; kingdom Viridiplantae; phylum Streptophyta; class Magnoliopsida; order Santalales; family Viscaceae; genus Viscum; species Viscum album. The sequence continues at coordinate 1,194,732,532 of OY728133.1, forward strand.
CATGTCATATTATCATAGAAATATATTTTTACTTATGAAAAGTCTCATATTACATTTATTTGTGTATTTATAATATCAATTTTTCTAATTTTTCATTAATTAGGTAATTACTGCATCACCATTGTGTTATAAATTAAATTAAATTATATAATGTCTACAAATTATAAATAAAATACCATTAGGTAGTAAATATTGTTATATTTTTAATTAATATTTATAGTCGAAAATCCAACATATATAACCCTATGTAAAAATTGTTGTTCTAAAAGATATATGCTTATGTCATTTTTGTATTTATTTTAACTTAATTAAAATAAAGTGTCCCTATCACCAACAAGTGGCTCCATGGGGTCCCAAAATCGACCCAAAGATGTCCATGGTCAGACATGTATCCACAAATAAAGTTAGGACACGTTTTAGGGTAATTTAGTATTATTATAATATTATTTTTTAACCCTTATTTACCAGATTTACCCTTTAACCATGGTAAATAAAATATTTACCGAACTAATTATTCAAAATGTATAAAAATAAAAGATACCTATTTACACAATTTGGAAATCCTGATTCCAAATATGGAATCCATTTTTCCAAATTCAAAACATAGATGTGGCAGAAATTAATTTAAAATTAATTTTAGCTGTCAAAACAAAAAGCATGTTTTTAAGATATAATAACTATTAAAAGATTGATACTTGTTTATGTCTGGTTTAATTGTGAAATTATGTCCAATAAACAACATTGTATTAAATAGTAAAAATATATTATTAATATACTTTAAAACCACTCAAATTCATAATTTATCACTATTAATTATTTTTATTGAAAAAAGTTGTTTTCAATTAAAATTTAGTAATTTTCACTATTCATCAAAATATTAAAGTTATCCGAAAAGTACCAAAATTTCACCTTATGATAAATTCGATACTATGAATCCAAAAATTAAGGCCATTTAGAGAGATAAAATTTATTAAATTTTTAAAAGGAGGTATTACTATTCATAACGGCTAGTTTGATTGGTTGTGGTTTGTGTTAGAACTTGATGTTCCGTACAACACACGCTATTGAATTATTCAAAGAGAAGTGTACCGTAGAAGCTTGGGGTGTTACATTCTCCCCTCCTTCAAATAATTTCATCCTAGAAATTTCTAGATTACTACCACATGAAAAGACTCGGGTGGTTCTTCATCATAAGTTCCTCGGGATCCCATGTTGCCTCTTCCATCTTATGGTTTCTCCAAAAGACTTTTACGAGAGATGTCGTCCGGTTTCTCAGTACGTGTTCTCTCATATCAAGAATATTGATGGGCTCTTCCCAATAAGATAGATCGGGTTCCAGTTCTAATTTCTCATAGGTGAGTACATGCGTTGGTTCGGACATGTATTTCTTCAACAGAGATACGTAGAACACATCGTGAACTTTGGAGTGACTTGGCGGCATTTCCAATCGGTAAGCTACAGCCCCAATTCGTTCTAGAATTTAGAAAGGTCTGATGTACCTGGGAATCAATTTACCTTTATTTCCAAAACATATGACTCCCTTCCATGGAGATACCTTCAGGAAAATATGATCACCGACTTGAAATTCTGAATCCTTCCTTCGATTATCGGCATAGCTCTTCTGCCTACTTTGAGCTTCTTTGATATGGTTTTGGATTACCTTAACCTTTTCTGTCATTTCTTCCACCTATTCTGGGACTACAAGTTTTCATTCACAAAAGTCATCCTAATAGGTTGGTTTGTGACATCTCTTTCCATATAATGCTTCATATGTTTCCATCTGAATACTCGAATGGAAGCTATTGTTATAGGAAAATTCTACCAGAGGTAAATATTGATCCCACATACCCTGAAAGTCAAGTGAGCAGGATCTCAACATGTCTTCTAAGGATTTAATAGTTCATTCTGATTGTCCATCTGTTCGAGGGTGGCAGGCGGTGCTCAAATGATGTTCAGTATCCAAGGATTTCTGAAGACTTTTCCAGAATCTTGACGTAAAACGGGGATCACGATCAGAAACAATCGATAGGGGTACTCCATGAAGTCTCACAACTTCATTAATATATAGTCTTTCTAGATGTTCCAGTGGTATATCTTCTCTTATAGTATGAAAATGTGCTGACTTGGTAAGATGATCAACAATAACCCATGTTGCATCGTTCCTTCTGGGAGTCTTTGGTAGTCCAATGACAAAGTCCATCGTGATATTATCCCATTTCCACTCCGGTATGGGAAGAGGTTGCATGACTCCTCCAGGCTGTTGCCTTCTAGCTTTCACTTTTTGACAAACCATATATCTTGACACAAAATCAGCAATCTCCCTCTTCATGTTTTCCCACCAAAAATGTTCCTTCAAGTCTCCATACATTTTTTTGCTCCCAGGGTGTATAGAGAAATTGAATCTATGAGTATCATCCAACAATTCCATTTTTATATCAGGTATATCGGGAACACAAAGTCTCTTCCCCAATTTCAAAATTCCTTCTTCATACAGAACGTCTGTCAATCTCCCATCATTCACAGCATTAATCTTCTTTTCAAATTCTTCATCATCGGTCTGAGAACTCTTAATCCTTTCTATTAAAGATAGTTTGGCAACCATTTGAAAAAACATTGACGCTTCACCTTCCCTGGTTATTCCCATGTCTATCTTCACAAGATCCATGAAAATTGGATCCCTTTCAATTATCATATTTTTCAAAACTCTGTGGTCTTTTATTATCAAAGAATCTTCCACCTTATTTGCTTTCCATGGGTGGTAGTGTATCGTACAATCATAATCCTTGAGTAATTCAAGCCATCTCCTTTGCCTCATGTTGAGTTATTTTTGTGAGAAAATATACTTCAATCACTTGTGATCAGTATAAATATCACATTTTTCACCATAGAGGTAGTGCCTCCATATCTTCAAAGCAAAGATCACAGGTGCTAACTCAAGATCATGAGTAGGACAGTTTTTTCATGAATTTTCAACTGTCGTGATGCATATGCAATAACCCTATCATTCTGCATAAGGACACAACCAAGTCCTTTCTTCGATGCATCACTATAAATATCGAACCCATCATTCCTTGATGGTAGATTTAATATAAGATCATTGACTAATCTTCTCTTCAGTTCTTCCAAACATTCTTCACACTCTTTTTTCCAAACAAATTTAACCCCTTCATGTGTGAGCTTCGTTAATGGGTTATCCAATCAGGCAAAATTCTGGACGAAACGTCGATAATAACCTGCCAAACCAATAAAACTATGTACCTCAGTTATACTCATAGGTGCTGGACATTCTTGGATTGCCTTGGTATTAGAAGGATCAACAAAGATTCCATTTTTAAAGACAATATGGCAGAGAAAAGAAATCTCATGAAGCCAGAATTTACACTTTCTAAACTTCCCGTATAATTCATGTCTTCTCACAGTCTTTAGGATAATGCGCAAGTGATTTTCATGATCTTCGTAGATTTTGGAGTATACCAAGATATCATCAATATATACCACCACAATTTCATTGAGATATTCCTTGAAAACTCTATCTATCAGATCCATGAATACAGAGGGTGCATTAGTCAATCCAAAAGGAATTACTGTAAACTCGTAATGCCCGTACCTGGTTCGAAATGATGTAATCTGAATGACTTCCTTCCGCACACACAACTGATGGTATCCTTATCGAAGGTCAATCTTTGAAAAGTATTGAGCTCTATGCAGTCGGTCAAATAAATCATCAATGCGAGGTAGGAGATACTTGTTCATTATTGTTATAGCATTGATATCCCTATAGTCGATACATAAACTCATAGATCTATCTTTCTTTTTAACAAAGGGGACATGGGCTCCCTATGGAGAAACACTAGGGTGAATAAATCCCTTATTACTCAATTCCTCTAGTTTTTTCTTTAGTTCAACTAATTCTACTGTGGCCATTATATAAGGGGTCTTCGATATAGGCCTTGATCCAGGAATTAAATCAATGGAAAACTCAACTTTTCATTCTGGAGGATGTCCAGGTAAATCATCCGGAAACACATCTACATATTCTTTCACAACAGGTACATCATCTATTTGAACATTCCTTTCCTCACCCACAGTTATTTAATTCTCTTCCTCCCCAATAATTGAATTTAGTTCAGTTGCTGGGGGTAGATCTAGATAAGAAATAGTTGGTGACGATTCTGCTCTAAAGATAAGGTGTTCCTTATCATCATCATCAAAAATAGTAACCTCTTTTTTCTTAAAATAAATCTTCGCATCATGGTCTGAAAGCCAATCCATACCGAGGATTATAAAAAACTCAATCATAGGTATGCCAATGAGATCAACGGATAAAGAACATTTATGTGATCTACTGGGGACTTATTCACAAAACTTTGTTGCAATGATACTTCCCTTAGGAGTTTTAAGTGACAAGTCCCTTATTAAATCAAATTAGAAATATCTAATTTTCTTAGAAAACTAGGAAGATATGAAACAATGTGATGATCCAGAATCAAATAATTCATTTTCTAAACATGAGGAAACCATTAAATTACCTGCCACCACGTCTTTCAGAGCTTCTACCTCAGCAGTAGTGATAGCATAAGCTTGGCCTTGATCCCTTGGCCTTTTCTGAGGTAAGTTCCCCTGACGCTTAGGATATTCATTTGCATAATGTACCATCTCCCTATAATTGTAGCATTGGACATCAGTAGCTTCCTTCTTCCCCTTTCAATCACGAGCTTGGTGGCCTTTTTCACCACACTTGTAAGAGACTCTCGTTCCTTTTAAGAAAGTAACGGGGTGTTTTTTTCCAAATTTACGACAGGATGGATATTCAACTTTTCCCTTCTTCCCATTATTTCCATTCCCAGATTGATCAGCAGATCTCTTCTTCTCTTGCTTTGTTTTAAAGTCATATGACTTAGAGAATTCCTTTTCTGTCTTGATATCACATGAGACAATGTCTTCGTATGACGAGAAGGATTGTGAGACTAATGATCGATGGAGAAATGGTGTTAACCCATCAAAGAAATGATCCATATTACTTCTTGGGTTACATATATAATCTCCAGCATACCTTGCTAATCTTGTAAAGTTATCCTCATACTTTGCGGCATTCTCATCCTCCTTTTGTCTCAGACTCAAAAATTGCCTTTCCATATCTGCTCAATTGTCACGAGGAAAGTATTTTTCTAAAAACAGATCTTTGAACTCCCTCCATTCCATATTTGATACATCATCATCTTCCTTCATGTTTTGAATCAATGACCACCATTGATCAGAATCTCCAGTGAGGCGGTAAAAAGCCATGATAACGTTTTCCATTTCACTACTCCCAAAATCCTAAAATATTTTCTCTAGGGAACTTATCCATTGGTCAGATACTAAGGGATTTGTACTCCCATTTAACATTGGTGGTTGTTTCCTCATAAAGGGATCTAACATTGATCCTTCACGCTGCGGATCAGGGTGCTCCATACGGGTAAGGTTATTATTCATAACCTGAGTGAGTTGTCCCAGTATGGTGATTAGGTGATCGGCACCAGTTGCATCACCAGCTCCACTATAATTATCTTGATCAAGAGGGAAATCCCTATATGGAGTGTGTGCATTGATACAGTTTCCATTTCTTCCACTAGGCGCCATTTCTAAACAACGCCATAAACTAGATTAGTTTATGAATCAAAATACATAATTCCATACTTATAAAACACTTAACATAAATTGAAGTATTTATGGATATAATCCATAATCATAAAAATGTTTTCTTTGAGGAAGTATATACTAATAAACCCTTCATAATGATTTATAAAAAAAATGAGAGTTATCCTAAGCATATCCCCCGGGAGTGTCGTAACCAAGAGTGCAGAAAGGCCCGTTGTCGTGCACCAGTTCTTGTTCGAGTCCAGCTCAAAGCATTGTTTTTAGGTTTTACCCCTAGGTACATCTGTGCCAGAGCCGTCTCTACTTGCTCGTATCCAGATAGGGATGTATTGCTTGGAAAACTCACAAAATCTCTACAATACCAAAATTCTAAGATGCTCTTCTAAACTAATCCTCAAATTCCATCTTAGGTCTATGTGCTATAATCAAAGTTTATCTAAATCTAGCTTCCAAGGTTTGTACTAAATTTCCTCTGATACCAACTGTAATGCCCCGACCCCAATTACCCAGAGTCGGTGCATTATTACATAACATTGGCATGATCACAAGAAGGATCATATATTGAAAGACCGATTAGTTTAGTAGCTTTGGAAAAACTAGATATATTCATAAAGTTTTACATTACATAATAAAAAGGAAAACTACAACAACATAGTCTCCATAGTCCACACTCTTATCCCCTCATACTATCCCTGCAGGTCATTCATAATTTACTTCTTCACATCCTGGGAAAAATAAAACATAGAAAAGGGGTGATCTTAAATGCCCAGTAAGGATAAAAATATAGCAGAAACTTTCATAAATAAGAATAAACATTTAGGGCAATGTATAACTAAAACAAAAGCCTTTTAAACATGAACATCAACATGTAATGGAAAAAATAAAATGAAATAATGCCATTTACTTTTTCACATTGATATTCTACAAATCAAATAATCACATGCAATATTAATAACCACTTTCATAATGTTAGAATGCATAATGCCAGACTATCATAACCACATAGCCAAGGCCTCATGCTAAGAATACAAATAAGATTTTGCCAAGGCCTTGTGCCAAGAAACTAGTTTGTCTCATGATACCTACAGATGCATCGAGGAGCAATAGGGGGCTCCACCCGTCACATATTAAGTCCAATGCATTCCCATATGAAAAGGTTTAAACATAACATAAACATTCGTATTAAAACTAGAATACGAAATGTAAATACATCATCCATAAACCATGAATGGTACAAAAATAACACATCCACAGTCAAACATATCACAAAACGTTCAATATAATATAGAAGTTTTGTATCATAATAAATAAACTTCAAATATCCGTACATCAAAGGATGTTGACATAGATGAAATCAAAACTCTTTTTAGAGAAATATATCTTTCTATTTTGAAATCATTTAAGAGTCGTATATTTATAAAATAAAACATTTTCTTTGAAAATATTCTTATAAGCTTGTAAGGGAAGCTTCAACGATTTTATAACGGCGGAAAATAGCTGCACCCGCCGTATAAGTTAAAAAACATTCTTACCTTAATTCTGTCGAAAAGGTTAAAAAGGACCTTGTTTGGAAAATGATGGAAAGATTACTTTATAAACCAATTATAAAAGTATAAAAAGGTATAAATGACTTTAACCCATATTCCAGTAAATAGTAAAAAATGTTTTGAAATACATTTTTAATAAACATGGATGTGGATGATAAAGAAGTTCCAGTAGATAATCACATATAAACAACCTCGGATAATGAAGAGATTGTGAAATAACCATTACCTTGTACTTTTACATGGTTGAGGTAGGTTAACGTCTTGTATAATGGGGAAATAATTGTTATTAAATTATACAATAATCATATATATTAATATGACGTCATATATGATCTTTTAACATTACTTTGTTAATAATATCTTAGTATTATCGTTGTTTCGGGTGTTAACTTACTTGTTTTCTTTTATATGTTTTGTTATGTAAGCCTTGTTTGTCATGGATAGGTTGTATCTTATTCATATCTAGAATGATATCAAGTCCTTAGATTAATCATCAAATGATAATTAGACTTTAATGGATACGATGGAGAATGAATCTCATCACGTTCGTGGAGACGGTAGTCCATACGTATGCATGAGTGACAATATCATTCTTTTGATATTAAAATAATATATAATTGGATGGTATATAATATATACAGAATCATTATCATGTTATATTTATTATTTACATTAATTAAACATCATTATTATATCCACCCAAATAATAATTTATTGAATAACAATTAAACCACGACGTGGAGATGGTAAGTCGTACGTACGCACGTATGGTGACATGTCATTCAAAGGATGGATAGAATACTGAATATGGTTGTACCATATTTATAATAACATCACATTATATATAAGATACTTGAGTTATTATTTTAGAATGGTAATAACAAATATAGAAGAAGTGGAAGAAGAAAGGAACTTGAAAAGGGGTGGTGGAATCATTACCTCTTCTTCGGGTTCTTCCATTTGATTTGATCAAAAGGGCTCCATATGTTAGCTTTATGACTAAAGGAACACCTATAGGATGAAGTGATGGAAGTTGGGAGATTATTTGGGTAGGGTTTGGCCGAACCAAAAGGCTTTGAAGGTGTGAAATAATTAGAAGGGGGAGTTCCCTTTTATAAGAGGGGTGATGGGCACCATTGGAAAAGCTAGAAATATTATTTTATAATAAATTCATATTAGGTTTCTAATTTCTAAAAAGTGTATTATTTAAAGGTTAAGGTGGGAATAGGTCGAAAAATACTCATCCAATAGTATTTAGATAGGTTTGGGTAACTATATTAACCTTATATTTAAGTATTAACTCTTAGTTAATTAGTTTCACTTTTACAATGTCTCTTTGTATTTTTATATTATATGGTTAATAATCTTACTATATACATCCAAGATACCCGGAAGTGGTCCATTAATGAAACAACTATCATTATATAAGTCTCTTTGCCTATGCGTAGATTTTTATAAATTTAATATCAATTAATAATATAATATTTTTTTTAAAAACTATTTTATGTCAATTTTGACACTATTCAATAATTGATTTTTTTAAAAATGATTACAGAATTATTAATTCGAAGAAAGTTAATTAAATAAATCCTAACATGTCATATTATCTTTGAAAATTATTTTTATTTATTAAAATTCTCATATTACATTTATTTTAGTATTTATAATATCAATTATTCTAATTTTTCATTAATTAGGTAATTACTGCATCACCATTGTGTCATAAATAAATTAAATGATATAATGTATAAAAATTATAAATAAAATTCAATTATGTAGGAAATCTTTTTATATTTATAATTAATATTTATATTCGAAAATCCAATATATATAACCCTATATAATAATTGTTTTTCTAAAAGATATATGCTTATGTCATTTTTGTATTTATTTTAACTTAGTTAAAATAAAGTGTCCCGATCAACTACAAGTGGATCCATGGGGTCCCAAAATCTTCCCAAAGATGTTCATGGTCGGACATGTATCCAAAAATTGGTTAGGAAATGCTTTAGGGTAATTTAGTATTATAATAATATTATTTTTTAACCCTTATTTACCATATTTACCCTTTAACCAAGGTAAATAAAATATTTACCGAAGTAATTATTCAAAATTTCTAAAAATAAAAGATATCTATTTACACAATTTGTATCTTGATTCAAAATATGGAATCCATTTTTCCAAATTCAGAACAAAGAAGTGGCAGAAATTAATTTAAAATTAATTCCCACTGTCAAAATAAAAAACGTGTTTTTAAGATATAATAACTATCAAAAGATTGATACTTGTTTATGTCTGGTTTAATTGTGAAATTATTTCCAATGTCCAAAATTGTATTAAATAGTGAAAATATATTCTTAATATACTTTAAAACCACTCAAATTCATAATTTATCACTATCAATTATTTTGATTAAAAAAAGTTGTTTTTAATTAAAATATAGTAATTTTCATTATTCATCAAAATATTAAAGTTATCCGAAAAGTACCAAAATTTCACCTTAGGCTAAATTCGATACCCTGAATCCAAAAATGAAGTCAATTTTGAGAGATAAAATTTATAAAATTTTAAAAGGAGGTATTACTATTTATAACAACTAGCTAGCTTGATTGGTTGTGGTGTGTGTTAGAACTTGATGTTGCGTACAACACATGCTATTTCATTATTCAAAGAGAAGTGTACCGTAGAAGCTTGGGTTGTTACACTAAATATCTATAAAACACTTTGACACCTGTAAAAAAATTATTACATTATAAAAATTATGTAGACAATGTCAAAATATTGGGAGATCATCATCCTAAAATTGACTAGGAAGACCTTTCATATGTGCAATGGCCAGTATCATTGAATCCATGATAGGATCTTCAATCAATATTCATCAATGTGTTGCACGATTTCAGTAATATAATTCTTGAAACACCTTCTAGTGTTCATATATCCGGATGGTGGGGCACATGAATGTTTTCATTTCCCCTTACACACCATTCATCTGAACCCACATGAAATTAAATCTTGTAAATTCATTACTCTAAAGAGGATCTTAAAAATACTCATGCTCAGTATTGACAACACAGTTAGTAAGAATCTACCTTGAATTATTCTCAAAACTATCTGAACCAATGAGATAATTCCATAGAAAAAAAAATACTAAAATTGGAAACTGATAAAATTAAAAAACATTTTACCTAAGGGAATCCCATTCTCAATCACTACTAATGTCATTAATAACAACTAGTTCACATTCAAACATGACATCATATCTCACTCATGTCCGAACAAGGATGCACAAAATCAAGAGGGAAAAAACAGTAGAATCATTCACCATAGTATGGGATTATCTCCATCCCATAGGTATACATGAATTGTAAAAAAAAATCCTCCTTACCAAGACTAAAAAAGTCAACCTATGTCACAACAATATGTGCAGAGAAGAAACCTCATCCCACAAGCCTGGGGAAATTTCTACAACAACCACCCCCTCTTGAGAAATTTGTCTTTTCTTGTTCAGGGAGGATGAAAAATGGAAAGGAATCCTACACAATCCTAGGTTGTGACCCATTTCCCCTATAATGGAGGAATACGAATAGGCTTCATAGAGGATCCATAGGAGTCACCCATCATCAAGAATCTCTAATAGGATCTTATAAGGGGATGGAGAGGTCCATAAATTGGTTTAAAAACTAATTTTTCATTTTAAAGATAATGAAATTCTTAAAAAGTGTTATGAATGAGAAAACATCAAAGGCTTCAATCCTATGGATTAAATAGTAAATATTGGAAACAAATAGGAGCATGGATACATTGAATCCATCTAGAATATGGTCTATAATGAGATAAATGAAGAAGCGGTGTGTACCGGAAACCAGATAATCACCCTAAATTTAGATTTTACCTTGATAAAAATTATATTTCCTCCTTATTGAATCTATAATAATAATTAATTAAAGGAAATATATAATAAACATCCTCCTCCCAATAAGTACGAGATCCCCATAGTCAAAGAAATATTTTCTCGACCGGAAGACTATGACATCCCTGCTCTTTATTACACACTTAAACATGATTTATTACATAAAATTCACTTCACAAAACATATAAGATCAATAGTTATAGTGTCGTTGGGCTTTATGATCATTACATAACAACTTAGAACACGAAATACAACATCTTTATTGAAAACTTCACTTACATGACTATTACATTCCCTCGTACTTAGCATTGCATAGGATAACATATGGAAATGCATGAAAAAGGGTGAGCTATAAAGCCCAGTAAGGAAATAAACATGTAATAACATGAGGAATATATTACATGGTATACAATAGGCATATCAGTGTAGAACAAGAGAAACATTAACATAAAGTCATGATAAAGAATGATAATATTAAAATGGAAATGTGGTAACAACATTTAATATGATATTAGCATGAGCCAAGTCTCATTGCACATGGATCATGAGTAAACCCTCACTTATCTTGATTTAGCATGAGTAAAACCTCATAGAAGTTGACATATCATGACACTAATCTTTACCCAATTCATTGGAGCACTATTAGGGTGCACCCTTTTTAAACATTTCATTTCATGAAAAAATGTACCACATGGATCATATAACATGGATTTATTAAACCTCATAATTTATTCTTCGATAAAGTAAAGGTTGAATTAATACATGAAAAAGTATAATATATAATTAAATGTGCATAAAGGTTAATACCCTTGATATGTAAATGGGTATGGTATTCACTACACAATGACATTAGGTTGGAAAATGGTGCTGCAATTTCGGCAGTGTAACGACGTGACAAAGGAATTCATAAATATGGTTGATGAGATAGAAATGTGTGTCACATCATATGTACATTAAATTAACTATAAGGGGGTCGTATAGATACATTTCCCAACATATGTAATGATATTTTTATTCACAATACAAAATAATTTCTCGAATGTAAATGAGGAGAGAGAGATTCCTTACTGAATTTCAGCATGGTAACAAGTGTACAAGAGAGGAATTTAATGAGAGATAAAAATGGGATTTCCATCAGTCAAACATAGAGAGGGAAGTATGGGGTAGGTGAGAAATCATTCCCCAAAATTTATAATTGAAAACAAAAGGGCATAACAACATAATGAAATTGAGACAAAAATGAGAAAAGAGGAAATCCTTTACTTGGAAGTGTGATCCCAAAGGCTTGGGAAAGGCTTGAGAGAGGATTCTTTGGAGCTTGGGGAACCTTGGGAGGATTCTAGAGAGGGTAGGTCAGGGGTTGGTCTAACTCCAAAGGCTTTGAGTGAAGAGTATGTGTGAGCTTGGGTGGGTTTATATAGGAAAGGAGAAGGAATTCATTAATATTTAGGTTTGGGTAACCACACATTAAACTAATCAATACCACAAACCAGAAAAGGTTATTTTCTAATGGTTTTTGCCAAAGGGGAGTGAAAAAAATATTTTATAAGGCCAATGTACGAAATTATAAAAATATTTGGGGTGCTTTTGCGTAGGTGAGTCACACTCTCAAGGAAAACAATTTAAAAAGACAAGATTTTTTATAAGTCTTAGAGGGTCTACTAAAGCTCTATAAAATAAATAAAAAAACTAAAATCACATTATTTTAATGGTAAAACATATATTGGCCTAAAATATAATTTATAGTATTTTGATACATAACTATTGGGTCATTATGATGTTATAAAACACATTATATATTTAACTGATATTTAATTTTTACCCAAAAAATCTATTGTCTTAAGAAATTATTAAAAATTCACAATTGGATAATTTCGAAATAATGAATCCAATAATAATATTAATTTTATTTAAATAATATTTTTAATATGTGAATTATTAATTTTAAAATAGAAACTGACTTTTATCGAAAATTCATGGGTTTTGACAAAAACGGCTTTTGAAACCATAATAAAAATTACAATTTCATTAATTTATATTTTATAAAAAGTAATTTAATTATAATAATATTTTATTAATATATTATTTATTTAAAAAAATCCATTAATTTATCAAAATAGATTTATTTGTTGAATATTAAATAAAAAACATATTGGAGCTTTAAAACTATTTACAAAGTGACAATAATAAAATGAATTTACATTCTTTATAGAAAAATAATGTATACAGTAATATTTCTAGGGTCTTGTTACATAACCCCTTATAACACCCACATAAGACCAAAGGGTAAGCTGTGCGATGGTGACAGACTCTTGGGGTGGCTCGGATAACGTCGCTCGGGTGGTAATCACTATTATCTTTCATTTCTCCCTTAGTTGGGTCCGCTCAAACATAATGTGTTCAAGATAGGCTTGGGCTTGGTCAAGAGTGAATCCAAATGATGCCAACTCCTTTCTGAGCTTTGATAAATGGGCTTCATATGAGGAATGTCTACTAGATGAGGCCATCTCATCCTTTGTCTGAGTAAATCAGATTTGTTAAATCCCTATATTTATACTAATCATGTGATCACTGTTCTGTGGCTATATTAAAAATGATCACATTTCTTAATGGTATTTTAAAAATCCAAATAATGAAATCAAAGAAGTTCACAAAAAATTTAACATAATAAGACATTAAATTAGATCAAGAGGGATTTCAATTAATGAATGTTTGGGTCGTTACAATCTTCCACCCTCAAGAAGTTTTACCCTTGAAATTTACTTTCCCCACACTAAAAAAGATGTGGGTAACTCTTCCTCCTTACTTCCTCCGATTCCCACGTCACTTCATCAAACATGTGTTTTCTCCAAAACACCTTGATGAGGGGCATTGTCTTATTTCATAGAACTTTCTCTCTACGATCTATGATCTTCACTAGTCGCTCCACTTAAAAATGATCATCCTCCTATTGTACCACCCCTAAAGAGAGTACATGTGAAGGGTTTGATATTTACTTCTTTAAGAGGGATACATGGAAGAAATCATGTAATTTGTCCATGGTAGGTGGAAGTGCTAGTCGATAGGCCACAGCCCCGACATGATCAAGAATTACGAAGGGGCCGATGTACCTAGGAATTTAATTCCAATTAATTCCAAGCCACAAAACCTTATTCCATAGAGATATTAATAGAAATAACATGTCTCTAACATTATACTCAAGGTCTCTTAGAAGGTTATATGCATAACTCTTCTATTGAATATGGGCTGACTTGATATGCTTCTGGATGGTTTTCACCTTCTCCACCATTTCCTCGACCATTTCTGGTCCTACCAGCCTACGCTCACTGACTTCATCCCAACACGTCGGTGTTCTACACCTTTTACCATAAAGGGTTTCATATTGTGCCATTTAGATACGTTATTGGAAACTATTATTGTAAGAGAATTCAACCAGTGGAATATGTTGGTCTAACCTCTTTTAAAGTTCATTGAGAAAGATCTCAACATGTCCTCAAGTGTTTGGATAGTCCTCTCAGATTGGCCATCATTTTGAGGATGATAGGCCGTATTAATGTTTAGTTCAGTATCTTGAGTATGTTTAAGACTCTTCGAAAATAGAGAGGTAAATCTAATATCTCAATTGGATACAATAGATAGTGGTACTCCATGCATCCTTACCACTTCCTTGATATATATCTGTGCCAGTTTCTGTAGTTATAAATCCTCCCAAATAGCAATAAAGTGTGCAGACTTGGTTAGATGATCCACAACAACCCAAATTGCATTGTTTCCTTTGGATGTCTTAGGATGTCTCGTGACAAAGTCCATGGTGATGTTCTCCCATCTCCATGCTAGTATGGGTAATGGTTGTGTCATCCCCTTAGACTTCGGCCTCTCTACCTTCACTTTCTGACACACCAGACACATTGATGTAATTTCTGCAATCTTCTTTTTCATATTGTTCCACAAAAAGTTTTCTCGGAGATCTCTATACATCTTTGTGCTCCCCGGGTGAATAGATAAGGTTTAGCTATTGAGGCAACCATAAGCTCATTCTTTATCTTTCGAGTATATGGTACACATAATCGTGACACAGATCTCACAATTCCATCCTTATCAACCATGAAATCTGAGGATTTCCCATTTCTGAAAGCTTCCACCCTTTTAATAATTATCACATCCTTTCTTGGAGCATCCTTTATTTTCTCCAAAAGAGATGGATGGGAAATCATTTTTGAAAGGATTTATGATCTTCCCATCTGTATGATTACCATGTACATCTTCATCAATTATAAGCAGACTGGATCCTTCTCAATTCTCATCACTGATAGAAATGCTAGGTCATTTGTACAAAGAGCATCTGCCACCTTGTTCGCTTTCCAAGGGTGTTAATGGATTGAGAAATCATAGTCTTTGATCAGCTCTAACCATCTTCACTGTCGCATTTTTAACTCTTTCTATGTGAATATATATTTGAGGATTTTTTGGTCTGTATATGATTCACAGTTCTCCCCAAAGAGATAATGCTGCCAAATTTTTAAAGTGAAGATCACCACAACTAACTCCAAATCATGTGTTTGATAACACTGCTCATGAACATTCAACTTCCTAGAAGCATAGGTAATGACTTTGTCATTTTACATCAACATATATCCCATTCCCTTCTTCAAAGAATCACTAAATACCACAAAAAGAACTCAACTAGTGGATAATGTGAGCACGAGCGCAGTGATAAGCCTCATTTTTGACTCCTTGAAGCTTTCTTCACATTCATCACTCCAAGAAAACATTACTCCTTTCTGAGCCATCTTGGTAAGAGGGTTGGAAAATAATGAGAATTTTCTCACAAATCGTCGATAATGTCATGTTCATCCCAAAAATCTACAGATATCAATTACTGATGTTGGCCTTAGCCATCCCTCTGATGCAGCTATCTTGGAGGGATCCATAGATATCCCATTCCTTATGATGATATTTCTTAATAATGTGACATACTTCAACCATAACTCCAACTTTTTTTAGAGCTTCTCCTTCTGTAAGGTCTCTAGTACAGTTCATAGATGCTCCTCAAAGTCCTCCTTGGTTTTTCAGTATAATAGAATATCATTTATAAAGACCACCACAAATTTTTCAAGGTAATCTATAATGTATCTATTCATCTAGTCTATGAAGATTGATGGAGCATTATTTAGTCTGAAAGGAATTACTATGAATTCATAGTGCCAATATCTTGTATGAAAATAAGTCCTCGAGATATCTTACTTCTTCACCCTTACATGATAATATCCCGACCACAAATCAACCTTGGAAATGTATTGTTCTCCATGAATCTGATCGAACAAGTCATCAATTTGTGGGAGAGGATACTTGTTCTTTATCGTGATTTTGTTAAGATCGCGTTAATTGATGCAAATTCGTATTGATCCATCCTTCATCTTGATGAAGAGTACTAGTTCACCCCATGGTGAAGCACTTGAGAATATAATCCCTTTATCCAGATTCTCCTGTAGTTTTTTCTTCAGCTCCTCAAGCTCTACAACAAACATTCTATACAGATTCTTGGATAATGGAAACTCCCTAGGTATAAGATCAATTGATAATTTGAAATCTCTTCTAGGAGGAAGACCAAGAAATTCCTCAAGAAATACGTCAAAAATTACCTCACAATAGGCATGTCTTTAGGGATGGTTTCTTCCTTGGAATCCATCATCTGAGACAGATACACATTCTTATAGGGTAGTAATTTCAATGCTTGAGATGATGGAGCTAAATAAAATTCATCTTCCTCCTTGAACTTATATAGAATCAGGGGTCAATTCTCCATACGGGGAGTGATTTCCCAATCATGGAAATTTATGTTGGCTCTATACAAGGAAAGCGAATCAATGCCAAGAATTGCATCAAATTCCACCAGAGGAAGTATGGCGAGGTTCGCCAGGAAATTCAAACCACGGATTATGAGAGGGTAGGAGTTATAGTCATGGGATGCAATGATTTCCCCATTTTTCATACTCCCTGACATCTTTACTACCATGATTTGTGGTGGTCCTGGGATTGTTATACCAAACTTTTGGGATAGAAAATAATGTGTATAACTTGAATCAAAAATAGCATTTTCTATTCTTGAATGAATATCTAGCTTACCTTTCCCCACTTCACTGTCGGGGTTCACGTCAGTAGTAGTGATGAAAAAAGATCTCCCATTCATCATTAGAGGTTGTTGGCTGCCTTCCAAAACCCTTGTCCTAAGGTATTTATTTTCAAGATGCCCAGGTTCAATGCAGTTGTATCAATGAACAACGCATTAAGGTTGGAACAAACTGTTCCTCTTCTCTATTGCAGCTGCAAGTTTTTATTGTAGGTAGTTAATAGATAGGTCCCCTTCTCTTCCACACCTAAAACCATTCCTCGTGCCCTTCATGCAATTTCTGAGGTTCTTCTATCTGCATGTAGAGACCTGAAGCCTGATGTAGATGTACATTACATTACATTTGCGGAATACTTAATACATAACAAAAATAGACACACAAGGATTGTAATAGTTTAGTGTCTTTGGAAACTCTGAATATTATCTTCTAATCGTGGTGAAAGATCTTCAACATCTACATTATTGATTTTCCCCTTTTTTTCTTACCTAAAACCTTTATTTAAATCCTGGGGAAGTGAAAACATATAAAGGGTGAGCTCAAATGCTCAGTAAGGGTAAACATAGAGAACATAAATCAATCCTTAGACATTTGAATGTAAAAAAACATGAGCATAAAATCTAAACATCCAAATCTTGAGAAATGACATAAAACATGGAAGTACGTAAGGCATAGATTAGTAAGAAACATTAATCATGATAAATTAGCATGGGAATAAAATATGTAATTATGGAAAACCATTAAGCACATGATATGATTTCTATAGTTGCCAAGGAATTATTGCCATACCATCTTAGTGGACATAGTCCCTTTATGAATCGAGTTCACTCCTCATTCCAGTCCTGTATTACTGAACCGTTTTAACTTTCCATTCTAGCCATGTCTATATCAGGAGATATAAATCTTTACCCAATGCATTGGAGGGAGATATAGGTCCCACCCATCTCATATTGAAATTATTCTTACTTATTCCACGAAATAAACATAAATCATTCATCATAACCCAAAGAATAAAATGGGTTTCATAAACATCATCCAATCACCACATAATCCATATAAAACAAATGGATAATTCATCATAATAAAAGTGAAACCATTTAAATCATATAGACATTATACTTGAAAGATACACATATGAAATAATATCATCTTAGATGGAAAATGTTTTTTATAAAACACTTGAAATGAATTAATGAGGAAAATATCCTTTCTTATTCAAAATCATTTTATTTTCACAAAATTCCATGAAATTTTAAAAGAAAATTATTTTGATTAAAATTTTCAAAAAATCTTGTAGAGTAAGATTCATGAAAATGAGGCGTTATGAAACCGTAAAAATCTTTTCACGCTGTATAAGTTAAAAATAACATTCTCCTCGTACTTTTGTCGGAAAAGTCAAAAAGTTCCTCGTGTGGTAAAAAAAGTAAGATTCCATTCATAACATGTGGTAAATTCCAAAAATGGGTAAACATGACTTTAAAAATACATTAAAACTTTTTTAGAAAACATGTTCATGGATGAAAACAAAAACCCCAGTAAATACATACAAATAAAAATCCCGGATAAGAATGAGATTGGAATAGTTATCCCTTACCTTAGGTCTGATATGCTTCGTACGTATCTGAAACTCTTGTATAATTATTTAAATAATGTCATTGACTTATTAAAGAATCATATTCATTGTTATGATATCATATATGGTTCACTTATGACTTTATATTACCTGTTTTTTTAAATTCCATGTTAAAGAGCGTTTTGGGTAAAATCGTTTCATTTGTCATCCGTGTTTTGACTTGTAATTATTCATCTGATTACTTAGATCATGATTACTTAATTCCTGAATATAAAACATGATTTATATATAATATATATTCAGAATGTACATATATATAATAGATCGATAAATGGAAATAAATACACCGTTCATGGAGACGGTAGGCCATACGTACCCATGAACGTTGTTTTCGTTTCCTCATTGAATTGAATGGAATTAATTGGATGGAATAAATATATATATACATAAATCCAGTATAATTATTATGTCATATATTTCATTATTACTTATTATATATACTTTATAATCATTCATGAATGGTTAATCATTGAGAATGAATCTCATCGCGTTGTGGAGACGGTAGTCCGTACGTACGCACGAGCGATGATATCGTTCCCATAATTATTGAATTGAATTGGAGTGGATGATACAATATATCAGAATCAGTATGATGTTATAATAACTATGTATAGTTATTCATTACACCATTATATCCATCCAAGTAAGGTGGTGTTGGAAAAACAGATTACACCACGGCGTGGAGACGGTATTTCGTACGTACACACGCGCGATGATTTCCTTTTCCGTAGGATGGATAGAAGATGAAATGGGGTTGTTTCATATTTATAATAACATATCAGTATATTATTTATACTTATGTAATTACTTTATAATTAAACAACTAAAGAAGAATAAGTTGAAGAAGAAATAAGATTGAAATAATCGGTAGAAGAGATTACCTCTTCTTGGACTCACCTCATTTAAACTTCTTCTTAGGGCACTAGGGTTGGTCTTTTGAGAAGAGAAGTACCTCTATATGGTTTATAGGGAAGTGGGTAAGTGAAATGGGCAGATTTTGGCCGAGATTAAAGGCTCAAAATGGTGTGAGGAAGAGAGGGAGGAAGTGCCCTTTTATAAGGGAGGAGAGGGGCGCCTTTGGAATCCTCAAAAATATTAGTTTAATATAAATTAAACCCCACATAAAAACCTCCAAAAATGACTACATTAGATTTTAAGATGAGATATGGTTGTAATATCATCAACCAATAAAATTTATACATGTTTTGATCTTATTTTAAACATTATCAGTTTGATTTATCCTTATTTAATCTATTTAAGTTTATTTGTGGTAATAAAATTCAAAATTTTAAATCATTATAAATAATCACTTATGTGTTGTTAATTTTCCATAATTGGATACCTAATGACATTTTAGACTATATAAATTTCAATTTATAATTTTTATATATTTTTGTGATTTTTAAACAATTTAATAATATGTTATTTTTATAAAATAACAATAGTGTAAATATTGACACTATTAATTTATTTGAATTTAAATAAAATATATACTAAAGATATATTCAAAATAAAAGATTTAATATATTCATAAAATGTCATATATATCTATAAAATTAGTGGAGCACATTAAATATTTCATATAATATGTATTTTAATATTTTTAAAATCATTTATTTGATATTTTAATTAGTAAAATAATTTCAAAATCACTATTGTGTCATAATTAATGATAATTATGCAATCCCTAAAAATTATAAATAAATTCATATGATGTAGATAATTGTAGTATCTTTCTAGAGACTATTCAGTTTCTAAGTTTCATTAAGTTTATCACTAAATTAAAATAATTATACTTATAAGATTTAAGAAAGTGACATGTTGTCACTTTCTTTGGTTTTAATAATAATTAAATTATTTACATAGAAAAAAGTCTATTAAATAAATCTAATCCAAAACATAGGTGATATGGGTCGACTTTTAGGCATCCAATAGGATTTAGTCAGGTGTTAGGGTAATTTTATAATCTTATATTTACCCCTATTTACCCAATTTACATTTAACTATGGTAAATAAAATTTACCGTAGTTACTATTCATAATGCCCAAAAATAAAGAGTTGTATATTAATATAATTTGGACCCAATGATTTCAAATATATAATATATTTTTCCAAATTCAATACACATAATTTTCAGAAATTAAAATAAAATTAATCATGTTGTTGAAAGAAAACAGGTTTTTGTTTAAAACATTGAAAATGATTGAATTGATTTGACCTACTAAATCAATGTAAAATAAATGTTAATGGAATAAATAATATTAAATGGTAAAAATATATTCTATTTATACTTTAAAACCATTCAATATTATAATTTAACCAAAAAAATTATTACGATGAAAACAGTTGTTTTTAATTAAAATATAGCGCCTTTTTACTATTCGTTAAAATATGAAAGTTATCAGAATAATATGAAAAATTTATCCAAAGTAAATTTTTATATCCTTATTCCAAAGAAAATTTTATTTTGTAAAATTGAACTTATAAACATGTCAAAAACTATATTTAAAGTCGGTGCGCCATCAAAAGGCGGCAAACCTGCATTTTTTTTGAAAAATACTTATTTTAACCAAAAAATTTATTTTTTTCTTATACCATGTCCTAGAAAATGTGTAAGATGAATAAAAATTAAAAAATTAGTTAATACTATTCATAACAGCTAGTTCATAATAATATTATAATAATATTTCGTTTTTTAATAAAACTCGGTATTACGTACAACACACGCTATCAAGGAAGGTCGTGATTGCATGTAATGTAAGCCAAGTCCGGGTTGCATGTAATGCACGACTCATTTGTTGTTTTGTATAACAAAATCCAACCATATTTCATTAATACATTAAATATATATATATACTCAATGTTGCGTAGAATTACTACTATCAAACAAACATTAAATTTTGTGTAACACGGTCCAAGATTAGTGTTGCATATACTGCAAGCTAATATGGTGTTGCGTATAATGCGAGATAATCTTGAGGTATCATACAAAACAATACATCAAATAAATTAAAAATAATAATTCTCATAAAATCTCGGATTGTTACATTCTACCCCCCTTAAAATGAATTTCGCCCTCGAAATTCCTCGGGGTTATAAATGGTTGACTACTTGACAGTTTCTTTAATAGAAACCCACATACTAAAACTTAATATTATAAAGTGATATATGAAACATAACGGTTACCCAAGTTAACTCATCACTAGGTATCCTCATGGGAGAACATAGGTGAAAATATGGATATGGAAGAGAAATCTAAACATCATGTTCTGATGGAGAGTGGTAGAGAACATGGCTATGAAAAAGCCAACAATCACAAAGCCATAGATTTGTAATGATATAAGGTACCATCTGATTCATCAGATATAAGGGAACTATGACAACATTTTTGGTTTTCAAGATCATTTATCTAATGTTGATGAATTTTAGAATCAAAAGAAATACTTACTTGATTTTGGTACAATCTCACTGTTGTTCGTGCCTTGAACAATTTCCACTTCATATTTTAAAGAAATGAAGTTGAATTTTTCATTCATGAACTGTTAGAAGATCATGTGATAGAATGATGAATCATTCCATCTGTTTCAAACAAAAGGTTAGAAAAAGTTATCAAATATACATAAGTCCATCTATGGTGTGGCTAATCGTATACGATTCCAAAAATGGACTTATACTTCAAAAATCATATTGATTAATAAAATAAATCTAATTTATACTAAATAGTGACTTTCCGTAGGCCAGTGGTATGCAATAAAGGCTTGTTACACTTCGGTTGTGGGTTCGATTCCCACAGCCTTGTCTGGCGTGATGGGTTGTCGCATGTCCTACAAGTTGTCCTTTTTTATAAAAATACATTATTATAACTTTACATCAATAATATCTAAAAAGTTCTATCCTTAAACAATAATAACTTATGCCCAACATAATCCATTTCAATCTTTAGGCTTATCCAAAATACTGTTGTCCAATCTCATATTATAGTATAAACAATTACCAGAGAGTTTATATAACAAGCATGTTAATACCATCGTTGATCCCCATATATCAGAAGTTATGTCTTTTTGGTCATATTCCAAACATTCTAAGGCCTTAATCTTGTATTCTCTTGAAAAATGAATACCCATTGAACCTTAGTTAAAACATGAGTGTTGTCAAAAGTTAACTCTTTCCACATACCAAAATCCCAAAATTTAGATATACTCAAACCACGATATCACTTTGTCCTTATATTAGTCATGAGCTCATTAATACAATCAAACATTTACTTTTCTCTTTATTATGCATATCATCTACTTTCCAAAAATATTTCAATCACTTTTCATGGTTATCGATGCCATATTCTTATGGAAAACCAAAATGGACCAATACATAAATATTCCAATATACCATAAAAGTACCTCAACAAAATTATTCTTGAATACAAATAAAAAACACTTCAATCCATACTATTCAATGATTTTCATGGAATAAGTCCTTCCTTGATTTAGAAGTAACTTCTTAGGTCAGGGCATTGAGTTGGGTAATGCCCATGTTCTCCATAGATAAGTCATTAGACTCCATAACAGTCTGTCACTCTATGACCCTTTTCTCCACATAGATAACATATTCCCCTCCATTTGAGGTATTCCTCAAGGTTCGTCATCCCTTCTTTAGAAATCTCAATATTTATTTGTCTATTCTCCTCACCATGCGAACATGCATAAAATTCTATCTTCCTATTATTTGATGACTTAGGAATACAACTAAAGTTCACCTTTTTAATCATATATCGAGATGACTGATTCGGCATAATCATGATATCTTTCTCTCCATGCATTACATAAATTTGTTGATCATAGTCACCAATTTATCCATTGTAATCAATGATAATCGAATTCCTTCTCGTTCCCTCAATTGACTAAGACCAGAAACCATAGTGTACGAAATAGTTAAATTATCTAGGAACCACATAATCATAAAAAGACACTTATGGGATGTCTAAATTATCAAAAACATATTTAATCCATGACACCTTAGGTTCACCCTAGGTTATTCATGATTTAAAACATAATTTATAGGACTCTAACTTATACATATACTTAACCATAGGGACATCCCTAGACAAACCTTAGAAATATCTCTAGAAATTTCACTAAAGTTTTTCGCATCCTAGTTTCCAAAGGTTGACTAAACCTTTCCTCTGATACCAAATGAAGAGACCTGAAGCCTGACATACATAGACATTACATTACATTTTCAGAATACTTAATACATAACAAAAATAGACACACAAGGATCATAATAGTTTAGTGTCTTTTGAAACTCGAAATATTATCTTCTAATCGTGGTAAAAGATCTTCAATATCTCCATTAATGATCTTCCCCTTTATTTTCATACCTAAAACCTTTCTTTAAATCCTGGGGAAGAGAAAACATATAAAGGGTCATCTCAAATGCTTAGTAAGGGTAATCATAGAGAACATAAATCAATCATTAGATATTTGAATGTAAAAAAAACATGGGCATAAAATCTAAACAAAAAATCTTGAGGAATGACATAAAACATGGCAGTACGTAAGGCATAGATCATGAAGAATCATTAATCATGATAAATTATCATGGGAATAAAACATTTAATTTTGGAAAACCATTAAGCACATGATATGATTTCCATAGTATCCAAGGCATTACTGCCAAGACCATCTTAGTAGACAGTCCCTTTCTGAATCGAGTTCACACCACGTTCCAGTCCTGTATTACTGAACTGATTTAACTTGTCGTTCAGCCATATCTATCTCATGAGATATAAATATTTACCCAATGCATTGTAGTAGGATATAGGTCCAACCCATATCATATTGAAATCATTCTTACTTGTGCCACAAAATAAACATAAATCATTGATCATAACCCAAAGAATAAAATGGGTTTAATAAACATCATCCAATCATCACATAATCCATATAAAACAAATGGATATTTTATCATAAGAAAAGTGAAACCATGTAAATAATAGGGACATTATACTTGAAACATAAACAAATGAAATAATGTCATCTTAGATGGAAAATGATTTTTATAAAAGACTTGAAATGAATTCTTGAGGAAAATAACCTTTCTTCTTCAAAATCATTTTCTTTTCATAGAATTCCATGAAATTTTAAAATAAAATTATTTTTGATGAAAATAGTCATAAAATATTTTAGAGTATGTTTCATGAAAATGAGGCGTTATGAAACCGTAAAAATAAGTTCACGTCGTATAAGTTATAAATAACATTCTTCTTGTACTTTTGTCGGAAAAGTAAAAATGTTCCCAGTGTGGTAAACAAAAGTAAGATTCCATTCATCAAATGTGGTAAATTACAAAAATGGGTAATAAGGACTTTAAAAATACATGAAACATTTTTAGATAACATGGGCATGGATGAAAACAATAACCCCAGTAAATACTTACGAATAACAATCTCGGATAAGAACGAGATTGGAATAGTTATCCCTTACCTTAGGTCTGATACACTTCATACGTATCCAAACTCCTGTATAATTATTTAAATAATGTCATTGACTTATTAAAGAATCATATTCAATGTTATGATATCATTTATGGTTCACTTATGACTTTATATTACCCATTCTTTTGTAAATTTCATGTTAAAGAGTGTTTTGGGTAAAATCATTTCATTTGTCGTCCGTGTTTTGACTTGTAATTATTCATATGATTACATAGATCATGATTACTTAATTCCAGAATATAAAAAATGATTTATATATAATCTATATTCATAATATACATATATATAATAGATTGATAAATGGAAAGAAATACACCGTTCATGGAGACGGTAGGTCGTACGTACGCATGAACGTTGTTTTCGTTTCCTCATTGAATTGAATGGAATTAATTGGATGAAATACATATATATATACATAAATACAGTATAATTATTATGTCATATATTTCAGGAATACTTTTTATATATACTTTATAATCACTCATGAATGGTTAATCATTGAGAATGAATCTCATCGCGTCGTGGAGACGGTAGTCCGTACGTACGTACGAGCGATGATATCGTTCCAATAATTATTGAATTGAATTGGAGTGGATGATACAATATATCAGAATCATTATGATGTTATAATAACTATGTATAGTTATTCTTTACAACATTATACCCATCCAAGTAAGGTGGTGTGGGAAAAACATATTACACTGCGGCGTGGAGACGGTATTCCGTACGTACGCACGCGCGGTGATTTCGTTTTCCGTAGGATGGATAGAAGGTGAAATGGGGTTGTTTTATATTTATAATAACATATAAGTATATTACTTATACTGATGTTATTACTTTATAATGAAATAACTAAATAATAATAATTTGAAGAACAAATAACATTGAAATAATCGGTAGAAGAGATTACCTCTTCTTCGACGCACCTCCTTTAAACTTCTTCTTAGGGCAGTAGGGTTGGTCTTTTGAGAAGACCAATACCTCTATATGGTTTCTAGGGAAGTGTGTAAGTGAAATGGGCAGATGTTGGCTGAGATTAAAGACTCAAAATGGTGTGAGGAAGAGAGGGAGGAGGTTCTATTTTATAAGGGAGGAGAGGGGCACCTTTGGAATCCTAGCAAATATTAGTTTAATATAAATTCAAACCCCACATAAAAACCTCCAAAAATGACTCCATTAGAATTTTAGATGATATAGGGTTGTAATATCATAAACCAATAAAATTTAGACATGTTTTGATCTTATTTTAAACCTTATCATTTTGATTTATCCTTATTTAATCTATTTAAGTTTATTTGTGGTAATAAAATTCTAAATTCTAAATGGTTATAAATAATGACTTATGTGTTTTTAATTTTCCATAATTAGATACTTTATGACATTTTAGACTATATAAATTTCAATTTATAATTTTTAAATATATTTGTGATTTTTAAACAATTTAATAATATGTTATTTTTATAAAATAACAATAGTGTAAATTTTGACACTATTCATTTATTTGAATTTAAATAAAATATATACAGAAGATATGTTCAAAATAAAAGATTTAATATATTCCTAAAATGTCATATGTATCTAGAAAATTATTTAATCACATTAAATAGTTCATATAATATTTATTTTAATATTTTTAAAACCATTTATTTGATATTTTAATTAATTAAATAATCTCAAAGTAACTATTGTGTCATAATTAAAGATAAATATGTAATCCCTAAAAATTCTAAATAAATTCATATGATGTAGATAATTGTAGTATCTTTCTGTAGACTATTAATTTTCTTAGTTTCATTAAGTTTATCACTAAATTAAAATTATTATAATTATAAGATTTATGAAAGTGACATGTTGTCACTTTCTTTGGTTTTAATAATATTTAAATTATTTTCATAGAAATAAAGTCCATTAAATGAATCTAATCCGACCCTTAGGTGATATGGGTCTACTTTTAGTCATCCAATAGGATTTTTTCAGGTGTTAGGGTAATTTTATAATCTTATATTTACCCTTAATTACCCAATTTATATTTAACTATGGTAAATAAAATTTACCGTAGTTACTATTCATAATGCCAAAAAATAAGGAGTAGTCTATTAATATAATTTGGACCCAATGATTACAAATATGGAATATATTTTTACAAATTCAATACACATAATTTGTATAAATTAAATTAAAATTAATCTTGTTGTCGAAAGAAAACGGGTTTTTGTTTAAAACATTGCAAAAGATTGAATTGATTTGACCTACGAATTCAATGTAAAATCAATGTTAATCACATACATAATATTAAATAGTAAAAATATATTCTATTTATACTTTAAAACCATTCAATATTATAATTTAACCAAACGAATTATTACGATGAAAAAAGTTGTTTTTAATTAAAATATAGCGCGTTTTAACTATTCATTAAAATATTAAATTATCAGAATAATATGAAAAATTTATCCAAAGTAAATTTTTATATCCTGATTCCAAAGAAGAATTTTATTTTTTCAAATTGAACTTATAAACATGTTAAAAACTATATTTAATGTGGGTGCGCCATCAAAAGGTGGCAAAACTGCATTTTTTTGAAAAATACTTATTTTACCCGATAAATTTATTTTGTTTTTATTCCATGTTCTAGAAAATGTGCAAGATGAATAAAATTAAAATTTTAATTAATAATATTCGTAACCGCTAGTTCATAATAATATTATAATAATAGTTTTTTGTTTAGTAAAATCCGGTATTGCATTCAACACTCGCTATCGAGAAAGGTCGTGATTGCGTGTAATGCATGCCAAGTCCGGGTTGCGTGTAGTGCATGAATCCTTTGTTGTTTCGTATAAAAAAATGCAACCATATTTCATTAATAAATTGAATATATATATATATACTTAATGTTGCGTAGAACAACTATTATCAAACAAACTTGAAATTTTGTGTAACACGATCAAAGATTTGTGTTGCATATACTACTAGCTAATACGGAGTTGCATATAACGCAAGATAATCTTGAGGT
Organism: Viscum album; assembly: GCA_963277665.1. NCBI lineage: Eukaryota > Viridiplantae > Streptophyta > Magnoliopsida > Santalales > Viscaceae > Viscum > Viscum album. Next base: position 1,194,760,896 of record OY728133.1, read on the forward strand.
ATCATACAAAAAAATACATAAAATAAATTAAAAATAATAATTCTCATATAGTCTTGGAGTGTTACATTCTACCCCTCTTAAAATGAATTTCTCCCTCGAAATTCGTCGGGGTTATAAATGGTTGACTACTTGAAAGTTTCTTTAATAGAAACCCACATACTAAAACTTAATTTTATAAAGTGATGTATAAAACATAACAGTTACCCAAATTAATTCATCACTGGGTTTCCTCATGGAAGAACATAGGTGAAAATATGGATATGGAAGAGAAATCTAAACATCAAGTTCTGATGGAGATTGGTAGAGAACATGGCTATGAAAAAGACAACAATCACAAAGCCATAGATTTGTGATGATATAAGGTACCATCTGATTCATCGGATATAAGGGCACTATGAAAACATTTTTGGTTTTCATGATCATTTATCTAATGTTGAGGAATTTTCGAATCAAAAGAAATACTTACTTGATTTTGGTACAATCTCACCGTTGTTCGTGCCTTGAAAAATTTCCACTTCATATTTTAATGAAATGAAGTTGAATTTGTCATTCATGAAGTGTTAGCAGATCATGTGATAGAATGATGAATCATTCCATCTGTTTCAAACAAAAGGTTAGAAAAAGTTATCAAATATACATAAGTCCATTTATGGTGTGGTTAATCGTATACGATTCCAAAAATGGACTTATACTTCAACTATCATTCTGATTAATAAATTAAGTCTCATTTATACTAACCAGTGACTTTTTGTAGGCCAGTGGTATGCAATAAAGGCCTCTTGCACTTCGGTTGTGGGTTCGATTCCCTTAGCCTTGTCTGATGCGATGGGTTGTCGCACGTCCTACAGGTTGTCCTTTTTTCTAAAAATACATTATTATATCTTTCCATCAATAATATCAAAAAATTTATAGCCTTAAACAATACTAACATATGTCCAACATAATCCATTTCAATCTTTAGGTTTATCCAAAATACTGTTGCCCAATCTCATATTATAGTGAAAACAATTACCAGAGAGTTTATATAACAAGCACGTCAATACCATCTATTATCGCCATATATCATAAGATATGTCTTGTTGGTCACAATTCAGAAATTCTAAGTCCTTAATCATGTATTCTCTTGAAAAATGAATACCCATTGAACCTTAATGAAAACATGAGTGCTATTAAAAGTTAACTCTTTCCACATACCAAAATCCCAAAATTTTAATATACTCAAAACATGGTATCACATTTTCCTTATATTAGTCATGAGATCATGAATACTATCAAACATTTCATTTTCTTTTTATTATTCATATCATCTGCTTTCCAAAAATATTTGAATCACTTTTCCTGGTTATTGATGTCATATTCTTATGGAAAACAAAAATAGACCAATACATAAATATTCCAATATACCATAAAAGTACCTCAACAAAATTATTCTTGAATACCAATACAAAACACTTCAATCCGTCCTATTAAATGATTTTCATGGAATAAGTCCTTCCTTGATTTAGAAGTAACTTCTTAGGTCAGGGAATTGAGTTGGGTAATTCCCATGTTCTCCACAGATAAGTCATTGGACTCCATAACAGTCTGTCACTCTATGACCCTATTCTCCACATAGATAACATCTTCCCCTCCATTTGAGGTATTCCTCAAGGTTCTTTATCCCTTCGTTAGAAATCTCAATATTCCTTTGTCTATGCTCCTCACCATGGGAACATGCATAAAATTCCATCCTCCTCTTATTTGATGACTTAAGAATACAACTGAAGTTCACCTTGTTAATCATATATCGAGATGACTGATTCAGCATAATCATGATATCTTTCTCTCCATGAATTACATAATTTTGTTGATCATAGTCACCAATTTATCCATTGTAATCAATGTTAATCGAATTCCTTCTCGTTCCCTCCATTGATTAAGACCAGAAACCATAGTGTAAGAAATAGTTAAAATAACTAAGAACCACATAATCATAAAAAGACACTTATGGGATGTCTAAATTATCAAAAAATTATTTAATCCATGACACCTTCGGTTCACCCTAGGTTATTCATGATTGAAAACATAATTTCTAGGACTCTGACCTATACGTATACTTAACCATAGGGACATCCCTAGACATACCTTAGAAATATCTCTAGAAATTTCACTAAAGTTTTTCGCATACTAGTTTCCAAAGGTTGACTAAACCTTTCCTCTGATACCAATTGTAGAGACCAGAAGCCTGACATACATAGACATTACATTACATTTTTGGAATACTTAATACATAACAAAAACAGACACACAAGAATCGTAATAGTTTAGTGTCTTTGGAAACTCGAAATATTATCTTCTAATCGTTGTGAAAGATATTCAACATCTCCATTAATGATCTTCCCCTCTATTTTCATACCTAAAACCTTTCTTTAAATCCTGGGGAAGAGAAAACATATAAAGGGTGAGCTCAAATTCTTAGTAAGGGTAAGCATAGAGAACATAAAACAATCCTTAGACATTTGAATGTAAAAAACAACATGAGCATAAAATCTAAACATCAAAATCGTGATCAATGACATAATACATGGCAATACGTAAGGCATATATCATGATGAAACATTAATCATGATAAATTATCATGGGAATAAAACATTTAATTTTGGAAAACCATTAAGCACATGATATGATTTCCATAGTATCCAAGGCATTACTGCCAAGACCATCTTAGTAGACAGAGTCCCTTTCTGAATCGAGTTCACACCACGTTCCAGTGCTGTATTACTGAACTGATTTAACTTTTCGTTCCAGCCATATCTATATCATGAGATATAAATCATTACCCAATGCATTGGAGGAGGATATAGGTCCCACCAATCTCATATTGAAATCATTCTTACTTGTGCCACAAAATAAACATAAATCAATCATCATAACCCAAAGAATAAAATGGGTTTAATAAAAATCATCCAATCATCACATAATCCATATAAAACAAATGGATATTTTATTATAATAAAAGTGAAACCATGTAAATCATAGAGACATTATACTTGAAATATACACAAATGAAATAATGTCATCTTAGATGGAAAATGATTTTTATAAAAGACTTGAAATTAATTCTTGAGGAAAATAACCTTTCTTCTTCAAAATCATTTTCTTTTCATAGAATTCCATGAAATTTTAAAAGAAAAGTATTTTTGATGAAAATAGTAATAAAATATTTTAGAGTATGTTTCATGAAAATGAGGCGTTATGAAACCGTAAAATTCAGTTCACGCCGTATAATTTATAAATAACATTCTTCTTGTACTTTTGTCAGAAAAGTCAAAAAGTTCACCGTGTTGTAAACAAAAGTAAGATTCCATTCATAACATGTGGTAAATTCCAAAAATGGGTAAAAATGACTTTAAAAATACATGAAAACATTTTTCGAAAACATGGTCATGGATGAAAACAATAACCCCAGTAAATACTTACGAATGAAAATCTCGGATAAGAATGAGATTGGAATAGTTGTCCCTTACCTTAGGTCTGATACGCTTCATACGTATCCGAAACTCCGGTATAATTATTTAAATAATGTCATTGACTTATTAATGAATCATATTCATTGTTATGATATCATATATGGTTCACTTATAACTTTATATTACCCATTCTTTTATAAATTCCATGTTAAAGAGTGTTTTGGGTAAAATCGTTTCATTTGTCGTCCGTGTATTGACTTGTAATTATTAATATGATTACTTAGATCATTATTAATTAATTCCAGAATATAAAACATGATTTATATATAATATATATTCATAATATACATATATATAATATATCGATAAATGGAAAGAAATACACCATTCATAGAGACGGTAGGCCGTACGTACGCATGAACGTTGTTTTCGTTTCCTCATTGAATTGAATGGAATTAATTGGATGACATACATATATATATACATAAATCCAGTATAATTATTATTTCATATATTTCATGATTACTTATTATATATACTTTATAATCATTAATCAATGGTTAATCATTGAGAATGAATCTCATCGCGTCGTGGAGACGGTAGTCCGTACATACGCACGAGCGATGATATCGTTCCCATTATTATTGAATTGAATTGGAGTGGATGATACAATATATCATAATCAGTATGATGTTATAATAACTATGTATAGTTATTCTTTACAACATTATACCCATCCAAGTAAGGTGGTGTTGGAAAAACAGATTACACCATGGCGTGGAGACGGTATTCCGTACGTACGCACACGCAGTGATGTCGTTTTCCATAGGATGGATATAAGGAGAAATGGGGTTGTTTATTATTTATAATAACATATAAGTATATTAGTGATAATGATATTATTACTTTATAATGAAAAAACTAAAGAAGAATTGGTTGAAGAAGAAATAAGCTTGAAATAATCGGTAGAAGAGATTACCTCTTCTTCGATGCACCTCTTTTAAACTTCTTCTTAGGGCACTAGGGATGGTCTTTTGAGAAGACCAGTACCTTTATATGGTTTCTAGGGAAGTGGGTAAGTGAAATGGACATATTTTTTCAAAGATTAAAGGTTCAAAATGGTGTGAGGAATAGAGGGAGGAGGTGCCCTTTTATAAGGGAGGAGAGGGGCACCTTTGGAATCCTCAAAAATATTAGTTTAATATAAATTGAAACCCCACATAAAAACCTCCAAAAATGACTCCATTAGAAGTTTAAATGAGATAGGGTTGTAATATTATCAACCAATAAAATTTAGATATGTTTTGATCTTATTTTAAACCATATCATTTTGATTTATCTTTATTTAATCTATTTAAGTTTATTTGTGGTAATAAATTTCTAAATTTTAAATAGTTATAAATAATCACTTATGTGTTGTTAATTTTCCATAATTGGATACTTTATGGAATTTTAGACTATATAAATTTCAATTTATAATTTTAAAATATTTTTGTGATTTTTAAACAATTTTATAATATTTTATTTTTATAAAATAACAATAGGGTAAATTTTGACACTATTAATTTATTTCAATTTAAATAAAATATATACATAAGATACGTTCAAAATAAAAGATTTAATATATTTATAAAATGTCATATGTATCTAGAAAATTAGTGGATCACATTAAATAGTTCATATAATATATATTTTAATATTTTTAAAACCATTTATTTGATATTTTAATTAATAAAATAATTTCAAAATCACTATTGTGTCATAATTAATGATAATTATGTAATCCCTAAAAATTCCAAATAAATTCATACAATGTATATAATTGTATTATATTTCTGGAGACTATTCATTTTAGATGTTTCATTAAGTTTATCACTAAATTAAAATTATTATACTTATAATATTTACGAAAGTGACATGTTGTCACTTTCTTTGGTTTTAATAATAATTAAATTATTTTCATAGAACAAAAAGTCCATTAAATGAATATAATCCCACCCTTAGGTGATGTGGGTCGACTTTTAGTCATCCAATAGGGTTTTTTCAGGTGTTAGGGTAATTTTATAATCTTATATTTACCCTTAATTACCCGATTTACATTTAACTATGGTAAATAAAATTTAAAGTAGTTACTATTCATAATGACAAAAAATAAAGAGTAGTCTATTAATATTATTTGGACCCAATGATTAAAAATATTTAATCAATTTTTCCAAGTTCAATACACATAAGTTGTATAAATTAAATTAAAATTAATCCTGTTGTTGAAAGAAAACGGGTTTTTGTTTAAAACATTGCAAAAGATTGAATTGATTTGACCTACGAATTCAATGTAAAATCAATGTTAATGACAGACATAATATTAAATGGTAAAAATATATTCTATTTATACTTTAAAACCATTAAATATTATAATTTATCAAAACAAATTATTACGATGAAAAAAGTTGTTTTTAATTAAAATATAGCGCGTTTTTACTATTCATTAAAATATGAAAGTTGTCAGAATAATATGAAAATTTTATCTAAAGTAAATTTTTATATCATGATTCCAAAGATGGATTTTATTTTGTCAAATTGAACTTATAAACATGTCAAAAACTAGATTTAAAGTGGGTGTTCCATCAAAAGGCGGCAAAACTGCATTTTTTTGAAAAATACTTATTTTACCCGATTTTTTTTTGTTCTTATACCATGTTCTAGAAAATGTGTAAGATGAATAAAAAATAAAAATTTAGTTAATAATATTCATAAAGTCTAGTTCATAATAATATTATAAAAATATTTCATTGTTTAGTAAAACCTGGTATTGCGTACAACACACGCTATCGAGGACGATCGCGATTGTGTGTAATGCAAGCCATGTTCGGCTTACATGTAGTGCACGACTCCTTTGTTGTTTCGTAGAACAAAATCCAACCATATTTCATTAATACATTGAATATATATATACATATATACTCAATGTTTCATAGAATAACTACTGTCAAACAAACTTGAAATTTTGTGAACATGATCCAAGATTAGTGTTGCATATACTGCAAGCTAATACGGTGATGCGTATAACACATGATAATATTGAGGTATCATAAAAAAATACATCAAATAAATTAAAAACAATAATTCTCATAAAATCTTGGTTTTTTACATTCTACCCCCCTTAAAATGAATTTCTCCCTCGAAATTCGTCCGGGTTATAAATGGTTGACTACTTGAAAGTTTCTTTAATAGAAACCCACATACTAAAACTTAATTTTATAAAGTGATGTATGAAACATAACGGTTACCCAAATTAACACATCACTGGGTTTCCTCGTGGGAGAACATAGGTGAAAATATGGATATGGAAGAGAAATCTAAACATCAAGTGCTGATGGATAGTGTTAGAGAACATGGCTATGAAAAAGCCAACAATCACAAAGACATAGATTTGTGATGATATAAGGTACCATCTAATTCATCGGATATAAGGGCACTATGACAACATTTTTGGTTTTCAGGATCTTTTATCTAATTTTGAGGAATTTTCGAATCAAAAGAAATACTTACTTGATTTTTGTACAATCTCACCGTTGTTCGTGCCTTGAACAATTTCCACTTCATATTTTAACGAAATGAAGTTGAATTTTTCATTCATGAAGTGTTAGCAGATCATGTGATAGAATGATGAATCATTCCATCTATTTCAAACAAAAGGATATAAAAAGTTATCAAATATACAGAAGTCCATCTATGGTGTGGTTAATCATACGAGATTCAAAAAATGGACTTATACTTCAACTATCACACTGATTAATAAAATAAATCTATTTTCTACTAACCAGTGACTTTCTGTAGGCCAATGGTATGCAATAAAGGCATGTTACACTTCGGTTTTGGGTTTGATTCTCATAGCATTGGCTGACGTGATGGGTTGTCGCATGTCCTACAGGTTGTCCTTTTTTTCTAGAAATACATTATTATAACTTTCCATCAATAATATCGAAAAAGTTCTAGCCTTAAAAAATACCAACTTATGTCCAACATAATCCATTTCAATCTTTAGGCTTATCCAATATACTATTGTCCAATCTCATATTATAGTGAAAACAATTACCAGAGAGTTTATAAAACAAGCATGTTAATACCATCGTTGATCCCCATATATCATAAGATATGTCTTCTTGGTCACATTCCAAACATTCTAAGGCCTTAATCTTGTATTCTCTTGAAAAATGAATACCCATTGAACCTTAGTGAAAACATGATTGCTGTCAAAAGTTAACTCTTTCCACATACCAAAATCCCAAAATTTCGATATACTCAAACTACGGTATCACTTTGTCCTTATATTAGTCATGAGCTCATGAATACAATCAAACATTTTATTTTCGCTTTATTATAAATATCATCTACTTTCCAAAAATATTTCAATCACTTTTCATGGTTATCGATGCCATATTCTTATGGAAAAACAAAATGGACCAATACATAAATATTCCAATATACCATAAAAGTACCTCAACAAAATTATTCTTGAATACAAATAAAAAACACTTCAATCCATCCTATTCAATGATTTTCATGGAATAAGTCCTTCCTTGATTTAGAAGTAACTTCTTAGGTCAGGGCATTGAGTTGGGTAATGCCCATGTTCTCCATAGATAAGTCATTGGACTCCATAACAGTCTGTCACTCTATGACCCTTTTCTCCACATAGATAACATATTCCCCTCCATTTGAGGTATTCCTCAAGGTTCTTCATCTCTTCTTTAGAAATCTCAATATTTCTTTGTCTATGCTCATCACCATGCGAACATGCATAAAATTCTATCTTCCTATTATTTGATGACTTAGGAATACAACTAAAGTTCACCTTGTTAATCATACATCGAGATGACTGATTCGGCATAATCATGATATCTTTCTCTCCATGCATTACATAAATTTGTTGATCATAGTCACCAATTTATCCATTGTAATCAATGATAATCTAATTCCTTCTCGTTCCCTCCATTTACTAAGACCAGAAACCATAGTGTACGAAATAGTTAAACTAACTAGGAACCACATAATCATAAAAAGACACTTATGGGATGTCTAAATTATCAAAAACATATTTAATCCATGACACCTTAGGTTCACCCTAGGTTATTCATGATTTAAAACATAATTTATAGGACTCTAACTTATACGTATACTTAACCATAGGGACATCCCTAGACATACCTTAGAAATATCTCTAGAAATTTCACTAAAGTTTTTCGCATCCTAGTTTCCAAAGGTTGACTAAACCTTTCCTCTGATACCAAATGAAGATACCTGAAGCCTGACATACATAGACATTACATTACATTTGCGGAATACTTAATACATAACAAAAAAATACACACAAGGATCGTAATAGTTTAGTGTCTTTGGAAACATGAAATATTTTATTATAATCATGGTGAAAGATCTTCAACATCTCCATTAATGATCTTCCCCTTTATTTTCATACCTAAAACCATTCTTTAAAACCTGGGGAAGATTAAACATATAAAGGGTGATCTCAAATGCTTTTTACGGGAAATAATAGAGAACATAAAACAATCCTTAGACATTTGAATGTAAAAAAAACATGAGCATAAAATCTAAACATCAAAATCTTGAGCATTGACATTAAACATCTAAGTACTTAAGGCATAGATCATGAAGAAACATTAATCATGATAAATTATCATTGGAATACAACATTTAATTTTGGAAAACCATTAAGCACCTGATATGATTTCCATAGTAGCCAAGGCATTACTGCTAAGACCATCTTAGTGGACAGAGTCCCTTTCTGAATCGAGTTCACTCCGTGTTCCAGTCCTGTATTATTGAACCGATTTAACTTGTTGTTCCAGCCATATCTATCTCATGAGATATAAATCTTTACCCAATGCATTGGAGGTAGATATAAGTCCCACCCATCTCATATTGAAATTATTCTTACTTGTGCCAAAAAATAAACATAAATCATTCATCATAACCCAAAGAATAAAATGGGTTTCATAAACATCATCCAATCATCACATAATCCATATAAAATAAATGGATATTTTATCATAATAAAAGTGAAACCATGTAAATCATAGAGACATTATACTTGAAACATACACAAATGAAATAATGTCATCTTAGATGGAAAATGATTTTTATAAAAGACTTGAAATGAATTCTTGAGGAAAATATCCTTTCTTCATAAAAATCATTTTCTTTTCATATAATTACATGAAATTTTAAAAGAAAAGAATTTTGATGAAAATAGTCATAAAATCTTGTAGAGTATGTTTCATGAAAATGAGGCGATATGAAATCGTAAAAATCAGTTCGCACCGTATAAGTTAAAAATAAAATTCTTCACGTACTTTTGTCAGAAAAGTCAAACAGTTCCCCATGTGGTAAAAAAAAGTAATATTCCATTCATAACATGTGGTAAATTCCAAAAATGGGGAAAAATGACTTTAAAAATACATGAAAACAGTTTTAGAAAACATGGGCACGGATGAAAACAATAACCCCATAAAATACTTACGAATAACAATCTCGGATAAGAACGAGATTGGAATAGTTATCCCTTACCTTAGGTCTGATACGCTTCATTCGAATCCGAAAATCCTGTATAATTATTTAAATAATGTCATTGACTTATTAAAGAATCATATTCATTGTTATGATATCATATATGGTTCACTTATGACTTTATATTACCCATTCTTTTGTAAATTCCATGTTAAAGAGTGTTTTGGGTTAAATCGTTTCATTTGTCGTTCGTGTTTTGACTTGTAATTATTCATATGATTACTTAGATCATGATTAATTAATTCCAGAATATAAAACATGATTTATATATAATATATATTTATAATATACATATATATAATAGATTGATAAATGGAAATAAATACACCGTTCATGGAGACGGTAGGCCATACGTACACATGAACATTGTTTTCGTTTCCTCATTGAATTGACTGGAATTAATTGGATGAAATACATACATATATACATAAATATAGTATAATTATTATGTCATATATTTCATGATTACTTATTATATATACTTTATAATCACTCATGAATGGTTAATCATTGAAAATGAATCTCATCGCGCCGTGGAGACGGTAGTCCGTACGTACGCACGAGCGATGATATCGTTCCCATAATTATTGAATTAAATTAGAGTGGATTCTATAATATATCAGAATTAGTATGATGTTATAATAACTATGTATAGTTATTCTTTACACCATTATACCTATCCAAGTAAGGTGGTGTTGGAACAACAGATTACACCACGGCGTGGAGATGGTATTCCGTACGTACACACGCGCGGTGATTTCATTTTCCGTAGGATGGATAGAAGGTGAAATGGGGTTGTTTAATATTTATAATAACATATCAGTATATTAGTGATACTGATTTTATTACTTTATAACGAAACAACTAATGAAGAATATGTTGAAGATGAAATAAGCTTGAAATAATTTGTAGAAGAGATTACCTATTCTTCGACGCACCTCCTTTAAACTTCTTCTTAGGGCACTAGGGTTGGTCTTTTGATAAGACCGGTAACTCTATATGGTTTCTAGGGAAATGGGTAAGTGAAATGGGCAGATTTTGTCCGAGATTCAAGGCTCAAAATGGTGTGAGGAAGAGAGGGAGGATGTGCCCTTTTATAAGGGAGGAGAGGGGCACCTTTGGAATCCTAAAAAATAATAGTTTAATATAAATTCAAACCCCACATAAAAACCTCCAAAAATGATTCCATTAGAATTTTAGATGATATAGGGTTGTAATATCATCAACCAATAAAATTTAGACATGTTTTGATCTTATTTTAAACCTTATCATTTTTATCTATCCTTATTTAATCTATTTAAGTTTATTTGTTGTAATAAAATCCTAAATATTAAATGGTTATAAATAATCACTTATGTGTTGTTAATTTTCCATAATTGGATAATTTATGACATTGTAGAATATATAAATTTCAATTTATAATTTTTAAATTTTTTTGTGATTTTTAAAAAATTTAATAATATGTAATTTTTATAAAATAACAATAGTGTAAATTTTGACATTATTCGTTTATTTGAATTTAAATAAACTATATACAGAAGATATGTTCAAAATAAATGATTTAATATGTTAATAAAATGTCATATGTATCTAGAAAATTAGTTGATCACATTAAATAGTTCATATAATATTTATTTTAATATATTTAAAACAATTTATTTGATATGTTAATTAATAAAATAATTTCAAAATCACTATTGTCTCATAATTAATGATAATTATGTAATCCCTAAAAATATTAAATAAATTAATATGATGTATATAATTGTAGTATCTTTCTGGAGACTATTCATTTTCGAAGTTTCATTACGTTTATCACTAAATTTAAATTATTATACTTATAAGATTTAAGAAAGTGACATGTTGTCACTTTCTTTGGTTTTAATAATAATTAAATTATTTTCATAGAAACAAAGTCCATTAAATGAATCTAATCCGACCCTTAGGTGATATGGGTCGACTTTTAGTCATCCAATAGGATTTTGGCAGGTGTTAGAGTAATTTTATAATCTTATATTTACCCTTAATTACCCGATTTACATTTAACTATGGTAAATAATATTTACCGTAGTTACTATTCATAATGCCCAAAAAAAAGAGTAGTATCTTAATATAATTTGGACCCAATGATTACAAATATAGAATCTATTTTTCCAAATTCAATACACATAAGTTGTAGAAATTAAAATTAAAATTAATCTTGTTGTCGAAAGAAAACGAGTTTTTGGTTAAAACATTGTAAAAGATTGAATTGATTTGACCTACGAATTCAATGTAAAATCAATGTTAATTAAATACATAATATTAAATGGTAAAAATATATTATATTTATACTTTAAAACCATTCAATGATATAATTTAACCAAACAAATTATTACGATGAAAAAAGTTGTTTTGAATTAAAATATAGCGCGTTTTTACTATTCATTAAATTATGAAAGTTATCAGAATAATATGAAAAATTTATCCAAAGTAAATTTTTATATCCTAATTCCAAAGAATAATTTTATTTTGTCAAATTGAACTTATAAAAATGTCAAAAACTAGATTTAAATAGGGTGCGCCATCAAAAGGCAGCAAAACTGCATTTTTTTGAAAAAAACTTATTTTACCCGAAAATTTATTTTTTTCTTATACCATGTTCTATAAAATGTGTAAGATGAATAAAAATTAAAAATTTACTTAATACTATTCATAATGGCTAGTTCATAAAATTATTATAATAATATTTCGTTGTTTAGTAAAACTCGGTATTGCGTACAACAGACGTTATCGAGGAAGGTCGTGATTGCGTGTAATGCAAGCCAAGTCCGGGTTGGATGTAGTGCACGACTCCTTTGTCATTTTGTATAAAAAAATCCAACCATATTTCATTAATACATTGAATATACATATATATACTCAATGTTGCGTAGAATAACTACTATCAAGAAAACTTGAAATTTTGTGTAACATGATCCATGATTAGTGTTGCATATACTGTAAGCTAATACGGTGTTTCATATAACGCAAGATAATCTTGAGGTATCATACAAAACAATACATCAAATAAAGTAAAAATAATAATTCTCATAAAATCTAGGAGTGTTACATTCTACACCCCATAAAATTAATTTCTCCCTCGAAATTCGTCGGGGTTATAAATGGTTGACTACTTGAAAGTTTCTTTAATAGAAACCCACATACTAAAACTTAATTTTATAAAGTGATGTATGAAACATAATGGTTACCCAAATTAACTCATCACTGGGTTTCCTCATGGGAGAACATAGGTGAAAGTATGGATATGGAAGAGAAATCTAAACATCATGTTCTGATGGAGGGTGGTAGAGAACATGGCTATGAAAAAGCCAACAATCACAAAGCCATAGATTTGTGATGATATAAGGTACCATCTGATTCATCAGATATAAGAGAACTATGACAACATTTTTGGTTTTCAGGATCATTTATCTAATGTTGATGAATTTTCAAATCAAAATAAATACTTACTTGATTTTGGTTCAATCTCACTGTTGTTCGTGCCTTGAACAATTTCCACTTCATATTTTAATGAAATTAAGTTGAATTTTTCATTCATTAAGTGTTAGCAGATCATGTGATAGAATGATGAATCATTCCATCTGTTTCAGACAAATGGTTATAAAAATTTATCAAATATACATAAGTCCATCTATGGTGTGGTTAATCGTATACGATTTCAAAAATGGACATATACTTCAACTATCATACTGATTAATAAAATAAATCTAATTTCTACTAACCAATGACTTTCTGTAGGCCAGTGGTATGCAATAAAGGCATGTTGCACTTCGGTTGTGGGTTCGATTCCCACAACCTTGTCTGATGCGATGGGTTGTTGCACGTCCTACAGGTTGTCCCTTTTCTAAAAATACATTATTATAAATTTCGATAAATAATATCGAAAAAGTTATAGCCTTAAACAATAAAACACATGTCCAACATAATCCATTTCAATCTTTAGGATTATCCAAAATACTGTTGTCCAATCTCATATTATAGTGAAAACTATTACCAGAGAGTTTATATAACAAGCATGTTAATACCATTATTGATCCCCATATATCATAAGATATGTCTTGTTGGTCACATTCCAAACATTCTAAGGCCTTAATCATGTATTATCTTGAAAAATGAATACCCATTGAACTTTAGTGAAAACATGAGTGCTGTCAAAAGTTAACTCTTTCCACATACCAAAATCCCAAAATTTCGATATGCTCAAACCATGGTATCACTATGTCCTTATATTAGTCACGAGCTCATGAATACTATCAAACATTTCCTTTTCTCTTTATTATGAAGATCATATTCTTTCCAAAAATATTTCAATCACTTTTCATGGTTATCGATGCCATATTCTTATGGAAAATCAAAATGGACCAATACATAAATATTCTAATATACCATAAAAGTACCTCAAAAAAATTATTCTTGAATACCAATACAAAACACTTCAATCCATCATCTTCAATGATTTTAATGAAATAAGTCCCTCCTTGATTTAGAAGTAACTTCTTAGGTCAGGGCATTGAGTTGGGTAATGCCCATGTTCTCCACAAATAAGTCATTGGACTCCATAAGAGTCTGTCACTCAATGACTGTTTTATCCACATAGATAAAATCTTCCCATCCATTTGAGATATTCCTCAAGGTTCTTCATCCCTTCTTTAGAAATCTCAATATTCCTTTGTCTATGCTCCTCACCATGAGAACATGAATAAAATTCCATCTTCCTCTTATTTGATGACTTAGGAATACAACTAAAGTTCACCTTGTTAATCATATATCAAGATGACTGATTCGGCACAATCATGATATCTTCCTCTCCAGGCATTACATAATTTTCTTGATCATAGTCACTAATTTATCCATTGTAATCAATGTTAATCGAATTCCTTCTCGTTCCCTCCATTGACTAAGACCAGAAACCATAGTGTAAGAAATAGTTACAATAACTAGGAACCACCTAATCATAAAAAGACACTTATGGGTTTTCTAAATTATCAAAAAACATATTTAATCCATGACACCTTAGGTTCACCCTAGGTTATTCATGATTTAAAACATAATTTCTAGGACTCTAACCTTACGTATACTTAACCATAGGGACATTCCTACACATGCCTTAGAAATATCTCTAGAAATTTCACTAATGTTTTTCGTATCCTAGTTTCCAAAGGTTGAATAAACCTTTCCACTGATACCAATTGTAGAGACCTGAAGCCTGACATACATAGACATTACATTACATTTGCGGAATACTTAATACATAACAAAAACATACACACAAGGATCGTAATAGTTTAGTGTCTTTAGAAACTCGAAATATTATATTGTAATCATGGTGAAAGATATTCAACATCTCCATTAATGATATTACCCTTTATTTTCATACCTAAAACCTTTCTTTAAATCCTGGGGAAGAGAAAACATATAAAGGGTGAGCTCAAATTCTTAGTAAGGGTAAGCATAGAGAACATAAAACAATCCTTAGACATTTGAATGTAAAAAAACATGAGCATAAAATATATACATCAAAATCTTGAGCAATGAAATAAAACATGGCAGTACTTAAGGCATAGATCATGAAGAAACATTAATCATGATAAATTATCATGGGAATAAAACATTTAATTTTGGAAAACAATTAAGCACATGATATGATTTCCATATTATCCAAGGCATTACTGCCAAGACCATATTAGTGTACAGAGTCCCTTTCTGAATTGAGTTCACTCCATGTTCCAGTACTGTATTACTGAACCGATTTAACTTGTCCTTCCAGTCATATCTATCTCATGAGATATAAATCTTTACCCAATGTATTGGAGTGAGATATAGGTCCCACCCATCTCATATTGAAATCATTCTTACTTGTGCCACAAACTAAACATAAATCATTCATCATAACCCAAAGAATAAAATGGGTTTTATAAACATCATCCAATCATCACATAATCTATATAAAACAAATTTATATGTTATCATAAGAAAAGTGAAACCATGTAAATCATAGATACATTATACGTGAAACATACACAAATGAAATAATGTCATCTTAGATGGAAAATGATTTTTATAAAAGACTTGAAATGAATTCTTGAGGAAAATATCCTTTCTTCTTCAAAATCATTTTCTTTTTATAGAATTCCATTAAATTTTAAAAGAAAAGTATTTTTATGAAAATATTCATAAAATCTGGTAGAGTATGTTTCATGAAAATGTGGTGTTATGAAACCGTAAAAATTAGTTCACGCCGTATAAGTTAAAAATAACATTCTTCTCGTACTTTTGTCGGAAAAGTCAAAAAGTTCCCCGTGTGGTAAGAAAAAGTAAGATTCCATTAATAACATGTGGTAAATTAAAAAAATGGGTTAAAAGGACTTTAAAAATACATGAAAACATATTTAGAAAACACGGGCATGGATGAAAACAATAAGCCCAGTAAATACTTACGAATAACAATCTCGGATAAGAACGAGATTGGAATAGTTATCCCTTACCTTAGGTCAAATACGCTTTATACGTATCCGAAACTCATTTATAATTATTTAAATAATTTCATTGATTTATTAAATAATCATATTCATTGTTATGATATCATATATGGTTCACTTATGACTTTATATTACCCATTCTTTTGTAAATTCCATGTTAAAGAGTGTTTTGGGTAAAATCGTTTCATTTGTGGTCCGTGTTTTGACTTGTAATTATTCATATTTTTACTTAGATCATGATTACATAATTCCAGAATATAAAACATTATTTATATATATTATATATTCATAATATACATATATATAATAGATCGATAAATGGAATGAAATACACCGTTCATGGAGACGGTAGGCCGTACGTACGCAAGAACGTTGTTTTCGTTTCCTCATTGAATTGAATGGAATTAATTGGATGACACACATATATATATATACATAAATACAGTATCATTATTATGTCATATATTTCATGATTACTTATTATATATACTTTATAATCATTCAGGAATGGATAATCATTGAGAATGAATCTCATTGCGTCGTGGAGACGGTAGTCCGTACGTATGCACGAGCGATGATATCATTCCCATAATTATTGAATTGAATTGGAGTGGATGATACAATATATCAGAATCAGTATGATGTTATAATAACTATGTATAGTTATTCTTTACACCATTATACCCATCCAAGTAAAGTGGTGTTGGAAAAACATATTACATCACGGCGTGGAGACGGTATTCCGTACGTACGCACGCGCGGTGATTTCGTTTTCCGTAGGATGGATTGAAGGTGAAATGGGGTTGTTTCATATTTATAATAACATATCAGTATATTATTGATACTTATGTTATTAATTTATAATGAAGCAACTAAATAATAATAAGTTGAAGAAGAAATAATCTTGAAATAATCGGTAGAAGAGATTGCCACTTCTTCGACGAACCTCCATTAAACTTCTTCTTAGGGCACTAGGGTTGGTCTTTTGAGAAGACCAGTACCTCTATATGGTTTATAGGGAAGTGGGTAAGTGAAATGGTCAGATTGTGGCCGAGATTAAAGGGTCAAAATAATGTGAGGAAGAGAGGGAGGAGGTGCCCTTTTATAAGGGAGGAGAGGGGCACCTTTGGAATCCTCAAAATATTAGTTTAATATAAATTCAAACCCCACAAAAAAACCTCCAAAAATGACTCCATTATAAGTTTAGATGAAATAGGTTTGTAATATCATCAAAAATTAAAATTTAGACATGTTTTTATCTTATTTTAAACCTTATAATTTTGATTTATCCTTATTTAATATATTTAAGTTTATTTGTGGTAATAAAATTCTAAATTTTAAATGGTTATAAATAATCACTTATGTGTTGTTAATTTTCCATAATTGTATACTGTATGACATTTTAGACTATATAAATTTCAATTTATAATTTTTAAATATTTTTGTGATTTTTAATCAATTTAATAATATGTTATTTTTTTAAAATAACAATAGTGTAAATTTTTACACTATTAATTTATTTGAATTTAAATAAAATATATACAGAAGATATATTAAAAATAAAATATTTAATATATTCATAAAATGTCATATGTATCTAGAAAATTAGTGGAGCACATTAAATAGTTCATATAATATTTATTTTAATATTTTTAAAACCATTTATTTGATATTTTAATTAATAAAATAATTTCAAAATCACTATTGTGTCACAATTAATGATAAATATGTAATCCCTAAATATTCTAAATAAATTCATATTTTGTGTATAATTGTAGTATCTTTTTGGAGACTATTCATTTTAGAAGTTTCATTAAGTTTATCACTAAATTAAAATTATTGTATTTATAACATTTAAGAAAGTGACATGTTGTCACTTTCTTTGGTTTTAATAATAATTATATTATATTCATAGAAACAAAGTCCATTAAATGAATCTAATCCGACCCTTAGGTGATATGGGTAGACTTTTAGTCATCCAATAGGATTTTTTCAGGTGTTAGGGTAATTTTATAATCTTATATTTACCCTTAGTTACCCGATTTACATTTAACTATGGTAAATAAAATTTACCGTAGTTACTATTCATAATGCCCAAAAATAAAGAGTATTATATTAATATAATTTGGACCCAATGATTACAAATATTGAATCTATTTTTCCAAATTCAATACACATAAGTTGTATAAATTAAATTAAAATTAATCTTATTGTCGAAATAAAACGGGTTTTTGTTTAAAACATTGCAGAAGATTGAATTGATATGACTTAAGAATTCAATGTAAAATCAATGTTAATGACATAAATAATATTAAATGGTGAGAAGATATTCTATTTATACTTTTAACCCATTAAATATTATAATTTAATCAAACAAATTATTACAATGAAAAAAGTTGTTTTTAATTAAAATATAGCGCGTTTTTACTATTCATTAAAATATGAAACTTATCAGAAAAATATGAAAAATTTATCCAATGTAAATTTTTGTATCCTGATTCCAAAGAATAATTTTATTTTGTCAAATTTAACTTATAAAAATGTCAAAAACTAGATTTAAATTGGGTGCGCCATCAAAAGGCGGCAAAACTGCATTTTTTTGAAAAATATATATTTTACCCGAAATATTTATTTTGTTCTTATACCATGTTCTAGAAAATGTGTAAGATGAATAAAAATAAAAAATTTAGTTAATAATATTCATAACAACTAGTTCATAATAATATTATAATAATATTTCTTTGTTTAGTAAAACTCGGTATTGCGTACAACACACGCTATCGAGAAAGGTCGTGATTGCATATAATGCAAACCAAGTCCGGGTTGCGTGTAATACACGACTCCTTTTGTGTTTAGTATAACAAAATACAACCATATTTCATTAATACATTTAATATATATATATATATACTCAATGTTGCGTAGAATAACTACTATCAAAGAAACTTGAAATTTTCTGTAACACGATCCAAGATTAGTGTTGCATTTAATGCAAGCTAATACGTTGTTGCGTATAACGCAAGATAATCTTGAGGTATCATACAAAAAAATACATTAAATAAATTAAAAATAATAATTCTCATAAAATCTCGGAGTGTTACATTCTACCCCCCTTAAAATTAATTTCTCCCTCGAAATTAGTCGGGGTTATAAATGGTTGACTACTTGAAATTTTCTTTAATAGAAACCCACATACTAAAACATAATTTTATAAAGTGATGTCTGAAACATAACGGTTACCCAAATTAACTGATCAATGGGTTTCCTCATGGGAGAACATAGGTGAAAATATGGATATTGAAGGGAAATCTAATCATCATGTTCTGATGGAGAGTGGTAGAGAACATGGCTATGAAAAAGCCAAGAATCACAAAGCCATAGATTTGTGATGATATAAGGTACCATATGATTCATCAGATATAAGGGCACTATGACAACATTTTTGGTTTTCAGGATCATTTATCTAATGTTGAGGAATTTGCGAATCAAAAGAAATACTGACTTGATTTTGGTACAATCTCACAGTTGTTCGTGCCTTGAACAATTTCCACTTCATATTTTAAATAAATGAAGTTGAATTTTTCATTCATGATGTTTTAGAAGATCATGTGATAGAATGATGAATCATTCCATCTGTTTCAAAGAAAAGGTTAGAAAAAGTTATCAAATATTGATAAAACACCATTTTATTGAATATTTTGTTGATAATAAATGAAATAATTTCCTCACATTGTGTTAAATATGTTTATTTATAAAATATTTGGGATTTGATCATTAATTTGAAAATTTGGTGAAAATTCCAGTTTTACCCTTAATAGTGCATTGTAGTATTTCGAAGATACATATTTTTATATTTATTATTTGAATTTGAAATTTTGTAACAGTGTTCCTAACTTCATTTTATACAACTTTCATGCAGGACACTAGAGCTAAAGAGTGCATTTGAATGGAGTAAATGATCAATTAATCCAATGGTGGGATGGACTCGGCAGAATAGACATAGGTTTTGTATTTGGGCCATATCGTCTACATACGGGCTTGGATGGAGCCCAAATTTTGAGGCAATCTCGGGGACATGATTGGGCACAAATTATTCTTCTGGAAGGCCGGTCAATTCACGCGTTTTGGAGGTCAAAGGGCGGTGCAAGTTGGAATAAAATATTTGGCCGAGTTTTTCATTTCACACTTAAAACGTTATGTATCCCTAGCACTCACAAACTCTATTTAAAGGAGGTTTTAACTATTTGAGAGGGCTGGTCGAGGATTTGGGAAGGTGTGTCCGAAAGGGTGTCTCTTAGGAGCCCCTCACAACTCTTGGAGGAAGTAAGCCTTTGTGAAAACCTCTCTTCCAAAAAGGCTCTCCTCTCTCACCTCTTCTTTGTATTTCTTTTCTTTCATGTTTGTTTCTTGAATTTTTCTTCAAATAATATTCTGTGTTCATCCCTCTTCTTCTTATATTAATCTTCTTAATTGGGTTGGAAAAAAGAGTGGAGACAAGATTGTGTTCTACCCTTTCAATCCGTTGCTTATACAAAACGTCTCCATGATGACTACACCACCCATGGAAGAGTAGTTCTTTTTAGTAATCGATCGACCTCTATCCTTCTTCATTCATTTATTTTGAATCAATGAGCTACTGTAATTCACATATTATGATCTGTTAATTGAGTTTTTAATTTAAATGAAACTAAGAAAGCAATTGAATAGTTAACACAAAACATGCGAGGTCGGGAATTGTGTGAACTGTGAGAGCGCAACCTTAACCGGTAATTCAAAACCACATGGGATCAATTTGTAGAGTTCAAATATAATCCCTAAACTCAATTAATCCTCATTTCCAGAGTGGTTATGTTCCTTAATTTACCACTGACCATAATCTAATTTTAGAACATCAATCAAAGCAGGGTGTTGCGATTGCATGTTCCGAAGTTAGCCTAAGGTTAAAATTCACTTCAATCTTTGTGGTAAAGTTAATTCTCGTAGGGTTCGGGATTTAACAAATTAAGGGATCATAATTAAGTGAATATTAATTTAAATGATAATGATTAATAAATGATTTAAGTGGTAGAGTTAGATCGATTACGTCTTTTAAATATTGTCTAAACAAACATCTTCTTGTTGTTTCATTCTAATCGAAAATTCATTTCAAAATTAAAAACAAAAAAACAATGCAATCTTCTTCCAGAAAACTTCTTCTAGATTCATAAACTATAAAAAACCACCCCCATCCATTCAAGTAGTGTTTTTATTCTCTTTTATTTTACTTCTATAATACCTCTAAAAATTGTTTTAATTCACTTCCTCTTTTGAGAGACGACCTTGGTCAGCCACTCTGATGCACCTAAGTACCCCAAATCACATTAATCATTTGAGGGTGCCCACGAAAGCGCTCTTCCAAATATATATAAGTCCATCTATGGTGTGGTTAATCATATACTATTCAAAAAATGGACTTATACTTCCACTATCATACTGATTAATAAAATAATTCTAATTTCTCCTAACCAGTGGCTTTCTGTAGGCCAGTGGTATGCAATAAAGGCCTGTTGTACTTCGGTTGTGGGTTCGATTCCCACAGCCTTGTCTGGCGCGATGGGTTGTCGCATGTCCTACAGGTTGTCCTTTTTTCTAAAAATACATTATTATAACTTTCCATCAATAATATCGAAAAAGTTATAGCCGTAAAAAATACAAACTTATGTCCAACATAATCCATTTCAATCTTTAGGCTTATCCAAAATACTGTTGTCCAATCTCATATTATAGTGAAAACAATTACCAGAGAGTTTATATAACAAGCATGTTAATACCATCATTGATCCCCATATATCATAAGATATGTCTTGTTGGTCACATTCCAAACATTATAAGGCCTTTATCATGTATTCTCTTGAAAAATGAATACCCATTGAACCTTAGTGAAAACATGAGTGCTGTCAAAAGTTAACTCTTTCCACATACCAAAATCCCAAAATTTCGATATACTCAAACCACGCTATCACTTTGTCCTTATATTAGTCATGAGATCATGAATACTATCAAAAAATTCATTTTCTCTTTATTATGCATATCATCTGCTTTCCAAAAATATTTCAATCACTTTTCATGGTTATCGATGCCATATTATTATGGAAAACCAAAATGGACCAATACATAAATATTCCAATATACCATAAAAGTTCCTCAAAAAAATTATTCTTGAATTCCAATACAAGAAACATCAATCCATCCTCTTCAATTATTTTCATGGAATAAGTCCTTCCTTGATTTATAAGTAACTTCTTAGGTCAGGGCATTGAGTTGGGTAAGGCCCATGTTCTCCACAGATAAGTCATTGGACTCAATAACAGTCTGTCACTCTATGACCATTTTCTCCACATAGATAACATTTTACCCTCTATTTGAGGTATTCCTCAAGGTTCTTCATCCCTTCTTTAGAAATATCAACATTCCTCTGTCTATGCTCCTCACCATGCGAACATGCATAAAATTACATCTTCCTTTTATTTGATGACTTAGGAATACAAATAAAGTTCACCTTGTTAAACATATATCGAGATGATTGATTCAGCATAATCATGATATCTTTATCTCCAAGAATTACAGTATTTTGTTGATCATAGTCACCAATTTATCCATTGTAATCAATGTTAATCGAATTCCTTCTCGTTCCCTCCATTGACTAAGACCAGAAACCATAGTGTAAGAAATAGTTAAAATAACTAGGAACCACATAATCATAAAAATACACTTATGGGATGTCTAAATTATCAAAAACATATTTAATCCATGACAACTTAGGTTAAACCTTGGTTATTCATGATTGAAAACATAATTTATAGGACTCTAACCAATACTTATACTTAACCATAGGGACATCCCTAGACATACCTTGAAATATCTCTAGAAATTTCAATAATGTTTTTCACATCCTAGTTTCCAAAGGTTGACTAAAACTTTCCTCTGATACCAATAGTAGAGACCTGAAGCCTGATATACATAGAAATTACATTACATTTGCGGAATACTTATTACATAACAAAAACAGACACACAAGGATCGTAATAGTTTAGTGTCTTTGGAAACTCGATATATTATCTTCTAATCATGGTGAATGATCTTAAACATCTCCATTAATGATCTTACTCTTTATTATCATACCTAAAAACATTCGTTAAATCCTGGGGAAGAGAAAACATATAAAGGGTGAGCTAAAATTCTTAGTAAGGGTAAGCATAGAGAACATAAAACAATCCTTAGTCATTTGAATGTAAAAAAAACATGAGCATAAAATCTAAACATCAAAATTTTGAGTAATGACATAAAACATGGCAGTATATAAGGCATAGATCATGAAGAAACATTAATCATGATAAATTATCATGGGAATCAAACATTTAATTTTGGAAAACCATTAATCACAAGATATGATGTCTATAGTAGCCAAGGCATTACTGCCAAGACCATCTTAGTGGACAGAGTCCCTTTCTGAATCGAGTTCACTCCACGTTCCAGTCCTGTATTACTGAACCGATTTAACTTTTTGTTCCAGCCATATCTATATCATGAGATATAAATGTTTACCCAATTCATTGGAGGTAGATATAGGTCCCACCCATCTCATATTGAAATCATTCTTACTTGTGCCACAAAATAAACATAAATCATTCATCATAACACAATGAATAAAATGGGTTTCATAAAAATCATCCATTCATCACATAATCCATATAAAACAAATGGATATCTTATCATACGAAAATTGAAACCATGTAAATCATAGAGACATTATACTTGAAACATACACAAATGAAATAATGTCATCTTAGATGGAAAATGATTTTTATAAAAGACTTGAAATGAATTCTTGAGGAAAATATCATTTCTTCTTCAAAATCATTTTATTTTCATAGAATTCCATGAAATTTTAAAATAAAATTATTTTGATGAAAATAGTAATAAAATCTTGTAGAGTATATTTCATGAAAATGAGGCGTTATGAAACCGTAAAAATCAGTTCACACCGTATAAGTTAAAAATAACATTCTTCTCGTACTTTTGTCTGAAAAGTCAAAAAGTTCCCCGTGTGGTAAATAAAAGTAAGATCCCATTCATAACATGTGGTAAATTACAAAAATGGGAAGAAAGGAATTTAAAAATACATGATTTTTTTTAGAAAACATGGGCACGGATGAAAACAATAACCCCAATAAATACATACGAATTACAATCTCGGATAAGAACGAGATTGGAATAGTTATCCCTTAACATAGGTCTGATACGCTTCATATGTATCCAAAAATCCTGTATAATTATTTAAATAACGTCATTGACTTATTAAAGAATCATATTCATTGTTATGATATCATATATGGTTCACTTATGACTTTATATTACCCATTCTTTTGTAAATTCCATGTTAAAGAGTGTTTTGGGTAAAATCGTTTCATTTGTCGTTCGTGTTTTGACTTGTAATTATTCATATGATTACTTAGATAATGAATAATTAATTCCAAAATATAAAACATGATTTATATATAATATATATTCATAATATACATATATATAATAGATCGATAAATGGAAAGAAATACACCATTCAAGGAGACGGTAGGCCGTACGTACGCATGAACGTTGTTTTTGTTTCCTCATTGAATTGAATGGAATTAATTGGATGACATACATATATATATATATATATACAAAAATCCAGTATCATTATTATTTCATATATTTCATGATTACTTATTATTTATAATTTATAATCATTCATGCATTTTTAATCATTGATAATGAATCTCATCACGTCGTGGACACGGTAGTCCGTACGTACGCACGAGCGATGATATCGTTCCCATAAATTTTGAATTGAATGGGAGTGGATGATAATATATTTCATATTCAGTATGATGTTATAATAACTATGTATAGTTATTCTTTACACCATTATACCCATCCAAGTAAGGTGGTGTTGGAAAAACAGATTACACCACAGCGTGGAGACGGTATTCCGTACGTACGCATGCGCGGTGATTTCGTTTTCCATAGGATGGAAAAAAGATTAAATGAGGTTGTTTTATATTTATAATAACATATAAGTATATTATTGATACTTATGTTATTAGTTTATAATGAAACAACTAAAGAAGAAGAAGTTGAAGAAGAAATAAGCTTGAAATAATCGGTAGAAGAGATTACCTCTTCTTCGACGAACCTCCTTTAAACTTCTTCTTTGGGCACTACGGTTTGTATTTTGAGAATACCAGTACCTCTATAAGGTTTATAGGGAAGTGGGGAAGTGAAATGGGCAGAGGTTTTATTAGATTCAAGGCCAGAAATTGAGTGAGGAAGATAGGGAGGAGGTGCCCTTTTATAAGGGAGGAGAGGGGCATCTTTGGAATCCTCAAAAATATTAGTTTAATATAAATTCAAACCCCACATAAAAACCTTCAAAAATGACTCAATTAAAATATTAGATGATATAGGGTTGTAATATCATCATCCAGTAAAATTTAGACATGTTATGATCTTATTTTAAACCTTATCATTTTGATTTATCCTTATTTAATCTATTTAAGATTATTTGTGGTAATAAAATTCTACATTTTAAATGGTTATAAATAATCACTTACATGTTGTTAATTTTCTATAATTTGATACTTTATGACATTTTAGACTATTTAAATTTAAATTTTTAATTTTTAAATATTTTTGTGATTTTTAACCAATTTAATAATATGTTATTTTTATAAAATAACAATAGTGTCAATTTTGACACTATTCATTTATTTGAATTTAAATAAAATATATACAGAAGATATGATCGAAATAAAAGATTTAATAGATTCATAAAATGTCATATGTATCTATAAACTTAGTAGAGAACATTAAATAGTTCATATAATATTAATTTTAATATTTTTAAAACCATTTATTTGATATTTTAATTAATAAAATAATTTCAACATCACTATTGTGTCATAATTAATGATAATTATTTCATCCCTAGAAATTATAAATAAATTCATAAGATGTAGATAATCGTATTATCATTCTGTATACTATTCATGTTTGAAGTTTCATTAACATTATCACTAAATTAAAATTATTATACTTAAAATATTTAAGAAAGTGACATGTTGTCACTTTCTTTGGTTTTAATAATAATTAAACTATTTTCATGGACAAAAGTCCATTAAATGAATCTAATCCGACCCTTAGGTGATATGGGTCTACTTTTAGTCCTCCAATAGGATTTTGGCAGGTGTTTGGGTAATTTTATAATCTTATATTTACCCTTAATTACCTGATTTACCTTTAACTGTGGTAAATAAAATTTACCCTAGTTACTATTCATAATGCCCAAAAATAAAAAGTAGCCTATTAATATAATTTGGATCGACTGATTACAAATATGGAATACATTTTTCAAAATTAAATACACATAAGTTGCAGAAATTAATTTAAAATTCATCTCGTTGTCGAAAGAAAACGGATTTCTGTTTAAAACATTGCACAAGATTGAATTGATTTAACCTACGAATTCAATGTAAAATCAATGTTAATGAAATACATAATATTAAATGGTAAAAATATATTCTATTTATACTTTAAAACCATTCAATATTAAAATTTATCCAAAAAATTATTACGATGGAAAAAGTTGTTTTTAATTAAAATATAGCGGGTTTTTACTATTCATTAAAATATGGATGTTATCCGAATAATATGAAAAATTTGTCCAAAGTAAATTTTTATATCCTGATTCCAAAGAAGAATTTTATTTTGTCAAATTGAACTTATAAACATGTCAAAAACTAGATTTAAAGTGGGTGCGCCATCAAATGGCGGCAAAAATGCATTTTTTTGAAAAATACTTATTTTACCCAAAATATTTATTTTGTTCTTATAACATGTTCTAAAAAATGTGTAAGATGAATAAAAATACAAAATTTAGTTAATAATATTAATAATGGCTAGTTCATAATAATATTATAATATTATATCGTTGTTTATTAAAACCCGGTATTACGTACAACACACGCTATCGAGGAAGGTCGTGATTGCATGTAATGCAAGCCAAGTCAGGGTTGTGTGTAGTGCATGACTCCTTTGTTGTTTCATATAAAAAAATCCAACCATATTTGATTAATACATTTAATATATATATATATATATATATACTCAATGTTGCGTAGAATAACTACTATCAAACAAACTTGAAATTGTGTGTAACACGATCCAAGATTAGTGTTGCATATACTGCAACCTAATACGGTGTTGCATATAATACAAGATAATATTCGGGTACCATACAACACAATACATCATATAAATTAAAAAGAATACTTCTCATGAAATCTTGGGGTGTTACACCGCACCATTGGAAAGTGGGGTGCTTGATCTTCTTTTCCCCGTTTCATTTATCAATCGGACCACTAGCATTGAAGTCCACCTTAATCTTCTTATCCCCATTATACCCCAGAGTTTATCCGATCTCTATTTTGACCTTTATGGCACATTAGAGAATTTCCTCATAGAGGATGAAGTCACGGACCACTATCTCTTTTTGTAGGCTAGGTTTCATCCCACCAAAGATGTGGACAACCTTGCATTTGGGGGTAACGACAAAGCCGAAGGAGTGTCATGAAAGCCTTGTGATGGTTTCCTCACATGCTCCAACAAATTATTCTTCTTTTTTCTTGAGGGAAAGGAAGTCCCTTTCTATCTTATTTTAGAGGGTGCGTGGAAAATATTTATTGAAAAAAATCTTCTAGAAATCCTTCTATTTCAAAGCCTCAATCTCCTCCTCAGGCTTCGTATTTTTTTTTATCAACATACACCATTGATCAGCTTCACCCTCCATACGATAAGCAACCAGGAGAACATTCTCTTGTTCGGAACATTGAAGGACAGAGAAGATCATTTCAATGGAGTTGATCCATTATTCAGTGATTGATGTATCAGATGATCCATTAAATTTAGAAGTCTTTTGTCTCATGAAGCATTCAATAGTGAGTTGTTTTTTCTTAGGGGGGGTTGAACGTTCCTCTTAACCCATGTTTATATTAAATTCATAATTTAACTAAGGGATAAGCATGGAAAATTTTGTGATTCCCGCTCCCATTGGATTGGGAATCTCATTAGAACAATCATAACATTTATCTTCACATCGGTTGTTATCCCGAGTCCTCCTATTACCAACCATTTTCTGAAATAAAAGGAAATTTAAGGGAAACACATAAAGGGTAATCCAAAGACAAAAGGGATGACATATACATTACATTTATTTCCATAACTTATGAATCTATAGGTTTAAATCGTTGTTATCCATGATATAAACTCCTACATATATTCTTTGGGGAATTTTTTCCCATAATAATGGTTCATACTAGGCTTATAAATTTACCAAATCATATACACCGGGAGTGTCGTAACCAAGTGTGCAGTAAGGCCCATTGTTGTGAACTAGTTCTCGTTCCAGTCTAGCTCAAAGCGGTGTCTTCAGGCTTTACTCCTAGGATACATTTGTTCCAGAGCCACCTCTACCTGCTCATATCCACATAGGGATGTATTCTCTTGATAAACCACTTAATCAATAATCACCAAAAAATAGAGATGTGTTTATTATACTTATTCTTAACTCTAAGTCTTCACTAGGGTTTTCTAATACTAATCCAAAAAATAACTAAACCAATCCTCTGATACCAACTATGACAACCCTACTCTTTATTACACACTTAAAAATGATTTATTACATTAACTTCACTTGATAAAACATAGAATATATAGAGGTCTCGTGTATTTGGGGCTTATGATCTTTACATAAAAACATAGAACATGAAATACAACATCTTTATTGAAAACTTCCTTTACATGACCACTACATTACCTCGTACTTAGCATTGCATAGGATAACCTGAGGACATGCATGAAAGAAGGGTGAGCTATAAAGCCCAGTAAGGAAATAAACATGGAATAACATGAGGAATATAGTACATGTAAGGAAATAGGAATATCAGTTGAGAACAAGAGAAACATTAACAAAAAGGCCTGATAATGTATGATAATCTTAATATGAAAATGTGGAAAAAAATTAAAAATATTTTAGCACCAGCCAAGGATCACTGCATATGGAGCATGAGTAAATACACATTTCACTTTAATTAGCTTGTTTACTTTCATTTCACTTGACATGTCATGGTACTAATCTTTAACCAATGAAATGGAGCATTATCAGGGCACACCCTTATTAAAAATTTCATTCTATGCATATATGTGCCACATGGATCATAAAACATGGGTTCAATAAGCCTCATCATTTATTCCATGAAAAAAGAAATTTTGAATTCATACATTAAACACTATAATCAATATGTAAATGTTCATAATGGTGAATACCCGTTATAAGGAAATGGGAAATGTATTCACTACACAATGACATTGGCTTGGAAAATCATGGTCCAACTTTTGCTGTGTAATGGCGTGGAATAGGAATTCATAAAAATGGTTTAGGAGAGAGTAATGGGGGTCTCATAATATGTTGATGAAATGGGCAGTAATGGGGTCATATGAGACAACCTTTCTTTTTATTACAAAATTAAAAATAATTTATTACAAAAACATCACTTGATACAACATAGAATATTGAGAGGTCCAGTTTCATTGGGGATTAGGATCATTAAAAAACAAATTAAAATATGAAATACAACATCTTTATTGAAAAATTCTTTTACATGTCGACTACATTCCCATGTACATAGCATTGCATGGGATAACCTGAAATAATGCATAAGAAAAGGGTGAGTTATAAGGCCCAGTAAGGGAATAAACATGGAATAACATGAGGAATAAAATACATGTTAGAAAATCGGTATATCAATATAGAACAATATAATCATAAACATAAAGGAATGATAAAGCATGATAATCATAACATGGAAATGTGGCAACAACACTTAACAAGGAATTAGGATGAGCTAATGCTCATTGCACGTGGAGCATGAGTAAACCCTCACTGCACTTGAATCATGAGTAAACCCTCATTTCACTTGAATTATAATCAGTAAAAACCCACGGAACATGACGTACCATGATACTATACATTACCCAATGCATTGAACTGCTATCAGGGTGCACCTTTCTTAAACATTTCATTTCATGCATATGTGCGCCACATGGCTCGTAAAACATTCAATCATTCAACATAATCTATTATTATATGATAAAAAAATGTGGAATAAATACAAGAAACTCTTTAAATAATAAGTAATTGTTCATAAATGTGAATACCCTTGATAAAGAAATGGGCATGGTATTCGCAACACAATGACTTTGGCATGGAAAAGCGCGGTGCAATTTCGACAGCATAACGGCGCGACATAAGAACTCATAAAAATGGTTGATGAGAGAAAAATGGCTTCCTCATCACATTTACATGACATGGATATTAAGGGTGTTATATAGATACATTTCCCAACAAATTTAATGTAATTTAGATTCATGATACAAAAGAATTTCTTGAATGTAAATGATGAGAGAGAAATTCATTTCAGAATTTCGGCATACTAACAGGTGTACATGGGAGGCATTTAATGAGAGAGAAAGGGTTCTCCCATAATTAAAAAATAAATAAGGAAGTATGGGGGAGGTTAGAATCCATACCTAAACATTTATAATTTAAATTAAAAGGGCATAAAAATTTATAGAATATTGAACAGAAATAAAATTGGAAGAAAAACCCTTACTTGGAAGTGTTCTTTCAACAGCTTGAGAGAGGATTCTTCGGATATTGGGGCACCTTGGGAGGTTTATATAGATAGCAGGGAAGTGGTTGGACAAACTCCAAAGGCTTTTAGTTTGGAGGAAGTGGGATCTAGGTTGGTTTTATATATGAATGGTGGGGGAATTATTTATTATTTATGTTTGGGACACCTCACATTAAACAAATCCAAACCACAAAACATCCAATGGTTTTTTACCATGGTTTATGGAAAAGGGATGTTGAAAACAATATTTCATAATTACAATGTCCGAACATTTCAAAATAATGGGGTTTAATATGTGGAGGTGAGTCACACTCCCAAGGGAAACAATTTAAAAAGAAAAAAATATTTAATAAGTATTGAAGGGTCAACTAAATCTTTGTAAAATATATAAAAAAACCAAAATCACATTATTTAATGTAAAAAAATATATTGGATGAACATAAAGTTTATTTTATTTTATTACATCACTATTCGGTCATTATGATGTCATAAAACACATTATATATTTAAACAGTATTTAATTTTTACCCAAAATTTGACTGACTCAGAAAATTA
Source organism: Viscum album (assembly GCA_963277665.1). Taxonomy (NCBI): domain Eukaryota; kingdom Viridiplantae; phylum Streptophyta; class Magnoliopsida; order Santalales; family Viscaceae; genus Viscum; species Viscum album. Next base: position 1,194,792,777 of record OY728133.1, read on the forward strand.
TGAAAAATTCACTGTTGAATAATTTTGACATCCTGATTCTAGAAATAATATTAATTTTGTCTAAAATAAATTCTAAATATGCTAATTTTATCTTTTAAAATAAAAACTGACATTTATCGAAAATTCACGGGTTTTGACAAAAATGGCATTCAAACCTTAATAAAAAATACAATTGCATTCATAAAATTATACGATCATTTATATTTAACAAAAATTATTTCAATAATAATAATAATATTTTATTATAATATTATTTAATTCAAAAATTCATTAATTCATCAAAATAGATGTCTTAGTTAAACATTAACTTAAAATACTATTTGTTCTTTAAAAACTATTTACAAGGTAACAATAATAAAATGAAAGTATATTCATTATTATATACAAAAATAATTTACAAAACCATAGTACTAGGGTCTTTCTACATAACCCATTATATCACCCGCATAAGACCAAAGAGTATGGTATGTGATGGTGACAGACTCTTGGAGTGGCTAGGATAACATTGCTCGGGTGGTAATCTCTATCAACTTCCACTTCTCTCGTAGGTGGTCCCGCTTGAGCTTAACATATTTAAGATCATCTTGGGATTGGACGAGAGTGAATACCAAAGACAAAACCTCCATTCAAAGCTTTGAAAAATGGTCTTTGTATGGGGAACATCTACGTAATGTGGTCATCGCTTCCTTTTTCTGTGTAAATTGGATTTGTTAATGCCCTATATTTATACTAATCAAGTGATCATTTTTCAACGTCTATATTAGCAACGAACACAATTCATAACTTTATTTTAAAATCCAAAAACAAAAAAACCACAGAATTTGACATTTTATATAAACATTTTACATAAGGATACTTTTAATTATATCAAGAGGGATTTCTATTAACGAAAGTTTGGGTTGTTAAAATATTCCCCCCTTAATAAATTTTACCCTCAAAATTTCCATTTCAAACTTTAAAAATGATGTGGTAACTCTTCTTTATCATTTCCTCTGATTCCCACATCACTTCATCAAACTTGTGGTTTCTCCACAACACCTTGACAAGGGGAATTGTCTTATTTCATTGAACTTTTTATCTATTATCTAAGATCATCACTGGTTGTTCATAAAGGAAATATCATCCTCTAATTTTACCACCTCTGAATAGAGTACATGTGAAGGATCTGGTGTGTTCTTATTTATGAGGGATAAATGAAAGACATCATGTACTTTGTCCATAGTAGGTGGATGTGCTAGTCGATAGGCCACAACCCCGACATGATCAAGAATCTAGAAGGGGCTGATATACCTTGGACATAACATCCCTTTATTTCCAAACCTCATGACCTTCTTCTATAGAGATATGCATAGAAATACAATGGCTCCAACTTTAAATTCAAGGCCTTGTCGATAGTTTTCTGCATAACTCTTCGGTCGACTCCGGGCTGTCTTGATATACTGCTGAATTTATTTCACCTTCTCCACCATTTCATTGACCATTTCTGATCCAAGAATCTTGCACTCCCTGACCTCAACCCAACACACAAGTGTTTTGCACGTTTTCCCATAAAGGGCTTCATATGGTACCATTTGGATGCTCGAGTGGAAACTATTATTATAAGATAACTCAACCAAAGGAAGATTTTTATCCTATCATCCTTTAAAGTCCCTTGATCATGCTCTCAACATGTCCTCATGTGTTTGGATAGTCTTCTCAGATTGGCCATCAGTTTGAGGATGATAGGCCATACTAATGTTTAGTTCAGTATTCAGATCATATTGATGACTCTTCCAAAACATAGAGGTGAATCTTGGATCTCAATCGGACACAATAAATAGTGGTACTCCATAAACCCTTACCACTTCTCTAATATATATCTGTACCAGTTGATCCAATGAGAAATCCTCATGAATATAAATGAAATGTGCAGCCTTTGTAAGATGATCCACAACAACCAAGATTTCCTTGTTTCCTTTGGATGTGTTTCGATGTCCGGTGACAAATTCCATGGTAATATTCTCCCATTTCCATTCTGGTAGTGGGAATGGTTGCATCATCCTCTTAGACATCTACCTCTCTGCCTTCACTTGCTGAAACATGAGGCACTTTGACTTATATTTAGAAATCTTCTTCTTCATATTATCCCACCAATTATTCTCTTGGAGATCTTGATATATCTTTGTGATTCCCGGGTGAATAGTGAAAATTGAACTATGTGCATCATCCAAAATATCCTTCTTCTACTCCAAACTTGATGGAATGCATAGTATTTTCCAAAATCTTGCAATTCCTTCTTCATTAACAATAAACTCCAAGGATATACCTTCTCTGAGAGCTTCGAATTTTTCTTGATTTCCCACATCATCCTTTTGAGCATCCTTTAACCTTTCCAAAAGTGATGGTTGAGAAATCATTTGTGAAAGGATTGATGATGTTCCCTTCTGTATGATTCTCATTTCCATATTTATCAAATTTAATAAGATTGGTTCATTTTCAATTCTCATCAATGACAGAATAGTTGGGTCTTTTATACTTAGGGCATCCCCCACCATGTTCGCTTTCTCAGGGTGGTAATAGATTGAGAAGTGATTGTCTTTGATCAGCTCTAACCCTCTTTGTTGGAACATGTTCAACTCTATCTGTGTGAATATATACTTGAGGATTTTGTGGTCCTTATATATTTCACACTTCTACCCAAAGTGATGATGCCACCAAATTTTCAAAGTGAATATCCCTGCAGCAAACTCGATGTCTTGTGTTGGATAGTTCTATTTATTAACATTCAATTGCCTTGAACCATAGGCAATGACATTTTCATTTTGCATCAACAGACATCCCAGACCCTTCTTTGAATCGTCACTAAATACCACAAAATGTTCTCCACATGTGGGTAAAGTGAGAACGTTCATAGTGATAATCCTCCTTTTTAACTCCTTGAAGCTTTCTTCACATTCATTTCTCTTAGAAACATTTACTCCATTCTGAGTTAGCTTGGTAAAAGGGTTGGACAATCGTGAGAAATTTCTCACAAATTGTCGATAATATCCAGCTAACCTCAAGAAGCTACGAATATCCTTTACCGTTTTTGGCCTTGACCATACCTCAATTGTAAATATTTTGGAGGGATCCACAGATATCACATTGCTTGTGATGATATGACCCAAGAATAAGACCTCCTTCAACCAGAACTCACACTTCTTGTACGTTTCATAGAGATTCTCCTTTAGAAAGGTTTCTAGTATAGTTCTTAAATGCTCCTCATGATCCTCCTTGGCTTTGGATTATATCAAAATATCAAATATAAATACTACCACTAATTTGTCGAGGTAATCACAAAATACTCTATTAATCATGTCCATGACGATTTGTGGAGCATTAGTGAGTCTAAAAGGCATTACTAGGAATTCATAGTGCCCGTATATTGTACGAAAAGTAGTCTGGGAGATATCTTCGTTCTTCAACCTTACATGATAATATCCTGACCGCAAATCCGCCATGGAGATGTATTGTTCTCCATGTATCTAATCGGACAAGCCATCAATTCGTTGAAGAGGATACTTGTTCTTTATCGTGATTTTGTTAAGATCACGATAATCGATGCAATGGCACATTGACCCATCCTTATTCTTAACGAAGAGGACTGGTGCACCAATTGGTGAAGCACATGGGCGTATAAACCCTTTATCTAGATTCTCTTGTAGGGGATTAATCATCTCCTCAAGCTCCACAAAAACCTTTCTATACGGAGTCTTGGATTTTGGAAACACCCCAGGTATAAGATAAATTGATAATTCAACACATCTTCTAGGAGGAAGACCAGTAAATTTATCTGGAAACACTTCAGAAAAATCCCTCTCAATAGGCATGTCTTATAAGATGGTTTCCTCCTTAGACTCAATCAACTGAGATAGATACGTGTGCTCATTGGGCATTAATATCCACTCTTGAGATGATAGAGCTAAAGAAGTTTCATCTTCCTCCTTTCAATTGAAAGAATCGAGGGTTGATTCTCCACATAGAGAGTGATTTCCCTCCCATGGAAATTTATGTTGGCTCTATATATGGAAATCCAATCCATGCGAAAAATTACATCAAATTATACCAGAGGGAGTATAATGAGGTTCGCCAGGATGTTTAATCCATAGATTATGACAGGGGAGGAGTTATATTCCTGGGATGCAATGATTTCCCCATTTTTCGTACTCACCTACATGTTGACTTCCATGATTTGTGGTGGTGATGGGATTATTTTACAAAACATTCGAGATATAAAAGAATGCATATAAACTGAATCAAAAAGTACCTTGGATATTCTTGAATGAATAAATAGTGTACCTATCACCACTTCATTTTCAGGGTTCACTTCAGTAGTAGTGATTTATAAAACTGGCCCTTGTTGCCTTGGAGGTTGTTGGTTGCCTCTGAAAACCCTTGGATTAGGGAATTGATTTGCTAGATGTCGTCATTAATTTTAGTTGTAGAAATGAACCATGCATTGAGGATCGAACATAGAATTCCTCTCCTTTTTCGCAGTCGCGTGTCTTTATTTCCGACAGTTAATAGCCATGTGCCCTTCTCTTCCACACATAAATCATTTCCTTGTCCCCGTCAGGCAGTTTTTGTGGTGCTTCTTTCTGCACCTTTTTCAAGTGGGGTACTATATCTTATTAGCACCATTGTATTTATCCATAATACCACAAGCATTGAAGTCTACCTTACACTTCTTATCCCCATGATAGCTGTGAGATTCCATGATCTTCATTTCCACCTTGAGGGCACATCGGAAAATTTCCTCATAGCTGTCGAAGACATGGATCACTAGATCTTTCTGTAGGCTAGGTTTCATCCCACAAAAGAATCACTCAAAATTGCATTCGGGGGCAATGACAAAGTCTAAGAAGAATCGTCCAAGACTTGGGAAGCTTTCCTTGTATACTCTGACAGATTCGTCGTCATTTTTCTTGAGGGAAAGGAACTCCCTATCCATATTAATCCGGATGGTGCGTGGAAAATATTTATCAAAAAACATTATTCAAAAATCCTTCCATTCCAATTCCTCGATATTCTCCTCAGTCTTCTTATTTTTGATCAACATACACCATTGACCAGCTTTACCCTCCATACGATAAGAAGCCAGGAGAAGATTCTCTTATTCAGAACACTGAAGGATGTAGAAGATCATTTCAATGGAGTTGATCCATTGTTCAGCAATTGAGGGATCGAATTATCAATTAATGGTTGGAGGCCTTTGTCTCATGAATATCTCGATAGCGAGTTGTTCTTTCTTAGGGGGATTGAAAGTTCCTCTTGACTCATGTTTCTATTCAAATATTGAGTTAGGTGAGAGATAAGCATGGCAATGTTCGTGATTCCAACTCCCATTGGATTGGGCATCTCATTATTACATTCATCACATTGATCTTCACATCAGTTGGTAGCCAGATTCCTCCAATTAACATCCCTTGGCTTGAATAAAAGGATAGTTAGGGGTATCACATAAAGGGTAATACAAGGAAAACAACTAATGACTTATAAATAACTTTTATTTCCTTAACATAATATTCTATTGGATTCAGTCTATGTTATCTATGATCTACTTTATAAAATATATTTTAGGGAATTTTTTGTCCCTTAATAATGGTTCATACTAAGCTTGTGAATTTACCAAAGCATATCCATTGAGAGTTTCATAACCAAGAGTGCAACAAGGCCCGTTATTGTGCACCAGTTTCTATTATAGTGTAACTCAAAGTGGTGTTTTCGGGTTTTACCCCTAGGATACATCTGTTCCAGAGCTGCCTCTACAAGCTCGTATCTATACAGGGATGCATTTTATTGATAAAACACTGACTCAATACTCACTAAAACATAGGGATGTTTTTATTATAATTATTCTTATCTCTGAGTCTTTGCTGTGTTTTTCTAATCCCAATCCTAAAAATAACTAAACCTATAATCTGATACCAACTATGACAACCCTGCTTTTTATTACACAATTAAACATAATGTTTTAACATAAAATTAACTTGATAGAAAATAGAAGATTGAGAGTTCTAGTGTCTTTGGGGCTTAGGATCATTACATAATAACTTAAAACATGAAATAAAACATCTTTATTGAAAACTTCCTTTAAATTACCACTACATTCCCTCATACATAGCATTGCATTGTATAATATGAGGACATGCATAAGAAAAGGGTGAGCTATAAGGCCTAATAAGGGAATAATAATGGAATAACATGAGGAATAAAATACATGTTACACAATAGGAATATCAATAGAGAACAAAAGAAGAATAAACATAAAGGCATGATAAATCTTGATAATCATACCATGGAAATGTGGCAACAACACTTAATAGGGAATTAGCTTGAGCCAATGCTCATTGAACAAGGAGCATGAGTAAACTCTCATTGCACATGAAGCACGCATAAACACTCATTGGACTTGAATTATCATGAGTAAACACCAATTTCACATGACGTATCATGATACAATACTTTACCCAATGAATTGGAGTGCCATCATGGTGAACCCTTCCTAAACATTTCATTTCATGCATATGTGTGTCACATGGGTCATAAAACATTAAATCATTCAACATAATATTTTATTCCACGATAAACAAATTTGGAATGAATAAATGAAACTCTTTAAACAATAAGTAAATGTGCATGAATGTGAATACGCTTGATAGAGAAATGGTCATGGTATTCACTACACAATGACTTTGGCATGGAAAAATGCGGTGCAATTTTAGCAGCATAACAGCATGACATAAGAACTCATAAAAATGGTTGATGAGAGTGAAATGGGAGTATTATCATATTTACATGACATGGAATTTAAGGGGTAATATAGATAGATTTCCCAACAAATGTAATGTAATTTATATTCATGATACAAAATAATTGCTTGAATGTAAATGAGGAGAGAGATATTCATTTTGGAATTTTGGCACAATAACGGGTGTACATGGGAGGAATTTAATGAGAGATAAAGGGGTCTCACATCATTCAAACATAAAGAGGGAAGTTGGGGGAGGTTCCAAACCATACCCCAACATATATAATTGAAATTAAAAGGGCATAAAAATTTATATAATATCGAACAGAAATGAGAAATGAAGAAAAACCCTTACATGGAAGTGTGATTCCAAAGGATTGAGAGAGGATTCATGGGATATTAGGGCACCTTGGGAGGATTTTATAGAGAGGAGGGAAGAGGCTGGATGAAATACAAAGGCTTTGAGTGAGTAGGAAGTCGGATCTTGGGTGGTTTTATATAGGAAATGTGAGGGTATTCATTATTATTTAGGTTTGGGACACCACACATTAAACTAATCCAAACCACAAAACAGCCCATGATTTTTTCCATTGGTTTTTGGAAAAGGGATGTGGAAAAAATATTTTATATGGACAAAGTCCGAAATTCTTAAAATAGTTGGTTTTCTTATGTGGATGTGAGTCACACTCCCAAGTAAATCAATTTAAAAAGACAACATGATTAATAAGTCTTCAAGGGTCTACTAAAGTTTTATAAAATAAATCAAACAAAACCCAAATCACATTATATTAATGGTAAAACATATATTGAACTATAATAAAATTTATAGATGTTTATTACATCAATATTTGGTCATTATGATGTCATAAAAACATTATATATTTAAATGGTTTTTAATTTTTACAAAAGAATTGATTGTCTCAGAAATTTATGAAATATTCACCATTGTATAATTTTTACGTATAGATTCCAGAAATAATATTCATTTTATATATGTAATTTTATAAATATGTTAATTTTCAATGTTAATATAAAAACATAAATTTATTGAATATTCATGGGTTTTGACAAAAATTGCTTTCAAACATTAATAAAAATTACAATTACATTAATAAAATTAAGAAATAATTTATATTTTATAAAACATAATTTAATATTAATAATAGTATTTTATTAAAATATAATTAAATTCAAAAATCTATTAACTCATCAAAATATATTTCTTAGTTGAACATTAACTAAAAATATAATTTGTGCTTTAAAAACTATTTACAAGGTAAAAATAATAAAATGAAAGTATATTCATTATTATATAAAAAAATAATGTTCATAATCATCGTATTAGGGTCTTGTTACATAACTCATTATAACACCTTTATAAAACTAAAGAGAAAGGTGTGCGATTGTGACAGACTCTTAGGGTGGCTCAAATAACATTGCTCGGGTGGTAATCTCTATCAACTACCACTTCTCTAGAAAGAGGTCCCACTTGATCTTAACATATTTATGCTCGGCTTCGGCTTGGTCAAGAGTGATGCTCAAAGATGCATCCTCCTTTCCGAGCTCTGACAAATGGGCTTCGTATGGGACACGTCTACTTGATGAGGCCATCACTTCCTTTGTCTGAGTAAATTGGATTTCTTAAATCCATATATTTATTCTAATCATGAGATCATTTTTCAACAACTATATTAGCAATGGTCACAATTCTAAACAGTATTTTAAAATCCAAAAACATAAAACCAAAGAAGATTACATTTAATATAAACATTTTACGTAAGAATACATTTAATTATATCAATATGGATTTCCATTAATGAATGTTTAGTTCGTTACATCATATATATACATGTCCCGTCAGAAGTAATGGAATCTATATTCATAATAAAAAATAATTGCTTGAATTTAAATGAAGCGAGAGAGATTCCTTAAATAATTTCAGCATGGTAACGAGTGTAAATGAGCGGTATTTAATGAGAGATAAAGGGTATATCATCATTATAACATAGAGAGGGAATTATGGAAGAGGTGTGAAATCATACTCAAACATTTATAATTGAAAACAAAAGGGCATATAAACATAATAAAATTAAGACAAAAATGAGAAGAGTAAATCCCTTACTTAGAAGTGTGATCTAAAAGTCTAGGGAGAGGCTTTAGAGAGGCTTCTTGAGAGAATGGGGAACCTAGGGAGGATTATAGATATAGGAGGTCTTGGATTGGTCAAACTCCAAAGGATTTGAGTGAAGAAGAAGTGTGAGCTCAGTGGGGTTATATAAGAAATGATAGGGAATTCGTTAATAATTAGATTTGGGTCACCACACATTAAACTAATCAATAACCCAAAATAGCCCATGGTTTTTTCTGGTGGTTTTTTCCAATGGGAGTGGAAAAAATATTTTATAAGGACAATGGTCGAACATCTTATAATATTGAAGGTTCTTTTGTGGAGGTGAGTCACTCTCTCAAGGAAAACAATTTAAAAAGACAAAATGTAATATAAGTATTGGAGGGTCCACTAAAGCTTTTTAAAATAAATTAAACAAATCAAAAATCACATTATTTCAATGGTAAAACATATATTGGATGAACATTTAATTTATAGAATTTATTACATCACTATTGGGTCATTATGATGTCATAAAACAAATTATTTATTTAAACAATATATGATATTTACCCAAAAATTCAACTATCATAGAAAATTATGAAAAATTCACCATTGGATAATTTTGACATCCTAAATCCAAAAATAATATTCATTTTATTTAAATAATTTTATAAATATGTGAATTTTTACTATTGAAATAAAAACTGACATTTATTGAAAATTCATGGGTTTTGACAAAAACAGCTTTCAAACCATAATAAAAATTTCAATTGCATTCATTTATATTTAATAAAAATTAATTTAATTATAATAATATTTTACTAAAATATTATTTAATTCAAAAATTCCATTAATTCATCAAAATATATTTCTTAGTTGAATATTACTTAAAAATACTATTTGTGCTTTAAAAACTATTTACAAAGTAATAATAATAAAAGGAGTGCACATTATTTATACAAAAATAATGTACATAGTCATAGTACCAGGGTCTTGTTGCATAACCCCTTATAACACTTGCATAAGACCGAAGGGTAAGTTGTAAGATAGTGACAGAATCTTGGGGTCGTTCGGATAACATCGCTCGGGTGGTAATCTATATTATCTTCCCATTCTCTCGTAGTTGATTCCACTCAAGCTTTGTGTGTTCAAGATCGACTTGTGAATGGTCAAGAGAGAAGCCCAATGATTCCTCCTCCTTTATGATCTTGGAAAAATTGGATTCATATGGGGAAAGTCTACTAGATTAGGCCATTACTTCTTTTTTCTGAGTAAATTGGATTTGTTAAATCCCTATATTTATACTAATCATCTGGTCACTGTTCTACGGCTATATTAGCAACAATCACATTTCTTAATAGTATTTTAAAAATAAAAATCATGAAACTAAAGAAGTTCACAAAACATTTTACAGAATGGGACATTTAATTATATCAATAGGGATTTCCATTAATGAATGTTTGGGTAATTACAAAGATGTTATGAAAAAGGTCAGGAGACTCAATGTTGAGATTCTTTATAGGTAGCACTCATAAATTTTCTCTTCATGTGGAGACTCATTATAATCATCAAAAAAGAGTAATTAAGTCAAATGTATTCATCCCATTGAATGAGTTAAGGAAAGTCATCCACCTAAATAGGTGTCAGAACCATGTGTTTACCATAACCCTATAATGGAAAAATATCGATATTCTCCCCCATTAAAGTGACAACAAAAACATGTTCATAAAAATACTAAAATAAATGTTCCTTATATGATATCAACTTCAAATAATGGTAGGACAAGAAAACACTTGATGCACTATGCTTCCCATTTTTATCCCATCATGGGAACCCCTGGGAAACAAGAAGTAGTGAAACTAAAATTCTTCATTCGAACTATGAAATTCCCATCCCTCATATGGTACACCAATATTGTCGCTGAATTGATCTTGGGATGGGAGAATATCAATTTTAAATTCCTTTTTCTAATTAGATCATCACTACAAATCAAAAATAAATTAGTGACCTAAATTTTTTTAAACATTATGGAAATATGATATTCATGGATTTAATTTCATTTCATGAATGTGTTGACCTACTCCTAGACTCTAATGATTCCCTAAATAGTCATAATCCCTCTATAAATTGAGATCATTTTTGACAAGATGTCATCACCACTCATCCTGATGAAATATACATCTAGGTTTCATGATTTCACTTCCTTTTCCCATAGAATTAATGAACCCATAATATAGACTAAGATTAAGTCCTTGAAAAATACACCATCCCTAGGGAAATCTGTATAACTGAATTTGGCAGCATCCATCACATTTAATCCATCCTTCATGCGGTAAAAATGTCCAAACATGCACTATATCATACAAAACCCTCTATGATCTACAGTAACCCCCACCTCCCTAGCACAATCATAGGGGACCCAAGATTAATAAATTTGAGTATAAATGGAATAATTTTTTCCTGGACTAAGATAATCAAGTACATGGGCATTTTTTAGCTATTATGGACAATAATTTAATCTACCTATCCGAGCCTAAGAGGCCTAACTAGGTAGGTATTGATGACCAGCTAGATTATTTCCCCTTTCACCAAATACTAGGATACACCATTTTCTAATTTATTTAATTCAACGAAATCAAACATATAATGGTAGATTCTCTGATTTTAACATTGGGATGTCAACCAACACTGAAAGCGTATGATTCTTCTACCTCCCCAGAGGAAGGAGTAAAGTGGAGATATGTTTTTTGTATAGGGGAAAATAATTTTAATGGTTGTTTGAATGAATGTAAAATAAAATTAAATCATGTTATTCACTAAAAATAGATGAAACAATGAACTATTCTCCCATCCACTTCTTCTACAACGCAATAATCTTCTTTGAACCCCGAAACCTCCAATATACTGCCTTGGAAAATGAATCCTAGCTAGAAACATGGGAATTTGGTGTATGAAGATAAATAAACATCTTTTAAAATGTTTGGGTTGACTCTCTTAAACCACATGCCCTTATATTTTAAATAATGGGATGTTTCCTACCAAATGGAATCACCAGAAATATCTAGCTAGAAAAATTCTTCCTCGGATGAGTAGTTTATCTCAAGTTCTATTAATTTCATTTACTCAATGCATCACTTATCTAATGATGACTATGGTTATGAAACTATGTTCCACATTTCCAATTGAAGGACTAGAGGAATATACTTACTAATATGAGGATATTATTGATGACCTAGTCCTTGAAGGATTTATAATTGTATCCACATCCTTACTCGGACTGTTAGTGTTTCTAATGCTTCAAAAAATTCCTTTAAAAGGTCTAGAAGAATAAGTGAAATACCCATGCACTTGAAAAAATTCACATCGACCCTATCACTCTGGAATACCAATCATAGGGGGAAAAGGCATAAAATCACCCTTGGCAGGAAAATAGACCTGCCCTTCCCAACATTTCAAGGACATTATGACCTCCAACTACTTTTTAGAGGGACTATCCATTTACAAAAAATACTCAATCTCCTAAGGAATTGGTGAATGATAATTGCACCTAAGGAAGTGCCTGACTTAATCCCATATTCTTGAAATACTAAAATTTTTAAACTTGGTAATGGAAAATATATCAATCTTGGATGCCCTGATCTAATAAAAATTCCATAGAGAATCACTCATATAGGATTTTCTAAGCCCTCAAGAGTTTAAAGCTGAATTTTTCACTGATGAGGTTTATCACACAAGGAATGATCCTATGGAATGCCACACAATTATCTCTTTCTAATATCAACACTAAGATGCAGATATATAGGGGTACATCATACCCTTGTATGTATATGGTAGAATGAATGTTGTCAATGAATGAATGGTTTTCATTGAAAATAGATATTGCTTTAACCTCATTACAGTACGAACACATCCTTAGTTGGGAAGTGATGAGAATAACATAGATAATCCATCAATTTCACATCGTGTCTATGAAACAAGTGAATAGAATCCATTAGGCTAAATAAATCTTATGGGTTAGTTTTGGGACCTTATAGTGGACATTGAATTTCTAGTGGTATGGTTGAGCACGACCATCAATGTCTTATTATAAAGGCCTTGGGTGCATCAACATGCTAAAATCTTCTAATTGTAACAACAACGCGTCATATGATTAATTAATGGAAAAATTAAGATATTTCAAAACAATACTAATTTTCTGAAATAATATGTGTCACATTATATCGATATAGGATTCTTTTAGAGGAAATGGTAAGAACCCCCCTAGATGGTGGTGTTGATTGGGTCACTTCCACTGACGGTTTGGAAATAATATTGTCCAACCCCTTCAATAAACTCGGGGAAATTTATGTTATTCCCATCAACCAGGAAAAGAATATGATCTAAAATACATCCATATATTCTACAATATTTATGGTTTCATTCGTGACCACTATGTCCAACCTTTTTGAAATGTTTTTTGACTCTCTAAAATTTGATGAAATCATGGAGCAAAATTTCATCATTCCAGAACAAGGTTTATAGATAATCTATGCCTCTCTAATTATAGATTAAGTGGTTGTATCATCACCTAAAGAGAATGAAGAAACTCCTTCTATGTCTCTCACTCTATAATCTCTAGTGTTTCCGGGAAACCACTTACTATCAGCTAGATCCAATGATGTTTCTTCATCTCTTGAATTCCAAATTATCATTCCTCCCCCAACTATAGATAACTTTTCCCACTACATCCCCCTATGGAACTAGTGTAAAAAAATTAACATGATGAATAAGAAGAGAAAGAGGACCTTGGGGAATTCCCTCTAGCATTTGAGAATGATTCTTTACTACAATTAATGATATTATAGAAATAAACATGGGAAGAGTTAGAGATCCATGACCCACTTTTATTAGTCAAATTGTATCTTCTAAAGACCAATATTAATATAACACATTCCTAATTTTTCATTGGGAGTTGTTTTAATTGAACTACATTAAAATGATGGGCCTCCACCCTGAGGTGGCCACTCACCACCTAGGTCAACCATAGGAGGACTAAGGCTATAAACAAGCAGCCATATGGACACACCCAACACATGCTACCAAAATTGAAGTTCAAGTGGGAATGATCGTCATAAATAACTTCATGCAGGAGGTATAATATCCAAAAAAAATTCCAATATTCCCCCACCAATATGAACCATGTGAATATCAGAGTCTACCTCGATTATAAGGACCTCAACAAGAACTACTTGAAAGAAGATTTATCAATTCCAACCATAGTAATACAGATTGATGAAACAACTATATATCATGTTATCTTTTTTTAGGATGGATATTTAGGATAAAATCAAATACTAATGTCTTATTAAGGTGAATAAATCACCACTTTTTGGGCTACATGGAGTATTTTTCTATCAAGTAAAACCCTTTCCTTGAATAATGTCGGTGGTATGTACCAAAATTCCATGCATCTCATATTGAAACCCAACTATGATTGTGTTTATAATTCGATGACAATGTGGATAAATCTTGAAAATGATCTAACTACTTTAAGGATAGTGAAACCATCTTCAACAAACTACTTCAAAAAACCTGATAATGAACCCCTAGAAGTGTTTTTTCAGTGTTACGTTAGAGAAATTTATCTGCTTTATCATATTCCATCAGGTCATTTATGTTAACCATGAGAAAACAATGTTTATCAATTTTATATCACCTAAAAACCTCATAGAGAATAGAGGTATTAAAAGAAACATGGACTAAAATGGTTTTTTTATTGCTAAACATGTAGGAAAATGGCATCCCTTCCCCATGTTGTTGAAAAAGGGGGTTACATATCAATGGAATTATTATGGTCAGGAAGAATTCAAAAGTATCAATAAATATCATCTAATTTTGGTATTGTTGATTCATCCTATCAAAGTAATTACTCTTGTTTATTATGTGAAAAACATATAGAGATCACTAGTTACATTCCTATAAAAAAATAATTATGTTGTAATGAAAATAACCTTTTTTATCTCAATAGAATTAGGATCCATGTTGCGACACATTAATCTGATATCAAGATGAGTTGTATAGATCTAATATTTGCAGTCCAAATGCTAATGAAATACCTCAATCATCACAAAATCTATTTTACCTCTCATATAAAACCCCACAAATACATTCTCAATCATCTAGTGTATATCAGATGTCTTCCATGGTTGGAATTCATCCCAAACATTTGACATTTATTTTTGAAAATAAAAATATGTCAAAGTCCAGGCATCAGAATATTTTATGGTAAAGGTACCTAAAAATAAATGTCTTAATTAGATGTTTAACTACCTGAATATGTTGTTTTCTCTGTCCAAGTAACCCCCTGATATGGGATTTATATTTTGAAACTAAATCCAGAAGTTTGATAGAGAAGAGGATGAAAGACCATAAGCTCAACAAAGTGGGGTTGGGAGTCATAATCATCTCCCCAAGAAAACAAATCCTACCTTAATAAATTATAATTTTGAATGGTTGAATAAAAAATTAATTATTTATATTAGGCTCTCATTACAGGGCTCGATCTATGACTTTAGTTACAAGTTAATTACACAAATATTTAAGGCGATTTGGAACTGATCATCGAAGAAAGAAACTGTGATTATTCAATATAAAATAACGTTATAATCCCCCTTCTAAACTAAATATAGTGTCTAACAGCATAATTATAATCTTGTTTTACATTCACTCATGTCCCATGATCATATAATTTCGAAGTTGATTCATAGGAAAATATGTCTATATATCTAACTGATCCAGACCTAGATGTACCAGTCATCAGTATTTCACATCTTCAGATAGACTAGAATTTTGTTAGAGCCAACATAAATGAGATTGATGATATTATCCCTATTCCAAAAATGTATGGTCATACCCCCAGCTAGATGACATACATTTTGGACTACCTATATAAGGATGATCTCCCACCAGATAGAGCTGGGAGAGATCAAATATGAAGAATATCCATTATCTTTTTTCTATATGATGTAACAAATCATCAAAACGTAATATATATGTTTTTACTTGATTGGGACCTTATCAGTTTAAATGATAGAGAAGAGACCAATTCATCCATAAAGTATGTGCACATAGGATCCTATGGAACCCACCAGTCAAGATCCATGCTTCCCCATAAAATTTGAAGGCTTGAATACTGTTGGACCACTATAACACGAGACTGCACAGATTTATTCAAATATTTCCATTCAATCCAGGTTAATTACAACTTCATTAAAATTTGGGAACATATCCTCCTACTATGGCCCAGAATTTCATGTACATTCTCAAAAAAATGACTTCTTATCTAAGTGGGTAGAAGTCATACCCCCCAATGTGGTAATTGAAAGTAACATTTCAGGCTTCTTGATTTCCAAATTCATCCCCATATTTGGTTCCCCACATATAATAATGATGGAAAATGACACCAATTATTGTTCTGATGAATTCGAATAACTATATAAAAATTATAACAGCTAGTACAACCATTCATCCCATTACTATGTAGTTACTAACAAATATATTGAGACCATTAGAAATACGGAAAAGACACAATCTAGAAGATGGTAAATAAGGACATAAAAACTTTCCTGAAAAAACCTTTTTGATGCCTTGTGGCCTTACCAGACTACAAACTACACATCCACATATGAGACCCCATACTCATTAGTATACATGATTGAATCAGTCCTTCCCATAAATGACCAATTTCCTTTTCACTGTGTTTCCATATATAATCATGTTTCCTTAGCTGAGAAATCCCATAAATGGTTGGATGAATTAGAGTGACTATATGTGAAGAGATTTGACACCTTTAATCATTTTTAAGTCCTACAAAACAAAATTTCACGTGTCTCTAACAAAAATGAAATCCTATGATATTTCATCAAGGGAGATAATGTTTTGGTCTCCAAGGCTCTAATGATAAAAAAATGAAACCTCTAAATATGGTGAAAAACTGGGAGGGATCCTCTGAAATAAATAATGTATACATCAATGGATCTTATTCATTGATCTAGATGGACTGAAACCTTACCATGACCCCTTACAATGCATGGTTCATCAGTAATTATTTCGTGTAATAACAAGTTAAATCATCTGGATATCATGTTGTTAAAATTCATGGTAAATTTTTCTAATCACATGATGTTAAAATTCATGGAAAATCATCCTGATCACATGAAATTATATAGAATTGTTTGTATTTTATTTTGAAAAAATGAAATAAAATCTGTGTTCATGTTGCAAGAAAATTAGCAGCATAACACAAACATGCTTGTTTTACGACATTAAATTTCACAACACTATTATGCTCTCACAATATTAGGCATCACCCAAGTCATAAGTCATATACCAGGCCATATTCATGAACTATATGTGGATTGATAATGGAAGTTCCTAAAAAAATTATATTTCATTGGTTGCGTTTTTCTGTAACAACATCTTTCATTTAACAATTCATATGGCATTGTATGAGCCCTCTATTGTAGACCTATTCGGTTCACCTCTACTATGGATTGAGGTAGGGGAGGAAGCACTAATGGGTCTTCATCTCATTCAAGATACATTAGATAATGTTTATCTTATTCAAAATCACATGGATAGCCAACGAGCCTCTACCCAAGTGGTACAGGCTCTTGCTTAGCATCCAAAAGACCCAAGATCAAATCCATGCAGGGACATAATTATGAGTATTGTAGTAGCACTATAGTAGGGCACTGTAGTAGTACTGTAGTAGTGGCCGAACTGTAGCAGCGGCGACACTGTAGCGGCGGAGGCACTGTAGTAGGTACTATAGCGACGGCTGTACTATAGTAGGTACTGTAACAGCGCGAGTACTATAGAAGTACTATTCACCAAGGGGTCCTTTGGGCCAACAAATGGGATTTCAAGCCTTTTATTTTGGCCACTGGCCTTGGGAATTTAGGCTATGTAATGTGCCTCCCTCTACCCACACTAAAGTGGTCTTTGTGTTAAATAATAAATTGACGCTTCAGCCCTAACCTTTGAAAAAAACATAAAATATGTGCATGGATACATGTCAATCTAGAAGGAAGTTGTATACTAATCATTATCATAGATATATAGTGTATGAGATGGGAATTTAGGTTTTCTAACATGTATCTCTTAAATTGGGTCATTTACAAAATTAACATTTAGGGAAAGAATTCACCTCGTTGCGTCCGGACATTCAATATAATTTATTGATTTGGGTTAGTAGCCTATCAGTTATAGCTAACTCAGAGGTTCCATTTCATACATGAAGTCCTCCAAATATCCCAGCTTCGATGGTATCATGATGACCCATCTCATTCATTTAACCTCAAGTATATCTAGATGGAGGAAGATGCATCTTTCGAGGATCATCTGATATGTATCACTGATCATAGCACAATGGTTCTATGAGGAAGTCATGTTTTATTATTATGTGTGATTTTTTAGAATGGGAACATGCAAGATGAGACCTATGAGTTGGAAGTTGATGTACAAGTGGAGTGGTCATAACTCTTCTCAAATGACGTCATACCACCCCCATAAGGGAAACTCAATGAAGAGTTTCTTATGGAAGAAGTTTGTAACATCCAAAAAAAATTTCAATTGTACAGACTATTTATTTTTTGTTTAAATTCTTTTAAAAGTTTCTAAATATTATGAATAATTAATTCAAGGAGGTCTTGAGAGTGTATGGGGCTTTTTCGGAGCCCTGTGCCCCAAAACCGGAAGAGATAGACTAGGAAACAATATTATAAGAAACTCTGTTGCACATCCTGCACGGTTTTTATAAATTGTATGGTTGTAGATAGTTGGGTGTAAATGACCACCTGGTTTTTATGAAACTATGAAAACTAGGGCACACGACCATGTGACCACCTACATGTTATACAGAAATCCCTTTGGCAATATTTTCAATAGGAAATTCAAATCAAGCACCTAACTGTTTAATGTTCTCCTTTTGAGAAGATATTGGGGCAAAGTTGGAACATCGGTAAGAAAATCATGTGGCCAAATTGTGTGCAATTTGTTTTTTTTTTGTGAATTTTCTAAATGAAGCCACTTTATTAATTTTAGGTTACACTTTTCCTTTTCACTCTTCCCTCCAAGCGGTTTCCCTTATTCTTCCTCCTATAGGGAACTCTCTTTAGAATCCCGTGTTTTCAACCAGACCAAAAGTGCGAAGGTTTTTTTATCTTTAAAATTTTATTAGAGGGAAATATTTATATATGTGTTCAGAACATAATTCTAAGTAATGGTATAGTTATACATGTTTTTTTGGACTTTTGTGAAGGCCTGATAAGTCTCTGTAGTGGATCAATGTGTTTTGGTAGCACTGGACTCAGAAGGGTCTTGTTTTAATATAAAATAGAGGGAACATAGTTTTTGAACGACCTGCCAAACAATGTGGCCCATTGTAGGTAACCTTACGACCTATCTAAATAGGGGTATTGGATTTGTGCATGGTCTGCGTGTGGTTTCCTAAACCATGTTCCAAGAATCTTTTGGACAGTAGACTACACATGGTTTGCATCATATTGGAATACTGTGTGGGTCAAACCATGTGGTTTTTTTGTTTAATAAATAAATTAATTTTAAATTAAAATAAAATTAAATCAAAACTAAAACATAAACATCACACCTCTCTCTCAAAAATCATGACAAACCCAGCCTAATGTGGCTTATCCCTTCATCTTACATGGACCTCCTCCTTGGCCTCCTCTTCGGCTTTCAATCTAGCCAGTTTTTTTTTCAAATTCCATTTCACAATCCATTGTGGTGAGTCTTTTATCCCTTCTCTTCCTTCTCCTATCCTTGATTTGGCATATATATTTCCCCATGGGGTTCAGCCCAACCCTATATTCTTGGGGGGGACACAATATTTAGATTTCTTTTATTTTAGGATGGTGTAAAAGGCCCCTCAGGTCTTGTTTGCGTGTGTTCTAGAAACTAATTCCAATGAAAAGGTGGATTAGATGGTTTCAATCCGCCAAAAATGGGTTTGGGTAAGGGTTATACATCCTTATTTGTTTCTCACTAGTTAATATTTGGGGTTTTGGTATTTATGAGTCTTCAACATGTTTCATGTAGTGCGTTGTGCTCCGTCATGTGGATTCATGGGAATTTGGTTCATTACTGCCATCATAGGTAAGGTTTTAAACCCACTAGTTGCTTCGTACCATCTATATTGAGGTTTTTAATGGATTTATTTTTTCCTTGAACCTATCATGTAGTGCATTAGAATATTTCATATGGGTTTGATTCACTGAGTCATGGGAGACTCACCTGTGTATGCATACGTATGCATATATATGTATGAAGGTTCCCTCGTTACGTGAAATTTAACCCATGGCAGTGAATTGCGCGTAGGGGAAAGGTGTGCCTGTGTATATATATGAAAAATGCATGCATAGGTGAATATAGGATTGTTTATGCATATAATAATACATGTAAGGATTCCATTTCACATGCTCATATACATGTGGGTGTGTGCATACGGTCTTGGTGTCCTTATATGTATGTGATGGTGTATATTCTCAGTGGGGGAGCAGTTGCTCGTAGTTAGAAATAGTTAAGAGCTGTAGTGGACGGCTTAGTTACACTTGAGGTGGGGTCCCTTTCCATGTCCTAAATCTTTATAAGTGCATTAATAATGTTTCTTACAACACTTTTTTTATAAATTAATTCATGCAATTACATATTATTTATGATTCTTATAAAATATGAATTTATAATGTTCATGATTTTAATGTTAAAGGTATTAAATGATTTGTTGATAACTAATATCATGTTTTAATAATATAATCCCTCAATCTAGGGGACCTACCTTCCAGCTAAAAAGTAGTGGTTAGACATTTCATGCATAACTTGTTGTGTTTTTAATTCTTATTCCATGAAGTTTGGTTGAAGTATGTCATGTTTATGACATGGACTTAATGAAATTAGAAAAATAGAGTTACATTTTTGAAATAATAAAAAGGTCCAAGCCACTGTCTATGTGATTCTCTGAGTTTTTAATTGGATTTAATCATGTGCGAAGTTAACCATAATTATCATTAGTGTTTTCACACATTCGGGCCTTTGTTTGGGTGTACCTTGGCATAACCATTATAAAGGTAATACCATCTATATTATATCTTAAAATTATCCTATGAATTGAATCCTGGTAAGTACTTTGTAATCTCATCACATTACCTTCCAAATTTATGTTCTTTGAATTGATAATTAAATGTGAAATGTAAATTGGAATGTATACTAAGTATATCACATGGCCTTATTAAGAATAATTTAATAGAGGTTTCATGTCTGTAGAACCCCTTTCTATTTTTTATGGATGGTAACCTAGTGATCCTTAATTAATAAATATGCCTTAATTGATATTAGTAAACAGTTTCAGTGATACTTGACCTTTCAACACTAATGAATGGAAAGTCTTGAACCGATAAATAAATGGTTTCAATTCAACATGACCCTTCCACAATAATGGATGGATATTCTTGGACTGAAATTAATCATTACATGATATTGTTATTAAATAGAAATGGTTATACTCGATCATTTCACGGTTTCTGATTGGGGAATACCATGACCACTCATGTACCCCATTCCAAAATCAAGGAAATGTTTCTAAGGTTCAGACTCACCAAGATCCCATTTCCTGTATTATATGTGGATGTCTGGTATACTACCATTGGGTCCCCATGTAGTACTAAATGATTCCTTTCACACACTATTTAGATCTAGTATTGACAAGTAGGTGCATTGGATACACTCCTTGGACCTAGTCCTATCTTAGCCCCGTTTTAACTTGGATTCACTCCTCGGACATGGTAGGCCCGCCATCATGGAATGACTTGGACTACGCTCTTTGGATTACACCAATACCCTTAAACTAGACCCAGATACTACTGGGTTAGCATTCGGTGGGATCTATGTTACCTTGGTGTTTACCTTGGAACTCCATCACCATATATTTTTGTCACGTTACCTTGTGACATCCTGGGACCTGAACTACTTATACTATCACGACGTTGTTTCCATGGATATTACCATGGAACATTATTACTAAATACCATCACAATATGAATTCGATACACTCTTTGGGGTCCAAAATTGACAAGTAGGTTCCATGGTAGAATCCCATTGGGAACGATTATTGTGTAGCCCCATTTTACCTTGGAGAAAACTCCTTGGACTCAGTAAGTGATTTATAAAAATGTGACTTATGAGTAAATTGGTAATACTCAATTAATGAACTGATTAAATTTCTTGAAACCTACTGGTGGATGAAGCAGGTACTTGGGTATCTAGATACATTATACTACTTACATAACTTATGAATTCATGTACATTGATTAATTTATATCACACTATCCGGATTGTGTTAGACACTAGTGGTGCCAGACTATTGAGATTTATATCTCAAACCATAATCTGGCCACCATTGAACTGGGGTACCCAAATTGAATTTCTTGTTTGTAGGGTCTTGAACCTTGGTTGTTACAGTTTTATTGGAATTAGGAGATATGGGAAAGGACTAAGATGGAGCTTATGAGTCTCATGGATATCGCCATTGGGATTTTAGTTCTTTTCTTCACTTATGTCCTAAATTTTATTATTTTGAAAATCATGTTTTACAATTTACATCATTCAAAAATGTATCAATACCATGTCATACATTAATCTATTGTATAAACCGGCATTGGCCTCTTTTGTTAATTTATATGAAATATGTCTTTCACTACTTTATTATTTCTATATAGGGCTTTTTATGTTGATTTTAATTTAATCTGTTATACCGTTGCACGATCTGATAATAGGGTATAGTCTCCCCACTGACTATCCTCACACCAATTCTTCTAGTCGGTAGCCTCTAGCAAATGGGGAGTTGTGTTTGAGGTCATGTGGTGATCGGTCTATCCACTGTCTTATGGGTGATCTGGGTTGGGATGTTATAATGTGGTATCGGATGTGGTTTTTCCTTTTGACTACTGTTTTGGGTTGATAGATGGGATACAAGGAAACTGACGGTGCTTGGCTAATAGTCCTTCTTTGTATTGATCACCCCATGTATGGGAAATGACCAAGTATTCTAGGATGGGATTTCTATTTATGCATTTGAAAATTACAATAGATGTGATTTCACCTAGAATGATTGTTTTACATTCCAATTCTTATTATTTATGGAATTATGAATATTAACATTGACCTGTTGTGGAAAGGATGAAACATACAAGCATCATATTAGGCACATTGAAATTCACATGCTAGGAAAATATGCCATGCCATGTAGTTTCATTAGTAGTATTCCAGATAAGTATGATTCTGTGACTTATTGATATGACATTTTTAGAATTATAACTATTTAGTTAATATATTTTCATGCCATTTATGATTAATTCTTGTTATAGCATGCCCTGTGATTAAAATTCTATGATTTTGTGATTTAATCTTTTTCTCTGTGTTAGCTTCTTATAGTGACATGAAATGTTATCTTACATTGATGTATGTAAATGGTTTCATGGGCTATGTTATTGGTTGAATTCTTGAAAGGAGCCAGTTTTAAGTTGTATGGTGTATGGGTGCCTTATAGCAAGGAAAAGGTAACTCATGTAATTGAACCACTGTAAAAGGCTTCTAAATTCAATTACTAATGTATGTTGGTTTTGACTGAATGGATCCAAATTCCAAACTATAAAGTTTATGGGTGCTTTGAGGGTTGGTAAATGTCCACCCATATAAATTGGACTATTATGTTTTACTGTGTTAAAATCGGAATTTAAATTGCTATCGATTAATGGGATCCCACATTCAATACTTAAATTTCATGGGTGCTTAATGAATTGGAAAATGGAAAACCATATTAAATGAAATTTCATGATGCCATGTGAAATTATTGTAAGTGTTAATGTTGTTTAATGTTGATCTGAAATTAAATAGATACCTTTCAAATGCAACTGGATCCAAGTAGGTCAGTTGGGGAATGTTTTTTTATGAGATGACTGGTCTTGGTGTATCAAATTTTAATATCTGTGCATTTTCCATTGGGTTTTTTATGGATTTTCTAGGATGGGTAAAATGGGACCCTTGCAGGTCTCCTTAAATGCTTCAATGGAATTGATTGTGATAAGTTTCCTAAAAATGATGGGATTTCAACTAAAGTAAACTATTTTTAAAATAGATTTTATTTTTAACATTACTATTTTTCCCATGGGTCTTTGGTTAATATAAGAACCTGGATCTTCAGTTTATGTATGGATCTTGACATTGGGTGTTTTTGAGAAAAAGGGTAGAATGTGGAAATTTTATAACTTGACGTCATATACTTAAGAGTACATGTTGTGTACCCAATTACCGCACACAACTGTGTCTTAGTCATGTAATGGCCAGGACATGGCCTTGTGGGATGACGTGGTAAACTACTAATTTCGGGGGCTGGTTGAGGAAAATACATGCACTGTTCATTAACATTACTTATCATGTAATCTTCCTTTTAATTGACTAATCAAACTAGGGTCATGTCTAATCCCCAGAAATGTATTTTTATTGTCATACCTCACGAAAGAGGGTCTAGAATTAATGATTCTTCTTCGATCCACTGATCTTTCATCCGTTCTCTGAATCAAAAATTTTTATTTATGTTGGAATAACCTTGGTGAGTTCTTCCTTATTCCAGAGCATCCCCCCTGATTTCTATTCGTTTGTGAGTTATTCAATGTTGAAAATATTTGACCTTTTTGTAGATCTATGATGTCGTGGGACGATTCAAAGGCCTAAATTTGAGAGTGTTCTTTATACAATATCGATTTAGGTGGTTTTTTTGTTGTTCAATATTTTTCATGGAGTTTATATGCCAAATTGTTGATTACCCATGTTTCGGGTATTTCAGGTTAAGGAAATTAGACCTTGTTTTATCCACCTTAGAATAGTTGTTGGATTAAGGATTTGTTGTTGTTGTATTATATGAAATTTCATGTTTAAGGAACACACCATGGTTTCATTTACTTGTTTGAATGTTTAGGGACACTTGGTTTAGGTTTCCTATGAGGCAAACATTGTTTCCTTCCCCTACTTGATTGGTTGGAACTCATTTCCTTTTTATGATTTCTAAATTCTTGTGGTATGCATTGAAATTGGTTATCCATGTATTAGTTGTAGAGCTAATTTATGTGCATATTTTTTTTATCAAATAATGAGTATTTTCACTTTTTTTCAATGAAAAACCTCATGTATTTACATGTTTTATTAAAATTAAGGGTAATTTGAGTTTTATAATGAAATTGTGAAAAATAGAGAGAAGTGCATAGTTCTGGATTTTGGACAGATTTTGACCACAAGGGAATATTTTTCATTTCCAATAGAATATATTATCAAACATTGTGATTAATTTTTTTTATAATCCTTATTTTATTTCCTCCAATTTTTTCTTCTGGTCGAGGACATGATTCATCCATCTAAAGGGCCTACAAATTCATTGAAGTGGGAATTTGTTTTGGGTAGACAACATCAACCCCACCACCATAACGGAACCCAAAATCTTCCTAAATACATCCAAATGATGTTTTTATACCAGGGATATCATGAGAATAGATAGGCCCAAGTTTAAAACAAATATGGGGGTGTTTTGAAGTCATTAAGGTTGCCATTTAACGACATACTTTTGTAGGAACTTTCCTAGAAGCTTCTTCCAGAAACATAATCCTTCAATTAAAAACTCAAAAATCCATCAACCGGGGGCCAAATTAACTGATATTTGGAGGGTGAAAAACCAACAAATTTATGATCAACATTGAATAAGGGGTCCACGTGTGAATCATCCATTTAATTGTCCCACAACGTGAAAGCATTTGGAGTACAGAATGTTTCCTATAAAAGGAGTCCCTCACCTCCTTCTCAAATCATTAGCTCGACACCCATAGAAATTGAGGGATCTCATTAGGGCAGGGGACACTAATTCTCCTATATTCCCCCCTCATTTATAGTTTTTATTTTAATTTATTTTATTTTTATTTTCAATTGTAATTTATATTGTAAATTTTATTAATCCATGCATTTGTGTTTCCCCATCCATCCCACAATTATTTTTCTTAATTTTATTATTATAATTATAAGTATTATTATCATTATTATTAGTATTAATATTATTAATATTATTATTAGTAATATTTATATTATGTTAATTATCATTATTATAATTATTACATTCTTATTTTAAAGCTATTTTATTTTCCCCCTCTCTATTTTTTAAAAATTATTTTCTTAATAATAATAATAATATTATTATTTTAAAAATAATTCTAAATTATTTATTATTCCTCTCTTCTTGTCCTCTCGCTCTCTATCTCTCTCCAATCGATCCACCATTGTGATATCTTAATATCATAAATGAGAGGCAAACCTCGATGCTTGGCCTAGGGGGAGGTCAAGCTGTACTTGAATTTCCCTTAAAATTTATTCTAAAGTTGTGATAGACTTGAGTAGTTTTCTTGGGCGAGGAGAATTTCCCCAGTTGGGTGATGGTCCCCATTATCATGCAACACAAGCTATTTATATTCTTAAAAATAATAGTGATTCAAACGTGAGATTTCATGTTTGAGTTATCAAACTAGAATCAAACATATAAAGGATAAAAATGATTGAATCCCTAACTGAACCCCAAAACCATGTCCTTTCTTCCTAACTTCATTCTTTTTAGACTTGAATATAAGTATAAATTTAGAATTCTTACATTTCATTTAATGGTTTTAAATAATTAATAATCCACAAAAAGAGATAGTTTAGGTGAATTGGAATAAATAATTTGAATCAAATTGAAAGGCTCCTCAAGGGAGATAACCCTGGTCAGCCACTGTGCTTCACCAGGAAAAATATAATTGGTTTTGTCCATGCCCCGCGACAGGCGTGCATCCAAAACCGGCACCATTTCTGGGGATCCAATAATTAGTCCATTCACCTTTTCTATTTTCACATCTTAGGTAAATTTCATTTCATATAAAAACTAAAAAAACTCTCATGATGTATTCAAATTCAGAATATTATGCATGGAAAAATTACTCACAGGTGCAATAACAACAAGAAGAAGAAGATAAATATTTTATAAGAACTCAAGTGAAAGAAATTATAGAAAGCATAGAACAACTGATTAGAAAATTTTAAATATCATTTGACTATGTTCATGCATTAATGGAGTAACCCAAAACCGAGGAGGATCAAGAACCTGAGGTGGAAAAGGATGATGAATTTCATGGTGATCCAGAAGTAGGAGATCAACAAAGATTGGATGAATCCTTGGTTAATTATGAAGAATTACCTGATCTCCCCATACAATAAAAATTAGAAGATTCAGAACCACTAAAGGAAGAAACCACCCATGAGGTGGAATTTTAATTCAAGACGGAGGAGCCCAACTACCTTCCTCCATCTTCTAATTGTCTACTCCATCAGGCACTTACCACTATGGAAGAGATTGAAGCTGAACTGAATCTGGGGGTTGAACCATTATTTGACTCTATCTCTTATAATTTTATAGAATCTGAATTCTATAGCAATCCTTGTGATTTTTATTATACAAAATCATAGAATATTTTCTATGCCATGGAGGAAGAAGTTGAAGCTTTATTTGAACCTTCTGAGGAACATATGGAGCTCCTTGGACAAGTTGAATATTTATCGAAGGAATATAAAGAAGAAATGCTAGTGGATTTCCCTATGGAGACCATGAAAAAAGATTCTTACTTTGATGGGGAATAATTTGATCTTAATAATTCATGTTTTAATTTTATTCAAATATAATTACACTCTTCCTCTTTCGTTGACTATTCTTTTGATGCAGCATACCTTGAGAAACCGCTAGACAAAGAAGAAGAGGTTGCACATGTAGCAACAATGATGGAGGATGATTCATACTTCATCCAACCCCAACAATTCATGATATACCTCCTTGTGAAAGGGTATGATATGGTGTACTCTATCTATGGATCATTCCCCAAGAACAAGGATGAAGCACAAGCTGGGAAAAGAAACATGTTGTTGTTCAAATCAAAGGAGCATTAACCTCCATCGGACTTTGGATAACAGCTGGTACTGCCCGATAAAGGTAGTACAAATTCATGTCCCACTTGGGAGATCATACCAAGATTTATCTTTACATGATTTCTAGGAATTTATATTTCAATGTCATTTCTTAGGAAGTAGTCTAGCATGCAGCTCATTCCCTCTATCTTTTTTTAGCTTAAATGACATGATCCTTTTGCTTAATTGAGTTGTTTTCTTTTATAGCTTCATAATAGGAATCCCCATATAGTGAAGGGGAAGGTCTAAATTTCATTTAAAGATGGAGTTCAATTTTATTGTTTTATCTGTTAAACTCTCCACATTTTAGCCCACAACTTGTTTTGAGCTTTAAAGATAAAATTGGATTCCCGCACTTGAATTAATGTTTTACTTGAATTATCTAGGATACATGATATTCTTAAGAACCCAGTGATTCCATGATTTAGATTTAAATGTTTATATTATTAAATTATTTAAATTCAGAATTGAATTTTTAAATTTGAAGCATAGATATTGAAATGATGACTCGTGATTTGAAGGAATTAATTAATTCATGTAAATGAAATTTCCATACCATCTTTCATCTTTTGAATTTATGAAATTTATGTGAATTGATTTATTATTATTAGTCCTTCCATGAGTGATTTTCCAATGTTATATTTCTCATTCCTGAGAGGATTTCCAGACCATGTACTTTCTATTTATTCTTGAGCATGTTTCTTGAGTGATTTTGGGACATGTAACCGTCTAGAACTTGTATTAAATCTTTTCAAAGCTATGACTGTTCAAAAAAACATTTAAAATGATTGATCCATCCTTTTAAGATCTATTATTCCTTAAAAGGTCACCTTTATATCAATCCTTCTTTTATCCCATAGAGACCATGAATGACCTTTATAGGGATGAGCCATGTTTCAAGCCATTTTTATCCATTCATACCCTACTCTTTGTATTTGCATGATATTTTAAAGTTGAAGTGTGTGGATAAAGGGAATCGTGGTGGATTGGATGATACACATTATAAGTAATAAGTGTGGGGGTTTTATTGTGGTAATTGTAAAAGGTTTTGGAATCATTCATTTTACTCTATTATTTTCCCCTCTTGAATTAAAAAAATAAAAAAATGACAAAAAGAACCCAAAAAATAGAAAAATGGGTTTTGATTTGGGTGAACAAAAAAATGACCATTTTCTAGAACAATGATATTCTGCTCGTATGGGGTTAGGTGGTGGATATGAGGTCTGATCTAATCATAGCATTCAAAAAATGAAAATGAAGTAAAAAATAAGAAAATATTCAAGAGTTTGCACAAATCATTCATTATGGATAATTTGATCATGACCTTACTTTGAGTTTATGGAAGTGGGTGTTGCTACTTTAAAGGGGGGAATTTCATTACACTTTTACTTTCGATATCTTTCATTATACTAAAGAGATTATCCTCTCCCTTGAGCCTTAATTTTTATAAGTCATCAAATCCTACCAACCTTAAGCCTCAGATTCATTTGAACCTTTATTGCAAGTCCTCGGGATTTTATGTGTCTTTTTTTTACAATGTGAAGAAAGTATATCATTTACAAGCCTATGGATTAGAGGTATGTTCTCAGGATGTGAGAATAACTCTACTTGAATTTAATAATGATAAATTAGAGAAAAGAATCAAAATTGCGGTAAATCATAACTTGTCATGTTTAATAATAATGAATCAAATATCTTGAATTAATGAAAGGAGAAGTTCCATCAATTTTCAATAGGAAAAGTAAAATATGTGAATTATTTGTTTCTTTAAAAAATGGGAAATTAAATTGAAAATTTATGTAGATTTTTTAATGTTTTATTTCACCCTGAAAATTGTTTGATTTTATTGCATTGGAATTTTAATATTGGTAACATCGGTGTCCTTTGATTTCCATATTGAGATTTTATGCTTGTGGACAAGCCTGGTTTAAGTGTGAAGGGTATTTGACAGAGCAAATTTACCTGAATAAATTTGATCAAATAATGAGTATATTTTACTATTTTTTAATGATAATCCCCATGTATTTAATTGTTTTATTAAAATAATTGGTAATTTGAATTTTATAATGAAAATGAGCATAATAGAGAAAAGTGCATAATTATTGATTTTGGAAAGATTTTGACCACAAGGGTATCATTTTAATTTCTCCTAAAATCTATTTGCAAACATTGTGATTAATATTTTTTTAGATTCCTTGTTTTATTTTATCTAATTTTGTCTTCTGGGCCAGGAGCTGATTCGGCCATCTAAAGGTCCTACAAATTCATTGAAGCTGTAATTTTTTTTGAGAGGACAACGTGGACCCCACCACAGTAATGGAACCCAAAATTGGCATTAACACATCCAAATGATGTGTTTCCACCTAGGATAACATGATAATAGATAGGTAAGGATCTATAGAAAATTTGGGGGAGTTTTAAAGTCATTAAGGTGTTCATTGAACAACATACTTTTGGAGAAACTTTCCTAGAAGATTCATCCAGAAACATAAACCTCTAATGCATAATTCATAACTCCTTCAACCGAGTTTCAAATGTGCTAAAATTTGGAGGTTGAATGGTCCATGCATTTAAAAACATCGTTGAAGAAGGGGTAAACGCATGAATCTTCCATTTAATTTTCCAAAAATAAATAATCATTCAGAGTACAGAATGGTCTTTATAAAAGGAGGCCTTCACCTCGTTCTCAAATCATCAACTCAACACCCACAGCCAAGGAGGGATCCCATCGGGGCAGGGGCCACTGCTGCTCCTCTACCCACCATCATTTCTTCTTTTTATTTAATTTTTCTGTTA
Source organism: Viscum album (assembly GCA_963277665.1). Classification (NCBI taxonomy): domain Eukaryota; kingdom Viridiplantae; phylum Streptophyta; class Magnoliopsida; order Santalales; family Viscaceae; genus Viscum; species Viscum album. Next base: position 1,194,823,529 of record OY728133.1, read on the forward strand.
GTTTTATTTTAGTTTTATTTTCAATTGTAATTTATATTTTATTAATCCACGCATTTGTGTTTCACCATCCATCCCACAATTCTTTTTCTTAATTTTATTATTATAATAATAAGTATTATTATCATTATTATTAGTATTAATATTAATAATATTATTAATATTAATATTAATAATATTTTAATTATCATTATTATATTTATCACATTATTATTTAAAAGATATTTTATTTTCCCCCTCTCTGTTTTTCAAAAACAATTTTCTTAATAATAATAATAATATTATTAATTAATAATAATATTATTATTATTTTAAAAATCATTATAAATCATTTATTCATCCACTCACCCACCCCCCCCCCTCTCTCCAATCCATCCTCCATTGTGATATCTTACTCTCGTAAATGAGAGGCTAACCCTGAGGCTTGGTCCGACGGGAGGTCATGGTGGTCATGAATTTCGTTTAAAATTTATTCTAAATTTGTGATAGACTTGAGTAATATTCTTGGGTGAGGCGAATGTCCCTGATTTGATGATGTCATCCATTTTCATGAAACTCAAGCTATTTCTATTATGGAAAAGAATAGTGATTCAAATGTTATATTACATGTTTGAGTTATCAAACTTGAATAAAACATATAAATGAGAATAATGATTGAATCCCTAATTGAACCCCAAAACCAAGTCCTTTCATCCCAACATCATTCTCTTTAGACATGCATGTAAGTATAAATTTAAAATTCTTAATTTTCATTTCATTATTTTAAATAATTAAAAAACCACAAAATAAATAGTTTAGGTGAATTAGAAAAAATTAATTGAACCAAACTGAAAGGCTCCTCAAGAGAGATTACCCTGGTCATCCACTATTCTACACTAGAAAAAATATAATTATTTTTGTCCATGCCCCATGATAGGCATGCGTAAATTAGTTGAGATTAATTTTTCCTACTTGATATAATATATACATGATTGAATTGCACATGTATTTGAGAACCTGGTGTAGTTAGAACTCATGGGGAATTTATGTTGAGTGCTTCCTAAGAGTGTCTGTTATATTTGACACAACGAGACCATAGGGGGGTTGAAGGTGAGTGCTCCCTCAGATAGCCTATGGTTTATGTTATGATGCCACATGAGGAATTGACATTGAGTGCTTCCCTAGAGAATCTATAGTTTTGTGGAAATACCATAGGGGAATTAGCAGTGATTGCTTCCTCAAAGTGCCTTTTCCATTTTATTGCATTACATGGACAGAGGGGTTAGAATACGTGAGATACCAAGAGGCTTAATATATGTATTGAATGTTTGGGATGCGTATGCCAAGCTATCTAAAAAACATGTATGAAGTCCTATTTGGTTTTCTTATTTTTATACCGACTTTATTAAATGATAAAAATTAAATTCTAATGAATGAAAATAAAAACAACAGGATTGTTTACGTTTTTGTACTCATAGTTCCTTGAATCATATCTATCATTACTTGTTATATATACTCGCTGAAAGATATGAACATATCTTATGGTGGTTTCCTACTGGGATTCATCTCACACCTTGTTTGGGTCATGTTTTGGGACCCAAATATATTATATAGTTGCAGGTGTAGATATTGGAAAGTGCCATACTACCTTAGGTACCTGATGGGAAGGTTCGAGCTGAAGAGCATAGGAACAAGTATAGGATTGTGATACTATTGGTGTTTTTTTATTTTTTGTGTACATTGGTGCAGTTTTATTCCCAACATATAGTCTTTTTTGGATACATTCCTAGAAAAATGGGACATGGATCATTTATATTTGTGCTCCCGTTGTTATTTACATTTAGACAACTGCTATTTACTTATTTTATGATATTTTTATTCTATTACTATTTATTATTAGTTATTCCACTATGAATTCCCTACCAATGAGGTCATATTTTATCCACTATCACACCCAAGTCCCCCGCTGCTAGTCAGCAACCTCTGGCATATAGGGAAATGCACTTGAGGCCATGTGACCAACTAGGTACAGTGTACCTTTGGGTGTAACCCAGAACCGAGACATTAAAAAGTGGTATCAGATGTAGGTTATTTTATTTTTTGTCTTAATTTTTAGATCCAATAGATATGGATAGAAATGATTATGTAGTTTTTAATAAGCTGTGCCTCGTAGTAGTTAACCCGTGTATAGGGAAAAGCCAATTTACCTTGAATATTACAATTCTTCTGGTTTTTCAATTATTATGGTTGATTTGATTTCACCATTGGGTGACACACATGATATGTTATGTAATTATTTATATCATTGAGGTTCTATTCTATTGATACCCGATGATAAGAGGCCATTTTATATCATGCATCATATAGGCACCTGATAGGGATCACATGTCACACATTCTTGTCCTGCCATTTAGGATGCATTAGTGATTGCATGCTGTTGGGATATATATTGTTCTCAATATGCATGTTGTTGTGATATATTCCATGATAGAATAACTAATATATTATTACGATATTGGAAAATTTAAGGTTTCATTTGAATGGGATCTGAACATTGATACCTAAGGTGTTATTGGACCTCTTGGGTCAGAATTTGGTGGACCATTTTGATCTTTAACTGAATTCATCTATTATATGACATGAATATTGTTGTGTTAATAAGGTTTTCTTTATGACTATTCCATTCATTATTTTTTTGAAAATCACAAACACTCTATACCTAAGTAAATATATGTTTTACTTCTATAAGGAAAATTTCCTTCCTTAAGGAAATTTACCCTAACCTAGATTTTTCATATACATAGCAATATTTTTTTTATGTATAATAATCAGATTCATACCCAAAACCTCAGAATCATATAATGATAATGTATGAAGCATTCTATTTTTTTGGATCCGAATTCGGGATATGAACTATAATAAAGTTCCACTCTGAATTCTGGATGTGAATTCTAATAATGTTTCACTCCGAATTCTGAATGAGAACTGTAATGAAGTTCCACTCCGAATTCTGTATACAAACTCTAACAAAGTTCAACTACGAATTCAGGACTCCGAACTTTTATAAGTTCGACTCCGAACTTTTATAAGTTCGACATCGAACATTTATATGTTCGACTCCGAACTTTTATAATTTTGACTCCGAACTATTATAAGTTTGACTCTGAACTTTTATAAGTTCGACTCTGAACTTTCATGAGTTTGACTCCTAACCTTTATAAGTTTGACTCCGAACTATATAAGTTCAGATTCTGAATCCTGATGAAACTAGACACCATATTTCCTTTGAAATTTAGACTCATATTTTCATAGAATTTAGGTTCTGAATTCCGAAAACAGAATCCGAATATCCTTTTTATTATGGACTCCGAAATCCATTTTGGTTAGACTCCGAACTATTATTTGCTTACATTCCGAATTCTAGTTTTTCTTATTCTTACACTTGTTTCATTACAAAAAGATTTCTTGCATTCAGTTATACATTTTTTGTTAGAAAACGATGTCATCCATTCTGTTTCGAACTATCCATTGGTCGAGTGACACGTGTACAGGTCCCTCCGAACATTATGGAAAATATGACCATTGGAGGAGGGAGCCGACCATTCCAACCAAGCCTATAAATAGGAGCTCATTTGAATGATCTCAACAACAAGTTGATCACTATAGAGACCACACACTGTTAAGGTGATTTCTATAGAGAGAATCTTTTCATGCTTTGTGCGTACTAAACTGCTCGTTCATATTGCTTCTTGCAACTCCGAATATGGTGATTACATTCGAGGGCTTACGGGGATAGGAAGACAGAGGTTCTTACTACCTTGAAGTTCTAGGGCTTCCTTGCTGAGGAAGACAGAGGTTCCAACTACCTTGAAGTTGAGGGATTGCGTGGATAGCAAGATAGAGACTCTGATCTTCGTATCGAGGTCTTACCCTGGTGTGGGTAAGAAAAAATTTCATGAAAGTATAAATCAATGTACCTTTATCAAAGGTTGTTGGATACCCTTCTATTTGGGTTAAAAGAGTTATTGTTTTTTACTTGTAGATGTACTACTTGTTTTTCCACTGCATATTGTATTGTAAGGAAAGTATAATCATCTTATATTTCTTTACACCTATACTCTGATTCATTTAGATTCTATATGCTTTAAGTTAGAATCTCATATTTTAAACTTTGGTTATGTTTCAATTTCCGAATCCATATTTCCTGAACCTGTTTTCAAAATCAATTTCCAGATTTAAGAAAGTGCATAGAACAATAAGTTTGTAACTTTATACCTTGTTTCAATTATACAATTGGTGTTATAAGTGTTGTGAATTTGCTTAGTTTAACTTTGTTAAACTTAGATCCTTCCTTGTTTAAGGAAATTTTTAAAGTGTACAATTCACCCCCCCTCTCTTGTATATTGAGCATCTACATAATTATTTCGATCCTACAATTGGTATCATAGGAGGTCTCTAAAATACTTATACTCACATATAATTTTTTCTTGCTCAATTTTACTTTTTTCATCATCCTTTCATAGAAAGATAGTTTCATTCCGAACTTGTTCATTCCAAACTCGTTCACTCTGAACATTGTGATTATGATCTTTTCCTACTATCAATTTTGGTTTCCAATGTTTTTCTTAGAGATGGAAGGTTTAAATGTTGGATCCATTGACAATCTAAATCCTAAAATACCACTTATTTTTATGGAAATTATTATGAATACTGGAGATATCGAATGAAGACTTTCGTTATCAATACTGGAGTAGAAAATTTCGTTTTGCTTATTGGAGGTTATAAAATTCATGATAAGGAAGTAAGGGCTTTCACAAACCAAGAAAATCATGATTATCAATTAAACTACAAGGTACTCAATACTCTACTATGTTCAATGACTAGGAATATATATAGCCAAATATCGTCTTATGAAACATCTAATTGCATATGGAAGAAACTTGAAGTCACATATTTTGGTATATCTAATGTGATTGAGAAAAAAAGAGCTATTTTGAGAGGAGAATATCATGGTTTCAATTTTCCTTATGGAGAACCCAATTTGTAAAGTTCAACAAAGGTTTATGACTATCGTACGTATATTAAAATATATGGGAGTGAAAGGTCTGGATGATGAATCTCTGGTTGATAAGATAATTGATATTATGCCCAATGAGTGGGAATCAAAGAGAACAGTTATTGATGAGAATAGGAAGGTAACTCAAATTTCCTTAGATCAACTATTTGGAACTCTTCTCCAACATGAAACAAGAATGAAGAGAGATGAAGACAACATCAAGAAGAAAAATGTAAATGGTATTGTTGCTTTTATAACAACATCAAATCATTTGAATGATAAGACTCCTGAGAGAGTAACTAGATCCAAGTCTAAGAAGGTTGTTATCCAATCAGAATCTAGTGATAGTGAAGTCTCAAAGAATGAGTTAGCAAATCTTTCTCGAAGGATGAACAAGATAGCTGGTCAGAGAAATATCCAATCCAAGTATAAGAAAAAGGAAAGGAAAGATAGGAAAGATGGAGAAGTTACTTGTTATGAATGCAAGAGAGCTGGACATATTAGACCAGATTTCCCTTTGCTCAAAAAGAAAGAATGAAAAGAGAGGCATTCTGAAAGGAATAGGAAGAAGTATTACAAGTCCAAATCTAAGAACATTCGTAAAGCTAATGAAACCTGGAGTGCAAGTGCTGGTGACTCTTCAGATGAATCTTCTGATTATGAATCTTCAGGACAAAAGAATCTTGGTCTTATAGCCAGATTACCTATTAACAATCATTTATTCATGGATAAGGTACAAAAAACTGAATCATTGACGAATGGTTCCTTAAATTCTAATGATAGTAAATATTATAATTTTTCAGATGAAGAATCGTCTTCTGATGAAGAAAATACTTTACCTACCTATGAAGAAGTTTCTAGGTTTGTTGAACTTCTTGAGATTGAGAATTCTAAACTCAATAAAAACATGATAAGAAAAACTCTAGGAATATTATTCTTACAACAGAAATATTAGATCTTTCTAAAGATATTGATAGAACAAATGCTGATTTTATAAGTATTTCTAAAAATCTTGAGGAAGTAAGTTCTAAGAACAACAAACTTTATAAAGAGCTAGAAAAGGTAATTTCTAAGAAAAGTTTTTTCGAGCCAGCTATAGTTCTAAATCTATAAATTTTGATGATAAAAACTATGTTATAAAACTCAAGTCTGAAATAATTTCCTTAATGAAAGGTTTTTCAAACATTACTCATGGTAAAGAAAATTTTGATAAGATGTATGCACAAATACGGCCTTTATGAAACAAATATGGATTTGGTTATACCCATGCAAAACCAACTTTTAGTAACAATTATTTTGTTACTCAAAGTGCCCCATTTTATACCAAGTGTCAATGTGGGGGTCAGTGGGAAAAGAATTGTTCTTTAAACAAAACCCAATCTCTTGGTTTCCATAAGGCTTATTTCTCTAAGAAGATGTGGGTTCATAAAATTTTGTTATCTGAAAATCTCAAATTCAAACAAGTTTTGATTCCGAAAGTCTAATTATTTTCTTATTTTCAGGAAAATAAAGGAAGTACCAAAAAAAATACATGGTACATGGATAGTGGATGTTCCTGACACATTACTGGTAACAAAAGATATTTTGAAAATATTATCAAGACGAAAGGAGGAAAATTAACTTTCATAGATAATGCTCAGGGAGAAATTGTTGGTATAGGTAATATTGTTCTTGTTGGAAAAATTTTAATTTCAAATTTTTTGTTTGTTAAGGGTCTTAAGCACAACCTCATTAGCATAAGTCAATTATGTGATGAAGGTTATCTTGTGAATTTTAGGAATGATAAGTCCTTAGTACACTATTCCAAGTAAGAGTTTATTCTCTCATCCAATAGGCAAGAGAATGTATACACTTTAATTTAGAAGACCTTCGGATCCAAGATTTACCTTTCCATAGTGCAATGGAAGATCATTCTTGGTTATGGCATAGAATACTAGGTCACTGTAATCTTAGGAACTTATCTAAACTATCTATGAAGATGCTAGTTAAGGATCTATCAGAGCTTAGATTCGATTCTTCTAAAGTTTGTGATCCTTGTCAATATGGAAAGAAACTTAAATCTACTTTTAAATCAATCGGTGAAGTCTCAACAACTGATGCATTATAGTTGGTTCACATGGATCTTTTTGGTCCAACACAAACTGGAAGCATTGGATGCAAATACTATGTGTTTCTTCTATTTGATGATTACACTAGATTTACTTGGGTCTATTTTCTAGAAAAGAAGTTTGATTATTTTTCTTATTTCAAAAGGTTTAGTTCCCAAGTTAAAAATGAGAAAAATCGTCCACTGAAAACTATTCCTAGTGATCATGGAGGAGAATTTCAAAATTCTGATTTTGAAACTTTTTGTAGTAGAAAAGGTATTACTCACAATTTTTCAGCACCTAGAACTCCTCAACAAAATGGTGTAATTGAAATAAGAAATATAATTCTTAAAGAGATATCTAGAACCATGTTGAGTGAATATTCTATAGCTAGACATTTTTGGGCTGAAGCTGTAAGTACTGCTTATTATACTATAAATCGAGTTTTGATTAGACCTTTTCTTAATAAAAATCCTTACGAGTTTTGGAATGGTATAAAACCTATACATTCCTACTACAAGGATTTTGGTTGCAAGGTATTAATCTTGAATACTAAATATAATCTACAAAAAATTTCACCAAAATGTAATGAATGACTTTTCTTAGGCTACTGCACAACTTCTAAGGCTTATAGAGTTTTCAATAAAAACACTTGTACTATTGAGGAAACAGTGCATGTAAAATTTGATGAATCTGGTCATTTTGTTTTTAAACCATCCCAACCTACATCCTCGGATGTGTTTTCAAAAACTGATTATCAACATTTGATAGAAGATCCTTCTGATAGAGAAAATGTTCAAGAAGATATTTCTGAAACATTTACCCCAGAAGACTTTCTACCCTAAGTTGATGAACATGTTTTACAGAACTGAAATCAGGCATTTCTTAAGAAGTGTCCCATTGATAGTATCATTGGTGATGTAAATCAAACTGTAAGGACTAGAAGTTCCTCGAGAAATGAAGTAGAACATCTAGCATTCCATTCCCAATTAGAACCAAAAATCACTGATGAAGATTTAGGTGATGATGATTGGATCAAATCCATGCAATATGATCTAAATGAATTCAAAAGGAATAAAGTATGGACCTTGGTTGAAAGACCTAAGGAATCTTCGGTTATTGGAGTAAAGTGGGTCTTCAGAAATAAGTGTGATGAAAATGGAGTCATTGTAAGAAATAAAGCTAGACAAGTTGCTGAAGGCTATAATCAGTAAGAGGGAATAGACTATGAAGAAACCTATGCTCTAGTAGCTAGACATGAATATATTCATATCTTACTTGCCTTTGCAGCATACTTTAATTTTAAACTTTTTCAAATGGATGTAAATTGTGCTTTTATTAACGGTTATTTTCAAGATGAAGTTTTTGTTGAACAACCTCATGGATTTGAAGATACAAAGCATCTTGATCATGTTTTCAGACCTACTAAAGTATTTTATGTCCATAAACAAGCCCCACGAGCCTGGTATGATAGACTAACTAGATTTTTGATTCAAAATAACTATGCTAAAGGAAATGCAGATCCAACCCTTTTTATAAATAAAGATATGAAATTTTTTTTATTGTTCAAATTTATGTTGATGACATCATATTTGATTCAAATTAGCAATCTTTGACTGATTCTTTTGCAAGTCTAATGAAATCTGAGTTTTGAATGATTATGATGGGTGAGTTAACTTTTTTCCTTGGTTTTCAAATTTCTCAAAAACCAGAAGGAACCTATATATCCGAACATAAGTATATTAAATATCTTCATAAAAAGTATGGATATTACAATACTAAGAGTATAAGTACTCCCATTGGTACCTCAAACTCTTTAGATCTTGACGAAGCTGGGAAACCAGTAGATCAAACAACTTTTAGAGGTATGATAGGAAGTCTACATTACTTAACAGCTAGTCGAACAGACATGATGTTTTCAGTATTCTTATGTGCATAATATCAATCCAATCCTAAGTAATCTCAGTTGAAGGAAGTGAAAAGAATTTTTTGTTACTTAAAGGTAACCATGGATATAGGGTTATTTTATACCTCTCGAAATGATTTTGTTTTAAAAATATTTTCAGATGCTGACTTTGGTGGATGTATAATGGATAGAAAGAGGACATCCAGAAATTGTCATTTATTAGGAGCTTCATTAGTTTCTTGGTCACGAAAGAAGCAACACTCAGTAGCACTCTCCACTGCTGAAGCTGAATATGTAGCAGCTGGAAGTTTTTGTTCTCAAGTGTTGTGGATACAACACACACTCACAAATTATAGATTGAGTTTTACTAAGACTCAACTTTTGTGTGATAAAACAAGTGCCATTTCCCTTAGTAAAAACCCTACACATCACTCTCATGCAAAGCACATAGATATTAGGAATCACTTTCTTAGGGATCACACACTCAAAGGAGATATCATTCATTATTTTATTGGAACACAAGATCAAATTGCTGACATTTTCACAAAATCATTACCCTCTGATAGATTTTAATACATTAAACAGAAGTTAAGAATGATAACCGTGAGGTAATCCTTCTTCTTTAACTTCTTGTTGAAAAATTATCCTTACAGTAATAAACACTTTTTCATAGGGGTAGTACATTTGCATGTTAGTTTAACCAAAATTTTGGTTGACAGTTTTCTTTTTAAATGTTTTTAATTAATTTTTTTTTGGTAACAGGTTTTTGGAAATTCTCGGAATGGAAATTCTCGGAATGGAGATTTTCCTAATGAATTTTCCGTAATGAGAACTTTCGTAATGAATTTTCTGTAATGATAATTTTCATAATGAATTTTCGTAATGAACTTTCATAATGAGAATTTTTGTAATGAATTTTCCGTAATGAGAATTTTCGTAATGATTTTTCCATAATGAGAATTTTCATAATGAATTTTCGTAATGAACTTTCGTAATGAGGATTTTTCGTAATGAGGTTTTTTTAAGTAGAATATTACAAATTACGAACAATCTTTCTAGCCAATCCGAAAGGTATGATTTCCTTACTTAAATTTTCTTAGTCATATTTTTCTTGTAGGTATTTTCCTATGAGTTTTAAAATTATTCAGATTCTAGTTTTCCTTAAATCTGAATGTTTTTATTAAAAACCACAGATGATTTGAGTCAAGTTTTCCTTGAGATAATGTTCTCAACTTTCAAGTCATATAAAAAGGATTATCAACCGTTAGATGGCTTCTGTAAGACCAATGGTCACCTCCTTCACCTATATAAAGGGGTCCTTAAGAGTAGTCTTACATCGGGTTTTCAAGATCTCGCATCTCGAATCCCTACATCTCTTTTTAATGACCGTTCTAATCTTTGTGAAAGTCATTCTGAATCTTCCAGAACTCTCCACTCCGAATGTCTATTGATGCTATATCTCAGGATATGTCAAATACAAAACCAATCTCAAAGTGGTTAGTCTTCAGGGAAAGGATAGTGCATATGGATTTCTAAAAGTTTTATTCTCTTATAACCAAGAATATCAGATTCAATGGTTGGAAAGATTTTAGCTTTTATAAGTCGGAGAAACAAGATCTGGTTTATACAGATTTACTGGTTGAGTTCTACAAGTCTGTTTCCTTCCAGCGGGAAGATGGAAGAGATTTATTTTCCTTTAAACTTTATGGTAAAATGTAGAAGTTATACTACACCAAGTCTACAAGCTTGGTGGGTTTACCTTACGAAGGGAAAACTGAATTTTGCTCACATAAGCTTCCGGATGAGCAAGGAAGTTTCAACAAGTTAAAGGAATTGAAATGTCTTGGACTTAAAGTTACCAGGACAACTACGATTGCGTAGCTCACTCTGAATAGTCGGATTCTATAGTTGTGGGTACAAGGTTTTCTCGTACCAAGAATAGGTGACAAGGATAATCTAAGGAAGAGTGACATCTATGTCCTAGATTTCCTGGTAAATCTAAGGAAGATAAATTTGATGAGGCATGTCTTGATTACGATTAAGAATTTAAAATTAAGGAACTTGAGAGCCCAAATCATTATGTACCCTGGTTTAATATCAAAGCTGATAGTTCGGTTCTTAGAGTCTTTCAAAGTTGCATGCAAGTCAAACGTTTATAATTGTAAGCTTATGTTGGTTAGTGATGATACATCGAAGAGAATGAAGATGGGTTTTTCTGGTGAATCCAGAGAATTCTATCATTTATCAGTGGAAGAGGCTGGGGCAGCTCATAAAGAATCACAAACTCCGGAACCATCTTAAAAGACAAGGAAGAATAGAAAGCTTAAGGAAGGGGATACTGAAGACAAGTCTGTCAAAGCTAAGGAAACTCAGTCTGCTCCCCCCAAGCCAAAGAAGCAGAAAACTTATACAGATGAAGTGGAATACAAGTGGAGGGAAGACAAGGAAAAGAGGAAAGAAGGGGATCCATAGTTTGGATTGGACCCTGTAGAGGCTAAGGCCTTAAAAAAGAGAGCTTCAGATGAATTAGAAAAGCAGGGAAAAGAGAAGAAGTTGAAAAAGAAGTTATATGAAGCTAAAGTGGTGCAATATTTGTTAAGATATACTGAAATAGCTTCTAAGAAAATTCCCATTCCGGAAACATTTGATGTCCAACAATCTTTAACAGAGACTCTAAGTAAGAACTATGTCACTCTAGAAAAATCTATGGGAAAAAAGGTAGATGAAGAAGTAGAAAAACAAGCTGGTGAAGAAGTAGAAGAAGAGGTTGTTGTTGAAGAAGAAGAACAAGAAGGAAGTGATGATCTTGATGATCTGATCAAGAAAGTAGAAGAGTTTAAATAAAGGGCTGAATCCACAACATTACCCACTCCGAAAAACGCTATTGAAAAAAAAGTGGGAAGGATGATGATAATCAAGAGAAAGAGAAGGAAAATGTTCTGTATGATGAGGAAGAATCTTATGAAAATAATTTTCTTGAATAATGGGAAAAAAAGGAAACAAAAGATGAAGATATGATTCATCAACTATCAGAAGGTGAGGAAGAATCTCCAGATGAGCAACCAATTATGAAAGATGACAAGGGGAAGAAAATTCTGATGGATACACCAACAATATAGAATTTCAGGAAGAATGAGGTTGGTGGATCTTCTAAAAGAAAACTGGTGCAAGTTGAAGAATAAAATTCTCCAAGTAAATTATCGGATTTTGAGTCATCATCACATGGTCACAATTTTGTGGTTAAGTCTCTGAAGAAGTTGGTGGACACCATTCCAATTTTTCCAACTGTAGACTCTAGATGCCAGATGATACAATAGAGTATGAATTAGAAATCGGATTCCTTATCCATGGTCATGGATAAGTGTGTGAAGATTGAAGCTAACCATAGAAGCTTTCTTATCAACTATGATGTGCACAAGAAATCTTGCTGAAAGTAACATTGTGGTCTAAAAAATTCGAAGAAGACATGGCTGATTATGATAATTTTTAGAATGAGGTGAACGATGCTTTTGAAACTGAGGATAACAAGATCAAGAATCTTCAGGAAGAGCTGATAATTCAGAAAAGTACTAAGAATCAACAGGTCAGAGATCTGAATGGGAAGCTTAACTCCGTAGCTCATAACTTGAAAGGGGAAAGAGACTTCTGGATTGAGTTTGAAGACAAGCTACAAAAGCAAGAGGAGTTAATAAAAATGCAGGAAGAGGCCATGAGGGCTCAGGACAATTCCTTGAATGTTCAATATGGAAGGATAAAAGCCTTGGAGAGGAAATCTAAGGAAGACCAAAGAGATTTGAAGAAGCTCAAAACCCTGTTGAAGAAGCTAATCCCAAAAGAATAGGAAGACAAATAAAATCACTCCAATATTTTGTTGTATTTGTCTTTCCTTGTAAAAATTTTCTCAACTCTAATGAAAATTTGGTTGGTTGTATCTTGTTATATACTAATGTTTCAGGTAGCTTATTTTTTTCCATTCCCTACAATTCTTTTTGAAAATCATAAAGGGGGAGAAGGAGAAAGAACTACTCCTAAGGGGGAGAAGGAAAAAAGGAACACTAAAAAGAGGAGAAGGAAAAAATTAAAATGAAGAAGAAAAATTTCAAAGTGAAGATATCCTTAAAGTAAGAGGGAGTTTCTCACTACAAAGATTTTCATTCCCTTGATAATGAAAACTCCACTCCAGAAAATCAAAATACAATCCTTTGAGTTTCAATGCCTAAGGGGTAGTTAGTTGTATTCACTATCATCATGAACAAAGGGAGATACGTTTTATTTTAAATGTCTAATGAAGTTTTTCAAATACCTTATATTGTTTTCCATAAGAATGTTTTTTTCTTTCCAAAAAGGGGGAGATTGTTGAGTCAATACGGTTTTCCTTATGAATTTTCCATTCCTTTTTGTTTTGAAAATCACAAACACTCTATACCTAAGTAAATCTATGTTTTACTTCTATAATGAAAATTTCATTCCTTAAGTAAATTTACCCTAACCTAGATTTTTCTTATACATAGAAATATTTTTCTTAAGTATAAAAATCAGATTCATACCCAAAACCTAGGAATCATATAATGGTAAGGTATGAAGCATTCTATTTTTAGGATCCGAATTCTGGATACGAACTCTAATAAAGTTCCACTCCGAATTCTAAATGTGAATTCTAATAATGTTGCACTCCGAATTATATATGAGAATTGTAATGAAGTTCCACTCTGAATTCGGGATACGAACTCTAACAAAGTTCAACTCTAAATTATGGACACCGAAATTTTATAAGATCGACTCCAAACTTTTATAAGTTCAACGCCGATCTTTTATAAGTTTGACTCTGAAGTTTTATAATTTTGGCTCTGAACTTTTATAAGATCGACTATGAACTTTCATGAGTTCGACTCTGAACCATTATAAGTTCGACTCCGAACTGTATAAGTTCAGATTCTGAATCCTGATGAATATAGACTCCAAATTTCCTTATAAATTCAGACTCCGTATTTCTACATAATTTCGGTTCCGAATTCTTAAAATAGAATATGATTATACTTTTTATTATAGACTCCGAATTCCATTTTGGTTAGACTCCGAACTATTATTTTCTTACATTCCAATTTATTGTTTTTCTTATGCTTACACTTGTTTCATTACAAAAAAATGTCTTGTATTCAGTTATACATGTTTTGTTATAAAATGTTGTCTCCCATTATGTTTCTAACTAACCGTTGGTTGAGTGACACGTGTACAGGTCCCTTCGAACATTAAGGAAAATATGACCGTTGGAGGTGGGAGCCGACCGTTTCAACCAAGCCTATAAATAGGAGCTCATTTGAAAGATCTAAACAACAAGTTGATCACTCTAGAGACCACACACTGTTAATGTGATTTTTTGAGAGAGAAGATTTTCATGATTTGTGCATACTGAACTGCTCATTCCTATTGCTTCGTGGAACTCCGAATGTTGGTGATTACATTCGAGGGCTTCCGGGGATAGGAAGACAGAGGTTCCGACTACCTTGAAGTTCAAGTGCTTCCTTGCTGAGGAAGACAGAGGTTCCAACTACCTTGAAGTTGAGGGCTTGTGGGGATAGAAAGACAGAGACTCTGATCTTCTTATCGATGTCTTACCCTAGTGTGGGAAAGATAGACTTTTTTGAAAGTATAAATAAAGGGACCTTTATCCAAGGTTGTTGGATACCCTTCTCTTTGGGTTAAAAGAGTTATTGTTTGTTACTTGTAGTTGTACTACTTGTTTTTCCACTGCATATTGTATTTTAAAGAAAGTATAATATTATTATATTTCCTTCCACTTGTACTCTAATTCATTTAGATTCTATACGCTTTAAGGTATAATCTCATATTGTAAACTTTGGTTAAGTTTCAATTTCCGGATCCATATTTCTGGAACCTGTTTTCGGAATTACTTTCTAGATTTAAGAAAGTGAATAGAACTAGAAGTTTGTAATTTCATACCTTGTTTCAATTCCCCAATTTGTGTCAGATGTGTTGTGAATTTTCATAGTTTAACTTTTTTAAACATTGATCTTTCCCTGTTGAAGGAAATTTTTAAAGTGTACAATTCACCCCCCTCTTGTATATTGAGCATCTACATCATTATTTAGATCCTACAAATATGACGAGAAGCTTTGATTCGGGGGGAGTATGGGCCCCCACAGATTGTAATTGGGCACTTTAATTCTTGTTTCAGTGATTTTATGGGGTTACAGAGTTTTTTATGTGGATTAATGTTTGAAAAAACCCAAAATACAAGGTGTGTGATGATGAATGCACACCATTTATCCTTTTTTTCAGGAATAAAATGTTTTTCTAATGTAAACACTGTGAATTTTTTCTATACATCATGTAGATAATCACCATGTGAATAACCGTGTGGCCAGAGGCGTGGAAATGTGGAACCTTTTCTAGGACACACTGTGTATTTAATGAACAAGTTGTGTATCCATTTACCGTGTGACCAACCTTGTGGGAAGAGACATGGGTTGGAAATAATTTCATGAAAACACCATGTACAAGGAGTACACACCTTTTCTTGGTGATCCGTGTATCCAGTCGTGTGACCAATGAAATGGGATGGTGAAATCCTTTTAGTACATGTTTTGTCTAGAATATACACGACGTCTAGTTTCGTTCTAATAAAACCGCGAAGTTCATTCCATGTAGAACTTCTTGGGTCAGATGGAACATTTAAATACATGTTGTGCCTCATAGAGAACACGACACATGTGTGTGGTTTTACATGACCAGGGTTGGTATATGTACACACCAATGTAATAGATTAAGGGAACACATCATGTAGGGTTAATACACTCTGTGTAACCCTGTTTTGAAAAACATGAATGATTTTCCTTCTCTGTTCTATTTTTCACTTCAATTTTTCTGTTTTTTAATCATGTGGTGAGGTGTGTAGTTGACCTTGCAGAGTCATTCCACATAGACTTTCCCAAGTTATATACCAGGTTTGGTAGGATGATCTGACACCAGAAATGGTAGACCGAGGAATAATTTAAGATCCTCCCATCATGCCCTTCATTCCAACCACCATCATTTCAGATGCAGGTGCTGATGCACAGTTCCGATAAGGCTTTACGAGGATGATGCCGAAATTTCAGGGAGCACTGCATCATTCCCCATCTATGGAAGAGTTGACAGGGGTTTTTCAATAGCATCATCCTCCCATTTTCTTAGTGGATGGAGGACCTCATGTTGTAGAGTCATGGTTAGAAGTAATGTTGTCTATCTTCTAGCATATGGAGAAACCTCATTAGAGGAGGGTGAAACTGGGGACATACATTCTTTGGGATTCCACCAAGAGATAGTGGGATGTGATATCATAGGCGGGATGTCAGCAGTTTATGGCTTGGGATGAGTTTTAGCAGACCATGTATGACTACTTCTACCCTAAGACATTGTGGACCAACCGAGCCCAAGATCTCATGAGTTTAGAGAAGGGTGCTCAATCAGTCATGGTGTATTCTTCTCGCTTCATAAATCTATAGTGCTTTACCCCCATTCTAGGGGGTGATGAGTTATTTCTAGCGAGAATGTTTGAGGATGGTCTTAGGCATGACATACTCTCTCAAGTGAACATGTTCATGTTGAATTCTGTATCTTTTATAGTCAATTATGCATTGATCAACGAGCACAACCTGAGGGATTCAAGAGCTATGGGTCAGGGCAGTTTAGCATCTAGAGTTGGTACCCTTATGACTGATAGCAGGAAGTTCTATAGGGAGTCTACCTGTGGAGATCCGTGTAGGTGTGATTTTCTTTCAGGTAGCCAGGTGGTGTGATACTAGTACAGGAAGGGCAGACATAAGAATCCTCAGTTCCTGAGATACCCAGTTGAGTGCTGATATTTGTGGAAAGATGGGACAACTTCACTATTTCTGCAACGCCCTCCTTCTAGCAACTATTGAGGGAAGATCTGTTTTGACTCCTCGTACCGGAGTAGGACCACCTATCCCACATTAGACTGGGGTATGGGGTTCTTCAGGCCATTCTGGCCGAGGTGATGATTGTGGCTCTAGTGATCAGACATAGGGTTTTCAAAAGATATATGGCTGATCATCATAGTAATCTCAAATAGCGTCATAGGGTTGCAGTGTAGGTCTGGCTATTGTAAAGGAGTTGATCTAGCATGAGCAGGATATTGTACCCTCCATGGTTAGAGTTTTGATTTGGTTTTCCTCGGTTCTAGATTCTGATCTTCTCAATATAGGGGCTTCCCATAGCTTTATATTTGTTCTTTTTGTGGAGATCCTTGGACTCTATATCGTTATATCTATTGATATCATGACATTGGACACTCCATTGAGTACTAAAATGGATATTGTATGTTAGTTCAAGGAGTGCACTACTGATTATGGTGGGTTTCACTTCTTATGGGACCTTTATATCTTAGAGATGATAGGCTATGACATCATTCTTTGAATGGACTGGTTAGTTCCCTTCCAGACTATTGTCGATTACTATGTTTATAGGGTGTGTTTCACGTCACCTATGGGAGGATAGGTTCTAGATAATGGAATTTGGGATGTCCAGGCTAGTAGAGCTGGGCCCGAGTATCACGGGTTGAGAGGTGTCACAGATGAGATTTATAGTCTAAATTTGGAAGACCAGGGGACATTATAGATGGAATTTCCTCTAGTGGTCAATCATTTCTTGGATGTCTTTCTATATGACTTTTATGGTGTCCCCTGGATCAAGAGGTAGAATTTTCTATTGAACTTTAGCTAGGGGTAACACTGGTGTCTATTCTTACTTATAGGATGGGTACACTAGAGTTTCAAGAGCTCAAAAAGTATTTGGAGGAGTTATATACAAAGGGTTTCATCTGATCCAATACTTCTCCTTGGGGTTTTCCAATCTTGTTGGCATAGAAGGCAGACGGTACCCTCAATCTTTTCATAGATTATCAAGAGAAGAACTAGTTTAATGTTAATAACTGATATCCCTTATCAAGGATTGATGATAGCGTTAATCAGATTCGAAGAGCCTGAGTGTTCTCGAATATTGACTTGTGATGTGGTTATCATCAGTTACATGTTAGACCATTAGATATACATCTCACAACCTCCTAGAGCTGGTATGGTTTATTAACGTATGTGGTTATGACGTTCGGTGTCACGAGCACACCTACTATTTTTATATCATTGTTGAACTGAGTGTTCCATACATACTTGGAATCCATTGTGGTGGTTTTCATGGAAGATAACTTGGTGTACTCTCACACATGAAATTACCATGTTATCCATCTTAAGATCATTTTGAGTACACTGAGCAAGAATTATTTATATGATATGCTCTCAAAATGAAACTTTCAGATATACTAGATTCACTTCTTAGGTCATGTTATCTTAGAGACAGGAGTATCAGTTGACCTAGAGAAAGTGAGAGAAGTAGTTTCATGGGAGAATCTAAAAAATGTCTTTGTGGTATGGAGTTTTTTAGGGATGTCTGGTTACTTCATACATTTTATACAGGATGTTTCACACATAGCATCTCCACTGACGGGCCTGACTACGAAGATTGTGAAGTACATGTCATAGATTCTTATGAGTCATCCATTCAAGAGTTGAAGGGGGTGTTGAAATCTATAGAGATGCTTATTTTTCTACAACTAGGAATGTTTTATACTTTTTACAGTGATAATTCAGGTATCAGATTGGAGCAGTTCTTATGTAGGGGGGAGGATTCATTGCATACAGGTCTCAGCAGCTGAGTCCACATGAGAGGAATTACTTGATGCATGATTTTTAAATGACTCTAGTTTTTCATTCTTCTCACTATTGAAGACATTACCTTCAGGGAGATTATTTCATGGTGTACACTGACCACAAAAGTATCAAGTATATCTTTTCCCAGCATGATCAGAATTTGAGACAATGAAGGTCAGTTGAGTACCTTTAGTCCTTTGACATTGATCATTCCAACAATCCTAGAAAAGGAAACACATTGTCTAATGCGTTCAGTAGGAGGTCTCAGATACAAGTAGTTCACGATGCCAATAGTGAGTGGAATCTCAAGGATCTGTTCTCTGAAATATTTTTGGAGGTTCACAATAGACAAGGTCATAGGATTATTTTTTCCTATAGTTACTACCACTACCCTACTTGATTGAATGATAATGAGGATGATAACATATTTTGAAGGCCTACTCCTATAGGATGGCGTGTCAAGAGATTTCCCTACTTCTAGATGGACCATATTCGATGATGAGATCTTTCACTTTCATGGATGTGTATCGGTGTCAGTAGACATATATGAGGAGATAAAGTAAGATTTTCATTCTTGAGATTGGGTAGTTCATCCTGGATCCACCATGATGTTTTGAGATATAAACCATCAGCATATGTGGCTAGGTATGATGGGAGATGTTTCTGGTTTTGTGATGAGATGTTACACCTTCTAGTAGGTGTAGGTGGAACACTGAGAACCATCTATGATTCTAGACCAGTTACCCATTCATGAGTGGAAGTGGAATGATTTTGTAATGGATTTAATTATAGGTTTACCAAGGTCTCTTTGAGGTAATGAAGTTTTTTGGGTTGTCATTGGCGTAGTCATGAAGGATGTACAATTATTACTGATCAAGGAGACCATCAGTGTTGATGATAATGGATGGTTTTACATATGAGATATTGTATCGTTTCATGGGGTTGTGTTCTCTATCATTTCAGATAGGGAAACCATCATTACGTCTTGTGTCTACCAGGGAATACAGGGGGATTTGATTACATAGGTTCTTCTGAGTACATCTTACAATCCCTAGACAGATTTCCAGTCCGAGCGCACGATGTTGGTGCTTGAGGAAAAGCTTCGAGCATGCATCCCTGATTTAGGAGGTTCAGGGGAGAATCACATACCTCTGGTGTAGTTTTCATACCATAATTGTATTCTAGAAACTATTCAGATGGAACCTTATGATGTATTGTATAGTAGGCCAAGCCGATCACCCCTATGTTGTTTGGAGGGAGGAGAAACAACAATGATGGGACCTCATCTAGTCCAGGAGACCAATGAGCTGGTGGATTTGATTTGGAAGAGGATGAATACTTCGTAGTCATGGTAGAATTATTTTGCTGATTGATAGAGATGACCTCTAGAGTTCAAGGTCAGGGATCAGGCTTTCCTACGTGTCAAACCAAGGTTGGGACACAAGAGGATTATGAGACACTGAAATCTTTCACTAAGATACATTAGACAATTTGGAATTTTGGGGAGAGTTGGGCCGGTTTCCTATTGGCTGTAGTTACCTCAGTGGTACTGGGCTATGAATTAAATCTTCCATGTTTCATAGATATGACGATAATTCTCAGACCCATCTCATGTTTTTCAACCTGAGGAGGTTGAGTTGGACGTGTACGCATCATTTGAGGAGTATCCTATTCAAATGTTTGATCATAGCATGAAGGTTCTCGGTGATTTTAAGTTCCTCTAGTATGGGTATTGTGGCAGCATGGATGAGTGCATGACGAGACATGGGAGAGTGAGACCGATGTGCGATCATATTGGCCGGAGCTGTTCGAGGACCCTTCTTCGCCACCTTGTTAGGGAGATTCAGAGGTGAGTTTCATTAATGGGGAAGTCAGTAAGAGCCCGGATCTTCAGTTCAGGTATATATCTTTATTTCAGGTGTTTTTGAGAAAAAATATAGAATTTCAATATTTTATAAGCTCACTCCATGTACTTAGAAGTATAGGTCTTGTACCCAGTTACTGTCTACAGTCGTGTCATGGGTGTGTAATGGCTGAGACATGGCCATGTGGGGTGACACGGTAGATTGCTAATGTATGGGGCCAGGGGAGGTAAATACACAGTTTGTTCATTAATAGTACACATTATGTGATTTTATTTTAATTTACTAATCGGACCAGGGGCGTGTCTAATCCCTAAAAACGTCTTCTTCTAGCCGTACCTCGTGAAGGAGCATCCAGAATCACTGATTATTCTTTGAGCCACTGATCCATAAGATTTTCTCAGAATCAAACATTGTCGGTTTCATTAGAATCTCCTCGATTATTTTATCCCTCTTATTGAGCATCTCCTCTTAATTCCTCTTCTTTTGTGATTTATTCAAGGTTGATTTTTTTTACCTTTTTTTGATCTATGTTTTCATAGGACAATTAAAAGGCAGACATTCGAGAGTGTTCTTCGTACAACGTCCATGTAGTGGGAATGTTTTCTTTCATTGTTTTCCTTTTAGTTTAAATGCCAAAGTGTCGATTACCAGTGTTTTGGGTATTTTGGGTTAAGGAAATTAAACGTTATTTATATAACATAGATTTATTGTTTGATTAAGGGTTTTTTGTTGTGGTATTATGTGAAATTACATGTTTAAGGAGCACCCTATGGGTGTGTTTACTTGTTTGAATGTTTAGGGTTGTTTTGTGTAGTTTTCCTATGTGGAAGACTTTGTTTCTATGCCATGCATAATAAGATAGAACTGATTTCCTTTTGTTTCTTGTTAAATTCTTGTGATATGCTTTGGAATTGATTATCCTTGTAGTAGTTGAGATTACTTTTGGATGCTTGATATCATATATGCAAGATTGAATTTCATAGGGCAGTGAGAATTTGGTGTCGTTAATCCATAAGGGGAATTGACTTTGAGTGATTCTGGAGAGTGTTAATTATATTTCACACTATGAGACCACATGGGGGATTGATGGTGAGTGCTCCCTCTGAGTTTCTATAGTTTATGTAATGAGACCACATGGGGAATTAATGTTGACTACTTCCACAAAGAGTGCATATTTGTTATGGAAAGACCATAGGGGGAATTGATGGTGAGTGCTTCCTCAGTGTGTATTTCTGATTTTATTTCATTAAATGGCCACAGGGGTTAGACAACGTGAGAAACCAAGTGGGTTTACATAAATATATAATGTTTGTTATGTGTCTTCCAAACCAATGAAAAATATTGGATTTAGTCATGTATGATAGTATTATGAGATACCTATTGTGATAATAACTTTATTAAATTATAAAAAATAAAACCTAATGAATGTAAATGGATTCTGTATGATTTTTTACTTTTGTGTACTCTTAGATCCTTACTGTATTTCCATTATTAATTGCTATATATACACACACTAATAGTTAGGAATTAATCTTGTAGTGGTTTCTTAATGGGATTCATCTCACACACTATACGGGTCATGTTTTTAGACCCAAACAAGTTATATGGTAGCACGCATGGATAAGGGAAAGCACCCTTCTACCTCAGGTACATGATTTTCTGGTTGGAGCTAGAGAGAATAGGACCAATCTTATCCTGGCAATGCTGCTTTATTTTTCCTATTTTCATTGTTCTTTGGTTCAGTTGTATTCTGAGCATATGGTTTTTTTGGATGCTTTCCTAGACATATGTGACATGCATCATTTATACATATGCTCCAATTGTTATATACTTTTAGTCTTCTGCTGTTTATATGTAACACCAGAGACTTTTATAAGAAATATTTTGTTTGTATATAAATCATCAAAGGAATATTTCACTACACACAACACTAGCTTGGATTTCATTATACACAATCGCGACCTTCCTTGATAGCTTGCGTCGTACGCAATACCGAGTTTTACTAAACAACGATATGCTATTAAAATATTATTAAAACTTGCCTTTATGAATATTATTAAACACTTTTTGAAATTTTGTAAATTTTATTTTTCAAAACGGACTTCATTTTTGGATTCGGAATATCGAAATTAGATTAGGGTGAAATTTTGGTACTTTTCAGATAACTTTCATATTCTGATGAATAGTGAAAATTTCCAAATTTTAATTAAAACAACTTTTTTAATCGAAATAATTAATAGTGATAAATTATTAATTTGAGTGGTTTTAAGGTATATTTAGAATATATTTTTACCATTTAATAAAATTTTGGTCATTGGATGTAATTTCACATTTAAACCAATCATAAACAAGTGTCAATCTTTTGATAGTTATTATCTCTTAAAAACACGCTATTTGTTTTGACGACGATAATTAATTTTTAAATTAATTAATGAAACTGATGTGTTTTGAATTTGTTAAAATAGACATCATTTTTGAATTCATAATATCAAATATAGCTTAGGCCTAATTTTTGGTATTTTTCTGGAAACTTTCATTTTTTGATGAATAGTGAAACCACTAAGTGGTAGTTTAAAAAACTGAATTTTTCATAAAACATAATTTTACTACATCTGTGAGTGGAATTTCGAAAATCCGAGAGACATGGATAATATCAAGGACTAAAATGTGGTTCAGTGAGATGAAAATAATTTTTGATGAATAGTAGCGTTTTACTTTTTTTAGCACGGTTAAAAGTAAATAGGGTAATTAAGGGTAAAAATGATATTATTATTACCCTAACACATGTTCTAATTCTATTGGATAAGTGTAATTCAACTAGAAACAACCTTAATAATAAAATATGACCATTTAGGCCCACATGGAATAGATTAGGACATTTATTATTAATTTATTTAAAGAAGGGTTAAAATAGTTAAAATCAAAGTTTAATAACTAAAGCATTTTTAATATTGGGTTATACATAAGATAAATTAAACTATAAATATTCATTATAAATCTAGAAATATTTCCTACATAATGGTATTTTATTTATAATTTTTATACATTAAATAATTTAATTTATTTATGACACAATGATGATGCAGTAATTATCTTATTAATGCAATATTAACATAATTGATGTTATAAATACCCAAATAAATGTAATTTGAGACTTTTTATGCATTGAACTAATTTTATATGTTAATATGACATGTTTTAATTGATATAAATAATTTTTTTCGAACTAATCATTCTGTTATGATTTTCACAAAAATCAATTACCAAATAGTGTGAAAATTGACATAAAATTGTTTTTAAAACAATCATTATATTATTAATTGTTATTTTATTCCTTAAAAATCTATGTTTCATCCAAATGACTTAGATATGGTTATATATATTAATAATAAACAACTTGGGGTTCGGTTTTCTTGTTATAGTAAGTTTATTAACCTTATAGTGTAAGAAAACTAGAAGACACGGTAAAAGTTAAATTATCTAACTTAAAGTTAAATCTAAATGATACGGTTAAAATTGATACCTAAACTTGTATAAATTCTATTGGATGAGATTATTTCAACCCATCCCCACCTTAGCTTCTAAATAAATCAATTTGTAGCTATTTAAAACCGAATATGGCTTCATAATAAAATAATAGTTTTCGTTTTTCAAAGGTGCCCCTCTCCTCCCTTATAAAAGGGAACCTCCTCCCTCTCTTCTTCACACCAATTTGAGCCTTCAAGCTCGTCCAAAACCTAAAAAACTTCCCTTCTCCACTTCGATCGAAACATCCTAGAGGTCCTGGTTATCTTCAAAGACCAATTTTAGTGCTCTAATGGGAGGTCTCAAAGAGGCGCTTCAAAGAAGAGGTAATGTCTGTTACTGATTCTTTCAAATTTATTTCTTCTTCCACTTCATCTTATTTAGTTGTTTCATTATGAAGTAATAACATCAGTATCACTCATATACTGATATGTTATTATAATTATGAAACAACCCTATTTCATAATCTATCCATCCTACGGAAAATGAAATCACCGCACGTGCGTACGTACGGAATACCGTCTCCACGTCGTGGTGTAATCTATTTTCCACCACCTCCTTACTTGGATGGGTATAATGGTGAAAATAAATAACTATATATGATTATTGTAAAGTGGTATTGATTCTGAAATAGTATACATACTCTCCAATACAATTCCACGATCATGGGAACGATATCATCGCTCGTGCGTACGTACAGAATACCGTCTCCACGATGTGATGTGACTCGTTCTACATTATCTTCATTGAATAATGATTGTATAAATTAATTGAATGAATAAATATTATATATAGTACACTTATACCATTCTGGAAATGAGGTATCTATAACCTAAAGAGAATAATAATAATTTATTCGACAAAACACGCATAAGAACAAAAAGTAATAAACATCCAAATAACAAGTATCAATTAAATATTACTAATAAGAAGCTAAGAATATGACCATTTATGATATCATAAAAATGATTATTATTCTGGAATAAGTCAATGACATTATTTAAATCATTATACAGGAGGTTCGTACACTTAAGAATCAAATCAGACCTAAGGTAAGGGAAAATATCACAATATCATTTTTATCCGAGATTGTTTATACTTTGATATTTACTGGGGTGTCTTTTATCATCCACATCCATGTTTCCTCAATATTTAATATTATTTCTCCCACATACAATTTTTTAAATCCAATTTTACCCTTCGGTGAGTTTTTAGTCAAAGATATGAAAGGAATCTTTTGTCATTTTTCGTATGAGGTACTTTTTGACTTTTCTGAAAAAAGTACGAGAAGAATGTTTTTCTAACATATACGGAATGAATGGATTTTTAAAACATTATTTCCAAGAATCTTCCTTTACAATTTTTCATGTTTATTTATAATCAACTTCTTTTAGTTTAGAATTGTATGACATGTTAAGAAAGGAAAAGTGTTTTTTGAAGTAGAAAGGATATTTTCCTCATTAATGGAGTTCAAGTGTTTTATCAAAATTATTTTCCATCTAAGATAATAAAGGGTTCTATTTATATCCCAATTATTACATTGATTTGATTATATTGTGATGGAATTATTTTTATGAATTCCTTTATCTTATATGAATTGTTTTATGATGTCACAATGTTTAAGAATCCCATTTTTATTAAATGGGTTATGCTATGATGTATGGTTTATGACTTTGTGGCACACATAAGAATGGTATAATTATGAGATGGGTGGGAACTATATCTCCCTCCAATGCATTGGGTAAAGATTTTATATCTCATTAGATAGACATGGCTGGAATGGCAGGTTAAACTGGTTCAGTGAAACAGGACTGAAACAAGGAATGAACTCGGTTCAGAAATGGACTTTGTCCACTAAGATAGTCTTGGCAATGAGTCATGACTAATGAGAAATAATTCTCTATGATTATGTGTGTATGCCACAATTCTTAATATTTTATGTTATGATTATTTTGATTACATTTCACTACCATGATTTATCCCATGTTATGAAATTATGATCTCTTTTGCAGGGTAAGATTTCCAAAATGTTATGTTCTTATGAATATGATGTGATTGATATTTCTTTTGTTTACCCTTAATGAGCATTTGAGCTCACCCTTTTGTATGTTTTCTTTCCCCAGGTCAGGAATAAGGTTATTAAGTAAGATATTCCAAAAGGGACTATAGATATGATGAAATAAATGGGATATAGTGTAGACGATTTATGAATCAGTTGTTTATGTTTCCCAGTTTCTAAAGACACTATACCTATACGGTCCTTTCATGGGTTTGTTATATGTTGTAATAAGTTTACATCAATTTTTAAGGACTAACAATGTATGTAAAGTATGGGTCATTATATTATATTTTTTATGGTATTTTTCTTCCGCTACTATATATTATTTGTTATTATTCTATACATGTCATGCCAATGAGGGCATAGTTTCCCACTATCACACCCAAGGCCCTCATTGCAAGTTGGTAGCCTCTGGAATTTAGTGAAATGTGTTTGAGGCCATGTGACCTACCAAATAAGGGGTACTATTGGGTAGCACTCATAACTGGGACATTACAGTTAAAATCAAGTAACTTGTTTTGTTTTGCAAAATGGTACCTTAAAGATTTAATAAAATCATTTAATGATTTAAGATTAAATGTGATTAAATATAAGAGGATTGGAAATGGAACATGTAGTGGTGTCCACTATTAAAAACCCTTTTGTAATGGGTATTTCAGACTTATCATTAGTTTCCTTGGAACAGAAGCGTGAGTACTTTCCGTAGGCATTTTTTCCTTAGAAATGGATTTATGATCATTTTTTAGCCTACTAACTTTTGTTTGACGTGACCCAGATTTAGGGTTGAAACTTTTTCTTTTTAAGGGGATATACCATGGAAGGTATCACCTATGAAACATAAATGACTTGCTTGTTCTATGACTTTTCTCACTCTTTTGGTGTTTTGGGAGTCTTTGTCCCAAGTGGAGATTTTAGTTTTAAAGTGACACCCATGTTCATAAGTGTGTACATGTTTTTATGGACCTTTTTATGAGATTTAGCATCATTTAATGCTCGTTTTCATCTTGGTAGATGTGCCTTGGGAATGGATGACTTCTTCATAGGTTGTTAGACCCACTCTATTTCTTATTTATAGACAACTTGGTATGGAATTGTTCAAGAAAATGGTCATGTGAGGCAATACAGATCTGAAATAAATCTTCTTGTACTTTTGAGTATGGTCTCGAGTCATTTCCCACCAGAGGGACTTTATCATTAAATAATCAATTGCATTCCAATATTCATGATGGTTTGGAAAGCACTCTGCTGTTTTGACATTCTGGTCTCGTTGTTATAATCCATCATGCTTATGATAGGTTAGTTTCCTTCCTTCTATGGCTAGGACACTCTTAGGGGTAGTGTCATGATGAACCTGGTAAACATTCACTTCCAAGAAGAAGGAACAACTTAGAGAACAATGTGTAAATGGTTTGTTGTTACTTTTTTGTCCTTGAATCCTGTATGTCTTAAATCAAGTCGGTGTTTTCATGGCCGCACATCTTTGATTTGTTTTGAATTTTTATTCTTCCAGTTTCTTGGTGTGTTTGAATAGAAACCCCATATTAAATACACATTGTGTACTATTCTTATGATATGACCATGTACCCTATCTTGATGTCATCCTTGATGCACTAAGAGGTCTTCGGCCTTATGCCATACTGAATCTTGAAAAGCTGTTGAGCTTGCAAGATGTTATTTGTCATTTTTGCACATTAAATAGTGGTTCCATCGAGGCTTGGTAAGTGCTAAGATATTAATATGTTCCCATTTATTTACACCTTGTATGGAAACATGGACTCTACCCTTTTCTTTTAAATTTATCTGGCCGCCTAAGCCAGACTTCTACAAGATACGTCGTCCATGTGGCTCGACACATTCTCTCTTCATTTAGTTCAATGTCTATGGTTGTAAGGGGTTGTTTTCAATCATGTTTCTAGGTGAAGGTAAGTGTGGTGTCAAGGTCATCAGAGTCTCCTAAGATTAATTTCCCTACCAGTTATCTTAGTTCATTCAGAGGATGATTGTTTCCTTTTGACAAAATCATTCCATGAGTGCCTTAAGAACAATTAGACTTGTTCCATGTACAACAATTCTGATGGTGGGTGTAAGGTGGATGGGAATTTCAACCTTTGTTTGTTATAACCTATAGAGGTATGCACCATCTGACATCTAATATTGAGACATTGACTTGACTGTGTATCTTTCTAAATAGGCTCAAGTAAACTCTATTTCTATGTTTTAGTTGAACATTGAGCATTGGCTCTGGTAGTAAAGGTTGATGTTGAGAGTATGATTGAAATTATCAAGGTTAATTAGGTTTTTGTAACACAATGTATTCATTTAAAAAACCATCACAAAACTTGTTGGTTGGGTTTTTTTACATTGTTCTTAAAGGATTCTCAGGGAAAATAAGTTTTATTGTGGGTAGATTATATAATCTCAAGTTTAGAATTGGACCACAAGTGTGATGGTTTTTGAAATTTTTTGTTTAATGAGAAGTTCAGATTTACATCTGCATTTCAGAACATAATTTCAAGTGATGGAACACTTAAACTTGTTTTTTTGGACTAGGTTGAAGGACTGAGAAGTCTCCTAAGAGGTTTGATGTGTTTTGGGAGCACCAATACTGAAAGGTTAAACATTTAACATACAGTAGAGGCACACGGTTTGTGCACAGTCTTCCAACCGATGTGGCCTATCATAGGTAACTGTGCATCCTATTTAAAGAGGGGTTTTGTATTTTCGCATAGCCTGTACACAGTTTCTTAAACTATGCACCTAGCCTCATGCGTACAATAGACTTTGTATGTTTTTCCCATAGTTTGGGAAACTATGCTGGTCAAACCGTGTGGTTGGGTTTTTTAAGAATTTAATAAATTTTAAATTTAAATAAGATGAAATAAAAAATAAAACTTAAAACTCACACCCCTCTCACTCAAAATCATGATGCACCCCAACAAAAGGGGCTTTTCCCTTCGTCCCAAACGAACCTCCTTCTCATCCTCCTCATCCACCTTCAATCTGGACATTTTTTATTTTGATTTCATCACACGATCCATTGCGGTGAGTCTCCTATCCCATATCCCCCCTTTCCCAACTTTGATTTGGCCTGATCATTCCCCCATGGGGTTTATCCGAACCCTATATATTTGGGGGTGACCAAATTTTCATATTTTCTTTGTTCAATGATGGTGAAAAAGGCCCCTCGTGTCGTGTTGGTGTGTGTTCTGGCAACCACCACTAATGGTGAGGCAGTTCATATAGTTTCAGTCCACCAACAATGGTTCTGGATAAGGTTTATACCTCATCCTTTTTTTATCACTGGTTAATATTTGGGGTTTTTGGTATTTTAGATTCCCCCACATGTTTCTTGTAGTGCGTTGAGATCTGTCATGTTGTTTTAGGGAAATTTGGTTCATCTCTTCCATCTGAGGTATGGTTTTTACACATTTTATTTGTTTTGCACCATCTAAATTGAGTTTTTTATATGCTTTTAGTTTTCCTTGCACCTATCCTGTAGTATGTTGGGATGTTTCATGTGGTTTATAGTCTTCACGTCAAGGGATACTCACCTACATATTCATATGTATATATATATATATATAGTTCCCCCCATTATTATAAATTTCATCCATGGCAGTGAATTTCACGTATGGGACAAGGTGAACCTTTTTTATATATGGAAAATGCATACGTAGGTGATTGGAGGCTATTATATGAATATAAGCATAGATTTATGGATCCCCTTGCACATGCTCATGGATATGTGGTTTTTACCATAGGGGATAGGTGTCCTTATAGGTATATGAATGGTCATATGCTCAGTGGGGGAACAACTACTCATAGTTTGAAAGTGATAATAACTGGAGTGGAAAGCTTAGTTACACTTGATGTAGGGTCCCTTTCCAAGTCCTCAATCTTTATAAATTCATTAATAATGTTTATTACTACTATTTTGTAATTAATTAATTCATGATGGAAAGTATTATGTCCAATTCCTATTAAATTTGAATGTATCATTTTCACGATTTTAATGTTAAATGTATTAAATTATTTGTTGATAAACAATATCATGTTTTAATAATAAAACCCCTCAATCTAGGTGGGATTAATTCAAGTTAAAAAGTAGTGGTTAGACCGTTATTGCTTGACTTATTGTGTCTATAATTTTTATTCCTTGATGTTAGGTTCAAATAGGGCATGTTTAGGATAGTCCCTAATGGAATTAAAATAACAGAGTTGCCTATTTGAAATAATTAAAATGTCCAACACACTGTCTATGTGCTTGGCCCAGTTTTGAATTGGATTTTACCATGTGTGATGTTCGCCATAATTTTAGTTTAGTGTTTTGAAACATACGGGCCTCTGTTCGGGTGTACCATAGAATGAAATTTTTAAATGTATGAGCATTTATTTTAAATGGTAAAATTATCCTATGAATTTTATCATGTTAAGTACCATGTATGCTCACCACTATACCTACCTATGGTAGGTGATTTGAATTGATAATTAAATGTGAAATGAAAATAGGAATGTATACTAAGTATATCACTTGGCCTTATTATGAGTAATTTAATAAAGGTTGAATGTCAGTAGCACCCCTTTCCACATTGATGGAAGGTAATAGAGTGAATCTTAATTAATGTTTATGTCGTAATGGATTGTACTAAATGGTCAAAATGCTACATGACAATTCAACACTTATAGAAGGAAAGGATTGAATGAATAAATAAATGGTTGCAATCCTGGTTGACCTTTCCTCACTAATGGATGGAAATGATTGGACCAAAATGAATCATTACATGACTTATTTATTAAATAATAATGGTTAGACTTTTTCATGACATTTTTTATGATTAGAGAATACCGTGAGCACTCGTGTAGCCCCTTCCAAATTCAAGGATGGGTTACTAAGTTTTAGAATTCACTAGATCTCGTTCCTTGTATTATATTTGGATTCTCACCATACAATCATTGGTTTCCCATGTTATACTACAAGATTCCTGGGATACATTCCTTGGATCTAGCATTGAAAAGTTGGTTCCTTGGATACACTCCTTCAACCCTGTCCTTGATTAGTCTGGTTTTACATTGGATGAACTCCTTGGACTCTGTAGTCACCACATAGTGGAATGACTTGGACTAAAATCCTTGGATTACACCCTTACCCCTTAGCTAGACCCAGATACTACTCGGTTAGTGTTCATTTAGATATATGTTACTTGGTTTATACCCTAGAACTCCCTCACCAGATATCTTTGTCAGGTTTCCTTGTTACGTTAGGGGGGATTCCCTACTTATACTGTCATGAGGTAGTTTCCTTGGTTATTAACTTGGGAATTTATTACTAAATACCGTCACAGGATTCCATGGATACACTCCTTGGGTCCAGCAATCACAAGTATGTGCAATGGTTAAATCCCATCAGGCTCGGACTTTGCACAGACCCGTTTTACCTCATAGGAAACTCCTTGGACATTGTTGGAAACTTATACACGTGTGACATATGAATAAATTGGTAATAATCAATTACTGAACTGAATAGAAGTCTAGAAACTTGTTGAGGGATGAAGAAGGTACTTGGGTATCTAGTTACATTATACTGCTTACTTAACTTATGCATTCATGTACATTGTTTAATTTATATCACAATGTTGGGATTGGGTTAGACACAAGTAGTTTCGGCCTACTGAGACTTATATATCTCACCCTAATTGGGCCACCATTTCACTGGGGTACCCATGTAGACTTTCTTGTTCTCTACGTCTTGGACATTCCTTGTTGATGTTTTCCTATACTTTGAATTTATGAGCAAAGGACTAAGCCGAAGCTAAGGATGCTCATGTAGATCCCCTTTGGTCTTTTAGATCTTTTCTTTAACTGAGTCATACATTGTATTGTATTAAAAAGAATTATGTTCCATTTACTAATTTCTTTAATGTATCTATACCATGTAATGGATTCATCTATTGTATAAACTATCATTTTCCACTTTTTACATTTATATGAAATATGTATTCCGCTTCATTGTTATTACTATATACGGCTTTTGAAGTCAATTGTTATTTACTATGTTATACCACTGCATAAATCTGATAAGAAGTTATTGTCTCTCCACTAAATCTCATTACAGACTCACTACTAGATGGTAGCATCTGTCTTACAGGGATGTGTGCTAGAGTTCATGTGGTAACCGGTCTAGCAACTGTCTTAGTGGTGATTTGGGTCAGGATGTTATAATCTCCTCCCTCTCCATATGAGTTTTTATCTCCCTAAAATAGTTTTTGAGTACCTAAATTTTGGATGTAATGGAACCCCATTGGGAATCTCTTCTTTCCTCTTTAATCTATTTCAAAATTCCACCTCTGTCGGTTTCACTATTTTGTTGTGACGACTTTTTCCCTATCTTCCAATTGTTTGAAAAATCCATTGATTTCTCCCATTCAAGGTCGAATAGAGACATGATAAATGACAAGTGGAGTTATAATACAACAAGGAATTTGTTCTGATCACTTCCCACTTTTTTCATCTATTTATCAATGATGCGCCATCATTTTGCACACTGTACCCATCTGATGATGCTTTGTTTGTGTAAATAAATTAATTAAAAGGGGTTTCCATATTCTATATGGTATCTCCTTATAGAGAAACCTATCTTGGATTCATTTATTGGTAATTGGCAACCCCTTTGGGTGTACCCACCATTAATTTTCAATTTACCATGCCTTAAATGGTTAAATCACCTTGTGTGAGTTCTCCTTTTTTGAAAGACATAATCACTTAATTGAAATTAAGAAAAAATTCCCTTTAGATTGGCCCTTGAGTATCATGCCAGTCACCTTATATTTGAATTCCTTATTTTTGACACTTTAACATAAACAATAAAATTTATTTATGCACATTGGATGCAGGACTATGGTTAGTTCCATAAGGAATTGGTTTCCATTTATTCCATATTATGTGACTTATAGCTTAATGTTTTTTTATAATATCATGTTCATACTATGGGTAACAGAATTTTGTTGATTGAATTGAATGCTAAACGTTTTTAAGCATGTTATATTATGACATTTAATTTTTATTCGTGACATGTGATTGTATTTATATATACTCAATTCCATGTTCAGTCCCCGTATGAATTTTTCATTGATACTTTATTTTATATATGATGGTGGCTAAATTGGTGGGAATGTTCCATTGAAATGTTTCATTTATGGAATGAAATTATATAAGTGATCTTATTTATGATAAGTTCATTTTTTGTTATAGATCACCTACTTCAATTCAAGAGAGAATATAGGTGATATTTTATGGATGGCGTTGATGGACTCACTATATGTTGTTTGATTCATGTGAAACATGTGGAGTGTTGTTTTTTTATTTCCATGTACAAGATCACCAGGTCGATTCCAATGTGGTTGTGAGTGACTCCAGTTCTCTAGGGGAAAAACCAAGGATAGACTTGTTGGTAAGTTGGACACAGAATACCCTGGGCGAGACCCGGTCCCCTATGTGAGATACTTGGTACGAACTCAGAGACATTATGCCATGAGTGATCATGGGATATCTATATTGGTTTCCATGAATGGACTTAATAGAATTTGTTCAATCAGAGACACTTGCATCGGCCCTTGGAATTTTATACAGATCACCTTCGATGTGATCAGGACTCCACAATTGGAGTTGACAACTTGTTTTCTTACTTTATATGTGTTGATGATTATTCAAAATTTGATAATTCTAGTATGGTGTTAGTGGAATGTGATCCCAATATAATGAAAAGGAATGGGGTATTCCAATATGGATATCTTTTATTATAATGGTCCTTGTATAAACATTATTTCATTCACATGAACCACTTTTCAAAGATCCATATTAGTCCCAAGTATGTGGTATTTTTTAGGTGTCTACTTAGGTAACCAGATCAAGGTGTTTATAATTTTATTTTATCTATTCCATACCATTGCATTCTTTGAAAATTATCATTTATTTATTTCTTAAAATAAATTGGCCTAAAAATCATATGTTCCAGTATACTAATATTTTATCTCATGCCCTATTGGGGCCTCACATGGAAGAATAACATTTTTTATCATAAATGATATCGACAAAGGGAAGCGTGTGACTTCACCTTCTTGATTGACTTGCAGCTCTCTAGGATGGAGAAAATCTATGAGGAATGAGCCTTTGATATGGATTCTTATAGTAGTATTTTTATTTTTTTTTATTTTTTCAAGCATATATATATGCTTGAATCCATTACTCCCCGGGCACTTTCATTTTTTATAGCATCATGGACAACATAATCGTCATTGTGGTATCTAATTTTATTCTACTTCTTATAGTTTTCAATTTCTCATTCATGGTTTATTTCCATATTTATAAGGTTGTCTATGTATTTTTATGATTCTTCTATTTATTATCTATTGTAAACTATTGTACATACTCTGATTGCTGAGGGAGAAGTGTCTGAAAAGACACTCCCAAGGCCCTCACTAGTAGTCTATAGCCTCTAACATTCAGAGATATTCCATTATGGCCTTGTGGCTCACCATATTAGGGAACCATTGAGTAAAAATAGGGGTGGGATATTATAGTATCATCTTTAGGTAAAGAAAAATATTCTTTCTTACATAGTTGATCTACCTTCCAATGGAGAATTTAAGCATTAGAAGGGATCCAGATAAAATAACTGAGTCACCATAAATGAAGAATTAGAAAATTATCATACCTTCCATATATTATGATAACATTCACTACCTCACTAGGGTAATCAATCAATCTTTGAATGAGTTGAAAATTAGTGGGAGATGAAGAAAAGGCCTCTATGCCAAGCCTCGCCTTATCCTTGTACATGGGAGGAAGATATGGTAGTAGTACCTCTAGAACTTCTCAACACCATCGAGTCTCAAACAATATGAATGGAATCCTTAGAAAGGTGACATGAACATATGAATCCTAAGAAGAATCCATATCCCAAATGGTTGGATGAATCCTTTCCCCCACCCATCATCATAAATCTGCCATCTCCACCATGGATAGTGTCTGAGAACATGAACAACATATCATATACATTATATGTCGATTTAGTGTGAGGATGGGCCTTCAAAACCAGTAGGACACAATAATGATGAGGGGCTTTGCATATACTTTTATAGGTCCAACCTATTTTTCATATATTACACTTCCATTCGGATCCTTTATAAGATGAGAAGAACTTCATCATCAATTCTATTTCTATTTTAGCTCCATAATAAGGAAAAACAATTATTGACCTAAAGAACAACATGAAACATGAAAATGAATGGGTGAATGATGTCACAGTCAGATGGAAGGGTTTAAACTATTCACTCATCATACCTCTATGGTGGGAATAAATTCTATAAATCTATGTTAAAAATCTATGGGATGAGTTATAACCACCTTTGATCCAAATAAATAATACAGGTGGGTTGTGTGAGTTCATTGAAATGGAATAAACTCTTGAGGATTCCATTTAAAGCACCCTAGATAAATCTCTCCCCATTCCCTTAGCACGTAAGAAAAGTCTTGTCATAGAAGAATCAATATTTTTCACCCTCAAACTAGAAATATTTCCCATTAAAGAATCCTTGTAGGTCCAAAACAACATAGTGGAACCTTTAGAGAAGTAGAAACAAAAAATTCCCCATTTTTCCAAAGCATAGAGTAATCAGGGTCGCCCAAGAAGATGAAAAAAAACTATAATTGTAAAAATTAATAATTCCCCACATATTTAATGTAGACAAGGATAATAACATACTCAAACTACCACAACCACATAATGATAATGAGGTTGTCCTCATCAACCATCCCAAATACTACCCTTTACATCGAAGGATAAGACATAATATTTATTCATCATTAATTAAATCTTTCATGGAAGGGTTGCTTTTGGATAGGTGGTGTTAGATAACTCTTTAGAACATGTGTCATGAACAACCATTTCCAATTATAAATAATACATAAGGTGGAAAATAGTTCTATCATGGGGTTGATAGAATTTAAAAAAATGGATTACATTAAAAAATAGTTTCCCGAGCTCATGCCACCCTGAGTGAACATCGGTGTATACCAAAAACAGCACCACCATCAAAGAAATTGACATCATATATGTCTTTTAAATTTTGGCATGACCACCAGATGGTGAAAGAGATTAAAGATGAGGATTTGTATTCTGCTCTTACACAATCTCTAACACTTACATATTTATTCTCAACATTCTCTTTGATATTGTCACCACCCCATAAAATGGATTGCTCACAGGGTAACAAGAACATATTTGGTTATTTTAACATAATACACATGAAAAAACACACATTTAATGATGAATATGCCTCCGAGTATGATTTCCCTACAACAAACTCTGGAATATGAGACCACATGCAAAGGAACTAAAGATATAGTGGATATCACATTCAAGGTCAGACCCAATATTTTTTTTCACATCACCACATATAACTTATATCAATTTGAGACCCTTGGTAAAGCAATCCATTTATCCCAACAAGGACATTGAGGTGTCCCATAACCCTCCACTAGTTGTTAACATCCAAATTTCGTGCATGGCCTCCTACGGTGGGTTTGATTACATGATCATCCCAAGAAACATGAAAGGTCATGATGACATGGTCCACTAGAAGTAAATTCTTCATCAACCTTTGATCAAACACCCGGACCATAAATCTGAAATGTATCTTTTTTTGATCCACATTAAAATGAGAAAACCCACCTTCAGAAGATGTAACATCTATCGAAAAATTAAAACATTTTGAAATATCTTTTTGTTGTCCTAGTTAATCTCTCAATCCATAATGGGCTCCATCATTCTCTAGAAATCAAAGAGACACTCTTTAGTGCCCTCTAAATCACATAGTAATTCATGAAATAATCAACCATTTTCAAGGTCTATTTATTGGAGACCAATTCATAATAATTCCATGTTGTTTTCTTATTCATAAAGAATTATTAGAAAGAATTCAAATATGGAAACATCAGCACACTATATATTTTGGGTAGACATGATAATGTGGAGATTGAAATGGATTTGATAGATAATGGATATGGGATAAATATCATATATATTCAAACCCCACGATATTTAGGATATAAATAAGTGTGTTTTATAACAAAAATATGACCATTCAAGGGTTTTATAAGACTTAGCACATAACTTTGAGGAAGTTCCAACATAGAGATTAGTTCAGGGATCTCAAATCTAAAGTTTAATTTATTTTATCCAACATGAAACTATATATAATTTTCATTCATAATATACCATACCTACATAGACACATTGAAATTCCTTGAACATTCCATCAATGATTGAAACACCCCAATGATAGAAAGGTAGAAAAACTAAATGGTGATAATACCCCCTTGAGACAGGAGATACAACACATGTTGAAGTTGATATCTATAAAAGGGGATAAAAATAAATGGTGGAAGTTTATATATTGTTTACATCTACCAATGTCTTGGGGACCACTCTTGATAATCCCTAATGTTTTCCCGATAGCGACTATGTTCTCTCCATAAATCCGTTTAAGGTAATAATTCTATCCCTAGAGGTCCAAGACACTACATTCCCCAGTGATAATGTAGATGAAAATCAACTCCAACATCTATATACAATGAATATGGATGTGTGTGATGATAATTAATATTCTCATGGAATCTCTTACCTTTATGGAGATAGAGATTCCCCAATTTCCATCCCCATCTGACAATTAATCCACACAATCATAGGTGGAAGAATAAGAGGACGACCTTAGAAACTCCCCTACCGTATTTGAAGAAGATTCCCATTAAATATAGATTAGATCATGCAGGTAAATATAAGAATATAAGAAGGCATGTGTCCTACACTGATTAGTCCTACATTCCCCTTGAAGAGAAATAGTTGTATATTTAAATTCTAATGAAACACCAGAATGTTTTTTTGGGAATGTATATAGAATGTCCCCAGCTGAATCCAAATGTGTCTATAAACCATATCAGCATACCCAATTACCAATGAGGCTTCATGAAGTTAGATAGGTGGATACAAAACTCTCATACCTCCAATTTAGAGGCATAATTTGACAAATTTTACAATCCCAAAATTTTCTATGAAGTGAAATACCCAAGGTTTCATTCCAATACTTTAAACATAAAAAATTTATATTAGGGTTTGAATAAATTTCACAGATATTAATCAACATTAACCAAAGGAATGATTCTTATTTCTGATCAGAGATCTCTTGATTTAGTCAACTACAATATTCCAAGATCTTTCTTTAATGGAAGGGTATTAATTTTACAATCTGATAAAGATTGACCCGAATAAGAAGAAACCAATTCTTTTAGAAAACCCAGGGGATATTTTACTATTAGGTCATGCCATTTGGATGAAATAACACTAGATACGCTTATCAAGGAACCATGCATCATATATTTAATACCTTACTTAGAATGATACTGTAATGTTTTTGTGGAATCCTAGTTTTCAAATCTTGATAGTGGTGTGATCACTACAATAATAATAAAATAGTATTTGGTATGATTAAATATCCCAATATAAGGATTAATCCACTAAAATTCAATAATGGGGTGACATAAATGATGTTTCATAGTTCTTTGCTATAAAACCATAGAATAATGGAAAATCTAGGGAATACCTGTTTCATTTTAGCAATGTTATGCACCTAGAAATCTCAAAGAACTGAGGGGACTCCAAGGAAACAATTCATAAATTTAGTTATTCATAACCAACTTGGACATTAAATATATCCCTATCACTCGGCTAATGAAGAAGGGAATCACTTATAAATGGGATATGGACTGCTATAAAGCCTTTGAAATTCTCGATAAATATCTACAACAACCACTGGTTATTGTTCCTTCACATGAAGGGATACCACTTATCTTATATGTGTATTCTATGGAACACTCAGTGGGAACCCTCATAACATTAATGCAATATGTGGGGTGTGAGAAAAATATCTATTACCTCAGCTGATCAATGATATGTACTGAGTCCTAATACTATGATATCACAAATAACTTCTTCACAATTATATTTATAGTGAACAATTTGTAGAATCACTTGTACCACCATGAAATCCATTGGGTATGTCATATTTATCATCTCAGATACATCCATTTATATCCCATGCTAACTGGGTTTATAGCCTGATGGGTGGTCATTTTGTAATAATATGACATCCAATCTGTGTAACAAAAGGTGGTGAAAGGGAAAATCCTCACTGATTTCATTGCAGCACATCCTTCCCTGGAAAGTTCACCAGTAGACACCAAACGCTTGGATGATTATTTTTTCTACACCCACAACACTCCCCAGACATATGAGATGTATTTTAATAGAACCTCCCTATGTCCTATCCAAAATAAGATTGAAAATCTGAAGCTCAATTGTGTTTTCCTAGGGATTGTATTTGTTTCTCTAGGAAAATAATTTTTTTCCTAACAATTCTCAATATTTTAATGCTACATAAATAATGAGATAGAATACTAATAACTCATCGATGACTTGGAACTTGAAATATAATAGTAGATAGCCAACCCGAATATGAAAGGGGATTCATAACTAGTGATAAACCTAATCTATGGGTAATATTCCATAAAAATATGAATTGACCACTCTCAGTAGCTATGTTTTGGGACTAATTTCTAAATTACCTTTTGATCCCACATTTTACCATGATAACCTGTCATAGAATTCTCATTCATATGTAGTAGAAAATACAGCCATAGTCTTTCCTATCCCTGATTAAATGTATTAAATATTTTATATTACACCTAGAATAAAGGTCGTTCATGTTAATATAAGATATAGATGAAATAAATTTGTTAAACACCTCCCTGAAGAATGAAAAATTGGTATCTTCCCCATGATAGATGGATCCCATTAACTGTTATCTCCAAAATGG
This sequence comes from Viscum album, assembly GCA_963277665.1. Classification (NCBI taxonomy): domain Eukaryota; kingdom Viridiplantae; phylum Streptophyta; class Magnoliopsida; order Santalales; family Viscaceae; genus Viscum; species Viscum album. The sequence continues at coordinate 1,194,863,656 of OY728133.1, forward strand.
TACTCACCAAATAGGATAATCCATAAACGAATATATTTGTCCCTATACAGTGAAATTTACCCTGTGGGGTGACCCAAATGAAAAAAATCTGTCCACAAGTTATTCTTTGATAGAATCTTCCTAAGATTAAAATAAGAAAGATAGATTTATGTCGGAATGAATGATGTCTCTATAGGCTCCTATGGTTCTCTTCAAATTAGTACTAGTCCCTCCCAGCAAATCTAAAGACTGTGTTAATTCTTGAAAACCATTGTACATGATATAGTGTAATTCACCTATAAATTTTTTCATTCCAAATCAATGAAAACTTTATCCATTAGCCCAAGGAATTACTATATATAGCTAAATATTCATATAATATTTTCCATTTGGGGAATGGATGTTGTGGGGAAATATCCCCTAGCGACATCTAATCTGTTCCAGTACTTCCTTATTTCTACTGACTTATTTTTTATATGAGATGATGAAATACCCATTTAGGATGATAGGACGGATAATTTCATCAAAATCACAAATACAAATATCATCACCATGTTGATATTCCCTAAAACAATATTAATGAAAAATAAAACCTAAATTTGTTCTATGAAGTTGAAAAAACTGTACCAGGAGTTCAATATCACATTTAATCACTCATATCATTATCATGAAACATAAAATGGATAAATAAAGACATAAAATAAGAAACTATCATAAATAAAATAGAATATGGTGATCAAGGATAATATGTTCCAGAAAAAAAAATATTCTCCATTCATTATTAGCCTACCATAAATCCACAAATACTTCTACATAAGAAATTTCTAACTATTTGGTGTACCAAAGCGTGGTATGGGTACCCATATATTTCTAGATTCCTTTTCTCTATATTTAAATTTTTAGACAACTATAGGGTGACGATCAATCACAATACCATCAGGAAGAATTGGAGCATCTCGATGAGAACACGTTGGATAAATCACAAAACCTTGAATTACATCATAATTGGATCACATGAGACCTTAATAATTAGGTTTTCTTCCATTAATTCATCCAAGGAGAACTGGTCTAAGATATCATGACCCCAATGATACTAGGAAAGAATCATTTGAATCTGAACCTCAATTGGGAAGGTCCTTAAATCATATTTAAGGTTTCTCACAATATAGCTTACTCACTGGAAATAGTGGATAGGGAACATATCCCCCCCCCCACACATAACAATAAAAGGTTTATTGGGAAATAATTTTCATAGATTTCATTAAGGACTCATCATTATAGAACCAGGAAATTAAACAACATAGCATCTTAGGTATATATGGTAAGATATTAAAAGGAAAAATTTCACTCATCCAGAACACATGATGCAAATTTATATGGATCACGTCCTCAGTGCATGACGTAAAAGACAACAGGTCACCTAATTTTTCATCTTCATTCATTTTTGGTCACCAAATTTCTAGAAGTGATACATTAAACTACATAATGTCTCAAAACCTAACAAAAATACATAAAAATATATAGAACATGTATGTATCGTAGGATGTTAATGTTCATGGAAGACATCCTCACTATGTGGTGTTAACATGCATAGGAATCACCATTTCACTAACGAATCACTACATATAAACTAGATCTGTGGAAAAGATGGATGATTTGTCCATGTCCCATTGGGATAGACAGATCCACATATGGAGTCCCTCTTTCTATGAGAAAAATTTTTCTTGATTCCATCCATCATAGGATACATTCTGATGACCCAAACTGTATTTTTTTGTCCCAACCATAGTGTTCCTTCACTTTAACATAGGGAGACCCTTTTCCTCACCGAAATAAGATAAACTACACAGCCCATGTCCTTAACATATGAAATTAAATTTCATTGTTTTTTAAAACTATGTACCTCATGATTATAATTAAAATGTGGTATTTATGGAATACAAGATACTATATCATAGTATATTCATTTTATCTTTATGGTTAGAGTAACCCTTTCAATTCCTTTTTTCTCACACAAAGTATAGCTTACGTGACATTAGGAATTTCAGTGAGGTATTCCACATATAAATAAAGACTAATAACTAACTACAGGCTCATCGTTGTTATAAATTCAAGACCAATTAGGAATAAAATTATTCCTTACCACATGGAATTAAACAACATGGTTGATGTCCTTTTCATGACATAAAACAACACATTCCTATAGACCTATCCTAAGAGGACAAATATTTTTGTTGTTGGTTTCCTACCAAACCTACATTCAAGTACTATATGTGGTTTGATTCCTATTAATATGGTATACATAGTGATTCCTATATTTCCAATCTTAGGTCTCACTAAATATATGTCTCCACATACAGAATCCAATATACATTCCTCATGACATTAAATTGCATAGTTTCCCAAGAACTACATGTGGCTTGATTCCTATTATCGTGGGATATGTAGAGATGCATGGATCACCAATAATGGGCCTAGAAAAAAATATTTATGGAAATAATTACCACTGTTGCATATGGGTTATACCTACATGGAGATTTTACTATTCAAGAACTGTTTATGGCTTGATTCTAGTCATCACATGATGCGTAGTGACACCCAGATCTACAATCCATGGAAGGACTGCAACAATCTATGAAATGGTAAATCCAAAATTCATAGGGGATGATCCATACAATACCATTAATCCAATGTATTATTCAAGTACATGTGAAAAATTATTGTGAATATAATATATCTTTCAAAAAATTTCATGTCGGTTCCGACATCCGTAGCGCATAACGATTAAACTATATGGAAAATATCATAGTTGGAAGAAATTAAAACATTCAAAAAATTGTCTTTTAACATGTGATGTTTTTTAAGGAGATTTCCTTACTAGATGGATTTAAACATCGTAAAATCATGTAAATACATATTAAATGATGTCAAACTATGTATACTATTACCCTTTATCATCCCCCATCAAAGAACTGCAACATCCTTACCCTAGTCGACTTGAGTACGGTGTTCTTCCACTATCATTTACAAACATCAGTAAATAAATCAAACTTCATATAATGATCACCTAATGTTTTTGAAATCTTTTAATGCCCCATGGAAAATGATTCCTAGAATCAAGAGACCCCTTATTTGATTATGAATGAATGCATATGGCTACTGCATATGCAACTATGGTCATCATCCAAATGTGTCATTCTAAAAAACTATTTTTTTGATCCTTGTGAGACCTGATGTCACTGTGGAAGAACTCACCTCCCAAGTGTGTTTTGGACCATCCTAGATATGATTATACCATTTCATTTATCATAACATGAGAATCTCGATCTTTGACTATAAATATTTTCATATCCCACATAAAGGATGTTAGAGTGAACTTGACCATGGGTATCCTAAATGGGATATTGTGTAGCATCCCCTATAATAGTTCTATTTTTATCATGAAATTAATCTATATACACTTTGGTCAAATATATACAACCATAAATTCTATCCAATAATGGACTAAATCAATGGATGTAAAACACCTAGTCAAATAGACACTGAACATTTTAGGATGAATACCCACAAAGGGTAGCCTAATAAAATTTTAATTCTTCACTTACTAAACTCTTCATCTTCATTTTTAGTAAAAAAATTAGGGTTCACTTAAATAAGGTTTATACTCATAGGGTCTACATTCTTGCACTAGTAAAATCAAATCTATTTTCTTTGGACCCTATGATTTAAGAAAAAGTTAGAGTAATGATTTTCCACATCTATTTTCCATGAGAATATGTTGGGTATCTAGTGTAACAAATTTAGGGTGTTGAACCCTTTATTGGATATTAAAATTTTTATAAATGAAAATTCATTATTTTATCACATCATGTAACTGTAAAACTTCCATGGCCCTTCAAAAAGGATAACTAAATTCAATGTACACTTAGTTTGAAAATGACTGTATGCCTATAGCTCCTGCATATACACCTATGGCCATGAACCAAATGTGTCACCCTAACGACTTTCTGATCCTTGTGATCCTTGAAGTCACCATGCATAAATCAATACCTCTATGTGTTCCAAGTAATTCATTGTATGTTTGTCCCATATCCTCCTCCTAACTCGCTAACTATGCAACATTATTTCCAATAAATTTAGCAGACTATCCAAATCAATTCAAAATCCTTGAAATTATGTAACGGGGTTTTACACCCTTTAGAAAAGTATGATCGTGACACTCCATTCCCAAAACATTGATTTCATACACCTTGTGAATTAGAACCATATGGCGTTGGGATGGAGCTATATAGTTAAGAGCTCAACCACCCTAGGGTTCCAAAATCCTTCCTCAATAGGATTCACTCGTAACCAACGTCATCATCTAGAAGACTGTGTCTTCATAAATATTTCACAAACCTTAGAAAGGATTTGAGATTATATTTTCTTGACCATGAAATCAATTGGGATGAACTTTCACATACTCAAAAAAGACATCTCCTTCTTTATTGAAAGGGACTATGAACCTTCAGATCTATGGAAAAACCATGGCCTAACCTGGAACATCAAGGTGGTATGGGATATCCTCAGAATGAATTCCCCAACCCATATACATCGACTCAATATTTTGTCTTATGAATTACATCACCCATATTACAACTAAACATGTGGACCTAGATTCCCTAGTTTTCACCATCAACCAATATTACCCCTATAAATCATACATGAGCCTTCAAAGATAGTGGAGAAACATTTGTTTGACAATGTTACAGGCATGTAAGTGCTTTGGCATATCAACTAAAGGAATCTATTCCTTATATAAAAGGAGATCTTATCCTTGTGACCCTCAACAACATCATGGTAGAACATAACACCCTAGGGGGTTTTGGTTCATTCCTAGCATGTCTCCACCATATTTCATGGACATTGATCACATCATGGTAGTATGACTCTAAACTACATGGAATCCTAAGGTCAGAGCTCAAATAAGTTAAACTAAAGAGATAAAAGGTCTGAACTAGGATATCCTAAACTATATCGATAGAAGGTTTGAGAAAAAATACCAAAAGCTACATTAATAGATGATGAGAGATAAAGACCCAAAAATACATTAATATAAGGTCCCATCTAAAAGTCACTAAAAGACCCTAAACTATGGTGATTTATGGTGAGAGCTAAAAGACCATTATATAAATAGATATAAGGTCTGAAAGAATATTCCTTCAACTATAGAACAATAGAAATTTTGTTTGTAAGAATAGAAATGAATTTAATCCCCACCATAGACTTTTAAAGAATCTAGCTATGCATTCAAATAATATCAGCTTCAAGAAAAAGAAAAATCACTCTCCCTCGAGGACATATATGCTACCCGTATTATCTGTATGTGTATTAGGTGATCTCATGATAGTTTTAATAAGCAAATAAATTAAAAATATCTTGTTGGTGGGTGTTTATGTTAATTTCTCAAGAAGAATATGTTATAACATCATCAATAAAATATTGTAATTTATGTTTATATGATAATATACAATGAGTGGGTATTATTGGTGATTTATATAATATCATATCAGTGAAATTTCATACAATAAATGAATTGAAAACTAGATGAAAACTTATAATGTTCAATGAATCTTTTCACTGATAGAAAAATAGAAGAGGAGTAACTACATTTGGGAGTCTGCCCAATGAACATACAATCCAAAAAAATGTTTTGAAATTACAACTTTTTCATATCTTATAGTAATAAGAATTCATGAACTCCATAATAAATTTCTTCAAGTAGGGGACATATTGTCATAACCGGTCAACATACTCTATTTCTACTTCTGCAACCTACAACAACAACTCATAATTGTAATTGAATTCATGCCTCACCTTCTCCAACATGTCATGATGTCCTTGTTTCCCTTGTAATGTGTTAAAGGATATTTGGAGTTCATTTTGGAACTAGTATTTCTCTACTTGAAGAGTGTTGATCTCATATAGAAGATGGATGATAAAAGACTTGAGATGGTCAATTTCATCTTTCTTGGCCTTAACCACTTCTCAATGATCATTTTTCTCCACCAAAGACCAATAATCATCATTTATGACCTCATCCCAATTATTTTTCACTAAATAGGAATCCTTAGAATCTACCAAAATCAATTAAAGATCTACCTTATGTTCTCTTAGAGATACCACCTCTTTCACCCTATTATGGATGGAAGTATAATCAAATACATCATAAAAATTCATAGGAAACATAGATCATTGGAGGCCCAACTGATCCTAGAACTCATCTAAGGGGGTCTCCAAAACTAAGGCCCAAATGTCCCTCTACACTTTTAACCACATCTACAGGTAGAATGATGTAGTCCTCATGCCTCTATCTAAGACCATTCTTGGAATGGGAATGTATTCTAAGACTAGGTTTCTCATATAAAAGAGTCATTCTCATGGCTTTGGACAAAGTGGGAATAGAACCAACCTCAATATTGGTTTATCCAGTCGGAGGAACCCCTAAAAGAGATAAGAATGGAGCCTCCAGATATTTGGGAGAAGATACTAAAAATGGATTGTATGGTTTTATTATCCAAATGGAAAGTCATATTATATAACCAACTCACTAAAAAAATGGTCAATTATATAAACACGCCATTCTCGGTCACATCGTTGGGGACATACACTACACCGACTACATCTTCAGGTGAAGAAGTGAAAACCACATTAAATGAGCATTATCATGGAACCTCTAATGATATTTTGGAATATATACTTCATTCTATACACGTGATATATATGATCAAAATAAATTTTCAAACAATTTTACACAACGAAATGAAGTCTCTTGTAATGAAGAAGTACTCACTTCTTAAAAACACTCTTCCATATGGGAGAACATAGTAGAATAATAGATACCTCTTTTAGTATTATCCAAAATGGCATCCACCAATGATAGATCATGTGATTTTACCACTAGGATTTATGAAATAGGAAATGGTAACGATTGAGTCAATACCTCAGCCACCTCTTCTTCTTGTCGGGTCGAACCCGATAGTGAATGGTCTATTAAATCAACCAAACACTCACATGCATAATTAGTGGTGGATAGTTTGTCCTATAAGAAATATCAATGATGTTATATACATTTTTTACATTTAATGACATCATAATGAAATTATCCAAAACAATATAAGGATAAAATTCCACACTTACTTGGGGATTCTAGGGAAGAGAACCCTAATAGTTTGAAGTGATTTAATTTAACCATACCTTATATGATAGGAATTTATGAGGGACAAGATGGAAAATAAATTTCACTAGAAGGGGTAATCATTCCCCTCATCTGGGTTAGTTACCCTATGGATCTGTCATCATCAGTCTCCCGATCACTCCTAATTTCTTCTCTCACCCATGTACTATGGGGAAAATGTAGGGGAAAAAGTATTTTATGGTCCACTTAAACATCCTATTTTTCAATAAAAACACAAAATATTTCAGTATAGTTTTAATGGATCCATGAAACATAGGAGTAAATGGTATTTCATCCATACCACTTCTTCAGTAGCAAGATAACCCTGTTTGTCCATGGATGCTTGAAAAGGGCCCTAAAGAACCATTTGATTGACCAGTGGGGAATAAAATATCTTACACCTTTTACATTCTATAGCTATTTCAAAATCTCAAACCAATTACCAAACATCCTAATGGTCTTCTTTTAAAGAGATACATTTAGGGTTGATGGCATGGGAGAAACCATCCAAATGTTACTCTAATTGGAAAATTTTACCAAAAGTTAACCCTATGAGTTAATCATCCTCAATGTCACCTACAATCAATATGTGGCAGGAAATAATAAATCTAGTTTCTCATCACCCTATGAAACAACATTCACTATTGATTTATCAGTTGTTGCTTATACAAAAAATGGAAAATTCCTTCTTTATTTGTGGAGTACTTCTTATATTGTTGGTTCTCTCAAATCCAATTGGTTTTCAGGATATAAAATGGACATGGAAATCAATGGTAACTGAGAGGATTCACATACCAATTTTTATAATTTACCATTTGGATGTGAGTGAAAGAAAGCCTCTTCAAAATTATGAGAAAACCCAATTACTATATCAGGGGGAGGAAGGTTTATCTTACAACAAGCCTCCTCCTCGGATATCGTCATCCATAATTAGAGAGGTATAATTGGATGATCCTCAAATATAACATAAATCAAACAAGGAAATTATGAATGGACACACAAAATGAAAAATAAACCCAAATGGTACATACTATTCATAGATAAGGTACCCATAAATATGGGTGGAAAGGATTACCTCATGAACAGATGATATATAATCTCGATCCACAAGTATGTCCTTAAAAGAATTAACAATATGTACTAGTGGAACTAGGTCATAGGTTCTGAAGGAGAAATGATCATAATGTCTCATATAATCACTAACATCCCAAAAAACAATTTAATAGGACATACCCCACTAATACACTATGTATATGGTTTAATGAGAATATTGGAAGTTCCCTAGATTTTCAAATATTTGAAGCCTCCTCGATGAGACCATAGTAAATCCCATAATACATGAAAGGGGATCATGATCCTATAAGTGTATTTTACTTGTAAACATAAGAAATATGTGATAATAGTTGTCCATCATAGGCCTTGCTATCCTGATACACTTCCCAATTAAATGGATGTGGCCATTATGAAAGTGGAAACACATAATCTATCTTTTTTCTTCATTAGATGTAGGTTCCCACTTTGGTACATGGATAAGAAGTTAGCTAGTTGGATTGTTTGGTCAACACTGGGGACAACTTCCCATAACCATTCATTAAATTTCTCTTCTTCAACAATGGGCCCATAATTTCTCATTGCACTATGAGACTCCTTCAAAGGAAAGGCCTTTAACTTCTTGGATTCTGGATCATTTTGTACCTTCTTGATGATGTATCCCACCCATGACGTAAACATGATATCTTCTATAGGAAGTGTATCCTTCTGGAAGGACTTTCATGCCACCCTGGTATATTATCAAGTGATAGTATGAGTTCGTTTTACATAATCCTAGGAAGAATATGCGGTAAATCTAATTGTACATCAAACAGAATATGGGTGCACCAACTATCTTCTCAACATTTCATAGGATGATGCCAACCTCATAATTCATTAAGTTCAATGTGATTGTATCAAGAATCAAGAAACTGAATAGGTCCATCAGTAGACCCTTGTTTCAATAATAAAATGTCTAAGAGGTCCTGAGAGACTCGCACATCCAACTTTGATTAAAATCTATAGTGTATCTAGATGTAATGTATTTCACCCCTAAGGGTAGGCCCCAATCCATTCAACAACCACCCATGATCATAAGCCTCGTTGGAAACCCACCCAATTATATATTTAGAGGTAAACATCTACATTATTGATTGGTGAATATGATGATCTAAATCAGTTTCATGATTAGTGACATTAAATTCTGTTGGCATGAACATATTTATCTCATTGTCTTCCCAGCCTCCCTTAGTGGAAAAAATAGTCTTCTTGATATATGTTTTCCCGTAATGTGTGATGGGGTTTTTTAAACCCAATAGGTTTTATAAATGATGATTTTTGTAGAGTAATGGTAGTTTAATTGGTAAGATCAATACCATAAGGGGAAGAAAATTTGAATGGGGATATCCCACATGTTTCTATCCCATCTGTTAAACTTGACTCATTAGAAATTTCCAAACATCACAATGATAAGTAGCATCAACGCTTGCTAAAATAGAATCATGATGGTCCATCACTACATTTGAATCCTTCCTTGTAATCTTTTGAGAGGTATGATGATATTTGGAATCCATATGAGAAAAATTAATTAGAATATATTATATAGATAAAATAAAATATTTTCAATGGAAAGACCTAAAATTCCAGCAGTTTCATGCACATTTAATAAACTTGCAGGGAGTTAATGATCACCTAAAGGGTTCATGAATCTTCTGGTCTATGAATATATCATAGACCGTATAAACCCATAGACCATCACGCAACTGCATGAACCATTATAAGACTCATGATTTTGTGACAATTACATGGTCATGATATCCAAAAAAATTAGGCAAAAAAGGATCACACCATCAATCTATAAGATCAAATTACACCATGAAATTCATACATGCATCCTGATATATATGTTTTAAATAATTAACAAAATATTGTTTTTAGTTGATTCAAACAAGAACATAAGAAAAATATGTCTTTTAGAGAGGTTATTATATGAAGGTCTTGTGAATGGATATCATTATTTATTGTTTTGTAAGGGGCATGAGAAATGGTTAATTGATAGAGGAAGGGTGATAGAGCTCTGAGAAAAATAGTAGACAGTGAATGAACTACTCTCTACTCCATGATTTATAGTAAATTCAATAGAATACCAAACATCACACGACATACGAAATGTCACCCAATACACTAATTGGAGATAGAGACAATGCCTTAGGTAGGCATTTACATTCTTTATAAATGAGCCCATATCCCCATAGACATCATTATTGTGGGGGGATTGTTTATGCCCACCAAATGAGAGTCTGTGAATTCAAAAAGGAATAAATTTATGAATATGGATATGATTTTCCCTAAAATTAAATGTAAATGTAATGTGTCCAAGATCACACATATCACATGGCCATCCTAGAGACTCACAATCCCATGACCTATAGATGGTCATGCAGATGGTTGTGTGGAGCACATAGACTGCCAAAGGTCCCCAAAAGCCCCTTATATAAAGCCTCCATATTTAGAAAAATTTATCACAGAACCATGCAACAATACCCATACAAGAAACCCCATGAATATGAATTTTCAGGCTGCATGAACCGGATAATCCATCCAAAAATCATATAAAATTTAGATGGAAATTGAAAATGGATGGATCCACTTCTTATCCTAAGAATCATATGACACGCTTAAGCTATTTGCACGATGTTCTGAAAGTACCCCAAGACATCTCACCCTCACCATGTGAAAGTATTCAAACATGTCTAGGAAGTCTCATGCTCTCCCTTGGGCTCTAAATATAATCATAATGGGTTTTCCATGAAGTTCTGACACATCAATAAGAAAATATTTTTTGTAAAACAACACATCATTGATGGGGGAAGTTATTTTCTTTAAAAAGTCTCATGAAATTTCAAAAAATATCCATGCCTTTTCAGAATAAAATATGATAATAAAAGAGGAATGGTGGGAGCCTCATGTAGTCATAAACATCATGTGATATACTTGTACACATCCAAACAGTCTCATAATATCCATTGACAAGATGGTTTTATCTTGAAAAGGCCCCTTGTAATTACATCCTTATCTTTTAAATTATCTAATACAAGTCATCAACGATCTAGTGAATTTCATTCATCCAGAATCACAATATTTTAATATTCCATAGACATGCCAGCCTAACAACATGGAATACCCTTGGCATGTATGCATGATTCGGAAAACACGAATTGATTTTTCCATAATCCAACAAATGGGGAATTTATTGGATGATATCACATTTGCAAAAAATCATTTGATTCTCTCTGAGTAACCTAAAAAATCAAAACAAAATGAAAGACATCAAATCACTCCCTCGACTCCATATGATATTTGATTGATATACACTACATAAAGGGTTAATATTTGGGGTTCCAAGACTTATAAATATACCCCACCCACATGAAATATAGATGAAATTTTTCCATTGAGCCTTGAAATGGAACACCCATGAATCAGTGATGATTGATTAGAGTGGTTGTTATCTTGACTAGGAATATTGTTTCATCTATTAACATCCCAAAAGCAACTATAGTGATCATGAATCATGCATAGAAACTTCAGATGATCACTCATAGACCATGAAAAGGACTTAAAGAGGGTCACGTAAAAAACATCCCACCAACCTAATAGATTAAATAAGGCTTAAAATTACGTAACACTGAAATCTAGGGCATATGTAATTAAAAGATCAAACCCAAACTAAAAAATATAAGAGACTTATGTGATGAGCATATTCATTGACCCTCATGTTCTTCACATAAACTGCTTAGGTCATGTGGTGTCACTAGGACATGTCACCCATATCACTCGATTATCCTTTGGTATACCATTTTTATCAAGAGAAGCCTTGGGGATGTGTCAAAAAAATTCATATGGAACCCTACATGCTTGCCTCCAATGTCTTGTGAAACACTCCAGGAATTCCCTCCGGTCTTCGTGTGGACCTCTTCACATATAACTCAAATCATGCGGTAGTAGTAGTGTATGTCAGCTAAGTCTCACGATGGAATGAGGAAAAGTTATCTGGTTCAAAAGACATACTCATGAAAATATAGAAAAATATTACAATGCAATCTGAGTATGTCTGTTGGCTCTTGTGACGACACCATGACATGTCACTCATATTTTATAGTGACACCCAGACAAGTCAGATAGGATACAAAACACACTCCATACATGTTACAAGCACTGTTGTAATATCCACTGAGTGTGTCGGCCTTCTTTCATGATCGAAATGGATAAATTTATAAAGATCATGAGACTCACTCTTTGTATGTCATTAAAGATCATTCAAAGAATTATAGGGCCATTCAACTAGGTATCAATATGATCTCTAGACATATGATCATTGGACATGCTATAACATTGAGACATGCCATCCAGATTATACATGGTCACATGGATAATTCAATTGGGTCCTAGGATTGTCTTTTGTAATTATGGGCATACATCCTATGACATGTCAAGTATAAAATCAAGGCATGTCAGGTATAAAATCAATGAATTTCAAAAAGACATGTAGGTTGGTCCAAGAGGTTATCCACATACTTGATAACCTTCTCTAACCTTCATAAAGGGAAGCGTCAGTGTGTAATCCTTGATCAGTAGCATAATATGATATTTCCCACATATAAGGGAAAAATCAGTGTATAAGATATATCAACATCACAATATGATATTTCACACATATAATTACATCCTCAATGTCTAATCCTCAATTAGTTATATAATATGATATGTTTATAATATAAGAGCGTCCTTAGTGTGTAATACCCAACTCATTGAAGTATGAGGACTCTGATTCCTATGATAAAAATGAAGCATTGGATTTCATCATAAGTCATGAGCCTAAAATCAAATTGGAATCCACATAGGTTTATTTCCCACTTCATCTCTAACATTATAATAATAGGGACCCAATCTCTTCCATGGTTTGATCATCATTCCTCATCCCCCATCATATTTAGGAAACATTGAAATACATGGAATATGATTCCTATCATAACGAGGATATTTAAAAAACACTCCTAAGGCCTAGGAATGAACTCAGTTGGGAATAAACTTTTGTGTAAGTCCCTCCATGTCTCTAAAATTCCAACCAACATGACCCAATCTCTCCCAAGGTATTATCATCATTCCTCATACCCTAACGACATGATAAATTGTTGAACTATGATAACTCTAATTAATTCTATAATAATGATATGTAGTCGTCCCTTATATTCTTGATCACCTAATTAAAACATCAGTAGGGAAGTCCTAGCAGCTAATCCATGCATCCCCAAAAAATGAGATTGATTATTTTCCATCCCTTGTTTCCCACACCGAGAATGGATCATGTGGTTTTACAGATTCACAATGACCACATCCTTCTCATCATAATTCTGTATCAATAAAATGGGAACATCTATGTGTAACCCTTGATCTGTGACATAATATTATTTATGCCTCATATAAAGGAAGTCTCAATGTGTAATTCGAAACTCACTAAACTACAATGACACTAATTCATTCCATAAAAATGATATGTAGGATTACTTCAAAAAATACAATCTCTACAATATATGCCTAGTGGTTTTTTCTAGAATGTATGCATCACTTCCATATAAAATGAGGCTTATTGCTTCTTATCCCATATTTCTCAGACCATGCATATCTCATTTCTTCTTATAGAGTTTCAATGATCAACTCATTAGCATCATGAATCTATACCATATAAGGAAACCTCTGTGTGCATTCCCCAATTAGTGAAATGATATAATTACTCAATATACAATGGTTTCTTCCATGGGGATAAGTCTTTGGGGTGTGAAAAAACTGTGGTAACACAGATATTTGATATAAATAGGATATATAGTATTCCATCTCGTGTTTGGCTCTCAAATATCATGTTCTTAAGTGAATTAATATTTTTACTTTCTATAAGAATTTATACACCAATGGTTCAATAAACTCTGTGGGTTTTGGTTTCTAATAATAAACCTAATACATAGGATTCCTCATAATGGATCAATCCCAACCCCATGATATTAATCACCTTGAAGGATAACAAAAAACTTTGGAGTGCCTGTTTATATATATTAAACATATAAGCAGCTACCCACTAAAGGGAAATGGATGAAGAACCTCATATTTATACAGATAGAATAACTAATGATACCACTTTATTTTCATATAAAAGGGTTTATCGTATGGTTATTCTATTAGGTTAATCCGTCTTGTATCTAGATTATGAAGAGATTTGATAATGTATATTAAATCAATAAGAGAGCCCCTATATATGAAAAAAATCCGCCAAATGGTGTAATGAGACCAACCTCTCATCCTCTTGAAAAATGTAAATTTATATGTTCCATTTGGTCTGAAAGCAGAACTAACATCCAAGCTTTAAAAACAAGGTTTATACGGAGAACATGAAGTAGGAACAATTGGGGGTGTTTATTTATTACGAATAAGTGGTGATCCGGATGTAGAATATTTTTTAAAACATTGATCCTCCTAGAATCAGATGATTGGACACAATCCACCAACATAGTTTCTGGGAAATAAAAATGGCAAACCTGACATAAATCTCTAAAATAAAATAATGATCAGTTAATCATTCATCATGCCAATTTTCATTTAATAATTCATGAATGAAAACAGGATGAACCTAATGTAAAACCCTTAAATATTAATATATATTGTTTTTCATTGATGGTTCTTTAAAACACTAAATATAAGGAGAAAATAATTACAAAAACAAGAAAAAGTGTAAAAAACCCTGATGAAGAATTTGATGAAAAAATTTAAAATGGAATAAATTCAAGAGGTTTTTTTAATGTCCATAAAAAAATCACTACGCTGACATCCACATTTTATGGTTTTTAGGATCTTCATGATGATAGACACACAAAAAAATAATCGTGGAACGATACAATACCATCGATTACTACAAATGAAACCAAGTCATTTACAAGATTGATCAATGATTTCACTGCCATGAATAATTATCCCCTATGAAGAATTTTTTTTGTGACATGATACGATACATCCAGCAACCGAAAATGAAATTGAGTAATTTTCAAGGTGGGGTGATTATTTCCACCCCAACAAATGTATACCTCCAAAAATGAAGTCATTTATGGGATGGGTCATGCTCCTAGGGATCATAAAAAAATCCCAACGGCCCACCAAAGATGACTATCCATGCTAGTATTTTGTATCTTTGTCATTCTATAAAACATTTTTGAGCCAAATAGAACAAATGGGGATTAGAAAAATGAATTAGACAAAAAAATCAATGCGTCATAGATGAATTGGCATACAACCATCGATTAATTCAATTTAAACCCAGCACATATCATTAAAGAGGAAATAAAATAAATTTGGATATCCAAAAAAATAGAACCCTTGTATGGAAACCATTTGTGAGGGCATAAATAGATGGACCCTTTATAGACCATCACCTTGCATAGAAAAAACCTATGTGGGAAGAACCCTACACCGCATAGAAAATTGCAATGTGGTATGAACTTGACCTCGCATAGGAAAAAATTATGTGGGTTGATCCTATCCTCGTATGCCAACATGATTTTAGGGAATAATCCATGTATGTATAGAACAATGCTATGTGGATAACTCCTTACCCGTATAACAACATGCTATGTGGTGGGAACCCCATCCCACGTAAGAATATGCTACATAGAATGGGGAAACATAGGGAGTATTACACTCTAAATCATGTCATTTTCCTCAGTCGTACAATTGGGATTCACTCCATCCCACCCAAAGTCTAGTATAATAGAATCTACCCCAGACTGATACCAAAGTTTCATGACATAAATGATCAGATCATTGGGAACACTAGTTTTCGCTCCCATGTCTTCATACCTACAGTAAGAGGATTCAATTTGGTATCCTTGGTGATATGGAAGACCCTAAAAAATTATTTAATTATTCATTCTCATTGTAATAAGGGTTCTGACCTTGAAGGTGCAAATGCGAAACTCTCAATTCTAGGGATTGAGGGGAACTAGTAGATTTTACATTCAATGCGGGTTGGTTTTTGTCACTCTTCTATTTCCTATGGACCAGTAGGGAAACCCTCATGGAGAAACAAGAATGAATTTATTGTGAGTATCACCATTATTTCTCCGCTCCAACTCCCTATGGTAACTAAAAAAGGGAGGATATGGGTACTTCAACACCTATTTTCTCACCCTTTGGGCCCAAATTTCACCCACAAGGTAATGATAGGGATCATTGGATCTTCAGGTCTACTACATCCTCATGTGTCTCACACCAAGCATGAATCATGTGGTCAGATAGTGAAAATCATGACAACTGCATGATCCCGAACCTCTATTTGGTATCCTACTGAGTATAAGCCCCCATCATATCTGCTCAAATAGAACTTCTATATGGTGTAAGCCCCATACCTTACCAAACTATTTGGTCTTTGATTCCCATATTACTAGAATACGTAGGAAGCTTCTTTTACACCCAACCCCACCACCAAAATTCATGCTAATGTTCTCTAAGACAAATTCCTGATGGGGTCATATCCTACTAGGTTATCACATATCTTCCGAGTCCCTTTGGACTTCTCAGCATATTTCCTACACCAAATAATGACTAGGCACATTTTTCCTATATTTTTTTATTGTATAGCATAAGACTACATGGTTTGTTCCTCATCAAATGACCTGAAATGGTGATATTTCATATTAAGTAGGTCTAAACTATGTGGGTTTTGATTCCTCTTAAAGTTATATTTATGAATCCCATATTATGGGTTCGATCCTAACATCAAAATAACTTTTATATCCCTAGATAGAAATAAAATCATAATTACGCCACCATAAAGCATAAAACCAGTATCTTCCTCATAAACAACCAAAGAATGTAGGATCCATATATATAAATAGTTCCATTTTTGGAGAACATTAGATACATACATATCACTCCATTGATGGATAACCTTGGATATATATAGATTATTATGAGCCCATATGTATTCATAATTGATCATTAATTATGGGTGATCTACATCTTACATTATAGGAATGAATGATGGATTTGAGTACATATATGAAATCTATAAGAGTGTCCCGAATATTAAATAGCTCCCCCAAAAATGTTGTGATGATGATGAATTCTCATCCTCTCAACCAATCTGAGTTATTATGTGTTATTTGTCATGTTCCCCAAATAATTCCTACATTTGGAAATTAGTTCCATAGGTCATCATTGGTATAATATCTATTTTATTTTTCTAGATACCTTGATAAAAAACCCAGTTGTAGAATGTTTGGAAATAGTGTAATCCCAATTCTCATAGGATCATTTCATACCAATCACATGGAAAAATGATTTTTCATCAAAAGAAAAATGGTGAACCCAACCCTACTCCTTAACTAAGGTTTTAGTATTACCTCGTGTCAAGCCCCTTTTATATCCATGATATAAGGGGTCTAAACGAGAGATTAAATTATATATGTGGTCATGATATGATACTTTAATTAGGTGTTGTTTTTTTATTTGTCACATATATTGAAAAAAAATAATAGTAGAACTCTCTTAAATCCAATTGCCTCTCACCAATTCTCAATGACACCCACATAAACCAATTCATTAGATGGGTACTCAACCAGATAATGGATTTCGTCACCAACAAAAGGAATTCAATGATGAGTTTCAAATTAATTAGTCTATGAGTACCAATAGATAATATACTCACATCAATAAAGGTGGGACTACAGGCCAGCCAAACCATAAATCCCCTACATATTTCCACTTCTCAATGATTTGTTATAAAGAACAAGGCATCCATGATTTTCGTCTCAACCTATTTTTGGAGCTTTAACTAAGTATGGGATAATGATTTCCTATATTACTTATGGGATTCTTATGAATTTTTTACCAACAACATTTTCACAATAGCTCATGGGTCCCTCTTGAGTCCCCTACCGATAATTGTCACTATCAACATCGTACGACTTGGTATACTCACCAAGAAGATGATATTTCCACATAGGACCCAAGAAAATTTTTATTTTCCTAGGTCTCTAGGTAGGATAGATTAGGGTAACATTCAAACAATATAATATAGGTCATCATCCTTGTTTCTTATGAGGATGTCCACAAATTAAAATAGTTGAATCACACGGGAAGATATATTTCACTTATCAATATCTTCATTAAAATTTTGTGGAAAACTATGAGAAGTTGGAAATTACTACTCATTCACATTAATCCCACCATGAAAATATGGATAATACACACAAGAAGAAGAAAAAAATTTGGGATTCATATCAAGAAAATAAGTAAAATAAGATAGGAATATATGAGGAATCAAAAATTAATTCTCATGAACGTCAATCATGAAATTCAAATATAATAGAAAACTATGAGTAGATGAATTTTTGATCATTAACATCAAGACTTACACACAAATATTGTATAATCCTACATGAAGATGAAATTTTTTTAGGATGTATATCAATACTGTCATTCAAATGTGATGGAAAAATATCAGAGATGTAAATTATAACTTTTTTATATGAAGCCTATTAGTTAGATATGATGGAAATCTACGAGAAGACACAAATTCCTACAAGTTTACATCCACCCCCCCCCTTGTGAATATATGGTGGAAACTAAATATGAGTGGATAAAATTTTCTATAGACTGATATCAATCTCTTCATGAAAATATGGTTGAAATTGGAGAAAGAAGATTGCATATCTAAATTGTTAATCAAGGGAAGACTCGTAACTCTTCCCATATATAGGAGGATTGTCAGTACAAAAAGGCTAAAAATGGATGATTAGAGACTGAACATATTCTTACCCTGACACTAGAATGGGTGTTTATTCTATTCACCACCAATGACATCTATCAAAACATCTTAACAATAATAGAGGTTAATATATCATTCCCTAATGATATCATATATATATTATAATAATTAGTAACACTAACCACAATAACTAGGATTTAGGCCCACATACCCACCTCATAATGTGGGGTGACACATCCACACAATTGGATAGTCACTCAAGAGAATACACTCATCCCTGATCCCATCCAGGAGACCTGACTACGATATTCCACAATAAATGGACAATAAAACCAAGCACAAATATATGTTCAAACTAGGGGACACTGGTCCTCATTGGTTCCATCACTATTGTAGTCATATATCATTACTAGAATTCCAAAATACTATAATCATATCATATAATCACAAAAGGATCCACTTGAACAAGATCTCAAATGTAAAGGTCATAACTCACAGCAAGCGTCCCCAATTACTTTAAATAGAGATCATAAAATTAAAATGCACCAATGGAAATTGAAACATTATGATAAGACTCATAAAAACGCTCTTCTAGAAGATAAATTTATTGAGAACATAAAACATAAATTAGTGGTTCCTCATATCCTTATGATCTTTTACCAAATTATGGTTTTTGTAGTATCAACTTTTAAGGTCCTTCTCGAAACATTTAAATGTGCAGCTCTACAGTTCCTACATAGAGCATCTACAAAGGTGGGATCCTTCATGGGAAAAATTCGATGGATCACGAGATGTTATCTTTGGATGAGTGTCATGGTCTCTCTATTTGTTGCTTGAATATCAAGTAATAAATAGGTTCTCCCTTTGCTGTCGTGTTCCCAAATGATCCACCCTAGGGTATACAATGAAAAAATTATTATTTCTGCTATAAATCAAGTTATGATGGCATTCATCTGCATGATATATCCCTTTGTGATGGTCCTCCCTATAATAACATTTCATATTGACAAGAAATTCCTCCCCTAGAAGATTCAAATATGATAAATCCCTTATATTTTGAGTTGGTTGGGAATATGGTTCCCGATATATCAGATACCCTATCAATGAATAGAGATATTCTTTTTCAACCAGAAGACAATATGGGGAACTATTCATCCTCTGATCCACCCCCAAATTGTTCCCATACAAAAAGGTCATATGGCATGAATGAGTATTTGCTTTGGTAAATTATTAGTTCGAGTGATTAATTATTTGGAATATCTGTTCATATATACAACATGTTGTAATTAATAATGAGGTGTATCCTTATATTCTTACTAGAGTCTCTAGAATCTAAATATACATTTCAATGAAGAAGGTTTTACAACTCTCGAGTGTGAGAAAATGTGGTTTATGTTATGGTATAGAGAACTGATATAAACCCATGGTAGGTAATATTATAAGGATTAACATTTATGAATTTCATTTGGAGTGGGGGATTGTATCAGAAGTCATGAAATAATGAACACTGCGATGTGTATGATGGTAGGGTTTTTATTAGTGGATCAACATTGTGTTATATATAATAAAATATATATATAGATATAGGTTTTGGGTGAAGCATTGGGATTTTTAAACTAGGATGGTCCATAAATGATTCTTGAAAAGATTACAAAGTGATGATAAGCAATATGTTTGATAAGATTTTAATTCCATGTATAGTATGAGTTGGTAAAAACCCATGAATCGTTTACATTTTTTGTCTTAGAGTGGGGGAATCATGTGAATTTGGATTTGGAGTAGAATTATGAGGATTAGAATATATCTATGAGATATATTTATGTATACACAAGCTTGGAAAGTGTTTCAAGTTATTAGATCAAGGATGAAAGGGTATTTTAGAAAATTTTGGAATTACATGTTTCACATCCATGGAAAACAACTTGTGATATAATGGCAATGATTGAAATGTGGGTGTTTACTGTTTATAGAAAATTAGTTAAATGTGGATGTGCATAGGTAACCCTATATGCATTGGGGTTTACTTATTATGAAAAAAATTGGGAACTCTTAAAATCCACAATATACATATGGATGTATCTGTTTTAAAGGAAAATGTAAGGGTTCTCAGGGGTAGTGTAATTTTGAAAAATTACCATGGGGACCCTTTAATGTGTAAGTATAACAACCCAATATTAATTTACATATACGTTATATCATTTTGTTAATACATAAAAACATTAAAAAAACATATGTCCAAAGAAATTATTACATTAGTGACACTGGAAACTTGAAACAAAAAAATGGTATAACTTAGTAAATTATATTCAATGTGTCCCAAAATGATATTCCCCTTTAGTAATTCAACCTAAAAATATATCATCATTACCTAGGGAAAGTGAAAAAAGAAATGGGTGACCTCAAATTCATGGTGATTATAAATAATGGAATGATATAATAATAATGTGAACATAAGGGTACAACAACATGATTCAATCATTCGAATATAAATCCCTACATTCTAGTGATCATAGACATGAATCATTTCATAAATATTAGCATTTCATAATTCATGAATCATTAAATAATCTGGATTATAAGCCATGAAAGCATAGAATATTGATAAGATAAAGAATTGTGTTGTACACATCAAATTATAACGCCATGAACTTGTATAAGGAGAAATAGGGTCACTCATTAAGAAAAGTACACGAAATTAGGACTTAGTTTATATGTATGGACAAGTAACTAGGTCCATGAATAAACTTATGATAATGCAATCAGGTTCATTAAAATCATTGTGAACCTGTAATTAGTTTCACTCATAACTTCTAGACATGCCACTAGATATGTGCATAACATTGTGAACATGTAATCAGGCTCAAGTACAATAATATTAACACATAATAAGGATCACTCATAACATTGTGAACATTTAATCAGGTTCAAACATAATCTTGGGGACATGAAACCAGGTCCAAACTTAACATTGTTAACATGCAATTAGGTTCATAAATAACATTTATTCTAATAAATCTTCCATCATTACCCAATGCAATAGATGGAGATATACATCCCACCAGTCCCATAATAAACTCATAAAAACATGTTATAGAATATAATAAAACATTTATTGTATCATGGCCCATAAAAATAGATCATAACATAACAAATGATATAAAATGGTTATTATAAACATATAAACATATCAAGACCCAAGGAAAATTTATAGGCTTCATACTCATTTCATCCAAGAACAACACGTGAAATGAATCAGGTTTCATATAAATTTATCAAGGTATAACCCATTGAAGAGAAATTGGTATCATAATAAATAATCTATGAATGAGGTTCATTATTCATAAACATATATCCTATTAAATAGGAACTTTTTTCACAAACTTATATCTCATGAAATAGTATCAGGTTTTAATAAGCATGATGCCAGGAAAACAAAAACCCCTCATAAAAATAATATGAATTTAACCTTTGGATCATTTCCCATAAAGAAATGAATAACATTAATTGATGTTTTCCAATATGTAATACAATTTTGAGATATATAATTAGAAAAAATGGAAATAATAAAGGTGTGTTCTATATAAAAATTAGAGATTCATAATGACATTATAAATATCACATATATCATATAAAAATAGAAGTTTTATCATAATTCCCAACCACGAAGGTAGGTAATGGAAGATAAATGAACAACATTTTTGTGATGCTGTAGTTTCCTATATACAAGAACATTAATTATGTTACCCATATTATGGATGTGTATGTAAGAGTAGGTAGAACCATTTGAAAAAATATCTATGTATATTTAGAATACTAATGTTATTATATACCAATGAATAATAATAATGGAGGTTGAGGATAATAAAAGTAAATATAATGATCTTGAGAAAGAATGTTACCTCTTATTCAGGTAACTCTTTTTAATTTGTACAAAATATAATGCTTCAATTTCTTTATCCTGAGATAAGGGTTTAGGGTTGAGGATACAGATGTTTCAAGTAATTTTTTGAATAGTTGGATAATGAAAAAGTGCCTTCAGATGCATGCGAAAGTGAGAGGGTGAGTGCCTTTTTACATTGGAGGGAGGGGTGTAGTAAAAAATTTTGAAAATATGGAAGGTGTAACAAATATTTTACCCAATAAAAGTCCACAAAAATCAACCAATCTCAGTAATGGAAGGTTTATGGCGGAAATAGTTCCATCTAATAGGTACTGCAATAGTGGATATTTTATCTTTTTTATCACAATGTAGCCTGGGGACCATGGTATCCTAATAAAAGAGCTAGCTTGAAGATGGACCAAATGGTATTCCTGATCCCTATAGGTTGTACACTAGAAATTGGTATCTTAATAAATAAAAATGGGAATGAATTTTCCACAAAAAATTTCTATGAAATATAAAAACCGCAGTATGCATATAAAAGAAACTCAATATGGTGAAGTGTACCAGAAGTCAAACTGGTATAAAAAACCAAACATACTCTAGAAAATTTACAGAAAAACAAAATATAATCCCAAACCTCAATAGATTAGAAACATAAATCCCATGTATCAACATCTAGAGAAAACTCCAAGTGTTGTTGTACCCATTCTCGATCCTAGAAGAAGAAAATCCATAATCACCTGAAGGAACAGATAGGGTGTGAGATAAAATCCCCTTTGGTTCTCACCAAGTATTTCATTATAGATTCAATCATTCAATTAACAAAATAATTATATTTCCATTTTAAATAAGTACGATTTCAATTTTGGAAGCATATTTAAATAAATCGTGCATTAAATTTCAAAAGATGGAATACATTTCTAGTGATTAGTTACCATTCATAAGAGAGAAATAATTTTTAACAAATGTATTATTTCAAAATATTATATAAAATAGTTAATATAAATAAGAATTCATATAAAATAGTTCCCAAGCATTGGAATACATTTATATCTCATATATAAACATGTGATAAACATTGTCATCTGCCAATAGGTATCATAGTTCCAGGTTATTGGATCATCAAACACTCATGTTATAATAACAAAACTATGCATAGAAACCCCTTAGCACTAGACATAGGGGACCCATCAATTTTACATTGAGTAATAATATGTGATAAAAAGGTTTTTTAGTGTTGTATAGTATAAATCTTATGGTAAGGAATAACTATCCTTTTGTGATTGTCTAAAATAACTCACTAACTAAATAAGATTTTATGTGTTATGGTAGAAATAAATGATGGGAGAATTATTTTTATCAACCTTAAAAAAAAGTAATATTTCATTTTCCCACTTCAAAAATTAAAACATTCCATTTAATAACCAAAATTGGGTTTTAATCAAACATTCATTTTTTCAGTAAACACCTCAACGGTTTCTATCAAAACAATTTTAAGCCATTTTTTTATAATAAAAATTTGACTTCAATTCACTAATTCAATTTCAAAATTTTATTCCCATTATTAAATTAAACAATTTCATTCAAAAAAATTTCACCAATTTTACAATTTAAATTAAACAATTCACATCTCAACAATTTTCCATGAATTTCACAATTACACCCCTGTTCAATTCAATTTGGGGTTTTCCTATTTATATGATAAAATCAATTTCAAATAAAACAAAATTAAATGGAATTTTTTATTCAATCAATTAACTAAAATTAATATCATTTATAATAGAAAATTAATTTAAATCAGCAATCATTTAATTCATGGTTAATAAAAATTGGGTATTAACCAATAACCTCAGGATAACTAAAACCTCAAACTGATAACCTTAATCAATATTCACAAATGAAGAACATAATAAATGGGATCTATGAATCAATACGAGGTTTGAGATAAAATAATAGACGATATTATATCCCCCAACCAAAATAGAGATCTACAATACCCAAGGGATAAAAAGAGAGAGAGCGGGAGATAATATACGTAAAGAGGAAACTATCTCGGAGATGATCAAACATCATTTTTAAATCATATATTCACATTAGGGTATGGTAATGAGTTGTAAAAAACTAATATTAGGAGATACAAGGGGAGGATAAATCTCTTTTGGGCTGTACTGGTCAATCGGGTTTCTTAAACGGGGGTTTCAGGTGTTCTAAAATCATTTTTTGGATTAAAAATATCATACACATGGTTAGCCAGTTAGGAATGCATGGTTTGACCAAAGTGTGAACCAAATTAATTCACCACTTTTAAATGGTTTTTATGGTATCTACTATTTGTTAAACTGATCTTCCAAACTGTGTTTCAACTGTGAAAAATCTCACTGCATCGGTTTTAATGGTTTACTCTAGAAGGGTGAACGGTTTAGGAAAACCATGAACCGAACATGTACATCCCCAAAATTTTAAAAATTTATTAGTTTTTCAACTGAATAAACCTAAAAGACCCATACAATGGGTGGTAAAAATATGTGGTTTAATAAAACCTAAAAAACTAACTAGATGTCACAACCTCCCCAATATAGAAACATTTTGTCTCCACAAATACTATGAAGAAGATTTCATCCCAAAAAGATGAGGCCACTACTCTATAATCAGTGGATACCTATCCCATGTATCATGATAATAAAAAACATGCTTCCATAGAACACTACACAAAGGAATCATCTTGTCATGAAGTGCCTTGGTTTTAGAGTCAACTATCCTAACTAGTTGTTCAGTCACGGGTAAATCAGGTTCAACCTGAATATCACTCCAACTCACCTCATTAGATGGATCATATCGATAATTCTACAACTAAGATAAATGGAACATGTTATGTATAGATGTTAGCTGTTTTTGATGTTCTAAATCATAATAAACAATTCCCACCATCTCAAAAAACTTAAAATGTCCCCCAAAATTATGATCAAGCTTCTGTTGCCTCAAAATCAACTGTGACTCTTCAGATGTTAAAAATTCAATATTACCTTGTGTAACATCCTAAGTAAGTAATGAATAATAGATATAGTTATCTATGTCTATTTATGAATTAGATGGTGTTTTAGAGGCTTCAAATGAGAATAAATCCAACCTAAAGCATGAAATACTCTAATATTTTTAAATGATTGTTTTACTGCCTTTTGATGGCGAACCATTTTTAAATCTATCTTTTGACAATTTTATAAGCTATATTTGTCAAAATAAACTTATTATTTATGATTGGGACATTGAAATTTACTTTGGATATATTTCTGGAATTTTTCTGATAATGTTCATTTTTTTAATGAATAGTGAAAAATGTTGTATTTTAATTCAAAACCTCTTTTTAATCTAATTTTTTTATATAATTAGATTACATTTTGAGTTGGTTTTAAAGTAAAATTAGAATATATTTTTACCATTTAATCCAATTGTGGTCGTTGGAATTAATAACACTTTGAAATTGGACTTAAACTAGTGTCAATCTTTTGATATATATTGTTTCATAAAAACACGCTATTTGTTCTGATAGTCGGAATTAATTATTAAATTAATTATTGTAACTTATATGTTTTGAATTTTTTAAAATAGAAATCATTTTTGAATTCATAATATCAAATATATCTTAGGGTGATGTTTTGGTATTTTTCTGAAAACATCAATTTTTGATGAATAGTGAAACCACTAAGTTGTACTTAAAAAAATGATTTTTCGTTTAAATGAAATTTTACCACCTCTGTGTTTTGAATTTTGAAAATCTGACACACATGGTTGTCATTAAGAAGTAAAATATGGTTCAATGGGATTAAAATAATTTTTTGGTGAATGGTATCTTTTAAGTTTTAATCGCAATTAGAGGTAATTAGTGTAGTTTAAGGTAAAAATAATGTTCTAATAATATGAAATGAACTAGACACATGACCTAATTTTATTGGATGTGTCATGGCCGACCATGATAATCCATGGGTCCACTTGGGGACCCCATGGAGCCACTTTGGTAAAAAAATGACATTAATAACTTTTTATTTAAAGTTAAAATAAAAATGACACAAACATGAGTTGTTTTACTAAAACAATTTTTAATTGGGGTTATACAAGTCATATTTTTTACTATAAATTTTCATTATAAATATAAAAAGATTTCCTACATCATGATAATTTTTTTATAATTTATAGACATTATATAAATTAAATTATTTTTGACACCATGATGATGTAGCGATTACATCATTATTTAACAATTAAAATAAAATGAAAATATAATGTAAAATATAAGACCTACACTTGTGAAAAACCTATTGTATGGTGTATTTAGAACCCTTATCACCTTATCCTAGAAATTTATAATTATGGGACATTTTTTATCTGAAAATCATTTTATAACAAAGTATCTTTTCTTAACTTTCCAAGAGTTCCCCTCCTCTCCTCTTATAAAAAGCCCCCACCTCTACCACCTTACCCACACTTCCAAAGCCTTTGGATCGGCCAACCCCTGACCATTTTGTCTCTCCACATCACTATCTAACTCTTATAGTCCTCACTTTGGGAAGAAGTCTTCCCTAGTAAGCCTTTTAGCTCAAATCAAAAAGAGTTACCCGATTTAAAGGTAGTGTCTTCTCTTGTGTTCATATGTTTTATTTTACTTCTCCAACCCCATAACCTCATTTTATTCATTTATTTTTTAACAAAACCAGTATCTTCCAAATAATAGGATGTTTTTATAAGAAGTATTTGAGCTACACTTAAACACACCTACATCTACTGGTTAAAGAACATACTGTTTCCGTGGATGGCGAATTTCTGCCTCACGACACGATGATTGTTCAATATTATTTTAACTCCTTCAAAGGTGGCCATTAAGATGTCACTATATTTATATATGATATATAATATGTTTAATAAGGTTATGTATTATTCATTTATGTCATACCTTTCTGGTTTCCATTATGGGTAAACACGATATCTTCATTTTAGGAAGTGCAGACTACAACCCCCTCAAAGTGATTTGATTCGTCAATACCATATGTGGGACATATAAAGGATGGAATTTATGATATTATATATGACATTATACAGGAATTATAATATACCTTTATATAATTATGATTCCATTCCATACAATATGAACTAGAAATGAAAGTAGCGTTAATGCGTACGTACGGCATACCATCTCCATGAACGGTACATTTCATTTCTTACCTCTAAACGTTATTTAATATTATAAATTCGTGTATATACTGGATATATATAATATATATGATATCTACATCATGAGTATAACTCTGGATATAATGGATACATGAAAAACTTGTAATTATAAAGTGTTTATTTTTTACTCAAGTACCAATGATCGTTAAAATGACCGTTATTAACATAAATAATTACATAGTGTTAATGACCTGGTAATAAGTGATATAAAAGAAACAATGAACATGAATAGGGTTATTAAGAAATTAGAAATTAACTAATGTATATTATTCAGGTGGTTAAAGAACGATCGAGTCAAGTCGGACCCTAGGTAAGGGAACTTCTTAACCCAATTT
This sequence comes from Viscum album, assembly GCA_963277665.1. Taxonomy (NCBI): domain Eukaryota; kingdom Viridiplantae; phylum Streptophyta; class Magnoliopsida; order Santalales; family Viscaceae; genus Viscum; species Viscum album. Next base: position 1,194,892,134 of record OY728133.1, read on the forward strand.
CCGTTCTTTGGGTTAATATCCTACTTTCAAATTATGTCTTGATATTATTGTATCCTATCTTGTATTTGTACTTTCTTTATGTGTACTTATAGTGAATACACATAATAGATATATTTTATTTAATAAATGATCTTTCTCAATCTTCTTTTATTGAGGCATATTTTGTTTTATACACAACCTTCTTTTATACGGTGTATAAACCCCTTTGACTTTTACATTTATCCAAAAGGAATATTTTTTATATGAAGTGTTTTACTAAACAACAAAAGGGAGTGTTTTGGTCGTACCTATGCGGCGACAACGACTTCTCCGCCACCATGACCATTATTTGAGTTTCGGCTTCCTCTACAAGCCATACATTTTCTTTTAATGAAAAATAAATACCATGTTTTACTTTTCTTTTATTTTTGTATTTAAAATGGTTTTCATAATGTTTTTATTATATAAATGTGTTGTATTGATATCTTGTGATTGAAAGGTGGAAATGTTATGTTTCCTTTATGCATGTTTTATATGATACGATTATGTTATGGTTCTTGGGCATTGTTATGAAGACTGGTGGTTCTGTGATAAACTAAGGGCGGGTGAGCCCGATATAGCTCTCCAATGCATTGGGTAACACAAAGGAGTTAAACGTTAAGGTTTCTATGAAGAGATTTAACGAATATACTGTGATGGGTATTCCAAACGTAACCAAGATGGTTACTCCCTACATAAAAATGTTATGAATGCCTCAAGTTACCTTTATGTCTTATGATTTCTATGATTTATTTATGATTTGATGAGTTATGTTAAAGTGCTTATGTTTTATGGGTAAAGTATGATTTAATTCTTATGTATCTATGAACTCATGTTTGCTTTCCATATTTTTATAACCCTTACTGATCTTTTTATGCTCATCCCAAGTTTTTGAAATGTTTTTCACAGGTCAAGGGAATGGTATATGATATGATGATAGTATCAAGGAAGTGTCAAGAAAGAATCCATGTTTTATTTTAAATATGTTTCCATTGATGGGAAAAATGAAAACTATCTTTTATGTAACCACTTTGTTCAAATGTGGAATGTAATGCAGGTTTTATGATCTAATTCTCTAAAATACTAAACCTGAAAAGACCCTCAATGTGTAATCTTGTAATAACTCATGATTAAGTAAGGTTTAAGGCTGGGGCCTTATAGCTGGTATCGGTGGTCGTTTTAGACAACTTTAGGAGTTAGAAAATTGTTAAATTATAAATTAATTTATGGTATGATTGAAATGATATACCATTTAAATATTACCATGTTGCTTCACCTAAGATATTTCTATGTTAACAATGGCTTTTCATAGAGGAAATAGAACAACTTTTCTGGGAAGGAACACAGAGGAAAATGACATTTAAAATCAGTATCCTAAGATGGTCAGAATCAGAACTAAATAGTTTGTTGCAGTGAGGGCTCAGTTGACTCATGTGAAAAATGTTGGTTGTTTTTATTGATGATAATTTGGTGTTTTCTAAAAGTAAAGAGGAGCATGAAAGACATTTAAGGGTTATTTTTCAAACCTTGAAAGAAAATAAATTTTATGGGAAATTTAGCAGGTGTGAGTCTTGGTTGCAACAAGTTTCTTTACTTGGTCACATTGTTTCTAAAGATGGGATAACTGTTGATCCTGTAAAAACAAAGGTTGTTGAAGAATGGACAAGACCCACAAATGTAACTGAGATTTGTAGCTTCCTTGGTTTGGCAGGCTATTACCGAAGGTTTTTTAGAAATTTTTCATGGTTATCTAGTCCAATGACTATGCTAACTCAGAAGGGTGTTAAGTTTATCTGGACAAAATAATGTGATGATTGTTTTCAGGAATTGAAAATAAGATTGGTGAATGCTCTAGTTTTGGCACTACCTTCCAGGAATGGTGAGTTTGTTATCTAAAGTGATGCTTCATTGAAAGGACATGGTTTCTACCTAATGCAGAATGATTAGGTAATTGCCTATGCATCACGTCAGTTGAAAATTCATGAGGTAAATTACCCTACACATGATTTGGAATTAGCTGCTGTTGTTTTCACTTTAAAAATTTGGAGGCATCATTTTTATGGAGTAAAGTGTGAAATATATACTGATCAAAAAAGTTTAAAGTATATATTCACTCAGAAAGAATTGAACATGAGACAGAGGAGATGGCTAGAATTAATAAAGGATTATTATTGTGCAATTCATTACCATCCGGGAAAAGTAAATAAAGTGGCTGATGCTTTGAGTCAAAAAAGTAATGCTTAATTAACAATGTTGCATTTGGAACGTGATCCATTGGTTAAGGATTTGATGAAATTTGGCATAGAAGTTTTTGGTGAAGGATGTTCTTCTGTTTTGTTTCAGGTATCAGTGAAATCTTCTATATCAGACAGAATTAAGCAAGCACAGAAGCAAGATAGTGAGTTGCAGAAAAAGGTAGAGCTGGTTCAGAAGGGTAAGTTTCTTGAATTCAACATTGATAATGATTGTGTTTTGAGATTTGGGAAGAGATTGTGTGTGCCTTGTGATTCATAGTTGAAGAGAGAATTGTTATGTGAAACTCATAGTTCTCCGTTTTCAGTTCATCCAGGAAGTACTAAGATGTATAGAGATCATCAGAAGTATTACTCGTGGGATGGAATGAAAAGGGATATTGCTGATTTTACTGTGAAGTGTTTGAAATGTCTACAGGATAAAGTAGAGTGGCAGTTACCGAAAGGGATGCTTCAGCCTTTACCAGTGCCAGAGTGGAAATGGGAAAATATATCCATGGACTTCTTTGTGGGATTGCCGAAGTCACCTCGAGGTAATAATGCAATCTGGGTTAGTGTTGATCGTTTGACTAAATATGCTCATTTCTTTACTATACGAGATACGTTTTCCCTAGATCAACTTTCCTGTTTGTATCTTAAAGAGATAGTCAGGTTACATGGATTCACTCTCCCCATTGTATCTGATCGTGATCCCAGGTTTAATTTTAACTTTTGGAAAGGCCTTCAGAAGTCGTTGGGTACTGAATTAAATTTTAGTACAGCTTTTCATCCTCAATCAGATGGGCAGTCAGAACGAAAAATTAAGACTTTGGAAGATATGCTACGTGCTTGTTCGATTGATTATCAGGGAAGTTGTGACCACCATCTTTTTTTGGTTGAATTTTTATATAATAACAGTTTTCATTCCAGTATACAGATGGAACCATTTGAGGAATTATATGGGAAGCGGTGTCGAACTCTAGCTTTCTGGGATGAAGTTGGTGAAAGGAAGCTGATGGGACCATAATTGGTAGAAGATATGGAAAAAACCATTCAGTTGATTCAAGAACACATGAGAACAGCTCAGAGCAGGCAGAAGAGTTATGCAGATAACTGGAGGAAGGATCTATCTTTCGAGGAAGGTGATCATGTTTTTCTCAAAGTTTCGACATGGAAATGAGTGATGAGATTTGGTAAGAAAGGAAATATGAGTCCAAGGTTCATTTGAAAATATGAAATTCTGGAGAGAGTTGGATCAGTTTCTTACCGAGTGGCTTTACCTCCGAGTTTATCTCAGGTACACAATGTTTTTCATGTTTCAATGTTAAGGAAGTACATTCCAGATCCATCTCATGTTTTGAGCCGAGAGGTAGTTCAGTTGGAAGTGAATCTCTCTTTTGAAGAACAACCAGTCCAGTTTCTTGACTGAAGGGAGCATGTGTTGCAAAATAATGTAATTCACTAGGTAAAGGTTTTGTGTAAAAACCATATGGTTTAAGAGGAAACGTGGGAATCTGAAAATGTTATGAGGGATAAATACCCCCACTTATTCGATAAGTAAATAAATTGCGGGGATGAAATTTTCTAAAGGGGGGAAGGATGTAACATCCCAAGTAAGTAATTAATAATAAATATAGTTATCTATGTCTATTTATGAATTAGATAGTGTTTTAGCGGTTAAAATGAGAATAAATCCAACATAAAGCTTGAAATACTCTAATATTTTTAAACGATTGTTTTACCTCCTTTTGATGGAGAACCATTTTTAAATCTATCTTTTGGAAATTTTATAATCTATATTTTTTAAAATAAACATATTCTTTATGATTGGGACATTGAAATTTACTTTGGATAAATTTCTGGTATTTTTCTAATATTGTTCATTTTTTTAATGAATAGTGAAAAATGTTGTATTTTAATTCAAAACCTCTTTTTAATATAATGTGTTTATATGATTAGATTATCTTTTTAATTGGTTTTAAAGTGAAATTAGAATATATTTTTACCATTTAATCCAATAATGTCCATTGGAATTAATATCACTTTGAAATTGGACTTAAACTAGTGTCAATCTTTTGATATATATTGTTTCATAAAAAAACGTTATTTGTTCTGACAACGGGAATTAACTATTAAATTAATTATTGTAACATATATGTTTTTAATTTTGTAAAATAGACATCATTTTTGAATTCAGAATATCAAATATATCTTAGGGTGAAGTTTATGTATTTTTCTGAAAAACATCAATTTTTGATGAATAGTGAAACCACTAAGTGGTACTTAAAAAAATTGGTTTTTCGTTTAAATGAAATTTTACCACCTCTGTGTTTTGAATTTCAAAAATCTGACATACATGGTTGTAATTAAGAAGTAAAATGTGGTTCAATGGGATTAAAATAATTTTTTTGTGAATAGTAACTTTTAAGTTTTAATCGCAATTAGAGGTAATTAGTGTAGTTTAAGGTAAAAATAATGTTTTAATAATATGGAATGACCTAGAAACATGTCCTAACAATATTGGATGTGTCATAGCCGACCAAGAAAATCCATGGGTCGACTTGGGGACCCCATGGAGCCAAATTGGTAGGAAAATGAAATTAATAACTTTTTATTAAAAGTTAAAATAAAAATGACACAAACATGGGTTGTTTTACTAAACTGATTTTTAAATGGGGTTATACAAGTCATATTTTTGACTATAAATAGTCATTGGAAAGATAAAAAATTTTATACATCATGATATTTTTTTTATAATTTTTAGTCATTAAGTAAATTAAATTATGTGTGACATCATGATGATGCACTGATTACCTCATTATTTAACGATTTAAATAAAATGAAAATATAATGTAAAATCTAAGACCTATACTTGTAAAAAAACTATTGGATGGGTGGATTTCGAACCCTTATCACCTTATCCTAGAAATTTAGAATTGTGGGGCCTTTTTTATCTGATAATAATTTTATAAAAAAGTATCTTTTCTTAACTTTCCAAGAGTGCCCCTCCTCTCCTCTTATAAAAGGCCCCCACCTCTACCACATTACCCACACTTCCAAAGCCTTTGGCTCGTCCAATCCCTTCCCATTTTGTCTCTCCACATCACTCTCTAACTCTTAGAATCATAACTTTTGGAAGAAGTCTTCCCAATGAAGCCTTTGAGCTCAAATCAAAATGAGTTACCCGATTTAAAGGTAGTGTCTTCTCTTGTGTTCTTATGTTTTATTTTGCTTCTCCAACCCCCTAAACTCTTTTTATTCATTTATTTTGTAAATAAAACAGTATCTTCCATATACTAGGATGTTGGTATAATAAGTATTCGAGCTACACTTAAACACACCTACATCTAATTGATAAAGAACATACTATTTCTGTGGATGGAGAATTTCTGCCTCACGAAATGATGATTGTTCAATATTCTTTTAACACCATAAAATGTGGCCATTAAGATTACACTATATTTATAACTGATATATAATATGTTTATTTTTCCCTTAAGCTTATGTATTTTTCATTTATGTCATACCTTTATGATTTCCATTATTGGTAAACGCGATATCTTCATTTTAGGAAGTGCGGACTACTGCCCCCTCAAAGTGATTTGATTCGTTAATACCATATGTGGGATGTATAAAGGATGGAATTAATGATATTATATATGATATTATAGTGGAATTATAATATACCTTTATATCATTATAATTCCATTCCTTAAAATATGAAATAGAAATGAAAGTAGCGTTCATGCATACGTACGAATTACCGTCTCCATGAACGGTGCATTTCATTTCTTACCTCTAAAAGGTATGTAATATTATAAATGAATGTATATACTTGATATACTTAAGATATATTTCATATCTACATCATGATTATAACTCTGGATATAATGGATACATGAACAACTTGTAATTATAAAGAGTTTATTTTTTACTCAAGTACCAGTGATCGTTAAAACGACCGTTATTAACTTAAATAATTACATAGTGTTCATGACCTGGTAATAAGTGATATAAAAGGAATAATGAACTTGAAAAATGTTCTTAATAATGTATAAATAAACTCAATTTTATTATTAAGGAGGTTAAAGAACGATCGTGTCAAGTCGGACCCGAGGTAAGGGAACATCTTAACCCAATTTCAGTTCTTTGGGTTAATCTCCTCATTTTAAATTATGTCATGATATTATTGTATCCTATATTTTATTTGTACTTTCTTTATGTTTACTTATAGTGAATAAACATAATAGGTCTATTTTATTTAAAAAATGATCTTTTTATGGGACTTCGTCTCAATCTCCTTTCATTGAGGCATATTTTGTTTTATACACAACCTTATTTTATATTGTGTATAAACCCCTTTGACTTTTACGTTTATCCAAAAGTAATCTTTTTTATACGAAGCATTTTACTAAATGAAAAAAGAGAATGTTTTTGTCGTACGTATGTGGCCACAATGACTTCTCCACCACCGTGACCATTATTTGAATTTTGGCTTCCTCTACAAGCCATAACTTTTCTTTTAATGAAAAATAAATACCATGTTTTACTTTTCTTTTATTTTGGTATTGAAAATTGTTTTCATAATGTTTTTATTATATCAATGTGTTTTATTGATATTTTCTGATTGAAAGGTGGAAATGTTATGTTTCCTTTATGCATGTTTTATGTGATACGATAATGTTATGGTTCCTGGGCATTGTTAAGAAGACGGGTGGTTCCGTGATAAACTAAGGGTGGGTGATCCTGATATAGCTCTCCAATGCATTGGGTAACATGAAGGAGTTAAACGTTAAGGTTTCTCTGAAGAGATTTAGGGAATATACTGTGATGGGTATTCCAAACATAACCAAGAGGGTTACTCCCTACATAAGAATGTTATGAATGCCTCAAGTTACCTTTATGTCTTATGATTTCTATGATTTATTTATGATTTGATGAGGTATGTTAAAGTTCTTATGTTTTATGGGTAATGTATGATTTCATTCTTATGTATATATGAACTCATGTTTCCTTTCCAAATTTTTATAACCCTTAGTGAGTTGTTTATGCTCATACCAAGTATTTGAAATGTTTTTCACAGGTCAAGGGAATGGTACATGATATGATGATAGTGTAAAGGAAGTGTCAAGAATGAATCCATGTTTTATTTTATATATGTTTTTGTTGATGGGAAAAATGAATACTATCTTTTATGTAACCACTTTGTTCAAATGTGGAATGTAATGTAGGTTTTATGATTTAATTATCTAAAACTCTAAAACTGAAAAGATCCTCAATGTGTAATCATGTAATAACTATGGATTAAGTAAGGTTTAAGGTTGGTGCCTTATAACTTGTCATTGACTGATAACTCCAATGTTCTATAATGATTATTTGAATAATAGTTATACTTTGTTTGCACTATCAACATTCTCTAATGAATCAACTAAATCATTTTTATCGTCTCTATAACCAAGCTCGATCAAATAATGGAAATTTCACCAATATGTGACCTACACAACAGAGATATGAATGGTCATCTATAAAGAGACTCAAAAAGATCCATTATAATCAAAGACTAATAACTATTTTAGTAAATAAACTCTTAAATCCCTATATTGTCATCCCAAGGCCCACCAAAGTCGAAAATGTGGGCACGAAGAAAATCTTCAACATTATATATTTATATTTTCATCCATCCATCTGACATTAGATGCTAATTCATGCTCAAATGAACCCAAGATCATGGTTCCTCTTGGAGGCCTCTCGAAAAATGATACCAGAAACAAGGATCTCATTCAAAAACTATAGTAGATAGAACTTTTCGGAGATGAAAAATCCCTTTCACATTGAGATTTTCAAACTCCTAAACCTTGGAAGTATTCAAATGGGTATAAATTGATCATATTTTATTAGCCTATCAATCACATCCCGTATCACATTATTCTCCCTCTAGGTATGTGGAAAACCATCCACAATGTTCATAGAGATCCCATCTAACTTCTATGTTGAGACTGTTAGTGGGTGAAGAAAAATCAAAGGCGTGGGGTTCTAGGCCTTGACCATTTGGCATGTATAATAATGGGAGAAAATTTAAAAAAATGCCTCATCTCATACTTGACCACCAGAGTGTATGCCTCGTGTCATAGAACATCTTCATGTTTTCTTTGTGTATGTCCCTCTAGGAATTATTGAAATCCCCCATAACATCATTCCTTACCACTACAGTCCCCACAATATTGTTCCTATAATATAAAATAACTTCATTAGAATACTAACACTCAAAAAATGTATTCCCACCATAAATAGAGTTTCTAATTCCATGGAACACATCATCAATATTCTCTTACTGAAGAATCATCGAGATAAGAGAAGATGTTAACTTTTCAGTGGAAAAACCAACCTTTACCCCAAACTCGAAAACTACAATATTCAACTGAGAAAATAGTGCCATAAATTTTGAATCTTCTAATGATTCCCTCATGGATTGATTCATTATTTTCCTACTCAAATCATATGTGATGAAATTCTCTTTCCTTGGAGTAATCGAAATGAAAATGTGTATGATTTCTTGTATTCATATCATTAACTCTTTAAGAGATTAAAATATTTTTGAGAAAATATATTAATCACGATATTCTAGTCTAAAAACATAGTAAACCATTATATATAATGGTAGTGCTGCAAGATTTTGGTCACATGCATCACAACTGCATGTTCAAGGTCATAGGTTGGATAATTACACTTATGTGGCCTATGCTGATGAGATCCATAATCAACAACACGATCAGCCAACATAAGAATACAACACAAAATTGAAATTTTTGCATGATAGAAGACCACATAGCCCTACCCAGCCTATGGAAGAGTCAACAACGGCATAGTAGTTCATAGAAATTTCATCTCCAAAAATAATTTGAACATTTCTCATCCTATGAAAATTTATATCCCTTATGAGTTAGAGTAGTAATACAAGATGAAAACATTGATATGTTCTTTAAAAAATATGAATAATACCCCACTATACCCAATTAGAAAAAAATATAATAATAATTTTATGGTTTCTTCCATGTCATAATATCCTTCTCATTTTTAGGATCAACTGATATAACATGTTAAGAAACCACTTTTCCCATGAACATCACTTCTTGATTCTAGATATAAAATTTTGAAAGCGAGGCATATGAAGGATATTTCTTTAAAATTTTAGAACTCCTCTGAGATGACACATATGATCATCCTCAAACACAAAATAAACAATGTTTTCATCCTTGAAGACTATAATTAAGGCATCATGATACTTTTGTAAAATACTATTCATAACCCCACTGAAGACTACAATAGAATTGGTTAAACCAAAGGCATGAGAAGTTACTCATAATGGTTATACTTGCTCCAAAAGTCAGTATTTCTAATTTCAGATTCTTTTATCCTCAATTCATGGTAAGAATATTGAAGATCAATCTTCAACAACCACTTCACCACATTCGACTTGTCAAAAAAAAATCATAAATTCATGGAACAAATAATTTTCTATTATCATAATATTATTTATTTTAAAAAAATCAACACTAAGGAATAGTGATACATCATCCTTCTTAGCATTGAGATCAAGTGATGCCCAAGGTTACACACTTGGGTATATAAATCCTTTCCCAAGAAGATCATCTAACTAAGTATTTATCTATTTTATTTTAACTGGTTCAATGCTATATAAATTAATAGAAAATAGGTGAGTACCATACATAAAATCAATATAAACCTCCACCTCCCTTACAAATGTAAAACTACTAAATTCATAAGTAAAAACATTGGAAAACTCATTGAAATTTGGATGGATATCGCTACTCAACGATTCCCACTATAGATCAAAATAAAAAAGTGATATTAGTTTACCCAAATCTAGAAAAGAATGTCTGGACCTTCTCAACCTTAGGTCCAATTCTCCATGAAATATAGGATATAAACTATTTGTTTTATCAAAGGATACCCATAAAATATAATAAAAAATCTGGTACTTATTAGAAATGAGTGAATCCACCGCAAATTTGATGTCAAGAGATTTAAGGTCAAGAACTAGAAAACTCCAAGAATTCTCTACATCAGATAGAGATAAAATTAATGTGGGACAATAGAGACCATTCTATTTCTTCATACAAATGGGCGTAGTAATATCTATCACATCTGACAAAATATATGTATGAATATTTAGAGGATTAAAAATATGAGATGAAATAAACAAATTATATGACCCGATATTGAATAATGAAGTCACTAATAATGAAGTATTAGTGATAATACATCTCATTGTCATTGGACCAATATCGGCTTCTTATATATATTATTCCACTGCATATTGAAGCTTCATTTTGAATGCATGTTGCTGGAACCCTTTTGTATGTGAAGCATATGATAGCCCTATATATTTAAAATGTATGGATAATCAAATTCTATTACTAGGAGTGTAATAATAATAGAAGAACTTTGGTAGGTGACATGAGAATCCACAATAAACACATACCTTGGGTTACTTAGTGAGAATTTTCATAGAATTCCTAGGATTTTCACAATGGTAGAAAATCAAAGGGCCTCTAGAAGGAAATATATTTGGTTTAGAAGAACCCTACTTTCAAGAACAACCATGAGAATCCTCCCTCTTACTCATTACCTTATATAAAAACACACTACCACTAGAAGAATAATAATAATCTCTTGTAAAACCTATAATTCTAGCCAAGTCCTTTTAAAATCTCAGTGATTAATAAAGTTTATCTACATAATAAGGAATCTCTGGTAAGGATACCTTTGAAAAAATATCATATAGAAGCTCCAACAATAAAAATTTAGTTTTAATTTATCATTTGATACTATCTTAGTTGAAAACTATTACTCGCCTGTGCTATTGCACATCGTCTTTGATTATTGGTTTTTCATTTAATAAGAGAACATTATTAATAATAGTTGAGAAGAAATAGTAATGTTGAATAAATTTTAATTTGAATGTAATGGTTTATGATAACTGAATAAAAATGCATAGACTAGGAAGGCACCTTTCAAATAGTTGACAATGAAAAACATAGTAAATGTATATGTATTTTTAATTTTTGAGTAATACAATTTCAATTATTTTTCAATGATGACCACAATAACTATATGTGGGAATTGAAAGAAAAATTTAAAGATAAATCATTGATAAAATGGTTGTTGTATAAAAAATGAGAGATGTAAAATAAATGAAATAATAATAAATTGACTGAGTGAGCTGTTCGGGAGGAAAAAAAATGTAGTGAAACTATTCATCATATATCTCAAAAAAAATACATTTTCAAAGGATCCAGTTTTCAAAAACATGTATCACAAGTGAAATATAATAAATTTAAAATATACTAATAACTGAGTCAAAATAAAAATCTCAAGTACTCATGCATTTCCACTGTGCTTCTTAGTTCCATGATGTTGTATTTCTCCAAAACATGGTATTATTAAACCCACAATAAGCTTTTGCTTCGTGTTGTTTCATCCACCTCTAACCCCCACCCTCCTCCACCCTCCTCCATAGCAGTGTCACCACCCCCAGCTACCACTAGCTTCCAGGATCAATAAGAAGCATTTGGTGCCCGACGTCTTCATTGGGTCTTTAAATTGTTGTGGTATTATTGTTTCTACTGCACCACATGACACATGATTATCCATTAGTTATAAATCTACAGAATACATGATATAAACACACGGAAAATGTTAGGTATTATTGTAAACATTTTTAATATAATTAAACATAGTTTTATTGACTGGAGGATCAAATAGAGTCTTGGGCAGGAAGATTCTTTCCAACAAGTAGGGGAAGATTACCGCCAAAACCTGTCCTCTTTACCGTGCAATCCTCCACAGATTCACCTTCCAATTTTACCAAACCCCTTGATTCCACCATCCAGCACAACTTTTTCACTATTAACAGGGTTCAGTCTATATATTTTGACAAGATCATCCCTTGTGCTCTTGGTGCTCTAATGTATGGATCGACCCAAAAAATCATGCCAAATGTGGCTCCACCTGGATCCCCCATAATGTTTATGAAGGGAAATGGGATGGATAGGCCTCCCACATACAAATTTCCCACTACAGAAACATCTAGGATAGGAAATCTGAGTGCAAATTAAGCTCCCTATGTAGCTATGCAGACTGTGTATCAGGCCAGTCCAAGTTCCCCAGGATGCACTGTTATTACCTCATCAACTTCTGCAGAGGGATTTGTAGATGGATAGGAAGTTAAATGAAATGTGTACAATATTCTTCCAGTATAAGACCTAAAACTAAAACATTCTTGTATATACTCATTACTGATTAAAATTATCTATTCTTACATAAATAAAAAATGTTCTCATATAGTGTAACAAATAACAATGTAAAAGAAGTAATTTAGATAATGGGTATTGTACATTGAAATAAAATGTAATATGAAGCAATGGATAATGTGTTTAATGATCCATAGTAAAAAAGTAATTTATTTCAGGAATAAAAATTAACAGTATTGAAAAATGGATTTTACTCATAGGGATATAGTTTATTGCACTGTATGGAATAGTATTATAGTCATATGGATTATTGAATGGACCATTACAGGTTCTGAAACAAACATTGAAAGGACCATTATCAGTATTATAATTGATCCTTGGAACATATTTCAGCGAAATAAGGAAACTCCTGTACTTTTTAAATAAATAAAAAACAACAAAACTTCTTGAATTCAAATACAGTAAAATCTTGTAAATAATAAAAACCATCAAAATTACCAAAAATTTCACTCACCACTCACATAAGCCATGATTCTGAGATAAACATATAAGACTTCTTTCTTCACCATCATGACGAATTGTATAAAATACTATCTCCCATAATGATAGTACTACATTCAATGAAAATAAAAAGTTCAAACGAATACATATATCAAAAAGTACATGAAACACTGATTTCCTAGAAGATGCGGTAGAATAATATATCAAAAAATTATTGATGTAAAACAACAAAATAATACATAAAACATTATGAAATTATAAATATATATAATAGGGAAGAACAATTACCTTCAATCTTTGGTAATAACATTTAATTTGGAAGAACATGCATCAAATAATGAATTGGTGAATAAATACCAAAAAACAGAATGAAATAGATGCCCTAGTAAATAAGGGCCACCTAAGAAATGGTGTCTAAGTCATTCTTATAGGCTGCCTAGATTGGGTTCTTGGCGCATAGTATGTTACAGTGGTTTGATATAGAGTGTGATGTGAAATAAGAGGCCACCTCTAGAGAGGCACCCTCAGTCGGGGTCACTGTTGTAGAATCAGAGGAGGCGAAGGATTCGGAGGCCGAGCGGATGGACAACCATTAGTCAGAGTGTTTAGGATTGAAAACCAAAATAACATCATGAAAAATGTTCTTGAATAGACCATTATAAGATCTGAAACTAACCTTGATAGGACAATTATCAGTACAAAAACTCATCCCTAGAACATATTTCATCCAAATAGGGGAACATATGTACTTTTTAAAGAAATAACAAAATAGTCAAATTTCTTGAAGTAAAACACAGTATCATCTTTTACATAATAAAAACCTTAAAAAGTACTTGAAATTCCACTCACCACCTACATAAGGCATGATTCTGATATGAACAAATAGGCATGCTTTCTTCACCATCTTGAAAAATCTGAGAAAATCATATCTCCCTTCAAAATAGTACTGCATGCAAGGAAAAAAAACATTTGAAACAAATATATATAAATATATAAAAGTACATGAAACGCTAATTTATTAGAAGATGCAGAAGAATAATATATCAAAAAAATATTGATGTCAAACAAAAAAATAAGAAATGAAACATTATGAATATTGAAATAGAAATAATAGTGGGAAATAATTACCTTCATTATTTGATACCATTACATTGAGATTCATGAGATATTGATAAATTTACCCAAATCATAGAAAACATGTAAATTCATTGATTACAGACAGTCATCGATGTGAAGGAACCTTCAACATAGAGCTCTCAACCGCTTTAGAAGACCTGAAAAATGAAATTGAATTAAAAAATATATTTGAAGACAAATTGAATGTTGTTGTAGTGTGAGAATCAATATCACCATCCAATTCTCCATTGAATCCATATAAATAATAAGTACATGTAGAATATGAAAAAAAACATAAGTGCATGCATTTTAAAAAATTTAAAAATGTCTTTACTATATGAATGAAATCATCACAGCTTTTTTTTGATGCGTGATCTTCATTATTGATCACATGAAAATTTATTTGTTGTTCTAACCAAGTGTGTAGATGATATAAAATAGAAAACCCAACATGAAAAATGAAAGTGCTATAAAAGAAATACATAAAAAATGCAAAGTTCATTTATAGAATAACATGAAGTTGAGTCACAGGAATCAAAGAAGAGAATGAAATAAACGTTAACAATATCATTAATATAATTCCACTCACCACTCACATAAGCCTCCATTATAATATAAATGTATAATCCTTCTTGCTTCACTATCTTGATGAATCTTTGAAAATCCTATCTCCCTTAAAAATAGTACTGCATTCAAAGAATAAAATAGTTGAAACGAATACATATATCAAAATATACATGAAACACTGATTTCCTAGAAGATGTAGTAGAATAATATATCATAAAATTATTGATGTCAAACCGAAAGTAATAAATAAAAAATTATGAAATTGGAAATATAAATAATAGGGAGAAACAATTACCTTCAATATTTGATACCATTACGTTGAAAAGTATGAGATGGTGATAAAGATACCTGAATCAAAGATGAAATGTAAAGTCATTGGACATCTTCTTAATAATTATGCAATGTAAAATCATAGTAGAGATTGGTAATAATATTGAATTTCATAGAACATGCATCAAATAAAAAATTGGTGAATAAATACCAAATAACAGAATGAAATAGATTCTCTAGTTTATAAGGGTCACCTGAGAAACGGTGTCTGGGTCATTCTTGTAGGCAGCCTATATTGAGCTCTTGGTGCATAGTATATCATCATATGTTGATCCTTTAGAAATGCAAAATACCTTTAGACTACTATACACCAACATCTCAAACTTCACTAAGTCATCCGATTTCAATCCAGCAAGGGTCACGGTGGTTTGACATAGAGTGCGACGTGAAAGGAGAGGCCACCTCTAGCAAGGCACCCTGAGTCGGGGTCACTGTTGTAGAATCGGAGGAGGTGAAGGATTCGAAGGCGGAGCGGATGGAGAAACATTAATAAGAGTGTTTAGGATTGAAAACCAAAATAACATCATACAAAAAGTTCTTGAATAGACCATTTTAGGTTATGAAACTAACCTTGATAGGACGATGAAAATTAATCTGTTGTTCGAACCAAGTGCGTAGCTGATATAGTGTAGAAAACCCAACATGAAAAATTAAAGCACTGGAAAAGAAATTCATGAAAACTATGAAAAGTTAATTTAGAGAAAACATGCAATTGAGTCGCATGAATCGAAGAATAGAATGAAAGAACTGTTAAAAATATCATTAATAGTGGTAGAGTTTGGAATATTTAATATTGTAAATAGTAAAAAAAGATATGAAAAATAGTTATAGTAAAAGAAATTTATCTATAAGAAATGAATAGAAAACATAACATAGTATTCTCATCACATGTATGATGAATGATTGTATATTTGGTGATAGAAAAAAATATAAAATAAAAAAATTATGTGATTCTTTTGTATTGTAAGAGATGTTATGATGAAAGGTGTGATGATAATACATGAATAGAATAAATATTTATCTAGATTAAGAATATTTACTGATGGTTTATCAATGAATTAAAAAACTAAAAATATCTCAACAACTGAGCGGTGATGTGGAGGAGGTCAATACCTGGACAACAATGGTGAACATGGGAAAGATAATTGATTAAAAGGCATGTATTGGAGGATTCCACCTAAAATAACAGAGAAATCACTGATTTATAACCATAATTGTATAAGAATATTTAGAGCATCAAATAATAAATATGTAAAAAAAATTAGAGCATTCGAAACAATCACAAATTACAAATTTAATTCTAAATGATATTTTTTAATGTATCCAAAAAAATCACAAATATTCTACCACATACAAAAATTTAATAATTAGACTGAAACCTAGTTCAGTAATCCACTTAATTGGTTATATCTTTTGTAGACATGGTATGAGGAACCATCTAGAAATGTCAATGGGGAAAAATAAAAATCCGAGACAAATTGTTCCCCAAAACAATTCCTCAACCATTGTTTTTCTAGTAGAAGAATCCTAATTCCTAGGTGAATTTAGCTGGTATCCCCAAAATTCCCAAAAGATCCACCATTAGTAAAACAGAAAAAAAAAACCCTAAACCAAATGAAAACTCACAAATAGATAAAGAAATGATTCACTACAACAACAAAAAAATAATAACATAATCAAACATAATTCAAGTGAAACCCTTTTCCAATTCATGTTTTTGTATTCACATGTACAGAGAAAGAAAATGTCAAACAATCAAATAAAAATGGACATAATAAATCAGGAAAAGAACCTAATGTTCTAGGATGTCACATAGAAATATTTTCACAATCGGTAACATTGAATGGACTACTCTTCATAGAAAAAATTAGTTAAAAAATTAGAATACCGTACTGAATTTTCATAATAAAAATTATGACTTGTAACATAAAAGAAATAGTTAGAAACTAAAGTCAATAAAATATAACATTTAGAAGGGGTGTGAAACCTCTAACACCAATATTTCATGAAACATCTCCATTCATAACTCTATTCATATAGAAGAAATTATTTTCAGACCCTGAATCTAGAAAAAAAATATAATAGTAATTGAACATATTTTCCTTTGGAAAAAAACAAAAACAACACAGATTTGGCTACTGAAAAAATCAAACCCACTAGTAGAAGCACTACGATAGTATATGAAATTAAAAACTGAAAACATAAGGAATTTAGTATATGAATATGAGAAGAGTATTTGGCCAATTCAAATGACAGTGTACAGGTCGGCCATGAAGAAATACCGGAACATTTTACGGGAGTTTGTCTCCAAGGTTATTCTTTGGGAAATGTAAGAGGAATTGATAGAATGGTTCAGTGTAGTTGTATTGTATATTACCAAAATCATTCAAAGGAATAACCAAATGTAGTGGGGTCGATTCTGAAGGGAATGGTGGCTGGAAAAGCTGTGGAAAAATTTTAAATTGGGATATTGAACACAAGGATGAGGCAAGTGGTATGTGGAACCATCTAATAATGTCAATGGGGACGAAGAAAAATCCAAGACAAATGGTTCCCCAAACAAATTCCTCAACCACTGTTTTTCTAGTAGAATAATCTGAATTCCTGGGAGAATTTAGTTGGCATCTCCAAAATGCCCATAAGATCTACCATTAGTAAAACAAAAAAAATCCCCTAAACCAAATGACAACTCACAAATAGATAAAGAAATGATTCACTATAATAACAGAAAAATAATAACATAATCAAACATAATTCAAGTGGAACCCTTTTCCAATTCATGTTTTTGTATTCACAAGTACAGAGAAAACAAATTTCAAACAATCAAATAAAAATAGAAATACTAAATCATGATAACTACCTGATGTTCTAGGATGTCACATAGAAATCATTTCACCATCAGAAACATTGATTGGACTACTCTTCATAGAAAAAATAGTTAAAAAAATTAGAATACAATACTGAATTTTCAGAATAAAAATTATGACTGTTAACATAAAATAAATAGTTAGAAACTAAAATAAAGAAAATATAACATTTAGAAGGATTGTAAAACTTGTAACACCAATATGTCATGAAAATTCTCCATTCATAACTCTATTGATATAGAAGAAATTCTTTTCAGACCCGGAATCTAGACAAAAATATTACTAATTGAACATGTTTTCCTTCGAAAAAAAACTAGAACAACGCATATTTGGCTAATGAAAAAATCAGACCCACCATTTTATGCACTACGACATTATATGAAATTAAAAAAAGAAACCATAAAGCATTCACTATATGAAGATGAGAAGAAGATTTGGATAATTCAAATAATTATGTACAGGTCAACCATGAAGAAATACCTAAACAATTTATGGGAGTTTGTCTCCATGGTTATTCTGTGGGAAATGTAAGAGGAATGGATAGAATCTCTGAGGGGGTGCAGTGTAGTTGTATTATTTGTTACCAAAATTATTCGAAGGAATATCCAAACGTAGTTGGGATAATTCTGAAGGGAATGGGGTATGGAAAAGCTGTGGACCAATTTACAAGTGGGATATTGAACAAAAAGATGAGGTAAAGTAAAACCAGGGGAAGGAAGACGACGTACTCCAAGCCCGACGTAATGTATGAAGATTGGGAGGAAGACGAAGCTGGTGTCAGAAAATTATGGGAACCCTATAACGTGAATTTCTAAAGCACAATCATGAGTTGTAGAAGCATCAGTGTGGGGATTCTAGTTGGAACCGAGAAAAGAAAAACTGCAGAGAATACAATAAAAAATGAGATAAGAAATACATCGGAGATGGAGCTCGAGCAACTACGGAATTACCGGAAATGAAAGTCTGATGAAGGAAGGGCATTGAGGGTTGGGTAGGTCGCACCCCGTGAGTACCTACGCGGGAGCGCGAGGGATGGGCAGAAAAATGGAAACCTCTCGCATGAAGGGGCGATGTGGAATGATGATGGAGTGACACATTTACGATAAATGATGTGGAAGAATAATAGAGTGACATGTGTTAGTGGGAAATTCCAGGATTAGTATATATAGTAGATAACACTACCTAAAAAATTGGATTTTATAGTATATCATGTTCTTTTCATCCTTCTCGAGATTAAAAAACTTCATAGCCTTAGAGATTACCTAAAATAATAAATAGAAATTTTAATTGAAAAGTGTCTTGTAGTATTTCCAATCTAATATATCATGATTATTTTTCATCACTATCATGTCCCACCATATCCTTCTCAATCGTTCTAGCATAAAGGTGGAACAATTCACCTTGATATCATCAGGTGTCTCCAAGAATCAAAACAAATGCCCATTCCTACTCAACCATTTCTTAGACTCTTGAGGATCATTTGATAATTCTATTGATAGTTTATTATAGAGAAGAAACTATTTATAATGATTTAGAAGATCACATCTATGAGGTTCCACTGATGGATCCCAAATGAGAACCGGTGGGGTTGAATGTCCTAGATCATGGACTATATGCATAATCACCTCAACCAGACTCGGGTCCACAAGAGGATTTTCTCCCTGAGGATCTACAGAAACATCCTCATGAATCATTTTTTCACATCTTCTTAGAAGAATTATTTTACAAGTAAAATAAGAAAAAAATAAATTAATACATCATATAAAAACTTATAAAAATAAAATAGGGGGAATCCCAATAGATAATCAATAAAAATCTAGATTTCAATATATCCAAATCAAAAGCAATGAAAAGACTAGAACTAATCCTCAAGATTCATTTCCCAAACTACCCATAGTGACATAAGGTTCATTTCAGTGACATATGGTCATACACTCTATAAAAACTACCCCTATATCCCAATAAGAATACAAAAATTCATAATGATTTCCAAAAAAGACGATCAAGCTAGATCTATGATATAACTTTGTTATGAAGGAGCACGAGTACCCATGTAAACTGATAACAAATCCAACTCTGGCATGACTTGAAGGTAATTCATAATTCTTGGGATTGTGACTTTCATGAGGAATGATAAAAAATGTTCTTTAGAATTAATTATCCACAAACATTGCAAAGGAAAGATAAATAAAAAAATATACATACAAAAGAAACTCTATAGGAAGAATTTTACCATAAGTCAAACATGTATAAAAAAACAAAATTTACTAAATAAAAATACAAAAAAAACATGATATAAGCCAATTTCTTAATAAATTAAACTCTCCATGTCTACAGTTCAATAGTTATAACAGCCTCCATGTGTTTCGTTACTCCAACATGAACCTAGAATAAGATAATCAACAAACACCCGAAGGCACAGGTAGAGTGTGAGCTAAAATCCTATTAGGTCTGAACATGTATTCCATAATATATTCCAACATTTAACTAACCTAATAAAGAGAAATCAATTTTAAAAAAATATGACTGATTTTAAAAAATAAAATTTATTGAAATCATTCTTTAAATTTCAAATGATGGAAATAATTTTAATCAATTAAATTAATTCAAAAAAATTATATAAAATAGTTTATATAAAATAGAATTCATATAAAATAGTACTCAAGCAAGGTCATACATTTATATATCATATAAAAACATGCAAGAAATTTGGTCATACGCTAAGAAGAGAAATAGTTATAGGTTATTGGATCCTCACACACTCATGTGATAATTACCGTAATGTGTACACATATCCCATGGAACTAGAAATAGATGAAACATCTATGTCCTGCTGTGTAATAATATGTACTAAATTTTTTTTCTGGTGTTCTAAACTGTCAATATGGCGTTATTCTATTCTCATCATAGCATAATTTCTCAAATAACTCACTGACTACTGAGACTTTAATTTTCTCTAGTATAAATAATTTATGGGAAATTATTTTAAGAAACCATAAAATATGATTAAATCTCATTACCCTGTTTATAAACTTCCATTTTTCCATTTTAAACCCAATAAATTTTTTTAATCAATGATTAATTTTTCATAGTTAAAATTTAATTGTTTATAAAAAATAAATTTTACACCATTTTTTCCAAATGATATTTTGTAGTCATTTCAAATAATAAATTTCACAATTCAATTCCCACAATTAAAATAAAAAAATTATGGAAAATAATTCATTCAATTTTAGAATTTAAATTTGAAAATTTAAATCTCCATATTTTTCTATCAATTTCACAATCACACCCTAATTCAATGGAATTAGGGATTTTCTATATTTCATCCAAAAATTCAATTTCAAAAAACCCAATTAAATAGAATTGGATCTTTAATGAATAAATTGAATTTAATTTATTTTATAATAGTATATTAATTTAAATCAACCATTAAGAAATTTATAGATAATAAATATTTGGTATCATAACAGATTCACCAACCTCGGGATTGCTACATCCCAAACCTCCAAACCCTAACAGGTATTCTCCCTTGGAGAAAAAACAAAAAAATATTAAGTATTAAAAATTATGTTTTATATCAAAAATATATGGGATTTGATCCTCCAGCAAAATTGGAGATCCAAAAAAATCTAGGGATAAAAATAGGGGGAGCAGGAGATAGGAAACGGCGTGAAAAAACTAACTAGGAGAGGACTGATCGTTGTTTTCCAAGATTCTATTTTCGTCTAATAGGGTTATAAGGGGTCTAAAACTTTTCATGGGAGCTTAAAGGGAAGGTTAAATGACTTTTCATTCATATTGGTTCGTCTGGTACCTTAAACAGGGGTTTCAGGTGTTTTAAAATTAATTTTCAGTTCAAAAAATCTTATACACACAGCTAGCTAGGTAGGGCCACATGTCTAGACTAGACCTTTCTCCCTAGACACATGGCCATTAAAAAGGTTTTAATGGTTTCTTTTATGTGATCACATAATCTAGAAATGTGTGCACTAACCAGAAAAAATATCACTACCTCAGTTTCTATAGTTTTCTCTAGGACCGATCACAGTTTGAAAAAACTATACTCCACCCATGCACAACCCCATAATTTTCAAAATGTTCTGATATTTAAACTAGTACGACCCAAAACAAACCTAAAAAAAGTAAGGTAACAATATGGTGTTTAGGAATGCCTAATAAAATTAACACGATGTCAGATTTTGTCCCTTAATATTAATGTTTAATCCCTTGTTATGTTTAATGTTATCTTAAATGTTGTAATAAATTTTAATCACATTTATCAATCATTGGCCTAAATAATTTTTTTATATCACTATATTATAAATATCCTAATGATTAAAACTATGTATGTGAATTTATCAAGATTAAATTCACATATGTGAAAAAAATCATATTTAATGCTAATCTCATAGATGTGTTGAGAAAGATGGTTTTTATGTGAGAATGCTCAAAAGTTTATTAATATTTTACAACTAAATTTAATATCAAAACGAAATTAATGAACTAATATAGATTAATAGATATAAAATATTTCTATTGTGACTTTATCAATAACAAAAATTGTAATTTAACCATAATATATTAAATGAAAAAGAATCTTGTAATTGAAATCCATTTTTAACTATTCAACCAAAAAAAAGTTCCTCAGAAGAAGCCCAAAAATTCACCCAAACCTATTTTTGACACTCTGAGTTCAAAAAAAAGTCTATTTTATAAAATTAAATTTCTAAAAGTTTCTAAATTTAATTTTATTTTTTTTCAAATAAAGGCTAAAAGTACATCATTTTATGAAAATAGTATTTTTAAACAAATATAGTCATTAATAATCAAAATGTATGACTTATTTTTAAAATAATTTATCTATATAAAAATATTATAAATAATTTTTAAAAATTAGTTATGACTATTGAAATTTATATGATTTACGACTATGTTATAAATATCCCATTTAAATAATTTTTATAATAAAATTTTATTTCATTGAAATTTAGTGTTTCATGTAACACAAGAAAAGATGATGTTGAATGTGGCATAAGATAAAAATTATGTTTTCTATAGTGTATGATAATTTTTTCTTAGAAATAATAAAAAACATACCTGGTTCTTTAATACACAAAACTAAATTTAGTATTGCGTGAAAATAAAACACAAAAGAAATGATTAAATTAATTTGAAAAAATAATTCACTCATATCTCGCGGCGTCATATTATACCCCTCTTAAAATTAATTTCACAATCATAATTCACCTTTTTTTTAAATGTTTAATACAAGAAGGTTTGGTTCATAGAAACCCACATTGTAAAAATAAATATTAAATCATCCTTTTGAAAAAAAAATTGGAACCATAAAGGTTACACAAAGTAACTCACAACAAGGTTTCCACGTATGAGTACATTAGTGTAAAGTGAAAACATGTACATACAAGATAAATCTATCAATCATGTTACAATGTATAGAGATAGGGAACATGGTCCGAAAATGTTCAAAATCCCAAACCCCCAAAATTTTCGATCATCTAAGGGGAAATTTGATTCTTCATAAAAGAAGGTACTCATATAACCTTTTTGGTTTCAAGATCCTCTCCCTTGAGTTAAATAATTTTAATTAGAATATATACATACATAATTCTATATAATATATCCCGTTGTTATTGACGCATGCCTGCCATAGGGTGTGGAAAAACAATTATTTCCCAAGATAAAATATTGTAATGTGGTTGACCTAGGATGTCTCCCGAAGAGGATTGCACACAAACCGGGTTGTCACTTTAAAACGGGGGTGAAAATGTTTTTCTTTTGAAAAGAAATTTGAAATTAAAATGATTGAAAAAATATAATATTAAAAAGGTTCTTAGGTCGGGGTCGATTTCTTAATTGTAATTATATCCTTGTTCAATTTAATTCACACCTCTTCTTCTTTGTTGATTAAAGTGAGTTTCCACAATCGTTTTCTCTCACTTCCTTGGTGAAATTATGATAGTGAGAGAAAACGTTACCAATATCTCGGTTTGATCAACTCTCCTTCCATGTGTAAAATATTTGTATTGAATATACATAATTGAAATGGGGAATCCCCTATTGGGTTTTGTTTATCCAAAACAATCAAGAACATTCACTACACCTTTTTCACGTACTAACGATCGTCGAGTACTTCACCACTAATCCCTGGTCTATTCCATCGTATAAAAACCAGAAATCAGTGGAGGGAGATTATGATTATTTTATCAAGGAAAAAATCAATAACTGAATTAATATTCAATAATGATCGCACTTGATAATAAAATCCACTATAAGAAATTGAAAACAACTTTGATGAAGAATGAAATTTATTCAATTGAGTCCAAGAACTCAAGCATTACAATGTAGAAAATCAACTCTTCCCCAATAACTCCAAATATTTACCCCACCTTGGTAAAGGTAATAGAGATGAATGGGGAATAATAAGACATTACAAAACTATGAAAAAGAAAATAAATAAAAGATAAATCCGGAATGTTCTTCTCCTCGGTGTCCCGGAAGGATTGGGATAGAGAATGGGATGCTTTGAGAGGGTGGAGCTCTCCTCCTTTTATAGGCAGAATTTGTCCTCCGTATGTTGATGAGTTTTATCCCCATTAAATGACATCGTTAGGTGTTGATCTCTTCTTTAATGTTGTTCATAATTTTCTTTTCCGTGTCTCCTCAAAATCTCAGCTGATTTGGACATGTATTCCGAGCGTTATGGTCATTTTACTCTGAGCATTTATTCTGTCCATTCAGACTCTCCGAAACGCAATCTTCCAGATTAAAGTGATTTAATGACTCCATAAATGGCCAATTCATGCATCCCTTCCTTCATAAAGTATTCTCCGACACTATTTTCTTGTCCACACACCTAATATCACAACATTTGGGCCCACCATGGATGAGTTATGGAGCCCACACCAAAACTAAAAAGAACTGCAAATAGTTTTCTTGAGCCAACTTGTGACCTTATTTGGAGCTTCCATATGGCTGATTCAGCTTTTACTCTAAAACTATGAAATTAATCCCTGGATGTTTAGAATCTGGAAAAGAACTAATTTTTCAATTTTGATTAGTTTAAGTAATGTTATGTCCAAACAATATAAAGAATTTATAACTTTTAGAAATCCAAAATGACCCATTTTTACTATTTAGCTCAAAATAACACCAATATCATAAAAATGAAACAGTTCGTCTTAAAGGAACACTTTTGTGTGTTTAGAATGACTATATTCAATGTTAATTAATTGAAAATATTTTCTCTATCAGTTATGCCTTGATAATGATCTACTTCACCTCTTTCTAAAAAAATGAAGGCCATTTTTCTTATTAAAGCACTGATAGATCATGAGAATCATGATAAGCCATACTATATGTCATTAGTTAATATTAACACAATGTTGTTAAAATAGGTTATAAAATATGTAGAAATCCTCATTTGGTGATACAATACTTTAATCAAACAAAATTTATCCAAATAATAAGTTAATATTTCATAAATGGTTAATCTTATACACCTTCAAAAATATTGAAATCCAAAATATTTATATAGAAGGTCAAAAAAGTATCTTAACATTGATCTCCTATATCAGAAAGTAACTCTCGGTTATCAAATTCCAAACATGGGAATAACCTCAACATATATTTTCTTTAAATAGGTTCATAACCTAAATTACTGCAAATCCTTTTCAGAAACATGGTTGATTCCTTATTCGAAAAAGTACGTTACATATTCATTAAATCCATGAATTTGTAATATTTATCCACTATAACATATACCACTTTGTCAAAAAAATATTTTATTAGTTTCAAGGTAGTCAATACCATCCAATTTACCTTTTCAAATCTAACCAATCATTATCCAAAAACATTATCTTTTCATAGGGAACATATTAAGGGTAATCATTCCTTTAATATTGTATCTTCAATGGGCATCACCTTGACATTGAATCACTTTTCTAGAATATAATAACCATTCAATGTATTCTTTTAAATACATTAAATAAAAGGAATAATCCTTATATATTTTACCATTAATATAAAATAATTCTGGAATACAAATACATAAAAAATTAATGTATTCTATTTAATACTTATAACATATCAAGGCTACCTCATCCCATTACTTGATTACCTTTTCATTAACACTTATTATGTAGTATCATATTCAGTATAATTATTACCAATACTCAAACCACCTTGTTAATACTCTCCGTGAGATTTCCACTTGGGACATACATTTCCATATAACCATTCATTACACATATAAATAATTTAATATTCAATGATGTCTTAGGGATGAAATTATTTCTATTTGTTTCATTAGATGAACCCTTCATTTTTTCCTTTATAGTTACTTTCTATGATTTATTTTTTTCAAAAATCAAAAGATCTTCTTATTCCTCTAAGATATTCACCTAGTTTATTCATTCAACATCCAAGAAATAATAGAAATTGAATATTCTTTTCTTTATGGTCTCCATTAACCAAAATCTCAGTAGAATCCTCTATATATCTTCCTTGGTGAGTTAGATAGTTGTTTAAGATACACATTGTTAATCATATTCAATGAAAACTAATTAGGAATGACCATAACATACTTCACAGTAGTCATCATCCCATTTTACTTCTCATCAAAAAAATTCCATCACATTAAATATTAATGTTCTTCCTTATATTTCCCGTAATTAAATAAAACCAGATATCATTGTGTGAAAATTTATTTTCATAGTAGAAAATCACATAATCATGAAAATAAATTAATTATTGGATGTATATATGATGTCACATTCCATAATATATCTAACCCTATATTAATCTTTAGTTATTTATATATATATAATTTTTAAATCCTTTATGTTGGTTCATGAAGAGATTTTGAATTCCCCAATCATATCCCCTGGGAGTGTCGAACCAGGAGAGCTTCAAGTAGAATTATCATATATTGGGTTATGCTTGAGTTAGGTTTGAAAGACATTTTAAGAGGTTTTATAGTTAGGTACGTTTGTTCTAGAGCTACATCCTCTTGTGTTGTCTAGATAGAGATGTAATTCAAGAGAACTATATGCTCTATCTATTACCAAAATTCCCTAACATTTTCTTATAATATTCCACATCCTTAAACTTATCCTTTGAGACAACCTTAGACAAATCCTTAAAAACAAACCTAGGTATGTCATTTTTTCTTACCCAATGTTTTAATGGTTGAAATTTTTTTTGGGTGAAACCAATTATAAAGACCCATTTATAACATACATAGGTATTACATAATTTTTTCTAAATATGTATAAACATTAAAAAAATAGTCTCAAAAAGATATTATTTGTTTAGTACCTTTGGAAACATAGAAAATAAATATCTTAAGTTAGTGAGATATCTTCATTGGGTCCCAAAAATATCCTCCAACTTAGTTACACTTCTTAAAAATATTTCTTCATAACCTGGGGAAAGGAAACACAATAAAGAGATGAGGTTTAATTTTCAATAAGTGGAAATAAAGTAAATACATATGAATAACATAAACATAATGGTACAATAACTATATTATATCCTTATAATATCATACCTTTCATAACAAAGATCATAATAATGAATCATGGAATAGAAATTCCTCATTTCATAAGACATTAATAATAAGATAATTAGGTACATAATCCATGAAAACATGACATATTAATAATACATGGAATTTTGTTATACAAATCAATGTATAACATTTTTAACATTAATAAGTATAAACCGGTTCATTTATTTTGTAATGGACAAGAAATAAGGCCCTTCTATAGACTTATAGACATGCAACCAGGTACATGAATATGGTTTGGAACATGCAATCAAGCTCACTCATAACATTGTAAACATGTAAACATGTTTACACATAACTTATAGACCTAAAACTAGGTCCATGAATAACAATATGAACATGTAATTATGATCACCAATAACATTATGAACCCATAAAAAGTTAACTTGTTAAAATGGAAATATGTAGTCAAATTAATTTATATACTAATGGACATAAAAGTAGGTCTATGCATAACATTTTGAAAATTTAATCCGGGTCATGTATTACATTTATACTTGTGTGTCATCCATCGTTACCTACTACATTAGTGGGATATATTGGTCACACCCATAACATATTAATGAAATACATATATTTTCCAAAAGACAATAAAAATTGTATCATATCATGTACCATAAAAACAAATCATATCGTAACCTATGAAATTAAATGGATATAATAACCATCTAATCATATCATAACCTATATAAAATACATAGGTTTCATAATAATTTAATTCTAGAATAACCCGTTAAAGGAAGCAGTTATCATAAAAAAATATTTCATGGTATAACCCATTGAAGAGAAATAGGTTTAATAATAATATAACCTATAGATTATGAACATGTTTCATAAAGACATATCCTATATAAGAGGAGTGGGTTTTATGTACATATTACCAATGAATGAGAAACAAGTTTTCATTAAAATCCTACCATCAGAACATAAAAAATTCCTAGAAGGAATATTAATGGATCTTATGGATCATTCCCCTAAAAGCCATGTGTGACATCAATAGATGCAATCTTAGATAGAAAATTAATTTCAGTTGTTTTTAGAAACAATCCTTTATGAAAATATCATTTTTTATTTAAAAATAATTTTTAAAAAATAATTTTTTTTGAAAACTATTTTCATTGAAAATAAATTGTAATCATATAAAAATAATGATTTAAAAAAAACATTCTCCAGGAAAATAATTTGAAAAAATATAAACTAATCGTTGAGATCATTGAAATAATATTCATTGAAAATATTAATTTTGAAAACAAATAATGGAATATTTGAAAATAATTTAAAAACATTTCTTGACAAAACAATTTGGACACCAATTTTCATTAAAACCATTTTTTAAAATAAAAAAATTTCCTAAATATTAGTAAAAATATTCTTTTTTCAAAAAATATTATAAACATACAATTTAATTATCAAGGAAATGACATTCATGAAAACATGTAGGACCATACATGTTGAACATTCCATTCACACCTTAAATGATCAGAACAGTGTCTCGATTAGAAAATGACCAGAATATTCCTCTGAAAATGATTTTTTGAAAATTTAATACATTGGTAAATTTTATTTTAACATTGTATGATAATATTAAAAGAATATTTCACAAATTTTTTAGAAAATACGGTTTTTACATATCATAGATTTCTTGACCGAAAGGAGAAATAATGTCTGATTTTCCTAAAAACATTTTCATAACTGTCATAAGTACTGAAGAGTGGAAAAAATATACCATTATTTGGATATATAATTCATATACATTGGAGAATAAATTTTCATGAGATTTATTGAGATAAAGATGATAATGTTTCAGTAATATGAGCATAATCATAAACAATCTCGATTCAGAGTGAGATTGAAACTATATACTGTTTCCACATTGGTAAAATGAAATATTAATGAAATGGAAGGAATAAAATTAAGTAAATCTTGAGATATCATATATATAATGATATAGATAATATAATAATGTCAAAGTAAATATAAAGAACTCATATAAAAAATATATGATCATAAAATGGCTTGTGTCATGAAGAATACAAATTGAGACAAAATTATAGTATTGATTTGATAACATATGAAACATAAACACCATAAAATAATGATCATAAAATGGATATTTATATAGACATAAATTTAATTATATTATTCATATAAGAAATACAAAATATTTTATAAAATCCACACAAAATAAATTAGTGGTGAATAAGACTTGTATCTCATGGAAATAAAAAGTGAGACGAAATTCCCTTAACTTATGTATTGACTTTATTCATACACATTAAAACATAATTTATAACAAATATAATTTTATTATACATATAATAAATAAAAATATAATTATATCTAATAATATATAATCTTCTTTATGACTTTATATTACCCATTTATTAAAAAATCTTTTTAAATGTTACGTTTTGGCTAATATCTTGGTTTATTTTTCATATATGTTTTGACTTTTTATTCATTATCCTCTTATATAGAAAATAATTATCATATTTAAATAATTTGAAAAATGTTATAAATATAATTTATATTTAATATATATATATTTAAAATAATCTATCTGATTTATAAATATAAAATTAAATACACTTTTCTTGGAGACGGTTGCCCTTACGTACGCATTAACAGGACAACCGTTTTATTATTGTATTGAACGAAATAAAGTAAATGATATATATATATATTATAGTTGAATTATTTTTTCATATATATTAGACAAGTTTAATAAGAACATACATAATATATCTTATGCAATGTGTGAATGAATCACATCTCTTAAAGGAGGTGGTAGTCCACACTTCTACAAACTAAGTTATCATAGATACACAAAATCAAAATCATAAAGTCATGTTTTGTATTAAAAATAAATAAGAATAAATAATTTATACATATCACATATATTATATATAAATAGTGTTTCCATCATAATTCTCAACCATCAAAGGTGGTAAAGGAATAAAACAACATCATTTTGTCTGGTTGTTGTTCGTCGTACACAAGTACAACATGTTCATTTCCCATTAGAACAAATTGAGAATATGTGTATGATGAACCATTTTAATAAATGATTATAATTATATTTATAATAGTATTTATATAATATAATTTTGTAATAATAATAATAGTGGTGGTGGGGAATGAAAATAAAACAATAGAGCTTGATGAAGGATGTTACCACTTATTCAAGTAACATCTTATGTTTTTCACTAAAGGGATTCATTAGAATGTTTTTTTTCAAAGATGAGGATTATAAATTGTGGGTATGTAATTTTAGGAAATATTTAGTTATATATTATTCCCAAAAAAATTTCTTGTGTGTTTTTAGAAAGTGGGAGGGGTGAGTGCCTTTTTATAGTGGAGGTAGGGGATACACTTGACATATTTTGAAATAATATAGGTGTACCCACAATACAACCTAAAAAACGTTGTCCAAAACCAACATAAATAAATAATTGATGGGTTTTGGATAAAATATATCCATTAAATGGGTGTTTACTATTTTATAATTCATTTTTCCCTTATGATTAAGGTTTAGTCCATTGTTAAGCTCAATTTAACCATTATCCTTATAATTTTTTATCACATTGAAAAATATTATAGTCAAAAATTAAGTCTATATTATTAAATTAAAAATATAATAACATTTGAAATATTTTATTTATATTGTTTGAAATTAAATTCATAGAAGTGGTAAAATTCATTTTAATACTAATCCTACTGACATTGTGAGAAAGAGGGTTTTTAAAGTTAGAATGTTCAAAAGTTCATTTGGATTTTATATAAAAATTAATTATAAAAATGATTCAAATGAAATAAACTGGATTAATATATGTATAATTTATATTATATGAATTTAACAAAAACTTCAAATTAAATTTAACTATATAAAAATGTTTGACAAAAAACAATTTTGAATTAATATTCAGTATCTTTTCCTATTCACCCAAAAATGAAGTGTCTCATTAAAATCCCATAAATTCGCCCTAAGTTAATTTTTAAACTATAAAATAAAAAAAATTAGGTTATTTTTATAACATTGAATATCTAAAAGTGTATATAATAAATTTTAATAGTGTTCTTAGAATGACATAAAAAAATAGTTCTTTTATGAAAACAGTATTTTCAAACATGTAAATACATTACTAACATAGTTTTATATCTAATTTTAAATATAATTTTACTATATAAAATCATTATAAATAATAATTAAAAACTATTTATAAATATTTATATTTCTATGTTTAATGATTGTGTTATATGTACCCACTTAAAATAATAATAATAATAAAATAATATTTTTTATAAATTATTTTATGTGTGTAATAGAAGACAAGTTGAGGTTTTTTGTATTACAACATAAATATTATATTTCATGTAGTGATGAGTCATTTTTTATGGTGTTTCATTTAAGGAGCCAGCTCCCTCTGAAGCTAATGCAGCTGATGGTCTGACTACTTGGAGCTCTGGTTCCCATCTGGCTGAGGGTGGTGTTCCTAAAGAGTCGCCTCCGGTTGACGCTGAGGTTTTTTTCGCTCAACCTCTCAAAGATAAAGAAATGACAGTGTATATGTCCCCGAAAAGGGTCCTTAGTGGATCTTCTTGTGTGAATTTGGATCAAGGACTTCTAGCTGATAACTCTGCACCTATGTTGGTCGATGGTCAACAGGTTGATGGTCAACAGGAACCCCTTTTTAATGGAAAATAGGGGAATGTTTCAGATGATGAGAGAGAAGTTCCTGGCTTCACTACTCCGAACAGTGGTGGATCTATCTCCTTTAAAGATATTGTATTAGCTGGAGAGGCAAGGATAACTGATGGTGAAAATTTTACTTCTGCTTCGGTAAAGATAAGACCTCGCAAAGATTACTCTCAAATTCTTAAGACTGTGTCCACTAGATCAGCTTCAAGGGACTCAAAAAGAATTGATGACAATTATTGGAAGGCTTTCAACTAGAATAAATATCAATCTGAGTGGGAACCTGCTGGAGACTCGGATTATGGAAATGACATGTCGTACTATGATTTATAGTCTTGAGATCGAGGGCACTACTGACTGTGTGACCCCGTTCGCCTCCTTCCTGTATCTTCTTTTCTTTATTAAATAAAGGGTCAGAAGCATTTTCTTCTGACTTGACCTTTTAAAAAAAATATTTCATAAAAAGGAAAATATCTGAATGATTAAATTAATTCACCAAAATCTCAAGGTGTCACAGTAGGAATTCTTATATGTATGGGTAACCCTATGATGAAAATTGGTAAAATAATGTATTGTACTACGTTGTGGAACATAATAGTAAATTTTTCTAGAATATATTATAATTTTAGAGGCCCTAATATAAGTATGTTTTCATCCAAATAAAATTCAATATGTATGGGACACTAGGGTTCTATGTGGTATATAAGGATAAATCCTAGTGATCAAATGGTAAAGTTTCAGAATCCCTTATGGTACATATGGTTTAATCCAACTGAGAAAAAAAAAATTGTAGGACCTACTAGTAATTATCTGTAAATGCTGGGGAAAATTTGATAATGATTTGAAATTTCTTGTGGTATATATGAGTTTATATTATTTTTAATAATGATAAATTTTTTGATTCCCTTGTGTTTATATAGATAAATCATGGATCAAAAAAGTTAAACTTTTTAATATATATAGATGAAATGAATTCATAACTGGTTTTGGTTAAAAAATTGAAAATATTCCAAGATAAATTTTGATATATAATTTTGATACCATATGGTATTTATGGGATTTTATATGGTGAATTGGTAATTTTTTCAAAATTCTTATGTTATATACGAGTTAAGATCTACTGAGATAAATGGTTAGTGTGTGATGATTTGGGTGATTCATAAGAGTTGGACATGAGTGGGTATTTTTAAATTTTTATAAGAATGGTTTAATTCTTATGGTTAAATGACTATGTGTCTATAATTTTTAAAATTTTTGAATGATGGGTTTTCACAAAATGAAACATTGAGTCTCACTAAGAATATATATCGGGGGAGAAGGGGGTATGTCATGAGTTTGAAGGTTATTTTATAAAGGAATATTTGTGAGAGTTGTTATTACAATTAAAAGAGGTTTTTCTAGAGGTATGAATAAAGAAACCACAAGAAGGATTGGGTTGTAGGTTATGTTCTTAGATTATTCCATTTCACTATTCCATCATTAGTATAAACACACCTTTTAAATGTCAGTTTTTATACTTTTTATGTCAGTTTTTAAAAATAATTCATTAGAAGTTACTTTGTAAATACATTTTTATCATCAGTTATTAAAACCTTTGTCAAAAATATTTACAATTTTTTTATGTTAAAATTTAAATTTTAAATAAATATTTTCATGTTGGTTAATGAATAATTGATTAGATAATTATTTTTTATTATAAAAATAATCATGAAAACACGTAATCACTTTAGATAATCCAAAACAATTAGTGTTTCATAAGATAAAATCAATGGATTAAAATTAAAAGACATTAAAATTAATTATAGTAAACTATATAATGATAATAAAATACAGTTATTAATGCCAATTTTGTAAAAATTATGTGAAAATAAAATAAATCATTCCATGAATTTTACATGAATGTTGTAATCATTGAAAAATAATAATGGTCACACAAATTCCTTCATCATTTTACAAATAATTTCCATTATTTCGAAGAAAGGACCCAAAATCTATATATTTGATATAGATATCCATTAATGATTCGGGATCA
The DNA here is from genome assembly GCA_963277665.1 of Viscum album. NCBI lineage: Eukaryota > Viridiplantae > Streptophyta > Magnoliopsida > Santalales > Viscaceae > Viscum > Viscum album. The sequence goes on from OY728133.1 coordinate 1,194,926,355, forward strand.
ATGACCGATGGATATAGGGGGGAATAAAATTTTAAGTAAATATCATGTTAGAATAATATATATAATAATGGATAGATAATTAATATTTTTGACATAAATAGAAAAAAGGTTCATCAATGAAATATATTTTCAAATAAATATAATGAACGAAAGATCTCAATGAAAAAATTGACCTTTTCATATTCACTAGGATGAATTTGTTGGTGGGAAAGTGAAATTTTATGGGAATTAATGGAAATAATTAATTATATAGGTATTAATGATTTATTTTTTACATTAGTTATTTAAATAACCAACATTAAAAATATTGTGTAAAATATTTTTAACATTAGTTTTTTAAATAACTAATGTAAAAAACCATTTATATTATTATTTATTATAAAAAATATTGTTCAAAACATATATAAAATATTTATAACCCCGATTATTTAAATAATAGATGTTTTAAATATTCTAAAACATTTTTAAAATCTTTTTCTCAAAATAAATATCATTAAAAATGTTTATAAGAATATTGTTAATGTTAGTTATTTTAAATGGAAATGTTAAAAATTATAATCTAGTATACGTTTTTTATTATTTAAACTAATTCCAACACATCGATGTTATAATTATTTTCTATACTAGCGCCTGACTTAAAGGGTCATGTCATGTCTATTTCCCCTAAACAAGAAATCCACTCAATGAGATGGTATATCATTTTGTATTGTTGGGTAGTTATATACTTGGGATATGGCTAGGGTTGTGGTTCCATACAAAGGCCAAGGAGGACACACCATGATAGGATCTTAATTTGGGATTAAAGGGTAAAGAGAATAAAGTCATTTTGGATCTATTATATTTGATACTCCAATTTTGGTTTCTTCTCATTATTATCATTTAATTAGCTTTTTTTAGGATATATTCCTTTCACTTCACATCCCTCAACCACCTTGATCCATAAAATTTGGAGGTGGGTTAATTCGGCCTATAAAGGTATATTTTTTCCATTGATCCAATATTTATGGGTTTACAAAGGATGGATCTTGGAATTATAATGGAAATGGAAAAATATTATATTTCTCAAATGAATTTTAAACCATCTATGCATGTGAAGATTAAAGAGGCACAAAAAGAAGATGTAGAGTTACAAAAGAAGGTGAGAAATGTTCCTGAATTCAACCTTGATTGTGATGGGATAATAAGGTTCAGGAATAGGGTTTGTGTTCCTCCCATACTAGAATTCAAGAAGGAGCTGCTGGATGAGGCTCATAGTTCTTCATTATCTATTCATCCTAGAAGCATGAAGATGTATAGGGACCTAATAGAGTACTTCTGGTGGGATGGCATGAAAAGATATGTTGCTGAATATGTCACTCGATGCTTGGTTTTTCATCAAGTTAATGCTGAGAGACAGAAGTCTAACGGTATGTTACAACCATTACCCATACCCGAATGGAAATGGGAAAACATCACTATGGACTTTGTCACTGGACTTCCTAAAACATCCAAAACAAATAATGCTATCTGGGTCATAGTTGATCGTCTTATGAAGTTGGCACAGTTCATTGCTATTAGAGAAGATTTATCTCTAGACCAGCTTTCCAAAATATATGCAAAGGAAGCGGTAATATTTCATGGAGTACCACTTTCCATTATATCTAATCGGGATCCAAGGTTTACCTCGAAGTTCTGGAGATGTCTTCAGCATACTCTAAATACAAAGTTGAGTTTGAGCACTGATTATCATCCTCAGACAGATTGTCAGTCTGAGAGAACACATGAAACTCTAGAAGACATTTTGAGAGATTGCTCTGCGAATTTCAATGGTGGTTGGGATCAACACCTACCTTTGGTGGAATTTTCTAAAAATAATAGCTTTTACTCCAGCATTCAGAGGGCTCCTTATGATGCTCTTTATAGAAAGAAATTCCGAACTCCAACTTGCTGGGATGAAGTTGGGGAATGAAAGATATTAGGACCTGATCTTGTGGATGAGATGGCAGAAAAGGTCCGATATATTCAACAACACATAAGAGCAGCTTAGAGTCGACAAAAAATTTATTCCAACAACCGAAGAAAAGACCTAGAGTTTGAAGTGGGTGATAAAGTTTTCTTACGAATATCTCCTTGGAAGAGAGTAATGATATTTGGAATGAAGGGAAAGTTGATCCCTAGGTATATCTGTCTTTTAGAAATACAATATCGTGTTGGGAAGGTAGCTTACCTATTGGCACATCCACCGAATCTCTTTCAAGTTCACGATGTGTTCCATGTATCTCTCCTGAGAAAGTACATACCTGATCCTTCACATGTACTAATCTCAGAAGTTGTACCGCTGGAGCATTATCATTCTTATGAAGAACAACAATTAATGATTTTGGATCATAGCGAAAAAGTTCTATGGAACAAGACCACTCTCTTGGTTGAAGTTTTATAGAGGAACCACCAATTATAGGAAGCTACATGGGAGCTTGAAAATATGATGAGGGAGAGGTACCCTCATCTGTTTGTTACGAAGTGACGAATTTTAAGGGCGAAATTCATTTTAAGAGGGATAGAATGTAACACCATGATATTTTATGAGAAATTTTTTTTTGTGTCTTATGTTATACGCAACATCAATGTAATCTTTCACAGCACACAACACTAGCTTGGCTTGCGTTACATGCAATCACGACCTTCCTCAATAGCGTGTGTAGTACGCAATACCGAGTTTCACTAAACAACGATATATTATTATAATATTATAAACTATCTGTTATGAATAGTATTAACTTAATTTTGAATTTTATAACATTATTATTCATCTTAGATATTTTCTAGATCATGGTATGAGAACAAAATAAATTTTTATGGTAAAATAAGTATTTTTCAAAAAAATGCAGTTTTGCCGCCTTTTGATGGCGCACCAACATTAAATCTAGTTTTTCACAAGTTAATATGTTATATTTGAAAAAATAAAATTCTTTTTTACAAACAAGATATAAAAATTTACTTGGGATAAATTTTTCATATTATTTTGATAACTTTAATATTTTAATGAATAGTAAAAACACGCTATATTTTAATTAAATACAACTTTTTTCATCATAATAATTTATATGGTTAAATTATAATATTGAACGGTTTTGAAGTATAAATAGAATATATTTTTACTATTTAATATAATTTATGTCATTAGCATTAATTTTACATCGAATTCCTAGAAAAAACATTTCAATCTTTGGCAATGTTTTAACTTTTAAAACCCGTTTGCTTAACAACGGGATTAATTTTAAATTAATTACTATAACTTCTTTGTTTTGAATTTTTAAAAATGTATTCCATATTTGGATTCAGTGGGTCCAAGTTATGTTAATAGGTTACTTTTATTTTTTTGAGATTATGAATAGTAAATATGGTAAATTTTATTTACTGTAGTTAATGGTAAATCGGGTAATTAAGGATAAATATAAGATTATAAAATTACCCTAACACTTCAAAAAATCCTACTGGATGAATAAAAGTAGACCCATATCACTTAAGGGTCGTACAAGAATCATTTCATGGACTTTTGACCATGAAATAATATAATTATTATTAAAACCAAATAAAGTGACAACATGTCACTCTCTTTAATTTTAAAAGTATAATAATTTTAATTTAGTGATAAACTTTCCTGAAACACCGAACATGAGAAGACTCTAGAAATATAATAATTTTATCTACATCATGTGAATTTATTTACAATTTTTAGGGATTAAATAATTATCGTTAATTATGACACAATAGTGATGTTGAAATTATTTTATAGATTGAATTATAAAATAAATGATTTTAAATGTATTAAAATAAATATTAATTGAAATATTTAATGTGCTTCACTAATTTTCTAGACAAAAATGACATGTTATTAATCTATTAAATCTTTTCTTTCGAACATATATTCTTTATATATTTTATTTAAATTCAAATAAATGAATAGTGTCAAAATTGACACTATTGTTATTTTAAAAAAAATTACATATTATAAAATTGTTTAAAAATCACAAAAAATATTTAAAAATTATATTTTAAAATTTATATGGTCTAAAATTTAATACATCATACAATTATGGACAATTCACAACATATAAGTAATTATTTATAATGATTTAAAATTTACAATTTTTTTACCACAAATAAAATTAAATAGATTATATAAGGATAAATCAAGTTGATAATCATTAAAATAAATTCCCAAATTGTATAAATTTTATTTTTTGATGAGATTTCAACCCTATATCATCTTATATTCGTATTTGAGTCATTTTGGAGGTTTTTAATTTGGGTTTGAATTTATTATAAATTAATATTTCTTATAATTTCAAAGGTGTCCCTCTCCTCCCTTATAAAAGGGCACCTCCTCCCTCTACTAATTACACAATTTAGAGCCTTAAATATTAGAGAAACCCGACCAATTTCTCTTCTCCACTTTCATAGAAACATCCTAGAGGTCCTGGTCTTCTTCAAAGACCAATCTTAGTGCCCTAAGAGGAGTTTCAAAGAAGCGTGTCGAAGAAGAGGTAATATCTGTTACCTATTCTTTCCAATTTATTTCTTCTTCTACTTATTCTTATTTAGTTGTATTATTATGAAGTAATAACATCAGTATCAATCATATACATATATGTTTTTATAAATATGAAACAACCATAATTCACCTTCTATCCATCCTACGGAAAATGAAATCACCGCGCGTGCGTACGTACGGAATACCGTCTCCACGCCGTGGTGTAATATGTTTTTCACCACCACCTTATGTGGATGGGTATAATGGTGTAAATAATAACTATATATGATTATTTTTAAGTGATATTGATTCTTAAATAGTGTACATACACTTTAATACAATTCCACGATCATGGGAATGATATCATCGCTCATGCGTACGTACGGCCTACCGTCTCCACGATGTGATGCGACTCGTTCTACATGATCTGCATTGAATAATGATTATATAAATTAATTGAATAAAAAAAATATGATATATATTACATTAATACCATTCTGTAATTGAGGTATCTATATCCTAAAAAGAGGAATAAGAATTTATTCGACAAAACATGCCTAAGAACATAAAGCAATAAACACCCGAATAACAGGTAGCAATGAAATATTACTAATAAAAAGATAAGAATATGATCATATATGATATCATAACAATGAATATTATTCTGTAATAAGTCAATAACATTATTTAAATCATTATACAGGAGGTTTGGATATGTACAAAGCATATCAGACCTAAGGTAAGGTAAAATATAGCAATCTCAATTTTTATCCGAGAATATTTATACTTCAGAATTTACTGGGGAATATTTATCATCGACATCCATGTTCCCTAAAAATGTAATATTATTTATATCCACATACAGTTTTTTAAATCCAATATTACTCGTTGGTGAGTTTTAGTAAAAGATATTAAAGGAATCTTTGTCGTTTTTCGTACAATGAACTTTTTGACTTTTCCGACCAAAGTACGAGAATAATGTTTTTTTAACTAATACGGCAGGAATGGATTTTTATGATTTCATAGAACATTATTTCCATGAATCTTCATTTACAAGTTCTCAAGATTATTTTTAATCAACTTATTTTAGTTTAAAATTTCATTACATGTTAAGAAGGGGAAAATGTTTTTGAAGTAGAAAGGATATTTTCCTCAAGAATGGAGTCCAAGTGTTTCATCAATATTATTTCCCATCTAATATAATATAGGGTTCTATTTATATCTCAATTATTACATTGATTTGATTATGTTGTGATGGAATTATTTTTATAAAGTACTTTATCTTATATTAATGGTTTTATGATGTCACGATGTTTAAGAATCACATTTTTATTACTTGGGTTATGCTATGATGTATGAATTATGATTTTCTGGCACACATAAGAATAGTTTCATTATGAGATGGGTGGGAACTATATCTCCCTCCAATTCATTGGGTAAAGATTTATATCTCATAATATAGACATGGATGGAATAGAAAGTTAATCCAGTTTAGTGATATAGGACCAGAACGAGGAGTGAACTCGGTTCAGTAATGGACTTTTTCTGCTATGATAGTCCTGGAAATGAGTCTTGACTAATATGAAATGATTTTCTATGATTATGTGTGTATGCCACAAAGTATCATGTTTTATTTTATGATTATTTGGGATTACATTTCACCACTATGATTTATCCCATGTTATGATATTATGATCTCTTTTGTAGGATAGGATATTCAAAATGTTATGTTCTTATGAATATGATACGATTGATATTTATTTTTTTACCCTTACTAAGCATTTGATCTCACCCTTTTTTACATTTTCTTTTCCCCAGGTCTGGATGAAGGGTATTAAGTAGAATATTCCAAAAGAGACTCTAGATATGATGAAATAAATGGGAGACAACGTAGATGATTTATGAACCAGCTGTTTATGTTTCCTAGTTTCTAAAGACACTATACTTATACGGTCCTTTCATGGTTTTGATATATGTTGTAATAAGTATGATTCAATTTTTTATGTAATAACCATGTATGTAATGTATGTGTCATTATACTTTTATTCTTCTTTATTTATGGGAGTATTCATATCCCATTGGAATTTATTAGCCATATGACCCCCTCGTCAACATTTTATGCATCTCTTGGTTTCCATTAAGTAGTTATAATGATGCCTCTTTCCTCACTTTTGGAACATGTGATGATGGGTATTATTTCCATCATGGGGTTTATTTGTTGATCCACCCATATTAAACATCATTTCCAACTATTTTTCACCGGGCCCACGAGACCACTTAGAGTCTCTGATCTACATTTCAACCATAAGGACAAAATAAAAAATCTCATATTAAAATTTGGTGTCTCAAATTGAAATTGGTTTTCATAGGCTTGGATTTGGTCTTCTAAATAAGTGATACACCTTGGTTTCAGTGTTCATGACAATGCTTGAGGTGTATATTACAGGCCCTGTGATGTTTTCATCATATAACCTGATAAAACTGGATTACTTCTACTTCAGTCAGCGGTATTCCCTTTTCAATCTTGAGATAGAGGGTTTAGGGAATATATTTATTGAAAAATATTTTCTTTGATTTCTCTAAATACGTGGAATCAATTTAAACTATGTACTTTGTGTTATTGATCAGTGTCTACCAACGATCATCTTCAATATCAAAACAATATAATGCCAACACAACTTTCTCTTCTTATGAGCACTATAGTATAGATAATATGTTCTCAGTGGAGTTAATCCATAGTTCTGAAATGAGTTGATTAGAAGGTCTAATATAAATGGTAGTAATTCTCTACATGAATGATTAAAGTGAACTTTTTTATTTATTATCATAAGTATGTTGTTCAAAATGATTCATGTTATTATTCAAAACATGAGGCATCTAACCATGTACATTTATAATGTTTTTAGAACCCTTTTCCATCATAATTGGAATGTCATTTGGAAAATATTCACATTGCCATTAATATTTTTTTTGAATGAGTTCTATTATTTTCAGCAACTATCTAAGAAAAATAAGACATATTTAGGGGGTTTGAATACGCATCTAAAATGAATATAAGAAAATGTAGAACGTGGATGGATAACGTTGTAATGGAAATGTATATATAAAATTGGAATAGCCTATGTTTCAATCAATGTTATCCATGGTGATATAATTATCTCTATGGTTCCTACAAAAACATTGTAGTGATAATATCTAAAAATTACTAGATCATTCTCAGATAAAAACTATAGTAGCTAAATCCTTTTATACTTATTATTAAATTATTTCAATCATAATAAATTATCATATTACAAGAAAAGTATTATAATATCTTATGTCTTAGATGATTAGGTACATTACTATACATCAAGAAACCAAAATAATATAAAAATTATTTAGTCTACATAACAATATCTTAAATCCATTTGATCTCCTATATCTATATAGGGTAACATAGGGAATACATGAACAAAATGTATGAGAAAAAACCCAGTATGGTAATAAGGATAGGAATAATACATAACACATGGGTTAGAAAGAATAACATGCCGATATAAAGGAATGAAATATGAATATATATATAAGTATGAATAAAATGTATAACATCGGAATACATAACCATGAAGTCATATGAATTTGGAAACAACATATAACATGAAATATACATGATTCATCGATAGATGCCCGGACATGGTGGAGAAAATCCCAGAATGTAATCAGGTTCACTCCATGTCCCAACATGATGCTTCATGATACATAACATTATCCAATGAATTGGAGCACTATATGGGAACACCCATCATAACATGTTCATGAATATCAGTTCGACACGAAGAATCATACATAAAGAATAAAAAATAAATATAAGGGTTAACTATGGAATTAATTGGGTATAATAACCTTCTCAAAAGGAAAAAAGGGAATATCATAATAGAGACCATAAAATTATAGATTTAAATAATATATAGACATTCATAAGGAAAAATAGGAATAAATCATGATAAGTTATGTCAAACTAGTGTGAAAAAATGTAAAAATTGTGTTTTAGTGACTTTAAAAATAAATCATTTTAATGTAGTTTATGGTAAATATTAAAGATCATTTAAAGACGAAAGATAGAAATATTTTATATAAAAAAATAATTGAAACAATGCAGTTTATCATAATAAAATTATTGATTTTAGGATAATAATAGTGTATTAAAAAGTATGATAGTGTGATATTTAAAATGAGAAAAAAATCAATAAGTTATTTTTAATTAGGATTGATTTTCTGGAAGAATTTGGAAGGGAACCTTATTAAAATGTGAATTTCTCTATCAATAAAGGATGATATGATCTCGATAAATAAAATTTGAACATATAATCATAGTTATATGAATTAAAAAAATTATCATTAAATAATGGTAAATAGAGAGAAATAATAACCCGAAGGAAAAAATGGAGATTCTAGTAGAATATCATACCTTATGTCTGAAAGTGTTTTGTACTTGATCATAATGTTATCGATAATAAAATTAAAACTATTAATTAATTAATTAATTAAGAATTTATAAATGTATATTATTTATTCTAATTTTGTTAAATTCATATACAGCCTTTTTTCTGACTTATAAAATTGAATTCTATTGTTCTGGAATAGTCATTTCTTTGGTTTTCATGATTGGATTACTTGTATACATGTATGAAAAATAATGTAAACTGCAAATGGTTGTCTAGAATTGAAGTTATAATTTATTAATTAACATAAAAAATAAAAAGTTGTTATATAAATCATTTGGTAATTTGGGGTGAGGATGAATCATTAGATAAGACATTAATAATAACTGTTTATATTATTTTGGCATTTTTCATTCATCACGAACTAGTTTTGTTTTATTAAATAATATCATATATATATATAATGGTTATTGAAAAATAAATAGGCTTTAATTTATTTATGATATTGTTTTTTAACCATAAAATGGTTTTATGATAATTTTTTATTAATGGAATGGAAATTGAAAACCATAATATCCTTGAATGTGATAAATTGACACATCACGTACGATGTTTTGATTTTCAGTAAAAAATCAGAGTGGAAGAGAAATGATGAATAATTTGTTTAATTAGAATAATAAAATTACATTATATTTAAGGAAATGGAATTATTATAAGTTTTTTATGAGTTTATGTGAGTGGAGGAATATAGAAATTAAATAACATGGAAATAAATTAAAAGAAAAGGAACAAGATTTTACCTCTTGAAACGTTCTTCTTGATTACCTCCTAAGGGGAATGATTCTTCTCTTTTGTTGAGAACACTGGTTATTGGGAATTAGGGAGGGCCTTGGGAATATATATCAATATAATTTTTGCTCAGATCAATCTTTTATAGGTGGGAGGAGAAGAGGTGGTTAGGGTGGTATTTATAGTGGACTTGAGGGGTGTTTTCTCATTATTTTATTCATTACTTTAGTATTATAAAAGTTATTTATGAATAGTTTGAGAAATATCACTAAATAAATTAAACAAATTATGTAAAGTTAAATATTATGGGATTATATCAGCTACACATAATCTATGACTCAATTATTTATGTATTTGGATTTTATCGTAAATTGTCATATTTTAGTATTCACAAAAAATTCATTGCATTCAAAAAAATCCAAAAAAAAAATTCTATCCATTTTTGACATGTATAATTAAAAAATGAACTCCATTTTATTAAAATAATTATAAATATATGAGAAATATTATTTTTAAATATAATATTATTTTACTTGGGAAATACCAATTTTAAAATTATTAATGATTTTTTAATAACTTGAAATATAAATTAAGGCCTCATAATATAATTTTGTAATCGTAAGATAAGAAAATAATAATTTATGAATAAAATTTATAAAATAATTTTTCTTTTCAAACATTATATTTATTATAAAATAAGAAAAAACACTTATATTTTCTAAAAATATCAAAAGTTAATTAATAATTTCTAAAATGTTTATTTCTTTTACTAGGATATAATTATACAATATTTTCATTTATATATTGTATAAATTTTTTTATTCCTTCATAGGATAGGTTTGTATTCTATTTTCTATTATACTATTCATAGGGTTATATTACTATTCTAAAGGTCAAGTTTCTATTTTATTAGTACAGGTTCATTAACTTTTAGGAATATCTATTATTTTATTATTTATTCCATTATAATGTTTTTATTGTATTATTTATGTGATTATATATTATTTATTATATATAACAAAATTATAAGAAGGCCACTTACATTGATATAATTTTGGGTCATTTCATGATAATTATAGATAATGAATGTTTAACCCAATACAGAATAGAAGATGGGTGATCCTGATATAACTTATAGGAAAATTGATCTCGTTACAGTGTACATAATAGGTGAGCTTGATAATGATTATAGGATATGTGATCCCTGTATTGTTTAATAATGGATTATTTAATTTTAATTTTCCACAAAATATTGAAGGAGTTAAATTTAGTGGATTATTTTATGGATTTAACAAGGCTCTAGTTAATTTGAGCATGAGTGAATACATGTTATAAATATAATGATCTAATATTTCAGCAAGGTTTTATATTTTCATACTGTGGGTTTTAATGTTTATATTTGAGAATCTTGTTTTATTATGTGTATATAATTTATTTTTTAAGCACAGCTAAAATTTTATAAAATGTAAATATTTTTTGGGTTTTTTAGTTTTTCACTAGAAGATGAGATATCTTTATTTTATATCTATTATATAGATTTTTTTGATCATTATATATTTTAATTTTTTTTCAAATGGTTTATGGATATGTAATAATAATTAATATATAAATTGGAATTCCATGATGATATTTCATGAAACAAATATGTGTTTAATTTTAAATAAAATTATATTCTGGGAACATTGATACTACGTATATGTGTCCTCCTTATAATGTAATAGTTTTTAATTTAATATTTATGAACTAATTATCTATAACTTTAAATTGAAATTTATATAGGAATTATGGCAAGTCAATTTTAATCTAAATATGAAATATTATGTAATGTAATAATTTTGGGTATCTACAGTTTTTATCAGAGTAGGGATTAGATAAATATTTAGATTATGATGTATTCATGTGAGGTTATATTATGAGTCTTGTATACCCTTGTTGGTTTATTATATTAAGGTATGTCATTTGTTCAATGGCATAAATACCCTTTGAGCATTTATTTTATGGTATCTTTAGATGATTTATGTGTTTTTTGGACAATTTTTACTGATTTGATATATATGTAAACCATAGGTTTAATAAGAGGGATTATTTGGTAAAAAATTTATTTCAATTTTTGGATATAATATGAATGGTATGAGATTTAATTTGAGGTTAGAAAAAATTTATTTTGAGGAAGTCATAGAAAATTACCATAAAAGGGTTATTTATTATTAGGAATAGATGATTAATAGTATATATGACCATGTGATTTAAAAATTATTTGCTGACATATTGATTAAAGATATATTTAGAGGTGTTTACTTTTTTTAAACATTGTATAATTTAGTTAAATTGATATATGATTGAATAATATGTATGTTTATTTGAGTTAAAAAATTTAATTTATCTTTTGGATGAATATAATATTTTATTGTGACTCTATTTTAGGAAATGATTACTTTATTTTGGATATTTGATGATAAATACATCTATATTTTTGATATGATATGAAAATATTAATTTCATTTATTTTGAGAAAAATTTATAGTTTACCAATGAATAATAAGTGATCAAATCATTCTAATCTTTTGATTTTAATATTAGTCAAAAATATTACAAATAATGTAATGATTTTTTTTTTAAAATGATTTAATATGTGATTTGGGTATTATTATTTAATATTTTAAATTAATATATTATTACTTCCTAATGATTATTATTTAGTTTGGGTAATATATTACCTTATGCGAAGTAATTTATATTTAGTGAATAAATAAATGAAATATTTTCATCCTTTTATAGACCCGGTGTTTAATTAAAGGCTGATTATAGTGGTACATGATGTAAATATTCAAACTAATTATTTATATTAAAATATTATAAAAATATAAAAATTGATTAAATCATGAAAACATATGATGAAATTTGGTTTATGGATTTTTAGAAAATCATGTAATTTGATTTCCTTATGTTCATAGTCTAGATTGTAATGGATTTGCTCAACTATAGGAAAATGATTATGAAAGAAAAAATTATCCTATTACCCTCATTTATGATTAATTTATTATTTTTTCCACTTTTTTTATGTTTATTCATCATTGAATTTCTCATGATGTTTTGATTTATTATGATCAATGTTCTCTATCACTCTCTGTAATTATTTGGACATTACTTTTTTCCACTATGTTTATATTTTCACATCCCTCCAATATTCTCATAATATGGAAATATAATAATGTGTTAATATAGAGAAAATTCATATTTCCATTTCCCATTTTTTTTAAAAATTATTTACTATTCTTTTTTATGTTTGTGGTATTTCAAAATTGTGTTTTCAAAATAGGGTTTTCCATTCATGATCATTATTATTTTTATTCCACTACTTCAAATTGATTATGAGAGAATTTTAGACCCTTTATTACCAAGCACATATTAAAATTATTAGGAATCAATTAATTAATCAATTGTAAAATGTTCCACCATTTTTTTAAATAGTACAATGTTATATAGGGTATGAAACATGAAACGACGACCTAAACAGACAATGGAATTTTATTTTCTAAATAAAATTGTTATAACATAGTTATAAAAATTATGGGTGGGAATAAAATTAATAGTATTTTTAAATATATTTAATGGGCATGAAAAACATATTTATTAATAAATTCATAGTAAATAGTTTACAGAATTTTACCAAAGTTATTTTACTATTCAAAAATAATTTTTCATTTAAAATTATTTTTAATTGATTACTGTTATCGAATATTATAAGTATTTTTAAAATTTTATAATTATTATTCTATAAAAAGTTAATACCAATAAAATTAATAATATAAAAATTATATTATGATGATATTTTGGAATTTTTATACAAGTTTTTATTTTTTTTAAATGGTGAAGAATTAATATTTTTTATAGAAAACAATCATTTGGTTTCAAGAATTAATAAAGTTGAATTTTTGTAAATAAATTGTTTGAATGGTAAATTATTAAATTTATATTATTAATAACGCAACTATGTTTATTTTAATCAATTGGATGATATATTTTGTTATAAATCATTTTATATCAATGATGGGTTTTTTAGAAATCCATTTTTCATCAATTTTTCAGGTTTGATTTTAAATTAAATTATACCACTTATATGAATTCAATTTTGAATATTTTTATTTCATTATTTAGAATAAAAATTAATAATATTTTTCAAATTTTTCTCTTTTATTTTATTCATTATGAATAGTGAGTATGTTAAATATTTATAATGATAATAACAGGTAAACTAGGCTGTGTAAGGTAAAAAATAATCTGAAAAGGGTTTAAAATAAACATATCACATCCATTTACCCTATTATTTGTTTTAGATTATCAACCCTCATATAATGCTCTATTAATTTTCTACTTCGATCCTTTTTTTTCTTTGATATAGAGAAATATAATATTTTTTGTAATGAAAAACACACAATGTCACTCTCGTTATTTTAAATATTGATGATATGTTCACATAGGTATAAAGACAAATTGTGGATGGATATTAATGAGAAATTAAAGAAATATTAAATTATTTTTGTTATGGTAATTTATATATAATTCACTATGATTATATAATAATTTTAATTCATATAAGTCTCTAATAGAGTTCTCTTGCAAGCAGTGGTTAAATAAAAGTAAATAATTTTACAAAAAATTAAAAGTAATGTATTTTTTATTAATTATGGAACCAGATGAATATAAGTTTTAATAATACTGTATTATTTTTGGTTAAATATTTTATATTATATTTTAATTATTATCTTGATGTCATTAAAGTAAAATTTAATGAAAAGTTCCAAAAAACTACATTAATGATATTTTATAGTAAATAATAATTTATTAAATAATTTAAAAATCATATAAATACAATATTAATCCGGGTTAATGTGATAGGGTATATTTTATCTACCATTTTCCACTTATTGTTCACTTATCCTTTATATTATATTTTCCAAACCATAAATAATAAGAAAATCGTTGATATTGTTGAAATCATCAAAAGGTATAACAGGATGTTGAAACAGAGAGATAAGGGTTAAAAATCACCTAAATATTCAAAAATATTGGAGTATGAGATTATTTAGACTCATAAACAACTTATATTACATGTATATCAATTTGGTTCAATAATTAAAATAACATAAATTTATATTAGTTTAATACTTTATGTCATTCAAATATTGTCCCTCCCCTCACTTATAAAAGGGAATCTCATATCCTATTTTTTTCATAAATTTTTTTCTCTCTATTTCATCCAATACCTTCACTAGCACCTCCTGAAAAATTATATATATGAATTTGTTAAAATTGTATCATCAAAATACAAACCCATAGGGACTAACGTGTATGTTAATTGTGGTTTTTGGAAAAGAGGTATAACTCTAGAATTTTGAGTTTTCATTTTGATTATTATTCTACATAAATTGAATCTGATTTATCCATGATTATATATTAAAATAATTATTTAATATTAACTAAAATGATATACTGAATATGTCAAAGGACTTTTTCATCTCATATTTTATCAAATGGGGAATGAAAACAGCGTCTGTGTGTACACATAGAGAACCACTTATCATCGATGTTTATAATGATGGAATTAATGTATATATATGATATTAATTAAATAATTAATATTCATTAAATAATTTATATCATAAATTTTATCACCCTTTAATTAGTTGGAAAATGATGATATCATTTGTTCTTACATTTGTATTACCCTCTCAAAAAAATAATGTGTTTTGTTTTTTTATTTACACCATTCAGGGATGGTTCTAATATAGAATTTAATATATAAAAATTTAAATTATTTCATGGTTATTAATATTAATATAGTGTAAATACTAATCCTTTAATAATAGTAATCACAGAAAATTCATTTCAATATTATGAACTGAACATCATAAAAACACACAATGTGTACTTAAATAATTAAGTAATAAAATATATAATTAAAATAAATGGATTAAATTAATTAATGTAAAGGTTATATTCATAGAAAAATTTCATAAAAATTTAAAAAGTTAATATTTTTTATAAAAGAGTCAAAGAATGTGTCTCGAAATTTCGGACATGTGGTAATGGATTTCTAGTCTCAATCCCCATTATTTGAGACTTATGTTATTTTAACTACATGTTTTAATTTTTATAGTTTATAATACTGACTTAGGGTTGAAATTTATAATTATTCAATAGAAAATAATTTATTTACCAATAAAATTATATTTCCTTCCTTTAATGTATCATTGTTTGAAAATTTATCAATTCATCAGGGAATTTCATTTCAAAATCATTTTTTAGTGTTTCTCATAAAACTCATTTTCATCCATGTACATGTTATAATAAATTATTCAATAAAATTTTTAATTATTCATCAATGGTCAAATATTTTATATTTAGACCATATTTTACTTTTGTTAAAATGGTTCAATTAATAATCTTTTTAACATTTTCAGTATTGTTTAGTTTTGAAACTTTTTACCAATGAATAAAAGATTGTTTTTCATTAACATATACATTATTATTGGAATTTATTTATATAATGATATTTCATTACTTTGAAACATACACTACATGATTCCTTGGTTATTTTATAATTATATAATTTTTAAAATATTCTGTTATTTTTTAATTTCCATTTTATTTTAAATGAAAAAGGTTATCTCTTCTAATTTTATGTGAATATATTATGTTTTTTTCTCTTGGATTCCAAAGATTATTCTAAGGATTTATGATAAAAAGGTGAAATATTATAAAAATATATTTTTATAATATGGTAATTGATCATTTATTTTGATAATTGGTGAACCCAATATATCATATATTATAGGTAAGTCTAATATAACTTAGATAACGTGAGATCCTAGTACAACATATACTATGGGTGATCCTGATACATCTTATATGATGGGTGATCCCAATATGTATCTCTAATGGAAGGGGTTATCTTCATTTCCATAAATATATGAACGCGGGGGTTAATTGAAGAGGATTATCATATTGATTTAAATAATATCTAGTAAATTCTATCATGGGATAACATTAGTCTTGAATATAATGCCCAATGATTTCTATAAGGGTTTATGTTTTCATTTATTGGGTTTAAATGGTTTTCATTGAGTAGATTTTGTACTCATGATATGGATATGATTTATCTTATATTCTCAATGAATAATGTTGAAATGAAAACCATTTTATGGTTTTTAATTTTTTCAATGGAGTATCAAGTCTCTTTCTTTTATGTCCCATAATGATCATTATGCACCCATTTTAAATTTTCTAATTTTTTTTCAAAGGGTTCAAATATTATTACTAAAAATAGTAATTCAAGGTTAAATTCAAGAATATTTTTCATGAAAATAAATTAATTTTCATTATTTGGTTTTATCTTAGGAGAAAATGGATACAATTTAAGAAGATTCTACATTTTTATGTTTGGATTTTTTAAGTAAGAGTTATTAGCTAATTATCTAAAAAACTATAAAAATAGTCTATGTGGATGTAAGAAAGTATATCTTATTCAATAGAAAATAGTTTATGTAATTTGTTAAGGATTTGTTATAAAAATCATGGATTAGGGAATATGTATGGTCGATAAACCCACAATTATACATTTTAACACTTGTTTTTACGTGTTTGTACTAATTTTACTCTTATAGTTTTAACCTTTAACAAACTCATTACCATGGTAACTAATTTTTAGTTGAGTAATTTAATTTTAATGCCTAATTATTAAATGGTCCTTATTAAATAATTTATACATAAATATTAAAAATATGAATTCCATTTTTTAAATTAAATTTATAAGGATGGTGAAAATTAAAAAACATATTATCACACATTAACATAAATACTATTTTAAAAAAAAGTTTATTTTATGCCAAAAATATGATTAAAATAAAATTATCAATTGTTATATTTCACTGAAATTGATTGGATTATTCTTGAATATATAATAGTTATGTTACATTTAAAAGAAAAAAATCAATTCGTTCTTTTGTATACTTAGCTAAAAAAACATACAAAAATTTGTATTTTTTATTATGGTAATGTATTATTTATGCTTTCCAAATGTTAAAAATGGTTTTTATAAATTCAATGTAATAAACTTGAGTTCAGAATCCCTAAGTCGGTGTTTTTTGTTATTTATTTTTCAAGCATAATTTTTATGATATTTTCCATTAATTTCATTATTATTATGTTGTAATATGTCATTCCAAATCCACCATAGTGTACATATTATTTATGAATGATTATAGACCCATTTTTTTATCATAAAATTATTTTATGAATTTCTATGTGAAGACATTAGGATACCGAATATTCGTATGGGATTTCACAACTTCTCTTTTCATTCAAGTTATTTTCTTTTATTTATCTTTACACACCTACATCCAACCAAATTTTAATATACCTCTAGTACCTTAAATTTAGTGGACATTTTTATGAAAATGTAATAATTCATAATCATCTCTCATTTACCTTACATTTAAACTAGAAATGAAAACACCATTTGAGATGTGATAATTTATCACATTCAAGGATGATGGTATTTCAATTTATATTACCATATTCAATTCTATTAATGAAAACATTTTTATGTTTGAACAAGGGAATAATATATATTATAACTTGTGTATAGTTAAAGAAATTTTTTGTATATGTGATATTATTTACAAATAAAAATGAGTTCGTTGTGATCAAAAACAGGTAATTAACCCAAACAATTGTCATTAATGTTTTATATAATGATTCAACATCACACCCAATAACAAAAGGAATTTTATAACCATGTAATATTTTTGATGTTAAAAAATAACATGCAACATCAGTTATGTAATACCTTTCTGATCATATATGTTTATCTTTACATGTATATAAGTAAATTTATCTTGAACACCAAGGAAGAAAACACTCCCAAACAATAAAATTGATCCTCTTAAACCCATCAAGATGTCCATGAGTGAACTCAATATATATATAATAAATAAATTATATAAATAATTGGTTTTGAAAATATTATTTATTTAATTTAACATAGTTATCTAGAACACTAAGATATATTGAAGAACACTATCTCACTTAAGATATGGGTTTTCTCCATCTAACATCGATTTTTGTGATATATTCCATATTCATTACTATTAAATGTATATGGTATATGTATACTAATAAATGTGGAATAAAATAATTAATATCTTTATTGTAATTATATTAAATTTATCATTTTATTATTATTAATTTTGGGGCATACGATTCAATTGATTATAAATTTGTAATTATTTTCTACCGAACCTCCATTTTCATTCGGGTTGATCTTATTCCCTACTCACCTAATGAAATTCGTATTTATTCTTATATAATCTTCATAAATTCTAGTTTAACGATCTATATATGTTTAAAAATCATAGTAATTATATATATTATTGGGAGTTAAGTGTCATAAGAGAATATTTCAAAAATTCTTTCAAAATGAAAGCCCGATTCAAGGAACTTTCTCTAATTATTACATATTTTAAAGTTCACTCTATAATATTTTTTATGCCATATTTATGTTTATAAAATAAAAAATTTAAACATGAAAAAATAGTTTTGGTTAATTTATGTTTTTATTAAATAAAACATGCATTTTCACTTTAAGGTCTCTTTAATAAATTACATAAACCACAGTAAAACTTTTTAATTCATGATATTCCTTAAAAACAATTTTTCACATGATTTAACTTCAGTGGGACACCATTTATACCTCAAATTTAATCTCAATGTCCATAAATTTTCTTTTTAGGGATATAAATATTTATAACTAGATTACTAACAAATATAAATAATTTTCGAAAACACCTATTTTTTCCAATGTGAAATAGTTATTTCTCACCTCACTTTATATTTTTTGAGATATATTCCTTGTTCACCATTTATTCCTTGCATGTGGTGAGGATAATGACCATTGGTATATCATACCAAGAGTCTCATTATTCTCATTACATTCTAAGGGATTATTATTTTCTTGTTTCATGGTGGTTGTGGACACTTTGGAATGTTTAAGGATTATTTACTCAAGAATTTAACAATGGTATCATTTAAAAGTATAATTATTTATGTCAATATAATTTTATTAATCTTGTATTTGATAGATTTTATATATTATGATATCATATACAATATGTTGTTGATGGTTTTTTATTAGTTTGAATGGGGATATTCTATTTTGACACCATTCACCAATTTATATCTAATGGTTAATGATTGTGTTTAATTTATGGGGAATGTTATTTAGAGTTCATATGTTAGATTAAATATGAATGAATATTTTTTTCATAAGAGATATTATTTTGACTTATTATGTAATAGGTGGGGCCACAATATCCCCTCTAAGTATTAGTAGGTCTTATGAGAGAAACTATGGTTTTTTCATGAGGCCTTCACAAAAATGGTTATTTATGGTCATGGAAAAAGACCTTAAAGGTACGGTTATGATTTCCCACATTATACATTCCCTTATTATAGAACTATTAATTGATAGTTCATGTGGTTATTTGACTTATCGAATACCAATGATAGTTCTTTATTATGGAATTGTTTTTCATATATTATTCATGCCATATTGTGTTCATGTTTATTTTTAATGGCATGTGTTTTAGTTATCTGTCATGCCTAATGTTTATGTTTATGAGATATTCTAATGTATTGGTTAACCTTACAGAGCATCTGAGGTCACCAATTTCATATGTTATATTTTTCCCCAGGTTGTGAAGAAGTATATTATAAATGAAATATAGGGATAACATATGAGTTATGGATGTTATAAAAGGTTATATATATATATATATTTTTCCATTAAATTTTTAATGTTGAAATTATGTTTGTTTTTGATTTTAAAAAATTAAAAAACTTTTCATTCTGTTAGGATTCGATTCATTATAATCATGCTAGTGTAATAAATTAATGCATCAGCTCCATGAAATTGGGGTTATGGCAGTACAGTTGGTATCAATGGAAGTATATTAGAAAGCATAGAAGTTGGATTTAGAAAACATAGATTAAGGAACATAACCTTAAGACGGACTTGATGATAAGCAAATAAGAACATCCTATAACTTTGGTATGGATTATATTATTTGTATATTACTTGTAAATAAATCCATATTTGGATACTGAAAGTGGAAGTGGTTCTGGAATAGATGTACCTAGGAGTTAAAACTCTAATAAGGTGTTTCATGATTGGTTCAGGGTAATCTGGTACATGAAAAAGTGCCTTATTGCGCACCTAGATTGACATTTCTTAAGGAATATGATTAAGATAATTCACATTTTCATCACAAGCCATTATGAAGGATTTATGTGCCTAAAGTAACCAGACTATATGGTTCTAGGATTTTTCACGCATAAATTAATGTTATGTTCTATATCATGTTTATAGTTATATAGAGTTCATAATTTTAGGAGATAATATAATATATGGAATTTATTTGAGATGGAACCATGTAATAGGAATGAGAACTTCACCAATTCACATGATACAAAGAGTAAGAAGGATCATATCACATATAATGTAAAGAAATCTTTTCTAAGGAACATAGTCTCCTAAGTATACTCATTATATGAGGAAATTGTATTATGTGTTAACATGATATGTAAATAATTCTTTGTGTCCTATGGATTTGATGGGATGTTAGAAAAAAAGAGGATGGCTGAGAAAAGGATAGAATAAAGAAATAATGGTTTTCCCCCATGCGATAACTATGGAAAGAATCAACCTGGTAAATGATTTAAGGGAATGGGAGTTCATTAAAAGTTTGGAGAAAAAGGAATCCAATTTGACGAATTCAAGGGAAATAAAAAGGTTTCCAATTTTAAATGCTTCAACATGAAGAATATGATACACTATGTGAATCAATGTCCCAAGCATCAAAGGAATATGCCCTAAATGATGTTACTAGATAATGATAAAGTTAGGATACTACCATCGATGATGTGGAATAATAAATATGACTCTTCAATAATCATGTCATTATAATTTTATATCATAATTATGTTGGTTATATGAATTATGGAATATATGAGGATTATACATTATTACTATTTCATTATGTATATGTGGTCATATGATGAATTGTACCAAGGATATGTGACTTTTTTTTAAAGTTAAAATATTAGGAATGTATATGGTTGAGGGAAGGACATCCCTTAATATATTTTTAATTATGAAGATAATGATAAAGAAATGATTGATTTTTGTAAGTGCTGACTACATGAAAACTAATTATTGACTTGTTAAAAAGTAGTCTATGCTATCATTAATAATGTTTACAACATTATTATACATATGTAATATATCCTATATCATGTTTAAGGATTAATTCATATTAACAATATGGTTTTATGATAATTTCTGTTATTACCATATTTTAAGAGGACAAAAGTTTAAGATATTCACAAATTTGGAATGGAAAAATTTAGCGCTACACCATGTTGGTTATCGAAAATAAGGTAGTAGATGCCTTGATAAGGATAGAACATGGAGTTACACTCAAAATGAGGATTTCCAAGGACAACATGTAGATTTAAGTAGTAAGAATGGATATGGGAATTATTTTCATATCATGATCTTTTGGAATGTCAAAACATTAGTAAAATAGTTTATGATGATCACTGTATGATGTTTTGGAGTTTAATTTCACAAAATAATGCAACCTATGATATGTGATGAAGTATATATAGTTCACATCAAAAACCACGGATAATATTTATTTTATCAAATAGAAATGTATGATTATACAATTATATATTTGAATAATGCATCATCTCTAGGAAAAGATTCTTAAATAAATATATTTTCCTATTATAATTTTTTCTTGATATTAATGAAATTTTTCATAATTTTTGTTTAGGGTTTTTTGGAAATGATCTTTCATCTGAGCTTTTTTCTATAAATTTTTATTAGAAAATGATGGTTTGATAATTCTTCCATGACCAAGTTGTGAAATTATAATGTGTATTTGTAATACCTTGGATTTCCATTAATTTTTTTAAAAAAAATTAAGTCGGATTATTTTGAGATTAGGATCTAAGATGAAACATAATTTAGAGTCATAGAGTGGCTCCAATGAATTTTTGAACTATTTTCAAAGATCATTAAATAAACGTATGAGTATGTTTTTCTAACTTTTAAACTAGTTCCTTGATCAAAATTTTTAGGGAACTATTGAACACAGAGAATCAGGATTTTCCTTGAAAGGGCCTAACATTGGATAGTGCAGGACAACGGTGGAAAGTTATTTCTGGCCATAAATAAAATAATTAAAAATTATTTTATTTTTAAATAATTGTAACATTTAAACGATAACTCGAATTGGTAATTTGCGAGTATCGATGATATCATAATGGCGTGTTTCCCTTGGTCAAATCATATCAATGACTTGTGAGAGGTCAAGGGTGAAGGATAGTTTTCAGATGTTTTAAGAAAAATAAAACACATATACCAAGTTTATTTTATTCATATGTTTTTTCACTACATCGCAGTGATGAGCTGACTGTTTCATTCAATAATTGAAACAACGTAACAAATATTTAACTTAAGCATAACAGAAACACTATTTCATAAATTAAGCAGTGTAACAATGCAACGACTATGTGTAGTAGAAATGCTACGACATGTTTCTCTTTTAATGAGATAACAGGGTTGGAGAAAAATTTCTAGATCTATAATTCCTCTGATGAATGACAAAGGAATCATCTCAAATAATGAAGGATGGTGAATTGGAAAGCAGCAATGTCACCCTTGAAAAATGGATCTTAGACAGGAGATTGATGAATTACAACGAATTTGAATGGCTTGTGAATTCCCATGGATGAATCACCACTAGAAATGAGTCTTACCTCTAATAAAAAATTCTACAGGTAAGGGTTTATCTTTTTGATAATTTGTAATTCCCTATTCTTCTATCTAAAACAATGACCAGAGATCAACCCATGAAGATGTTGATATGTGGTTCACTTTTTATAGTTAGAGGTAGCTTTATCTTGGGGATTTCATCATGTTATTTGTTTATAGAACATGAATATACTCATCCAATGTTTCAAAAACACTAACATGGAGGAATCAGTCAGAGGTGAACAAGGCCCTAATTCCTCTGTCTTGGGGAGTTTTTGTGACCTTCGTGACTACAAATCTGAATCTGTTGGATGTAGGCTTTGAGACCGTATTAGGGAATACTGGAAAATAAGATTTATGAGGGTGCATTTGGTTCGATAAATCAACCACCAGAGCGCACCTGGTGGTTTGTGGAAGATACATCCAGTGCACTAGTGGCCTTGGGCGGTTGGTGCCGCACCATGACGACACACTGAGGCGGAGGAAACGACAGTGTTGTAGGGGCTGGAAGCATGCAGGACAATGGCTGGAAGAGGCAGACACATCCACTTGGCCATGTTAGAGGAGAACCCATGGTCTTCACTAGAACACTATCCAGTGGGGACCACGTGCGGGATAGGGTATGGCTGCCCTCAGCCGACCACATGGCAGCACATGTAGGATGCCTCCTAGTGTCCAGGTAAGAGAAGAGAAAGCCCACATAGTGAGATGGGCCACCCAACAGGACCGGTCAGGTCCTAACCGGGTTAGACCCCGGTTAGGTTGGTGGGTCTGTGTAGGGTCAGTTGACCACGGGCCGAGTCGGGTATATCCAATCGGTTTAGACCAGACCCTACTAACCCCTTTTCCGAAAAAATGTCATAACTCTGAAACAATATGCCTAATTGATGAGCCGTTTGCAGCTATGGAACCCTTACAACAAGGTGGATATTTTTTAATGTTCTAAGAAGACTTTAATGGAATTTTATATATTAATAATGGCTTTAGGGTTGGATTCTCTCGATACGTACCTCACTACGTTTGGGAATCTGGCTTTTGGATGAGACTTGAAGACTGCTAACAAGCAGGTATATGTTACCCTACATGACTACATGATTTTCGGCCATGGATGGACCAGCTACAACTGTCTCTATCTACACCATATACAATTGGATCTATGTGAACCAGATATAATCCACCCTATGTGGACCTCTTATAAGTAGCCTTGTGTTGACTAACTTTGATTGCCTAAGTGGGAAGTGGCTTCGTGTGACCCGGCAGACCCACAGTGGAGAGAGAATCTTATTGAACCTCAAGACCCACGATACTCATCAGGGATGAGTAACTTAGTAGTCCAAGGTGTTTTTTTATTATGACTGATAGTCTTGATTTCCATAATTTATATTATATTTTCATGAGATTATAGTACCTTGTGTATACATTGCTTTGTGTTATTTCCCTTGTCTTTTGGGATCACTACTATGTATTGTTTTACTCACCCCTATACAAGATTCTCCCACACTTGTCATTTTTGGTGTAGATGATATGCTCTTCAGAAATGACCTTGTTGGGCCAGGACCAGCTGATTCCCAGTGAGATATAAGAGGTATTATGCACTTTTATAGCATCTGACAGCTACTCCTAGCCTACCCGTCTAATGGCGTTCTCCTGAGGAAGAATTTTTAGAGATCTTTTTCATGTTATTATTTTTTAGTTTGTATTTAATTTGGTTTTTATTCTTGATCAATTCACTTATATCTTGTACCTTTACTCAGTGGGTTTTTAGTGGCATGCATGTTTTCCATTCCAGCTTTTTGGGATGTGGTTCTATGTGTGTGCGTGTACAGGTACTCAAGAAAATTCCTCCCACTCATAGGATAATTCCTTCGGTGCTTGTCTCTAACCCCTACCCATTTTGAGGTGGGATTGGGGTAGTCAGGACACAGGCCCCAGGGTACGGGTCATAACAAATTGGTATTAGTGGTGTTTAGTTCAACTTCAATGATCGGGAGTCTGTTGTATTTGTTTTTGGGCCACATTATTAACTGTTTTGAGTTCAAAATTCAGGTTTGGAGAGTCATGTATTGGTGAGACGTCTGATATATCCACCCAATAGGACCCTAAAATCCTCTTTTTGACTCTTTACATGAAAGCATTGGTTGCATGCGTCATATAAGAATTGAGTGTCTTCTCATTTTCTTCTTGAATAAGAGTCAGATCACCATGTATAATCTATTGATTGTGGGACATTTTGATCTATTTCTGGAATCTTCTATAGAGACATTTAGGAAGGATTCAAATGCATGACTGTGAGTACATCCCACCTAGTGATAAGGTGTCGGTTCATGGACCAATTCTAGATATGGTACCACCGGGGGGTTCACTGATATTAAAACCACCCGTTGACTAGCAGTTACTATTGGCACTACCGGTTGAGGAATCATGTAGGCTCATTGCCTTGTACGAGTTCTAAAGGAAGGTACCTCCTCAGTTCTGGGGTAAGACTAACCCCTAGGTGGTTGAGTATTGGCTTGGGGTGATTAATTGAGTCTTTTGACTGGTGAGGATGCCTCTCGGATAGATGAAGATATTAGCCACATTCAATCTTTAGGGATCAGCTGGGAGATGGTATATCATTAAGATCTAGACACCTGATGAAGCAACTCTCACATTGATAGACTTTGAGCCCCACTACATGGAGGATTTATTCCTAGAAAACTTCTGCTCTATGAAAATACAGGAGATACCATACCTCGAAAATGGTAGCATTGAAGTAGAAGAGTACTCAACAATATTCACTAAGCTTTATCGCTACTCTACTAACATGGTGAGAGACCCATTCTTCAGGGCTCGAGCCTTTGATAAGGTACTATGCTAGGATATTAGGAAATCTATGGTTTTATTCAATATCCATACTCTAGATGGGGTGCGGGAGTGATCCCTACATGTAGAGATAATCTCAGAAGAGTAAGCACTGATAGCTGGAGAAACCAGTAGTCACCAGGCGATAGTGTCTTCAGTGGTGGGCATCAAATAATAGGTGTGGTGACCCAATCAGGTTAGGCCTTTTAGGGGATTACCCTAGGACACAAGGTCATCATCGCAAGTCTCCTAGAGGAGAAGGAGTCAGTAGGGGTTCAGTCTATACTTATCATGCGGTGGGTATGGGAAAATTTCTCATGATGGGATGAATATCCACAAAATAAATCAGTAGACGGTTGAGGAACAACTATGGAAGAGGTAGAGGTTCAAGTAAGGAGGTTTTCAGGGCAACATACATGCTAGAGAATAAGGTCGAGAAATAGGTGGTGGGTGAAGGTTTGAGGTACCAACACCAAAACCCCCAAGTGGTCCATGATGACCACAAGTGTAACAACCTAGAAATTTATAATATGTCATCTCTTTGAAGTAATTCAATAGCTTGCACCACATGCAACACTGAGTTCATTTGCACCACCATTTACCATATAAGCTGTAAAAAATTTTTATTAATAGTATCAATTGCATTTTGAATTTTATATGATCCATATAATTTTAACATCACTATTTGGTTTTTTTAGACATAATACAAGAACAAATTAAATTTTCATATAAAATAAGGGATTTTCAAAAAAAAATACAATTTTACACCCTTTTAATGGAGAATCTTTTTTTAAATCCATTATTTCACACTTTTATATGTTAAATTTGACAAAAAAAAAATTTTCATTAGATTTAAGACATAAAAAATTTAGTTTGGATAAATTTTTGTGTATTATGATAACTTTCATATTTTGATGAATAATAAAAAAATACTAAATTTTAATTGAAAATATCATTTTAAGAAAAAATAATTTATAGTAATAAATTATGCATTTGAATGGTTTTAAAGTATAATTTGATTATTTTTTTATCATTTAACACAATTTTGTTCATTAGAAGTAATTTTACATTTAAATTGGACATAAAAACATACCAATATTTGGATAGTTTTTACTTCTCAAAAAACCCGCTATTTGGTTTTGACAATGAGAATTAATTTTATAATAATAAATGAAAGTTAAATGTTTTTAATTTGGTAAAATAGAAATAATTTTTGAAATTAAAATATCAAAGTTATCATACGGTGATGTTTTGGTATTTATCTGAAAACATAAAGTTTTTTATGAATAGAAAAGAACACTGCGTTATTGTTTTAAACTGACTTTTTATTTAAATAATTATTTCTTAAATTTAAATTTATTTTATAGTAAAAATATATACATATTACCTATATTATTCCAATTTAATTCAATTATTTCATTTTATAATAAGATTTTATATATAAAATTTTATTGAACCTTTTAAAGTCTTTTACCCACCTTCTAGGCACATTAGAAAATTTGCATAAAAACTAATTTTACCACTTATGTGAATTGAATATGAAAATTAAAAGAGACACGACTGAAATCAGTAAGTAAAATTTGGTTTAATGGGATGAAAATAATTTTTTATGAATAGTAAATTTGGAATTTTATTTACCAATGTTAAAAGTAAATAAGGTATTTAAAGGTAAAAATAATATTATAATAATATAAAATTACCCCAACACATGTCATAATTCTATTTGATATGTTTTTTATACCTAAATAAACCAAAGAAAAAAAAAACAATTATCCTCTTTGATTCACATAGGTTAGCTTAGGACATTTATTAAATTTTATTTATAAAAGAGTTAAAAGTGTAAAATTCAAATTTTAATAACTAAACCATTTTTAATATAGAGTTATACATAAGATAAATTCAATAATAAATATTTATTAGAAAGATAAAAATATATCCTACATCATGTTATATTATTTATAGTTTATATAAATTAAATAATTAATTTTATTTATGACCCAATGACGATGCGGTAATTATCTTATTAATGAAAAATAAAATAAATGGAATTATAAATATTAAAATAAAAATAATTTGAAATTTTTGAGGTCATACATGGATTTTATAAGTTAATATGACATGTTAGGGTTGATTTAATTAATTTTTTTTAAAGTAATCATGTTCTGATGACTTTTAAAAAAACCAAATACTAAATAGTTTCAAAATTGAGAAAAATGAGTTTAAAAAAAATACTATTTTATTAGTTGAATTAATATTCTTAAACATATAAGATTCAGGAAAAGGACCTATATAATTATATATATATCATTAGGTAAATAATTTATTGTCTCTTGATATTTTTTTGTAATTTTTTTAATCCATTTAATATAAAAATAAAAGAATACATGGTAAAAGTTAATCTATCTAACTACGAGATAAATCTAAAAGATAGAGTTAATACAGCGACCTAAAATTTTCTAAAACTTATTTGGGTGAAATTATTTGAACCATACACACAATAGACTATAAATAAATCCATTTGGAGACATTATAATCTGAAAATGATTTTATATTAAAATAATATATCAAACTTTTTCTAAAGTGACCCTCACCTCTCTTGTAAAAAGGTACTTCCCCTTCTATTAATTTCACACGTCCAAAGCAATTTTTCTCTTCCAAAACCATCTCAAATATCCTCCTAACTACCCTAAATTCAACCTACAGTCTTTAAATTGATCATAAATCCAACCAATGGATTCATTTTTGATCTAATCAAAAGGAAGCACCCGAAGAAGAGGTAATTATTTCATCACCTATTTCAAATTCATTTTATTCTTCCACTTATAATTTGTTTGTTTTTTCCATACCAAAATAATAAGTACAATAACATCTACAAAATCTGATGTTATTATAAATATGTTTCAACCATATTAATTATTCTATCTATCCTATGAATGAAAAATTCATCATACGTGTGTACGTATAGCTTATTGTCACTAAGTCGTGGTGTGGTTTGTTATTCAACACTTCATTATTTGGATGGGTATAATAATGAGTATAGTTTATATAAATAATAAATATAACATCTTCATGATTCTTTATCTATAATATACCATCCAATTACATTCTATTTTACCATTAATAGAATGATATTGTTGCTCGTGTGTACGTACGGCTTACCGTTACCATGACGCAATGCGATTCATTTCCACATTCACCATTCAACGATGATTATAAATATTTATATTATTAATAAGTATATAATATATAAAATAATAATTCTGCTGGAATATATTTATTTATATAGTCATATCTCCTTCACTTACTTCTGTTCTATACATTATGAAAACGGAAAGGGTGTTTATTTGTACGTAAAGCCTACCGTCTCCATAAATAGTGTTTTCCATTTCATATATCGATATATTTTAATTATTTATATTCGGAATATATATGATACATAAATAATGTTTTATATTTATGAATCAAATAAATCATAAGTGTTAAGATCAAGAATAACAATTTAAAACAGATACGATAAAGAAAGTGATTATTACCCAAAAATTTATTTTAACAAATAAATTATTATTAAATGGGTAGTATAAATCCATAAACATATCAAGTATGATATCATAAATATGAATATTTTTATGTTATAATTTTATAACATACTATGGTCATTTTACATGAGGTTAAACATAACCTCGACCAAATTAAAGTACAAGGTAAGGCTTAACTCCTCAATCTCATTATTATCTGAGATTCTTTATGTGTAAATATTTACTAAGAAATATTGATCATCCATGTCCGTGTTTTATAAAATTGTTTTAAAAAGAAATATTTTATGTTTTTGTGTAAGGTACTCTTTAGCAAGATCATATTTTTAAACAATTTAATGATTTATTTTTATGAACATTTTTTATTTATGTCCATGTTTTCAAAATCATTTTAAGGACTTATTTATATAGACATGTATTTTTTTAAAGAAATTTAATTCCTTTCAAAAGTTTTAAATTGGTATGGAAAAATGTATTCAAAAATACCTTTTAAATGAATTCCTTTATAAATGTTTGACTTTTAAATGATTTTGCAAAATAGATATTTCTCTCAAAGAGTTTTACTGACCATTTTCAACTATGCCAATATCCTTTACTGGTTATTATATTTGATTGAGGATGATTTATTATAATAAAATATTCTATATTGTATTTAATGAGTTATGATATGTTTTTCTATATATGATCTATTTATATACCATTCATGGTTTACGTTTAAATTATTTTAATTTTGTATGGTAGTTTTGGTACGATTGTTTATGTTATGTTTCAACATTTTCATATGAGGAATGAATTGGACATAGTAAGTGACGGGTGGAGCTCATTATAACTCCTTGATGCATTGGTAGGTCTATTTAGACAATCATCTATCATGGAATAAAGAATTGAAAAAAAATTATTTGTATTCTTGGAACGAGGCCTTGACTATGTGGTTATGATATCCAGCATTATGAATTCCCTCATGTTGAAAATAATTATTACATGTGATTATTCATCTTGTAGAATATCCATGTTCATGTTTATATGGTAATTTTTTATTTATTTTTTCCATATTATGTTGAAGTTTATGTTTAAAATTATGTTGTTTTTATTACACATATTTCTTTAAATGTTTATAGCTTCTACTAAATTATTTACCCTTATTAAGAATCTGAGCTCACCCCTTTCATACATTTTTTCCCAAAATTCTAAAATGTGTGATATGATTGATATGTAAGATTATGTTATGGAATAATGTCACTCTCAAAGGATTATTTATGTTTTGTTTTATGTTTTAATGTGTAATGTAACATTCATGTATGTAATTTTTTTTCCAAGACTACTAAACTGATAGGTCCTTTGGGACTTGATTCCTTGTAATCATTCGGATGTATTAAAATAATGCACTGGTTCTGGACTTTATGAGTTGGGGTGTTATAGTTGGTATCTGAGGAATTATTGAAACAACCTAGGAAATATAGTTAGAAAACATAGATTTGGGATCATAACTCTAAGATAGATTTTGAGGATTATTATAGAAGAACATCCAAAAGTTTTGGTAATGTAAATAGTATGTTGGTTTTTCAAGAAATACATCCATGTATAGATATGAGTAGGTAGAGGTAGCTCTAGAATAGTTGTATCTAGGGGTAAAACCCCAAAACACCACTTTGATCTATACTCGAATGGGAACTATTGCACAATAATGGGCATTGATGCACCCTTAGTTACAACACTCTCAGGGGATATACTTAGAATACTTCACATTAAATTGAAAAACCATTATGAAGGATTTATGATTAGATATTCTATAAAATAAACCATTTTTATGATTATGAGACTAGATGTGTGAAAATATTCCATTAATGTTAAGAATTTTCTTGTTTTTATATTTTACAGTTTTGTATGATCTAACCTAGGGTGAGTCGTCATTTAGAAATGGTGCCCAGCAGAAGGAATGAAAACTCCAACAATAAGCATGATCCAATGAGCCAGAAGGATCACATATTTCATGGTATTAAGCCAACATCTAGAAGGGAAATAATATCTCACATATCTGCATCATATAAAGAAATAGTATCACGTGTTAATAAGATATGTAAAGAATTCTCAAAGTCATATGTCTTTGAAGGGAAGCTAGATAAGGCGAGGATGGTAGAGAAAAAAATGGATAAAGGGACAAAGGGAAAGAAGAATTTTCCCATATGTTATAACTATAGAAAGAATCACCCTATGAATTGCTTGAATGGAAAGAGATTTCGTTATAAGTGTGGATAAAAGGGAAACCAAGTTCGTGACTTCAAGGGTAAAAAAAAGGTTTCAAATGTACAATTCTTCATTAGAAAAGAGTTGGGTCACTACGCGAATCAATTTTCCATTCATCAGAGTATACCCCAAATTATGCTATTGGAGAATAATTAACTTATGATACTTCCGCATATAAAGATGAATTACTAGAGTTTTTTTGTTATTTTGTTTGTATCAATGATGTACTTATAATATGAATTATGGAAAGTGTCACATTTTGTTAAGTGTCACATTTTACCCAACCATATATTTTCAAAAATGTTTAAATAAATATTGTACTACAATACTATTTTATTGAGGATTTTAGAATATATGGTTCTAAGAAAAGTGACTCAATAAGAAGTTAAACATTTTTGAAAATATATGGTTGGGTAAAATGTGACACTTATGATGTTTTGGAAATTAAGGTAATGATTTTTGAATAAGATATGATTGACTTGGGTAAATTATATTGGATATTCTTGACTACCTTGAATCTAATTAATTGTTTTTTTATTCCATCATTCTGGGAGTTTACAATATTTTGGGATTTAGGGATTATGTATATTATTCTGTAAATAATATGGTAGCATGAATTTAATAAATAACTTTTTATCATAATTCAGGTTGTTACTATGTTTTAATAAAATACATGATAAAGGTATTCACATATTGATCTTCATTATGTTATGTTGACCTTCCTTATAAATTTTCTATTGTGAGTTTGGATAGAAGTATTTTGGATAAGTCTAATGGTTGGAATGGATTATGTTGGAAATCCAATACTATTGTTTATGATTAAAACATTTCTTAGTATTATTTTTGGATAGTTAAAAAATGAAAAATCTAAGGTTAGTTAACAGCCTGCCATGTCCAGAAAGGCCGTGAGACTTGAACCCACAACTGAAGTGCAATAAGGGCGCATCACCTGCCACAAGCCTACATGATGTCATGGTTTATATAATGTAGTTTTTTTAAATGGTCTGATAGATGATTTATAAATTCATTTTTTTAATCTTATACGATTAGGATAAATAGAATATTTTTGAGTTCTATCATCTTTTGGAGTGAAAAATGAGTTTGTGTTAGAAATTAGTTGAAGGATGGAACTCTACATGTCAAGTATTTTTTTCCTATAATTATATGAAGAAATTAATTCAAAACACTAGGGAAGAAATCATAAAACCAAAAATGTGTTATCTTAATACCTTATATTTTTTTGAACCGATGATTTTTTAAATCAACATAGATTTATGGCTTTGGGGCCCTCAATATTCCATTTATTGTTCACATTTTTTTAATTGATGACCTCAATCACACCCTATAAATATTTATGTTTTCCCCCCAATTATGTGTCCCTAATTTTCACCAATTTTCTCCTATTAGAGATCATAATTTGGTAGTGAATTTTTCATTTCCATTTCCCTCTTAAAATGATTAAATTTTATTAACCAGATTTCCGATGTGTGTTTTCCACAACGTTATTTTCTATTTTTAACCATTTATTTTTTAAGAAAAATTTCAAATTGTGAGGACACAATTTATTGAATGATTGGAGAATGTAACATCCTAGTAATTCATAATACATTATCTCTTTTAAGTAACTTAATAGCTTGTGCCACAAGCAACACTATGTTCGAGCGCACCACGACTTATCATACAAGCCGTTAAAAAGATGTTTTGAATAGTATTAACTGAATTTTGAATTTTATATACTCCTTATAATTTTAATATCTATATTATGTGTTTTTAGATATAATATAAGAACATATTCAATTTTTTCAAATAAAGAAGTGTTTTTCAGAAGAAAAAAAATTACCACTTTTAAAAGGAAAATTCTTTTTTAAAATTCAATATTTGACACATTCGTATATTTAATTTGACAAATAAAACTTGTTATTTAGAATTGGGAGATAAAAATTTAGTTTTGAAATTTTGTTTTGTTTTTCTGATAAATTTCATATTTTGATGAATTGTAAAAAATAAATTTTTTGAATTGAAACCTTTTTTTTAATAAAAATAATTTATAGTGATAAATTATACAGTTGAATGGTTTTTATGTGTAATTAGATTATATTTTTATCATTTAATCTATTCACTACAAAAAAATTGACTTATACAAATAGAAATGTATTGACAGATAACATATCTGTTGCTAAATGTAGGAAATTCCAACAGATATTATGTTTTTCTAGTATTAATTTCATGTATCAACCCTTATTTTTACCAATGGTTATATCCGTTGATATGTATCATTCAATAACAACTATTTATTTAGCAAAAAATTATTTTGTTACTCTATCATACCAATACCATAATTTGTTTCATTAACACATGAATCTATTTTTAAAAATAACTATTACTAACAAATATTTCTTCCATTAATAAAATCTTATTAAAATAATACATTTAAAAACCAAACAAATTTATCAATAAAAAATTAAGATAAACTAGGCTTATATATATATTATTCTTTTTACGACCAAATACATTGTTGATTTCATGGGGTTTTATTAAAAATATATAATTAAATGATTTCAATTTTAAATTCTCTCCAAATATCATCCATGATTGTATTTTTCAATGATATTAATTTAATAATAATTTAAATAATTTTTATAAACAAATATCTTAAATCAATACAATATTTCATATATTTAAATATCTGATACATTACTAAAATTGTTTTTATAGTAACACGTGTCTCTTACCTCTTCCTCTTCTCTACCTCCACCTCTGCCTCATCGCTTCCACCTCTGACTCCCTTGCCCTTGGCTCCCTGAATAGCCACTTCTCCAGCCTCCCCCTCCCCACCTACATGGCTACTTGCACGCATAGACATTTCACTCCAGCCATTTTTTATCATCATCTATGATTCATTATCCTTCTATTCAACCGTTTTTTCTATTATCAGTCTCATCTCCTTCCTTTCAACCAGGGTTTCAAATATCTCTAGTTTTCTAGAACCCTAATCAGGCACCATCTCTTCGTCGACTACCGATGACACTGATGCACAACCTCGCTCTTTGTTGATCCTTTCACATTCATCATTATTTCACTCAACCCTAATACCATTGGTTCATTCTTCGGGATTCAGTCAGTTTTTTTCAACTAGGATCTCGCATTATCAGTTGATCAATATCCCTGAATTCTTGCGACCCATCATACGAGTTCTGATTCTCACTTGACATCACTTTTATCTATTATTCATCTCAGCTAGGATTCAGTGTGGTGTTTTGGAGACCATCTACAGTCAGCATCAACCACAAATAACCTCAAAATCAATTGGTCACCTCTTCATTTTAGACCTTTATAGGTTTGATTCCTTTCTGTCAATAAATTCATAATCCCCATATAGTTCCCTTATTTTTACTTTTATAGTCACACTAAATGGATATATTATGGCAGAAATCCCAAACCGGTGTGGGACCTTCATCAATCAAATATCCAGATGAAGGTTTACTGTTTCAAACATTCATCAAGGTATGATGCAATGTCTTTCCCCTAATTTATCCTAAAATTCAATCTATTATTTTATATCTTATAATCATATTGTGGATCTCTTTGAAAAAATATCCAGACATCTTCTATATAGTACTGTTATGAATTTTTATTTCTATAATGTGAACATTTATATTTAGAGATACTGATTCATTTATGATTTTCAAATATTTTTTTTCCATAATTAATTTACTGAGTTCTGATTTATGATGTCCAACAACCTAGGCTCAATGAATCAGTCAATTTCCTTTTTTTGATGCTGTGTAGAACTTTAATTGTTCACTACATATTTCTGTTGTAGTGATATATTCAATTAGACAATTTCTAGACTCTGGTATGTGATCATTAAATAAAGTATATTATTTTAGATAAATGTTATGGGTATTTGTATTAATTATATAAAATTCCATATATATATTATGATTACGATATTTCATATGAATTAACTTCACTAAATATCTATTTGTTTCAAATTTATTGATACAAGAATCTCAATCTATATTGATTGTGTATTTTTTTTAAACATTGCAATATTTGATATTTATATATCTATTTACCTTTTTATCTCTAATGTGTTGCATTGTATATTTTATGTTTTTTGTTCCATCTCAAGTAACATTTAATCCCATATAATCCGACTTCACATTATTTCAAGTAAATAATTATTTCCCTATAATTCTGAAACTACATTAACTCCATAAATTTTTTGAGTATATTATTTTCAACATAGCATATACATTGAGATTTAGGGTGTTTTTTAGTTATTTCTCCCCCTCCCCTCATATATGTAATAATATTTTCTACACAGAACACATTGTACATATATTATAATGTATATTATAGAGAATCATTTTAGATCACTGGCCGCCTTCCTTCAATGGGGGTGACACTCTTTTCTAGATTAATGTACTCTGATGTCCATGCAGTGGTGGGAATCTCCTTCTGCACCACATTGATCTGCCATGTCTTCTAGTGGATGTTCATCTATAGTATTTCATCCTACAAATCCTTTCAATCCTCTATCGATAAAGTCCCCAAAAAACTCTATAATATTAAGAATAAATCGGATCATAAACCCCCCATTAATAATTCTTCCAAGACCAAGATATTTGATCACGTAGAGACCACCCTCAAATAATCCTACCATGAAGTCTCCCTATTCATGTTCATGTCAGGAATAGTGGTAGCCCTGGTTCTCGTTGCCTTTTTTGGATTACTTAACTCTCTCTTTGAGGGCATTCCCTTTGCCATGTTTCACTTTGTTTCTGCTTCAATTGTTAGAAAAATGAGACGTTGTGGTCTCCAAGGAGATGATTACACTGATATCTCCATGGTGTTTCTCTGCTTTTTTCTCTATTAGAATACATACCAATATATAGGAGTTCTATGGGTTCTTTCCAATATGATGGTCTGCTGGTGCAGGCTTTTTTTCGATGCCTGATCCAAAAACAAGTTCAATGATCAGTGATTTTTTTCATCGTATATATAATTGTTTTTCATGTGTATTGATTAAACTAGATCGATGTTTATTTCACAATAAATCTCTTTATAATGGGTCAAATTTTAATTTATAGATGAATTTGAGTATTAATATTTTTATATCTAAATTTCATTGATTAGATAACTAATCCATGCCTATTGTCTCTAGTCAAGGATGTCTCAATTTGTTGGATTTTCTACGAGCTTTTAAAATCTTTTCACTTTATTTCATCATCACAATTATTTTAGTAATGTGTGTCTATATTAGTATTCATACATTTTTGATAGAAAAATCTCATTCAACATGAATCAAGTGAGTAATCAAGAGATATGAGAATTTGGATTTTTTTTGGGTAATGATTCTGTTTTGATGAAATTTACCCTCAATGATTACTTTGAAAATATTTTTAATAAGAAAGTATCAGTGGCATAGTCTGTGTGTATTACATATTGTAATGAAATCCCTAAAAATAGGATTTATCTTCATAATCTTAAATATAAAAAAAATTCTATGTTTTTTTAACTACAATCACATTGATAATTTGAGAATTTACAAATTATTTGATTGAATATTTTCCATGATATATGAAGAAGCATTAGAGTATAATCATGTTTCATTTTCTATCATCTAAATGCTAAATAATCCCTTTTTTATGAACGTCACAGATAATATTAGTTTTTCTACTCATTCACTGATTGATTGTTTTTAGTGATGTTGTTTTCATTGTTTCATATCTGATGGTATATCCGTCTCATTTTTAATATTTAATTTTTCATATTTTTGGTTGATACCCATCATTAGAGTAGGGAAGCGGGGGGGATGTAGTATAGTGGTGTTTCTTTTCATGTATGCATCCATTTTTAGTACTAAATCCTATTATTTTCATTGAGGTTTGTTTTTAAATTGATTTATTGCATTAGTTACAGAAGAGATATCGAGAACAGAAGTGGTTGGGTGATTCAACTTTTCCTCCCACATTAAAGGATCACCCATACTTGAAAAGGTTAGATATCTTACATGATTTTATTCCAATGTTTTTTTGTAACCATAGACAACTTCATTGTAGTTCTTTTATATTTATTGGTGGGAATAGTTTTCCATCTCAGTGGTGAACCATTTAAATATCTTGCTTTTCAAAAACAGTATTGTGTATCATTTTTACAATATAGTTAATCATATATACTAACTATGTATTAAATGTGTGTGTATTTTATATACGACCATGCACATACATTGGGCTCTACGTGTTGCATAAACAATACATTACCCTTTATTTTCCTGTTATAACATTAGATCAATTAGGTCATAAAATATATTATTTTTTACATGAATATAGTGTATCATTTTTAAAATACAATTATGCATATATATTCACAGCGTATGAACTGTATATATTTTATATACATCCCTTCACTACATTGGGATTTACATGTTGCATTATTTTTGATTTTGTTAGATATTCCTTGACACTTTATAATTTAGATTTCCTTTTCATTAATGAATTATTTGGGTTATATGTCTACTACTTGGTTTTGGATATTTAGGCTGAATTAAAAAATTAGAAATCATTTTTAGATGGAAAACAATAATTTTTATGTGGATTTCATGAAAGTGGTACTAATTGTTTTAAAGATAAAAATCCTACACTCTTAAATGTATTTGAAACTATATTTTTTGGGATATTTTTAGGAAAAGACATTTATGGATTCTTTGGTGCATACCTACTGAACTATTTATACTCACACCCTAACTGTACTACTTTTTTAGACCCAACTTTTTTGCAGATTCAGTTATGTCCAGGTTTATATATAGTGAGGGCTAGTTTTTTGGGATGGTGAATAAAATTGGGTCACAGTGAAAGTGTGTCCAGTTTGGGTTTGGTTTTTTTCTATTTTGTCCCATTGCGGTTTTATTTGGTATTTGTTATGAATTTAGATATGTTCAGTCGTTTATTGGTTTCTCATGTTTATGGTGTGTGTGCTCTGTGTGCGATGGTTTGTTTATTTATTGATTCCTATCGGGCTAAATAATATGGATCCACATATGATTTATGAGTTATGTTTCAAATAATTAGTTAAAAATTATGGTTTTAGGAATCATGATTCAATTTAATAATTGAGAAGTCTAGTTCAACTAAAGAAATGAATCTACAACCAATATCTCAATCTCTCTCAGGATACATTTTACTTTTCTGATAATTACATCACTTACAATATTGGTTTTATCAAAAAATTATTCAGGAATTTGTAGAACATCATTAATATATAAACATTGGCTTGGGATTGTTGGCATGGATGGGTTGGTGCTGGAGCTGAATCCCTAGTTGGATGGCTCGCTCCAGCTGGCATGCTAGACTAGATGGGATGAAACTGTTGGTTCTTGTGGTTCTTAACTGGAGATGATGGGCTAGAGTTGTTGGTGCTAGAGCTGACTCGTCGGGGCTAGAAGTGGAGTGGTGTCCACTATTTTTGTATTAATTTGTTTTTAATGAATTTCATTAATTATATGATTAATTTTTTTTATTAAATATTTGTTAAAATCGCCTTTGGGTTTAATAATTAAAAAAAATTATTATATATGATAAATTAATAAATATAACATGAAATATTACTAGCAATAAAAATCTATAATTTTTATACTAATGTAATTCATAAACCAATGTTATATTTATTAATATTATTACAAACAAAAACATTTTTCACTATAATCTTGTGCTAAACACTTTAACCAACATAATATTATATGTTGGTATTATTATAATTGTAATAGAACTATTTTATCTGTCGCAAAAACATTTAGCGATAGAGTTCTTACTGGCTGTTTCGTGACATAGACATATATGTTGGTAAATCGATTTACCAATAGAAAATGCACCTTTACAAACAGATATTATTCTATTGTAAAATGTGAAATATATTTTACTGAATTTTTGTCATTAGATGAAATTTTACATTTAAATTGGACATAAACACATATCAATCTTTTGATAGTTTTTATTTATCAAATCTTTATATCTCGTTTTGTCAAAGATAATTAATTTCATGTTAATTAATGAAACATATATGATTTGAATTTGGTAAAATATAAATCATTACTGAAATCATAATATCAATATTTTCATAGGGTGAAGGTATTTTGTTTACTGAAAACATTCAATTTTGATGAATAGTGAAAAACACTGTGTTATTGTTTAAAACTGAATTTTTATTTAGATAATTATTTTCTTATTTTAAATTTATTTTAAATTAAAAAATGATATATAATACCTATATTAGTACAATTTAATTCATTTTATAATAAGACTATATATATAATTTTATTGAACTTTTTAACGTCTTTTACCCACTTTCTAGGCACATTAACAAATTTGAATAAAACGTAATTTTACCGCTTTTGTGAATTGGATTTAAAAAATTTGAGAGGGAAATTTGAAATCAGTATGTAAAATGTGTTTCAATGGGATGAAAATAATTTTGTGGGAATAGTAACTTTTGAATTTTATTTACCTCGGTTAAAAGTAAATAGTGTAATTAAAGGTAAAAATAATATTATAATAATATAAAATTACCCCAAAAGATGTCATAATTCGTTTGGATAAGTGCTGCTCGACCAAAATCAACATTAAGAAAAAAATATGAATTTTATTTATACACTTGGGTTAGATTATGACATTTATTATATTTTATTTAAAGAACTGTTAAAAGTATTAAATTCAAATTTCAATAACTAAAACATTTTTAAAATAAGAATATACATAAGATAAATTCAACTATAAATATTCATTAGAAAGATAAAAATATTTCCTACATCATGGTATTTTTTTATAATTTTTTAGACATGAAATAATTAAATTTATTTATGACTCAATGATGATGCACTAATTACATTATTAATGAATGAATCAAATAAGTGGTATTTTAAATATTAAAATAAATATAATTTGAAAGTTTTGATGTCATCAAAAACTTTTAATGGTGAATATGACATTTTTAGGTTGACTAAATGAATTTTTTCTAAGTAATCAAGTTGTGATGACTTTTACAATAACAAGATACAAAATAGTGTCAAAATTGACATAAATGTGTGTTTTTTTTAAAATGTTTTATTAAATGATATAATATTCCTAAAAATTTAATATTTGTCTAAAGTACTTTTATAATTATAGATATGTCATTAATGTACAAATTTATGTTCTCTTATCATTTTATTGTAATTTTATTAACTATGTAATATAATAAATACAAGAAGGCATGATAAAAGTTAAACTATTTAACTAAGAGTTAAATATAAAATATATTCTTTATATGGTGACCTAATGATGTTATTAATATTTTCATTAATTATTAAATACTCCCTTAACTGAGTTTATATGAAATGTGCATAATTTATGTGAAATATTAATGTTTTAATACTAAGTATAATTTTTGAGCATTTTTAGAAGTAGTCAAATTGATTCAGTTTACTATTTTATTTATAACTCTCACCCTACTGATTTAAATTGTTTGGTTCTTCTTTTTTAGGATTCATAATTCAATATAAAACATTTCATTAGAAGGTATCATGGCCTAATTCTTATATTTTAAGGCCCATATGGACCACACAAGGAGGCCTACATAATCTGTGATGAAACTGGACCATCCATGTAGATTTAATTTCTTGGCTCAATCAAGATGTCCAAATTATTTTATTCTACTCCAAAGTTTGGGGGATAATTAAAGGAGTATTGGATAAAATTTTCAAGGCCCAAATCCAAAGACAATGGGCCCAACTAATTCATTGAAACTCAGCCCATATTTTTGGTTGGGAATTTAAAAGCATTACAGTGTTGATGGAATAGCTTCTGGTCTAGACATTATTTTGAGATGAAATTTTTCAGTCTGAAAGAGAAGATATAGGCAGCCGAATTTGATGAAGAAATCATTCGGTTTGGAAGGCATATTCCTATTTAAAAACCCTTTCACATTTTGGACTTCAAAAACACTGGATTGAAATGGACATATAAACATTGTTTAATCATCTGACCATAACTTTGGTTTTATAGGTCTAAATGACTCCAAATTTTGAGAGATGTCGGAAAAATCTATTATATACAACTTTTAAGAAGGATATTTCTCGTGATTCGGTTGTCTGAATAGCCAACTTGGTGATGAAAGTGGAGGGATAGATTGGGAATGAAAACAGTCCACTTCCTTGGGCTATAAATGCACCCCCCCTCCTCTACTTCAAAGGGCTTGGAATTTCATAGGAGAGGAGCACATATTGGCATGAAAAACGCCTTTCCAAATGATTTGTAGGACCTTCCATAATAATATTTTCACTTGATACCCCCTCCTCCCTTTCTTTCCTTTCACTTTTGTGTTGTTCTTCGTTTGTAAACTTGTAAGTTTGTGTTTTGTAATTCTGTTTTAATGAAAATTTATTCTTTAATATCTATTATTCTCACCCACCATCTGTAGTTTAACATTAATGTTCTTAAAATAGTTTAAATTTAGTTGAATCCCCTTCCCTTATTTTTCTTCCTCATTCAATCGAAAATCCATTTTTAATTATCATCATTGTTCGTGTGTTTGTGTTCGATGTACAACTCTTTTATAATCCCTTTATTTTTCTTCTCTTGTTAATTCATCATCATAAATATATAAACCAGATTAATATTAATATCAATGGCTGAGTAAATATATTATTGTGGTGAGTCAAAATTTTGGGATGTTAAGTGATTGGGAGTATTTTCTCGATGAATATTCATTAATTTAACATTGTGTATGTTGGTCTTAGCATGTCATGGATTAATGACTTGTTTTGTTTAACGTGTGGTTTCCATGGATTATTGGAACCATAAATACACTACCATAAACAAGATCTGATTGAGATTAGAACACTATGTTATGTTAAGGCTTATATTAAAGCCTTAACACTTAGTAATTCCAATCAACATTATCTTGCAAAGTGGGTGTTAAATTAACTGCAATATAAAGCAAAGCTCAAGGATATCACAATCTTAACTCCCAAATAATGAACTAATCCCAATATTTTTCAATTTGATAAATCAATTATAGTCAATCAATCATTTAAATTAAGCTCTACAACTAAACCCCCCTAATCAAAATACAATCATCTAAAAACAATTTACTATCTAAAAAGTATCATCGTCGAGGATTCGACCCGAGTGCTTCTATACACATTAGCAGAGCACCGGAACCTTGAACGGTAGAAAGGAGAAAATAGAACATGCGTTTCATATGGAATCGTTTCCGGGGATGGTTCTATAAGTAGTCATTAGTTTCTGGTTATTGTAAAAAACAAATTTAAAAAAAATGAAAATAAAACACAAAGAAAAACCCGTCTTCTCTTAAAAATCATAAAATGAAAAAAATACAAAGAAAAACCCTTCTTTCTCTTTCTTACAAAATCTATTGGAATTCCCCATAGCCTCCCAAACAATCTGTCGAATTTCATTGACCCTGAAATTGAGCAAACACTTCGCTAACCTAGGAGGAACATAAGATATTATCAACTCATTCAAGAACCAGTCCTCATCCAACCAGTTGAACTTGAAATGGCCAATCCTAGGGAACAAACCCTTACAGAACTCTATGCCCATGATATGAATTACCAACCTCTTGGTATTCAATATCCATACATAGAAGCTGACTTCAAACTCAAATCAGGTTTGATTTATCTTCTCCCTCATTTCCATGGGCTAGTTAGTGAGGATCCACATGTCCACCTTAAAGAGTTTCAAGTAGTGTGCTCTACCATGAAGCATCAAGGGGTTTCTGAAGAAAAAATCAAACTTTGAGCATTCCCTTTCTCCCTAACTAACACTTCTAAGTCATGGCCTTACTATCTACCTCCTGGTTCCATAACCACATGGAATGACATGGAGAAACTCTTCTTAGAAAAATTTTCTCCGGCTTCACGTACTGCATCTATCCGAAAGGAAATAAGTGGTATCCGTTAGTTCCCAAGTGAATCTCTACATGAATACTGGGAGAGGTCCAAAAAGATTGTGGCAACCTTCCCACACCACCAA
Organism: Viscum album; assembly: GCA_963277665.1. Lineage (NCBI taxonomy): Eukaryota > Viridiplantae > Streptophyta > Magnoliopsida > Santalales > Viscaceae > Viscum > Viscum album. Next base: position 1,194,970,613 of record OY728133.1, read on the forward strand.
ATCCCTGACCAACTCTTGATCCAATACTTCTATAAGGGGTTATTAGCTATGGAGAGAACTCTCATTGATGTTGCAAGTTGTTGTGTTCTTATTGATAAAACCCCTACAGCTACAAGAGATATTATAAGCAACATGGATGAAAACACACAACAATTCCATACTCTAGCACATGATCAAGTCAAACAAGCCCAATATAATCAATCAATAGAGCCAAACAATATGACCTAGTAGATGAGTGAACTTACAGGTCTTGTGCGACAACTAGTTGTGGCTACCAAATCCACAACCTCATCTTCTCCACAATCAATGTTTCCTGGACCTATCAAAAACTATGGAATCTTCAACTCTCCATATCATCCAACTCACACATGTCCACAACATCAAGAGGATCAATCTGATTCATCTGGACCAATGGAGCTCAATGCAGCATATGCTCAGCGGAACACCAATCCTCAACAATCAGGTCAGTTTGTTAGGAACTTCAACCAACCTCACTTTGATCCCTTATCTTCTTCCTATAACCAAGGCCTTAGGTATGGTAATCCCATATCTGATCCCCCTCAATTCCTTCCTCAAAACCCAAACCAGTTTCAATATGGTCAAGGTGTTGGTAACTTCCAAAAACCTTATCCTTTTTTTCCTAAACCTCAAAGAAATAATCCTCCTCCTGGATTCCATTATCCTAGTGAGCCTTCCAAATTCCAAAACCAATACAATCGCTTTCCCAAGAACCAAAATCATGATAATCCCAATTTTGGAAAAGCCTATTCTTTTAAGAAACCATGGGAAAGTACAGTGGAGGATCTTTCCTCTTTCACCCGTTCTTGCCACAAGAACATTGAAACCCAAATTGGTCAACTGGTATCCCACCTTAGTCACTAGCAACCATCTAATTATTCCCAACTTCCAGCTCAACCATTACCCAACCCCAAGGGTGATGTAAGTGAAATTGCACTTAGATTGGGAAAGAAAATTTCTATGCCTCAAGATAAGTCCCCCAACCCTCCTTTGAATGTTGACCTAGAAAATGAAAAGAAAAAGAAACTTTAAAAAGAACCTGAAACCATTCCCTCATCTCATTCAATTCCACTTAGGAATCGAATTCCTTTTCTTAAAGCCGTTTCTAAGCCAAAGGAGTCCTTTGAACCCGATCCTGAAATGATCGACTTGTTTAGACTTATTGAAGTCAACATTCCCCTCTTAGATTCCATAAAACAAATTCCTAACTATGCCAGTTTCTCAAGTATTTCTGTACCCAGAAAAGGCAACTTAAGACCTTCAAAAATGTTTCCACCCAACAATCTATTCCAATAAAGTGCAAATATCCAGGGACCATTACAGTTCCATGCCAAATTGGAAGTTCTAACTTCAATGATGCACTCATAGACTTAAGAGGCCTCAATTAATGTCATTCCCAAATCCATCTTCTCCAACCTTGGTCTAGGTCCCTTACATCCAACTGGTGTTGTCATTTAGTTAGCCAATCGAAGCATAGACAGTCCTAAGAGAATAATTGAGGATGTCCTTGTCTGAGTCAATGATCGTATCTTCTCTGCTAATTACTATGTCCTTGACATGGAAGGTGAGATGAACTCTTCTCGATCTCCCATTATTCTGGGAAGACCATTCCTCATGACTGTGATAAACAAGATTGATTTCCATTCAGGCATCTTATCCATGGAATTTGGTGACTAACTGCTCAAGTTAATCATTTTCCAAGCCATACGACACCCATCTGAGGATCACTCTGCATTCTCAATCCATGCTTTTGAGGACACTTCTAAGAGTCAATTGAACCCTAATCTACCATGTTCTTCATGTTATAATGACAACGGATATTGTGAAATCTGCACCATGATTAACCAAGTCATAAATGGTGAAGTTGATGTGGACCATTCATTCATAGACTCTATCAATATAGAGGATCTTGAAAACTTTCTTGAATTCCACATCAATTATGATCTCTACTGCTCTACCTTGGACTGTATTAAGGAAAATGAATTTGAAGCAACTGAAGTCCCTTCTTCCATTCCTGAGTTTTTTAACCCAAAAATGAATGATGATACTGATCTAAAACCTCTTCCTGAACAACTGAAATATTCATTCCTTTTGCATGATCACTCATATCCTGTCATTATCTATACTTCACTTACTGAAGCTGAAGATTTTAAACTTGTTCAAGTGTAAGAGGAAATCAAAAAGGCCATAGGTTGGACCCTAAATGACATACCTAGAATCAACCCTGCCCTTTGCATGCATCACATCCATATTGAGGAGTCATCCAATCCAATTATAAAACCACAAATAAGACTCAATCCACTCATACTTGAGGTATTTAGGGAAGAGATCACCAAGCATCTTCAAGCTGGTATTATCTACCCACTTTCTGATAGTGAATGGGTTAGTCCAATTCAAATTGTACCTAAGAAGGGTGAGATAACTGTTGTCACAAATGAACATGGTGACGTAGTGACAACTCAAGTGAAGAACAGATGGCATGTGTGCATTGACTATATGAAATTGAATATCGAAACAAGAAAAGATCACTGCCCTCTTACATTCCTTGATCAAATGATAGAATGATTAGCCATAAAGTCACAATATTGCTTTCTTGATGGATACATTGGCTACATCCAAATCTTAATCACACCCCAAGACCAAGAAAAGACTACTTTCACATGCCCCTTTGGAACATATGCATATAGAAGAATTCATTTTGGACTTTTCAATGCTCCTGCAACATTTTTGAGGTGTATGATGAGTATATTTTCCGAATTCATTGAACACTGTATGGAAGTATTCATGGATGACTTCACCATTTATGGTGATTCATTTGAATCTTGTTTGAATTCACTCTCTCTAGTCCTCAAAAAGTGTGTCAAGTGTAACCTTGTGTTAAATTTTGAAAAATGTCACTTTATGGTTGAAAATGGGATTGTTGTAGGGAACATAGTTTCAAAATATGGTATTGAATTTGATGTTGCCTAAATTGAAGCGATCCAATCACTTTCATCAACCCACTTCTGTTCGATACATCCATTCATTTCTCGGTCATGTCGGTTTCTATTGGAGATTCATCCATAACTTCATTAGGATTTCCCTCCTACTCACTCGGTTTCTCCAAAATGATGTCACTTTCCATTTCGATGAGGTTTGCAAGAGATCCTTCATTGAACTAAAAACTAATCTTACATCTACCCTAATAATCCAACCCCCAGATTGGTCCTTACCATTTGAGTTGATGTTTGATGCTTCTGATAGAGCCGTTGGGGCTGTTCTTGGTCAAATAAAAGAAAAACTTCTTCATGTCATCTATTACGCCTCAAAAGCATTGGATGAAACTCAATCTCACTACACTGTCACTGAAAAAGAACTTTTAGCAGTGTTTATTGCCTTAGATAAATTACGAACCTATCTCTTAGGTCCCAAAATCATTATATTCACATACCATTTTTCTACAAAGTTCTTACTCAAGAAAAGTGATTCTAAACCAAGGCTAATAAGATGGATACTAATACTCCAAGAGTTTGAACATGAAATAAAAGATATACCAAGAAAATAAAACCCAGTGGCTGATCACTTGAGTAGAATTTCTAATTCTTCTCATTCTGAAATCATTGATCCTAAATTCCCCACTGAGAACCTTTCTTCTATCACTCCAAAGATACCATGGTATTCCCCAATTGAAAATTACATGGTTTCTGGTGTTTTTCTTGAAATTTTTTCAAAAAAACAAAAAATGAAGTTGAAAAGTGATTCAAAACACTATTTTGGGAAGAAAATAAACATTGGAAAACTTGGGAAGACATGGTAATAAGAAGAGGTGTCAATGAAAATGAAAATTCTTCTATATTAGAATCTTGTCACTCAATTCCTAGTGGTGGCCACATTGGACAACAAAGGACCTCCTGAAAGGCCCTAGTCTCTGGATTCTTCTAGCCTTCACTCTTCAAGGACTCACATGAGTTCTGTCAATCATGTCCCACATGCCAAAAGTTTGGCACAATTTCAATGATAAATGAAATGCCTCAAAAGCCTTTAATTTTCTTTGAGATCTTCTATGTTTGGGGTATTGATTTCAATGGACCATTTCCCCCTTCCAATGGATTCTCATACATCATTCTTGTGGTTGACTATTTTTTTAGGTGGGTCGAAGCTAAACCCACTATAAAGGATGATTCACATACTATTAGTGAGTTCTTAAAGACGCACATCTTCCACTGATTTTACACACCACATGCTTGATCACTGACTTGGGAACCCATTTTTTAATATAATCATCTTGTCTATTTTGAAAATGAATGGTGTTATATATAAAACTTCAACTGCATATCACCCCCAAACAAATGGAATGGCTGAACGTTTTAATAGATAAGTGAAAAGAGTGCTTGATAGAATTGTAAAACCCCCTAGAAAGGACTGTCCTGAAAGACTTGGTGAAGCACTTTGGGCTTATCAAATTGCCTATAAAACACCCATTGGGATGTATCCTTTTAGGCTAGTTTTTGGTAAAGAATTTCATTTTCTAGTTGAAATCCAACATAAGTCATTTTGGGAAGTGAAAACTTGTAATTTTGATCTTGAAAAATTTAGTGAAGAAAGATTGTTGCAATTGGATGAACTGGAGGAGATTCGACTTGATTCTTATTATACTTCTAATCTCTACAATGAAAAATCCAAGGCACTCCATGATAAAAACATCCTGAGAAAGGTATTTTATGAAGGTGAGAAGGTAATGATCTTCAATTCTCGATTTCGGATTCACCGAGGTAAACTTAATTCTCGTAGGGAAGGTCCTTTTTTTATTACTCATGTTCACCCCTTTCGTGCAGTCCAAGTCCAAGACCCCTCTTCCAAAAGGACATTCACGGTTAATGGACATCAGTTAAAGCATCACCATTAGAGGACACACAACCCTGGATCAACATCGACTTCTACTGGATCCCCAACTTTTGTAGTCAACCTACCACTAGATTGAGATGGAAACCCACCAAATCCAAACTCGGGGGAACCTCTTTCCCTTTAACCCTCTCTATCTCTTACTCTCTCTACATCTTTCTTCTTCTTCCTCTCTCTTTCATTTTTTTATCACTTTATTTTTCAAACCTTTTTTTCCTTTCTCTTTTGTGTGAGTGTGTCATTATTAAAAACTAAAAAAATATAAAAAATCATAAAAAAATATGTATATACAAAAAAATCAAGAGTTAGGCTTAATCACAATAGACTTTTGAAATTTTTTCCAACCTTTTTGTGGAGTCAATAGAAATGTTTTCATCTCAATAATTTATTAATTTCATCATGACTTTGGATAAAGGATTTTGTGTCAAAACCAACACATTTTGAATGATCAATTATTGATTTGGAAAATGATTTTCCCAAACTGTGACGAAAAACATTTTATTTCATATCGATTCCACCTATGGCCATCTATTCAAAATGTGTGTTTTCACCCCCATTTTTGAGTATTGAGGTTTTGGACCTTCGAGTTGAATTTCCTACTTCCGTGTGCATAAATATGATAGAGGTATTATATAAACTACATGAGAATCACAATAGCCAAATAGCATCCCATTAACCATACATTAATCCTCCTTTTGAAATCCCCTCTGAGCCTATGAAAACCTTTTCCTTGATAGCCACATTACAAGCCCAAAACCTTTTACCACCCAATATCGACATGAATTTTATTGCATAAATTTTTGAAATTTAAGTGTGGGGGGAATGGATTTCATTGTTTGGGTACCCTATTATTTATTTTCAACGAGTTATCATCTACTTGTGGGCAAGCATCCATTTAAGTGTGGGGTAGAGGTTTTCATTTAGTGTGTTTGGGGGATGTAATGTACTTTCATTTATGTAATTTTTTTAAATTTTATTGACAATTGTTCAAAAAAATCAAAAAAAAAAAAGAAACAGAACAAAAATTGGGTTGTTTTTTAAGTAGGTCAAAAATAACTCTTACACAACCATTGATCTTGTTATAACTATCAAAATTAGTTTTATAAGGAGATAAATCATTGTTTGGGATATTAGTGTGAGAACTTTTCCAAGTTCAACATTCAAAAAAAGAATAAATGATAAAAAAATAAAACTTGCATTATATTATTTTGTCATTGATAGAAGTTTTGTGGTTTGTAAATATTTTATCTACTCATCCACTTCATATTTTCTTCCTCTATTTTGTCTATCTTCACATAATAATTCCCTTGTAAATATGTGTTTTCATTTCCTTCCATGTTTTATTTCAAAAAAAAGTGTATTGTTTTTTCTATGTTGGTGTTTTACCCCTCTTATTCTCTCTCATGGAAATTATATTCCTACCATCCCATAGCCATTAAAAAACCCCTTAAAAATAACTCTTGATTATTGTAAAATTTTTATAGGGATTCAAAGCTGAGAGATCTTTTAAAACTCTAAGATTTTCACTTTTGGTTGGTGAAAGAGTTAACATCCACAAATTAATTTTATCATCTTGAGAGGTGTGAGTTTTGAGTATCCACATTTTCCATTTCTAAATTTGAGCATGAAAAAATGAATTAGTTTTGGAACATTGTTTCTGTAACAACCTGTGGTGTAATTCAAAATGGATGAGTGAAATAGTCTAAACCTCCCCTGATTAGAGAAAACAAAATTTTAATATTTGTTGGTGAGTGAAAATGATTTTGTTATTTTTTATATTTGTTGCACACGAGGACATGCATAAGACAAAGATTGGGGAGTTGATGTTATAAATATATTCATTAACTATTAAATACTCTCTTCACTGATTTTATATAGAATGTTCATAATTTATGTGAAATATTAATGTTTTGATACTAAGTATAATTTTTGAGCATTTTTTGAAGTAGTCAAATTGATTCATTTTACTATTTTCTTTATAACTCTCACCCTACTAATCTGAATTGTGTGGTTATTGTTTTCTAGCATTACAAATTCAATATAAAACATTTATTTAGAAGGTATCATGTGATTATTGTTCCATTTTATGTCCCATATGGACCACACAAGTAGGCCTACAAAATCTGTTAAGAAACTGGACTAGCCATGAAGATTTAATTTATGGGCTCAATCAGGAAGCCCAAATTATTTTATTCTCCTCAACATTTTTGGGGATAATTAAGGTAGTATTGTATAAAAAATTCAAGGCCCAAATCTAAATAAAAGGGTCCAAACTAATGATTTGAATATTAGCCAATATATTTTGTGGGGAATTAAAATCAGTACAGTCTTGATGACATAGCTCCTGATCTCGACATAATTCTGAGCTGATATTTTGTAGTATGAAAGAGGAGATATAGATGGATGAAGTTTTTTAAGATATAATTCAGTTTGTAATACATATTCCTATTCAAAAACTCTTTCACACTTAGGGATTCAAAAATAATGGATTGAAATGGATAGATTAAAATTGTTTAATAATCCATCGATAACATTGGCTTTATAGGTCCAAATGACTCCAAATTTTGAGAGAGGTTGGAAAACGTTATTATCTACAACATTGAAGAAGGATATTTCTCAATATTAAGCTTTTGGAATATCCATCTTGGCTATGCAAGTGGAGGGACATATTGGGAATGAAAACAGTCCACTTCCTTGGGCTATAAATGCATCCCATTATCTCCTTCAAAGGGGTTGGAATTTCAGAGGAGAGGAGCACATATTGTCATGACCACAGCCTTGCTAAAGGACTGGGAGGACCTTCTACACTCATGTTTTCAATTTATATACCCTTCCCCCTCTCTTTGTTTCCTTTCACTTTTGTGTTGTTCTTCGTTTGTAAGCTTGTATGTTTGTGTTTTGTAATTCTGTTTTAATGAAAATTTATTCTTTAATATCTCTTATTATCATCCACCTTCTGTAGTTTAATATTAATGTTCTTAAAATAGTTTAAATTCAGTTTAATCTCTTTCCCTTCTTTTTCTTCCTAATTCAGTCAAAAATCCGTTTTTAATTATCATCATTGTTCGTGTGTTTGTGTTTGATGTACCACTCTTTTCTAATCCCTTTATTTTTCTTCTCATGTTAATTCGTCATCATAAATATATAAACTAGATTAATATTAATATCAATGGATGAGTAAATATATTATTTTGGTGAGACAAAATTTAGGGATGTTAAGTGATTGAGAGTATTTTCTCGATGAATATTCTTTAATTTAACATTGTGTATGTTTGGCTTAACATGTCATGGATTAATGACTTTTTTGCTTAACATGTGGTTTCCATGGATTATTGGAACCATAAATACACTACCATCAAAAATCTCTGATTTAGATTATAACAATAAGTTAAGTTAAGCTTGTATTAAATCTTTAACACTTAGTAATTAAACTAACATTATCTTGCGAAGTGGGTGTTAAATTAACTACAATATTAAGTAAAGCCCAAGGATATCACAAGCTTAACTCCCTAATAATGAACTCACACCAATATTTATCAATTTTTTAAATCAATTATATTCAATCAATCATTTAAATTAAGCTTTCAAAACAAACCGCACTAATCAAAATACAATCAACTAAAAACAATTGACTATCTAAAAAGTATCATCACTGAGGATTCGACCTGAGTGCTTCAATACACATTAGCAGAGCACCGGAACCGTGATCGGTCGATAGGTGAAAATCGGCTGTGCGTTTCACCTAACCTTATCTAAAACCTATTAGTTGAGAGGATTTTGAACCATCTTCGCATTATCCTAGAAATAAATCCATTTGGAGCCATTATAAATCGAATATTATTTTACAATAAATTAATATTTCATGATTTTCCTAAAGTGAACCTCACCTCTCTCATAAAATGGTACTTCCCATTTTCTTAATTTTACACCTCCAAATCCATTTGGATCGGCCAAAACCTACTCATATATCCTACTAAATACCCTCACTTTAAACTAGAGTCCTTACTTTGATCATAAATCCATCTTAAAGACTCATTTTGATCAAATCAAAAAGAAGCACCCGAAGAAGAGGTAATTATTTCACCACCTCATTCAATGTTCTTTTCTTCTTCCACTCTTTCTTTGTTTTTTACACACCAAAATAATAAATCTAGAACCTTATACATATGTTGATATTATTATAAATATGGTAAAACAATATTAATTATTCTATCCGTCCTGCGAATTAAAAAGTCACCATATGTGCATATGTGTGGCTTACCATCTCCACGTCGTGGTGTGGTTTTTTATTCAACAATTCATTATTTAGATTGGTATAATAATGATTATAATTTATGTAAATAAAAAATATAACATGTTAATAATTATGTATTTATAATATACCATCTAATTACATACTATTTTACCGTTAATAGAATGATATCGTCGTTCGTGCGTACGAACGTCTTACTGTCGCCACGACAAGATGCGATACATTTCCTCGTTCAACATTTAACGATGATTATAAAAATATATATTATTAATAAGTATGTAATATATGAAAAATAATGTTACTTGAAATATATATATATATATATATACACACATATATATCTCCTTCACTTACTTCTGTTCAATACGATATGAAAACGGAAATGGGGTTTATTCATACATACGGCCTACCGTCTCTATAAAATGGGTTTCCCATTTCATATATACATGTATATAATAAATAATTATATTTTGAATATATATGATATATAAAAAATGTTTTATATTCTGGAATCAATTAAATCATAAGTGATATGATCAAAAATAACAAGTTAAAACACATACGATAAAGAAAGTAATTATTACTCCTAATGTTATTTAAACATAGAAATTATTATTAAATGGGAATTATAAATCCCTAAAAGAATCTAGTATGATATCATAAATATGAATATGTTTATATTATAATTTGATAACATACTACGTTCATTATAAAGGATGTAAAATGCACCCTTGACCAACGAGAAGTACAAGGTATGGGTTAATTCTTCAATCTCATTATTATCTGAGATCATTTATGTTTAAGTATTTACTGGAACATATTTATCATCCATGTTTATGTTTCATAAAAATTTATTCAAAAGGAATATTTTAAGGTTTTGTGTAAGGGAATGTTTAGAAATACCATCTTTTTAAATGTTTTAATGATTTATTCTTCTATATATTTTTAATTAGTGTCCATGTTTTCAAAATGATTTTAAGGATTTATTTATATTGAAATGATTGTTTCAAAATGTCAATTCCTTTCAAAAGTTTTAAATTGGTATGGAAAAAATTGATTCAAAAATATATTTTAAATGATTTCCTTTATAAATGTGTGACTTTTAAATTACTTTACAAAAAAGTATATTTCTATCAACGAGTTTTACTGAACATTTTCAACTATGTGAACATTTTTTTAATGGAAATTATTTTTAATTGAGGCTAATTTATTATTCTGACATCCCAGGTAAATAAAAAATAAGAAATTTTTATAATTATTTATATTTTTTAATAAAATATCAATATTACTTTAAAGGGGATGCTATGTTTTATGGGGTACCCAACACGCAAAAACATGTTTCTCTGAAATCATACGTTGCACACTAATAATATAATGATATTTTTTTAAATGGTAGTTAACGCCTAGCCATTTTAATGGCAGGAATGAACAAAAATAACTAAAAAATGATTATATATGTTTGTCAAATATTTTTACATTTATCCAATAAATGTTAGAGGCTTAAAATGTGAATGAATCCAATTTTAAGCATAAATCTTTTAATATTCTTTAAAAGGACGATTAACCACCTTTTGATGGAAAACACTTTTTAGATATCCTTTTTGATAATTTTATATGTTATATTTGTCAAATTAAAATTCTTCTTTAGAATCAATACATCAAAATTTACTTTGGGTAAAATTTTGTTATTTTTCCGATAAAGATCATTTTTAGTGAAAAATGATGTATTTTAATTAAAAACCACATTTTAATCTAACTTATTTATATTGTTAGATTTTATTTTTAATTGGTTTTAAAGATTAATTAAAATATATTTTTACCGTTTAATCCATTGATGGTCATTTGAGTTAATTTCTCATTGAAATTGGACATAAACAAATGTCAATATTTTAATAGATATTGTTTCTTAAAAACATGCTTTTTGTTTTGATAGTGGGAATCGATTAAAAAATTAATTAATGCAACTTCTATGTTTTTAATTTGGTAAAATTGATATCATTTTTTAATTTGTAATATAAAATATATCTTAGGGTTAATTTTTGGTATTTTTTCTGACAAATGTTAATTTTCAATGAATTCTGAAAAATACTGCATTTTAATTCAAGACCGCATTTTCATCCAATTTATTTATATAAATAGAATGTCATTTTAATTGTTTTTAAGGTGTAATTTAATTATTTTTTTATCATTTTATACAATTTTGGTCATTTTATGTAATTTCACTTTTAAATTAGATGTAAAAACAAATCAATCTTTTGATAGATTTTACTTCTTAAAAACTCGTCTTTGGTATTGACAATAAGAATTATTTTAAATTAATTACTTCAATTTATGTGTTTGAAATTTGATAAAATATATTCCATATTTGGAATCATAAGGTCCAAATTATGTAATTAATAATCTTTTGTATTTGTACATTATGAATAGTAACGACGGTAATTATCTTTAATTATCGTGTTTTATTAGTAATCGGGTAGTTAAGGGTAATAAAATAATATCATTAAAATATAAAATGACCCCAACATGTGTCCTAATTCTATTGTTGGTGTCATGTACGACCATGGAAATTTTTTTCCAACCTTTGGACCCCATGGAATCACTTTAGTGTGATAGTGACCTTTTACCATATTTTTTTAAAGGAAAGGAAAATGTAACCAAAGTATGTATCACCTAAGTAAAACTATTTTAATTTTGTTTACATAAATTATATCTTTATCTATAAAAATTCATCAGAAAGATAAAAATATTTCCTACATGAGGTTAATTTTTTATATTTTTTAGACATTATATAAATAAATTTATTTATGACACCGTGATGATGCAGTGATTACCTAATTAATGAACGATGAAAATAAAATGAAAAGATAAGGTAAAATCTAAGACATAAACTTGTCAAAAACCTATTGTATGGGTGGATTTTAAACCCTTATCACCTTATCCTCGAAATATATATTTTTGGGACCTTTAATATCCATTTTATAATAAAGTATCTGTTCAAGACTTTCCAAGAGTGCCTCTCCTCCATCTTATAAATGTCCCCCACCTCTACCCCCTTACCCACACCTCTCAAGCCTTTGGCTCAACCAAACTATTCTCATTTTATCTCTAAAAACCCCTATCTTCATCCTAGAGTCCTTACTTTAGGCAGAAGGATCTTCATGAAACCCTTTGGGTTCAAACCAAAGGGAGTTACGCGATTTAAAGGTAATGTCTTCTCTTATGTTATTTTGTTTTTTTGCTTCTCCAACCCCTTAAATTCTTTTTATTCCTTTATTTTATAATAATAACAGTATCTTAAATATACTAGGATGTTGTAATTAGAGGTATTATAGGTACAATTACACACACCTCCATATAATGGTCAAATAACATACTGTTTCCGTGGATGGCGAATTACTGCCTCACGAAACGATGATTGTTCTATCTTCTCCTACCACATCTCATGGTGGACATTAAGATGGAACTATATTTATTTATGATATAGATTACATTTATTTCATCTATATATTTCTTTATTTTACATTTAAAACCTACCTTTATGATTTTCATTTTGTGCAAATGTGATAATTTCATTGGAGGAAGTGTGGACTACCGCCCCGTCAAGTGATGTGACTCGTTCATGCAATACATGGAATGTATAAAGAATGAAATTAATGAGCTTATGTGACCTATATAACATATATAGTATATTTTAATTATAATATATATATATATCTCATTTATTTTTAATTCCATTAATGTGACAAAGAAATGAAAGTAGTGTTCATTCGTACGTACGACCTACCGTCTCCATGAATGATGCATTTCATTTTCTTATCTACAAATGTTATGGAATAGTCTAAAATGAATATATACTGGATATAAATGATACTTAAATCAATAATAATATTCTGGATATGGTGTAATTATAACTACATGGACAATTATTATCGAACAAGTTTATTTTTTACTCATGTACCGAACATCGACAAAAACGTATGATATGAACTCACATAATTAACTAATTATTATAACATTAAAATATGTGACATGAATTGAATAATAAACTTTAAAATAGTTCTTTTAGAAATTATTAATTGACCAAAATGTATTATTCATGAATATAAAGAAACGAACAAGACAAGTCGGACTTGAGGTAAGGGATCCAACCTCTCTCTTTCTTTTTAAGTACTCTCTTTTATGTCACTTCTTTTAAGCTCCTTTTTATTATGTTGGTGGATGTTCTCCTATATTAATATTAATGTAATTTTTATGTTCATATGATGAGAGACCCTAATTGATATCTTCAATCCATTTTTGTAATTTTTATGTGGCATAGTTAGGCTGCTGAATTTTCATAAGGGGATATCTTACCTCACTTTTAATTTCGTGAGATCTCCATTGTTAGCCACTTATTTAGTGAATGTGTTGTATCGTTTTCTTCCATATGATATATATTATCATGATTATATTCATGTTGGTATGCGATTCATATTTTGTTTATTATCTTTTGGTCATACGACTCGATTGATTACAATGGGGTATGAGGTTTTTATCTCACATTTTGTTCCCGTGAGATTCATGCTACATTTGCCACTATTTACTTTTGGGTGGTGTATGTACTGCCCATTATTGTATTATTTGTGTAATATGATTTAATTTATGTGTATTAACATCTTCATTGTATGACCCTTATTTCATGGGGTGTACGTTACAAAAGTTACCCAAATCGGTAAGGGAACCTTTAACCCTCCTCTTTTTAAAAGACTTGTTTTTGTTAGGTATTTTAATTTACATATTCTTATGTTGGGATATGTTCTTATATATCCTTATTGATGTAAATTATTTTTCCAAGTGATTAGATACCCTTTTTATCTCTCATCATCAAATTTTCTGATTTTTAAAATGATGTTGTTAGGCTGTCGAATCTTTGTAAGGGAACTTCTTAACCCAATTTCAATTCTTTGGGTCAAACCTATACTTCATTATTATGTCGTACTATGAATTTGTGTGGATAAAATTAGATTGTTTTAAACTTAATATCCTCTTATGTTATAGGTATTTATATTTTCCACACATAATCATGTAATTGATTTATCCTTAATCAAAAGGATACCGACTTTGTAAGGGACTTCGTCTCAATCTTCTTTCATTGAGGCATATTTTGTTTTGTACACAACTTTATTTTATACAGTGTATAAACCCCTTTGACTTATACTTTTATTCAAAAGGAATATTCTTATACGAAGTGTTTTACTAAGCAATAAAAGTGAATGTTTTTGTGTTACGTATGTAGAGAAAATGACTTCTCCGCCGTCGTGACCATTATTTGAGTTCCGGCTTCCTCTACAGGCAATAAATTTTTTTAAAATTAAAAATAAATACAATGTTATACTTATCTTTTATTTTGGTATTGAAAATGTTTTTGATAATGTTTTGATTATATCAATGTGTTTTTGATATATTGTTATTGAAATGTGGAAATGTTATGTTTCCTTTATGCATGTTTTATGTGATACGATTATGTTATGGTTCTTGGGAATTGTTTATGAAGAAGGGTGGTTCTAGGATAAACTAAGGGAGGGTGAGCCTGATATAGCTCTCCAATGCATTGTATAACACAAAGGAGTTAAAAGCTAAGGTTTCTCTGAATAGATTTAGGGAATATACTATTATGAGTATTCCAAATGTAACCAAGAGGGTTAATCCCTATGTAAGAATGTTATGAATGCCTCAAGTTACCTTTTTTGTCTTATTATTTATTTGAGTTATTAATAAATATTATGATTCCATGAGGTATGTTAAAGTTATTATTTTTATGAGTAAAGAATGGTTTCATTGATTTTTATGTATACATGGACTAATGTTTTCTTCCCATATTTTTATATCCCTTACTGAGCCTTTCATGCTCATCCGAGGTTTTTGAACTTTTTTTCACAGGACTTAAAGATGAATAGGGTCAAGAATGGGATCAATTAAATACATGATATCTAAAAAATAGAACTAGACATGTTTATTTTTATGAGTTTTTATTTTATGAAAAAAATGGAAACTGAGTCGAAGTGTCTACTTTGTAATCTTTTAAGATGTAATAGTTGTGTCCTAATTCTCTAAAACTCTAACCCTGAAAAGATCCTCAATGTCAATTATTCATTTAATTCAATATTATGTTATGTTTTAAGGATGGGTACTTATAGTTGGTATCAGAGGTCGGTTTAGATAACTTTAGAGGTTAGAATATTGTTTAATCATAAGTGAAAATTTGTGTATAATCACAATGGTTAGTATTTTAGATGGAGTCATTGTTATTTTTGAAAGTTGGAATGAGTTTGTGATAACTTGGATAAGAATATCTTAGTGTATATCTTCCTCATTATTACATGATGATTTTGTTGATATACTCACACTGGCATTTTTGGTTTTAGTAAATGGATGGATCTAGCAGGCTTTAAAGTGACAATGGGTACGAAGGAAACTATGGTGGTTCTATGATCAAGAGACTGGATGAAATGGGGGATTCAATGAGAAATCCCATGGTTGTTCTAATCCAACTATCAAGGAGTCATGATTAACCACTTGAACCTTGGTGAGTTATCTAATGTATCATGTACGAGAGAACCAACTCGATGTGGAAGTTCAGGTAATAATTATAATGGTAACCTTTAATGTTTATATTATCCTTGATTTTGTGGTAACTATGGATTACTATATGATGGAAAATTAAAGGCATGAGATAAAATTGAGGTTAAATTATGTTATGGTAATTTTTGAAGATTTTATATCTTTTTGAGGAATGTTATAAAATTATATAGTTTTGGAAAAAGGACAACACGCAGACCGTGTGACAACCCATCGCGTCTATGACAACCCTTCTTTTTATTACAACTTAAACATGCTTTATTACATAAAACTTCACTTGATACAACAATGAAGATCAAGAGGTTTAGTGTCTTTGGGGCTTAGGATAATTACATAAAAACTTTAAACTTGAAATACAACATCCTTATTGTAAACTTCCTTTACATGACCACTACATTCCTTCGTACTTAGCATTGCATGGGATAACCTGAGGACATGCATAAGAAAAGGGTGAGCTATAAAGCCCAGTAAGGGAGTACATAATAAATAACATGAGGAGTACAATACATGTTAGGAAATAGGCATATCAATAGAGCATAAGAGAGACATGAACATAAAGGCATGATAAACCATGATAATCATAACATGGAAATGTGGCAACAACACTTAACATTGAATTAGCATGAGCCAAGGCTCATTGCACATGGAGCATGAGTAAACCCTCATTGCACTTGAAGCACGAGTAAACCCTCGTTGCACTTGAATTAGCATGAGTAAACACTCATTGCACATGACGTATCATGATACTATACTTTACCCAATGCATTGGAGCGCTATCAGGGCGCACCCTTCTTAAACATTTCATTTCATGCATAAGTGTGCCACATGGATCATAAAACATGGATTCATAAAACATAATCATTTATTCCACGATAAAGGAATGTGGAATTCATACATGAAACTTTACAATCAATAAGTAAATGTGCATAAAGGTGAATACCCTTGATGGAGAAATGGGCATGGTATTCACTACACAATGATATTGGCTTAGAAAATCGGTGTGATTTCGGCAGCGTAACGGCGTGACATAAGAATTCATAAAAAAGGCTGATGAGAGAGAAAGGGGTTCCTCATCATATTTACATATAATGTACAGTAAGAAGGTCATATAGATACATGTCCCAACAATTGAAAAGGAATTTAGATTCATGATACAAAAGTATTGCTTGAATATAGAAGAGGAGAAAAAGGTTCCTTTCGGAATTTCGGCATAGTAACGGGTGTACATGGGAGGCATTTAATGAGAGATAAAGGGGTCTCCCATAATTCAAACAATAAGAGGGTAGTATGGGAGAGGTTAGAAACCATACCCCAACATTCATAAATGAAATTAAAAGGGCAACACAACTTAAAGAAAATTGACAAAAATGAGAAAGGAAGAAAAACCCTTACTTGGAAGTGTGCTTCCAAAGGCTAGAGAGAGGCTTGTGAGAGGCTTCTTGGGAGCTTGGGGAACCTTGGGAGGATTCTAGAGAGAGTAGGGCAGAGGTTGGACGAACTTCAAGGGCTTTGAGTGAGGAGGAAGTGGGAGCTTGGGTGGGTTTATATAGGAAAGGTGAGAGAATTCTTTATTATTTAGGTTTGGGACCCCTTATATTAAAATACTCCCAACCACAAACCATCCCATGGTATTTGCCCATGGTTTCTGGAAAAGGAAAGAGGAAAACAATATTTTACAAGGCCAAGGTCCGAACTTATTAAAAAATTAGGGTTGCTTATGTGGAGGTGAGTCACACTCCCATGGAAATTAATTTAAAAAGGCAAAGTGTTGAATAAGTCTTGAGGGCTCGATTAATGCTTTGAAAAGTGAGTCAAACAAACCCAAAACCTAATTATTTTAATGATAAAACACATATTGGCCGAACATAAGGATTATGGTATTTTATTACATCACCATTGGGTCATTATGATGTCATAAAACACATTATATATTTAAATGGTATTTAATTTTTACCCAAAAATTTGACTGTCTCAGAAAATTATGAAAAATTATCCGTTGGCTAATTTCGACGTCCTGATTCCAAAAATAATATTTATTTTATCTAAATAATTTTCTAAATATGTGAATTTTCACTTTTAAAATAAAAACCGACATTTATAAAAAAAAATCACGGGTTTTGACAGAAATGGCTTTCAAACCTTAATAAAAATTTTAATTGCATTCATAAAATTATAAGATCATTTATATTTAATAAAATTTAATTTAATATTAATAATAATATTTTATTAAAATATTATTTAATTCAAAAATCCTTTAATTTAATAAAATATAATTCTTAATTAAATAATAACTAAAAACACCGTTTGTACTTTAAAAACTAATTACAATGTATCAAAAATGACTAGAAATTATATTCATTAATATATAAAAAAATAATGTACATGAACATGGTGCTACTTATTTGTTACATAACCCCTTAAAATATCCGCATAAGACCTAAGGGTAAGGTGTGCGATGGTGACAGACTCTTGGGGTTGCTCGGATAACATTGCTCGAGTGGTAATCTCTATCAACTTCAATTTTTCCCGTAGACGATCACGTTCGAGCTTGACTTGATGAAGCTCACCTTGGGCTTGGTCAAGGGAAAAGCCCAAAGACGCCACCTCCTTTCCGAGCTCCGACAAAAGGGCTTCGTAAGGGGCAATTCTACTGGATGAGGCCATCGCTTCCTTTGTCTGAGTAGAAAATTGGTTCGTTAAAGCCTTGTATTTAAACTACCCAGATGATCATTGTTCAACGGCTATAAAAGTAATGGTCACAAATATTAACGTAAAACTAAAGAAGTTGACATCTTATAAAAACATTTTTTTTTATAATGAAACCTTTAACTGGATCAAGAGGGATTTTCCATTAATGAAATTTTGGGTCGTTACAACATCCCCCCCTTAAGAAATTTCGCCCTCGAAATTTTCCTTTTCCCACACTAAAACAAATGTGGGTAACTTAGCTTCATCATATCCTCTGACTCCCAAGTTGCTTCTTCAAACTTGTGGTTTCTCCACAACACCTTGACGAGGGGCATTGTCTTATTTCGTAGAACTTTTTCCCTACGATCTAAGATCTTCACTGGTTGCTCCTCATAAGAAAGATCGTCTTCTAATTGTACCACCTCAGAAGAGAGTACATGTGAAGGGTCTGGTATGTACTTCCTTAAGAGGGTTACATGGAAGACATCATGCACCTTGGCCATAGTAGGTGGAAGTGCTAGTCGATAGGCCACAGCCCCAACACGATCAAGAATCTCGAATGGGCCGATGTACCTTGAACTTAACTTCCCTTTCTTTCCAAACCTCATGACCTTCTTCCTCGGAGATATGCGTAAAAACACCATGTCTTCAACTTTAAACTCAATGTCTCGTCGACGATTATCTGCATAACTCTTCTGTCGACTTTGGGCTGCCTTGATATGCTGCTGAATGGTTTTCACCTTCTCCACCATTTCTTCGACCATTTCTGGTCCAAGCAGCTTACGTTCACCGACCTCATCCCAACATGCCGGTGTTCTACACCTTTTCCCATACAGGGCTTCATATGGTGCCATTTGGATGCTCGAGTGGAAACTATTATTATAAGATAACTCAACTAGAGGAAGATGTTGATCCCATCCTCCTTTAAAGTCCATTGAGCATGCTCTCAACATATCCTCAAGTGTTTGGATAGTCCGCTCGGATTGGCCATCAGTTTGAGGATGATAGGCCGTACTGAAGTTCAGTTCAGTATTCAGAGCATGTTGAAGACTCTTCCAAAACATAGAGGTAAATCTTGGATCTTGGTCAGACACAATAGATAGTGGTACTCCATGCAACCGTACCACTTCCCTGATATATATCTGTGCCAGTTGATCCAAAGAGAAATCCTCTCGAATAGCAATGAAGTGTGCAGTCTTTGTAAGACGATCCACAATAACCCAGATTGCATTGTTGCTTTTGGATGTCCTTGGAAGTCCAGTGACGAAGTCCATGGTGATGTTCTCCCATTTCCATTCTGGTATGGGCAATGGTTGCATCATCCCCTTAGACTTCTGCCTCTCTGCCTTCACTTGCTGACACACAAGGCACTTTGATGTATATTCGGCGATCTCCTTCTTCATATTATCCCACCAAAAGTTTTCTCGGAGATCTCGATACATCTTTGTGCTCCCTGGGTGAATAGAGAAATTTGAACTATGTGCATCATCCAAAAGTTCCTTCTTCAGCTCCGAACTTGATGGGACACATAGTCTTTTCCCAAACCGCACAATTCCTTCTTCATTAACATTAAACTCTGAGGATTTTCCCTTTTTGATAGCTTCCACTTTTTCTTGGATTCTCGTATCATCCTTTTGAGCATCCTTTAACCTTTCCAAAAGAGATGGTTGAGCAATCATTTGTGAAAGGATTTATGATGTTCCCTTCTTTATGATTCCCACGTCCATCTTCATCAAGTATAAGAAGATTGGATCCTTCTCAATTCTCATCATTGATAGAATTGCTGGATCCTTTCTACTTAGGGCATCCGCTACCTTGTTCGCCTTCCTAGGGTGGTAATGTATTGAACAGTCATAATCCTTTATGAGCTCTATCCATCTTCTCTGGCACATATTAAGCTCTTTCTGTGTGAATATATATTTAAGACTCTTGTGGTCAGTATATATCTCACATTTCTCTCCATAGAGATAATGCCGCCAGATTTTCAAGGCAAAGATCACCGCCGCCAACTCCAGATCATGCGTTGGATAGTTTCGCTCATGGATTTTCAACTGTCTTGAGGCATAGGATATCACTTTATCATTCTGCATCAGCACACATCCTAATCCCTTCTTCGAAGCATCACTGAATACCACAAAAATCTCCCCACTTGTGGGTAAAGTGAGCACAGGTGCAGTGATAAGCCTCCTTTTCAACTCCTTGAAGCTTTCTTCGCATTCATCACTCCAGGAAAACTTTACTCCCTTTCGAGTTATCTTGGTAAGAGGGTTGGACAATCGTGAGAAGTTTCTCACAAATCGTCGATAATATCCAGCTAACCCCAAGAAGCTACGGATATCAGTTACCGATGTTGGCCTCGGCCATCCCTCAATTGCATCTGTTTTGGAGGGGTCCACAGATATCCCATTGCTTGTGATGATATGGCCCAAGAATGAGACCTCCTTCAACCAGAACTCACACTTGCTGTACTTGGCATAGAGCTTCTCCTTGCGCAAAGTATCCAGTACAGTTCTTAAATGCTCCTCATGGTCCTCCTTGGTTTTGGAGTATATTAGAATATCATCTATAAAGACTACCACAAATTTATCTAGGTAATCTCTAAAGACTCTATTCATCAAGTCCATGAATATTGCTGGAGCATTGGTAAGTCCAAAATGCATTACTATGAATTCATAGTGCCCGTACCTTGTACGAAAAGCAGTCTTGGGGATATCTTCCTTCTTCACCCTTACTTGATAATATCCCGACCGCAAGTCGACCTTGGAGAAGTATTGTGCTCGACGCAGCTGATCAAACAAGTCATCGATTCTTGGGAGAGGATACTTGTTCTTTATCGTGATTTTGTTAAGTTCACGATAATCGATGCAAAGCCGCATTGACCCATCCTTCTTCTTGACGAAGAGGACTGGTGCACCCCATGGTGATGCACTTGGGCGTATAAACCCTTTATCCAGATTCTCCTGTAGTTGTTTCTTCAGTTCTTCAAGCTCAACCACATCCATTCTATATGGAGTCTTGGATATTGGTAGCGCCCCAGGTATAAGTTCAATTGAGAACTCAACATCTCTTCTTGGAGGAAGACCAGGAAGTTCCTCGGGAAATACTTCAGCGAATTCCCTCACAATAGGCATTTCTTCAAGGGTGGTTTCTTCCTTGGACTCAATCATCTGAGCCAGATATGCGTGCTCATAAGGCAGTAATATCCATGCTTGAGATGATGGAGCTAAAGGAGATTCATCTTCCTCCTGACACTTGTAAAGAATCAGGGGTCGATTCTCCATATGGAGTGTGATTTCCCTCTCCCGACAATTTATGTTGGCTCTATATAAGGAAAGCCAATCCATGCCAAGAATTGCATCAAATTCCACCAAAGGGAGTATGACGAGGTTCGCCGGGAAACTCAATCCACAGATTATAACAGGGGAGGACTTATACTCATGGGATGCAATGATTTCCCCATTTGCCGTACTCACCGACATCTTTACTTCCATGATTTGTGGTGGTGCAGGGATTGTTCTACTAAACTTTTGAGATATAAAAGAATGCGTAGAACCTGAATCAAAAAGTACGTTCACTATTCTTGAATGAATAACTAGCGTACCTGTCACCACTTCGTTGTCGGGGTTCACTTCGGCAGAAGTGATGGCAAAAGCTCTTCCTTGCTGTCTTGGAGGTTGTTGATTGCCTCCGATAACCCTTGGATTAGGGCACTGATTCGCAAAATGACCCGGTTCTTTGCATTTGAAGCATTGAACAACGCGTTGAGGTTCGAACGGAGCGTTCCTACCCTCCATCGCAGCCGCGGGTCCTTCTTGCATACAGTTTACAGCTAGGTGCCCTTCTCTTCCACACTTGAAGCATTTTCTTGTCCCCCTAAGGCAATTTCCAGGGTGCATCTTTCCACACTTTTGGCAAGTGGGGTGCTGTAATTTCTTAGCGCCATTGGATTTATCAATCGGACCACCAGCATTGAAGTCCACCTTCCGCTTCTTGTCCCCATGATACCGCTGTGATTCTCCGATCTCCATTTCAACCTTGAGGGCACATCGGACAATTTCCTCATAGCTGTCGAAGTCACAGAACGCTAATGCTTTCCGCAAGCTAGGCTTCAGCCCACCAAAGAAGCGGTCAACCTTGAATTCGGGGGTAACGACAAAGCCGGAAGCGTATCGTGCAAGCCTTGTGAAGTTTGCCTCGTACGCTCCCACAGATTCCTCATCTTTCTGCATGAGGGAAAGGAAGTCCCTTTCCATCTTAAGACGGAGGGTGCGTGGAAAATATTTATCGAAAAACATCTTCCGGAATACCTTCCATTCCAAAGCCTCGATCTCCTCCTCAGGCTTCGTATTTTTGATCAATGTCCACCATTGATCAGCTTCACCCTCCATACGATAAGCCACCAGGAGAACCTTCTCTTTTTCAGAGCATTGGAGGATGGAGAATATCTTTTCAATGGAGTTGATCCATTGTTCAGCAATCGTGGGATCGGATGATCCACTAAAAGTAGGAGGCCTTTGTCTCATGAAGCTTTCAATAGTGACTTGTTCTTTCTTAGGGGGGGTTGAACGTTCCTCTTGACCAGTGTTTCTATTCAAAACTTGAGTTATCTGAGAGAGAAGCGTGACAAAGTTCGCGATTCCCGCTCCCATTGGATTGGGCATCTCATAAGTACAATCATCACACCGATCTTCACAACGGTTGTTAGCCCGAGTTCTCCTATTACCGGCCATTGGCTGGAATAAAAGGAAAGTTAGGGGTAACACATAAAGGGTAATCCAAAGACAAAAGTTGATGACTTATAAATAAACATTAATCTCTTTAACTCATGAGTCTATAGGATTCAATCAAGGCTTTTCATGATCTTCGTTCTAATATATATTCTTAGGGGCATTTTTCCCTTAATAAGGGTTCATACTAAGATTGTGAATTTATCAAAACATATCCCCCGGGAGTGTCGTAACCAAGAGTGCAGCAAGGCCCGTTGTCGTGCACCAGTTCCCGTTCGAGTCTAGCTCAAAGTGGTGTTTTCGGGTTTTACCCCTAGGATACATCTGTGCCAGAGCCGCCTCTACCTGCTCGTATCCAGACAGGGATGTATTTGTTTGATAAAACACTTACTTAGTATTTACCAAAATTTAGGGATGTTTTTATTATGCTTAGTCTTGTATCTAAGGCTTTACTAGGGTTTCCTAATCCCAAAAATAACTAAACCTATCCTCTGATACCAACTATGACAACCCTGCTTTTTATTACAACTTAAACATGCTTTATTACATAAAACTTCACTTGATACAACAAAGAAGATCAAGAGGTTTAGTGTCTTTGGGGCTTAGGATCATTACATAAAAACTTTAAACTTGAAATACAACATCCTTATTGAAAACTTCCTTTACATGACCACTATATTCCTTCGTACTTAGCATTGCATGGGATAACCTGAGGACATGCATAAGAAAAGGGTGAGCTATAAAGCCCAGTAAGGGAGTACATAATGAATAACATGAGGAGTACAATACATGTTAGGAAATAGGCATATCAATAGAGCATAAGAGAGACATGAACATAAAGGCATGATAAAGCATGATAATCATAACATGGAAATGTGGCAACAACACTTAACATTGAATTAGCATGAGCCAAGGCTCATTGCACATGGAGCATGAGTAAACCCTCATTGAACTTGAAGCACGAGTAAACCCTCATTGCACTTGAATTATCATGAGTAAACACTCATTGCACATGACGTATCATGATACTATACTTTACCCAATGCATTGGAGCGCTATCAGGGCGCACCCTTCTTAAACATTTAATTTCATGCATAAGTGTGCCACATGGATCATAAAACATGGATTCATAAAACATAATCATTTATTCCACGATAAAGGAATGTGTAATTCATACATGAAACTTTACAATCAATAAGTAAATGTGCATAAAGGTGAATACCCTTGATGGAGAAATGGGCATGGTATTTACTACACAATGATATTGGCTTAGAAAATCAGTGTGATTTCGGCAGCGTAACGGCGTGACATAAGAATTCATAAAAAAGGCTGATGAGAGAGAAAGGGGTTCCTCATCATATTTACATGTAATGGAAAGTAAGAAGGTCATATAGATACATGTCCCAACAATTGAAAATGAATTTAGATTCATGATACAAAAGTATTGCTTGAATGTAGAAGAGGAGAAAAAGGTTCCTTTCGGAATTTCGGCATAGTAACGGGTGTACATGGGAGGCATTTAATGAGAGAGAAAGGGGTCTCCCATCATTCAAACAATAATAGGGCAGTATGGTAGAGGTGCGAAACAATACCCCAACATTCATAAATGAAATTAAAAGGGCAACACAACTTAAAGAAAATTGACAAAAATGAGAAAGGAAGAAAAACCCTTACTTGGAAGTGTGCTTCCAAAGGCTAGAGAGAGGCTTGTGAGAGGCTTCTTGGGAGCTTGGGGCACCTTGGGAGGATTCTAGAGAGAGTAGGGCAGAGGTTGGACGAACTTCAAGGGCTTTGAGTGAGGAGGAAGTGGGAGCTTGGGTGGGTTTATATAGGAAAGGTGAGAGAATTCTTTATTATTTAGGTTTGGGACCCCTTATATTAAAATAGTCCAAACCACAAACCATCCCATGGTATTTGACCATGGTTTCTGGAAAAGGAAAGAGGAAAACAATATTTTACAAGGCCAAGGTCCGAACTTATTAAAAAATTAGGGTTGCTTATGTGGAGGTGAGTCACACTCCCATGGAAATTAATTTAAAAAGGCAAAGTGTTGAATAAGTCTTGAGGGCTCCATTAATGCTTTGAAAAGTGAGTCAAACAAACCCAAAACCTCATTATTTTAATGATAAAACACATATTGGCCGAACATAAGGATTATGGTATTTTATTACATCACCATTGGGTCATTATGATGTCATAAAACACATTATATATTTAAATGGTATTTAATTTTTACCCAAAAATTTGACTATCTCAGAAAATTATGAAAAATTTACCATTGGATAATTTCGACGTCCTGATTCCAAAAATAGTATTTATTTTATCTAAATAATTTTCTAAATATGTGAATTTTCACTTTTAAAATAAAAACCGAAATTTATAAAAAAATTCACGGGTTTTGACAGAAATGGCTTTCAAACCTTAATAAAAATTTTAATTGCATTCATAAAATTATAAGATCATTTATATTTAATAAAAATTAATTTAATATTAATAATAATATTTTATTAAAATATTATTTAATTCAAAAATCCTTTAATTTAATAAAATATAATTCTTAATTAAATAATAACTAAAAACACTGTTTGTACTTTAAAAACTAATTACAATGTATCAAAAATGAGTAGAAATTATATTCATTAATATATACAAAAATAATGTACATGAACATGGTGATACTTATTTGTTACATAACCCCTTAAAATAGCCGCATAAGACCTAAGGGTAAGGTGTGCGATGGTGACAGACTCTTGGGGTTGCTCGGATAACATTGCTCGAGTGGTAATCTCTATCAACTTCCATTTTTCCCGTAGACGATCACGTTCGAGCTTAACTTGATGAAGCTCAGCTTGGGCTTGGTCAAGGGCAAAGCCCAAAGACGCCACCTCCTTTCCGAGCTCTGACAAAAGGGCTTCGTAAGGGGCAATTCTACTGGATGAGGCCATCGCTTCCTTTGTCTGTGTAGAAAATTGGTTCGTTAAAGCCTTGTATTTAAACTACCCAGATGATCATTGTTCAACGGCTATAAAAGTAACGGTCACAAATCTTAACGTAAAACTAAAGAAGTTGACATCTTATAAAAACATTTTTTTTTATAATGAAACCTTTAACTGGATCAAGAGGGATTTTCCATTAATGAAATTTTGGGTCGTTACAGCGTCGGACGAAGCTGTGGGAATCGAACCCACAACCAAAGTGCGACCGGTATTTATCACCTACCATTGGACTACGTGAAGTCCCTAGTTAGTATGACAAATTCTTTTTAGTTAGATGACTCTATGAATCAATAATAAGTTTATTTTGGGATATCTAGGAAATTATTGACCTATCATGGAGGATATATGATTAGGTTAATTACTTTTCAATATGAAACTTTAAGAGCAACTGATGTTATTTGGAGATAAATGTTAATATTTACCTTGGAATACTGTGTGATTAAATTCTTAAAAATATTTTGGTTTCAATCTTAGTTTGGTTTACTTTGAATAATTTTATGGACAATTGTTTATCGAATGGTATTTTTTGAGCTTTGGGTTTTGTTGGGAAAATTTTGGAGATTAAGAATAGATTTTCTTTTTATAAAGAATTATCCTTTTTGGGTATTATCTGATCTCATAATAACTATTTTGGTTTTGTTTTAGGTCCAAAGACATGAGAAATATATAGTTATCTTTTTTTAATTAGGTTATTGTCTAAAAGTTTATTATAGAGCTCTTAATGTGAACAAGTCATCCTAAATACTCATCTTTTGGAGAAAATATGAGTTTGTGTAAGAAATTCATTAAGAGATGAAAGTCTACATGACAAGTAAGTATGATTCCTTAAGATTTAGTTAAACTTGTAAATAAATTCCTCAATGAAAAGTTACTTAAAACAAAAATGTTGTCTGTTTACTTTTCCTACTGGGGAATCAAATACCGTTTAACCCATCATGAGTTTGTTATTTTCTTGGGGTCAACTTTCTCCTAATAATGTTTTCTATCACTCTCCATCAGAACATGACCCATTGTTTTTTTCTTCCATATCCATGTTTTCCAACATATAATCCTTGTAAGGGTTAACTCGGGTCACCTTTGTACTTCTCTTTCTTTATTTTAAAGTTATAGTTTTACTGACTCATGTTCCGATGTGGGACTTTCAATGAAGATTCCGAGCCCAATTTTAAAATTGCGAGGACGTAATTCCCAAAATGGGGGAAGGATGTAACATCCCAGGTAAATAAATAATATGAAATTTTTATATTTAGTAATATTTTTGAATAAAATATCAATATTACCTTAAAGGGGATGCTATGTTCGATGGTGTACCCAACACGCAACAACGAGTTTCTTTGAAATCATACGTTGCACACTAATAATATAATAATATTATTTTAAATGGTAGTTAACACCTAGCCATTGTAGTGGTGGGAATGAAAATTACTAACTAAAAATTTATTATATATGTTTGTCAAATATATTTACATTTATCCAATATAAGTTTGAGGCTTAAAATGCGAATGAATCCAAATTTAAGCATAAATCTTCTAATATTCTTTAGAAGGTCAATTAACTTCCTTTTGATGGCGAACCATTTTTAGATATACTTTTTTAGAATTTTATATGTTATATTTGAAAATATAAAACCCTTCTTTAGAATCAAGTCATCAAAATTTACTTACTGTAAATTTTTGTTATTTTTCCGATAAAGATCATTTTTAGTGAAAAATGTTGTATTTTAATTCAAAACCTTCTTTTAATCTAATTTATTTATATTTTTAGATTATATTTTTAATTAGTTTTAAAGTTTAATTAAAATATATTTTATAATTTAATCCAATGGTGGTCATTTGAGTTAATTTTACTTTTAAATTGGACATAAACAAGTGTCAATCGTTCAATATATATTGTTTCTTAAAAACACGCTATTTATTTTGACAGCGGGAATTGATTATAAAATTAATTAATTCAACTTATATGTTTTTAATTTGGTAAAATTGATATCATTTATTATTTTCGAATATCAAATATATCTTAGGGTGAATGATTGGTGTTTTGTCTAACAAATGTTCATTTTCAATGAATAGGGAAAAATACTGCATTTTAATTCAAAACTACATTTTCATCTAAATTATTTATATAGATAGATTATCATTTTAATTGGTTTTAATGTTTAATTTAATTATGTTTTTATCATTTAATACAATTTTGGTCATTGGATGTAATTTCACTTTTAAATTGGATGTAAAAACAAATCAATCTTTTGATAGATTTTACTTCTTAAAAACTCGTCTTTGGTATTGACAATAGGAATTATTTTTAATTAATTATTGAAATTTCTGTTTTTGGAATTTGATAAAATGGATTAAATATTTAGAATAATATGGTCCAAATTATTTAATTAATAATCTCTTTTTTTTTGGACATTATTAATAGTAACGACCGTAATTACCTTTAATTATCGTGTTTCATTAGTAATCTGGTAGTTAAGGGTAACAAAATAATATCATAAAAATATAAAATGACCCCAGCATGTTTCATATTTCTATTGGTGGTGTCATGGCCGACCATGGTATCCCTTTTACTATTCTTGGGACCCCATGGAATCACTTTAGTGTGATACTGACCTTTTATCATATTTTTTTAAAGAAAGGAAAATGTAACCAAAGTATGTATCACCAAATTAAAACAATTTTAATTTTGTGTAAATAAATGATCTATATGACTATAAAAATTAATTTTAAATATAAAAATATTTCCTACATGATGGTAATTTTTTTATAATTTTTAGACATTAAAAATATAAATTTATTTATGACACCGTGATGATGCAGTGATTACCTCATTAATGAATGATTTAAATAAAATGAAAAGATAAAGTAAAATATAAGACTTACACATGTCAAAACCCTATTTTATGGGTGTATTTTGAACCCTTATCACCTTATTCTCGAAATATATAATTTTGGGACCTTTAATATTGGAAAATCATTTTATAATAAAGTAACTCATCAAGACTTTCCAAGAGTGCCACTCCTCGCTCTTATAAAAGGCCCCCACCTCTACCCCCTTACCCATAACTCTCAAGCCTTTTTAATGACTAAAATCTGCTCCTTTTATCTCTCCACATCTCTTTTTTCATCCTATAATCCTTACCTTAGGCATAATTAGCTTCAAGAAACCCTTTTGGTTCAAACCAAAGGGAGTTACCCGATTTAAAGGTAATGTCTTCTCTTATGTTCTTTTGTTTTATTTTTCTTCTCCAACCACTTAAACTCTTATTATTCATTTATTTTGTAACAGAACCAGTATATTTAATATACTAGGATGTTATTATGATATGTATTAGACCTAAACTTACACAC
Source organism: Viscum album (assembly GCA_963277665.1). Taxonomy (NCBI): domain Eukaryota; kingdom Viridiplantae; phylum Streptophyta; class Magnoliopsida; order Santalales; family Viscaceae; genus Viscum; species Viscum album. The sequence continues at coordinate 1,195,000,140 of OY728133.1, forward strand.
ACCTCCGTCTAATGGTTAAAGAACATACTGTTTCTGTGGATGGTGAATTACTGCCTCACAAAACAATGATTGTTCTATCTTCTCCTACCACCTCTAATGGTGGCCATTATGATGGAAATATATTTATTTATGATATATATTACATTAATTTCCTCTCTATGCTTTTTTATTTTATTTTTAAAACATACCTTTATGCTTTGCATGTTGTGCAAATGCAATAATTTCATTTGAGGAAGTGTGTACTACCGCCCCTCAAGTGATGTGACTCGTTCATGCAATACATGGAATGTATAAAGAATAAAATTAATGAAATTATGTGACCTATATAACATATATAGTATACTGGAATTATAATATATATATTTATCAATTATTTTTAATTCCATTAATGTGACAAAGAAATGAAATTAGCGTTCATATGTACGTACGACATAACGTCTCCATGAACGGTGCATTTCATTTTCTTATCTCAAAATGTTATGTAATATTATAAAATGAATATATACTAGATATATATTATATTTAAATCATTAATAATATTCTGGAGATGGTGTAATTATAACTACATGGACAATTCGTTTCAAGAAAGTTCATTTTTGACTCATGTACCGAACATTGACAAAAATGTTTGATATGAACTCCCATAAAAAACTAATTATTATAAAATTATAATATGTGATATAAATTGAATAATAAAATTTAAAGGATTTCATTAAGAAATTATTAATTGACCAAAGTTTATTATTCAAGAATATAATGAAACGAACAAGACAAGTCAGACTTGATGTAAGGGATCCAACCTATCTCTTTCTATTTAAGTACTCTCTTTTATTTCACTTCTTTTAAGCTCCTACTTATGTTGTGGGATGTTCTACTATATTAATATTACTGTACTTTTTATGTTCAAATGATTATATAACCTAATTGATATCTTTAATCCATTTTTGGAATTTTTAAGTGGCACTGTTAGGCTGCCGAATTTTTATAAGGGGATATCTTACCTCACTTTTACTTCAGTGAGATCTCCATTGTTCGCCACTTATTTATTGCATGTGGTGTATTGTGTTATTAAATATGATATATATTATCATGATTCTATTCATGGTATTCTATGATTCATATTTTGTTTATTATCTTTTGTTCATACGACTAGATTGATTACAATGAGGTATGGGTTTTTTGTCTCACTTTTTGTTCCCGTGAGATTCATGCTACATTTGCCACTATTTTCTTTTGTGTGGTGTATATAATGCCCATGATTGTATTATTTGTGTAATATAATTTAATTTATGGGTATTTATATCTTCATTGTATAACCCTTATTTCATGGGGTGTACGTTTCGAAAGTTACCCAAATCGGTAAGGGAACCTTTCACCCTCCTCTTTTTAAAAGACTTATTTTTGTAAGGTATTTTAATTTACATATTATTATGTTTGGATATGTTCTTATATATCCTTATTGCTTTAAACTATTTTTCCAAGTGATGAGACACCCCTTTTATCTCTCATCATCACATTTTCTGAATTTTAAAATGACGTTGTTAGGCTGTTGAATTTCTATAAGGGAACTTCTTAACCCAATTTCAATTATTTGGGTCAAACCTCTACTTCTTGATTATATCGTACTATGAATATGTTTGGATGACCTTAGATTGTTTTACACTTAATATCTTCTTATGTTAGGTGTATTTATATTTTTCACACATAATCATCTAATTGATTTATCCTTAATCTAAGGATACCGACTTTGTAAGGGACTTCATCACAATCTCTTTTCATTGAGTCATATTTTGTTTTATACACAAAATTATTTTATATAGTGTATAAAAACGTTTTAATTTTAATTTTATTCAAAAATTAATCTTTTTATACGAAGCATTTTACTAAATTAAAAAATTGAATGATTTTGTCTTACGTATGCGGCGACAATGACTTCTCTGCCGCCGTAACCATTATTTGAGTTTCTGATTCCTCTACAAGCCATAACATTTTTTAAATGAAAAATAAATACCATGTTTTACTTTTCTTTTATTCTAGTATTGAAAATGGTTTTGATAATGTTTTGATTATATCAAAGTGTTTTTCATATCTTGTGATTGAAATGTGGAAATGTTATGTTTCCTTTATGCATGTTTTATGTGAGACGATTATGTTATGGTTCATGGGAATTGTTTATAAAGATGGGTGGTTCCATGATAAACTAGGGGCGGGTGAGCCCGATATAGCTCCCCAATGCAGTGGGTAACATGAATAAGTGAAACACTACGGTTTCTACAAAGAGATTTAGGGAATATACTTTGAGGGGTATTCCAAATGTAACCAAGAGGGTTTATCCCTACATAAGAATGTTATGAATGCCTCAAGTTACCTTTATGTCTTATGACTTCAATGATTTATTCATAAATCTTATAATTCCATGAGTTATGATAAAGTGCTTAAGTTTGATGAGTAAAGAATGGTTTCATTTATTTTTATGTATACATGGAATAATGTTTTCTTCCCATATTTGTATATACCATACTGAGATTTTTATGCTCATCCCATGTTTTTGAATTGTTTTCCACAGGACTTAAAGTTGAATAGGGTCAAGGATGGGATCAAGGAAAGACATGCTATCTAAAACATGGAACTGGACATGTTTCTTTTTATGAGTTTTTGTTTTATGAAAAAAATGGGCACTAAGTAGAAGTGTCTACTTTGTAATCTTTTGAGATGTAATAGTTATGTCTTAATTCTCTAAAAATCTAAACCTGAAAAGATCCTCAATGTGAAATATTCATTTAATTAAATATTATGTTATGTTTTAAGGCGGGTTCCTTATAATTATAATTCAATATTTCGTAGTATATTGAATGAGTTATGATTTGTTTGTCGGTGGATGTGCTATTTTTATACCATTCATGGTTTATATTAAAATTATTGACATTTTTTATGGTAGTTTTGATACAAATATTTATGTTATGTATCAATAATTTCATATAAGTAATGCATTGGACTTAGTAAGTGACAGGTGGATCCCACTATAGCTACTCGATTCATAGGTGGGTCTCATGTGAAAAACTAGTGTCTTGGCACAAGGCATTGAAAAAATGTTTATTTTTAGTCTTCGCATGAGGCCTTGATTATGTGGTTATGATATTCGGCATTATGAATTCACTCAATATGAAATTAGTTATTACATGTGATTATTTGACCAGTAGAATATCCATGTGCATGTTTATATGGTAATGTTTGATTTCTTTTTTCCATATTATGTTCACGTTTATGTTTAAAAGTCTGTTGTTTTTACTACACATCATTTCTTAAATGTTTATAGCTTCCACTAAATTAGTTAGCCTTAATGAGCATCTGAGATCACACCATTAGTAGGTTTTGTTTTCCTAGGATTCCACGAAGTGTGTTATGAATGATATTTTGGGTTAAGATAGGTAAATAATGGGACTCTCAATGGATTATTTATGTTTTGTTTTATGTTGTAATGCATAATGTGAAGTTTATTTATGTAATCAATTTTCTAAGACCGCTAAACTGATCAGTCCTTTAGGACATGATTCCTTATAATCATGCCACTATATTAAAATAATTCACTGGCTTCGGGCTTCTGTGGTGTGGGTTTTACATCATGTAGTCGGTGGATATGGGCAGTCTCAGCTTCAGGAAGTGGAAGTATATGACCATGGTGCTCTTGAGATGGTTAACGATACAATCTGTTTCTTATCCACCGAATCTGTATTTCTTATAGACACATTTCCTAGTCACTCTTTCCTTTCCATAGACTTTGTTCGTAGGTCAGAGATTCTGGTGGAGTTGTTGTCTTGATCCTTTCAATTAAAGACTCTTACATGATGTGATTTGATGATTACACACTCGTTGTGGTAGTGTGAGCTTACTCTTGGATGTGATGGGTTTTTCTGGGATCTCCAAGTAGCGGTGTCGAGGCATTAACAAGTCATCTTGGGAATGGACTGCTTATCAACAGTCCATACTAAGATCAAATATTTTTGGCACACAGTGTCATGTATCCATGGAGATGGGACTCAGTTCTCCTTTACCAGGGAACTGGGGATGCTTGTAGCACATAATGAACTTTCTCGAAGAAGTGTGCAACTAATAACTAACAAGTTAGCTAGTCTCACCCTCGGTGTGATGGACAAGGAGATTCCCTGGTTACCTATAGTGTTGGGACAGTACGAGGATGTCTTCCATGATGATATTCCTGGATTACCTCATCACTATGAAGGTCTACTTCAGCAACAACCTATGCCCTGAGATGGAACCAATATCTACACCTTTATATCGGATGACACCCACATAACTCTAAGAGATGAGGGTGGTGTTGGTGGACTTGCAGAGGAAGGGGTTCATAAGACCCAGTGTTTCTCCATGGGCATCCCTCGTTTTGTTTTCCAAGAATTCATACATAAGATTGATGGTATGCATGTAATATTGATTCCTCAATCAGGTGACTTTGAAGAAATAATATTCAAATCATAATATTAATGAACTCATCAATTAGAAATAGGGAGTGATTTTGTTCTTAAAGATAGACCTTAGGTATAGTTATAATCAACATTAGTTATGGGATGAGGATATATCGAAAACCCCTTTAGATGCCGATATGGACACTATGAGTTCATGCTGATTCCATTACGTGTGATCAACACCCTAGAAGTGTTCAAGGGACTCATGAATAGGATCTTCCAACCTTATCCAAATAGGTATATCATTGTCTTCATTGATGATATCTTGGTGTAATCAGTGTTAGAGATGGAGCACACAACACACATGTGAATAGTCTGGGTTACGCTCTAAGAGCACCAACATAATGGGAAGCTCTTGAAGTTCTAGTTATGGATTTAAGAGATCCACATTTTCGGACACATCATCTCATAGAATAGAGTTTCAGTGGATCCAGTGAAAATAGAGGTAGTTATTTCTTGGGATCCACCCATTAGCGTGACTAAGGTGTTGGGTTTTTTTGGGGTTAGATGGATAATACCAGAGGTTTATGTCTGACTTTTTCAGGTTAGTAGGACCCTTATCGGCTTAACATTGAAGGTATAGTACTTCATGTGGATAGAGAAGTGCCAAAATTATTTTCTAGGAGATAAGAAAGTTATTGAAAAGTTCCCATATCATGCAGCTGGTAGAATAAGGTGTTGGATAGGGAGTTTTACATGACACATATGGGATCTGACTGGGTTGTGTCCCGATGTAGGGGAAAGATAAGATTTCTTATAGTTTGCGATATGTTAGGAAACATGAGTAGAACTACTTGTTGGAGGAGATGTTTATAATCTACTCTGAGCACAAAAGTATCAGGTATATCTTCTCCCAAAATGACCTAAACTTGAGGCACTGAGGATTGATAGAGTTCCTCTAGTAACATGACATAGAGAAATTCTATACTCATAGGAAGGGGAAGATGGTGGTAGACACATTCAGAAAAATGATCTGGGTTGTAGTTTTGGAGTGAGGTGTCAGAGCAGTTGGTTGCGATTCAGATAACCCTTATAGATGATGATGAAAAAACATACCTTCCATTGATTTTTGTCACTCCCCCACTCATATAGTGAGTTATGAGGCCTAGATCAGAGATGTTGACTACGAGGCCTAACATGCTCAGTTTCCCACAGGACAAGATCCTCATGGATTTTCTATAGGTGGGGATCACATCATCCTTTTCAGAGGGAACATAGTGCTACCAGTGGTGTTGTGAGAGGACTTTTTAGGGAGTTCCATACCTCCCCTTTGGAGGTACATACTATAGTGGCAAAGATGTACTAGGATCTCCGATGTCAGTACTAGTGGAAAGTGATGAAAAAAGCGATGGCATGATTTGTTTCACGGTTCATCACTTATTAACAAGTGAAGGTTATGAACCAGTTTCTAGTAGGCTTCACCTAGCCACTTGAGGTACCAATGTGGAAGTGGAATGGTATCTCTATGGACTATTATATGGGTTTACCATGAACAACTAAGGTTATGATACTATCTGGGAGTTCATTGAGAGACTCACCTAGTCTGATCACATCCTACCAATCTAGGATAAAGGATCAGTAGAGGGATTAGTATAACTCTATGCCTAGAAGATAGTGCACCTTCATGGGGTCCCTTTGATGATCGTCTTAGACCATGATGCTCTCTCCACATTCCAACTATATAAGTGATTACATGAGTCATTTAGGAATCATCTATGCTTGATCACGTCTTTCTATGCCTAGACTGATGGTCAAACAAAGAGGACTATTCAGGGGTTGGAGGATATGATTCATTCATTTATTATGAAATTTGGTTGCAGTTGGGAGAACCACCAACCACTGGTAAAGTTTTCATACAACAACATCTATCACTCCACCATTGGCATTGAACCATTCTAGGAACATTATGGGAGACCCTATAGATCCCCACACTATGGGATAGATCCAGGGGAGTCAGTAATCATGGGTCTAGAGTTGGTATGACCTACCACTGATAAGGTGCAGATCATCCAGGAGTGGATGAGGACTGCACAGAGTAGGCTGAAATCTTATGCTGATAGGATATGGAGGCCCCTCGATTTTGAAGAGGGAGGTCATGTGTTCTTTCAGGTCTCTCCCCAATGGGTATTTTGGAAATTTGGTTGTGGCAGGAAGTAATCTCTATGATTCATTATCCCTTTCCATATTTTGAGCAGATTTGGAAAAGTGGTCTACCGCCTATATCTTCCCCCACAGATGCACCAGGTGAATGATGTTTTCCATGTTTCGAAATTGAGGTGGTATGTTTGTGATCCATTTCACATTTTCAACTAGGGAAATATGGACATTGACGATTGGGCAGAATTTTAGGAGTTACCGATGGAGATAGGGGATCAACATGAGTATGTCCTTTGTGGGTGGTTGATTCGTCTGGTGTGCATTCATTGGAAGCACTAGAATCTCTAGGAGAGAAAATGAGAGCAGGAGGCTCCAATTCATGCTCAGTACCCTTTTCTATATGATAATCCCTTGTCTTGGCTAACAAGGATGTAAATCACTAAAAGGGGGAGTAATGTAATACCCCAAAATTCCATGAATTTTTGTTAATAAAATTAAATGGGATTATTTCATGTCTAGTCTATGAGACTGCATGTAATTATGAGGCAAAAAGTTTCTGAAATTAATTTTTGAACTATTTTTACATTTCATTAAGTAGAAATGCGAGTGGGTTTTTAAAACATTTAAACCACTTCATACACCAAAAATAGAAGGGAAACATTGAACTCATTGAATCAGGATTTTACTATAAAGGGCCTAACATTGGCCTGGTTGGGACAACAGTGGAAAGTAGTTTTTGGCCGTAAATAAAATAAATAAAGAACAATTATTTTATTTTTAAATCCTTGTATATCTTAAATGTTAACACTGATTATAAATCTAAGTGTATTGTTGAGCTTATAAGAGTGTGTTTCTCTTAGGCAGAGCTTAACCATGATCAGTGTGGGATGAGGGTGAAAGGTAGTTTTCAGAAATTTTACAAAAATAAAGTAATCATAAAATGTTTATTTTATTCAAAAATTGTTTTGTTGTAATGTCGAGATGAGCTGATTATTTCATTACATAAATTAAATAGTGTAAAGAAAATTTAGCTGTAGAGTAATAGAAATGTAGTTTCACAAATGAAATAGCGTAACGACGCGATGAATAAGTGTAATAGATATTCAACGACATATTAACTACTACAAATACACCTTTTATCAGCACTAAAAATGGCCTTTAACTGCACTAGAAAAGCGCTGTTAAAGTCGGTGAAGATAAAGGGGGGGTCCCCTTTATCAGTGCTGATAAAAGTACCCCTTTATCAGTGCTTTTTAGCGTTGATAAAGGGATCCTATATCATCGCTTCCTTTATTAGCGCTTTCGTTTTAGCGCTGATAAAAGCTAAAAAAATTACAAAAAATTACAAAAAAGTACAAAACAAATTACAAAAAATTAAAAAAAAATCTTGCCAATCTAGGGGGCCTTTTATAGCGCTTGAGCCGCACTTTTAATAGTGCTTTCCACCGCCTCCAGCACTCCGCAGGCACCCCCTCCACCATTTAACAGCGCTAGCCCCCCACATACACCCCCATGTGCGCGCCTCTGCGTCCAGCAGGTTTTGAACTCGAGACCTCCCCCCAGCGCGCCTAAGCCCTTACCACTACTCTATTTTGATTTGTTTACCATTTCATGATATCTCTATTTATATATATATAGTTATATTTATTCGTATAGTAATATATATTTATATTAATATATATATAGTTATATTAATATATATATTTATATATATTTATATTTATATATATTTATATTAACATATATATAGTTATATTAATATATATATATAGTTATATTAATATATATATAGTTATATTAATATATATAGTTACATTAATATATATATAGTTACATTAATATATATATAGTTACATTAATATATATAGTTATATTAATATATATATAGTTATATTAATATATATATAGTTATATTAATATATATATAGTTATATTAATGTATATATATAGTTATATTAATATATATATAGTTATATTTATATTTATATATAGTTATATTAATATATATAGTTATATTAATATATATAGGTATATTAATATATATATAAAGTTATATTAATATATATATAGTTATATTAATAAATATATAGTTATATTAATATATATAGTTATATTAATATATATATATAGTTATATTAATATATATATAGTTATATTAATATATATAGTTATATTAATATATATATAATTACATCAATATATATATATATAGTTATATTAGTATATATATATAGTTATATTAATATATATATCTATTTATATATATATAAATTTAGTTATATTTATTTGTATAGTAATATATATTTATATTAATATATATATAGTTATATTAATATATATATATAGTTATATTAATATATATATATATTTATTCGTATAGTAATATATATTTATATTTATATATATATATATAGTTATATGAATATATATATTTATAGTCATATTAATATATATATTTATAGTTATAAAAATATATATATTTATAGTAATATTAATATATATGTAGTTATACTAATATATATATATAGCTAGATTAATATATATATATATATATATAGTTAGATTAATATATAGGTATATAAATATTCATGTATTTGTATTTTAACTAAAATGGATATTAGTTATTATTTAAATAAAGCTAATATATTTTATATGTATATATTTTTTATTATTTATATTTATAATTAATTTTAATGTGTGAATATATAAAAAATGTGTATATATTGTTATATATTTGATTATAAATAGAAGTTAATTATAAAAAATGATAACATTTCAAAGACATAATATCAATATTAATGTAATACATTGGATTAAATTCAGTCCCCAACAAAAAATCCAATAATACCCCCCTTAAATGAGGCTCAAAATCCACAAAATGTTAAAAAATCGGGATACCCCGACAAAAAACTCATTTTTGGAGGCCTTCTAGGCCACTTTTGGCCTCTAAAAACCCTTGACCAAGGTCACCCCAGGTCACAGCGACGTAGAGCACGTCACAGGATTCGATTTCATATGTGGTAGAGCTCAAACGGACACCCGGATCAAAAGTTATAACCATTTGAAGTTTGAGTTGCGTTTTCAACATATTTTGCATCTTTTCTTAATTTTTTTTAATTTTTTAGTCTTCAAATTGTTATTAAATGACTATTACTCCATAATAATTGCAAATTATTAATTAAAAATATTTTTTTTATTTTCTAAGAAGCTATTTTCACTAAATATCTTATATATTAAGTATATTAAGTGTAAATGTACATTTATACTTATCTAAGATATATTTAAAAATTATTTATTATATTTATATCAATAAAACTATATTTATATATTTATATATTAATATATTTTATTTAATCTCTTTGTTTGATGTCGACCCTTTATCATCGCTTTTAAAAAAACGCTGATAAAGCCCCCCCGATTTATCAGCGCTACTAATCAAGCACTGATAAAGGGGGTCCCTTTATCATCGCTTTTTCGTTAGCACTAATAAAGGGGGGGGGGGGGGCTGGGAAAAACTGTTTTTGTGGTAGTGATTTATCTTTTAATGAGATAATGGGGTCTGAGAAACAGATCTAGATCAGGAATTCCTCTAACAGATGATGAATTACTTTTATTCAACAACAAACACCAGTGAATCGGAAAGTGGTAATGACACCCTTGAAGAATGGATTTAATATTGGATATCAATGAATGCCAACGGCTTTGAACATATCATGGATCCCCATGGATGGATATCCACTAGTAATTATCCTTCCCTCTGATAAAATCCTCTCTAGGTAGAAGTTTATCTTTGTAGAAATATTGAACTACCCATTCTCCTTTCTAAAACAATGAACATGGATCAACCCATGAACAAGTAGATCTGTAGGTTGCTTGTTTTTGAGGGAGGGTGTTTTATCTCAAGGATCGCATCTGGTTATTTGTTTATAGATCTTTAATCTCATCTTCACATGTTTCAAAAACTCTAAAGAGGCAGAATCGTGACGACACGAACAAGTCCTTGATTCCTCCAACAGTTGGACTTCTTGTTATATTTGAAACCACACTGGTAATTTGGTGGAACGAGGACATAGAGGCTATAACAGTGTAGATAACAACACGAGAAGTCTGGGGGTGTATGTGGTTTGAGAAACGGCCCACTCGAGTAGACCCATATTTCCACGGATGATACAGATGGTGTACCAGTAGTGTCGGCCCACGATGGATGTGTGGCCACGGGAAGGTGGTGGTGTGATGAGGTTGAGGCTAGATGGGGCTATTGTAGTGGAGTAGGGACCACTGGCATACATGTCGGTAGCCAGTAGAGGCGGACATGACCACACGACCACCTCGGAGGAGAGGCATGTGGCATGCACTAGCACACATCCCAGTGAGGATAGCAAGTGTGACGGGGGCGGACAGCCTCATCTAGCCATGTGGCACCACAAGTCGGATGCCATCAATAATCTGGGAAGGAGATTATTAGGCCCACACAATGGTCTAGGAATTAGTCGGGTTGGCCCACCCAGCGGGCTGGGTCATATCAGGACCAGCTCAGAGTGGGTCACATCAGTGGGCCAAGGTCAGGTCGTGGGACCTTGGGTTGGGTCGGGGGACCCCGAGCAGAGTTGTGTTGGTTTGATATGATTGGGATGGACAAGACCGATACCCAACCAACCCCTTTTTTGGAAAAAATAGTCATAACTCCGGAAATATATGCCCGAATGATGAGACATCTATAGTGTTGGAACCCACACGACATGGAAAATATTTTTGAATATTCTAAGGAGATTTTCATAGAATTTGAGATTCAAATAATATCTTGAGGATTGGATTCTCCCAAAATCAATCATGCCACGTCCGGGAACCCAGGGGCTGGATGAGACCTTAAGACTGCTAACGAGTGGGTCTAAGTAACACTTCATGTCGATATGACATGCATCCCTATGTGGACAAGCTAAAAGAATCTCTGTATGGACTAGCTACAAGAATATCTTTGTCAACATGCTATATGAGGCCCTGTGTGGACCAGATATAAGTGTCTTGGTATAGACTAGCTATGATGAACTATGTGGGGAGCGGCTACGTGTGACTTGGGAGACCGATGGTGGGGAGAGGCTCTGTTTGATCGAGCATCCCCACGGAACTCATCAGGGATGAGTACCTCAGTATTCCATGGTGTTCAGAGTTACGACTAATAGTCTAGATTTCTATAAATTATATTATACCTACATGAGATTATAGTACCATTTTTATACTTTCATTTGTTGTCTTTCTCTTGTGTTTCGGGATCTATACTGAGTATTATGTTACTCATCTTTGCACTGGCTCCATCCGCATGTGTCGTGTCTAGTGTGGAAGACAGGTGCTTCGACAGAGACCTTGGTGACCTAGACCAGGTGGTTCGCAATGAGATACAATAGGTAGGACGTACTTCTACATCTTTTGGCAGACAATCCTTTTCTACCCTTCAAGTGGTTTTCTTTTTCTTACGACATTTTAGAGAACTTTTGTACGTTACAATTTTCAATTTGTCTTTTGTTGGGTTTGTATACTGTCCCATTTGTCATATATCATGTACTTTTACTTAGTGGTTGTTTAGTGGAATTCATGTATACCTTTTTAGTGTTTTGGGATGTTATCATGTGTATGCGTGCATACAAATACGTAGGAAAAAACTTCCCACGCATGGCTTAATGCCTTCAGTGCTAGTCACCAGCCCCTGGTCATTGGGAGGCAAGCTTGGGGTAGTCATGACATAGACCCCGTGGGATGGGTCCTGACAGTAGTTTTGTAGAAACTGATTCACTTCAAATTCCCTCTTATTAAAAGTATATTTTAACCATATTCATTATGTGGGTTTCCCACAAGGGAATTTTCAAGTGTCAAAATTAAATTTTAAAGTTCATTTTCAAATTTCAAGGATGACATTTTTATTAAGAGGGGAGAATGTATCACCCAATGAATTTAAAAATAGATTTAATATAGAATTAATGAAACAATGAGTCACTAAAAACGAAACATTATTATATCCTATCCAATAATCAATACCTTTCCACTTATGTAATTTTACATTTTAAAAATTGAAATACACGGTTGCGTTCAGTAAGATATATAGAGTCTGATAGAATCTAATTAGTTTTCTTTGTGAATAGTAACATACCCTTATAAATAATAATATTACTCTAATGAATTGTAATGAATAGTAAATTGGCCAAAAAATAAAAACTTCACCCATGAATTTATAAATAAAGTTTAAGGAACTTATAATTGAAAAAATCATCATTGTATACGTATTCATAATTTTTAAGTCATAAATATTTTAATTAAAATATTATGATTAATTTAATAATTTAAAATAGAAATTTAATTTCATAAAATCTTATTTTATTGTCTTATGGTCATAAGAGAATTTTATGATAACCTGATTTATTTATCAATGTGTTATAAAATGAGTTATAGTTTTAATGTTTTTTATAATAAATTAATAAAAATTAAATTAAAAATAAAAGGAAAATAATTTTCAAAAAATTTATTTCATTATTGAATTATACAAGTCAAAAAATAGTTTTAATTATTTTTTGTATTTCTCTAAGAAACCTAAATTTTTCGTGAATCATAAAAATATAGTTTTTAGTTTTCAGTATGTTTAATGACACCATAAATATTTAATAATTAATATAAAATAATTAACAAATTTTTTACATTAATATATGATATGAGGTGTCCTAATTGTCCAATTCCATGGGAAAATAACATCGGAAATCCTATTGTTTTAAAAAAACCACTAATGAGGTGTCCACCGAGATTAATAAAAAAGTCCCTCTATTTTACTATAAGTACCCAACAATTACATTGATTTCTTTCATTAAGAATTCACCACACTAGAGGATAAAGTATTTTTTCATCCCTAGTTGTCCTCAAAATGTGTCCTCAATCTCCTAAGGTCTCATCCTTCATGTTTTAGGAGTCATTGTACTAGATAAGGGAATCTAACACACTTCTCCTTTTTAAGCACACTGTTTATGATATTCCCTTTTAATTTCAATTGGATTATGTTGGGATATTTCATTACATATACCCCTTACATTCCATATAATTTAATAATGAAGGTAGATCCTTTTTTCTCTCAGAATTTTTTGGATGAATTTTTATGTGATGTCGTTATGCTGCCAAATTTTCGTAAGGGATTTCTCAACTTCTCTCGTCATTCATGTTCCTTCCTTTTTTTCCTTTCCTCACCACCTTTCATGAAAATTTAATGATAACTCCAGTAAAATACAAGTAATATAATTTTTTTATAATGTAACAATTCATCATCATCTCTTATTTCGCATTATTTTATACTAGAAGTAAAAATACCATCCAAGATTAGTTAATTTATCACATTTAAAGACAACGAGTTTTAAATTTCTATTATTGTATTTAATTATGGTCATGAAACCATTTTGATGGTCGAACCAAAATATAATATAATATATATATATATATATATTATAACTTATTTATGGTTCTATAATCTTTTTTTAAAACAATATATTAATTTATAAATTAAAATGAGTTCATTGTGATAAAAAAACATCTAATTCACCCAAATGATTATCATTAACATATTACATAATGATTTATCTTCACTCCCAATAAGAAAATTAATTTTATAACCATGTATTCGTATATATGGTAAAAATTAATATTCAATGTCTATTCTGTAAAATCATTCTCATCTTACATGTTTATCCTTGAATGTATATAAGTAAACCTGTCATGAATTCAAAAGAAGAAAATGCTCCAAAAAAATAAAATTGAACATATTAAAACCATCAAGAAGAACATGAATGAACATAATAAGTATATGTTAAATCAATTAAATAAATAAAAGGTTTATGAATATTTAATTAATGAATTTAATTTTTTTATCTAGGAAACTATGATCTAGTGAAGAACACCATATGACCTAAGTTAAGGGTTTTCTCTATCTCACTTCCATTTTTGGGAGATATTTATTATTAACTACTATTACATGAGTATGGTGTATGTATACTAAACATTGAGGTTTCATATCATGAATCGTTTTTAATTTCATGATATTCAATGTATCATTTTTTTATTATTATTTTTGGGGCATATTATTCAATTGATTACAATGTTGTATGTATTTTCTACCTGAGCCTCCATTTAATTTGGGATCCTCTTATTCACTACTCACATAAATGAAATTCTTACTTATTCTTATCTAATCCTCATAAATTAAGTTTTAATGTCATATATATGTTTACCAATCATAATCCTTCATTATTTTATTGAGAGTTACATGTTTTAAAATGATATTTAAAAAATTATTCTGAAATGAAAGCTTGATTTATGGAACATCTTGAATTATTTCATATTTTGAAGTTTACACTATAATCTATTTTAAGATATATTTATCTTTAATAAATCAAAAAATTTAAATTGAAAAATATGGTTTGTTTCATTTATTGTTTTATAAAAGAAAAAATGTCATTGCACTGTAATGTCTCTTTAATTACTTCCTTAAAATTCCCTAAAAAGTTTTAATTCTAAAGCTTCTTTAAAAACACTTTTTATATGATTTCACTTCAATGGGACATCATTTATTCCTCAAATGTAATATCAAATACCTTCCCTATTATTTTCTGGTATATAAATGTTTTAAACCAGATTTATTGAAAACAAAAATGATATATAAAAATAACTCTTCTTTCGAAAGTAAAATAAAATCTTTTCACCTCACATTATCAATTTTGAGATATATGCATTTTTTCACCACTTATTCATTAGACGTTCGTATGTATTACCCCTTAGTATTTCATATGAAGACTCTACTTGTTATCATGACATTATAAGGGATTATTATTTGAATGTTTCATGGTTTATTTGGACACTTTTGAATGTTTAAGGATTATTTCCTCAAGAATTTCTCAATGGTCTATTTTCAGAGTATCATTATTTATGTCGATATCCATTGATGAGTCTTGTATTTAATAGAGGCTTAAATATTATGATATGACATAAAATATTTTGTTTAATGGTTCTGGATTATTTTTTTTATGGATGTTCTAATTTGATACCATTCACCAATTTTCGTCTAATGGTTTTTTTATGATTAATATACTGGAAAGGTTATTTAAATTTCATATGTTAGTTTCAATATGAATGTATATGTTTTTTATGTTTATCCCAATTCATAATTGGAATACATTATATATATTAATTGATGGGTGGTTTCCATGATATCCACTTGATGCATTAGTAGGTCTCATGATACGGACTATGGTATTGGGACAAGGCCTTGACAAAATGGTTATTTATGGTCGTGGAAAGAGGTCTTGATGGTATGGTTATGATGTACCACATTATGAATTCCCCCATTATGAGACTAGTAATTGAATGTTCTTGTAGTCATTTGACTAGTATAATACCCATGATAGTACTTTATTATTGAATTATTTATCAGATATTTTTCCTACAATAATGTGTTCAATATTATTTATAATGGAATGTGTTTTTAGTTATTCACTATGCCTAATGTTTATGTTTGTGATGTCTTCCATAATATTCATTACCCATAACAAGAATCTGAGATCACCCATTTCACATGTTTTATTTTCCCCATGTTTTTAAGAAGTGTATTATGATTGACATATAGGGAAAACCTAGGAGTTCTTAATGTTATCAAAGTAGTTTTATATAGTTTTCTGTTCAGTTTTAATGTTGAAATTATGTATGTTTTTCATTTTCCAAAACATCTAATATTTTGGTTCCATCAAGATTTGATTCCTTGTAATCATTCCAATGTTATAAATTGATGCACTTTCTCTGGGAAACTGGGGTCAGGGTGTTACATCAATCAATACGTGTACAAATAAATCATCATATATTGAATAAAAAATTTAATTCATTAATCAGTATGTATTTTAAATAAATTTCCATATTGATTAATGAATATGGATTTATCAATATTTATCTTGATAAAAAAATAACATTCAATGTAGAACAATATATTTAGAAATGATATTTTATTTCAGAAATAAATATATCCATGATAAATAATGTGGATATGTAGGGAAATTTAATGTCCAATTATCTTAAGAAAGTGAAAAATTCATGGTGATGTTAATGACTTTAAAAATGAATCAAGGAAGTCAATATCAATACCTTCTATATTAAAATTGATTATAAAACATCTAGAATAAGAATAAGAATGGTATCATTACAACATATGACCACTGAAGTAAGAATTAATAGATTTTTCATTAATAAATAGAAATTCCATAAAATAATCATTAAAAAAATTCTTAAGTTGAAAATCATTTTAATTTATGGAAATCAATTTTTTTAAAACATAAAATATTTTGAAAATACTTTTATAAAAATTTCATTTTTTAAAACTATGAATTTCAATAATATTAATAAAATAATTATTCAAAGTATCGATGTATCCATGAAAATGATGAATAAAAAATGTAGTTCATTTTAGATTTTTTTCAATAAATTTCATACCAGATAAAAAATAATGATTTTGAAATGTAAAAAATATATGAAAGTTCATTGTTCCGAAAATGACATGAATTTTCCTTTCATGTTTTTGATTAAAGGGAAATAATAATTTTTTTAAAAACATCAAAAGATTCATTTTATAAAAAAATTAACAAGGTAAATGTGGGTAAAAATTACATTAATAAATCATTTTTAAGAGGTAAAAAATACTTTTGAAAAAAAAATTGAAATTATTTTAGTGGAAGAAAACAATTTGTTGACCAATTATTGAAATGAAGTCAGATTTTCATAGAATTATTTTATAAAAAATTTAATTCCCTTTTAGTGAAAAAATAACAACCCAGATTTTTTATTAAATTAATATTAAATATTTTTAATGATAAAAAACATAACATCATTACTTGAACAGGATCCAAAAGTTTAGTATCTTGGTAAAAATAGGGTTGTCAATACATTTTACAAAAATAGAACCAAAAATATCATTTAATTACATATTCTATTTATTATTATTGGCCCTTGAATTCTCCTTAGTAAAAGTATTAAATTGAGGATATATGTCAAAAATGTGTTATCTAAATCCCTATAAGTAGTATAAATAAAAACATTAAAAAATATAACATGGGGTGAGAATAATTAGTGTCATTAGAAGATATGAATAAAATTAGGGGAAAAAGCGTTAAGAAAAGGCATTGAATGTGGAAAATGAATAAATGAAACATTGTGTCTTAGTTTTCAACTTCCATACATAGTTTTCAAAAAATATATCATCATTTTCACACATATTTTACATTTCTCAAGACATAATTCATATTACCTAATTCCTTGGACCTCTATATATCCTTAGGCGTACCTATCACATCATAACATTTACATTATCATGCATGCCACATAGAAAATAGATAAATTATTGACATAAAAACAAACCCTGGAAATTAATGGTTATCAATTTATAAATTATATATATATAAACATTTTGTTACCAATTTAAATATGTAATAACATACTTGAATCTCAAACCTTAAGTGAAGAAGAAACAATCTCGATCAGTAAATGGAGTGGTTTTCCCGAAAGAATATATCTTTTGGAAAATAAATTTCATTCAGTAAAATCAATTAGAAAGAATTTCAATAATTTAAAAGGTATTATATTGATAAATAGATGATATTTAATTAATATACATAGTGAAATTGGGGTGAAATAGGTATAACCCAATGAAATAGAGTTGGGTTCGGTGATTCCCCTTATATTGAGTCTGAATGATTTTTAAAATGTAAAAACCTATCTAATCAAATAATATTCATTAATTAAAAAATATGTAAATATTAATACATTAAAAATTCATTATGGTTTTATTGAGTTCATTTGTGGTATTTTCTATGAGTTATAGATTTTGATTTCATCGATCGAGAGCATTCATTTTCATGGTTTTCATGATCGGTTCATTTGTGTACATTAATGGAAGTTCATGTAAACAACGGATAAATATCTGGATTTGTTATTATATGTTTTTAATGATATTACATAATTTTAAATTATCTATTAATGAATTATTATATACCTTATGAGGATGAATCTTTAGATAAAATTCACTGATCACTGTTTTAGGTTAATTTGGTTGATTTCGATCACAAAGAACTTCATTTTTTTATCATTTAGTATTATTTATAAATGTTAGTTCCACAAAATAAATATGGTATTAAAATAGACATTAAAATAAATTTTCAACAATTTTATTTTTCTGTTATTTTCCATGAATAGGTTAAAGAAAATTGAATGTATATCACTCACGATGTTAGTAAATTGACACATCAATATGATGATTTTAATTTTTTTAAGAGAGAGTGTGGTATTTTATGATGAATATTCCATTAACATGATTTAATTCAGTTATAAAAAAATTATTGGAGTTATCATGACAATTTTATGAAGGGAGGTGATGAGATAATAAGAAAATAAATGAAATTTAAAGGAAATTAAAAGAAAGTGATAGAGGGTTTACCTCTTGGATTTTTCATCTTTGAGAACCTCCTTAGGGAAATTTTTTGGTCTAATGATAAGACCAAGAGATCCTCGATGTGTTGGATGGACAATGAAATATTATTGGGTATAATTTATTAATGGCTCAAATCTCGAGTGTGTGGTAAGAAGAGGGTGTGAGGGATGGTATTTATAGTGGATGAGAGAGGTTTTTTCTCATTATTATATTCAATAGTTTATTATGTTGTCTCAATAATATGAATTTTTTGAGATTTATCTATAAATTAATTAAAATAATTAAGGAAAGTTCTAGATTAAGGTTATTACATTATCCTTACATCAATAATGACACAAAAATTCATGCATATTTCTTTAATAAAAATTATCATATTTAACAATTCATCAAAAACTATTTATTTCAAAAAAATACCATAAATAATCCCTAAAAATTTATCCGTTTGTATAATTAAAAAAATTACTCCATATTATGAAAATAATTTTCTAAATATGATTAATTTTATATTTATTTAAAATCATCATTTACTTAGAAATTAAATATTTTAAAATTATAACTAATTTTGTGACACATAGTATAATTATTAAGGTCTTATAAAATTATCTTAAAATCATATGACATGAAAATATTAATTTATCAATAAATTATTTTGAAATAAACATTCTTATAAATTATTAAATTAATTATAAAATTGTAATTAATTATTTATGACATAAAAAACTACAACAAATAATTAATAGTTTTTTAAAATATTTAGCAACATAGTATTTGAAATAATTATACTATAATTTAATTTATAATGTGATTAAATTATATTTATACATTCATGACTGGGGTTAATATTCATTTGGTTAATATTCAATTCATAAGGGTGATAGTATTATTCCTAAGGTAAAGTTATTATTTCAACTGTATAGGTTCCCTAACATGAATAATTACTTCTTTTTTTAGTAAATCATCATTTATAATGTTTTTATTGTGGCCAATAAGTGATTTTATATGATTTATACTATATGAAATTACTATAATAAGGAAGAAATTATAATGATAAAACTTTGGGTCATTACATTCTTCCACCCATTTCAAATGTCTCCCTCGAATTATTTTTACATAAACAGGTGAGGGTACTTCTCCTTGGTCACCTCCTCTAGTTCCCAAGTTGCTTTTTCATACTTATAGTTCTTCCAAAAAACTTTTACATTTTGGTTTTTCTTTTTATGAAGAACCTTATCTCTCAATTATATATTCTTTACTGGCTACTCGACATATGATAAATCATGTGACAGTTGAACCTCCATTGAGTTTAGTACATGAGAAGGGTCTGGTATGTACTTCCTCCTGGTTGATACGTGGAACACATCATAAAAATGTGCCATATTAAGTTGTAGTGAAATCTTATAGGGCATGGATCCTATAATATCCAAGATATCAAAGGGGATATTGTACGTTGGTCTTAGCTTAATTTTCTTTCTTATCCATGTGAATCTCTTCAAAAATGATATTTGATGGAATATATTATCTCCAAAATTGAAATAAAAGTACCTTTAATGGTTGTTTGTATAGCACTTTTGCCTATCCGGATCATCATTGATAGGTTTCAAGATTAATTGAACATTCTTTATCATATCTTTCAAAATATCATGTCCAAGTAGCTTTCATTCTCCAAATTCATCCCAATATTTTGGAGTTTTACATAGCCTTCCATACAGATCTTCACATGGATCCATCGAAATATATGAGTGTAAACTATTGATTTATGAGAAATGAACCAATTTCAAATGATGATCCCATACACATTTTCCTTCTAATGACCCAACTCTTAGTATATCTTTTAATATTCAAATGGTATTTTTAGATTGGCCATCAGTGTGAGAGTGATAGGACATGATGAAATTTCATTTAGTTCTTATAGGAAGTTGAAGAATCCATGAAAATTTAGATGTAAAACTAGGATAATGATTAGAGACAATCGATACTCTACCACCATGAAGACCCACGATTTTATTTATGCATATCATAAAATTTCTATCAAGAGAGAGGTATTTCCAAATAGCGATAAAGTGGGTAGCCTTGGTGAGTCAACCCCCCATAACCCAAATTGCATTATTTTCATTGTATTTCACCAAGAGGCCCATGACAATGTATATAGTGAAATTATCCCACTTCTACATGCGGGGAATAAATGGTTGAATCATTCATTTGGACTTCTTTACCTTATCTCTAACTTGGAGACATATCAAGCACATTGAGATATACTCTACAATCTCCTTCTTCATGTTTCCCCATCATAAGCATTCTTAGAGATCACAGCACATCGTGGAACTCACCGGATGGGTATAGAATGTTAATCTATGTGCATTTACCAAATGATACATCCTTATCACATGTGATAAAGGTATAAAGATCCTCTTTCCAAAATTAATTACACCATAATCATTGATATGGAAATCTTGTAGCTTCACTCCCATTACTGGATTTACCTTCAATTGTATCTCCAGATCATCACTTAATGGCTACTAAATTTTATCTTAGATATGCTGATTCAATAAGGTTTCCATATGACTTTTCCATTCTTTCATGTTTGGGAGATTGTTGAGTCAATAAGTTTTTTTATGACTTCACCATTTCTTCATATTTTGAAAATCACAAACACCTTATCTTAAGGAATATTTCATTTACCCTATGTTTTACATTCATAAGGAAAATTTTCCTTCCCGTGGAAATTTATCCTTAACATGATTTTAATTGTTCATTTTGTAAAAGTATTAAATTGAATTTCATATTCAAAACCTCGGAATAATATATATAATTAAATATAAAGCATTACGTTTTCAAGATATGAATTCGGGATCTGAGTTCTCTGAATTTATATTCTGAACTCTTTTGAGTTCTGATTATGATTTCTCTGAATTCAGAATCTGAACTCTTCTGAGTTATACTTCCGAGTTATCTGAATTTAGACTCTGAACTCTTCTATGTTCTGACTATGTGTTCTCTGAATTCTGACTCTTAACTCTTCTGATTTTTGACTCTGAGTTCTCTAAATTCAGACTCTGAATTCTTATTATTTCTGACTCTGACTTCTCTGAATTGAGACTCTAAACTCCATTGAGTTCTGACACTGAGTTCTTTGAATTCAGACTCTGAACTCTTATGAATTTAGACTCCAAAACATGTATGTCCAGACTCTGAACTCTTATGAATTCAGACTTTGAATTCTAAAAAATTCAAGACTCTGAGTCTGAACATAAAAATTTTGGTAGACTCTGAAATTTTTATGTTCAGACTCTGAACTCTTGAAATTCAAGACAGAGTTGCCGTCTACCATGAAGTTGAGGTCTTGCAGGGATATCAAGATAGACTCTGATCTTCATATCGAGGTCTTACCCAGGTGTAGATAAGACAGACATTCTTGAAAGTATAAATCAAGGGACCTTTATCCAAGTTTGTTGGATACCCTACTCTTTGGGTTAAAATATTTACTACTTGTTTGTTTCATGTTTTCCGCTAAATTTTTATTTTTGAGGAAAGTATAACTATCGTATACTTTCTTATACTTGTATACTCTAATTTAGTGAGATTCTATACACATTAAGGTAGAATCCTTCTCTTTGTAAACTTTTTTTATGTTTCATTTTCAAAACCACTTTTCCAGAATTACATTCTTGGAATCATATTTCTGGAATCAAGTTAGGTTGTTGAACATAGAGTATTTGTGAATTACCTTGTTTAACATTGTAAAACATCACCATCTTTAAAAGTTCTAATGGACTTTTTTAAATAATACAATTCACCTCCCTCTTATAAATTAAGCATCTATATCATCAGATACTACAATAAGCATCTTAATTCATTATTTTGATAAAACAATTAGTATCAGAGGGTGTTTCTGAAATGCATTTATTCACATATAAGTTTTCCCTGCTCTATTTTTTCATTGTTTGTTGATTCCTTTCTTATGACATTCATATCCTTGTTTCAAAACTATTATTACTATCAAGTTTGTATGAAAACATTTCTTTTAAGATGACAAGAATCAATGTTGGTTCCATAGACAAATTAAATCCTACAAGACCACCTATTTTATATGGGAATGATTATGAATATTGGAGAGATCACCTGAAGACATTTATTATCAACACTGTAGTAGCTAATTTCTTTATGCTCACTGAAGGATATAAAATCCTTGACAAGGAAGTTAGTACATTCACCATCCAAGAAATGCATGAATATCAACTGAATTATAAGGTATGAAATACATTTATTTGTTCTATGACTAGAAATATATATATCCAAATTTCATCTTGTGAAGCAGAAAATTGTATTTGGAAGAAGCTTGATGTTACACACTTTGGAACATCCAAAGTTATTAAAACTAGAAGAGCCATGCTCAGAGATGAATATCATGGTTTTTTCTTTCCTTATGGAGAACCCATATATAATGTGCAACCAATATTCATGACTATTGTTAATAGTTTACAATCTATGGGTGAGAAATGATTAGATGATGAAGTTATTGTGGAAAAAATCATAGACATCATGACCTATGAGTGGGAATCCAAGAGAAATGTTGTTGATGAGAATTGAAAGGTTACTCAGGTTTCTCTTAGTGAACTTTTTGGAAATCTTCCTCAACATGAGACTATAATGAAAAGAGATTCTCATTATATTAAGAATAAGAATGGGAATGGCAGTGTTGCTTTTACAAAAACATCAAATCATATGAAAGAAAAGACTCCTGAGAGAGTTACAAGATCTAAATCTAAGAAGACTGTTCATCAATTCGAATCTAGTGGAAGTGAATCCTCATAAAATGAGTTATAAAATCTTTCTCGAATGATGAACAAGATTGTTGGATAGAATAACTTACAATATAGATACAAGAATAAATAAAGGAAAGATAAGAAAGATTTAGAAGTCACATGTTATGAATGTAAAAGAGCTGGACATATAAGACCAAATGGTCATATTCTTAAGAGAAATGAAATATAGGAAAAGAATTCTGAGAGAAATAGAAATAAGTACTAAAAATATAAATCTAAGAAAGTCTAGAAATCTAATGAAACTTGGATTTCTAGTGGTGGTGACTCCTAATATTAATCATCAGATTAAGAATCTTCTAGATAGAAGAATCTTGGTTTAATAGCCAGACTGCCTATTAAAAATAATTTTCTAATAGTTATGGTACAGAATGATGGATCAATGACCAATGTATATTTAAATGATAATTATAGTAATAATAAATATTATAACTCTTCTGATGATGAATCTTCTTCTGATGAAGATAAAACGTTATCTACCTATGAAGAAATTTCTAGGTTTTCTAAGCTTCTTGAGTATGTGAATTCAAAAATCATGAAAAATATTGATAAAAAAATTCTAGGAATACTATTCATACTAAGAAATTTTCATATATTTCTAATGATCAGGATAAAAAACACTTGATTTTGAAAGTACTTCAAAAAACCTTGAGGAAGTAAATTCTGAGAAGGATAGATTTTCTAAGGATCTAGAAAATTTAATTTCAAAGAAAAATGTTTTTTAGCCTAACTCTAGTTCTAAAGCTAATGTTTTGGAAGATAAGAATTTTTTTATTAGACTGAAGTCTGAAATATTTTCCTTTAGGAAGGGTTTGTCAATATTTACCTTAGGTAAGGAAAATTCTGATAAGTTGTATTATCAAATCCGATCTCCAAGGAATAATTATGGATTTGGTTACACTAGTTCTAAACCAATTTTTAGTAATAATTATTTTTTTCCTCATTGTTCTCCATTCTGCACTATGTGTCAGTATGGTTGACACTGGTAAAAAAGTTGTTCCTTAAAAAACCCAGTCTTTAGGATTTCATAAAGCTTATTTTTATAAGAAAATGTGGGTACCTAAAATTATGCTTTCTGAAATTTCTGGATCCAATAAATTTTGGGTTCAGAAACTCTAACATTCTTATTTTCATGAAAAAATAAAAATTACCAACAGAAATACATTGTACATGGATATTGGATGTTCCCGACATATGAATAGTAACAAAAACTTCTCAAAAAATATTATCAAGATGAAAGGAGGAAAAATAACATTTAGAGATAATGCTAAGGGAGAGATTATTGGAATAGGTAACATTGTTATTCTTGGAAAAACATTGATTTCAAATTTCTTATTTGTTAAAGGTATTAAGAAAAACCTCAATATGATAATTCAATTATGTGATGAAGGTTGCCTTGTGCATTTTAGGAATGACGAGTGCTTAGTACACAATTCCAAGGAAGAGTTCATTCATTCTGCCAACATGAAAGATAATGTTTACACACAAAACATATAATAACTTAGAAGCCAAGACCTACCTTTATATAGTGCAATGGAAGATCATTCTTGGTTGTGGAATAATAGGTTAGGACATTATAACATTTTGAATCTTTCAAAAATCTCAATGAAAATACTAGTTAAGGATATACTAGAGCTCATATTTGATTCTTAAAAAGTTTGTGATCCTTGTCAATATGTAAAGCAATATAAATCATGTTTTAAATTAGTCAATGAAGTCTCAACCACTAATAAATTGTAGTTAGTGCATATGGATATTTTTTTCCGACAAAAACTGAAAGCATTGGAGGAAAATATTATGTATTTTTATTAGTTGATGATTACACTAGATTTATGTGGGTTAATTTTCTTACAAAGAAATCTGAAGCTCTTTTCTTTTTAAAATCCTTTAGATCCCAATTTAAAAATGAGAAAAACCATCATTTGATAACTATTCATACTGATCAAGGAGAAGAATTTCAAAATTACGACTTTGAAACTTTTTGTAGTAGAAAAGGCATTACTCATAACTTATCAGCACCCAGAACACCTCAACGGAATGGTGTTGTTGAATGAAAAAATATAATTCTTAAAGAGATAATAAGAACCATGTTGAGTGAATATTCAATAAGAAAACATTTTTTGGCTGAAGTTATAAGTACTTCTTTTTATACCATAAATCATGTTTTGATTATACCTTTTCTTAATAAAAATCTTTATGAGTTATGGAATGGTAGAAAACCTAGACTTTCTTACTTCACAATTTTCAGTTACAATGTATTCATTCTAAATAGTAAAGATAATCTTTCCAAATTCACACCAAAATATGATGAAGTAATTTTCTTAGGCTACTCCACAACTTCTAAGTCTTATAGACTTTTCAATAAAAACACTTGTACTTGAAGAAACCATACATTTCAAATTTGATGAAACTGATACCTTTGTTTTTAAACAACCTCAACCTACATCCTTGGATGGGTTTTCAAAAACTGATTATCAACCCTTGATAGAAGATCCTTCTGATAAGGAAAATTTCCAAGAAGATAATTCTGAAACATTTACCCAAGAATATTTCATACCTTATATTGATGAACGGGTTTTAAAAAACCCAAATTAGTTTTTTCGAAAGAATCATACCAGTGATAGTATCATTAATGATGTAAATCAACCAATAAGGACTAGGGGATCCTTAATAAATAAAGTTGAACATCTAGAATTCCATTCCCAATTAGAACCTAAAAGCAGTGATGATGTTTTAAGTGATGATGACTGGATAAAATCTATGAAAGATGAACTAAATGAATTCGAAAGGAATAAAGTATGGACCTTGGTCAAAAGACCTAATGAAACTTCTATTTTTGGAGTAAAATGGGTCTTCAAAAATAAGTTTGATGAAATTGGAATCACTGTATGAAATAAATCTAGATTGGTGGCTAAAGTATATAATCAATAGGAAGGAATAGACTATGAATAAACATATTCTACAGTATCTATAATTGAATCTATTCATATTCTACTTGCATTTTTATCATTTTTCAATTTCATACTTTTTCAAATAGATGTGAAATTTTCTTTCCTTAATGGTTATGTTCAAGAGGATGTTTTTTTTGAACAACCTCTTGGTTTTGAAGATACAAAACATCTTGAACATGTTTTTAAACTTACCAAATCCTTGTATAGACATAAGCAAGCCCCTCAAGATTGGTATGATAAAATTATAGGATTTATGATTCAAAATAATTATGTTAAAGGAAATGATGATCCAAACCTTTTATAAATGATGATATGAAAAAAGTTTTGATTGTTCAAATTTATGTTGATGACATTATATTTGGTTAAACTCTATAATCTTTAACAAATTATTTTGTGGATCTAATGAAATCTGAGTTTTAAATGAGTATGATGGGTGAGTTAACATTTTTCCTTGGTTCTCAAATTTCTCAAAAACATAAAGGGATCTATATATCTCAACATTAGTATATTAAATATATTCTTAAAAAGTATGGATATGAAATCATAGAGTATAAGTACTCCCATTGTTACCTCAAATTCACTTGATCTTGAGGAATCTAGGAAACTGGTGGATCAAACATCTTTTAGAGGTGTGATAATAAGTCTACTTTACTTGACAGCTAGTTGTCCATACATAATGTTTTTGGTATGCTTATATGCATGAAATCAATCCAATCCTAAGGAATCTCATTTAAATTCAGTGAAAATAATTCCTCGCTATATAAATGGAACCATGGATCGTGGACTCTTTTATACTTCTAGAAATGATTTTATTCTAAAGAGTTTTTTGGATGATGAATTTGGTGGATGTAGAATGGATAGAAAGAGTACATCTAGAACTAGTCATTTCTTAGGATATTCATTAGTTTCTAGTTCATGCAACAAAACAACACTCAGTAGCACTTTCCACTACTAAATCTGAATATGTAGAAGTTGGAGGTTCTTACACTCAAGTGTTATGGACACAACACACACCCACAGACTATGGTATGAGTTTTACCAAAACACATATTTTGTGTGATAATACTAGTGCCATATCCCTTAGTAAAAACCCTAAACATCACTCTCGTGAAAAACACATAGATAGTAGGCATCACTTTCTTAGAGATCACTCAAAAAAGGGGATTACATTCTTTAATTTATTATAACACAAGATCAACATGCTGGTATTTTTACAAAGTATTTACCCTCTGATAGATTTGAATACATTAAATAGAAGTTATGAATGATAACCATAATGTGATATTGCATGATAAATTTCTGTTGAAACAAATCTAATTACATTAAAAAACTCTTTTTCCTTGGGGGAGCACATTTTCTTATTAGTTAGATCAAAATCATTCATAGTGGAAATTTTTATAATCAAAATTTTCAAATCGTTCTTAATGGAAATTTTCATAGTAAAAATTTTCAAATAGTTTGTAATGGAAATTTTCATAGTCAAATTTTCCAAATCATTCGTAATGAAAATTTTCATAGTCAGATTTTCCAAATATTTTGTAAAGGAAATTTTTTTAGTCATATTTTTTTCAAATATTTCATAATAGAAATTTTCATATATATATTTTTTTTCTAAAAATCATTTCATAGTTAGTTTTTTTCGTAATTAAAAGTTTTCTTCCAAATCTAAAGTTCGTCTAGAAGATATTTTCCTCACTATGAATAATCTTCCTAAAAATCCGAAATGTATGTTTTCTTTATTGAATATTCATAATCATATTTTACTTGTTCATATTTTTCATTTTTTTCAGATTCTCTTTTCCTTAAATCTCAATGATTCTATTAAAACCTCAAAAGATCAGATTCTGTCAAAATTTCCTTTCGACTATCTTTTCAACTATTAGATTTGATCAGAATGTTTATCAACCGTCTTATTGTGCTTGGAAGATGAATCATCGCTTCAAACACCTATATAAAGGACCCCAAATTGTTGTTCCACATCGATTTTAAAGCATGTGCATGCTAAAGCTCTTCCCTTATACTTAAGCTTATTTCAAACTTCATAGAGATTTCTTAAATCATAATTTCTGTAGAAGAATCCTCTTATAAAGATATGTTTACTACTATGAAAATTTCTGAGTGGCGGTTTTATAGGAAAAGGTTGGTGCATCAATTTTTTTTTTCAACTATGATCATCTTGAAGAAATTTAATCTAAATAGATGGGAGAGTGTTTTTGTATCGATGCTAGGGGATCAAGATTTTGTATATCTGTACTTTCTTGATGAGTTCAATGAATAAGATAGTTTCATCAAGGAAGAAGGAAGAGAGATGTTTTTGTTCAAGAGATATGGAAAGACTTATTCTCTTTCATATACTAAGATTTCTAATTTGGTAGGTATTCCATAAAAGGGGTATCTGAGTTCTATTCCCATAAGTTTCCAGATGTCAAAGGATGTTTTGTTTAGGAGAAGGCTATGGCATGTCTTGTAATCTCTGATGTAAACACTCTGAAGATCTCATACTTGTCTAAAAATTATCAAATTCTTGAAATATGGGTTCAAGGATTCATCATTCCGAGAAAAGGGGACAATGATATATTGAATAAAAGTGACATGTATATCTTGGATTTCTTGGTGAAAAATAGGAAGATCATCTTATTTAATAATATTCTCATTATGATTGAGAATATTAAGAATGGAAACTTGAAGGATCAGATAATCAGGTATCCAGCCATTCTCTCCAAGTTTATTATTTGGTGCTTAGAATATTTTAAAATTTCTTGAAGATCGAAGCCAAGGAATTTCAATGTCATGCTAGTCAGTGATGATACCCAGAAGAGGATGAACATTGGTTTTTATACAGACTCCAGCGAATTATATGACTTACTAGAGGAAGAAGCTGAAGATGTTCCAAAAAACATGAAATGGATAAACCTTCAAAAAAGGGTGGAAGGAAGAGGATGTTGAAGGAAGTAGTAGTGGAAGGAAAAACTCTAGAGCCCAAGGAAACCCAGTCCGCACCACCAAAGCCTAGGAAGCATAAAAGCGTATCTGGATGAGGTTGTAGAAAACTGGAGGGAAGATAAGAAAAATCATAAATTAGGGGAGTGATGATTTTTTCTGGATCCTACTAAAGCCAAAGATTTAAAATAAAAGTCTTATAATGAGCTTGAGAATAAAGCTAAAGAAAAGAAGAAAAAGAAGAAAAAGGTTGAAGTAGAGATTGTCCAATCTCTTTTAAAGGCTACTGAGAAAGCATCAGAGAATATACCCGTACCAAAATCCTTCATGGTAGAACCCTTACCTGAAACCTATAGAAATAAGTTTTTCACTCCGGAGAAATCCCAAGAAAAATTTGTTGATGAAGAAAATGTAGTAAAAGAAGTGGAAGAAGAAGAAATCAATGGTGATACTAAAGATATCATAAGGAAAGTAGAAGATTTCCCTACGAAGCAAAGTCCATATGAAAAATCTCAATCCAAACTTCTGAAGCAGAGCCTTCAAAGCTCACTAATCCTGGGATAGATGATAAAGAAGAGGCTAAGAAGTGTGAAGAATAAGTCAATAAGATATCTGAGGAAGAAATTTTTAATAATGACTTCAATAAACCAGAGGAAGCTGAGGTAGAAGCTAAGAAGAAATAGATTTATGAAGACAAGATTGTTTAGATATCTTATAGTGAACACCAATATCCAAATCAAGAAGAATATTTTCCAAAGGATGATAAGGGAAAATAGGTAGTAGTTGAGACACTTAGTAAAGATGTTGTGACGAAGAAGGAAGCCGGTGGATCTTCAAAGAGGAAACTTGCTAAGATAGAAAAAGATACCCCAACAAGCAAAATTTCAGATTCAGAATCATCATTCCTTGGACATGATTTCATTATTCAGTCATTGAAGAATCATGTAGGGGAAATTCTGATTTTTCCAAGCATTAAATAGAGATTTCAGATGATACAACACACCTTGAACCAAAAATCATATTCAGTATCCATGGTTATGGATAGGTGTTTCAAGCTTGAGGCTTATTCTAAGAATTTTTTCATCAACTACAAAGCCCAAAAATGATCATGCAGAAATATGACCAGTTGGTCAATGAAAACCATAGAGGACATAAGAGATCTTGATGAGATCCAAGATAGTGTCGAGGAGGCATTTGACATTAAAGATGGTAAGATCAAGGATCTCACAAGTGGTTTTAAAGAAAATCTGACTCTGGAACAGAATAATTGGATTCATGAAGTGATGTAATTAAATGGTAAATTGTATTCACTTTCTTAAATCTAGAAGAGATAAAGAGATATTAGGATTGAGATAGAAGAAAGGATTTTCAAGCAAGAGGAAGTCTTGAAGGCTCAGGGAGAGGCTCTTATGACTCATGAAGAAAGAATCAAGGCTATAGAGAAGAAATATGAGGATCAGGATCAGATTGTCAAAATAGCAGAGGAAGACCTCAAGGAGCTTAAGAAGCTCAAAAAATAGTCATGAAGCCGATTCCCAAGGAAAAGGATGGATAACTTTGTTTTAATATTATCTTTTATTGTATTTTCCTTCTTGTATAAATTTTTCCTATCATAATTTTATGTTTGGTTGATTTTCATTTGGATGTGTTGTACTAATTTTTTAGGTACTATAATTTCTTTTCTATTCCTTGTATTCCATTTTGAAAAGCACAAAGGGGGAGAAAGAAAAAATATTTCTAATTAAAGAAGAAATGTCCCTAAGTAAGGGGGAGTTCATCTAAGGGGGATATTTCATTACAATGATTTCCATATTCAAGATAACGAAAAATATCATTCCAGAAATCTAGAATACTATCCTTAGTGTTCCAAATCCTAAGTGGAAGTTAGTCTTATTCATCCCTTCCTGTGTGTGTTAAGGGGGATAAGTTTTTTTTCTATGTTCTTATATTCTTTTTCATAATGATGTTTGTGATTTCCAAAAAGGGGGAGATTATTGAGTCAATAAGGTTTCCTTATGACTTTTCCATTCCTTCATGTTTGGGATATTTTTGAGTCTATAATGTTTCCTTGTGACTTTACCATTTCTTCATGTTTTGAAAATCAAAAACACCTTATCATAAGGAAAATTTAATTTACCCTATGTTATACTTTCATAAGGGAAAGTTTCCTTCTCCAAGGAAATTTATCCTTACCATGTTTTTCATTGATCATTTTATATAAGTATAAAATTCAGTATCATATTTAAAACCTCGAAATCATATATATACACAGATATAAAACATTCTATTTTTAGGATACAAATTCAGAATCTGAGTTCTTCAAATTCAGACTCTGAACTCTTCTGAGTTTGGATTCCGAGTTCTCTAAATTTAGACTCTGAAATCTTATGAGTTCTAATTCCGAGTTCTCTATATTCAGACTTCGAACTCTTCTGATTTATGACTTCGAGTTCTCTAAATTCAAACTCTGAAATCTTCAAGATGTGACTCTAAGTTATCTGAATTCTTTAGAGTTCTGACTCCGAGTTCTTTGAATTTAGACTTTGAACTCTCATGAGTTCTGACACTTAGTTTTATGAATTCAGACCCCGAACTCTTATGAATTCAAGCACCAGACATTGTAATTTCAGACTCCGAACTCTTATGAATTCAGACTCCAAATTCTACTAAATTCAAGACTCTG
The DNA here is from genome assembly GCA_963277665.1 of Viscum album. Taxonomy (NCBI): domain Eukaryota; kingdom Viridiplantae; phylum Streptophyta; class Magnoliopsida; order Santalales; family Viscaceae; genus Viscum; species Viscum album. Next base: position 1,195,032,602 of record OY728133.1, read on the forward strand.
AATTTCCTAGAAATTTAGACTTTAGAATTCTGTGGAATTTAGGTTTTGAATTCTTCTGAAGATAGAATTTGAATATCCATGTTTTGTAGACACCGAATAGTTTTTGGGTAGACTCCAAACATTCATTTTTTCTTACACTCCAAAAAATTAATTTTCTTATGTTACCAAATTTTTTCTTACTCATGTTTTGGTTACAAAACGATGTCAAGAATTTAGTTACTAACTAACCTTTGTTTTAGAGAAACGTGTATAGGTCCCTTTGAAATTCAAGAAAAAATATGACCATTTGAGGAGGGAGATGACCATTGAGAATGTTCCTATAAATAAGAGATCATTTGAAATATCTCATGACATTACAACTTGGATTAACTGTTCTACAACTCTAGAGATTACATGATGTAGAAGTGATTTCTAGAGAGAGACTTTCATATTTTGTGCGTACTAAACATCTTGTTCATAATTTCTTCGTGCGACTCCAAATGTTGTTGAGTACATTTGAGGGCTTCCGGGGATAGAAATACAGAGGTTCTAACTACCTTAAAGTTTGAGGACTTCCTTGCTGAGGAAGAAAGAGGTGCTAAATACCTTGAAGTTGAGGGATTGCGGGGATAGCAAGACAAACTACGATCTTTGTATCAAGGACATACCCTTGTGTGGGTAAGATTGAATTTCTTGAAACTATAAATCAAGGGACCTTTATCCAATGTTGTGGGATACCCTACTCTTTGGGTTAAAAGATTTACTAATTTTACTTGTTTTTTTCAAGTTTTCTACTGCATTTTGATTGTTGAGGAAAGTATAACTATCTTATACTTTCTTATAATTGTATACTCTGAGTTAGTGAGATTATCTATGCTTTAAGGTAGAATCATTCTCTTTCTAAACTTTTGTTAAGTTTTATTTCATGAACCAACTTTTAGGAATTACATTCTCGGAATCATATTTCTGTAATCATGCAAGTCTGTAAAACCTAGAGGTTTTGTGAATTACCTTGTTTAATTTTGTTAAACATCGCCATCTTTAAAATTTCTAAAGGAATTATTTAAAGAATAAATTCCCCCCCCCCACCTCTTATATATTGTGCATCTATATCATTATATACTACAATCAGTATCTTCATTTACTATTTTAATCCAACAAGATAGATAGTTGTTTAATCATTTGAGAATGTTAGGGTGTTTTTTCTACCATTATGATTACCAAATCTATCACAAACCAACGATGTTGATCCCTGAACTGGCCACCCAAGCTGATTAATGTTATGGACTAAAGGGTGTTCTATATCCCCATGGGTTCGAATGTACTGTCTAAAATTAAAGGAGTAAAAAAGGGTATGATTTCACCCAATAAATAAATAAATAAACCAATAACATGATATGAAAATGAAGTTTGATATATATATATATATATAACTGAAAAATGAATAATTTTCACAATAATATAAAATATATATAGCTGTACAACACAACCATACCAACAGAACCTGATGAACACACTATCTCAATGTGACATCATGGATCAGTCTCCAACAAAAGGTAAAAAATTTCCAAGGTGATGAACTAAATTTGAAACCTTCACATAGGAAAAAACAGAAAATAACTATCTTGGTGAGTATTAAAATTCAATACGCTATCTTGATAATAAATTCTCAATGCACTTTTGTGAAAATAAAAGAAATATAAATTCCATGTTTTAATGAAAAATATATAAGTATTATTTTCTAAACATTATACTTAAAAACAATGTACGAACCATTTCCCTTACTCATTTAAAAAAACTAATTAACTCCATTAGTTTATCACACATATTTTAGAAAGGGAAGTGATGCTTTCATTATCGATGCAATAGGAAATGATAAAAACACTTTTACATTAATTTTTTTTCTTAATCATTTTGAAACAAACACATAAATTTTATGAAAACACTACACAAGAAGACACCGTAATAAATACAAAACAAGGGAAATATATATATACATGGTAGTATCACATCCATCACTCCAGAAACTAAGAACTGGTAGATGTTGGTTAACCCAGGACATCAAGAATAATCCAGAAGATACTAATAAGTGAGACCCTATCATGGGTAGCATGACACTATTGATCAAATTAAAAATGCTCAATATGGTTGGCCATCCTAACTCAGGACAGACCATGATAATGTCCCTTAAAAATAAACTCATATATTTCCACCTACTATGGGCCACTAGTTAGAATGTCAAATACCAGAGCGGAAATCATTCTACAAATATTGTCTCAATATGATAGGTTCCCATGTATCATGTATACAATGGGGTGATCAAACAAATTTTAACTGATCATCCAATACCAATTATATATATAATAATAAAACAATAATATGCATCACCCCAATCCACCCCAAGGACTGATCTCCTTCCATAGGTTGAATAGAACACAAATCTTCCAAACTATTGAACTCTAATAATAAAACACAATGATTTCATAGTGAGTATATCCCATAAATAAACTGTATATGAGGATTTGGAAACATCCAAATGAGGTTTTCAAAATAAAAATATTCATCAATTTATATAATGTTTCCAAACGGGACATTATGCATTTTACCAAACCAACATTAATCAAGGATACAAAATAAATTTTATCATAATGGTATATAAACACTCTATTTACCATATCAAAACATTTAAATAATCTTCTAAAACATTCATGGTATATATTGAAAGAAACTATATTTTTTTACAAAAAGGCCAAATGGTCCATTCACCGGTATCAAATGAAAAAAACCATTAAAAACAAATACCAATTTTTTTTATAAAAATAAAACTCACTTTGGAATCTATATAAGATCCCCAAAATATCATTTCATATAATTACAATACATTTATAAATACTATACAATCATTTTATATCACAATTAAACCATAAAAACCTATCATGAAGATAATCAAACATTTGGCATGCAATATTTTACAAAATAAATCATTTATCTACAAACAATGTATAAAAAACCATTTTAATTCCATAAACACATTTAATTTAACAAACCATGTTTTAAATGATAGAAACTACATGGAAAACATAAAAAATAGTTTTATCAAATTGATTGTGTTCAATCTTTAATTAAAACAACAAAATATTTTACGAAACAATGCATAATCCGATAATTTTTACAATAAAAATTTAATCAATATTTTATATAACAATATTTTTTAATCAGTAGAGGTGTTAAAATAATGAAATTTATTAATCCTAAATTATAATGGCATTAATAAGAGTAAAACTACATTAAATCGATGGGGGAATGGAAATTCAACCCTGAAATCACTCAAAAGGGGTTTCAAACCCCTATATATATGAACAAAAACCATACAAACCCAAAAAAACCATAAAAACATGAGAAAACAGTAAACTAGGTTGATCATGACTAGTGGAGAAGAGTAAATCCATGAAAAATAAAATAATAAGGGAGAGAGAGGATAAAGGAGAATAAATTACTTTGAAATAACTAACCACAGCTTGAATATCTACTATATCTACACCAAAAGTGGAGGAGTAATGGATTGGGAGGAATGGTAGAAGTATACCTATGTATGGAAGAACCAATTGGGGGTTATTTGGGTGGATTTATATCCAAAAATCTCGAGGACGCATTGTTGTAAATTTAAATATTTTAATTCTGGGGCAGACATGCATGGTTAGGTCTCACTGTTTATTAAAATATGTGCCAAAATGTGTGGAAGAAATAGGAGAGACGACATGGATTATCCTAAGTTACTACATGACCGTTCTCCAACTATAATGTTGGTTTTATTCTATTTTCACGGTTACCTGGGTTCGGCCACACAATTTATCAAACTGTATGTCAACCGTGCATATTGCCTTTTTAAACCAAACATCCATATTTTCTCTAAAAATACCAAAAATAACCAAGGATCAACCATAAGGAAAGACTAGACAAATAAATAATTTAAAAAATCAACACTCATCACACTTAGAACCCATGAAAAGACCAAGATACCAATGAAAAAGAATATAAACCAAAACATGAACAACTAGGTGGGACAATTCTCCCCACCAATAATTCTTTACACCCTAAAAGGCCATAAATTTTTTAATGTGGTTTCTTAATGACTAATGATTTCACATAAAAATGATCAAACAACTAAAACCATCAATATTTCACATACAAAAAGTAGAATTATGCATTTCTTTCCAAAACAAAACAACCACCCCACAAGAAAATCCTAAAAATCAATTGAAGGATCAAGAAATTACATCCAAAATGAATCCAAGGGAGGTCGGAACAGACTCCCCGCCATTATAAAAAAAACTAACATCTAGAAAAATCTTGAAGAAAACTAAATAGGACCTCGGGTGGGTCTCCCCACCATTAAAATTGACTATCAATAACCAAAGAGAAATTCAAAAGAAACTAAAGATTAGTCCATCCGACACAATCCAACTAAGCATCCCTTATAATGACCTATCATACCATGCCTTGACGAATGAAAGAAGAACATTTAAATTGTCCAATCTCAAATAGAGGGGATAGTTCTGAGCTAAAACATCCCGCATAGATTAAAAACCCCCCACCATAAGGGGGTGAAGGGACGAGACCCCAGTGATTGTAACATTATATCAACAACCAACAACCACACACCACTCCTTGTGCAATGATGGATAAAATCAAAGATCCCAATCAATTGACATAGTCGTTCCATACTCCATGGATTCTTGAATATGTGCTAGATTTTCTAGGAGACCTATGGTTAGAGCCCTGATGGATGAAGCATCAACTTCCTCATAGTCAGGAGACATTAATCCCCAACTGAAACATGCATAACCTGATTAAATAAAATGGTAAGGACTAGAAATCTAGAAATAAAATCTATACTTACACTAAAAATAGGAGTTTGTAAGAAGACTCAAAACATACCTTACATTCCAAAAACCATAACACAATCGACACCACCTCCATATAAAAATATCCCTTACATTATAAGGAAACTTACAAAAAGAAACTTTAAACGACATTACAAAAACATGTCACTTCTGTGGATATCCTCCATGAAACATTCTAGAAATGCCCCAACAAAATTGATGCACGTGACCCAATAATCCACAAGCATGGAAGGGATTAAGATAATTCAAACATGAATGATTCTTATGATCTTAATTTCCACACTAAAAACACAAAAATACCTTTTTCCCAGTAGAGGTTGATGAATGATCCTGAGGGCTTTTTATTCCATGACCATCTCTATCAACATTCAACTTCTTTATCATCTCTTTTCAATAATATTACCCACTTCCTTGCAATATTGAAGTAGGGAGGACCACCTACAACACTCACTAAATTATGGATTCAATATAAATGGATTGCCTCAACACATCGGAAAAAGATGTTAGATTGGACTCTCACACCATCAATGATAGATCTACGTGAAGCCTATCATCAAAATGCCAGGACTTCATGGAATCTCCCAAAACATAATGAAGAAGTTATGGACCTAGGTCCCCAAAAAGATGGAAATACTCCAACACCAATCCATTACCCTATTTCAAGAAATAAAACTCCATCCCCATTTTCACGATTCATTTCCCTGAGAAATATCAATGAATGAATGATGCATTGAAGAAATCCTATGAATGTTCATAACATGAATTTTTCCAAGACACAGACTTCCACAAAATCCATGGAGAACCTTAAAGTATGAAAGTTTAATAGATAACCCTAAAAAACTTGAGAAACTCAATAATATTAAAGTTCCTTTAAATATTTCACATCCACTCATACACATTGAGAGGACCCATTTGTCCACAAAAGTGAGGTTGGCATATCTTTAGAAACTAAAGAATGAAATCCTTAGGTTGATCAACTTAAAATACTTTTAATGGGGATTCATCCATAGCCACATGATGATCACCCATAGAAGTTACATGTGGACAACACCTAGACAAGGAAATTCCAAGAACTAGATGAAGGAAACTCGACAACCAAAATCCTCAAGAACAAACACCACACCCATGACAATATTTAAACATAATAAAATAATCCATTATAACATCAAAAAAATAAGTTTTAAAAAATCTTTAATTTAAAACAACATTGGTGTGTTCGACAAACTCCATTTATATTCCTTAGAGTCTCACTCAAATGCATGTTTTTGTGCCACCTCGGCCACCCATCCACCATGTCATACCAAGAATCCATTAACATTCCCATATATCACCATACATTTAAGCACCCATAAGAACACCAAGCCTAAAATATAACTTTCTAATTTTTCCAAATCAAAACACACAACCCAATTTTCAAAAATCATGCACCATCCAAAGGCTCATAATCCACCAATTAAAAACTACATTTATATTCACATATCAAAACATTTAACCATACATTAAAATTAAATTTCATATATTTCCATCAAAAATAATTTTCAATTTTATCAAAACATTTTCTAGAAATCCAATGAACCACACTCCACTAAAAACACTTTGTTTATAGAATAACTCCTTTTAATTTAATACATCTTATAAAACAAAATTCGTCTTTCCCTAAACCCCATGTGATTATTATTATAGACCAATATATAATAATACATTTTAATTTCACCCCATAATAGAACATTTTATTAAAAATCATTTTGCTAAAGAATTTCACAAAATTAATTCTGAAAATAATTTCTCTCACGTTCCAAAATCCTATGATTTCCAATAAAATCCCATTTACACAATTCCAACACAACAGTTTTTCAAACAAAATCTTAATTCAATGGAGACCCAAATATACTCACAAGGGGAACTAGAATTGGTGAGTGACATGTCTATATGGTTATTGGTCACATGCCAAACACACCACCAACTTGGAACTCCTTTTATGACCATGCCACTACCTCTACATGGTTTTCTAGGCCCTATGAGCTCACAATGACCACTAGAATAGGTCCTCATTCATATCTCAATAACCAAATAATCCTTAAAGATTAAGAAACTAAAAAATGAACTTCCCATGGAATCTATGGGATCAAAATGATAAAGAGTTCGTGACTCTCTTCCCACACCTATGTATTGATTCCTAAATGTCCAACTCCATCCACCTTGGAATCCCCATGTAACAATGGGGGCTCTGAAAATCATGTTCCTATATCATATAACTGATTCTAATACCATTTTGTCACAAACCAAGCGGGTTCAACCCTAAAAAAATCTACTAAGATGATTCATGGAATGACCTGAAGGGAATTCTCGATCCCCACAGGCCGGAAAGTACTATCTGGTATCAACATTGTACAGAAAGGGAACGATTTTTTTCCAATAAATAAATAAATAAAATAACAACTGAAGATGTACAAGAAGTTCAATATATATATATATACAATAGAATAGAACATCTTTTTTACATGAATATAAAAAATCTACAACTGGACTACACAGCTAGACCAACCGAACCTGATGACCACACGATCTCCATGTGACCCCATGGGTCACTCACCAACACAAGTTCAACCATCACTGAATTGAAGAAACTCAAGATGAAACCTACATAGGCATAAAAGTAGAAAAGAACTATAGGTGTGAGTATTAACACTTTGTAGTCCTTCCCGATAATCTATTCCCAATGCACTACTTTAAAATATATGAAACATCAATTCCAATATGGTGTAAAAAATATAAATTTATGCTTTTCTACACATATTATTTTAAAAAATATGTCCTATTTTCCTTTCTCATTTAAAAAACCAAATCAATTCCATTATTATATCTCTCACATTTTATAATGGTAAATGATTCATTCAGTATCAATTTAAAGGAAAACTATAAATAAAAATTTCATTAAAAACATTTTTCAGAATTCATAAAAATCTAACACATCACTTTAAGAAAACACTACCCAACAAGCCACCAAAATACTTATATAAAAATGGAAATGTAAATATACATAATAATATCACATTCATCACTGCATAAAACTAAGAACCAGTAGATATAGGAGAACATGTGAGATCAAGAATAAAACAGAAAATACTAATACATCAGACCTCATCCCTGGTAGCATGACACCCATGATTAAATCGCATATGATCAATATGCTCGACCACTCTAACATTGGACAGGTAGTGTGAAAATATTCTAGCAATAATCCCAAATATATTCACATACAATGGGCCACTGGCCATTTAGTCTACTATCAATGCTGAAATCATTCTTAGAAAATTCTCTCAATATGATAGGTTCACATGTCTCTTGAGAATATCATAGTTGAGCCAACTAAATCCAACTAATAATCCATTAAAAATTATTGATAAAATAATAAAACAATAATAGGCATCACCCCGATCCACCCCAAGAACTGAGCAAATTCAAAATAATTAAAAGAACACAAAGATTCCAAACTGAGGAACTCTAATAATGGATCTCAATTATTCCACAAAGTTGATATCCAATACATTATAAATAGTCAAGTAATGAGGAACATCCAAATGATTTTTTTATAGTAAGAACTTTAATCATTTCCATAATGTATCCAAATGGGCCTTTATGCATTATACAAAAACAACATTTATCTATGATACAAAATCCACTTTTTATAAGGGGATGTAAAAAACATTTTCCACATCATAAAATTTATATATTATTCTTAAAACATTCAGTTTGTACTTTCAATGTGAATTCATTTTTTACAAAAAACGAAAAAGGGTCCATTCACTATAAACAGATGCGAAAACATATTAAAAACCATTACCTATTTATTTATAAAAATTAATACCGCTTTGGAATAAATATAAAGACTAAAAAATATATTCTCTCATGATGAGAATACATTTATAAATGAAAACCAATAATTTTATATCCCTAATAACCAATACAATCATACTAGGCAATTAATCAAACATTTGGCATGCAATATTTTACAAAAAAAATAATTTAACACCAACATGGAATAAAACACCAATTTCCATTCCATTAATTAATTTAATTTACTACACCATGTTTTTATATCACAAAGTACATATAAAATATAATGAAACATTTTATCAAATACATGGTGTGCACAATTTGACAAAAAACACTAATTTCACAAAACTAATCATAAATTGCTACTTTGCACACCAAAAAATAAATTCTAGGTTCATATGTCAATATTGGAAAATCTGTAGAGGTTTATAAATAATGAAATAGGTGAATATTAAATTATAACGGGAATTTAAAGGGGAAACCTACCTCAAATCCATTGAAGAATGGAAACACACACCTGAAATTACTCGATGAGGGTTCCAAAACTGTAGATCTATAAAAAACCCTAAACAACCAAAACCCCATAAAAATGGGGAAAATAGTACCCTAGGTAAATAATTTCTTGGGGTGAAGAGGAAATCTAATAAAAATGAACGAATAAGGAAGAGGGTTGAGGTATGATAATAAATTACATTAAAGAAACTATCAGTAACATGAAACAATCTTAGATCTACACCAAATGGGGAGAAGGAATGTCTTAGTAGATAAAGGATAGGGAAAATTTTGACTGTACGAACTAGGTGGGGGTGATTTTAGATTATTTGGATCCATAAGACCTTAGTGGAATACATGGAATAAAAAAAACAGATTCTAAGCAGACCGACGCAATTTATTAAAACAAGTACCAAACTATGGGGAAGACACTATAGCGACCACATAGTTGCTCCTAACAGGCAGTACCCATGTTTTCCAACAACATGGTAAGATTTATTCCTTCTACATGGTCACCTAGGTTCAGCTTCATGGTTTATCAAACTGTGTCCCAACCATGAACATGTCCTTTTTAGGACAAATACCCATGTTTTCTCCAAAAACTCCCAAACAACCCTCAGATCAACCATGAGGGAAATACTAGAAAAAGAAAAGACTTCAAACCACCATGCCCATCACACCCAGATTCCAAGAAAATACTATGATTCCCAATTAACCATAACATATAACAAAATTTGATAATTGGGTGTTACAAAATACATCCATTGTATATCCATTATGATATGGTCTTTCTCAGTCCGCAATATGGATAAACTAGCAGGTTCTTTTCTCATAGTAGAATCATATACCTTGTTCACCGTGTTAGGATGATAGGTAATAGAGAAATTATAGTCATTTATTATCTCTAACCATCTGCTTTGTCACATTTTGATCACAATTTGTGCGAATATATACTTTGGGCTCTTTTGATCAGTATATATGTCATAGTTATCACCATAATGGTAGAACCTCCTTATTTTCAAGAAAGCATTCATATATGTTAGCTTTAAATTATTCATCGTGTAGTTACTCTCATTAATCTTCTACTCTTGGGAGATATAGACTATCACAATATCATATCTCTAGAGTATAAAACCAGAGCCTTAATTTTAAGATTCACTATATATCACAAAATGAAATCCACTTTTTGATAATTTGAGTAGAGGTGCAGTAATAAGCCTTTACATTAGCTCCTTGAAACATTCCTCACATTCTTATATATAGTCAAACTTTATAATTTCTTTGTTAACCTAATTAAGGGAAATCAATCATGATAAATTTATCACAAAACATTGATATTTCACTTTTATTCTAAGAAAACTACAGATATATATTACACTAGTGGGTTTGGGATATTACTCAATTTCGTTTGTTTTTTAAGGATCCACATAAATTTCCTCACTTGAGATCACATATCCTGAGAATGTGACTTTATGGATCCAAAAGTCACACATTCTGAATATGGAATACAACTTCACCTTCATTAATGTCACCAAAAAAATCTATAGATATTCTTCATGTTCATTATTTATATTATAGTAGATGATATTATCATCGATAAACACTACAAATAATTTTTTGAGGTAATGTCTAAAGATTGTATTCATTATATCCATGAATAATATAGGGGAATTAGTAAGTTCGGAGTGTATCATCAAAAACTCATTATTCCCATTACTTGAATGATATGTAGTATTCTAAATATCCACCTTCTTCATTATAAAATGATGATATCAAGAACAAATTTCCAACATTGAGAAGTACGTATATCCTTGTAGCTGATTGATCAAGCCATCAGTCCTTGGAAGTGGATAATTTTTCTTTTTGGTGATTTTTTTGAGTTCTCAGTAATTGATACACATCCCAATTGATCCATACATCTTCTAAAAAAAGTGAAATTTCACACCCAAAAGAGTTCCACTATGGATTATAAACCCTTTTTATAAATTTTCTTTTATATGCTTCTTTAACAACTCAAGTTCGATAGGATCCATCCTATTGGGAAAAAGTAACATAAGAGTAGCTCTAGGTGTGAGTTCTATTGAGCACTATACCTCACAATCTGGGGGCTGTCTGGGTAACACTTAAAAAAATACATCACTGTAATCCCTCATGAGGGTAATTTTCCCTGGGTTTATATATTTCTTTTACTCATCCATATGAGTGAGGTATGCTTGTTCATATGGAATCAAAACCAACACCATTAAAGAATTTTTAAAATCCGATTCAATATCTTAATTACATTTATAAAGGATTATGGGATTGTTTGTAATATGAAAATATATCTCCTTTCCATGGAAATTAATATGTGATATATGTAAATAGTTCCAATCCATATTCATTATAGCATCAGATTCAAGTAAGGGAAGTATCACATCATTTGATAAATTAATTATCACACATACCACAATAAGAGAATATTTCATCACTTGGGATGAAATGATTTCACCACATGGTGTTTTTATAGATATCTCTACTTCAAGGATCCATGGATTTGATTCAATAGTTCTAAAAAACTTACAATATATAAAGGAATTCATTAAACTATAATCAATGTAGATTCTTTCCATTCATGAGTGAATATAAAGTGTACCTTATAAGAATTCGTGTTCTTACTCTACTTCAGCAGCAGAAATGGAATATTCTTTTCCCTTTTCAGTTGTATATGGTGGACCATGAAGATAATAACCCTTGATAACTTGTGGTTTAGTGAACTGGCTTGCATAGATTCCTTGTTCTATACAATTGTCGCATTGGACTATGGGTAGTTATATACTTTCCTCTAACACATTGTCTGACTTCCTCTTGACTTTTTTTGAATTTAGGAGCATGGTGGACTTCTCTACCAGACTTGAATCATTTCCCCGTCTTTTTGAGGTAGTTCCCATTATGAATCTTCCCACATTTTTTACATGTGGGTGGTTGTATTTTCATCCCACCTTTCTCAAGGGATCCTCTGGCTTGAAACTCAATATTTTTTTTTCTTATCACCATTTCCATTGGACCATTCTCTAATCTCTATCTCCAAATTTAGGTCACATCGAAATAATTATTCATAACACCCAATGTCACAAAATTCTAGATCATTTCTAATGTGTGATTTTAAACAACTACAAAACATTAATTTTTTATCATTGTTGATAACAAAACCCGAAGCGTAGCTTGAAATCCTTGTGAAATTTGATTCATTGGTTGTGATAGGGTCTGCTTTCTTTTTATCCATCTCTTTGAATTCTATCTCGATATTTTCATGAAGAGTATGATGAAAATAATGGTTGTGAATCTTTATCTTGAACTCATCCAACTCCACTTCTTCAATATCATCATTCATCTTGGTGTTGTTAATCAAAGCGATTAACCTCTTCATCTAGATGACAAACAATTATATCCACCTTCTCTATCTCATAACAGTAAAGAATTGAATATCTTTTATCCATCTAGTTGACCCACTACTCCAAAACTAGTGGATACGAATATTCAATAAACATTAGTTGTTGTTTCTACATAAAACACTTGATTGCAAGTTGCTCCCTCTGAGTTGAAGGCAGACCTTCCACCTTATTGTGGATATTTTTCATAACCCATGGGAGATAGGTATGTATAACCATGCAGTTATTAACTCCACCTCCCAATTAATTGGGGATGTTTTTTGGTAAATTACTGCATTGTACCTCTCATGGGTTGTTATTATGTTTTCTCCTAGTCTTAAAATTTTATAAAATACAAAAGGTTAGAACAAAATAGAAATAAAAAATTCATCAATAATTTACCCCATTTTAAAAATAACTCTAAAGGGATATCTTACCAGATCTTTATGGTTATCATTTTATAAAAAAATATTATTGGGTTCTTACTTAAACTTAGACTCATAATATGGGTTTTCACTAAGGTTTTCTAATCCTAATTCCCAAATTAACCAATATGTGCTCTATTAGAAACTATAAGAAACCTATTTTTTCTTAAATTATTGTAAAATAATTTTAATGAAAAAAATCATAAACTAATTACATGATTAGTATCAAATTTTTTAATATCTTGGGGAAAATGGTACCATGAATAACTTTTACAAACAAAAATAGAGACATTTATTTAATTCCTTATTCTCTAGATTCCTATTGGCCCTGGAATTATCATTATAAAAATTAGTCACTAAGGATATAAAAAAACTGGTGACCTAAAATCCCATTAACAATATTGATAATAACATGAAAAAATATATAACGGGGTGTTCGTAATCATTATCATCATACCATAGGCATATAATCACGAGAGGAAGAATTTAAAAAATTCATGGAATGTGGAAGTTCATAAATATGAAACATCATGTCCTAGTGATAAACTTCCACACATATTTGAGAACAAAGATAGCATAATGTTCACATATATTTATCTTTTATCATGAGATAAATCATATTACCCAATGTATTGTAGTGCTATATAATTATAGGAACACCTGTCACATCATAACATTTACATTATCATTCATTACACATAGAACATATATCAATCTTAGGAAAAAAATAACCCATATAATGTAATGTTTTTCATTTAATAATTTATAAATTCATATTCTTTAGGCTCCCAATTTATATTTTGAAGAATATACATTAATCATCAACCTTGAGTGAATAATAATAAATATGGAGAAGTAAAAGGTGTGTTTTTTAGAAAGAAGTGTTGTTTTAGAAATCATTGTGTTTATTATATACTCAAGTAGAAAAAATTTATATCATAGAAAAATTATGATAATGATGAGTAAATTGTGTTTATGTACTATCTATACTATAAATGGGGTGAAAGAGTGAAACCCCAATGAAAGTGAGCTAGGTTTGAGAATTCCACTTACATTGAGTCTAAATGGTTTCTTCTCTTTAATATCCAATATAATAATATTGGATTTATTAATTAAAAAAACACAACCTTTCATACATTAATTTAATTCATTATGGGTTTATTTAGTTCATTTATGGGATTTTTGATGAGTTGAAGAATTTAATTATGTCTTTTGAATGAATTCATTTTCAAAGTTTTCATGATTGTTTAGTACATGAATGGATGTTCGTGTAAAATGTGGATAAATATCCCTAATTGTTATTATATGTTGTTAACAGTATTAAAAAATATCAAAAGTTATTGTAAAGAATTTTGTTTTATTTTATGATGAATAATCTTTAGATAATATTTAATTATGATCATTTTAGGTTAATTTTGTTGATTTTAGATCATAATGATCTCGTTTTGTTTTATCATTTAGTATTTTGAATAAATGTTAGTTCTAGAACATAAATATGGGTATAAAATAAAAATTAAAATCTATTTTAAACCATTTAATAGTTTTATTAACTTCCACGATGATGTTAAATGAAATAGAATGTTCATCAACCATGAGGTCGGCAAATTGACACATCACATGCGTCAATTTCATTTTTTTTAAAAGATGAAGAGAGAGGGTGGATTTTAATGATGAAACATTCATTAACATTATATAATTATAGTATATCAGAAATAATGAATTTACCATTCAATTTGTATTTAGGTTGGTAATTAGAGAGTATGAAAAAAAAAAGAAATTGAAATGAAATTAAAAGGAAGAAAAAATGACTTACCTCTTAAATTTATCCTCAATGATAACCTCCTTAGGATAATATTTTAATATTTTTATGAGACAATGATATTTATGAATTTCGGGAGGTATTTGGAAACTATATTTGTAGAATTTAGTCAAGGCTCAAATCTTATGATTTGTGAGGAAAAGAGGGTGTGAGGGCTAGTATTTATAGAGGAGGAGAAGGGTGTTTTCTCATTATTATATTTATTAGTTTATTATTTCGTCCCATCTCTACGAAATTTGTGATAAATATCTCGAAATATAATTAAATAAAAGAGTATGGTTCAATATTATGGTGCTTAAATCATCCTTACAAAAAAATTACTAAACAATTCATGTATTTATCATTTATTGTCATTTATAGTATTTTATTATTCATAAAAATATATGTATTTCAGAAAAATACTTAAAAATTCACCCGAAACATTTATCAGCAAGAATAATTCCAAAATTAACTCCATTTTATGAAAATATTTTTATAATATGAATAATTTATGTTTTAATTAAAATCATAATTTTCATGGGAAATAAAAAAATTTAAAATTATAACTGATTATGTAACGCTCTGAAAAATTACAAAATATCCCATAGAATAATCTTAAAAAAATAACAAATAAAAATATTAATTTCTAGAAACATTTTGTCGAAATTATTATTTTTAAATTATTATATAAATTATTAAATTTTAAATAAATATTTATGACTTACACAAATTTCAATACAAAATTAATGACTTTTTAATATATTTAAATACATATGATATGAAATAATTATACCATAATTTTAGTTATAAGTTTCTTAAATTTTATTTATAATTTCATGGGTGGGTTACTATTCATATAGTCGGTTTACTCATCATAAGGGCTATATTACTATTCCGAAGGTAAGATTACTATTTCATAGGTATAGATTCATTAACTTCTATAAACACTACTTATTAAATTAATTATTCATTTATAAAGTTTAAATTATTGCCTCTAAGTAATTTTATTTGATTTATACTGTATAAAATTAATTTAAGATGGAATAAATTCCATTGAATTTTTTTTGGATCATTATAGAAAAAGAGTACTATTGTTGGAAAATATCATTAATAACTAATGGATAATAAAATGAAATGTTTTTATTTTAAAATGGTTCAAATAATTTCTTTCAATTCAAAATCACGAATATATAATCTCGATTTGATTGGAATTGGGACGTAAACCATTACAATGATTATAACATTGATGATAGAATAAATAAATCATTAAATTTCGTGTTTCAACTATAAATCCTCATAAAAAATTGGACATACATAGTATATTAATCAAAAGAAATTATAAACAAAACCACAGAATGACTTAATCAATGAATTATATTTTTAACCCATTAAAGATAAATTGAGTTAACAATCCCCTTACAAATTTTCAATATTCCAGCCAAATCCAATTAGATGAAATAAGTAAAATTATAAAATTAAATTACCTTAAGTAAATTGTATTCAAGATATGAAAAGTGATATGTATTTTGAATACACTATAAAATAAATTGGTTCATAATATAGAGTTGTGTCTTAATGAAAGAAAATTTAGAATGAATCAGTTACCTCACACTTCATTTTCATTGAACATTTTAATAAAATCCTGGCTAGTGTATTTAAACATGTTATTAACATGTACCAGAACAATATTAATATTTCTAATATCATATATGATCATTTCATAACATTTATTACCTATTCATTAAAAATATATCATTATTTTCATTGTTTCAAGTGTTAATTTCCTTGTTTTCTCATACGTATATTATCATGAACGACCAGATTATTTTTCATATTATATAGTAATAAAATATATAGAATAAAAATCAGGAAAAAATTATTTTATTTTTATGTCCAAAATTATATAAAACTTATCATGAAATATGGTCATAAAAAATAACATTTTGATAATGGAGACAGTTGGTTGTACATATGCATAAGTAACGATTCCATTTATCAATTATCATTATGGAACAAAGGTATTAATATTTTATATATACATAATGATATTAATATCAAATATATGAATTTATTTATTTAAATATATATATATATATATATAATTTTTTTGGTATGTTAATAAAAATAGATTTAGATCTCAACATAAAGGTCGCAGTCGACACATACCAGATCGATGTTATCATATTTATGTGAGTGAAAAAGGTATAAAAAGATATTATCCTTTGAGAATGATATTTTTTCCTGAATATAATAATTATTTCATGTATATAACATAATTTTTTTTTCATTATCATTATTGAACTCTATAGTATTTTTTAGAGAAAGATGTATCACATCGCTATGTGAGGTAGTAGTCTTCTGAACACACAAGAAACATGATCGAATCACATATGGAATGGAAAGTAAACAATATTGATATAATATAAAAAATATAAAGGTATAATTATATTATAAATTTAATATATACATAGATATATATTTATATAATTTATATCCATCATCACACCAAACTATGTAATTTTGTAATGGATGAATGAATTTTTATTTTTGTGAGGCAGTAGTCCTGCAAACACACAAACAATGTTTTCATAACTAATTTGATGGAAGTGAAGAGGGTAAAATGTAATAATTTTTTTTTAAGAAAAACAAAAAATATGGAATATATAAATATTATTATATCATCTAGTATTCATAGTTATTTTATTATGTGGAGAATTAAATAAAATAACAATGCTTTTTGAAAACATTACATCTTTTTAGGATATCCTCCTTAGGTTTGCAATATGCCGTTCATAGGTTGGATTTATAAAAAATATATTTCCTATATGATAAATGGAGGGATATTGGGAAGTGATGTGGGTAAATATGTTCTGAACCAATGAGGTTTTCTGTTGTGAATATGAGAATACATGGGGTGGCCATTTATAAGTGTGGTGAGTGACACACTTATAGTTTTTTAAAATATTCAAAAATACCCATGTTATTACCATTAAATTAGCTTTAAAAAATGATAAATTATATAAAATAGAATATGTAATGCTTAAATATTTCCATAACATCAGTTTTTAAAAACATTATGTCATTTTATCCCTTGTCATCTTAGTTTATCCCCAGTAAATCCATTTTTTACTTTACTGTAATAATTAATTTTTACTATTTTGACTATTAATTTGTGTCAAAATTTTATTTGAAAATATTAGAAATATTAAATTATTTCGATTAAAAATATGGAATCCCATTTTACATATTCCATTAACATAATTTAATAAATTTACATTAAAATTATTCTTATAGATGTGATGAGAAAGACGTGTTTTAAAAGAGAAAATGTCCAAAAAATTAAAAAAAATATATTGAAATTTAACATAAAAATGATTCCAATTACATAAATTATATTAATTGACATAAAATAGAAATAATATCACTATAAAACCAATTCAATATATAAATTTTCTTTATAATTTAATTTAATTTAATTTTAGTTTTTGATTAAAATTTATTGTTTTCACTACTCATGGAAAAATTAAATATTTCTAAAAATTTAAAAAAATTACCCTAATATAATATTAGTATTATGGTTAAAAAAATTTAGTTTATTTTATCAATTTTTTTTATAAAATATTAATAAATAAATTTTAATTATGTTTGCAAAGTATGATTATACCGTGTTTTAGAAATATGTATTTTTTTAGAAAACATTTATTTTTCTTTTAAATGATTATTATTTTATTTCGAATCAAGTAATTGACATAATTTTAATAATTTAGTTTTTACTATTCATACCCACCAATGTAATGACAATTTTATAACTATTATATTATATATAAAAATTATAATAATATTTCACATTTAATTTAAACTCAGTGTCTTATGTAATGGAAACTAAACATAACATTGTGTTAGATGAGAAAAAATAGTGCTTCCAATAACACAAGAATAAATAAATGTTTTTTATAATGAAATCTGTAAAATAGACTGAATTTATTTAAACATAAATATTTTATAAATTGTCATGATGTTATATTTTCTTCTAATATTGGTGTTGCATGTCACATTGGATTTTGAATACAATATTCTTATTTTTAAATATCTTGGTGTTACATAATATGATCCATAAATAAATATTATCCTCAAAATATAAATATTTTCTTAGTAACTAATTGTTTTAATTGTTGAATTCCACTTTTGAATCCCCCTAATCATAAACGCGTTAATAAAACATACTCATAATAAAAGATATAAGGTTGTAAAAAGGTCAAACAGAATAACCTAAAAATATGTTTTTCCATAAGAAAACGTTAGTGGAATGTAATTAAATAAAAATGAAATAAAAGTTTTAATACTTATAGAGAGTTATTGAGGTCATTAATAATGATAAATTTAATGATCAATGGAATTTTAAAGGCCTTAAAACCAAAAATCTATAATGTTTTAAAATATAATATGATTTATCAAATATGAATTTAATAGGATATAATTTTTTATTCAATATCATTTTTCCTAAAGATGAGGAATTATTTTACTATCAATTAATATATATTAATATACATACTTGGTCAATTTTGGTTTTAAATGTATTATGTAATCCTTTAGTTTTTCTTCTATCAATTTCTAATTTATCCCATACACTAAGAAATAAATATGAAAAAATTATTTCTTTTATCTTGAAGAACTAAAATTATATTTTAATGAATCATATGATCTATAAAATATTAACATGCATATTATTCTATATCTATTTTTTTTACAAAACAAGTTTGGTTAGATCAATTTATCTTGTATAATACACTAATCACTAAAACATCATCCAATTTTAAACTTAAACCATTTCATAAATGGAAACTTCTTATAACCTTTACAAAATATTATTATTTAAAAAATTAGAGATATGGTTAGTAAATTTAGAAAATGAACTTATCATTAATCTCAAAATTAATAGGATGTGCCTATTAATTGTCACATAGATAATATGTGAGTACCTTCATCATGTAATCTCTTGAATCATTATAATAAATTAAATTCCCATGAAAAAATATTAATAATTTTCATGTTTCCTTAATCCTTTAATAAAATACTGATTATTGGATATATTCCTTAAATCCAATAATTCAACTTAATCCATTACGGATAGAATAAATAATGTTTAAAAATAATAATAAATCAGTTCCCTAGTATTCTTTACTGTAGAATTTAATTTATCCCTATATATATTATTTTTATCCCAACATAATTATCTCAATATCAGGATCATATTAAAGGTTATCTTTCCCACAATTTTCTACTTTCCATGAATATCATCTTTCCACAGAATCATTTTTCTTCGTAATCAGTATCATTCAACATAAGAATTCAAATATTTAGAGAAAAATTTCTACAGTATAGTAATTATTCATTATATAATTATTATAACAAGGATATCATTGATAAAATATGGTAATAACATAATTGTTCAATTTAAAAAAATAACATTAATCATCCCTCATCATCTATGGTAGTAACAAGAGCGTGACCTCAACCCATTAGCTTCTTTTGAGATATATTCTATTGACTCTAGGGTCATTGATTAATATATTTCCCAATATCCTTATAGTTGAAACATTATACATTAAAAACTTATTTTTTCCATTTAAATAACAAGCATGGTGACCATTCTCTCCACACATCAAGAAAAATCCAATTCCTTTTAAGAACGTACATTTGTGTTTCATCCCACAATTACCACATGTGGGAAAAGAATTCATTACCTTCTTCCCATTATCTATATATTTCAATTTCATCCACTTCCTATTGTGATTACATTCATATCCATAATACATAGAGAATTATTTCTCTATCGTGATAGCAGATGACACCATGTCCTCATCCGAGGAGAATGTTTATAAGACCAGTTCCCATTGAAAGGGTAGATTAATCCAATCATATAAATTAACATTCTAAAAATTGGATTGCATAAAGTGATGTGTATCCCATTAATTCTATTATTTTCAGTTTGTAAATGATGTAATACACAATATTAGATAATATCATTATGAAACATAATGTATAATCCTATAACAAAGGAATTACATACCTTTAACTGAAAACATTATGTATGGGTAACCTCATAATCATAAACATTATTTCATTATTGATATATTTATTTTCAAATATTTCATAATATTTTTTAAATAAAATGTTAATTATACAAATATTATATCTAGGAAGTGTCCAACCTAGTGTGGAGTAAGGCCCACATTTGTAGACTAGTTGATGATCGAGTTAAGCCCAATGCACTTCTTACACCTAGGTACTTGTGTGATAGAAAAAAATTCACATGTAGTTTCTATATATGGTTGATTTAAGAGGAAAAACCACATAATATCTACCATACCAAAATATTATTATTTTGCCCCATACATGTCTTCAATTTTTATTGTAGGGTTATGATTCTTAATCAATGTTTTAATTAATCTTCTTCTTATAGATTCAAATAAACAATATTTGATACAAACTAAAATGACCTTGATATCCTGGTATACTGGATTTAGTGTCAAAATTATTACATTGGAATAATATAGAACTAAAGGCATCACAAAGTATCAAATAGTTTATTTGTATTGAGAAACTAGATATATTATTGAGCCTTATATGACATTTGAAAACATAGTATTACAAAATATTTTTTTGAATAACACTATTCCCATTGGCATATCATTTCATATGAAACAAAGTACAGTTCATGGATTCCATATAAAAAATGAATAATGGTGACCTCAAATTCATAGTGAGGGTTAATTACATGAACATATTTGAATCAATAATCAAATCAACATGGAAAGGTAATAAATGATCACACATTCCATTTAAAAAACTTAACTATCATTGTAAGATGTGGTCGAAACAATATTAAAAGATAAATATTTAAAAAATTTCTATTTTATAAATAACATATAATGAAATGAACAAATAGATAATGTCATATTGAAAATATCAAGGATGATAATAACTAAATTCAAAATAAAGGAAATTCATAATTATTGGATTTCATTTCTCTGGAACATGATAACATCAATTATGAAGATCTATCGTCAATATTGTTTAATTTTATTGCATAAAAAAATATTTTTTTTCAACTATACCTATACAGTCTAGACCTTTCAGAAAATAGTTAAAAATTGCTGGTTATAAACCTATTAGGTCTGGCCAACACATTTGACTTGTGATACATATCGATTCATCGAGAGGATATTTAAATGTTTATCCCCACCAATCAATTAATGTGCGTGAAATTACTTATATATAAAACCAAATCTTTAATTCATGAATAAATATTCCTTTTCAAAAAATAATATTATTGCGTAAATTATACTAATTTATTAATATTTCCCCAGACAAAAAAATATCACTCAAACGTATAACATCATATGTAATAATAATATATGGTTTACGAAATAAATATTGTCATGATAAAAAATTGATATCTTTGAAATATAACCTCTCATGGTCCTAGGAAAGTGAATAATTCAAGAAGAAGTTAGTTACAACACAAATAAATCAAGAAAGGGAATGTAAATACTTTCCTTAGTCAAAATGATTATAAAGCATCGAAAAGAAAAATAAGGATGGTATCGACAAAAATATAATCCTTGGAATAAAAATTATGATTTATTGACACCGATTAATCCAAATACCATAAAATATCTTCAAACAATTCGTAAGTAAAATATCATTTACATTTTGAAATTCACTATTTTTTAGACATAAAACATTTCGAAAATGATTTTAAATGAAAATTATTTTTTAAAACATATAATTTCCAAAATGTCAGAAAACCTATTATTTATATAAACCATGTGATCTGAAAACTAATATTCAAATAAATATAGCTTATTTCGGTAGGTAATTATACAATTTTTTTTGTAAAAAGAACATTTATTTTATACTTTAAAATGTTGGGAACGTGACTTGTTAGGAAAATGATAAGAAGATTACTATCACATTTTTAGTAAAATAACAATGGTTATTGTTTTTAAAAATACATAATATTTCATTTAAGAAAAAATTAAAATATAAAAGGGTAAAAATTACATTAATAATTCATTTTGAAAAGGTCCAAATCATTTTTGAAATCATTTTCAAAATACATGGTTTTAGAATAAAAAAAATATTTCTAACCAGAGAGATAAATGAAGAAGTATTTCCTTAAAAAATATCAATTACTTAATATACAAAAGATTATAAATGGTAATGTTATAGGAATAAATAATTAATAATAACATGATAAGAAAATTTATCCAGTTTATTTTGAATTTTTTAAATAATTTTCTTCAACTAAATTTCATGAATAAACAATCTCAACTAAAATGTGGTTGTGAAATAAACCCTCATAAATATCATAATGATTAAGTGAGAATTAATCAATGAATATATACTTGTTTCAATAATAAATATAAAAATATATGTGAAATAAAAGATATGTTTTTAAAAATTAATTATATACAAAATCATAGAATAACATAATTAATGAAGTATATGTTTAACCCAATGAAGGAACATTTTGTTACGAAATCCCATTCCACTTGATAATATTCAGGAAAAATCAAAATTTATTAAAAAATTCAAACTGAATTATAAAATACCACAAATTATAAAGTATTCATGATATTAAACATGAAATGGGTAGTGTAAAATAATACAAAATAAATTATTGAATAACATACAAATGTGACTCAATGAAAAGAAATTGAGACAGAATATCTTACCTCACGTTTCCTTTTCATTGAACATTTATTATACTCCATTATAATGATTTTAAAAAAATTATTAACTTATTTTATAACCAATTTACTGTTCATAATTTCATATGTTCTCCTTTTATTACATATATTTTCATGTTAATTAATTATATTTCATAATTTTCATTGATTAAGATGTTAATGTCATTGTTTTATAATGTATGATTCAACAAGAAAGATCCGGTTATTTTATGTATTATATAGTTCTATAATCTAAATAATAAAAATAATAAAAATAATAAAGAAATTTTTAAATAAAATATACTTTTAAATCTATTCATTAATGATTTTTATGAAAAATGAAGTACATTATGCTCATGGAGATAGTATGTTGAACATTTTAATGAGTAACATTTTCATTATTCACTGATCATTTTGGACTGGCGATAAGTAATATACAATATTTAAAAAATTATAATAAAATAATATATATATATATATATAATATTATTTCATTAAATATACAAAAATATATATAATCTAATATTGTGTTGATGAAAAGAGAATCACATCACTTTGTGATGATGGTAGTCCAGATGTACCCAAACGATGTTATAAACTTTAAGAGATTGAAAAGGAAAGATCTAATTTTATTTTTTTCGAATGAAAAATATTTTATATATATCATAAATATTTAATTTATATAAAATATATTGATTAAATTTAACTTTATTACATTCCATGTGATGCGTTAGTGAAAGACGAATCACATCACTTCATGAGGTGGATGTCCATCACACACACGAACGATGTCATCATATCCTATATGGATTGGAAACAAAAAAATGTTTTATATGGTATAATAAGTTAAGATGTATAAATATGTTAGAAATATAATATACATTATTTATATCCATCATCATACCCAATAGTGAAAGGATGTAATGGAAAAATGAATGACATCTGTTCTTAATGTGGTCGTTCATCCTAAACATGAATGCCGATTTCATAACCCATTTATTGAACATTGAATTTATTTGGTTAATTTAAATATCATAGAAACATACCATTATATGTAATATAATTATATTATTATATGAAAATTGTTATACAATAATTTAAGGATATAGAGAAATAAATAAAATAAATACACTTGTTGTAGAATATTACCTCTTCTTTGGGTATTAACCGTAGGTTTTCAGTAAATCCTAATTAGGTTAAATTTCATCCAACCATTAGGAATAAAGGATTATGGTAGGGTATTTTCAGTTTTCTTTGGTTATTTATTTTCTTAACTAATGATTTTTATTTTATGAAAAATATAGGAGAGTGGGTGGAACTTTTTATGTGAGGCGAGTGGCACACTTCAATTTTCTTAAAAAAAATCAATCGTGCCCTAATTTTTTATCATGTTATATGCTTAAAAAGGATTAATTATATATCATATAGTATATAAGGTAAAAATATGACAATAAAATTGGTTTGAGAGAATATTTTTGTTAGGTTGGTATGGAGTGTGATATTCTCCAAAGATACCAACTGTAGGGTCGAAATGATAATGAAGATGCTCAATATACAAAAGGGGGGTGAATTGTATAATTTAAAAAATTCTTTATAACATTTAATGTTGGTGATGATTAACAAGGTTAAACAAATTAATTCACATAACCTCTAGTTCTACAAACTTTCTTGATTCTAGAAATATGATTCTGAGAATGCAATTCCCGAAAGGTGAATCCAGAAAAAAAAACATAAAAAATGTTTACAAAGTTGAAGATTCTACATTAGAGAGTATAGAATCTCACTATATCAGAGTGTACAAATGTAAGTAATTATAATATAGTTATACATTCCTCAATAATCAAAACATAGTGGATAACATGAAACAAACAAGTAAAAAGTAGTAAATCTTTCAACCCAAAGAGAAGGGTATCCAACAACCTCGAATAATGGTCCTTTGATTTATACTTTCAAGAAAGTCTGTCCTACCCACACCAGCATAAGCCCTCAATACGAATATTGGAGTCGGTCTTGCTATCCCTCCAAGCCCTCAACTTCAAGGTTGTTGGCACCTCTGTCTTCCTCAGCACAAAAAGTACTCGTACTTTAAGGTACTTGGAACCTCTGCCTTCCTATCCCCGGAATCCCTCGAATGTACTCTGCAACATTCCGAGTCACATGAAGCAAATCTGAAAAAGATGTTCAGTATGAACAAAGCATGAAAGTATATCTCTAGAAATCACTTCTTAAGCATCTAATATCAAGATTAATCGAATAGTTGTAACGTTATAAACAATTTTAAATGAGCTCCTATTTATAGGAATATTCTAAACAGTCGGCTCCATCCTCCAACGGTCATGTTTTTCCTTGAATTTTGGAGGGAATTGTACATGTATCACTCAAAAAATGGTTAGTTAGTAACTTAATAAATGAAATCAATTTATAAACAAAACAAGTGTAGGAAAAAATATGATTACATAACCAAAACCATTTTTCAGAGTGTAAGGAAAAATATTTCGATGTCTAACCAAAAACACATTCGGTGTCTTTAACACATAGATATTCAGATTCTTTTTATCAGAGGAATTAGGAGTTATAATTCTATAGAATTCCAAAGTATGAATTTCCAAAAAATTCAGAGTCTTGAATACAGTAGAATTCAGATTCTGAACTCTTGAGAGTTTGGAGCCTGAACTTACAAATTTCAGAGTCTGAATTCATAAGAGTTTGGAGTCTGAACTGACAAAGTTCAGCGTATAAATTCACAAGAGTTCAGAGTCTGATCTTACAATGTTTGAAGTCTGAATTCATAGCAGTTCGGAGTCCTAATTCCTAAGAGTTTGGATTCTGAATTCAGAAAACTCGGAATCAGAATTCAGAAGAGTTCATATTCCGAATTCAGATAACTCAGAGTCATAACTCTAAAGAGTTTAGAGTCTGAATTTAGATAACTCGGAGACAGAACTCAGAAGAATTCAGAGTTTAAATTCAGAGAACTCGGAGTCAGAACTCAGAAGAGTTCGAGGTCTAAATTCAAAGAATACGGAACCTGAATTAGGATCCTGAAAATAGAATGCTTTATATCAAGTATATATATGATTTCGAGGTTTTGTATATGAAACAGAATTTGATACTTAGACAAAATGAACAATGCAAAACATAGTAAAGAAAAATTTCCTTGAGGAAGGAAAATTTTCCTTAT
Organism: Viscum album; assembly: GCA_963277665.1. Lineage (NCBI taxonomy): Eukaryota > Viridiplantae > Streptophyta > Magnoliopsida > Santalales > Viscaceae > Viscum > Viscum album. Next base: position 1,195,059,360 of record OY728133.1, read on the forward strand.
GAAATTAAAGCATAGGTTATATGAAATTTTCCTTAACATAAGGTGTTTTTGATTTTCAAAACATGAAAAAATGTTAATGTCATAAGGAAACATTATTGAGTTTACAATCTCCCCAACATGAAGGAATGGAAAAGTCATAATTAAACCTTATTGAATAAACAATCTCCCCCTTTTTGGAAAGCACAAACATCCTTACGAAAAAGAATATAAAGACATAGAAAATATATTTCTAGACTTTGAAAATTAAACTTATCTCCCTTAACACATGGGAAAGGATGAATACGACTAACTCCACCTTAGGCTTTGGAACCCTAAGGATCATATTCTATATTTCTTGAATGAGATTTATCATTATCTTGAATAGAAAAATCATTGTAATGAAAACTCCCCCTTACATAGGGAAATTTATTTTTCACTGAGAATTATTTTTCCTTTATCCCGCTTTGTGATTTTCAAAAATAAATAATTGAATGTGAAAAGTAAATATGGTACCTGAAAAATTAGTTCAAAACATCCAAACAAAAACGAGTTACCAAAATTTCATTAAGATTGAAAAAATTTATACAATAAGGAAAATAAAACAAAATATCGGATTGGGTATATCATCCTTCCTTCTCTGTGGGAATCAGCTTCTTTACTATTGATTTCATCATTTTGAGACCCTAGTGATCCTCCTCTTCTCGGTTTAGAATCTGATCCTAATCTTTAGATTTCTTTTCTAAAGCTTTGATTCTATAATCTTGATCCTTAAGATCCTCTTCCTAAGCCTTCAGGACTTATTCCTACTTGACATGCTTTTCCATTATCTCAATCTGAATATATCTTTATCTCCTCCAGCTTTGAGCTACTGAATATAGTTTCCCATTCAAATCCTTCACTTCTTGTATCCAATTATTCTTCTCAAGAGTAATATTTTCTTCAAAACTGTTTGTGAGATCCTTGATCTTCAAATATTTGGTGTCAAATACCCCCTTGACACTATCTTGGAACTCATCCAGATTTATCATGTCCTCTATGGTTTTCCTTGACCAACTGTTCATCTTCCTGCATGATATTTTATGGGATTCGTAGTTGATGAAAAAATTCTTGAAATTATCCTCAAGAATGACACATTTATTCATCACTATAGATATTGTATCTGATTTCTAGTTCAAGTTATGTTGAAGCATTTGACATCTCGAGTCAATTCATAGAAAAATCGGAATGGTCCAAACAGGATTATTCAATGATTGGACAAATAAATCATGTCTAAGGGATGATGATTCTGAATCTGAGACATTTCTTTGTGAGGTTTCTTTTTCTAGCTCATAAATTTTCCTCGTTGAAGATCCACCAGCTTCCTTCTTCTTTACGAAAGCTTTAGGAGGTGTATCAACAACCACCTATTTTCCCTTATCGCTTCTAGGAATGGATTCTTCATCTATATATTTTTTTTTCATTTTCAGACATCTCAACAATTTTATCTTCATCTATATCTTTTTTCTGAGCTTTTGCCTCAACATCCTCAGGGTGAATGAAGTCATTATTAAAACTTTCTTCTTCAAACATCTTATTCACTTTATCTTCATCCTTCTCTTCATCCTTTCTAGGAGTAGAAATCTTTGATGATTCGTCTTGAGAAGTTCAGATTGATAATTTTTCTGAAGGGCATTATTTAACATGAAAACCTCATCTTTCTTAATCAAATCTTCAGTATCGCCACTGCTTTCTTATTATTACACTTATTCCATTACTTTTTCTACTTCTTTTTCTTTATTGACTTTTTTCAGAGGCACAAATTTCTTCCTATGGGTTTCAAGTAAGGACTCTACCATGAAGGATTTTGGTACCGGAATATTTTCTAATTCTTTCTCAGGAGTCTTGAAAAGTGATTTCACTATCTCTTCTTCATTCATCTTCTTATTTAATTTCTTTTATTTCTCTTCCCTTTCTAGATACTCAGATGTCTTCTCCTTCAGTTATTTTTCATCAAAAAGTTCTAGTCCAAACATGGGATCCCCTTATTTATTTTTCTTGTTATCTTCCCTCCACTTAGCAACGACCTCATCTGGATATGATTTTTTATTCTTAGGTTTTGGAGGTGCGGATTAGATTTCCTTAGGCTTTGGAGTTTATCTTTCCACTACTACTTCCTTAAACATCCTCTTCCTTCTTCCCTTTTTGGACGATTTATCCACTTCTTAATTTTTCGAAATAGATTCATCCTCTTCCTCTAGTAGGTCATAAAATTCTCTGGAATCAGTAGAAAAACCATTGTTCATCCTTTTAAGGTTATCATCACTTACTAGCATAACATTTCAATTCCTTGGCTTCGAGCTACAATGAATTTTAAAATACTCTAAGCACTGAACAATTAACATGGAAAGAATAGCTAGATACATGATTATCTGAGCATTCAAGTTTCTATTCTTAATATTCTCAATCGTAATTAGAATATGCCTAACCAATTTGATCATCCTTAGATTTACCAAGATATCCAAGATATATATATCACTCTTATTCAATGTATTCTTGTAATCTTTTCTTGGAATGATGAAACCTTGAACCCATAATTCGAGAATCCAATAATTTTTACACAGAAGGGTGATCTTCGGAGTCTTCACATCAGAGAGTCCAAGTCATGCCATAGCCTTTTCCTTAATAAAACTTTTTTTCACATCAAGAAACTTATAGGAACAGAAATCATCTTCCCCTTTGTATGGAATTCCAACTAAACTAGCTACCTTAGTATATGGAAGAGCATAAGTCTTTCCAAAGCTCTTGACGGAAAACATCTCTCTACCTTCTTCCTTAAAGAAACTAACTGATTCATAGAATTCAACTAGTAAGTCCAGATACACAAAATCTTGATCTCCTAGCTTTGATATGGAAAGGCTCTCCCATCCATTCAGCTTAATGTTCTTTGAGATGATCAAACCATACTTAGCAAAAATGTTTGGATGCACCAACCTTTCTTTGTAGACATACCACTCCGAGATTGGCTTGACAATAGAGATATCTTTCTGAGAGGATTCTTCTACATATATTTTGAATTGAAAAACTCTTGAAAATCTGGAATGATCTTATGTTGAAGGGAAGAACTTCTGCATGTGAGCACTTGAGATTCGATGTGGGACAACCATCGGGGGGTCCTTTATATAGGTGTTTGATATATCGGTTCATCTTCTAAACTCATTCCAATGGCTGAAAATACTTCCGATCAGGTCTGACAGATGATATGATAGCCACAAGGAAAACATGGATTTTATATTTTATGGGTTTTTTAATAAAAAAATTTGGTTTTAAGAAAAATATAACCTGAAAATTTTAAAACAAATGAAACTCCCAGCAAGTAATGGATTGTTACGAAAACTCAGGAAAGGAAATATACCTTTCAGATTGCTAGGAAGATTATTCGTATTGAGGAAAATCTTTCTTAAAGAACATTAGATTCCAAAAATTTTGATTATGAAAAATAACAAATGAAAAACACTGTTATGAAAAAAATTAAGTACGAAAATCTTCATTATGAATTTTTTTAAAAAAATCTAACTACGAAAATTTTTTATACAAAAATTTTTGAAAAATATGACTAAAAAAATTTTCATTACGAAAGATTTGAAACATCTGACTATGAAAATTTTCATTATGAAATATTTGAAAAATCTGACTACAAAAATTTTCATTACAAAGGATTTAAAAAATATGACTATGAAATTTTTCATTACAAAAATTTCCTTTACAAAAAATTTTGAAAATATGACTATGAAAATTTTCATTACGAATTATTTTGAAAATCTTACTACCAAAATTTCCATTATGTAAATTTCCATTACGAAAGATTTGAATAATCTGACTAACATGAAAATGTACTTCCCCTATGAAAAGTAGCTTATTACTGTAAGAAGATTGGTTTCAATAGAAAATTAAAAAAGAAGATTACCATATGGTTATCATTCCTAACTTCTATTTAAATCCTTCAAATCTATGGGAGGGTAAATATTTTGTGAAAATATCAGCAAGTTGATCTTGTGTTCCGATAAATTGAAGAATGAGATCCCCTTTTGAGTGTGATCCCTAAGAAAGTAATGCCTAATATCTATGATTTTTGCACGTGAGTGATGTGCAGGGTTTTTACATAGGGAAATGGCACTAGTATTATCACACAAAATTTATGTTTTGGTAAAACTCATACCATAGTCTGTGAGTGTGTGTTTCATCCACAAAACTTGTGCACAACAGCTCCCAACAGCTACATATTCAGCTTCAGTAGTGGAATGTGCTACTGAGTGTTTATTCTTGCATGAACAAGAAACTAATGAATCTCCTAAGAAATGAAATGTTCCAGATGAACTCTTTCTATCCATTCTACTTCCACCAAAGTCAGCATCCAGAAAAACTCTTTAAAATAAAATCATTTCTATAACAATAAAAGAGTCTTAAATTCACAGTTCCCTTTAAGTAATGAAAAATTCTTTTCATTTCCTTTAAATGAGATTCCTTATGATTGGATTTATATCTTGTACATAAGCATACTAAAAACATTAATTATGTATGACTAGATATCAAGTAATGTAAACTTCCTATCATACCTCTAAAAGATGTTTTATTTACTGGTTTCACAGGTCCATCAAGATCAAGTGTGTTTGAGGTACCAGTGGGAGTACTAATACTATTAGTGTTTTCATATCCATACTTTTTATGAATATATTTAATATACTTATGTTGGGATATATATAATCCTTCTGGTTTATGAGAAATTTGAAAACCAAAGAAAAAAGTTAACTCACCCATCATACTCATTTCAAACTCAGATTTCATTATATTCTTAAAGGAATCAATTAGAGATTGCTGAGTTGAACCAAATATAATTTCATCAACATAAATTTGAACAATCAAAACATTTTTCTTATCTTTCTTTACACAAATATTTGGATCTGGATTTCCCTTAACATAATTTTTTTTGAAGAAAGAATCATGTAATCCAATCCTACCAAGCTCTAGGGGATTTCATAAGTCCGAAAAAAGATTTGGTAAGTTTATAAACTTGTTCAGGATGTTTTTTATCTTCAAAACCATTAGGTTGTTCAGAAAAAACATCTTAGTGTATAGAACCATTAAAGAAAGCACATTTCACATCCATTTGAAAAAGTTTGAAATTGAAGAATGCGGCAAAGGAAGGTAGAATATGAATAGATTCATGTATAGCTACGGGAGCATAGGTTTCTTCAGAGTATATTCTTTCTTGTTGATTATAGCCTTTAAAAACCAATCTATCTTTATTTCTTACTGTGATTCCATTTTCATCACACTTATTTCTGAAGAGCCATTTTTCTCAAATAATAGATATTTCCTTAGGTCTTTCAACCAAGTTTCAGACTTTATTTCTTTTCGAATTCATTTAATTTTTCTTTCTTAGATTTTATACAATCATCATCACCTAATGCTTTATAAGGGCTTTTTTATTATAATTGGTAATGAAATTATGGATGTTATAATTTATTTTTTAAGGAACTTCTAGTCCTTACGGGTTGATTTACATCACCAATGATACTATCACTGGGATGATTCATTATAAACAAATGATTTGGGTATTGTAAAACATGTTCATCAAAATTGTGTAGAATTTCTTCTGGGGTAAATGCTTCAGAATTATCTTCTTGGATATTTTCCTTATTAGAATGATTTTCTAACAAAGGTTCATAATCAGTTTTTGAAAACACATCCAATGATATAAGTTGGGGTTGTTTAAAAAAATGTATCAATTTCATCAAATTTGACATGTACTTTTTCTTCAACAGTACAAGTGTTTTTATTGAAAACTCTATAATCCTTAGAAGTTGTGGAGTAGCATAAGAAAATTCATTCATTAAATTTTGGTGTGAATTTTTGTAAATTATCTTTAGTATTCAAAATGAATACCTTGGAACCAAAAACCTTAAAGTAGGAAAGTCTAGGTTTTCTACCATTCCATAACTCATAAAGAGTTTTATTAAGAAAAATTTTAATCAAAACACGATTTATAGAATAACAATAGGTACTTATAGCTTCATCCTAAAAATGTTAGGATATAGAATATTTACTCAACATGGTTCTTGTTATCTCTTGAAGAATTATATTTCTTCTTTCAACAACACTATTCTGTTGAGGTTTTCTAGGTGATGAGAAGTTATGATTAATTCCTTTTCTACTACAAAAAGTTTCAAAATCAGAATTTTGAAATTATCCTTCATGATAACTATGAATAGTTATCAATGGATGGTTTTTCCAATTTTTAACTTGGGCTCTAAAACTTTTTAAATAAGAAAAATCTTCATATTTATTTTCTAGAAAATAAACCCACATAAATCTAGTATAATCATCAACTAAGACAAATACATAATATTTTCCTCCAATTCTTCCAGTTTGTGTTGGGCCAAAAAGATCCATATGCACTAAGTGTAATTCATTAATGGTTGAGACATCGCCGACTGATTTAAAACTTGATTACTGTTGCTTCACAAATTGACAAGGATCAAAAACTTTTGAAGAATCATATCTACGCTCCAGTATATCCTTAACTAGTCTTTTATTAGAAAGTTTGTATAGGTTCCTAATTTTACAGTGTCCTAACCTTTTTTTCTATAACCAAGAATGATCTTCCATTGCACTGAGACAAGGTAATTCTTGGCTCCTAAGGTCTTCTATGTTTAGTGTTTAAACATTCTCTTGCCTACTAGTAGAAAGAATAAACTCTTCCTTGGAATTTTGTTCTAAGAACTTTTCATTCCTAAACATCACAAGGTAAACTTCATCACATAATTGAATTATGCTAATGAGGTTGTGCTTAAGACCTTTAAAAAAATAAGATATTTGAAATAAAAGTTTTTCCAAGAAGACAAATGTTACCTATACCAATAATTTCTCCCTTATAATTATTTCTGAAAATTACTTTTCCTCCTTTCATCTTGATAATCATTTCAAAGTATTTTTTGTTACCAGTTATGTACTAGAAACATCCACTATCTATGTACCAAGTATTTTTGTTGGTACATTCTTAATTTTCCAGAAAAAAAGAATGTTAGACTTTCAGAACCCAAACATTCTTGGATCTATAAATTTCAGAAATCAAAATCTTATGAATCAACATTTTTTAAAAAAAAATAGGCTTTATGAAATCCTAAACACTGGGTTTTTTTATAAGGAAAATTTTTTTGCCCAGTGTCCAACACACTGGCACTTAGTGCAGAAGGGAGCACTTTGAGGAACAAAATAATTATTACTAAAAATCAGTTTAGAACCAGGATAAAAAAAATAAAAAATTAGTTCTCAGAGGTCCGATTTGTGAATACATCTTATCAAAATTTTATTTACTGAAGGTAAATTTTGATAAACACTTCCTCAAGGAAAATATTTCATATTTTAGTTTGATAACTAAGTTCTTATCTTCCAAAAAATTTATTTTTTAACTAGAGTTAGGCTCGAAAATATTTTTTATATAAATTACTTTTTCTAGTTCCTTAGAAAGATTATCCTTCTCAGAATTTACTTCCTCAAGGTTATTTGAAATACTTTTGAAATCAAAAATTTTCTTATCAATATCTTTAAAAAGATCAGATATTTCTTTAGTAAGAATAATATTTCTAGAGTTTGATTTATCATGCTTTTTTTTGAGTTTAGACTTTTAATTCTCAAGAATCCCAACAAACCTAGAAACTTCTTCATAGGTAGGTAAAGTATTATCTTCATCATAAGAAGATTCTTCATCCGAAAAGTTATAATTTTTACTATCAAAATAATTGGTATTTAGAAATACATTGTTTATGAATTCAGAATTGTATACCTTACCCATTAAACAATGATTTTCAAAAGGTATTCGAGCTATTAAAAAAAATTTTCTATCCAAAAGATTCTTAATCTGATGATTCATCTGAAGAGTCACCACCACTAGCACTCTAGGTGTCATTAGCTTTAAAGATATTCCTAGCTTTAGCATTTTAGTACTTCTTTCTATTTCTCTCATAATTCTTTTCCTTTATTTCCATTCTTTTAATCCTGGGACAATCAGGTCTTATATGTCTAGCTATCTTGCATTCAAAACATGTGACTTCTGAATCATTCTTATCTTTTCTTTGTTTCTTTTTATATCTGGATTGAATGTTCTTATGTCCAACAATCTTGTTCATCCTTCGAGCAAGATTTTCTAGTTCATTTTTCTGAATATTCACTTCCACTAGATTCAGATTGAATAGAAACCTTATGATATTTGGATCTAGTAACTCTCTCAGATGTCTGCGATTATATATGATTTGAAGTTGTAGTAAAAGAAACACCTCCATTCCCATTATTCTTCTTAATGTTGTCATCATCACTCTTCTTTCTATTCTCATGTTGAAGAAGAGAGATGAGGGCCATCATTTTTCACCTTTTCCAATCTGGATTTCCTCCCTCCATTTCCGAAAGCTACATTCTGCCCTAAAGTTTCGGAACTAATTGATGGCATCCCTAATATTCATATTTCGACCAATAAATTCACTGAAACCTCTGCCCTCCTAAATCTCACACGGGTTTCCCACTTCAAGTAGAGGAGACCTCCGGTTAATGCGTTTGACAGGTTTATCTTTGGCTCATGGGATCTCCAGGAAAGGGAGACTGTTAGTTTGCTCGATAGTCAACACATTATGATTCGATTCAAAACCCTATGATACTCTCCTTCTCTCAGTGATGATAGAAGAACCCACACCAGCCCCTCCTCCGTCGGTGGGGGAGGGAGCCTCGTTTCCATTTAAGAGATCAAAGCCAGCATTTCGCCCCTTTTCCAATCTAGATTTCCTCCCTCCATTTCTAAAAGCCACATTAAGCCCTAAAGTTCTGGAACTTGTTAATGACATCCCTAATCTTCATATATTGACCTCTGAATTCACTAAAACCTCTGGCCTCCTAAATATCACATTGTTTACCCACTTCCAGAAGATGATACCTTCATTTGATGCGTTTGACAGGTTTATCTTTGGCTCATGGGATCTACAGGAAAGGGCGACCGTTGGTTTGCTCGACAGTCGACACATTCTGATTCAATTCAAATCTGAAGCGGACCTCATCGGGGCTTGGTTGAGTGCTCCATGCATCGTCAATGAGTCCCGATTTCTCCTCCTCCAATGGTCATTAGACTTTCATATGAATCGTGATTCTCCATCTACGTCGGTTTGGGAACGTTTTCCCAAATTTCCTTTGTCATTCCATAATCCTTATTTTATTCTCATTCTAGGTAATCTCATAGGTAGATTTTTGTGCTCGGATAGTCACACAAGAAGCTATGTCACACCTGGTTAATCCAACAGTTTTTGTGGAATTAGACGCATCTCGAATGCCTTTTGATTATGTTTGGATTATGATTGGTGAGAAGTATAGGTGCAGGCAACGAGTCATATATGAGAGATAGACCAATTTTTGATCATCATGCAGTCATTTGGGACATGCTTCAGAGGTTTTTCATAAGGGTCTCCCAAGCCAGGACATCCGATGTTGGGAAACTCAGTCTATAGCAAGGAGGGAGGTGAGTGGGAAATGTAATGCTCCTGAATTCAGAGTTGAAGTTGGCCCGACGCAGATGATTACATGTGAAGGTAGTGGTAGGGATTTTCATTCACAATGGCTGTTGGCGAAGGATCAACCAAAATGTGATGATAACAGGGCTTTTGAGGTCACTTGGGGCCGGAATTGGGGAGTAACGTTAGGTCTTCTCAGGCCTATTTTTAAGGGGGGCACCCATTTGTATGGATAAACTGCGGACACGAAGGGACGAGATTCTAGGGAACCTGGTGTTAAGGCGATTCAGGCTAATCCGAAGGTTTCATAGGTTCTTAAAAGGCTAAGACGTGACTTAGAAATACCTGATTCTTTCATGGTTAGTCAGGGTATAGAGAATATTGGGGAAGGAAGGTATTCTATCATTGTATAGGTGGTCATCAAGGCCAGTGCTAAGGATCCTAAAAGTCTTGATCCTCTAGCTAAACCTTTTATATAGCTGAGTAACAGGTTTGATGGGCCTTCTGAGGATATGTTGTCCACTGAAATAGAGTAAGATGTCTTTTCCGGAGGTTTTGGGGGTGCGAAGACCTTGGAGGGTCAGCAGGATGAAGGTAGCGGGCATGAATCAGATTACTATAAAAGGAAGGGAAGTGTTGGGATGATTGAGGAAAGTGTTGCAGTGATGGTCGGTGGTTATGAAAATCCAGGAGGGTATACAGGTTGAAGGCTTGGGAAGGAGTCCCATTCTATGGTTGTGGAAAATAATACTACTAAAGACAGACGTCTCCCTTTGATAGAGATAAACACTCCAGACTAGAGGTCAGGGATCAATTCTGTGTGTATTGATTCTGTTTTGAGGGAGCGAGCCGGAATAAGAAGGGAGAGTTCTTGGGGATGGAAAGAAAATGTGAGCGGCCCGTTTGTCCATTCATTCAGTGATGTGGTTCAAAGTGGGAACCATATATTGACTACATCTAAATGATCTTTATCTTCTACACCAAGAAGAGGAACAAGGAAGGATTACTCATATCTTCGGCGGCCGATGCAGACTAGATCGGCCTCAAATCGGAATAACGAGGTGACATTGGCTTTTAAAAAAGGAATTTTGGTCAAGGAGGCATCCCTAGACCATTCCATTCTTGATCAGCTTAGCATTAAGGTTCAAAGTGGAAGCTTTTGGAGACATACGGATTGGGAATTGGCTATTGGAGAAGATGACACCTTCATGGGATGAAGATATGAGTCTGGTTATTATGATCTGTAATGTTGTGTTAGATTGCGATGTATGATGTTTTTGTTTACTTTTTTGTGTTTTTGGTTCTATGTTGGGGTACCGGATACCCATAAACCGGATTTTTAAAATGGAAAAAAATGATTTGCTGCATGGAAGAAGAATTCCAAAAAGTTCATCAAAAGAAATCTGAGTAACCTTTATATTCTCATCAATAGTAGTTCTCTTCGATTCTAACTCGTTGGACCTGATGTCTATGATTTTTTCTACAATATCTTCAACATATAATCCTTTCTCACCCATAGATTGTAAACTATTAACAATATTCATAAATATCTATTGCACCTTACATATGGGTTCTCCATAAGGAAAGTAAAAACCATGATATTCAGCACTGAGCATGGATCTTCTAGTTTCAATTACTTTTGAAGTTCCAAAGTGAGTAACTTCAAGCTTCTTCCTTATACAATTTTCTACTTCAAAATATGAAATTTGGATATATATTTTTATTCATTGAAAAAATCAATGTATTCCATACCTTATAATTCAGTTAATATTCATGATTTTCTTGGTCGGTGAAAGAACTAACTTCCTTGTCAGGGATTTTATATCCTCCAGTAAGCAAGACAAAATTGTCTACTCCAGTGTTGATAATGAATGTATTTATAAGATCCCTCCAATATTTGTAATCATTTATATCAAAAATAGGTGGTCTGGTTGGATTTAGGTTGTCAATGGAACCAACATTGATTCCTGACATCTTGAAGAAAATATTTCCACACAAAATTTTTAGTATTGAATGATTATAAACAAGGAAAATATTCTAAGAAAAGAAAAATATATAACAAGAGTATCTCCAAGAAAAATATGAGTCTAGACCTGTGAGTCTGAAAATATGATTTTGAAAATAAAGAAGAAGATAAATTCCCTTTTGAATCTTGTCGTGAGATTAATTCAGATTGAACCAATCCTCTAATACCAATTTTTAGGTTGGTATGGAGTGTGATATTCTCCAAATATACCAACTATAGGATCAAAATGATAATGCAGATGATCAATATACAATAGGGGGTGAATTGTACACTTTAAAAATTATTTATAACTTTTAAATTTGGTGATGTTTAACTAGGTTAAACAATGTAACTCACAAAACCTCTAGTTCTATAAACTTGCTTGATTCGAGAAATATGATTCTGAGAATGCAATTCAATAAAAGTGAATCCGGAAAAGAAACTTAACAAAATTTTACAAAGATGAAGATTTTACATTAAAGGGTATAGAATCTCCTTATATCAGAGTGTACAAATGTAAGAAAGTATAAGATAGTTATACATTCCTCAACAATAAAAATACAGTGGAAAACAGAAAACTAACAAGTAACAAGTAGTAAATATTTTAACCAAAAGAGAAGGGTATCCAACTACCTTGGATAAAGGACCCTTGTTTTATACTTTCAAGATAGTCCATATTACTAACACCAAGGTAAGCCCTCGATACGAAGATCGGAGTCTGTCTTGCTATCCCCGCAAGACCTCAACGTCAAGGTAGTTGGCACCTATATCTTTTTCAGCAAGGAAGTTCTCGGCCTTTAAGGTAGTCAGAACCTCTGCCTTCCTATCCACGGAAGCCCTCAAATGTACTCAGCAACATTTGGAGTTGCATGAAGCAAATCTGAACAAGATTTTTAGTATGCACAAAGCATGAAAGTCTCTCCCTAGAAATCACTTTAGTAGCATGTAATCTTTATAGTCATCGAATAGTTGAAATGTTATGATCACTTTCAAATGAGCTCCTATTTATAGGCACATTATCAACGGTCGAATCCCTCCTACAACGGTCATATTTTTCCTTGAATTTAGGACGGACTTGTACACATGTCACTCAAACAACGGTTAGTTAGTAACTGAATACACGACATCATTTTATAACGAAAAAAAGTGTAGGAAAAAATGTGATTACATAACTAAAACCATTTTTCAGAGTGTAAGGAAAAATAGTTCGAAGTCTAACCAAAAACGAATTTGGTTTCTATAACACATAGATATTCAAATTCTATTTATCATAGGAATTCGGATTTAGAATTATATAGAATTTTGGAGTCTGAATTTCAAATAAATTTGGAGTCTTGAATTTAGTAAAATTTGGAGTCTGAACTCATGACAGTTCTGAGTATAAACATACAAAGTTTGGAGTCTGAATTCATTAGAGTTCGGAGTCTGAACATACAAAGTTCAAAGTATGAATTCATAAGAGTTTGAAGTTATAGCTTACAACGTTTTGAGTCTAAATTCAAAAGAGTTAAGAGTCTGAACTTACAATGTTTGGAGTCTAAATTCATAAGAGCTCGGAGTTTGAATTCAAAGAGCTCAGAATCAGAACTCAGAAGAGTTCGGAGTCTGAATTCAAAGAGCTCGGAGTCAGAACTCAGAAGAGTTCTGAGTATGAATTCAGGGAACTCAGATTCATAACTCAGAAGAGTTCTGAGTCTGAATTCAGAGAACTCAGAGTCATAACTCAGAATAGTTTGGAGTCAGAATTCAGAGAACTCAGAGTCAGAACTCAGAAGAGTTCAGAGTCTGACTTCAGAGAACTTAGAGTCAGAACTCAGAAGAGTTCGGAGTCTGAATTCAGAGAACTTGGAACCTGAATTCAGATCTTATAAACAGAATGCTTTATATCTAAGTATATATATGAATTCGAGGTTTTGGATATGAAACTGAATTTGATACTTAGAAAAAATGAACATTGAAAAACATGGTAAGGAAAAATTCACATGAGGAAGGAAAATTTTCCTTATGAAAGTAAAACATAGAGTAAATGAAATTTTCTTTAAGATAATGTGTTTTTGATTTTCAAAACATGAAGAAATGGTAAATTCATAAGGAAACCTAATTGACTTAACAATCTCCCCAAACATTAAGGAATAGAAAAGTCATAAGGAAACCTTATTGAGTCAACATTTTTTTTTCATTTTAACCCTTATATGCTTATTATAACCACGTGTTAAATCTTATTTTTCTTAAATGTGGATATTAATTTTTAATTTTTTTGACTATTAATTGTGGTAAATAAATATTTTGACATTGCTAAACATTTAAAATTATTATTATTATAAATATGGAATCCATTTTTTCAAATTTATTTATTAAAATTGCCAAAAAATTATATTTAATCTGGAAGAGAGGATGCGAATGTGGGTCTTTTAAATATAAAATGATCAAAAGTTAACAAAGGATTTATAACAAAATTAAATATAAAAATGATTAAAATTACATAAATTGTATTAATTGAAATAAAATTGAAATAATTTTACTTCAAGTCCTATAAAAAATATATTTTAACCTTATTAAATATTTAAATAAAAAGGTTTTTTTGGATTAAAATTCAGTATTTTTAACTATTCATTGGAAAAATGATATATTTCAGAAAAATCCCAAAAATAAACATTCAGTTAAAATTCATATTAAAATTTCAAAAATGAAATTTATTTTTTAATGATTTTTTTTAATTTATAAAATTTTAATTTAAATGATGTTCGTAAAGCGTGATTAAACTATCATTTAGAAAAATATCTTCTTTCATAAAAAAATATTTTTATTTTAAATGAGTCTAATATACTTTATAATAAATAGATAACCATTATTTTCATAATTATGTTATTAATATTCTTATCTTAGTATTTAACATCTAGGTTATAACTATAATTGTAAATACTAATATTTAAATAATGTTTCCTATTATATTTAAACTCAGTGTTACGTGAAGCAAAAGCAAAACTGAATATTTCTTATAAAATTAAGTAAACATAGTGGTGACTGTAACATAATATAAAGTTTTTTTTAATGTAATTAAAAATATTAAAAATATTGAATTTATTTCAAAAAGATATATCGTAATATCTATGGGTGTAATATTTTCGTCTAAGCATGGTGTCATGTGTCACACACGCTATCAAATATATTGTTCTTATTTTAAAATCTCAGGGTGTTACCTTCGACATTTTATTTTTTAAATGATTAATATTACATTATAAATATATAATTATATATTAAAAATGTTTCATAAACATTAAAATAATTCTTTTATTTCGAAAATGTTAAAAAAGTTATAGTAGTTAACAAATTTTGTATTTTTTATTATTCATCCAAAATTTACCCTTTTCAGATTAATATAAATATTCATTCTATAATAATAATTTATTTTTCAATATAAATTATTTTTCATTTTTTTATATTCAAATTCTAAACTTTTGGAATTTTTCATTAAAATTGAAAAATAAAAATAAAAAATTATATTATTGGAAAATTTCATTTTAAAAATTACCCTTTTTCATATTTTTTATTAATTACTAATTAAATAATTTTTAAAATATTTTATCATTTATTACCATAATATGTTTATTTCATTGATTTAATGAGTAGTTCATTGTAATCTCGTTTTTGAAAAAAAAACAATATTTAAGTAGTAATTATAATTATCCTTACTTTATATATACTACTTGAATTTTATTATTGTGTTAATATTATAAATGAACATTATTTCAATTTAAAATTCAAAAAATAAATTTTTTAATATACACATTATATATAAATAATTTATTCAATTAACAATTATATGTTAATTTTATCCTAAAATATACTACTATAATGCCCAATATGCTTGTGTAAGACCTAATGATATGATAAGATTGAGTTGATGTAGTGGATGGTGGTTTAGCTAGCATAAATAATGAGGAAATTTCCATGACCAAAAACAACCATCTCAAATAATTAATCACGCACTATAATTTTTTTCTCTCCAGTTGGTCTGGGTTAAGGGAAAACCAAAGTGACACCACTTTTTGTACATTCTTGTATAGGTGAACCTCAAAAGGAAGACTTTTACCATTCGATGTCATCTCTTACCCTTTCTACATAGTTTTTAATACTATTATTATTATCATTTACACTTGTTAGTTTTCATTCTCCCCCACTACAATAAGTTGTTTCTTAAAGCATTATAATTATCACTTAAAAATAAAAATATATTAGGGAATCTAAAAGATATATAAAACTGAAGATATTATTTATAGAGAGATATGTACCTTTTGAACTCATGAAACATATCCTTTTCCTCAAAATAGGTTTATCCATGATATTGAGTTTTTCTCTAACTATTTGATCCAATAGTCTATTTGTATTGGGTATTAAGATGCACATTATATAATTTTATTATAAAGGGTGTTAATATACATCCTTTCATTAATATAATATCATAGGATGACAAGTTATTGGATTTATATATATTAAAAAATAATTTTTTCCCTATTTTCATCGAAACAATCTTTTTCTAAAAATAGAGTAAATTCATTTCATGGATGAATAATTTTATTTTCATTAATAAATATCTCAAAAACATAATATTTGGATAAAATAACTATAAAACATTATTATTTTATTAAAAAATCAACATATTGTCATTGAGGTAGTCATTTTATGTTCATAGATAATGTTTTAGGTAAAAATTAATAATTTTTATAAAATTAAAATACAACAATTACATTTTCTTAGTGGAGGATAAGTTGTGTTTAATCAACATCCTTTTTGGAACTTATTTGAGTAGTTATGGTAGAATTGTATTTCCACTGCTCTATTGGATGGGGGAATCGACGGTGTCTATCATCCATGTTAGTTCTTAGACTAAGGCAATGACTTAGATAATTCCCATGTCTCCCAAATATTTTACATTAAATATTTTGGTACCTTAGGATGAAATAAAATTCTTTTTATCATGTAAACTATACTCTTCATTTTTCCTCTAATTTTTTATTCTTTATTAACTCCAATACACAAAACATCTTACAGTTCCTTTGAGGCATTCCCCTCAGTTATTCATCAAGTATTTATGAACACACTAAAGATTTAATATTCTTTTATATATGGTTATTATCACATGGTCTTACTTTCAATGTTTTTAGATCTCTTATTTAGTGATATTTTATGTCCAATAATTTTCATGTAGTTAATCGTGATTTAAAATAGCTGGTAGGGTATAACCATAACACTTCTCACGCCATATCTAATGTCTATTTTTGTTCATTTGGAAAATCACAACATTTCCTCTCACATCCTTCATTAAATCAGTTCAACCAAATCCACCATGTACTAAAACTAAAATGGATTGATTTGAGTTATAAAAAATTAAGATCATTATAGAATGTTTATAAATAATCCAATGGAAAAATCATCCACAATGCATATTACACATTGAAACCTTAATGTTATCATTCAATTAAATCAAAATAACTCTTAGTTTAACATATGTTTTTTATTTATTTTTGGTGCTCTTATAATTTTTCCCATTATCCCAAAATTAAGAATACCATAATTATCATGAACATTTTCATAATATGATAAACATTAAGGTCATTTAAATCCATTATTCTAAAATATATCATTCTCATTATTGATAAAATCACATAACAATAAATATATTCTTTAAATCATGAATTTATACATTTTATTCAATGTAATAATTATTAATTTCATATAATTTTTCCTAACCTAAATCCATTCACATCCAATGAAATTGTTCATAATGATTAGGTGAATCACTAAATAATGTCCCACATGAGGGTCTATATATGTGGAAATTCATAGGGACACTCATTATTATGTGAGTAATATCTATATGGTAATTAAACATCTTTTTTCAATGGGATTACCCCAAGGTTCATCTGTTCTATTTCTACATATACTTATAGTATTCATCTAATGTTTTAATTTCATGGAAAACTAAATACCCCCAACATCACAAAATTTCTAGGATTTTATCTTATAATTAGACTCAAACCTAGGGTCTGCACAAATATTCTCACATCTTAATACACTGAAATAACTAAAATGTTCCTCCCAAAAAACTAAACAATTATATAATACCAACCAATATTCTATAGACCCGAACTCCCATGTTCGATGATAAAAGCACATTTTAAAAACATAATCTAGTTTGAAAGTGAGAAAAATATATATAAATTTCAATATTTTACATCATTTATATATGTTAATATTTACATATGATAAATAATAAAACAATCCCTTGAGGTGATAATTTAGTGTCTTTTCAGACATGATATATAAGTACATCATGTAAACATTTCTATTTAATTCATCCACACTACAATACCTTCGAGAATTATCTTATGTTATACTCATCTTCATAAACCATGGAATAGAAACATAAATAATGGGTGAGATAAATGTATTTTTAAAATAGAAACTCATCAAAATTTCAACAAGGGATAATTCATAATAATATGAGAAATCAAGATTTGGGAAGAAATATCTCATTAAAAATAACATGTGACAATATGAAATTTATATATGTCATTGTAGGAGGACATGAAATTTAAAATTAACATCTATATACCATATAAAAATAGTGTAGAGTCATGATATAGTAAACATGATACATGGGAAAAATCATAGGCATGTGGCATGTAATTTTAAAATTGATTGAATCATATCATAACAAAGAACATTACAAAAAATGTAATCATAGGGAATCATCACCTTCAGGATACACTACTCTCACATAATTTTGAAAACATGATTATCCATATTCATGAATACTTATCACCTATTTTATTCACTACCCACACCCACAGATTCCTGAGTCAACACTCATACCCATGATTTCATGAGTCACTACTCCCAGATATGCCTTCAGGAGTCACTACTCACACCAACTCATGGAGAAAAAACAGAATTTCACTAGTCTATTTATAAATCATAGGATATAACCATCTAACCAATTAATTAATATGTGATAGAACAACCGACCCATAAATAATGCATATGTATATATGTGTTACTCTTTAAATAAAAAATCCATCATGTCATATAGAACATGTGTATAAAAATTAGTTTTATATCATTTCCAAATGATGTCATATAAAATGGATTAAATAATAAGATATGTTTATACCAAAATTCATTAAAAAAATTGTATTTCATAAAATAGTTTCTAGGATTAATCATAAAAATAAATTTCCATAGAGATAATTCCTGTTTATTTGAAGTGTAAATGGAATCAAAACCATCATATATTTTTTATAAATAATTTCTTATCATTATCATAAAAATTATAATCTATGAATCTCATTCAAAACATAACCTTTGAGAATATGAAAGGAATTAAATTTTAAAATCATTCTCTAGAAATATATTTCAATAATAAGGCCTTGAAAATTTCAAAAGTTTTTAAAAAGGTGATGTTAAATGATTTTAAAATCATTATCTTTTAAAACTAATCTTCAATAATAGAGCCTGAAAAATTTCATAGAGTATTTATAAATATTAAAATGAAATAATTTTTGAAACATTTTACTTACTATAATGAATCTTCAATAACGGATCCTCGATAAATATATAACTTTTAGGAAAAGTATAAGTGAAATAATTTTGGAAAATTTTACATTTTAAAAATAATGATCATTAATATAGACTAAAGAAACATCAATATTTCCTCTATGATATAAAAAACCTATTATTTATTTCATATTTAAACAAAAAAATTTACATAAAATATCACATAATACCACTCGGATAAAATATCACATAATACCACTCAGAACATCATGAGGTCTAGTGTATTTGGGACTTAGGAACATTAAATAACAACATAAAAAATAAAAAACAACATCTTTATTAAAAATGTATTTTATATGACCACAACATTCCATCATAAAAAACATAGTATGGGATAACCTGAGACCATTCATAAGAAAAGGGTGATCTATAACGCCCTGTAATAGAATTCACATGGCATAACTTGAAGAATAAAATACATGTCAGTCAAAAGGAATATCAATGGAGCATAAAAGAAACATGAACACAAGGGAATGTTACAATGTTATAATCATAACATGGAAATGTGGAAACAACATACAACATGATATCTGCATGAGTTGAGGCTCATTGTACGTGGATTAATATGAATAAATCCTCATTGCACATGAATTAGCATGAGTAAAATCACAATTCACATGAATTAGAATGATTATACCCCAATTGAAAATTAATAATTATAATTAAAACCACATTTCACATGATTTATCATGATACTAAATATTACCCAATATATTGGATTGCTATTAGGGAACACCGTTTATATTCATTTCATTTTCATGCATAAGTGTTCCACATAGATCATATGACAAGAGTTAATTCCACATCATAGGTTAATCCATGATCATGTAATGTGGAATAAATAAATTTAATTCCCCAATTCAATATGTATATGATCATAAATTTGAACATTCTTGTTATAGAAATGGGTATGGAATTGATTGCATAAGGACTTCAACATGGAAAATCATAGTGTAATTTCGACAGCGTAATGACGTCAAATGGAAATTAATAAAATGGATAGATGATATTGAAAGGGATATCTAAATATTTTTTATTAAAAAGAATATATTTAGGATAAGTACAAATGTATCTAAACTTACAGAATTGGGAACTTAATGGGCATATCATAAACATGGTTCTTGATAAAAAGAGGAGAGAGAGATATCCATTATATAATTTTTTCATAGTAACATCTTTGGTGAGGGTCCCAATGGGGGAGGATAAATGATCCATAATTGAAATAACACCAAATTCAAGGTATGATAATGATTAAAAATTAATTTAAATATTAAAATTGAAATTAAAATAATTAATCTTAAAGAAGGTGCTCAAATTCAAAGGTGAGGAGAGGAACACGTTACGAACTTTCGACATGGTAACATGTGTATATAAAGGATCATGTGTGGATTAATGAGAGTGTAAATTAAGATATAATGATTTATAAATAAAATGGAATGTTAGGGGAGTAGGTATGAACATATACTAACCTATAAAAATTTAAATTAAAAGACATATCATAAAAGTAGTGCTTTAAAAAAAAGGCCGAGTGGAAGATCCCTTAAATGGATGTGTGAATCCAAAGGCTTGGGAGAGGTTTATTAAAAGATTTGGGGCGCCTTTATATGACTATATGGATAATGAAGAATAGTTTTGTTTATCTTAAAAGTTTTTTAGTGAAGGTAAATGGGAGCTTGGATAGGTTTATATAAGAAAGGAGGGGGATTTCATTATTATTTTTTGGTGGATGCTACACAATAAATTATTCGAAACCACAAACCATGCCATAGTTTTTTCCCATTATATCTGAAAAATTGGTGTGGATTAAATTATTTCATAATTTAAAGGTCCTATGATATTAAAATATTTCTCCTACTTTTTTTGAGGTGAGTCATACTTTCAAGAAATGATTTTAAAATCATAAAATATTTTATATGTCTTGAAAGATTCACAAAGGCATTAAAAAATAAAAATAAAATTAAACAAAATTTAAATTAGAATAATTTAATTATATGTATTTGGGATAATATTCCTTTTATGGTATTTTTTACATCATTGGTGGGCCATTATAAAGTCATAAAACCCACAAAATATTTATAAAGTATTTAATCTTTACCTAAAAATTCGACTATCTTAGAAAATTATGAAAAATTTATTGTCAGATAATTTCAATGTCTTGATTCCAAAAATAATATTCAATTTTTATAAAT
The DNA here is from genome assembly GCA_963277665.1 of Viscum album. Lineage (NCBI taxonomy): Eukaryota > Viridiplantae > Streptophyta > Magnoliopsida > Santalales > Viscaceae > Viscum > Viscum album. The sequence goes on from OY728133.1 coordinate 1,195,080,677, forward strand.
AATTATCATAATATGTGAGTTTTTAATTTTAAAATAAAAACCCCCTTTTATTGACATTATTTTGGGGTTTGACAAATATATTTTTCAAAACATAATAAAATTTAATTTTTAATTCATAAAAATTATATAATAATTTATTTTTAAAAAACATTATTTAATAATTATATTAAAATATTATTAATATAAAAATTACATTAATTTGTAAAAATTTATTTCTTACTTGAAATTAAACATGAACTACAAATATGATTTATGCTTTAAAAATCATTTAAAATGTAACAATAATAATAAGAAAAATATATTCATTATTCTATGAAAATAATGTACATAATATCATTTCAATGGTTGTGATACAAATCCATTTATTACACCATCATATGACAAAATATTAAGGTGTCCGATGGTGATGATTTTGTGGGTCCATTCGGTGAACATGGTTTGTGCCATGATCTTGATGAGCATAAACATATCCCATAAATGGTTTCACTCGTGATTATGTTATTTGATCTTGGTTTGGGATTGATCTAGGGAAAAACACAAAAATGATACCTCCCAAGGAAGCTCTGATATGTGGTCTTTATTAGTTATAATCCTACTGGTTTAGGCAATAACTTGTTTTCCGTGTCAAAAGGATTTGTCAAAACCCTATATTTATACTTGTCACGTGATCATTGTTCTATAGCTACATTATCAATGATAATGATGCTAAATATTCACTTAAATTTCATTAGATAAAATGGAGTGCATGTGTTTTTTATATACACAATACATTTAATTAAATCAAGTAGAAGGGAATTTTATTCATAAATTTTCTGGTCATAAAAGCCTCCCCCTTAAGAAATATCACCCTAGAAATTTCTTTCTCTGACACTGAAATAAAAGAGGGTAACTCAGCTTCATCACTTCTTCTGGTTCTCATGTTTCTTCTTCAAACATGTGGTTTCACCGAAACACTTTGATGAGTGGAATTTTTTATTTTATATAACTTTTTATCTACGATCTATAATCTTCACTATTTTATCCTTATAAGAGAGGTCATTCTCCAATAGTACCACCACTATATTGAGAACATGTGAGGGGGATGTTATGTTTTTTTAAGAGGGATACATGGAATAAATTGTGTAATTTAGATAGGTCTAGTGAGAGTTCTATTTGATAGGCCACTACACTGATGTGATCAAGGATCTCATAATGGATGATGTACCTTGGACTATGCTTTCCCTTCTTCAAAAATATCATCACTCTACACCATTGAGATATATAAATGAATACCATGTATCTAACATTTAACTCTACGTCACATAGATGATTATCATCAAAACTATTTTTTCGAATCTGATTAGATTTGTTGTGCTATTGTCTAGTCTTATCCTTCTCTACCATTTCTTCAACCATTTTCGGACCAAGATGTTTTTGTTCCCCATATTCATCCCAACATGTCGATGTTTTACACTACTTCCCATAAATTGATTTATAGTGACCTATTTGGTTTTTTGAGTGGAATATATTGTTTTATGTTAACTCTACCAAAGGAAGATGTTAGTCCCATACGCCTTCTAAATCCATTGATAAATATCTCAACATGTCCTCAAGTGTTTTGATAGTCTACTCATATTGGCCATCAGTTTGAGGGTGATAATTTGTACTGAAGTTCACCTCTATGTTTAGAGCATGCTGGAGAATTTTATGAATCATAGAGATGAATCTTAGATCTCAATCAGATACAATCGATAGTGGTACTCCATGAATCTTTACACAATATTTGATGTATATCCATGCAATTTGATTCAGTGTGAAATCCAATCGAAAAGAAATGATGTGTTCAGTACTTGTAATATGATCCACAAAACCCCATATATTATTTTTACCCTTGGATGTTTTTGGAAGTCCATTGAAAAATTCAATGGTGATGTTTTCCCATTTCTATGTCGGTATGGGTAATGGTTGTATCATGCCTTTAGACATCTGTGATTCAGCCTTCACTTACTGACATACCCGGACTTTTGATGTATACTCAGTGATATCCTTATTCGTGATATCCCACCAATAGTTCTCTCAGATATCTTGATATATATTTTTATTTCCTCGGTTAATAGAGAATGTCTAAATATGTACACCATCGAAAAGTCATTTTTTAACACAGAATTTGATGGAACACATTGTTTGCTCCAAAATATCACAATTCCTTCTTCATTAACATTGAACAATGAGGATTTACCTTCTATAATAGTTTCCACAGTCTCTTGAATTCCCACATCATCTTTTTTATCATCCTTTAACCTTTACAAAATAAAGGGTTGATAAATCATTTCTGAGAGGATTGATGATGTTACTTTCTTTTTTATTGTTATGTCCATTTTATTCAATTCTAAAAAGTTCATATACTTTTCAATTATCATCAATGATAAAAAATTAGGGTCCTTTATGCTTAGAGAATCATCCACCTTATTATCTTTCCAAGGATGAATTGAGTAGTCGTAGTCCTTGATGAGCTCTAACCATATTCATTGGTGCATATTTAGCTCTCTTAATGTGAATATATAATTGAGACTTTTTTTATCCGTACATATTTCACACTTTTCCCCAAAAAGCTAATGCTTCTATATTTTAAATGAATATATTTTAGTTTCTAACTCTGTATCATGTGTGGTAATGTTTTCCTCATAAATTTTCATCTTCGTTAAGGTATAGGCAATGAGTTGGTTGTTTTGTATCAACACACATCCCAATACATTCATTGAAGCATCACTAAAAATTACAAAAACTACCCACTTGTGTGTAGTGTGGGCATATAGAATGTGATAACTCTCCTTTTTAACTCCATGAAGATTAATTCTAATTCATAATTACCAACCAATTTGACTCACTTCAGATTTTTCTGGGTAATAGGTTTTGACAATCATGACAAATTTCACACAAATCAGCGATAATATCCACCTAAACCCAGGATTATAAATATATCTATCATGGATGTTTCCCTAATCTGTCTCTCAATTTATTTTTTCATGGAAGGATCAATATATATCCCATTTATTGTGATGATATTCCATAAGAATGAGACTTCCCTCAACAAAAACTCAAACTTACTATACATCTCATAGATCTTCTCCTTTTGCATGGTTTTTAGCACAGTGCTCAGATGCTCCTCATTCTCCTTCTTGGTTTTGGACTATATTAAAATATCATCTATAAACAATATGATAAATTTTTCAAGGTAATATCTATGTAATATATTCATTAACTCCATAAATATTTCTGGAGCATTTTTGAGTTAGAAATAAATCACTGTGAACTCATAGTTCCTATACATTGTATGAAAAGTAGTATGTGGATATCATCCTTCTTCACCCTTTCTTAGTAACATACCGACAGCATATCCACCTTGGAGAAGTATTATGCTCCACATAGCTGATTGGACATGTCATCAATTCAGAAAAAAGGATTATTTTTCTCTATAGAGATTTTTTTCAGCTAATGATAATCATTGTAAAGGGGCATTGAGCAACCCTTATTCTTGATGAAAAAGAATAATTCACCCCATGTTGAGGAACTTGGTCATTTAAACCATTTATCCAAATTCTACTGTTGTTGGTTACATATCTCCCCAAGTTTCACAACAACCATTCTACATAGAGTCTTGTATATTAGAAGTACACCAGGTATAAGATCGATAGAGAATTCAACATCTTTACTAGGAGGAAGACCATGAAATTCCTCATGAACCACATCAGCGAATTCACTCACAAGGAATGCACTTATGGATGTTTACCTACATAGATTCAATCATATGAGAAATATATGTGTGTTTATAGGGTACTAATATCCATACTTTTGATTATGGTTCTAAAGAAGACTTCTCCTCATACTTTCACTTGTATAGAATGTGGGGTTGAACCACCATATGGATAGTGATTTCCCTCTTGCAAAAATTTATTTTGGATTCATATAAAGAAATACAATCCAAGCCTATAATTTCATCAAATTCCACCAAGGGATGTATAAAATGGTTCTACAAGAAGATCAATCCACAAATTGTGATAGGGGATGATTTATATTAAGGGGATGAAATAATTTCACCATTTTCCATTTTGAACAACATCTCAACAACCATTATTTGTGGTGGTGTTTGGATTTTTCTACTAAACATTCACGATACAAAAGAATGGATTGAACCAGATTTAGAAGGGTTTTTTCAATTAATGGATGAATAACTAGCATACATATCATAAATATTATTTTCAGGACTCACTTTGGTGTTAGTGATGGAAAAATATCACTTTTTCTACCATAGAGGTTTTTATTTTCCTTGTAATGCCCTAGGATTATGGAAATGGTTGGAAAGTGTCCTGGTTCCTTGTATTTATAGCAATGGACGATGCGTTGATGGTCGAATAGATAATTACTTTCCCCTATCCTGTTTATGTGTTTCCCTCTATCAGAACTATTAGTTAAGTTCCCTTCTCTTATGCACCTAAATTATTTCCTTGACCCCTAATGTAATTTATGGGGTTATTCTTTCTACACCTTTGACAAGTGGGGAGCTATAATTTCATGGAACCATTATATCTCTATATTGGATCATCAGAATTGATCTCTACTTTTTGATTCTTATCCCAATAATACCCCTAGGATTTACGGATCTTTATCCCATCTTTTAGGGAATGGAAATAAATTTCTTCATATCTATCAATGTCATAGATTTCTAGTTCTTTCCAAGGCCTGGATTTATCCCACCAAAGAAGCAGTCAACCTTGCACATAAGGGTAATGAAAAAACCAAAATCATATCATGCATGTCTGGTGATGTTTTCCTTATAGACCCTAAAAAATCATCGACTATTTTCTTCAGTGCAAGGAAATATATTTTTGTCATAAAATAGACGGTGTGGGGGAAAATATTTATCAAAAAAACATTTTTTGTAATTCCATGAACTTCATTGCTTTGATCACTTCCATAGGATTCATATTCATGATCAATGTCCGCCATAAATAAGATTTAATCTACATATGATAAACAAATATAATAACCCTCTCTTATTAATAAAATTAATGAATGTAGAATATCTTTTCAATAGAATTGATCAACTGCTATGTGATTAGGGGATGACTTGATCCATTGAAAGCATGAGGTCTCTATCTCCTAAAGATATTGAATGTGGGTTTTCTCTCTTAATGGGTAGGAGAAATCCTCTTAGTCCAGGTATCTATTCAAAACATGAGTTAACTAAGAGATTATCGTGAAAATGATTGAGATTCCCGCTCCCATCGGGTTGGTCATCTCATTAGGGAAATCCTTACACATCCCTTAACATCAGTTGTTAGCATGATTCTTCTTATTTCTGGCCATTGTATAGAATAATAGGGAAAATTATGGATGAGTAACCAAAGTAATAAAACATTTAAAGTCGAATCCAGTTACATTAAATGGTTAATATATAAACTACATTTATCTCCTAAAATTATGGATTTATAGGATTTAATCTCTGTTTTCCATGATCTACTTCCTAACATATATATTCTAAGTGGAATTTTTTCCCTTAATAATGTTTTATAATGATATTATCAATTTACTAAGGCATATACCTTGGGAGTGTCAAAAAATGTGCATAGTAATGACCATTTTCGGGTATTAGGTAACCTTGAGTCTATCCTGGATCACCTTATCAGAGTTATTAAATCTAGTTACATCTTCTCCAGAACAATGATTTTTTAGTATCAAAAAAGGGATGTATTTTATTGAAAAACAACTTAATATATACTTTCTAAATTTTTGGGATGTTTTCTTACAGTAAGTCTTATTTTTAATGGTTTTCCTTGTGGTTCTATAATCATAATCCCTATAATAACTAAACATTTCCCCTAATAAAAACTATAACAAACATGGTATTTATATCATATTTAAAATGACTTCTTACATAAAATATCCCTTAATACATCATAAAATATCGAGAGGCCTAATGAAGTTTTTGATTAAAAATATTATATAACATATTAAAACATAAAATAAAACATCTTTATTGAAAAATTATTCATATGACCAAAATTTTATTTTTGTATAAAATAGAATGGGATAACCTCAGGGGTTAAATATGAAATGGTGAGTTATAAATCCCAATAGGTAAATAAACATAGAATAACACAAGGAAAAAAATACACGATAGTTAATAGGCATATCAATAAAGCATAAAATAATTATGAACATAAAGGAATGACATAGCGTGGTAATCATAACATGGAAATGTGGGAAAAAATACAACATGATATCAGCATGAGCTAAGGCTCACTGCACATGGATTAACATGTGTAAAAAACATTTTAAATAAATTAACAAGTTTAAACCCTCATTTCACATGAATTAACATGAGTAAAACATAATTGAACATGAATTATCTGGAGTAAACCATCATTTCACCTGACTTATCATGATACTGATCATTACTGATGCATTAGAGTGCTGTCAAGGCACAACCCTCATAATCATTTATTTTTCATGCATAAGTGTTCCACAAAGATCATATAATATGAGTTCATTCAATATAATATATTTTTACATGATCAAGGAATGTGGAATACAAACATTTAATTCACTAATCAATAAGTATATAATCTTAAAGTTGAATACCCTTGATAGAGAAATGGTTATGGTATTCACTACACAATGACTTAAGAATCAAAAATCATAGTGTAATTTTGAAATCCTAATGACATCAAATAAAAATTTGTAAAATGGTTTGATGAGAGAAAAATGGGTATCTAATAATTTATTCCTGAAACGGAATGTTAGGACGATCGGTATGAATGTTTCCTAACTTAAGGAATTGGAAAATTCAATGTCGTATCATAAATTTGGTTCTTGATAAAAATATGAGGTATAGAAATACCTCATGGTATTTTGGTATAGTAAGAACATAAGTAAGGATCCCAATGATGGAGATAAATTATCCCTCATGGAATTAAAATCAAATGGAAATTATGTTAATGATAAAAATGAATGTAAAGAAATGAAACTGAAATGTAAAGAATTAATTCCAATGAATGTTCTTGAATTAAAATGTGGGGAGAAGAATCCCTTATGAAATTTCATCTTGCTAAATGGTGTATATAAATGATCATGGATGGATTTATGATAGTGTAAAAGAAGATATCATTATTTATAAATATAATTCATAGAAATGGTATTATTTTTGAACATACCCTATCAAATTCAAATTGAAATTAAAAAACATCTCATAAAAGAAGTGATTCATAAAAGAGAAGAGTGGCCAATCCCTTACATGGATGTGTAAATCTAAAGGCTTGGAATAATCCTCTTAAGATATTTGGGAAACCATGGGAGGACTATATTGACCAGTTGGAAGAGGTTGGTTGAAAATAAAATAGTTTCAGGGGTGATTTTTGGGATCTTGAGTGGGTTTATAAAGGAAATGAGGGAGATTTCATTATTATTTTGGTTTTGGAAACTACAAAATAAAATATACATTACCAAAAATCACCTGATGGTTTTGTCCATGGTATCTGGTAAATTAGAGTATAATACATTATTCTAAAATCTCAAGGTCCTTATATATTAAAATATTTCCCTTTATTATGTGGAGGTGAGTCATACTGTCAAGGAAGTGATTTTAAAATCATAAAATATTTTTTATGACTTGGACGATTCACTAAATCTTTATAAATAAATCAAATAAACCAAAAATTATTTTATTTTAAATTAAAAACATATATTTTGTCTAAAATTGCTTTTATGGTATTTATTACATCATTATTGAGCCATTATGATATCAAAAAACACACATTATATTTATACGACATTAAATTCTTACACGAAAATTTGACATTCATAAAATTATGAAACATTAATCATTGAATAATTTAGACATCCAGATTCCAAAATTAATATTCATTTAATATAAATAATTTTCAAAATATTTTAATTTTTACAATTAAAATAATAACCAAATTTTATGGAAAATTGATGAGTTTTGACTAAAAGAGTTTTCAAACCATAAATAAAATTAATTTTCACTGCACAAAATTTATATGATAATTTATATTTAAAAAATATTATTTAATAATATTATTAAAATATTAAATATTATAAAATTATATTAATTTTTCAAAATTTATTTCTTAATTCAATTTTAATATTAACCAAAAATATTACTTGTGGTTTTAAAATCCTTTACAAAGTAACAATAATACAATGAAAATTATATTCATTATTTTATAAGAATAAATTACATAATATTATTTATTGGTTCATGATAAATATACTTCTATTATACAAGAATATTTTTTAATAGTATGGTTCATGATGGTGTCGCTTTCATGGGGTCATTCAGTGAACATGGTTTAGGTCATGAACTCGATAAGCTTTAACATTTCCTGTAAATGTTTTCACTCATGCTTATGTTGTTGGATATCTACATGGTCTTGGACTAGGGAAAATCCCAAAAATGATATCTCCCCCAGAAGCCTTGATAAGTGGGATTTATAGGGTATTATCATACTGGTTGAGGACATCACTCTCTTTGTCTGTGTGAAAAGGATTTGTTCAAACACTATATTGATACTAGTTACGTGATCGTTGTTCAATAGCTATGTTATCAATGATAATGATACAAAATGATAATTTAAATTTAATTAGATAAAAAGTAGGGAAATTTTTTTCTATATCCACGTGAAATTTAATTAAATACAACGAAAGGCAATTTTATTCATAAACATCTGGGTCATTACATATGATATGTGGAGTAGATGATAAATCATAATTTCATGAAATTAAAACATTTTTACCATTTTAAAATTTGTTTTCTCAAATAGGCATAATAAAAAATATTTAATAAAAAATATTTTTAATATAATAAGTGAGATATATTAAGGTCACATGAGATAATGTATTTCTTTAAAAAAATATTAAGGATAACCTTGTTTGAAATAGAAAATATATACCTAGAAGAGAATTATATTATTTTGAAAGTATTAATATTATTGTAAACATCATAAAATTATATAAAGAAATAAATATATTAATTTATTTAACCATAAAAATTTGGAATGTAATTGTAATATCTTAGTAAAATTGAATAAAACTATCTTGTAAAACCATATTAAAAAAGGATTCATTTTGACTGAATAAATAATGTTGAGTCAACAAAAACCGCTTACCATTTACAACCAACATCGATCAAAGATCATTAATATAAAATTTTCTAAATTTATCCATCTTAATCATCTATTTATTAACCTTATTCATCTGTATTATAATATAAAAAATTTATTTTCAATCATTTATTAAAAACATATTTGGTAGTTATAATTAAATTTTCTCATTGGATGTTAGTGATTTAGATTGTTTCACTAATTCAATAAATTGTTGATGTTGATTATGTTTCAGTTATACCAAGTTAATCCTTCAAATATAATATATCATATGATAATATATATTTTATAATTATTTATAATAACTAAAATTCATTCCATTATATGTTTTTTTAATCATAGTGTGGATGAAATCGTGGAAACATTTGTTTCAGTAATTCATTGATGAACATAATTTGGTATAATATTTATGCATTAAATGTTAACATAAAAATTTCATTACATTAAAAAATATTAATTTTCTCACTTATTTCTAATAATACCTTTATTTATATTTCTATAGTCATCTATGATTAAAATTTATACCATTGTTCATGTAGGTTGGTAAACTGGCCAGAACAAGAACATGCAACATCCAATGGGTGTGTATAGTCGAGAAAGGGATTTCATTGTAAAAATTTAATTATTATATTGGAATAATTATATTATTTTAATTTATTTATTTTTTTGAATAATATTGTAATAGGGTTGTAAATATAAAAATATGTCTATATAAAAAATGAATTATGATTCAGCATGAAGGTGATTTCTAGTATATACAGATGATTGTTGTTATTTTTTCATAGAAGGTATAGAATAGTTGAATTTAAATATAAGTTAAAAAAATTAATATTGTTTTATATATAATATTTATTTAATATCATCCCCCATGGATTCATCCATGTATTCATAGTTTGAAAAACTGATCAATTCACTTATAGAGGTTGAAGTGTACACAAAACAAAAGAGATTTTTTCATTTTTCGAATGGTTGGGAGGAATAAGATAAGTGATTATAACATAAACATAATAACATTAGACTATAATTATAATATTTATCTTATAATTTCATCATGGTTATATTATATTTGGATTAGGTATAAAAATAATAGAAGGAAAAGAAGTGAAAGAATGGTAATTGAAAAGTTTACATAATAGCTTCAAAGTGATCCTTTTAAAAATAGATCAAGGATTCTAGTGGTGGGCCACTGAAAAAAAAATCAATATTAAATGTATAGTATTTTTGGGGATTTTTTTTTAAAAATATTTTAGGAATCTAAGAGGCTTCATGTTTAAGGATATGTGGAGTGGTGAAAGCTCTATTCATATGGGAGATAATTTTCATTTTTATAATAATATTAAATGTAACATAACTATTAAAGGTAATTTCGATCCAATAATGGATGATAAAGGATTATAGAAAGGTATTTTCAATCAAAACTCAGCCATATATTTGAAAAAATAATAGGATTTTATTTCATTTACTATGAGATATTTTACGTTTAAAATGATTGGTATTTACAATGGTAACTAATTTTTACCCAAGTAATTTAATTTTAATACCTCAAAATAATATAGTACATATTTTTTAATTGGTATGAATGACTAAAAATATGAAATAATTTATTTTTGAAATAAAATTTCTAAGTGTTCTTGACACACACTAATAAAATTAATTTGGAAAAGAGAATTTATTTCCCTAATACAGTACAGGGGTTGTCCAAGGTATTATCGCTTGAAGAACATTCTCATTTTTTCACATACGTAATATAATTCAACTAAAATATTTAAAATTTATATTTATTAATTTTATTAAAATAGTTTATTTTAAATCAAATACATATTATTATAACATACAATGGTAGAATTTTGTTAGTGAAGAATGGACTTGGACTATGTTTTTTGGTTTATGGGTTCCATCACTATCTTTTTTGGTGTTTAAATTTAGTTTGATAGTTTAATAATGAGAAATATATTTTTAACTACAATTATTTTACTTAGTGGTGTAAAATATAAAATTATTTCAAAAATCTTAATTCCACCTCTTCGTTTACTCAGGGTTGACAGAACACCACAATCGGGAGTGTGACACCTTCCAGGACTCGATTACATCATACGTCATTTCATCCAATAAATCATGAAACTTAATTTCATTTTGATTTCTTCTTTAGTGGATTGGATGAAAAATATTTAAAAAAAGAATAGAAATTATTTTTAGTTTAGTGTTGTGGTGGAAAATCACCACACCCATGAACATTCCTCTCACTCACTAAAAATGTAAATAAACAGAATAATATATGTAAAGAATGAAATGAAAATACAACTTACCTCCTTTGTAATAGTCCGTTGTTTATCCCCACATTTTTTAAGGTAATAGGTCACAATGTAAGGGTTCATAACATGTAATTGATTAATTACTTGAATAAAAGAAGGGAATTAATGCATGATATGTAATTGATTTAAGAGATGTAATGAATAACGAAATGAAAAAAAGAATAAATAAAATAAAAAATGAAGAATAAGAATAAATGTAATTGGTAGAAGACACAACTATTAAAAAAGAATTCATGAATTTATTTAATAATAAAAATTATGGTTACATTTGAAATAAAATTATAGGGAAAATAAATAAAAACCAAAAAATGAACAATGGAAGTAACATGGATGGTCCCTTGACAGTATCCTCTCCTCTGGTCATATGAAATCCTTTATTTACAATGGATATCCCTCTATTATAGATAGATGGATATTTCATCATCATCCCCATCCTATTTTCATTTAATATCTTATGAATCTTCATTTCTTAAAAAATTATTTCTATACTGAATAAGGGAATTCAAACACACATTTTGATAAAAAGTCTTTGAATCCTTGTGGTGGAAGAGATATGCATGGTGTTGGAAAACATAGAGACTCCTCCCATGAATGGATTACAATGTCTTGTATCTAAGTGGTCGCTAAGGCGGATTATGGCTTCTGATCATGGTGGTTCATATGAATCCCTATGGCCATCAAAGTGTCTGGAGGGACTATTTTTTGGTTGGATGATTGTCCGAAGGATATAACTGGTGGAAACAGAGTGCATGGGATCTAGATAAAGCTTTGGGTGGTCATCCATGTCTACCCTTTAATAGTTTCAATGGTAGTAGGTCAGATCATTGCCTTGGTTGGTGGTGTTGAGCGGTTCTAAATGTGTGTATGAGTAAAAGAAGATGATGTTTTAAAATGTGAATAGTAACACATAAAAAACTTATCCCACATCCAAACCAATTATCTGAGGCCTAATGCTTATATGGTATTTTTTTAAATTCTCTATATAGAATCCCTCAATAGGTTGGGAACCTAGACACACACACACACACGCACTATAAGGGTCAAGCCACACTACTCGATCCCCCAAAGGACTTCATTCCTAATATGATCATAATATTCTATGGGATCACCCGCTGGTCGGATGACTATCCCTCATCCATTCTTGGATGGTTATACCCTTGGGTGGGCTAGGTGTCTTTATGGATGAGGTTAAGGTCTGGCCTCCTTTTTCTTATTTCTTCTCCAACACCTGATAAAAATTTAAATAATTATGTGAGATTCTAATGATAGTTATATATTAAAATATAAGATTAAAAAAATATGATCAATAAATTTTAACTCTCCATTAAAAATTTCCTAATTTTGATTAAACAAATTAATTTTTTGGGTGCTATAATTGAAAACATCAAAAAATAATTATCATATGTTTAAAATTTTTATGAAAATATTACTCTGTAAAATACCCCTAGAATTAAACCATGCCTTTCCTCAAGAATAAAATCTCAAAATGGAATTCCATAGGTCACCAATGTTACTAATAGTTAAATTTAAATCTAATAAAATCCAAAAATTATCAATATCAAACAAAATATTAAAATTTCATATATAATATCAATTCAGTTATCTAATTTTCAAGGAAAAAATCAATTCAATATTTTATTCTCGCTATATGAAAATTATGGTACATATCCTCTCATCATTTTATGTTCATATTTTAATTATTATTAAACATTAAAACTCATGATCGACCCCACAATGGATTCTTTTCCCTCATAACTCATGATACAATTAAATTATATTTATTCCCATATGATAGATATATTCTCTTTATCCATAGTATTCTAAAGGAACTAAATTATCTACTTTGTAAAAAATAATGTCACATAAAATCATGAGGTCTTTAAATTAAGGTTCAAAGGAATATGAGGATTTGAGTTTGGTCAGAATTGGTGTTTACAAATTAATGGCCAAGGATAAGGTTTATCATATATATAATAAATTATGATATTATATGTAAAAGTGTAATAAACTTATTCAATCAAAATTAAAAGAAACAACACTTTCACCAAACTAAGAGTAAATTCATGATCAAATAAATCATATTGCTTGATATCCCCCCCCCTTGAATATATTTTTTTATTCCCATTTTTTTAATTTATTCATTAAATAAACTATACATCTATCACCTAACCACATATGGTAAAAATCATTAATATAGTAATGGCGATTTTTCATCTTCCCAAATCAAAACATTGTATCTTCATTTTTTATCATATTTTATTTATTTCACTCATGAGGGGCGAACTGAATATACAATGTATGAGTATGATGATATTTTCTATTCCTTAATGTATCACACCAAACATTTTTATTACACTGAATTTCATCCATTTCAACATGAATCCCATCTTCCCCACAATTTAATTCTTAAATATCATGAATATACTAATATGATTTTTTTTAAAAAGATAAAAGTGGTTTGAAACATGGATCATTCCTAACAAGGTCATTCATAGTCTCTATGTGCTAAAAAATAATTGATGTAAATATGTTATCTAAGGATATGTTCTTTTAAAAATATTCCATAATAAGTTTAATTTTTTTAATAGTTATAGGATTGAAAATTCGAATTCATGTTCTATAAGGTGGAATTTCCCAATATAACCCATGAAATTCGATCAAGAATATTATATGAAGTACTTGGCCTATAAATCCTCTAGATAATGTAACATATTGTTTTAGAAAATAACTCATGTAATGAATATAAATAAAAAATCAATTCCAATAAATCATAGAAATTAAAATCAACAAAAATATTTAGGTAAGTTTGATTTTAAATAATCAAATAATTTCCTCAAATTATGAGTCCACGTGTTAATATCCATGTTTCAATTTGACCATCCAATTATCCATTTTACTCATAAAATATCCTTCAAATTATAATATAAAACATGGTGTCAGGGGATTCCTAAAAAATGTATTTTTCCATGATAATTGAAGTAAATCGTAAATTTAAATAACGAGCAAGAAATTTCTAATATAAAGATCAAAACATGTTTTCATTCAAAAACTATATAGTGTTTATATGATAAAAATAATTAGTGAACTACCTTTCCCATTAATATTGTTTCCTCATCCTTCACTATTTGGGGGCTCACTTGTGCCACTATAATCATGAAAAAAATTACTCAATTAAGAACAATGATCATGTATTTTAAGCTTATAAAAATAAGAAGGAGTGGGATATATGGTGTATTAATCATAAAAATAAAATTTAAAAGTTCTAGAAAGAATTAAAAATGCATTACTCTTGGTATGATCCCCCTAGTGGGACGTAAATATTTACTTCTTCTAGAAGGTATTACCAGAAGTTATCCATAATATAATGGTTGGTGAAACTTCATATATTTGAACCACCACTTGTGGATTTTCTAAACATTGACATATTCTTTAATAGTAAATAATTATACATCGATAAAGAACACCAGATCCTCCCACTTCATAATTAATAATAGATTTCATTGTGTAGGTAGGATGAAGAATGAATCATCCTACTCAATGGTTTCTACTTTTAGAACCTCATACATCTGGTCTAATGCTATCTCAATATAAAATTTATGAGTTCAATAATGAAAGGTAATGTAATAATGTATTTCTTCTTAACTATATTTGAAATTTGAATAATTATAAATATTCTCCCATTCACAATGAGATCACTATATCTTGATTTCCTAACGATAAAAAACATGGATTTTTTAATGGGACCCCTTAAATTTAAATTCTTTCAAATTTGGGAGCTACATGTTTTCCTCATTAGTTGAATGTTAAATTTATTTATCTTCCTCTATGTAATAATAAAATTTATCTTATTATATAGAATCAACACAACAATGGCTTACAGTCAATTCAGTTTCTTTGAAATTAATTTAGTGTGAGTTCAAGATTGTATCATCTACCATAGTTGGCATGTATTGAATCCCTTCTTCATTGGAATGTGAATATTAAAGTTGATTAGTATTATATTTAGGTATGTAATCATGCTTCTCCATTCATTCTTCAAATTCCACAACTTGTGTTGTGTCTTCCTTTAATAATGATGACTCTTATTTTTTTTATTTGGGAGATCAATTAGATCATCACGTTCATTGAGAAAGTCATCCATATCTTATATATGACCCATATGTAGCTCAAAATACAAGTATCCATCATTTTCCTCCTCATGTTCTTTCTCAGGATGTAGTTATAGTCCATAGGTATCATGGATATATTAAATTATCTATACTATTACTCTATATAGTCTTTCAATAGCATATTTAGCACCCTTCACATCAATTCTATTGTCCTATAAAATAGTTTCTTCTCATTTTTGTCTATCCTATGAGTATTCATTCTATATAGTGTAATAGTAGTTTGCATATATCATGGAAAAAATATTTTATGGTATTTTTTAAAGAAAAACAATGAAAATAAATCTATACTGTGAAACTATAAAAATATAAGAAAACTAATTATTATTTCCCTAATAATGGTATCGGTTTTGACGCACAATTATCAAAGTGCATTGAAAAAAAGAATATATTTTCCTTATGCGCCATAGAGTATTACCAATCATGTATCATTTGATGATCTTTATGAGTTGTTCGCATACCTAATATAATACACCTAAATAACTATTTCATGTTTTTTATTAATAATATGAAATAAATTTTGTTTAAATGACATAAAAGAGTTAACTATCCTGAAATCATAGGATTTGAATAATAAATAAAGTAACTTTCTTTAATGGTTTGGATTATGGGATCTATCAAATTACTTTTTGATGTTTAAATTTAGTTTGATAGTTTAATCATGAGAACTCACAGTTAACCTAATATTCTTTTATTTAGTGGTGTGAAATCTTTAATTCCTTCAACAGTCATAATTCCAACTCATACTATAATCAAGGTTAATGGACCACCTTAGTCAATAGTATTACACCATCCATGACATGAATCCACGGTATTTCTGTTTAATCCACTAAATGACATAACTTTAACACATGAAGATCTTGTGTACAATAGAAGGGAGGGAAAATATTAAATCAACAATGACAAATGAATATGAGTATAGTTTTGTGGTATAATATCACCACACCTATGATCATCATTTTTGTTCCCATAAATGTGAAAAAAACATAAAAATTTAAGTTTGGAATGAAATGGAAACACCAATTTCCTCCCCTATCCAAGTCTAATGTTATCTCCTAATTTTATAAGGTAAGATGATACAGTGGAATGGTCCAGAATGGGAAATGGATTAACATCATGTATATAATATGATAACAAATTCATGATGTGAATATGATTTTCATCATGTAATGAAGAGTGTAAAGAATAAATTAATGAATAAAATAAATTGAAAAAAATATAAAACAATGGAGAAGAAGAATAATGGATGTAATGGGTGGGTGATATAATTATTAAAATAAAATTTATGATTGTTTATTAATATAACATAACTAAACTTATATTATATTTAAAATAAAACTAAAATAAAAATAAAATAAAAAATAATGATCAAATGCAGAATCATGGTTGAGACATTGGTATTAGCCTCACCTCATATTATAGGAACTACATTCTTTGGATTATGCATCCTTGTTTTATTAACCAAGGGAAATCCCTTGTCTTTTACATATAATCATCAATTAAGAACCCACAAATAATCATATATTTAAAAAATGTTTCCTCAAAGAATAAGGGAATTTAAATACACCCATTGATAATATGTAATTAAATCCTTATAGACAAAGAGATATGTGTGGTAGTAGACAACATAGAGCCTCAACCCTTTCTTGGACTGCATTAAATAATATCCATGTGGCATAAGAGGTACACAATAGAAGAAGCACTTGTTGGTGCTTCTCAATCCATACATCCATAAAAGTGGACAGAGGGAGTTAGGTTCAGTCTAATGATTGTCTATAGGTGATCACAGGTGTTGATAATGTGAATGGTCTCATGATTAATATTTGGGAGGTCAAACATGGCTATACTTCAAGAGTTGTAGTAGCATCATGAATGATTACTGCATTAGAGGGCATCAATGAGTTGTTAAGCATATTTTTTCAAGTGCAGGGTAAAGTGGTTTGAAAATTTTAAAAAAAATCCTTCCCATATAGAAACAAATAATTTTAGGTTGGTTACATATAAAGAAAGGTATGACATTAGATGGATAGAATCTTACATAGAGGTGGGCTCTTGGATACACACGCATTATGGATGAAGCCACACTGATCAACATGAACATGCCTTCAAGCCTATTAGGATCACAATAATCAGTGTGCTCACTCATTGGGTGGTTGACTGTCAGGCAACCATAGTCTCCCAACTGGCCCCTTGGATGGGCTAGGTGGAATCATGGTTGAGGTTCAGGGCTATCATCCATAGTATATTTTTTTTATCCAACACATTAATATAAAGGTCAATTAAAAAATGTATATTACAATGAAATATCATTATTAAAATATAACATTAAAAACACACATTCAATCCATTTTAACTCCACATTAATTGTAACCCAATTTTGAATAAAACAATCTAATTTTGGGGTATTCAAATTAAAAACCATAAAACCATTATAATTTGTTTAATATTTCCTTGAAAACAATACTCCATTAGTTATAAAAAATTACTTATATAGCAATCCATATTTCCCATAAAAACATTTTTGTGAAAATTTTCTTTTTTGCATAAAAATTATGATTAATATTAAAATATAAATAGTGTTTCTTAATATGAAATTAATTGGTTTATTATTTATCTGGTATTAGTTATAAAACTTTAAAAATTATCCAAAACTAAATTATGCCATATAGAAACTTAGTTAATATTTACATAACAAAAATGTTGTTTTATTTTAGTAAAATATTACAAATGTTACCAAAATTTAAACATGGGATTTAGAAATTTTAAATTATATTTATAAATGATTTATTTTAATTTATAAAAAAATATTTTTTACATAAAATGGTTATAGTAAACATTTATATCATTCTTTTATTATGAAATTGTCATAAAAGGGATATTATTTTAAAAATATATATTTTTTCACTATTATCCCAAAATTAAACCATTTAAAAAAATTAAAAAACCAATCCAAATATAATATCTTTTCAGAATATATAAATTACTGTCATTTAGTCAAACTAAGATTGAATAAATTTAGAATTTATTTTTTAAATGAAACAATGTAATGAGAAATTATTTGTATAGTAAAATCACTTTTTAAATAATAATTTCTTTATTTCATATCCAATCAATTTATATTTAAATAAGTTTTATTATATATTAGGATCATTTTAACATAATATATTTAGTTCACTAGAAATAGATAGTACACACAAAGACAATTTTAGAAAAAAAAAACATTTTAAGCATAAAATGACCTTATTGGTTCTTTTATCTACACTAATTTAATTTTGTTAATGTATTAGTATTATTAATAAACATTATATTTTCTTAAAAGTATAAATAACAAATTAACAAAATAAATTGTATATATGAAACACATATTACATTTATGATTACATGTTCATCTCATCACATCATTATCTAACATAACCCCTCTAGTTCTTCACATGTGACTTACAGATATGAAAAGATTGATTGGAAATCATTAGTGGTGGTTCATATATTATATATAATCTAATCATTTCAATGAACTTGGACATCTCTCTCAACAGTTTTCTCCCAAATTTTAATTACTAGAGTTCATCTATGGATTGTTATATGGAAACCCCTTATGAAAACACCTCTTTTCCATGATCGGATTAGTGATCCTTACAAGGAATACTTTTACTAATAAATGACATCACTTATCATATATTAAAACTTTCAATAGTTTTTTTAATATCATTTTTACCCATAATATTTGACAGCAATGTCATAACGATAAAAATTAATAATTTTATTTTAATGTATCATGGTTACATTTTTGTTTCATGTTTCATGTGAAGGAATATATTTAACATATAACTAATTTAGATAAAAAGTTATTCCAAAACCATAGGTTTTTACATGGTCCTTTCACTCTATGGTCAATCTATGTATGCTTTACAACATGGCCTTGTAAATGGTGGAAGTTGATTTTTCTCTAATACTTAAATTCTTTTTTGGATAATTGAATTTTCTTAATTATATTACATACAACATAAATTATTTCAGAAATATTATTTTAGATGATATTGTGGTTAGACATTCATGGTGTGAGGGTTACCTTCCAGCTGATATCCTTCCTTTAAAAAGCGATCCTAAAGAACATCTTTATTTTTTAAAATATTGGATCCTTTTCCATGGCATAAAAGAGTATAATTATTGGGGATGATATGGAATATACTATCAAAGGCTCCATTTAAAATGGTTTTGGTGAAGTGAATTGTTAAAAATAATCTTTTCAATTGATTATTTGTTTTTTCCTTAAAGATGTAGAGACATTATTGACATAGTGATTTATTTGTAGTATTTATAAATCCCAGTAATCTGAATCAGAACTTGTAATAGAGGGATAACAATTTGAAGAAGAATCACTTGTTAGTGTTTGTATAATACTATTACGATGATATTGATAATTCTCTATTGATGGTATGTATACTAGAATATAAACATTGTAAGAATTACTATAATCAGATAATAGAGGAGTAATTCAAGATGTCTGACTAACTATCACTATTTATGGTAGAGGAAGGAGATCCAGCATTTTATAAGTCGATGGTGGTAACCTCCAAATTAATACATGGGGTGATGGAGGCCCATTTAGATACATTGACTATGAGTTCTAGTGGGATTATATTTTCACTATAGATATATCTGATGGAATTGCTATGGGTATGTTGAAAAAAATCCAATTTTAGAGGTAAAAATTAGTTCCTAACTCACTAAACGTGGAGATGTAAGTGGATTTACGTACCTCCACTATATCGGTGTATCCCAACAAGATGAAAATCAATTAGAATCCTAAATTTTAGTATTAATGAAAAGTCATGGAATGGAGTATTATAATATTCATTTTATAGTTCTTCCCTTGTCAAAAAGAGAAATATGATTACCCTATTCTGACATGTTAGATGAAAACTCTTGAGGTTATTGAGTGGATATGGGATAATATATTGAATGATTTCCTTATTAGAGTTTCATAATTGGATAATACTCCTGATGTTAACTAGGTGATCACTGATCATCTAAATGATTCATATCATTTTTCTCACATTCACAAAAATAGATTAGTGGATAATTTTATATATTATATGTGTATACTATTGTATTGTTCCATGTGATACCATTAGTTTATTTTTTCGACCATGATTCTCAGTTCAATTATTGATTATGGAGAAATTTACAATAGGATACCTGGACCAAGTTATGTTTGGGTATGGAATTATGTCCCTTAGTAAATGTTTAGAGTAAGAGAACTATTCAAGTTCTTGAGTATATTTATTGATAATGTGTGCTAGATATTTATAGGTAATGTAATGACTATAAAACATTAATATAGTTTTCATACCATAATAGATACAACTATAATATTGGTATGGTTCCTTTTGAGGCTTCATATGTGTTACCCAACTTGTCACCCCTTCATTGGATAGATATTGGTTATTCATCCCTCATTAGGCTCGATTTGGTGTGTCTAGTGATGAAGATGGTCATAGTGATTCAGTCATATATAAATAAATCTGAAATATTTAAACATTATTAAATGGATTGAAGATGTAGGCCCTTGGATTTTTTTGGGGAGACTTTGTGTTATGGAATAGATTACCATAACCTGGTTTGAGGAGTTTTTGTTAGGTAACATGTTGTCTTCAATGTTCATTAGACCATTTAAAATTTTTATTTCAGTCAGTGAGTTTTCTTATCACACAGTGTTACAACTGTATATAGAAAAGGTGATTATAAATTTATACATTTGGTGACTAAATTGTTTTGCACACGACCAATAGAACAATTTTAACATAGGAGAGATTGAAACCAAGGATGAAAGTTGTTTTTTTAATTTCCCTTGTCTATGAAGGATCGACAAAATAAAATATTTTGTGGATGACTGACTCATGGGATTTGTATCTTTTGACAATATGGAAATCTTTTGAAGATAAAATTAAAATTCAAGAATCTGATATAAAAATCCACCATCACATATCTTCTTCAGTTATGTTTATTATGTTAAAAACATATAAGGTATATATGAGTTAACAATGCATCTTTTTATATAAAATATGATTTAAATTTTTTAACAATATTAAAAAAGGCAGTCACAAATCTATTTCAATTTTATTGGAATCACTGAAAATTAAAAAATATAACATACATTAATAATTTATTATTTCTAGTTTAAAATATGTGAGGAATTAACATTTTATAGACTGATTCTCTTATGAGGAATCCAAAATCATTGTTGTTTCATGAATGAGGGTTTCTTATTAATTGAGGTATAATCTTATTCATTGGGATTAGGGATGTAGATTGTCAAATATTTTCTTTCATATTAAGATATTAGTTGAACCGATAAAATTTTATAAATATTATTTAGGAAATTTTCTATGAGATATAGTCATTGAATGTAATAGAAACAATAGAGAATTCATTTCATATTCTTAAGAAATCTCTAGTGTTTTCTTGTGTTCTTCAATGTTTCAAAAATATTAATAGCATATCCTGATGAAATCATTTAAGAAGACATTATTCACCATCAATGTAGGATATTATATTATTTTAATTTACTTAATTATTTACATATTTTAACTATCCATTATAATATTAAACAATCTAAAATGATGCATCATGATAGGAAATGGAATTCTATGATAAGAATAATTTGATTATTTCGCGAAGATTATTGAATAATTATTCTATTATGAACTATTTTAATGTTACATTGAAGAATTAAACATTCATTCTATAAATTATTTTTTATCATTTATAATTTTTTGTTTTTTATTTATCATGGGGGTTTCATAAAATTGAATCCCTAATATTTTTTTAATTTTAGAAAACATAATGATTTATTATTTTTAATATAAATTTTTTGTTAGGAATAATATTCTTATTTGATATTAATATAGAATTACATCATATAAATGTTTGTAATTTATATTACAAAAAGTATTTATTAAATGCCAAATGATCTTTTTCCCCTTCTGATATTTTAAATCATTCATTAAACATAAATATGAAGATGTTCTGGGTGGTCACTCTATGACATCACAACCCAGATGAAACATAAATAGTACCCCAAGTCGATGGTAAGCATGGATTCAAGAATGCCTCCCAAAATGATGGAGGCTATCGACTTGCAACAAAGGCCAAGGGTGTTTCCATGCGGTTACTATTCACATTTTCCAGAGTTACACCATGCGATAATCAAAAGATAAAAAAATATGATAAGAATATCTTTAAAAACCATGCTCTTTATTAAACACATAAACATGATTTATTACATAAACATACATATAATAAAAATCTAAAGATCAAGAGGTCTTGTGTCTTGGGAGATTTAAACCATTCCATTATAACTTATAACATAAAACACAAAATATTTATTGAAAAAATCTTTTACATGTCCCCAACATTCATATATACTTATCATTGCTTGGGATAATCTAAAGACATGCATAAGAAAAGGGTGAGCTATAAATCCCAGTAAGGTATTAAACAAGTAATCACATAAAAAATATAGTACCTATTAGGAAATAGGCAAATCAAAGGAGTACAAGAGAAACATGAATATAAAGGTATGATATAGCATGGTTATCATATCATGAAAATGTGGCATCAACATTTAACATGATAATAGAACAATCCAAGGCTAATTGGACATGGAGAATTATTAAAACTTATTACACTTGATTTATCATGAGTAAACCTTCATTGAATTTGATGTATCATTATACTAATCTTTACCCAATGAATTAGATCTCTATTAGGGCACCCCCTTCTTAATCATTTTATTTCATGCATAAGTGTGCCACACATATCATACAACATTGATTCATTAAACATCAACATTTATTCCATGATAAAGAAATTAAGAATTTATAAATGAAACTCTATAATGAATATTTAAATTTTTATAAAGGTGAATAACCTTGATAGAGAAATGGGTTTGGTATTCACAACACAATGACTTTTTCTTGGAAAATCTCGGTGCGATTTTGGCAGCATCAAGGCTTGACATAAGAATTCATAAAAATGGTTGATGAGATAGAAATGGGTATCTCAAAATATTTACACGAAATGGATAGTAAGGGTGTCATATAGATACATGTCCCAACATATTTTATGGAATTTGGATGCATAATATAAAATAATGTCTTGAATGTAAATTAGAAAAGATAAATTAGTTATGGAATTTCAGAAAGGTAACATGTGTTCATGGGGGGAATTAATGAGAGAGAAATATATATATTATCATTAAAACATATGGAGGGATGTATGGGAGAGTTATGAAATCATACAGCAATATTTTTAATTGATAAAAAGGGTATAAAAACATTATGATATTTGGACAAAAATGAGAAAGGAATAAAACCATTAAATAGAAGTTATATTCCAAAGGTTTGGGAGAGGCTTGAGAGGGGATTATGGGGAGCTTAGGGAAACTTTGTAGGATACTAAATAGAAGAGGGAAGTTTAGGGATGTGATCCAATGTATTTGAGTAAAGAGAAGTGGGATCTTGGGTAGGTTTATATAGGAAAAGAGTGGGAATTCTTTATTATTTAGGTTTTGGACACCACACATTAAAAAAATCAAAACCAAAACCCAACCCATGGTTATTTTCCATAGTTTTATAAAAATGTGTGAGGAAAAAATTATTTTATAAGTCCAATGGCCGAACATATTAAAATATTTGGCATTCTTAAGTGGAGGTGAGTCACGCTCTTAAGGAAATCATTTTAAATTGTTAAACTGTTTTATAGGTCTTGGAGGGTCTACTAAGACTTTGTAGAATAAATAAAACAGACTTAAAATTACATTATATTAAATTTAAAACATATATTGGATGCAAAACCCATTTATAGTATTTTATAAAATCACTATTGGGTCATTATGATTTTATAAAACACATTATATATTTAAACTGTATTTAATTTTTACCCAAAAATTAGATTGTCTTAGAAAATTATGAAAAAATCATCATTGGATAATTTTTAATTCTTGATTCCAGATATAATGTCCATTTTATCTAAATAAATTTATAAATTTTTGAATCTTAACTTTTAAAATAAAAACTGACTTTTATCGAACATTCATGTGTTTTTCTAAAAACAGCTTTCAAACCATAGTAATAATTACAATTGTAATCATAAAAATAATAAGATCATATTTGTATATAAAAATTCATTTAGTAATAATATTTTATTATTTTATAAATCCATTAATTCATCAAAAAATATCTCTTAATTGAATATTACTTGAAAATACTATTTGTTCTTTAAAAACTATATAAAAATTAACAATAATAAAAAGAATATATATAATTTATTCTATCAAAAATAATGCACATAATCATAGTGCTATGGTCTCATTACATAATCCCTTATAACAGCTGTATATGATCTATGGGTAATGTTTGAAATGGTGATAGACTCTTGGGATAGCTCAGATAACATCGATCAGGTGGTAATCTCTAACAACTTCTACTTCTCCCACAGGCGGTTCCGTTCATGATTAACGTGTTGAAGCTCAACTTGAGCTTTTTGAAGAGTGCAGCCTAGTTAATCTACCTCCATTACGAGTTCCAAAAAATATTTTTCATATGGAGGAATTCAAATGGACGATGCCATCACTTCCCCCTTCTTTGTAAATTAGATTTCATAAAGCACTATATTTATAATAATCATGTGATCACTGTTCAAAATCTATAATAGAAATTGTAAAAATTCATAACATTATTTTATAATACAAAAACATAAAACTAAGAAAGTTCATATTTCTTATATAAATAGTTTACATAATAAGAAATTTATTCAGATCAAGATAATTTCTATTAATAAAAGTTTTGTTTAATATAATTTTCACCCCTTACGAAATTTTTTCCCGGAAATTAAATTTGACAAAATAAGGTAAAAATAGGTGAGGGTACTTCTCTTTTATCTTTTCAATGAGGCCTTCATTATTTCATTTTATCATTTCCTTTAGGTAGAAAGTATTCATGTTTCACAATGGTACCTCAGGATTTTTTCCAAAATCATATACTTACTTATCCCAAAAACTCTTCATCTATCTTGGATTATATCAATGGATGCATCGATACATCATTAAAAATGTATTTACTATATATAATTTTGCGAAATAGTCTTGAACATGTTTTTTATAAAAACATATTTTTGATTCATCTTAAAACATTTTAAAATAAGGTTTTTAAAATCTGTTTTTGTATATACCAGAAGACAGAAATCAATAATTTGATACATATAGTCTGCTTGAAAGTCTCCCCCTTCTGCAGCATCTAGAAAAATAGTTAGTGCATCATAATTTTGAAATAATGTGAAAAATTTTAAAAGACCTTGATGTTACTTCCTAGACATATCATGGTAAGAATTTTGGGAGTGAAAGATTCTCCAATAGATGGTACTTGATCCTTGAAAGAATATTGAAATTATAGAGGCATTGAATTCCTCCTAATGTTGTCTGCATTTAACAATGATATTTGAAACAGTTTCAAATACAATTGTGTATGACTTCTGGATAATCATTTCATTTTGTTCTTTAGGAAGAGGGAGAATGGTATTTTGTGATCTTCCTCCTTCAATGTTTTAAATAAAAAAAGGAAAATATAATTATAGGGTTTAAATAATTTCCTAATAATAATGTAAAAAATAAATCATTAGACATAGAAGGGTAAACTTGTAAATGAATACTATACCCTAACTTTTGATACCCTATATTTTAATCTATGTTATCCATGATATAATTCCCAACATATATTCTTAGGGGAATTTTTTTTAATTCCCTTAATAATGGCTCATAATAAAATTATGAATTTACTAATGAATAACCCCGTGAGTTTCATAACCAATAGTGAAGAAAGACCTGTTTTCGTACACCAATTCATGTTTAAGTCTAGCTCAAAGTGGTGTTTTTAGGTTTTACCCATAGATACATTTATGCCAGAGATGCCTATACCTTCTCATATCTAGATAAGGATGTATTCGATTGATAAACCAATTTCTCAATGCTCACCAAAATTTAGAAATGTATTTATTATACTTAGTCTTACCCCTATGGCTTTCAATAGTGTTTTATAATCTTAATCCCAAAAATAACTAAACATATCCTCTGATAACAACTACAACAACACTGCTCTTCATTACATACATAAAAATGATTTATTACATAAACTTCCACATAATAAAACTCTGAGGATCAATATTTCTTATGTCTCAGTAAATTAGAAACATTATATAAAAAATTAAAATATAAAACCTAACATCATTTTTGAATACTTCTTTTACATTACAATAACATTTCTTTATACATAGCATTGTAGGGGATAAACTGAGGACATGTATTAGAAGAGGGTGAAATATAAAGCCTAATAAAGGAGGAAACAATGAATAATATAAATAATATATTACATGTTAGGAAATATTCATATCAATGGATCACAAGAAAAACATGAACATAAAGGTATGATATAGCATGATTATCATAACATGAAAATGTGGCATCAATAACTAACATGATATTAGCATGAGTCAAGGATCATTTCTCTTGGACCAGGAGTAAACCCTAATTCCACTAGATTTAGAATGATTAAACAATCATTTCACTTGATTTATCATGATACTAATATTTACTCAATGCATTGGAGTGCTATTGGGGCACACCCTTCTTAATCATTTCATTTCGTGCATAAGTGTGCAACATAGATCATACAACATTTATTATTAAAAATCACTATTTATTCCAAGACAATAGAATGTGAAATTCATACATGAAGTTATATAATCCACATGTAAATGTTCATAATGGTGAATACTCTTTATAGGGAAATGGGAATGGTATTCACTACATAATGTCTTTGTCTTGGAAAATCACGGTGTAATTTCAGCAGCAAAACAATGTGACATAAGAATTAATAAAAATTGTTGATGAGATAGAAAAGGGTATCTCATTATATTTAAATTAAATTGAATTTATTTTTGGTCATATAGATACATGTACCAACATATTTAATGGAATTTAGAGTTTTAATATAAAAGAATGGCTTGAATGAAAATGAGAAAAGAGAAATTTCTTTTGGAATTATGGCATTGTAATGGGTGTTTATGGGAGGCATTAATGAGTGAGAAGGAGGTCTCTCATCATTAAAAAATAAGGAGTTTAGTATAGTGGAGGTTATAAATCATACCCATACATTTTTAATTAAAAACAAAAGGGTATAACAATATAATGAAAGTTGTACAAATGAGAAATGAAAAAATCTCTAACGTGGAAGTGTGATCACAAAGGCTTGGGATAAAAATGAGAGAGGGTTATTGGGTTCTTGGGGATCCTTGTGAGGATACTAGAGAGAATAAGGAAGAGGAGGTACATGATATAGGGTTTTTGAGTGAAGACAAGTGGGATATTTGGTGGGTTTATATAGGAAAATAGAGGGAATTATTTATTATTTAGGTTTTCAACACCGCACATTAAACTAATAAAAACCAAAAACCAAACTATAGTTTTTTTCCATGGTTTTTTTAAAATGTGAGTGGAACAAATTATTTGATAAATCCAATTTCTTATATTATTAAAATATTAGGCCCACATATGTGGGGGCAAGTTACACTCTCAAGTAAATTAGTTTAAAATGTTAATATGTTTTATATGTCATGGAGGGTCTACTACGACATTGTAAAATAAACCAAACAAACATAAAATCAAATTATTTTAAAGTAAAAACATAAATTTTATGAACATACCTTTTATAGTATTTTATTACATCACTATTGGGTCATTATGGTGTCATAAAACACATTATATATTTAAATGGTATTTAATTTTTACACAAAAATTTGATTATCTCGGAAAATTATGAAAATTTCACCGTTGGATAATTTTGATGTCCTAATTCAAGAAATAATATTAATTTTATCTAAATAATTTTATAAATATTTTAATTTTTTCTTTTAAAATAAAAAGTCACATTTATAAAAAAATCATGGGTTTTGACACAAACACCTTTCAAACTTTAATAAAAAATAAAATGGTAATCATCATAATTATACTATTATTTATATTTAATAAAAATTAATTTAGTAATAATATTTTATAAAAATATTAATAAATTTAATAATATATTAATTTATGAAAATAGATATCTTAATAGAATATTAACTAATAATACTATTTGTGCATTAAAAACTTTTTACAAAGTAAAAATATTAAAAGGAATCTATATTTTTTATTATATACAAAAATAATTCACATACTCATATTTATAGGGTCTCATTAAATATCCCCTTATAACATATGCATATGATCTAAGGTTAAGGTGTGCGATGGTGGCAAACTCATGGGGTGTCTTGGATAACATCACTCGGGTGGTAATCTCTGTCCACTTATACGTCTCCTGTAGGTGGTTCTATTTATTCTTAACGTGTTGAAGCTCGACTTGGGATTAGTCAAGAGAGAATCTTAGTGACACTGCCTCCTTTCCATGCTCTGATAAATGGGCTTCATATTGAAAAATTCTATTGGATGAGGTCATTTCTTCCTTTTTCTGAGTAAATTATATTTTTTAAATCCTTGTATTTATACTAATCATGTGATCACTATTAAACCACTATATTAGCAATGGTAACAATTCTTCATGGTATTTTAAAATCCAAAAACATAATACCAAGGAAGTGTATATGTCTTATATAACCATTTTACATAATAATAAATTTAATTATATCATGATTAATTTTCCTTAATAAAATTTTGTGTCATTAAAATGTCAATAAAATAATAGATAATGGAATATTATATAAAACATTAGACTAGTAATATTCCATAGAAGAACATGATATAATAATCAAACCACTAAATAGAAATTTTTCATGAACTAACCCGAGTACCCATGGTGAACACATAACTGATCCATCACTGACATAGCCCGAAGGGAATTTTCAATACCCATGGGTTGGAGAGAAGCACCTGGAATCATACAACATGAATGTGGGAACAAATTTGACACAAAAAAAATTGTAGAAGATATCCAAGAAGGTTAGTATTCATATCAACGAAACTCCACTAGGACTAATGTAACAAAATACAATAAGGAATAAAAATTAAAATGTAATACAACCCATGTAACAAATGGAAAAATAGCCCATGTCACTTAGTACATGACTCACCGTGATCAAGGATAAATAGCTATATCCTCCTCCAAGATATCATTTCCCCTTTATCAAATCTGGAAGAATAATGTATACAAACAATCGAAGAAATAATTATGGTGTGATAATAATCCCAGTATGATACAACCAAAGATTCCATAACTGATGAAAATATATATTATCCAAAGGAATGCATTCAGTTTTCAAAATAAATAGCTTTAGAAAATCAAAATAATATTTAAACAAAACATGCTATAAATTTTCAAAATGTTGGAAAATAATTTTTACGCACAATATGTTACTTTACAAGCGATGGAATATTTTAAATAATGGCATAAATAAAAATGATTAATAAAATATTATATATATATATATATATAATGAATGAAAATATTTTTTACAACATTATCATACATTTATATTCCATATATAAATAAACAAGAAAGCAACATTGTCATCTACTAAGTAGGTTCGATAATGTTAACAATCTATAGGATTATTCACTCTCTATGTGTTCATAGAAAAATGAGTATATGCACATCCCCCTGACACTGGCTATAGATGACTCATCACCCTCTCATTAGGGATATGACCTACCACATGTATGTTTTATAATTTTGTAATAGCGTACAGTACATCCATGTAAGTCAGCTACTACCTTAGGCTTGTGTGTTCTCTTACATGATGGGAATCATATTTTAGGATTTCTTAAAATACAATAAATCCCATTATTCCTTTTCAAAAATGACCATTTATTTCCATTTAAAACCAAAACTTTTTTTAATAAAAAATTCACGCCCTTTAAAAAAGATATAACCACTTGGATTCTATGAAATCATTTTAAAGAACTTTTCACAAGTTTGAAATCCACTCAAAACCAATTCCATCCAGTTTATAATTAATTTCCACAATTAAAGTCAAATTTTTATTTGAAAACATTTTCATCAAATAAGAAATTTATATTTATCAATTTAAATCATCCTATCTCTATAAACACACCCAAATTAAATGGAATTAGGGTTTCTCCAAATTATAATTCCAAAAACATTTCAAATTACCAATTCAATCGAACTTGGTTTTATAAAATAAATTGAAATCAAGTTAACGAAATTGAAATAAATAAGTCAATACAAAGGTGATCAATTTGGATAATTGGGTTGGAACCACTTACCTCTTCCCAAAACTCAACACTCTCAATGGCACCATTCAACGTGAAAAAGGGTGGATAAGACCTTGAAATCCATACTAGAGGAAGGATCCACTTACATAGGTCATATATCCATAAATTCCAAGATGATCCATTGAAAACCCATGTGAGGAGAATGTATGAATGATGATGAATTATTACTCAGATATCACCCCCTATGGAAATAATGATTGAACATCAAATGAATGGATCCAGAAGAGTTTGAAGACTAAAAAAGTCAGGTGAATCCCCTGGGTCAAGGGATTGGGTATCAGTGGAGAGAATGAATAAATAACAAAGTGTTACCTCCCTTTTATAAATATTGTTGGGGTGTTACACAACATGTAATCTAGTTACATGTCGATAATGTTATGGTTTCTATAATAGTGAAGATGTGTTTAATCTGTAATGTCCCTTTAAAGTTATCTTATTACATTGTATGTAACCCCTTTTCACAACATGAATCTTTTGATATTTGTAATGGTTGAAACCCTTATCATTACTCATTAAAAATTTAATTTTAAATCCATCATTTCATGTAAAGTGAATTTAGGGTGTGTACCCATCACATCGTGAACCACATTTTACGTCATTCACTTGGAAGAAGTCACACAAAAAGAAACCATGTTACACAACGTGTAATATCCTCGAGGTTTACAAAAATAACCTATTTAAATAATAAAAATCCGAAAAATTTTAGACATTGCCATTTTTCATCCTCCCCAATATTAACTCAACCCAAACTAGTCAACTAAAGGGAAAACACAACAAGGATAATGGTTTACCTATTAGTTCATTAATGGTATTTTACAACCTCCACACTATAAAAAAATCAAACACTAGAGATCCTATAAAAAATCTTCCCTGTGAAAAAAGATGAGGCCACTACTCTCTCCTTAATGCCTTGTGTTACCAAATATTTTGATTATCAAGACCACAATGACCTAGCACACAAACCAAATGTATCATCCCTCCATGAAGTATCTTTTTCATAGAATCAATTACCTTGGATTGATGCTCAATTAAATACAAATCAGATTAAATCTCAAGATCACTCCATCTCAAAACATGAGATGGATAATAGGGATACATTAATATATAAAATACATATAATTCATTGTGTATCAATTATAGCTATGGTGTAAGTGGTAAATGGTAAGAAACTATCCCTAATATCTCAACAACCTTGAAAGGTCCCACAAAATGAGAAGTAAGATTCCCTTTCCTCCCATGTCATTGATTCCCCAACCAGGATGAAACGTTCAAGAAAACCCAGTCACCAATTAAAAATTATAATGTTCCTTAGTGATGATTTGCAAAAGATTTATATCGTCTTTTTTCATTCAACATCCTCTGATGAATCAGATAAATCATTGATATTGTCTCTTACACCAACCTTTGTCCAACAAAGAAACATTCACCAACCTTCAACCAACACAACTGAGATTTGTAAGGCCAAATATATAAGGCCTAAAAAGGTGCCACTATAATCGTATATGGGTAACTATTATTATAGAAGAACTCAACCTCCCCAAAGTGATTATACCATGCCACCATTTAATCAAATAACACAAGAATAAATCATATCTTCGAGAATCTATATAGCCTTTTATATCTGACCATCCAATAGAGGGTAGTAGGTTATGCTCAAACAAAACTGGGATCCTAGTGCCACTTGAAGGACTCTACGAAATTGAGGAGTAAACTGAGGATATCAATCAGAGACTATTTCATTTGGAACTCCGTGAAACCATACAATCCCTTTCACGATGATATTCCCCAACTCCTCAAATTTGGTTGAATCTAGAATGGGTATAAAGTGATCCGATTTGGTTAGTTTGTTGATGACAACCCAAATCGCATTATTCTTTCTCTAGGTATGAGGACACACTACACCATATTCGATAAGGATTTAATCCCACTTATATATAGGTAGTATAAGTGGTTGAAGAAATCACAAAGGTTTCTAGAGAAAGCTTTCACCTATTGGAACGTACAATAACTATAAATAATCTTAGTAATTCCCCATAAAATAACAGGCCACCATAACTACCAAAACATTTTATAAAACATATTAGGTGTTCTTGGGTGGACAACCCATTATGAATTATGTATTTAACCCCATTACAAACTTCCATGTATTTAGTGGCACAATGAATAAATTCAGATAGTATAAAACACCATCTGTGGAGAACGACCACTGGGAAACTATATCCCAACCAAAAAAATGGTCTATATTGCTACAAAAATCGTCATCTAGCTCCTAATCATGAAGAATTGTCTTTAGAAGATCATATTTCAGTTGAAATATGGATACCTAAATTTAACCCCCTTTCTCCTAAACTTGAATATGCAACTATGAAAATAGAGCCATAAAATTCCCCTCTTCTAAAGATTCTTTCATTACATAGGTTGGAAGTTTCATGCTCCATGCATCTATAATGAAATTATACTTCCTTGGGGTATAGTCTATGTCAAAGTGGAAGTAATGTAGGTACTCCACCAACCACCTTTGGATAAGGTACCAATATTGTTGAGAGAAGATATATATCAGTATTTTTTGGTATAAAAACATGGAAACCATTTCTCCATAAAGGTAATGTATCCGACACTTAAGTGTGTGCATCACAATAACAATTTCATGGTACTGGGAATGATAATTATTCTTATGTGGCGTAAATTGATGATATCCATAAGCAACCACATAGTTTCCCTAAAAGAGAATATATCCCAAGCCTGAACCTCATGCATCACATAATACCACATAGCATGGTTGGCCTCTGGAATAGTCAATATTGGCATAATATTCAAAAGGAATTTTAGTTCAACAAAATAATTCAAACATTTATCATTCCACTAAAACTTCACCCCTTTGGAGTTATAATAACCATTGATGAATAAAACTTTGATAAGTACATTATGAGCTGATGGTAGTATCCAGATATGCCTATAAAGCTCTGGATCTCTAATGTATTTCGCAGTTTCTCCCAATTCATAACAACTATCACCTTCTCGGGATCAACTGATATACCCTATTCATACACTGTGTGTCCAAATTATTTCAGTTACCAAATCAAGAAATAAAAAATTGAAATCATGCGATAAAACTTTGATTTCCTAGCATAATCAAAACTATTCTCAGTTGATGCACATGATCCTTTTCAGATTTAAGGTAAATGTGGATGTCATTCAAAAATACTACCACAAAGGTATCCAAATATTCATGTATGATTTTTTTCTTCAATGCCACGAAAACTAAAGAATCATTTGTTAAACCAAAGTGCATATCAAGGTAATAATAATGGGTATACCTAATCTGAATGGATGTTCCCTGAATGTAAGATTCTTTTATTCTCATCTGATTGTATCCAGACCAATGTTCAATCATTGATACACACTTTTCACCTTTTAACTGATCAAACAGATCATCAATCCATGGAAATAGATACTAGTTCTTTAATGCAAATCGATTGAGGTTTACATAGTTAACCCATAGGAGAATAGAACCATCATCCTTCATGGTGAAGAGAACTAGTGACACCCAAGGTGATACACAAGGTCATATAAATCCTTTATCATAAAGATCTTCTAAGTAGTAAATCATCTCTTTTATCTTAGTTATATCCATTCGGTAAGAGGGAATAAGGACTTGTTGAGTACCATGCATTAAGTCAATAGAAAAATAAACCTCCCTAACAGGTGGAAAACTAATAAAATCCAAAGGAAACAAGTCAAGAAACTCAACAACTAATAAAGGGAGACCAAAATCTATTGAATCCCACTACATATCAAAAGAAAACATAAATATCACATTCCTCAACTCTAGATAAGAATGTCGAGATCTTCTCAACCTCAAGTACCAATCTTTATGAATTATAAGGTATATGCCACTAGGTGTGTTAAAATAGACCCATTGAAGATAACAGTCCATTTATGATTTATTGAAAATAACCCAGTCCATATAGAAAATGATGCCAAGATATTTCTTTTGGAAGACTAGAAAACTCTATTTTAGCTCAATATCTGATAGATAAAAGACACATTAAGGAATATAGAGACCCTAACCTCTCTTTATACCAAGGTGTGTAGTAATATATATTTCACAAGATAAAATCTCCATAGAAATTTTAAGAAGATTAGTAAGAATTGTTGAAATAAAGGAGTGATATGCAGTAGTATCAAAAAGAGCATCGAATAATGATGAATCTATTGTAATGGTACCTCTCCCAGTCGTAGGAACAATGTCTGTTTACATTGAAGACTCTTCCATCATGTGAAGTAGCTTTATTCCATATTCCTATGGTTGTAACCATTTTATACATGAAGAAACTAATTTCCATATAGTTTTAGGAGGATCTAATTATCACATTCCACTACACAGAGTAAAGAAATGATGGAAGAATCTCGGTATGTTCAATGAACATTAACATGAGATGTATTTTATGGGTTCCTTATTGAAAACCCTCTATGAGTTTCATCACTTTCACCATTGATAGAAAATAAAAGGGCTTCCTCATGGATCTGTAAGAGGACTATAATGACTTTGATATAGAGAACATCCATGACAATGACAACGCTTTTATTTTTCTTATAGGGATCCAATGCTACCACTTGGAGACCAATGATCTCTCATCAACCCATACTTTCCTTCTAGGTCCATCTTGAACATCATTTCCATGTCTATCACAAGATCATAAGAAGAAAGCCTCGTCGAGATTTAAAGAGAAATTATATCTAATTGAAGTCCCAACTCGAACTATCCATCCCTCATCTTTTAATTATATATTATCTTAGGTGAAAACTGAACCATCTCTACAAAGGAATTTTAGTACATGGTTATGGTTCAATTAGTCTTCTCAAACATGGAAAACACCAAATATATAGCCAACACCATGGACTCTGGATATAACTGGTCAGTGAAAATAACATTAAATTATTTCCACGGTAAGACCTCGTGTTTCCCTACCAGATCCATCGTATGCCACCATCTCCTACTCAGTCCTTTCTGAATAATGGTGGAACACTACACCCTGATCATGTCTTGTGTCTCCATGAATACAAACAAATGTTTTTTTATACCCCATTCATTCCTAGGTATGTTGAGGATTAGTAAATCCTTTGAAAACTAGTGTCTTCTGGTGAAGAAACTATTTAATAGTGATTCATAAGAACATCCCACTGAGGAACCACATCAAGAGCCTGAGAAGGAACTAGAGGTGATTCCTTTTCAGATCTTGGACAATACGCATGGTCGCCTCAACCAAATTCAGATCTACAACAAGATTTTATTACTGAGGTTCAGCAGAAAAATATTCATGTATCTGATTCATATGTCTTATCATAGGTGTGATACTATACAAAATCATCATAATAAAGTAATACAATATATTAAAACTCAAACAGAGAAATAATATAAATTATTCATAATATATAGAATAACCAGGATTTGGATTTCACTCTATCCAAATCACATTATGGAAAATACTATAACTAATCCACAATATGTCTTTCCCTAACCAACCATGGATACTTAAGGTTCATTTATGCAATATTTTACTACAAAATTAATTAGAACTGCCTCCTAAGTTATGATAAGTTCTCAAAAATGAATACTGACATCATGACAAAAGATGAACAACCTCCTTTGATAATAATTTCTCAAGAACCATCATGGGTTCCCTAGAATCATTATTTCCAAGGAGGCGTTGAAATATCTTGAAGGTTGTTCTGGATCACCATGGGTTGGTGACTGGCACATTTCATCATGAAACATGCAAGTGGGAATGAATTTTCAAAAAATTCTAGTTAAAGAATGACAAAAAAGTCAATATTCATATAAAATGACTCCTTTTGGAGTAGATACCCATAGTAAAATAGGGAATAAAAATCCTAGATTATTAAAAACCAAGTACAAAATGAAAAAAAAACCCATGACCTTAAGGACACAATTCATGATGAACAAGGTTCAATAACAAGATTCTCCTCCAAGTGATCATTTCCCCTTATTCTAACAGGGAAGAAAAAAGTCTACAAACACCCAAAGGAAAATGTAGGGTGTGTTTCTAAGCCCAATAAAATACCATCAAATATTACATAATAGATTCCAATATATATATTACACAAATGAATGCCTACAATTTTCAAAATAAATAGGGTCATAAATTCATAATCTTATTTAAACAAAACAAGATATACATTTTCAAAATGACAATAAGAACATTTAAAGAACATGATTTTACATTACAAGAGATGGAATAGTTAATGAAATGAATTAATTAGTAAATTTTCATAAAATAGTTTTTGCACATATAAAGTAGTTATGTAAATAAGTTTTCAAACATTTTCATACATTTATATCTTATATATAGATAAATAAACAAGAAACTTTGTCATCTTCTAAGTAGGCATGATATTATTAACCAGCAATATGATTCCACACACACTAAGTGATCATAGAAAACTAGTAAACTAATATCCACCTAAAAGAAGCCATAGCTGACTCGTCGCCCTCCCTTTGGGGAAGTGAACCACCATAGGTATGCTTAAGAATGCTTTAATTGCATATTGTGTGTCCAAATTACTCACCTACTAACTAAAGAATTAATGTGTTATTACGTGAGGCACAACATATTTTAAGACTTATTATAATACAATAAATCCCATTATTCTGTTTTAGAACATCCATTTTCATTACATTTAAAACGAAAATGAATTTTAATCAAAAAAACATACCCCTTACACTAGATAAATTCACTTTGTTTCTATTAAATAATATTTAATACATTTTCAATGGGTTGATATCCATTCAAAACAAATTCCATCATTTTCAAAATTCTTTTCCACAATTAAATTAATATTTTAATTGAAAAAATTTCCATAAAATCGACAATTTAAATTCAATAATTTAGATCTTCCAATTTTTATAAACGCACCCCAATTAAATAGAATTAGGGGTTTTCCAAATTTCTATGCCAAAACCATTTCTAATCTCTCAATTCCTAGGAATTGTGTTTTATCAAATGAATTGAAATCAAGTTCATTAAATTGCAATAAATTAATAAATAGAAATCTAATCAATTTGTCTAATTAGGATGTAACCACCTATGTCTTTTAGAAACTTACACTCGCAATGGAACTCATCCATGAGAATGAAGATGGAGAATATCTCGATACCCAACCTAGAAGTAATATCTAACACCACAGAAAATAGAGGCTTTAATTAAATGAAGATCCATTGAAAATATAGGAATATAGAAAGAGAGAAAGAAAACAAATGATTAAGAACACATCCTTGTATATCACCCACCAAAACAATGATGATCGAACACAAAAGGAATCGATTCAAAAGATTTATAAGACTAAAAAATTCATAGATAACTCCTTTATTTGAGAGAATTAGAATAATTTAGAATAAAATAAATTAATAACCAAGAGTTTCCTACCTTTTATAACCATTATTTGGGGCATTACATGGTGCGTAATCTTGTTACATGGTGTGAATGTTTTAATTTCTGAAATGGCGAAGACACGTCAAATCGGTAATGTCTCTATAATGTCAGGGTATTACAAGGTGTGTAAACCCTATTAATGTTTTGAAACAACTACGATTAGTAATGGTTGAAACCCCTACCATTAGGAATTAAAATCCTACCTGAAAATACTTCACATCATGTAAGGGTCATTTATGTCATGTACCCATCTCACCATGAAACACGTTTCACAGCTTTCACATGACAGTAGTTACACAGGTTGTAAACTAGTTACACAACGTGTTATATCTTTGTAGTTTACAAACATTTAACCTATTCTAAGATTAAAAATAAAATTAGTGTCATAAATTAACATTTTTAATCCTCCCAATATAGTCACACCTCATAATTATAAATAAAAAAGGAGAAACCATGACAAGGTTAAAGGTGTACCTATTGGTTCCTTAATGGGATGTTACATATTCAAAATCATTAAACAGAATCATAAACAAAGATAATGATGTAATGTATCTATAAACTAATAAAACAAGTAAACATGGTATTAGGTAGTCAATACAGTACATTTTATTAAATAGTAAGAAAAAAACAAAATCTATCCAAGAATCCCGATCTAAATCCCATTCATTCACTACCAAGATCCCATTGTAAGTCATGAAAGAATTCATACATCAATAAGAGGATGATTCCCCTTATCTACAAATGAAATAATTTATTATACCCAGTAAAATATATGGATTAGATATGGTGTGAGATCAACTTAGTTATCAACCACCAATAGTGTTGAAAAATATTCAGTCTACATAAAAAGCATGGATGTATATAGATATAATAATGAAAAGTAGTAATAAAAACAATATATGGGTCGGCTCTGGTTTCTCAAGGAAAATTAGGTTGACACTACCTTCATCGACTTGTGTTGGAAAATATTTTAACATTTATTAAGGGACACAATGCCTAGATTCACAATATAAAGGGACTCCATGCCCAGTATCATAGTACTAAAGGACATCAATCCTAGTATTAAAATATTTTGTAACCCTATCTAGAATCACAAAAATAGGGGATTCCATGCCCAGTACCACAAAAATAGTGGAATCCATTCCCATTATCATGGTATTGGGTCCCCCTGCTGAGTATCAAAATATAGGGTCTTCATCCCCATAATAAAAGAAATATGGTACACTATGCCTAGTATCAGAAAAATAAGGGATTCCATGCCCATATATATATATATATAACATAAACAAGGGTTGTCATTCTTATATACAATAATTATTTTGGGTCAACATTCCCACTATAAATCCTAATTAATTAACAGTCAAGTATGCTTTAAAACAGTTGGATTCATTCCCAAAAGGATGTAATTGTTGTTCCAATTCGTTAGGTGATGTGGTCATACAACTAAAAATCAATTCATTTCATTTTAATTATCTCACATAAATGTAATTCCAAAACCATTTAAAAGTTTGTTTGGCCATTTAATAATTTGATGTTATCATGATAAAATGATCATCGCACCTCAAGTGGGGGAGTAAATCGAAGGGGAGCTAGGATGGTCATAAGGATCCGAGTTAAGGAAACAATTCTATAACAAATTTAATTTTGGGGAAATGCATGGTAAAACTTGTGTGTGACACATATAGAATATTATGGAAAAATAATAATTTAATGAATAAATACTAGACTTCCTAAATTGAGATCATAGTAATCTCCTCCTCCAGTATCAACCCTTCATTGTCCAAGATCAAGAGAAGAAAGAAGAAAAGGTGAATGTACTAAAAATGCAGAATATAAGACTGCATCACGATATAATTTTATATCTAATAACAAATGAATATGCAAGAAAAATGATTGAATAATTTACTAGTTATTATCCAATGTGATGACCAAATATAGAATCGTAGTATAGATGAATGAATGGGATCAAAAGATAATAAGAGGAGCACTTAGGATCTCTAACATGAATAATGGTCCATCTTCTCTCCGATGATGGTGAAATTAAATGAGGTGTGAGTTTTAATTAGATTTAAGGTAAAAACATAATTCAACCTAAATAATATGGTTACACAGTTTGACCACATAGTTAGACAAATCGTGCACCATCCATGAACCTCCAACTATTTAAAGGGGAACCTAACATGATTTCCTACACACCTTTTGAAAAACACTGCACAATATATGCTACACCAAATTCCCAACCCTCACATGATTTAAAAAACTATGTTAACTGGCTTACACAGTCTCTTCTAATAGTTTGGATTAGACTTTTCCCCATCAGATAGGGTTTTGGGATCTGAAAAAACACTGGACAGCCCCCGTAACCTCCATGAACACATTGTCCATCCATATTTGGTCCCAAAAACAATGTTAAACTACAAATTGAAAGGATCCATAACTCATTGAAAAACAAGGTTCTTAAGGACTTCCCCTTTAAATTAACATATCCTTGATATCACCTTCCAAGGAAAGTGAAATACTATCTTAGAAAATCTCTGACCACTAGGAACAGATGTTAGGCTCCCGCTCCCTTTTCTCATCGTGTACCCATACTTTCAACCATGGAACCAATACTAATGGGACATATCGGCCTCCGAGAGCCTTCATTATCTGGTCGATAAAGTGCAAATGATACTCCTCAAAATAAGAATCAATATACAGCTCATCATTCATGGGATAAAAATTATGAGACGAGTCATCATAATAATGGAGATGTTATCAAATGTGGAAGACTTCATGCATGGAATGATACATTTGAGATAATAAAAAATGATAGGAGACCATCATAACACTCTCAAGTATCCCAAGTGGCTCAACAATGTGAGAATATATCTTACATTAGTTCTATAACAACTTATGGCAAGGTATAGGAGATATTCTCAAGAATACACAATCCCTAACCTCAAACCATAGATGTATTCAATAGTGATCAACCTAGGATTTCTCT
This sequence comes from Viscum album, assembly GCA_963277665.1. NCBI lineage: Eukaryota > Viridiplantae > Streptophyta > Magnoliopsida > Santalales > Viscaceae > Viscum > Viscum album. The sequence continues at coordinate 1,195,122,096 of OY728133.1, forward strand.
CTAGATAAATCAGTACAGATCCACTTCTGAATTAGCTGAACATGCTATGGTTTATTTTGAATGGGAACATGACCAATTATCTTTTTATCTCCTACCTTTATCAAGAACGGGGGTGAATGTAATGACCTACCATATAAGGCCTCATAAGAATCTATATTCATCATTAACTAAGAGTAATTGTTATAGGAAAACTCGATGAGAGGGATATGATTCATTTAATAACCCCCAAAATCAAGGAATCATACTCCGAGAATTTCCTCTAACTGAAGTATAGTCTGTTCCAAATGACCACCAGTTGGGGATGAAAGGATGTGCTCAGAAGTACATATTTAACTATAGATCTCTAAAACCCCTGCCATAACCTCAATGTAAATAAAGGGTCACTATCATGAAAAACTATATGAGGTACATTGTGTAGTCAGATGGCCTCACGAATTTTTAGTCATCCAAGCTCATCAATTTAGAATTACCCAAGAAAAAGAAGGAAGTGTTTTTATTTTACATGTTGATCAAAAACTACCTAAACTTTGTCGCTACATAGAGGAAAAATTGGTGTGCCGATTATAAATACAATCACATCATCTACCCATTTCAATTTTTTGGATGGTAATTTATGTAATAATCCATTAGGTCATAGATTCTCCACATTCAACTAGTGAAATTTGGAACCCATCATGACAAGTCCAACTATCTCACATTTCATACCAGACCACCAATACTATTTTCACATATCATGATACATCATAAATATACCCAGGTATAGTGACTACTATATAGCATTTGACTCCAGCATCAGATCCTCTCTCATATATGCAAGAAACTATATATTTGCATGTATATGAATGGTGTTATTGTCATCATTAGCATAATATGGAGGCATGTGCTCACCTAAAATACATTCTCGTAGGACCTAACATTTTGGATCTAAAAACGGCCTCATTTATACACTCATCATAAGTAAAGAGATCACTGATAGCAATGCAAGTACATATTGTCAATGAAACTCCTAAACCAAGATGTGTATCTCAAAAAACCAATCTATAAGATTACATTCTATATTGTCCTCCTAAACTACATGTGGTTTAGTTCCCTAGCTCAGAGAATAGAAAATATCATTTTATTTCTGAATTATATAGTCTAGATCAGACTCAATTGACTCTAGATATTAAAACCATAATCGCTACAAAAGATTCAATTATCATTGTGTGAGAATATACATGATAATTTTTTGTTGAGAAACACCAAAAAAGGATCTAATAATTGTTAATTAATCAAACAATAAAATTTATACAAAAATATGAAAACTCGGGATTGTGAATCAGTAAATTCCACTCATGAGGCCTTAGCTACTGCAGGCCTTACATAATGACAGAATCATCAGATTTTAGAAATTATCTTATTTGGATAATTAAAACATCAAAAAATACTATATATATCCAACCTATGAGATAATATTACCCAATAATTGAATGTTTTCAATCCATAAATTTCATTTAAAGGGCATAAAATATAGTTTGTTCTCATGGAGGATATTAAAAATGATCTCAAGATGAGTGGAATGGTCACATTGTGTTTTAGAATACACAAATATGTCCTTTACAAAGACTACCACAAAGGAATGTAGGTGGGGATAAGAAAATTTATTCATCATATTTGTGAATATAGAAGGATCATCAATATGAATGAATGGAATCAATGGATACTCAAATAATTCATACCAACTAAAAAATTCCATACCATGAATATTTGAAGGTCTGACTTGAAACTGTTGATAACCTGTTCTTAGGTTTATCTTTGAGAATACCCTCTCTTCTCTGAGCATGTAAAAAATATAAACTATTGGGCTAAGGTATTCTTATTTTTACTATAACTAGATTTATCTTCCCGTGATCCATGCAATTCCTGAGGGTTCCATTTCCTTCTTGGTGAAAAGGACAAGTGAACACCAGGGAAAACTGTTGCATCATATAAAAACCATGGGATATAAATATTCAATATTCCTCTTGAACTCCTGTGGTTTAGTAAAATCCTTACTATAAGGAGGAATTGATATTAGTACATCTCCAGAAACTATCTCGATAGTAAACTCTAACTATCTCTTAGGAGGTATTCTAGAAAAGTCATTGGGGAAAACATACCTAAAGAACCCAATTAATGTAGGGAGATATCTCTAATATAACACTTGATCCTCTATATAAATTCTCTCAATTAGGACTATCACTTCACCTACATTATAGGAAAAAGGCGAGTTCAGGGCAGATTTTTTTGGAAATTGCAGTGGTTTAAACTGCTGACATATGGTTTAGTGGTAGTTTTTTGAAAACTCTACGAAAGTGTGTGTCAGCATACAATATGTGGAATTTTCCTATATTCAGTGGCGGTTTAAGGAAATCGTTGAAGTGGGTTCATTTCTCAGCGGTTATCACCGCCGTGAAAAAAAAACAGTTTTTCTGGGGGGGAACTGATGCTAAAACCATTAAAACTGCCCTGATATAATAAAGGAATATGAAAAGTGTTTAGCAGCGGTTTTAACCACTGCTAAAAAAAGTTTAGTTTCAACATGGAAAACTGCCACTAAAACCATTTAAACCACCATGATATAATAAATTAATTTGAAAACTATTTAGTGGTGGTTAGAACCACCAATAAATTATTGTTTGTAGCGGCGGTTTTAACCGCCGCAGATAGAAATATACTCTAATTTTAGCAGCAGTTAAAACCACCGCTATAGACAGATTTGCAAAAAAATGCAGCTCATACAGTAGGCCCATTACCGATTCCCGGAAAAAATCCAATAGATATAACATATAATACATCATAATCACAACACATCACAACCACTGATCTCAAGTGAATCACTATTGAATCCAATGAATAATAAGACTCCATCAATAACCATCCAAAATAGTGTAAAATTACCACCATAATGAACTCATGTATATAATAGAAAGATAATAAAGGATTAATCGGAAAATATAGGGCTTCCATGAATCAAATAACATATATCTAAATGATCCAATATGATCTATGTGGTTTGGAACACCAAGGTAGGTGACTGGGGAAGGGGAGGATGAGTAAGGGTTAATTAATAATTGAGGGAAAGTCTAAAATTCAAAACATGGATGTAATAAAACACCTATTTATAAGTGAATCACACTAGAATTTACCAAAACATGGTTAATATCCCAAACTCATGTGGTGGGTTTGTAAAAGGGTGATCTAGAAACCTCATTGTCATTTTATCTTTTTTCCCATTTAAAAATGAAAGTTGGCCTCCCAGAAATCATAGAACATGGAGTGGTCTAAGAAAAAGTGGTTCTTCTATATTCTTCCATGTTTATAATTTATGACCTAGTTTATATTTCCCAACCATTTTACCATCACCATGCCCAATGCAACAATGTGGTGAGCATGGGTTACCTATTTTGGATAGGTGGTCCTCCAATATTCCATGGCTACAGAATCACATTTAAAGATTCTCATGGTGCATAGGAAAACCACTATGACAACATGCATAACACCATGTCAACCCCAATTCATGGTTATATATCCCATTTTACACAAGATCACACCCAACATAAAACTACCTCTTTCATATCCATACAAGTCATTGCACAAGCTGTGGAGCCCTTCAAAAGGCTACAATACCACCTCAAACCTCGAAATCACCACAAACCCATCCTACACATCCCTAAGACTTGATAATGAACAAAGGGAAGTTTATAATGGGGATATAACATTACACTCGTTCTATTTATTTTGGAATCCCTATAATTTATCAATTCAATGTCAAGGTGATAATATTTTACCCAAAATGATAAGAAATATGTATGGATTGATTCCTATTTTCTTGGGATACATAGTCATTACTAGATCTCCAATCACAAACCCAACCAAAAAACCGATATCAAATCTAGATATTTATATTAGTGACTTAATTTCTTCATTCACATTGGTCTTCCATCCATAGGGTTGGTGTCAAGACATGTTCATTTCATTTTAAACATCAGTTTAAACTACATTAAACCTTATATAATAAGGTATTTTTCATATGATCTTAAACTATAGATTACTATAGTAATTTTCACATGATGGTAAACTATGTGATGCAATGTCTATCTTGTATGACTTGAAACATCATAGAGCAGTATACCTAGTAAGACATGTCTTCTTCTACATAGTATCCAAATCTACACAAGGATCATTAACATGTGGTTATTTATCCATAAATCAATGTTATGTAAACAAAATGACTCTTACCCTATGAAAGATCTTAATATTCATAGGTTTATTATAAAAAACTATATGTGGATTTATTCATGGTGTTTAAATATATGTAATGATGTTGGGATCTCATATTATAGGCCTTGGTGACAATTATAATCACACTAGTTATACCCTAAAGGTGATACCCTTCCCCATTCATATCAATTTGTTTATTTCTTTCTCACATAATGGTTCCCATACATCTCATCCTTCACTTCTTATACAAGAGAAATTTTTTTATAGAGAACCTTTTCCATGAACTATGAATGGATTGATTCTTGTTACTATAGGATATGTTTTTTATCGTTCTTCCTTGGGTAACAATCCTAATAAATTTAGGAAAAATGAATCTTAAAACATCATTCATGAAAAAAAAGAATCAACATATATGGTGCATAACACACTCAAGAAATCAAGACGTTAAAGGAAACATCAGAAAGACACAAAATACATAAAAGGAAACATAAGAAATCAAGAAACTTTTAGGTCATGAAAATGTTTGGTGGAAACTATGTGCCATGCATGATACATATACAGCCCTACTGTTACCTTTTCTGCCCAACATATCAACAAAAAAACTCATCATGATTTGATGAAGAACAAAGTTCGTCACCCTCTCCACCTCCATCTCTACTTTTTTCGACCACCTAAAATATCATTATATTGAAAATTAAATATTGTTTTCTCTTTAAAATTAATCATAAAACCAATAAAAGTTTTCAAACTAAATTATTTTTAATTTTTGTGATTTACCTTCCCACCACCACTCAATGAAATACCACCAGGGGTGATCTGGTTTTCTATTGGTATAAATCAATCAACGCTTTCTACAAAGAGGATATCTGAGCCCCCTAGACATGAACTGTGTTTCGTAGAGAAAAAATCACTCTATGAGTCTCTTGAGGTATGGACTGACTACAACCAGGATTAGATGTAGCAGCAATCCTGGTGGCCTACCAAAGACCTCATATGGTAAGGGACCCAAACCCATCCCACAAACTCTACCAGGATACTCCGTCACAAGGACTTTAGCAACTGGGTCATCCTAAGAGACTGAGTATGACAACACAGGATTGGAATCCAATAGTTATATAATTTTTACCTATAAAACAAATAGCAGTTATATTATAAGATATATATATTAACATAATAAAAACTGATAATATGTTATTATAATGAAAAAATAATTCATACCCCAACTTCATTTGCAGGCTCATTAACAAAACATCCTTCCAATTTTTGGTGAACATTCAACCACACTTCTGTTCGAGTTACTTCATGCCCTAAACTCTATGACTGCATTAAAAAAACATAAATCAATAGTTTAATTTTAAAAAAATAATATTGTATTATAAATATTAACACTAATGAAAATATTACCAGAGAATATCAGCTTCTAGAAAAACTCTTTGACCCCGCGGTGTGAGGGTTAGCCTACTTAGCCCGACTTGATGCATTCTTCCTTAAAAGATCCTTAAATAAATAAAATGAAATTTAATAGTAATGTATTAAATGTAATATCCTATTAATATACATTTATAAATGTAAAATGAGATTATTATAGTAATATATATTTAAATTCCATCTTCTTCTCATCACGATGTCTATCAAAAAAATCATTCCACTCCTCTTTAGGTACCCCATTGAGTAGCTTGTCATAAATATGTTGGGCGGTCAATGAAGTATCGTTGAAATCGCCACAAAATCTGTATATGAAGTCTTTCCATTTTTTTCCATGATTTTTCAATGTTCACTTTCATGCTATCACATCAGCAACCATAATGTGGAAAAACATCTGTACAAAAAAATTCATTTTGAAAATATAAATAACATGGAATTCAATTACACCATATTGTATTAAAATTAACTTAATTTGGGAATAAAAAACATCATTCTTCCAACATTCATGCATATGTCTCCGATAATAATATAAAATAGGAATGGAAACGGGCTCTACAGCTAGCTGACCAAAAATCTGGCCATGTAATCCTACGACGTCATCCGTAAGGACCATATATGAATCAAATGGGACAACTATATTCTCTCTAGTCAGATTCAATACATCTTAACTTTTTATATTTTTCTCCATAGCTAAATTTTTTCCATATTTAATTAACATGCATTTAGTATAAAAAATTGCAATAAATTTATTCATATTAAAATTTGTACATATAACAGTCACCCTCCAGTATCCCTACGAAGAACTAAAATTAGTGCACCGCCCCCCTGCTATTGAGGCTCTTGATGTGGGAGGTGATTAATGAGCTATTTAAGGGCCACTCAAGGAGGTTTTGAGAGATGGTGCAGGGGGAGATGGTGTAGGGTGGGTAGGCGGTTGGCGGCTCAGATTTCATAAGAAGGGAGACAAATGGATCGTTATCTATCGTAGTGGTTGATCGCTTCCTCCATGACATTCCTGTCATTTAATCAAATAAAATTAAGTTCAGAACATATATTTCAAAAACATTATGCAGAAAAAAATTAAAAAATATAACATCTGCACAATACTAACAAACAAAATATACATAAAAATGATAATGAATGATTGTATAAATCAAATCAGTGGGTACTAAATGAATGCATAACACTCCATACAATCATTTTATCCTTCAATCATGTCGGCTTCCATCTCCATTACTTCATCAACAATATTCATCCTTGAAATAATAATATTTTGAATATCATGGTGGACAAATAATTCCATGTCTATGAACTGGACGTAATAAGTAATATAGTCAAATTACTACAAAAACTCTATTAAAACACTTAGCACAAAATCAAACCAAATAGAAAATAAATATTTAGGTGGTTCGGATAATTCCATACATCTATGGGAGAATACTAAAAACATTTTCATTGTAAAAGATAAAATAAAATACAAAACAAATCACTCAAATCAAATATATTATAGAGTATCAAAATTTTAATATAGAAACGTACATTATTCAGCATAATCTTATATAAAAACTAATTTGGAATGAGTAATTTGATAAACTATTATGGATGGGAAAATAACCACAAATAGAAATATCAATATTTAAATCATTTATATCAACAATTTAAATTAAAAAACTTAATTAATTACTATAAATGTTTGATATGGTGTAAGAGGTAAGGATCTTAATCCAAGGGATATAAGAGATAAAGGTACGAGTAGAAAAAACCACCCCCATGATTCAAGATCTTATGTAAGAAAAAGATTACATGTGGTGTAGTGATAGTGACCGAGATTCCTAAATACTACAAATATAGAGCACTAAATGACCTCATTTTCACCTCTCAATCAACAAAGTCTAGAGAATAGTATCGAGGTTCTATGAAGACCAGTGGGATTTGGTCTTACACAATTTTATTAATAAAATAAAATACAATAAATCTAACATGATCCGAAGAGAGTGAATTCCATATGATAAATATTTACAAATCATATAAAGGTCAATAATATATATTGATCCCTAAAACCTAAGGATAAATGAAAAAATCAATCTCCCATCTCCATTTACAACACTAAATGGAACACGAGTTATACAAAAATCAACCATTCTTAGAAAAAACATTTCATCCGAACATGTACTTGTATCTATAGGTACCCAAAAAATAGGCAATGAAATTTCATGTCCCCCCTTTGTGTATATATTGGGTATGAGCATATAATACCTAGTAATAAACCACATAGTTTCTATATTATATGGAATACGCTTACATATGTTCATTATATCAATATAAACATTTATATATATTTATATAAAAATAAATTTACAAATCATTACCAATTAAAATATGGAATCATAAGATAATGGGGGTGAGGCCGTGAGGTGGCGAGAGTTTCAGGGGTTTCCGTGGGTGGGGGTCGGGGAGAGAAGGGGGGTCGTGGGGGTGGGGGAAAGTGTCAGGGTTGAAAAAAAAACAGTTTCAGTGTTAGTTTTTAAAAAACCACCCCATTTTCTTCTCCTATTTTGATGATCTCTGAAATAAAATTCATAATTAAGGAGAATTTGTTTTGGGGATCAATTTTCCTATATTTAGAACTAATGTTTAAGTGGGTGAAATGGGATGAAAGAATCCTTAGGACCTAGTTAGTGGGATTGTTCAATCTTCTTCTATCATAATATAAACTCTTGTTTTATAACAAAATATTCCTTCATAGGTTATCATGAAACAATATAATGGGATTCCTTTAGATTGTATCATGGTGAAGTTACATTATTTTGGTACTAGAAATGAGTATGCTGAATAGTCTATCAATAATCATGGAACTGATTTATAATTTTTGTACCATGTAAATTATTTGGCTTCTAAGTATTTTAATGAGTTTGAATTATCCAAATTATATTCTAATGATATCAAGGATGAGATGAAAGTATCAAAGGATGAGATTCAGAATCTAAATAAGAATTCATTCTCAAAAACTAACATCTCTTCTATGATAGGGATAATGGATGCTCAAACAAATATGATTTATAATATTTAACATATTTAAATAATATATAATGAAGATGTAATAGAGGAATTATTTTCTTCAAAATACCAATTGAAATATTCAAAAATTATTTCTACTTCTAAGGAATATCTTCATATGTTGAAGGGCATGATGGTATCTCACTTTGAATTCCTCAAAAGTTTCCCACCTTCCCAACTAAATCATATCTCTAGTTATGAAATTTATGAGTAAAATTGGAATTTATATCTTAGTATAATGTAAAAAAAATCTTACCACATTTTCAATAATGCATTTTACCCATAGTCTTGCAGGAAACTAAAAATATAAATGCTGAGTTTAATATCATTTCATCTGATATTAGAGTAGTAAGTGAAGGGGATAATAATTTACAATATGATAAGATCATTTTATATACCAAAAAATATTTTATGAATGATATTATTATTTTGATAAATAAAAATGAATCTGATAACAAAATCCCCATCAACATATTGAAATTTGGTAAACTACCTCTAAAATGGGTGAGACGGCGTAGCGGCGGTGCAGCAGGGTGATGTGGCATGGCGAGGCGGTGAGTCACGGATAGGTGGAAAGGACCAGTGAGGTGGTGAGGGGAGTGGCAGTGAGGCAATGAGGTGGAGAGGGTTTCTGGTGTCGTCAGGGGGGGGGGGGTCTCACGGGGGTCAGGGAGAGAAGGGGGTTGTGGGGGTGGGGGAAGTTTCAGGGTTGAAAAAAATCTTATCGGTGTTTTATAAAGTCTCCGCTAAAAAACCGCCAAAAATATATATTAATGCTATAATGTTAGACCGAAGTATTCTGGTCTATATCTACATGCCGATACATCCCACTCTTCTTTTTTGAATATATGTTCCACCATCTGATGAGGTAAATGATAACCTATAGTGACAACAATCCACATAGGTATGATAGGGAACCAACAATTACTTCATGAGAATGAAATATAAGAAAGTCATGTTACACAAAAATGTGTCCCATATGAAATGATATATACTAACCTCAAGAGGACAAACCATTCACTGACATATAATCTCAGAATGCATACTCAATGGTGTATCAAGTTTCATAGAACCATTAGAGAACAGAACACCAAGACCAAGGATCTCCACAACAGGAACCAACAAGAAGGAATGTGGTTCACATGTATCTAATAATTCAGAAGCGGTAATAGATTTTCCTAGGATACTTCCATGAGAATTAGACATCCCAACCCCATGATCCTTTGGTAAAGAATATATTGAATATCTATGTCATAATTACCATCCTAGTGATGCACACATACTACCTATAGTGGGTCTTCTCTGGTGGAGTTATATATCCAAATCATGGCTACCATAACCATGAAATCCTTATCCACCTTGTCCACCCAGTAGTACGTCAGCTACCTTCCAGGAGAGGTGATACTGAACCTTCTCATAGAGGTGGATCTATCACAAATCCTCTCCCACTCAACATATATGGGATGGTCTAATAAAACTTTTGTAGATTCCCTAATCTTTCATAGATTAATCACTCTATGGGCCTCCAAGACACTATGGACTCTTATTCCCATGCTTCCCACAATAGTGAAAATCTGCATAACTGTCTTCAGGTGTCAACTAGATTCTTATGATCATGTAAATAGTCTCTAAATGTCACTTATAACCCCACATAAATCTAATACCCCATCTAGGTTCTGAACCTCCTTTGATCACACTGTTTTCCTCCCTCATGCTTATCTTTGTGATAAGGGTGTTGTCACTATATTAGATATAGTTTTCAACCAGAAAGCACTAAACTACAATAGAATAGGTTATTGAAGTCTATAATTAAATTATATCTCCTTCATGGGGTCATTGACCATAAGGAAAGACATGTAGTGATGAATCATAGTAAAATGGTCTAAATAATCCATAACTATCGTAGAACCCAACTATAGGATTATAAATTCTGTAGAACATTAACCCCTTTGAGTGTGAGAGAAGAAATTCTTTAATAATACAGACTAAAAAAACCATTTATGTCATGTATTAATACCAACATTCCTATTTTATGATATCTAAATAGAATTTGGAAGGTCCGTGAAACATATAATAAGAGATTTTTAACTCTTCTATATGGAGGTGTCTCAAGAAGTTTTAATAGAGACATAACAATATCAGGCCATGTCTCTATAGCCTATGGTCCACCATCCTTGAAATAAATTGGTAGATTATGTTTCTTGAATTCCCACATAGGCTCCCCCATAAAAGGGGAAGAGCATTGAGCTCTCTGAATTTTCTACATAAGAGGTAAAAATATCCTTATAGTTGGGCATCATCACCCACATCGGGAATAGGAATATGTGAAAAAGGAGGAACTATTGGAGTTATCATTATAGGCCTAGGGAATACCACCTCTAGAGCATGGTCATCAACACCCACCTTGAATATGACCAGTGGACGTCGTGGTGTAATTTATATACCAATTCCAAACACAAACCTCATATAAGATTTGATAATGGTATTAGTTACACCTATAGTAATGGAACATGTACAAATCCATTTTATGATAAATACACCTCTTTGAAATCTCAATGATTCAAGTCTAGTTTATGGAATATTTTATAGGACATATGAGATATAACCTACTTCCCATAACTATGGTCTAGAATGGGTCATTCTATGTTCATGTTTTTTAATTTCATTTATTTCATAAAAAAATTGCATTTATCTTTGTATTATAGAACTAAATGGGTCATGAATTTTGATCCATAAGGACTCATACACCTTATGAACTGAAATTTTGAGTTAAATGAACCCATACAACAACACATTATATTCAATTTGACCAATGGTCCATGACTCAATGTTCCATAGTTCACTGGTTAGGGTGTCTTATATAGCCTAAAAAGGAAAACACTATTTACATTATTGAATGGACTCCAAGTAACATATATGTTTTTCAATTTCCTATAAATATAATCATATAATAACAATTCTACTTATAATAGTCAATGAAATCATTTCAATCCTAGGTAGTAAAAACTGGACAATTCTTCTATATGTCATGTCATATGGATGGCATGTGAATTTATTACAATTTGCCTAAAAATATCCAGGATCAACAATTCCTTGACAACATCTCATATGATCATAGATAAAAAAAATCACAATCATAATTAAATAATAAAAATTGAATTGAAATTGTTTCACTGAATATTGAATGGATATTAAAAATATTAAGATAAATACATAGAAACAATTCTTATTTAAGGAATCTCTGTATTTACCTCGAACATGGATTAGAGATGCCTAATAATGGATTATAACCTAGTTACAATGAAATAAAAATCCCCTATATATTATCTCAAAATATTATGGAATGAAAAGAATAACCTATGATACTACCTTGTGACATCATGGGCTAGATTATAAATAAATGGTTCCCCAAACCAATGGTAATCATTGCCTCTAGAATGACACTTCATTTTCAAGAGTCTACCAACTAAAAGTGATCAAAAAGGTGTGCCTTGGGGGGATTATTCAATCTGGTTACAATAAAAGAGAATAATAATAAATTGATATCTAAATAGATGAAGCATATATATAGTTGAAGAAATAAAAGATATGTGAATAAAAAACAAGACCAGTAAACCTCCATAATGGAACACGATATAATCATCCAAGAAATAAACAATGATCAAATGTTTTTAACATAATGATATAAAAATTGATAAACTCATGTCTCTATAAAATAGTGAAGGCATGTATATATCACGAACCAGGCCGGGTCGCCATCTGACCCAGTGCACAACTCGTTCCGCAACATGCCCCGAAGGGTTTTCCCAATCCCCACGGGCTGGCACAAGTGCCTGGGTATCAATCATTACATGGGAATGATTTACCCGAAATAAATGGTAGAAAGACAACTAACAAGATAAACAAACTAGAACTAGAACCAGGAAACCAAACACGCCTTTAAACTATAACCAGGTTTAGAGTTTACAATTCAAATAAAACCCAAAGGGAACTACAACAAAGACAGAAAACTAAAAACTCTAACTCAAGACTCCAAACAACATGAGATGTCATACCTAAAAGCTACCCACACCAACCATCATGAAGAGACCGACAACAATCTGAACCACCATCATTGATCACGATGCCACCACCTGGAATACACAAGAAACAAAGTCTACATACACCCAAAATGTGTATGAAGGGTGTGAGCCAAAAGCCCAGTAGGATGTCACCCAATAAAAATTTTCCACGTGTAAACATTAAATGACAAATACATTTGTAGGAAAAATAAATGAAAGGAAAACAAATCTTAAACAACTTTAAAGAATCATTTTCAATAAAGAAAACACTTTTAAGGAAAACAACTTAAATAAATGAAAAAACACCCATGCATATAGGAAAAACCCAAACCTTCAAAAAAACCCAAAATTTGCATCATATGCCGATGGTGAATGTATAATAGACCAGGAGCACCAAAAGTGGGAGAGGTCCTATAGGTACCAACAAAAGGAATGGGACCCTATAACCTTGTGTCTCAGTGAATAGTATAGGAATCACAAAAAAATATGTTCTCGTGCATGAGCCACTAGTAGGGAAACACATCCATAACCTGGTGGTCTTCAATCATCATCCAATGTTTAGTTAGTGTTGTAATCATCAAACCAAATAAGTGAAACCGGGACAGAGCCACTTCTGAATCACTAGCACGCTAGATCTAGTCCATGCACCTAGTACTTAGGCATCCCCTTTTGTGATCAAGATGTTCTAATTTCACATTTCATGTCAAAATTAGACAAATATGACAAATAGTGTGTCATAGAAACCAAATGCCACACTTTCACACACACAGAATACCATTTATCAAAGTACGCACACCAAAAGAATTTATCCAACTCAATTAAAACAATTTTTTCATAACTAAAAATTATTTATTAAAACATATTAAATTATTTTTCAGCAATTATTTAAAAAATAAACATAACATGAATAACACAAAAGAAAAAAATCAGCCCTCCACCCTGACCAAACATACCTGACGCCACATGAAGAACACAACTTGCACCACTCGCACCAATTAATAACCCAATCGCATGGTTAAAAGACCATTATCCTGATTAAACAAAACACTAAAAATTTTATTACACACTTAAAGAAGATCAAACATGACATTAAACACTAAAGACTCACTAAAACCCTCTTTTTGAACAAAACACACATGAACGCCACACCATAACAAATACCGCGCACTTTGCACATTTACACAAAACAAACATACACTTTATAAAACACTAGTAGACAACTCCATAAATGTTTTCACCACAACAGCCTACTCAACCAACACAACACCATAACTTATGATCAGACATATGCAATTCCATATCAAAACACAATAAACACCAATTACATGAAAGAACATATAAATGCACATAATATTAAACACTAAAAATTGACTAAATATGTGCTTTCAACCAATTAACGCCCCTACTCATATTAAAATACTACGAACAAATATATCACTTGAAAGAATTCAAGAAAAAAAATCCGCAACCAAAATAATTAATCAAAGAGCGCTATACATTAGTTAAGAAAGAAAATAATTTATTAAATAATGTTTAAACATAGAACCACCTACCTCAGGTTTCGAAGACTCCACAAATATGGTGTGCAAGGATCGTCACACACCAATCGAAACTCATAAGAACCCAAATAGAACCTAATAAATAATGCATCAGACCAATTATACCAAAATTGAACCAAACACAATTCAAAACTCTAACTGCACTAAACCAGGATTAAACAATAAGGAATCAAAGAAAATATCACTTATAGTGGGGGTGTGGGAGGTCAGTCGGAGGTCGATGGAGGTTGTCGAAGTTGCGCGAGGAGGTGCGGGGCGGCTGTCCGGCAGCACGAAGGGGTGCGGGGCGGCTGTCTGACGACACATAGGGCAAGCGTGGCCCGATGGTAGCTAGACGATGCAGCTGGAGGGAGGAAGAAGGGTGTTGTCCAAAATTTTTTGGAGAAAGGAAGAAGGTCAGTTTTTATGGGGGTGTGGCCCGAGCTGGACGGCTGATCGGGGTGGTCGAATGGAGCAGGAGTAGTGGGCGTCGGGCTTCACTGGACAAAGTTGGAGGAAGGGGCGTCGGCACAACGGGGATGGCTGGATAGGGAGGTGCGGTGCAGTGGAGTACTAGGGAGAGGGGGGTGTGGCAGGCCGATCGAGAGAAAGGGGTGCGGCCTGGAAAAAAAAAGAATCCCTAACACACAAAGAGGGAAGAAAAAAACAAATAAAATAAAAAGAATAGAAAAAGATGATAAATATAATAATAATAAAAATAATAAACTAAAATAAAATTAATAAAAATAAATAAAATAACTTAATTTTCATAAATAGTAGAAATTATAAAAATACTCATTATTAATTAATAATACCCTCAAATAATAACACTATCATTATTTGTGAAATATTCTTATTTTCATTTATTTATTTCACCACTCACTTAATTTTACTCATTGTTAATTCATTTCACTTAATTTCCTGAACATTGGGTAGGTGCTCAGTGAACCTAGCGAGGCCGCGCTGTGACCTAGGTGAGGCTGCCCAAATTCGACAGCGGCGCACTGAATGTTGTCAATGACAAAATGCTCATTTATCAGTGAAAGAGTGAAAAACCCCAGTCGTTCTCGGCCCGCATTTCATTTTAAAATAAAATATATATCTATAATTAAAAGTAGATAAAATTATAATATAAATCATAAAAATTAGAAAAATGTCGCAACACGAAGTCCAAGAGTGACAATTCTCCCCACCATAAACCTTTCCATCCCTAGAAAGCCACAAATAGGAACAAACCCCAAAGTTGAAAACCACCTTCCCTTAAGGTTAAAAATGGATAACCATGACATTAGTGAAGAGAGTCAAAAGCATCATGCTCAGAGAGATTGAATCGAGGAAAACTTCAAGAAAATCATAAAAAAAACTTTTTTATAAGTGTCGACCGCCCCAAAGAGCAAGAACACCTCTAGTTGACTGATCAAGGAAAGGAAATCTTGCACCCACGACAACCAACTTCACAAGCTAAAACATCTCAAGCAGTATTAATGAAAATCACACCAATTGGTTAGAATTAAAAAACAAGATCAAAACACGTCCAAGGAACACTCTTATCACTTCTCACCAAGCCATATTTAAAAACAAAAGAAAAAGATCATCATTGGGAGGCCCAAGGGGCTCCCCGCCATTAGGAACTCACTGATTCTCGAGACGATACTGGAAAATTAACACGGGGAGGTTTGAGAGGACTCCCTGCCATTAAAGAAAAGTTCAGTACCAATTTATTCCAGAGACCTTTGTGAGAGACCCATCGTGGGTCTCGTCGCCATTAGAACTAACAGAGGATTACAGAACTCTGAAAATTTTCCGATTGCGACCGAACACCCCACCACAAGTGGCGTGGAGGGAGGGTCCTGACTACTGGGGAATAAAAATCATGACCTGATACAAACCAACATTTCCACCTTCCTGGATGAGCATTATTCAAATTTGAGGCTGAGTTACCAAACAGACTCCCATAGGGACCACTAAAGCGATTTCATCCATTGGGACGCAACCCCCAAGACATTAAGGAACGAGACGAACACGCCTCCACATGGTCACGAAAACCTTATGAAACCAGACGGCTCATTCAGAGCGAAAAAACCATAGAAAAATTTTAAACTGTCTTTATTTTCAACATCGATGACATAAATAAAGTCAGGGTCCCATACACTCTCAGGGTTCCTGACCACGCGCCAGATTCACTCTGAGGCCTATGGTTGGAGCCCGGATGTTTTAAGCATCTCTTACCTCGTAGTCTGGCATGGAAGACTCTCAAACAGAGATTCTCCTTTTGGTGTCACGTGCTACCACACTTCAACCGAGGCAACACCAGAAAATACAACACATTACAACATTCAACTAATCATACACAGAATATTCACCACCACAAGATCTGAAATGGTGCATGCACATCACCCTATGTCACACTGGATGAGAACACGACACCACAAATTGTCACCTAAACATGACCATTGCTATTGAGAGGAACATTATACGGTGAGGGACTTCAAACCGAGTCTTAAACAACACGTGATTCCTGCAATTGACCATTGCATCTCCATGTGACTGGGTCTACCACACTAGTGGCCTAACGTAGAACCATTCTTAAACGAAACAAATCAAAGACCATGGGTCATTTAGAACAATAAACTGCCCGAACAACTTCAGGATGCTTCCACCTTTTCCCCACTGGAGTCTCCTTTACCACTTCCAAACAATCGTTGACTATCAAAGGGACCTCACGCTGCAAGACATCACCAAACATGACCTTTGTAGCCGATGAAAGTACTACAAAGCCCTTCAAGACATTGGTCAACACTAATAATTCCAAACCGCCTTCACCCTTCCCCACTGGAATTTCTTTCACCGCTTCCAAGGGAACCTTTAGACGCAACAATTTCAAACATCATACTTGACAACTATGAAAACTCAAAGAGTCCAAAGTCCCATTAAACTCCTCTCGCATCTTTCATCCCCCTGCAAGAGGATCCGCTTAACCGAAAAGGACAAGGGACAAACTTATCACTATCACTCAAAAGGGAGATTCCTTATTTAAATCAACAAGAGGGTTGGCCAATGGAGAATTACATGTGGCCACACTTCAATCGCATGTTAAAGCATAATGGGGGGTGTTCACTAGTCAAGAAGGAAAACCATGAACCAAATCAAAATGGTCCAATGGCCAAAACATACAGCAAGTGAACACTAAACATGTATGGGTAACCACTGCAAGGGATTCCTGAAACACTTTTCGAAAGATACCATTAACTACACGTTTACACACCAAATCACGAATAAGAATTCAAACTCAATACAAAAATCATTCATAAAGGATACTCGGCTCAAAATGCCTCACATCCAATATCTCAAAAACACAAGGACACACCGCGCAATCACCATTTACTAAAACACCAACTTCTAATTTAACAAAACATTTTAAAAATAAGCAATGATAGTGGGTTTCACAAACACCAATGGTGTCCCATGGGCCTCACACATGCATGTTCATGTGCCACACTGACACCCACATCATGTCCATCCTAGAATTCATCAACTCGTGCCATCGACAACTTCTCTTTTCATAAACACCCATGCATGTGGTTTCCCATGAGAACACCAAGGATCAAAACCAAATTTTTTCCATTTTTCAAAACCAAACATTCAACCCACACTTTCCAAACCTAACACGTCATTTCATTTTTAAATCTCTTCATTTGAAAACATTTTCAAAGACCAAAACCTTTTTACTTAAATACAAAATTTCCACAATTCCAAAAGAAAGAGACGAGGGACAATAAAAGAAGAAACTGGTGTCAGCGGGTGACTGGTACATATGGTTGACGGCCATATGCCAATCACACCATTGCCACAAGGAGTATTCTAGGACAGCATCCCCGACTCCACATGGCTTTCCAGACCCATAGAGCTCATTGGGATCACTGAACCTACTCCATTTTCATTTCCCCTAGACAAGATTAACTGTAAGAACGAAGGACTCAAGAAAACCTCAACTTACATTCATAACTCGAGTCCCGCCACAAGGTGTGCTGGCCATGCACCTTACTCATAGATAGTATGCTGAGTCCCGACAACCTTAACTTTGGTCTACACTGACTCTATCCCAAAAGAAAACGACCCAAGAGAGCAAAACTTCTCCTATGATACCATTTTGTCACGAACCAGTCTGGGTCGCCATCTGACCCGGCACCCAACCCGGTCCGCGACATGGCCCAAAGGGTGTTCCTGATCCCCACGGGTTGGCACAAGTTCCCGGGTATAAAACATTACATGGGAATGATTTACCCGAAATAAAAGGTAGAAAGACAACTAACAAGATAAAAAAACTAGAACTTGAACCAGGAAACCAAACACGCCTTTAAACTATTACCAGGTTTAGAGTTTACAATTCAAATAAAACCCAAAGGGAACTACAACAAAGATAGAAAACTAAAAACTCTAACTCAAGACTCTAAACGACATGAGATGTCGTACCTCCAAGCTACCCACACCAAACTACATGAGGATACCGACAAAAATACGAACCACCATCACTGATCATGATGTCACCACCTGGAATACACAAGAAACAAAGTCTACATACACCCAAAGGTGTATGTAGGGTGTGAGCCAAAAGCCCTGTAGGACGTCACCCAATAAAAAGGTTCCATGTGTAAACATTAAATGACAAATACATTTTTAGGCTAAATAAATTAAAGGACACCAAATCTTAAACAACTTTAAAGAAAAAATTTCAATAAAGAAAACACTTTTAAAGAAAAAAACATAAATAAAAGAAACACCCATGCATATAAGAAAAACCCAAACCTCCACAAAAACCCAAAAGTTGCACCGTATACTGATGGTGAATGTATAATAGACCAGGAGCACCAAAAGTGGGAGAGGCCCTATAGGTACCAGCCAAAGGAATGGGACCCTAGAACCTCGCGTCTCGATGAACAGTATAGGAATCACAACAAAATATGTTCTCATGCATGATCCACTAGTAGGGAAACACATACATAACCTAGTTGTCTCCAATCATCGTCCAGTTTTTAGTTAGTGTTGTAATCGTCAAACCAGCTAAGTGAAACCGGGACAGATCCACTTCCAAATCACTTGCACGCTAGATCTAGTCCGCCCACCTAGTACCCAGGCTTCCCCTTTTTTTCTCAAGATGTTCTAATTTCACATTTCATGTCAAAATAAGAAAAATAAAACAAACATGGTGTAACATAAACCAAACGCCACACTTTCACACACACAAAAAACAATTTACCATAGTACGCACGCCAAAAGAATTTATCCAACTCGATTAAAACAATTTTTTCATTACAAAAAATTCTTTATTAAAACATATTAAATTCTTTGTCAGAAATTATTTAAAAAATAAACAGAACATGAATGACACAAAAGAAACAAATCAGCCCTCCACCCTGACCAAACATACCTGACGCCACATGATGAACACAACCTGCACCACTCCCACGAATTAATAACCCAATCACACGGTTAAAAGACCTTTTTCCCGATTAAACAAAACACTAAAAATTTTATTACACACATACAGAAGATCAAACATGATATTAAACACTAAAGACTCACTCAAAGCCTATTTTTGGACAAAACAAACATGAATGCCACACCAGAACAAAAACTGTGCACTTTGAGAATTTTAACAAAACAAACACACACTTTATAAAACACTAGAAGACAACTCCACAAATGTTTTCACCGAAATAGCCTACTCAACCAACACAACACCATAAATTATGATCAGACATATGCAATTCCATATCGAAACACAATTAACACCACTTGCATGAGAGAACAGATAACTACACATATTATTAAACACTAACAATTGACTAAATATGTGCTTTCAACCAATGAATGACCATACTCATATTAACATACTACCAACAAATCTATCACATGAATGAATTCAAGAAAAAAAATCCGCAACCAAAAGAATTAATCAAATAGCGCTATAAATAGTTAAGAAAGCAAATAATTTATTAAATAATGTTTAAACGTAGAACCAACTACTTCAGGTGTTGAAGACTCCACAAATATGGTGTGCAAGGATCGTCACACACCAACTGAAACTCATCCAAACCCAAATAGAACCTCATAAATAAAGCATCAGATAAATTATACCAAAATTGAACCAAACACCATTCAAAACTCTAACCACAATCAACCAGGATTAAACAACAAGCAATCAAAGAAATTCTCACTTACAGTGGGGGTGCGGGAGGTCAGCCGGAGGTTGATGGAGGCTACCGAAGTTTCACGAGGAGGTGCGGAGTGGCTGTCTGGCAGTGTGAAGGGCTGTGGGGTGGCTGTCCGGCGGTGCTCAGGGGTACGGGGAGGCCGGTGAGGGGCTGTCCGGTCAGCGGGGTCACTAGAGGGAAGCGAAAAATAGGAGGGGGTCTGATGGGGTTCTGGGATGGATGCAAGAGGGAATGGGGGTGTGGAGGCTGTCGATGGGGTGCGACGGCACGGAGGGCAGGCATGGCTCGGTGGTAGCCGGACGATGCAGCCGGAGGGGGGAAGAAGGGTGCTTGCCGGAATTTTCTGGACAAAGGAAGGAGGCCGGTTGCCATGGGGGTGCGGCGCGAGCTGGCTGGCTGATCGGGAGAAAGGGGGTGCGGTACGGTGAAGTACCAGGGAGAGGGGGTGTGGTGTAGCGGAGTACCAGGGAGAGGGGGTGCGGAAGTACAATCAGGAGAAAGGGGGTGCGGCCCAAAAAAAAGAGAAATCCTAACACACAAAGAGGGAGGAAAAAAACAAATAAAATAAAAATAAAATAAAACGATAATAAATATAATAATAATACTAATAATAAAAAAAACTAATAATAATAAATCAAATAACCTAATTTTTATCAATAATAGAAATAATTAAAATACTCTTTATTAATTAACTAATTCCCTCAAATAATAACATTATCATTATCTGTGAAATCTTCTTATTTTACTTTATTTATTTTACCACTCACTTAATTTTAGTCATTGTTAATTCATTTCACTTAATTTCCTAAACATTGGGCAGGTGCGTGGAGAACCTGGAAAGGTTGCGCGGTGACCTAGACGAGGCCGCCCAGCTTCGACAGCAGCGCACTGAATGTTGTCAATGAAAAAACGCTCATTTATCAGTGCAAGAGTGAAAAACCCCAGTTGGGCTCGGCCCAAATTTCCTATAAAAATAAACTATATATCTATAATTAAAACCAGATAAAATTATAAGATAAATCATAAAAATTAGAAACATGCCGCAGCATGATGTCTGGGTGTGACAGTATACATGGAAGTAGATAGTCAATAAAGTAATTCATATATAAAAGGAACATGAATTCCCAAATCCATACATGAATCTTGAGATCCATCCAAATCATCTGCCACCAAAAAACCATCATATGTCATGCAAGAATTCACACATATATAAGAGGATGCTTCACCTTATCTACTCCTACAAGAATAATGTATTCTCAAATACCATTGGAGGCCCAAATAGTGTGCAAGATAATCCCAGTATACCACCACCAATAGTATCTATAAATATCCAGTTCATGTACATAATATGGTAGTGGGAATATATAATAATGAAAAGTGGTAATAATTACTTAAATTGGGTCACCATCATTTATTAAAGTAAAATCTTAATGAAACTACCTACTTCGACTCATGCGGGAATATGTTTGAAAAAATATCAAGGCATGAAATGCCCAGTATCAATGTAGTAAGGGACACCATGCCTAGTACCACAATAGTATGGGATGTCTTACCCTAAATATCAATATAGGGTCATTATACCTATTATCATAGAAATAAGGGATATCATTTCGAGTATAACAAAAAAAGGTTATACAATTCCCAATATCAACGTATAGGGTTATCATGCCCTATATCACAGTATAGGGTTTCCATGCCAAGTATCTTATAAATAGGGGATGCGATTACCAGTATTATAGAAATAAGAGATGTCATGACCAATATCATAGAAATAGGGTATTTCATAATCATATGTATTCATAACCTGAAATAAATCATCATTCCAATTTACTTTAATTATTGAGGGCCTCCATGCCCATTATAATTAACAATTCATTAGCTATCAAATAGGCTTTACAAAAATTGATTTAATCCTAAAAAGGTTATTCCATTATTCCATTTAGTCTGATGATGTGGTCATACCACATATAATTAATTCAGTATCATTAAATTATCTCAATTAGAAGAAACACTGAAACCATTTATATGGTGGCCTATCCATTTAAGAATTTTATATTATGAAGGGAAAATTATTGGCACACCTCAAGGGGAGGCGGCAATAAAAGGGGACCTAAGAAGGTCATAAAGTTCTTAGTTAAAGAAACCATTCTATAAATGATTCAATTTAGGGGAAACACTTCATGAAAACCAATGCACATAAAATATCATATATCATTAAACAACAAGACATAATGTAATAAATATTGGTCTACCTTCCTAAAGCTCTTGGTACTTTAATTATCAAGTATCGGCCCTTCATTTGGCCTGGATTGGGAGAATATGGAAGAAAAGATGAAAACTATAAAAATAAGTCATATAAGCATTCTTAATGATAGTGTCATCAAGGGAAATAAAAGTGACTAATCGAGCCAAAGTATTGAATAATGTATCGATGGAAATGTTACGTGATGAACAATGATAAAATCATAATCTAGATGATGGAATAGGATAAAAAACAATGATGTGGAGAACTTGGGAGCTACAACATGAAGAAAGGGACTCCATCAGTATATCATAGGAGACATGAGAGGATGGGATTATGTTTAAATATATTTAATGGAAAAATCATATTTTTTCCTAATATTTCTATGTCACTGGGTTTGACCCCATAGTTGGCTAAATCGATCACCAATCATGTAATTCCCACCATCTATGGGGGAACCACATAGATTTATGCTCATGGTTTGACTAACCATGAAAAAATGTGATGCACTCTTTTTTAAAAGTTTCTAATACACCCATATAGGTTTGCACCTCAGGCTTCAAGATATCTTGAAATAGGTCGGCCACATGAGGCTATCTATCCATCTCATTCATGGTTAGGGAAATTGTGCAGACTGTATTTCATAGTATGTTTTAACCATGTGGCCTAGTATTTTCATCACCGACCAAGGTTATGAGTTTTGAACATGTTGTGGACACTCCCATAACCATTGTGAACTCATTAGGCATCCATATTTTGTCTAAAAATATATTTACACCAAAATTTGAATGTATCCATACATCATAGAAAAAATAGCTACTTACACATACCTTCCACCCAAAATCATTACTCCAATTATTTAAACAATAAACTAATCGTGGATTAGTTGTGTAAACATTTAGGGTGGTTAGAGTTCAAGTTCGCATGATATAGTGGGTATACAATAGGGTTATATTAAAATGATATTGAATGTATATTTGATGGAATGATAATTTTGATGATATTTGGTGATAGTGATGGATCGTAAGTGGATATCAAAAGTAGTTTTGTTGTGACTCTATGTGTATTCATATATGAGAGTCACTAAATATGATTAAAGAGGAAAGGTAATGATAGTGGGAACATTGAAATTTTTTGAGATCTATGTGTTTTATATAAGTAATACTTGATTAAATGTACTATAATCCTTTAGAAAAAACAATGTGTATCTCCTTCCTATAAAAATATAGGGTTTACACAAAGTTATAAATATTATATTGGGTGTCACCATGGGTCACATTCCATGTATTTTGTAACAATCTACCTCAATGTAAACCCTAGGACACTCTCAGTCAACAAGTTAGACACACACATCATGTGGTCCTCTAGATACATCTTGTATTCCAAGAACCCAACTTGAGTGAAAATGTTAATTAATGTCAAGGCATGAGAAATCTCTTCATTCCATGTCAAAAAAAGTACATTTCGTTTATATTGGATACATTATGATTATTTACACTATATTAAATTTAAATCCCATTCGATGGTCACACAGAATATGTAACCTTCTACGGAATAACATGTAGGTCAAATCCAAATGAACTCATGTTCCAAGTTATTATCATGTACTGCAAAATGCGTTATCTAGAGTACTTGTCATGTAAACAATATATTTTAGTGTTCTTCATATATTCACTCATCGGTGAAAAAAGTTAGACTAGAAAATAGTCCATTCTATTAGATTAATATATACAATATAGTGGTTCATGTTTTACCATTAGTAAGAATTTTTTATAAGGATTTTAATTTAATTGGTGATCTAAATCATTATAGAGAGGTCATTTTACATGGGGTGGGATGTAAGGTTCTAAAAATGGGTTGGTAAAATTTTGGTAGATGTTACGAGGAAATGGTTTTAGTCCCCCATTTGCATATTGAAATTGACTACCCCCATCCCGCATGGATATAGTAGCAAGGGACTACAATTTAGGGGGAATGGGTCCTCCAATCAAGTTAGGGATATGTACCACTTCATACCAATGTGTAGAGGGTCTGACATAATATCATTAGGGTTAATACCCCCTACCCTACATGTGATGGGTCTTTGGTACATGACGTATATGGGTTGTGTTTTATTATGAGAAGTGGTAGGAGTATTTTATCAACGTAAAAAAGAAAAGGACCTCCTTGATTGATGTCTAAATCCCACGATGAGGCATAGGTGTTCTATAGGGTTTGATAACCATGCCAATAAATTTAAATATTTATCAATGTGTGATTCCACCAATAAAACATTATAGGGATGATGATTTCATGATTAAAGTCAAGTACTCCATGTTTTTCATGTTTTATATTTTTTTAGTAATTAAGGTTCCATTAATTATATAATTAAAGATTGTTTTTGAATATTGGGATACCTATTAACATTTTTTTGACTTACTATCCTAAACAAATAACATATTATTTCATGATGATTCATCTAGGTTTCAATATTCATAATCCATAAACTATGATTATTCTATGACTTGTCATTTGAGATTCTTTTGTTTCAATGATATTATTCTATTAATCATGTTATTTATTCTAATTTGGTGCTCCTCTCATGTTTATGGTATAATGATACGTTCCCTATGACTCATTAATATATTTTTCCCCTTAAAAAATTTGGTCTTGAAATTTTAATATGTATCCATTCTCCCAAAGTAATGAATAAAAATATTGTATATTCAATTTCTATTTTGGAAAAAAGTGTAACAAAATTGTTTTGATGAAATGCATGTTCTGTTATGGAATAATATTTCTCTGTATCCAGTCTCTAATAGACTAAACCCTAGGTTTTTAGGATGTGTTTTATTTATGGGGTGATATTTATAAAATTTGATATATTATAAAATATATAAACTTTAAGTATATTTTATATATAATCATACCATTTAAATATCAAAAAAATCCTATCAAAATATATTTTAAAAGAATCCCTATTATTTATTCATTAATTTCATATAAAAATATTCATTGAAAATATTCAAAACTATAATGATTTCAAATAGTAATTATGTTAATTGTATATAATAATAAGTACATGGATTCATTTTTAATATAAATTATCTTGGAAAATTCATATATAAAATTAATTCTCCCTTTTTTGAACCATAAAAATTTAATTTCTCTCTTATATATATATGATTCAATATTATATGAGTTTTATATGATCATATTTATTCTAAAATAATTAGTCGAACTTCTGAATCTCTTTAGAATGAGACAAATTTCACTAGTATAAAATTAAATTAATTTATATGTATAGTTTGAAATATAATTTCATATTTCTTTAGATTGTTAAATTTATTATTATAAAATACACAAATACTTCAAAAAAATCATAACTTCTCTTAAATTTTATACCTTCTCAAAAACATTTAAAAAATTTAATTCCTTTTATATTTTATTGGAAAAAATACTTCTGTATTCATAAAAAATTCATTTATACTTTAATCTCTACATTTAAATATATTTTCAATCCAATAAATCACATTTATTGATATTCAATTATTAAAGATTTTTTATTTAAAATCACATCAATGAATTAATGGTTTTGTGATAATTCAATCCCATAAGGATATGTTATTGGGCTGAATTTGAAATTTGTTTTGTATCTGCCTTTTCTAATCCCCAATCTCACTTTTACTCCAACCATTTCCTATAAAAACAGATGTGTAATATATAAAAAATTCCTAATATTTATATATATTCTCCCACTATGAAAATATAATCCAAAAAACTATAGGGTTACTCCAACATAAATCATGTAAGAGGTAAAGGATAAAAATTATTTGTAGCGTAAATTCATCAAATCCATCATTTGTTAAATCATTTTAATTTTTTTTAAAAATTGTGATATAGGAATAAATATTGTTACAGATGTTTAATTTTCAATATTCACTTTAATAAGGTGATCTTTAATATTAATATTTTTTAACATTCACTATTGTAGTGGGTTATTTTCCAAATATATTTCACTTTGACTATGAAAACTATTTTTATCATGTTTTTATAATTTTATGTTAAAATATTTAAACTCATCATTCATACTTATCATCTGTGTGTAAGAAAATGTAAAATTTATATAATCAACATTTACAGTACTATGTGTTACAAACATTTCATCCTTATAGTGTTATATTACACTTCTTTACCCTTGAAATAAATATATATCTTAAGGTTTCTTTTCATCAATAAATATTTTATTATGAACATAAATTCAAAAAAAAAATCAATAAATCCATGTACATCATTCATATTTCTTTTCATAATTAATATTTTCTTTTATATATATCAAAAATTA
Organism: Viscum album; assembly: GCA_963277665.1. NCBI lineage: Eukaryota > Viridiplantae > Streptophyta > Magnoliopsida > Santalales > Viscaceae > Viscum > Viscum album. The sequence goes on from OY728133.1 coordinate 1,195,149,200, forward strand.
TTTATAATAATTCATATGTGTTTTTTAGGATTATTTTTAAATATTGAACATAAAATCCCTACATAATAAATATCTAATCTCTATATTTTAAGTATACAAGGAATTTTACAAAATATTTATAATCATTCTAGTTATCTTTTTATATAGTTATTCTCTCCCCTATATAACATCGAGATTATTTGTATAGATGACCCTTTGTAATTTTTACATTCAAAATTATTCAATAACTACTTGGAAAATTTTCCCTATGATTTAAAAATAGTTATATTTTCTAAAGGACATAGAGTCTAAGAATTAACATTGTTTACTAAATCATTTATGTCTATAAATAATTCCTTATTTTTTCAAAAAAACATTAAAAATAAACTCTTTATCTCCTATAATAATGAGTTTATTAACATAAACAAAGACAATGAGAGTATTTGCACACATTTTATTCACTTATAAGATAATTTTTATATTTCCTATAATAAAAATTATCCTTTAGAAATATTTATCCAACATTGAATATAACATATTAGGTCATTGTTTGAATAAATATAAATATTTATTCTACCAGTAAACAATTAGGATATCATTTTAATATATAGTGGATTCAAATATCCCATTAAACACTTTTTCCAAAATATCACCATTCAAGAACATAAGTTTTATATTAATTTGGAAAATAAAATATTATTTTGGGATAAAATATCTAAAAATATCTAGATAGAGTTAGGCCTTGTAAAAGGATAAAAAGTTTCATAAAAACCTTATTATTCCTCTTGAGTGTATCCTATTAAAATTAACTTAGATTTATTTTTTGAAAATGAACATTAATAACTTAATTTTTTCAATGATATGAATTGGTTCTAATAACATTATTTTGTGTTTACCTTCAATAAAGAGCCTAATAAAAAATTATTCCAATTTTATCCCACTCATATTTCCCATAATTTATCATTTACATTTGTTCTAAGGATTATGGAATATAAAAACATTTATATTATGTAATCATTGTTATTTGATTGTTGAATGTTATCTTACATTTGGTTTGACCTATTTATTATTAACTTACTATGATATTTTTTGTTTAAACATGATTTTATTCCCTTTATAACATTTATTTTATATTTCCAATTATATATTATCATTATTATCATAATATAAATCCATAATACTTTTTTATTCATTTTTATCATATTCATTACTCTCTTGTAGACAATCATACATATAAATTTTATTATATTTTCAATAAAAATCTTTAATTATTACTCTTAAAACGCTTTTACCTTGAATTATTTCAAATTCATAGAAGTTTACCATTTTCTAAATACTTTTATTTCAGAATATTTAGCCTCTACTATCAGATAAATAACCTATTAACATTCATTCTTTCGGATTTTTATAATATTTTTCGAGATCTAGATTATTTATCTAATAAAAAATAGTCTCCCAAATATATTAAGGTATTTTTAAGTAGTTTTCTTATTAGAAAACATCTCATAAGAATTTTTATAATATATTTGACTAAAAAACACAAATTTTGAATGTCACCAACAATTGAAATATCTTTTGACAAATAATATTTTCAATTTTCAATTTTTCCAGTATAAAAATATGAATCTATATAATACATAAATTATATAATTTCCACATACATATTTACATGAGGTGAATATTTATTTTTTCCCTCATGTCTAATATCATTCTTGGTGGTATAACACTCAAATACATTACAAATATATAATATTCCACTATCTATGATAAATTTATTAATAGACCTAATTCCACTTTCAAATCACCTATATTATTTTAAAAAAACTAATATCATCAAATTTGTGATTTTTAAACATAACATTATTCATTTTTTTGAAGTGATAAATATATTAAATTAATTAATTATAAATCATATTTAATTGGGGTCTAATAATTTCACAGTAATTATAATTAATTAACTTTTGTGGTATTGTAAATTTAATATTCACTATCTTATGAAATCCTAACAAAATATTTACTTTTAAACATGTTTATTAAATTATATATATTTTATTTTTCTATCTATTAATTTCTCCCACTGAATCACCATTAGAAATATTTCTCATGGAATTTTTCCAAGATGAGAAAACCTTTTATTCAATATTTATTATTCACTTTATAGATTGATGAAATATAAACCAGGAAGGTCTTTAATATGAAATAGTTTTCCCCTACTATAATCTATATGTTTTACAATAATTACATAATTTTTTTATATGATTACTTTATAATGTGTTTTTTATATCCATCATCACATATTTCTCTAATACTTAAGAGGTTATATTTTTTCCATCTATTAAAAGAACTTATTTTCAATTCAACATTAGTTCATAAATCTCGATTTTTTTCAGCATAACTAAAAAAATGGGCTACTGCCATTGATTTATAGCCCTCTTTTTGAAAATCATGGCTATAGGTATGTTATAGCCACAGTTTTGTTAAACTGTGGCCATAACCATTTTTATATTGTATTTCCATAGTTCTATAGAACTATTGCTATTGGTATCCCTCACATCAATGGGATAAACATTTTCCTACCAAAAAAAGAGTGTCAAGGTTTATTCCCATGGAATCAAGGATATTTCTATACTTTTATTAATATATATAACATTATATATATATATATACATGAGGTCCTTAGTGTTGTAGTTTTTATATGGATGAATCATAATGGTAAGGTGTAGGGATCAAATCTAGCCATTGAAACAATTTTTAGGCAATAGCCGCGATTTACTAAGGCTATAACCCTAATTATCTACCCTAAAAAGTCACCTATGTCCATAGTTTAAATTGTGGAAATTGGTTAACTACCACAGTTGGAGACATCAAGATCTATTCGCATGGTTTGGAAATCTGGGGAAATAGGCCAGACTCAATTTTCATATTGATAGTGTACACATTTTGGTAAAACCAAGGTCGTTGCCTATGGCCATGGTTTTGGGCTGTATTGTCATGATTTTCAAATGTGGAAATAACCCATTTTTCTAGTTTTGAACCTACTTGAATCATTAATGGAATATGATTTTTTAAATTCATAAAACCATTATCGTGGAATTCTATATTCTTATAAAAAAATTTATATCTAGTCATGTGATATTTATATCCATAATGATTAGTTCATGGTATTTTATTTTTAGGATCTTTCATTATAATTTCTACACTAAAGGACATTTATGTTTTTCTTTTTATGTTATAATTATTTACATTAAAAGATTAATACAATTTACATTTAATAATAATTTGGTAATATTCTTGAAAACGAACAATCAAAATGATCACTCCTTATATATCTGTCATCCAATTATTGAAAACATATTTGATTATTTATATTACAATGCCCTTTATTTTTCACTGCTTTATTAATTTCATAAGTGTCTATATTCATCATAAATTAAATTCATATATATTAATACATAATATGACTTCAATTTATTGGAATGTATTCATATATATATAGGATTCAAGTCTATAAACTTTATAAAATAAATAATTTCAAAAAATAATTTTTCAGAAATGACATAAATTTTATTTAAAAGTAATAATATCAAATATTTGTAAAATTGATAGAATAATATTACTATTTTGGAAAAATAACATACTTATAACTTCTATTGATATAAAACCAAGACTTTTACACATATTATTCCATTATTATGAACAAAAAACCCCCAATAATTACAACCTAATGATTGTGACACTTAGAGTCTTTGAAAGTATTGGTTCATAAAACATTTAAGTGAGACTAAAAAATATATTCAATATTATTTTCTAAAATTACCTAAGAAATAATTTTATTCCTCTAGTTACATGGGATAACCTATTAAATAAATACAAAAATGGGATGATCTAAAAACCCCATTAAGGGAATAAAAATGATAAGGAATAATAACTTGTCAGTCAAAATTATTACCAGATATAATAAAATAAAAAAGCTCAAGAGTGATCACATGGGATAACAACATATATAACATGGTATTATAAGATCATGTAGTCATGGGAAAGGTAGAAGAAACATATAAAATGTCATAAAAATGGGTCAATGATAACTTCTTATACAATATCACATGGTGGAAAAATTGCCATAATGGATTAATTTTACTCCCTAGTCCCATAGATGATTCCTCGTGAGAATAAACCTTTACCTAATACATTGGATAGCTATCTAGGAACACCTATAATAACATGTTCATGATTATGTTTGATAAAAAATAAAAATAAATCATATGTTATAAACATAAAAAACTAGAAAATTGGCTATTTCCATTATTGAAAACCATGGACATAGACTACGACCATAATTTTTATCAATTGTGGGTGTTATCGTTGTTGCAATATGGAATAACCTATTGCCATAATTTTCACAATCGGGCCAAGCATTCTCAAAGTTGTGAATTGTGGATTATTTTCTTATATACATGGTTTAAACCATGGGAATAGGTGTTTTTGTAATGGTGGTGTGTTGTGGCTAAATCCACAATAAACCATGGTTATATCCTCAGTAAACCATGGCAGCAACCTAAAAAATTATCACCCCAACCAGATTCGATCCCTAAATAATTTTGTTATGATTTAGCTACCAAACCACTACACCAATAAGGACTTCTGTTGTGTGTGTATATATATATATTATGTTATTTATATTTTTAAAACTCATGGAAATAGCTTAACAATCACGGAAACAGATCATCCCACACTTTTTTTGTTGGAAAATATGTTGCCTATGAAAACAAGAGACCTATATCTAAAAGTTTTCTACTGTCGAAATAGGCTATAAAAAAATTCAATGGCCATTGTTTTACAAAAAATATGGCTATAGATCTATAGAAATTACCATTTTTTCAGTTCTGATAAGAATTACCAATGGAAATACAATTGGTTTCATAATCTGGTCTTAGGCCATAATCAAAGGAAATTTCATAATTTGGGAATTTTAGAGATGAAAATAAGTCATGGATTAACCCTTAAATGTAATATATAATAATCTAGTTATAATTGTGACAAAAAGTTATTAATAATTTAACTGTAATTCAAAACATCAATGGTTGTTTTCATTGATGAAAATCAAAATATAAATAAATTTAAGAGATAAATACCCTTTTATCTTTAAAATCACATCTTCAAAATTTAATTGTTTCCAAAATATTATAGAAAAATAATATTTAAAGTGATACATAGATTCATATAAGATAATCTTTAAATAATTTAGTGTTCATGATATTGGGTAAATCATCACAAATTTTATAAGTTAAGAAACATTAATTATACATTATTTTAAATATATTAAAAAGTTTTTCATTCATAATGAAATAAGATGATTTATTTCAAAACACTTTGTAAAAAGGAAAAAATGGGAAAAATAAGTATTTAATAATGAATTTAGAGAATACTTAATTAAATTTAATGTATTTTTCAAAAACATGGATATGAAATAAAAAGAATTTTTGACCCAAGTGAGAAATGAAGTCATATTTTCCTAAAAACATTTTCATAATTAGTTTATGTTCCAAAAGTGATTAAATTTGTTAAATTATGGTAAAATTCCTTGAATATACCTAATATAAGAAAATTATAGGGTTTTATTAGAAATTTATAAAACCATTTCATACCATGGAAATTCATGCATAAATAATTGTGATCATGATGATATTAAAACATAAACCCTTACCACTTTGGTAACATTTCAATCATAACTGAAATGATTGAATTAGAAGAATTTTAACTTTAAATATAAATATATATAAATAATTGATGATATATTTTTTTAAAGACAACTATATACATAATTTAAAATAAATTAGTTGCATAAAATAATATTTGTCTCAAAGAAGGATGTTTTTATATAAAATTCCTTCTATAAGTCCATAATTTTTATTGTATGTATTTTATCTCCTATATAATAAAAATATAAAATTTATAAAATTTATTAAAATTATTATATGAATTTAATAACATATACCTAAACCATTTAAATTTTTTTTTAATTATTTATTTTAATTACATAATAGTTTATACCCGTATTCGGAGTTTTGAGGATGCTTAGTTCATAATTCAGAAAACAACATCGGTGTGTTAAATGTCGTAAAAGGGTTCAATTATCCAGCATCTATGGAATAATAATCATGAAATAATTATCATTTTTATACATAAATTATAATTTTAAAATAGTCCACAATATTTTTTTATGAGAAATGATCAACGTTAAAATAACGAAGATAAAAAGTTGTATATATGCATGAGTAATGTTTCCATTTTTGAATAATCATGAAGGAAATATTGTAAGTTTTAAGTTATCATTAAAAATTATTATTATGTCATAAATACAATTTTTCTTCTTTTAATACACATATATAAATCATGCATGGGATGCAGTAATAACAAATGAATCTCATTGCTTCATGAGGTGGCTGTTTATTTTACACGTGAAAAATGTTATCATTTTTTAACAGATGCTATTGTAAGAAGGTATATGGTATATAAATTTTATATAATAATTAATATTTCATGTATATAATAATAAAAATTAAATCCATAATCATTAATATCTATGATAGTTGTCAAAGGAAAACAAATTACATCATTTCCTGATATGGTAATCTACTGCACACATGATTGAATGTTTTGTTTACCATTTTATAGAAGAGGAGATAAATTTAGCTTATTATATTAACCTAATAAAATATAAGTATATATTATTAACACTTTTTATTATATTACAATTTAAATAAATAATTAAAGCTATAAAAAATAAATAGAAAGAATGAGCTCAGTGAATATAATTACCATGTTATAGAAGAACCTCCTTTTGATCTGTTATTATAGATCCTAAGGTCTATCTATTGGGGTGAATAGAATATATAAAATGTGTTTAATGATGTTTCTAGGGGATTTTTATATATTCCAGTCAATCCAAATAGTTATATAGGTATGAATTAGTGAGTGGAGGGGCTCCCTTATATAAGGGAGGATGAGTGGCATTCTTTGTAAATACCCAATACTATTTAAAAAAAGGAAGGTAAGTCTCAAGAAATGTTCCTCAAAAATTATAAAATAAATGATTTCTAGAGATATAATTCCTATAAACACATATATTATTCCAATTAAATGTTTATTAAATATTTTACCCCATTTACCTATTTAATTTAAACTCCAGGTGAACTATTTATTATAGTAACCCTTGTAGCATATTTCGTATTGTCTTTAATGTTAATTATGAAAAATTATTAGGTTTATAATATTATATAATATCTATTATTATTATTGAAAATATGGAATCCATTATGTAAAATTCAATTAATTTAACTGGATAAATTAATTTATAATTAATCATAGAGACTATAATATTTTGTTTTTCAAGATGTGCATTTTTCAGGCAGAAGATTATTTCATAATAAATATATGATGAGTAATAATAATTAATTGAATTTAAATGCATATTTCTTGATATATAATTTTTTTTGATTTAAATAATTTATCATTTTTTTATATTAATTAGTTAAAATATAGAATCTTATTTCACTTTAAAATAGTTTTCAAAAGAATGTTTTTAAAGCATACAAAAACATATATTAAAATCTAGTATAATAGTGATTTAAATGTAATTAATTAGATTATATATAAATAAATAAGTATTGAATAATTTAAATAAAATTAATATAATACTTGTATTTCAAATTACATAATTTATTAAAAATAAATCATTATTTTATAATAATCGTTATTTTTCATTAATCACTAAAAAAATCAATACTATCTGAAAAATATCAAATTTAAACCTAAGATAACATTGATACTCATATTTTAAAAACAATTTCTATTTAATAATATAACATTTCTGAATTTTCATACAAATTATTAAAATATTTTATAATAATAAAAAATCATTTTTGAAAGAAACATGTTATTTGAAGTGTAAATGTCTATAAAAAATGAGTTCTTATTTCCTAAGAATTTATTAAAAAAGTTATATTTAGTTTGAAATATATAAATAAATAATAAATAATTTTCAACATTTATACATTCCAATATAATAGCATGGTTATATCTTTGATGTTTAATACTAATATTTTAATATTATAACATGGTTTGTTTAAACTGAGTGTTGCATGTTAAATACACTATTAAACATAGCGAAATTTTAGAATATAAATTTTTAACAATCCAAATAGTATTTTATATATAAATTTATTTTCCATGTTTTCTATTGACATATATTTTAAAATAGTTAGTTCTTAAAAAAATAAAATTTTATAAAACAGTTTTATAAATTTGTTATTCTCTATAATATGATTAACCTTAGTTTTCTTTGGTTCGATAATATCAATGGAATGTGATGATTCACATCTCACCATAGTAACATACAATAATATTTTTTCCATATTATTTATAGATTTATTATCATCAAAAAACACTAATTTTACTTCCTAAAAATTATTTTATTAAATAGAAGAATTTTCATTGGAATCATTTCCAATTTTATCTTATTCTACCATTCGAGATTTATGAATATCAGTTTATTCAATATATTATGAATCATTTTTATGTAACTCAAATGTACTTTCTTTTTTTTCATTGAATCAATTTTTAATATATGGATATCTTTAATGTGAAAAAAAATAAATCTTGAATATATTCATGTTAAAAAAAATTAGGATGTGTTCAATATAGCTCTCTTCATCTTCTCTGTTATTACATGAATTTTTTTAGGTTTTTCAACATGTTACACAAATATTATAGGGTTTACACCAACTAATTATTTATAAAACACACAAATTTTTAAAATCAATATCTCCCTCATCCTTTATTATAAGAATTATTTTATTTCATTAATAATAGTTATTTTTATCAGTAGAATATATTTCTATATATTTAGTACCTTATCCAATTATTTAATGAATAAATTTATTCTTGATCATCATAATTATAATAAATAATTACCATTTTTTTCAATCAACTAAGATATTTTCTATAAAACCATAATAGAGACATTCATGATGTATTCTACCTCTGAATAATCCCATTAATTTCCTATAATATTTGGGAAAATGAAAAATTATTTTCTATAATCACCCAAAAATCATTATATTTTTAAAATTCTATTGTTGAATTTTCTTCTAATCTATAATTTTAAGACTTATTATATATTTGAATTAAAAATCATTCTCAATTTGGGTTTTATTATTTAAAAAGTGCACTTTTCTCATCTCGTAGGAAATAATTATACAATTTGTTGCAAAAAGAACAACGTGATTAAAACAACTGACTTCTAATTAGGATAAATCAACATCATGTCAATTTAATAATATGTATTGGACTTTTACAATATTTCTATATAGTGTCTTATGTTACATAATATTTAATGTATCTAATGAAAAAATCATTTATGGTTTCATCATCATTCTTCTTCTTGTATATAATATATTCTAAATAATTTTGTAATTTTTTCAATTTAATAAAGAAATTTCCATTATAAATATTTTCAATAATTTATCAAATTTAACTAGTGATATTCAACACAATTAACTCAACTAAAAATGTTTAATATACAGAAATAATATTATAATTAGTGTATTTTCTTTAAATTTCAATAATCTTGTTGTTAGTATGTTTTTGGGGTGATCATTTCTTAATTGGTGTTAAACCAATTTTCTCAACATCAAAAAATTTATGTTCTTGAAATAACTGATAGTTTACCATTTTACTCTTACATAAATTATACTTTCTTTCACCATAATATAGAATTATTAAAACAATAATAGTTTTTTTGTTTATTTTTTATTTAAATAATGATAAAAATCACTAGATAAAACAAAAAAAATTTGACCATTAATTTATGGATACATTAAGGGAAAAACAATATAAATTACTTATAATTAATGTTCTTATCAATATTTATAATATTAACATTGATAAGGGAAGATTAATTATCATTATTGTTTATAAAATCTCTTTTAAATTCATCCCGTATACATTAATGTATGAATTACATCAATAATTTTAAAAACACTCCACCTTATATATTAAAAATTTATAATAACACAATTTACACAATATTTTTACAGAATTTTACCATAATGTAAATAGTTATTTCATTGTAGTAATTTTTGACATATAAATCACATATACTCTAATAATAACATAATGTGAAAAATAATTGGAAAATTATCATACTTGACTCTAGAATATTCCAAAAAAAGGTTTATATAAGTTCTTTTATATTTATAATAGATATGAAATATTTAGTAAAAAATATTTTCACCCCATTTTTGAATGATTCCGCCTCTATGAATAGTTCATATTCACATACACAAATTTTTACAAGAGAAAAAATATATATTAAATATTATTTTCTCCAATAAACTCTTTATTATAATAAGATCATCATTCTAAAAATATATTAAAATTTTGAAAAATTTTTTCTCCTTAAAATGTTAAAAGTATTCCCAGGTGAACCATTTATTTACACTAACATGGGTTGTTGAATGACTTCTAACATATTTTTATAATTAATGTGAAATTACATTTCACACCTATTAAATTCAATGTCCACTCATACTTTGAGGTACACCCTCACTAGTTGTTTTTAGAGATAAAAAATAGCACATAGACAAAGATTATTGTTTATGGTTCACCCCAATGTAAGTGACTACATCCTTCTTGTGCTCGAGTCAAGTCCAAGATACAATTGAATTAAAAATATCATAATTTTTTTAATATCTTTTAATTTTTCATCCATATCCCTAGAGTGTTTCTTAGAACATATATCAACCATTTTTTTAATGGAACCATAATTGTTATAAACAATTTATAAACCATAAAATAAATGACCTTTATTGGGCTCAATAATTCTTGAAAACTAATAGAATTATATTCTCTTGGGAAATTACAATACTCATCATGATTTCCATATCCCTCCTAAATCAAAAACATCCTCATCTCAATATTTTAATATAAAATTGTAGAATTTTTTCCATCATAACTAAATATTATCTCCTCTCATAAAAATAACTCTTTGATTTACACATATTCCTTTAAAATCCTCTCGGATATTTTGATTCTTGATACCTAGAAACAATCCATGATCTACAGTAACATAATTCTCAATCAAAATATTTTTAAAAATAAATAAAAAATACTATATAATGTTACCTAATATAATGATCAAATCAAATCAAACAAAACCTCGTGAATCAAATTTAACTATATTACTAAATATATATTGATTATATTAATTTAAATCCTTATAAATCATCCTTTAAAAATAAACTGAAAATTCCAATGTCATTTTGAAGAATCATTTTCATAAAAAAAATTAACGTTATATATCCTCTTAAATCAAATAATAATGCTCAGATAAATCGTATTATTTTTATAAAAATACATTATTCTATATGAAACGTCCTCGACATTTTAGTTTAATCATCTATAACCTCCATATTACTCTAACACAAGATCTATATTATTCATATATACACATTGTGAACCCATCATTAATATTATGTGGTATTAAAATAATTTAAACTTAGTCCTATGTATTCCATGTCCATATATTCCACAAAACAAATTCTTACCTATAAAATGTAGCTATCATGTTATTCTTATATATACAAAATAGTATTCAGTTTACTAATATGTAGAAACTCTAATTAAAAGAACACATCTTCATCTCACTAAAACCCTCTAAAAACAATATTACCCACATAAACAAAATTAAAAACCATTCTCAACCATCTTTTAATCCTCTCAAATATGTTTAAGAAAAAGTAAACCTTCTTCATAAAATTCCATTTTATTTTCAATATCTCCCATTTGTATTAGTTGTTATATTTAATTTATTAGATCAATCAACATCATATTATCAATGAGAAATTTTTTGAAAAAAAACTACTAGATATAGAAATGTTTTCAAGAAAATTTCATCCCTTGATGTAACAAAATTGTTGACTGATGAAATTTTTTATCTTGAACATTTTTAACTCAAAATTTTATCACATTTTGATGACTAAAAATATATTTTCATTCCTAAATGTACCTATAAAATGAGTAATTTATCATTATATTCCATTGAATATATATTCTAATAAAATTTGGCCCCATACCGATATTCATCATGTAATAGACAAAAGATGGATATGAATTTTTAGACCAAATTCATAAAATTTTGTTCTTTCTATTACCTAATTAAATATATAAACAATATAATCTATTGTGAAAACATATTACTGCCTCACTTGTCTATATGAAAAATAATCCTTGGAGAAATGATATTATAAATCTATTTTTTCCTAGAGTATGTCACTTGGTTCTTTGAATGATCCATGACACATTGTATATTAGATACAATTCTTAATGGGTATTTATCATTTAATTTCAAATCATATAGTTATTCTCCCATAAAATTTATATGTGGGAATTATTATAATAGAATAGATATCAGTGAAAAATGTATAGTTAAATTACTAGAGGAGAAAAAATCACTCAGTTTTTTGTGACTGTACATTTCATTAATTCATCATTATTTCTATAGTTTTCTATAGTTATAATTTTTTATTTTTTATTAATTTAGTGTTTATTGTAATTTAATAACTTTTTTTAGTATTAGGAATATAAACATATGTTGAAACATTTATTCTTTGGTTTATATTCATTCAATCACAAATTTTAAAACATTATTCATTTATTAAATTCTAAATAATGCTTAGATATGATTTGATATAAGTAAAGAGGATATAGAAGAAAAAATATGAGAATATAAAATTATCATAAGATCAAATGTATAAGTTTAATGTAGTGTTGGGGGAAAATATACTCAATGGTGGAACCATGTGAATGAATCCCATGAATAGTGGGTTATTATACCAAAACCTAATAAAGCATCTTCACGAAAACATATTGTTGTAGCCATCCCTTTAAATATGCATGGATCTACAAAATCTTATGTTTGGTCTGGTACATACAGTAAAATATCAATATAGCCTGGAATTTTCTACTAAATTGTTTTTGTGTCCCTCAATGGGATTTACAACCACTTTCCATGAAAATAATAATTCCAACATAACATGGGGAAATTATAGTGAATAAATTAGATCAAATGAATGATTCACTAGAAATTGGGACCACTATCCCCACTCAAAATAATGGTATCCTAACACTTGAGAATTTTTTCTCTTGTGAATGTAACTACGGCTGTGAAACTCTTTTGGAGTTTGAATCACTTAATATAATTGTTAAAGTGTTTTATTTTTTCAAACATTAGTATAAATAATTATAGGATAGTTATTGTAACTTACTATTAATATTTTCATGTATACCTAACTCCCAAATTCTTCCATGATTTTTTGGGTTTCTTATGGGGTAGTTTCAGGTTGAATTTTAAATGTTTTTGAAAATTCTGATCTAGTGCAAGGATGGTGCCTGGTTTTCCCAAACAGTGCGCTCTCTTAGAGAAAACCATGCAACACAAGGACTTATTCTTTTACACTGTTTGAACATGGTTATTCATGTTGTGTTCCCTATTAGGAGAAAATGTGTGTCGTTTTGAAAATTAGCACATGATTAGTCTTTGTGCTTAGTCAAACCGTCTGTCTCGTCCCAACTAATTGTGCATGGGATTTATTTAATCCAAAATATCCAACATCAAAATCCCAAACCCCAAATTTTATATGTTTGATGTACTTATCACAATCCCATGTAATTTTTTCTTCTTCATTATCACCCCATAGTAGTTATTTTCCTTTTAGACCCCTCCCAAAAGATATTCAAATCTTGTGGAATGCCCTTTGATCTTCTCCCAGTATATTTCCTCACCCAAATCTATGTCTCCCATGGTCTCTTTTCTCCTCCCTAGGGATATGTTAATACCCATTTTTATTTGGGGATATATTACCCTCAATTTTTGGATATTAAACCTAGGTTTTATACTCATTTCTTGGATATTTTAATCATCATCCTTTATTGAAAAATCCTGATAAGGATATAGTGATTCGAGAACCGATTATCCAAATATAGGCGATTTCACTAGGATACCAAATTTATGTAAATCATAAATTTAATTTTTAAAATTTCAATTGTATGATGTAAATTCAATTTTTTGGATTTGATTTAATGGATTTCAATTAGATTTTTCGAAAAACCCAATTCCATTTAATTGGGGATTTGGAAATGTGTTTTTGGAATGAAATTAGAAAACCCCCAATTCCATTTAATTGGGGTGTTTTTATGGGAATTGATTAAATTTAAATTATATAAATTCAATTTTCAAAAATAATTGATTGACATGTTTTGAGAAAACGAAATTTACATTGATTTGGGTTTTTTTTAGATATTTATGGAAATTTTTTAATTAAATTTTTTAATTAATTTATGAATGTAAATTATGAAATTGAATGGTGAATTGTTTCCAAGTATTTATTTCTAAAAAAATTCTTAAAATGTTTATGAAATAAACCATAGTGTTTTATCATGGTGAAAATCTATGTTTTGATTAAACACTCATTTAGTTTTTAAATTTAAATTATCATGATTTAAAAAAATTGAATGGGATTGATTATATTTTAAACTTTTTTTAAAATAAATTCCCCATAATTGTTTTGTAATATATCACCCTCAATCCTGGATAGTTTTTTTTTGAATAATAATATAAATCATTAATGATGAATATCAGTAGAAGTACAAGTGAAAATCCAAGAAGGGAAATTGTCCGACCAGAGCTGGTTGGAGTCGAATGGGCCTGAAGCCGCTAGTTGATGGGTTGTGTTGTTTCCTTCCCTTTTTTTAAAGGAGAAGGTGAAAAAGGAGAAGAAATGTAAGAGTGGCATAATTATCCTAATGATGATGCCAAAATACTGGAGCCCACCATTATTGTGGTTAATAGCATTGATGATGGTAATGCAGTCAGACTCAATGATAATATCGCTCCATCCGCATTCCAATGCGAGAAATAAACCAATAAAGATGGCCATGGCCTCAGCAACTACCAGTTCCCAGAAATCCGGATCTGGTTCATATTTTGCAGCAATGATTTTCCCCATATGATTACGGGATAGGAGGCCGAGAAAAACAAGACCATCCTTTGAAAGAGACGTGTCCATGTTAATATTAAGAATCCCTTCTATCGGGGGATTCCAATGAGAGGGAAAGGTGAGGGTAACCCCTGGCATAAAATGATCATTGTGGTCCTTCTAGCCCTAAATCCAAGAAGTGGATCGTTCAATCCAAAATTCAGGGGGTTTGTGAGCTTGATGAAAAATGGCATCGTTACACCAGACCCAAATAATCCAGGACAAAGTGCCAAGAGAACCATAAAGATTCATGGAAAGAGAGGAGCACCAACGCGTCATATGATCGGGAAGGTCAGAGGCCAATGTCGGTGAAGTGGTAGAGTTCGGGCCCTATTTACACCAAATTTTCTTTGCTCCCAGGTAGTGAATGATCGCGTGCAAAGGAGTTTCAATAGTATTTAGGCAGAAAAGGAAAAAATTAGTACTTTCCATATGTCGGTAAGTGAGAAGGCTCATTGTTGGGAGAGTACCCATGCAAACCTGCTTCCAAAATTGGCATATTTTCGGGGGAATATTGAGTGTCCAAATCGAATTCCATGGTCCCTCATCTTGGCCGAGTTAGTGGTTTCCAAGGTCCAGTCTCTAGCCAGATCTCACCAAGTAATCACTCGAGATGTCATGGGTCCAGAAAATATGGTCAGGGTTTGCGTCAGGGGCCCAGGGAATGCTAAGGATGATTCTTTGGTCCCTTTCTCTAAACCAATCAAGGATCTTTTCCAAACACCACCCTTGTCCCTAGTTGGAAAGGAGGCAGCTGACAGTGGCGTCTTCAAGACCTAGTTGGAAGGGGGATGTATCATGCATACCTTCCTCATCAATTAGCCAGGGATCAGTCCAGATATTGACTAATGATCCATACCCAATCCTCCAACCCAGTCCTTTATCCTGGAGCATTTTATCCCCCCAAATGCTTATCTAGAAGAAGCTGGGGAGGGGGACAAGAGAGGATGCATGGATGTCAATGTGGGGAATGTACTTAGCTCGGAGAACCCGTGCACAAAGTGATGAAGGATGGTTAAAAAGGATCCATCCTTTCTTGGTCAACAATGCATCGTTGAAGAGAATAAGATTCCAGAATCCCATCCCTCCCTCAGATTTGGGTTTGAAGAGTTTCTCCCATGCCATCTAGTGGGGTCGATTCCTTCCATAATACTTACCCCACTAGAAATCGGCAGTGTGTGTGTGGATCGAGTAGACGATGATTGACGGGAGCTTAAACAGAGAAACAAAATAGTTGGGGATTCGCTGGATGATAGATTTGATGAGGGTCTCTTTTCCATCTTTAGAAATTCTTTTAGGAGACCATACAAGAATTTTTTTTCTCGATCATGTCCACTAAAGATGTGACGATTTCATTTTTGGATCGGCCGATCATCATGGGAATCCCAAGATTCTTCTGATGTTTCACAACCATATGAATACCAGCTCAAGCGCATAGCTCATCCCTCTTAGAGAGAGGCACCCCTGCACTGAAAGAAATTTCATATTCTCCATGATTGATTGACTAGACAGACTCCCTCTCATACTGGTGGATCTCTTGGCTTATCACCCGACATTCATTAATTGTTTCTCTAAAAAAAATGAGGCAGTTGTCGATGAAGAAAAGATGCATCATTGGTGGGCCAGCACGAAAGACCTTTGACCCATGAATAGAATTAGTGGATGTGGCACTGTAAATAAGATTAGAAAACACATCAACCACCAGTATGAAGAGAAAAAAGGGATAGATTATCTCCCTGGAGAAGGCCTCGGGATGGGGAGAATCTTTTGGTGAGCTCCCCATTGACCTTGATTTTGAAGGAGATGTTCAAGATGCAGTCCATGACCATATCTGTCCATTTAGCGCAGAAACCCATTTTCAGCATAACGACGTGAAGGAAATTTCATTCCACTCTATCGTAGGACTTGGTCATATCCAATTTCTAGGACACGGTTCCTCTTTTCACGGTGGAGCATGATTTCATAGAATGGAACACTTCATGGGCCACATTCGCATTATCAGTGATCAGTCTCTTGGCCACGAAAGCGCTCTGGTTTTCAGAGATAATATCAGCTAGCCAAGGTCGCAGCCGATTGACAAGGATCTTTTATAAGATCTTGTCGGAGACATTGGAGAGGCTGATAGGTCTAAAATCAGGGATCTTCATAGGATTCTTAATTTTGGGGATGAGAACAAGGACAGTTTCATTGATGGCATCAATTCTAGTATTCCCAGCCCATATATTTTTTATCATGTTGCGGATGTCAGGACCGATAATGTGCCAGTATTGTTCAAAAAATAGTGTGCGGAACCCATCCGGTCCTAGGTCCTTAGTAGGATGAAGATGTTCCAGAGCCAGGCATATCTCTTCATCTGTCACATCTTCAGTGAGCTGCCTATTGATTTCATCAGTGATCACAGGTTTGATACAATCTTCCACCTCAGTGGACATGAAAGGGGTTCCTACAGAAAAGATGTTATGAAAATAGTATATCAAGGCTTCATGGATACCATTGCTGTCAGAAACATTTCTTCCATCGGGTTTTAGGAAGCAGGAAATAGAATTTTTCTGATGCCTGGCTGAAGCTTTCTGGTGAAAAAACTGGGTATTAGCATCCCCCTCCTTAATGTGGTTATCCCAAGCCCGCATAGCCCAGAAGATTTCCATGATACATAGGGCCATGTGTAGCTCTATTTTCATGGCTCCAATCTTAGATAGATTCCAATTGGATATGGGTTGGGTGAGGAGGTTGTTTAGTCTCTTTTAGAGGACACCATAGTGCCAGTCGGGGTGGTGTAATTTCTTATTGATCTAAGACCTCAGATAAGATGAGAACTATTGAAGATCGAGAAAAACATCCACATGAGTGCTTTTCCAGCTTGATCAGATCACCTCTTCACATTCCTGGTCTTTTTACCAGAATCTCTCAAACCATAAGGGTTTGCTAAGTTGTCTATTTCGTTCGCCTCGCGTATAATCAATGAGATTTGGACAGTGGTTCTAACAGTTAAGGTCCATATGTCTGATGTGAAACATGATGAACAAATTAATCCAATCAGAAGAACCCAGAAATCTATCAAGATGCTCAGTGATGGCGTTGCCTTCAGTATTGCTGCGAAACCATGTAAAAGGATTACCTGTGTACCCCTGATCAACCAGGTCCTCCCTAGAGTTTGCATCCTTGATTTTTTACATCGAAGATGAGGGTCGGATGATTCCGCCCCTATTTTCCTTATGGAACATAATCTCATTGAAATCTCCTCCAAATAGGATAGGGCTTGGTAAATCTTGTCGCAGCTTGCATAGAATATCCAATGACTTCACCTTATCATTATGGGATGGCCAGCCATAGAATCCCACAAAAGACCAAGTTGGGTGATAGTCTATTTGAATAGTCACTGCCACATGGTGTGAGGAAAAGGACAAAATTTTGACATCGATATTATCCTTCCAAAGGAGATAGAGGTCCCCATAATGGCCTTGTCTGGGCACTGAAAAGCATCCTTGGAAGCCGCACTTCAGAGCAATACCATCACTGTGTGAGGATCCCTATTCAAATGGATGTGGGTGCACATTATAGTTATTATCACATCAGTGAGTGAGGATCCCATAACCTAGAACTATCATAACTTTTTGGCATATAGTCATGTATCTCACTTGTTTATATTTGAGATATAAATGTGTTCTAATTTTTATAAACTATTTTACATGATTTGTGAAGTAATATAAATTATTTTATATAAAAGTTTTTAATTAATAAATTTTTTATAACTTCATTTTAGAAATTAATTCTATAATATAGAAATGTGATAGAAAAAATTAGTTATTATATCCATATTTTAAATTATAAATCATGATTTTTTAATATGATTTTTAAATTAAAAATATATTTATTTTAAATTTTAAATCACTTGTTTTATTAATTTTATGTTTGAATATATTATAGAATCTTTTTTGATACCCTAATAGTCTTTTATCTCACACCATACTTTTTACTTTAGGTGTTCGTATATTATATGCTTCAAGGTTTGAGTAGGGGTAAAGCACCACATGGAGCTGGTTCAAGCTAATGATCTGTGGACATGGAGTGTTGTCTCCATTGGGACTTGGTATTTTTATCAATCATGTTTTAAGGGTACACTGTTATAGTATATGGTGTTGTTATACATATTTTACATTTGGTACCCTTCCCCAAGTGGATATTATTTTGTATACATATTGGTTTTTTATCTTTTGCATTTTTTTGTTGAAATTTTTTTCCCACATTAATCTTGAATTATGCAAGGATCTAGTCACCCACCCATGTGAATCATGAATTCCCATTGGTCTATATTAGGACTGGATCAGATATTGGTTTACCCAGATACCTAGGCTAGTTTAAGAAGAAGTGGTATTAGATTCCCCAGTAGTGTTTTTTATGAAAATAATATGTATTTTTGGTAATCTTCTTAGGATTTTGGAGGAAGATGTGACTGATTTTCTGGTCATCTCTAACTGTAATGAGCCTTATGTCGCTATGGGTGGTTTGGGAGACATGTATTAAGGAATATTACATGTATTTTCTCTGAGTTTTATTTAGATTGATTGAAAATGAATTCATTTTTGTATATGTATTGTGATTTAATTTCCCTTATTGTTACATTTGAGTGTTAATATTATGTATTCAGTGTTGTGTGCTGATATTTTATAGAAACATGACTCTGAGATAAGGGTTGAATTAATTCCAAGTGGATTTTTCTGTTGAATCTCAATGATAAAATCTTCTCGTGGGCCCTTATCTAGTTGAGTTGTTTGTACATATTGTCCATTCTCTAAGACAGGAACCACCACCGATTCCTATTTAGGATCTAGTTGTGGAAACTCAAAAAAATGTTTTCTGGATAATTTCTCAAGAATTCATTACCCAGATTAAAACACTATTAAATGGGTTAAATTATCCTCAAGACGCATAATAATAGTTTATAATGATGTAACAATTATTTGGGTTCTGGGGACACCTGGAGAAATTTAGGTGAAGGGGTCCACCTTTATGCTAAATGGATGGAGCAAGATATAGTGGGACATGATGGTGATGGAAAATAAGTATGATTTATTAGAGTGGAAGGACATAAATTTTCATTTCAACAAAAATATCTATCCAGAGTCGATGCTATTGGGAATGGCTATGGATTTTCTTAATCTTGAGCTGGCTGACAAAATAATGGCTGATTATCCAAATATTTTTTTTTCTAAACTCATGAATTTCACACCAGATATAGTATCAAATGAGGAGATGAAGGCACAAAGGATCGATTTGGGACTTTTCGAGGATATTCATTCCTAGATCTTCCAATTAAATATGAATTCTTATGATGATGTTCAAGATAGAGATTTGATTTCTAAAATGGACCTTTTTGGAATGTGAGGTTCATTGGGGGTTTATTTCTCTCCTAGTGGTAGCATTGATTCCATTAAATGAAAGTATAAGACTGATGATTTTAATGGTGGTTTTCGATATCTGGGTAATTATAGATATCTTTAGTGATTGCGAGAGGTCATCTGGTTTTTTACCAGTGTGTTAGGATAGAGAATTCAAAGAGGTTTTTCACTGAGGAACTCATGATTTTTAGCTCCCACTTATGTTCATGGAACTTATAGAAATTATACCAAGTTAATCCCACTCTCCATAATAGCATGTGATATATATATCCTTCAAAATCTACATGGTAGTCAGATGATTCACATGAAAAAGTGTTCTACCAGAGGCATCCGGAACAAATTTTCTTCATGTAGTGGATGATTCTTTAAAGGAAGTAGATACGAGTCCATCGACCATGAGAGTTGTTAGGGTTGGTATCCTAAGAACCAATTTTTTTGTACTTTGATTACATAAATGTTCACTTATTATATATTTTTCATTGTTCTGCATGACTATAATATAATAATGTCCTGGAATATTTGTTGCATTAATAAGGTCATGGAAGATCCCCTCTATGATGAGAACCTTGAAATTCTATAAAAAATATTTTGAAATAATGTTATTTGGTTGGATGACATACTATGATAGGACACATAGTAAACAGACAGTCATGTATGAGTACTCGTAAGAAGACAAGACTCTCCCTCATGGAGTTCACACATGGTAATCTCCATGATGGGATATTATGAGAACAGACCTGCCAGTAGTAATTCTACATGTTTAGGTATCCTCAGATATTACTATCTGCGAGCATTTGTAATGGTCCTTAGACTGGAAGATTATAATTAACTCATTTCATGACTCGAGCACTTAGATTTGCTGACGAAAACCATCATGAATACAGTTGGCGGGATGTAGGGAATGTTGGTTGTGTCATGAATGACATGTTGTTAATGGATAAGTCGAGAAAGGATTTTTCCCTTCCATATTTATGGAAGTAGATATCTCAGGCCCTTTGATTGAAATATAACTGTTGAACAAATTCCATGGCCTTGGTGACACGACGAGTTTATTTCGGAAATCAAATAATGATATATCAAGAATATAGGTTTATGACACTGCCATGAAACCTATAAGATGAGATATTGAGACAAAGGGATTAAATTACACAGTAAGCATTCATATGAGGTGATACGTCAATGCGGCATCAACTTTTTTCTCTTGGGTTCCTTGACCCATTGCTAGACAGTAATCTTGTACTTTAGGCAAACCCGCCTAATTCCAACAAGAAAGAGGCCTAGAGGGTCACACACTAAGTGTATTCAAGTATCTCAAGTAGAAAAAAGATTATTCCCGTATGTGTTTTAATAATTATTCAGGTAATCCTAAATCATTTTAAATATTGGAGGAAATATAAAAACAAGTTCACGCCGTGTATTAATTATTTCACACCATGTAGTTTTTATTTTGAAAACAAGTACACGTCGTGAATTATTAAATGTACACGCCATTTAGTTTTCATTTTGAAAAAAAATTAATAAATGAAAACAAGATATACACGCCATGTACATTTAATGTACACGCCATGTAGTTTTCAATGAAAAACAAGTACACACCGTGTATTTATTATTACACGCCATGTAGTTTTTCTAGTCAGGATTTTGTGGATATAATATAGTTTTATTAAATGATATTTATTATAATCAGTGTTGGCTCATGTCAAGGAATTAATTATTTGACATGGGGGTTTTCATTATGAGTTAATGAAATAACTGAAATGCGTAACACGTTTATTTATAGTCATAACTCTATATCCTCAAACCCGATTATAAATATCCTCACAACCCCAAATCTTTTCCTAGACAAGATAATTATTGTGCACAACAATTATGGAGAATTATTTCAAGGACAAAATAAAATTTTCCTCCAAGAACGCTCTTAATAACGAGAAAGATCGTATTCCATTAGATCAAGACAATCTAAGGGGTACAACACAAGAAAAGGTTTCTCCACACTATCACCTTGAGACTCCATTGGTGACGTCCATAGATATAAGGTGCACGTGTGGATCACTGCTAGAGGAATTCTACACTTGGATTCTATTACACAATCACGAATCACATCAGAATGTGATCAAGAACATCAATGATGTAAGAATACCCAAAAGGAACTTCTTGTCAATTAATTTAATTAATTATAATGAACCTGTAACGATCCTACATTTTGGTTCCAGGAATTTCATTTTCTTTTTCTATTTCTGTGATTCGATCCATGGAGACTGACATTTATTTCCGTATTGATCCTGGATTGATCATTGTTAATGAAAAAAATCCAAGCGGGCACATACACCCACATGCTTCCGCTGTGCCTGGAACCTTTAATTTGTATCAGAGTGAGGATACAACATTTATTATAGTTATTTAATTTTTGTTGATAATTTATGTATTTATATTCAATTCAATTCAAGATAAATCGTTCCATAAAACTGAATGAATGAGATATGTTCTTCCTCCTTCGTTTCATTCTTCACATCATAGAAATGAACTTTTAATTTTAATTTTGATTAAATTAAAAACAAGTAACTCATCTGGAGGAGCTTCTCATTCTGTCTGTACAACACGGGAATACACATCGTATAATTAAAACTACATGTCGTGTACTTAGGTTCAACGAACCGGTACTGGTTCGCCAAACCATGCCATGTTAATTGATTATACCTAAGTATTTATTACCCTATGTTGACCAGAAATAAATGGCTTATGGGAATAGGAATACAAGAAATATATTTGGAATCAACACGCCGTGTAATCCAATCTGGTCCAGGTGAAACTATGTACAAGGAAAAGTCGTGTTCCACGTACACGGGATTGCCAAGTTGGTAACCGTGTAACAAGGACGTACATGTAGTGTTAGATTAATCTACATGTCGTGTACTCCAAAATTTCCAAAGTAGATAAAACACACCAAATCCCCCGGCGTGTACTTTGGATAAAGGGTGAAAAGAAATTCACGACGTGTAAATATAAACTACACACCGTGTACATTCCAGAAATGTAATTTCACCAGGTTTCCTCCAAATGTACAAAGATCTATACAAGTAATATGGATGATAAGAATCTCAAGGAAATTTAGAAAGGAATTTAAGATAAATAATTGATTAATTATAAGATCATAATTAATTGAATTCAAGCACGACTTTTCTTAAATAATAGAACGAATAAAAAAATTGAATTTTAAATATGTGTAAATGTTGTTGCATGCTATGGATGATCATGAGCTATACCAAAGACCCTTTTTATGTGTGTATGGTTTCATTTAAATGTGTTTAATTTAAATTCTTTGGTCTGCGAGCCTTCTTCCAATAAAATGTAGAGACTGCGTGCCCATTGTTTTTTTAATGTAAGCCCCATCTAATGGAGGATCTCCCAAGACAGAGGAGATGGTTCGAAACCCAAAGCTAATGCGAAACCAACCCAAGAAGATATAAAGGTGGGCAGGTGGGAGCTGCAAAACATGAACCATTGGTTCAAGGTCTTTTTTCTTAGGTCAGGGTTAGCTTATCAAACCGCTAGATAAGCTAACCAATAAAATATCATGATCATGCCATCTTATTTTATTTCTATCTGACTGCATGGTTTATTTATTATGTATGTGTTGTTGTGATCACATAGTTAATAAAATGAACAAGCATGAAAAGATGGAATAAAATAAAAACCAGACTATGAAAAAACATTATCAGAACATGGTTAATCACTTAAGTAAGCATCACTTAATATTAACAAGCATGTTATAATTAAAAACTATGCATAATGGATTAAAATCCCTCAATACCATATTATGTCAGACCAAGCCCTCTGTTACCTGATTAAGGGCAAGACCAAATAAAACTAGGTGTTTGACCAACCCTTGTTGGGATACTTAATTTTATAAAGGAAGCTCTTATGAAAGGTTTTGGGTTGACTTAACCATATTACATCAAGAGGAGTATCCCTTTATAGACTTGATGTAATATTGGAGGCATGAGTTGAGGAAATCCAAGTTAGGATTTCAGATTTTGGGAGTCTACTCAATAGATCAAGGAACTGTAAGCTCACAGTTAGCAAATACCTGCCTACCTAAATACCTTCAAATAGATGGACCAACCCTTGTTTTGTTTATGCGAAGGGGAATATGGATCCTTTCCACTATAATTTCAAAGCAACTATACATTCCTAGTTCAATGGTGAGGGATATTGGGACTTGATAAAATAGTGGGAGACTTCATAAAAATCATTATTTCACATAACTTGTAATCAAGAAAGTACTGATAAATATTCTCTTTTAATTTGTAGAAAATGAAAAAATCATCAACTACATTTTCTCTGTGATCAATTTTGGATAAATATAGCATCCTCACAAGTAGTAACTTTCAGGAATGGTTTAGGCACCTTCGGTTTATCGTACACTATAAATGAATGTTTTATGTGTTGGAGTCCTCACTTCCTGATTCTCCTTCCCCAGGGGAAAGTGATGAAGAATTACTGGTCTATGATCAACATTTTAGCAATTCACTTGACGTTCATATATGTATAGTGAGCTCATGAAGTATCATGAAGACATGGATTCCTACAGCATGCTCGAGCACCTCCATGTTCTATACCAAGAGTGATCAAGACATGAAAGGTTTGAGATCTCCAAGGCTCTATTTCAGAGCAAGCTTGGAGAAGGTGATTTAGTTGGGCCTCATGTAGTCAAGCTCATTGGCTACATTGAGCGGTTCTAGGTTCTAGTGTTTAAACTCCTCGAAGAATCAGGTACCGATCTCATTCTTTCATCACTCCCCTAGAGCTTCTCAAACATTGTTGTGAACTTCCACATGAACAATATTGAGAAGTCTATGTCTGATCTTCTTATCCATATTCTCCAAGTGGACAATGACATGAAGCGTGAAAAGCCTTTTGTCCTCATGGTGAATAAAAGGAAAGGTATGGCAAAGAGCATTAATTCCAAATCATCTTCAAGGCCTTCCAAGAAAAGGAAGATCAAAATGGAGGCAATAGAACAGGATGGTGTTTGTTTCACATGTGGCAAGAAGGGCCCCTGGAAGAAAAACTGCACCCAGCCAAGGAAGAAAGGGGAAGCATCAGGTGTGTTTGTTATTTAATGAAATATATCTACTTCTACCAATTGGGTATTAGATACTACTTGTGGTTCTCACAAATGTATCCAAATACAGGAACCAAGTAGATTCAGAAAGATTGATCGAGGTGAGGTGGATCTACGAGTAGCCAACAGAGCCAGACTCGTTGTTGTAGCTGTCGGAGACTACCACCTCACATTGCCTACTGGGATGGTCTTGTTTTTTAAATGATGTTATTATTTACCCTCAGTAACCAAAAACATTATTTCAGTATCTAGATTAGATACTGATGGATTCATCTTCAAGTTTGGAAGTGGATTTTTCTACTTTTATAAAGATAGAATTTGTTTTGGTAGGGCACATTTATATAACACCCTTTATGTGTTAGACTACACAAACCAAGTAAAGGTAATCGATAAAAAATTTAATTCACTTGACTCATACCACACCCAACATTGGTATCACCGGCTAGGTCATGTCAATGAGAAACGTTTGACATAATTAAATCAAGACGGGTATTTAGATTATTTCGAACTAAAACCACTTGGTGTATGTCATGTGTGTCTACAAGGAAAAATGACCAAATCCCCATTTAGTGGGAAAGGTGAAAAGGCTAAAGAGATTCTAGAATTAGTTCACACAGATGTTTTTGGAACATTTCTAGTTGAATAAAGGGGTGGGTTCTCGTACTTCATAACTTTTACTGATGATTTTAGTAGATATGGATATATTTACATAATGGGGTATAAGTCAGATAATTTTGATCAGATCAAAGAATAAAAGAATGAAGTTGAGAACCAGCTTGGTAAAAAGATTAAGAAACTCCACTCAGACATAGGAGGAGAATATCTTAATCAGTACTTCATTTATTTCTTACGGGAGTTTTGGATTCAATCTCAACTCACTCCTCCTTACACACCATAGTGGAATGGTGTAAGTGAATGGAGGAACTGCACCCTGTTGGACATGGTGAGATCAATGATGAGTCTTGTAAATCTTCCATTATCCTTTTGGGGATATAAATTACAAATAGCATCACACATACTAAACCAAGTACCAACTAAATCGATAAATGGTAGTCCATACGAGTTATGGAGTGGACTCAAAGCAATGTTATTGAATTTACTTGTGTGGGGTAGCGAAGAATTTGTTAAGGCATCTTCAGGTAACAAACTTGCACCCCGAGGCACAAAGTGTATCTTTATAGGTTATCCAAAGAAAACTAGGGGTTATTACCTTTGAAACCCCTCAAACAAAAAGGTTACAGTGGAAAGACATGCCCTATTCCTTGAGAGGGATCACATCTCCAAAACAGATAGTGGGAGTGAGATAGACTTCGATGAAGTCGAGGATCAAGATACATAAGAGTTGGTACAAGAATAGATTCCACAAATCCTCGTGGAAGAACAATCTATTCCGGAGACACAAGAACTCCGTAGGAGCACGAGAGAGGTGAGAGAACCAGAACGATATGGTTTTCTTATAACCAAGGATGGTGACAATATTATTGGTTGAAAATGATGATCATCTTACCTACAAGTAATTATTTTAATGCACAGATGTTTCCAAGTGGAAAGAAGCCATGAATTCTAAAATGGATTCCATGTACCAAAACTAATTCTGGATTTTGGTCGATCCTCTAGTTGATGTAAAGCCTATTGGTAATAAATGGGTATTCAAGAAGAAACTGGACATGGAGGGGAAAGTCAACACGTATAAGGCACGACTGGTTGCTAAAGGTTTTAGACAGCGTCATGGAATTGACTATGATGAAACATTTTAACCGGTTGCGATGATGAAATCCATCAGAATCCTATTGGTCATTGTCGCTTACCATGACTATGAAATTTGGAAAATGGAGGTCAAAACATCATTCCTTAACAGGAACCTCCAGGAAGATGTCTACATGACACAACCTGAAGGGCTTGTGACTCCAAAAGATTCCAACAAGGTATGCAATTTGTAGAAATCTATTTATGGATTAAATCAAGAATCAAGGTCATGGAACATTCATTTTGATGAAGCTGTAATAGAATTTGGCATTGTTAATAGTGAATGTGAGCCTTGTGTCTATAAAAGGTTTAGTGGAAGTGTATTTTTTGTCTTAATAGTATATGTTGAAGACATATTACTAATTGGAAACTAAGTACTTGTCTTATAGTCAGTTGAGGCATGGTTAGATAAATGCTTCTCCATGAAAGACTTGGGCGAGTCAGCATATATTCCTGGGATCAAGATCCATCATGATAGATCCAAGAGAATACTGGGCCTGAGTAAAAGTACATACATTGACAAGATATTGAAGAGATTCAGTATGGAATAGTCCAAGAGGGGATTGATTCCAGTGTCACATGGCATTCATCGTTCCAAGAAAATGTCTCCTCAGACACGTGAGGAAAGAAAGAAAATGGAAATGATCCCTTACGCATCCACAATTGGGTCAGTCATTTATGATATGTTGTGTACAAGGCTAGATGTTGCTTACACATTAAGTGTGGTAGGCTGATATCAAGCTGATCTAGGAGACCATCATTGTATGGCATTCAATACTATCCATAAGTATCTGAGGTGTGCTAAGGATATGTTCCTAGTTTATGGAGGAGATTAGCAACTAGTCATCAGAGGACATGTAGATTCTAGTTTCCAGACTGATCAAGATGACATGAAGTCGCAGACTGGTTACATCTTAAGTTTTAATGGAGGTGCAGTGAGCTGGAAGAGATCAAAGCAAAGTGTGGTGGTAGATTCTATAGCGGAGTCCGAGTATATCACAGCTTCTGAGGTATCTAAATAAGCAGTATGGATGTGAATCTTTGTCCAAGAGCTGGATGTAGTACATAGTAGTAAAGATCCTAACACACTCTATTGTGATATTACTGGAGTGGTGTAACTTGTAAAAGATCCATGGTCACATCAGTGGAAAGAGAACATACTTCGGAAGTATCATCTCTTGAGGGATTTTTTTTAGAGAGCTGAAGTTGCAATGAGAAGTATTTCCACGGAAGACAACATGGAGGACCCATTGAATAAATCCTTGACTCTGTGGAAACATGATCATCATGTGAGGTCTAGTAGAATAAAAGTCGTAGGCAGCTGGCTCTAGTCCAAGTGGGAGTTTTTTAGGGTTGGTGTCTTGATAACCAACTATTTTTTACTTTGATTACATAAATGTTCACGTATTATATATTGGTCATTGTTCTGCAAGACTATAATATAATAATGTCTTGTAATTTTTGTTGCATTAATAAGGTCATGGAAGATCCCCGCTATGATTAAAAGCTTGAAATACTATAACAAATATTCTTAAATAAAGTTCTATGGTTGGATGAAATACTATGATAGGACACATAGTATACAGACCTTCATGTGAAAGTACTTGTAAAAAGACGAGACTCTCTCTCATGGAGTTCACACTTGGTAATCTCCAGGATGGGAGAATATGATAACAGACCCGCCAGTAGTAATTCCGCATGTTTTTGTGTCATTAGATATTACTATCTGCAAGCATGTGTAATGGTCCTTAGACTGGAAGATTATCATTAACTCATGTCATGACTCGTGCACTTAGATTTGCGGACGAAAACCGTCACGAAGACAGTTGGCGGGAAGTAGGGTATGTTGGGTGCGTCACAAATGACATGTTGTTAATGGATGATTCGAGGAAGGATTTGTCCCTTCCATATTTATTGAAGTATATATCTTGGGCCCTTTGATTGAAATAGAACTGTCAAACAAATTCCATGGCCATGGTGACGCGATGAGTTTATTTCTGGAAGTCAAAGAATGACAGATCAAGCATATAGGTTTATGAAACTTCCATGAAACGTGCTTGGTGATATATTGAAACAAAGGGATTAAATTACATAGTAAGTGTTCGTATGAGGTGATACATCAATGCGGTGTTAACTTCTTTCTCTTGCGTGCCTTGACCCGTTTCTAGACAGTAATCTTGTACTTTAGGCAAGCCCGCCTAATGCCAACGAGAAAGAGGCCTAGAGGGTTACACACTAAGTGTATTCAAGTATCTCAAATAGAATAAAGATTATTCCGGTATGAGGTTTAATAATTACTCAAGAAATCCTAAATTGTTTTAATGTTGGAGGAATAATAAAAACAAGTACACGTCGTGTATTATTAAATGTACACGCTGTGTAGTTTTCATTTTGGAAAGAAAATGAATAAATTAAAACAAGATATACATGATGTGTACATTGAATGTACACACCGTGTAGTTTTCAATGAAAACAAGTACATACCGTGCATTTATTATTATACACTGTGTAGTTTTTCCAATCCAGATTTTAAGGATATAATATTGTTTTATTAAATGATATTTATTATAATCAGTGTGGGTGCATGTCATGGAATTAATTATTTGACATGGGGGTTTTCAATAAAAGTTAATGAAATAAATGAAATGTGTAACGTGTTTATTTATTGTCATAACTCTACAACCTCAAACACGATTATAAATATCCTCACAACCCCAACTCTTTTCCTACACAAGAGAATCATTGTCCACAACAATTCTAGAGAATTTTTTCAAGGCCGAAAGAACCTTTTCCTCCAAGAACGCTCTTAAGAATGAGATAGATCTTCTTCCATTAGATCAAGATGATCTAAGGTGGACAACTCAAGCAAATTTTTCTCCATGCTAGCACCCATAGACTCCATTGGTGATGTCCAGAGATACAAGGTGCACATGTGGATCACCGCTAGAGGAATTATACACTTGGCTTTTACGACGCAACAACGAATCACATCAGAATGTGATCAAGAACGTCAATGAAGAAAGAATACCCAAAAGGTACTTCTTATCAATTAATTAAATTAATTATAATCCTCTTGTAATGATCCTAATTGGTGGTTTCAGGACTTTCCTTTTTTTTGTCTATTTCTATGATTCGATCTGTGGAGACTGGCATTTATCGTCATATTGATCCCGCATTGATCATTATTAATGACAAAAATCCAAGTGGGCACATCCACCCGCGTGCTTCTGCTACGCCCAGAACCTTCAAGAGGTACAATCACTATAGTTCCATCATTACTGATTTGTTTATTTGGTATTGGTTCATCTCATTCATTTATATCAACAAGTACTTTTAATATTATAAATCATTATATGGATATTTATTCTTATTCCATGTATTCTACTATACCCCTTGGATTGAATATAAAGAAGGGTATTAGTTTTCCCTATTCTATTTTCTCTATATCTGATGTAGGGAATGCTTATATTTTTATATTCCTTGACATGAAACCTCTTGAAAAAATATTTGGGATTGGTTGGCTCATTTCTAATAAATCCTGGATAGATTGGTATCTTCGCTGGGTCCCCTTTACTACAACTAATGGTGTGTGCGATGTCTTCCAAGGAAAATGGGAATCAAAGTTGAGTAGAGCTGGACTATCTTATATGTAGTTGGTGAAAGTGGTATCTATGATTTCATTTCATCTAGAGTGATAATCTTTAAGTGGTGGTCCCCCTCCAGTGGTTGTGGATATTCCTAACATGATTCTTTTTGACATTACAGTTTTTCCACCAGTGAGAGATGTAGATTTTTGATTGACATGGTTCTTAGAACACAATATGTTTATATTCCCTCTTACCACATGGAACTAGATAAAATTAAATAGATAAAGAATCATAGGGATTATCTCATATAGAAAATATTTATATGTATGATTGTGTCACCTTGGGTGAGACTAGTTCACCTTACTGAGAAGGATGATGGTTCACTAAACCTTTGTGTAAATTATCAAGAACTCATTTGAATGAACATAAAGAACAAGTATTTGTTTCCATGGTTAGTTGATCTATTATATTAGTTGAATAGGTAATATTTTTACTAAAAATATTGATCTTTTATCTGGATACCATCAGTTGAGAATAAAAGAATATGACATTTAAAACCCTGCCTTTTAGACCAAGTATGACCATTATGAGTATCTTGTTCTTATCGTTGGTCAAAACAATGATCCTGTCATATTTATTGATTTAATGAATAATACTTTATATGAGTATTATGATACCTTCAGGGTAGTCTTTGGGAATGACATCCTTATTTTATCTATGTCCATATATAATCTAGTGAATTATCTTAGAATAGTTCAATGTTGGATGAGAAATCAAATAATTTATGCGATAATTTTGAAAAGATATTTCTAGATTTAAGATGCGATGTTCTTTGAGGAAGTGGTTTCAAAACATGGTATTTCATTCGATCTGGAAAATGTGATGGCTGTTATGATATAGGAATAACCATGAAATGTTTTTGAGATTTGGAACATATTGGGTCTAGTTTGGTATTATCTTCAGTTTATTAAGGACTTATATAAATTGGATTTTCTGATTAATCCTCACATTTATATTGGAGTACATCTCAAATGGTATAAGAAATATCATAATTATTTTGTTGACATAAAAGTTTTATTGACTATTGCACCGGTTTTGACTCTTCTGAAGGCTGGGCAGGGCTATGAGGTATTCTGTGAGGGATCATGGTAAGGTTTGGGTTGTGTTCTTATGAATGAAGATCATTTTTTTATGGTTCTCATCATCTTAGGACACATGAGAAGAAATATCCAATACATGACCTAGAACGTGAAGTTTTGATTCATTTTCTTAAGAGTTGGAAGCATTGTTTTTATGGAAATATGTTAACCATGTAATTTGACCACAAGAGTTTGAGTTGTATATTCTCTTAAAAATATTTTAATCTCCTCCAGATGCATTTGTTGGAAGACCTATAATCATTCGATTTCTTCAATACCCAATAGATGGTATTGTAATTGCATATTATTTTAAATGGAATATTCCAACCTAAGCAATGAATGAATCATTAGAAGAGTAGAATATGATGGATCTCTCTTAAAATTCTCATATTGGAGTCTAAGGGCATCGGTTTCTTAGCCATTTTTCAGTTTAAATCCACTCTTCACGAGATGATTCTTTTATAAAAACATCATGATAAAGAGTTTATTGTATTAAAGACTCTCTTAATGATGGGGAGATAGTTTCATAGTGTTCGTTATCCAAAGGTCACATTCTGTGCTATCAAAATGGATTTGTTATGCCACTAGCTGAATGGAAATATTTAATGGGTGATTTATAAAATTCATAGTGGGTTGTTGACCCAAGAACCATGAAAACGTTTTATGACATGTGGAAAAAATTATAGAGGCCAATTATGAGATGATTAATTAATGAATGTGTCTCTTACTATTACACTTTCCCATAGGTTAATGTCAAGCACCAGAATCCTTCTAGTTTTCTTCATCCACTTACATCCCTATGTGGATGTGGGTTGAGATCACTATAAACATTTTGGTACGTTTTACATAGACACAATTAAATAAGAATGTGATATGGGTTTTGATCTATAGGCTTAAGAAGTCATATCAAATTATACCAATTCATTATACAACCAATGTTGAGAAGTTGGGAAATAACTATGTGAAAGAAGTAATTTGGTTTCATGGGATACCATCTACTATAGTATCTAACAGAGGTACTAAATTCACCCCTCTCTTTCGATGAGTCCATCAATAGGGACTGGGATCTCACATCCATTTATGTACGACATGAAATCAACAATTGGAAGGCTATACAGAAAGAGCTATATAGTTTCTTGATGATATTATTTGTACCTGTGTTCGTCAATTTAGTGGATCACGGGATTAAAATTTGGGGTTGGTTGATTTTTTTTATAATAATAGATAACTTTCCGTGATCAGAATGGATCCATTTGAAGAACTTAATGGCCAACCTTGCAGAAATGTATTGTGTTGGTGAAAGACTGGTGAAATATTCTTGGTCGGACCAAGTTTGTTTCAACAGACAATAGATTGATTCATTTGATAAATCAGACAATTTTGATGGAACAAAGACCGTATAATCCTTGTGATGATATTCTGTAAAGACCCGTAAATTTCAAGGAAATTTTTTTTCTTAATTTTCTTTGGAATTTTCCAAGAACGTAGTTTCTGACGGCGCCTGATTCCGAGGCCCGGTGTGCCCGGAATCATTTTCCGTAGTTTGGCTCGGGTACGTTCAGTGAACGGACGAGCGGGTTTTTTTCTAACTTTTAAACCGGTGCCCGAAATCGAATTCTGAGGGCACCGATGAAATCGCAGCGCCGGTATTCGCTTAGAAACGCCTCTTCCGGAGTTGCGTTTGCTCGGGTGTGGTTTTTAATTTTCGGGCTTAAAGTTAAGAAATAAAATAACATTGCGACAACTTTATTTTATTTCACTTAAGCCACTTGGAAGCCACTTGAAGCCACTTAAAGGCGGCTTGAACAGAGTTGAACTGGATAGGATGCTATCCAGAAATATCCTACCCCCTTGGTAGGATATTTGTGAGGTGGGGCCCGCACGAACCCCGCCGTTTCTTTCCGCTAAGAAACCCACCCGTGAAAACCCGTCTTAATGAAAGTCAACTGACGCGTTTTCTAAATTCTTAACAGACCATTAAATGGGCTGTTTCTTTCGTGAATTAAATGACCTGTTTCTTTCGTTGAATTAATTCAACGAATTAATTCAATCGTATCTTAACCGGTTTCGTGTGTTGGCATATTAATAAAATAAGACCAACCTAAAAATCCTTTGGGAAGATTGAGAGGATCCCTGTTTCTTCAGCTCCCTCGCGAAGAACGCGAAGAAAGCGAAGAACGCGAAGAACGCCGAACCCAGAAATCGACGACGCCTTCGTCCGAGACGTTCTTCCGATCCCCGATCTCCGATCTCCGATCACCGACCATTCGAGGTAAGTGCTTTCGGATTTCCGCTCAAGGTTCTTTTTGGTTTTAAACACAGATTTAATTAATTATAATTTAAATCTGTTTTTCTTGGTTCGTTGAGTTCACCGACTCAACGCCGGTTTCCGCGACGACGCGATGCCTCCCCGCGACAACGCGACGATCGACCTCTTCTGCGACGATCTCTTCCGCGAAGAACGACCGCGCACGACGATCATCAATGTAGGGATTTCTTTATGGGAGTTACCCCTTTAAAATTAATTCCCGTCTTTGTTTCTTTAAAGAGATTAAAGAACCATTTGTGAACAATTTTAATCCTATCAAAATTGTTGTTTCCTGTGTGGAATCTTTTTCTCCCAGTTGTTTATTTCTAACCCGGAGGGCGCGGGCCAAACGAACACGGCCCGACGACCCTCCGCAGTTCTTGTTTTGTGCGGATTTGACAGTCGATGACGGAACGTGCCGCAGCGGACATTTGACGATCCCGCAGTAAAGAACAGATCCCGGGAGGAGCAACGGCGCAGACGGGAAGGAAAACGGGCCACCGGAGCGACGCCGGCGGCCCGCGGAAGTCGCCGGCGGCCGGAGGCAGCCGGAGGCGGCGGCGCCCCGGCGCGCCGCAGGACGAGATCCGCCGCGGCTGAAGCCGCGGCGGCGGAGGCCAATGGACCCGCGGCGGCGGGTCCGGTTCGTCCAGGCGGACGCGGCTCAGCGCGTCCGCGGTTCGCCAGCGCGGCCCGCACGCGGGCCGCGGTCCTTCCTCAAGCCGCGGGTCAGCGCCCGCGGCTTCCACCCGCGCGGATCGGCCAAGCTGAGCCGCCCGAGCCGGACCGGCCCTGGCCGGGCCGGGCCGGGCCCGCCGGGTCGGACCCGGGTCGGGTCGACCCGGTTCGGGTCGGGCCGGGTCGGCCCGGGCCCGTACCCCCCATCTTCGGACATTTTTCATTCAAACGCCCGTATCTTGAGCTTCGTGCCTCCAAACGACCCGCCGTCAGCGGCAACACGATCCTTGGATCGAGACGGTCGTTTCGGTATATCGCACTAAAGGTTTCGAAATACCTTGAGTTCGGCCGGGTTGGTTCGTACACGAGACCAACCGGGCCCTCGGAGCGGGAACACTCATATCTTGAGCTACGGACGTCCGATTGACGTGCCGTCAGCTTTGTTGAATTCCTCTAAGTGAGACGGATCTTTTGGCATACTCCGCCCGAGATTTGGACGTAGGTGGAGTGCGGTCAGGTTGGTTTTGCCTTAAAAACCAACTGGGCCCCTGGGACGAAAATGCCAATATCTCTCAGACCGGGCGTCCGATTGACGCGCCGTCTGCGACGTTGAGTTCTTGTTGAAGATACGGAACTTTTGGATACATCAACTTCGGACTTCGTGTCAGTTGATGTATCAGCCTCACGGCTCGTGAAGCGGACCCTCCCGAACGAGCTTGCTGTGTGCGAGAACCCTAGTGCTGGCTGCGACTGCTACTTCGACAGCGACGACCGTGCAGAGATCCTTAGTGGACTGCGGCGACGACTGTGTCGAGATCCTCCGTGGACTCCGACGATGACCGTGCAGAGATCCTCAGTGGACTACGGCGACGACTGTGCAGAGATCCTCAGCGGACTACGACGACTCTTGCACTCAGCAATCCTACGTGGATCAGTGCTTCAGGTCCTGTGTGGGCCCGATCCTGTGTGGGTCCGATCCTGCGTGGGTCAGCGCTCAGCGGTTCTGTGTGAGCCAGCGCCTACAGGTCCTGTGTGGGCTCGGTCCTGTGTGGGCCCGATCCTGTGTGGGTCATCTCTCAGCGGTTCTTTGTGAGCCAACTTCTACAGGTCCTGCGTGGGCCCGATCCTGTGTGGGTCACTGCAAGGTTAGTACCTATCGATCCTTCGTGGGTCCGACGACTTAGATGGTTCAATGATCATCTTTATCGTCATCCGAAGAAGTATACCTGTGTGAGCTGAATCTTGTGTTACTCTCCTTTGTGGATTGTGTTGTTCTATCCTGCGTGGGTATGCGTTTTGCTTTCCTGTGTGGACTGGGTTATGCTTGGGCTCGGACGTTGGAGCCGATCGGGGAATTGACGACTTAGGTATATGTATGGGCATATACCTAAGTCGTGTCTGATGTTACTTCGTGATTGTATCTTTCCTTTGTGGATTATCTTTTGTGGATTTCGGAAGACCTTGGGGGGTCTCGGGGTCCCTACTGAGTAGCTTATACTCACCCCTGCACGGGCTATGCCTGCACTTCGTGGTGTTGGTTGCAGACGACGGACAGCGCTGATCGTGGAGGAGGCGTGCGGAGCAGGACAGTACCTGGAGGTGGACCACTGGGCGGGACGTACTCGGAGCGGTTAGGTGGACCCGAGAAGCAGTGGAGGCTATCTGTACCCACCCTTCAGGTGGAGCTTCCGGAGGACGGACCGACGCTGCAGTTTTCCCTTTTTAGTTGTGGTTTTTCCTTTCAGTTGTACTTTACAGTTGGGCTTGTATTTCCGGCCCCTTTTTACCTTCAGCACAGCTTGTACAGTTTTACTTAGTGTTTACTTTTCCACTTGCTTACTCTGTGGTGCTTGTTTACTTTTCAAAGGCAATGCCTTCCCTTTTTGTTGGGATTTCGCCTTGGTGCTAGTCGCCAGCCCTTGGCCTATGGAAGGCGGGCTTGGGGTAGTCACGACACGGGCCCCGAGGGCGGGTCGTGACAAATTGGTATTAGAGGTGGTCGGTTCTACCGCAGACTCTGATATTTCTTCTATGTGAAGCAATAGTGTTTAGCGTATTGAGTGTGGTTATCAGTCCATGGAGTCCAGTGTTGGTGCGGCGGCCGACGTATCCATACACTAGGACCCTGACTTCTGATTTCCGACTTAATGCACGAAAACATTGATTGCATGTGTGTTTCAAGTTTTCTTTGTGATTACTTGTGTCAGCTCACCAGGTATACTGTTCTGACCGTGGCGTACTTGTTTCCTTTTCAGAATGGCACGACGACAGCAGCCAGGTAGGGTTCCTAGAGTAGGGCGCGACAACAGCCCGCCGAGCAACGAGGCCTCGGTATAGGGCTCGTTGACAGCAGAGGCACCGGCGGTACCTTTACCCGCCGAGCTCCCGATGCTTCCAGCACTGGCAGCTGACGACGCACGACGCCTCGGAGCTTTGCACGAGTTCCAGCGCCAGCGACCACCCAGGTTCCGTGGGGAGTCGGACCCCCAGGCAGCCGAGGACTGGCTAGAGGTGGTCGTCCGAGTTTTCAGGCTAGTGAGGACGCTAGCAGACCTCATGGTGATCCTCGCGGCGAGCCTACTTCACGCCGCAGCCGGACGCTGGTGGAGCCTGATGCTCCAGGTACACGATGAGGCCACCCTCATCTGGACGGACTTCGAGAGCCTCTTCCGCTCAGAGTTCGTCCCGGCCACCCTCCGAGCGGTGCGCATCCATGAGCTTCTTCAGCTGCGGCAGGGCAGCTTGACGGTCGCTCAGTACGCGGAGAGGTTCACAGACCTTTCTCGGTACTCGACAGACATGGTACGGGACCCCTTCTTCTGGGCCCGGACCTTCGAGCAGGGTTTGAGACACGAGATCAGGGCATCGCTGATCTCCCTCAGCATCCCGACCCAGGCAGGAGTACTGGAGCGAGCCCTCCTGATCGAGAGCTTCCTGGCTGAGTCCACAGCGAGACCCACCGCAGGGCGGCAGATAGCGGAGTCTTCGGCAGCTGGTAGCCGGTGGATGACTCAGGGTTCCAGGCGGACCAGACCTTCCGGCAGGCGACCTCGAGACGCTGGCTCAGCAGTGCAGGGCACCCGGCCCGGAGCCAGCCTTCCGAGAGGAAGACAGTGCTACGAGTGCGGCGGGTAGGGCCACATGGCTCGTGACTACCCGACCCGTCGTACCGAGGGGCAGCAGACGGTGGAGGGGCCACCCAGGCAGAGGAAGAGGGTCGACCGTGGCGGTCCACAGGGAGGAGGCGGACGAGGCAGAGGAGCTGGCCGAGCAGCAGGTGGTGGGCGACGCTTTGAGGCTCTGCCACCACCACCACCAGGAGGCCCGCCCCGACCACAGGGAGCTGGAGGGCAGAGACAGGCTCAGCTCCAGGCAGCGGAGGCCTACGACCACGGCGCGCCAGAGATGATTCGAGGTACGATCTGTGTCTATTACACCCTTGCTGCAGTTCTGATAGGCACAGGAGCGAGTCACTCTTTCATAGCCATTGCCCTTGTTCGGAGCTCGGAGATTCCGACAGAGTCGTTGGCTCGATCCTTACGGCTAGAGACTCCTACGGGAGAAGACTCGACGATTACGCACTGGTGCCGGCAGTGTGAGCTTACTCTAGGAGGCGAGAGCTTCGGCTGGGATCTTCTTGTAGCAGCGTCGAGGCCTTACGACGTCATCTTGGGCATGGATTGGTTATCTACGGTCCATGCTCAGATTGACTGCATTAGGCGCAAGGTGCGATGTGTGCGTACCGATGGGAGCAGCTTCACCTTCACCGGCGAGAAGGGAGCCTTAGCAGCGTAGGATGGACTCACGCAGAGGAGAGGTCATCCCATCACTCATCAGTTGGCTAGCCTCATCCTGGGAGATGTTGACGTGCGGAGTCCCAGTTTTCCTGTAGTGGTGGATCAGTACGCGGACGTCTTTCCCGACGACGTTCCAGGACTACCTCCTCACAGGGAGGTAGACTTTTATATTGACCTATACCCTGGGACAGCCCCGATATCCACTCCAGCATATCGGATGGCCCCCGCTGAGCTTCGAGAGCTGCGGGTACAGTTGGAGGACTTGCAGGGCAAGGGGTTCATCCGACCCAGTGTTTCGCCCTGGGCTTCCCCGATTTTGTTCGCCAAAAAGGTGGACGGGAGCTTGCGACTGTGTGTCGATTATCGTCGCCTGAATCAGGTGACAGTGAGGAACAAGTATCCACTACCCAGGATTGATGATCTCTTCGACCAGCTCAAGGGAGCACGATGGTTCTCGAAGATAGACCTCAGGTCAGGCTATCATCAGCTCAGAGTTCGGGATGAGGATGTGCAGAAGACGGCCTTCAGGTGTCGGTATGGCCACTATGAGTTCTTGGTTATGCCTTTCGGCGTGACCAACGCTCCAGCAGTGTTCATGAGCCTCATGAATAGGATCTTCCAGCCATACCTCGATCGATTTTTCGTGGTCTTCATCGACGACATATTGGTGTACTCGGCGACGGAGGAGGATCACGCTTACCACCTGCGTGTTGTACTAGACACACTCCGAGAGCACCTGCTTTATGGCAAGCTCTCGAAGTGTCAGTTCTGGTTACGTGAGGTCCACTTCTTGGGGCACGTCATTTCTGAGGCGGGAGTTGCAGTGGATCCCACGAAGATCGAGGCAGTGCTAGCTTGGGAGCCACCCAAGAGCGTGACAGAGGTACGAAGTTTCTTGGGCCTAGCCAGATACTATCGGAGATTTGTGCCGGACTTCTCCAGAGTTGCGGCCCCACTCTCAAGGTTGAAGAAGAAGGGGAAACCCTTCGTGTGGTCAGACAGATTTCAGCAGATCTTCCAGGAGCTGAGGCAGAGGTTGACTAGCGCACCTATCTTGAGGTTGCCTGAGGAGGGAGTTGGATTCGTAGTCTACTGCGATGCATCAGGGACCAGACTCGGGTGTGTCCTGATGCAGGAGCGGGCCGTGATTGCCTACGGATCACGTCAGTTGAGGCCTCATGAGCAGAACTATGCTACCCATGACTTGGAGTTGGCAGCAGTGGTCTTCGCCCTGAAGACATGGCGACACTATCTGATGGGCGAGCGCTTCACAGTCTTTTCTGACCACCAGAGTCTCGGGTACATCTTCTCTCGGAAGGACCTGAACCTGAGACAGCAGCGATGGCTCGAGTTCCTCCAGGACTATGACTTTGAGATAGTCTATACTCCTGGGAAGGAGAACGTGGTGGCTGATGCCCTCAGCAGGAGGACGGGCATCCAGCTACTTGAGGAGGCGACAGAGCAGCTAGCCGCTTTGCAGATATCCTTCGTGGATAGAGACGGAGCAGCCTTCCTCCAGTCTCTCACAGTCTCTCCTCCACTTCTTCAGCGGGTCAGAGAGGCACAGCATGGGGACGTTGACTGTGAGACACGGCGTGCACAGATATCCTCGGGACAGGCACCTGATGGTTTCTCCCTTCGAGCGGAGCACAAAGTCCTTTTCAGAGGACGTACCTTGGTACCAGTCGCTTCACGAGAGGAGGTGCTGAGAGAGTATCACACTTCTCCTTTGGCGGTACATCCTGGAGTGGCGAAGATGTACCAGGATCTCAGACGACAGCACTGGTGGCCGGGCATGAAGAAGGCTGTGGCAGAGTTCGTTTCACGGTGCCTCACCTGCCAGCAGGTGAAGGCTGAGCATCAGGTACCAGCAGGTTTGGTGCAGCCCTTGGAGGTCCCAGAGTGGAAGTGGGACGGCATATCTATGGACTTCGTGACTGGACTTCCACGCACTTCCAGAGGTCACGATTCCATTTGGTTGATTGTTGACCGACTTACCAAGTCGGCACACTTCTTACCCATCCGAGAGCAGGGTTCAGTGGAGAGCTTGGGGCGTCTCTACGTTCAGGAGATTGTACGACTTCACGGTGTGCCATCGACTATCGTCTCTGATCGGGACGCTCGTTTTACTTCCTGGTTTTGGAAGGGGTTGCAGGAGGCTTTCGGGACGCGGCTACGTCTGAGCACCGCCTTTCACCCTCAGACGGATGGTCAGACGGAGAGGACCATTCAGACTCTCGAGGACATTCTCTGTGCATGTGTCCTCGACTTTGGTCGCAGCTGGGAGGACCACCTACCCTTGGTGGAGTTCGCGTACAACAACAGCTACCACTCCACCATCGGGATGGCACCCTACGAGGCGTTGTACGGCAGGCCTTGCAGATCTCCTTTGTGCTGGACAGACCCTGGAGAGTCAGCACTTGTGGGACCAGAGATGGTCCGGGCCACGACAGAGAAGGTCCAGGTCATCCAGGAGCAGATGAGGATAGCACAGAGCCGGCAGAAGTCATATGCTGACAGGAGGCGGAGGCCACTAGAGTTCGAGGATGGCGACCACGTCTTCTTGCGGGTCTCACCTCGATGTGGTTTGAGGAGATTTGGCCGAGGCGGCAAGTTGTCTCCACGCTTCATCGGACCCTTCCAGGTCCTCAGCAGTGTTGGCGAGGTGGCTTATCGCCTGGCTCTGCCACCTCAGTTGCACCGGGTGCACGACATCTTCCACGTATCCCAGCTGAGGTGATACGTGCACGACCCGACGCACATCATTGACTATGGGGAGCTAGACGTGGATGATGGAGCGACTTTTGCGGAGGTCCCAGTGGAGATAGAGGATTGACAGGAGAGGGTCCTACGTGGGCGATCGATTCCTCTTGTGCGCATCAGATGGCAACACGGGAACCTCCAGGAGAGCACTTGGGAGCGGGAGGCTCAGATGCGTGCTCAGTACCCACTTTTGTTTCCCTAGTTTTTGATGTATCTTTACGGGGACGTAAAGTCCTGAGGTGGGAGTAATGTAAAGACCCGTAAATTTCAAGGAAATTTTTTTTCTTAATTTTCTTTGGAATTTTACAAGAACGCAGTTTCTGACGGCGCCTGATTCCGAGGCCCGGTGTGCCCGGAATCATTTTCCTAAGTTTGGCTCGGGTACGTTCAGTGAACGGACGAGCGTGTTTTTTTCTAACTTTTGAACCGGTGCCCGAAATCGAATTCTGAGGGCACCGATGAAATCGCAGCGCCGGTATTCGCTTAGAAACGCCTCTTCCGGAGTTGCGTTTTCTCGGGTGTGGTTTTTAATTTTCGGGCTTAAAGTTAAGAAATAAAATAATTTTGCGACAACTTTATTTTATTTCACTTAAGCCACTTGGAAGCCACTTGAAGCCACTTAAAGGAGGCTTGAACTGAGTTGAACTGGATAGGATGCTATCCATAAATATCCTACCCCCTTGGTATGATATTTTTGAGGTGGGGCCCGCACGAACCCCGTCGTTTCTTTCCGCTAAGAAACGCACCCGTGAAAACCCGTCTTATTGAAAGTCAACTGACGCGTTTTCTAAATTCTTAACAGACCATTAAATGGGCTGTTTCTTTCGTGAATTAAATGACCTGTTTCTTTCGTTGAATTAATTCAATGAATTAATTCAATCGTTTCTTAACAGGTTTCGTGTGTTGGCATATTAATAAAATAAGACCAACCTAAAAATCCTTTGGGAAGATTGAGAGGATCCCTGTTTCTTCGGCTCCCTCGCGAAGAACGCGAAGAACGCGAAGAACGCCGAACCCAGAAATCGACGACGCCTTCGTCCGAGACGTTCTTCCGATCCCCGATCTCTGATCTCCGATCACCGACCATTCGAGGTAAGTCCTTTCGGATTTCCGCTCAAGGTTCTTTTTGGTTTTAAACACAGATTTAATTAATTATAATTTAAATTTGTTGTTCTTGGTTCGTTGAGTTCACTAACTCAACGCCGGTTTCCGCGACGACGCGATGCCTCCCCGCAACGACGCGACGATCGACCTCTTCCGCGACGATCTCTTCCGCGAAGAACGACCGCGCACGACGATCATCAAGGTAGGGATTTCTTTATGGGAGTTACCCCTTTAAAATTAATTCCCGTCTTTGTATCTTTAAAGAGATTAAAGAACTGTTTGTGAACAATTTTAATCCTATAAAAATTGTTGTTTCCTGTGTGGAATCTTTTTCTCCCAGTTGTTTATTTCTAACGCGGAGGGCGCGGGCCAAACGAACACGGCCCGCCGACCCTCCGTCGTTCTTGTTTTGTGCGGATTTGATGGTCGACGACGGAACGTGCCACAGTGGACGTTTGACGATCCCGCAGTAAAGAACGGATCCCGGGAGGAGCAACGGCGCAGACGGGAAGGAAAACGGGCCACCGGAGCGACGCCGGCGGCCCGCGGAAGTCGCCGGTGGCGCGGGTCACCGGCGCGGCGGCGCCCCGGCGCGCCGCCGGACGAGATCCGCCGCGGCTTCAGCCGCGGCGGCGGTGGCCAACGGACCCACGGCGGCGGGTCCGGTTCATCCAGGCGGACGCGGCTCAGCGCGTCCGCGGTTCGCCAGCGCGGCCCGCACGCGGGCCGCGGTCCTTCCTCAATCCCCGGGTCAGCGCCAGCGGCTTCCACCCGCGCGGCTCGGCCAAGCCGGCCGAGCCGGGCCGGGCCGGGCAGGGCCTGCCGGGTCGGACCCGGTTCGGGTTGACCCGGTTCGGGCCGACCCAGGGGGGGTCGGGCCGGGTCGGCCCGGGCCCATACCCCCCATCTTCGGACGTTTTTCGTTCAAACGCCCGTATCTTGAGCTTCGTGCCTCCAAACAACCCGCCGTCAGCGGCAACGCGAACCTTGGATCGAGACGGTCGTTTCGGTATATCGCACTCAAGGTTTCGGAATACCTTGAGTTCGGCCGGGTTGGTTCGTACACGAGACCAACCGGGCCCTCGGAGCGGGAACGCTCATATCTTGAGCTACGGACGTCCGATTGACGTGCCGTCATCTTTGTTGAATTATTCTAAGTGAGACGGATCTTTTGGCATACTCCGCCCGAGGTTTGGACGCAGGTGGAGTGCGGTCGGGTTGGTTTTGCCTTAAAAACCAACCGGGCCCC
Organism: Viscum album; assembly: GCA_963277665.1. Taxonomy (NCBI): domain Eukaryota; kingdom Viridiplantae; phylum Streptophyta; class Magnoliopsida; order Santalales; family Viscaceae; genus Viscum; species Viscum album. The sequence continues at coordinate 1,195,193,169 of OY728133.1, forward strand.
TGGGACGAAAATGCCAATATCTCTCAGACCGGGCGTCCGATTGACGCGTCGTCTGCGACGTTGAGTTCCTGTTGACGATACGGAACTTTTGGATACATCAACTTCGGACATCGTGTCAGTTGATGTATCAGCCTCACGGCTTGTGAAGCGGACCCTCCCGAACGAGCTTGCTGTGTGCGGGAACCCTAGTGCTGGCTGCGACTGCTACTTCGACAGCGACGACCGTGCAGAGATCCTCAGTGGACTGCGGCGACGACTGTGCCGAGATCCTCCATGGACTCCGACGACGACCGTGCAGAGATCCTCAGTGGACTGCAGCGACGACTGTGCAGAGATCCTCAGCGGACTGCGACGACTCCTGCACTCAGCGATCCTACGTGGATCAGTGCTTCAGGTCCTGTGTGGGCCCGATCCTGTGTGGGTCCGATCCTGCGTGGGTCAGCGCTCAGCGGTTCTGTGTGAGCCAGCGCCTACAGGTCCTGCGTGGGCCCGGTCCTGTGTGGGCCCGATCCTGTGTGGGTCATCTCTCAGTGGTTCTGTGTGAGCCAACTTCTACAGGTCCTGCGTGGGCCCGATCCTGTGTGGGTCACTGCAAGGTTAGTACCTATCGATCCTTCGTGGGTCCGACGACTTAGATGGTTCAATGATCATCTTTATCGTCATCCGAAGAAGTATACCTGTGTGAGCTGAATCTTGTGTTACTCTCCTTTGTGGATTATGTTGTTCTATCCTGCGTGGGTATGCGTTTTGCTTTCCTGTGTGGACTGGGTTGTGCTTGGGCTCGGACGTTGGAGCCGATCGGGGAATTGATGACTTAGGTATATGTATGGGCATATACCTAAGTAGTGTCTGATGTTACTTCGTGATTGTATCTTTCCTTTGTGGATTATCTTTTGTGGATTTCGGAAGACCTTCGGGGGTCTCGGGGTCCCTACTGAGTAGCTTATACTCACCCCTGCACGGGCTATGCCCGCACTTCGTGGTGTTGGTTGCAGACGACAGACAGTGCTGATCGTGGAGGAGGCGTGCAGAGCAGGACAGTACCTGGAGGTGGACCACTGGGCGGGATGTACTCGAGCGGTTAGGTGGACCCGAGGAGCAGTGGAGGCTATCTGTACCCACCCTTCAGGTGGGGTTTCCGGAGGACGGCCCGACGCTGCAGTTTTCCGTTTTTAGTTGCTGTTTTTCCTTTCAGTTGTACTTTACAGTTGGGCTTGTATTTCCGGCCCCTTTTTACCTTCAGCACAGCTTGTACAGTTTTACTTAGTGTTTACTTTTCCGCTTGCTTACTCTGTGGTGCTTGTTTACTTTTCAAAGGCAATGCCTTCCCTTTTTGTTGGGATTTCGCCTTGGTGCTAGTCGCCAGCCCCTGGCCTATGGAAGGTGGGCTTGGGGTAGTCACGGCACGGGCCCCGAGGGCGGGTCGTGACATATTCATTATAGACCATTGGAGTAATCAATTGGTTACCAAGTCTTGTTGAATGTTTCACCATGGTTGGGTCATAGACAGATTTGGAGAAAAGGGAAGCATTCTCTTTAATTTGTGGGACATTTTTTTATTGTTTATAAGCTTGGAGAAGTTTATTACCATTTTTAACTTCCATAGGTGATGATTTCGATACATAATTTGTTCCATGTATCTCATATACAGATGATTCTATCAAATCCATCTCATGTTCTGAGATGGAGGGATCACATGGTTGAACCTGATGTATATGTGACAGAACGAGTAGTAAGTATAGTTGATTCTGAAACCTAGGTACCTCATGGGAGGAAGCTACCTTTGAATTTTGTTCCATGGAAGAATTTTTTTTACAATAATGAGATGTGGGAGATGGAAGCACTAATGTGAGAGCAGTGGACTCATCTTTTTGAAATTGATACTTTTGAGAAGGATTTATGGAAATAGAAATATTCTATATTAGGTAGTTTGTAACATCATATTACTTTTTAAATAATTCATTGACCCCTATATTACCATCACATGGTTTGTTTTTTTAGGTTTTCTTTATATTAAATTCTAAATGTTTTGTAAAATTAAGGGATACTACATGTTTGTCGCAAGACATTCCCAACCTATTCACCCTCTCAATGAAAACTATGAAACCCATGTTAGAGGCCTTTTATACGGTTGGTTCATGGTTAGAAAAGTCATGTTACATCCTAGGAGAAATAGTGTGGTCCATTAAAAACTAGCTCATGGTTAGTCTGTATGGTTTTTTAAACCATGTGATTCTACCAAGAAAACCATGAACAAGATTTTATTAATAACAACATCAAACATAAAAATCTTGAACCCCCTATTTTAGGTTCTATATGGACGTAGAAAAATCCCATGGGATTTCTACTCACTATAAAGAACCCATTAATAGTTTTTGGCCCCTCAAATCTCTCTTGGAAGTGATTTTAATCTCAAGAAATGCCCTTCGATCTTATCCAGGTTAGTTTCCCCACCCAGATCTCAATCTCCTTTGATATATCTTCTCCTCAGTAGGGATCTGTGGATCCCCATGTTTTATTGTAAATATAATAACCTCTATTTTTGTATCTTAATAATTGTTTTTATCCTCATTTCCTGAGTTCTATGATCATCATCCTTCATTAATGAATCTCGATTAGGGTTTGGTGATTCAAGGTTCATTGATCTTAAAGTATTTGTTTAATAAATGGTTCCCAATTTATTTTAACCCTAAATTTATTTGTTTAATTTAATTTCTTTTAATTAAATAATTTTTTTATTTTGATTGAAGGGGTTTCTATTAGATTGATGGAAAACCCCAGTTTGATTGAATTATGTTTTTTAAATTGGTTTTTAGGTTAAAAGTAAAAAATCATAAATTCCATTAAATATGGGGGTCTACAAAAATTAGTGACATTTAAATTAAATAATTTAAATTATGAAATATAATTCATGGGAAATATTTGAAACCAAAAATTACATTGAATTGGGGCTTTATTGTGAAATTTATGGAAATTTTCTAAAGTTAATTGTTGAATTTAATTGTGAAAGAAGATTTTTAAATTGAATGGTTAATTGATTTCTAGTATTTTTTTTGTGAAAATATATTTAAAAAGGTTTTATAGAAACCTTAGGGTTTTATCTAGGTAAAAAAGAATGTTTTTTATTCAAACCTTTCTTTGGTTATTAAATAGAAAATGTAACCTTTAGAAAATAGAGAATACAATGAATTTTATTTTAAGTATTTTTTAAAATAAATCCCCATCATTATTTTGTACTATAGAACATGAAATACAACATAGTTAGCGATTTATTAGGGGAAAACATTAGGATGTGAATTCTCTAACATCATATTGACGTTTTACAACTCTAACATGTACATTTGTTGCCAAAACGTATTTTCCCAGTGGGACATAGATGCCAATTCTAAGGGACATGTTTACACATTATAGTTATTATCACTATAGTGTGTGAGAATCTCATGTACTAGAATTATAATAAAATTTGGTAGATTACCATGTTTCTAAATTGTTTATATTTGAGATATAAATGTGTGACAATGTTTGCAAATTGTTTTACATTCCATATAAATTTATATTAATAGTTTTTTATAAATTATTTATTCAAAACACTTCTATAAATCCTTGATTGTGAAATTTGTTCCATCGTTTTGAAATTTGATGCATGAATTTATAAATTATTTCCATATATTGAATTTTATACCTTGTTTTGTTTAAATATTCCATTGAAATTTCAATATTTTTTTAAAATAATTGAGATAACTTATTTTATAAATTTGTTGATGGAATCTGTTATGAAATAGTTGGTGATACCATAATGGTATTTTAGCTCGCACCATACTTGTTCCTTTGGGGGTTTGTATATAATATCCATCTGGGATTATATAAGGGTAAATCCACACATAGAGATGGTTATAGATTTTGATCTATGGACATAGAGCTTTATGTCTGTTAGTACATGGGTTGTTTATATTTCTAGTTTTAGTGGTAACATTTTGTCATACTTTGGTTTGTTATACCAAATGGAATTCTAGTATAATTCTCACTATGGAGTTTATTTTTTTTAACACTAACTCTTTATTTGTCTTTCACATTTTTTTGTGGAAATTTCGTTCACACGTTAATTTTGAATGATTCTTGCTGAAAGTTTCCAACTCGTGGGGATCGATAATGTCCTGGGGACCATTTGAGGACTATCTCAGTTATCGAGTTACCAGGGTACTCAGGATGGTTTGTGACATTTAATTTTCATTAAAACTAATGATAATATTTTTTTAGTTGAGTTACAATTCAATTAGGGGTATCGAAGAGGATATCTATATTTTTCCACAGTTTTGGAATTCTATGATTGAGGAAAAAAAGTGATTAAGGTAAAATATTTCTATGTGAAAACCTTAGAAAAATATGCATTGATCTTGTTGTAAAAACATTCTCTTAAAAAATCATTGATACAAAAAAAAGGTGACTCAATATTAACCATAATTAGTTACAAAATAAATAGACAATATTGAGTCTCTATCATAGAAATTACATTTTAGGATTGGAGTATCATATAATTAATGAAACCCTATTAAATAAGTAATCCCAAATAATTCCACACAAATTGAATAGTTTCCCATTATACCAATATTTTCTTATTCCATGATAAGCCTTCATCATATCCCATTAAAGTTTCTATATATAAATCCCTATTACAAATATCGTACATAAAAACATTATTTATAACTTGTGGAACTAGAAACATAATAATTGTGATCCAAAACACATAGTAATGGTAATCATATTCACACATAAAATATCATCAATGAGTATAATATGGTCATAAATATATGATGACATAATAAAAGTTTATGAGAATAACATAATACATTTCATACCAATCAATAAAAATTCATAAATCATGATTCATAGTATATTTCTTTAACCTAATACTAGAGTCATACGATTCAGAAATTGTCATCCTTATGAAAAATAAATTGTTTTAAGGAACCATTAAAACAAAAATAAAGCACAAAAAACTAGTGATTGTATCTTATGAATCCAAACATTCACCTTTAAATCCCCTAAATATGATAATTACAACATTTTTTTGGAGTCACATATTATCAGTTAATTCCATCACCACTTTGGGGTTACTTATACTTGGTAAACTATATTTTTTTCTTTGGATTAAGATAAATATAGTTAACATAGTATCAATAACCAACACATTGGAGAGTTATATCGATCTCAACCAACATCATTAGATATATCGATCTCCCCTTAAATCATATATTCTTTGAGTGGTGGTCTATAGAAAAATCATTAGGCTGCATAATCCATTACCATTTTCATCCATTATATCTTTACTAAACCCATCTAGATCTAGTGTTATGGTTATGGCAGAATATTGGGATGGTGAAGCTAGATCATCGTTCTTGGGTGTTTACTGTTCTCACTTGTAACTTTTATGTTCGTTTTTTTTTGCATTCTATCATTACCATATCCTTGGATCAATTTCGGTCCACCTTAACCATTTATTCTTGAAATCACCTTCTAGATTCCATTTTGATCTATCACATTGTCTCTCTTGGGGGGGTTGTTATTGTGTAGGTTTTATGACATTTGGTGATTCACATGTGTGTGTTTCATGTTGATTGGGAGTCACTTGTGGCTATCTTTTAGGATTTATTTCTCTCCCTTGATGGTCCCTTAATTATATAGGGTTTAGTACCTTCTTTATCAATGTTTTCACTTACTGGTTGGGGCTTTTGAAGTCCTATTCATGCAGTTGGGGCTCTTTGTTATGGCCTCAGATCACTTCCATTGTGATCTTTCTCTATGACCCTATGTTTCAGGACTCATATTAGTCCTATGTGGATGTTATCATTGTTGTTTGGGATTTTTTGATCGAGAATTTAAGTTTTCTTACATGATTCATAACCTACGTTTCTTTTCATTACCGATATGTGGTGTTACTCTTCTTTGATGTAAGTGTTTTATTGTTCTGTTCTTGAAGGTGTTGTGTTTATATGTTCTATTGGTTCAATTTTCTGTTCAATGATTACTATTTCTATAGTGAGGGGTTTGGGTTTTGGTGTGTGGTTGGATCATCTAGATGGCTGGTGAAGTTGTTGGTTCTGGTGTTAGGAGTATTTATTGTTTTGATTTGGGTTTCGTTCATTTTATTTTCTTGCGGTGAATATTGGTGAAGTATACGAAGTTGATGATACAATGATGATGATAGGTTGTTTGTGAAATTCATTGTGGTTTGTGGCAGTGGATGTTGTTGAAGTGGACATCAGGGATTAGATGATGGTGATGATAATGTTATGATAAATTCAATGTGTGGAAATAGCATGAGTTTCATGAATGAAGAGTTCCTCAAATGGCGCACTAAATTTATGGGGATCTTGTTGACACGATGATCCCATGATTCCCATTACATTCTAACTTTTTTCTAATTGATTATGAATTTTATATTTTCCAACTAAATATTATGTTATTAGGATGTTTTGGGAGACTAACACTCTAACACAAAAAATGGATTTATGATAATTTTAAAAAAAATTGGAGGTAAACTTCTTGCGGATGAAATGAAATTATGGTGGGAAAATCAATTCATTCCATATAGAAGAAAACATTCATTCACACTTTTATAAAAATTGAAAAATTATCTAATTATAAAAGGTTCTAAATTTTTTTATTGATTCGTAAATAATGTAATAGGTAACATAAAATATAATTATGGAACAATTTTATGAATATAAAATCTTCCAAAATATAATTTTTACCAATATAGTTATAAATGATAATGATTCTCGAGAAAAATAGAAATAAGGCCATCTTTTTTAAGAAAAATTATTTCATTTTGACTGCCATAGAGAGGGAAAATTGTAATAATATCAGAAAAAGTTAAAATTAACCATAGTAAAAAAGCAATATATTTTTTTATAAGACAAATATAAAACTAATTTCTATAATTTCAATTAAATAAATCAATCCTAGGGAAAAGTGAAACCATAAAACAATACTTTATCACTTTCCTAACTTTTAAATCATAGACCCATTGAAATATATAAATTCATTTTGAAAATTGAATAAAGTTAATATAATTATATTAATGATATAATATACCAATGTGTTAGTGTATACACTGTATAACCCAAATATTTACATAACATGAATCATGTCTCAAGGAAGATAAATTGAGATGAAGAACCCTTATAGTTTTTTGTAATCATTGAATCAAAACCACATAAAATAGAGATCCAAAAAAATATTTATAATTCCAAATAAATTTCATGAAAATAATAATAATGTAAATTCATTGGAATTATATAAACTATATAAAGGAAAAAATATATATTTTATATGTATTATAGAAATAAAAGTTAGATATAAAAAATTTACATGAGGTTCTAAAGTTCTTCATACATGTGATTAACCTCTAGTATAATCAATTTAGATTTATCATAAATATATACTAGAACCATAATCAAAATTATATTACCAAATATTATTCATTTATATTATTAAATTAATCCTTTTAAATTAATTCCCCCATAATTCATCATTATAGGTAATCAATGTTTTATTTTTCATACATCACTACTAGAAAACAGGGCATTTGAGCCCTGTTACCTATATCGACCGTCGTTGGCGGTCGCTAAGCCTCCTTAAAAAAATAAGGGGCTTCCGCCCCCCCCCCCCCTCTCCACTCGATCATGCCCCCCCCCCCCCCCCGAACCCTTCCCCCCCGTCCCCCCCCCCTCCCCGCCGCGCGCCCTCCCCGCCGCCACGCGCCCTCCCCGGCGCCCCGCCCTCCACCGGCCCGCCCTCCACCGGCCCGCCCTCCGCAGCCCCACCCTCCGTCGGCCCGCCCTCCATCCGGCCACCCTCCGCCCTCTGGACGCCCTCCGGCCAACCTCCGGCTGCCCTCTGACCGCTCTCCGCCGGCCCGCCCTCCTCCGGCCGCCCTCCGCCCTCCGGCTCCGGCCGCCCTCCACCCTACGGCCACCCTGCGACCTCCCTCTGCCCTCGAGACTCCCGCCACCCGCCTCCAGCAGCCCGGCAGCCCTCCGGCCGCCCTCCGCCGGCCCCACCCTCCCCGACCGCCCTCCGCCCTCCGGTTCCGGCCGCCCTCCGCCCTACGGCCGCCCTGTGGCCTCCCACCACCCGCCTACGGCAGCCCGGAAGCCCTCGAGATCCCTCCGGAAGCCCTCCGGCCTTCGGCCTCCAGCCCCTCCGGCCTCCGACCTCTGCCCTCGGCCCTCCTCCCCCTCGTCCCTCCCCCCAGCACCCCGATCACCCCCCCTGCCAACCCCCGTCTCATTCGTCTTCATCCCCACCCTCGCCGCACCACCGCCACCCGTCCCCTCCTTCACCGTCCCCTCCCTCGCAGCACCAGCTCCGGCTCCGGCTCCCCACCGCTCCTCTCCCTCAAAGTACCATCGTCGGCTCCCCTCCCTTCCCGGTTTTTAGCGCAATCAGGTATGACATGGGCTTTCACTTACATTATTATTTTATAAATGGTTCACAAACAATTAGTTAGTATTTATATTAAATATATTTGATATCAAAAATGAAAATGTAATAAGTCTTATGTAAATGTTTGTTATAAATATCTTATTATGGATAAGATTTGGATTCATCTTCCAAATCGAAAGTCTAGAGATTATTTCAATGGCATTATGCAGTTTATTGACTTCACGAGTGGATTTGGAAGTGACTATATTAGTTGTCCATGTAGAAAATGTGCTAATAGATATCAATTCACACGAGATACTGTGAGGGAGCACATTTTCTTTAATGGATTTCTGAAAAATTATAAGAGTTGGACTCGTCATGGAGAAGAATATGTTTGTTGTCAAAATACAGATGTAGCTCAGATGGATGTTGATGCAAGGATGACTGATCCAATGAATGAAATGCTTACTGAAATGGTATGTGGGTTTGATCCTGAAGGCATTGACATCCATAATCTTGAGACCAGTGAGATAAATCTTTTCTCTGGTGCGGATCGTGATTCGAGGAGGTTTTATGAAGCACTTGATGATGCAAAAAAAGAATTATATCCTGGATGTACTTCTTACAATAAACTGTTGTTTATCATGGAGTTGTTGCATTTGAAGACTTTGAATAATTAGTCAGACACATCATTCGACATGCTTTTGGTTTTATTGAAAAAAGTTCTTCCTGTCAACGCTAAGATTCCTGAGTCATATTACTATGCTCGTAAGTTGACAGAGAACTTAGGTTTTACATATGAGACCATAGATGCATGTGCAAACAACTGTATGTTGTTTAGAAAAGAAACTTACCATTTGGATATTTGTACAGTTTTTGGTGCTTCCAGGTGGAAAGAGAACAGGGGAAATAATACTCATCAAAGTCATATTGTGATACAGGGGAAACCGATTTCCATAAAGCAAATGCGTTACTTTACCCTTAAACCCAGGTTGAAAAGATTTTTTATGTCATCTAATGTTTGAAATTTAATGAGATGGCATGCAGAAAGAGTTCATGAAAGTGATATGTTATCCCACCTGGAAGACTCTCATGCATGGAAGGAATTTGATAAGAGACATCCCAACTTTTCTAAAGATGTTCGTAATGTCTGATTGGGATTGGTAGCAGATGGTTTCAATCCATTAAAGTCTATCGTTGGTGCAACTCATAGCACATGGAACGTGGTGTTGGTTCCATATAATATTCCTCCGAGGCTTTGTATGAAGCAACAATTTATATTACTTTCCACTCTTATTGATGGACCTAAAAGTCCGAGGGATAAGATTGATGTTTACCTTCAGCCATTGATTGATGAGTTGAATGAATTTTGGGGCGATGGTGTGATGACTTATGACTGCGAAACGAATGAAATGTTCAAACTGCATGCTGCTTTATTGTGGACAATCAATGACTTCCCAGCTTATGAAAATTTATCAGGCTGGAGTACGAAAGGGGAATTTTCATTCCCTTGTTGCAATAAAAGTAAAAAATCTGTATGGCTTAATCATTCCAAAAAATGGGCATACATGGGTCACAGGCGTTTTCTCCCTCCTCAGCACAGATTCATAAAGGACAGAGTGGCATTTGATGGTTCTAGAGAGTTCAACCCAGCACCAAATATCATGACAGGAGTTGAAATGTTATCGCAGATTGAGGAAGAAAACATCTGCACGGTATATGAAATTCAGGATTTGGTGGCTCCTCCAGTACGTAATATTCATGCTGCGGGTAGGAAGCACAGTCACAATTGGAAAAAGAAAAGTATTTTTTATAGTCTTCCGTATTGGAAAACTAACATGTTGAGGCATAATTTGGATGTCATGCACATTGAAAAAAATGTTTGTGATAACATATTGTTGACCATTTTAGGTTTCAGTGGAAAATCAAAGGACCATGTTAATGCACGTCGTGATTTGGAAGAAATGGGTTTAAGGAAACAGTTGCATTTACAGTTAGCTGAGGGAAACAAGGCATATATGCCTGCTTTGCAGTATACGATGACTACAGAGGAGAAAGAAACATTTCTTTCCATTTTGAAGATGGTCAAGGTGCCTGATGGTTATTCTTCTAATATTTCAAAGTGTGTGAATCTGACGAGCAAGACATTGCAAGGGTTGAAAAGTCGTGACAATCACATATTACTTCAGTAGTTGATTCCAATCGCAATTTTTGATTGTTTATCCCCCAATGTTGATCAGCCCTTGATTGATATGAGTAATTTTTTTAGAGAGCTTTGTTTAAGAAATCAACGAATGAGTGATTTAAAAAGTGTGTAGGACCGAATTGTACTTACGCTTTGTCACTTTGAGAAACTTCCCCCCCCCCCTCGTTTTTCGATATTATGGTCCACATGACAGTGCACCTAACTGATGAAGTAATGGCTGCTGGTCCAGTGCAATTCAGGTCGATGTATCCTATTGAACGGTATTTGAGTACATTGAAAAGATTTGTACGCAACAGAGCTCGTCCATAGGCATCAATAGCCAATGGTTATTTGGTGGATGATTGTACTAACTTTTGTGAAGAATATCTTACAATTGTTGAAACAAAATTAGATAAACCCTCTCGGATTCATGATGGTCCAGTTGGAGAAGGAACCACATTTGATATGGACAACATCGAGTGGATACAAGCACATCGATATATCTTGTTCAATACTCCATCAGTTGCACCATTAATGCAGTAAGTATCTTATCAATGTGCTTGTATAACTTTTACATGTTTTGTTTGCATAAGATGATCTTTTAAACATCGCGTTATCATTTGCAGGAAACACATTAATGAGATAAAAGAAGCGATGCATCGTGCGACTGAGTTGCAAATTCAACAATCTCATTATGCGTCATTTCATGATTGGTTCAAGGATTATGTATATATAAATTGATTTTCATTATGAGTGACGTATTATACTAATTCTTTCTGCATATATCAGTATTGATTTTTATAAATTATGTAGGTTCGTAAGCTGAGGGAGTTAGGGGACCCCACGCTACCTGAATTATTTATCCAACTGGCTGAGGGTCCATCTATAACGGCTCGTATTTATAAATCTATTGATGCTAATGGTCTTCGATTTCGCATTAAAGATGTTGACGACAAACGAGCAACACAAAAAAGTGGCATCGGTTGTCCCTTTGTCGATTCTGGTTATTACTATGGTCAATTGATAGACATCATTGAAGTTGTATACACACACGGTTTGAAGTACATATTGTTAAAGTGTAATTGGGTTGATCCAGTGCGTGGATGTAAAGTCGATCAATATCAGTTTTCATTGGTGAATTTTAACTATATGTTATACAGAAATAATGAACGAGTTGAGAATGAACCTTTCATTTTGACATCACAAGCGGATCAAGTATTCTTCGTTACATTTCCTTCGGATCCAAGTTGGCAAGTTGTTGTCAAAATGTCTTGGCGAGGAGTGTTTTTATTTGAAGAAGATGAACCCAAGACTGTTCTGTTTGTTTACCAACAACTTGATCAAAATACCGTAGTTCAACGTGAAGAAGATATTTATTGGGTCAGAGCGGCTGTTGAATGAGAAACAGTGGATTTTCATGCTTAATGAAAGGTATAATTGTTTTCCCGCTATTCAGTAAAATGTCCTAGGATATCATAAATTATCGAATCATTTTATAAATCTTTATAAGGTTTAATCCTCACTTTTGTAAGTTTTAATTCAATCATAAATATTTAGGTTGTTTTTACTCTTGATTTAATGATGTTATGGTCGGTGTATCATCCCTTTGAGGTATTCTTCATCTGATTCATGTGCTGCTTGAATTTTTATTAGTTCTATCTGAAATTTGGCTATGCATTGACTGGTTTTGTACATAATTTTTATATCTATTTTGTTAACTTTCTGATTTTTTAAAATTCATTCACAACTAATTATTCAATCAATTTTTTGTTTGATTAACAGTTGTACAAGTTTGATTTTTTAAGAACAATCCAAATTATCTTTTAAACACTTTGGACTCATTACTGATGTTTTCTATGACTGTAGACATGTCAGGGGAAGAGGCAGAAGATCCACATCATCTATCTGAGGCATCTACGTATCAGGGTTGAGGTATGTTTGAATGTCATTGTCTATATTTTTTATGTAATTGACATACATATATATATATATATAAATATAATTTGTCAATTTATATATAAAATTGTTTTCAACAAGATCAGACTCGTCTACTTCTTCCTCTCGCAGGAGAGGCCCTGGTCGTGGTATTTTATCATGGAATTCCGACACGACGATAGATGTTTCATTTGATGAGGATTTCATCCTGTGGGACCGAATGCCCCGACATTTATTCGTCAGCTGGGTCATATCATACGTGACCCACATCGATTTCCATTGACCATGCGTGACTGGGCTTCTATCCCTCAGGACACATAAGATCGTCTATAGAGGGAGGTTCAGGTAAGAAAATCATTTTACTTTATTTTCTATGTATAATGAATACTAATATGTTTGATTATTTTCATTATAGAAAAATTTGAAAGTATGACCTGAAGAGTTTCGGCCCGTGTGTATGAGAAAATGCCGTAAGATGTGGAAAGATTATAAAGGCAAAGTGAAGAGGGACCACTGGGTACCAAATGTGGGTGCCCTAGACATTTTGGAAAAAGTCCAGAGAGGTGTCCTCCCGGCTCAGTGGCGTGACTTGGTTGCATATTGGTCTACTGAGGGTGTTGCGGTTTGTATATTAATTATTTTGGTGTATATATATTTTCAAGAATATGTGATTTGTTTGAAATTTGAATGAATTGAATGTAGGAGGTGTCAACACGTCATTCTGAGAATCGAGCATTGCAGGGACCACCTCACAGGCTCGGGACTCGTCACGTGTCTCAGATCCGACATGAGGTATATATTATTCATTTTTTAATTTATTAATTAATATGGTTTTTTGTTTATATTATTTTAATATACAGTTGCGAGAGCAAGGTGTAGCAACTCATAAAATGTCGGTGTGGATGAGGACTCGTGATCGCAATGATCCAGAGGTTGCAGCATTGATAGTAAGTGTCTGTACTTACCAATAATTACATAAATCTATATATTTATATATATTTAAATATTTCACAGGCTCAATTTGAATCTGAGTTAAAACATCTTCCAGAGGACTAGCGACAGCTTCCCATGCGACGGGATGAGATCTTTCATCGCATTATCGGTCGGGGCGGGCATGGCTATAGTTTGACCTATGGAGCAAGGATTCCTCGTTCTGTAGTGTCACGCACTGCGGTTGTCGGTCCTGCTGTTGCTCATATGACACAGTAGATGTCAGATTTTGAGGCACGGCTGCGCGCTTCCGAGGAGGCAAATGCGCAATTAACAACTGAGGTTAGAGCACTGCGGGAATATATGCGTCGAGCTGATGGTGCAGGGGATCATACAACGCAGGTATATACTGTATTTATTTATTTAATTTAAAATATTTTTGTTATTAAAATATTTATAATGTTTATTTGTTGTAGGCCCCTGGCCAACCAGAAGGAGGTAGCATTGATGACAACGCATGACGCATCATATATTCACGAGATATGTTTTTTTTACTGGTGGGGTTGACATTGATGTACTGTATGTATTCATTAAATTTAAATTAGAAGGTTGTGTACTTATAATTTCGTTCTTTTCTAGTTTATTATATGATAGCTAATATTATCTATGGCGTGCATTTAAAAACTCTAACCCCCCGCACCCCCGTACAGCCCCCCCCCCCCACACCCCCGGACAGCCCCCCTGCACCCCTGTACATCCCCCCTTCACCCTCGTATAGCCCCCCGCACCCCCGGACAGCCCCCCCCCCCCCCCCCGCACCCCCGTACAGCCTCCCACACCACCGTACAGCTCCCCGCATCCCCGTATAGCCCCCACCCCCCCACACCCGTACAGACCCCCGCACCCTCGTACAGCCCCCCCCCCCCCCCCCCCCCCGCACCCCCGGACAGCCCCCCCCCCCCCCCCGCACACCCATACAGCCCCTCGCACCCACGTACAGCCCCCCCCCCCCCCCCCCCGCACCCCCCGCACCCCCGGACAGCCCCCCCGCACCTCTGTACAGCCCCCGCACCCCCATACCCCCCCCCCCCCCCCCCGCACCCCCGTACATCCCCCCCGCACCCCCGTACAGCCCCCCGCACGACCGAATGTGTCGTTTTGAGCAGCGCGGCGTGCGCTGAAATGGTGCGTTGGGGGTGAAAAACCACCCGAACGACGTCCGAATGCCATGAAACCGCATGACAACAGCCGGCGCGTGAATTATAAAATGGTCGGCCATACGGAACGTCATTCGGAGGTGCCGTTTGACCGCGGCGGCCGGAAACACGTTTTCGGCGCCATAGAACACCAAAACGGCGTGCGGCGGTCCAATTCGGAGAAAACGTGCTCCGAACGACCTGAAACCGCACGAGAATTATAGAAAGATTTATCCTGAGATGCAGGAGGAGGCGGCACGTCCATCGGACGTGCGGTGCGCTCGGCACGACCGAATGTGTCATTTTTAGCAGCGCGGCGCGCGATGAAATGGCGCGTTGGGGGGTCAAAACCACCCGAACGACCTCCGAATGCCACGAAACCGCACGACAACAGCCGGTGTGTGAATTCTGAAATGTTCGGCCAGACGGCACGTCATTCAGAGGTTCTGTTTGACCGTGGCGGCCGGAAACGCGTTTCCGGAGCCATAAAACACCAAAACGGCATCTGACGGTCCAATTCGGAGAAAACGTGCTCCGAACGACCTGAAACCGCATGAGAATGATAGGAATATTATTCCTGAGATGCAGGAGGAGGTGGCACGTCCATCGGATGTGCGGTGCGCGCGGCACGACCGAATGTGTCGTTTTCAGCAGCACGATGCGCGCTAAAATGGCGAGTTGGGGGGTCAAAACCACCCGAACGACGTCCGAATGCCACGAAACCGCACGACAACAGCCGGTGCATGAATTATGAAATGGTCGGCCAGACGGCACGTCATTCGGAGCTGCCGTTTGACCGCGGCGGCCGGAAACGCATTTCCGGCACCAAAGAACACCAAAACAGCGTGCGGCGGTCCAATTCGGAGCAAACGTGCTCCGAACGACATGAAACCGCACGAGAACGATAGAAATATTATTCATGAGATTCAGGAGGAGGTGGAACGTCCATCGGACGTGCGGTGCGCACGGCACAACCGAATGTGTTGTTTTCAGCAGCGCGTCGCGCACTGAAATGGCGTGTTGGGGGGTCAAAACCACCCGAACGACGTCCGAATGCCACGAAACCGCACGACAACAGCCGATTCGTGAATTAGGAAATGTTCGGCCAGACCGAATGTCATTCGGTGGTGATGTTTGACCGCGGCGGCCGGAAACGCGTTTCCGGCGCCAGAGAACACCAAAACGGCGTGCGGCGGTCCAATTCGGAGAAAACGTGCTCCGAAAGACCTGAAACCGCACGAGAACGATAGAAATATTATTCCTGAGATGCAGGAGAAGGCAGCACGTCAATTGGACATGCGGTGCGCTCGGCACGACCGAATGTGTCGTTTTCAGCAGCGCGGCGCGCGCTGAAATGGCGCGTTGGGGGGTCAAAACCACCCGAACGACCTCCGAATGCCACGAAACCGCACGACAACAGGCGATGAGGGAATTCTGAAATGGTCGGCCAGATGGAACATCATTCGGAGTTTCCGTTTGACATCGACGGCTGGAAACGCGTTTCCGGAGCCATACAACACCAAAACGGCGTGCGGCGGTCCAATTCAGAAAAAACGTGCTCCGAACGACCTAAAACCGCACGAGAACGATAGGAATATTATTCCTGAGATGTAGGAGGAGGCGGCACATCCATCGGACATGCGGTGCGCTCGGCACGACCGAATGGGTTGTTTTCAGCAGCGCTGCGCGCGCTGAAATGGCGTTTTGGGGGGTCAAAACTACCCGAACGACGTCCGAATGCCACGTAACCGCACGACAACAGTCGGTGCGTGAATTATGAAATGGTCGGCCAGACGGAACGTCATTCGGAGGTGCCTTTTGACCGCGGCGGCCAGAAACGCGTTTCCGGCGTTATAAAACACCAAAACGGCGTGCGGCGGTCCAATTCAGATCAAACGTGCTCCGAACGACCTGAAACCGCACGATAACAATAGGAATATTATTCCTGAGATGCTGGAGGAGGCGGCACGTCCATTGGATGTGCGGTGTCCTCGTTACGACCGAATGTGTCGTTTTCAGCAGCGCGGCGCGCGCTGAAATGACGCGTTGGGGGGTCAAAACCACCCGAATGACCTCCGAATGCCACAAAACCGCACGAAAACAGCCGGTGCATGAATTCTGAAATGCTCGGACATACGGCACGTTATTCGGAGTTGCCGTTTGACCGCGGCGGCCGGAAATGCGTTTCCAGAGCCATACAACACCAAAACGGCGTGCAGCGGTCCAATTCGGAGAAAACGTTCTACGAACGACTTGAAACCGCACGAGAATGATAGGAATATTATTCCTGAGATTAAGGAGGAGGCGGCACGTCCATCGGACGTGTGGTGCGCTCGACACGACCGAATGGGTCGTTTTAAGCAGCGCGGCGCGTGCTGAAATGGCGCGTTGGGGGGTCAAAACCACCCGAACGACGCCTGAATGCCACGAAACTGCATGAAAACATCCGGTCCGTGAATTATGAAATGGTCGGCCAGATGGCACGTCATTCGAAGGTTCCGTTTGACCGCGGCGGCCAGAAACGCGTTTCCGGCGCCATAGAACACCAAAACGGCGTGCGGCGGTCCAATTCGGAGCAAATGTGCTCTGAATGACCTAAAACCGCACGAGAACGATAGGAATATTTTTCCTTAGATGCAGGAGGAGGCGGAACGTCCATCGGTTGTGCGGTGCGCTCAGCACGACCGAATGTGTCGTTTTCAGCAGCGCGGCCTGCGCTGAAATGGCGCGTTGGGGGGTCAAAACCACCCGAACGACCTCCGAATGCCACTAAACCGCACTACAACATCCGGTGCGTGAATTCTGAAATGTTCGGCCAGACGGCACGTCATTCGGAGTTTCCGTTTGACCGCGGCGGCCGGAAACGCGTTTCTGGCGCCATAGAACACCAAAACGGCGTGCGGTGGTCCAATTCGGAGAAAACGTGCTCCGAAGGACCTGAAACCGCACGAGAATGATAGAAATATTTTTCCTGGGATGCAGGAGGAGGCGGCACGTCCATCAGACGTGCGGTGCGCTCGACACGACCGAATGTGTCGTTTTCAGCAGTGCGGCGCGCGCTGATATGGCGCATTGGGGGGTCAAAACCACCCGAATGAAGTCCGAATGCCACGAAACCGCACGACAATAGCCGGTGCGTGAATTATGAAATGGCTGTCCAGACAACACATCATTCGGAGGTGTCGTTTGACCGCGGCGGCCGGAAACGCGTTTTCGGCGCCATAGAACACCAAAACGGCGTGCGACGGTCCAATTCGGAGCAAACGTGCTCCGAACGACTTGAAACCGCACGAGAACGATAGGAATATTTTTCCTGGGATGTAGGAGGAGGCGGCACGTCCATCGGACGTGCGGTGCGCTCGGCACGACCAAATGTGTCGTTTTCAGCAGCGCGGTGCGCGATGAAATGGCGCGTTTGGGGGTGAAAAACCACCCGAACGACCTCTGAATGCCACGAAACCGCACAAAAATAGCCGTTGCGTGAATTCTGAAATGGTAGGCCAGAGGTCACGTCATTCGGAGTTGCCGTTTGACTGCGGTGGCTTGAAACGCATTTCCGGAGCCATACAACACCAAAACAGCGTGCGACGGTCCAATTTGGAGCAAACCTGCTCCGAACGACCTGAAACCGCACGAGAAGGATAGAAATATTTTTCTTGGGATTCCGGAGGAGGCGGCACGTCCATCGGACGTGCGGTGCGCTCGACACGACCGAATGTGTCGTTTTCAGCAGTGTAGCGCGCTGAAATGGCGCGTTGGGGGGTCAAAACCACCCGAACGACGTACGAATGCCACGAAACCGCACGACAACAGCCGGTGCGTGAATTATGAAATGGCCATCCAGACAACACGTCATTCGGAGGTGTCGTTTGACCGCGGCGGCCGGAAACGCGTTTTCGGAGCCATAGAACACCAAAACGGCGTGCAACGGTCCAATTCAGAGCAAACGTGCTCCGAACGACCTGAAACCGCATGAGAACGATAGGAATATTATTCCTCAGATGCAGGAGGAGGCGGCACGTCCATCGGACGTGCGGTGCGCGCGGCACGACCAAATGCGTTGTTTTCAGCAGCTCGGCGCTCGCTAAAATGGCGTGTTGGGGGGTCAAAACCACCCGAACGAACTCCGAATGCCACGAAACCGCACCACAACGTCCGTTGCGTGAATTTTGAAATGGTAGGGAAGACGGCACGTCAATCGGAGGTTCCATTTGACCGCGGCGGCCGGAAACGCGTTTCCGGCGCCATAGAACACCAAAACGGCGTGCAGTGGTCCAATTCAAAGAAAACGTGCTCCGAACGACTTGAAACCGCAGGATAACAATAGGAATATTTTTTCTGAGATGCAGGAGGAGGCGGCACGTCCATCGGACGTGCGGTGCGCGCGGCACGACCGAATGCATCGTTTTCAGCAGCTCGGCGCGCGCTGAAATGGCGCGTTGGGGGGTCAAAACCACCCGAACGACCTCCGAATGCCACGAAACCGCACGACAACATCCGTTGTGTGAATTGTGAAATGGTCGGGCAGACAGAACGTCAATCGGACGTGCGGTCTGCGCGGTAGGGCTCATTATGCGTTCTTTAAGTGTTGCGCGCGCTTGATAAACGCGCGTGGGGGGGGGGTCCAAACAGGCCGAACGAGGTCCGAATGGCCTTATATAAGACGACATCAAAGGGTGACTTAATTGTGACGCGGTCGAGCAGACGACACATCAATCGGCCGCACCGTGTGCCCGCGGTGACCGGGAACGCCGTTTCGGTGTCATAAACGGCCAAAACGGGCGTCTGACGGTCAAAGTCATAGCGGATGACATCGGATTGACCTGAAATCACAAGGAAACAATCTAATTATTATTTGTGACATTTACGCGCAGACGACACATCAATCGGGCGTGCGGTCTGCGCGGTAGGGCTCTTTATGCGTTCTTTAAGTGTTGCGTGCGCTTCATAAACGCGTGTGGGGGTCCAAATGGGCCGAACGATGTTAGAATGGCCTGAAATCAGACGACATCAAAGGGTGAGTGAATTGTGACGTGGTCGAGCAGATGACACGTCAATCGGACATTCCGTGTGCCCGCGGTGACCGGGAACGCCGTTCCGCTGTCATAAACGGCCAAAACGGGCGTCTGACGGTCAAAGTCATAGCGGACCACATCGGAATTACCTGAAATCAGAGGGAAACAATATAATTATTATTTGCGACGTGTACACGCTGACGTAACATCAATCGGATGTGCAGTCTGCGCGGTAGATATCATTATGCGTTCTTTAAGTGTTGCGCGCGCTTGATAAACGCGCGTGGGGGGGTCCAAACGGGCCGAACGAGGTCTGAGTGACCTGAAATCAGAAGACATCAAAGGGTGAGTAAATTGTGACGTGGTCGAGCAGACGGCACGTCAATCGGCCGCACCGAGTGCCCGCGGTGACCGGGAATGCCGTTCCAGTGTCATAAACGGCCAACACGGGCGTCTCACGCTCAAAATCATAGCGGACCACATCAGATTGACCTGAAATCACAGAGAAACAATCTAATTATTATTCGTGACGTCTACGCGCAGACGGAACGCCAATTGTACGTGCGGTCTACGCGGTAGGGCTCATTATGCGTTCTTTAAGTGTTGCACGCGCTTAATTGTTTTCCATTTTTTATGATTGTTACCTTGTTTTATGTCTGCTTTTCCACTGCGAAGAAAAAAACACAATTTGTACATTTTATTTAAAAAATGAAAAATATTTTATTTAATATTATATATATAAATATTTTCATTAATATATATATATATATATATTATTTAATAAATAAATATACATATTTTATTTAATATTATATATATCAATATTTTCATTATTTTATATATATATATATATTTGATTTAATAAATATATATTTATTTATTTATTTATTATAGTATGAATTTATTTTAAAAAAAATTTCAAGTTTAGCGACCACCTCTAGCAGTCGCTATAGCATGCCTGCCAGGCAGCATTAGCGACTGCCATTGGCGGTCGCTTTAGCCTGCCGTCCGGGCAGTATTAGCGACTGCCAATGGCGGTCGCTAATGGTGCCCGCGAGTCAGCCTACAGCGACCGTCAGGCTGTCGCTTAAGGCGGCATTTCGGCCACCTATAGAGACCGCCATTGGAGGTCTCTAAATCCCTACAGCGATGGAGCAGAAGCGACCGCCAATGGTGGTGGCTGGGCGGTCCCTATAGGGCATTAGCGACCGCCAATGGCGATCGCTAATGGCCTTTTTTTAGTAGTGCATGTTCTGGTTTTCCGGTTTTGGTACATGGACCTTGATCATGGTGAAATCATCTCAAAAATATTCATTATTTCATATTAATCATATTTATAAATTATATAAATGTTTTCAAAAATATATTATATTTAATTATATAATATTAAAATTCATATCTCATATAGATTATGGTCTTTATGTGCGCATGAGCACTACATTATTTTATAATTGGAAAGATAAGTGAAATTTAAATAATATTTTATAATTATTAAATCATAATAATATCATAAATATTCTCTATATTCAATATATATAATATTATTTCCATATATTTAATGATAAAATGAAAAAAAAAACATGTCTTCATTGATTTGGTAGTCCGCATATACATATTAGTGCCATTACCATCTTCCAACGTATGGGTAAGTTAGAAGGAAGATAATATTTTATCATTAAATAATCATAACATTGTCATAATAATAATCTATATTAATTAAATAAATCTATATAACCAACCATGATAGTTTTTAATTAAAAAATATTTCAAACATAAAGATAGTAGTTTGTATATACATCAGATGAAATTTTCATTTATAGTGGTAATTAATTTTTAACTTGGTTATAATTATTTTTGGAAGAAAACTAACCTATTTAAAAAAAATTAAATCCTTGACTAAGAATATAATATCCATATTACATGTTTTGGTTTTTTATAATTGGATAAAGTTATTTTAATATATTTTTATAAATCACAATAAAAAATATTTTCTAGAAAAATAGCCATTTTAAGAATAAAAATGATTCCATACCAATGTCATGTATAATTTTGATTAATATTGAATTAGTTGTATCATTTTTTATTAAAATGATTCTTATTTTAGTTTCAAATAAATTAAAACTTGAAATTTATCTTTTGTAAAAAAATACTAAATGATAAGTACTAAAAATATTTTTTGTTTGAATAAAAACATTAAATAGATTTTCATAATACCTAACATATATTTTTCAGTTAAAAATTATACTTTTATAAAGAATATATTTCTTATTTATTTATATTTGGACTATGAAAAGGTGTCATAGACATTAAATTCATTCTTATATCAAGATTATTTCATAAAAGATCCATTATATGAAAATTTAATATTTTCCACTATTCACCTTATAATCAATCACTTCTGAAAAGACAAAAAAATCACCATTATCTAATTTTAATATAATTAGAATGAAAATTAAATGCTGTTTATGAAAATATATTTACAAAACATGGAAGCATTACATTTATATGATAATAAAAAATTATACAACAGAATTTATTTTATAAAAAAATGGGCATTTTAAAACATTTCTGGCTCTTTAGATATTTCATGTAAATTAATACTATTATTTTATTAATTAATTATTATTAAATTATCTACTGGTTGAATTTAATTATACTTGATGGATATATATCTAATGTATATATATATTTACATAATTACTATGTCTCAAACAACCATATCTATATAATGGTTATATAATATTCTTTTATATAGTGTTACAAGTTTCATTGAAATTTTTTCATATTATTGTTTTAAATATCCCTAATTATGTTTTTTATATTTCTATTTATTTTCCTAGTTTCCATAGTTTCATTCAGTTTCATAGTTTTATGGAGATCGATAAGGATAAATATATTATGTTATATATATGTGTGTGTGTGTGTGTAAAATTACTCCAATATTACATTTATTAATTTTTATTTATACTGAAACCTATAAATTCACAATTTTATAGCCTTCATTATAAGAATTTATCATAATTTAATGCATCAAAACTCATTTTCAATCAATATTGAATTTATCACCATCTATTCAATATAATATATATTCAAAATAATTCATAATATAATCTAATGATCTTATATACTGTGATGAAAAATATATATTTTGAATATGAATTTTATTTTTTGAGAGTCTTAGAGAATAATGGTCTAAGCAATGTCATGCATGAGTTTATATTGGTGTGCGTATATTTTTACACCGAATAAAAAATTGACTAATCTTATATCATCCTTGTATATGTAACATTATCTCCATATGTGAGGTGCCACAAGATCATGATATCAAATCTTATGCTAAAAATATATTCTACATAATTTAATTCAAAATCACGTTACTTCTTCCAAGAAAAACATATGTTTATTTTTCAAATATTTGTATAAGATAAACATTATATCTCACAATAATCAAACAAAACCATGAATAAAATGATTAGTTTCCTTGATGATCATCCACACAAGGAACTTATTTTATGATAATTGTAAAATATATCCATTATATAACCTCACTAGACTCTCTTATATAGTTCTCATATG
This sequence comes from Viscum album, assembly GCA_963277665.1. NCBI lineage: Eukaryota > Viridiplantae > Streptophyta > Magnoliopsida > Santalales > Viscaceae > Viscum > Viscum album. The sequence goes on from OY728133.1 coordinate 1,195,216,433, forward strand.
TTACAATCATATTTATAACAATTAATCACACTCTTTTGAACATTCTCTAACTAAATTTCTTCTAGCAATAGATCCTTTGAAAAATGGATACATTATTTAAGAGGAGAAATTTTTGAAAGACCAAATCCTCAAGGAAGTGTGTTTTAGTGTTCATGAGTTATTTTGGAGGGTTTAATTTTAATCAAAGAGGCATGGGTTGTGTCAATAATGGGGGTAGAGATTAATCCTTTTATATGGGAGAGGAGTGCCATTATTTAGATATAAAAGGTGTAGTTTCAGTTAATGTCTATGTGGATCCAATAAAGGACAATAATGAAGTGGTTTAAGAGGATTGTTTTAGAAATACTCAATTAAGTATTTTCTCACTTGTTTTTGTTATGTTTTTGTGTATTTTACACTTAGATTTTTTACTCTAACCATTTTTTATTTTTCCATGTTAACAAATAATATTATGTAATTTACTTTTAATAGATATAAAATAAAATTTCATTTATAAAATAAATTTTACATAATAATTCTAATAACTATATTCCTTTTATAAAATAATAATTCTTTGGGTTATAAAAAATAATTTTAATATTACTAATGTAACGTGTAAATACCATTTTTAGAAAAATTGTATTTTTATTTTCCAAAAGTATGATTAAGATAAAATTATCATTTTTATTTATATTATATTATTTTTTACTTTTAACCATAAAATATTAATTTTTATTTCAAAACAATCATAAATTTAATTTTACAAACTAAATAATTGGTTTTTTAAATAAAATATTTTATTTTATAAATGCATATATTTACATAAAAAATACATATTTTACTAATTTAATGGTTTTATGAACTAGAGTTTATTTCATATTTAATGATAATGTTTTAAAAATTAATTTTTTTGTAAAAACAGAATTTTCACTATTCACCTAAAAACAATTTTTTTAAAAATATACCAATAATTATCCCTATGATATTATAGAATTATAAATACAAAAAATGATGATATCTTTTAACAATAAAAATTCAATAATTTAAATTTTATCTTTTTAAATGAAAATTTAAAATATAATATAAAACAATTTTTGAATAAATATCATTTTCAAACATTAAATGTTATTAATATTATTTCATATAAATTTAATTTTTAATTATTCTTAATATATTAGTTCATATATTATAACTATTAATAAATTTTTCTAACTTAATTTATTTTGATAATATATACAACACTTTAAATTCAGTTATGTGAGAAAGAACAATCATTTTTAATATTAAATTATATTAATTATTTGTCCTCCAAATGTTTGAAATTTTTATTGATTAATTTATTTTTATTTACTATAGTATTTATAGTATTTATTATTTTATAGTAATATTCAAGTAATATATCCCGTAACATTTTATCTTCGTATTTTATTTATAGAAATCTATCGAACATATGATTAATTTAAAATAAAAAAATGTTTTAAAAAATTACTGTGTTGCATTGTATGACATAAATAAACCGTATGATCATAATTTTTAATTATCAGTTACTAATTTAAACACTTAAAGGTTTCTTAATGATAGATGAGTCTTAAGATGTAATTTCAAAAGAGGTATTAACCATTTGATTTAAGGAAACATGTCCATTTACTAACAATAATCTTATCCACAAAATTTTGTTTTCCATTCATTTTACCCAATAGTAGATAATAATTCAATATCAAGACCCACATTATAAAATTTTCTTCTAGTGGGTTTTCATATAAGGAATCACCCATAAATATTAGATAATCTAATAAATTATTTTAATATTAATTATATTATATTAACTTATATATTTTCAGTACAGATTTTTGGTTAATTAATAAATAATTCATACATGTCAACCCAAAATCATTCATGTGGGGTAATACTAAAACAGTATCCATTTGTTCTATAATACAAACTTTTTTAATAAAAAAAATTATTTTCAGGAAAAATCATCACAACATTCAGCATGGATGCTTCATTTATCTTCCCCATACTTAAACCATGTGAAAAAAAATTTCAACATTGGTTGAGGATAAAAATATCATTAAGGGAATGAAAAATAAATAAATATATCAATAGTCTATTAATACTTATAATCAGATGAAATAATATTTGAAAAATATACTTCTCACCTAAAGTATCATATTATTACTTTATGAAAATAAGAGATTTCCATAAAACATAGAAAACATAAATAAAACCATAAAGATAACTTAGGTAATTACATACATAAGATTTTATCTACTGTGGATACCATATTATTTGTAACCCTCAAGGGTACCTAACATTTTAACCCTCATGGCTAGCTTATGATGTAACTATCATCGTCATTCTTATAATAACCCTTACCATAAACATCCAACATTAACACCCAACATTTATTTGATGCAGATAAATGTCCCACCCTTCATCAAAAATAATTACCAATAACCAAAAAAAATCATAAAACATGAATACATGCATAATAAAAACATTCCTATTGATTTTTTAATAAAATTGAAATTTAAAAGGCGGTTATTAAAGAAAAGTCTCTTAGCTCAGATTCATCTTTCACAAAACGTGTTCAAAAACCCTATAAAGTGGTTTATAGAGTGTTATTAATATATTAATAAACCATATTAATATTGATAATTACTTATATAATCTTATTATAATATCTTTCAACCCATTAATTACTAATGTATTGTTATTTTCATTGATTTAGGTTCATTTATTTCATGGTCTACATGGTTGGGTCATTGTGGTTTTTCTCATTGAATGGAAGAAAAAATAAAAAAAGAGAATTAAATTGAATTAATATATTTACACAATTTTATATTATACCATGTATCATTTTTTCTATTTTGATAATTAATCATTAGATAAAACATTAATGAAAATGTTTTAATTTATTTTAATGGTTTTTACAACCTGCAGGAACATATGACATTTTATAAAATATCATGATTATTTATTTGTTAAAGAACATTAAATAACTTATAATAGGTATAATATTATATGATATTTCCATAATATCGGTATTACGACCAGCCTTAAAGGTAGTAAAAGAAAATTAAAATTCGAATTGACATGTCATGGATGATGATGTAATTTTATTAAAAAGAGGAGAATAGGGAGGGTTTTATAATGAATATTCAATTAAAAAAAATAAAATTATAGTAATTTTAAGGTACTAGAGTTATCATGTCACTTTGGATAGGGGATTTTTTGATAGAATATGAAAATAAAAGAAAATAAATGAATAAGAAATTAGATTTTACTTATTGAATTATCCTCCACGAGAACCTTTTAAAAAACTTGGTATTGGAATTTTGGTGATACGTGGATGTATAGGATTTGGGGAAAAGACCTGGGAATGGAATTGGGCAGAAATTAAGCAAGAGATAAGGCTTTGAGGTGGGAGGAGAAGAGGTGATGAGGGGTAGTATTTATAGTGGATGGGATGAGAGTGTTCTAATTATTATATTCAACCATTTTTTATTCTTCCTAAAGAATATGAATAGTTTAAAAATTATCACTAAATATTTTAAAATAATACAAGAGATTTTGAGATTTATGTCTTACATCTAGTCTTAAATCGTCTAGGACTAAATAATTCATGAATTTTTTAAATATCATAAATTACTTTATTTTACTATTCAAAAAAATTCGTGTTTTTTAGAAAACACCCAAAAATTAATCCCAAGAATTGTTCACCATGTATAATTAAAAAAATTATATTTTATTAAAATAAATTTATAAATATGAAAATTTTTAATTTTAATTAAAATCATTATTTACTCAAAAATACAAATTTTATATTTTTAATTGATTTTATATCACATTTAAAAATTAATTATGGTATCATAAAATTATATTATAATTATAAGAAAACCAAATATTAATTTAGGAATCAATATTATGAATATAAATTTTGTAATAAATAATTAAATTAATTATAAAATTATAAATATAAATTTATGTTTCAAAAAAATACCAATACTTAATTTATCATTTTAGAATCATTTATATACTTAATTAATGATATAAATTTATCATATTTTTACCTATAATATTAATAGATTTTATTTATACTCCCATATGTGAGGTTACAATTCAATTATTTTTTATTTTTTAATTTATATAAGTTCCACTAATTTCATTATACATTTATAATGAGATCCACTACCTAATTTATGGATAAAACCCAATTATTTTATAATTACTAGGGTTATTACATTTTCCCCAACATCTATAAATTTCATCGTCAGAATTTTTATTCACTTTTTAAACAAGTGATAAATTCCTTCCCTCGTTGAATTTTAATATCCTATTGTTTCTTCTTTAAGAAAGTTTTTTCTCCACAAAACCATAACCTGGTGAATTATCTTATTCTGTAATACCTTCTCTCTAACATAAAGATTCTAAATAGGTAAATATCCATAAGAAAAGTTCCCTCTTAACTGAACCACTTCTGGGATCAAAAAATTTGATGAATCTACCACATAATTTCTCAACATTGAAACATGAAAAAAGTTGTGTACTTGAGATAAACATGGAGAAAAATATATTTAGTATGAAACTGGCCCATAATTCTCTATAATTTGAAATGGTACAATAAACAGTGGACTTAGTTTCCCCATATTACCAAAATGGGTCACACTTATCCATAGAGAACCATTAAGAAAGACACGATCTCTTACCTTGAAAAAAATTCCTTCCTCCTGTTATACTCATAAATTTTCTACCTACTCTGAGTTTTACTCATATGTTGTTGGGTCATGTTCACATTGTCAGCTACTCCCTCTACTAATTTAGGTCCATTTATCTTCATTTCCCCAACTTCAACCCCAAATGTTATAGTTAGACACTGCTTTCCATACAGTGCCTCAAAAGCTTCGAACTGTATACAAAAATGAAAAATATTATTATATTTAAAATCATCTAAATAAAGATTAAAGTCTCAACATTTCATGTAATCAATTGAATGAGCACGTAACATGTCTTTCAAAGTCCTAATTATTAGCTTCATCTATATAGAAGATTAGAGATGAAATGAAATGTTAAAATTTAATTCATTTTCCAATTAAATATAAATGCCTTTCAAAAAATATATGTGACCATAGGATCATAGCCATATACAATAGAAAAAGGAAATCTATGAAACCTGGAAATCTCTTTACGGTATGGTCGAGAAATGTGAAATAGATAAATAGTATCTTGAATAGGAAGAAAATGTGAAGATTTGGTTAGCTGATAAATAATAACTCAAATCAAATTATTATCTCAAGATATCTTTGGTAGTCCCAATATGAAGTCCATAGATATATTTCTCCATTTTAACTATGGCACTGGAAATGATAGAAGCATCCCCTTTGGTAGTGGGTTCTCTGCTCTAACTAGTTGACAAGTGAAACATTTAACAGTAAAATATAAAATATCTCTTTTCATTCCATACTACCAGTAATACTCCTCATGTTCTCCACACGTCTTAATATATTTAATATGTATTTAAAATAGATAACAATGAAAGTCACTTAAGTAATATTTCTTCATCTATGGATCAAAAAGAATACATGACCTCTATACAAAACTAAAAACACAATCTTTATCATTGTTAAATTCTAGAATCATACCCATTTAACCAATTATAAATTTTTCTCTAACTCAAGGTCTTCCTTATACACATTATTTGTTTTTTTAGGGATATTACTACACTAACACCTAAAACAAAAAAAAATCTACACTAACAACTTCTGAGAAAAAATTTCTCAAATAAAAAACCATGTCGCCATGTTCCATGCATATAATGGTTAATAATGAATGAATTTTTTGACTCAAGATATCTACACAATTAATTCTTTCTAGGTTGTTAATTGATCATGGAATCATAATAATTTATTAGTTCCAGCCATTTTTTCCTCATGTTCAATTCCTTCTATGTAAATATATACTTAAAACATTTTTCTTCTGTATATATTTTTAATCTGACACTATTTATAAGATTTCTCCAAATATTTAATGTTAAAACCAAATATTATGTTTTCTAATCATGAGTGGGATAATTAAAATAAGGTGGTGTCTGTTTTCTTGAATCATATTAAATTACATGATAATTACACATTACAACACAACCAAGTCCCTTAAAAAATGCATCACTGTAGATACCAATAACACCATTTATGGAAGTCAGAGCCAAAACTCTGGCATTCACCAATATTCTTATTATATCCTGAAAAAAAACCTTAAAATATTAAATCCAAAAAAATTTATCCCCTTTTCATGTTGTGTTAGTTAGTAGTCCGGATAACCATGGATTTTATTTTAACAAACCATCAGTTATAGCTTTCTAATCCAATAAAACTATGAATATTAGTAACTTTTGTAGGTATTTTCTATTTAAACCCACTTTTTTATTGGCGGGATAAACTATTTTATCATCCTTATTTTCAATGTACCCAAGAAAATAAATATGTTGCAACCAAAAATCAAACATGATAAATTTTCTATATAATTTATTTTCTTTGAGAGTTTTAAAGATAATCCCTTGTGGTTTTTCATAATCCTAAAAACTTTTCAAAAATCCCAAAATATCATCAATAAAAATAATTAAAATATTTCAAAACATGCAAGGAATTTTCTTTTCATTAAATCCATAAATACAACAAGATCATTTTTCAAACCAAAGGGAGTAATATTAACTAATAATATCTATATCTATTATAGAATTTTCTTTTTAGAATTTCATCTTCCATCGGCTTCAACTAATTAGACTTACATCCCAATTCAATCATTGAAAAACAATAAGCTCCATGGAGATGATCAAACAAGACATTGATATGAGGTATTGGATACATATTCTTACAATTATTATTATTGATTTCTCTACAGTCTATGAAAAGTTTTATAGAACCATATTTCTTCTTAACAAAAAGAAGATCACAACATGGTGAAGTGTTTGGAAGAATGAATATTTTATCAAGAAACTTCTATAACTACTTTTTCAATTCAAGAAGTCATACTGGAGGCCTTTAATGATGTATTTTTGAAATAGGCTTTTTATTATGGACTAATTTAATAGTAAATTAAACATTCTGATTATGTATAACATAAGGTAACTCATCAGAAAAAACATACAAGTATTAATTTTATACTAGCACAAAAATAATCAGAATGGTTCTCGTGTTTTCATCAATATGTGCAAGATAACAATTATTTATGACTTTTAATAGTTTCTAATCTTCTTAATATGTTATCAATGGTGTGGGTTCATTATAATATAAAAATAAAATATATTTCATAAAATTAAATTATTTATCTCTATAGTCAATCTTATCATGATAAACATAAATCCATTACATACCTAGAATAATTTCAAACTCCACTACGTGGAGGATAACTAGGTTTCAGCTAATTTAGTTCCATAAAATAAAATAGTAATATTTTAATAATTCAATTTTTCCTTAATATTTCCCACTTATGTTTTAACCATATTTATGGTTTCATTTTTTGAGGTGAAATTTCTAATTTAATTAAAAATTCTTCAGAAATAATGGAATCTGTAGACCCTTAATCAAAAAAATATTAGAAAAATATAAGTAAACAAAAAATAAGAATGCCACTTAATTAGATTCCCAATATCTTCTGACGTAGTTGTAAAGTATTCAATTGCTCCTTTATACTTATATTCTATCAACTTTATATCATTCAGATATGTCTTTGGGAAGATATTTTCATTATTCCCCATCCGACCACATTAAAAACTATGTATAGTTTTCATATCATAATTTATATAAAAATCAGTTTCATTATAATCTTGGTCAATATTTCCATACATACCACATATAAAGAACATCCCAATTTTGTTAAGACAATCCATTGGGTTATTTTTACAACACTTTTCACAAACTAGAAACTAGACTTTCTTACCTTCAGATTTCATTTATTGATTCTTACCCATTGTCTACAATAGGCAACTTTTCTTATGAATGATTCAAAATTTTACATGATCATCATAAAACACCACTTCTACACTCTTATAACATAAAAACATTTTCTCATAACATTTAAATTCATGGGAGGCGAATTCCCTTTGATATCTTATCATTAATCCTGAGTAAAAATGACTGGTTTTACTATCATGATCCTGAATAAAATTTGGATTGTATCTCACCAATCTAGTGGATTTTGGTTCATAAATGACCACTAAATATTCCTCCTTTTATTTTAATTCAAAAATATATTTTTTTATCCTATGTTGAACCACATCAGGTAAATATTTTTCAAGAAAAAATTTCTTCAATTAATCATATTCCACGACATCAATCTCTTCTATATCCTTGATTTTCCTAAATGTTGACCAATACATATCAGAATCACCTCAAAAATTGTATATAGAAAGGAAATAATTTTGATAATCCAAACACCCCACGAAATCAAATATCTTTCATGGTCTTCAATATTCCATTTATCTAAAACAAGGTCAAAAGATCAATTAAAAGTGGGAGTGTAGTCCATCATAAAATATTCCAATATCATCATGATCTATTATGGTAGCTCTAGATATTATATTTCACGGATGACACCTACATTTATATCATGAATAAATTAATCTATTACTATCAAAAAATTATTATTCCAAATACTCGTTATTCCATGTTATAGATTTAGAAAGATAACAGCCTCTTGGTGACTTCCACCAACAGCTTCACTATTTCTTCTGTGGAAAACCATTCCGAAAAGACATATCTTATATTAATAAACATGGTAATCATAAAATGAAATATAATTTCAATATAAATATAAGATAAAAATAATATATGGTATTCCATTTACATCATCCTAAACCCTAATGTAATCTTAACTGTTCTCTAATAACAATTATAAAGGCTTGAAAAAAAAAACAATACATAATCTAGTAAATTCATTTAGAATTTGAATTCTAATAATCCCACAAGTATTTTTGGTATATAGTTTTAGATAATTATGAAATTATTAATAAATATAAACTCACAAGAATAAAATGTGGTTTCTACTAATGAAATATCCATTTCTTCCATAATACAAATGTATAAAATAAAATCTATATTCTTTTTAGAAAAAATCCTCAAGACATCTATCTTGGAATATTTATTTCCTATAACCATCATAAAAAATTATGAAAAAAATTTAAATCATTGGGTGAGAACCAAAATCATAGTAAGTAATAGAGAAATAATTTAATTAACTGTTAGTATATTAATAATTATAATCATATGAAATCATTTTCACAAATACATACTTCTCACCCATAAGTATCATAAAATTACATTGTGAAAACAAGATATTTCAATAATATATAGAAAAAATAGTTAAAACCATATAGGTAACATGGATGAATAATTAAATAATATTTTACCCTCATGGATACTATATGATTTGTGTCCCTAATGGAAACCTTATACTGTTACCCTGATGACTACTATATGATGTGACCATAACAGTTACACTTAGAATAATCGTTACGATCAAATTCCAACATAAACATCCCCAATTACTTAGAAGAAGATAAAGGTCACACCCATTATTGTAAAAAATTCCCAGGAACCAAATATAGTAATTAAACATAAATACTTGCAACGAAAAAACATTCATTTTGAAATTTTGTAAAAATTGAAATTTAAAAGTGGATTTTTAAAGAAAGTCCCTTCCCTCGGGTTCGTTTAACATCAAAAGTTATAAAACATCCTATAAAATGGTTTATATTATTTTAAAAATATATTATAGAACCATATTAATCTTAATAATTACATATATAGTCTATTTATAATATATTTTCACCCATTTAATAATAATATTGTTTTATTTTCATTATTTTAGGTGCATTGATTTCATGATTTCCATGGCTCGTTCATTATATTTTTTCCTATCTAATGGAAAAAAATTACATAAGTGAAATGAAATAGTACTAATATTTTTCAAAAATTTTAAATGATACCATTTATATTTTTTTCTGATATGAGGATGAATCATTTGATAATGTATTAATTAGAATTTTTTGATTTATTTTGTGGTTTTTACGCCCATCAGGAATAAATATAATTTTATTCAATATCATGTTTGTATATTGGTTTCAGAACATTAAATAAAATATAACATGTATAATAAAATATTATTTTACCATAATAATGGTTTTATAACCTTCTATAAAGGCAGTAAAAAAAATTAAAATTTGATGTTCATAAAGATAGTGAATCGATAGGTCACAGATGATGCTTTCATTTTCTTGAATATGAGGAGAGGAGGGATGGTTTCAATGACTTATATTAAAATAATAAAATTAAATTAAAGTATATGTAATATAATAGATTTAGCATGTCACTTTGAACCTATTAGGTGAGGAGATAATAATAAAATAAAATAATAATAAATTATAAAAAATAAAAAGAATGGCGATTTTACCTACTTTATTATCCTCATTGATATCCTCCATAACAGACTTGGTTTTCTCTGATTGGTGATACCAGAATGTCTTGGATGTCGGGAAGAGTCTTGAAAATGGAATTAGTAATAAATTAAACAATCTAAAAGCCTTTTAGGTTCGAGATGAATAGGTGGTTAGGTGTGTTTTTTATATTGGCTGAGAGAGATGTTTTCTCATTATTATATTCATTGGTTTATTATTTTGGTTCATGAATATGAATAGATTTAGAATTATCACTAAATATAATAAAATAATAAATGGGATTCTAAGATATTTGGATTACATCATCCTTACATTATCTATGATCGAATAATTTACGAATTTGTTAAATACCGTAAATTGACAAATCTCACCATTCTCTAAAAATTCATGTATTTTATAAAATCCAAAAAAATCACTCGAAATATTTTTGGAAGTTTATAATTCGATAATAAACAACATTTTATAAAAATTTATAAATATTAAAAATTTAATTTTAAATAAAAATCATTATTTATTCAAAAAATAAAATTTTAAAAATTGAATTAATTTTATAACAATTGAGAATTTACATAAGGTATCCTAAAATTATTTTATTCTAGATGACAAAAAAAATTAATTTATGAATCTATTTTATGAGGAAAATTTTTCATTTAAATCATTATATTGATTATGAAATTTTAAATAATCTTTTATGTTTCTCAAAAATACCAACACTTAGTTTATTATTTTTAAAAACATTTATATAGTTATTCCATGATATAAATATAACATATTTTCATATATAAGATTTATAGATTTTATTTTTACTGTCATATGTGAGTTTACTATTCTATTAGTATATATACCTTAATTTCAATAAATTCCACTTATTTAATTATACATTTATAATGATTTTAAATATTTAATTTTTGCATAAAAATGATTTCTATTATAATTAATATGGTTTTTATAGTTCATAATCATCCTATCATTGATATACAATCATTAAATGATATGCAATATTACTTCATTATTCAAACCAATAATCATTCCTCTAAGTAAACAGATCTAATCAATTTCCAACATCATATTAAATTCATTTAAAGTAAGGATACTAACATTTCAACATGTATTAATCATATAAAAATTAACATAAAATTAAATAACCATAAAAATATTTTTTTATTTACTAATAAAGTCACTATGTTTTGGATTTTTTGCTCTTAAAAAATACTCCATGATATATTATATTTTCAAAAATAATAATCCAATGATAAATCTACAACTACTGCATGGATGATAAGTGTACCTTAAATATTAAGATTAATAATTTATTATAACATACATCATGTTTTTTATTTTCCCTTTTTTTGAGGTTTCATATTCTATTTGTCCTTGATTACCCATAGTGTAGTGAAACTATTTTCATAATTCCCAATTTCCATGTAATTTATGTAAATATGTGTTGGATTATTAATAATTTGGACCTTTATACATTCCACTATATTTGATAACCTCTTCATCTCCCTTTGATAATCATGATATTAATGGAAAATCCTTCAACACATGAAATATTTTCTAATTCACTTGATATATTCCCTTTGGTTATTTTTCCCATTTCTTTAACAAGTAGTTGAATATTCTTTTCTAAATATTATTTATTAGATTAAATCTTATGAAACCATATATTTCTACTATATTGTGTATTTGGATGTTCAAAAATACATAATTTATTAAAAATAATAGGAGATAGTTGTGCGATAATTCCCATAATATTTTATAAACCATCATCTATCCCATTAGATTTATAATTAAGATTATCAACTCACTAACCATCAAACTCATTATTAACTGATTTTTTATTCACTCAATCCATTAAAAATTTTATATTTTTATTTCTAAAAATACCCATTATAGTTAGGTGGTAACCTCACATTCATCTAATTCATCCCAAAACACCCACATATCCAAAATTTTAACTTAAAAGTGAAATAAACTGAAACCACATATCCTAAAATTAAAATTAAAAAAATCATGCATTTGTACAATCACCACCGAATCATCTATGGTCATTAAATCACAAGAATGAGATGCCTTTTTCCATGACCCATGACATTCAATCTCACATTCTTGATCTCTAATGTCTTCAAGAACCCAATGTCCATAGTCCATTTGTTAGTTTAAAACATTATCATAGTAAATACTCTCTAACTTGGCATCAACATTACACATTCGATGTGTACCAAAAACATAACAAGACCCTTACTTATTATTCAAAACCATAGAATAAATACAACATACACAAAACTAAAACAAAACATATCTATATTTTATGGCCACTCCATTTATCATAGGACCTCACATCACCTTCATCATTCCCAACATGAATGAAGCAGTGGCATCATCACTGTCGGAAACCACAATTTAAAAACATTCCATAATAAAACAGAAATAAGTCCCATGGAAAAATCCATATGCACAACACATAAAAAATTAAAAACAAACCAACTAAAAATTGGATGACATTACTATAAGGAAGCACCAATAGGGTCAAAATAGAAATGAAACCAATCAATTGAAGAAGAAAAAAACTCTATCATAGTAAAATAATTTATAACACCCCAAACATACATGGTACACTTCTCTTTGAATAATACAATAGCATGTGTTATACACAACTTTGAGTTCTAACACACCACAACTAATCAAACTAGCCATTATGAATAGTAATACCAATTTTTTGAAATTTTATACATTTCATCATTAAAAATGGAATTCATTTCTGGATTTGGAATATCGAAATTAGCATAGGGTGATTTTTTTTAATTTTCTGATAACATTCATATTTTGATGAATAGTGAAAATTACTAAATTTTAATTAAAAGAAACTATTTTAATCGAAATAATTAATTGTGATAAATTAAGAATTTTAATGGTTTGGAAGTATAATTAGATTATATTTTTATTATTTAATACAATTTAGTTCATTATAAGTAATTTTACATTTAAATTTGACATATAAAATTGTTAATCTTTTGATAGTTATTATTTCCTAAAAACACACTTTTTATTTTGAAAACGGGAATTAATTTTAAATTAATTTCTGCCACTTATATATTTTGAATTGGGAAAAATTTATCCCATATTTGGAATCATGAGGTACAAATTTTTTAAATAGGCAACTTTTATTTTTAGACATTTGGAATATTTACTTCAGTAAATATTTCATTTAACGTGGTTAAAGGGGTAAATCCAGTAAATAAGGTTAAAAAATAATATTATAAGAATATTAAATTACCCTATCATGTGTCTTAACCCTATTGGATGATACATTTCCTACTATGGGAATCATTGGGTCGATTTTGGGACCCCATGGAGTCACTTGGGAGTGATAATGACATTTTATATTAAATAATCTAAAGTAAATACAAAAATAATAAAAGAAAATATGTTTTAATAAAAAAATATATATGAGGTTATATAACTGATCTATTTGACTATAGATAGTCATTAGAAATATAAAAATATTTCCTACCTCATGATATTTTATTTATAATTTTTAGGCATAAAATAAATATATTTATATACCACACAATAATGATGCAGTAATTTCCTTATTAATGAAACAATCAAATAGATGATATTATAAATACAAAAATAAATATAATTTGATTGTTCTGAGTCCATCCACAAATTTATAGGTTAATATTACTTGTTAGTTTTGATTAAATATATTTATTTTTATGTAATAATATTGTTAGGACTTTATAAGAAAAAAAATTATTAAATAATATCGAAATTGACATAAATGAGTTTTCAAACCAAATACAATATTATTGGTTGATATAAAAATCCAAAAAATCTAAGGTTAGGCCAAAAAACATATATAATTATATTTTTATCATTAATGAACCACTTTGGGTTCTCTTGGAATTTTATTGTATGTTTATTAACCATATAATATAAAAATAAAAAGAGGTATGGCAAATGTCAAACTATTTAAATAAGAATTAAATCTAAAAGATAAGGTTAATATAGTGACCCAAAACTGTCTAAAACCAATTGGTTTAGTGTTTCTAAACCCATAACAACCTTATACTTTAAATAATTCATTTTTTATCCATTATAAACCGAAAATTATTTTATTATAAGAAAATATTTCTAGCTTTTCATAAGGTGCCCCTCACCCATCTTATAAAAGGGTACTCCCCCTTCTCTCTAATTCACACCTTAAAATCCTTTTTACATATTCAAAATCATCACCAATATCCTCTCAAATATCCTCCCTACATCCTAGAGGTCTTACTTTAGTAATAAATCCACCTAAAGAGCCATTTTAATCAAATCAAAAGGAATAACCCGAAGAAGAGGTAGATATTTCATCACCTCTTTCAAGTTCCTTTCTTCTTCCACTTCCTCTTTCTTTTTTATTTCCATTCTAAAATAATAAATCCTGTATCTTCTATATAATTTTATTTTACTATAAATAGTTTACAACTATATTCATTATTCTATCCATCCTTTGATGAAATGTCACCATACGTGTGTACGTACGACATACCGTCTCCACGTCGTGGTGTAATTGTTATACAATACATTATTATTTGTATGTGTATAATAATGATGTGTAATTGAAGTAAATAATAAATATAACATGATAATTATTCTGTATATAGTATATACAATTCAATTATACCTTATTTTAATATCAAAAGAATGATATTGTAGCTCGTGCGTACGTACGGATTACCGTCTCCACGAACGCAATGAGATTCATTCCTCATCATATCCATTCAAGACTAATTTTCATTATATGATTAAAGATATTTTTTAAAGACTTAATATCATTATTAATATTAAAAATATACATCCAATCCATAACAAACATTACTTACATAACAAAGCATACAAAGTAAAATGAATCAGTTAACACCTGAAACGACGATAATACTAAGATATTATTAACAATGCAATGTTAAAAGATCATATATTATATCATATTAATGTATATTATTATTGTATAATTTAATAACAATTATTTAACCATTATAAAATTTTTTAACTTACCCTCGTCCAAGGAAAAGTAAAAAGTAAGGGGTTTCTTATCTCACTTTTAATTCCATGATATTTCCATTGTTCACCACATATTTATTTAATGTAGTGTATTGTGTACTGTAATTTGATATATATATATATATATATATATTATCATTATTATAATTATTATATTTATATTCATGGTATTATGTGATTCATTTGGTTTTTATTAACTTTTGGCCATACCACTCGATTGATTACAACGAAGTAATGGTTTTCATCTCACTTCCTATTTCCTTGAGATTCATGCCATACTACCATTATTTCGTTTTGTGTGGTGTATGTATTTCCCAATGATTGTATTATTTGTGTAATATACTATAATTTATGAGTAATTAAATCTTCATTTTATGATCCATATTTCATGGGATGTATGTTTCATAAGTTACCAAATTGGTAAGAAAATTCCAAATTTTAATTTCCACTCATTCTCCATTACGCATACTTCATTGATTATTTTTCTCCATGATTATGTGTGGAATCACTATTTATAATTTGTGTAGTAATTTCCACTACCCTTTATGTGGATATAATTTTGATACACAAAATCACTCCACTGATAAATTTTCAAGTCATCGATATGAACTTTATAGGAGTAATTTTAACTCAATCTCCATTTATTGATTTAAACATCCAATTAATTGGTTTTGTTTTTACAAGAATATGTGTGAATGTCCTATGATTGATTTACACTGAATATCCAATCATAATTAGTGTATTTATATTTTTCACACATAATTATGTCATTGATTTATCCTTAACCTAAATATATGGTCTTTATAAGGGATTTTATCTCAATTTACATTCCATTGAGACTTATTTGTTGTTATGAACGAATTCACTTTTATATTGTGTATATACTATAATTTGACATATTATATCATGAAATCCTTTATTATAATGATATTATAAAGTTTTTATTATCTCAATTATTTGTATTCAAGCATCTCTCTTCTGGTTAGGAACTCGAACAAAAATATCATTTTAAATTTTTTAAAGATTTATTATTCTAAATTTTTATTATTAATGACCATGTTTTAAAAATGGTTTTAAGGATTTATTTATTTGGACATTAAAGTTTTAAAATTAAAATTCCTTTTAAAATTTTCAAATTGGAATGGGACACTTTGATTCAAAAATCTATTTTTAAACGTCTTCTTGACAAATTGTGTGACTTTTAAATGGTTTCAAGAAAAGGGGGGATATTTCTCTCAAAAAGTTTTGATGGTTATTTTCATTTATGTCAATATACTTCATTATTTTCAATTTATGTTAATATGTTATAATAAAATCTTCCATATTGTATTTAATGAGTTGTGTTTGACTTTGGATGTGCTATTTTTAAACCATTCATGGCTTGTGGATAAAGTATTGACATTTTGTATGCTCATTTTAATACAAATGTTTATGTTATGTTTCAAACTTTTTATATGAGAAATGCATTGGACGTAATAATTGATGGGTGGAGCCCACTATATCTCTTCGATGCATCAGTAGGTCTCTTGAGACAAACTAGTGTCTTACCACAAGGCCTTGACAAAATCTTATTTGTAGTCTTGGCAGAAGGCCTTGACTATGTGGTTATAAAAGTCTAGAATTATCCATTTCATCATTATGAAAGTGGCTATTGATATTTCATGTGATTAATAAACTAGTAGAATATCCATGTGACTAAGTAAATGGCATTATTTTGATTATATCTTTCCCATATTATGAGAATTTCAAGTTTAAAAGGATTTTTTTAGTCTTATACTTTTCCTTAAATGTTTATGCTTATTTATAAAAGTTTCTACTTTATTGTTATCCTTACCGAGCATCTAAGCTCACCCCATTCTATGTTTTATTTTTTACAGGATGTGAAGAAGTATATTATTACTAACTTAGAGGGATGTTCTATGGGATATATTTATTGCCTATGGAAACAATTTTGTTGTATTTTTCCATTTTATGATGTAATGTAAACCTTATGAATGCATCTAGAACTTACAAGGCTACTAAACTAATCGGCCATTCATTACATTATCTTTTGTGATCATGCCAATGATATGTAATAATGTACCAACTATAGGCTTCTGGGGTCAGGGTGTTACAGTTGGTATCAGAGTAAGATTAGTACAAACCTTGGAAACTAGATTCAGATAATCTCTGATTAGAGCAAATAGCCCTAAGATATAATTTGAGGATTAGTAGAGAAGAACTTACTGAAATTTTGGTATTGTAGATATTTTGTGATTTTTCCAAGCAATACATCTCTGTCTAGATAGGAGCAGGTATAGGCGGCTCTGGCACAGATGTACCTAGGGGTTAAACCTGAAAACACTGCTTTGATCTAGACTCGAACGGGAACTGTTGCACGACAACTGGCCTTGCTGCACTCTTGGTTATGACACTCCTAGAGAATATTCGTTGGATAATTTAAATTTTATTTACAACGTAATTAGAGGGATTTTAATATAAGATGTGAATACATGACCTTGGTTAAACCAAAGGTGTTTCAAATTGAAAATATGGTGTTCTGTTATTCTTTAAATGATTTTATGACTACTATTATTCACACAATGATTTCTGGTTTTAGTCAGTGGCTGGATTCCAAGGAAGTCATAGTAACATTGAGAATGATGTACAAGGTGGTAACAGTGGTGGAAATGTGAAACAAAATGGAATGTTGATAAGTATAAAAGATATCATGTTCATGCCAAACCATTTTTCCAAAAATATGATCAACAACATATATATTAACCAACTATAAGACACTACAAAGAAGATAAAGGTGATGAATGATAAGATCTCCAGCAGTGGAGACCATGGAGAAAAGAATCCTCAATTTCCATCATGCAGTAAATTTGGAAGGAGACACCCAGTAAAGTGTCTCAATGGTACAAATAAATGCTTTACGTGTGGGAAATATGGACATAAATTAAAGAATTGTCGAAAAAAATGAAGAGTACTATTGAAGAAAATAAAAATGGTCCAAAGAATACATTTATAGTCATTTGACGTAAATTTAGGGAACCTATCCATTACCCGAGTGAATTCCCTATTCTATGGGATATTTTCTTGGTCAAAGAATAATATATGTAGAAATAAATAGTTGGAGAAATGTTTAAAAGTATTAGTGCACCTTGTTGATGGGATTACTTCGGAATAATTTTCTCTTGTATTTTTAACCCTATAGTTTTTCATGTGAAAAATGTTATTTGAGGAAGAATTTTCTTTTTTCTTGTGGATATAGTCATAAATTACCATTTGGTTTTATATGATCATTGGTTTTGAGGCAATTACAAGTTATTATATTTTGGGATGAAAATGCAAGGTATGAGATAAAATTTGTGGTTAAATTATTTTATGGTTATTTTGAGGAATTTATCTCATTCAGGTAATGTTATAAAATATAGTTTTTGTAAAGGGACACCACACAGACCGTGTGAAAACCCATACCATCGAACAAAGCTATGGGAATCGAGCCCACAACCAGAGTGTGATTGGGATTTATAGCCAACCACTAGACTACATGAAGTCCCTAGTTATTGTGACTAATTATTTTTAGTTAAATAATTTTATTGATCAATAATAAGTTGATTTGGGATCTTATGTCTTATCAAATTAATACCCTTAGTATAGGAAAATGATTTGGTTATTTAGTGATAAATGTTATTTTGGAAGACGTTCGCTCTGTTGGGAACACTATATGACTAAGGAAAATAGAATACTATGGGATTTCATTTTTGGAGTAATGGTGGATTTTCATCTATGGTTTTATTGTTTATTTATAGTGATTTGGGTTATTTATTGAAATGGTTATCCTATAATAGAGAATATGTGATTAGGTTAATTACTTTTAAGTATGTGACTTTAAGAGTAGTCGATGTCATTTGGAGATACAATTTAACATGGAAGACTACATAACCAAATTCTTCTAAGTATATGGTTTCAATATAATTTTTGATTATATTGAATGATTTTATGGAAAATTGTTTATTGAATGGTTATTTAACTTTGTGGTATTTTCAGTTTATTTTTAGAAATTAAGATTAGTGTTTATTTATCTAATGAAATATTCTTTTTGGGATCATCTGATCTTGTACTAACCATTTTGTTTTTGAATAATCTCTAAATACAAGGTAAATATATAGTTTAGCCTTTTTGGATCATGTGAATCTCTAGAAGTTGATTCTAGTTCTTCCATTCAACCCAAGTGATCCGGAATACTCATCGTTTGAAAAAAATGAGATCGTAATAGAAATTTATTAAATAATGAAACTCTACATAAAAGGTATGTATATCTCCTTATATTCTTGTTCAATCTCATAAATAAATTTCTCACCTTAATGAAATGTAACTTAAAAAAATGTTGTCCCTTTACTTTTCTTACTGGGAATCTAATGATTGTTTGTCCCATCACAAGTTTGTGGTTTTCTTATTCTTAACTTTCTCTTGATCATGTTTTCTTTCCCTATCCATCAGAACATTACACATAGTTTATCGTCCATATCTATGTTTTCCTATATGGAATTCTAGTATGGGTTCTCTCAGGTGACATTTTTACTTCTCTTTCTTTCTTTTAAAGTGACTGTTTTATTGACTCTTTTTCCGATGTGGGACTTTTAATTATGATCCCACACCAAATTTTAAAAATTTCTAGGATTCAATTTCCAATAGGGGGAAGAATGTAACACACCAAGCTTCCACGATATGCTTCTCTTTAAATAATACAATAGTGTGTGTTGTACGCAACTTTGAGTTCTAACACACCATAACCAATCAAACTAGTCATTATGAATAGTAATACCCACTTTTTGAAATATTATACATTTTATAATTCAAAATAGACTTCATTTTTGGATTTGGAATATCGAAATTAACTTAGGGTTAATTTTTGGTACTTTTCTGATAACATTCATATTTTAATGAATAGTGAAAATTACTAAATTTTAATTAAAAACAACTATTTTAATCGAAAACATTAATAGTGATATATTATGAATTTTAATGGTTTTTAAGTATAATTATATTATATTTTTATCATTTAATACAATTTAGGTCATCGTAATTAATTTCACATTTAAATTTGACATAAACAATTGTCAATCTTTTGATAGTTATTATGTTAATAAAAACACTCTTTTTGTTTTGACAACGGGAATTACTTTTAAAATAATTTTTTCTACTTATGTGTTTTCAATTTAGAAAAATGGATCCCATATTTTGTATCAGGAGGTTCAAATTGAGTAAACAGGTAACTTTTATTTTTAGAAATTTGGAATATTTACTTCAGTAAATATTTTATTTGTCGTGGTTAAAGGGGTAAGTCCAGTAAATAATGTTAAAAACTAATATTATAATAATATTAAATTAGCCAAACACATGTCCTAACCCTATTTTCTGATACATTTCCGACCATTGGAATCCTTGGGTCAATTTTGGGACCTCATGGATCCACATGGGAGTGATAATGACATTTTATATTAAATAATCTAAAGTAAAGACAAAAATAAAAAAAGAAAATATATTTTAATAAAACAATTTTTATATAAGGTTATATAATAGATCTATTCGACTATAAATAGTCATTAGAAATAGAAAAATATTTCCTACCTCTTGATATTTTATTTATAATTTTTATACGTAAAATAAATATATTTATATATGACACAATAATGATGCAGTATTTTCCTTATTAATGAAACAATCAAACTAATGATATTATAAATACTAAAATAAAAATAATTTTAAATTTTTTATGACATAAAAAAATTTTATAGGTGACTATGACATTTTCGGGTTTATTAAATGTATTTATTTCGAAGTAATAATGTTTTTAGTAATTTAGAAAAAATTAATTACTAAATAATCTCAAAATTTACATAAATGAGTTTTTAAAACAAATACAATATTGTTGATTGATATAATAATCATAAAAATATAATGCTCATCCAAAAGACATATATAATTATATGTGTATCATTAATGAACAACTTGGGGTTCTTTTGGAAGTTTATTTTTAGTTTATTAACCATATAATATAAAAAATAAAAAGAGGCATGATAAATGTCAAACTATTTAACAAAGAATTAAATCTAAAAGAAAAGGTTAATATAGTGATCAAAAGCTGTCTAAAACCAATTGGTTGAGTGGTTTTCTACCCATTCCCACCTTATCCTTTAAATAATTCAATTTTGAGCCATTGGAAACCGAAAATGACTTTATTATAAAATAATATTTCTAGCTTTTCCTAAGCTGCCCCTCACCCCTCTTATAAAAGGGAACTCCCCCTTCTCTCTAATTAATACCTTTAAAGCCTTTTTTCTTGGCCAACCTCTACCAAAATACCCTCTCAACTATCCTCCCTTCATATTAGAGGCCTTACTTTAGTCAAAAAGCCAACATAAGAAGCCATTTTGATCAAATCAAAAGGAAGAACCCGAAGAAGAGGTAAATATTTCATCACCTCTTTCAAGTTCCTTTCTTCTTCCACTTCCTCTTTCTCTGTTATTTATATTCTAAAATAATAAATATATTATATTATATATATTTTTATGTTATTATAAATATGGTATGACTATATTCATTATTCTATCCATCTTTTGAATGACATGTCACCATACATGCGTACGTATGGTTTAACGTCTTCACATCGTGGTGTAATTGTTATTCAAAACATTATTATTTGGATGGGTATAACAATGATGTGTAATTGATGTAAATAATAAATATAACATGATAATGAATCTTTATATATGATATAAAACCCAATTATACATAATTTTAATATCAAAAGAATGATATTGTCACTCATGTGTACGTACGGATTACCCTCTCCACGAACTAGATTAGATTCATTCCCCATCGTATCCATTCATGACTAATTTTCATTATATGATTAAAGATAATTTTTAAATACTTAATATCATTATTCTCCTCCAAAGTAATTTTTTTTATTAGGAAACACTTTTATGGGAAAATGTGAGAAACCACATGTTAAACAAGGGTCAATACTATAGCAGATAATTGCGTTATTGAAAACAAGCTTAAAACCACTAGATGCAACCTTGAAATAAAATTTCCAAGACAAGCTTGATACCTTTATATCCAGTTTGGTTTTGATAGCCCCTTCGAATTGAGAAGCCAGATTTTCCCACGCTTGCAAGAGCTCCATCACTGAAATCTTCTCCTCGTTGAATCCTCTGGTCATAATTAGATGTTGTTTATTGATCCAATCTCCCAGCTCCCTGCCTACATCAAATTCTATTGGTCTCACGTTTACTCTATACGCATCCTCTTTGGATGCGTGAATGATCAAAACCTTCTCTAGCCTCTCTTTTTTCAGAGTGCATGAGAAGGTCCCATGATTTCTCCATGGTCACAACATTAGCTACCTGATGTGATTCCACCGAGATCATCAAAGGAAATTCAACCATTCGAGCCTCCTGACCTGATAGCCCCTACTGTCCCTCCTTTGGGAAAAGAGAAAGTTGCAAGGGAACTGCCTCCCCTGCTCCCGAATGCATTCCATCCTTGTTAGAGGTTGATTCTAAACTATACTATTAACAAAGAAATGTTAAAAATACCATATATGATATCATATTAAAGTATATGATTCTTGTATAATTTGAATACAATTTTTTAACAATTATACAAGTGGTTAACCTAACCTCGACCAAGGAAAATTCAAAAATAAGGGGTTTCTTATCTCACTTTTAATTCCATGAAATTTCCATTGTTTGCTACTTATTTATTAAACGTGGTGTATTGTGTACTATCATTTGATATATATATATATATATATATATTATCATGATTCTCTTTATATTCATGGTATTTTGTGATTCATTTGGTTTTTATTAACTTTTGGCCATACAACTCAATTGATTACAATGAAGTAAGGGTTTTCATCTCACTTCTTATTTCTGTGAGATTCATGCCATACTGCCACGATTTCCTTTTTTGTAGTGTATTTAATGCCCATTGATTGTATTATTTATATAATATATTTTAATTTATGAGTAATTTCATATTAATTTTATGATCCATCTTTCATGGGATGTATGTTTTGTAATTTACCAAATTGGTAAGGGAATTCTAAATTTCAATTTCCACCCATTCAGCTTTATGCATACTTCAATGATTATTTTACTCCATGATTATGTATGGAATAAATATTTATTATTTTTTTAGTAATTCCCACTCCCCTTTATATTGATATACTTTTGATACACATAATCACTCCATTGATAAATTCTCAATTCATCGATCTGAACTTGATAAGAGTAATTTTAAATCAATCTCTATTTATTGAGTTAAACGTCCAATTAATTGGTTTTGTTTTTAAAAGAATATGTGTGAATGTCCTATGATTTATTTACACTGAATATCCAATCATATTGAGAATATTTATATTTTTCACACATAATTATTTTTTTGATTTATCCTTAACCTAAGGATACAGTCTTTATAAGGGACTTTATCTCAATTTACATTCCATTGAGACTTCTTTGTTTTTATTCACCAATTCACTTTTATTTTGTGTATATAATGTCTTTTGACATATTATATCATAAAATAATTTATTCTCATGATATTATAATGTTTTTATTATATAAATTATTTTTATTCAAGCATATCTCATTTGGTTAAGAACTCTAACTAAAATATCAATTTAATTATTTTTCAGATTTAGTATTCTAAATATTTCTCATTAATGTCCAAGTTTTAAAAATGTTTTTAAGGATTTATTTATATGGAAATTAAACTTTTAAGATTAAAATTACATTTAAATGTTTCAAAGTGGTATAGGACACTTTTATTCAAAAATCTATTTTTAAACGGCTTCTTGACAAATAGTGTGACTTTTAAATGTTTTCAAGAAAAAGGGGGATATTTCTCTCAAAAAATTTTAATGATTATTTTCATCTATGTAAATATCCTTCATTATTCTTGATTGAGGTTAATCTGTTATAATACAATCTTAGATATTGTATTGATTGAGTTTTTTTTACTGTGGATGTTCTATTTTTATACCATTCATGGTTTGTGGATAAAGTATTGACATTTCGTATGCTCCTTTTAATACGAATGTTTATGTTATGTTTCAAACTTTGCATATGAAGAATTCATTGGACTTAGTAAGTGACATGTGGAGCCCTCTATATCTCTTTGATTCATCAGTAGGTCTCATAAGACAAACTAGTGTCTTGGCACAAGGCCTTGACAAAATCATATTTGTAGTTTTGGAACAAGGCCTTGACTATGTAGTTAGGAATGTTTGGCATTATGAATTCCATAATTATGAAAGTGGCTATTGATATTTCATGTCATTATTAGACTAGTAGAATATCAATGTGAATAAGTAAATGGCATTATTTTGATTTTATCTTTTCCATATTATGCTGAAGTTCAAGATTAAATGGCTTTTGTTTTAGTATTTTATGTTACCTTAAATGTTTATGCTTATTTATAAAAGTTTTTACTTTATTTTTATCCTTACTGAGCATCTGAGCTCACCCCTTTATATGTTTTATTTTTCTCAGGATGTGAAGAAGTATATTTTGACTGACCTGCAGGGATGGTCTTTGGGATATCAGTGTTGTCTATGGAAACAATGTTGGTGTAGTTTTCCATTTTTTGATGTAATGTAATCATTATGAATGTATTTTGAAATTCCAAAGATACTAAACTAATCGGTCTTTCGAGACTTGATCTTTTGTGATCATGCGAATTATACGTAATAATGCACCGAATCGTGGCTTCTGGGGTCGAGGCGTTACAGAATTGATACTGATTCTATCCCCCTCGCCAAAATTATCCCAAGATGTCCCAAAACTCTCACCAAGCCTGATAATGATGGGGTTCATCCAGGTGGTCAAGATAATAATGGCATTGGATAATAAAAACATTGAACACCACCATCATCATTAACCTTAACCATCTGAAGCACCCATACATAAACCTAAAATGGAGGTCTGATCAACATGGTAAGTAAGAATGAGGGGTGGTGGGAAGAGTATTCTATCTCACCTGAGAAGAGCATCATGTTATAAATCTGTAGATTAAAAAATAATTGGAAGATAAAATAAAGAGATGAAAAGTCAGGAGTGCCTTCATGGATGAAAGGAACTAAAAAACATCTAGGAAGAAGGGGAAGAATAGAGGAATCAAGATCATTGATAAAATGCAAAGGTAATAAAAATGTGACCAGGGTGATTTCCCAAAGAATAATTTTTTCCACAATGACATAAACTTCACAACATCAACGTAGGGATTTAATTTGTCAATAAACTAAATAATCAAAAAAATTATTTTTATCCTACTCTTAGAACCATTACATATAATTATTCATAGGATTTCCACTAATGTTATCTTTTCCTAATCCCATAAAATGTATTTTATAATACTAAAGAAACTAAACCTTGAAATGAAACAAAATGAGGTTCACTAGATCCTTACTTTTTTATCATGTTATAAAACACATAGTTTACATGTAAAATTTAATACCTTGTGAGGTAACCCAATCTAAACATATCATTATTTTACAACTTTTCCAAATTATAAATAGTACATCTCACAATAATCAATCAATCCCACGAACTAGTGGTTTTTTAGTATAAGATATTTAATAAAGGTATTTTATGATACTCAAGTGAATTTATAAAATATAAAAACACACTAAAATCCCTGCTAGACATGGCATAAGTTATACATAGCTTGATAACCGTTAATCTTACATAAAAAATATTCCATAACTCATTAATCTTTGTAATAGCTCATTTAAAAATTGGATTATTTCTTTTATTGTTTTTATATTTGATAATAAAATAACATCAAGGAGGTGGATAGGAGTGTTTGGGAGTTATTTCTAATGATTATGATTTAATCCAAGGGTTGTGGGGTCTTTAAGGAATGGGGTGTTGATTGATCCTTTTATAAGGGAGAGGGGTGTCATTTTTATAATTATAAAAGGTAAAATGACAATTAAAATTTCAATTGGATGTAATAATGGAAAATAAAAGGGCTTGGTAAGAGGTATGGTCGATAATTAATCATCTATAGAATTTAACACATGGTTTTAATAGTTCTTTCAGTATTTTGTTTTTTGATTCTTCACTTTTACCATTTTTTCCATGGTAACTAATTTCCCTCTATTTAATTTATGTATAATACATAAGAAAATGGACCTTATTATATAATTTATAACTAATTATTCCAAATATGAAATCAATTTTTTCAAAAAAAACTAATGGTGATAAAAATTGTTTTAAATAATAGTGTATATTATACAGAAAAATCCTTTTTATTAGAAGTCTAATTTTGTGATTAATAATTATAATTAAGAAAAATGTTAAAAATTATTAGTTTTATTAAAATAATTGATTTATTATTAAACATATAATGTTAATGTATGTTTCAAGAAAACCAGGGCCAAATATCAACAATATAATATTGAATTTAATGTAAATATTAAAAATAAATTTTATTAGAAAATATTACTGATGTCCTTAAAATGTTAATCATATTTAATCAAAATTTACCAGAGCAATTTAAAATTTATATTTTTTATTATAAAAAATATATTTTACTCATTAAGAAATTTTTATACCCTTATAGGACTTTCTTATATAATAACATGTTCATAAAATATATTGTTTTTGTAAAAATTGTTTTTTACCATTCAACTAAAAAACAATAACTTAAAAAAATCCAAACAAACTATTGAGACAAAAAATCCAAAAATTCATGTCATTTTATAATATTCATGTTTTAAATTTATATATTTATCTATTCAAGAAAAGAATATAATGAAAAATTCTTTTATAAAAAAATGATATTTTTAAACATTAAAGTTATTAATATTATTTCATATAAAAATCTTATTTAATTAATGTTAATATATTATATAATATATTATCATAATATTATGATATCATTAAATTAAATTTATTAGGATAAAATATACAACACATTGAATATCCGGTTATTTTGAGATAGAATAATCCTTTTTAATATTAAATTATATTAATTATTTATCTTCTAAATGCATGTATTTTTTATTTAAGTAATATATTTTTTTTGAGATTTTTTATTATTCATCTAATTTTCATAATAATATTCATACATCATGTAATGGATTGTTTTATTTTGATTTTGTGAGTTTATAAAGCTATCAAAAATAGTACTAATTTAGATGAAAATATATTCTAAAATATTGGGGTGTTACGTGATGATATGTAATATTTTTCATTAAGGTCAAGATGTAAAATTATAAAATGTATTCCTGGTAAATGATATCCCATTTTATGTATAATATCCTCTCTGTAATTATATTTTTTAAATGTAATGTGCTATATATGATATTATATGATGCGTAAAAAATTTTGATTCTTCCAAATTATTATCGAAGGATGAGTAACATAATTTTCCCTAGAAGTTATTAATTATGTCTAAGGAAATACCTTAATAACATTAAATATATTAAAACATCTTACACAAGGGTAAATTGTTGAGGTATTTTTAATGATACTTCCCTTAGTTAAATTCCTGATATACATTGACATGCATATGTTTTTTTCAGTTAAAAATTATAAAAGGTAGAAGAGTTATGGAAGATACCTAATGAAATTTACAATGATTATTTTTTTCAATTCATAAATTATAAAAAACTGAGCTAAGGATTATTCAATAAAAAAATATGAGGTTCAAGAATATGAAAATAAAACTACTTCCCACTCAATTTAATATGATTAAACTTTAAAGAAAAAATAATAATAGAGAATTTATTCACTAATAGATCTATAATTTGAGGTGGTAAAACATCCTAGAGATAAAATCCATGCATTTGAGATATTAAAATGATTATATATTGATGGGTAAAAAATTGAACCTGGTATTTTACTTGAGACACATTCCTATGGAAATGTGGAAGACACATTCATGCCATGGTTTATGACATTGTGACATCCCAGACCCGGATGCCACTTAATGGTTTCCCTGAGCACATTGGACCACATTGCCTCAATAGAATATCATTGAATTAAAGAGTCTATTGACTAGTAGTGAGGTCCTAGGGTGTGTCTATGGGGATATTATACCCTCATTACTAAAGTGTAGTGAAATAGGATAATGTAATACTAGGAAAATAACAGAAGAAATATAAGTTAAAAGAAGGCACAATAGAAAGTAGAGACAATAAAAAAAATAACTAAAATAACAGGAATAACATTCAACAATAGATGATGATATGTCATGTACTAGACAACATGAAACATGGATACAAGAAAACAGTTATAACATGTTCCACTAAAGAACAAAGGAAAAAAAAGACTATCCCAAGATTCCCGAGATCTAAATCCATCCACTACTATTAACCTCTAACCTAAATAGTAAGAAATCATGTTTTTAAGCCATATGATTCCCTTTTTCAACACCTTAAACCATGTAATTTATCCCAGGTACCAAACTGTGCCTGTAAAGGGTGTTAATTAAATATTTGTAGTCCACCACCAATGGTGTCTATATAATCTATCCAATGTAAGGAATTGTCACAATCTAAAATAATGTATATTTAATGTAATATTGTACAATGTAACTCAATACACAAGTACTCACTTCATCCCATGGATGTTGTCTGAACATGAAACCAATTAATTATTTTATTATTATCAGTTTATAAATAAGTCACATGTTATCAATATTTATGATTCAGTGTTTTAACAAGGAAACCAGTAATGATATATAATAGTGAAGTCCCTAGGTAATAACCAAGGTGACATAGACCTCAAGGGTCCCCAAAATATTAATAATTGTTGTATGGATAAAGTAAAGAGTGTAATACAAGGAGCATAGTTATGGGAATTCTATAATGAGGTACCTTCTGAGTCTATGAAGTTTATCCAAGTTAAAATATGGGAAAGAAAATATTGGGCCTGATGTACTTTTACCATAGAACCTTCTTGTAAATGATGGATCCATGGAGTGTATCCAAGGGACCCTTTAATAATATTTCAGGATCCTATGATGTAAAACCGAGCATCCAACTAATAGAAAAGGATCATGATGTAGGTGGGTCTAAACCTAAGAAATATGTATCCATGATTCAAAATGGGGTTATCGGGTGTTAATGACCTTCACCAATCAGAATCCAATGTGAGATCGAGTGAGGTGATTTCTATTAGACAAAGATGTCATGTAATATTTCATTTGTTTCAATCATTTCCTTTAATTATTGTGATAAGGTCAAGTTGTATGGAAAAATTTAATCAAGTCATTTTGTTCATGTCTTTGCATTCATTAGTGTGACAAGCCTAAGTAGCAATAAACCTTTTAATCAAGTAACTTGGTTCAACCCATGCACTTCATTAGTGTGATAATCCCAATTAGCATGTAACCATTCATTTAATATGATTAATTCATATTCCATATTCAAGGTTAATTCATCCACCTTCAATTAATGTGGTAAGGGGTGTTACATATATTCAACCTACAATTCATTTACATTTAAGTACAATTCATATACTTAGTATACATGGCAATTCACATTTCTCATTTTATAGTCAAATTTAAGAATAAAACATAGGTGGGTATAATGTTGAGAAAACATGGTTCTTTCCATTATGAAATTATCTATAAATAAATCCATTTTATATAGAACCTCTTACCCTTAAGAAGTTCAAGTTAACACACACCCGAACACTAGATCAAATGTGTCAAAACACTAAAATGGAAATTATGGCATAACATCCTACATGGGATGAATGGATTTTTAAGAATAACCACTAACAACTAATAACAAATTTGGAAAGAGAATGACTATATAGTTCTAATGAATATAAGAATGACATAAAAGTTCTGTAAAGGGAGACCAATAAAATCGGCAACCCCCAAACTAAAAATCCAAAATAAACGAACATGAGGGAAGATTTATAGACCACACACCATTGGGTTTTATGTTTCTCCTCCTCCGATACTGCTGCTAGATTGGGATCAGATCAGATTAGATCTATAAAAAATATAAAAATGCTCATACCTCGTTAACAAAGTCAAGATAAACAGAGGAGAATAATAGTTAAAAAGGACTTGACTACTTACCGTTCCACATCCAATGTGATGAAGGGAAGCTTGATCGGATCTTAGATGAAGAATATATTCCAATTCATGCCTTGTCCTTTAAAAAGCTATAAAATGAAAGTTATGGAGTTAAATCTCACATAAACATGGATTGGGAATAATGGGGGGTATAATTAGATCATTAAGGTAAAATTGGTCATTTTACCAAGACAAATAGTATATGAATGGTTTGTTCGCACGATTACCATGAAATAATAGGCACTTGCATGTTTAGTTCATATGGTTGTGCACAAACTGTGCGAGATGTTTCTATCCCATGTTTTTCATTTGTGCGGTTATCCAAACAATGCGCTAAACATGCAATAACCATGAAACATATCCATTTTCCCCCAAAAAGATAGGTTTTGAGATCCGAAAAAACCCCAGACACCCCTAATACTGTTGCTAACTCATGGGTATCCATATTAGGTCCAAAATAAATATTTATATATAAAATTAAAGGATCCGTACCTGAGTGCATAACCAGGTTATTACAGTCATCCCCCTTAAAAATAATCATCCATGAGTTCACCGTCCAAGGGTGGAGAAACATTTTTGAGAAACAATTTTGCCATTGGGAACGTATATCATCATATTACTCCCAAGTACTGTCTTGCTTCTGATCATGAGGCCATATCACTTATACTAGAGGGGCATAGCTTCCTCAAATATCCTTCCTGATTTGGTTGAAGTTACATATTGGATACTCTTCAAATGTTTCATCTTTATCATACTCAACTTACTCGGGGTCAAAATTATGATATGGGTCATCATGATACAATCCATTTTTTGAGACACGGATGACGTCCTGCATGGATTGATACCTCTGGGGTACTAGCAACTGATAGGCTACCATCATGACTCAATATCCAATCATAAATGGATCTATGTAACAAGGAGACATATTTCACTACTTTGGTTACTTTCTGTACCCCTACTTGGGCGATATCTGGGGAAAATGATTCTCAACCTCGAAATCAATTGTTATTCAATGACGATCTGCATAATATTTTTTTCTAGACTAAACAGTAGTCATATTCTTTCGGATTTGATGAACCTTCTCTAAAATATGTGGAATGGTATGAGGACCTAGTAGGGATACATCACCTGCCTCTAGCCAGCACAAGGTTGAAAGGCATGGCCAACCATATAAGACCTCAAATGGAACCATCTTAATTGTCACTTGAAAGTTTTATTATAAAAATCTCAATGAGAAGGATATACTTTCTCAAGTAACCGCCAAAATTAATGACACATGCTCAGAGCATATAATCTAAACCCTATATTTTCTGTTTTTACTGTCCATCAGTCTAAGGGTGAAAAGTTGTTATTAAAATCACATGTGTTCCAATAGCCTTCTGCAATCCCAACCAAAACTGTGATATGAAAAGAGAATCCCTATATAAAATGATAGTATGTGGGACCCCATGGTTTCATATGATCTCACAGACAAACAGTCTTCTCAGCTCATTAACTTGGAATGCCTCTCAAATATGAATAAATTGGGATGATTGCATTAGTCAGTTAATGAATACTGATATAGCATCACAACAACTTGATGACCTAGGTAATAAAAGTATGAAATCCAAGGAAACATCTTCACATTTTCATTTAAATATTGGAAGCGACTGTAGTAGGCCTGTATGTAACTAGTGCTCCACCTTCACCTACTGACAATTGGAACACATAGTTATGAAGCCTACAATATTAGGTTTCATCATAGGACACCAATACTAGGGTCACATATCATGATACATCTTGGAGATTCCTGGATGAATATCCCATTGAGAAGCATGTGACACTTTCATCAACTCCTATATTATATACGTGGGAACCCAGATACATCCATATAGACACATGAAATCACCTTTTTCCATAGACTAATTCGAAGGTGTGTTCTCTCCTGATACACTTTCATGGAGTACTAGGCCATCATGATTTGAAAACTATCTAATCTTTATATTCTAAATGATAGAAGAGGTAACTTCAAAAATAGAGAGTTAAGACTGCTCCTGAATTCCATGAAACTCTAGATGAAAATCATAAAAGAGTGACATTAACTTCATTTATCACTGGATTCCTGTACGGAATGTTTTTGAGTTTTTTGACTTAGTGCATCTGCAACTAAATTTCCCTTCCCGTGCATATAGAAAATCTCTAAATCAAAGGATTATAGATATTTGACCCATCTCCATTTTCTGACGTTCATTTCAAACTATAAAAGGATTTAATATATTCTCTTGTGGTCTTCGTACACCACAATATGCTTACCAAATAAATAATGTCGCCATCAATGTAAGGAATTAACAGCTGATGATAGATAAAGCTCATGTTTTAGGTAGTTTCTTCCATGATGCCTCAATTTTTGAGTTTCGTACACAATGATATTTTCTTCTTGCATCAGCACTACTCCTAGATATATGCATGATGCACCCGAGAATATGGTATAACAAATTTCTAGATCTTAAAAATTCAGAATATGAGCTGATACAATCCTCTCTTTAAGCTCGTCAAAGGATTTATCACATGATTCTGACCCCAGGAACTTGACACCCATATTTGTAAGACCTAAAAAAGTTAATGAATTGTGGGGAAATTATTGTGTGAAATGTCGGTAATATCCATATATCCCTTACAAACACTATATATCAAACACATTCTTGGGATTCTTTTAGGAAAATATAGAGCATACCTTTATAAGGTCAATAGATACTTCATATTAAGATATTATATGACCTCAGAATTCAACTTTTTTGATCCAAAAGTGTCACTTAACAAGATTTGCGTAAAGCTGAATCTCTCTCAGTGTACTCAAAATGATGTCAATATGATTATAATGGTCACTAAGAGTGTGAGAATAAACCAATATGTAGTCTAACAAGTCCATGAAAAAATAGTTCAAATAGGAGTGGAAACCCCTACTCATTAGAGGCATGAATACAATGTGATAATTCATAAGACCGAATGGCATAACAAGGTACTCATACATACCATACCTCCCCAAAAAATGTACATGGTATGCTTCATGTCCTGACTCATACATGATGATAACCCAATGTTAGGTCATTCTTAGAGAATCCCCTAGCTCCTTGGAGCAAGTGAAAGAGATCATTTATTTGAGGATATGGATACCAGTTGATGACTGTAAGTTGTTTCAACATTTTGAAATCAATGAATAGAATTATTGTTCCATCCAACTTCTTGGAAAAAATCACAAGTGAACCCCAATAGGATGTCATATACCGTATATATCATTTTCATCAAAATCATCTATCTCCCACTTGAGATCTTGAAGCTCTGTTTGTTCCATTCTATATAGAGGAATGGACACTAGAGATGCTTGAGGAATAAGATATATTTTAAACTCTACCTCTCCCTGCGAAGTTAATCACTAAAAAAATTGGTAATTAAATCCCAAAAATGCTCCACTACTAGAGGGAAATCATCTTATCATAAACATTTATCCACCATGAAGTGATTTGAAATCTAGTTGGGCACTACACCTAGCCCATGATGATCTAATCTATATCTACCATATTGAACATCCAACTCACCCTTATATAGATAATTACTTCGCTCTGGTGATGTAAAAGATACCTAGAGATGATAGTAGTCTACCAAAGCATAATAGTGAACCAACCTGTTCATCCCAAGAATACCATTGAATATTGTCATCTCATGAATGATGTGGTTCCCTAAGAATGGATAACTGTTGACCTCTAAAGGACAGTCCCTACACTAGCGTAAACCCTCTATTCGTACCCCTAGCTGTGTAGCTTAGGTCATTATACAATAGTAATATTGTATCTCTAGTCTGAGACTCTCCACAATAGATATATAGATAAAAGATTTTGAATCACCTATATCAAATAAAGTAGATTATATTATAGATGCCACAAGAATAGTACCTTGTACTATATAGGGTCTCGCAGACTGATCCTCATCTATCAACTGTATTGAATTCAAATAGCTTGATCCATGGTCAAGTGCAATAGCTAAACTACCACAATAATAACTACTCTAATACAACCACTAGTAATTAGGGGTATTGATACCATATCCATGACCTCCTCATCATCCAGACCTACCAATTCTATTCATACTCCCCACATAACATGGTGTAAAATAACTCTCCCTTTATGGTAGAGCTGCTGTTCATTATTTTCCAATAAAATCTAGTGGAATGGTCCTATAGAAATGCTGAAGATGCCCCATATGGAAACAAGCCTAAAACTCCAGTTGGTATCTGTCAAACAAAAGAATCAAATTACCTCATAATCCATGCTGAAGAAATAAATTAGATTTATCGAAATGGGAACTCTAGTTTTCAATACCATGATGAGAAACCTATAAGGAACATTTCAATCCACTAGATGAACTACTAGTCTATCGTGACACTGAACCTATATACCTTGTAGTATTTTTGTCCCTCAAGTTTCTCTTAGTGATATGTTCCGGATTGACCATCTCATAAAATGTTTCTGGGAGAAAGACATTAACTTACATATGGATGGCATACTGGAGCCCATCCTCAAACCATCTTGCATGTGAAATCCCATCACAGACTAAAAGCGGTAAAAAATGATGAAAATCAATGAAATGCACTAAATATTCCATAATAGACATATAACCCCACTCGATATGATTGAAATATCTGGTTTTTTCATCTCTTAGCGACTAAGGAAAAAACTGATCATATAAGGTAGTTTGGAAATTAACCCATAACATGCCCATATGATGACCAACCTTGGAAATCACATGTCACAAATGCTTGGACGAATTTCAAAGCATGTATATGGAAATAATGATTATCTTCAGTAGATGAATTTTTAGATTCTCAGAGATATATAGGATGGCCTCTGGCCAAGACTCAATAGCCAGTGGACCACTATCCCCTGAGAATGTAAGAGGATGTTGCATCCAGAACTCACATGTCAGATTATCCATCGTTTGTGAAAACTATGGAGCACCATGAATGGAATGAATCATACATAAGAAAATATAATGGACATGGGAATCAGTTCCCAAATCAGGTACAATAGTTGATGCCTTGTGTGGCACTAATGGATGTTGGACTGGAAACATAGGGCCCGCCACATTTAGAGCATGGTCATCACCACCTTCTCGGTGCATGGTGTGAGAACATCATGGTGGAATTGGTCAAAAATTACCAAACACATGACTAAAAAAGCTTTATACAGATAGAGATCATCAATTACATAATCTAAATAAGGATGTCTCAAAACCCAAGTTATACTACCCCAACTACCCACTTGTAAGGATAGTTATCGGTAAGTGCTAAATTATAATTTTCATTTCATTTTACATTTAATTTCTAGGATCAATACTTTTCATTTAATAAACAATATAAAGCAGGATAAGGATGTGAAACCAATTAATTTTAGATGTCATGATTCAGTTTATAATTGATATCTATTTCTGATAAATCAGTTCCCAGATAGTTATCACTAGAAACAAAACTAGTTTATTTATAGCATAAAGGCTCAACACGATAAATTACTCATCCAAACCCAGGGTAGCTCACACACCTCATGATTTGAGACATGCAATCAATCAATCACAGAAAAGAGTAATACAAATATAAGATAACTATCAAAAAATTACACAACAGTCACAGGCTTATCAAGAAATTAAAAATATTGAAATGCACCTATATGGAATGGAAATATGCATTGAATGAAAGTTCAAGGTGGATATAATGATTCATTTGAAAATGATAATTTTCTTCCTATCATCGGGACACAGATAAAATATAATCTCAATTAGAAGAAAAATAAACAACACCACAAATCTTGTGCCTCACCCAATGGTGAAATAATATCAACTGTAATAGGAAAAAGAAGAACAATAATTATATTTTAGGTAAATTGGATTTTACACTAAACATGGGTTCGTGAAGCCTAATCATAGCTTATTACCAAGTACCAAGCATTCCTAATCCCTTGACTATTGTCTCCAAATAGTAAACCATGAAAAGAAAAAAAAATTATCTAATAAGACTTTGTGATGTCTCAGACCGAGATTCCACTTAATGGGTGCCCCAATCCTGGTGGTCCACATGGTCTCAAGAACATATCCCTGAATACCAGAGTCTATAGACATGCAGTGAGGGACTAAGGTGTGTTTCATGGTGAAACTATGCCCTCATTTCCAACATAAAGTGAAATGTATGAATCTAAACATAGATAAATAGTAGAATAAATGTATGTACATAGAGGGAACAATAGAAAATAGAGACCACAACAACAATAACTATAAAAATTGGAATTTCATTCAACAACAGATGATGATATGTCATGTAATAGAAAACATGAAAACATATATGCATGGAAACTAGAATAACATGTTCAAAAAAAGTATACTTGAAATCAAAAAACTATCACATGCATCCCAAGATCCAAATCAGGATTCTTCTATCAAGCTCCAACCTAAAGAAGAATAAATCAACTATTTGACGCCATATGCTTCACTTTGTCAGCATCTGCAACCATGTCATATACTCTGGGTACCAAAATGTGTCTGGATAGGGTGTGATATAAATATAAGTTGTCCACCACCAATTCTATCTACTGTATATGTCTTGTTTAATGTAAATGTCATAGTGTGCAAGAATATATATATATATATAATGTAAATAAGTACAATGTAACTAAATACCCAAATACCTATTTCATCTCTTGTCTTGTGTTTGTACAAGTAAAATGTTAATTATTTGATTATTACTAGATTATAAATAAGTCACTTTTTAAAAATAGTAAAGGTTTCAAGTTATGAAAAGACAACTTGTAATGATATCTAGTGGTGAAGTCCCACGATAATAACCAAGGTGACATAGACATCAAGGGTCTCCAAGTCATTAATTATTGTATCCTGGTTAAGGTTAAGAGTGTAATACAAGGATAATAGTCCATGGAATTATATAATGAGGTTCTTACTGAGTCCAAGGAGTTAATATACGGTAAAAAAGGCTAAGAAAACATTAGGCCTGATGAGCATTAACAATGGAACCTACTTTTCAATGTAGGATCCAAGGAGTGTATCCAATGAATTCATTAATAATATTTAACAGATCCTATAGTGTCAAATTTGGAATTCAATAAATATACATGTATCGATATCTATGTGGGATTCACCCTAATAAAGTTGTATCCTTTAATAAGAATGGGTTATTTTAAGTACTCATTGAATTCTTCAATCAAAATCCATGTCGACCTTAAGTCTGTATATTCATATTTGATAATGAAGTCATGTAATATTTCATTTGGTTCAAGCTTTACCTTTCATTAGCGTGATATGTTCAAGTATCATAATTTTTTTTAATCAAGTCATCTATTTGAAGCCTTGCTTTTGATTAGTGTGACAAGGGAAAGTAGCTTGAACTTTTTTAATCAAGTAGTTTGGTTCAAGCCTCCCCTTTCATCAGTGTGGCACTACCACGTATAATGAAACCATTCATTTATTCCATTTAAAGCATATTCTATATTCATGGTTCATTATTATACATTTCATTAATGTGTTATAGTGTACTAAAGATATGAAACATACTATTCATTTACATTTACGACCAAGTCATATACTTATTATACATGCCAATTCACATTTCAAATTTTATATTCAAATTGAAGCTCATACATTAGGTGGGTCAAGTGATAATCCAACATGGTTCTTTTGATTATGAAATTATCATTATAAAAAATCCATTTAATATAGAAACTTTTACCCTTAGGAAGGTTAATCCAAGGCACACACGATCTGTGGCACAAACATATCAAAAAAACTAAAAGGAAAATTATGTAATAACATCTAACATAGGATGAATGGAGTTGTGGTAATATCCACTAACTACTAATAGAATATTTTGAAATATCCTTACCATATTTTTCTAAAGATTATAAGTGTGAAATATAATTTCATTAAATAGTAACCATTGAAATATACAGGCCCCACATGAAAAATCCCAAAATCAATGAACATGAGGGGTGAGTTATAGAAAACTGGCCTTAGGGTTGTATGATTTTCCTGTTCTAGTATTAGACCCTTATTTGTTATCGATTAAAGTGGATCTATGATAAAGAGAAAAAAACTCATACTCTGATAACTACATCAGGAGCAGGAGATGAGAAAAAACTAAAAAGGACTTGAGTACTTACCATTGCACATCAAATGTGATGAATGAATTCCCGATTAGATCCTGAGTGAACATGATCATCCAATTCCTAGATCTGGCCTTTGAAATGATCCAAAATGAGATCCATGGAAGAAAATCTTGCATAAACTCATATTAAGGAATAATTAAAGGGTAATTATATTATTAAAGGAAAATTGTACATTTTACCCAAAAAATATCTTATGCATAGTTTATCAACAACGATTGACAAACCATGTGAAAACTGTTCAGGGTCACCTATGTAGAAGGGGAACATTCTTGACTAGGTTGCACATTCATACACAAACCGTGTGATATGGTTTAGTCCAGAAATTTCCATTTTCACAGTGTGCCAAACTGTGTGCCAACCGTGCGATAACTGTGTGACATGGGTTGTTTTCTCTAAAAAGATGTGTTTTGGGATCTGAATAAGTCCTAGAAACCCCTAAGTCCTTTTCTAACTCGTTGGTATCTACTTTAGGTCTAAATTAAGGATTTTTACTAAAAATTAAAGGATCCATACCTAAGTGAAAAAATAGTTTCTTACAGACATGGTAAATCACATGTGTTCTCTTTAAGGAAAAACATGTTTGTTGTATTTTTTACATGTATATGGGTGGTTAATGGGAAATTTTGTATTTGAGATGTTTTTTGGAAAAATTTCCATCTTAATTTTCAAAGAAATTGAGATATTATGATACCATAAATCAATAAATGATTATAGAATAATGGTTGTTCAAATATATATATATCCAATATTAAATTATACAAAATAGGTATTTCACATAATGTGTAATTATTATTTGAGAATATAAAATATAAAATAACTGAGGTTAAGTACAAGGATATTATTTTTTTTATGATAAATATATATATATTGGGTTATAAGTGATCAAATAATAAGAAGAAAATCCCTGAAGTTCTATAATCACTAAGAAATGATAATTGATCTAGGATCAACATTGAATTTTAGAGGTCAATGTTCATAATGTGGTGCATTATTATTATTATTATTATTATTTAAATTATTATGTGTAATTTCATCAACCAAATTTTTTGAATAATATTAGACTATATTTTTTAAAAAACCCATTATGTTCAGAATTACCTGTAAATTGTTGAAATTTAGCATAATTAATGGGATATTGTGTGATGAGAAACACTTGTAGGTAGAGGATTAAAACTTCTTATCAACTCTTAATTCATTAGTATTTATTGTGAAACATTTTTACATTGATTGAATTAGATAAAAAAATATTATATACAAACTATGAGACTGAAACATGTAAATATTTTTTATAATGTATTTTTTCCTTTATTTTTCATTCTGGTATGGCTGTGAAAAATATTTTAGATAATTAAACATTGATAGGTCACATGGGTTAATTTATACCAATAAATTATAAAATATATAACATTTATTCACCCCCTCCCCTAGTGGTACAACCATTCCTGAACATGTCAACTAGTATTAGAATGAGCACGTTCACTCTATAAGATCAATATATATTTTGATATGGATATTTTATATTTAGTTAATAGTGTAGTTATTTTTAAATTCAATGGAAAAAATTATCAGGGGAATAAGAATTTGAAGAGACTCTATATTCCCTCACTTAGATAATAATTCATAGATGTTATTAATATTGGATTACAAAAATATTATAAAGATTCCCCTATGTTGTTTAATGCAAAGAGATACCTATTGGTAGATAGAATTTAGAGAATTTTTCATCTTATTTTATTATTAGACAAGGTTTACAAAAAGGTAATGGTACATAAAATAGAAAATGATATTTGGTAGAAGTCATATAGAACATTTAAGTTAAATTTTATGGTTAGAGAAGAAAAACTACCAATATAGTGGAGAATATTTGGTGATTTTAAAAAGGTTGATGATGAAACCATTTATGAATAAATAAAAAAAGTTAATGAAATATTTAGAATTATAAGAGATTACAAGGAAAACTAGAAGATTATAATACAGTCAGGATGTTGATAATGAACATTATATATAAGATTGATCCCAAAATTTATAAATTAGATGACATAAAATATTTACTTATTAATGAACTATATAATATTCATGTAATTCAAAAGATAATGACTGTTACATCATTCATGTAGAATATTAATAATGAAATAGATTTTAAAGACATAGTAAAACAGAAACATGTGGAAGAAGAAGATGAGAACTCATGTCCTTCATAATATTAAGAATAAATGAATGAATATTATAATATTATTTTGGCTCTTATATCAGTACACCTTTGAAAAAGAAATGTCTATTATAAAAGAAACTCCCCACTAGAATGTGTTAAATGTTTAGTAATTATAGATTTTTTTTGTTAACATAGTGATGAAATAATTGGTAACTGTGAGAATGATGAGTAAGAATAATTTTCTCAAAAAACTGGGGTAAAATCTCAAAGGAATAAATAAAATCTACTGAGGGTAATAAAAATTTCCATTAATTGATTTTATGAAGTATTATATATGAAAAAGATAAAGAATAGTCCCCTTAGGTATCCAATTAGAGTAATATTCTTCGAAAAATTTTACAAACACCATATGTCATGTTGACATATAGGTGGATAAATCTAATAGTGAATAATAATAAAGTATAAAAACATATATAATAAAAATGGTGATGTCTTAACAAAAATCAAATATTGAGAAAAACATTAATCTCCAAAAAATTAAAAAAAATTGTTGAATAATGAGAATAGAAGCAATAATTAGGGAATAAAATAGTTCATTAAAATAAAATATAGTTGAATTAAATTTATTGAAATGTTTAATTTGAATTCTTTATATAAATAAAAAATGTGAAAGAACTTATTGAACATATTTTTCAAATGGAACAATATTTAAATAAGATATAATCCTAGTTTCCTGAATCTAAAAAATCTCAAAATAAGATAAAATTGGGAATTAATAATGAGATATATATCATGGATGAATCATCATATGTTGTGAAAATGTGTGCCCAAAAAGGAATGAAAAAATTTATATTCTAAATTAAATAAAAAAATTTATTCTTTACATTCTAGGTTCCAATATAGAATGTAGCCATGTATGGGATAAGGGATGTAAAAAAGAAATATTTTTCAATGTTAATTGGTAGAAACAAATACAATAAATATATTACTCATGTGGAAAAAAAGGAAACATAATAAATTTCATCCCTAAATAAAAAATTCTATTGAAATGATTCTTATAAGGTTAAAAAATCTAAATTTAAAGGATAATGTTGTTCTATAAAAATTTTGGTCACAAATCCAACTAACTATGGTAAAACATGTTACTTTCTTAAAGATGTAATGAATCAAGAGGATAAATATAAAAAAATCAAAATAGATTCTCAAGGAAAGTATTTTATATCTGCAAATATGTGAAAGGTGTCACTAAAATGGTTATTTTGTTTAATATTTTAAGATCAATCTTATGTGGATGTTTTGATATTGTGAAAAAAAATTTAATTTTAATATAAATTAAGGAAGAAAAGTCACTTGTTTTTAAATCCTCCATGAAAGGTTATAATAGAATTATGTCATGGGTTCTTGATATAATTTTTTTCATCACATATTAATAGTGACATGAAAGTAATAAATAACATTAAATTTCTTGAGATGTGATTTTACAAAATATGGTTATTTAATAATAATTAGATATGGCATTACTTAAATTGTTGCCTAAAAGGTGAAATCCAAAGATATTATCTTTTAGAGGGATTAAATGAAATGTAACAAGTGTGATCTAACATTTTCATGATGAAAATGATATTATTTTCAAGAAACAATCATGTGTTATGAAAAAACTCAATGTATTGAAGGATTATCACTCATAGAAAATTAACATGTTGAAATATTTTCTAAATTTTTTATTCTCATAATTTTTATTATTTTTGTAACAAGGATTAATAGAAAGTTTTTTCACAAAATTATTGACCATATTGGTCATATAATTATGACTGATAGATCTAAATTATATTGTGGTTAGAGGCCAAACCCAATTGTAGTGAAATAGATGTATTTTGTAATTGGAACATTTCTGAAGTAGATGATAGTTCTCTAAAGTCGAAAAATATTTGAGATTCACTCCACTATCCCCCTATATTTAATTAAAACTAAATTATATAAGGATATGAGGAAATGGTGAATAAGAGGTGAATTGTAATTTTCCACATCTATTGATGATTTCACAATGATAAATAGTTTGAGTTTTATAATGTAGAAATATAATGTGGTAAAAATGATCAAAATTTTTATGTGATAGGATGAGTAAGAGTTGCTGGTATATATCAAAAATTTGTGATTAATAATGTTATATATGTCACTTTTAATGTTTATGAATCTAATATTTAAAATAATGTAACTAATAAACAAAAAGTGCTCCCAAATTTTTTCTCGAGCCGCACTCTCCTAGAGAGCAGTGCAATTAGGGTTCCGCGATGCGCGGTACACCCAACCGATTGTCGGTGACTCTTCTCTGACCTCTGCCTCCCTTCACCGGTGGTCCTTGTCGGCCTTCTCCTTCTCCCCACTCACCTCCTGTGTGATTCTGTCGTCGCTCTGACGCGTTTCTCCTCACTGTCTCCTGACTCTCTAGGTCCAACGAGGATGCTTGTGCGCATCCACTCTCCGAGGTCTTGCGGGTGGCGACACAACAGCAGCAGGATGTAGTGCATCTCTGACATTGGTCTTTTTCTGATATGCGCAACATCTCCCTTCTACTGCGGTGGTGGAGGCTCTTCATGCTCGAATAGCATCTGTTCAATGACGAAGGACACTGATTTGTTCTGTTTCCTTCAAGCGATGGACTCTGATGGATTGTTGGAGGTATGCAGTTCTTGTGGGGTCAGTTCTTCATTCCTTATTTGATCCACTGGTTGATATCTGCTTGAGATGTGATGTTGAACCTTCTTGATTGTATTTTCCTACAATTTCCTCAATGGTGTCGATGGATGATCTGCCACACTGGTTGAGCATTGTTTTTTTATCGGTTGTTGTTTTGGATCTCTTGTTGTTTTCCTTGTCCTCTCCACTGATTTCAATCTAATTTTCATAGATGTGCCTCACCAACACTTTGCAGCAATGTGCGGTTGTCATGTTGCCTCTCCTGATGCCTCATCCAGATGATACAGTTTGAAGATAATTTTTTGGGTGTTGTGAATTTGGAAGGTGGACCAATTTGCAACGAGCATGGATGCACTTGTTTGGATTTTTTGAGCTGTTTCCCATACATTTTTTTGTTGATGTCTCTTGGAAGATGGATTCTGGTCTTGTGTCTTTGAGGGATGTTTGTGGGTTGTGCGATGCTTGGTGTAATGGGATTTATGACATCGAAAATTTCTTTCCTTTTCTCCAGATTCATATCGGTTGTGTCTCATTCATCATGATTCAGATGGGTCTGCATAATTTTCACTTCATCCCATCA
Source organism: Viscum album (assembly GCA_963277665.1). Classification (NCBI taxonomy): domain Eukaryota; kingdom Viridiplantae; phylum Streptophyta; class Magnoliopsida; order Santalales; family Viscaceae; genus Viscum; species Viscum album. The sequence continues at coordinate 1,195,260,640 of OY728133.1, forward strand.
TCCTTCAATGATGGCTTCGTTCCCCTCACTGCGGTTCCCCAGCAAAGTTCTAAGATTTCAATTATCGATCATTGGGTGTTTCGGGCGGCAGATTAATCTTCCATGTGTGGACTGGTACTCATCCCTATCTTCTGATCTGTCTTCAGATTTGGGACCCCATGTTTTCATGCTTTTATGTGTGGCGGTGAAGGACTCTGAGCTTTGCTTGGGCTCATTCATGCGACAACTTCTAATGGATTGGAGGTAGGATTTGGATTTTGATTTTGGGGGTTGTCGATTTCCTTTTTCTTGCCAAGGTTCTTTGGTTTCTACCTGCTCGGGATGTTCTACTGGTTCCCCTAGTTTGATGACTCTGCTACTACATTGAAGGTTTTGGGATGGATGTTTTTGTTTTTAGTCTCTCTTTGGATAAAGTTTTGGTGATTTCTTGGAATATTTGGGATTTTTTTTCTCTTTCATTTATTTGGATTTCTCATTTCTTCTTTTGCTGGATCGGATTGTCATTTGGAAATAAATTTTCTATTGGGAGCTTGATGTTGGTCTTATTGCATTTGGATGTCGTTTCTTCTGTTGCAGATTGCGTCAGGTGGGCAACCTCGATGGAGGGATGGGTGTCCTGACACCCATCAGTAAGCCGTCTATTATTTTGGATCGATGGTTACCCCGACTGAACTTGCACGGTGTTCTCTGATGTATGTTTTGGCGCATCAGGTTGATGGTACAGTGAGTCTCTCATATGCACCGTCGGGGGGGGGGGGGTGGTGGGGTGGCTCGAAAGAGATATAAGTGTGCTGGAACCTATCGTTTAGTCCTCCTCCCATATTTCAGTATGAGTTGGGGGAGTTCTATTCATTGGTTGTGTTTCCAGCACAACACACTTTATCACAGAGGGGGTGACACATCATCTTTGTGGTTTCCGCTGCTGAATTTTCAGTTAGAGGGGGTGATGAGACTTTCTGGCTTGATATTGATTTGATTTTTGTCTCCTTTTGACTCATGGATCCTTTTTGGCCATGTGGCCTATTCTTCTAGAAGTTTTCCATTTGTCTCTGTAATGGTTTCCTCTTTCTTCCCTTCAAAAGGAGTTTCTTTCTTGTTCAATAAAAGGGAGCTTGTCCCCTTTACCTTAAAAAAAGTTCTCCCAATACTCCCTAACAGAATGGGGTATCATAATGAATGAAAAGGAGATTAGATGAAATTGGTTAAAGTTTATAAACATCCAATAGCCCTTTGATGTTTTCTCAAGTTAATGGTTGATGATGTTGAATCATTTAGTGTCTGAGGTGTTTGAAAATGTGAAATATAATATTGAATGATTATGTTAATTAATAGTGAACCGTGTATCTCAGAGGCTGGTGTAACATGTTTGACAGGCTACAGATATCCATAAAGAAGAGGTACATATACCAGTTTTGATGTATTTATAATTTATTTTATTAACATTGAACAAATAATCAGTTCCACATTTTCTATTTTGATAGATAACCTTGAAAATTTGGTAATAAAAATACATTTCATTTCATTCATGTGGATGTGGGATGAAAGTCTAAGGCATGTAAATCTATTCTGTCTATTTACTTTTATAGTTGATGTATATTTTTCTTATTTTTTTGGAGTGTTTTTTTATTAATCATGGTAGTGGTAATAGTTTCAAAAGGTTTTTAAGGTCAGAAATATCACATTGGTCATTATAAATCGATGTGATAAATGATTTTTAACATTGTTTAATTTTTATCTTATTTTAAAACTCTTATCGATAAATTTTATATATCTTTAATTTAATAACCAATGATGAAAACTATATTTTCAACATTGACTATTAATAAATTAATGCAAAAACCCTACTTCATATTTCATTTACGGAAAAACTAATGTAGAAAACTATATAAAAAATTGGAAAAGTGTCAATCCATTTTTTATATTTTTTGTTGGACACATGGTTTCACCCATGAAGGATAGTAATTATTTACTCTGACCCCCATCATCCATTGATCTCATTCAATCTTAATCAGATTCATTATAAATGAAACTATCATGACTTCTCATAATCTCATTCAGTGTGATCAATGTTGTCATCGTCACATCTTTCATCATTAACTTCACATTCATCACCGTCGTCTGTCACCACTTATCTCATATAATTTTTCATAGTTTTTACACAATATTTTGATTTTTCATTCATCTAATGCTTTTTTGTTTGATAAATATGTTTCTATGAATTATTATTTGATTCATGGATTATTTTATTTGAATTATCATAATAAATCATGTTATTTTTCTGACTAAATGGAGTTTTAATGTGTGTTTCTTATGTTTTATATTTGGTGGAATTATTATTTAATGTGTGTTGAAACATCTAAAAATGTTTTATTTTCATTAATGTATATTTAATTGGTATTATATTTGATTAATTATTATATTCTGAATGGGTTCCTTGTAAATCATGCACTTCTTTTTCGAAGAATTTAAATTAATTTTAGTTTTCTAATTAATTTATTTTCTACATGTATGATATAATTAAATTGCTGAATATTTATTTTGGAAACCACATATTTAGATTAAAATACAAAGTTTTCTCATAATTTTATGGATTATAGAAATTAAATTTAATAATTTTAACATAACTTGGTTACATTAAATAAAAACTTACTTCCTCATAGTGGTTCCTTAGAAAGAATTTTTACATTTACATTCTCATATTAATGTAACAACCCCTTATTTATCTCTAATCAATATATTTTCATCCATCATTTTCCAAAAATAATACTCTAATATATTTATTATAAACATTTGAATGTTTTATTCCATTATGATATTTTTAAAAACACATGTTTTATCATAATATAATATTAAATTTTATTTTTGTAATATTTATTTTACTATTGACATTTAACTATAATAAATGAAATTGTAGAGTTATTTCACTTTCTTCATGGAACTTTCACTATCATTTATTTTATTTTATTTTATTTTATTTTATATTATATCATATATATAAAATATTTCATAGAATATTTTTTTTAATTTCAATGATAGGTGTAGTAGGAAATTTTACGTGATAAACAAGTCAAACGATTAATGATATTCAAAAATCATTTGTCAAATTATATTATTTTATTTATTTGTTGGATTTTATTTTATATAAGTAATTTTGAAATTTATTTTCGATATTCAGAAACTTGTATTCTACACTTGAAGTTTTTAATATGTGACAACGAGCCATATTTGGATCAATGTGAGGATAAAAAGTGACGAAAATGAGGAAGTAATTGATGTGTTTTGTAATTCTCTAAATATACGATATTTGATTTCCTACCCTTCTTTGTAATATTCAAATATGAGAATGTTATAAATTAATTAATCCCAGGATCATTTAATTTTTATTTTTTCTAATCCAATTTACATTCCTAAAATTTGGCATTGTGACATTGGATAGAATTCAATATCTATTGTTGATGATTATTTTCAGGATGAAAAATATGGTCAAATTGAATAAATGGTTCCTAATATTAGAGTAGATACAATTATGAAATAATCGATGATATAGATCCAATTTTGTGATGCTGAAAAACAATTATATCTAGGTTGTATGAAATTAATAGTTTTATAAATTATGTTAATATTGATTAACATGAAGGAAAGAAATAGATAGAGTGAATATATTTTTACATATTTGTTAAAACTATTGAACGATATACTTCATGATGAGAATTATGTTTTAGATTCAAAGAATAATTCAATGAAAATGTTATGTGAGATGGGATTGGGTTAAAAGAAGATACGTGCATTTTTTAATAACTATGTACTATATAAGAAGTAATATGATATTCTGACAGAGTTTCTTAGGTGTGGGACATAGTTTTTTAAGTTGAATGACCCCTAATGTGATTATTTAGAAATTATTGATACTATTAATATGGTAATTTAGTATCTTCCTATAATTTATTAATTAAAATTCGTAATTGAAAATTAAAATAAATAAAATGGTTAAGATGACAAATTGATGAGTGGATATCTAATTGAAAATTGCATCATCCAGCCTATTGACCATAGTGGTGGAATAATAATTAATAGTTTCCTACTTTCAAAAATAAGTTTAGAAATAACATACATTGAGTACGAAAATATGGAATGAATTCATATCAGATCTTTATTATAAAACAAATTTTTGGTCTTATTTTGTTGGTAATTTACAACATATCTCCTTAATTTTTTCTTCAAGTAGAAACATATCAGGTTGATTTTGAGGAATTTTATGCCTAAATAGACTTAAGGATTATCCTTTTTCAGCCCTGGTTAATATTTTTAAGAATTTATAAAAGGAGTGCATCATAAATTATTTTTCTTATTAAATGGAGTATTTTTAATTGTAAGCGATGATTATATTCACTATAAATGGCCTCCCAAAAATATATAAACTACACTAGATTCCATGTTAATGGGCATAAATATATTCCAATTTACGAATAAGGGACTCCATATTATAAATTTAAACATTAGAGAAAATAGTATACATAGTTAATTGGTGGTTTTTGTCTTCGGGATAACATGTTTAAATGATTAAAAAAGGAATTTGATGGATCAAATTAAATTTATATTTCTCAAAAACTTTTATTTAGTGGTCAATATTTTTAGATGGTGAGAAACAATGATGTCACATTATGAAAGACCCAAAAAACATGTAATGACTAAAATGTATGGATAAAATGATCAATATTTTTTAAATATCCATACTAGGGATATCCTAAGGCAAAACACAATAATTTTTTTAAGGCTCTAAGGACTTGTTTTTACTTATTTTTGATAATCCCTATTTCAAGGTTTGATGGGTAACCCCTATAAGGCCATGTAATATTAGCTTATTCATGACCTGAAGGTATTAGAGTAATTCAACCCAAAGAGGACTACTTAGATATGAGCATTCCCATTGTTATTCTTAAAATGTTAGAAATAATCTATCACTAAAAAATTTGAATTTAATGGTCATGAAATCCCATTATTTAAATATTATAATGAAAAACAAACCCTCTAGTTTAATTATAATGAATACTAAAAATCTATTAGATTCACTATCATCATGGTGTATAATTATTCTAATTCAATCTATAACAAAGTGATAGATGAGAATTCATTTAAAAATTTAAAGAATAATGACTTCTATAAACATTATCGACTAGTATTTTACTTCATGCAATATTTTTAGATTACAAAGTGCATTTAATAGTTCATTCGGTGTAATAAATAAATATTTAGGGTCTCATATATCTATGTTGGATGTATCCTTTTGAAATATCTATAATCATATTCTAGGGTTATGTAATGAATAAATATCGAACAACGGGATCCATTGTTGAGATATATATTTCCACAGAAGTGAATGTTTTTTGAACATAATCATGGTGTTCAGTGTAGCACATTTTTTTCCAACACCAGGATATGAACATGTCTATTTTATGGGATGGGTATGTGTGGGTCGATGATAATGTTGTTGAATGGTCAACATAAAAAAGAAATATCATTTATATGTCTTTCATAATAAATATGATTATTATCCTTATAAATAGTACATATTAATGTGGTAGAACAATTTTACCTGAGAAAGAATTATATATGAATATTTAGTTAGAATAACAAAACTTATTTACAATTGTTTAAAGAGATCATTCAAGGTAAATCAGATGCATCAAAAACATTTATAGGGTTATAAATATACCAAAGTGTAAATGTAATAACAAGGTCTTGGTATGACATCAATGGATATATATTTTATACAAATGAATGGCATAATAGAATTGGAGTTTGGAATAGTAGTTCACTGGTGTTCTCTGAAGAAACACATTTTTTATTGTGAAGGATAAAAAATCATTATCTAATTCAAGTGTATATTATAATGTTTTTTTATAAATTTAGGCAATTGATTGTATTTAATTTATTATTTCTGTGATAATAAAGGGTTTTCAGTAGGAAAATTTTTAACCATGATGAATTTAGTATGATAGTAGTAATTTAAAAAAGTTTAGAATATGCGGATGACCATTTTGTTATGGATTCACATAAGAAAAAAATATAATATGTTCATGATCAATCTAGTGTTCAGTGGTCTATAATTTTACATGGTAAAAATTATCCTGATGATTAAAAACATGATTGTAATGACATCGCTATATTGAAGGTATTAATTTGGAGAGGATATTTGTTACCAATTCATAGACATGGTTTTTTCCATAAAAATGATCATGAATATGGAATATGACAAAAAAAACTTAGCAATATCCTAATATTATGGGCACTATTTATTAAATCTCTATTTGACTTTTAAAATTTGGTAAAATGTTAGTGATACTATTTTTAACTTTTATTTTCATTTAGGTCAGATGTTTTAAAAAATAATATATATTATTCAATTAGTTTTGTTTTATATAATTTTAAAATTAATCACTTTTTTAAAATTTTAGATATATTATTTTTGATTTGAAATGTTTTAAATACTTTTGTTTTTTGTATCATTTTTAAATTGATATTATTCTTTATACGTAATACTTTTCTTTTAATAACATTGTAGTAAGTATTTTTTCTTCTTCTTCGTATATCACTTCATGTCTCATCACTGTTTCCAAAAAGATTTTATTATATCTAACTACATAATCTAATATGAATAAAAATGTGGTCTATTTTTTTGTTATGATTTTATCATTTTTAATTTATATTTAATTTTATATATAAACAATAGATTTTATAATATTTTACTAATTTTTTGTTCATTTTATCTTTTTGATATTTATATATACTATAATTATGTCACATAGATCTAATTTGGAGGAACGTACACATAATTCTACTGAAGAACCTCTTCATTCATCTACACAGTATCTTGTTACTTCAAAATGTAAAGAGATGGTTTCTAGGGTTGGAAAATGTGGTAGGACACATTTAACTAAATTATTAGTTACTAATATCTTGAATTTAAGGATATTAATCATTTTTCCTAATAATTTAAATCATATGTGTCTACATTTCATGAATTTTTTTACATTTCTATATTTTCATGCGTGAGAAAAAAGTCAACAATTTGATTTTTTTTATTGAAGATGTTTAGACTACATGACCCTATATCAGCTATGAGAAGCCATATTAGTAAGCTCATTAATTATTATTTTATTTATCATGACATATTTTTACTAACTTATGTTATTTTTCCTTCTCATCAAAAGACATGTGATATACCTAACACTAGATAAGTTAGGGATTTTCCTAATCTTTTACCTCTAGAAGGTGGAGTGGTTTTTAATCTACACTCACATTCGATTTCATTTTTGGTGAAATAAAAAAATTAAAATTTATGTAATCTATTCTAATTTCTAGTTGAGGACACATGAAAAATATTTATTAAAAGTAGAGAACATGATGTATATTTACTAAGTGAATTTCCACACTTTTAATATTCTTCGTTTTATAATCATAAAAAATGATCCTATTAATGATTTTTTTGTACGCAATTAACAATCATGGAAGATATGTCATCTGGATTTTTAATAAAAAAATGTATACCCTCATACTTTTCCTCACAGAAGGAATATATTGTTGGATGTATAGAAGATGACCAAAATTATGAAATATTGAGAATCAGGTCTTCTTTATCTATAGGGACATCCCCTCCCTCCCCCACCTAGACATGAAATTTAGTAAACATATCGTATATCAAAAAATGAAATATTTCATTTATATGAAGAAAATTTTTATCCAAAAATATTTTTATAAATTAATTAAACATGTAGTTGGAAAATTATATTTTCAAATCAGGGATAAATTTTTCAAATATCTTCGACATGATTCCCATGAGGATTTATGATCACAGTGTACCATTCTACCATACTGTAGAAATGATATGTATATTACTGTATTAGGGATGTCTGATGTCTTCATTTTTGCACAATGATATGTGGTGGGTGTACTAATTTTAAAAAAAAAAATTGTTTATTATCAAACATATTTTGGGATGATGTCTATGAAGGGAAAATAGACAGTTTCTTATCAAATATTTTGAATATGGGTGATATGACACAAGATAGTATCATATCATCAATATAGATAATGATTACCAACATGGAGAGATTCCTTTAACTTGTCTAACGAACTCTACCTCCTCTGGTATATCCCACTCCCCCACCTCAACCTAAATATCTAACTCTTCCAACAGCTCCTCCACAATATCCCATATATTGTGAGTTAAATATTGAGGATCCCAAGTATCATATTCTACCATGTAGGATCTAATATTATTTCAAGGATACCCAACATCAATAGAAAATAGAATCAGATCAGCATAGGGTAACAATACATGATTTTATAGATGAATCATGTAGAGTATCATTCCCAAAAAATAAAGTTTCTATTATGGGGAAAATTCATGAACATTTTTTATTATATCAATATCAACTTATACAGAAACCTAACACCGATTAATGCTTTGATAATATAATTTATTTCATATTTGTGTTAAATATGTTTTAATATCATACACATGAATATATATACTATAGAAATACATTAAATCTAAAAAAATTGTATATAATTAAAACTATTATCAACACCTAATTGATTTCACATGAAATTTTTTATGTATATTATAGATTATCACCTTGTGAAATTTTTGTTGAAAGATACTAAAGAAGTTTGAATGACCTTAAAATTTTGTGGGAGTGATTATATGGTGATAATTTTTTACATATATATCATGAAGCTTCTAGGTGCATATATGTTGGCTCTCACTATGATGTAAATATTTCCTATGTAAGTTGATGTATGTATGTTTATTAATAATATCAACTTGATCTATCTTTATACATATTTTTTGTTATGAATCCTCATAAACATAGTATCTAGTATAAAATGAAATCAATGCATGGATTGATGGAAAAAAATATTATTTCCTTTATAACCTAGAAAATGATGGATGAATAAATTACAAAACTTATATCAAAAATATTTCAGATTGACATTATAAAGTGTTGGATGATTCTTTATCATAAAAATTTTGAAACATATATTTAAAAAAGGTTTATTTGTTTTTATTAAATTATAACACATGTTATATTTTGGTTTATCATTGTTTATTGGATGTTGGGTATTTTTTCACTTGAAAGAAATATTTATTAGTTTTTCTCTATACATGGTGGTGTCCAAGAAAACAAAAAAAATTGTATTACACTTTTAAGATAGATTATATTAACACTTTTATATTATAATAACATTAAATAATATTTTATAATGATAATTTTTAAATAGTTCATGTAATCACTATAATGATATAAGAGGATAGTGGAAGAAATTATAAAATATGTGTGCACAGAGGTGTTCTCATTTTAATGTACTAAAATTTGTGAAATATTTAAAATTTTATCTTTTATTGAATTGATAATATCTTTTAATATATAATTTACAATAATACAAATGTTTCATCACATATTGATATTATGATTTATGATTTATGTATGAAATAAAAATAAAAGGAATGATTACAATGATTTACAAGGTTATAATTTATTATGCCTTTTCATTTTATTTATTTTGGTATTAAATTGAAAAAAAAATATTTGTTTTAATATTTATTTCAATACTGTGATCCTCAACCTTGTGATTAAAATTAGTTGCATGATCTTTGGGTAGAATGGGTAGATTATTTTTAATCATTAATATGGATTTTGTTTCTATATGTTTTTATGCAATGGACATAAATTATAATTTTGTTTTAATTTCAAACAAGTTGTGATGTAAATATATCTAATAAAATTGTAAATTGGTGTTTTTTTATGTTAGTATTTTACTGGTTTATAGTATATTTTTTTTCTATATACATATTGGTTGGTGTATGTTAAAAAAATTAAAAAAATTATAATATAGGTCATTTTGTAACTAATTTCAATAATTCCATTTTCAAGTTAGTTAAAAAATAACCAATGTCAAATGGTTTTTTTGAATCTGTTATTAAAAAATAAATTACATAAAAAGTATTATATCTTTTTAGTAATTTAATAACTAACATTTAAAAACATATGGATTTTAAAACATTGAGTAAATTTATATGTTAGTATCTAAATAAATATATATTTAATAAAATATTTGAGGTTTGTTTTGTATAATTTATTCACGCTCAAATTTACCCAAGAGAAGAATGCAGAATGGTCCTTGTAGTCTAGCTTGGGTTGTCGAATCCTCAGAGACCTAAGAAGTAACCTATAGACACGTACATTCTATGGACTATTTTTGGCTAATAAGTGACCAACTTGGATTATTTTTAGATGGGTTTATAGGATATCTAAAATAGTTAATGGAATTAAATTTAAAATAATTAGTTGATCCTAGGTTATCACTCGAGGTGGATTGGATGAAATTTTTTCTTCAACTATTTCAATTTCTTATATCTGGGATGAGTTAATTTAAGAAGATCAAACAACATCCTCACTTACTGGTTTAATACCTAAAATGTTTAATACTAATCACATATACACTTGAAGGATCAATGTTTTGATCACTTCAAGGTAAAGTTTCGTATTAGCACTTGAAATGTGTGGCCTTAAATTCAACAAGGACGATGGAGTTTAAAAATCATCAAATAAAAATATCAATTACAAAAAGTGATTAGAAATTAATAGATTGATAAATAACATCCAATATAGCCCCTTTCTACTCCCTTGGATAAACCCATAAATGTATTATCCCTCCGTTGATGTTATGGTTTCAATGGAAGCGGGAAGTAGACTCGTGAGGGAGGAATTGAAGAAGTAAAGAAAAAAATTAAAAGAAAATGATCACTCCACCGTTGTGTGAATAATTTCACATGGTTTGGTGTGAATAGATCCACACCATGAGGAAAAACTATCAACTTGATATGTACAAGAATATAATAAGATTAAAGGAAGAACTTTTATTAAGAAACTAGGATGAATTAAAACAACTTACATGTGAAGGAAGAAAGTTACAAAGACAAATTGGCACCATAACATTGAGATGAAAACAAACCTCAAAGATCATAAACTCCTCCACCACCACTGCCATAAATAGGAATTTTTGGAGCCTTGGGTCGATCCTCCAATAGTACAAAGCATCCCACTTGATTATGGTAGGCCTGGGGTGGTGAAAGGCTTGTAGAACATGGACTTTTCCACACTTGACCCGAGGTTGCAGCCAACATTCATCTACCGAACAGACGCGCTTGGAAGACCTTTTTATGGCCGAATCAGAGTGGGCCATAGAGGAATAAAATGGATCCCCATATGTCTTATAATATCCTGTAAAATTTGGGCCCATTTGGAGTTTTGGATTCTGAGATATGATCATATTGGTAGGATTTGTTTCTGGGCCGTAGAATCTGGCCCAGAATTTTATCTCCAAATTGGGCCGCCTTAATGACCACCATGGAGGCCGAAATAGCATTGGATCCTAAATAGTGATTTGTTAATATAAATGTCTTATATCATCCCACGATGCTTGGGATTCATTGAGCCTGAATGTTGGGCCCCACATTCTCATCAGTGGGCTGGTGTCCAATCTGACTTTTCCAGAGTTGTTTCCTTTTATCACAAACTATACCCATCTTAATCCATGAATTCTCCATTGATCCCTGAATAAAAAATGTTCATATTGAAGTGTAGATAAATTTACCATAATATAAAATTAAAATATGTACAATAAGATTCCTTAAAATCAGTTGAATTATTGGGTACTTTAAATGATTTTAAAAAATGAACCACATAATAGTGAATTTTAAGAAGGAATTACAATCATAATGTGAAATGATGTTAAAAGTGTAAAATGAAATCACTATTGGAATATAGGTCTATACCCACTGTTTTTTTAAAAATCGTGGTTATAGGGTACCCCTATACCCAGGGTTCTCCAAAACTGTGGGTATGGGATCACCTATAACCACAGTTTTGGATAACTGTGGGTATTGGGTTTTTTTTGAAGACATATACCCACGGTTCTCCAGAACCGTGGGTATAGCTTATGGTAGGGAATGAAAATGACGCGGGACACAAAAAAAATTTGGCGGGAAGATATTTTCTCACGATTTAGATTAATATATTTATATAAATATAAGTTTATGTATTCAGAATTTCTGTAGCTTAGTTGGTTACTAGTGGACGCGCGGCTGTGAGATTAGGGTTCAAATACTGCAGTCTGCACTTTTTGAATTTAAATAACTAATGTGGATTATATTAATATATATACTTATATGTATATATAAATAACAATTGAAAATCGTATCTCGGTTGGCAAGTTGGCGATTTGCGGCCGTCAATCCCAGCATGAGATGCGGGTTCGAAACCCCTGGTCCACTTTTTCGGATTTTTTAGTACCCCATGTGGTTTAAAATGAATATTTTTATGCTGATGTATGATTATAAAAGAAAAATAATTCACGGGTCAGTTGTTCTTTCGGTGAAGCGCATCTGTGAGGTGTAGTGGTAGTGCGGGTTTGAATCCTGGCTGCTGCGCATATTTTGAATTTTAATGCCCCATGGTTTGAAAACTGTGGGGTCTGTTGTGTGCCATGCTGGAACAGTCATGGTGCACAATTTGACTCCCCTATACCCACGGTTCTCCAAAACTGTGGGTATAGGTTGAGACCCCTATACCAACGTCGTTCTAGCCCACGGTTCCCAAAACTGTGGGTATAGCCTATACCCACGGGTTTGGAGGCTATACCCACAGTTTTGAACTGTGGGTATTTGTAATTTATTCAATAGTGACTAAAATGGTGTTGATGAATAATAATGTACATGAATATTATATATATTAACAATGAATATTAGCCTCATTTATTGGCTAATCACACCCCCCAACTTGAGATTTTCTAGTCCCGAGAAAAATGTATCTCAACAATATGAAATTTGAATTCCCTTTTCCAAAAACATTTTAATAAATAATGATCACCGAAACCCTTATACCAAAAAATCATGAAACCCATCAAAATAGTTTAATACAAGATAGTTTCATAAGTAGATTCCAATCCCGAGGTCATTCCTTTTTTCAAATTAATTTCCATATTTCATCCAATATCAATTAAGTATGAGGGTGTGTTGTGCATCACAATAGACATGGGGGTTCATCTTTATTCATTTGGGAAATGATGGAAGAGCTAGGTGGAATCACATTTCAATATTATGATGAGTATTCAATTTTTTTATTGTATTTTTTTTTCAATTTTTCCATGGTAATTGAAATTTAACTCAAAAGAGTCAACCACTGTAGCGAGACTTTGGTGATGACTCCCAAGCTCAAAGACCTTATGGAACCAAGTGAAGCCCACATACTCGGGCATCAACTTGAGTTAACTCAGTCAAAAAAAAATTCAAATTACCAAAAATAAAGATAAAATTACTAACTCTGGGCCAAACAACTATGTAGTCACGATCCCCAGTGTCGAAAGCCACACATTTGGTCATTTCATTTCTCTACATGAAAATTTATTGTTTTTTTTAATTTTTTTAATTTTTTTTTAATTTTTTTTGAATACTCATGTTAAAACCTAAATGATCACCAAACCTATGTTATTTATCTGGGGGACCCCATGAACTCAAACTAATACCCCACTATCCAAAGAACGTGCATTGTAATTCTTTTTTTTTATTTAGATGAAAATATAAATAATGAAATATCACATTGGATAGCAACACTTTCCAAAATCTATACTCATGAAATTATACTAGGATTAAAATCAGAATCAAGGCATGCTAAATTATTTTATATTCAGTTTCAAAGTGTGAAATGTGTATTACCATGTTCAAAGTTAAAGGAATTTTTCCTTCCATTTACACAATTTTTTTTCAAATCATTCATTTTTTTACACAAATTTTTTTTTGTATTTCATCTCCCCCCCCAACATAAAATAACACTGTCCCCAGTGATTGAAGAAATGAAAATTTAGAAGTAGTATGGGTAGATAAGGTAATTACAAAATGAAAATTGAAATATGAAGATCATGGAATGATGTCACCTGGTGGTTGAATTTGAAGTTCTTGTTGCTCCAATTTAGTCCATTGATATCTATGTCACTTACAGACTTCCATAGTAGAAAAATAAAAACAAAGAAAACCAAACAATATATATATATTTATTTATATAATAAAGAAAGTAAAATAAAAGTACATATATATATAAATTATAGAATAAGGAAGCACAAAAGTTGTAGGTCAGTGGTAAGTGTGCGCCTCTGTCTCCCTTCGGGTCCGGGATCGAATCCCTACAGCTTCACCGGTTGTGACAGGGTTTGACCCACAACCTACGATGTGGACCTTTTTTATTATTATATACACATATATATTTATTTTTATTTTAACCTACAAACACATAAAAATGAAATAAAATAAATTGATGATACATTGTCTTCTTTTTACATTTATGGGTAAGGTATTACTCAAGGATCACACCACGTGAAACGGATAAATATGGTTCTCCCCTTTCATACCAATCCATACTCATAATAGAAGAACATGTCAATAGTCTATTTTTTTATTTTTAAATATCAAAATGATTAATTAATCCTATATGGAAAATTAAGATGACATGAAATCCATGGGTTTCCTCCCATGCAACTCTTTTCTTTAATGTCGTTAACTCGACATGGATCCTAAATCTATCAATTTTTTCCTGGTTCATAGGTTGTGTCAATTAACTCAACCTCTATTTCATGTTTATTGAATGATTCAATGAATGGTATTAACCTTTTACCATTGACCATGAAAATATAACCACTTGTGGGATCTTGAATCTCTACTGCCCCATGGGGGTACACATGATGCACTATGAAAGGACCTGACCATATAGACCTTAATTTTCCTGGGTGTAAATGAAGTTTTGAACTATACAAGAGCGCAAATTTTCCTGGTTCAAAATTTTTAACTTTGATATTCCTAGATTGGTAGGCTTGAACTATATCTTTATTGATCCTTGAATTTTCATAAGCCTCTATTATTAGTTCCTCAAGTTCATTGAGATCTAATTTTTTTTTGTTTCGACCAATGAGAGGTCATAATTTATTTTCATAATTGCCCAAAAAGCCTTATGCTCAATTTCAACAGGTAAATGGCATGATTTTCCATAAACCAACCTATATGGTGACATTTATAGGATGGTTTTGTATGCTGTACGATATTCACAAAGAGCATCTAAGAGTTTCTATGACCAATCTTTCCTAGAAGGATTTCCAATTTTCTCATGAATTTGTTTGATTTCTCGATTGGCTAACTCAGCATGACCATTGGTCTGTGGGTGTTAAGCAGTGGATACTTTGTGAGAATTTCCATACTTTTCAATGAGTTATGAGAATGGATGATTGCAAAAATGATTTTCATGATCACTAATGATAGCTCTAGTAATTCCAAATCTAGAGAATATGTTTTCTTTTAGGAATCTAATCATAGTTTTATGATCATTGGATTTTGTAGGAATGGACTCAACCCATTTTGAGACATAATCGACATCTAAAAGAATGTAAAGATATCCCCTAGAGTTTGAGAAGGGACCCATGAAATTAATTCCCCAACAATCAAATATTTCAATCACTAATATGGGAGTGAGTGGCATTTGATTCCTTTTTGTGATGGACCCTACCTGTTGACACCTAGGACAGCTTTGAAAAAATGTGTAGGAGTCCTTTGGGAGAGTGGGCTAGAAGAGACCACACTGAATAATCTTAGAAGATGTTTTCTTAGAGGAAAAGTGGCCTCCATATGCCTCACTATGATAGAATTTAAGGATGGACTCTTGTTCAGATTCTGGGACACACCTCCTAATGACTTGGTCAGGGCAGAACTTATAGAGGTATGGAACATCAAACACATAGTGCCAAACATTAGAAAAGAATTTCCGTCGATCTTGAGTCCCTAAGAACTTTGGTATGACTCCTGTAACTAATAAATTGGATATGTCGGCATACCAAGGGCAGTCACTCACAGATTATAGGTGTTCATCAGGGAATGAATCAGACACTTAAAGGTGATTTGAGTTGTCTTTGAATTCCATCCTAGAGAGGTGAACAGCTACAACATTTTCAATGCCCTTTTTATCCTTGATTGTGAGGACAAATGTTTGTAAGAGAAGAACCCACCTAATCAGTCTAGCCTTTTCATCTTGTTTTTGGAAGAGGTATTTTAGTGCAGAATGGTCAGTGAACATAGTGATGGGGGATCCTAATATGTAGGACCTAAACTTCTCTAAGGAAAAAACAATAGAAAGTAACTCCTTTTTAGTGGTGGTGTAGTTGATTTGGGCATCATTTACGGATTTTCTTGCATAAGTAATGACATAAGGAGTTTTATCGCAACATTTTCCTAACATAGCTCCAACAACAAAGTCACTGGCATCACACATATGTTCAAAAGGAAGGTTCCAATTTGGAGATTTCATATTGGGAGGATAGTTGATAGAGGATTTGGAGGTTGATAATGAAATATCATAGCTTTCTGTCCAATCAAATGGAGCATCCTTTACTAGCAGATCACAAAGGGGACGAGAGATTGAACTAAAGTTCTTGATGAATCTTCTATAGAAACTTGCATTCCCTAAGAAATACCTCACTTCCTTGACAGTTTGGGGCGATGGAAGGTGAATAATGATGTCAACCTTGGATTTATCATCTTCAATCCCCCTTCCTGAGACCAGATGACCTAGAACTATTCCCTCTTTAACCATGAAATGGCATTTTTCCCAGTTTAGGATGAGATTCCTTTCATCACATCTTGACAAGACTCTCTCCACATTCCTAAGACATCCCTCAAATGTATCCCCAAACACAGAGAAGCCATCCATGAATACCTAATGAAAACCCTCTTCCATGTCTGAGAATATTACCATCATGCACCGCTAGAAGGTTCCAGGGGCATTTCATAACCCGAAAGGCATGCATTTGAAAGAAAAGTTTCTGAATGGACATGTGAATTTATTCTTCTCTTGATACTCAAGGGAGAACTCAATTTGATTATACCCCAAGTACTCATCTAAGAAACAGTAGAAGGCATGACCTTCCACTCTCTCAAGGACTTGGTCAATAAATGGTAAGTGGAAATGGTTTTTCTTGGTAAATGAGTTTAGATTCCTATAGTCAATGCAGAGTCTCCAGCCACTACTCACCCTTGTTGTAAAAATCTCTCCATCCTCATTAGTTATCACTGTGATTCCATTCTTTTTAGGAACCACTTGGATTGGGCTCACCCACTCACTCTCAGCTATGGGATAGCTGATACCAGCTTTGAACAATTTTAGAAGTTCCTTCATCACTACTTCCATGAGATTAAGATTGAGTCGACGTTGAGGTTGACGAAATGGCTTTGAATCCGATTCCAAAACAATCCTATGAGTCCCGATAAGTGGGATAATCCCAGGAATATCAGACAAGGTCCAACAAATGGATTTCTTATGTTTCCTAAGGACATCTAGAAGCATACACTCATGATTGGATTCAAGAGAAGAAGAAATGACAATAAGATGTGTTTGATTATCCCCTAGGAAGGCATACTTGAGTGCAGTAGGATGTTCCTTCAATTCAAGATCAGGTTGGTTCATAATTTCAGCAGAATATTGGGAAATTGGATCAATATCAATTTCTTTTTTTAGAGATTCAGATAGGATTGATTCCCCACATATAGAAGTTTCAGGTACAAGATTGGTTTGATCAGATTTAGGGAAGTAAGTTTGATTGGTCTCCATGAAAGTGGTTTTCTGAAATCTTTCACTAATTATTGAACCTAAGACTTCATCATAAGAGAAATTTGAAAATGATTCAAGCCAAAGAGATAAACTACCTTCATGTGAACAATGGAAATAAATCTCATCCTGACTTAAACATCTATCAAACATTACATGATGTTCTATGGGTTCATTATCAATGCTTCCTATCATGTTTACTTCATGAATGTCATCATCATCCCCTATTTATGAGCTTGCATTATTGATGTTCAAGTCTAGACTCATGTTTCTAAAGGTGATGGTCATATTCCCATTTCGGACTCGGATGACAGATTTGATTGTTACAAGAAAAGGATAGCAAAATATGATTGGGGTTTGTTCCATATTTCCTATTTTTGGGTGGTTTTCAAGGACAATTAAGATGGAAGGGTAGATGAAGTTGTCAAACTTTACCAGAACGTCCTTTAAAATCCCTTTCGGAACCCTGATGCTATGATCAGAAAGTTGAAGTGTGATGGATGTTGGTTGGAGTTCTTCTAGGCCTAACTGGTAGTACACAGCATAGGGGATGAGATTGACACTAGAACCTAGGTCACACAAGGCCTTGATAAATTTTCTCTCTCCTAGTTTAACATTTATGTAAGGGAAACCCGAGTCTTTCATCTTAGGAGGAATGGTCCCTTGAATGGTGGTACTCACATTAGCAACCAAAAGGACTTGGTTTTTATGTGAAAATATTATTTTAAAAGTGCACAAGTCCTTAAGGTACTTTTAGTAGGAAGGTATGGTTTGGATGGAATCCAGAAGGGGAATGTTCAACTTGACTTGTGAGAATATTTCCCACAATGTTTCACTCAAATCAGGCTTAGTTTTCCCCCTCATGTGTTGAAGAAATTGTGCAGGTTTTGGGGTTGTTTGTTGAAGAGTTTTTTCTTTCACATTGTTATCAGTTTCTTCAATTTGAACTTGTGGTTCAATTAAATTTTCATCCAAGTTTGAATCATCAGATGGGTTTTGAATTAGTTGTTTAGGTTTCTCAATTGATTTCCCACTTCTTAAATCAGTCACAGCCATTAGTTGTTCATGAGTTGTTTGAGTACAACTTGACTCTCCTCTTGATGTTGAGGATGGTACCGCCTGAGTAGGCATGCATGCCTTTCCAGTTTTGATGGTTTGAAGTTATTGTTTAAGGGAAAAGACTTTTGAGTTCATATGTTCCATTTGTTTTCACAGTTGTTCTAGTAGGCTTTGTGGAACAGTTTGGGTTGGTGCTTGAGAAGATTGGTTTATCCCGGGGGGATATTCTGGAGGTGGAATGGTGTGTTGAAAATGGACCGGTGGCTGTTGGTATGGTATAGGTTGGGTTTGGAACTGGTTATGGGTTTGGTAGTTCTGATAGGGGTAAGTATTTTGTCCTTGTTGTTGGCTAGGTTGTTGGTTATCTTTCCATCCGAAGCCTGGGTGGTCATTATACCATGGGATGAAGTTGTTTTGGTATTGAGGCTTTTGAAAGTTCAAAGCATTTACTTCCGCTGGGGGTCCTCATATAATAAGAACCTTAATGGATGGAATGGTTGGGAAGTTGTCTATCTTATGGTCATGTTTGTCACAAATTGTGCAAACAGGGTCAACGGTTTGGATTTAATGGACTTTCCTAAGGTCTATCTCTTCAACCTTCCTAGAGAGTGCTGCAGGTTTAGCCCTAAGGATTTCCTCTTCTCTAAGTGTATGAATTCCAGTAGTTCTTTGTGGCTTTTCATAATAAGGTGAAGTTCCCCATTTTTTGTTTTGTTCAGAAAGGATTTCTAGATACTCATAAGCATCATTTGGGGCATTGTTTTTAAAGGTTCCATTACACATCATGTCAATGAATTGATTGTTCCCCGGACCCAACCCTTCATAGAAAATTATCACTTGTTTGGGAATAGAAAAACCATGGTGTGGAACCATGTTTAGAGTGTCCTTGAACCTCTTCCATGTTTAATAGAATGACTCTCTCTCTTTTTCAAAAAAAATTTGGATGATCATTTTTAGTGCAATTGTTTTGTGGTGGGGAAAGTATTATTTGTAGAATTCTCTTTGTAGTTTGTCCAAAGAGTTGATGGATGATGGTCTCAAATTGTTTAGCCAATTTCTAGCTCAATCCTTTAAAGAAAAAGGGAATATCCTCATCTTATATAATTCTAGTTTATGTTGGGGACACATGGTTTCCACTATGTCATTGAACTTCTTAATGTGAAGGTAGGGCATCTCGGACTCCATTCCATGGAATGTGGGAAGATGGTTTAGGACATGGGTTTGAAATATGTAGTTTGAATCTCCTATGGAGTTGTTTCTAATGCATAAGGGGGCATTGGTCTAGGCAGGTGTGAGGTAGTCATTCATGGTTTGATCGACCGCATTCCCCAAGTTTGGGGCTACCTCATTTAGGTTTCCATTTTGGTTCCCACCCAGGTTTATCAGTTGGTTTCTTTGAATACAATCAATTGAAATGGGCTCAATTTTTTTACTTGGGGGTGTAAAGAAGATTAGGATCTAATGGAAAGAGTTCCCTTAGTTTACTTGACTTCCCAACCCCAGGACTATCCACCCTAACTAGACAGTTTGATTGATTACGGGTGTAGGCGAACATGCGCCAAAAAAAACAAGAAATGGACAAGATAATAGAATTTGATGAGAAATGAGAAAATGGGGGAGAATAGAATGGGTGTTTAGATGACGTACTTGGGTAATCGGAAATGACATAAAAATTGTATTCACGCTCATATTTACCCAAGAGAAGAAGGTAGAACGGTCTTTGTAGTCTAGCTTGGGTTGTCGAATCCTCAGAGACCAAAGAAGTAACCAACAGACAGGTACATTATATAAACTATTTTTGGCTATGAAGAGGCCAAATTGGATTTATATTCGATGGGTTTAAAGGATATCTAACAGATTTAAGTGAATTCAATTTAAAAGAATCAGTTGATCCTAGGTTATCACTCGGTTTGGATTGGATGAAATTCTTTCTTCAACTATTTCAATTTCCTATATTTGAGATGAGTTAATTTAAAAAGATCAAAAAACATCCTCAAATACTAGTTTAATACCTAAATACTTTAATAATAATCACCTATACACTTTAAGGATCAAATTTTTTAGCACTTTAAGGTAATGTTTTGTATTAGCACTTGAAGTGAGTGGCCTTAAATTCAGCATGGATGATGGAGTTTAATATCATCAAATAAAAATATCAATTAAAAAATTGATTAGAAATTAATAGATTGATAAATAACATCCAATCTAGTCTCTTTATACACCCTTAATGGATCATCCCAAAAGTGGATTATCCCTCCATTGATACTATGGTTTCAATTCAAGAGGGAAGTAGACTCATGAGGGAGGAATTGAAGAAGTAAAGAAAACAATAAAAAGAAAATGATCACTCCACCATTGTGTGAATAATTTCATAAGTTTTGGTGAGAATAAATTCACACCTTGAAGAAACGGTATTATCGTGATATGTAGAATAATATAATAAGAGTAAAGGAAGAACTTTTACTAAGAAACTAGGAATAATTAAAACAACTTACTTGTGAAGAAAGAATGTTACAAAGACAAATTGACAGCATAACATTAAGATGAAAACAAAGCTCAAAGATCATCAAATACTCCACCAACACTACCTTAAATAGGAATTTTGGGTGCCTTGGGTCGAGCCTCCAGCATTGCAAATCATCCCACTTGATTATGGTAGGCCTAGGGTGGTGGAAAGCTTGTGGAACTTGGACTTTTCCACAATTGACCCGAGGTGGAAGCCAGCTTTCATCCACCAAACAGACGTTCTTAGAAGACCTTCTAGATAGTAGAATCAGAGTAGGACATAGAATAATAAAATGGATCCCCGGAGGTCTTCTAACATAATGTAGAATTTGGGCCCATTTGGAGTTATGTATTTCGAGAAATGATCATATTGGTAGGATTTGTTCTGGGCCGCAGAATCTGGCCCAGAATTTTATCTCCAAATTGGGACGCCTTAATGACCACCATGGATGAAAAATTATTAGTGGATCCAAAGAGTTATTTGTTTCTATACATTTCTTATAGATGTCCATGGAATTTGGGATTCATTGGGCCTGTATGTTGGGCCCCACATTTTCATCAGTGGGATGGTGTCAAATCTGACTTGTCTAGAATTGTTTCCTTTCATCACAAAATATCCCCATCTTCATCCATGAATTCTCCATTGATCCGTGAATAAAACATGTTCATATTGAAGTGTAGATCAATTTCCCAAAATATAAATTAAAATATGTAAAATTATATTCCTTAAAATCAGATGAATTATTGGGTACTTTAAATGATGTTCAAAAATGAGCCACATAATAGTGCATTTTAAGAAGGAATTACAATCATAATGTGAAATGATGTTCAAAGTGTAAAATGCACTAAAATGGTGTTTATGAATAATAAAGCACATGAATATTATGTATACTAACAATTAATATTATCCTCATTTATTGTCTAATCAATAATCAACATAAAAAGGATATTTAATTTGTCGCTTGTAATAATTCTTCTATAGAACTGTATTGAGAAATTTAATAATCTTTTTTCAAAAAAACATTTATTATCTATTGTGTTGATTAGGGTGAAATAGGTTTTTCAATTATAGATATCTAAAATAGGATGTAGAATTATTGATAGTTGGTTTTATATTATATACTTAACATGTAATGACCTGCCAATTCTCATTGTCTTGAGAGTACAACGAGTCATTACTAGGCCTTAAACGACATCCCCAAGACGCCAAAGGCTAGCAATAAATGCCGAAGGGTTTCAAATACAAGTGGGGGATGATTTTGTAACACCCAAGACATTTATGTGAAATATTTTGTTATATAAATCATCAAAGGAATCTTTTAATACACACAACACTAGCTTGGCTTTCATTACACGCAAACGCAGCCTTCCTCGATAGCTTGCATCATACGCAATACTGAGTTTCACTAAACAACGATATGCTATTAAAATATTATTAAAACTAGCCATTATGAATAGTAATAACCACTTTTTGAAATTTTCTAATATTTATTTTTTAAAATAGACTTCATTTTTGGATTCGGAATATCGAAATTAGCCTAGGTTGAAATTTTGGTATTTTTCTGGGAACTTTCAATTTTTGATGAATAGTGAAACCACTAAGTGGTAGTTAAAAAAACTGAATTTTTCATAAAACTTAATTTTACCTCTTCTGTGAGTGGAATTTTGAAAATACGAGACACACGGTTAATATCAAGGACTAAAACGTGGTTCAATGAGATGAAAGTAATTTTTGGTGAATAGTAACTTTTTACTTTTATTTACCACGGTTAAAAGTAAATAGGGTAATTAAGGGTAAAAATGATATTATTATTACCCTAACACATGTCCTAATTCTATTGGACAAGTGTTATTAGAACAAAAACAACCTTAGGAATAAAATATGACCATTTAGTCCCACTTGGATTAGATTAGGACATTTATTATTAATTTACTTAAAGAAGGGTTAAATAGTTAAAATCAATGTTTAATAAGTAAATCGTTTTTAATATGGGTTTATACATAAGATAAATTCGACTATAAATATTAATTAGAAAGCTAAAAATATTTCTTACATAATTGTATTTTATTTTTAATTTTTAGACATTAAATAATTTAATTTATATATGACACAACGATGATGCAGTAATTATCTTATTAATGAAATATTGACATAATTGATGTTATAAATACCCAAATAAATGTAATTCGAGACTTTTTATGAATTACACTAATTTTATAGGTTAATATGACATGTTAGTATTGATTTAATTAACTTGTTTTGAACTAATAATTCTGTTATGATTTTCACAAAAATGAATTACTAAATAGTGTCAGAATTGACATAAAATAGTTTTTAAAACAAATATTATATTATTAATTGTTATTTTATACCTAAAAATCTAATGTTCGGAAATATGACTTATATAAGGTTATATATGTTAATAATAGACAACTTGGGGTTCTTTTGGCTTGATATAGTATGTTTATTAACCTTATAGTATAAGAAAACAAGAAGACACGGTAAAAGTTAAATTATCTAACTTAAAGTTAAATCTAAATGATAAGGTTAAAATTGATACCTAAACTTGTCTAAATTCTATTGGACGAGAGGAATTCGACCCCTACCCACCTTATTTTCTAAATATATCAATTTGGAGCTATTAAAAACATATTTTGACTTTATAATAAAATAATATTTTTAATTATTCCAAAGGTGCCCCTCTCCTCCCTTATAAAAGAGCACCTCCTCCCCCTCTTCCTCACACTACTTTTAGACTTAAATCTTGACCAACACCTACCAATTTCTTCTCTCCACTTCCCTAGAATCATCCTAGAGGTTCTGGTCTTCTTCAAAGACCAACCCTAGTGCCCTAAGAGGAGGTTAAGAAGAGAAGCGTCAAAAAGAGGTAATATCCATTACTGATCCTTTCCAAATTCTTTCTTCTTCAAATTATTCTTCTTTAGTTGTTTAATTATGAAGTAATAACTTCATTATCACTCATATATGGATATGTTATTATATGTATGAAACAACCCTATTTCAACATCTATCCATCCTACGGAAAACGAAATCACTGCGCGTGCATACTTACGGAATACCGTCTCTACGTCGTGGTGTAATCTATTTTCCACCACCACCTTACATGGATGGGTATAATGGTGTAAATAATGACTATATATGACTATTATAAAGTTATATTGATTCTTAAATAGTATACATACACTCAAATAAAATTCCATGATCATAGGAACGATATCATCACTCGTGCGTACGTACGGAATACCGTCTCCACGATGTGATGCGACTCGTTATACATGATCTTCATTCAATAATGATTATATAAATGAATTGAATCAATTAATATGATATATATTACACTAATACCATTCTGTAAATAAGGTATCTATAACCGAAAGAGAATGATAAGAATTAATTCGACAAAACACACATAAGAACAAAAAGTAATAAACCCCTCAATAACAAGTAGTAATGAAATATTACTAATAAGATGCTAAGAATATGACCATATATGATATCATAAAAATAATTATGATTCTAGAATAAGTCAATAACATTATTTAAATCATTATACAAAAGGTTCAGACACTTTCGAAGCAAATCATACATAAGGTAAGGGAAATATCACAATCTCATTTTTATCTGTGATTGTTTATACTTTGGTATTTACCGGGGTGTATTTTATCATCCAAATCCATGTTTCTTCAATATGTAATATTATTTCCATCCACCTACATTTGTTTAAATCCAATTTTACCCTTCGGTGAGATTTTAGTAAAAGATATGAAATGAATCTTTTGTGGTTTTTCGTACGAGGTACTTTTTGACTTTCCAACAAAAGTACGAGAAGAATGTTTTTTTATAACTTATACGGCATGAATGGATTTTTAAAACATAATTTCCAAGATGATTCCCTTACAAGTTTTCAAGTTTATTTTTAATCAACTTTTTTAGTTTAGAATTGAATGACATGTTAAGAAAGGAAAAGTGTTTTTGAAGTAGAAAGATATTTTCCTCAAGAATAGAGTTCAAGTGTATTATCAAAATTATTTTCCATCTAAGATAATATAGGGTTCTATTTATATCCCTATTATTACATTGATTTGATTATGTTGTGATGGAATTATTTTTATGAATTCCTTTATCTTATATGAATTGTTTTATGATGTCATGTTGTTTAAGAATCCCATTTTTATTACATAGGTTATGAAATGACGTATGATTTATGATTTTGTGGCACACATAAGAATGGTATCATTATGAGATGGGTGGGACCTATATCTCTCTCCAATTCATTGGTTGGATATTTTATATCTCATGAGATAGACATGTCTGGAATGGTAGGTTATACCGGTTCAGTGAAACAGGACTGAAACGAGGAGTGAACTCGGTTCCGAAATGGACTTTGTCCACTATGATAGTCTTGGCAATGAGTCTTGACTAATAAGAAATTATTCTCTATGATTATGTGTGTATGCCACAAAGTTTCACGTTTTAATTTATGATTATTTTGATTCCATTTCACTACTATGATTTATCCCATGTTATGAAGTTATGATCTCTTTTGTAGGTTAAGATTTCCAAAAGTTATGTTCTTATGAATATGATGTGACTGATATTTCTTTTGTTTACCCTTACTGAGCATTTGAGCTCACCCTTTTGTATGTTTTCTTTCCCCAGGTCAGGAAGAAGGTTATCATGTAAGATATTCCAAAAGGGACTATAGATATGATGAAATAAATGGGAGATAGTGTAGACTCTTTATGAACCAGTTGTTTATGTTTCCCAGTTTCTAAAGACACTATACCTATACGGGCCTTTCGTGGTTTTGTTATATGATGTAATAAGTACGATTCAATATTGAAGTATTAACAATGTATGTAAAGTATGGGTCGTTATAGTTGGTATCAGAGGAAAGGTATAGTCAACCTTTGGAAACTAGGATGTGAAAGCCTTAGTAAGAACCCTAAGGATAATTCTAAGCATAGGACACAATCTTAGTGTTTTAGAAATGGCCATGAATAACCTAGGATAAGATCTTAAGTTTGAAATTTTATTCTTGATTATGTGGTTTTCCAATTATAATTAGTGTTGATCACACTATTCTTCTTGGTTTTAGTCAATGGTTGGAACCCGAAGTAACCGTGTTAATGCGGAATGCGATGGGAAATGCAATGATTGTCCCCCTGAGCAACCAAACGTTATGGGAGATGGAATAAAAAATCTTATATCCATGCTCACACAACTTTCTCAAGCTATGAATCATGCAGGGCTTCCAAATGAGCAAAGTAAAGAGCAACATTCTGTTGAATCCTTAATGAGACAACGTCCTCCTTAATTCAGCGGGTCTACTGATCCATTTGTTGCAGAACAATGGATTAGTACTACTGAAAAGATATTTTCAATTCTTCAATGTTCTGAGCATGATAAAGTCATCCTAGCAGTGTATCGTTTGGAAGGAGATGCTGATAAATGGTGGAATCTTATTAATAATACGAGGCAAAGGGATGAAATTGAGTCCATGGAATGGGACGAGTTCATGAACTTATTTTTCAATAAGTACTTCCCTCGTATTCTCCGAACAAAGATAGATAAATAGTTTCTTGAACTGAAGAAAAAGGATGATGAATCTATTGGTACCTATGAAGAAAATTTTACAAGACTTGCAAGGTACGCTTCTGGTATTATTATCCAACCTGAGAGTAAGATAGATCGACTCTTTAGTGGCTTAAAACCAAGTCTTCGAAGGGCCTTAGCAATAAGTGATTTCAATAGCTACGAGGAAATCGTTCGATGTTCTCTCAAAGTTGAGATTGAGATTGGAGTAACCCATCAGTCATATGGGTTTGATAAGAAGAGGAAAATGGAATTCAAAGGAAAATCTAAAGAGCACACTGAAAAGAAGATGAGCTTTCCCTTATGCTCAAAGTGTGGAAAGAAATATGGAGGGAGATGTCTTAAAGGGACAAGTAAATGTTTCAAATGTGTAAAGGAAGGTCATCTGGCATTTGAATGCCGCGATGATGGGAAGAAGATGTCTAATGATGAAAACAAGGGAAGGGATACACAGAATGAACCTACTACACTTCAATGTTTCAAGTGCAAGGAGATGGGGAATTATGCCAATAAATGTCCTAATCCAAGGGTTGATGATGATGGTGGACGTCAACAAACTCTTAAGGCTAAAGGCAAAGGAAAGTCACATGAAATTTCTATCAGCGATGTGGATTATGATAACGATGGGTTGAAAGGTACACTTACCATCCACTCTAAAGTAGAAAATGTTTAATTTGATTCTGGATCCACCCACTCTTTTATTTCTGAAGTATTTTCTAAGGGTATCATCGTATTACCTCAACAATAAGATGTTGAGTTAGCTGTGACAACACCTAATGGCACAACAGTCGCATCAAAAGTTTATAATTGTTCTCTGGTCGATGTTTGTGGTAAAGTGATTCCTGTAAATCTTGTGATCCTTCCTATAGTGGAATTTGATGTGATTCTTGGCATGGATTGTCTTTCTTTATATAGATCTCATAACAATTTCCAAAGAAGGGAAGTCACATTTCATATTCCAGATCAATCTATGATCGTCTATCAATGCAAGGATGAACATAACCTTCCATAGGAAATTCCTTCTACCTTATGGGTCTTGATTCCACTAAATGAAGGTTATTTATCTCAAATGGTTGGTGATAAACCCACGATTAAGAATATGCCCATTGTACGGGAGTTTGATGATGTCTTTCCGAAGGAATTACCGAGTCTTCCACCAAATCGTGAAGTTGAGTTTTCAATAGAACTCGTACCGGGTGCTTTGCCTATTTCAAAGACAACTTATAGAATGGACCCAATTGTGTTGCAGGAATTGAAGAAGAAACTCCGAGAGAATCTTGATAAGGGATTCATATTCCCTAGTGTGTCACCTTGGGGAGAACATGTTCTATTTGTTAAGAAGAAATATGGATCAATGAGACTCTGCATTGATTATCGAGAACATAACAAGATCACTATCAAGAACAAATATCCTCTCCCACGCATTGATACTTATTTGAACAACTAAGAGGAGCTCAATACTTCTCCAAGATTGATCTTCATTCAGGGTATCATCAATTAAGGGTCAAAAGGGAGGATATACCAAATACGACTTTCCGTACAAAGTATGGACACTATGAATTTATAGTGATGCCATTTGGTCTTACTATTTCCCCTGCTATCTTCATGGATCTGATGAATAGAGTCTTTAGAGACTATCTTGATCAGTTTGTGGTAGTCTTTATAGACGATATTCTTGTATATTCAAAGGGAAAGGAAGAACATGAAGATCACTTGAGAATTATACTGAAGACCCTAAGAAAGGAGAAGCTTTATGCCAAATTTACCAAGTGTGAATTTCGGCTTCAAAAAGTTTCATTTTTGGGTCACATAATCTCAAAAGAGGGATATCTGTGGATACAGCAAAAACAGAGGTTATCGAAAGATGGTCAAGACCAACAACAATAACTGAGATCCAAAGTTTTATTGGTTTGGATGGATATTATCGACGTTTTGTGAATGATTTTTCACGATTATCTAATCCACTCACCAAGTTGACTCGGAAAGGAGTTATGTTTGTCTGGACGAAGGAATGTGAAGAGAATTTCAAGGAGTTGAAAAGAAGGTTATCCAGTGCACATGTGCTCACACTACCTTGTTGTGGAGAATGGTTTGTGATCTACAGTGATACATCCAAGAAGGGATTGTGGTGTGTTCTTATGCAAAATGATATGGTGATAGCTTATCCTCACGATAGTTGAAAATCCATGAGAAAAATTTCCCAACACATGATTTGGAGTTAGCTACGGTAATCTTTGCATTAAAGATTTGGAGGCATTATCTTTATGGTGAAAGGTGTGATATCTATACTGATCATAAAAGTTTAAAGTATATTTTCACACAAAAGGATCTGAATATGCATCAAAGAAGATGGTTGGAACTAATTAAGAATTATGACTGCTCAATCCATTATCACCCTGGGAAAGCAAACAAGGTGGGAGATGCATTAAGTCGACAAGACCATGCCAGTTTATCCATGATGAGGATCATAAAAGATCCAATATTTATTGATTTACAACGGATGGATCTTTGAATTATAATGGAAGGGGAAAAATCTTATCATTCTCAAATGAATGTTCAACCATCTATACATGTGAAGATTAAAGAGGAAAGGAAAGAAGATGTCGAGTTACAAAAGAAGGTGAGAAATATTCCTAAATTCAACCTTGATTGTGATGGGATAATAAAGTTCCGGAATCGGGTTTGTGTTCCTCCCATCCCCGAATTAATGAAGGAGCTGCTGGATGAGGCTCATAGTTCTTCATTCTATATTCATCCTAGAAGCACGAAGTGTATAAGGTCTTGAAAGAGTACTTCTGGTGGGATGACATGAAAAGAGATGTTGATGAATATGTCACTCGATGCTTGGTTTGTCGGCAAGTTAAAGCTGAGAGACAGAAGTCTAAGGGGATGTTACAACCATTACCCATACCCGAATGGAAATGGGAAAACATCACTATGTACTTTGTCACAAGACTTCCTAAAACATCCAAAGGTAATAATGCTATATGGGTCATAGTTGATCATCTTACCAAGTCTGCACACTTCATTGCTATTAGAGAGGATTTCTCTCTGGATAATCTTGACAGGATATATGTAAAAGAAGTGGTAAGATTGCATGGAGTACCACTTTATATTATATCTGATCAGGATCCGAGATTTACCTCGAAGTTCTGGCGAAGTATTCAGTATACTTTGGATACAGAGTTGAGTTTCAGCACTGCTTATCATCCTCAGACAGATGGTCAGTCTGAGAGAATAATTCAAACCCTAGAAGATATGTTGAGAGCTTTCTCTATGGATTTAAAAGGTGGTTGTGATCAACACCTACCTTTGGTGGAATTTTCTTATAATAATAGCTTTCACTCTAGTATTCAAATGACTCCTTATGAAGCTATCTATGGAAAGAAATGCAGGACTCCAACTTGCTGGGATAAAGTTGGGGAAAGAAAGCTATTAGGACCTGATCTCGTTGATGAAATGGAAGAAAAGGTCAGATCTATTCAACAACACATAAGAGCAGCTTAGAGTCGACAGAAAAGTTATTCCGACAACCGAAGAAAAGACCTAGAGTTTGAAGTGGGTGATAAAGTGTTCATATGAATATCTCCCTGGAAGAGAGTCATGAGATTTGGAAAGAAGGGGAAGTTGAGCCCTAGATATATCGGTCCTTTCGAAATACTGGATCGTGTTGGGAAGGTAGCTTACCGATTGGAGCTTCCACTGAATCTCTCTCAAGTTCATGATGTGTTCCATGTATCTCTCCTGAGAAAGTACATACCTGATCCTTCACATGTACTTAGCTCAGAAGTTGTACCGCTGGATCAAGATCTTTCTTATGAAGAACAGCCGATAGAGATTCTGGATCGTAGCGAAAAAGTCCTACGAAGCAAGACCACTCAAATGGTGAAAGTTATATGTAGGAACCACCAATTAGAAGAAGCTACATGGGAGATTGAGGATATGATGAGGGAGAGGTATCCTCATCTGTTTGTTACAAAGAGATGAATTTCGAGGGAGAAATTCATTTTAAGGGGGGTAGAATTTAACACACGAGACTTTTATGTGAAATATTTTGTTATATAAATCATCAAAGGAATATTTTACTACACACAACACTAGCTTGGCTTGCTTTACATGCAACTGCGGCCTTCCTCGACAGCTTGCGTCGTACGCAATACCGAGTTTCACTAAACAACGATATGCTATTAAAATATTATTAAAACTAGCCGTTATGAATAGTAATAACCACTTTTTGAAATTTTATAATATTTATTTTCCAAAATGGACTTCATTTTTGGATTCGGAATATTGAAATTAGCCTAGGGTGAAATTTTGGTATTTTTCTGAAAACATTCAATTTTTGATGAATAGTGAAACCACTAAGTGGTAGTTAAAAAAACTGAATTTTTCATAAAACATAATTTTACCGCTTCTGTGAGTGGAATTTAAAAAATCAGAGAGACACGGTTAATATCAAGGATTAAAATGTGTTTCAATGAGATGAAAATAATTTTTGGTAAATAGTAACTTTTTACTTTTATTTACCATGGTTAAAAGTAAATAGGGTAATTAAGGGTAAAAATTATATTATTATTACCCTAACATATGTCCTAATTCTATTGGACAAGTGTAATTCGACCAAAAACAACTTTAGGAATAAAATATGACCATTTAGGCCCACTTGGATTAGATTAGGACATTTATTATTAATTTATTTAAAGAAAGGTTAAATAGTTAAAATCAAAGTTTAATAAGTAAATAATTTTTAATATGGGGTTGTACATAAGATAAATTCGACTATAAATATTAATTAGAAAGATAAAAATATTTCTTACATAATGTTATTTTATTTGTAATTTTTAGACATTAAATAATTTAATTTATTTGTGACACAACGATGATGCAGTAATTATCTTATTAATGAAATATTGACATAATTGATGTTATAAATACCCAAATAAATGTAATTCGAGACTTTTTATGAATTAAACTAATTTTATAGGTTACTATGACATGTTAGTATTGATTTAATTAACTTTTTTTGAACTAATCATTCTGTTATGATTTTCACAAAAATCAATTACTAAATAGTGTCAAAATTAACATAAAATAGTTTTTAAAACAAATATTATATTATTAATTGTTATTTTATTATTAAAAATCTAAGGTTCGGCCCAATGACTTAGATACGGTTATATATATTAATAATAAACAACTTGGGTTTCGTTTGGAATGATATAGTAAGTTTATTAACCTTATAGTAAAAGAAAACAAGAAAACACGGTAAAAGTTAAATTATCTAACTTAATGTTAAATCTAAATGATAAGGTTAAAATTGATACCTAAACTTGTCTAAATTCTATTTTACGAGAGTATTTAGACCCCTACCCACCTTATCTTCGAAATATATCAATTTGGAGCTATTAAAAACCGAATTTGACTTTATAATAACATAATATTTTTCGTTATTCCAAAGGTTTCCCTCTCCTCCCTTATAAAAGGGCACCTCCTCCCCCTCTTCCTCACACCAATTTGAGCCTTCAATCTCTGACAAACCCTGCCAATTTCTTCTCTCCAATTCCCTAGAATCATCCTAGAGGTTCTGGTCTTCTTCAAAGACCAACCCTAGTGCCCTAAAAGGAGGTTAAGAAGAGGCGCGTCAAAAAGAGGTAATATCCATTACCGATCCTTTCCAAATTCTTTCTTCTTCCACTTCTTCTTCTTTAGTTGTTTCATTATGAAGTAATAACATCAGTATCACTCATATAATGATATGTAATTATAAGTATGAAACAACCCTATTTCAACATCTATCCATCCTATGGAAAACAAAATCACCGCGCGTGCGTACGTACGGAATAACGTCTCCACGCCGTGGGGTAATCTATTTTCCACCACCACCTTAATTGGATGGGTATAATGGTATAAATAATGACTATATATGACTATTATAAAGTTATATTGATTCTGAAATAGTATACATACACTCCAATACAATTCCATGATCATAGGAACGATATCATCACTCGTGCGTACGTACGGAATACCGTCTCCATGATGTGATGTGACTCGTTCTACATGATCTTCATTTCATAATGATTATATAAATGAATTGAATGAATGAATATGATATATATTACACTAATACCATTCTGGCAATAATTTATCTATATCCTAAATAGAATAATAAGAATTTATTCGACAAGACACGCATAAGAACAAAAATTAATAAACACCTGAATAACAAGTAGTAATGAAATATTACTAATAAGAAGATAAGAATATGACCATATATGAAATAATAACAATAAGTATGATTCTGGAATAAGTCAATAACATTATTTAAATCATTATACAGGAGGTTCGGACACTTTCAAAGCAAATCAAACCTAAGGTAAGGGAAATTTCACAATCTCATTTTTATCCGAGATTGTTTATACTTTGGTATTTACTAGGGTGTATTTTATCATCTACATCCATGTTTATTCAATATGTAATATTATTTCCATCCACCTACAATTTTTTAAATCCAATTTTACCCTTCGGTGAGATTTTAGTAAAAGATATGAAAGGAATCTTTTGTCGTTTTTCGTACGAGCTACTTTTTGACTTTCCAACAAAAGTACGAGAAGAATGTTTTTTTAAACTTATACGGCATGAATGGATTTTTAAAAAATTATTTCCCAGAAGCTTCCCTTATAAGTTTTCAAGTTTATTTTTAATAAACTTCTTTTATTTTAGAATTTAATGACATGTTAAGAAAGGAAAAGTGTTTTTGAAGTAGAAAGGATATTTTCCTCAATAATAGAGTTCAAGTGTTTTATCAAAATTATTTTCTATTTAAGATAATATAGGTTTCTGTTTATATCCCTATTATTACATTGATTTGATTATGTTGTGATGGAATTATTTTTATGAATTCCTTTATCTTATATGAATTTTTTTATGATCTCATGTTGTTTAAGAATCCCATTTTCATTACATGGGTTATACAATGATGTATGATTTATGATATTGTGTCACACATAAGAATGGTATCATTATGAGATGGGTGGGACCTATATCTCCCTCCAATTCATTGGGTAATGATTTTATATCTCATGAGATAGACATGGCTGGAATGGTAGGTTATACCGGTTCAGTGAAACAGGACTGAAACGAGGAGTGAACTCGGTTTATAAATGGACTTTGTCCACTAAGATAGTCTTGGCAATGAGTCTTGACTAATAAGAAATGATTCACTATGATTATGTGTGTATTCCACAAAGTTTCACGTTTTAAGTTATGATTATTGGGATTCCATTTTACTACTATGATTTATCCCTTGTTATGAAGTTATGATCTCTTTTGCAGGTTAAGATTTCCAAAAGTTATGTTCTTTTGAATATGATGTGATTGATATTTCTTTTGTTTACCATTACTGAGCATTTGAGCTCACCCTTTTGTATGTTTTCTTTCCCCAGGTCAGGAAGAAGGTTATTAAGTAAGATATGCCAAAAGGGACTATAGATATGATGAAATAAATGGGAGACAATGTAGACGCTTTATGAACTAGTTGTTTATGAATCCCAGTTTCTAAAGATACTATACCTATACGGTCCTTTCATGGTTTTGTTATATGATGTAATAAGTACGCTTCAATTTTGAAGTATTAACAATGTATGTAAAGTATGGGTCGTTATAGATTTACCCTTTAATAAATAATCCAATAAACCAACTAACCAAAATTAAATATATGATGCATGAATAAAATAAAGATAGCTAAACAACATCATTTATGTCAAACCGCATCGAAGTACACAATAGAGAAATACCAAACCAAATATCAAAGTACACAGTGGATAAACAACTCAAGACTCTCAAAAGACACCAAGACTTCATGCTCCTCAGGCTCCAAGCTCCAAAATCACCGAACAACCTGAATAATCATGAGGTAGTACTAAAAACATGGGAAATGTTACCTTTTCCCCTGTCTCGGAAAATAGCATCTGCGAAAGCACCAAAGTGCCAAAGCAGGGGTGAGTATAAAACTCAGTAGGTTTTCCCCAATGACGTCCTTAATAACACCACAAGGAGATAGAAGTAATCCAAAATTATATAAAATAGTTTATATAAAACAATTTCTCAATAACAGTTTATAACTAAATATAAACAAGTTGCCAATCCATTTATACCAAAAGCATACAATTCCAATTTAAACAAATTTTCCCAGCAAGTAATTTTTCTAGAAAAATAACTAAGAAACCTTTAAAACCATTTCACAATGTCCCTCTTTTCCATACCCAACCATCTCACAAACCCTTGAAACCACCCATTCATGCACGTTATGACAATTCCATACTCATGAGTGGTTTCTCATCAATCTAGCATGTCATCACAAGGTAATTGTTTCCCATGTTCCATTACTCCATTGGAACTGAGCACAAGGTCATATTTCAACCATGCCTCGTACATATAGTTACCATGTGCCATTAAACGTTTGGCACTGAGCACAAGGTCATATTTCAACCAAGCCTCGTACATGCAACATGAACACAAAGCACAAATTCCCAAAACTCATTCCAAAAAACCCCTTTCAATAAAACACTTTTTTATTGAAAAAAAATTCCATCAAAACCATTTAAATTCCAAACCATTTCCATTCCAAACCACTTCAATAAAACTCCATTTTTTATTGAAAAACAATTTCATCACAGTCATTTTAATACCCAACCCTTTCAATAAAACACCCCTTTTATTGAAAACCTATTTTTCATCAAACCATTTACAATTCTATAAAATCAAAAATTTAAAATCACCATTTTAAATTAAATAAGACAAATCACTTTTCACAACAAATCACCAAGATTTCAAATTTTCATTAAAACCATAAATCATCACCAAAGAAGATTTATTCCATGATTTTCACAAACAATTCCATTCAAATAAACCAATTTTAATCTAAGCCAATAAATTCTTACAAGAGGAGTTGAGAATGAAGCTTCCTACCTTTAGGGTTTTGATGAAAACCACAACGAGTGAAGAACGTTCAAGAAAACCGGGTCAATTCTGCAAAACCCCACCTTAGATCTCTTCTCCTATCAAGAACAATACCAAATCATATCATATATGGAATCCAAAAACCTAGATCTACCCATAACAAGTGTTGATCTAAGAAATCGAGGGAAGAGTAGAAGTAGATCTTAGTAGATCTAAGAAACCAAACAAGAACAACAAATAATGTCTAAATACCTCAAGAATCCAGCTCTGATTTGTCAAGAGAATCCTTCGAATAGCCTCTAGAATGATGGGAGAACCTTCTCTGACCTTATGAGAAGAAAAATCCTGAATTAGGGTTGCATAGAAGGAAAAATGATCCACTTAGAGGAAAAAATGTGTGAGATCCACTTTTATAGGATCTCATTTTAGTGGTCGCACGGTTTGCCCGCACGATTAGACAAACCATGAACTAACTGTGCATTAACCACTGCCTCTAGAGACCCTCCACACATAGCTTGTATGCATGGTTAGACAAACCGTGCACCACCCATGTGGAAGATACTGCCTCCAAGACCAACTACGCATGGTTTTTCCGCACGGTTTAGACAAACCGTGTGCCGTCTGTGCGACTTCCCCTTTGCCTCAAAAATTCATTCAAAGTTCTCATGACTCTCTCATTCATGAACCTTAACCTTTATAAACATTAAAATAATTAAGTAAGGGTTACATACGAGAAACTGGGGGAACGAAATTCTCCCCACCATTGGTCTTTCCGTACATGGAAAGTAGAAAACCTTCACCCAAATGAAAGAGTTCAAGCCAATGATATTTAATTTCCTTTTCACATTCCCATGTCTCTTTCTGAATCTGACCATACTTCCATAAAACCCACACTAGACCGATGCTTTTTCCATGAAATACATTCTATTTCTTCTCCAGAATCCGTACCGAGATATGTATCAATGAATCATCTGTCTCTAGGTCAACGTGATCCCATCTGATCACATGGTTAGGATCAGGCTGATAGTTTTTCAACTAAGGTACATGGAACACATTATGCATCGAACTAAACCATGGTGGTAATGCCAAACAATACGCCACCTCTCCAACCCGTTCCTGTATCTCAAACATGCCAATGTATCTAGGAGATAACTTTCCCTGCTTCCTAAAACGATGATGTTCAAGCCTTGTAGAGAATCTCAAGAAGACATGATCACCCACAACGAACGACAACGGTCTTCGATAGTGATCTGCATAATATTTCTAACGACTCTGAGCTGTCTCCATCCTATTTCTAATCAACTCGATCTTCTCTGTTGTTTCTTGAACAAGGCTTGGCCCAACTAGTGATGTTTCACTCATTTCAACCCAACATAGTGGAGAATGACAAGGATGCCCATAAAATACTTCAAATGGAGCCATGTGTATCGAGGCTTGATAGATTTTATTGTATAAGAACTCCACTAAGGGTATATGATCATCCCATGAGCCACCAAAGTCCATTACACAAGCCTGCAACATGTATTCCAATTTTTTTTATCACCCGCTCAAATTGCCCATCTATTTGAGGATTATACGTCATGCTCATAGTCAACTGCGTTCCAAGGGCTTGTTGCAGTGATTCCCAGAAACGAGATGTGAACCTCGGATCTCTATCTGAGACTATAGACACTCGTACACCATGCCACTTTACCACCTATCTGATATATATTTTTGAAAGATCCTCCACCGTATGAGTTTCACGAATAGGGATGAAATGGGCTGACTTTGTTAGACGATCCACTATCAACCAAATGGCATCGTGTTTCCTAACCATTCATGGAATACCTGTAACAAAATCCATTACTATCTGATCCCATTTCCAAACTGGGATGGACAAATATTGTAACATACCGGCTAGTCTCGTATGCTCTGCTTTAACCTACGGATATGTTAAGCACCGCGAAACAAACTCAGCCACCTTCCTTTTCATGCTGCTCCGCCAAAACTATGCCTTCAATGCCTTACACATCTTCTGTGTACCTGGATGTACATCCCACATTGAATGGTGGTAAGCATGAATAAGTTGTTCCCGAAAAACCATAGGTAAAACCATCTGATCTTTGAAACAAAAAACTGAACCCCCATCAAGTTTCCAGCCACCAAAGGTCTCCCCACCATTGATTTTTGAACTTACAACAAGTCATTATGCATAAGATGTTTGTGCTTATTTGATCATTTTTACTAAATCAGGAACAATCATAGATGAATATAAAATTGCAACATCACCTTGGTCTTCACATTCCACTTGCATGTTGGCTAAGGCTGACCTCAACTACCATTCATCTAAAGCTTATTTCACCAACTGAGCATATTACTTTCTACTTAATGCATCCACCACCGAATTTCCTTTCCCAAATGTGTACATTAAGTCAATGTCAAACATTTAGAGATACTCCATCCATATCCTTTTCCTCATATTCAAATCTCACTATGAGAAAAGTTGTTTCAAGATTTTATGATCTGTAAACAGAGTAAATTTCTCACCAAAGAGATAATGTCTCCATATTTTCAAAGCATGGATGACTATAGCTAAATCCAAGTCATGTGTTGGGTAATTCTTTTCATGCACCCTAAACTGCCATGAACCATAAGAAACCACATAGTCTCATTTCATGAGAACACAATCCAACCCTGATCTCGAAGCATCACAATACACCACATACCCCTGTCCTGATTCTGGTAAATTCAAGATATGTTCTGATGTAAGCCAAAATTTTAGTTCCTGGAAATACTTCTGACATTATTTTGTCCATAGGAATGGATCATTCTTCTTTAATAGAGCTGTCATTGGTGAAGTTAGTCATGAGAAATCATGCACAAAGCATCGGTAGTAACCAATTATACCATGAAAACATCGTATTCTTGAACAAATTCTTAGATGGTTTCCATGAGATAACATCTTCTATCTATTCATGGTCATCAGAAAAAACTTTCTTATAAATGAAATGTCCAAAGAAATGTACTTCATGTATCCAAAAAAATCACACTTTGATAATTTGGCATACAAACTATGATCTCTCAAGATTTGTAACACTATTTCCAGGTGCACCTCATGATTAGACCTTGTCTTTTAATAGACCAAAATTTCATTCACAAACACCACAACAAGAATCCATATATTGTTGAAATATCAAATAAATCAATTTCATGAAGACTACTGGTGCATTCGTTAGACCGAAAGGCATTACTACATATTCATAATTGACATATCTACTTCTGAAAGCTATCTTTGGAATATCCTCCTTCCGAACCCACAATTGGTGATATCCTGATCTAATGTCAATCTTGGAGAACCATTGATATCCCCTTAATTGATTTAATAGATTATAAAATCATCGAAGTGGATATCTATTCTTTATCATAACTTGTTTAAGTTTATGATAATCAACACATAGCTGAAGAGTTCCATCTTCCTTCTTCATGAACAAAACCGGTGCAGCCCATGGAGATGTACATGGCCAAACAAACCATTTTATTTCTAGATCCTCTAACTGCACTTTCAATTCCCTCAACTCTATTGTTTCCATCCTATAAGATTAAAGGTAAATAGGACTGGTCCCTCGAAGGAGATCAATCATAAAATCCATTTCCCTTAGAGGTGTTAACCCTGAGAATTTCTTGGGAAAGACATCAGGAACTTGATCCACAACAGCTAGAAAACTCTGTTCCTCAATCTCTTCCATTGATGCCAAAGTCAAATTTGCCAATTGGTAAGAGATTTTTCTGACCA
This sequence comes from Viscum album, assembly GCA_963277665.1. Lineage (NCBI taxonomy): Eukaryota > Viridiplantae > Streptophyta > Magnoliopsida > Santalales > Viscaceae > Viscum > Viscum album. Next base: position 1,195,300,259 of record OY728133.1, read on the forward strand.
TTGGTGATAACACACCTTTTACACCGTTCTTTACAATCATTTCTCCTCTAAATAGATTATCGATGTCATCCTTCGTCGTGAAACTCACTGTTCTCCTATAATAGTCAATTTGAGCCTTGAATGTTGTCATCCAATCCATTCCCAAGATTATATCATTCCCATCTATCTCAAGCACTGAGAGATTCCACATTATCTCAACCCCACCCACAACGATATCACATGCTCTACACAAGAGGGCTCGACACTCTCTTCGACCTAGAGAAGTTTTATGTTTCAAAATCGAAGGCATCATTTCTACCCTTATACCCAACAACTCAACCACATGTGTAGAAATAAAAGAGCGTGAAGTACCTATATTCCCCATGGGTACCACCATTCTTCCTCTGCCTGGAGCTCCCAGCAGATCCCAATTTGCCATCGATGCTCGATTCACCATCTTTGTGTAATCACCAATACACAACACTGCTATTTTTGAATGGATCTATTGTTATAACCTCGCTTCAATGATCCTTGCCTTTAACGACGTGTTACCTGCCACCTTGGGTGCAAATCGCACTAAGCTCATAAACTTAGTTTCATACTCCGTCAAAAACATATAATCTTGCTTCATATTGAAGAAATTAGTTATGCGCTGAATTATGAACGTATGTGGGTAGATTTGTTTATTAAATGGTTCTTCAAAGACTTCACATGTCATACCCTAGTTCTTTCCTGCTTGGACCACAAACTCCCACCACTAAAGAGAAAGATCCTCTAGATTATATGTTTCTATCTTTACTTTTATCTCTACTTGCGTCCCCAAGAATTTGAAAATTATGTTCATTCCGGACATCCATGCCCCTGCCCTTTCTAGGTTTGAATCACCCCTAAAGATGGGTGGATCCTGTTTTGAAACTGGGAAGCATAATCAACATACTTTGGCTCTTCTGATCTATTCCCAGTTCCCATAACCTGGAAAGTTTGCACTATGCTCTAGACTAACTGCTAGTTCACCTGGGGCTCAGGTGCAACCACATTCTCATCGTCCACTTTTGGTTGGTCTCTATGATGCATACCCGATTCCATTTATAAACAAACAACAAACTCCATCAATCTCACTCTCTAGAAATTGATGGCTTAGAATTTAAAATTCTATCACGTCATCTATCACAACATTGTTTTCCAAAACAACATTTTTCCATGTTCAACAATTTTTTAAAACATTCCACAAGCTTTTTGAAAATCGATCCATTTTCAAAATACACCAAATATCATGTTTTCAATATCTTCCACTTAAAAACAATTTCTGCAGTTTTTTTAAAAATTCGTATGACAACCCTGCTTTTATTACAAACTTAAACATGATTTATTATATAAACCATTCACTTGATACAACATGGCTGATCGAGAGGTCCAGTGTTTTTGGGGCTTAGGATCATTATATAACAACTTAAAACATGAAGTACAACATCTTTATTGAAAACTTCCTTTACATGACCACTACATTCTTTCATACTTTGCATTGCATGGGATAACCTGAGGACATGCATAAGAAAAGGGGTGAGCTATAAAGCCCAGTAAGGGAATAAACATAGAATACATGAGGATTAAAATACATGTTATACAATAGGAATATCAATAGAGAACAAGAGAAAATTTAACATAAAGGCATGATAAATCATGATAATCATAACATGGAAATGTGGAAACAACACTTAACATGGAATTAGCATGAGGCAAGGGTCATTGCACATGGAGCATGAGTAAATCCTCATTGCACATGAAGAATGAGTAAACCCTCGATGCAATTGAATTAGAATGAGTCAACACTCATTGCACATGACGTATCATGATACTATAATTTACCCAATGCATTGGAGTGCTATAAGGGATCACCCTTCTTAAACATTTCATTTCATGCATAAATGTGCCATATGGATCATAAAACATGGATTCATAAAACATAATCACTTATTCCATAATAAAGTAATGTGGAATTCATAAATGAAACTTTATAATCAATATGTAAATGTGCATAAAAGTGAATACCCTTGATGGAGAAATTTGCATGTTATTCACTACACAATGACATTGGCTTAGAAAATTGGTGTGATTTCGGCAGCATAACGGTGTGACATAAGAATTCATAAAAATGGTTTATGAGAGATAAAGGTGTTCCTAATCCTATTTAAATGTAATTTATAGTAATTAGGTCATATAGATACATGTCCCAACAATTTTAATGGAATTTAGATTCATGATACAAAAGTATTTCTGGAATGTAAATGAGGAGAGAGAAGTTCCTTTCAGAATTTCAGCACAGTAACGGGTGTATATGGGAGGAATTTAATGAGAGAGAAATGAGTCTACCATCATTAAAACATAAATAGGGCAGTACTAGGGAGGTGTAAAACCATACACCAACATTCATAATTTAAATTAAAAGGGAAAAACAACTTAAAGAAAATTAGAAAAAAAATGAGAAAGGAAGAAAAAACCCTTACTTGGAAGTGTGCTTCCAAAGGCTTGAGAGAGGCTTGAGAGAGGCTTTTTGGGATCTTGGGGAACCTTGGGAGGATTATAGAGAGAGTAGGGTAGAGGTTGGACGAACTCAAAAGAATTTTAGTGAGGTGGAAGTGGGAGATTGGGTTGGCTTATATAGGAAAGGTGAGTGAATTCTTTATTATTTAGGTTTGGGACCCCTTACATTAAACAAATCCAATCCACAAATCAGATCATGGTTTTTGCCCGTTCTTTTTGGTAAATAAAAGAGGAAAACAATATTTTATCAGGCCAAAGTCCAAAATTCTTAAAATAATGGGGTTAATTATGTGGAGGTGATTCACACTCCCATAGAAAATAATTTAAAAGGACAATATGTTTAATAAGTCTTGAGGGGTCCATTAATGCTTTTTAAAATAATTTAAACAAACCAAAAATCAAATTATTTTAATTTTAAAACATATATTTGCCGAAAATAAAGCTTATACTATTTTATTACATCAATATTGGGTCATTATGATGTCATAAATCACATTATATATTTAAACGGTATTTAATTTTTACCCAAAAATTTGACTGTCACAGAAAATTATAAAAAATTCAGCATTGGATAATTTCAACTTACTAATTCCAGAAATAAAATTTATTTTATCTAAATGATTTTCTAAATATGTTAATTTTCACTTTTTAAAATAAAAACGACATTTATAAAAAAATCACGTGTTTTGACAAAATTGGCATTCAAACCTTAATAAAAATTACAATTCCATTCATAAAATTATAATATATTTTATATTTAATAAAAAATTATTTAATAATAATAATAATACTTTATTAAAATATTATTTAATTCAAAAATCCATTAATTTAATAAAATATAATTCTTAATTAAATAATAACTAAAAACACTATTTGTATATTAAAAACTATTTACAATATATCAATGATGAAAAGAAATTATATTCATTATTATATACAAAAATAATGCGCATGAACATAGTACTAGATATTTGTTACATAAACCCTTAAAACAGTCGCATAAGACCTAAGGGTAAGGTGTGTGATGGTGACAGACTCTTGGGGTGGCTCAGATAACATCATTTGAGTGGTAATCTCTATCAACTTCCACTTTTCCTGTAGGAAGTCTCGTTCGAGCTTGACATGATGAAGTTCAACATGGTCTTGGTCAAGATCGATGCTTAAGGACACCACCTCTTTTCTAAGCTCTGACAAATGGGCTTCATATTGAGAAATTCTACTGGATGAGGCCATCGCATCCTTTGTCTGAGTAAATTGGATTTGTTAAAGCCCTATATTTATATTAATCATCTGATCACTATGGAATGGCTATAAAAGCAACAGTCACAATTCTTAACATAAAACCAATGAAGTTGAAATTTTATATAAACATTTTACATAAAGAGACATTTACTAGATCAAGAGGTATTTCCATTAGTGAAACGTTGTGTCGTTACAATATTCCCCCCTTAAGAAATTTCGCCCTCAAATTTTTTTTCCCCACACTAAAACAAATGTGGGTACCTCAACTTCATCATTTCCTCTGATTCCAAAGTGGTTTCTTCAATCTTGTGGTTTCGCCACAACACCATGACAAGGGGCATTGTCTTATTTTGTAGAATGTTTTCTCTACGATCTAAGATCTTCACTGGTTGCTCCTCATATGAAAGATCATCCTCCAATTGTACAACCTCAGAATAGAGTAAATGTGAAGGGTCCGGTATGTACGTCCTTAAGTGGGATCCATGGAAGACATCATGTACCTTGGACATGGTAGGTGGAAGTGCTAGTTTATAGGCCACAGCCCCGACACGATCAAGAATCTTGACGGGGTTGATGTACCTTGGACATAACATTCCTTTCTTTCCAAACCTCATGACCTTATTCTATGGAGATATGTGTAGAAAAACCATGTCTCTAACTTTAAAGTCAAGGTCTCGTCGAAGATTATCTGCATAACTCTTCTGTCGACTCTGGGCTATCTTGATATGCTGCTGAATGGTTTTCACCTTCTCCACCATTTCCTCGACCATTTCTGGTTCAAGTAGCTTACGTTCACCAACCTCATCCCAACACGCCGGTGTTCTGCACCTTTTCCCATAAAGGGCTTAATATGGTTCCATTTGGATGCTCGAGTGGAAATTGTTATTATAAGAGAACTCAACCAGAGGAAGATGTTGATACCATCATCCTTTAATTTCCTTTGAGCATGCTCTCAACATGTCCTCAAGTGTTTGGATAGTCCACTCGGATTGGCCATCAGTTTGAGGATGATAGGCCGTAATGAAGTTCAGTACATTATTCAGAGCATGTTGAAGACTCTTTCAAAACATAGAGGTGAATCTTGGATCTCGGTTAGACACAATAGATAGTGACACTCCATGATGCCTTACCACTTTCCTGATATATATCTGTGATAGTTGATCCAATGATAAATCCTCCCGAATAGCAATGAAGTGTACAGTCTTTGTAAGACAATCCACCACAACCCATATTGCATTTTTTCCTTTGGATGTCCTCGGAATTCCGATGACAAAGTCCATGGTGATGTTATCCCATTTCCATTCTGGTATGGGCATCATCCCCTTATACTTTTGCCTGTCTGCCTTCACTTGCAGGCACACCAGGCACTTTGATGTATATTCAGCGATTTCCTTTTTCATATTATCCCACCAAAAGTTTTCTCAGAGATCTTGATACATCATTATGCTCCTTGGGTGAATAGAGAAATTTGAACTATGTGCATCATCCAAAAGTTCCTTCTTCAGCTCTGGACGCAATGGAATACATATCCTTTTCCCAAATCGCACAATTACTTCTTCATTAACATTAAACTCTAAGGATTTCCCTTTTTTGATAGCTTCCACTTTTTTCTAAATTCCCACATCATCATTTTGAGCATCCTTTAACCTTTCCAAAAGAGACGGTTGAGCAATCATTTGTGAAAGGATTGATTATGTTCCCTTATTTATGATTCCCATGTCAATCTTTATCATGTCTAAGAAGATTTGATCATTATCAATTCTCACCATTAATAGAATCACTGGGTCCTTTCTACTTTGGGCATCTGCCACCTTGTTTTCTTTCCCAGGGTGGTAATGTATTGAACAATCATAATACTTGATGAGCTTTATCCATCTTCTCTGGTACATATTATGCTCTTTCTATGTGAATATATATTTAAGACTCTTGTGGCCAGTATATATCTCACATTTCTCCCCATATAGATAATGTCTCCAGATTTTCAAGGCAAAGATCACCGTCGCCAACTCCAGATAATGCGTTGGATTGTTTCGCTCATGGATTTTCAACTACCTTGAGGCATAGGATATCACATTATCATTCTTCATCAGCACACAACCTAAGCCCTTCTTCGAAGCATCACTGAATACCACAAAAATTCCCCCACTTGTGGGTAAAGTGAGCACGGGAGCAGTGACAAGAGTCCTTTTCAACTCCATGAAGCTTTCTTCTCATTCATCACTCGAAGAAAACTTTACTCCCTTTCGAGTTATCTTGGTAAGAGGGTTGGAAAATCATGGGAAATTTCTCACAAATTGTCGCTAATATCCAGCTAACCCCAAGAAGCTATGGATATCTGTTACTGATGTTGGCCTTGACCATCCCTCAATTGCATCTGTTTTGGAGGGATCCATAGATATCCCATTTCTTGTGATGATATGGCCCAAGAATGAGACCTCCTTCAACCAGAACCCACACTTGTTGTACATTTCATAGATCTTATCCTTGCGCAAAGTATCTAGTACATTTCTTAAACGCTCCACATTATCCTCCTTGGTTTTGGAGTATATTAGAATATCATCTATAAAGAAAACCACAAATTTGTCGAGGCAATCTCTAAAGACTCTATTCATCAAGTCCATGAAGATTTCTGGAGCATTGGTGAATCTGAAATGAATTACTCTGAATTAATAGTGCCTGTATCTTGTACGAAAAGCAGTCTTGGGGAAATCTTCCTTCTTCACCCTTACTTGATAATATCCCGACCTCAAATCTACCTTTGAGAAGTATTGTGCTCCATGAAACTGATCAAACAAGTCATCATTTCATGGGAGAGGATACTTGTTCTTTATCGTGATTTTGTTGAGCTCACGATAATCGATGCAAAGGAGCATTGTCCCATCCTTCTTCTTGACGAGAAGGACTGGTGCACCCCATAGTGAAGCACTTGGTCGTATAAACCATTTATCCAGATTCTTCTGTAGTTTTTTCTTTAGCTCTTCAAGCTCCATGACAGCCATTCTATATGGATTCTTGGATATTGGTAGAGCCCCTGGTATAAGTTCAATTGAGAATTCAACATCTCTTCTAGGAGGAAGACCATGCAGTTCCTCGGGAAACACTTCAGCGAATTCCCTTACAATAGGCATTTCTTCAAGGATGTTTTCTTCCTTGGACTCAACCATCTGAGCCAGATACGTGTGCTCATAGGGAAGTAATATCCATGCTTGAGATGATGGAGCTAAAAGAGAATAATCTTCCTTCTTATACTTGTAATGAATCGGGGGTCGATTCTCCATATAGAGTGTGATTTCCCTTTCCTGACAATTTAGGGTGGATCTATATAAGGAAATCCAATTCATGCCAAGAATTGCATCAAATTCCACCAGAGGGAGTATGACGAGGTTTTCTAGGAAATTCAATCCACAGATTATAACATGGGAGGACTTATATTCATGGGATGCAATGATTTCCCCATTTTCTATACTCATTGACATCTTTACTTCCATGAATTTTGGTGGTGTTGGGATTGTTCTACTAAACTTTCGAGATATAAAAGAATGCGTAGAACCTGAATCAAAAACTACATTTGCTATTATTGAATGAATAACTAGCGTACATATCACCACTTCGTTTTCAGTGTTCACTTTGGAAGAAGTGATGGCAAAAACTCTTCCTTGCTTCCTTGGAGGTTGTTAGTTGCATCTTAAAACCCTTGGATTAGGGCACTGATTTGCAAAATACCTTGGTTATTTGTATTTGTACCAATGAACAATGCGTTCAGGTTCAAATGGAGAATTCCTCTCCTCTGTCGCAGCTGCGGGTCTTTCTTTCCGACTGTTAATATCTAGGTTCCGTTCTCTTCCACACCTAAAGCATTTCCTCATCCCGTGAGGCAATTTCTAGGGTGCTTCTTTCTGCACTTTTGGAAAGTTGGTACTGGATCTTCTTAGCACCATTGGATTTATCCATCGAACCGCTGGCATTGAAGTACACCTTACACTTCTTGTCCCCATGATACCCATATGATTCCCCGATCTCCATTTCGACCTTGAGGGCACATCGGACAATTTCTTCATAGCTGTCAAAGTCATGGATCACTAAATCTTTCTGTAGGCTAGGCTTCAGCCCTCCAAAGAAGCGGTCATCCTTGCAGTCGGGGGTAACGACAAAGCCGGAAGCGTATTGTGTAAGACTTGTGAATTATTCCTCGTATGCTCCAACAGATTCTTCTTATTTTTTTCTTTAGGGAAAGGAAGTCCCTTTCCATCTTAAGCCGGAGGGTGCACGAAAAATATTTATCGAAAAACATCTACCGAAAGTCCTTCCATTCCAATGCCTCGATCTCCTCCTCAGGATTCGTATTTTTGATCAACGTCCACCATTGATCAGCTTCACCCTCCATACGATAAGCCTCCAGGAGAACCTTCTCTTGTTTATAACATTGAAGGATGGAGAATATCTTTTCAATGGAGTTGATCCATTTTTCAGCGATCGTGGGATTGGATGATCCACTAAAAGTATGAGGCCTTTGTCTCATGAAGCTCTCGATAGCGACTTTTTCTTTATTAGGGGGGTTGAACGTTCCTCTTGACCTGTGTTTATATTCAAATCTTGGGTTAGCTGAGAGAGAGGCGTGAAAAAGTTTGTGATTCCCGATCCCATTGGATTGGGAATCTTATTTGTAAAATCATCACACTGATCTTCACATCGGTTTTTAGCCCGAGTCCTCCTATTACCAGCCATTGGCTGGACTAAAAGGAAAGATAGGGGTTAACACATAAAGGGTAATCCAAAGACAAAAGTTGATGACTTATAAATAAACTTTTATTTCCTTAAATCATGAGTCTATAGGCTTCAATCTAGGATTTTCATGATCTACTTTCTAACATATATTCTTAGGAGAATTTTTTTTAATTCCCTTAATAAGGGTTCATACTAAGCTTGTGAATTTATCAAAACATATCCCCAATGAGTGTCGTAACCAAGAGTGCAGCAAGGCCCATTTTCGTGCACCAGTTTCCATTTGAGTCTAGATCAAAGCGGTGTTTTCGGGTTTTACCCCTAGGATACATATGTGATAGAGCCGCCTCTACCTGCTCGTATCCAGACATGGATGTATTTTTTTGATAAACCATTAAACCAGTACTTACCAAAACTTAGGGATTTTATTTTTATACTTAGTCTTGTATCTAAGGCTTTACTAGGGTTTTCTAATCCTAATCCCCAAAATAACTAAACCTCCCACTAATACTAACTATGACAAACCTGCATTTATTAGAAACTTAAACATGATTTATTACATAAACCATTCACTTGATACAACATGGATGATCGAGAGGTATATTGTCTTTGGGCTTAGGATCATTACATAACAACTTAAAACATGAAGTACAACATCTTTATTGAAAACATCATTTACATGACCACTACATTCCCTCATACTTAGCATTGCATGGGATAACCTGAGGACATGCATAAGAAAATGGGTGAGCTATAAATCCCTATAAGGGAATAAAAATGGAATACATGAAGAGTAAAATACATGTTAGACAATAGGAATACCAATATATCACAAGAGAAACACGGACATAAAGGCATGATAATGCATGATAATCATAAGATGGAAATTTGGCAACAACACTTAACATGGAATTAGCATGAGCCAAGGCTCATTGCACATGGAGCATGAGTGAATCATCATTGCACATGAAGCACAAGTAAACCCTAGTTACACTTGAATTATCATGATTTAAAAATCATTTCACAAGATGTATCATGATACTATACTTTACCCAACGCATTGGAGCGCTATAAGGGCGCACCCTTCTTAAACATTTCATTTCATGCATAAGTGTGCCACATGGATCATAAAACATGGATTCATAAAACATAATCATTTATTCCACGATAAAGGAATGTGTAATTCATACATGAAACATTATAATCAATATGTAAATGTGCATAAAGGTTAATACCCTTGATAGAGAAATGGGAATGGTATTCACTACACAATGACATTGGCTTAGAAAATCGGTGCGATTTTGGCAGCCTAACGGCGTGACATAAGAATTCATAATAATGGTTGATGAGAGAGAAAGGGGTTCCTAATCATATTTACATGTAATGTACAGTAAGGAGGTCATATATATACATGTCTGAACAATTGTAATGGAATTTAGATTCATGATACAAAAGTATTGCTTGAATGTAAATGAGGAGAGAGAAGTTCCTTTTGGAATTTCGGCATAGTAACGGGTGTACAAGGGAGGCATTAATGAGAGAGAAATGGGTCTCCCATCATTCAAACATAAAGAGGAAAGTAAGAGGGAGGTGAATAACCATACCCCAACATTCATAATTAAAATTAAAAAGGCAAAACAACTTGAAGAAAATTGGACAAAAATGAGAAAGGAAGAAAAAACCCTTATTTGGAAGTGTGCTTCCAAAGGCTTGAGAGAGGCTTGAGAGAGGCTTCTTGGGAGATTGGGGAACCTTGGGAGGATTATAGAGAGAGTAGGGCAGTGGTTGGATGAACTCCAAAGGCTTTGAGTGTGGAGGAAGTGGGAGCTTGGTTGGGTTTATATAGGAAAGGTGAGTGAATTCTTTATTATTTAGGTTTGGGACACCTTACATTAATCTAATCCAAACCACAAATCAGCTCATGGTTTTTGCACATAGTTTTTGTAAAAGGGGAGGGGAAAACAATATTTTATAAGACCAAAGTCCGAATTTCTTAAAATAATTGGGTTACGTATGTGGAGTTGAGTCACACTCACATGGAAAATAATTTAAAAAGACAAGATGTTTAATAAGTCTTGAGGGGTCCATTAATGCTCTGTAAAATAAGTCAAACAAACCCAAAATCACATTATTTTAATTTTAAAACATATATTGGCCGAACATAAAGCTTATAGTATTTTATTACATCACTATTGGGTCATTATGATGTCATAAAACAGATTATATATTTAAATGGTATTTAATTTTTACCCAAAAATTTGACTGTCTCAGAAAATTATGAAAAAGTCACCATTGGATAATTTCGACGTCTTGATTCCAAAAATAACATTTATTTTATCAAAATGATTTTCTAAATATGTTAATTTTCACTTTTTAAAATAAAAACGTTATTTATCAAAAATTCACATGTTTTGACAAAATGGCTTTCAAACCTTAATAAAAGTTACAATTGCATTCATAAAATTATAATATCTTTTATATTTAATAAAAATTAATTTAATAATAATAATAATAATATTTTATTAAAATATTATTTAATTCAAAAATACCTTAATTTAATAAAATAGAATTCTTAATTAAATAATAACTAAAAACACTATTTGCACTTTAAAAACTATTTACAATGTATCAATGATGATAAGAAAGTATATACATTATTATATAAAAAAATAATGTACATGAACATAGTACTAGAGATTTATTACATAACCCCTTAAAAATGCCGCATAAGACCTAAGGGTAAGGTGTGCGATGGTGACAGACTCTTGGGGTGGCTCAGATAACATAGCTCGAGTGGTAATCTTTATCAACTTCCACTTTTCCCGTAGACGGTCTTGTTCGAGCTTGACATGATGAAGCTCAGTTTGGTCTTGGTCAAGAGAGAAGCCCAAGGACTCCACCTCTTTTTTGAGCACGGAAAAATGGGCTTCGTATGGAGAAATTATACTGGATGAGGCCATCACTTTCTTTGTCTGAGTAAATTGGATTTGTTAAAGCCCTATATTTATACTACTCATCTGATCACTGTTCAATAGCTATAAAAGCAACAGTCACAATTCTTAACATAAAACTAAAGAAGTTTACATTTTATATAAACATTTTACATAAAGAGACATTTAACTAGATCAATAGGGATTTCCATTAGTGAAACTTTGGGTCTTTACAATTCGCACCTTGCAGGAAATCATAAGTCATTCCTCACAATGAGATAACCAATCCTAGTGGGAATTCGTTACTCTACAATTCATGTCATTCTCATCTTGTTGTCTAAACCCATGAAAATGATATTTAAAACATTCTAGAAGTGTATCCAAAAAATTTTGTACCCAAAACCTTGGAAACTTGAAGTTCAGCATAAACGGGTTAGTTATATCCTTTTATGCTATACATTTCAAGTTCTGAGAATCCTACTCCTATCTAAGATTTTGACCCAAGGAATAGACAAGAAGGAATTTCAACTCCAATACTAGGAACATCGATGACTACTTTTTAGGTAGGGACCGAATAAGGTGATACCATTTGTAATGACCCGCCAATTCTCATTGGATTGAGAGTACAACGGGTCATTACTAGGTCTTAAGCGACATCCCCAAGATGGCAAAGGCTGGCAATAAATTCTGAAGGGTTTCAAATACTAGTGTGGATGATTTACCCTTTAATAAATAAACCAATAACCCAACCAACCAAAATTATCTATATGATGCATGAACAAAAGAAAGATGGCTAAAAAACATCATTTATGTAAAACCACATCAAATTGCACAACAGCGGAAGACCAAACCAAATATCCAAGTGCACAATGGAAAAACAACTCAAGACTCTCAAAGGACACCAAGACTCCATGCTCTACAAGATCCAAGATACACAATCACTGAACAACCCCAATCATCATGAGGTAGTACTAAAAACATGGGAAATGTTACCTTTGCCTCAATCCTAGAAAATAGCATCTGCATAAGCACCAATGTACAAAAGAAGGGGTGAGTATAAAACTCAGTAGGTTCTCCCTAATGACTTCCATACTCACGCCACTAGGAGGGAAAAGTTATCCAAAATTATACAAAACATTTTATAAAAAAATTTTATCAAAAATATTTTATAACTAAATATAAACAAGTTTCCAAACCATTTATACTAAAAGAATACAACTCCAATTTAAAAAAATTTACCCAGTATGTTATTTTTCTAGAAAAATAACTAATCAACCATTAAAACCATTTCACAATGTCCCTCTTTGGCATACCCATCCATCTCACAAACCCATGCAACCACCCATGCATGCCCGTTATGACAGTTTCATACTCATGAGAAGATTCTTGTCAATCTACCAAGTCATCACAAGGTAATTGTTTCCCATGCGTCATTACTCCTTTCGCACTAATCACAAGGTCATATTTCAACCAAGCCTTGTACATATGGATACCATGTGACATTAAACAATTGGTATTGAGCACAAGGTCACATTTAAACCAAGCCGCGTACATGAAACATGAACACACACCACATATTCCCATAACTCATGACAAAAAAACCTTTCAATAAAACACCTTTTTCTTGAAAACCATTTCAGTCAAAACCATTTAAATGCCAAACTATTTCCATTCCAAACCACTATAATTAAACTACAATTTTTTTTATTGAAAACCAATTTCACCATAGTATTTTTCAATACCAAACCATGTAAAATAAACACCCCTTTTATTTAAAACCTATTTTTCATCAAACTATTTAAAATTCCAAAAAATCATAAATTTAAAATCATTATTTTATATTCAAGAAGTCAAATCACTTTGCACAAAAAATCACCAAGATTTCACAATTTCATTAAAACCATAAATATTCATTAAATAAGATTTATTCCATGCTTCTCACAAACAATTCCATTCAGATAAACCAATTTGAATCTATGCCAATCAATTATAATAATAGGATTTTATAGTGAATCCTCCTACCTTTAGTGTTTTGATGAAACCCACAATGAGCGAAGAACGTTCAAGAAAACCGGGTAGATTCTCCAAAACCCCACCTTATATATCTTCTCCTAGCAAGAAAAAGATGAAATAATATCATATTTGGCATCCACACACCTAGATCTACCCATTACAGGCATTGATCTAAGAAACCGAGGGAAGAGGAGAAGTATATCTAAGTAGATCTAAGAAACCAAACAAGAACAATGAAGAACGTCTACATACCTCAAGAATACAAATTCGATTCTCTAAGATAATCCTTTGGATTGCCACTGGAACAATGGGATAACCTTCTCCAACCTTAGGAGAAGAAAAATCCTGAGTTAGGGCCTCTTAGGAGGAAAAATGATCCACTTAGAGGAAAAAACATGTGAGATCCACCTTTATAGGATCTCAATTAAGTGGTCGCACGATTTGTCCACACGGTTAGACCAACCATGCGCTAACCGTTCCTTAGACACTACCTCCACAGACCCTCCACACATGGCTTGGATGCACAGTTAGACAAACCGTGTGCTGCCCGTGCGGAAACTACTTCCTCCAAGACCAACTACGCACGGTTTTGCTGCACGGTTTAGACAAATCGTGCGTCGTCCGTGCGACTTCCCCTTTTCCTCAAATCATCATTCAAAGTTCTCCAGACTCTCCCATTCATCAACCTTAACCTTTATAACCATTAAACGAATTAATTAAAGGTTACATACTAGAAACTGGGGGTACTACATAACAACTAGTGAGAATTGTTTTTGATGAACTCATGGTTCAACCATCTGATGATTGTATTGGTCTTTTTATATCCTTCCCCAAACATGTGGTATCAAATTTTGGTAAAAATACTCTATAAGTCAAGTATTATTATCACTTAAATCATTTAATATTGATTTTATTTTTCCTTAACTATCATATGAAAATATATCAATAGCAGTACAAAACTTTTAAATCAGTTTCTTAAACAGAACGAAAAATAGCATATATATTATGTAGATAAAAGAATTCCCCAAACAGACAGAACTCAAAAATATTTTGGATGTTGGGAATCCTAATAAGATAGGGAAATTATAATGGGAAAATATGGAGAGAATAGAATTATATACAAATATGATGTTTTTGGAAAAAAATATGTCCTTAAACATCTAGGATAAGAATACAACAATGAGATAGATGATATACCTAGAATAATTTTTTTAAAAATAATCCACCTTAGAAAATGAGTTCCTAATAAGTATTTATCTATCATGAGGTTTTAAAATTGATGGTAAGAATAAAATCACGTGAATGACTTCTACGTGATTATATGTCTTGTTAAATTAGTGAAAGTTACCTTAGAAGTTGGTGTATGGGAAGTTATTCTAATTTATTTATTACCAAAATCATGGCCTAGTAAGGTTATAATAGTATGTAATTTCTATGAAAATAATAATTTTTTGTTTTTTAATATCTATAATTTAATTATCAATGAGTATATTAGGAAAAAAGTGGTCCAAGTAAATTATGGTAGTGAAATGAATTCTAATTAAAGGGGATTCTCACCTATTGGAAGAATCTATTACAATATGAATATTAGTATAGGGATAAGATTTCAGGATTGTTGATTGGAATTAGACTTATCGATAAGAATTTTGTTAAGATAGTATATATTCTGATGAATTGATGAAGTAACAATATGGTTACAATAAGCCCAAAATATATTTATATAATATACAATAGTATTTATCCATTGCTCACTCGTAATAATCTCATATAGTCATGGCTGGTTAACTATGGTGTATCCTTCCATTAAATATTTGATCATTTATTTATGAATTTCTATGTATATATAATTAATGGTAAATTTCAACACGTGGATAATGAATCTTTGTATGTGAATAGAAAGAGAGATTTTAGAATCAGAATTCATAATGGGTTTATTATTTTGCTGAAGGCAATGATATTAATTACCTGTATTTGGAGAAATCTCATTTCAGTGGGATAGTAACATGATGAAGACTTTAGTATAACATTAAATAAAGGATTCTATAAATATAATTAGTGAACAATGGTTGTGGTTTGAGGATTGAAGGTACGATCCCTCTATCTTACCAAAAATCTACATGGGAGTGAATTTTATAAAATTTCAAACTCTCCAAGTTAACCGGTCTATCGTTTTTAACATGGTCACCATAATGAGAAGAACATGATTTTTTTATCAATGAAGGTTATTATAAATCTTTAATACAAAAATATCAAAATTCGTGATAGTTATATTCATTGAATGATAATGAGGGATTCATTCAATCTAAATGGTCGGAATCCAAAATATCAGAATATAGAGAAAACTTGTATAGATTTTTTTAGACCTATCATAGTTTATTCCCATTGAATATTACATCACAACAATTCATTCATGTATTTTTAAATGAGGAAGGTATGGTTTTAATTTCTTATAAATAAATATTATGTGTTTGGAACCAATGTACTATGGAAAGCCATGGGGAGTAGGTAAATATTTAGAAATTTAAATGCCTTAGATTTGATAATAATGAAAAATAAAATCGTATAAATTTATAGAACATCTATTAGATGAATGGTGTTATTATTTAGGTAATATTAACTAGAACACCACAAAAAATGAGTGGAAAATTGGATGAAAAAAAAATTGACAGAGAGGGAAATATGCATCTTTGTGCACATCGGTATGTCTCAAGATGTTGAGGAAAAACGTAATTAACACAGAAGAATAAATGTTAAAAATATGTTCACCCTATAGTGGAATAAATATTAATATAAGATCTATGGTATGGTAATTTCATATAATTATCTCACATAAAATAATTATTTTCATTTCTTATGCTCTAGTGAATGCATAGGATGGATATAAGCTAGATGAAAAGTCCAAAACCTGTTTTATTGTAGGTTATGAAAATAAATAATTTCGATTTCAACTAATGAATGAATATCAATGGTATTGTTGAAATAGTGGGTATTCTAGAACCAACTATTCAATGCTTTTGATTACCATATCGTGTATATAGTTAGCTATACATAATATCCTCTTAGTATTATATTATATACTTTTTAACATCCACTATTGAAATGGTAATGTCCAAATATTGATTTTCATATCGAAAGGTTATAGTAGATCTAAGGCTATAATGTGAACCTATAGATATTGTGACATTAATATTAAATATATGTTCTTTGGTCTAGATACATCTTATAGATTAGACACAATAGATTTTTTACTATCAAGTGTTGGGGGCTCATAAGCATTAAGACTTCTTCTCATGAAGTTCGCACTTGGTGATATCTAGTAGTGAGATCATTAGGACTGACCCACAAATATGACACTACCTGTTTCCAGTGTCATTGGATGTTCCTATCTAGGATCATGTGTAATTGTCTCCTAACATGAGATCATTACCAATGTATGTCATTTGATTGCATACTTTGATGCATGATGAAAAACAGGGAAATGAAGTCGTGGGGAGGTAGTTTGTGTTGGGTGCATCATTGGTGGCACGATATTGGAAGAATGTTCATGAAAGGATTTCCCTATTCCGGCTTATGGAAGTAATATATCCTAGGACATGTTGATAAGGATGAAAGTACCATTATAAGACAATGGCCATGGAATTCGAGGGTAATTCTGTCTAGTTCGATCTAAAAATAATAAATCATGAAAAGGGTGATAACACATTAGTGCATCCTGCATTATGAGATATTATAGAAAAATAGATTATATTACACAGTGCATGTTCGTAGTTTGGTTATTGTAGCAGTTAATATCCTTAATTTTAAAATGAATATTTTATTGTACTAAAAGGGTGAAACATGAATGTTCATGAAAGGATTTTTATTATTATATTTTATTATTATAATATTTTATTATACAAATATTTTATTATTATAAGGTTTTATTTTTCTAGTCTACCCATAGACGTAAGACATTTATTATTATTATTATATTAATATTTTTCCAAAAGCCTAATATAGGATTTATAAATTTAAAAATAAGATAAATAATTTCTTTGCATGTCTTGGTTGACATAAAATAAATAAATAAATAAAGAGATTATTTTGGGGGTGCCTCTTCGGTGGAAGACTAATAATAAAAAAACCTAACCTATATTTAGGTCATAAAATTGACTTAATTTTTTTAGGGGCCGAGAATGCCCTTTATCCCTTTGTCTTCCCACAGTGCATCCAGTGCCTACAACAGGTCACCAGACCGTGCAGCAGTGGCCCAGGCCGGTGACCCGCCTCCCTCCCTCCCTACGACGACTCCATCCCATACCCGGCACACTAGGCCAGCGAAACAAGCGCCTCCTCCTCCACCGCAGGCACTCCACATAGTACTAGTCTGCCTAGTGCAGCAGTGTGCTGCTCGGTTGGAGCCACTAGGTGTGTCGCCACAGCCCCAGCCTCGGGTCAACTCTTCTCCTCCCACAGAGCCACGTACGTCTAGTGACCTTGACGCCCCTGTCCCAGCGTCCCTAACCAGGCCCGGATGTACCCATGGCTGGCACAAGAAACCCAGGCCGCCTCCTTCTCATGGATGTGCTGTAGCCACCACCATGCACCAACCCGATGCCCTGATGCGCAGGTTTCCTCCTCTTCGTGTTGTGCCAGTCAACTACCCACGCGGGTACCCCATCTTCTCCCTCGGTCTAGCCTCATGGGTTGTCACCCTTGCTGCAAACCCCTCCCACTGGAGGGACTGCCTTATTATCCCACCCTGTTACAACCTAGGTCCAAAGAACTGACCTCCGTCTACACCTGAGGATTAGTGAACCTTCTGCTTTTTTTTTAAATTTTTTCAAAAAAATAATTTTAAAAATATGACCAGGTAAAAAATATTTTTCTTTTTACATCTCAACGGAGGCACACCATGTGCATCCTTTGGGGCATTTCAGCGCTGAAGAAAGGCAACACCTGGTGTGCCGCCTTTTCCCTTAATTAAAGAACAAAGGCGGCACACCAGGTTCGGCCTTTGGACAAAAAAAAATTAGTAAAAATTAAGTCCTTATAACATTGTCGTAGTATTCAGATGCATTACAGCAATGAAAACCTCAACCAGCTTCTGTGCTTTACACACAATAGAAACTTCTTTGCAATTTTGTCATGCCCCTGAGTATAAATCAACCTCAAAAGCACTACATAATTTTTCTTGGTAAGGTGAGATGATAAGGGAGGTATTATACCATCAGGATGAGAGATTCTAGAAATGTGCATTGCTATGACAAACCTTTAGATGAAATGTGTCAGTTCCCCACTAGATGTGCAATTTCCTCCAAAATTTTCATGCTGGAAATAATCCACCTTAAGTTCCCCATAGCCTTATTCCTTCCATGGATTAATGTCAAACACTTCATCCCATTTGTTTACTTTATGGGGAAGTAAAACCTCATTCCTTTGAATATACACATTACCATGGACATATACAATCAGCATTTTGCAAGAAAAACTACCAATCTCAAGTTCACTGAAATACCCCTTAATGTAAGAATGATACAAATAGTGTAAGTACTCAATAGCAAGCTTCCAATCCATTTTGACTGGGCTATGAGGAATCATTGGTGTTTTCATCTGATTACTAATTTAAAAGGTTTCAAAACCACCTTCCTGAAACTCAAAAATGTTTCAAGTAAGTGACTTTGAAAGCCTATAAAATATAAACTATAACATCTATTGAAATGAAACTTAAAACATGGATTAAACATATAATAAGTAATTGAAAATAAAAACCATTTCTTAAAAATTGTTGATGAAATACAATTATATGCTTTCAAAAACACTTCTTGCAACTCAAAAATATTTCAGATATGATACTTTGAAAGCCTATAAAATATAAACATAAGAGACTCATATAAATGGAACTTAGAAAAATAGATTAAACATATAAGAAGTAGTAGAAAAGTAATTAGTTAATTCTGGTGAGGGGGAAAACTGTTAGACCCTAAAATTGAAGGATAATGAGGATGACAAGGAAACATCAACCCCACGCCCACCCCTTCAACCCATTCAACCAAATTCGGTAACTCATATAGAAGAAGCTTTTAAAAAAATGAAATGTCACACCACCACAGCTTCCTACATCCATATTAACCCCCCAATTCAGTTTCATTAAATTTTGACAGCCCCCATTTTTACCAAAGTCAAAGATGCACTATTAAACCATCACTTTTCAACCCCTGCCTCAATAATACCAAATACTTTGAGGGATGAGAAATGATTCGGCGCATTTTAGAACACTGAAAATCATTCAATAAGGAGCTCCTCAATGAAACTGAAGTGGGGGTTGAACGGAACCCAATGTTATGAGGATCTCCTCTCCTGTGCTAAGTCAGATACAATATACAATTCATTCTATACCATGGCTCATACTCTACATGATCTGATAGGTAGAATCGCATCGTATGTACACCTGTGATACGACGCTCTGCTCGATTGTCCCAGATGGCGACGTACTGGGCATGTCATCATCGCCAATCGACATGTTGTCTCCCCGTGAGCTTCAAGCCATGAAGTTCTGGTAACTATCATGGTGCAGGTGGAATCAGATGAACACAGCAAAACTGACGCATAATTCTATCGGGCTAGTGCCGCCCAATAATATGAAAGTGAATGAGTGGCACTACAACCATAACCTCATGAAGTCCAGCAGTACAGTATGTAGGTAAGTCCTGAACCAGACTCCAGTATGGCATCCAATGAATATGTAATGACATGTGACATTTCATCAGAGAAATTTGTTAACAAAAAATGAAAATGATGACATATACTTATGCTTTCAGGTAGTAAATTGTCCAACATGATACGATATGAACCCAAATTGTGGGTCGGAGCATCGATGAAGAAATGTTCCTGACTCCACCTATCAAATACAACATTTAAAGTGATAAATAATCAGAAATTAAATATATTAAATCATAATACAATCAGAAACAAATAAATATGACGGATCATACCATCGTCCACGTGGAGCATCCTGTAGCACATCTATAGGAAGCCTCTGACCAATAGTAACAGGGGAGAGGACATGGATGTGATCCAATGCCCGCTAATGTATAAGGATGACGCATCCTCTAAGATCTGTGTGATCTGAGCGGCATGTCGTACATAATGCTATATAAGTGTAGGCCAATCATACAGATCCCCAATTGTATCTTCCGATCCGATCAAAGTCCTCCAGTAAACTACGATACATCATGTGCACATGCACACTCGAGTTATCTGAAGACAATTTACCTCCAATAAGTGATAAGATATATGCTCGAGCATAACACATGATGGTCTGCTCATCAGCATCAGCAGGTAAATGTGCAAACTACAAAGCAGGCCAAGGCATAGATATGGACCCACCATCTGTAGCAGTATGATCAGCCAAAATATCAACACCTAATAATCTCTGTGCCAGCTCAGCCCAATCCCCACTGGTGGGTCCAATAACTGAATCTCCCTGAATAGGAAGACCGAGAAGCACTGCCACATCCTTGAAGGTGATAGTCATCTCTCCCTCTGGCAAGTGGAATGTGTGAGTCTCTAGTCTCCATCTCTCAACCAAGGCAGCAAGAAGGGGATGATCAGTGTAAGTGAAATCAGAAACGACAATGCCGTAGAATCCAACACGACGTAAGTATGGTATAATAGCAGCTGGAGGCACCATGTGTCGAAAATGGTGTGCTCGCCGCACCCTAATCCGTCGAACATCCCGACCCTCTATCACATCATGAGAAACATGCCTATGCTTCTCGGTGAGGAGTGGAATATCATCCATCTGGAAGCCAGAAAAGGAAATTAGTCTTCACTATAAAATGTAAATATAATGTTAAATTTAATAGAATGTTATGATTGGTATAATGAATAATATGTGATGTTTTTTTATAAAAAGTTAAGGGAATGTCGTCATATTTTGGAGAACATTTATCTACTGTGTCTTTAGATATGTTTTTTAAGATATGGTGTCATACATTTATATATATAAACATTTTATCCCGGCTATGTATGATTTTTGAAGATCCTTTATGATAACTGTTTTAATAATTTTTTGTCTTCGGTGACAACTAATGTTTTTTTATAATGTATTTGTTTTATAAGATTACATTCAGATTAGTGTATTTAAAAGTATTCAATACAGAGGTTCGTTATTGGAAGGAGAGAAGTTTCTTATTGGAAATGTGAAACAATTCTTAAAAATTTCATCTCTGATATTAACAACATATAACTGACTACATGAAAAGATCAAGTTTTATATAACACATCATTGTGGCTGAGTGTGTGAACTCGATCCAGCAATGTTAGTACATCATTTCCGGTTATGCCCTTCTTGATGACATAGATGACATCTCAACCTTTTCCCTTGTTCATGAGGCCAATCCATCTCATTTCGTATCCTTTTGGTCTTTGGTCTTCCACGTGGCCGTAATCTACTGATGTTAGGAATCAGTATGGGCTGGTCTTCAGGCATTGGAATGTATCGAAACTCCCCAACAAGCGTCCATGGCACAGAATAATAGATATCAATGGCCTCCAATTAGTATACTGGATCAACATAATCATCCCATGATACATTCACAGACGCACATACTGCGATGGCATGTGCGCATGGAAACCTTAATGCCTGAAACTTTTCACACTGACATTGTTTTTCTTCTAGAAGTACCACTACTTTTTCACCACTGTTACCTATGATGGGGTTACAATACTCTTGAACATCAAATCTCGAGTCTTCCTGACAGAATAGACACACTCGATAACCGGAAGATTCTTCAATGTTCTTGGAAATAGCTCGTTGAAAGTTTTTTCCAAATCTTAACCCCTCTTGAATCCCATTTGA
Source organism: Viscum album (assembly GCA_963277665.1). Classification (NCBI taxonomy): domain Eukaryota; kingdom Viridiplantae; phylum Streptophyta; class Magnoliopsida; order Santalales; family Viscaceae; genus Viscum; species Viscum album. Next base: position 1,195,322,528 of record OY728133.1, read on the forward strand.
GGCTAGTTTTTGTCTATCAACGAAGTACTTGACACAACGATAAAATGTCTCCTGAACTAGCGCAGTATTTGGTAACTTGCGAAGCCCCTTGAAGATTCAATTTATACACTCTACAATGTTTGTGTTCATGTGTCTGTACCTCTTCCACCCATCATAGGCAAGTTTCCATTTCTCTTTTGGAATCTTCATCATATAATCATACACTTCTTGGTTAGACTTGTGGATTTCTTCGTAACGCACCTCAAACCTTCATTGATCTGGCTCATATGCTACATAAATATGATCACAGGTCATAGAAATTATATTTTTATTTACATTAAAATAGTAAACATCAATGACGACATTGCTTACCAAGCCTCGTGATTGCATTCTTCATAGCCTCATTATGGACGGTTTTGCACACGTTACTAGCAATGTGTCTGATGTAGTATCGATGATGTGCATTTGGGGGCCTCCGTGAATCAGGATCCTCGTTGATTGCCTCAATGATTTCCCTATGTCAATCAGATATCAAACAGACACCTCGAATGCGTGTGAAAGGGTTGCTGATGCATGCCAAAAACCAGCTCCAAGATTCATAGTTTTCCTTCACCACTATTGCAAATGCAAGCGCAATTGGTGAACGGTTCCCTTCTTGGGTTTCCTCAATCAACAATACACCCTTATAATTTCTAGATAGAATTGTTCCATCAATTTGTATGTTCTATTTACTAAAACGAAATGCGGAAATACATGGGAGGAATTCCCATAATAACCGATGAAATTTAACACGAGATTGATCTAATCAATTATATTCAAACACACGTTCCTTCATATTCATATGGTAGAAAACTTGGTTGTTGTGGCTCAGTATGGCTAATAATTGCGGAAAAACCCGATACGCGTCATCCCAATCACCGTAGACCTTCATTATTGCCTTCTGTTTCGCTATCCATGCCTTGTTATAAGAAATATTATAACCGAAATTTTGAAGTATTCTCTCTTGCACAAGGGCTATAGGAACATCTTGACAGTTCCTAATAATCTCGACGATAACAGTTGACAAAAATTCTGCATCCAAAGCAGTGTGATCTTATGTCAAATTTGAATGAACACAAGAATGAGCTGCCTCAATCTTTGAAATTCTCCATCCACCAAATGCAATGTCTGGAATCGCCCTCAACTGGAATCTACAGTCTTCATCAAATTTATCACACCGTATGACATATTTTTTTGACATGATGCCTCAACTACATATCTACAATGCCTCTCAATATTAAATCTTTTTAAGAAGCTCTTCAATGCATCCTTAATTGTAAAACCATATCCATTATATAATGTTTTGTCCAACTCACTAAACCTGTCCACTATAACTCTAGGAAACTCTGTTGCAGGTTTTAGAACATTGTTGTCGAATTCAGGTACATGTTCCATTGCTTCGGACCAAGATTCAAAGGGTGGTGGATGATTTATTGTTGGTCAAGAATGTTCTTGAACTACTTTATTTCATGAAAGTAATACCCTATTTTCTTTAGCTCCCTCCCCATATCCAGCTCCCTCCCTATCATCATTGTCTTGTATGTCTATTCCACCATTATTAAATTCCTCATCTGAAGAATGATTTATATGTAAATCTGGCAAATCATCTAAGTTGTCCTCCTCTGCAACAAGGTGAACATCCTCAATTTCTTGGGATGAAGCTTCTTCAACAACTATTTGTGCATTTCTACAACATTGAACATTTTGATGTTGTTGTACATTAGAAACTTCAACATATAACTCCATCATTTCACCATCAGACCATTGGGAAAATAAATTTCCCGCTTGGACCCAGTGCTCATCAGCAGCCAATGGACAAGAAAGATTCCATAACATGGAAGGGAATTGAAAATTTCTATAACTAGTAGACTTTATTTCTTGATGAGGACCGAGATTTAAGCCACCACGAATTATATCATGAAGATCAGTTATGGTTACACAATCAGATGTGTTAACCATATATGTTGGTTGTATACTATAAGAAGATCCTTTCTCGGTTTGAATAACCTTTCCATACCAGTAAACACAAGCAAACATGTCTCTCTACATGAAAAATGTTTACTGATCACTGAATATGTCAATAATGTTTTGTTACGTGTTAAATAAAAAATTTATCTTCTTAAAGGTATTTTTGTACTTCATGAAGTAAATATCAATCGTCTAAAGAATATCCCCCAGGAGTGTCAAACAAGGAGTGCAGCAAGGCCCGTTGTTGAGTACCAGGATACCCTGGGTCAGGCCCGAAAATCCTTGTCGAGGCTTTCACCCCTAGGTACAGTTGTGCCAGATCCACATCCACTTGTAGTATCCAGATAGGGATTTAATTTCTTAGATAACGACATAAACTTTCATGACCCCTGTATTTTAAAACCTTCCTAAATTAATCCACTAATGTTTTGTAGAACAATTTTTAGCTTTCCTAAAGATATGTTCAATGATAGATAAAAAATAATATTCATTACAGTGATGGTTAATCATTACATAAGTGTTGGTCACTACATTAGTGCTGGTTAATCAATACTTAAGTGCTTGTTAATCACTAATTATGTGCTGGTTAATCAGTTAGGAGTTGGTCATTCACCACTTAATCATCCCTTAATCTTTACTTAATGACCCCTAAATCATCCTTTAATAGTTAGTTAATGACCCCTTAATCGTTAGTTAATGAACCCTTAATCACCCCTTAATCATCCCCTAATCATTCCTAGTTAATCACCCCTTAATCACCCATTAATCGTTAGTTAATCACCCCTTAATCACACATTAATCGTTAGTTAATCACCCCTTAATCTCCCATTAATTGTTAGTTAATCACCCATTAAACATCCCTTAATTACCCCTTAATCATCCCCTAATCATTCCTTAATCGTTAGTTAATCACCCCTTAAACATTCCTTAATTACCCCTTAGTCATCACTTAAACATTCCTTAATTTCCCCTTAACCATCCCCTAATCATTCCTTAATTAGTAGTTAATGACCCCTTAATCATTAGTTAATCACCCTTTAATCGTTCGTTAATCACCCCATAAACATTCCTTAATTACCCCTTAATCATCACTTAATCATTCTTTAATTTCCCTTTAATCATCCCCTTAACCCCTTAATCAATCCTTAATTGCCCCTTCATTCCTTAATTACCCCTTAATTAGTTAATGACCCCTTAATCATTAGTTAATCACCCCTTAAACATTCCTTAATTACCCCTTAAACATTCATTAATTACCCCTTAATCATCACTTATTCATTTCTTAAATACCCCTTTATCACCCACTTAACCCCTTAATCAATCCTTAATTACCCCTTAATTAGTTAATAACCCCTTAATCACCCCTTTAATCGTTATTTAATCACCCCTTAAACATTCCTTAATTACCCCTTAATTACCCATTAAACATTCTTTAATTACCCCTAACCATCCCCTAATCATTCCTTAATCATTAGTTAATGACCCCTTAATCACCCCATAATCGTTAGTTAATCACCCTTTAATCGTTAGTTAATCACCCCTTAAGAATTCCTTAATTACCCCTTGATCTCCCCTTAATCACTCCTTAATTACCCCTTAATCATCACTTAATCATTCCTTAATTACCCCTTAATCATCCCCTTAATCGTTAGTTAATCACCCCATAATCACTCTTTAATTACCCCTTAATCATCACTTAATCATTTCTTAATTACCTTAATGTCCCCTTAATCATCCCTTAATCATCACTTAATCACCCCTTAAATATTCCTTAATTACCCCGTAATCATCCATTAATCATCCATAGTTAATTACCCCTTTAATCGTGACTTAATTATTCCTTAATCGTCATTTAATTATTCTATAATTATCTCTAAAATATTAATAAATTATTATTATCCCTAATTATCAATCATTAATAATATTATATTATACATACTTTAATCTAACATTAAATAAATTATCCCTAATCACCATTCATTAATAATATTGAATTACATATACATTAATCTGACATTAAATATTAACTAATTAAAACATTAATAATATAACTATTTATTTCAATTCATTAAATAACTACTACTACATACATAAATATTTCAAATTAAATAATTACAATTAAATAAATAAATAACATTAAAATAAAAAATACCTCTAAATGAAGCTTTACACAAAAATATTTTACTCCTTGCGTCTTCGGAAGCACTACAAAGGAAAACTCAACTTAGAGAGAGGGGCTCTTAAAATTTTAAAGAGAATAGGGATTTGTGAGTGAGGGAGGACGGGTGGGGAGGCTCCCTTTTATAGGGATTTTTTTTGGCAAAGGTGGCATCTGGGCAGCCACCTTCGGCCATTTGAAACACGAAAGGCGGCTCTTCCAAAGCCACCTTTCGCAGAAAAAAATTCGAAAGGTGGGAACTATCGTGCCGCCTTTCGTTTCCCCAAAGCCACAAGGTGGTTTCTGGAGAACCTCCTTTGGCCCAGCGGAAACTGAACCAAAGGCGGCACATGGTGTGCCTCCTTTAAGATGTAAAAAAAATATTTTTAAAATCGATGTATTTTTAAAATTATCTTTTTGAAAAAATGTAAAAAAAACTCTCCATATCGAGAGCGACGCATTCCATGCTGGGATGGAGTATGATGACCTGAAGAGGGATAATCTTCGGGCATTGGAACATCAATCATGGGATCCTCTGTTATAGTCTGCATGGAAGGAGGTGTCGGAGGGATGTCATCGTGTGCATGGGATCCTTCTCCCACTACGTAAGTAGAAGGGGATGTCATCATACACTCGGGAAACCATATAGGCTGTGAAGGATCCGGTATGAAAGATGGCGGCATGGGAGATGACCCCTGATAAATCCAAAGAAAATAAATATCTCGCGAATACTGTGGATATCCAGTCAAAAAAGATGAATCCCATGCTGCATCCTGCTGAACAAACCCAGACGGGTCAGTCTGGACTGATAGAGCACCGACCTATGCCTTAGGAACAAGTGAGGGCTCATGTGTAGTAGGACGCGGTCTTCGTCACCATTGTCGTCCCTGGGGAACAACACCAGCTACTGCTTCAGGTTCCTGAGCAGGACCCTCATCTTCTGGGATAGAAGCATCATGTTCCTGAGTAGGAACATCATGTCTCTGGGGTCTAGGATGGATGATACTATCATGAATAGATCGAAAAATCGACATCATCTCCTCCAAAGCAGCATGGATCATAGATAAACTAGAAACCTCCTCCTCCTTTGGATCAGTCATGCGACATAGTCGTTGTGGTCTGGTATGCTGTACAGAGATTCAAAATGAATTATAAAATAGTATAATTAATATATTATGTGAAATTTATTGACTTACCAGATCCTGAATCCATCTCCCGTGCTGAGTCAGATACAATATAGACTTCATTCTATAACATGGCTCATACTCCACCTGATCTGATAGGTAGAATCGTATCGTACGTACACCTATGATACGATGCTCTACTCGATTGTACCAGATGGCAACATACTGGGCATGTCATCATCACCAATCGACATGTTGTCTCCCCGTGAGCTTCAAGCCATGAAGCGTTGGTAACTGTCATGGTGTAGGTGGAATCAGCTGAACACAGCAAAACTGACGCATAACTCTATCAGGCTGGTTCCACTCAATAATATGAAGGTGAATGAGTGGCACTACAACCATAACCTCATGAAGTCCAGCAGTACATTATGTAGGTACGTCATAAACCAGAATCGTGTATGGCATCCAATGAATCCGTAATGACATGTGACATTTCATCAGAGAAATTTGTTAACAAAAAATGAAAATGATGATATATATTTACGCTCTCAGGTAGTAAATTGTCCAACATGATATGATATGAAGCCAAATTGTGGGTCGGAGCATCGATGAAGCAATGTTTTAGACTCCACCTGTCAAATACAACATTTAAAGTGATAAATAATCATAAATTAAATATAATAAATCATAATATAATCAGAAACAAATAAATATAACAGATCATACCATCATCCACGTGGAGCATCCTGTAGCACATCTATAGGAAGCCTCTGACCAACAGTTACAGGGGAGAGTACAGGGATGCGCTCCCATTCCCACAACTGTATAAGGACGACGCATCCTCTGAGATCTGTGTGATCTGAGCGGCATGTCGTACATAATGCTCTATAAGTGTAGGCCAAACATGCAGATCCCCAACTGTATTTCCCGATCCAATCAAAGTCCTCCAGTAAACTAAGATACATCATGTGCACAAGCACACTCGAGTGATCTGAACACAATGTACCTCCAATAAGTCGTAAGATATATGCCTGAGCATAACACATGATGGTCTTCTCATCAGCATCAGTAGGTAAATGTGCAAATTGCAAAGCAAGCCAAGGCATAGATATGGACCCACCATCTATAGCAGTATGATCAGCCAAAATATCGACACCTAATAATCTCTGTGCCAGCTCAGCCCAATCCCCACTAGTGGGTCCAATAACTGCATCTCCCTTAATAGGAAGACTGAGTAGCACTGCCACGTCCTCTAAGGTGATTGTCATCTCTCCCTCTGGAAAGTGGAATGTGTGAGTATCTGGTCTCCATCTCTCGACCAAGGCAGCAAGAAGGGAATGAACAGTGTAAGTCAAATCAGAAACAACAATTTCGTAGAATCCAGCACGACGTAAGTATGGTATAATAGCAGCTGGAGGCGCCATGTGTCGAAAATGGTGTGCTCGCCGCACCCTAATCCGTCGAACATCCCGACCCTCTATCACATCCCAAGAAACATGCCTATACTGCTCGGTGAGAAGTGGAATATCATCCATCTAGAAGCCAGAAAAGGAAATTAGTCTTCACTATAAAATGTAAATTTAATGTTAAATTTAATAGAATGTTATGATTGGTATAATGAATGATATGTGATGTTTTTTTATACAAAGTTAAGGGAATGTTGTCATATTTTGGAGAACATTTATCTATCGTGTCTTTAGAAATGTTTTTACCATGAGAAATATGTTTTTTAAGATATGGTGTCATACATTTATATATATAAACATTTTATCCTGGTTATGTATGATTTTTGAAGATCATTTATGATAACTATTCTAATAATTTTTTGTCTTCGGTGACAACTAACCTTTTTTAAAAAATGTTTTTGTTTTCTAAGATTACATTTAGATTAGTGGATTTAAAAGTATTGAATACAGAGGTTTGTTATTAGAAGGAGAGGAGTTTCTTAGTGGAAATGTGAAACAATTCTTAAAAAGTTCATCTCTGATATTAACAACATATAACTGACTACATGAAAAGATCATGATGGATACAACACATCATTGTGGCTGAGTGTGTGAACTCGATCCAGCAATGTTAGGACATCGTTTCCGGTTATGCCCTTCTTGATGACATAGACAACATCTCAACCTTTTCCCTTGTTATTGAGCCCAATCCATCTCATTTCGTATCCTGTTGGTCTTCGGACTTCCCCGTGGTCATAATCTACTGATGTCAGGAATCAGTATGGGCTGGTCTTCAGGCATTGGGAAATATCGAAACTCCTCAACAGGCGTCCATGGGGCAGCATAACAGTTAGCAATGCCCTCCAATCGGTATACTGGATCAACATAAGCTTCCCATGATACGTTCACAGATGCACAAAATGCGATGGCATGTGCGTATGGAAACCTTAATGCCTGAAACTTTCCACGCTGGCATTGTTTTTCTTCTAGAAGTACCACTTCTTTTTCACCATTGTTACAAGTGATGGGGTTACAATACTCTTGAACTTCTAATCCCGAGTTTTCCCAATAGAATAGACACACTCGATAACCAGATGTTTCTTCAATGTTCCTGTCAACATCTCGTTGAATGTTTTTTCTAAATATTAGCCCCTATTGATTCCCATCTAAGGCTAGATTTTGTCTATCAACGAAGTACTTGACACAACGATAAAATGTCTTTTGAACTAGGGAAGTAATTGGTAACTTCTGAAGCCCCTTGAAGATGCAATTTATACACTCTACAGTGTTTGTGGTCATGTGTCCGTACCTCTTCCCCCCGTCATAGGCCAGTGTCCATTTCTCTTTTGGAATCTTCATCATATAATCATACACTTCTTGGTTAGCCTTGAGGATTTCTTTGTAATGTGCCTCAAACCATCGTTGATCTGGCTCATATGCTACATAAATATGATCTAATGTCATAGAAATTATATTTTTATTTACATAAAAATATTAATCATCAATGACGACATTTCTTACCAGGCCTCGTGATTACATTCTTCATAGCCTCATTATAGAAGGTTTTGCGCACGTTACTAGCAATGTGTCTGATGTAGTATCGATGATGTGCATTTGGGGGCCTCCATGAATCAGGATCCGCATTGATTTCCTCATTGATTTCCCTATGTTGATCAGATATCAATCAGACACATCGAATGCGTGTGAAATGGTTGCTGATGTATGCCGAACACCAGCTCCAAGATTCATAGTTTTCCTTCTCCACTATTGAAAATGCAAGCGGAAGTGGTGAACGGTTCCCATCATGGGTCTCCGCAATCAAAAATATTCCCTTATACTTTCCAGATAGAAATGTTCCATCAATTTGTATGAACTGTTTACTGAAAGGAAATGAGGAAATACATGGGAGGAATGCCCATAATAACAGATGAAATTGGACAAGAGATTGATCCAATCGATTATCTTCAAACACATGTTCCTTAGTATTTATATGGTAGAAAAATTTGTTTTTGTTGCTCAGTATAGCTAATAATGGCGGCAACACCCGATACGAGTCATCCTAATCACCGTAGACCTTCACAATTGCCTTCGGTTTCGCTATCCATGCCTTGTTATAAGAAATCTTATAACCGAAAGTTTGAGTATCCTCTCTTGCACAAGGGCTATAGGAACATCTTGACAGGTCCTAATCATCTCGACGATAACAGTTAACACAAATTCAGCATCCAAAGCAGTGTGATCTTGGCTCAAGATTGGCTGAATACAAGAATGAGCTGCCTCAATCATTGAAATTCTCCATCCACCAAATCCAATGTCTGGAATTGCCCTCAACCGGAATATACAGTCTTCATCAAATTTATCACACCGTATGACGTATTTTTTTCGACATGATGCCTCAACTACATATCTACAATTCCTCTCAATATGAAATATTTTTAAGAAGCTCTTCAACACATCCTTACTTGTAAAATCCCTTCCATTATATAATGTTTCTTCCAACTCACTAAACATGTCCACTATAACTCCAGGAAACTCAGTTATAGGTGTCAGAACATTCTTGTCGAATTCAGGTACATGTTCCATTGCCTCTGACCAAGATTCAAAGGGTGGTGTATGATTTATTGTTGGTCAAGAATGTTCTTGAACTACTCTATTTAGAGAAACTACTACCCTATCTTCTCTAGCTCCCTCCCCATCTCCAGCTCCCTCCCCATCATTATTTTCTTCTCCTTCTGTTCCGTCATTATTAAATTCCTCATCTGAAGAATGATATATATGTAAATCTGGTAGACCTTCTAAGTTGTCCTCCTCCGCAACAAGGCGAACATCCTCAATTTCTTGGTATAAAGCTTCTTCGACAACTATTTGTGCATTTCTATGACTTCGAACATTTTGATGTTGTTGTACATTAGAAACTTCAAAATATAACTCCATCATTGCACCATCAGACCGTTGTGAAAATAAAGTTCCCGCTTGGACCAAGTGCTCATCAGCAGCCAATGGACAAGAAAGATTCTTTAACGTGGCAGAGAATTGCAAATGTCTATAACTAATAGACTTTATCTCTTGATGAGGACCGAGATTTAAGCAACCACGAATTCTATCTTGAAGATCAGTTATGGTTACACAATCAGATGTGTTAACCATAGATGTTGGATGTATACTATAAGAAGATCCTTGCTCGGTTTAAATAACCTTTCCATAGCAATAAACACAAGGAAACATGTCTCTCTACATGAAAAATGTTTACTGATCAATGAATATGTCAATAATGTTTTTTTACGTGTTAAATAACATTTTTTATCATCTTAAAGGTATTTTAGTACTTCATGAAGTAAATATCAATCATCTAAAGCATATCCCCCGAGAGTGTCAAACCAGGAGTGCAGCAAGACCCGTTGTCGTGTACCAGGATACCCCGGGTCAAGCCTGAAACTCCTTGTTGGGGCTTTCTCCCCTAGGTACAGCTGTTCCAGAGCCACATCCACTTGCAGTATCCAGATAGGGATTTAATTTCTTAGATAATGACATAAACTTTCATGACACCAAAATTTTAAAACCTTCCTAAATTAAGCCACTAATGTTTTGTAGAACAATTTTTAACTTTCCTAAAGATATGTTCAATGATCTCTAAAAAATAAGACTCATTACAGTGCTGGTTATTCACTACATAAATGTCGGTCACTACTTAAGTGTTGGTTAATCAGTTAGGAGTTGGTCATTCACCACTTAATCATCCCTTAATCTTTACTTAATGACTCCTTAATCATCCCTTAATCATTAGTTAATGACCCCTTAATCATCAGTTAATGAACCCTTAATCACCCCTTAATCATCCCCTAATCATCCCTAGTTAATGACTCTTTATTAACCCATTAATCATTAGATAATCACCCTTTAATCACCCATTAATCGTTAGTTAATCACCCCTTAATCACCCATTAATCGTTATTTAATCACACCTTAAACATTCCTTAATTACCCCTTAACCATCCCCAAATCATTTTTTAATTTTTCGTTAATCACCCCTTAAACATTCCTTAATTACCCCTTAATCATCACTTAAACATTCTTTAATTACCCCTGAACCATCCCCTAATCATTCCTTAATCAGTAGTTAATGACCCCTTAATCACCCCTTACTCGTTAGATAATCACCCCTTAATCATTCGTTAATCACCCCTTAAAAATTCATTAATTACCCCTTAATCATCACTTAATCATTCCATAATTACCCCTTAATCATCTCCTTAACCCCTTAATCACTCTTTAATTACCCCTTCATTCCTTAATTACCACTTAATTAGTTAATGACCCCTTAACCACCCCCTTAATCATTAGTTAATCACCCCTTAAAAATTTCTTAATTACCCCTTAATCACCACTTATAAATTCCTTAATTACGCCTTAATCATCACTTAATCATTCCTTAATCACCCCTTAATCATCCCCATAACCCCTTAATCACTCTTTAATTACCCCTTCATTCCTTAATTACCACTTAATTAGTTAATAACCCCTTAATCACCCCTTTAATTGTTAGTTAATCACCCCTTAAACATTCCTTAATTACCCCTTAATCACCCCTTAAACATTCCTTAATTATCCCTTAACCATACCCTAATCATTCCTTAATCATTAGTTAATGACCCCTTAATCACCACACAATCGTTTGTTAATCACCCCATAATCGTTAGTTAATCACCCCTTAAACATTCCTTAATTAACCCTTAATCACCCCTTAATCACTCCTTAATTACCCCTTAATCATCACTTAATCATTCTTTAATTACCCCTTAATCATCCCCTTAATCGTTAGTTAATCACCCCATAATCACTCCTTAATTACCCCTTTAATCATCACTTAATCATTCCTTAATTAACTTAATGACCCCGTAATCATCCCTTAATCATCACTTAATCACCCCTTAAACATTCCTTAATTACCCCTTAATCACCCATTAATCATCCATAGTTAATTACCCCTTTAATCATGACTTAATTATTCCTTAATCATCATTTAATTATTCTATAGTTATCTCTAAAATATTAATAAATTATTATTATCCCTAATTATCATTCATTAATAATATTATATTATACATAATTTAATCTAAAATTAAATAAATTATCCGTTATCATCATTCATTAATAATATTAAATTACATATACCTTAAACAAACATTAAATATTAACTAATCAAAACATTAATAATATAACTATTTATTTCTTTTCTTTAAATAACTACTACTAAATACTTAAATATTTAAAATTAACTAATTATAATTAAGTAAATAAATAACTTTAAAATAAAAAAAAATAACTCTAAATGAAGCTTTACACAATAATCTTGTACTCCTTGCGTCTCCGGAAGCACCACAAAGGAAAACTCAAATTAGAGAGGAGAGCTCTCAAAATTTTAGAGAGAAGAGGGATTTGTGAGTGAGGGAGGATAGGTGGGGAGGCTCCCTTTTATAAGGATTTTTTTGGAGAAGGCGGCATCTGGGCAGCTACTTTCCGCCATTTGAAACATGAAAGGTGGCTCTTCCAAAGCCGCCTTTCACAGGATAAAATTTGAAATGCGGGCACTGGTGTGCCGCCTTTCGTTTCCCCAAAGCCGCAAGGCGGTTTCTGGAGAACCACCTATGGCCTAGCGGAAACTGAACCGAAGGCGGCACATGGTGTGTCGCCTTTAACATGTAAAAAAAATATTTTTAACCTGGTTGTATTTTTAAAAATATTTTTTTTGAAAAAATGTAAAAAAAAACTTGAACCTTCGCCATGTTCTACCCTAACCCTAGCTGCGACCCTGCATCTGATAGGTACTTTCTGTATAGGGTCGACACAACCCACAATGGTCTTGATTCTTCATAGGCCCTACCTGAGTTCATGAATGCATGGGAAATTTAATTTAATAAAAAATTAATTAAAATAACTAATTTCATTTCATTTTAAAATTAAATAAATTAATTATTAATTTTTAGTTATTAAAATTTAAAGCGGTTTAATTAATTTAATTTCTAGTTTAATTATATTAATTAATTTATTTAATTTTTTGTTTTAAAATTGAAATATTTAATTTGGATAGAACAACATATTTATATTGAATTAAAATTAGAGTCAAATTTTAATTCAATAAAATAATGTCATCAAATTTATTTAATGAAAGTTTAATTTTTTCCCACATTTAGTTCATATATGCGAGTTTAATGTGTATTTTGATCATGAGCTGGAGACCGAAAAATGATTTTCTATTGTTTGATTGTTTGTTTATTTAATTATTAAAGTCTTGCATGCTATTTTCTAAAAATTAATTTTATCTTTAAAAAGGGTGATATGTGTGTCATCTCAAAGTATTTATATGGTTAAGGGCACAGACATCCATTCTTAGTCACACATTTTACTGCCTGAGATCACCTTGCATGTGTGTGAGTAATGTTGTATAATGATGAAATGACCAGTGACACAGTTTTTGAAGAGTCTTTATGTGGCACTAGACTGGAGTTGGATATACTGAATGAACATATGTTTCAATTTAAGTTGTAAGCCTCGCGACTAAAGGTATTGTCCCTAGGGCATCGTTTGGTCCATTATTCACTCAACGAATCAACCATCAGTACCAGATCATGATCGGGTTGTCTTTTATTTTTCATGGTTTATTATTTTGAGAATGTGTAGTTAGAGTACGATCTCATATAATAATAATAAACAAGCATGCATGATAAAATGAACACATGACGTGATAAATTTTTCTATTTCATGCATGGTCAGTTGTGAGTGCGATCACATAGTACGTGGTTTTAAAATAGAATTTTTTTCATTCGTCGCACAAAAAATAATAAAACCATCAATGATATATTAAGTCATAACCACCATTCGTCATTTTAATTTAGACAAAATCGGTTGTTTGAGGTGCCAATAATGCCATATCTGATGGTGCCTCTTTCTACTGGGGAGTCCTTATAAGAATTATGGGTGGAATAAACTAAATCTCTAGAATGGATTATCCATAGCTAACATTCTATCATTTTACAGGGAATCACTGAGTAAATCATATGTTGATTTTAAAATATGGGACATTACTCAACAGATCAAGGAACCACATGTTAATGTGGTTGGCCAGCCAAAATCCTACCGCGATCTATCCATGTAGTGGCATAGTAATATATTGTAGACTTTGAGTGGTGGTTCCAGAATCCTTTCCAAAAAAATAAACCTGTGACAGAGTATTCTGATTTTAACACAGAGGGTTCCTAGAATTCAATAAAATTTTGGGAATATTAAATTATTAATCAAAATGTCTTAACTGGTAAGCACTATAAAAGAACTAATCTGCTAAATTTCATTTTTGTAGTAAAATGGAAAATTACACCACGTGTTTAAACTATGATAAATATTGGACAATGTAGATATACTCACTAAAACAAGTATCCATGAATAGTACAGGTGCGTGTTCATAGTACTATGATGTAGGAAACTCATGGTGCCAGTGACCCCAACACTGCTAAACTACCTCAAGAATCGAGGGTGAAAATTACTTATAGGAGACTAATTTACAAATCATAAGAAATTTACTTCATTAATCATTCATCAACACCTAGTGTTAGTTGTGGTCACTACACTAGGACATGGATGATAAAACATGAAGCCTCATCTCAGATATATTTTCAAGGAGAAATTGAAGCAATGATATGAATAAGGCGATGTTACACTGGCATGTGCAAATTGAAAGATCGATCACTTTCTTTAAATGGATCCCTTTCTCGTATCATTTTCACCAAATTACATAAGTCATGTTTTAAGTTAGAATTTTTTTTTTGATTAAACGCTTCATTTTCGATTTAGGTAAGGTTTTCCAAGATAATAATAATATCAAAGATAATTTCATCATTAATTATTATGTAGAATAAATTGAAAGACAATTTGAAAAGAAAAAAATGAATGTACTTCGAAAGGCACATTTTCAACGTCTTTTAAGGAATGAGGTATTAACATGGGTTATTTTCATTGCATATTATAAAATAAGAAAATGGAATTTTAAATGAAATAAACCTAATTTAAGAAGAAAGTTACCCACTTCTTCTTCAAAAACATTCATCAATTGTAATGTTTTAGTTTTACTACAAGGGTATTAAAAAAATATGTTGGTGACATATGTGTATTCTCATATGGAAACCAAGTAAGTATAGAAACCATACAAGAAGTCATATGTATTCTCAAAGTGGCAATGAAAGAGGGATACCTAGGCCAGTGCTAAAAAGTACACAACTTCTTAATTTACAAGTGAAAGATTCATATAGAAATTTCAATGAGCATAAACACAATCATTAATATCATTTGTCCTTCAACACAAGGAGACATTCTTCGAGGTTTCCGAATGAATGTTGTTTTTGGTATATAAAACTCAATCACTAGTTCGATATACATGAATCATAGGAAATCAGTGATGAATATCAATGTAAGAATTATATTCAATTGTGACAATATAATTCTTTATCAAGAAATACTAAAAGTGTATGTCATTAATATACCATGTATGGTATGCAGTATCGGCACAACTAAATAATTTTGGTATCATCAAAATATTTAGTTTTGACAAAGGATCCTTTAAAATAAAGTTATGTCACAAAGACTTTAGAAATAGTTCAACAGGTGAACATGAACTATTCCAAGAATAATGTAAAGGTATATATATACACAACATAAGATTGCTTTAATGTAATTATGGAATGAAAAAGTAAAGTATTTTCATGGTCATGAGATTTGAGTTGTTTTGGGTTGGCATACTAAAGAATATCTTCATCAAGAATTCATCAATCACGATAATGTATCATAGAGAAATTCTTAAATGCACATTACCTAATTTACATAACGATATTAATTTCAATGAGGAGGAATGATGATTAAGTCTTGCATATCAACATTGATCAACAAAATTTATCATGGAATAATTCCTAAACACACATTTTATACATCCATGATTTGATGCAAGTAATATCAAGGCTACAACTTGCATAAACATCCATTATATTTCAAGAAATTCTATGAAAATAAAGGCGATATCCCACAACCATATTCCAACTATAATTAAAAATGGATATCATATGAGTCATAGTATGATGTAAATCCATTATGTCCTAAGGATATGTGTTTGGGTTCAAATAGTTTGTTCGGATACAAACAAACATGCATCAAGATAAACACATCGTGCATCTAAGGTATTTATCCTAACGATTACTTAGGATATTACATAAATCCCTCAGATAGAAAAGTAGGTAGTCATGTAATAGACTACACTTATATATAAGGGCACACGTCTCTATTAGAGATTATGGGAGCTATATTGACTTATGTTTAGTCAATCCTCAAGATTCAGAAATGGTTGGTATAGGAACAAGTTTCACAAGATGCTATGGAACAAAGTATGTTCCATGACACATACTGCATAGGAAGGATAAAACCACGGTGATGGTTTTTATATTCACCATGGTTGGTGATCTATTATTCAACATGAATAATATTTCCTACATGTATAAAGTGTATGGAAATTAGATAAGTGTATGTGATGATATGTTCAAGAATTGATATTTCTAGGATATGAGTTATAATAGGACAATATCTATAATATCTTAGATAACTATAAGGGATGCAATCATAACTATCTAATTGTACATTGGAAAGTACAAAATATATATACCTGGTAAGTGGAGAATAAAAAAGAGTAGTTTTCAGGGATATAAACTAGTCTTCCATAGATCAATGAGATCTACTATTGTAGTTTGGATAAAAATGATGAGTGAGTTAATCTCATATGAGCCAATGGTAGTCATACCTACAAAGATCGAGTACGTTGTATCTTTTAAGGAAACAATGAAGAAGTTAAACATAGCAATTTATTCTAGTTCTTGGAATCACAGCTAGTAAGGAAAGGATTATCATAATTATAATTATGATATTATTACTAGCCAAGATATCATGTTATGATAGTGGAAAAGTGAGATATACTTAGGATACCATCTCTTGAGAAGTTTTACTCAAGGATATGTGATACCTATTTTAGAATTTCCATGTGGAGGAACCATGGAAGGCCCAATAGATAAGTCCATTAATCAGTAGAAACATGATCTTTATCATGTGAGTAGCTAACATGTTTAGTTAGCATGTTGGATCTAGTGAAAGTGGGTGTGTTGAAATAGTGGGTTCCTTAGACACAACTATTTAGTGTTTGAGATTACCAAATAGTGTATATAGTTATCTATACACGATTCCCTCTTACTATTATAGTGTAGACTATTCTGTGTCCACTATTGAAATGGTAATGTCCAAAGATTAATTTTCATATTGAATGGTTATAGGAGATCTCGAGCTATAATGAGAACCTCTAGATAATATGACATTAATCATAAATATACTTTCTATGGTATATATTCATCTTACAGATTGGAAACAATATATGTTTGACTATTATGTTCTTGGGGATTATATGAATTGAGACTAATTCTCATTATGTTCACACTTGGTGATATCTTGTAGTGAGACCAAAAGGAATGACACGCCAAAAGGCACACCACATGTTTTGGGTGTCACTAGATGTTCCTATCTAAGATCATGTTTACTGGTCTTCAGACTTGAGATCAATACTAATGTATTCCATTTGATTGTATACTATGAAACAAAATGAAAATCATGACAATGAAGTTATGGAGAGGTAGTTTGTGTTGGTTTCATCATTGGTGGCACGACATTGGTTGAATGGTCATGAAAGGATTGGTCACTTCTGGGTTATAGAAGTAATATATCTTAGGCCTTATTGATAAGGATATAAGTACCTTTATAATACCATGTCCATGGCAGTCGAGGATAAGTCTATCCAGTTAGATCAACAAATAATAAAACAAGAAAAAGGTGATGACACGTGAGTGCATCTTGCTTAATGAGATATTACAGTCAAAGTGATTATATTACATAGTGTGTGTTAGTAGATTGGTTGTCCCTACTGTGAATATCCTTATTTCTTTAGGGGCTATGATGGGTTTCTAGTTCCCACTCTTGGTCTATGAATACTATTCACTACTTTCGAGATAGGTGCCTAGAGGGTCACACACAATAGCATATCCGGGAATCTTCCATATTCAGTTGAATAAGATATTTGGACATTATGGGCCCCACTATAGGTTTTCAAGATTTTTCCAAGAAAAAATGATCACCAGGGAAATAAATAAATTATTTTTATTAGAGTTTTGAATAATGAGCATTGAGTTTATTTATTAATTTTATTTATGAGATTTGTGTAAATACATGAAAAATATTAATTGATAAATATTAAAAATATTCAAGGATGATTTAATATTTATGGGAATGAAAAGTCATGTTTTGGACTCAATTATTATCAAGTAATATATTTTATATATTACAAGAAAATGATAATAAGTTTTATGACATAGTTTAGTAGTCATAAAATGTCATTCATAGTGCATTAAGTATTCGAGGTTGGCGAGGCTATACCAAGTATTTTAATGAAAGAATATAAATAGGAGATGAGGGTATGTTCACAATGACTAAATTTTCATTTGTATTACCTCTATTATACACTCTCCCATGACCTATAGAGAGACTCTTTAGATACAATGATTTTGGATCAGGTTCTCTCTTAGGCATCATAAGAATAGAGATGTGGTGATCGTCGGAGCATCCAACGCTTCATTGGGATTCTGCGCTAGCACCCTGGACATTGATGAATGTCATTCCAGCAGATTCTTGATGTTTTTGTGGATGATCTAAAGGATTTCAATGCCATATTCTTCAAGTAGTGATTTCCATTGACGAGAAGACTTCGTGCATGGCTTTAGATTTCAACCAGGTATTTTACAATTTATTTTTTGTGTTTAAAACCCTTCACATGAGATACTCAACTTAAACTGGTCACCTGTTTTCCGACATCGTCAAGATTAAGTAGATCATTGGTGAAAATCCTAAAAAACCACCTAATTGAGGCTTTTTCTGCATGCCTGGTTCCTTTAGGTATATCATCGGAATTCATGATACAATTTTTAATGAAAAAAATATATGGTAATGTTGGAACTTGGATGAATATGAAGATGAAGAATGGAATTTAAAAATTAATATATAAGTAAATCATGATAAAGAAAACAAAAAAATCCATAATATTGATGATTTTAGATGCTATCATGAATGTATCATAAATTAAATCAACGATATATGTTTTTGATTACTCTAGGTGTAGAGAAGAACAAGGGAAATATCAATTTGTATATTAATAAATTGTAGGATCACCATAGGTCTAAGTTTCATAAATTGAAATATCATTGAGATAAAAAAATTATATAGGGAGATATTATATAGTCATATGAATAGTATATTGGTATGGGGTCTATGAAAACTTTGTAATTCAATTAGAATCTAGAGAACCCAAATTCCTAGAAGATGAAGTGACACATATTGGATTGAATTAATTGTATTTTTACATTAAGGGAAAATTAATTCCTTATATATCAATGAATATTTTTAGCTATCTAAACTATTTAAATGGTTATGATTACTAGACAACAAATGGGTCTATAATTCGATCAAGGATGTTGATCAATGTAGAAGATAGAATAATATATTTCTCATAACTATTTTTCAAGGTAGTGAGCACTGCCATAAAATCAGTGATCGGTATTGTTTCTTTTTTTAGATTTCCCTTGGAGCAGATAGATATAAAAACTACCTTTCTTCATGGTGATATCGAGGAGTATATATGCATGAATCAACCTAGGGGGATTGAATGTTATCAGCAGGACCTTATTTTTATATATGAAGTGAAGATACTATGGCTTGAAATATTAACATCACTAACATAACCAAAAGTTGATGATTTCACAGTTGAAGAAACTTTCACAAGGAATAACATTAATCATTATTATTATTATATAATTTTGTTGAAGGATGGGGCTTAAATTTTCCTTTTACTCTACATGGATGAAATGTTTCTCATGGTTATAGATATTAAATGAATAATGAAGATAAAGGGTAAGTTATAAAAAACATTTGAGGTGATGTATCTAGAATAATATGAGAAACATTGGGGATGGAAAATATGGGGGCTCAAAAATATGGTACTCTATGTGTTATACCAAAAAGAGTACATCCTGGAGATCATCATGAAATTTGGGATAACCTGAATTTAATCTATTGGTAATCATATTTTCATACACTTAGAGTTATTTAAGGAATATGAACCATCAATAAAATATGTGGTCTAGTACATCGAGAAAGTACAATGTTGTTTAGCTGTCTGGATCTTGGAGTATGTGGTGATATTTACACAGTAATATATTTCATTTGTGGTGGGAGTACTATGTTAGTTCACATCTAACCCCAAGAACGGGAATTGGGTGTTTGTTAAGTGGATCCAATAACACATCAATAGATCCAAAAATATATCATTGTGATTCAGGGAAGATGATCATCTGTATAGTTTTGTGGATTTCTATTTTCTAGTTATTCTAATAATTATAAAATAAAAATGTGTGTTGGGTTTATATTTGTTAGAATGTTAATTATCTATCTTTATCAACTATAACTATTAAAAACTTTGAATATGAAAAAAATAGAATATATAATAGATATAAAATCTAAAAAGGATTTGATTTGGTAAAATTACATACTGTTAGTGATTTTTAAATAATTGGAAGGTGGAATTATATTCAATGATTTTTAGAGTGGTAAATACCATTCCATGAATCTTCAATTTGATCAAATAATGAAACACATCAAAAGGTAATTGAATTTCATCCATAAACTACTGATGGGAATGGTTTTAGTTCTATGGATGACCATAGGTAATGAAAAAATATATGAAATTTTCATGAAGGTGTTCGACCAGGATAAATTTAAAAAATCGTGTGCCTTAGTGGGACTCTGTTAAAGGAAAAGAGAATACAGATAATTTCCTGAACAAAAAATTATGATGTGGTTTATCCAAACTATTTTAGGATAAAAATAAGTTCCTTGAAGAAATAATTTTTGTGGGATATTTATGGGATTGTGAATCATCATCTTTCCATGAAATTTAACTCACCTAATGATCAAACACTTATAGTTTCCATATATATTATAAATTTAATATAAATAGTGACATCATAATGAATGTGTTGTTTATAGACAATGTAAACCTACCTGTATTCTTTGGAAGGTTATTACGGTCAGTGGTTGATGATTTTGAACCGTGTACCAACTGATATAGTTGTTGTGGGAGAAGTTATTATTGAAAGGTTAACTTAATGTATGGCGAAAAACATTTTTCCATGGTCAGTGTAACTTTTTTGAATTACTATAGATATTTTTAAAAGATATGTGGTTTTAGATACTATTATGTATCTATAATTTATTATATTTTTTATTTTTAATCAATCACACATTTTCTATAGTGATTCATATCCCTATAATTATATTAATATAATGATTTGGTAGTGTTATCCCATGGATATAGTACAAAATTATGAACCACATAAAGTGTCTATATCAGTTTAATTTTAATTTTGATCTACCTTTTAATAGTTAGAATATAGTGTGTGTTGTTTTTCACATATAAGTAGTGATTAGGGTGTAGCAGGATTACTAGTTCCTAATCTTTAATATTGGAAGTGGATGTTCTGGTGGTTTGGATTCTACAACATGGTGAACTATCAGTGAGTGTGAGTTTCTAGTGAACTCAAGATTAATCCGTCCAATGATTATATGTGTTTATATATATCCTTTTCAAATATGATATTCTTGGACAATTTATTTTATATAATATGATATAGATTATGGAATGATTGTCCTGATTATATAAAATCAACATAGCTATAGTGAAAAAAGTCATAAAATATAAAATATTTAGAATTGGGCAGTGGGAAGATTTACTATAAAGATAATAAATAATTAGTTAGAAATGAAAATGTTAACATGGATGTTGACTCAAATAAAATTATTTATGAGGATGAAGCATATAGAGATGAGAAAATAAAGTATTAGTAATTAATATAGCATATAAGATAATAAAATATTATAGGAAGTGAGGATACTCTTGTATAGATAAGAAGAAATTTGGGAATTGAAAAAATTATTTCTCATTTCATAGGTTGAGCCACAATTTTTTTTTGATGTAGAGAATGAATATTGTATACAAGATATGAATAAATATAAACATCATATAGTGACTAATTTCAATTGGGATCATGTTCATGGATCTGATTGGAAAATATTGATAAAAACCAAGTCTGTATTCAAAAATAAATATAATAAATATTTGAGGTTTCATGAAAATAATTTATACTGGTATAAATAGTTTATTCATGAATGGATGGAACAAACATTGGGGATACCTTTTCATTAGTATTAGTACTTTAGTCAATCAGAAAGTTTCTTACTATTGAAGCTCATGGATACTATAGATGTGATGTCTACCTTCTTAAATGGTAATCTAGAAGAATATATTTTTATTTAAAAACCTACCTGATTTATTCTTGATATTTATGGTAGAAAGGTATTTACGATGAGTAATGTTCTATATAGGAAATAAAAGGCCCCAAGATCATGGTATTCTAAATTAGATAGTTGTTTTAGGAAAATGATTTTAAAAAAAGGAATGGAGGTTTGAAATTTTTGGGTTAAAATATTTCTATAGGTACACTAATTTTAATTGATTATGTTTATGACATAATTTATTAATGTTTCATGGATGATGCCTATGAATATTATAAAAAAATTATGATTTTATTTGAGATTTCTATGAAACACGAAACAATATACATTATAGGGATACAAATTAAAAAAAAATATTATTACATTTAAAATCCTAGAAAAAACATACCATATATATTGATGAATTAATTTCAAATTAATGATTATATAGAAGTCCCAACACCCATATAATTTATAATGATAATGATCAATGTTTAAGCATGAGGTAGTCTTAATCTGAATAAATTCTAGAGAATCATTTCATGTAATTTTTAAATGACACCATAAATACTAAATATATTTTTTTAAGTGTAAATCCATATAATATATCAATGTGATAAAAAAAGTCTCACGTGATTTTAGTAAAAAAATAAAATTCTCAGATATATCAAAATAATAATGGTTTATGTTCTGATGGTTAACAAATTTTTAGAACTAAATTTTTTTAGTATTGTAGATTGAATAAAATATTCCACTGATAGAAAATCCACATTAGGTGGAACATTATTTTGGATTAATGTTATGAGAGATTGAATAGTAAAAATTATAGTTTAGTTACTCCTTGTAAATTTGAGGCTGAATATTTAGTGTTAACACATTCTGGTATAATGATGTTGTGGATAAATTTGTATGTATAAGACTTGAAAGTATTAGATCCGGATCAATTGTTGATTTCTATTGATAATAAATGTACAATTGATACTCCTGATAATCCTGTATAGAATTATTGATCCATATATTTTGAAATAAAATATCATTTCACCACTGATAAATTTTTTATATAGATATCAAGCTGTAATATCTCTCTATAAGGGATCAAATTACTTATTTTCTTACCAAATATATTTTAAGAGAAATATTTTATGAGTTAAGGATGAAACAACATTTTGATCCTTCCTCGAACCCATAAGACTATGTGGGAATTTCCACCACAACTTTTTGGATTCTATGGTTAAAGGGGGAGATATGTTCACCACAACAATTTTGAGAGTATTGAATAGAAAATGTTTCTTGACTTTTTTTTTGAATTTTATGTTATGGATATTATAATTGGGTTTTAATGATTCCAATGATTTAGGGGTGAGTATCTATGTCACATTGATATATAATTTGTCTCACATAGAGATATAATTCCCTTAAAAATTACCTTATTCTATAATTTAATGTTATGAAATTTCTATTTAATAATGGTTTTGATATTATGAATCTTGGTGTGAGTCGTTAATGCTGAAAAAATCCAAACATAAAGATTAAATAGCCTAATGGAATTTTTAAATTATTTTATTTGTTTTCAACATTAAGTGAAAATCATTATAGGTTATAGAGGAAGACTTTAAATCAGTTCCAAATATTTTTGAGTTAATAAAATATCCCTTGAGACATACAAGATAGGTTCCATGATATTCATTACAAGTTTTGTAATTCTGTGATTATAGATAAAAATTGAAAAATATTATATCCCACTATGATGTGTATGATCTATTTATAATATGTGAGAAATGTTTTTTAGTTTCATGGATAAAAATTATCTAAGACATGTCATGAACACAATTTTCATGGCATGCATATGTTTTTACTCACAATAGAAATCTCACTGTGTATAGAGCTTCGATTTATATTTTATATTATCTCAAGATGATACAAAAAAATTATCTGAGGTGACTTACTATACATAGTAAAGTAATTCATCATATTATATATTTCATTGGAAAGATAATATCATTTTGAGAATATAATATTTGAAAAGGGAAAGTGATGTAAAATATATTATGTGATGCCTAAAAAATGTTATTCTCTATATAATATATTCTATGGGTGCATATATTTTTCCAGATAAAGTGTAAATACATCTAAGATAAATTCAATAAACAAGGAATAAGGATTAAAAAATCATTTTAATGGGTCAATATTTGTAAAAATTACAAATGAAAAATCCTACACATGTCTTCGTGTTACGTTATGATATTGAAGATTAATCAATTAGTACATTTTTTGAAGGTATAAGAGTAATGGAAGGTACATCATGAAATTTAGTGGGATGATGTTGTGATGTTATTAAATTCATAAAACATGATATAAATATTAGTTTATGATTCAACATTAGTTGTTTTATGATTTGAAGATAATATTTTTCACTATGGACACTATGGTCACCCTTTAAAGAAATTTTGATAATGATGATTCCATTCAAGGATGGATATGTACTAGGTGGTTCTTATGTACCATGTATTAGATATAAACATTATGATTATAGTGAAATGAGGATATATTTAATTTCAAATTATATGATTATGTGTTTCACTAAGTCATATTCTTATGAGAAACAATGATACCTTGTTACACCATAGTCGAATTTGTGGTTCCTCGTATAGGATTTTTTTCATACCATAAAAACATATATATATTTCTTTCTTATTTATGTGATGGTAAAATGGAAAAGGATTATTTAGTAATTTTTATGGAAGAATTAAATGATTAATTGGTTGATATATATATAAATTATTTGATAAAGATGTATCATACAAGAGAGTAGATAAAAATGTATTTGAAACTATAAATTATAATTATTTTAGAATGTAAAATAATTGTGCATTAAAACTGAGTACATAGTGTGTATAAGTTTGAGGATAAATATAATGGTCCTGATTATTGAATAATTTTATATTAGGATGTGGAATATTGATATTCTAGATGTAGTGGGAAAGGATGACTGATCCCTGTCCAATAATAGATTTCAAAGGTCAAATTAATTATAAAATTACATTATGCACATTAAGGTTTTTCTATTCTATCTTGATTTTACCTCTTAATTTGAGAGTGTATGGGAATTATATGGATGGATAATTTTTTTGGTGAAAATGTTCTACTTTTTGTGGATGTATTATTATTTTTAATAATGGACTCTATAAATAAATGTTTTAAAGTCTATGTGGGGTTCTCCCCGATTTTATATAATTATAGTGATGGTTTTGGTTTTTTAGGAGAATCCTAATTTTTTCTATCTATATATTAAATACACACTTTTTAGTATTTATATGTTTTTTATTATTAAATGATAAAATGTCTTGAATTTGGTTCATATCTTGAAAAACATACATGAATTGAAAAATGTTTAAACATCATGAACAATATATTTGTCTTGTAATGGTTTTCAGCTAAATATAATTAACTAGTATAATACCTAAAGGGTTTAAATTAAATGAATATATTAAACTCCATTTAGTGGTAAAATAATGATATTAAACCTAAGGGGATGGATATTTCAGAACTTTTTTGGATTCTTGGATTAATGTTTAAGAAAATGGATTATAGGATCTTCATTCATCACTGTTATATTTTGGGAACTGAATGGATGATTTTTATTTGATTTGGCCACAATATATTTCCCTATAAACCTAGGAGATCATAGAGGCAATTTATGAGACCTAAATTCCTGCCAAATCTATTCATTCAAAGAGTAATCTCTGTTGTGGTTGTCATGTGTTTATTCAGGTTAGTAATACTTTTGCCCCATCATTGTGGTTTAATGTGCAAGTATAGTTATGTTTTTTTGATCTATTTATCAGTTATGATAATATTATTGATCCATTCATGATCTTTTTCATTATCTTTTTCTAGAGGATGATAATTGTGTTGGGATTAGTGGGGATTGTGTTTTTTTAGGTATGTTGTGATAAATCCTATCTAATGAATCATTTTATTCTTGAATTATATTTGGGATATGAGGATTTATTCTAGGGTCTCCTTCTTTATATATACATTATTTAATGTTTTTGAATCCTTTTTTGGTTGTGTGCATCCCATGATTAAGGTATGTTGTTTTATCTGTATACCATGTTTGATGAAATGCATTTCACTAAGTTTATATAAATCCTATCATAATGAAAATTCACGATTGATTTATTTTTTTTGTGTGTCGAAATGGGTTTTTATGAAAATATGGTTTTCCCCCTATTTTAGTAAAAAATTTATTTTCAAATAATTTTTAAATGGATTTTCAAAATGGTTTTCAATGAATTTTTTTAACAAAATTATTTTTAAAATATTATAGATGGGAAGCCTTGGGGACATAGGTGAAAGTCACGTTTCATAGACAACATCCATGCATTGGAGGGAATTCACTCATGGTGTGTTCCTATATTCCTCAGTCCCATTGTTAGAGTGAATTGACATTGAAATCATTTATAGTTTCACTCATGGGGAATTCCTTTACTCAACATGACTCTATTCTAACGAATTGATTGTGAACACATCATTAATTAGGGTATGAGTAGTCTATTCGCCTGACCTATAGTGATGATTTCCATGATGTTACTTAGTATTTATTTGTATTGTATTTGATATTTAAATGATACATTATTTGAATGTATTAGAATTAATTTTATATATGTATAATTATTTTAACTTTTTTCTTATATTATTTCAGAGATGTGAAAAAATTAAATTAATTTATTTACGATTATTTTGATATAAAAACAATGTAACTATTTATAATTTCCTATTTTCTTTATATTTGTGATTTATAAATATTTTTATTTAGACTTGATATGGAACCCCTAGGTGAAAACCTACTAAGTTTGTCATCTAACAACCTTCCCACCCATTCAACGGTGCATAGACCTTTGTATGTATCTAGATGAAAGGAAAGGAAAGGTCCCAATTTGAGGTTGTGAGGTTCCTATCAACTAATTAGGGTATATTATGGTGCGATTCATGGATTTTTCCCTACATTATAACATAGAGTTATCAGTTTTCCATTTTATTTGTCCTTTGATGTTAGAAATATAATTTGGGATGTTGTGAAAAAAATTATTTGATTCATTCATGCATCCTTATTAAAGTTATGGGATATGTTATTTCATCCTCTTATTCACTCTATTATATATATATATATATCATGTTGTTTCTTTAGGTTGGGAAATATTGTTCCGTCTGGTTGTTGTCTGATGCTCAAGTGATGGTCTTTATCTTATGGGGATCATGAATTCCCCTTGAGTATGTTCCAATTTAGGTCGGGTAATAATTGTTAGCGTATATGAGTTGGGTTCATAATAATTTGGTATTTGTGCTATTTTTCATCATGATCTCTTATCTTGGGAAATTTGGTAGACTAGTGGTATTATTTCTAAGGCATGAGAGGTAGGCTTTAGTGAGTACTTGGACAACTCTTTCCATGAGGAGACTAATGTTACCATGGGATTTTTGGGATGTTTTTCAACTATTTTGAGTTCTTGATATTAATCATAGTTTATCTTTTATGTTTTTTTTGTTCAAACTAACATTATCTTGTTTCCTGACCATTTATTCTTTTTCAGTGTGTAGTTGTAAGTCTTTGAGATGTCTTCCACATGTTCCTCAAGAGGGTGTCATAGATGATCCTAAAAGAAATAATAGTATATATTATAATCCTATCAAGGATATCTGATCAGTAGTTCATGTAGTCAACCAAAGTGTAACAGAAGTCCATAATGTAGTTATTGAGGTACATCATGTATCTGAATGAGAAAGGGATCAATAATGGGTTTTTTTCTTGAAAATCCAAAACTCTTTAAGAGTACGAATGAACCTCAAGAAGAGGAGGACTATCCTAGTATAGTTGAAAACATATTTGGATTCATAGATATACTTGATAGTATTATGGTGATATGTGGATCATTTATATTTTATGTTCTTGGTAAACAATGGTGGGATTTCATAGTACAAGATGATTGGAATGTGGGCTTGGACTAGAAGGTTATCATGACATTTTTATTAAAACAATTTTTTTGAGTCTCTAATGATAGAAAAGTATCTAGATTTCATTTCTTTTCAATAAATATTGTGTTATCAGTCAATATACACTAATATTTTTGGTTATATAGTTTGTTTTTCTACAGGTGGTAATGAATTATTATTTGAAATATTTGAAGTACCTACAGGGATCGAATCTACATATCTAATTGTAGGTATTCATGCTGAATATTTTGACCAATGAATAGATGAAAGACATGGAGATTAGGGAATATATATATATATATATAGTATAAAATATTGGTTATTCTTTCCCTTATCTTCCACCCAGTAGTAGCTTCAGTGGAAGACAACACAAAAAGATGAAGCGGAAAAATAATTTCAGGAGTGGTGGTGGTGTTTCTTACTATCAAGACTCCTTCCCACCTTTCATTATCACTAGTAGTTTACCATGACATGCTATAAATGTGTAATGTTTATATATAAACAACATTATTGTGATTCACAAGTGAAAGTGTGTGATAGTTTGAGATATCATGGTCATCTACAACGTTTTTATCAGGATATTTCTACACCTCAATATAGTCATGGAACATTGGATCCAAAGGATACTATGGAACAATTAGATGCTTCAAATACTATAGGGATCCAGCCATATGCATCCAGATTGAAGAAACTTTACATAGAAGATTTTTTTCTGGAAGAGGTAGATGCGAGACCAATTATAGTGAGAGGTTCCATAATTATTTCATCTTTAATAGTGATTTATTTATTTCATACTGTTGTGTCCCACTCATTTTTATCTATATGTTATTTGGAAAAGCATAATCACATAAAGAAAACCTCATTTCCTTCTTCATGGAGTTATAGAAACTTCGTGGGAAGAGATAAGAGCATATTTTTTTATTCACTTATTATTCCCTAGAAATAACTAATATACTGTTAGTTTTGGATTTTCTAATTTTTACCTAGTTTATTTTTACCTCATCATTGGGTAGATTGGTTTTTTGCGCATAATTTTGAGGTTGATTGTTATTATCAGTTTGTTTAATTTCATATGGATGATGGGAGATCATGGGTGTTTCAAGGAGAGTGGAATTTGACGTCTAGTCATGCATGACCTTCCAAACATATTGAAGGTCTACTGTAGTAGTTTTTCTCAAGGATGTTTCTTCTTTTTATGAACATCTAGTTACTGTTCATAATTTTTGTGATGTTTTCCCAAATAATTTCACAGGTATGCCTCAATATATGGAGGTAGAGTTTAATATTGGCCATATTCTAGGTATGCAGTACATTTTGATACCCTATTATTGTATTGAACTAGAAAAGATAAAAGAGATCAAGATTCTGTTGAATGATTTGATGGGAAAATGTTTTATTCTCCCTAGTGTTTCACCTTGGGTAACCACATTCCTATTTTCCATGAAAGAAGATGGTTCACCCCAATTCTGTTTGGAATATTATATGTTTAATCAGTTAATGATTATGAAAAAAATTCATATGCCTCATGTAGAAGAATTTTTTGATCAGTTAAAGGTGGAATGTGGTTTTCAAATATTGATCTTTGGTTGGGTTATCATCAGCTAATAGTTTAGGAGTTTGAAATATCATAGACATCTTTGAGGAGTAGGTATGGCCATTATCAGTATCTTTTAATTTTGTTTGTTCATACTAGTGCTCTGGATGTTTTATGGAATTGATGAATAATATATATAATGAGAATATTGACACATTTTTCGTAGTTTTCAAGGATGATACATTGTTTTATTAGAGATATGATCACACGCATAAGACGAATTGGGTTTTTTATAGATATATTGCAGAGTAACTATTTGAATTTAAATAATTTTAAATGATATTTTTTGATCCAATAAGTTGTGTTCATGGGGAACATGATTTCAAATCATGTACTGTCATTTGATCATGACAGGGGTAAGGTTTTTTTGTGATGGGTAGATCCATGTATCATCTTTCAGATTCAGAGCATCCTCAGTCTTATTGGATATTATCTCTATTTCTCTAAGGTTTTATAAAAGTTAGAATCACCTTTAGATTATATCTTTAGCAAAAGTGGTGGATTTTGAATGGTATGTAAAGTTTCAGTATTCTTTTGATGATCTAAAAAAACACCTGACATGATTTTCTATTTTGATTTTACCCATGCTCGGTAAGGGGCATGTTATTTTTGGTGATGCTTGAGGTGATGGTTTGTGTTACGTTCTTATACAAGATTATCATATGGTGGCTTTTGCCTCATTCTATATTTGATCACATGAGAATAATAACCCACTCATGATTTAGAGAATGGAACACATATATATTCCTTGAAGTGATGGAGGGACTATATTTCTTATGATATATTAACAATCTTTTCTCAAAATTTGAGTTTGAGATATATTTTTTTCTCAGAAATACATAAATCTCATATAGATTCATTGAGTGGAATACTATCATATTTTTCTCTTTGATGGGGCATATACCCCGGGAAGATGAATGTTATGGCAGACACTCTCAGAAGGAAACTATCATAGTATGCTATTTTAGAATTGATGGAAGAGGGGAACTGTGTGGGGATCATTCCTCTATTTCACCTGGATGCTCAAGATAATATTTAAGTTATGGTTCTTGATAGTGATTAGTAATCATCATCAATCCTTGAGTATATTCTACATAGACTATAAGAGGATGAATATATTTAGAGAATTGGAGAAACCTGATATGGTTGGAAGACTATATTTGGATGGTTTCTCTCTTAAGAAGGTGTACTCTATTTTAGGGATCTGTTTCATCATCCCAGTATCTTTTTGGATATCAGTTTTGTTTTACATTCATAGGTCTTCATGGGTTTTTTATCTAGGATATACGAGGATTTATTATGAAAAGAGATGGTGATTTTGGTGACAATGTAAAATGTGTGACAGTTCTGATTATCTATCTCGTTGTTACAAATACCAATATATAATTTCATAGTATATTAAACCTTCATTATTTCTCCATTCACTTTATGTTTTTTAATGGGATGAGGTATCCATATATTTTATTTTTGGATTACCACATACATCCCAAGGTAAAAGTTTTATATGTCTTGTGATCAATCAATTCAAAAATTCATCTCAATTAATTCCTATTAAAGAGACCACTAAAGATAATGATCTAGGTAAGATGTGTTTTTAGGAGTTAATGAGGTCACACAGGGTTCCTTCTGTGATTTTTTTGACAAGGTTCCTAGGATTACGTCATGGTTATAGATGAGTCTCTAATATTTGAAGGGGACTCAGATCTAGTTTAGTAAAGTATATGATTCACAATCAAATTTTATAGTGGAGAAATCTATTTAGATCCTACACAATATACACCATTCATGCATCATGGATTTTTTAGGATCTTGGGTTAGCCACTAAGATTGGGTTAGTTTTATTATATCAATGTTTATCAGTTGTGATCAACATTGACCCCCCTGAGGATTTCTATTGTCTCAAGTGAATATCACACATTTGTTGGGAAGTGGTGGGAGAATCATCATTAGTGGAACAAAGTATAGAGTCTTTAGTGATGATTCAGGATATACATTGGTGTCTTGTTTTAGCTAATAGTAAACATAAATCCTATGTGTATCATCTTTGGTGGACTTTTAGTTTTCTATTGGTTACAGGTTTTTCATGAAATTTTCCCTATGGTTGGGTCACTGACAATAAGGAAATATGGTAATGATGGATCAAATATATATTTGATTATTTAAGGTCACTGAGTAACACGGTATTGTTACTTATTAGATTTAATTTCTTGATCCATGGATAGAAATTCCTGATTTTTTTAATATATCGTAGATTAGGAAATACCATCCTAATCCCTCTCACATTCTGAGATGGACAGAGATTGAATTATATCCTGAGATTTCAATCTTGGATAAACCAATGGAGTTTATTATTCTCAAGAAAAATTATTGATATGGATATCTATTCAGTTGGTCGGGGATTTATAGAGACACATGTCATATTTTCACTAGAAATGGGAGTATGAGTGGTTGATGAGGGAGTAGTGGCCTCACCAATTTTCAATAAATCATTCTTCCAAATTAATTCTTGGGGATATGATTTCCTATGGTGTAGAGTTCGTAACATTCCGTTAACCAATTTTAGGTATTTATCTTCACTATTATTGTTTTGAACATTATTTGGTTGTGTTTTGGACTTCCATGGATGGAGAGAATTTTATAGGGAAAATGACCTATATTTTGGGGAAGTATGATTTTTTGAATTAATGCAGTCCACATATTAACGTGTCAATGGATTAGTGGGTTTCTAAAAATTTTCAGAAAACATCGATGTTGGTTTGGGTTTTAAAATAGAATATTGGATTTTCACTATCTGCAATAAAAATACATGCCATGATTTGGTCACCAGAAATATTTAGATAATTGGGGTTAGATCATGAAATACATGAATTCAATGAACTGTGTTTACACATATTGAGTAGTATAAACATCATGTAATGGGTTTAAAGAGGATTTCATGAACCAGTATAAGTAACTAAGGGTTAACATTCCATGAAAATATTAAACATGGTGTAATGATAAAATTGGGATTTTTAACTCGAGATGATTTGTTTTTTGATATTTTTGTGTTTCACGGATTTCACGACGTGAAAATGTTATACACACCATGTAATAATCACGGTTAATTTTTTTAGAGTTCATTATAGCTGATTGTTTTTTCATTTGGCAGTAAGCTTTTTCCCTCTTGACCTATGATATCTCTCGTGAAATTTTTGACACCTCTTGTCCTTCCAGATAACTTTATTTTGGAATAGATCTCTATTTGTGGTTGTGATGTGTTTCTCTATGTGATAAATCCCTCTCCTTCATTACTATCATTGATCATGGTAACAACATTATTTTGTGTCTCTAGATCCCTTAATTAGTGAATATAATCTTCATTACATTTTGAAGACCATTTTCAAGATATTCCTCTAGAATCATCCAATTTTTTTAGTTGTGGTGCAACATGCGAGTTTCCTTGATGTATGTTTTGATCTACCCTCTCCACCTTTTTTTCTTATTAAATCAATTGATAGATATCAGGATTAATTATAATGAACACTCTTTTGTATTTTCATTATTATTTGTTGTTTCATCCCATTTCAGGCATTAGTGACCTGAGTTTGAGTTAGGTGATTCTATATCGAGACTATATTGGATGAACTATATGTTTCTACGTTTTTATAATTTTTTTGATAAATAAAATTGATATATATATTATTTGTTTTGGGTCTATTGATATGTGTTTATAGTAAAATATGGGATTCCCTTTTTTGGTTAAATAAATGTTATTTTAAATTCATTGTGAAGTGTATTTGTAAATTTGTTCTCAAAGTATGGTTCTAATGAAACTGTTTTGAAAATGTATCACATGGGGAGCCTTCAATACATAGGTGGAAGGTGTAGCTTAGGGATAACATCCTTATATTTTAGGGGGTTCACTCATGTTTTGTTCCTCTATTACTTATTTCTATTGTTATTGGTAATTGATATTGACATCATTGTGGGATCACTCATGGGGTATACCATAGATCTTTTGGAATGTGTTCTAAGGGAAAGATTGTGCACTAAACATTGATTAGGGAACAAGTAGTTTTCTATATTGACTTGTAGTAATCACTAAAATGATGTAACATGTTATCTATTTGAATTGGATTTTATATATTATGAGATACATTCACTGAGTTGATTTTACTAATTTGATTTATGTAAAATGATTTGATCTATATTAAATGGATTATTTTGGAAATGTGGATAAAGGGGAAATTAAATGAATTTCCATGATTTTGATATAAAAATGTGTAACTATTTATAATTAATTTTTTCATCAATGTTGATAATTGTTTATATTTTTGAGTATAGCCATTATATAGAAAAACTAGGATGGATACTACTAAGCATGTTATCTAATACCCTATGCACCCCTTCGGTGGTCTGTAGACCATTGTATGTCATTCAATACAGAGAAAGTCATGGTGATGCAAGGATGCATTGAGGTATTTATCAACCGATTTGGTAGCTGGTGGTGAGACTGTGGGAGTTTTCCCACATTATCAGATGGATTATTCATTTTTCTATTTTAGTTGTCCTTTTTATTGGACTTATACTTTGGGATATTATAACAGTTTTTTTGAGTTGTTTCATTACCACATTCTTCTTTCAGTTATGTAATATGGTATTTGTTATTCTATTTCACCCTTTTATGTATAATTATAAAACTATATATATATATTGTAGGTTTTTCTTTCAAGTTAGTAAATATCCCCACCTTTGGTTGTTGTTTGAGGCTCGAGCGTGACATTCCTACCCATTGGGATCAGGAACACCCTTTGAGTATGTGGAAATTTATGTAAGGTACCAATTTTAGAGTGTATCTAAGATGATATATCAAATTATTTTGATTATTCGGTCACATGGTGATTCTATTTATTTTATGGATCGGTAGTATGAAATTCAGCATTGGTTTCTGAAGAATCTCAGACTCTCATGAGATGTTATTAAGCATATTCATAAATAGAAGTATACTAGCTAGAGATAGAATAATTAGAGGGATGATTTGTATTTTTAATCACTCATATATAAAGTATGATACCTCCCTTTACACTAGTAATCTGTGAGTCATTATATTATAAAAGATATAACTCAAACTAAAACAGATCATTGGATGAAGTATCTACCAATAGTAGGATAAATATTTATTAAAATTAAATGTTCCTTGTGATGTTTTTTCATTTTTTCATTCAATTAATTATGATAATTATATTTGATTTTCTTAGAATTTAATAGGTAAATGGGGTCAATTTATCAAAAAATCTGAAAAATGAACACCATTAATTCAAACCCAATTTTAAGTGGTACAACCATTCTTAGGAATTTCATATTGAATTCCAAATGTTTGGAATTTGATATTATGTAACCATGCCCAATAATTCAAGTGTTAGACCCTAATACTAAACCACTACCAATGTTTTCTATGTCAATTCATGATATTATATATGTATTCCAGTGTAATTTGTGGTATAACCACAACATCCCTTAGTGTTTCAATGTAGCCACAAGAACTTAATATTGACAATATTCCAACAATAACATATATTCTTTGAATATAACATGAATTCCTTTAAAACCACTAGATGCTATTGGATCATTTTTAAAATTTATCACCGTTCAACTTTTGATATACCATATATTTATGGAGTTCTCATACTTAACAAAAATACAAGAGATTAATATTAAAATTTTAATATATAAGGAAATAATTCTAATAATTTTGGGCCATTGGCCAGCATGGAAGCCACATCGACTTTAAGAATAGCTTGTGGGGACCAAGGGAAAATTTATACAATTCAATCAAACCATATCAAGTATGGCATTTAAACATTAGGTGGTGATGATGATATTCTCTAAAACTATATATATATTTATATATTATTTTTCACATGTAGTATGAGATGATAAAGGATTTATTATTGTATGAAATCTAATTTTCATAGGAATATTCCTTGACTTGTGGGTATATCATTTAAAACCATTTAGTATTAAATATTAAATAAATAGATATTTTAAAATACTATGAAATCAGTGGTTTTTATCATTAGAATAATGTTACATATTTAATTTCTTTCCCTACAATACACCAAGGAAATCAAACATTGAAATTTAGAAATCTATATCTCCTCCACTTTCTATTACATTAATAACAAGTTTCATAGGATGAAATGTATGGGAGTTACATTAATATAAGTAATAAAATGTTGTAATATTCGATCAATTTATATGTGTATTAAAAAACATATCATTAAATTATTTAATAGCCCTAAAGAATTTCGTAATTCCTTGACAAAAAGGATGAAACCATAGATAAGGTGGTATGTGTCTTACCAAGTTACTTTTTTTATTATCCCCTTAGTACTCATAATCCCCCGCCCTATTCATCATGAGGTAGTCGAATTCTATGGGTGATTAAGAGACGTTATTTAGAATTCGGTGGTTATTTTAACCCATGGATGCCGTATTAAGGACAAATTTATTAGGAAAACTCTAATGGATATTTTTAATGAACATGTAAGAACCCAGGTTTTGGGACTATGAGGCTTTGAAAAATTTCTGGATATCGTTCCAGAGTAGGAAGTCCAGACGATGTGCAATTCTGAGGCCCGGTGGAGTTGGAATTAATTATATAAAAATGTTAAGTGTTTTTATATAATCCCCATGTGGTTAACTAAAGAAAATGTGATATCATATATATGGTTGATCGGATTGGAAATCAGTGACCACTGTTGGGTCTAGAACATGGTGTTCACCCTAAGCACGACATAAAATGTGTCAGCGCGGGACGTTCGGACCCCTCGCTCGTTGGCGGTGTGTTAAATGGATGATTAAATTATCAAATTATTCATTTAATGGCTCAAATATGAATAACTCATAAATGGTTTCTCGGATGGGAATCCCAAGGGCACCGTTGAGTCTGGAGCGTGTCGTTTACCCTAGGAGGGGTGTAAAAGTTGTGGGCGCGGGCCAGCTGTGAGAGATGTCATCCAAGGGAAAAATTGTCATTAAAAAATGACCACTTAGTTATTTTTATCACTGGTGATATTTTAAAATAACTTTCGAACAAATTATAGGAATTGGAATCCAAGACATCTGTTGAGTTTGAAATGGGGTGTTTTATCTAGGTGCGGTATAAAATAGGCGGGCACAGAGGTTCCGGGATCCGCGCCCGTTGGGAGAGTTTTAGTGAATTTCTATAAATTCACTTAGTGTTGGAAGGGATAACCCATTTATTATCTCTCTCTCTCCCTCTTACCCTCTCCCTCTCTCTCTAGCCGTTTTTCACTCTTCTTCGCCGGATCAAGGAGCGATCTTTGCCGAAACCTTGGAAGATCGAAGGTGGAGCCTGGTGGATTCATCGCCTATGAAGCGCATCGAATTCGATGTAGGATTTCAGTTATGTTTTCCACCCCTTTGTAAAATTTTGTCATTTTGAATTCTTAAATTTTAGAATTGGGGCGTTGGCCAAACGAACACAACCAACGCCCGAGTCCCATTTCAATTATCGATCTTGTGCATTCTTCGTCCAAATTTTCAAACGTGCCAAATCTTAATTGGTTCATTGATCGGGGAAAGGTGTTGTGAAGGCCTCGTCGCGAGGATTCCGAATCCTTTCTCGGATCTAGAATTAGTTCACCAGAGCGGTGGTGGCAGCCGTCAGAAGTCTCGACTCTGGTAAGGGTGGTGGCCGGAGCTCGGGGTGGCGCAGTGGGGGTCCGGTCATCAGGCAGAGGTCGCGGATGGGATTCGGACCGAAACGGAAGGCGGTGTCGGGTGTCGCCGGTTGGCTACGGGAGGTGTCCGGATAGAGGTGTGGCTGGGCAAAGGTGGTGCGCGGCCGGAAGGGAGGAGTGGACGAGGCTGGAGAGGCGGTGCCACCGGGTCTAGGCGGTTGCGGCTGCGGCACAATAGGGGTGAGGCCGGGCTTCAGAGGGGCGGCGTGGTCGACCGGAGCTGGAGCAGGCGTTTGCTTCCGGTGGATCGGGCAGCACCAGGTAGCATGGGTAGCAGTGTCACAATGGAGTGCTGTAAGCGAGGGGCGATGGCGCCCTGTCGCGGTCGGAGAAGACCCCCGAGGTCAGTGCCTCGGGGGTGCGGAGGAAGTAGGGACCCGCAGTTCGCGGGTCCTGCTGGGCGACGTGACCAAGACCTGCCAAAAGGCCGGTCTTATTTGGGGAACTAGACCTAAGGCGGGTCCGGTGGTTTGAGGCTGGCCGCGGCCAGCGGGCCACGACGGGTTGGACCGGACCGGCCGGTCTGGACCGGCCCATTTTGGGCCCCCTTGCATTCGGGGGGTCGCATCTCCTAAACGGCGTGTCCATTTGATACCCCATCTGTGGCTGTGGGACTGTATCGACATGTCGGCCCTTTTAAAGTGATTTTAGGGGTTTTTTTTATGCACCCGAAGGCGGGTAACACAAGACCTTTAATTTAATAATATTACATTGTTATTAAAACTCGCGACGGACGTACTTCGCAATCCAGATGTCTGTTTGATGTGCCGTCAGAGGAACTGTGGTCCTGGAGATGAGACGGACCTTCCAAAGTTTGTTCATAACCTTTTTGGTTTGGTTTCATAGATCGGAGGAACGAAACACTTAACGCGAATTATTAATTAATTAGTAAATTAATTAATTAATTGTTCCGTCGGACCTAACTCCTGATTGGGTTGTCCGATTGACACGCCGTCAACGGAAGCATGACCCCAGTCCTCGTTTGGACTTTTTGATATGATTTCTGAAGCGTTCGGGTTGGAGATAAGGTGCGGGCCCTACAGGGCATAGTTCGCACGTTTTACGGTGAAATGCCACTTTTTCACCTGACACCCATTTGGGGTGTTTGAGTACTCGTTTCTTAGTGTTTTTCGAAGGGGATTGCAGCGACACAATCCGCCCGCCTAAATTCGGGATCGAAGTGCGGGTCCCACAGGGCCCCGTTTGCGTATAACGCGGGACATTGCTGCTTCTGCATTCAGAGTATGTTTTAGGCATCGTCAGTAGCATTGTAACCCTGGAATTGAGGCGAAATTTCCCGGGGTGGTGTCAGGCATTGAAACTGGAGTTGAGGTGTCGGCCCCACAAGCCGTCTCTTGAGATGTGTGATGCGTACTACGCATTTTTCATTCGACGCCCATTTGAGGCGTATGAGTAGTCATTTTAGCCTGTTTTTTCGAGAGCATCGCGATGGCATGGTTCGTCCGACCTTTTCTTGGACCAAGGTGAGGGACCCACGAGATGTCGTATGGGTATAAAGCGGCGTTGAATAAATTTTACCCCGGGAACCGTTTTCAGCGAGTAAGTAGTCTATCTCGCGTGTTTTTCCGCGAGATTTGAAACGGTGTGATCTATTTGGGCATGTAGAGCCTCCTTCGAGATCTTATTAAATGTGGAAATATGAAAGGGCATTGGATGGAGATCCATTTTTGATGCACTCTAAACCAACGCATGGTGGCATTATTAGTGACACCTGGTGATGTCAGTTACAGTGCAGAGCTGTCGGACCAATTCCGGGTCTACCCTCCAGTAGGGCTGGGCAGTGGGTCACCCGTCGAATCTTCCGGGTCTACCCTCTAGTAGGGATAGGCAGTGGGTCACCCAATGACTCTTGAGGGTCTACCCTCCAGCAGGGCTGGGCGGTGGATCACTCGACGACTCTTGAGGGTCTACCCTCCAGCAGGGTTTGGCAGTGGGTCACTCGACGACTCTTGAGGGGTCTACCCTCCAGCAGGGCTAGGAAGTGGGTCACCCTACGACTCTTGAGGGTCTACCCTATAGCCGGGCTGGGTAGTGGGTCGCCCTTCATCTTCCTCCAGGTCTACCCTTTAGCTGAGCTGGGAAGTGGGTGGCCCATCGACTTCTTCTTGGTCTACCCTCCAGTATGGCTGTGTAGTGGGTCTCCTGATGATGTATTAGGGTTTACCCTCCAGTGGGGCTGGGTAGTGGGTCACTGTCGACTTATTTAGGGTTTACCCTCCAGTGGGGCTGGGCAGTGGGTTACCTGGTGACTTCTTTCAGACTCAGTCCTTATCTATGAGGTTAGTCGATTAATTTTTCTCCATGAATACCGGAGCAGGATCCTTGGTTGTACGGATCGAAGATGTGACATATTTGATGTGACCTTAGGACATATGAGAATTAGGGGAGTTTTATCCCACCGAGATGTGTCCTTGCGTCGTGACCTAAAAGTCATGTGGGCGATTCAGTGCCGCCCAAAGCGGATAGTATCGAGGTGCAGTGATCGGGCCCGTTTGACTTGTACCTCCAAGGTTGATGTGCAGGACAGTTGGGTTCAGTGTTAGATGTCCTTTGAACTGTTGGTGACTCTTCTTGGGCTGATCTTGGAGATAAATATCCCCTTACACACTCAATATGGTATCTCGTTGAGCATATATATACACACCCTACTGTTGTTCCCACTCCTTGGGTTCGATTACTCTCCTTCTAGGAGGGGCAAAGACATGCGTGGTATGCCACATGCTTTCTATGTCTAGCTATTCTTGGTTGGAAGAGTCTACTCTCCTGCTATAGGCAGAAAAGACTCGACGAGAAGTTCGTATTCTCACCATCTCTAGCTCCTTGCGTATGGACGAGTCTGCGTCCTTTCTCTTGTTGGGTTAAGCTGCACTCTCTCTCTTTTTCACTCTTACGATGTTTTTTTGCTCTGTCTAATGTACACCATTTTAGTACCACCCTTGTTTCTACCTCATGATTTTGGGGCATCCTACTGATTATTTTTATACTCACCCCTTCTTGGGATTTTCCCGCACTTGGTATGCCCTTGTAGACATCAGACAAGTTGGTCGAGACTATAGAGGAGGGTAGCGGACACAAGAGCCTGGGATGCATTCAGTGGCCGTAGCAGGACTTTCTGGGTGTGAGACTCACCGGAGGTTTACCTTTGTTTAACATGTAGCTAAGTTGTGGAACTTTTCTTGTTGGGGGCGTGTTTTTTCCCTTTTCTTTTCAGTTTACCTTCAGATTTTACTTGTACTGGTTAGAGGTCGATGCATGTATATTGGTTTCCATTTTTATAGCAGTTTTTATCTTTCTTTCTTTTCTCTGCACTTTTTCATTGAGTTGATGCGGGTGTGCACACAGTTTATTAGGCAAAGGCCTCCCCTAGTTTGTTGAGCCTTCATCACTAGTTTCCAGCCCCTGGCCTATAGAGGCAGGCTTGGGGTAGTTGCGGCTCGAGCCCCAGTACGAGTTGGGTTGGGACAAAGTGGTAGCAGAGGGATGTTTGTTCCTTGGGTTGATGTTCAGAAGTCCCTAAAAAAGAATTGGTTGAGTTTTGGGGCAATAATGTCAATGTGTCTCGAGAGAGGCTCTCAGGCCAGGGAGTCCAGTGATGGTGCGGCGGCCGACGTATCCATTCACGAGGACCCTGATAACCCGCTTGTCGACTCGGCACACTGAGACACTTGTTTCTGGAAATTTGATTCATGCATCATATAGGATCGAGTCCTTGACTGTCCTTCTTGAGTCATCCCCCCATCATTCTTGATATATATATATGCTCATTTGACCGCGGTGCTCCTTGATCGGGTTCAGGATGTCTCTGTGATGATATCCAGCCAGGATACTAGCTCCATTTCGTGACGACGCTTCCGTGAGCGAAGAGGCCTCATTTCAATATCCATCATACGATTACCCTTTCTCCAAGAGGACAGGCAGTAGCACCTCCACCTGTGGAGTAGCGGAAAGTACCGATAGTGAGGGCCAATGATGATCATAGGCTAGGCGTGCTATGTGATTTCCAGTGCCAGAGACCGCTGAGGTTCCATGTCGAGCCATACCGTCAGACAGTGAAGGGTTGGCTAGAGTTGGTGGTTCGCCTCTTCAGGCTTGTTCGGAAACTAACAGGTTAGATGGTGGCTTTGATAGACAATCTTTTTCCACCATGCAGTTTGGCATAATAGAGCCAGGGTTACTCATTTACACGATGAGTTGGTACTCTCATGGGATGACTTCTAGAAGCTATTTCGTGAGGAGTATTATGCCTCCTACTTACGCTTTTTGCGGTTTCGGGATTTGTTGGACTTTTAGTGGGGAGTGATGGTAGTGGATGGGTACACGACTGGGTTCGCAGACATTACTCAGTACTTCTAGTATGTGGTCCATGATGACAAATTTAAAGCACAAAAGTTTAAACGAGATCTCTGTAGAGGATATTCATTCTAGTGTAGTGCCCTTGTGCATCCTCACCCATATTAGGGTACTGGAGCAGGCACTGGTGATAGAGAAATTTCTGGAAGAGGGACGTCAATTGGCGGGGCCTTGACGCAGGAGGTTTCACCTTGGTGAGACTCAGGCACATGGTCGGGGACAATGTAGAGCACCGAGATATCCCAAGTAGGAATAGTTATATGTTTGTGAAGTACGAGATCACGTGGCATGAGACTACTCAACCAAATGTGCTGAGTCTTCCAGATAGTTGGTGGATGCACCGCCACGGCATAGGCAGTGTCGTGATAAGAGAACTCCCAGGTGAAGACAGGGTGGTCCCCAGGGAGGCGGTGTTGGCAGAAAGTAGGAATAACTGTGGTCGGAAGACGATTTTTTGAGGTCCTTCCACCACCACAAGGCGGCCCATGTCAGGCTCAGGGAGCTGAAAGACAAGGTCGCTGGTGACTGTGTGATGTGGTTGTTTAAAATCTT
Source organism: Viscum album (assembly GCA_963277665.1). Lineage (NCBI taxonomy): Eukaryota > Viridiplantae > Streptophyta > Magnoliopsida > Santalales > Viscaceae > Viscum > Viscum album. The sequence continues at coordinate 1,195,364,947 of OY728133.1, forward strand.
ACAGCGCAAGAGATGAAAATAGGTACACTCTGTATCTTTTCCACTTTTCTCAGTAGAACTTGTTAGACACTGCGTGAAGTACTCTTTCTTCTAACTCCTTGCTCGATGGGTTACGAAGGGTGATGCGGGGCATCAGTGTAACCCTATGATGGTGCGGCTGGTGGTAGTTTTTCCCTAAGAATGTGGAGACACTATCTTCAGGAAGAGCGCTTTGTGGGTTACTCAGACCACTAGTTTCTTAGGTGCGTCTCCACACAGAGAGACTTGAACTAGAGACAACGGTTCTAGATGGAGTTTCTGCAGGAGGGTACAACTTTTCTATAGTTGATGAAGCTGACTCCTTCGCTGGTTGAGCATGTAAGAGAGTCTTGGTCGTGATGCACCGACTGTGAAAACTTGGGTGACTGGATATCCTTGGGTGTTTCACCAGATGGGTATTCTGAAGGAGGGAATCATGAGACCATGTTCCAGGAACAAACCGTGATTTCGGTAACGACGTGGAAAGTAGAGGTGCTGTCGGGAAAGACCCCAGAATTTCATTGCGTCATTTGGGAATCGTGCAAATGTTTGATAGTTTGTCTACCCTCTTGCCTTACCCTCCCAAAAATAGGAGTTGGCGCACAGTGTATTCAATGTGTCACAACTGATGAGGTGCGTGTGTATTTCTATGCATGTCCTTGAGAGTAGAAGAACTTATAATAACCATCCCTTTACTTCACGTGTTGTGATAGCATGGTGATGTGCAAGTTTTCTTGGGTGTGGGAGAGCTAGGTGTGAGCTCTGTATCCCGACTTTTTTTAATAGTTTTTCTTTTCGGGGATGAAAATATTGAAGGAGATAATGATGTAAGAACCTAGGTTTTTGGACTCTGAGGCTTTGAAAAATTTCTTGATGTCGTTCCAGAGAAGGGCGTTCAGACGACATGCAATTCCGAGGCCCGGTGTTCCTGGAATTAATTATATAAAAATATTAAGTGATTTTATATTACGCAAACGTGGTTAAGTAAAGAAAATGTGATATCTCTTAGACAGTTGATAAGATCAGAAATATGAGGCTACGGTTGGGTCCAAAATGCGGTTTTTACCCTAGGTGTGACATAAAATGAGTCGGCGTAGGACGTTCGGACCCCTAGCTCGTTGGGGGTGTGTTAAATGGATGATTAAATTATTAAATTATTCATTTAATGGCTCAAACCAGAATAACTCCCAAATGGTTTCTCAGATGGAAAAACTTAGGGTATCATTGATTTTGGAGCGTGCCGTTTACCATAGGCGGGGTGTAAAAGTTTTGGGCGCGGGCCTGCTGTGAGAGATGTCATCCAAGGGAAAAATGGTCATTTCGAAATGACCACTTAGTGATTTTTATCGCTGGTGTTATTTTCCAATAAAATCCATACAAAGTCTAGGATTTGAAATCCGAGACTTCCGTTGAGTTCAAAATGGGGATTTTTTATCTAGGTGCGGAATAAATTAAGCGGGCACGGAGGTTTCGGGATCCGCGCCCGTTGGGAGTGTTTTAGTGAATTTCTATAAATTCACTAAGTGTTATAAGGGAGAACCCATTAGTTCTCCCTCTATCTCTCCCTCTTTCCCTCTCCCTCTCTCTCTAGCCATTCTTCGCCGTTCTTCGCCGGATCGAGGAGCGATCTTCGCCGAAACCTCGGCAGATCGAAGGTGGAGCCTCGCGGATGCATCGCCTATGATGCACATCAAAATCGAGGCAGGATTTCAGTTATGTTTTCTGCCCTTTCGTTATTTTTTGTCATTTTGAATTCTTAAATTTTAGAATTGGGGTGTTGTCCAAACAAACACGTCCAACGCCCGAGTCCCGTTTCAATTATAGATCTTGGGCATTCTTCGTCCAAATTTTCGGATGCGCCAAATCTTCATTGGTTCGTTGATCGGGGGTAGGTGCTACGAAGGCCTCATCCCGAGGATTCCGAATCCTTTTTCGGATCTGGAATTGGGTCACCGGAGCGGTGGTGGAAGCTGTCGGAATTCCCAGCTCCAGCAAGGGCGGTGGCCGGAGCTCGGTGTGGCGTAGCGGGGGTCCGAGCGTCAGGCAGCGGTCGCTGATGGGGTTCAGACCGAACGGAAGGAGGCCGAGCGATGTTGGGTGTTGCCGACTGGCTGAGGGAGGTGTGCGGTCGGAGATAAGGCTGGACGAAGGTGATGTGCGACCGGACGGGCAGAGTGGATGAGGCTGGAGAGGCGGTGCCGGTGGGTCTAGGCGGTTACGGCTGCGACACAGCAGGGGTGAGGCCGGGCTTTGGAGGGGCGGCGTGGTCGAGCAGAGCCGGCGCAGATGTTGGCTTCAGGTGGAGTGGAAAGCACTAGGTGGCGCGGACGGCAGTGTCACAGCGGAGCGCTGCAGGCGAGGGGCGACAACTCCCTATCGCGGTGGGAGAAGACCCCTGAGGTCAGTGCCTCGGGGGTGCGGAGGAAGCAGGGACCCACGGTTCATGGGTCCTGCTGGGCGATGCGACCATGACCGACCAAAAGGCCGGTCTTCTTTGGTGAACCGGACCCAAGGCCAGTCCGGTGGTTTGATGCGGGCCGCGGTGTGTTGGACCAGACCGGCGGTCTGGACTGGGCCAGCCGGTCTGGACCGGCCAATTTTGGGCCCTCTTGCCTTCAGGGGGTCGTATCTCTTAAACGGCGTGTCCGTTTGACGCGCCCTCTGTGGCTATGGGACTGTATCGACAAGGAGGCCATTTTAAAGTGAGTTTCGGGGTTTTTTTGGTTATGATCCCAAAGGCGGGTAACCAGAGAGCATTAATTTAATAATATTAAATTATTATTAAAACTTGCGACGAACGTACTTTGGAAGCCGGGCGTCCATTTGACATGTCGTCCGAGGCACTATGGTCATGAAGTTGAGACAGACCTTCCAATTTTTTTTGGAACCTTTGTGGTTTGGTTTCGTAGCTCAGAGGCATGAAACGCTTAACGTAGATAATTAATTAATTATTAAATTAATTAATTAATTGTTATGTTGGACATAACTCCTGTTTGGGATGTTCGATTGATGTGCCATCAGTGGCAGCACGAACCCAGTCCTCATGCAGAATTTTTGAGATTATTTCTAAAGCGTTCGGGTTGGAGATAAGATACGGGCCCCATAGGGCCTAGTTGGCACATTTTACAGTGAAATGCCACTTTTTCACCTGACACCCATTTGGGGTGTTTGAGTACTCATTTTTGAGTGTTTTTCTGAGGGGATTTCAAGGGCGTAATCCGCTCACCTAAATTCGGGCTCAAAGTGCGGGCCCCACGGCGCCTCGTTTGCGTATAATGCGGGACATTGCATTTTCTGCATTCGGAGTCTGTTTTAGGCACCATCAGTGGCGTTGTGACCCTGACATCGAGGCGAAATTGACCGAGGTGGTTTCAGGCGTTGAAACCAGAGTTGAGGTGTGGGCCCCACGAGCCGTCTCTTGAGCTGTGTGTAGTGTAATACCCCTTTTTCTTCTGACACCCGTTTGAGGCGTATGAGTAGTTTTTTTGGCGTGTTCTTCTGAATGCATCGCGAGGGTGTGGTTAACCCGACCTATTTTGGGAACAAGGTATGGGCCCCACGAGATATCGTATGGGTATAAAGTGGTGTTGACTAACTTTTCCATCGGGAGCCATTTCTAGCGAGTAAGTAGTCTATCTCGCGTGTTTTTTCACAAGATTTTCAATGGTGTGATCTATTTGGGCGTGCGGAGCCTCCTTCAAGATATTATTAAATGTGGAAATATGAAAGGGCATTGGATGGATATCCCTTTTTGACGCACTCCGAACCAACGCACGGTCTCCTTGTGTCGCGACCTAAAAGCCGTTCGGGCGAGTCAGTGCTGCCCAAAGTAGATAGTATCGAAGTGCAGTGATCGGGCCCCTTTGACTTGTACCTCCTAGGTCGATGTGTAAGACTTTTGGGTTCAGTTTCAGATGTCCTTTGAACCGTTTGTGACTCTTCTTGGGCTGAGCATGGAGATAGAGATGCCTTACCCACTTAATCGGGTTTCTCGTTGAGCATATACATACACACCCTACTGTTGTTCCCACTCCTTGGGTTCGATTACTCTCCTTCTAGGAGGGGCGAAGATGCACGGGGTATGCCACATGATTTCCGTGTCTAGATCCTCTTGGTTGGATGAGTCTACAATCATGCTATAGGCAGCGAAGACTCGACGAGAAGTTCGTCTTCTCATCATCTCTAGCTCCTTGTGTCTGGATGAGTCTTCTTATTTTCTCTTATTGGGTTGAGCTATGCTCTCTCTCTTTTTCACTCTTACGTTGTTCTTTGCTCTGTCTACTGCACACCATTTTAGTACCTCCCTTGTTGCTCCCTTGAGATTTTGGGGCATCCTACTGAGTATTTTTATACTCACCCCTGCTTGGGCTTTTCCCACACTTGGTGTACCCTTGCAGACGACGAACATGTCGGTCGAGACTATGGAGGATTGTAGAGGACACAGGAGCTTGGGCTGCGTTTAGTGGCCATAGAAGGACTTTCTGGGTGTGAGACTCACCGGCGGTTTACCTTTGTTTTCAATGTTGCTGGGTTGTGGCCCTTTTTTGGTTGGGCGTGTGTTTTGCCCCTTTTCTTTTCAGTTTACCTTCAGCTTTTACTTGTACTGGTTAGAGGTCGATGCATGTATATTGGTTTCCCTTTTTATAGTAGTGTTGTATCTTACTTTCTTTTCTCTGCACTTTTTGATTGAGTTGCTGTGGGTGAGCGTATAGTTTCTTAGGAAAAGGCCTCCCGTAGTTTGTTGAGCCTTCGGCGCTAGTCGCCAGCCCCTAGCCTATGGAGGCGGGCTTGGGGTAGTTGTGGCTCAAGCCCCGAAACGGGTCGGGTCATGACAGAATATTACTAATGAAGGCATATTATGTATTAATCAATGTGAGGTACACATCATGTTCTTTATTTTCGGCAGTACGAGGTTCCTATTACATAAATGCTAGATCTTGGGAATGAAGTTTTAAATTTCTTCTACATTTTTTGTTAATATTTAACAAATATATAGAAGTAAATTATTATCATCAAAGACATTCCATGATCATTAATTAATTAAATTATGTTTTAATGTTTAAAATATGTAAATTTCATGCATGTTTTATTTTATATGGTTAAAAATGATATCATTTCTGTAAAATGAAAAAATATGTAATATTATATTTTGTTGGATGTGTCATAGTGATGTCCTCTGATATGGGATATCAAATATGAGGACATAGTACACAATATTTGGTTTTCATAATATCGTAGAGTACGATATTAGAAGTTGTAAGGTATGACTGCACCCATCTATGTATGAAAAATTGCCAATTATATTACCGAGGAAATGTTAGTGCATGTCATAAAATACTTTTGGCTACCATATAAGGTGATATCAAAACAAAAACAAAAGTCAAACATAAAATAAAATAGATATTAAATTTTGTTACTAATGATAACTTTGGGATGTCGTGGAATATAATATGCAAGAAAATTTTAAATTTTAAATATTCTAAATTAGAAATGAACTTAATAATTTATAATTTTTTGTAAAATAAAGGAAAATATATTTTTTAATATTTATTTCACTTAATTATGTTTCTTATAAATTAATTTATTATAGAATTTTTAACATTAATTAATAAAATTTTAAGAATTATTTTTTAAATAAACATTCCAGAAAAATATTTGTTATTTTTAAAATTCATTTTTTAAATTATGTGGAATCACAACTGGAAATATGATCTATACCAACGGTTTTGGGAAAACCGTTGGTATAGTTCACTAATTTGGACCTATAACAACGGTTTGGCCAAAAACATTGGTATAGGTCACTTATATGGACCTATACCAACGGTTATCCCAAAACGGTTGGTATAGGTCACTAATTTGGAGCTATACCAACAGTTTTCGGAAAACTGTTGGTATAATTCACTAATTTGGACCTATACCGATGGTTTGGCCAAACCCGTTGCTATATGTCAATTATAGAGACCCTATACCAATGGTTTTGTCCAAGCCATTGGTATAAGTACCGCCTATACCAATGGTTTGTCCAAAACTGTTGTTATAGGTCCCAAAATCAAAGAACCTATACCAACGGTTCTCAAAACCCCTTGGTATAGGTCTATACCAACGATTTTGAGAATCGTTGGTATAAGTACATGTATTTTCAATTGAATATTATTATAGAGGACATTAAATAAATAAAAATTTAAAATACTTATGATAATACATATATATATTTATGAAATTATGTTCACAAAAGTAAGTTAGGTTAGTGGTTAGGTTTTTCAATCACAAACGGGAGGTGCTGGGATCAAAAACAATTTGATGATTGTTTTTTGAATTAAATATACCAACAGTTTTCTGGAACCATTGGTATACATTTTCATATTACTTATACCAACGGTTTTCAAAACCATTGGAATAGGTCTATACAAATAGTTTTGGGAAACCCATTGGTATAGTCATATCTCCACAGCTTACTTGGCAACGATTCTCCAAACCATTGGTATAGGCTTTACCAATGGTTTGGAGGCCTATAACAACAGTTCCAAACCATTGGTATAGGGTATTTTTCTAGTAGTGAATGACTTGTAATTTTGATATAAAAGGTTTATTTTAAAATTATAAGTGTTGTTTATAATATGTTCAAAAAGTAGAATTTAAAGAAAAATATAAAGATATTTATATTTAATATATTGAATTTTTTAAGAAATTAAATATAAATTATTCAAATTAAAATCCGTATAAGGAAAATTATTTATTCCATTTAAAAATGGATTTTTAATAATTATATATGATTATGGTTTAAATAAAAAATATTTTATTTTTTCATATTTATATAATATATATGAATAGTTCATAACTATAATGTTTATATATCATTTATAATATTTTTATATATAATATAAACTAATGGATAATATATGGTTCCCAAATTAGAGATTAATATAAAAAGTTTTTAGTTTTTTAATTATGGAATGTATTAATTCATATGTAAATTATAATTTGTTTATAATTATTTATGTCTGAATTTTTCTCAAGTATTTTCTCTTCTATTAAATATATGAATTATTCATTTATTTAGTATATTCCCTATACAATTCATAGTTATAAATTTTTATGTTGTGAATGCATGCCTGATTTAGTTTAAATTTTAAACTACTTCTATAAATTTTTACTCATATATATAAGTAATTTCATACAATGTATGATAATTGACTTTTTCTTCTTTTTCAATGACATCAAGTAATACTAAGTTATGAGATGAATAAAGAATCCAATTATAGTTTATTCATATTAGGTGTCCAAATTATGATGTAATTGAGGTAAATATTGAATAATATATCCTTATATTGAGTGAAACTAGATCAGAATACTCTCTATACTATATTCTTATTCCTTGTCTAAAAATTTGATGTTGGTTATTTTTCATTATAATATTACTCTTATGGGGATTTTTGATTTCATATAGTTATAAGATATTAAATAGAAGATATTTCTTCTAACATATTCATAGGATGAAATTTTATATTTTTGAATATGTAATAATTTTAATATTAGATTGTAACATAAGTGTTTATTTGTGAAAAGAATCATTCTTCAATATGGTTTAAACATATTGATTTGGCATAAAGAATAAGGATTATAAAATAAATCATTAGAAGAATTTATAAATTTTATGGGAAAATATGAGTTAATATGGTGATATTAAACCCCCTTCAAAATAATACGGTCAATATTCCCTTAAAAGTAAAATATTTTAATGCCTTGATCATCCAACTATGTAGTTCATGCTAAAATAGGTGCCCTCAATAATATTTTGTATGGAAATAATGTAATAGGTGACCATAATTGGGTCGGGTTACTATTCTATGTGTTTTAATTGGTTTATCCTTTGTCAGGAGACCGTAATAGGAACATGAGGGATTGTAAAAATAGTGATCCATATTGTACTACTACTTTTGTTCCAACATATTAGATGTACGTGTAGTTTTCAGGTTATCAAATACCCTTCATACTTCATTGATGATTTGGTTATTAAGTATGTTCACCGGGTATTATATTTACTTTAATTATTCCGTTAGTAAATTTCATTTAAGTTTCTTTATAGACACATTGGATGAAATATTTTATGTCTGAAAAAAATCAAGTACCTAAATACATTGGCTACATAGATAATAATCTACATGAATTGTTCATAATTTAAATTTTCTACATGAAATATTCTTCTGCAACAATTGGTTACACTATTTCATCACCTATGTTGAAATAATCGATGTTGATGAGATCATATACATGAGAAATTAGCTATGTAGGTCAGTTAGCTATGTAAATTGGATATGTGGAGTAATCATATATGTGAATCAAATACATTTTGAAATCATATATGTCATTCAAAATGGATATGTTCATTTAGTCTGCATGAGTATGAATCCTATGTGAATTAATTTGGTTATATGAAGCACATTCAGATACATTAATAGATTAAAAACATGATATAAAATGGTATCATGAAGATGTTCTACATAAAATTGTTTACATGGATTCGAAGAAAGAATTTGCTTACATGATGATATGAAATCAACCTTTTCATACTAAAATCCAAATTTATAACCATTCAAGCACTTTATTTAGGTTTTAATAGTACAATAATTTCGTAAAATATTTTATTATAACATTACTGAAAAAAATATTATAATAAAAAGCAAGTACATTGAATGGAAAAAGTACAAGGTTAATTTATTTATCTTTATGGTTTCCGAGGTATTTCCAAGATAAGAATGTATATGTAATATCAGATTATATTGATCATGTGTTGTGAATTTAAGTGAAAAAGACAAATCATTTCAAACATATACATCATGAGCACTAATAATAATAGAAGAAAAACTAATTCATAGAGGAAGATAAGATTCTGTTTATATATAATAATGCCATCTAAATTCTCTTCAACACTATTCTATTTTTTTGTAAAATGAATAAGAAGATTCATGATCTACAACTATGAATTATCGATCACATTTTCAGTAATATTATAAAACATTTCTCGAGATATTTTCTTTCTATTAATCTGCCTAATAAATTTCATTATCCAATCATTTTTATTCTATAAATGTTTTTTCACCTATAAACTATTTGTTTTCTTATATATAATTATAAAATTTTCTCGATAAAATAACCTGAAGGTTTTTTACGTAAATCATTTTTTATACTGGTTGATTTATAGTGTGATTTTGTAATAAGTTTCCACTACCGGTACATAGTCATGCAGTCACTATAAAAGGTACATGAAGCTATAAAATATTTATGATCTATTAAAAAAAACATGTAAAGAAGAGTGTTGTTTGGGGACTATGGGACTTATATTACTTAAGCCACTATAAATCATGTTATCTTTTTAATTTTACTTAATATTTTATTTTCTACTATTAATTTTTTTAAGAAAAGAATAAGAAGTTTGTTGTATCTTAAATATGGTGGTTTTATAAATGAATAAAATGTCAAGAACCCAATTCACCACTCCTTCTTGATCCTTTTCCATAAATTTTGAATCAATAATTTTTATCGTTGAAAGAAACTCTTGATTTCTCTTATATTATTGGTTTATGTCTAAATATATTCTTGAAAATGGATGCAATGACTGTTATAGGTAAGGTATATCTATGGCATGAGATCCATTTTTCAATGGTGAGAATTATGGTCCCTAGAAGGCACATAACATTATTTATATTATTAACCATTATCTAATAGTTTATCTGAAATCCTTGAATATAAGAACCCTACTTTTTATTACACACTTAGACATGATTTATTACATAAAAACCTCACTTGATACAACAATGATGATCGATATGTCTAGTGTCTTTCAGGATAAGGAACATTACATAATGACTTAAAACAAGAAAAACAACATCTTTATTTAAAATTTACAATACATGACCACTACATTCCATCATACTTAACATTGTGTGGGATAACATGAGGACATTCATAAGAAAGGGGTGATCTATAAAGCCCAATAAAAGAATAAACATAGAATAACATGAGATATAAAATACATGTTAGATGATAGGAATATCAATTGATTACAAGAGAATCGTGAACATAAAGGTAGGAAAAATTAATATAATCATAACTCGGAGATGTGTCATTAATATTTAACATGATATTAGAATGATCCATGGCTCATTGCACATGGAGCATGAGTAAAACCTAATTGCACCTAAAGCATGAGTAAATCATAATTTTCCTTGAATTATCACGAGTAATTCCTCATTGCACATAATGTATCATGATACTAATCATTACCCAATGCATTGGATAACTATCAGGGCACACCCTTCTTAAACATTTCATTTCATGCGTAAGTGTGCCACATAGATAATACAACATGGATTCATCAAACAGAAAAATTTATTCCCCAATGGAGAAATGTGTAATTATTACATTAAAATCCATAATCAATAAGTAAATTTTCATAAAGGTGAATACCCTTTATAGAGAAATGGGCATGGTATTCACTACATAATGACTTTGGCTGGGAAAACCACAGTGCAATTTCGGTAGCATACTGACGTGACATCAAAATTCATAGAAATAGTTGATGAGAGTGAAAGGGGTGTCTCATCATATGTACATGAAATAGACTGTGGGGGTGGGGGTTATATAGATACTTTTTCTAACATATTTAATGAAATTTGATCTCATAATACAAAAAAAATTCTTGAATTAGAATGAGGAGATAGAAACCCCTTACGAACTTTTGGCATGGTAACAAGTGTAATTGGGAGGAATTAGTGAGTGATAAAGGGGTCTATCATCACTAAAAAATGAGGATAGAAGTTTGGGGGAGGTTTGAAATCATACACAAAAATTTATAATTGAAAATAAAAGGGCATAACAATATTAATAAACTTCGATAAAATGAGAAATAAATGAATACCTTATGTGGAAGAGTGATCCCAATGTCTTGGGAGAGGCTTGGGAGAGGATTATTGCGAGCTTGAGGCACCTTGTGGTGACCCTAGAGAGAGGAAAAAAGAGTTAGGACGAAATCCAAAGGCTTTGACTAAATAAAAATTGGTAGCTTGGGTGGGTTTATATAGGAAAGGAGAAGGAATTGTTTATTTTTTAGGTTTGGGACACCACACATTAAATTAATCAAAACGAAAAACAATCCCATGGTTTTTGAAAAAGGGAAGTGAAAAAAATTCTTTATATGTCTAATGGTCTAAATTCCTAAAATAATAGGGCTACTTATGTGGAGGTGAGTCTCATTATCAAGGAAATCGATTTCAAAAGATAAAATGTTTTATAAGCGTAACGCCCCGACCCCAGCTACCCAGAGTCGGTGCATTACTTCGTAACATTGGCATGATCACAAAAGATCAAGTCTCGAAAGACCGATAAGTTTAGTAGCCTTGGAAACACTAGATACATTCATAAATGTTACATTACAACATAAGGAGAAAAACAACAATAACAAAGTCTCCATAGTCCACACTCATATCCTCTTCTGACTATCCCTGCATGTCATTCATAAAATACTTCTTCACATCCGGGAAAATATTAAAACATTGAAAGGGGTGAGCTCAGATGCTCAGTAAGGATAACAATACTGTGGAAGCTTTCATAAGAAAACATAAGCATTTAAGGCAATGTATATCTAAAACAAAATCCTTTTAAACATGAACTTCAACATAATATGGAAAAAGTAAAATGAGATAATGCCATTTACTTATTCACATGTTTATTCTACTGGTCGAATAATTACATGAAATATCAATAACCACTTTCATAATGATGGAATGCATAATGCCAGACTATCATAACCACGTGGCCAAGGCCTCGTGCCAAGACCACAAATACGATTTTGTCATGGCCTCGTGCCAAGACACTAGTTTGTCTCATGAGACATGCCGATGCATCGAGGAGCTATAGCGGGCTCCACCCGTCACTTATTAAGTCCAATGCATTCCTCATATGAATAGGTTTAAACATATCATAAACCATAACATAATCGTATCACATAAAACATGCATAAAGGAAACATAAAATTTCCACATTTCAATCACAAGATATCAATACAACACATTTATATAATAAAAATGCTTTCAAAACCATTTTCAATACCAAAATAAAAGAAAGTTAAAACGTTGTATTTATTTTTCATTAAAAAAAAGTTACGGCTTGTAGAGGAAGCCGAAAATCAAATAATAGTCACGGTGGCGGAGAAGTCGTTGTCGCTGCATACGTACGGCAAGAAAACATTCCTTTTTTTCATTTAGTAAAATGCTTTGTATAAAAAAGATTCCTTTTGAATAAACGTAAAAGTCAAAGGGGTTTATACACCGTATAAAAGAAATTTGTGTATAAAACCAAATATGCCTCAATGAAAGGAGATTGAGACGAAGTCCTTACAAAGATCCTTTTTAAAATAAAATAGATATATTATGTGTATTAACTATAATTACACATAAAGAAATTACAAATACAAGATAGGACATAATAATATCATGACGTAATTTGAAAGTAGGAGATTAACCCAAAGAATGGAAATTGGGTTAAGAAGTTCCCTTACCTTGTGTCCGACTTGACTCAACCGTTCATTAACCTCCTGAATAATAAACTAGAGTTAATATCTACCTTATTAAGAACCATTTTCAATTTCATTATCCTTTTTATATCACTTATTACAATGTTATGAATATTATGTAATTATTCAAGTTAATAACGATTGTTTTGTCGATCTTTGGTAACTTGAGTCAACAATAAACTTCTTATAATTACAAGTTGTTCATGTGGTGGAATATCCATTATATCCAGAATTATATTCATGGTTTAGATGTCATATATATCTTATATATCCAGTATATACATTCATTTATAATATTACGTAACATTTAGAGGTAAGAAATGAAATGCACCGTTCATGGAGACGGTAAGCCGTACGTACGCATGAACGCTACTTTCATTTCAATTTCATATTTAATGGAACTAAATCATAATGATATAAATGTATAATATAATTCCAGTATAATATAGTGTATAATAACATTTACTCCATCCTTTATACATCCCACATATGGTATTAACGATTCAAATCACTTTGAGGGGGCGGTAGTCCGCACTTCCTAAAATGAAATTATCCCGTTTTACCCATAATGGAAATAATAAAGTATGACATAAATGAGAAATACAGAAGAATAAGTAAAACATAAACATATTATATATCATATATAAAAATAGTGACATCTTAATGGCCACCTTTGAAGGTGTTATATGAGTGTTGAACAATCATCGTTTCGTGAGGCAGAAATTCGCCATCCACAGAAACTGTATGTTCTTTAACCATTAGATGTAGGTTTGTGTAAGTGTAGCTCGAATCCTTCTTATAACAACATCCTAGTATATTTCGGATACTGGTATTGTTACAAAAGAAATTAATAAAAAGAGTTTAGGGGGTTGGAGAAGAAAAATAAAACAAAACAACATTATAGAAGACATTACCTCAAAATCGGGTAACTCTTTTTGATTTGATCCAAAGGCTTCCTTGGGAAGAGTTCTTCCCAAATTAAGGCTTCTAGGAGTAAGAGGGGGAAGTTGGGAGAGTATTTGGGCAGAGTTTGGCCGAGCCAAATGGCTTGAAAGTGTAAATGAGGCGGGAGAGGTGGGGGCCTTTTATAAGTGGAGAGGAGGGGCACTTTTGGAAAGATTGAAATGTTATATTATTTCACAATGCTTTTCGGATTCTAAAGGTCCCACACTTATATAATTCGAGGATAAGGTGATAAGGTTTCGATATATCCTCATCCAATAGGCTTTGGACAAGTGTAAGCCTTGGATTTTGCATTATCATCTCATTTTATTTAAATCGTTAAATAATGAGGTCATCGCTGCATCATAATGATGTCATAAATAATTTAATTTATTTAATGTCTAAAAATTATAAAAAAATACTATGATGTAGGAAATATTTTTATCTTTCTAATGAATATTTATAGTCAAAATATGGACTAGTGTAACCCCACTTAAAAACTGTTATAGTAAAATAACTCATGTTTGTGTCAATTTAATTTTAACATTAAATAAATATATATTAATGTCATTTTCCAACTAATGTGGCTCCATGGGGTACCCAAGATGACACATGGGTTGTCTTGGTCGTCCATGACTCATCCAATAGGAGTAGGACAAGTTTCATGCTCATCTAATATTATTAAAACATTATTTGTACCTTAAACTACACTAATTACCTCTAATCGCGATTAAGAACTTAAAAGTTACTATTCACCAAAAAATTATTTTAATCTCATTGAACCACATTTTACTTATTAATGACAACCATGTATGTCAGATTTTTGAAAATCAAATCATAGAAGTGGTAATATTTCATTTAAACGAAAAATCAGTTATTTAACTACCACTTAGTGGTTTCACTATTCATCAAAAATTGAAGTTTTTCAGAATAAGGCCAAAATTTCACCCTAAGCAATAATTGATATTCCGAATTCAAAAATGATGTCTATTTTAAAAAATTCCAAACATATAATTTGCATTAATTAATTTTATAATTAATTCCCGCTATTACGACAAATAGCGTGTTTTTAAGAAACAATTTATATCAAAAGATTGACAATTATTTATGTCCAATTTCAATGTTAAATTAATTCTAATGACCACTGTTAGATAAAATGGTAAAAATATATTATAATTATACCTTAAAACCACTAAATAGTATAATTTATCACAATAAATTATTTTGATTAAAAAAGTTGTTTTAAAGAATTTTTCACTATTCATAAAAATTAGAAGTTCTTAGAAAAATACCAAAAATTCAACATAGGCTAATATCGATATTCCGAATCAAAAAATGAAATCCATTTTGAAATATAAAATTTCTATAATTTTAAAAAGTGGTTATTACTATTCATAACGGCTACTTTGATTAGTTGTGGTGTGTTAGGACTCGAACTTGCGTACAATGCAAGCTATTGCATTATTGAAAGAGAGGCGTATCATGGAAGCTCGGGGTGTTACATTCTCCCCTACTTCAATAAATTGCGTCCTCGCAATTTGAAATTTTTCTTTGAAAATAAAAGGTTGAAAAGAGAAAATACCTTTGAGGAAAACCCACATCGGAAATAAGGTTAATAAATATATAACATTAAAAGAAAGCAAGATAAGTACAAAGGTCACCCGATATAGTCCATTATAGGATTCTATGAAAATATGGATATGGAGGAGAAACAAACCATCAAGTTCTGATGGGGAGTTATAGAAAATAGGATTAGGAGAAAGTTTAACCACAAGAAAATCACAAACTTGTGATTGGTTAAACGGTCATTGAATCCCCAGTTGGAAAAGTTAACTGACAACATTTTTGTTTTAAGTTACCTTTTGTATTGTTGAGGAATTTATTTATGAGATTTACTAAGAACGTAAGGGAATATAAATACTTGTTATGTATACATTCATTCGTTAATAAATTTTTACCACAAACCCAACTTTTACTCCAAATGGTAACAGAACTCAAAAATATTCTATTTATACTAATTGTATAAGGTTCCAAATGTTAACACATACCATTTAGATTAGTAAAATTATTTTGTAATAACCAGGGACTTCCTGTAGGCTAGTGGTAGGAAATAAAGGCTTGTCGCACTATGGTTGTGGGTTCGATTCCTGCAGCTTTGTCCGACGCGATGGGTAATGCCCCACCCTGCAGGTTGTCCTTTTCCTAAAACTATAGTATTATAATATTCCAAAAATAATCATCAGAAATGCTTTAACCTTAAACAATACTATCCAAAGATCAACTTAATCCACTCCAACCTTTATAGTTATCCAAATTACCCTTTTCCAGACTTTCTCTAAAAGGTCTCTTAATTCCAAAATCAATTGTAACCTCAGATTCCCCAAACAAAGTAAAGTTTCTCTTATTGTCATATACTAAAAATATAATTACCTTCATCAAATTAAAACCTTACTGAAATCAACAAGTACTGCAGTACAATCCTTATATATGTATCACATTATTCTAATAACCAGAATATAATCCATGAGTCCAAAAGCACCAATACATTAGTTATTCTTCTTCAACTGTAGTCACAACATAAGATTGGCCTTGATCCCTTGGCCTTTTCTGAGGTAATTTTCCTTGACGCTTAGGATATTCATTTGCATAATGCCCCATTTCCCTACAATTGTAGCATTCAACTTTGACAGCCTCTTTATTTCCCTTGCAATCACGAGCCTGGTGACCCTTTTCTCCACATTTATAACAAACTCCCATTCCTTTTAGGCAAGTACCAGGGTGATTCTTCCCACAATTATCACATAATGGAAAATCCTTCTTTCCCTTTTTCCCTTTATCTGTCTCTTGTTCCACCATTCTCTTCTTCTCTTGCTTTACTTTATTGTCATAAGACTTAGAGAATTCCTTTTCTGTCTTGATAGCACACGAGACAATATCTTCGTATGATGAGAAGGATTGTGATACTAAAGCTCGATGGAGAAATGGTTTTAACCCATCAAAGAAACGATCAATCTTACTCCTTGGGCTACGTATATAATCAGCAGCATGCCTCGTTAACCTTGTAAAGTTAGCCTCATACTTTGCGACATTCTCATCCTCCTTCTGCCTCAAACTCAGAAATTGTCTTTCCATATTTGCTCGATGGTCATGAGGAAAGTATTTTTCTATGAAAAGCTCTTTGAACTCCCTCCATTCCATATTCGATACGTCATCATCTTCCTTTGTGTTTTGAATCAGCGACCACCACTGGTCGGCATCACCAGTGAGGCGGTAAACTGCCATGATAACTTTTTCCCTTTCACTGCTCCCCAAAGCCTGAAATATTTTCTCTAGGGAATTTATCCATTTCTCGGCTACTAAGGGATTTTTACTCCCATTGAACGTTGGTGGTTGTTGCCTCATGAATCTATCTAGCATTGATCCTCCACGTTGCGGATCAGGGTGCTCCATATGAGTAAGGTTATTATTAATAACCTGCGTGAGTTGTCCCAGTACGGTGAGAAGCTGATCAGCACCAGTTGTATCACTAGCTCCACCATAATTATCTTGAGCAGGAGGGCAATCCCTACATGGAGTGTGTGCATTGATACGGTTTCCATTTCTTCCACTAGGCGCCATTTCTAAACAATGGCATAAACTAGATCAGTTTATGAATCAAAATACATAATTCCATACTTGTAAAATACTTAACATAAATTGAACTATTTATGGATATAATCCATAATCATAAAAAGGTTTTATTTGAGGAAGTATATACTCATAACCGTTCATATTGGGTTGTAAAGAAAATGGGAATTATCCTAAGCATATCCCCCGGGAGTGTCGTAACCAAGAGTGCAGTAAGGCCCGTTGTCGTGCACCAGTTCCCGTTCGAGTCTAGCTCAAAGCGGTGTTTTCGGGTTTTACCCCTAGGTACATCTGTGCCAGAGCCGCCTCTACCTGCTCGTATCCAGACAGGGATGTATTTCTCGGAAAACTCATAACATCTCTATAATACCAAAATTTTAGGAAGTTCTTCTATACTAATCCTCAAAGTCTATCTTTGGGCTATGTGCTCTAATCAGAGTTTATCTACATCTAGCTTCCAAGGTTAGTACTAAACTTCCTCTGATACCAACTGTAACGCCCCGACCCCAGCTACCCAGAGTCGGTGCATTACTTCGTAACATTGGCATGATCACAAAAGATCAAGTCTCGAAAGACCGATTAGTTTAGTAGCCTTGGAAACACTAGATACATTCATAAATGTTACATTACAACATAAGGAGAAAAACTTCAATAACAAAGTCTCCATAGTCCACACTCATATCCTCTTCTGACTATCCCTGCAGGTCATTCATAAAATACTTCTTCACATCCTGGAAAATATTAAAACATTGAAAGGGGTGAGCTCAGATGCTCAGTAAGGATAACAATACTGCGGAAGCTTTCATAAGAAAACATAATCATTTAAGGCAATGTATAACTAAAACAAAAGCCTTTTAAACATGAACTTCAACATAATATGACAAAAGTAAAATGAGATAATGCCATTTAGTTGTTCACATGTTTATTCTACTGGTCGAATAATTACATGCAATATCAATAACCACTTTCATAATGATGGAATCCATAATGCCAGACTGTCATAACCACGTGGCCAAGGCCTCGTGCCAAGACCACAAATACGATTTTGTCAAGGCCTCGTGCCAAGACACTAGTTTGTCTCATGAGACCTGCCGATGCATCGAGGAGCTATAGCGGGCTCCACCCGTCACTTATTAAGTCCAATGCATTCCTCATATGAATAGGTTTAAGCATATCATAAACCATAACATAATCGTATCACATAAAACATGCATAAAGGAAACATAACATTTCAACATTTCAATCACAAGATATCAATACAACACATTGATATAATAAAAATGCTTTCAAAACCATTTTCAATACCAAAATAAAAGAAAGTTAAAACTTTGTATTTATTTTTCATTAAAAAAAAGATATGGCTTGTAGATGAAGACGAAAATCAAATAATAGTCACAGCGGCGGAGAAGTCGTTGTCACCGCATATGTACGGCATGAAAAAATTACTTTTTGTCATTTAGTAAAACTCTTCGTATAAAAAATATTCCTTTTGAATAAACGTAAAAGTCAAAGGGGTTTATACACCGTATAAAAGAAATTTGTGTATAAAACCAAATATGCCTCAATGAAAGGAGATTGAGACGAAGTACTTACAAAGATCATTTTTAAAATAAAATAGATATATTATGTGTATTCACTATAATTACACATAAAGAAAGTACAAATACAAGATAGGACATAATAATATCATGACGTAATTTGAAAGTAGGAGATTAACCCAAAGAATGGAAATTGGGTTAAGAAGTTCCCTTACCTTGTGTCCGACTTGACTCAACCGTTCTTTAACCTCTTGAATAATAAACTAGAGTTAATATATACCTTATTAAGAACCATTTTCAATTTCATTATCCTTTTTATATCACTTATTACAATGTTATTAATATTATGTAATTATTCAAGTTAATAACGATCGTTTTGTCGATCTTTGGTAACTTGAGTCAACAATAAACTTCTTATAATTACAAGTTGTTCATGTGGTAGAATATCCATTATATCCAGAATTATATTCATGATTTAGATGTCATATATATCTTATATATCCAGTATATACATTCATTTATAATATTACGTAACATTTAGAGGTAAGAAATGAAATGCACCGTTCATGGAGACAGTAAGCCGTACGTACGCATGAACGCTACTTTCATTTCAATTTCATATTTAATGGAACTAAATCATAATGATATAAATGTATAATATAATTCCAGTATAATATAGTGTATAATACCATTTACTCCATCCTTTATACATCCCACATATGGTATTAACGATTCAAATCACTTTGAGGGGGCGGTAGTCCGCACTTCCTAAAATGAAATTATCGCGTTTTACCCATAATGGAAATCATAAAGTATGCCATAAATGAGAAATACAGAAGCATAAGTAAAACATAAACATATTATATATCATATATAAAAATAGTAACATCTTAATGGCCACCTTTGAAGGTGTTATATGAGTGTTGAACAATCATCGTTTCGTGAGGCAGAAATTCGCCATCCACAGAAACCATATGTTATTTAACCATTAGATGTAGGTGTGTGTAAGTGTAGCTCGAATCCTTCTTATAACAACATCCTAGTATATTTAGGATACTGGTGTTGTTCCAAAAGAAATTAATAAAAAGAGTTTAGGGGGTTGGAGAAGAAAAATAAAACAAAACAACATTAGAGAAGACATTACCTCAAAATCGGGTAACTCTTTTTGATTTGAGCCAAAGGCTTCTTTGTGAAGAGTTCTGCCCAAAGTAAGGCTTCTAGGAGTTATAGGGGGAAGTTTTGAGAGTATTTGGGTAGAGGTTGGCCGAGCCAAATGGCTTGAAAGTGTAAATGAGGTGGGAGAGGTGGGGGCCTTTTATAAGTGGAGAGGAGGGGCACTTTTGGAAAGATTGAAATGTTATATTATTTCACAATGCTTTTCGGATTCTAAAGGTCCCACACTTATATAATTCGAGGCTAAGGTGATAAGGTTTAGAAATATCCTCATACAATAGGCTTTGGACAAGTGTAATCCTTGGATTTTTCATTATCTTCTCATTTTATTTAAATCGTTAAATAATGAGGTCATCGCTGCATCATAATGATGTCATAAATAATTTAATTTATTTAATGTCTAAAAATTATACAAAAATACTATGATGTAGGAAATCTTTTTATCTTTCTAATGAATATTTATAGTCAGAATTTGGACTTGTGTAACCCCACATAAAAACTGTTTTAGTAAAATAACTCATGTTTGTGTCAATTTAATTTTAACATTAAATAAATATATATTAATGTCATTTTCCAACTAAAGTGGCTCCATGGGGTCCCCAAGTTGACCCATGGGTTGTCTTGGTCGGCCATGACTCATCCAATAGGAGTAGGACAAGTTTCATGCTCATCTCATATTATTAAAACATTATTTGTACATTAAACTACACTAATTACCTCTAATCGCGATTAAGAACTTAAAAGTTACTATTCACCAAAAAATTATTTTAATCTCAGTGAACCAAATTTTACTTCTTAATGACAACCATGTATGTCGGATTTTTGAAAATCAAATCACAGAAGTGGTAATATTTCATTTAAACGAAAAATCAGTTATTTAACTACCACTTAGTGGTTTCACTATTCATCAAAAATTGAAGTTTTTCAGAATAAGGCCAAAATTTCACCCTAAGATATAATTGATATTCCGAATTCAAAAATGACGTCTATTTTAAAAAATTCCAAAAATATAATTTTCATTAATTAATTTTATAATTAATTCCCGCTGTTACGACAAATAGCGTGTTTTTAAGAAACAATTTATATCAAAAGATTGACAATTATTTATGTCCAATTTCAATGTTAAATTAATTCTAATGACCACCATTGGATAAAATGGTAAAAATATATTATAATTATACCTTAAAACCACTAAATAGTATACTTTATCACAATAAATTATTTTGATTAAAAAAGTTGTTTTAAAGTATTTTTCACTATTCATAAAAATTAGAAGTTCTCAGAAAAATACCAAAAATTCAACATAGGCTAATATCGATATTCCGAATCCAAAAATGAAGTCCATTTTGAAATATAAAATTTCTATAATTTTAAAAAGTGGTTATTACTATTCATAACAGCTACTTTGATTAGTTGCGGTGTGTTAGAACTCGAACTTGCGTACAATGCAAGCTATTGCATTATTGAAAGAGAGGCGTATCGTGGAAGCTCGGGGTGTTACAATAAGTCGTGGAGGGTCCACTAAGGCTTTGTATAATAAAACTAAAATAAAATTATTTTAATTTTAAAACATATATTGTCTGAAAATATTTTTTATTGTATTTTATTAAATCACTATTGGGTCATTATTATATCATAAAAAACATTATATATTTAAAAGGTATTTAATTTTTACGCAAAAATTCAATTGTCTTAGAAAATTATGAACAATTCACCATTGGTTAATTTTGATGTCCTGATTGCAAAAATAATATTCATTTTATCTAAATAATTTTCTAAATATATGAAATTTTTACTTTCATAATAAAAATGACATTTATAAAAAATTCATTGGTTTTGACAAAAAAACTTTCAATCCTTAATAAAAATTACAATGGTATTCATAAAAATTATACGATCATATATAATTAATAAAAGTAATTTAATAATGATAATAATATTTTATTAAAATATTAATTAATTCAACAATCAATTAATTTATAAAAATAGATTCTTTAGTTGAATATTAACTAAAATATTATTTATGCTTTAAAAACTATTTACAAAGTAAAGATAATAAAATGAATGTATATTATTTATTATATAAAAAAATAATGAACATAATCACAGTGATAAGTTCTTTTTACATAACCCTTTATAACACCTGCATTAGTTTGAAGGGTAAGGTGTGCGATTGTGAAAGACTCATGGGGTGGCTCAGATAACATCACTATTGTGGTAATCTCAATTAATGTCCACTTCTACCATAGGCTGTTCCGCTTGAGCTTAACATGTTGAAGCTCAGCTTAGGATTCATTAAGAGAAAATCCTAATGATTCCATCTCCTTTACAATCTCTGACAAATGGGTTTTGTAAGGATGAAGTCTACTGGTTGAGGCCATCGCTTCCTTAGTCTAAGTAAATTGGATTTGTTAAAGCCCAATATTTATACTAATCATGTGATCACTGTTCAAAAGTTATATTAGCAATGATAAAAATTCTTAATGGTATTTTTAAATCCAAAAAAAATATAAAATCAAGAAGATCATATTTTATATAACCATTTTTTATAATAATACATTTAATTAGATCAAGAGGACTTTTCATTAATAAAAATTTGAATCTTTACAATATTCCCCCCTTATGAAATTTTACCCTTCAAATTTCTTTTTCCCACACTAAAACAGATGTGGGTAACTCTTCTTCA
Organism: Viscum album; assembly: GCA_963277665.1. Taxonomy (NCBI): domain Eukaryota; kingdom Viridiplantae; phylum Streptophyta; class Magnoliopsida; order Santalales; family Viscaceae; genus Viscum; species Viscum album. The sequence goes on from OY728133.1 coordinate 1,195,387,502, forward strand.
TCACTTCCTATGATTCTCCCATCGCTTCTTCAAACTTGTGGTTTCACCACAACACCTTGATGAGTGGCATGGTCTTATTCCATATAACATATTCTCTATTGTCTAAGATCTTCACTAGTTGATCCTCATAAGAAAGATCATCATCTAACTGTACTACCTCTAAAGCGAGTACATGTAAAGGTTCTGGTATGTACTTCCTTAAGTTGGATACATGAATGACTTCGTTTACTATGTCCATAGTATGAGGAAGTGCTATTCGATAGACCACAGCCCCGACATGATTAAAAATATCGAAGGGGATGACATACCCAGGACTTAGCTTCTCTTTCTTTCTAAATCTCTTTGACTTATTCCACAGATATATGCATTGAAATACCATGTCTCCAACTTTGAACTCAAGGCCTCATCGATGGTTATCAGCATAACACTTTTGTCAAATTTTGGCTCCCTTGATATGTTGTTGAATGGATTTCACCTTTTTTACCATATCTTTAACCATTTTAGGTCCTAGCATCTTACACTCACTAACTTCATCAGAACATGCTAGTGTGATGCCCCTTTTCCTATAAAGGGATTTATATGGTTCCATTCGAATGCTCGAGTTGAAATTGTTATTGTAGGATAATTCAACTAGTGGAAGATGTTGGTCCCATTCTCCATTAAACCCCATAGAACACGATCCTAACATATCTTCTAGTGTCTGAATAGTTTTCTTAGATTGTCCATTAGTTTGAGGATGATAGGATGTACTAAAGTTTTGTTCAGTTCTTAGAGCATGCTAGAGACTTTTCCAAAAAATCGAAGTGAATCTAGGATCTTGATCAGATACAATAGATAGTGGTTCTCCATGAAGCCTTACCACTTATTTGATGTAAATCCATGCAAGTTGATCTAATTACAAGTCCTATCGAATCAAAATAATGTGATTTGTCATGGTAAGATGATCCATAATGACCCATATAGCATTGTTTCCTCTAGATTTCCTTGGAAGACTAGTGACAAAGTCCATTGTAATGTTGTCCCACTTCCACATCATTACGGGTTGTAGTTGTGTCATCCCCATAGACTTTTTCCTCTTATCCTTCACTTTCTGATATACCAGCACTTTTATGTGTATTCATCAATCTACCTTTTCATATTGTCCCACTAAAAGTTTACTCAGAGATCACAATACATCTTTGTGATCCTAGGGTAAATAGAGAAGGTTGATCTATGTTCATCATTCATAAGCTCCTTCTTTTTCTATGGATCGAATGGTACTCATAATCATGACCCAAATCTCACAATTCCATCATTTTCAACCATGAACTATAAGTATTTCCCTTTTATTATAGCTTCTACCTTTTTCATAATTTCAACATTCATTATTTGAGCATCCTTTATTTTTTCCATGAGGGACGGTTGAGAAATAATTTGAGAAAGGATTCATGATGTTCCTCCCTTAATGATTCCCATGTCCATCCTCTACAAATATAAGAAGATTAGAATCTTTTCAATTCTCATCACTGATAATGATACATGATCTATTCTACTTAGAGCATCTACCACCTTGTTTGCCTTATCAGGATGGTAGTGGATTGAGAAGTCATAATCCTTGATGAGTTCTATCCATATTCATTGGTGAATATTAATCTCTTTTTGTGTGAATATATATTTTAGGCTCTTTTGATAAGTATATATCTCACACATCTACCCATAAAGATAATGTCACCATATTTTCAACACAAATATCAACACCACTAACTCCAAATCATATGTTGGATAGTGTTTCTCATGTATTTTCAGATGCCTTGAGGCGTAGTAAATCACAATATCATTCTATATCAACACAAAACCCATTCCCTTATTCTAAGCATAAAAAAATACCACAAAAATTTCTTCACTCATGGGTAATGTGAGAAACTTTTTTATGATAAGCCTCCTTTTCAACTCCATGAATCTTTCTCCACATTCGTCACTACATGAAAATTTAATTACCTTCTGAGTTAGCTAGGTAAGTAGGTTGGGCCATGGTGAGAAATGTTTCACAAATCGTCGATAATATCTAGCTAACCCCATGAAGCTACGGATATCAGTTACTGATGTTGGACTTGGTCATCCCTTAATTTCAGTTGTCTTGGAGGTATCCATAGATATACCATTGTTTATGATGATATGACCCAAGAATGATACCTCCTTCAATCATAACTCACACTTTATGTACTTTTTAGAGAGATTCTCATTCTGGAAGGTTTCTAGTACAGTTAATAGATACTCCTCATGATCCTCCATGGTTTTGGAGTATATTAGAATATCATCTATAAATACTACCACAAAATTTTCTGATGTAATCTCTAAATAGTATATTCATCATGTATATAATGGTCTTTGGAGATTTAGTGAGTATGAATGGGATTACTATGAATTCATAGTGCCCATATCTTGTACAGAAAGTAGTCTTGGGGATATCATCCTTCATCACCCTTACTTGATAAAATTGTAGCTAAAATTCCACCTTGGAGAAGTATTGTGCTCCACGCAGTTGATCAAACACGTCATCAATTCATGGAAAATGATACTTGTTCTTTATAGTGATTTTTTTGAGCTCACCGTAATCAATGTAATGGCGCATTGACCCATCCTTCTTCTTAATGATGTGGACTGGTGCACCACATGGTGATGCACTTGAGAATATAAACCCTTTAACCATATTTTCATGTAGTTTTTTCTTCATCTTTTCAAGCTACAAAAGATCCATTCTATATGGAGTCTTTAATATTAGCAATGCCAAAGATGTAAGGCCAATTGAGAATTAAACATCTCTTCTAGGAGGAAGACTAGGGAATTCCTCAGGAAACACTTCAGCGAATTCCCTCACCATATGCATGTATTCAAGGAAGGTTTCTTCCTTAGACTAAAGAATGTGAGCCAGATACACTTTCTCACAGGGAAGTAATATCCACACTTGAGATTATGGTGCTAAAAAGTATTCATATTCCTCCTTGCACATGTCAATAATCGTGGGTCGATTCTCTATATGGAAAGTGATTTACGTCTCCTGGAAATTTATGTTGTATCAATGTAGGAAAAAAAATCCTTGCCAAAAATTTCATAAAAATATACTAGAGGAAGTGTGACAAGGTTTTATAGGATGTTCAATCAACAAATTATGACATGGGAGGAGTTATATTCATGGTATTTAATTTTTTCTCCATTTCCTGTACTCATTGATGTCGTCACTTCCTTGATTTGTGGTGGTGTTGAGATTGTTCCACTTAACTTTCTAGATATTAAATAATGTGTAGAACCATGATCAAAATGTAAGTTCACTATTCTTGAATGAATAAATAGAGTACATGTCACCACATCATTGTTGGGGTTCATATCAGTGGTAGTGATGGAAAAATCTCTCCCTTGCTACCTTAGAGGTTGTCGGTTTCCACCGAAAACCATTAGATTAGGGTTCTGATTTTCAAGATTCCCTGGTTCTTTGTAGTTGAAAAAATGAATAAATTATTGAAAGCCTAATGTAGCGTTTCTCTCCTATTAATCATCCGTGAGTTTTTCTTGTCAGCAGTTAACAGTTATGTTCTCTTCTCTTCCACACCTAAAGCATTTCCTTGTCCCCTTTAGGTAATTTCTATGATGCTTCTTTCCACACCTATAGAATGTAGGGTTCTAGTTTTTATTAGCACTTTTTGATTTATCCCTCTAACATCTAGAATTTAAGTCCACCTAACTATTCTCATCCCCATGATACCCTTGAGATTCACCGATCTCCATTTCAACCATGAGGGCACATCAGACAATTTCTTTATAGCTATCAAAGTCACAGATCATTAGGGATTTCTATAGGCTTGGATTCATCCCACTAAAGAAGCGGTCAACCTTACATTTAGGGGTAATGATAAATCCAAAGGCATATCGTGCAATCCTTGTGATGTTTTTATCATACGCTCCAATGGATTCATCATCTTTCTTCTTAAGGAAAGAAAGTCCCTTTCCATCTTATGTCGGAGGGTGCGAGGAAAATATTTATCAAAAAACATTTTTCTAAAATACGTCCACTTTAATACCATGATATCCTCCTCAGGCTTTGTATTTTTAATCAATTTTCACCATTGATTAGATTCACCCTCCATATGATAAGAAGCTAGAATAAACTTCTCTTGTTTAGAACATTAAAGGATGAAGAAGATAATTTCAATGGAGTTTATCCACTGTTCGAAGAGTGAGAGATCATATGATCCATTAAAAGTAGGAGGCCTTTATCTCATGAAGCTCCCGTTAGTGACTTGTTAATTTTTAGGGGGGTTGAATGTTCCCCTTGATATATGTTTCTATTCAAATCTAGTGTTAACTAATATAGTATCGTAAAAAATGTCTATGATTCCTACTCCCATCGGATTGGTTATCTCATTAGAACAATCATCACATTAATCTTTGCATCAGTTGTTAGCCTGAGTCCTCCTATTACCAGCCATTGGCTAGAATAAAAGGAATGTTAGGGGTAACACATAAAGGGTAATATAAGGAAAAAATAGATGACTTCAAAATAGCTTTTATTTACTTCACTTGTGAATCTATAGGCATCGGTTTATGTTATCCATGATCTACTTTCTAACATATATTCTTAGGGACATTTTTTATTCCCTTAATAATGGTTCATACTAAGCTTGTGAATTCAACAAAGCATATCCCATGGGAGTGTCATAACAAAGAGTGCAGCAAGGCCCATTGTCATGTACCAGGATACCCTTGGTCATGCTCGAAACTCCTTGTCAGAGTTTTCACTCTAAGTAAAATCTGTTCCAGGGCCGCCTCTACCTATTCATATCCAAACAGAGACTTATTTTCCTAATAAACCACTTAATAAATGATCACAAAGACTTAGGGATGTTTTTATTATACTTAGTCATAGCCATAAGGCTCTAATTAGGGTTTTCTTAATCCTAATCCCAAAAATTACTAATCTTATCCCCTGATACCAACTATAATAACCCTTCTTTTTATTTCACACATAGACATGGTTTATTACATAAAACCCTCACTTGATTCAACAAATAATAAAGAGATTTCTACTGTATTTCAGGCTTAGGAACATTACATAATGACTTCAAACATGATACATAACATCTTTATTGAAAACTCCCTTTACATGACCCCTATATTCCATCATACTTAGCATTGCATGGGATAGCTTGAGGACATGCAAAAGAAAGGGGTCAGCTATAAATCCCGGTAAGGGAATAAAAATGGAATAACATGAGGAATAAAATACATGTTAGAAAATAGTAATATTAATGGAGCATAATATAATCATGAATATTTATTCCTAATAAAGTATGATAATCATAACCTGGAGATGTGGCAATAAAATTTAACATGATATTAGCATGATCTAAGGCCCATTGCACATGGAGCATGAGTAAACCCTCATTGCACATGAATAATGAGTAAAACATTGTTGCAATTTTTGAAGATTCTAGATAGAGGAGGTAAAATATTGGATGAACTCCAAAGGATTCAAGTGAAGAGTAAGTGGGAGATTGGGTGGTTTATATAGGAAAGGGTGGGGAATTCTTTATTATTTTGGTTTGTGACACCACACATTAAACTAATCAAAACCACAAACAAGCCCATGGTTTTTCCCATCATTTTTTCCAAATGGGTTTGAAAAAAATACATTTTAACGCCAATGGATTAACTTCTTAAAAAAATAGGGCTGCATATGTGGAGGTGAGTCACACTCTCATGAAAAAAAATTTAATAAGCTAAAATGTTTTATAAGTCATGGAGGTTCCACTAAGGATTTTTAAAATAAGACTAAATTCACATTATTTAAATGGTAAAACATATATTGCCTGAACATAGTGTTTATAGTATTTTATTACATCACTATTGGGTCATTATGATGTCATAAAATACATTATATATTTAAACCCTATTTAATTTTTACCAAAAAATTCAACTGTATCAGAAAATTATGAACAACTAACCATTGGATAATTTTGATGTCCTGATTCCAAAAATAATATTAATTTTATATAAATAATTAACTAAATATATGAATTTTTACTTTTAAAATAAAAATATAAATTTATTCAAAATTCATGGGTTTTGACAAAAACAGCTTTCAAACCTTAATAAAAATAACAATTGTATTCATAAAAATTATATGATGATTTTTAATTAATAATAGAAATTTAATAATAAAAATAATTTATTAAAATATTTTTTAATTCAAAAAACCATTAATTTATCAAAATAGATTTTTAGTTGAATATTAACTAAAATACTATTTGTGATTTAAAAACAATTTACAATGTAACAATAATAAAAAGAATATATGTTATTTTTTATATGCAAAAATAATACAGAAAATCATAGTGCTAAGTTCTTGTTACATACCCCCTTATAAAACCTGTAAAAGACCAAAGTGTATGGTGTGTGATAGTGACAGACTCTTGGGGTGGCTTGGATAACATCACTCGTGTGGTAATCTCTATTAACATCCACTTATCTCGTAGGTTGTTCCTCTTGATCTTATCATGTTGAAGCTTGGTTTGAGATTCATCAAGAGGGAAGCCCAATGATGCCACCTTCTTTAAAAGCTCCAAAAAAAATGTGATTTTTATGGGGAATGTATACTATATGAGGCCATAACTTCTTTTTTCTGAGTAAATTGGATTTGTTAAAGACTTATATTTATACTAATCATGTGATCACTGTTCAATGTATATATTAAAAATCGTAACAATTCTTAAGGGTATTTTGAAAACCAAAAAAATATAAATCCAAGGAAGTGAATATTTAATATAACCATTTTTTATAATAAGACATTTAATTAGATCAAGAGGACATCTCAATGATAATAGTTTGGGCCGTTACATAAAATCCATATGAAATTCTAAACATATAGCCAAAAACTTCGGATGCAGATGATGAATATAGTTTTCATTTAAATTCCAAAACGATGAATACTAAATTATGTGGAATAGGTCCATGTAATTAAAATAAGGTATCTCGATACTAAAAATTACCTGAAATATGGACTAAAACAATAGTTCCATACGAATTTATATTTAATTTTAGACCACTAATATTTGAAATTGTCCAAATTTTGTTTATAGGTTCCAAATGATTGAAGGAGTGAGAATCATCCAATTAAATGGAATGATTATAGAAATTTAAAAGAATATTTTATCTCTATGAACCCCAGTTACTGATCTAGGAAATTCACTGAAAGGTCTATCATATTTTAAAAATAGAAATATTGGAATTTTGGATGTGATTATAGAATCTAAAGAGGTCAATAATTATAAATTAAAATATTCTATTAGAACATTTATGAAGTATGAGATTGTGATGGAAGCTGAAGTTGGTGACCATATGTTTGTTAAGAACTATAATGAATCCTTGAATGTCTCAAAATCAAAATATGATAATAATTTTATTGAAATATAATCGGAAGAGTTATCTGATGAAGATATTTCAACAATTTCTGATCCATAAAGTGATATTTGTCACTTTTCTACGAAATTAGAAATGTGTAATGATAAGAGAAGAGGTTTTAAGAAATAGTTCTATATTTAAAAGAAGGTTGAATTTAATTATAAAGGATTAATATAATATGGATGAAATAATATTTGACATATCAAGGCACATTTTACATAGATATAAGAAAACATGAAGTTGGGGTAAAATTATTTCAAGTGGGTTGATTAGAAAGAGAATGCTAAGAAAGTCATTAAGGTAACATGGAGTGCTTCTATTTATTCTAGTTATGTTACTACTTTAGAAACTTATTTTTAACACTCAAAAATTAAGGCCTACATGTGTTTTATGGTACATCATAAAATGGAATAATAATATAATTCTTCATAGCTTGTAGATTAATATGAATATGAAAATTATTCATATAAAGAATGAATGCAATAATGTACCATATTGGAAACAAAATATAAATCTTTTAATAATCATCCTAAATCCCTTTATAAATCCAATTGTGATATGCTGATTAAAAAAGGGGACTTGAATAAACATGATTCATATTTAAAAACCAAGTTGAAAATTTATGCAGAATCTTATGTTTAACATGGTAATAATATTAAAAATTGACAAAATGGAGTTCAATAATTCACTAATTCTTCTATAATTTTCACTTTATTTGAAAATTATTTAAATCAAATCTTTTCAAGTGATAGAATATATGAATAAAATTTTAAATATGAAAACCATGTGAAAACCCAAATTTTGAAAAAAAATTATACATAGTTTTAAAAAAAATAACCTTTCTAAAATCACATTATTTCATTATGGAGAGTTATGACATAATTATAAGTGTTTTATTTTCAATACCCCAAAATTTTGTGGAAATAAAAATTATTTTATGTCCAAAAAATATCAAATCATAGTTATTTTATTTCTTGATTGCATAAATATATTTGGGTTCCCAAATATTTTGTTTCGGACATTTTTATCTCTAAAAAAACACGGTTTCCAAAACAATTTATTTTTTAACTTGTATTTACAAGAAAATGTTCCAAGAGAATAAATGATAATTCATATACAGACAGTGAATTATAAAGACATATGAGTGTGTATTTCTAATATTTTCACTCCTTATAAAAACTTTATTGAGTCTATGTCTCTTTTGATGACAATTCTAAATGAAAAATTATGGGAGTTGGATCATTTGTAAGTACAAGATTAGTCCTCATCAACAATGTTCTATATGTGGAAGGATTAAACCATAACCTGATAAGTATTTTTCAACATTGCGAAGAATGTTGATTTATTGATTTTTCAAATAACACATGCTCAGTTTTTAATGATTAAACTCTTAAATTCAAACTAACTTCAATAAAGAATTTTTATACTCTATATCTTAGTTCATTGTGTAGTTAAAAACTAAACTGTATAAATGATAAAAAAATGAATTGTGGATATAGAATATAATTTGGGAAATTAAAATGACCATTCATTGAGAAAACATTCTAGAACTAATTTATTTTCAGATTTATCTCAACATAAATTTAATTAAAGGAAGCTATTTGATGCATTCCAAATGGGAGGAAAAACAATGTATATTATAAATCAATTAAATAGTTTGATATTTATTTACCCCTAGAACAAATTAACAAGGGTTTTTAGGCTATATAGAGTTTCAATCATAAGAGGGAAATATTTTTTTATGTATTATTTTATGATTAATCTATATTCATTTGATTTTATTTTTTAATTGTTAAGAGAAATTTTTATTATGTTATTATATGGTTTTTTTAAGATGGTAGAAAAAAAATACACCAAAATCATTGTTCAAGATTTAACCATTGTGGAGAATTTTGAATCCATGACTTAAATGTCTATTTTTAAAAACATACATTTTATTCATTTGGGACACCATCATAAAAAAAATTTGTTCATAGGAAAAATAGTAATTTTAAAGAAATTGTAAGAATAATGTTTTGTGAATATAAACCATCTACTCATATTTTGGAATAATCTATGAATACAACATGTTATGTCATAAAAAGAGTTACAATTTGTCTTATTTAGACTAAAACAACCTATGAGGGATGGAATAATAGAAATCCAAAATTTGGTAAATTTAAACTATTTGGATTCAAGGTTTATATTCTAAACTCCAAGGATGACAGTGGTAAATTTTATCCAATGGGTGATGAATGAATCTTTCTATGCTATTAAACTACTTATAACAAAAATAAAGTGTTCAATAATATAACAATGATTGTTGATGAATCAACTCTTGTGAAATTCGATTAATGTGATCAATTTTTTTAAAAAACGTCTCGAATTGAGGAACATAGTGATTCATTCCAAAAAAATGTGATCATAACCATTAATAAGAATTATGAATAATTAGAATAATATATTATTGAACCAAATCAAGAAATGTTGTATATAAGTGAACCAAAATGTATTCTTCCTAGACAATAAAGAACACTTAAGAACCATCCCTTAGAAACAATAATAGGAAAATAAGTAAAGGGATTCGAATAGGGTGTGTTTTAAAACATGTAATTTTATTACATTTCTATAATAGCTATAACAAATGACTATTGTGTTCTATTTAATAGATGATAGTTGGGATATAGGAATGCATGAAGAATTAAACCTGTTCAAGATGAAAATGGTTTGAAAATTAGTTCATTATCCCTATTACTATCCTATAATAGGAAGAAAATGGATTATTAGAAATAAACTCGACGATCATGGTATAATGACTATGAATAAGGTTATTATTCTAGATAAAGTTTATTGTCAAGAAGATAGTGTAGATTATGAGGAGGCTTTTAAACTTATAGTTATATATAATTTCATAAGGATCCTCTTAGCCTATAAATTTTATATGAATTCTAAATTATAACACATGGATGAAAAAATTTCATTTATATATGTTTTTCAAATGGGGGATGTCTATGTTTAATAACCTCCTAATTTTATTTTCCGAATTATATTTTTGAACTAACCAAAGCTCTTTAGCAATGTAAATAATAACTTAGAGCGTGATATGAGAGGGTAAGATCTTTTCTTTTATAAATTGGATTCTCAAAATGTAAAAAAGATCATAATTTATTTTAGAAAAGTTCACCTTCATACTTTTTTAGTTCATATACATATTGATGATTTTATCTTTCATTCAACAAAAAAATGGTGTATTGATTTTTCAATTAAAATTAAAATTTTCTTTTTGAAATGAGGTTGATGGGTGAGTTAAATTAATTTCTAGGTAATAAAATTTATCAAAATGAAAATTTTAATATGTTAAATTAAATAAAATAAAAACATGACTTACATAAAATATTTGGACTGAAAAGTTTCATATAACATAATACTCCTTTGACTTATAGTGAAATGAATGACTTGGATAAAGGTGGAAAATAAGTTAAAAAACAATTTAAAGAGGAATAATCAGATGTTTATTGTGATTGAATTCTCATAGAATTTAAATTATTCTTGAAGTATGTATTTAGACACACATTTTTTCTTCTAAATTACTTGAAATATATTAAGGAATATGTTTGAATCGAAGCACTAAGATGACATATGATTCTGACACCCGATGAGCCCCAAATAAATATTTTAAAAAATATAAAATATAACTATCATGGGAACATAGTTTGTAAAAAATAATGGGATACTTACTGAAATAATTCATAGAGAAAAACAATAGAATAATGTTTAATAAAATCTGTGGGGTTTAACGTCGGTCTGACCTATAGTTGTTTGGTGTCGGAGGTTTGGTTGGGGTAGTCGTTTGAGAGTGTGTTTCATAAAAATAAATAAATAAATTATTTTTTTTATTAAATGACCTAACTAAAACATCTATAACTTTTTAATTATATAATTTCACCCGGGTTAGTCACATAAATTCTGGGAGAATTGAGAAAATAACTGATGACCTTCAATGGTGAATCAACATTTAATGAAAAATAATGATCGAATGGAGGGGGATCAGGTGATAGCAAATGAAATGGATCTTCACCATAACTAGATAATGTCTTATTCACTAAATATCAATTAATAAATAAGGTAGGACACATCAAATATGGTTTATGATCACTTGATTGAATTCTTAAATCATGATTTTGATATGTTTATCTCTTGTTGGTGATTGCATTCCCTTCACGTGAGCCATGTCTTGGATTATTTTGTTAATTAAATAAATAATTTTTTTTCATATTATATCACCCTTACTAATGGTAATGTCTCAATGTTTTATTAGTGCAAATTCCTTTCATATAATTGTGTCACAAAAAATCACATTCGGAATCAGAATGCCACATCATTCTTAAATGAACTACTAAATACCATGTGTCCTTTATAGACAATCCGTTAAACATAATGTTTTCACTTTTGTGTTTTTAATTTTGAAAATTTGATACACACACATGCGATTAGTAAGATATATGAAATTTTATAGGAAAAACATAATTTTTCGGGAATAGTTACTTACCCTTATGAATAATATTGTTTTCCATGTGAATAGAAATATGACACTTATGAATATTAAAAAGGCCAAGTAATTAGTAACCTTACCAATTAAATTATAAATTAATATTATTCATCCTATAAGTGACAATATGATATAATCATATCATATTTTAAGTAAATAAATGTTTTAAATTTTCTTAATCAAGTGTTGGTATTTTTATAATTTAGAAATAATTAATTATAATTTTATGATCAATTTAAAATTTTAAATAAACATTTATATTCATAAAAATTATTTATAAATTAATATTTTTATGTATTATGGTTTAAAGATAATTTTATGAGAGCAGATGTAATTTTTATAAGTGTTATTAATTCAATTATAATTTTAATAAAAGTACTTTCCATGTAAATGATGATTTTAAATAATAGTAAAATTACCCATCAGTAGAAAATTATTTTCTTAAAATGGAGTTCACTTTTGAATTATATAAGTTGACAAATGGTTAGGGTGATTTTTTTTTGGATTTTTCTGAATTACTTGAATTTTTGGGGAATAGTAAAATATGCTAATTTATGATATATATATATACATTGTAATATAACTACACTATTAATTGAGTCATAAATGATATAAGAACAATTGATTCAAAATAACATGATCTAACTACTATATTTTCTCACAAAAGTCCTCACTATTTCTTATCTTGAGGATAATAATAAACTAATGATTAAAATAATAAGAAAATACCCCTCTCCTACACTATAAATACAACTGGTCACACCCTCTTCTCCTTACACCTATAAAGCACTGAAATTTTTTGGTATTCTCACCAATACTCTTCCCCAGTACCTACCTCACTTTGAAAAGCTCTTTCTATCATCAAAAGACCATTCCTAGGTTCCAAGAGGAGGATCTCAATAGGAGAATTCAAGATATAAATCATCCCTCAATTTATTATGATTCTCATTAAATTAAATATTGTTTTATTTCTCTCTCTAAACCTCACTTAATCTAAATGGAATTATAACTCATTTACCCTACATATACTTTAATTAAATCATTTTTATGTAAGATCCAACATTAAACTCACCCATCTCTCTCTTATTTCTTAAAAATAAAATCACCTCTCATGATGTGTCAACTTACCGACATCGTGGGTGATGCACATTAATTTTCCATAAAAAATTTCATGGATGTTAATAAGAAAATTAAATGGTTTACAATATAATTTAATGATTATTTTATAACCATTTTTATGTTATGGAAATAACTTATACTCATAATACTAAAAGATAAAACAAAATGTGTTCATTGTGATCGAAAACCCACTAAAATTAACCTAAAACGATCATCATTAACTTTTATGTGATGAATTATCATCATTGTATATAACCAAATAAATTTAAATATAATTTATGAATATGTAAGATCATTTATAATATATTATAAAATTCTGGATGTTCATCCCCATTATAAACGTACTTTAATTCATGTATAAAAACGATCTGATCATGAAAAGTATGAAAACGAACACTCTTGAATGACAAAATTAAATTCTATAACTCATATGAAGGCCTATGAAAGAACTTAATAAAACCATAAATAAATAGATTCATTTTTAATAGGTTCTTTAATTGTTAATTAATTAATCTACATTGACTATATAGGACATTAAAGTAAATAATTCATTCAGACACAAGGTAAGGGGAATTATCAAACCCAACAATATTTATTTTGGTTTTACATATTTCAATCCATTTTAAATATGGGTTTTCCATAAAAATAATTTATTCTTTGTTATCATACCTATTCTGGGATATAAATTCTTTCTAATGGAGTTTATGTAAAACACAATATTTTCCAAAATAACTATTCTTTTAAAAACACACTTTTTACTTCTCACTAAAGGATGATGATTCATATATATCAAATATTTTATTCCCTCTTTAATTTTTGAAACCAAAGTTTCTTGAGTGTATCCATTATGAAGTTAAACCAATTCCTTTCCATGGGTTTTTATATTAAATATTGATATATTTTCTATGGGGCCTGCATGATAATGTAAAAGTTAGGTGGTGATGGGTGCGCCCGTAAATATATAGCACAATGAAATTTTTATCATGTGAAAGGAGAGCCCAAAATTATATAGGGATCAAATGATTTTGATTTCATGATTAATCTCACGAGTTAATGAGAAATATATGTGAACATGATGATATATTTGTTTACAACATTGTTTTTTAGTTAACCACTAAGACATGATGCTTTATTTTTTATGAATTTCCACATTCCAAGTCATTTCTTAATGGTTTCTATCATGAGACTACTTGTACATGGTAGAATTCAAAGGATAATAAGAAGCATGAGAAAAATAAATTAAATAAATGTTTATGTTTTATTTTGTAAATGTTATTTATGTACCTAATCATCTGAAGACACAAAACCTTTTTATCCTTGTTGCGTAATGATTTTATGTTTGTCCTTAAAATGATGTAACAGTAATGTAAGAAAAATAGGGTCATTATAGTTGGTATCAAATGATGGTTTAGTTAATTTTGGAATTAGGATTAGAGAACCTTAGTGAAAACCTTAAAAATGAGACTATGTAGAAGTGAGTATCCAAGAAGGGTTTTTTTAGAAAATGATAAGATTAGGTATCCAATAATATTATTGTTTAGATTTAATTTTACAAAGGGATAAAATATTGATGAATTGTTGAGTTATGTTTTGTTTTATCATTTTATATTTTAGAAAATGGTGGGAACAAGTAGACATTATGCCAACAACACATGAAAGGGAAAATATAGTGATTTCCCAAATGACATTCCCAATTAATTTGGAGGTGGAATTAAAAATTTCATGGTGATGCATACCCAACTATCTTAGGTTATGAACAATAACCTGAAAAATGTGGAACGTTCCCCTTCACCTAAGAGGGAGAAACTAGTTATTGAGTGTGTTATGTGGCAATGACCATCAATGTTTAGTGGATCTTCTGATTCACTAGTTGTTGAACAATGTGTCAACTCAATGGAGAAAAACTTTTTGGTACATCACTGTTTTGATATGGGGAAGGTGAATCACAGAGTTTACTGTCTTAATGGAGAAGACGATCAATGGTGGGATTTTATTAAGATAACCAAAAATATAGATGAAATTGAATAGATGGAGTGGGAATACTTTAAGATAATGTTTTATAATAATTAATTCCCTCAAACACTCTATACAATGATTTAGAGTAAATTTATAGAGTTGAAACAAAAGGAAAGAGTATCTGTCATAGCCTACATAGTAAATTTCAAAAGGATTGAATGGTATGCTTCAGATTTAGTTATAAAAATGATATAAAAAATGATAGATTCTTTAGTTGTTTAAAACCACCACATCGAAATAATCTTCCAATTAGAGAAATTGGTAGTTATGAAGAAGTTATTGGATGTTCTATTATGGTGGAGATAGAGTTTATAGAATGGTCCCATTACTATGGTTATAAGAAATGAAAGATATTGTTTCACTACAGAGGATCTAATGAGAAAGGTTGAAAGAAAACTCAACTACCAACTTGTCAAAAATGTGGGAAGAATAATCATGGGAACTACATCCAAGCAATTTTTAAATTCATCTAGTATGGGAATAAATTCCACCACACTCTTGAATGTTGAAAATATATAAAATACAGTATAATGAGTTGGTGGAAAAGAGAGAACCTCCCATGGTCAAATTCAACAATTGTAGGGAGAAAGTGTACTATGAAAGCCAGTGCACTAGACCTTGAGTTTTTGAGGGTAATCAACATTACCAGCCAAAAAAACCAAAGGATAAAATGAATTATTATGACATAAATACTATGGAAGTGGAGCATGAGAATGAAGTCATAGAGGGTACATTTCCTATTCACTAGATAATGGAAAAAGTATTATTTGATTCTGGTTCTACACTTTATTTTATATAATGCATATTTTATAGAACTGTTGAATCAAATCTGAAAATACTTGAAAGAGAAACATCAATAAAAACACTTAGTGGTGTAATTATTTCCACCCAACTGTTTCACTCTTCTCTTATTGGCACATATGGGAAGATTTTTCCTGTAAATCTGGTGATACTTATCTTGGAGAAATTCGACGCTATTATTGGAATAGATTTTCTCTCATTATTGAGAGCACATATACCGTATCAGTAAAAGGAAATATCTCTTCATATTTCAAACCATCCCATTCTCCTATAAAAATGAAAGGAATATCATGAATCTCCTTTGAAATATCCTTCAATGGAGTGGATGTTCATTACCTATGAAGAAGCACACCTCGCTGAAATGGTTGAGTCAAAAGAAGGTATAAACCAATGGGGAATACAAATTGTGAGGGAATATAGTGATGTATTTCCTAAAGTGTAACTTGGAAAACCCCCAGACCATGAGGAATATTTTTTATTAGGACTCATCCCCGAAAATACTCTTTTCATAAAGATTACTTATAAGATTGCTCCAATAAAACTGGTGGATTTAAAGAATCAGCTGCAAAATCATTGGGATAAAGGGTTCATATGCCCTAGTTCAGCATCATGTGGTGTTCCAGGGCTATTTTTTAAGAAGAATGATGGACCAATGTGATTGTGTATCTATTATCAGAAAGCTAATAAGATCGCCATAAAAAATGAATCATCTTCCAAGGATTTATGAGTTTTTTAGTCAGTTGAGAGGAGATCAATACTTGTCAAATCTGGATCTCTATTCTGGATATCATTAAATAAAGGTGGATAAGGAAGATATTCAGAATAATTACTTCGGTACAATGTATATGCACTATGAGATTCTAGTAATTCCCATCATACTTACTAATTCACCTACAATATTACTAGATTTGATTAATATAGTCTATAGGAATTACCTAAACAAATATTTGGTAGTTTTTATTGATGTAATTCTCATATATTTAAAGATAAATGAGGAACATAAAGAATATATAAGGATTATATTAGAGACATTAAAGAAGTAGAAGTTCTGTACTATGTTAATAAAGTGTCACTTTTGGATGCAACAAGTCACATTATTTGGACATGTGATCACAAGTTAGGGAATTTATATGGACCCTTAAAAACAATTCAATTGAGGAATAGCCCAGACCCTCTAGTGTTATCAAAATATATAGTTTTATTGTCCTATAAGTGTTCTATTAATATTTTGTGAGAAATTTCTCATGATTTTCATGCTTTCTAACTAATTTAACAGGGAATGGGGTAATTTATGTCTGGATAGAAAAATATGAGGGATGCTTCATGGAGCTAAAGAGAAGGCTTATCACTGAAGATGTACTAACTTTACCTAAAAGTAAAAAAAAATTTGTGATATAAAATGATTCCTCCAAGAATTTCATGGGTTGTGTACTTATGAAAAATGATAATGTGATAGCCTATGCCTCACCACAGTTTATGATCCATGATTTAATCTACCCGATGTATGATCTGGAGCTAGCAACTATGGTTTATGCCTTGAACAATTAGTGGTACTACCTTTATGGTGATAAGTGTGTCATATTTACCTATAAAAAGATAAAAATGTATATATTAACACAAAAGTATCTCAACATGTGTCAAAAGAGATGGTAAGTGTTAATAAAATATAACGATTCATCTATTCACTATAATACTCGTAAGGAAAAAAAGGTAGTTAAAGCTCTTAGTTAGAAATAAACTTATTCATTATCCATGCTATGGATTGGGAAATACTATACCTTCATGGACATTTAATGAGTGGATTTGGAAATCATAATGGTAGTGAATTCATCCTACCTTTCAGAAATTATTTACCAACCATCTATCAAAGATAATATTAAGGAGGCATAAAGGAATGATACATAGTTGCAAAAGAGGGCCAATGAAGTAAATGAAGGGAAGCTTCAAGAGTTTCATATCGATGATGATGGTGTAATTTGGTTTGGAACAAGCCTTTGTGTTCCTTAATAACCTGGGTTAAAGAAGGAGCTATTAGATATGGCACATAGATCAACTTTCTTTATCCATTTCGGGATTACCAAGATGTACTGTGATCTTTGAGATAACT
Organism: Viscum album; assembly: GCA_963277665.1. NCBI lineage: Eukaryota > Viridiplantae > Streptophyta > Magnoliopsida > Santalales > Viscaceae > Viscum > Viscum album. The sequence goes on from OY728133.1 coordinate 1,195,405,507, forward strand.
TATGGTGGGATAACATGTTAAGGATATTTTGGAGTATTTTTCAAGATTATTGACATGTCAGACAGTTAATGCAGAGTGATCAACTTCCAAAGGGATGATCTGACCCATTCTTAAACCCATGTGGAAATGGGAGAATGTCATTGTAGACATCATCATGAGCATCCCAATGATATCAAAGGTAAATAATATGATATGGGTTCTGGTGGACCGACACACCAAGACTGTACACATTGTCTCTATTCAAGAATATCCATTTCTAGAAAATGTTAAAAAGATATATATGAACATATTTGTGAGACTGCCTATAGTTACACTATTGGTTGTCTCTGATCATGATCATAGGTTCACATTTGTGTTCTAGAGGAGTCTTCAACATGCCTTGTGTACTAAATTGAATTTTAGCTTGGACGATCACCACAAAAATGATGTCTAATTATAAAGGACTATTAAAACACTTGAATACATTATATGAGCCTTCACTTTATAATTCAAAGGTGGATGGGATCATTATCTACCATTGTTTCATTTCTCATACAATACTGGCTTCTACTCTAGTATTTAGATCGATCTATATGAAGCTCTGTATGGAAGGCGATGTAAAACTCCAACATATTGGGATGAATTTGTCAAAAGAAACCTACTTGGACCTGATCTTGTGCAAGATATGATAGAGAAGTTTCAATCCATCTAGAAACATAACAATGTTACTCAAATTCGGAAAAATAGCTAAGCTGTCAACCATCGAAGGTACATGGAACTCGACATTTGAGATAACGTATTCCTATAAATATCAACATGGAAGAGATTTGTGGGGTTTATAAAGAAGGGGAAGCTAATACCAAGGTACATTATCCCATTGGAGATCCTTGATTGCATAGGATATGTTGAATATTGGATTTCATGTCCACTGAATATGGCTAGTGTTCATGATGTGTTCCACTTATCACTCCTGAGGAAGTACATACATGATTTATCCCATGTATTGAACATAGATGTGGTACAACTAGAGGATAACATCTTATATAAGGATCATCCATTAAAGATTATAGATTAGAGTAATAAGTTTATATGAAATAAGACAACCCACCTTGTCAAAGTGTTGCGGAGGAACCATAAGTATGAAGATGCAACCTGGGAACCTGAGGAGGAAATGAAGGAAAAATACCCTCACCTATTTTTTTAAAATAATGTTTCATGGCAGAAATTTCAAAATGGGTAAGAATGTATAACTTAATGATTTATCAATGGAAAAATCTTTCTTATAATAATGTCACAAAAAACACATTAGGAAACAAAATGCAACATCATTCTTAAATGAACTACTAAATATTATGTGACATTCATAACCTTGGTGTTAAACATTATTTTTCCACTTCTGGGTTTTGTATTTGGAAAATTATGGCATACACAGTTGTGATCAATAAGATATTTGGGGTCTGATAGGAAAATCATAATTGTTGGTGAATAGTAAATTACCCTAATGAATGTTACTATTACCCTTATGAATAGTAATATGACCCTTATGAATAGTAAATCTGCCACATGAATAGTAACATAACCAATGAAAGTAAAAATAAAATTTAAAAATCATATAATTTAAAATATGATATAATTATATCATATTATATGTAAATAAATGTTTTAAAAACTATTAATTAAGTGTTGGTATTTTCATAAGTCAAATATAATTAATCACAATTTTATGATCAATTTAATAATTTAAAAGAGAATTAATTATAAAAAAATTATAGATAAATTAATATTATTATTTCTTACGGTTTTATGATAATCTTATGTGACCTTAAGTAATTTATCAAAGCCTTATAAAATCGGTTATAATTCTAAAATCTATATTTTCCAAGTAAATGATGACTATAATTAAAAATTAAATTTCTCATAGTTAGAAAATTATTTACAAAAAAATGAGTTCATTTTTTAATTCTACACGTAAGAAATGGTTAGGTTGAATTTTTGTTATTTTTCTGAATTACAGGAATTTTTTGTGAATAGTGAAATATAGTAATTTACGGTATATGTACATTATAAGAAAAATACACTATTTATTGAGTCATCACTAATATAAGAACAATTGGTTCAAACTAACATGATATAATTACTATATTTTGTCACAAAATTTCTCATTAATTATTGTCTTGAGAAAAATAATAAACTAATGATTAAAATGATAAGAAAACACTCATTTCCTCCACTATAAATACAACCTCTCACACCCTCTTCTCCTCACATCATTAATGCTTTGATTCCTACCTATATTCTGAAAAAATACTCTTCCCCAGTCTCTCCCACACTTCCTATAACTCTTGGTCTCTTTAAAATAGTGAACCTAGGTTCCGTGAGGAGGATCTCAAGAGGAGAATTGAAGAGGTAAATCCTCCCTCACTATCTTTTAATTTCCATTAAATTCCTATCTATTTTCTTATTCTATCATCACCTCCATTCATCATAATGGATTTATAACTCATGTAACATACATATACTATATATATATCATTTTAATGGTTGATATAACATTAAACACCTTAGTCTCTCTCCTTTATATTAAAAATGAAATTGTCACCCATGATGTGTCATTTTACAAACAACAAAGGTGATGCACCTTCATTTTCATTAACCACATTCAAACATATTAGTAATACCATTAAATGGTTTAAAACAAGATTTTAATTGTATGTTATACTACTTTTTTTGTTCTGGAAATAACTTATACTCATAACAATAAATTATTAAACCAAACGAGTTCATTGTGATTGAAAACCAAAAAAAATAACCACAAAAAATCATCATTAACTTTTATATAATGAATCATCTTCCTGGTATATAACCAAATAACTTGTTTGATAACTTAATATTCTAGTGGATCATTAATAAAATATAATAATAATTCTAGATGTTCATCCTCATTATAATTGAACTTCAATACATGTATACAATCAAACCGATCATGAAAACTATGAAAATGAACACTCTAGAACAACGAAATCAAAAAGGACATCTCATCAAAAAGACCCTAAAAGAAAATTATACAACCATAATTAATTACTTTTGTTTATAAAATGATCAATAATTTTTATTTAATGATTTTAATTTGATTATAAAATACATTAAAGTGAATAGATTGTTCAGACACAATGTAAGCGGAATTCTTGAACAAACATTCGTTCTTCATGTTTTTCCCTCTCTTACATCATTTTCCATATTTTTATTAATTGAAAATTGTGTTTTGATCACTATCATTCTTTTTTTTGGGATATAATTTTTTCCACTAGAGTATATGTGAAACCCAATGTTTTCTATAAAAACTCTCCTTTCATAAAACACACCTTTAACTTCTCACTCAAGGTTGATTCTTCTTATATATCAAGTTTGTTATTACATCCTTAATTTGGGATGCCAAAGTTTATAAATTTATTATTTATGAATTTAAACCAATTTATTTCCATGTTTTGTTTAATGTCCGAGATTTATAATTGTTCCATGTGGCTTTCTTGATAATGTACATTTTATGATGTGATGTGTGGTCCCAAAATTATATAGCACAATGAAAATGGTATGATGTGATAGGTGTTACCAAAATTTTATAGTGCTCCAATGAATTGGATAATATGATGAATCTCATGAGTTTAATTAAAAGATGTAAGAATATGATTCTATTTTTTTTTGAAAACTATGTGTAGTAGTTGTTCACTAAGACATGATGTTTCATTTTTATGCATTTCCACATTCCATGTCATTTATTAATTCTTCCTCTCATGAATATGATCCTATGCCGATGTGATGATTATAAAGATTATGATTACCCCATGTTATATTGTTTCATATTCTTATCTATCCTTTTAATGGGATTTTCGGTCAACCCTTTTTTATTTGTTTCATCAGGTTACTACTAGTACTAAGGAGAATTCAAGGAAAATAATAAGGTGATGAAGATGGAATTAAATTTATTTTCATGTTTTGTTTTGTAAATGTTATGTGTGTTCCTAATTTAGAAAAGACACTAAACCATTGGATCCTATATATTTAATTATTTTATGTTTATCATTAAAATTATGTAATAGTAATGTAAGAAAAATAAAGGTCATTATATTAATCCTTGATTTATAATAGTTGTAAAAGAAAACTTTTAAAATTTTTGATTCATGTTCTTTATATTCTTCATACACCTATATTCTTCATGTTTTTCATTTCTAGCACGAGAGGTCTCATTTTTATATATTCTGGTGGGTTTTAGTGTTATCAAACCCTCAAATTCATTGATGATTTATGTGTGTAAAATGGATTATCAATTTCTGGATAGATCGGGAGGGTCCATGTGTTTGATGTGATTCTTCATGGATCCATGATCAAAATAGGTGACACGGTTGAGTGGTGGTAACCAGTTGGAGATGAACTGTGTGGTTGGCTATGTGGTTATAACAAAATTCTAATTTCTAGCCTTTGGGGTTTTGGAATTGATGGATAGGGGAAATCCCTCCTAGTTTTAGGTGGCCAAATATTAGTAAAAAAGCCAGTTGATTTGGATCCAGAATGTGCATGATGATTTTCATGGATTCTATGAAAATACCAACTAAATGGTGTGTAAGGTGATGAACACATGTTTTGTAGTCACTCAAATATGGTGTAAAGGCATTAAAAAAATATATAGATCATATACCCATGGATATTCCACACACCATTTGATCTTCCTTGATATTCTAGGCTATATTCCAGTTGGACAAGCCTAGGACCCCATGTTGGATGACATGCCATGTACTATGAGAGTACAAGGGCATGTGTGGTTACCTGGGATTGATCAAGTACCAGGCCTTGTATAAATAACATCTTAATAGAAATAGACATATCTAGGAGCACACAGGTAGGCCCTGAGTTACCGAGAAATGTCATATGGGCCTCATAAATACCATGTATATATTTGTGGACACCGAGACATTTCCATAGAAGAATAGGTTTCAGAAATGGAGTGGGACCATTTACTTTATCTACCCTAAACAAATCATGCACCACGTTTTTTAGGAACATGTATCTCTTATATATCCTTGGTTTTGACTCATTTTTTGGCACATGAGTAGCCTTGCATTAGTATTTTTCATTTTATAAGTGATACTAGCCTTAATAGTTAATTTTATAGATATGGTTTGAGATGTTCCAAGAATAAAGTTTCTATTGAAGATGATCGAAAATGGAATTGATCAACCTGGATCATCTAAAATATTCCAAGAATAGGCGGTACAACCCTATCACAATAGGCAATGGTTTTGACATCCATGGGGATGGTTCACACATATCTCACTGGGGTTTAAGTCCCACATACTAATTATTCTAGGTAGATGTGGTAATCCCCTATTGTAGATGGTCGTGGGTCCTCTATTAATGGATATGTTACTCCCCTATCAAACCAAAGAGTTTCTCATCTATAATAATTATATATTTAGAGTAGGTAATCCCCTATTTCTCTAGGGTGTGGGACCTCAATCCATGGATCCAGTGCTACCCCTTCATTATAGGGAATGAGTCTTAAAAAATAATTTTTTTCATGTAGAGATGTTACTCCCCAACAATGGTGTGAAGCCTCTATCTATGGGGTTGATTCTACCATGTGGAACTAGGGCACAAGTACTGCATATTATATACAAAAATATTGATACGGTACTCCCCTATATAGGTACCTGTAACATGTCTACTGAGTTCAATATTCTATTGTATTAGGACAGACATTCCTCTATCATTTAATGATTATGAACCCTTGGTATCTGAAGTAGTTGAATGTTGTGGACCCTCCCCATGACTTCGTCGAATTGACATAGAAGATAATGAGTATTGATAATAGACCATTGGAGCTGTAGGAAGGCACTTTTTCTTAGTATGTTTTATTTTATTAAGATTCTTGTTCTCTCTCATGTGGCTTTCTTATTTGGACTCATATATATATGATACTGGGATTCTTTTCCATTATTCTTTGGTTTTACCTGACCAATTTTATCATGTATTCTATATATCCCTCTTAATTTTTCGAGGAATACTATTTGTATGTATAAAAAAAGCTTTGAATGGCATTTTCCCACATGTTTCATGTCTTATATAGAGGATGGAAAAATCAGTTTTGATTTCCGAATAGGATCTTTGGGATACTATGGTGCAATGTTGGCGTACGATGTTCAGGGCTCAAAGATCTAGAGTTGGCTTCTCTTCGATATTTTATAGTATATTTTGTGTCTATTTGTGAAATATTTATGGATGGGATTGTATTATAATCATTATTTTTTATATTTCACTATCATACTCTTTTGTATTACTTACCTGTTTTTATATACCTAGTATTCTACTCTAGATGTTAGTTTATTTTATTATTACTCCTCTATATTTATGTATTATAATAATTGGGTGAATGTGTATAAGTACATTACGTAAAGGACTAAAATGGTATTTATTACTAATATAAAATTTTCACCAAAAACTAGCCTATAGAGGAAGTCTTGGGGTTCAGTAGCGCAACCTTATGTCATCCAAGAGGGCCCTGGCTAGTCGTTTCATTATAGAGTTGTATCAGAGGAGGTTCAACAATGTCATTGTGTTTTTAGTTTTCCCCTTATGATTTTTTTTTGGAAATTTAGGATAATATTTTCAAAGTTTCAAGAGTGAAGATTTCAGGCTATGAAACCCAATGATAATAGTGGCTTTAAATGTTTCCATACACTAAGACTCTAACTAATTGTTTTTTAATCAACATACTGAGAAATTGCATCCATGGAACATTGGTACTTGCATCATCTTATATTGAATAATTTTACTATCCTTATTGAGTCATCCTTTGATTAATATATCCTCAAATTGGGTTTTTACATATTTATTAATTTTTGGGATGAATTAGTGGAGACATCCAACCATGTTACTGATTCAGGATCATGAAAATGATCTGATGATTGATTAGGCCTTAGTTTAGTGTCCATATTTTAAGATCATTCATCCTGGTGGGAAGACACATCACCCCAACCTGTTTACTATCATATTTTATCAGATATGAATGTTGAGTATGTTTTGAGTATTAGAAAATTCTATAATTTCTAGAATAATTGAAAATTAAGGTTCCATTTAGAGCTATTTCCCTAGGCATTAGAGGATTGACAAGAGTTAGTGATATAGGTTTTCAAACTTGTGTGGGCCCTGAAAGATCCTAGGGTTGTACTTGGATCCATTATATTCCCGGATGTAGTTAGTTGATGGTGAATTCTAGTAACATAGAAACATTATGGGTCTACACTCTCATGGTCTGACAACCATCACATGTTTCGTGAGAAGTATTTACCATCATGTGTGCGGTCTGTTTAGATTTTGGAGATGGATCTGGGAGGTATGATATAAACTGACTATGTTTTTTGTTTTACCAACCTTGCAAGGTACTCCCCTGACATGATTCAGGATGTATACTTCTAAGCATAATATATTGAGAAGGGTTTCCTCAGATATATCCCTACTTGTGTGGTACCCCTATGCATTCCCACGTATATTGGAGTGATAGTGAGGGTGTTGGTGATGGAGAGATTAATATATGAGGGATTCAATGTGGCTAATGCCATCATTAGGCAACCCAAGGATGATTTTTCTATAATGGATGACATAAGACAGGTGTTGATGAATAATAGGCTTACCCATTGCAAAACTCAAGAGCATGGTCATGTGGATCCGTAACAATGCATATGTCCAATGAATCCTAAAGAGGGGTGATAGTATGAACATGATTGATAAGGTCACATGATATGTGATTTCCCAATGCAATGTGCAAATTAAGCTTGATAGACACTGGATAGACATCCATGATAGAGGTAGAACCATGATTGGGTTCTCCTAGACATAGTTAGGGAGGCCCTTAGGGAGGAAAAACAGGAAGAGGAGTAGGTGGGGTACCATGAGGAAAATCATATATTTAATGGAGACTTTATGAGTTATTTCCACCACCACTAGGTTGTCCACATTGGGCTTAGTGAGTTGGAAGTTAGGGCTGCATGCATCTATAGGATTTCTAATCTTATGACTTAGTTACTCATGACACTGTTAGAGGTACAATTTGATTTATTATACTCTATCATTAACACATGAAGAAATATACTTGATTAATTCCTTCATAATCTTAATCATAGTTTTGTAGCTAGATCTCATAGTTGAGACATTTTCCGAGTATCTTTGGCTTCAGGTTCATACAAGGAACACTTCTTAGATATCCCTTATCTATTGGGAGTTTGATATATCTATTGGTGGAGAGATTTCCACATAAGATCTTTTATTATTCATTATTAAACCTTATGAAATCAACTTTTTTAATGAATAGTTTTCCACAATCCAAGACCATATTAAATGTGATTCTAGTTTATTCAGATTCCTCTAGACATATGGGATGATATTATCCTTTGTGTGCAAGAGTTATCTCAAGAAGAAATGAGTGAGTTGTGTGATTGGGAAGATAAAATCCATCTTCCATAATTTAGTTATTTTATCCCCTGGAACAATAGGCTCTTCATGAATCTACGATCCTTTAGTCTAGGAGGATTTTATTAATATATTCCCTAAAGATGTTTTAGGAATACCTATGAGGTGGTAGATGGATAATTTCATTGAATTTCACCATAGGGATTCTCTGACATCTTATTTCGTATAATGGATGGCCTATTTTGAGATTTTTGTTCTATTGGTGTCGTTGTAGTCCATTTAAGTGAAGGGTTTCTATCAAACCTTGATTTCATTCCATGGATGATTTGGTTTAGTTCGTGAAAAAGGTTAATGGGATCTTTTATATTTCTATTGATGATTATCACCTTAACTAAGACATGATAAAGAAAAAGTACCTATTACCAACAATTGTCTAGATCTTTGATCAGTTGCAAGGAATGATATGGTTCTCCAAAATGGATCTCATTTCCATATACAACTAGTTGAGGGCTCACAAGGTTGATATTATTAAACAAAAATTTTGATGCTGCTATAGACAGTCTGAGTTCTTGTTGATTCCTTTTAGTGTGACAAATTCCACTACTGTGTTAATGTATTTTATATACTGAATCATCCATCCATACATGTACTAGTTTTCTCTTATCTTCATAGATGACATACTCATCGAATCTATGTTAATGTATGGTCATGCAAATCCCTTTAATAAAATCCTTGAATTTTAATGGGAGAACCAGTGTTATGGTAATCTCTCGAAGTTCTAGTTCAAGATCATTGAGTTTCCCATTATAGGGCATATCAATTGGGGTAATGTATTATTTGGGGATTTAGGGATGATTTATGTAGTGAATTATTGGGACCCATACAAGAGCATGTTATAGGTGTAGAGTTTTATTGGTTTTTTTGGGTACTATAGGAGTTTCATGGGGGACATCACTAGGGTTGGAGCCCCATTGACCAACCTAATGCAGAAGGGAGAATTTTTTTTAACTTGAATAATTAGTTTTAGAGATACATTGAGTTTTTTAGTGTTAGTATAAGTATTTCTCGTGTTTTGAGACTATAGAAGGAGGGTGTGGACTACGTAGTGTACTGTTATGCCTCCGGTGGTGGTCTTAGTATCAAGTTAATGAATATGAATGAGTGATCACCTAAGGGTTGATACATTTTGGACCCCATTAGTATAACTACAAGACTCCAAACCTATAGTTGGTAGTGGTAGTCTTTATTATAGAGATGTGAGGGAACTATCTTCTGGGAGAGTGGATTTTTTACTATGACCATCAAAGTCTCTGGTATGTGTTCACACAAAGAGGTCTAAACCTGAGAAGAATTTTTTAGTTGGATTTTATATTAGAATAAGAATTTTAGGTAGTATAAAATATTAGTAGGTGAAATTTGGAGGCCGATTCCTTTAGCCAGAATTCTTGTTCTTGTCTCGTAGAGAAGGATTTTGAGTAGTTGGGTTCTTTGTAGCTCGCCTTGGTGAAGAAGAGGGTGATTTTTATAATTAATCGATGATGCTGGATCATCTACCTCTCTAGTGTGTAAGGGTGGCTTAGATAGTATACATTGATAATGAGGTCCTATTTTACCATACATGTGATGGGTATTCACCAGATAGACTCACTACCTGTGAGAATCACTTAATATTTTTTTAGAATAGATGGTTGTTCTCATCATGGTGTGAGATAAGGTAATGGGGGAGTTCCATGAATTTACTTTTTCATACATCTCGGTGTAGGTAACATGTAGAGAGACATTAATCATTAGTTTTGGTACTCTGGTGTGAGGTGGAGCATTGCTGACTTCATCTCTCAGTGTCTCACGTGTTAGTCAGTGAGGGCTGAGAACTAGGTTTTGGCAGATTTGTTACAGCCTCTTGAGATCCAGATGTAGAAATGGGATGGTATGCCCATGGAAATTATGATAGGTATACCATATATATTGAGAGTCCATGATGAAAAATGGGTGATAGTTGACCAATTCAACATGTTGATGTAATTCCTTCCTATCAGGGAGCAGATTGCAGTGGGGATTTTCTGGAAGTTGTATGTCTGCGAGATCATATAGATTAATGGGGTTAGATTATTAATTATCACCAACTGTGATATATGGTTCAAATAGATGTTTTGAGGTGACCTAGAGGATACATTCATGACCTAGTTATTGATGATTATGGAATTTCACACCCCAGATCGATGGGAAAACTGAGCACATTATCTAGGTGTTGGGTGTATTTGGAGGGTATGCACGTTAGACTTAAAATAGAGTTTGGATTATCACTTACCTTCGGTAGAGTTCTAGTATAATAATATATATCACTATACTATTGGTATGGAACATTTTCAGGACCTATTTGGGAGACCCTACAGTTCAAACTTATATGGGAAGGAGATTGGTGAGGCATCTCTAGTTGGGATAAATATTGTGTAGGTGATTATAAAGAAGGTCCAGGTGATCAAAAAATAGATGAGGATATCCCATAGTAGAAAATATTATTATTTTTATAAACATCATAGGCCATAAACGTTTGATTAGGGAGAACAGATTTTCCTGAGAGTATCCCCATGATGTGTATAATAAAAATATGGTTGGGTTGGAATGTTATCCCCGAGTTTTATCAATCCATTCAAAATATTTTAGTGGGTTGGGTAGGTTTATTATATTCTATACTTAACCCTATTGTTGGATTAGGTGCATGAAGTCTTACTTGTGTCATAGTTTCGAGGATACATGCATGATCCTGCACATTTTATTTACTATCTTGAGTTGGACATTGAAGATGGAGCCACCTTTACAAGGTACCCTGTGGTGATATAGAATTTTTGGGATAGGATCTTGCATGGATTGAGTATTACTTTGGTTTGTGTGTTGTGGAAGCATTGGATCTTTTCATAGGGCTCCTATGAGTATGATATCTAGATTAGGGATCAATATAAAAAACATTTCAATACATTGTTCTTTTTATGGTTGAAATTATTTGGAGGATGGAATAACGCAAAGACTCTTTTATTAGATTGTATGTATTTGAAATATATTATGGAATGTTTTATGATCTAGATGTTGATATGGTGGAAGATTCTAAGTCTTGGTGAGTAAGAAACTGACATTTTAAATATATTAAATATATTTTATATGAAACATTCACAATTTTTATAAATAATGGAATATATCTTTAATGGAGTCTTAGATAAAAAATTTGAGACCACAGATAAATATGGAGTGTGTAGTTTACCCTAGGAGTGAAAAAAAGTTGGTTGAAACCAGACATCCAGTTGACATAGTCATTTGTAGGTGTTCATAAATATAATAAATAAAAAATTATTTTTTATTAAGAAACATAATTAAATCCCTTATAAATATTTCTAGGTTTATCTGCATAAATCTTGAGATAATTGAGAGTATCTCTAATGAACATATTTTGAGATTAAATACTCAATGATGATTGTATTGAGTGATGGAAAATGTATTGGATATTCCCCATCACTAGAAAACACATTATTCACAAATTATCAATTCATAATCATGTTATAGACTCATCAATTTTGGTTTCCACTCTCATGACTATATTTTTGAAGGATTAATTTCATATTATTATATCTTTTTTATGATTGCACACCCTTCACATGAGCACTATTGTTGATTATTTTGTTAATTCAATAAATATCATTTGTTCCCCTTGTTATACGACTTCTTAATCCTCAATTTATAATCATTATCCAACAACACATTCACAATGATTCATTTACTTTTTTATGTTCTTCATCTGCCTAAATTATTCATTTTTTTGTCGTTCTCTTATGAGGTATCATTTTGACATTCTCAAGTATGTTCAAGCATGATAGAACCCCTAGATTCATAAAATATTAACATGCGATGAATGTATTAGAAATTTATGGATATATTATGATGTATTATGGATTGAAATGGATGTTCTGTGGCTCTGTTATTTAGAGAGGTGAAAAGATTGAGGGACGGTGACCAATGGGTGACATGTGGTGTTGCAGGCTTTAAGGTAATCACTATATTCTAATTTCTGTACACCAAGCCATGTGTAGAGGAGAACACAACTGGGAAGTGAAGTTGGGCCACACAATGTGTACTATATTTTATGGAAATTTAACCTATCATATCTCCATTTTGAACCATATAATGGATTATTAGTATGTTATGATGGGTGTATTTACTCCTAGAATTAAATGGCGGACTTCCTAGTGGATTTTGAAAAATGATGAGGCAAGTTAAAAAAGTGAATCTTTCTTAGGAAACACTCAATGATAGAAGTGATTATGAAAGACCAGATGAGGGACTTCATATAGAGAAAGAACTCCCATGTCGCACCAGTGTGTAGGAGAAATATCTATGGGGATAATACTCCACTATCTCTCCATGTGGGGGTCCCCCAAACTCATTATTCTAGGCAGAGGCAGTACTACCCTATCACACTGGTGAGCAGGTCCTCTATCCATGGAGATGATAATCCCCTCCCTCACCATGGAGTGATTTCTCTATAATCTTAATTAAGGAAATGGAAATACTCCCATACCACACTAGGGCATGGTTTCTCTATCCAAATAGTAATTAATCCCCTATCACACCAAGGCATGATTCCTTCGTACTCATTTTTCGAGGTTGAGATGGTACATAACCACATGGGTTTTGATTCTATATATTTGTGGATAGCACTCTCAGGTTACTCCAGGGTGTGGGTCCCACATATTTTATACCTAGATAAAGAGATGGACCTCCCCAAATGGTTTTGTTCCTTCTATATACAATATGGAATCCCACCACCTATTTATACTAGGGTATGTGTCCTCTATCTATTTGAGATTATGATCCATGATATTGTGGAGTAGTGGATAGGTGAGGGCCCTCCTCATGAATTATTTGAACAAACATGCAAGATATTGGGAACTGATAATGGTACTTTGAAGCTATAGGTAGAATTATTATCCAAGTATGAGTTCTATGATGGAGAACAAATTTATCTCTTATTCAGGTTTCTTATTTGAGAATATATATCTATGATGTTGGATTTCATTTTCCCTCATATTTAAGTTGAGATGAGTGCTTATATTATGTATTCTATTTCACCCTCTTTAGTCTTCAGGGAGTGATAGGTATTTATACACTCACTTATTAATGGGAATTTTATATTTGTTTCATGTATTACGAAGATAATAGACAACTCAGTGGACATTTTAAAAATGGATAATACATACAGATGATTACAGAGACTATGTATGGTATTGGGGGATTATATATCAAGAGTTAGGCTCTATCAGCTATTTTCAATTCTATTTCCTATTACGTTGGGACATATTTTCAAGGTGGGTTTGTATTTTCTATATTGCATTTTGGATTTCACAATCTCACTGTATTTTATTTCTAAAATTTTATCACATTCATCTTATTTACTCTAGATGTTATTGTCATTTATTTTTTTTCATATGAACTTATATATGGAGATGGTTATGTTTATGTGTATAATGGTACTATAGACACAGTTCTCCCATTTTAGTTATGTATTATTGGTGCTTTCTACCAATCCCTGACCTATGGAGGTAAGATTGGGATTGTGGTGGCATGATCGTCTACCGGCCCGATGGGCCTCCATGGATTGGGTCATTACAATTTCATTTTTCTATATTCTAAGAATATCCTAAATTTTCACATCTAAAATCATCCAAAATAATTTTATGTTATTTAAAAGGATTAATTTCTTTCAATTAATTTTCGCAAAAATTATTATTTTAATTAAAATAATAATTCAGGTGCAGTCATTCTTGAATTTAGAGTAGATAGGATGAGTAAATCAGGTGCATACCATTTTCTTAGAAACAATTGGTATACTAGTCTAGTAATAAATAATACTTTATTACATTATCTAGTTCTAAATTAGAATTTATTTCTACTGGTAATTTTTTCTCAAGTATTGTGGATAAAAATGAACTTGATATATTTTTGAATCAATTGTAATATAGTATCAACTAAATGTGATAATAGAGTTTCTATCGAAATTTCTAGGAATCCAGAAAATCATTCCAAAAAAAATTATATATATTTAATTAATCATTTATTGAGATATAATGTTGAAAAATGTTTTATTACTCTTCAATTAATCTCAATTGAGTATTATTTGGATGATATTTTTACTAATACCATTACTTGATCATTATTTTATTTTATTAAAAGAGAATTCGGTTTTTTCAAATTTAAATGAATTTTATATTATTTTATACCATGGAATTTTCAAAATGTGTTATATTTTTAAATATTTATGTTTATAATTTATAAATATTTAATATTTCTATTTTATTATATTTTCTAAATTATTCCATGTTTAGTAAATTTCATTATTTTATATTTTATTTTAATCATTATATTAGTTTCAATAGACCCAAAACCTCATTGGGGTATGTAATCATTTTAAGATTTGGGTCCATGAAAAAAATGGATCTCAATCCATTTTCCATTACGATAAGTATATTCTCATTATATCTAATCTGTCTCTTGAATCTTCAAACATTTTGATACTTTCTCAACCTTCAACTGACCTTATCAGCCATGGGAAATTGAAAGTGTACATATGAAGGAATCTATTGATCATAAATGAAATCTAAATGATGTTTTTCTCAAAGGGTACAAGCTAGAAAATCTATTGATTTTTCATTGATTAATACAACTAAAATGTTTCAAAAGAATTTACATTATCTTCATGGATGGAAGATCATGTTTGATGAAAGAATTCTTCATTTATGTTTGCATAATAAGTTCATCAGTTTATGAGAAATAAAGAATTTCATTTTAATAAAATAGATGAAATAGTTTTATAAAATACTAATAGAAATATAATGATGGTTTATTCTATCCAAATGTACAAAATGATTAATTTTCCAGATGAGTGGGAGTTCAGTTTTAATCATAACATGGTGAGTACGTGTTTTGTTCGTTCATAAATGTTTTTTAGGATTTTTTTCACTCACTATACATTTTAAAATAATCCTTTAACAAATTTTCTTCAAAAATAAAAAATTTAGTGAAATCTCATACATACAAGAATAGCTCAAAGAGGTGGTGAAAATGAGAACTTACATATTCAAGATATTTATTTGATGTATGTTCATATAAATAAAATAAAATTGAATTTTCCTAGGTTTATGATATACCTCATGGATTTTTATGACAAAGTAAACAGTAATCTCAATTATTATCCTTATGATATGTTTATATCCCTAGTTTTGATGAAGGTTGATTTAAATGAAGGAGATGTAGTCAACTATCAATAAGATATCAGTATGTCGGTTTTATTGATAAGGACAATTGGATACTTTTGGGATCCTACTTATAATTAATTGGATACAATAGTTCAGTATGGTATGTATTAGTGGGATCCATATCTACCCTCGCTACAAAGGGATACACCAATTTCTGAGAGGGTATCTGTTAGGGATTTTGAGGAGTTATTACCTTCAATAACTTATCCATCAGTTCCTATTGTATTTCCTAATATAAATGATATTATTTGGAGTCATGTTGAAAAGGATGTTAAGATCCAAAAATCTAGAGTTACTTATGTTTCTACTATTGACTATCATTTTTAATAACTAGTTGTTGAGACCACATTCGTAGTTCTTTATGAGAGGCCATATGATAATGTTCATGCAGTTTCTAATGTTCAAGGAAGGTCTCAGGATGAGATGTAAGTTCAGATAGTTGATCCAATTCATCCTGGATTACCCGATGGTGTAGATCATGCTGATGATTTTTATTTGTTCTATAGTGAATTTCCAAGCACAAACTATACCATCCCCACCTATAGTTTTTCTTGGGGAGGTTCCTTTAGTGAGTAAGAGTGAAGAAAACTCAAAAAATCCATCATTATTTTCATTTTTAATTGATTAATTTTATAATCTCAGGGTGTGTTATTATAATTTAATGTTATATAATGTTACATAAAATGATGAGTTTGGAGAACTCCAAGATTCCTCTATTTATAAATCATATTTTAGTAACCTAGTGGGACTGTTGGTTTTGAAAATAGAACTAATAATGAATATTAATTTTTTCTTCTAGTTTATCCTATTTATATTTCTAATGTATATTTTATGAAACACGATGAAATTAAATCTTTAATAAGAGCATTGATAGATTATTTATATACTAAGGATGATTTTAATTTTCTTGGTACTATTGTTTTAGATAAAATAGATTTATTGAAAAATATTTCATCATCCATAATAGGTGAGTCTCAATATGTTATTGGAGTATTTTCGTGAAGTGATTAAAAAAATTTTCACATGTTATGATGTTTAATACTAATCCAGTTGGTGTTCTTTAAGAAATTTCAACCTGCTCCTACTACATTTATAGAATCATGAGATGCTTCTAATTTTGATAGATGAATTGATCATGTGCTACCAAAATTAAAATATGTATCTTATTATCTTCAATTTATTCTTTTTTTTTGACACATGTTCAGATGAAATAATTATTGAAATATCAATTTAGATAATTTCCAGACACAAATGTTTTTTAACGAATATACTTATTTAAATTGACATGTGATTTAATGTGCATTATGATTTTCATAATAAACCTCTTGGTAAAATGGTAGAAGAAAACTTTGATTTCATCTAAGAAAATAAATTCTATGGTTTCATGCTCTATAAGACCAATATATAAGAACACAGAAATTGTATTCAATAGGATGATGGAGATCTGTCTTGCAATAATCGATTTGATTTCTAAATATTTAAAGGATGAATCATGTTTAGAATTATAAGAATCTATTACAGATCTAGTTTTGATTATATGAAAAGAAATATTAGTCTATATACCTTTATGTTTTATCACATTTGTTAATCCTATCTTCCATGTTCCTGATGTAATTGATCGAGTTGAACCAAAGTCTGCTACTATTAGTGCTCATGTTTCAGAATCATATTTCACCACCATATTGGAGTTGTAAATAATTTATTTGATAATGTATATATCATGTATATAATGTTTTTTTCAATTAATAAGAGTATGATTGAGATGAAAAGTTCAGAGCATAGAATTCCAAATAATATTTTAGTGGAAATGCCATCATCTTTAACTACTATCAACATAGCTCCATTTATTATCCTCCCAATGATTAGTGTCCCATTTTCTTACTATGAAAACATGAAAATTTGAAATTACATATCATGAGTGGGTTTTTATTTATTTATCAGATGGACAACTAATCCTCTTTCATTATACTTTAATTATGAATGGCTTACATTATCTGTAAGATTGACATCTCTGCTAAAACATTAAATATTATGGTAAGAACAAGGACTCTTATTCTCGATCATTATCAAACCTATTGAGGTGCTCGATCGATAATCAAATTGACATATTATATTTCTTCCTTAAGTAAGAAGGAAAGGTAGATGATGCTTTAGCTGTCATGCTCTCTCAACGATAATGATCGTCATTGGTGCCTTTCATGAAAATCCTTCTCCAAATTGATTAATCTAAAACATCAGTGTATATCAATCTCATCATGAAAATATCCTCAGTGGTTCAGTTCATCATTATCATGTAAAAGATTCTATTGGATCATATTGTGAAATTATTTTATAAGTTGGGAAAGAGACTAGGTGTTCAACAATTCAAACTCTGAATACATCCCAAACCAAACCTACATTCAAAATACCCCCTTTATACCACCTTATTAGTCTAAAATTATTCATAAACATGCATATTATATCTAATATGACTGAATTTGGGTTTTGGGGTTGTGGAATGGATGTATAGTTTTAAATTTTGATGATTAAAAACCAATTCTTTATTAGTTTTTTCTGTTTCTCTTGGCTATAGTTTTCATTTTATGGTTACTCATTTCTTATTCTATTCATAACTTTTTTTAATATAATGTTTGTGTCTATTCATTTTTTTAGATAAATTCTATATCTTCCATAATTCAATATTTTATTACATTGAAATAATAAAATAGTTCATTACGCTAAAAGTGATACATTAAAGGAGTTTTTTCACTATTTTACCTTAATTTTTAATTACATGAATGGGGGATAAGTTATATGTGATTTACCCTAAGGTTAATTAAAAGGGGGATATGTTTTCAGATTTTTTAAAAAATGGGGAGAATATTTATCAAAAGTGTGAGCAGTGAATATTTAAGGATAGGAAATAAAGGACACAGACAACATTTTAAATGAAATATATTTATAATATAGTTTTTGTGAAAAATAAAATTCAGACCTTTAAAAAAAAATTTAATATCAAATTGTTATTGTGATCATAAAAAAGAAGAATATTGTTGGAAAAGAAATTTTTTTACACAGTAACTCATGTACATCAGGTTTTGATAATCTCAAGTACCTATTGTACTTTACTAGTATTTTTTATGTGTGCTTATTTTTATTTATTCTCATTATAATTATTTTGGATATAAAATTAAGTTTTATACATTTTTGAAACCATGGAATTAATATCATAATTTTAGAGAAACTATGTACATGAAGCCTTTGGATACATAGAGAAACAACAATGTTACCATTTGGAGTCATAAATCACCAATTTGAAGGATTCAACTGGGTAAATTAGATTCCTAATAGAATATCCTAGATGGAAATCTCCAACATTGACGATATCAACTACATGAGAAATAAAATTTTTAGATTATTTAGATTCATAAATCATTTTTGTAGAGTAATTATCTATGCGAATCAAATAAATAGTGAAATATTTTATGTCATTCTAAATGGATGTGTCAGTTTTAAAAATGTTATTAAAATAATATATTAATAATTTTTTATATGTAAATCAAATTATTCTACAAAGAGGAACAATATATTTGATGAAAAAGCTTATGAGAAGATTTCTAATGTCAAATCATCTTTACCAATTCAAATGAAGATTTTTTCCATATGCTAATATGAAATCAACTACATCATACTACAATACATATTTGTACCCATTATAGCATTTGAGTGATGTTTTAATGTAGAAATACATTCATTATATTCTGGAATACCTCTTTATGGTAAATTTTTTTTTATAACAGACTTATACTGAGAAAGGGAAATCTTAAAAGATTGATTTTTTAAATTTACTGTTGTTGAGGTATTGTTTAGAAAAGGATTTGTCTCTAGTACTAGATTCTATAGATCATGTGTTCTATGTTTGTGTGAAATGTTTGAAATTCATTTCAAACATATGAAACATGTTGTCACATAAAAATCTATGAAGGATATATACGTAGAAGAATATAATATTGTACACATATTGAATAATGTTATCTCAAATCTCTTCAATGCTAATGTTGTTTTTAAAAAAAAAAAGAAGCTTCATGATCTACAATTGTGCATATTGATCATCATTTCTATTATATTAGATGTCTCTCCTAAAGATACATTAATTTTCTAATAATGAATTCTGGATATTTATTCCATATCTCAGTTGTATCTTACAACTCTGTGATAAAGCTATAAACTTTTTGTTTCTTTATCTCTCTTTGTAAAAGGTTCTCAATAAAAAACCTTAAGGATTGTGTTTATAAGACTTGATGGACCCTTGGTGAATGAAAAAATATTTTTTAAAAAAATTCATTTATTTAAATCATTCATGAAGTCCCTAAAAATATTTTTTTAACCCCCCAAAAATGATTTATCTAGTGAAAATCACCATACTCTTAATGAAAAGAGTTGGAATTGTGGAGTAGTGGACTTCTATTCCCAAAAATTAAATAAAAAACATTACAGCCATTTATTTTCATTCTTAATTTTTTTCCTTCTACATCTTGTGTTAAAAATTAATAGGATGTCAGTCATATCTTATACATGTGGGTTTTCTATGTAATGAAACTTTCAAACACTCAATCCACTTCATCTTCAGTCTTTTCTAGACCATTTTGGAAAACTTCACACTTAACTGTACAAGTGTTTTTATGATATTATTTGGATGATGAACTACCTAAATAATTGATTTGTAATCTAAAAGACATAGATAACTATTTTTTAAAGCGAAATATTCATCTTGGACCTATAATGTATATGAATATTCTAAAGGGTATAATTGTTTTAGTGGGCTAATATTTAATAAAATATATTTTTAAATGAATAAAAATGATATTAATATGATAAAGTTATTTATTTTATATATTTTTTTATCAGAATCATTAATATTAACTTTGGGTCAGATATTTTCAAATGGAGAGATTAATGTAAGACACTTATTATAATGGTATAACAAATTAGGAATTGTTTTTAATAAAAAATTAAGAAAATTAAATGTGTTAGATAAAACCCCACAAGAGTAACCAACTGTTGATGTTATTCAACATGGTCATTAAAATTATTATAACAATAATATAATTATTCACAAATGGTTTAAAAATCACTGGTTGTATGATTTTCGATGTTATATTATTATTCCCATGTATAGTAAATATTATTAGATATGTTAATAACATATAGAGACTGATGATATCAACTAAGTGTTTTTATAGTTGTGGAAATAATTTTGATGGAAATTTTGTACTAATTTGAATGATTTCATGAAATATTTACCCTATTTCTTCAATGTTCTAATGATATATGAACTAGGGAATATGATTTTAGGGTTTTGGAATTGTATCTACAATTCAGGTGGGTAAAAAATCAATTTACATGAAGAAACATTAGAACAAAGGATCACCAATATTTCTTAATATATCAAAACAAGGTCATTAAAACCTTCATCATGAATTAGAATGCAGGTAAATTTTTCCATATGATGAAATTTTTCTAGATACCTTAAGAAGCAGTGAATCATTTAAGATTTTCCCACATAGGTATTGGTGTTATATAAATCAGTTATTTGGTTTTGAAGGGTATATGAAACCAAATGTATACATTTCAAATTTTAAAAAATACATGATTTCAGAATCATTAAAATGATTAATAAATAATATAGTATTCGTTTGAATAATTAATAAAGGAATTACTAAATCATAGAGTTAAATATAATGGTATATAAATATTAATTTTACATTTATAAAGGCTATCAATTTTTTTTTCTCAGTACATGATATATTATGTAGTTTATAAAAATGGAAATACATTATAATTAAATTTTTTTGTATAACAAGGGAGATGATATAATTAAAACCCGAGAGAATATCAATATATATATATATATATATTACATAGTTATGCAGAATCAATGATCATCATATTACATTGTGTTATATTTTAAGATCTTTATTGGGGCGATCACTTGTATAGATATACAATTTATCACTCATTAGATATAAGTTGGTGAAAATTTATAAATATTGAACAACTAAAAATATTCCTTTGAGATTTTTATATATATGACATTGTGTTAGATAAGTGAACAATTTCTGTGGATCCTATAACATGAGGCTTTCAATTAGAGTCCCTACTTTTGAGGTTATACATTAATATCTATCTAATGTCATTTTATAATATAGTATAATAAAATGTAATTTTTAATGATTAGAATCAAGTAGGAGTATTTTATTTTTCAAGATATGATATATCTTCCAATATGATGGGTTCTTACATCATGGACCTCAATTAAGTTTTGACTATGTATGTGAATATTAATTCCAATATAATTACTTGTGATGTAATTATATAACATTTAGTCAAATAAATAATTTTTAAAAATATTTATGTTATACATGATATTAACCATGTATCATGGTTATTCATGACTTCATAGTAAATGAAAATTTTCATATTTCCATGTGGTGGATTAGATCACACCAAACTACTTTGGAATTTGTTATATATGATGTGTACTAGTTATCCATCATATTTATAATTATGAATGAGATTAATGATTATTTTACACATTATAATGGACCCTTGGGGTCACACATAAGAAAATAATAATTGGGATCTTTGGACTAAGGTGATCAGTTCGGGCATAAAATTTTATATGTTTATTATAAACACAAATAATATTTTTGTTTTGGATGTTTTAACTACATAAATATATATTATTTATTTAATTAAATAAATAATGAGGTTATATAATATAAATAATGAGGTTATATATTATAAATAATGAGTTATATGTATTACTAAAAAATAAACCATTGGAAATTAAATCCCCCAAATGGTATTGGGTCTTAGGCTTGGAGTAATGGGATTTTATGGACCATTTATTGAAAAAAATTATTATCCAACCATTATATACAATTTAAGAACCAATTTTAAAATATTTAACAAATTTGGAGGCTCATTAATGAATCACTAATGGTGTTTTGGTATTGTAGGAACTTTTTGTGGTTATTTAATGCTCTAAATGATAATTGGAGGTTATTTATTACACTTACATTGTATTTATAGGAATTTGGATTCCTTTAAGGATATGTAATTTACCTACAACTATAAATATAAATTAAAAGGTGTGTTAAAATTCATTTTAATCTGTATTAAATTATAATGTGGTGCTTAGTTATCTTAAGTGTTCCTATTTTATGATAAGTGTAACAACCTCTGTTTTTCAAGGGAGACAATACGTCTGATATCGTACATAATATGCCACATCGAACTTAAGAGGACAACTAAAGTTTTATGTCACCTTATAACCTAGCTGTTAAAATGGTGGTAATGAATAGTATCAATTGATTTATGAAAAAAAAAATTACACATGTATTTACTTAATTATTTTGTGATTAATTATTTATAAATGAAAATAAAAAACATTTTAATTAAAATGAAATGTTTTTCTAAAATACTATTTGAATGAAAATAAGTGAGTTTATAAAATAAAATAATCACACTTTATGGATATTATTAATAAAATATATATATATAACATATTTAATGTAATTTTTAAAATTCATATTATTTGTTTTCTAGCCAATATATAATGAAAAATTCAATTTTACAGTTAAAATAAGTGTTTTTCTAAAAATAACGTTTACCACCATTTGATGGAGAACCCTTTTTAAATCTAGTCATTGTCACTTTTATGTTTTATATTTAACGAAATAAACTTATTATTTGGAATAAGGTCATCAAAATTTAGTTTGGATGAAATTTTTGTTTTTTACTATGAAATTCATATTTTAATAAATAATAAAAATATATTACGTTTTAATTCAAAACTACCTTTTCATATAATTTATTTTTATTGTTAGATTATATTTTTAATTGTTCTTTAAATATTTTTAAATTATTTTTTTATCATTTAGTACACTTTTTTTCATTGGATGTAATTTAACATGGAATTTAGATGTAAACGCTTGCCAATATTTTGACAGTTTTTACTTTTAAAAAATCTGTTTTATCATTTGGAAAATGGGAATTAATTTTAAATTCATTACTAAAAATTATGAGATTTTAATTTGGAAGAAATTGATTCAATATTTGGAATCATAAGTTAAAAATTATTTTAATACGTTCTTTTTAGTTCTGGACATTATGTATAGTAACTTTAGTAATAAATTTTATTACCAAGGATAAAACTAAATCAGGTAATTAAGGGTAAAAATAATATTATAATAACATAAAACAACACTAAAACATGTTCTAATTTAATTTCTAGATTTTATATTTACCATGAATATCCATGGGTATATTTAGGACTACATGGAGTCACTTGGATGACTTTAATGATTTTGTAATATTATATTCAATGAATAATCAATTCATCCACTTTTTTTTTAAAAAAATGTAAATTATTTTAATATAGAGTTATATAGAAGTTATATTTGAATATAATTTTTTATTGGAAATCTAAAAATATATCCTAAATCATTATAATTTATTTTTAATTTTTAGAAATTAAATAATTAAATTTCATTATGACACAAAGGTGAGGTATTAATTTCTTAATTAATGAAAGAATCAAATAAATGATATAAAACCTATTAAAATAAATAATAAATGATATTATTTATATCATCCAAGAATTTTATTGATATTTTTACATGTTTATGATGATTTAATTGAGTTGTTTTGAACTTATATTTCTGTTATGATATCTGTTAAAAGTCAACTAATGAATAGTGTCAAAATTTACACTATTAGAATTTTAAAATATAAAATATTTTATTAAAAAATATTAAATTCATAAAAATATAATATTCATAAAAATGGTTTGTATAAGTCCAATTATTCCATAAATGAAACTTTTTGGGGTAGTTTTTGTAACGCCCCGACCCTAGTTACCCAGAGTCGGTGCATTATTACATAACATTGGCATGATCACAAGAATGATCAAATCTCGAAAGACTGATTGGTTTAGTAGCCTTGGAAACACTAGATATATTCATAAGTTTTACATTACATCATAAAATGAAAAACTACAACAACAACATAATGTATCCATAATCCACACTCATATCCCCACATAATATCCCTGCAGGTCATTCATAATTTACTTCTTCACTTCCTGGGAAAAATAAAACATAGAAAAGGGGTGAGCTCAAATGCCCAGTAAGGATAACAATATAGTGGAAACTTTCATAAATAAGAATAAACATTTAAGGCAATGTATAACTAAAACAAAAGCCTTTCAAACATTAACTATCAACATGGTACGACATAAATAAAATTAAATAATGCCATTTACTTATTCACATGGATATTCTACTAATCTAATAATCACATGAAAAAATCAATAACCACTTTCATAATGTTGGAATGCATAATGACAGACTATCATAACCACATAGTCAAGGCCTCGTGCCAAGACTACAAATAAGATTTTGTCAAGGCCTTGTGCCAAGACACTAGTTTGTCTCATGAGACCTACCGATGCATCGAGGAGCTATAGCGGACTCCACCCGTCACTTACTATGTCCAATGCATTCCCATATGAAAAGGTTTAAACATAACATAAACATTCGTATTAAAACTAGCATACGAAATGTCAATAATTTCACCATAAACTATGAATGGTATAAAAATAGCACATCCACAGTCAAACATATCACAAAACCTTCAATACAATATAGAAGTTTTGTATCATAATAAATCAACTTCAAATAATCTTAAAATCCATCAAAGGATGTTGACATAGATGAAATCAATATTCTTTTTAAAAAATATCTCCTTTTATTTTGAAATCATTTAAGATCCATATAAAATAAAACATTTTCTTTGAAAATATTCTTATAAGCTTGTAAGGGAAGCTTTGAAGATTTTATAACGGCGGAAAATAGCCGCACCCGCCGTATAAGTTAAAAAAAATTCTTACCATAATTCTGTCGAAAAGGTTAAAAAGGACCTTGTTTTGAAAACGACAGAAAGATTACTTTATAAACCTCTTATAAAAAAGTCAAACAAGGGTATAAATGACTTTAACCCATATTCTTGTAAATAATAAATATGTTTTGAAATACATTTCGAAGAAACATGGATGTGGATGATAATGAAATCCCAGTAGATTATTACGTATAAACAACCTCGGATAATGAAGAGATTGTGAAATAACCCTTACCTTGTAATTTTCCATGGTTGGGGTAGGTTAAACTCCTGTATAATGGTGAAATAATTGTTATTAAGTTATACAATAATCATATACATTAATATGATATCATATATGATCTTTTAATATTGATTTGATAATAATATCTTAGTATTATCGTTGTTTCGGGTGTTAACTAACTTGTTTTCTTTTATATGTTTTGTTACGTAAGACATGTTTGTAAAGGATAAATTTTATATTTTTCATATCCAGAATGATATCAAGTCCTTAAAAATTATTTTTTAAATCATCAAATGATAATTATACTTGAATAGATACGATGGAGAATGAATCTCATCGCGTTCGTGGAGACGGTAGTCCGTACGTACGAACGAGCGACAATATCATTCTTTTGATATTAAAATAATATATAAATGGATGGTATATCATATATACAGAATCATTAACATTTTATATTTATTATTTACATGAGTTACACATCATTATTATACCCATCCAAATAATATTATATTGAATAACAATTACACCACGACGTGGAGACGGTAAGCCGTACGTACGCACGTATGGTGACATGTTATTCAAAGGGTGGATAGAATACTGAATATGGTTGTACCATATTTATAATAACATCACAGTATATATATGATACTTTATTTATTATTTTAGAATGGTAACAACAAAGGAAGAAGAAGTGGAAGAAGAAATTAACTTAGAAAAGGGTGGTGAAATCATTACCTCTTCTTCGGGTTCTTCCTTTTGATTTGATCAAAAGGGCTCCTTAGGTTGGCTTTCTGATCAAAATAAGGCCCCTAGGTTGTAGTGAGGGAAGTTTGGAGAGTATTTGGGGAGAGTTTGGACGAACCAAAAGGCTTTGAAGGTGTGAAGAAATGAGAAGGAGGAGTACCCTTTTATAAGAGGGGTGAGGGGCACCTTTGGAAAAGCTAGAAATATTAATTTATAATAAATTAATATTCGGTTTCTAATGGATCCAAAGTTGATTATTCAATGTTTAAGGTGTGTATGGGTCGAAAAAAACTCAACCAATAGAATTTAGACA
The DNA here is from genome assembly GCA_963277665.1 of Viscum album. Lineage (NCBI taxonomy): Eukaryota > Viridiplantae > Streptophyta > Magnoliopsida > Santalales > Viscaceae > Viscum > Viscum album. The sequence goes on from OY728133.1 coordinate 1,195,432,469, forward strand.
GGTTTGGGTACTTATATTAACCTTATCTTTATGTTTTAACTCTAAGTTAATTAGTTTCACTTTTACAATGTCTCTTTGTATTTTTATATAATATGGTTAATAAACTTACTACATACATCCAAGAGACCCCCAAGTGGTCCATTAATGATGAAAATATCATGATATAAGTCTCTTGGCCGATCCTTTGATTTTTAGGAATTTAATATCAATTAATAATATAATATTTGTTTTAAGAACTCTTTTATGTCAATTTTGACACTATTCAATAGTTGATTTTTGTGAAACTGATAACAGATTTATTACTTCGAACAAAGTCAATTAAATCAATACTAATATATCATATTATCCTAGAAAATTAGTTTAATTCATTAAAAGTTTCATATTATATTTATTTGGGTATTTATCATATCATTTATTTTAATTTTTCACTATTATATTAATTACTGCATCATCATTGTGTCAAATATAAAATATATTATTTAATGTCTAAAAATTATATATAAAATTTAATTATGTAGGAAATCGTTTTATATTTCTAATGAATATTTATAATCTAAATTCCAACATATATAACCCTATATAACAATTGTTTTTCTAAAAGATATATGCTTGTGTCATTTTTGTATTCATTTTAACTTAATTAAAATAAAGTGTCATTATCACTTACAAGTGGATCCATGGGGTCCCAAAATCGACCCAAAGATGCCCATGGTCGACCATGTATCAACCAATAGGGTTAAGACACGTTTTAGGGTTATTTAGTATTATTATAATATTATTTTTAACCCTTATTTACCGGATTTACCCTTAACCATGGTAAATAAAATATTTACCGCAGTAATTATTCAAAATGTCTAAAAATAAAAGCTAACTATTTACACAATTTGAACATCCTTATTCCAAATATGGAATCAATTTTCCTAAATTCAAAACACAGAAGTGGCAGAAATTAATTTAAAATTAATTCCCGCTGTCAAAACAAAAAAGCGTGTTTTTAAGAGATAATAACTATCAAAAGATTGACACTTGTTTATGTTCGGTTTAATTGTAAAATTATGTCCAATGACCAACATTATATTAAATGGTAAAAATATATTCTAAATATACTTTAAAACTAATAAAATTCATAATTTATCACTATTAATTATTTTGATTAAAAAAGTTGTTTTTAATTAAAATTTAGTAATTTTCACTATTCATCAAAATATGAAAGTTATCCAAAAAGTACCAAAATTTCACCTTAGGATAAATTAGATATTCCGAATCCAAAAATGAAGTCCATTTTGAAATATAAAATATATATAATTTTAAAAAGTAGGTATTACTATTCATAACGGCTAGTTTGATTGGTTGTTAGAACTCGGTGTTGCGTACAACACACGCTATCGCATTATTCAAAGAGAAGCGTACCGTAGAAGCTTGGGGTGTTACATTCTCCCCTCCTTCAAATAATTTCGTCCTTGAAATTTCTAGAATACTATCACATGAGAAGACTCGAGTGGTTCTTCATCATAAGTTCCTCGGGTTCCCACGTTGCCTCTTCCATCTTATGGTTTCTCCACAAAACATTTACCAGACGCGTCGTCCGGTTTCTCAGTACTTGTTCTCTCGTATCAAGAATCCTGACGGGCTCTTCACAATAGGAAAGATCGGGTTCCAGTTCCAATTCCTCATAGGTGAGTACATGCGTTGGATTAGGCATGTATTTCCTCAACAGAGATACGTGGAACACATCGTGAACTTTGGAGAGACTTGGCGGCATTGCCAATCGGTAAGCTACAACCCCAATTCGTTCTAGAATTTGGAAAGGTCCGATGTACCTGGGACTCAATTTACCTTTCTTAACAATACGTATGAATCCTTTCCACAGAGATACCTTCAGGAAAACATGATCACCGACTTGAAATTCCAAATCCTTCCTTCGATTATCGGCATAGCTCTTCTGCCTACTTTGAGCTGATCTGATGTGATTTTGGATTATCATCACCTTTTCCATCGTTTCCTCCACCAGTTCTGGACCTACAAGTTTTCTTTCACCGACGTCATCCCAACAGGTTTGTGTACGACATATCTTTCCGTATAACGCTTCATATGGTGCCATCTAAATACTCGAATATAAGCTATTGTTATAGGAAAATTCTACCAGAGGTAAATGTTGATCCCACATACCCTGAAAGTCAAGTGAGCAAGATCTCAACATGTCTTCTAAGGTTTGAATAGTCCGTTCTGATTGTCCGTCTGTCTGAGGGTGGTAAGCAGTGCTCAAATTAAGTTCAGTATCCAGGGACTTCTGAAGACTTTTCCAAAATCTTGAAGTAAAATGGGGATCACGATCAGAAACAATTGATAAGGGTACTCCATGAAGTCTCACAACTTCATTAATATATAGTCTTGCTAGACGTTCCAGGGGTAGATCTTCTCTTATAGCAAGAAAATGTGCTGACTTGGTAAGACGATCAACAATAACCCATATTGCATCATTCCTTCTAGGAGTCTTTGGTAGCCCCATGGCAAGGTCCATCGTAATATTGTCCCATTTCCACTCCGGTATGGGAAGAGGTTTCATGACTCCTCCTGGCTGTTGCCTTCCAGCTTTAACATGTTGACAAACCATACATCTTGACACAAAATCAGCAATCTCCCTCTTCATGTTTTCCCACCAAAAATGTTCCTTCAAATCTCTATACATTTTTGTGCTCCTAGGGTGTATAGAGAAATTGGAACTATGAGCATCATACAACAATTCCATTTTTAGATCATGTAAATCGGGAACACAAAGTCTCTTCCCGAATTTCAAAATTCCATCTTCATACACAAAGTCTCTCAATCTCCCATCATTCACAGCTTTAATCTTCTTTTGGAATTCTTCATCATCGGTCTGAGAACTCATAATCCATTCTAGTAAAGATGGTTTGGCAACCATTTGAAAAAGCATTGATGTTTCACCTTCCCTGGTTATTCCCATGTCCATCTTCACTAGATCCTTGAAAATTGGATCCCTTTCAATTCTCATATTGTTCAAAACTCCATGGTCTTTTCTACTCAAAGCATCTGCCACCTTGTTTGCCTTCCCCGGGTGGTAGTGTATCGTACAATCATAATCCTTGAGTAATTCAAGCCATCTCCTTTGCCTCATGTTGAGTTCTTTTTGTGAGAAAATATACTTCAAACTCTTGTGATCAGTATAAATCTCACATTTTTCACCATATAGGTAGTGCCTCCATATCTTCAAAGCAAAGATCATAGCTGCTAACTCGAGATCATGAGTAGGATAGTTTTGTTCATGAATTTTCAACTGTCGTGATGCATAGGCAATAACTCTATCATTCTGCATAAGGACACAACCAAGTCCTTTATTTGATGCATCACTATAAATAACGAACCCATCATTCCCCGATGGTAGAGTCAATATAGGATCATTGACTAATATTTTCTTCGGTTCTTCAAAACATTCTTCACACTCTTTTGTCCAAACAAATTTAACCCCTTTACGTGTGAGCTTCGTTAATGGGTTAGCCAATCGGGCAAAATTCTGGAAGAAACATCGATAATAACCTGCCAAACCAATAAAACTACGTACCTCAGTTATACTCGTAGGTGCTGGCCATTCTTGGATTTCCTTGGTCTTAGAAGGATCAACAGAGATTCCATCTTTAGAGACAATATGGCCAAGAAAAGAAATCTCATGAATCCAGAATTCACACTTGCTAAACTTCCCATATAATTCATGCCTCCTCAGAGTCTTCAAGATAATGCGCAAGTGATTTTCATGATCTTCGTAGGTTTTGTAGTATACTAAGATATCATCAATAAATACCACCACAAATTCATCGAGATACTCCTTGAAAACTCTATTCATCAGATCCATGAATACAGAGGGTGCATTAGTCAATCCAAACGGAATTACAGTAAACTCGTAATGCCCGTACCTGGTTCGAAATGCTGTCTTCGAAATGTCTTCCTTCTTCACACACAACTGATGGTATCCAGATCGAAGGTCAATCTTTGAAAAGTATTGAGCTCCATGCAGTTGGTCAAATAAATCATCAATACGAGGTAGGGGATACTTGTTCTTTATCGTTGTAGCATTGATCTCCCTGTAGTCGATACATAACCTCATAGATCCATCTTTCTTTTTAACAAAAAGAACAGGGGCTCCCCATGGAGAAACACTAGGGTGAATAAATCCCTTATTACTCAATTCCTCTAGTTGTTTCTTTAGTTCGACTAACTCTACACTGGCCATTCTATAAGGGGTCTTCGATATAGGCCTTGATCCAGGAATCAAATCAATGGAAAACTCAACTTCTCGTTCTGGAGGATGTCCAGGTAAATCTTCCGAAAATACATCTACAAATTCTTTCACAACAGGTACATCTTCTATTTGAACATTCCTTTCCTCACCGACAGTTATTTCATTCTCTTCCTCCCCAATAATTTAATTAAGTTGAGTTAATGGGGGTGGATCTAAATAAGAATTAGGTGGTGACGATTCTGCTCTAAAGATAAGGTGTTCCTTATCATTATCATCATGAATCGTAACCTCGTTCTTTTTACAATAAATCTTCGCATCATAGTCCGAAAGCCAGTCCATACCGAGGATTATATCAAACTCAATCATAGGTATGACAATGCGATAAGAAGATAAAAAAAATTTATGTTCTCTAATGGGGACTGATTCACAAAACATTGTTGCAATGATACTTCCCTTAGGAGTTTTAACTGACAACTCCATTATTAAATCAAATTGGAAATATCTAATTTTCTTAGCTAACTGGGAAGATATGAAACAATGCGACGATTCAGAGTCAAATAATGCATTTTCTAAACTTGAGGAAACCATTAAATTACCTGCCACCACGTCTTTTGGAGCTTCTACCTCTGCAGTAGTGATAGCATAAGCTTGGCCTTGATCCCTTGGCCTTTTCTGAGGTAAGTTCTCCTAACGCTTAGGACATTCATTCGCATAATGTCCCATCTCCCTGCAATTGAATCACTGAACGTTGGTGGCTTCCTTCTTCCCATTGCAATCACGAGCTTGGTGGCCTTTTTCACCACACTTGTAACAGACTCCCATTCCCTTCAAGCAAGCACCGAGGTGTTTCTTCCCACATTTACCACAGGATGGATATTCAACCTTTCCTTTCTTCCCCTTATTTCCATTCCCAGATTGATCAGCAGGCATCTTCTTCTCTTTCTTTGCTTTAAAGTCATAAGACTTAGAGAATTCCTTTTCGGTCTTGATAGCACATGAGACAATGTCTTCGTACGATGAAAAGGATTGTGAGACTAATACTTGACGGAGAAATGGTTTTAACCCATCAAATAAATGATCAATCTTACTTCTTTGGTTACGTATATAATCACCAGCGTACCTTGCTAACCTTGTAAAGTTAGCCTCATACTTTGTGACATTCTCATCCTCCTTCTGTCTCAGACTTAGAAATTGCCTTTCCATATCTGCTCGATGGTCGCGAGGAAAGTATTTTTCTAAAAACAGATCTTTGAACTCCCTCCATTCCATATTTGATACTTCATCATCTTCCTTTGTATTTTGAATCAATGACCACCATTGATCAGCATCTCCAGTGAGGCAGTAAACTGCCATGATAACTTTTTCCCTTTCACTGCTCCCCAAAGCCTGAAATATTTTCTCTAGGGAAAATATCTATTGCTCAGCTACTAAGGGATTTGTACTCCCATTGAACGTTGGTGGTTGTTGCCTCATGAATAGATCTTACATTGATCCTCCACGCTGCGGATCAGGGTGCTCCATATGGGTAAGGTTATTATTCTTAACCTGAGTAAGTTGTCCCAGTATGGTGATTAGCTGATCGGCACCAGTTGCATCACCAGCCCCACTATAATTATCTTCAGAAGGAGGGAAATCCCTACATGGAGTGCATGTATTGATACGGTTTCCATTTCTTCCACTAGGCGCCATTTCTAAACAATGGCATAAACTAGATCAGTTTATGAATCAAAATACATAATCCCATACTTATAAAACACTTAACATAAATTGAACTATTTATGGATATAATCCATAATCATAAAAATGTTTTCTTTGAGGAAGTATATACTCATAAACCCTTCATAATGATTTGTAAAGAAAATGAAAGTTATCCTAAGCATATCCCCCGGGAGTGTCGTAACCAAGAGTGCAGCAAGGCCCGTTGTCGTCCACCAGTTCCCGTTCGAGTATAGCTCAAAGCGGTGTTTTCGGGTTTTACCCCTAGGTACATCTGTTCCAGAGCCGCCTCTACCTGCTCGTATCCAGACAGGGATTTATTTCTCGGAAAACTCACAAAATCTCTACAATACCAAAATTCTAGGAAGTTCTTCTATACTAATCCTCAAAGTTCATCTTAGGTATACGTGATCTAATCAGAGTTTATCTAAATCTAGCTTCCAAGGTTTGTACTAAATATCCTCTAATACCAACTGTAACGCCCCGACCCTAGTTACCCAGAGTCGGTGCAATATTACATAACATTGGCATGATCACAAGAAAGATCAAATCTTGAAAGACCGATTGGTTTAGTAGCCTTGGAAACACTAGATATATTCATAAGTTTTACATTACATCATTAAATGAAAAACTACTACAACAACATAATGTCTCCATAATCCACACTCATATCCCCACATAATATCCCTGCAGGTCATTCATAATTTACTTCTTCACTTCCTGGGAAAAATAAAACATAGAAAAGGGGTGAGCTCAAATTCCCAGTAAGGATAACAATATAGCGGAAACTTTCATAAATAAGAATAAACATTTAAGGAAATGTATAACTAAAACAAAATCCTTTCAAACATGAACTTTCAACATGGTACGACATAAATAAAATGAAATAATGCCATTTACTTATTCACATGGATATTCTACTAATCGAATAATCACATGCAAAAATCAATAACCACTTTCATAATGTTGGAATGCATAATGCCAGACTATCATAACCACATAGTCAAGGCCTCGTGCCAAGACTACAAATAAGATTTTGTCAAGGCCTTGTTCCAAGACACTAGTTTGTCTCATGAGACCTACCGATGCATCGAGGAGCTATAGCGGGCTCCACCCGTCACTTACTAAGTCCAATGCATTCCCATATGAAAAGGTTTAAACATAACATAAACATTCGTATTAAAACTAGCATATGAAATGTCAATAATTTCACCATACACTATGAATGGTATAAAAATAGCACATCCATAGTCAAACATATCACAAAACCTTCAATACAATATAGAAGTTTTGTATCATAATAAATCATCTTCAAATAATCTTAAAATCCATCAAAGGATGTTGACATAGATGAAATCAATATTCTTTTTAAAGAAATATCTCCTTTTATTTTGAAATAATTTATGATCCATATAAAATAAAACATTTTCTTTTAAAATATTCTTATAAGCTTGTAAGGGAAGCTTTGAATATTTTATAACGGTGGAAAATAGCTGCACCCGCCGTATAAGCTAAAAAAAAATCTTACCATAATTCTGTCGAAAAGGTTAAAAAGGACCTTGTTTTGAAAACGACGGAAACATTCCTTTATAAACCTCTTATAAAAAAGTAAAAAAAGGGTATAAATGACTTTAACCCATATTATTTTAAATAATAAATATGTTTTGAAATACATTTCGAAGAAACATGGATGTGGATGATAAAGAAATCCCAGTAGATTATTACGTGTAAACAACCTCGGATAATGAAGAGATTGTGAAATAACCCTTACCTTGTACTTTTCCTTGGTTGGGGTAGGTTAACCTCCTTTATAATGGTGAAATAATTGTTATTAAATTATACAATAATCATATACATTAATATGATATCATATATGATCTTTTAAAATTGATTTGATAATAATATCTTAGTATTATCGTTGTTTCGGGTGTTAACTTACTTGTTTTCTTTTATATGTTTTGTTACGTAAGACATGTTTGTAAAGGATAGGTTTTATATTATTAATATCCAGAATGATATCAAGTCCTTAAACATAATTTTTTAAATCATCAAATGATAATTATACTTGAATAGATACAATGGAGAATGAATCTCATCGCGTTCGTGGAGACGGTAGTCCGTACGTACGCACGAGCGACAATATCATTCTTTTGATATTAAAATAACATATAAATGGATGGTATATCATATATACAGAATCATTAACATGTTATATTTATTATTTACATGAGTTACACATCATTATTATACCCATCCAAATAATATTATATTGAATAACAATTACACCACGACGTGGAGACGGTAAGCCGTACGTATGCACGTATGGTGACATGTTATTCAAAGGGTGGATAGATTACTGAATATGGTTGTACCATATTTATAATAACATCACATTATATATATGATACTGGATTTATTATTTTAGAATGGTAACAACAAAGGAAGAAGAAGTGGAAGAAGAAATGAACTTAGAAAAGGGTGGTGAAATCATTACCTCTTCTTCGGGTTCTTCCTTTTTATTTGATCAAAAGGGCTTCTTAGGTTGGCTTTCTGATCAAACTAAGGCCCCTAGGTTGTAGTGATGGAAGTTGGGAGAGTATTTGGGCAGAGTTTGGCCGAACCAAAAGGCTTTTAAGGTGTAAAGAAATGAGAAGGAGGAGTACCCTTTTATAAGAGGGGTGAGGGGCACCTTTGGAAAAGCTAGAAATATTAATTTATAATAAATTCATATTCGGTTTCTAATGAATCAAAAGTTGATTATTCAAAGGTTAAGGTGGGGATGGTTCTAAAACAACTCAACCAATAGAAGTTAGACAGGTTTGGGTACTTATATTAACCTTATCTTTAAGTTTTAACTCTAAGTTAATTAGTTTCACTTTTACAATGTCTCTTTGTATTTTTATATAATATGGTTAATAAACTTACTAAATACATCCAAGAGACCCCCAAGTGGTACATTAATGATGAACCTATCATGATATAAGTCTCTTGGCCGAACGTTATATTTTTAGGAATTTAATATCAATTAATAATATAATATTTGTTCTAAGAACTCTTTTATGTCAATTTTGACACTATTCAATAGTTGATTTTTGTGAAACTCATAACAGATTGATTACTTCGAAAAATGTCAATTAAATCAATCCAAATATATCATATTATCCTAGAAAATTAGTTTAATTCATTAAAAGTATCATATTATATTTATTTGGGTATTTATAATATCAATTATTTTAATTTTTCACTATTATAGTAATTACTGCATTATCATTGTGTCATAAATAAAATAAATTATTTAATGTCTAAAAATAATAAATAAAATATCATTATGTAGGAAATCGTTTTATCTTTCTAATGAATATTTATAATCTAAAATCTAACATATATAACCCTATGTAACAATTGTTTTTCTAAAGGATATATGCTTGTGTAATTTTTGTATTCATTTTAACTTAATTAAAATAAAGTGTCATTATCACTTACAAGTGGATCCATGGGGTCCCAAAATCGACCCAAAGATGCCCATGGTCGACCATGTATCAACCAATAGGGTTAAGACACGTTTTAGGGTAATTTAGTATTATTATAATATTATTTTTTAACCCTTATTTACCAGATTTACCCTTAACCATGGTAAATAAAATATTTACCGCAGTAATTATTCAAAATTTCTAAAAATAAAAGCTACCTATTTACACAATTTGAACATCCTGATTCCAAATATGGAATCAATTTTCCTAAATTCAAAACACAGAAGTGGCAGAAATTAATTTAAAATTAATTCCCGCTGTCAAAACAAAAAACGTGTTTTTAAGAGATAATAACTATCAAAAGATTGACACTTGTTTATGTTCGGTTTAATTGTAAAATTATGTCCAATGACCAACATTATATTAAATGGTAAAAATATATTCTAAATATACATTAAAACTTCTAAAATTCTTAATTTATCACTATTAATTATTTTGATTAAAAAGTTGTTTTTAATTAAAATTTAGTAATTTTCACTATTCATCAAAATATGAAAGTTATCCGAAAAGTACCAAAATTTCACCTTTGGCTAAATTAGATATTCCGAATCCAAAAATGAAGTCCATCTTGAAATATAAAATATATATAATTTTAAAAATTAGGTATTACTATTCATAATGGCTAGTTTGATTGGTTGTTAGAACCTGGTGTTGCGTACAACACACGCTATCGCATTATTCAAAGAGAAGCGTACCGTAGAAGCTTGGGGTGTTATAGTTTTACATGTTATGGTAATTACATTAACCCATAAAGTGTAAATATCATAAAATCACGATAAGATTAAAAACTGTAAAATAAGGGTTAAAAATGATAAGGATTAAAAATATTCCAAATATATTTATTTTTTATTGGATTATTTTTATTTGACCCCAAATAAAAATATATTTTATTTAAATTATTTTGAGACCATTTTGAACCTAAATTGAATTTATATTAATTAAATATTCTTAGATTTTTTAAGGGTGACCCTCCCCACTCTTATAAAAATAAACCTACTATTTTATAATACTCAAACATCAATATGATTTTGTTTCATCCAATATCAACCTAAAAACTATCCCTAAACCCCCCTCACATTCTTGAGGCCTTATTTTTGGCATAACACCCTCTTTAGAGGTGTTAAGTTGTTCTTAAAAGGTGATCAACCGAAAAGGGGTATTTTTTATGTGTTTCTATTTAATTTCTTCTTCCAATTCCTTTTAATATCTTCTGAAAATTATGATACTGTAACACTAGTATAATTAATAAAAATAGATTTTATTATGTTAATTCCTTCACCTAAATCCTTATCCAATTCCATCAATTGGGAAATGAATTTTTCATTTCTCTGTTTGGAGGAAAACTACCTCACAAACCGACAGAGTTCATTTTTCATTACCCTCTCTCAAGACTCGTCATAATGATAGAATTAATTTTTATATATGATATTCATGAAATATTTATCATTATAAAATAATAATATATCAATTATCTTCTTAATTTACATGCACCTAAAAATTATAACATCTTTTGTTCTTAGGTGTGAACTATTGCCTCCACAAAGCGATGTGAGTTGTTTTTATTCAAAAAATCACCTATATGATATATATATATAAGTATATTTAAATTATTATTATGATGTTAATAATATTATGATAAATCTATAAAAATAAAATAATAATTACCTTATTTCCATAATGATCAACGAAAAATGAAAATGTCACTCATGTGTACGTGTGGCCTACCATCTACATTAATATAACATTTTTCATTTTTCATAACCATAATTAATGGTTTTATTTAAAAATTTTGATTAATAAAAAAAATTTATTATTATTTCTTGAATATTATTCTTGAGAAGATTGAATTATGAACGCATGGACTATTGACAATGACCCTGTCACGACACGCCTTCTTCATGATGAGGGAAATGATAGGATGATGTCGAGACCATCCATAATCAAGATGAAGGAGTGATAATGACCCCTAATTCATGAATATAATTGGCCCTGGGGTGAATACCAACGCCAAGGGTATATAAATCTCACACAAAAATGGGAGAAATTAACCTTTTATAGTAACAGAGATTGGGTGATAAAGTGTATCATCCTCAAATAACTCAAAGATTGATATATATATATATAAACCAAAATCCATCCCAAATGCATGTTTAAATTAAAATATCTAGAAATAAAAGAAAACTTCAGATTAATTACCAAAATAAAAATAAGACATGAAACAACATCCATCCCCAATGTTTGAACTAGTAAGGCCCATCACAGTCCACATAATCTCCCTGGATACCTAAAAATAGTTATATACATGTAGGGTGAGCATACAAGTATACTCAGTAGGGAAAAAACCAAAATCACCCTTAAAGAATTTGGAGAAGCATACTAATTCCCCTGTGAGAAAATAAAAGAAAATAAAAAGAACCTAACAAGGTACACTATCGACCCCAACCTCACCAAGGCACACTCACCAAATAACACATGTCAGGTAATCTAAAGTAGTAAGCACATTGATATTTGGGTTCCCCCTACAACTTCACACTGCTTAACTACACATCCATAATGGAGAACGTAATGGCGGTACTGTGCTCTTCCATAATCCCCGCCATCACAACCCACCAAAAAACACCAGGGCCACAAACAACACACATTCTACCCAAAGGCACTAGGGCCGCAACAACCACAAATACCACCCGAAAAAAATCTGGGACGTATCCTAAAGAAACCGTTGAAACCAAAAACCTCTCACACAGCCAATACCATAAATCTGGTATTAAAACGCAATCCATCATACCCTACCCAATGATTCTTGGGAGGTAAATTCCTATAAGTGGGAGTAGGGTAATGTTAGTAACTAGAAATACATAATCCCACCGGGATGTTGGGAAAGACACCTTCCCCCATAAAAATGGTAGTATTCAGCACATAATGATCGGTGGGTGTGTATAGAAAACATAAGGAACTATATTTTTTTACATACAGGTAATAAAAATTCATCCCATCTTATGGGATTCAAATTATACAATCATCTTACTCAAAACAAAATTTTCTATTACCCCTAGATGAATGCACCACCACGAATGATGATCACTTGATCACAACTTCAGTACAAACCCCAACTTGAAACGTACTCCCAACAAATTCATTTAACCAAATAACATTCTGCATTGTAAATTCATTTGTTTATTTATATCCATCCATACCTAGGAAACTGAAAAACCCTTCAAGCCTAATAAGGTGAATCAACCATACCAACAACATCCAAAGGAAAATAATAAAATAAAGGTCAATGATATATGAATAAATTCTAACACTCATTCAAAAAAACAAACAAGAATCAACTAGTTTGTTGTCCCACTACACAACATTCATCATTAATACCACAATTTGAAACCTGAAAGCACAACAACACCACACCCAGCACACCCTTAAACATGAAATCACGAAACAACCTATTCCTAAATCCCCCTCTTCCGAACCACTACCCTGATGTAGTCCCACTACATAACAAGTCCACCAAATATCACAATCAACCAAACTAACATCCTTCGATACCATCACACTGATCATACTTCCCCACACACACAATCAAAAACCATCCAAAACACCACACTACCAACATAGATGAAAGTCCTAAGAAAACCACATACATTACAAATCCGAACCAACAAAGAAATGTTTATTCAGATTTACCATCAATGGTGATTTAATTCCACTTAATATGTAACACCTCAATCTTCCATGGTACTCTTCTCTTTCAGTAATGTAATAGCTTGCATTGTACGCAAGTTTGAGATTCTAACACACCACGAACAATCAAAGTAGCTGTTATGAATAGTAGTACCCAATTTTTGAAATTATATAAATTTTACATTACATAATGGAATTTATTTTTGGATTCGAAATATCGAAATTATCCTCTGTTGATTTTTTTGTATTTTTCCGAGAACCTCCAATTTTCGATGAATAGTGAAAAATACTTAAAAACAACATTTTTAATCAAAATAATTTATAGTGATAAATTATACTATTGAGTGATTTTAAAGTATAATTAGAATATAATTTTACCATTTTATCCAATTGTGGTCATTAGAATTAATTTCACTTTGAAATTGGACATAAACAATTGTCAATCTTTTGATTGATATTGTTTCTTAAGAACACGCTATTTGTTTTGACTACGAGAATTAATTATAAAATTAATTAATGAAACTTAAATATTTTGAATTTTGTAAAATATACATCATTTTTGAATTCGGAATATCATTTATAGCTTAGGGTGAATTTTTGGCATTGTTCTAAGAAACTTCAATTTTTGATGAATAGTGAAACCACTAAGTGGTAGTTAAAAAAACTAATTTTTCATTTAAATGAAACTTTACCACTTATGTGAATTGAATTTCAAAAATCCGACATACATGGTTGTCATTAGTAAGTAAAATGTGGCTCAATGAGATGAAAATAATTTTTGGTGAATAGTAACTTTTTAGTTTTATTAACTGCGATTAAAGGTAATTAGTGTAATTTAAGGTAAATATAATGTTATAATAATATTAAATTACCTTTACACTTGTCCTACCCCTATTGTATGAGTCATGGCCGACCAAGACAATTAATGGGTCAACTTCGGGACTCCATGGAGCCACATGGGTAAGAAAGTGACATTAATAACTTTTTATTTAAAGTAAAAATAAAATTGTGACAAAAATGTGTTGTTTTACTAAAACAATTTTTACATGGGGTTATATAAGTTAACTTTTCTCCTATAAATATACATTGTAAATCTAAAAATATTTCCTATATCATGGAAATTTATTTATAATTTTTAGGTATTAAATAAATTTATTTATTTATGACACAATGATGATGCAACGATTACCTCATTAATGAACAATTTAAATAAAATAAAAAGATAAGATAAAATCTTAGACTTACACTTGTCTAAAACCAATTTTATGGGTATATTTATAAACCTTATCACATTATCCTAAAAATATATCATTTTGGGACCTTTAAAATTCGAAAATCTTTTCATAATAAAGTAACATTTCAATCTTTCCAAAAGAGCCCCTCCTCTCCTCTTATAAAAAGCCCCCACCTTGACCACCTTATTAACACCTTCAAATACATTTAGCTTAGCCATAATCTTCCAAAATACTCTCTATACTTCCCTATATTACTCCTACAAGCCTCACTTCGGGCAGAAGTCTTCTCAAGGAAGCCTATGGCTCAAATAAAAAAGAGTTACCCAATTTTATGGTATTCTCTTCTCTTTTTTTTCTTTTGTTTTAGTTTTCTCCTCCAACCCCATAAACTATTTTTATTCATTTATTTTTTAACAACACCAGTATCTTCAATATAATAGGATGTTTTTATGAGAATTATTTGATTTACACTTTCACACACCTTCTTCTAATGGTTAAAGAACATACTGTTTCTGTGGGTGGAGAATTACTGCCTAACGAAACGATGATTTTCCAATCATCTTTTAAAACCTCTCATGGTGGACATTAAGATATCACTATATTTATATATGATATATATTATGTTTATGTTTTCCTTATGATTCTGTATTTTTCATTTATGGCATACCTTTATGATTTCCCTTATGGGTAAACGCGATAATTTCATTTTAGGAAGTGCGGACTACAGCCCCCTCAAAGTGATTTGAATCATTAATGCCATATGTGGGACGTATAGAGGATGGAGTAAATGATATTATATATGATATTATACTTTAATTATAATATAACTTTATATTATTATGATTTCATTCCATTAAAAACGAAATAAAAATGAAAGTAGTGTTCATGCGTACGTACGACTTACCATCTCCATGAATGGTGCATTTCATTTCTTACCTCTAACTGTCATGTAATATTATAAATGAATGTATATACTGGATATGTATGATATATATGATTTCAATATCATGAATATAATTCTGTATATAATGGATATTTTACCACAAAAACAACTTGTAATTATAAGAAGTTTATTTTTGATTCAAGTACCAAAGATCAACAAAACGACCGTTATTAACTTAAATAATTACATAATGCTCATAACATGGTAATAAGTGATATAAAAGGAATAATGAACATGAAAAAGGTTCCTAAGAAAGTATAAATTAACTCTAGTTTATTATTCTGGAGGTTAAAGAATGATGGAGTCAAGTCGGACACGAGGTAAGGGACTTCGTCCCAATCTCCTTTCACTGAGGCATATTTTGTTTTATACACAACTTTATTTTATACGGAGTATAAACCCCTTTGGCGTTTATGTTTATTCAAAAGGAATCTATTTATATGAAGCATTTTACTAAATGACAAAAAAGAATGTTTTTTTGTCGTACGTATGTGGAGACAATGACTTCTCTGTCGCTGTGACCATTATTTGAGTTTCAGCTTCCTCTATAAGCCATAACTTTGTTTAAAATTAAAAATAAATACCAGGTTTTACTTTTCTTTTATTTTGGTATTGAAAATGGTTTTATCATATCAATGTGTTGTATTGATATCTTGTGATTGAAATGTGGAAATGTTATGTTTCCATTAAGCATGTTTTATGTGATACAATTATGTTATGGTTTATGATATGTTTAAACCTTTTCATATATGGAATGAATTGGACTTAGTATGTGACGGGTGGAGCCCACTATAGCTCCTCGATTCATCGGTAGGTATAATGAGACAAACTAGTTTCTTGGCACAAGGCCTTGACAAAATCTTGTTTTTAGTCTTGGTACAAGGCCTTGACTATGTGGTTATGATAGGCTGGCATTTTGAATTCCATCATTATGAAAGTGGTTATTGATATTGCATGTGATTATTGGACTAGTAGAATATCCATGTGAATAAGTAAATGGAATTATTTCATTTTATTTTTTCCATATTATGCTTAAGTTCATGTTTAAAAGGATTTTGTTTTAGTTATACATTGCCTTAAATGTTTATGTTTATTTATGAAAGTTTCTACTATATTGTTATCCTTACTGAGCATCTGAGCTCACCCCTTTCTATGTTTTATTTTTCCCAGGATGTGAAGAAATATTTTATGACTGACCTGTAGGGATAGTCTGAAGGGGATACGAGTGTGGACTATGGAGATCATGTTATTGGAGTTTTTCACTTTATGATGTAATTTAACATTTATGAATGTATCTAGTGTTTCCAAGGCTACTAAACTAATCGGTCTTTCGAGACTTGATCTTTTGTGATCATGCCAATGTTACTTAATAATGCACCAACTCTGGGTAACTGGGGACGGGGCATTATAGTTGGTATCAGAGGTAGTTTAGTACTAACCTTGGAAGTTATATTTAGATAAACTCTGATTAGAGAACATAGCCCTAAGATTGATTTTGAGGATTAATATAGAAGAACTTCCTAGAATTTTGGTATTATAGAGATCTTTGTGAGTTTTTTGAGCAATAACTCTCTGTCTGGATACTAGCAGGTAGAGTCGGCTTTGGAACAGATGTACCTAGCGGTAAAACCCAAAAACACCACTTTGAGCTAGACTCGAACGGGAACTGGTGCACGACAATGGGCCTTACTGCACTCTTGGTTACGACACTCTCGGGGGATATGTTTTGGATAATTCCCAATTTCATTACAAACCATTATGAAGGGTTTATTAGTATATACTTCCTCAATGGAAACATTTTTATGATTATGGATTATATCCATAAACTGTTCAATTTATGTTAAGTGTTTTAAAAGTATGGAATTATGTATTTTGATTCATAAAATGATCTAGTTTATTCCATTGTTTAGAAATGGTCCCTAGTGGAAGGAATGGAAACCGTATCAATTCACACACTCCATGTAGGAATTTCCCTCCTATTCAAGATAATTATAGTGGAGTTTGTGATACAACTGGTGTTGATCAACTTATCCCCATACTGGGACAACAAACTCAAGTTGTGAATAATAACCTTACTCGTATGGAGCACCCTGATCCGCAACTTGGAGGATCGATGTTAGACCACTTCATGAGGCAACAACCACCAACATTAAATGGGAGTACAAATCACTTAGTAGCTGATCAATGGATAAATTCCTTAGAGAAAATATTCCTTGCCTTTGGGAGTAGTGAAAGGGAAAAGGTTATCATGGATGTTTACCGCCTCACTGGAGATGCTGATCAATGGTGGTCATTGATTTAAAACACAAAGGAATATGATGAATTATCAAATATGTAATGGAGGGAGTTCAAAGAGATTTTCATATAAAAATACATTCCTCGTGACCATCGAGCAGATATGGAAAGGAAATTTTTGAGTCTGAGACAAAAGGAGGATGGGAATGTCGCAAAGTATGAGTCTAACTTTACAAGGTTAGAGAGGAATGATGCAGATTATATATGTAACAAAAGAATTAATATTGATCGTTTCTTTGATGGGTTAAAACCATTTCTCCGTCGAGATTTATTATCACAATCTTTATCAACGTACGAAGATATAGTCTCGTGTTCTATCAAGACAGAAAAAGAATTATCTAAATCTTATGACAATAATGTAAAGAAAGAGAAGAAGAGAATGGTGGAACAAGAGAAAAATAACGGGAAAAAGGGAAAGAAGGATTTTCCATTATGCAATAATTGTGGGAAGAATCACCCCATTACTTTCCTAAAAGGAATGGGAGTTTGTTATAAATCTGGAGAAAAAGGTCATTAGGCTCGTGATTGCAAGGGAAAGAAAGAGGATATCAATGATGAATGCTACAATTTTAGAGAAATGGGGAATTATGAAAATAATTTCCCTATTCGCCAAGGAAAATTACCTCAGAAAAGGCCAAGGGAGCTAGGCCAAGTTTATGTTGTTACTATAGATGAAAGTGAATAATTATTATATTTGTGTTTTTGGACTCAAGAACTATATTATGGTTATAAGAATAATGTGATATATATAAATATTGTACTACAGTACTTGTTCTTTTCATTAAGGTTTTAATATGATAAAGGTAATCATATTTTTAGTATGTTACAATAAGAGAAACATTACTTTGTTTGGGGAATCTGTTGTTATAATTGATTTTGGAATTTAGAGACCTTTTAGAGAAAGTATGGACAGAGGAATTTTGGATAACTATAAAGATTGGAATGGATTATGTTTAACTTTGGATAGTATTGTTTAAGGTTAAAACATTTCTGAAGATTATTTTCAGAATATTATAATACTATAGTTTTAGGAAAAGGATAACCTGCAAGTCGAGGGATAACCCGTCGTGTCGGACAAAGTTGTAGGAATCAAACCCACAACCATAGTGCGACATGCCTTTATTACATACCACTATCCTACAAGAAGTCCCTAGTTATTACAAAATAGTTTTCCTAATCTAAATGGTATGTGCTAATATTTGGAACCTTGTACGATTAGGATAAATATAATATTTTTGAGTTCTATTATATTTTTCAGTGAAAGATGAGTTTTTGGTAGAAATTAGTTGAGGGTTGAAACTCTACTTTTCAAGTATATATATATCTACCACTCTCTTATTCTATGAATAAATTAATTCTTAAACTTTAGAGAAGGGATATTAAAACAAAAATGTGTTATCCTAATACCTTATGTTTTGTTGAACTGATGATATTTTCATCATAGATTGATGGATTTAAGGCCCTCAATTTTACACTTGTTTTTGATTGATGACCCCAATCAATCCCTAAAAATATTTACATTTTTCCTATAATTATGTGTCTATAACTGCCACCAATGTTCTCATATTCGAAACCCTAATTTGGTGGTGACTTTCTCATTTCCATTTCCCTCTTAGTAAGACTAAATTTTATGAACCGTATTTCCGATACAGGTTTTCCACAAAGGTATTTTCTATTTTCCACCTTTTATTTTCTAAGAACAATTTCAAATTTCTAGGACATAATTTATTGAAGGATGGGAGAATGTAACACCCTGATCTTCCACGGTACGCTTCTCTTTCAGTAATGCAATAGCTTTCATTGTACGCAAGTTCCAGATTCTAACACACCGCGACCAATTAAAGTAGCCGTTATGAATAGTAATACCTACCTTTTGAAATTATATAAATTTTATATTTCATAATGGACTTCATTTTTGGATTCGGAATATTGAAATTACCCTATGTTGAATTTTTGGTATTTTTCCGAGAACTTGTAATTTTTGATTAATAGTGAAAAATACTTAAAAACAAGATTTTTAATCAAAATAATTTATAGTGATAAATTATACTATTGAGTGGTTTTAAAGTATAATTACAATATAATTTTACCATTTTATCCAATGGTGGTCATTATAATTAATTTCACTTTGAAATTGGACATAAATAATTGTCAATCGATATCATTTCTTAAAAACACGCTATTTGTTTTGACAACGGGAATTAATTATAAAATTATTAATGAAACCTATATGTTTGTAATTTTGTAAAATATAAATCATTTTTGAATTCAGAATATCAATTATATCTTAGGGTGAATTTTTGGTATTGTTCTGAGAAACTTCAATTTTCGATGAATAGTGAAACCACTAAGTGGTAGTTAAAAAAACTAATTTTTAATTTAAATGAAACATTACCACTTCTGTGAATTGAATTTCAAAAATCTGTCATACATGGTTGTCAATAGGAAGTAAAATTTGGTTCAATGAGATGAAAATAATTATTGGTGAAAATTAATGTTTAAGTTTTATTAATCGCGATTAAAGCTAATTAGTGTAATTTAAGGTAAATATAATGTTATAATAATATGAAATTACCTTTACACATGTTCTACCCTTATTGGATGAGTCATGGCTGACTAATAAAATCCATGATTCAACTTGGGGACCCCATGGAGCTACTTCGGTAAGAAAATGACATTAATAAATTTTTATTTAAAGTAAAAATAAAATTGTCACAAACATGTGTTTTTTTACTAAAAAAATTATTACATGGGGTTATATAAGTAAAATTTTAGACTATAAATATTCAATGGAAATCTAAAATTATTTCCTACATCATGGTAATTTTTTTATAATTTTTAGGAATTAAATAAATAAATTTATTTATGACACCATGATGATGCCGCGATTACCTCATTAATGATCAATTTAAATAAAATGAAAAGATAAGGTAAAATCTAAGACATACACTTGTCTAAAGCCTATTTAATAGGTATATTTATAACCCTTATCACCGTATCCTCAAAATATATCATTTTGGGACCTTTAAAATACTAAAATCACTTCATAATAAAGTAACAGTTCAATCTTTCCAAAAGAGCCCCTCCTCTCCTCTTATAAAAGGCACCCACCTCTACCACCATATTTACACCGTCAAAGCCATTTAACTCGACCATAATCTTCTCAAATACTCTCCAAAATTCTATATATTACTCCGAGAAGCCTCACATTGATCATAAGTCTTCCCAAGGAAGCCTTTGGCTCAAATAAAAAAGAGTTACCCCATTTTAAGGTAATGTCTTCTCTTATGTTCTTTTGTTTTATTTTTCTTCTCCAACCCCTTAAACTCTTTTTATTCATTAATTTTGTAACAAAAATTGTATATTAAATATAATAGGATGTTTTTATGTGATGGATTTGTTTTTCAATTTCACACACCTTCGTCTAATGGTTAAAGAACATACTGTTTCTGTGGGTGGCGAATTACTGTCTCACGAAACGATAACTGTTCAATATTCTTTTAACACCTCTCATGGTGGCCATTAATATGTCACTATATTTATATATGATATATATTATGTTTATGTTTTCCTTATTCTTATGTATTTTTCATTTATAGAATACCTTTATGATTTCCATTATTGGTAAACGCGATAATTTCATTTTAGGAAGTGCGGACTACCGCCCCCTCAAAGTGATTTGAATCGTTAATGCCATATGTGGGACGTATAAAGGATGGAGTAAATGATATTATATATGATATTATACTGTAATTATAATATATCTTTATATCAGTATGATTTTATTCAATTAAATATGAAATAAAAATGAAAGTAGCGTTCATGCGTATGTACGGCTTACCGTCTCCATGAACGGTGCATTCCATTTCTTAGCACTAAATGTTATGTAATATTATAAATGAATGTATATAATGTATATGTATGATATATATGATATCTACATCATGAATATAATTCTGTATATAATGGATATTTTACCACATGAACAACTTGTAATTATAAGAATTTTATTTTTGACTCAAGTACCAAAGATCGACAAAACGACCGTTATTAACTTAAATAATTACATAATGTTCATAAAATTGTAATAAGTGATATAAAAGGAATAATGAACTTGAAAATGGTTCTTAAGAAAGTATAAATTAACTCTAGTTTATTATTCAGGAGGTTAAAGAACGATCAAGTCAAGTCAGACACGAGGTAAGGGACTTCGTCTCAATCTCCTTTCATTGAGGCATATTTTGTTTTATACACAAATTTATTTTATATGGTGTATAACCCCATTTGACTTTTACGTTTATTCAAAAGGAATATTTTTATATGAAGCGTTTTACTAAACGACAAAAAGGAATGATTTTTTGTCCTACGTATGCGGCAACAACAACTTCTCCACCGCCGTGACCATTATTTGAGTTTCGACTTCCTCTACAAGCCATAACTTTTTTAAAAATGAAAAATAAATAGCAAGTTTTACTTTTATATTATTTTGGTATTGAAAATGGTTTTATCATATCAATGTGTTATATTGATATCTTGTGATTGAAATGTGGAAATGTTATGTTTTTATTATGCATGTTTTATGTGATACAATTATGTTATGGTTTATTATATGTTTAAACCTTTTTGTATAAGTAATGAATTAGACTTAGTATGTGACGGGTGGATCCCACTATAGCTCCTCGATGTATCGGTAGGTCTCATGAGACAAACTATTGTCTTGGCACAAGGCCTTGACAAAATCTTATTTGTAGTCTTGGCACAAGGCCTTTACTATGTGGTTATGATAGTTTGGCATTATGCATTCCATTATTATGAAAGTGGTTATTGATATTTCATGTGATTATTCGACTAGTAAAATTTCCATGTGAATAACTAAATGGAATTATTTCATTTTATTTTATTTCCATATTATGCTGAAGTTCAAGTTTAAAAGGCTTTTGTTTTAGTTATACATTTCCTTAAATGTTTATGTTTATTTATTAAAGTTTCCGCTATATTGTTATCCTTACTGAGCATCTGAGATCACCCATTTCTATGTTTTATTTTTCCCAGGATGTGAAGAAATATTTTATAAATGACCTGTAGGTATAGTCTGAAGGGGATATGAGTGTGGAATATGGAGACCATGTTATTATAGTTTGTCACTTTATGATGTAATGTTACATTTATGAATGTATCTAGTGTTTCCAAGGATACTAAACTAATCGGTCTTTCGAGACGTGATCTTTTGTGATCATTCCAATGTTACATAATAATGCACCGACTCTGGGTAACTGGGGTCGAGGCGTTATATGATAAAACATCGGTTATCACAGAATAAGATTGATTCTAGGATATCTATTTATTTAACAGAATATACATGATTAAAAACATTCTATTTATCTTAGTAGTGTTTCACAAATTATAAATTTTCACAAATATATACCACCAACTAATATGATTTTCAGACAAATACAACCCATAAAATTCACAACATGGATTAAGGATAAAATATTAAACAAAGTGGTCATTATCATCTTCTTAGCCCCTCATTTTCTACTTCTTGTTATCTCTGTTAAATTTAGATCAGTCATTATCAAAAATAGAAATCATTATTCCCATCCCACATGATATAAATTTAAAATAGCGATGAAGGAAATCCATACTTTGAACAATAAGAGACCAAAACCCCTCCTTGCTCTAAAATAAGGGGGTCCACGAGTAGTAGGAAAACTCTGGGAAAATTGGATTGATGGATATGTTACAACAGGAGACTACACAAGAAGGGAATAATCTAGGACCACAAAGAAAAATGGAAACACACGGTGAAAATAATATCTTGTCTTAAAAATCCAGATTATATATCAACCGAATGGGAAACAGTTTCAAGGGCCATTAATGTCATATCATGGACAAGACCATATGGTTTGACTATTTCAAAGTCCCTAGAGTGTTAGGATTTTAAAAATATAATTAATATAATTTTAATTTATTATAGAAACACCCAAATAAAGATTTAATCTTTATTTACATCAAATATAACAAAAGAGGAGTGAAACTGGAAAAATTGGAAAAAAACTGGAAATGAGTCCCCAATGGGTGGGTCTCTGACAAATATCTACCAATAGTGATCCACCGATAGTGATTCATCGATGATGATCTATCGAAGATGATCTATATATGTAGATCTACTGATTAAACATACTGATGCATGACTCACCTACTCCCTTACTCACCCACACCCTGACTCACTGATTCCCTGACTTACTGAGACCTGAACTCACCAACGCCTTGACCTAACGATGCCACGACCTACCGACACCCTCATCCAACCAACACACTCAACCTAATGATTCCCTCATCCTACTGACACCCTCTACATGATGATACCCTCATATATTGACCCCTATTCCCTATTGATGCCCTGACATTCAGACGCCTCAACCTACTAAGGCCCTAAACCTCCTGACAACCTAACCTACAGATGCCTCAATCAACTGAAACCGTTGACCTACAGATACCCTGAAATATTGATGCATCAACCTACCAATTCCCTTTACCTACCATCATGATCTACTAACTCCATCGTACTGATACTAAGCTACTGACGCCAACCTATCGATACCACGCTATCGGTAGAAAAAATAAAAAATTTGAAATCTGTTAAAATGAGCTATTATTGCCTCCAAAAAAACCCCAAACACTATATTTTTACATGTAGTAGACCATAATGGTATGATAGATTATGTTAGATACATATCAAACTATTCTCAACCGTGGTAATTCAATACCAAAACTAGAAGAAATAGGGGTCCGAATAATCACCATATAAGATACCTATCAAGGATAAACCACATCATCTAGGTGATACCTCTTCATCTAATAACACCTACACTAAGATTTTCAAACCCAGACAATCACAAGGCAAACCACACAATCACCAATATTCACACTTCCCAAACATATGAATGAGGGACTTCCTTCCACCATGTCATGATATTATCCACTTTGGGTTGCACAGACTCACCCACACGAGTTTAATCACATACGAATTAATGAATATTCATTATGGATTAGGTCCTCACCTTATCATATGTTAAGAATTTTTCATAAGTCACATAATAGGTAAAAAATTAAAATAATAGAAAATAGGGTTCAATAATTACATCACAATGAAAAATACATGAGATAAATACCAACCAATTCTGGGTACTAGGCACGCACCAGATTATCTCACTCCCAAGTACTCTCCTTCGGGACACCATTCCTCCACAAAACATGAACCAAGGGAATGGCCCATCCATGTATCACCTTATCCCAATGACAATGGATCTATACTGGTCACTCCATAAATGTTGCATCATCCTTGATATCCAACTCTCCCCAACAAATGAAATGGGTGTCATCATGAAGATACTGACGAAGCTAGGAAACATGAAAGATATCATAGAACCCCTTCAGCTTCTAAATAACACAAGGGTTAATGATATGGTATTCTATATAAAGATTCAAACGGAGCCATGAAAATGGATGAGTGACACCTATTATTGTAATAAAACTCTAACATGGTAATGGGTCGTACCCAAGATCCACTAAGGTCTACAACACATTCCCGAAACATGTCCTCCAACATCTGGATGGTCCTCTCTGTTTTTTCATACATCTAATGGTGGAAAGAATTATTGAGACGTAACTAAGTGCTATAGGAATACTATAATCCCCTATAGAATTGGGATGTAAAATATATATCCTGATCAGAGAAGATGGATCTTGGAACTGCATGAAACTCCTCCACCTCATCCACATACCTCCGTGTTAAGGCATCAACTATGATCGACTCCTTTATTGCAAATAAGCTAGCTGATTTCATCAACCAATCAACTAATACCCAAATATTATAGAATCATCCATGGGCCATGGGTAATCCAATGATGAAATACATTGAGATGTCATCCGACTTCCACTCGGGGACATCTAGTAGAAACAAAAAACCACTAGGAACATAGTTCTCAACCTTCACATCCTAGAAAACTAAGCCATTCTCCATAAACTCTACCATCTCCTAATTCATCTTGAGCAACCATAACTATTCCCTCAAGCCCTAATACATCTTGGAACTCCAGGGTGTACCACTAGGGGTGAACTATGAAACTCACAGATAACTTCTTAGTGCACTGCCACTAGAAAAAACAGCTTCGCACGAAGAAACATTTGATTATGACCATCCTCTAACCATCCATCCAGAGCATCACCCTGGTTAATACGATCATACATCACCCCTACCTCTATGTTTCCCCATTGAATCTCTTCCACATATTTTTTTAGATATGACTGCACCATCATCTAAAACTAATGACATATGACACCACCCACTCCTGCATCTAAGTGCAAAGAATCCAAATCCTCCATCACCCACCCAGTATCTCGAGATTCCCAAAACACTTCCTTTTATGACTTCCTACTCAAATCATCATCAAAAAAATACCTCCATACTATGGTGTAAGATGTATGAAAATCATAATCTTGGAGAAACTCCATCCACCGTCATTGCAGTATGTTCACATCTCGATGAGAAAAGATGTACCTCAAGCATTTATGATCTGTGAAGACCACAATGCACTCCTTAATGAGGTAATGTCACAAAAAATTTAGGGAAAACATGATAGTTCTAGTTTCATATCATGGGTGGAGTAGTTATGTTTATAGGGACATAACTGCATATGCCCAAAGGAGATCACTCCCCATATCAACATCAGTACACACCCCAAGCCTAGCCGAGAAGCATCTTAAAACACCTCAAACATCACCCTTTACTTTGGAATCCTTAGAACTAGAGAACATGACAACATCCCCTTAAGATAGCATACGTCTTCCTTGCATTACTTGACCCACACAAATTCATGGCCTTTTCTAGTCAGAGCCATCAACTGAGATGCAACCCGAGATATATCAAGTATGAATTTCTGATAGTAGATGAATTGAACAAGAAAATTTTGAACCTATGCCACATTATTGGGTAATACCCCAGAAAATAATTTGTATACCTTCAATGGGTCCACTTCAACACACTCCTAATACACAACATGTCCGAGGAATTTGACCTCTTGTGTCCAAATGATACACTTGAACAGCTTTTTGTAGAGTTGGTGGTGTCGAAAGACCTCAAGAAAATTTCTAAGATGCTCGGTATGATCCTACTCTATCTTCAAGTATATTAGGATATCATTGATGAATACGATGATCAAACAGTCTAGGGACTCATGAAAGATGGAGTTCATAAGTCCCATGAACATGAATGGTGTGTTCATAACACCGAACGACCTAACCACAAATTCCAAGTTCCCATACCTGCACCTAAAAGTAGTCTTTGGGATGTACCCCTTCTTCACCCTTAATTGGGGATACCCAGACCATAATTATATCATATAGAACAAACATAATCCCATCATATGGTCGAAAATATTTTTTATTCTTGAGAGAGGGTAATGGTTCTTGACTGTTACATGATTCAGTCTCTAGTAGTCTATGCATATCCACATTCCATCATCCACCTTATTCCAAACCAAGATCAGAGCACCCCATGGTGACACACAGGGTTGGATGAAACCCCTCTTCATCATGAAATCAATTTGAATCCACAAATCCCACAATATAGAATGTGATATTTGATATGGAGCCATCGAGATCGGATGAGCATCGGGTTGAATGTCTCTGTCGAACTCAACATCATTTTGAGGGGGTAGATTCATAAAAAAAGGGAAACATTTAAAAACTATTTGATAACCCCCATAACCTATAACACCTCATCATACATTAATCCCAATAACAACTCAATAAACAAGGAAAAAAGAGTCTCCATGCACTAGCTACCCATATGATTGTTTCGCTCACCATCGAATGCTAATTGCAAGACTTTCACGTCTATAAACATGAATGATTTATAGAATAAATCAATAATAGAACTCATAGAGTACACACATTCAATACCAAGGATAACATCATATTTCTACATCTGCAGTAGATTGAGATCTCTACTAGACTAATGTGTCCCCAACATTAGTCTACATCCCCCCGAAAACATCCAAAAAGTAGGTCTGATCTCAAAATGGTTAACTCAACATCAAGGGCGTTGAAAGTCTATCTATTTACAATCTGAGAGCATGGGATAGACTAGGTGAAACAATGGAGTTTGAATCTCTTGAATCAAACAAGGTTCAAGAAATTTTACTAAACAAACAAATCACACCTCAAACGATCATCGAACCTGATAGAATTGGGGCCATTGGAACATTGAACTTCCCATTTCCAGTTCTTCTTCCCCTTTACTATCAGACACCTCCCCAACCACACCCTGGTTGAGTTCCCTGAGGAGAACCCTGTGGTCGACCTCCACCTGCACTATCCACCCTTTGTGGACTAGGGGCCTTCGGTCCCTACTGTTGGTAAGGCCTGGTAAGAAACTACTTCTAAGGTGGGTGCTAAACCTTCCTATCTCCATAGAAAAGAGATTGAGTTTGGAAATATCCCTAGTGGTTACCATGACCTATTTAAAAAACACCTCATCCCTAGGCCCATTGGAAAATAGAGAGAACAAGAGGGTCAAAACCCAAACTTCTACGGTTGGCGCCCGATTAGCCGAAACCTGGAAGGCCCTGACACCAGACACATCCAACTGAAAGCCTTCTCCTTTAAAGAACTCAGGTGACTCCCCACTTGTAGAAGACCTCCTTGTGAGTTCATCCATTCCACCACCTCATCCTTCATCTGAACCACTATGTATGTTAGTAGGGTGAAGGGAGTTACTACATACCGAAGGGAAGGACAATGTTCTTCCTATAAGCGCCTTTCTCAAGACTCCTAGTTCAGAAATTTATTTAGAGAAAACTATATGAGATCCTTGAACATGATCCCTAACTCCCACACCATCATACTCCCATGCTGGAGGGAGAGTATATCCTCCCACTTATCACCTTTCTTCATGGAATACTGAAATTCCACCAAGAAATCCTTCTAAATGTCATCCCATGAAAAAATTAGTCTCTTTCTTCTCCATGAGTTAATGTTTCCAACCCTGATCTACTGCTTACCTCATCTAGCTCACTGTTAGAGGAAACTAGTACTCTATCGGAGCCTAGATCAAGCTGAAAGATATCACCAGATCCTCGAGCCAACTATCTTTCTCTATGTCCTAGACACTTCCCTCATACTTTCTTAGAGTCTGCTGTTGGAAATCACGAATCACCTTATTCCAATGATCATCCTCCTCCACTGGGTTGACCCTATTTTGGTCAACTAGGTCATCCATCTGATCTTTGACAGCTCATACCATATGCGGGTGATGTTCGTGATCCATAACAGAAAAGTAAAATATTGAAATCATAGCCCTGAATAGCATGGAATTTAATTAGGATTAATTTTGATAAATTTTTTATTTTAATTTCCAAAAAATTCCTTAAAAAAAGAACACATGTCATCATGATGCATGCACCTTCTCTAAGGAATCTAACCTGCAATAGTGTATCCTCACTTGGTCATTCGGTAAGCTCAGATTCTTTTCATCAGATAATTGGGGGTCCTAAAATCTGATGTCCTAGCTGGTCTTCTCTAGCCTATGTCATGGAACAAGATCACCTAACATTGTATCCTTACCAACCCATCCAATCCCCATGCATCCTAACTCCAAAATTAATCTTACCTCTCAATCATTATCCGCTCAAACCATTCTGTCATGACCCACCTTCTTCAATATGAGGGAAGGGATAACAAGATGTCAAGATCATCCTTCCTCAAGATGAAGTAGAGATAATAACCCCCGAGTCCCACATCTAATAGCCCTGGGGTGGTGACCATCACAAATCTTATAGAAATATCACACAAAAAAGGAGGAATTACCCCTTTTAAAGTATCCAGGATTAGGAGATAAGATATATCAACATAAAATAACTCCATGATAGATATATATAAAGAAACTGAATTCCATCTCACATTCATGTTTAATGTAAAACTGCTAGAAATATAAATAAAACACCAAATTTAATACCAATATAAAACCAAGCAGTGACATAGAAACTTTCCCCAACATCCAAGCTAGTAAAGTTCAGCATCGTCCATATAATCTCCTTGGAAACCTAAAAAAGGTTTTATATATGTTGTGTGAGAATACTAATATACTGAGTATGGAAAAACCAAAGTCACTTGTGTACAAGGGGGATAAGAATACTAATTCCCCTATGAGAAAACAGAAGAAGCTCAAAAGAACCTAACAAGATATACTATCCTTCCTAACCTCACTAAGGCATGCTCACAAAATAATGTAATTAAAGTAAATTAAATTAATAAGAATAGTAATATTTTGGTACCTCACACCACTTCCCAATAGTTAACTGCTAATCCTTACCGGCGAACATCAGGACGCTACCACGCTCTTCTACAAGCCCTACTGTCACAACCCGCCCACACACACCTGGGCCAAAAAATCACACACATTCCTCCCACAAACACATAGTCCACAACCAGCACCCATCATGGTCAAAAACACATGGGCCACATCCCGAAGACACATGTGAAACAAACCACCTATCACACAACCAATACTAGAAATCTGGTAATAAACCTCAATCCATTACATCCTTCCTGAAGAGTCTTGGGAGATAAATGACTAAAATATGGAGTTGGGAAAAGTCATTAACAATCCATCCATCCTACCATTTGGATTTGGGTAAAGACACCCTCCCCCATAACAATGTGGGTGTTCGGCACATAGTTCTCATCACAGGTGGGTGTCTATTGAAATCATAAGAAACTATAAGTTTATATATAGGTAATAAACACTCATTCCATCTTATACAATTCTATACATGCAAGTAGAAAAATAAGAAACACCTTTTATACTACCCAAACATGCATGTACCACATTGAACTACGGTCACTTGAAAATCACTTAACTATAATCCCCATCTTAAAATGTCCCCCAACCAATACTTTTAACTTATTATCATTCTACATTGTAAATTCAATTTTTTATTTATTTCCATACATACCATGGAAACTACTAAACACTAAAAATGTTATAAGGAGATGTAACCATACCAACCAGTAAAAAATACAAACATGGATATAAGGGCCTTTGATAAAGGAATCAATTGTAACAATTATTCAGAAAAACAATTAGGAATCAACTAGCTTGCAACCCTAATGTACAACACTACCCATTTTTTACCACACTCTGCATCCCCAATGCTTAACAACACCACACCTTGAACACCCATAAACATGAAATCATGGTAAAACCCAGTCATGTAGCCTTGCGGCCCAACCACTGGCAGGATGCATTCCCACTACATAAAAATTCCATTCATTCCACAATCAACCAAACTCTTAGCCTGATATACCATCACATTGCCTATACCACCCCACACACACAATAACACCCCCATCCACATCAACATGCTACAAACATAGATTCAAGTCCGAACATAACCACACATAACACATAGTTACACAAACAAGGAAAATTTAATTCAAATTTAGAATAACTCATGATTTAATTCATCTTGATCAAATAGGGGTTATCACAGGATAAGTTAAATCCCATGGAATACATTTATTTAACTGAATGTATGTGATTAACCATATTCCATTTCTTTCTATAGTGATTCAAAAATCATACATGGGTGAAAATAGAGACCACCATTGACTATGGTTTTCAAATGAATGCAAACCATACAATTCACGACATGGATCAAGGATAAAATATAAAACATAACAATCATTATCATCTTAGCATCCCCTCATATATTAATTCTTGTTATCTTATTTGAATTTTGATTCAGGCATTCTCATAAGGAAGAATCCTTATACCCACCCCATATGATACCCAATTAAAATAGAGATGAAGGAAATCCCTATCTTGAACAAGAGGTGACAAAAACTTATCCTTGAGAAAAAAAATTAGGGGTGCACGAGTAGCAGGGAAACTCCAAAAAAAAATAGGTTTATGGATACAGAACAATATGTGACTACAGGGGAAGGGAAAGCTCTAGACACACCAATGGAAAATGGAAACACACTACGAGTATAAGATCCCGACTTAGAAGAACTAGATCCTATATCAACTGAATGGGAAACAATTTCAAGGGCCATTAAAGTCATTTCATGGCCATGACCACATAGTTAGACTATTTTGAAGTCCCTAGAGTGTTATGATATTAATTATATAATTAATATCTTTTGAAACACCTTTATAAATTCCCAAAAAAGGCTTTAAACTCACATTATATCAAATAAAACATAATAGAGTTGAAATGGGGAAAACAAGAAAAACCTGAAAATGAGTCACCAATGGGTGAGTCACTGACAACAAGCCACTAACAATGAGCCACAGAGAGAGAGTCACTGAGACTAGGAAACTTTCACTGAGCCATTGATTTGACCTACAAATTCCTAACTCATCGACACCCTGAATCATTAATTCCCCGACTCACCGATGCCCTAACTGACACACTAACGCCTCAACCTACCAATCTCTCGACCTACCAAAGCATCGAACTACCGACACCTCAACCTACTGATGCCCTCAACCTACTGATTCCCTTGACCTACCGATTCTCTTGAGCTACCGACACACTTGACCTAATGACACCCTTGACCTACTGAAGCTCTGAGCTTCTGATTCCCTCGACCTACTAACGCCCTAACCTACAAACACCTCAACCTACTGAAACCCTCGACCTACCGACACCCTGACCTAAAGATACCTAAATCTATAGAAAACCTTGACCTAATAATCCCCTATAACTACTAAATCAAGATAATGATATGATCTACCGACTCCAACCTACCGAGGCAGAGCTACAGACGTCAACTGACTGACATTGACATATTGATGGAAAAAATAAAAATTTGGTAAACTCTTGAAAGAAGATATTGTTTCCTCCAAAAAGACCCCAAACACTGTATCATCACAAAGTAATAGAACAATGAGGTTTGGGACATTACAAAAACAATTTCACATTTTAATCAAGTACCTAATGAGATGAAACATTCAATATGAACATAAATAATTATGTATATTTTACAACATGACAATAAGTGATAAAAAAGGGATAATAAACATTTAAAGAGTCCACAAAAAGTAAAAAATTAAATTCTATTTATTATTGATTAACATAACGACTGTATGTGACATGTAAGATTCAAGATACATTATTTCATCTCAATATTCTCCTTTATTCTTTTATAAAGTGTATATACATCTCATTAGAATTTCTGTATCCATATTTTATCTATTATAATGATATTTAATGTTTTATAAAATTTTAAACTTTCATGTGGCTTATAATTTAAATGTTAAAATTGGTATGGTACTCTAACAAAAAAAAATTCATGTGTTTTAAAGATTTAAGCTTCTCAATAGTTTTCATTCATGTCCATGTTTTCAAAATTATTTTATGAATTTATTTATATGGATATAAATTTTTTTTAAATTCTAATTTCATTCAAATTTTTCAATGTGGTATGGGAAAAATTGATTCAAAAGTATATTTATTAAATTTTTTAAATGGTTTTGGAAGTTTATTACCTATTTCAATACCATTAAATTATTTATTTTGATTTATAATAATATTTTCTGTGTTAAATGTGGATAATTTCAATCTTTTATGTGTTATAATGGTACTTGGTCATTTGACGGGTGGCAATGCGATAAACCAAATATGGGTGGTTCTATGATAAACAGTGGGTGGTTGATCCTGGGTGAGCTCTCTAATTCAATAGGTAATGATATAGGGTCAACCTGTTGGGTTTCCCCTAAGATATATAAGGAATATACTTTGATGGGTATTCCAAATGTAACTATGAAGGTTACTCCCTATGTATCTGTGATATCTACAATGTATATATGATATGGACGACACAAGTTACCTTTATGATTTATTATTTCTTTTAGGATTTATAGGAATATTATTATTTCATGAGGTAAGCTAATGAGTTTATGTATTGTGGGTGAAAAGTATTTTTTTGTGAAAAAATTCATGATTTTAAAAAATTCATGGGATAATGGTTTCAATCCATATTTTATATCCCTTACTAAGATTTTTTACTCATTCCATGCTTTTATAATTATATTAATGGGTTTTAAGGGATAATAGATTCATGGATGGAATTAGGGAAAAGTTAGGATGATTAATCATGAGGAGAATCCATTTTTCATTTTAAAATATTCTATTTTATGGAAAAAATTGATATTGTTAAAAGTGACCACTTTGTATTTATATGGTTCTCTTATGTATTAGTTATGGTCTAATTCTCTAAAACAATTTGCCTAAAAAAAATCCTCAATGTGAATTATTGAATTAACTCATGATTTTGTGATTTTTAAGGTTGGATCCTTATAATAAGTCTCTATTTTTCTCACTATAGAAGATTTATAGAGAATTCCTAATCCATTTTTCTAAAATTTCTCTTATAGGAGTGACTAGTATCACTTTAATAGTAATAGTATCCCACCAATATGTTTGATATAAGTGTTATATTTTTATTCCCAATGAGTATTAAATTTATTAATTCATGTTTTTCTAATAATTTACAAATCTTTTTAAAATGTATTTTAAATTTATTGTTTTCCTATTATTTTTTCATATTATTTTTTATGTGATTTCTTGGGTTTTATTATAGTTTCTAATGTGTAGTGGATGGTAACATAATTTAAACAATAAAATTTTAATATAAGATAAATATGAAAATGATTTACATTTTTATATTAGTTCTCTTATATGATGTGATCTGTTATTTGTAAAAAATTATTTTCTTTAAACATTATGAGATGATAGTTTTAATACAAATGGTTTGTGATTTACCATATTCTATTACATTTACTCTCTTCAATTAATTTTTTTTATTTCTTAAAAAGTTACTTTCCGTGTAAGTAAGAAACATACAAAGAGATCCAAACATCAGCCACACATACCACACAAATTTCTTCTTGAAAATTCTAATTACAAATTCAGAATAACTTCCATAGTCTTCCTCGAGCCACACAACCATAATTTCCTCGGACCACACACCATAATCCCTACATCACGGACCAAAAAACACATTCATTTCCTCTGATCGAACAACATCAGATCACAATCCATCGGAGTTCAAGGCACCATAAAGGATGCCACTGAATACCACTGGAGCTGATAACCAGCACACACATCCTCAACATCATCAAACATTATCAAAGAAAACAAGATCCTTCACCGTCTACCACTGGGATCCAACAGAGACGAAACCACTATAAGATGTCAACTACCTTTCAAAATCACATCCAAATACACCATGATTACCACCATTTAAATCCGACTCGGAGAGAGTGGTGGAGTCTGGAAGCCATAGCATAGGAACAAGTTCCTAATGGCCTCAATGAATAATGTCTCTATGGACCCCCCACACCAACGAACAACACCATAAATAGAAACAAACATCATGGGATCCAAAAATAATCCAAAAAAACCTCCACCAAAAGAATAAAAATAAAAACCCTAGAGAAATCCATCAAACCAGATACTTCGTATGACCCATACCACGCCAAAAAACCAATAGATGCCTAGCCACACATCCCAAAACCTCAAAGAAATCTTCGCAACATATCTGAATATGAAAGGATCCATGAAATCTTAATTCTAGAGTAGGGATTGGGTGACCGAAAGCTTCGATCATTAGAAACCACGATGGGACAAACCTGGAGGACCACTAGAGGCTTTGAGAGAACATCGAGGAGCACGTCACCAAGAAACACCACATTGAAAACGTCATCAGCAAGGTGATGCTAGAGAAGAAACAGTTGGGAACAACGGGAAGTGAGAGGTAACCCATAGACCATGCACAATAAGGAGAGTCAATGATGGGAAGATAAAAAGAATGGATAGAGGGAGATAATGTTGGGGAGGGAATTCTCAAACCTCCCCACCAATTTTTTAGCAATAGAAATAACAAGAAGTGCTATAGGAGGGAGATTCATTTCTTAGAGGCTCCAATCCTTTAAAAAAACACTATTACATGTCTGAATTAGAGAAAATTAATAAAATAATTATAATTGAAAAAAAAAATTCCAGATGTTTTTTGAAATATGAATTATTTAATTCCACAATTAGTGGAATATTTTAAATAATATTATTCCTTTCATATAAGATTCTTCAAATATATATATTAACATATTTGATATGGTTAAATTGGTTTATTTTTTAAATATAACCAAATAAGGAAATTAAGGTAACATTCTTACAAAAATGATTTTTTAGATCTTTGCATGACAATATGATGGAAAAAATATTGTTTTAGTGGATAATAAGAGTGTATATTGAATATAATAATTTCGATGACAAAAAAGTAAGATTAAACTAATCTAAGTAAAAAGTAAATTTCAATTGATATCCTCACCAATTGTAGGGTATGTCAATAAATAAATATGTAAATAGTTAAATTTAGTTACAATAAAAACTGAAAATAAAATTATTTCCTTAAGAATATTAAAATATATTCATTAAATATTAATTTAAATGGTTACATTAGTTAAAAGATTATTTCAAGGGAGTTTTTTCATGGAAATGGATCCAATAATTATTATTATGAAATTATAAAATTTTATAAGTAAATAATTAATTTAGTTAACATTATAAACTATTATGTTGTTATAGACGCTGAAAGGAAATCTCAAGGGCTGAAGGAGGATTTGGCGCGACAAAGAGAATACATATTTGGTCTTAGCATTCCATTTAGGAGGGCCCAGAGGGGATGTGTGAAAAAAATATGAGGTTTTTGATAAAAGGGGATAGAGTATGGAAAACAGAGGGATTCACGAAAGTTTTCTAGGCGGGTGCGGAAAATTTCTGTGCCCTGACCTTGAGAGAGGAAATTTGCGCACGGTTGCCCCATGCGGTTGAATCTGCGCGCTGTTGACATTGGCATGTAGAATTTTTCATATCCTCATTTTCCACATGGATATGCAACCCCGAGAACCTATAAATAGAAGGTAACCCCTTCGAATTATGGGAAAAAATAATCTGATCCATCTCTCCGGTGCAAAATTTACCTCTCATGCATGCAAAAGATGGATCTCAGGTACTAAAGTTTCATGACAGGTCGCCCGGGGGTCCGCCTTCACGCGAGACCACTCAGGCTTAATCCTCATCCAAATCTCATCGAGTCCTGTCACCCGCATGCAATTCCTTCCGATTGCATGCAATCCTTTATTCGGTGTGAAATTCCTTCCAATTGTGCACCCTCTGTTCTGCGCTGGACTGGGCTTTTCCGAGAAGGTTCCCTGATTGTGTGCCACCCCAGTATTTTTCGAGCACATAGGTCAATTGTGCTCCGCCCCCACTGTTTTTGGCACACCTATTCCTTTGGTGCGTAAGCCACCCTCCTTGTGCGCCCGTGATGTCTCTATTCTGAGCATCATTTTCGGGTGCCTCCTGCACCCAAAACACCTTCACTATACACCCTTTCCTCTTACAACCCTTTAGGCTCGTACAAAGTAACTTCAAAGTCACTTGGACGATATTTCCCGTTGCATCGCTTCACCTCATGTTTTTTTATATAGGCATGCTAACGACTATTAATTCTTCGCATATCCATGCTAACGTGGACCCCCAAAAAGATCAC
Organism: Viscum album; assembly: GCA_963277665.1. NCBI lineage: Eukaryota > Viridiplantae > Streptophyta > Magnoliopsida > Santalales > Viscaceae > Viscum > Viscum album. The sequence goes on from OY728133.1 coordinate 1,195,469,750, forward strand.
CTCTCGACACCCCCTAGGTATGGCGTTGCCTCTCCCTTCTCTTCACCAAGGTGTAGAGGGTACCGGTTATGTAATTCCTAGGGTTGTGGAGTGAACCTGCCTCGTCTGAGATGCTGGATGTTAAACTACCAAGCGCCACCATCCTCAGCACATGACATTAAACTGTGACTCCCCCCCATGCATCCTATGAGGGGAAAGGGCAACCACCATGATGTAAGCCCCCTAACATTTCTTTGTTCGAGGCAGTATCCCTGCCCCTTCTTTCTTCGGTGCCAAATCCCTCACCCACTGGGCTTTGTCTCCACTACGCCACCATCATAGAGTATGTCCCAACCACTTTGGGCTTCTAACCATGCATAATCCCTTGTTTCCTCTTTGGGCCGCTAAATACGTTTACCCCCAATCCACTTCCTGCAGACGCATCTTTTGCAACGTGATCATCAGGTGTTTTTTGTCTCTTGATTCTCAAACAGAGCATGACTCATGTGGGATTAGAGCAAGCACCAAACATGACATTCACCATGAAAGGCCTAGAGTGTAAGCCCCACACCGAACCTGAACTACGTGGTCTTTGATCCTTGCCAAGGAAAGGTATGTAGGAAGCATCCATGAGGTCCAAGACCACCACCCATTGGTAGCTCCGACCCCCTTCACGTCGGTGTACCAAGCCACCATTCTGAACTATGCGGACTTTGATCCATGCCAAGGCGAGGTACGTAGGAAGCCTCTCTGAGGTTCAAGCCCAACACCCATTCGTTCCAACCATCTTCATGTCAGTTCACCAACACCTTGGGAATCCTAGAGTGTAATCCCCCCTACCATACCGGAACTACATGGTCTTCAGTTCTTGCCCAGTAAAGGCATATAGTAAGCCTCCCTCAGGTCCAATCCCACTACCCATTGGTTGCTCTGACCCCCTTCACATCGATGCACCAAATGCCCGCCTTCCGAACTATGTGGTCATTGATCCTTGTCAAGGAGAGGTATGTAGAAATCCACTATAAGGTTCAATCCAAACACCCATTCATTCTGACCATCTTCACATCGGTTCACTAACACCCTGGGCATCCTAGAGTGTAAGCCCCACAACTATACCTGAACTGCGTGGTGTTTGATCTTTTCCAAGGTGAGGTATGTCGGAAGCCTCCATGAGGTTCAAGCCCAACACCCTGTCTTTTTGACCACCCTTCACATATGTTCACCTACACCATCCATTCGGACCCCAGGTCCTTATTTACGTTGGTTCACCCTCATCCTTCATGACATTAAAATGTGTACCTCAATCAGTGGTAAGCCGTTGTGCCCCATGTAGCGGTAATCCATTGTGTCCCTCAATCAGTAGTAGGCCATTGTATCTCGATTAGCGGTAAGCCATTGTGTCTCCTATTTAGTGGGAATCCATTGTAATACCATTACATGGGAACCACATCTTTGGTCCATCCTAGTGATGTCAGACCATACCGGGATACTAACCACACGTAAGCCTCATGCTCATCATCGAGTTTATATCCTACGTTTTCACCCCAATTCAAGATCATCTCCTGATCCTTCCCTCGAGCCTATGTGTCTCATGAAGGTCATGTCTCAACCTAGAGGTTCCACTTCTTATGGGTCCCATCCACGCATCCATAGATGTCCCATCGCCCTCCTGAACAATGCAGACTTTTATTCCCTGCCACGTGGATATGTAGGAAGTCTCCGAGAAACTCAAGCCAAACATTACCGTCATCCTCACGGCGGTTCCATACCATTCTCCATGCATTTCACTCATCACCCCATCATCCATCTTGATACTTACCTGGGACACCACATCCTAGTGAGGTCATGTCAACCCACCTATATTAGAGTGTCCTCCAGGGGTTACACTCATCTGATCTACTCTAGTCAGTGTTCTGATTAGTCTGATCTGTCTCCGGTGGATGTTAAACTTGCGGCATACCCTGGGTTAAACATGGGAAGCTGAGGAAAAATTCAGAGACATTCCTATGGCATATAATTCCTCGCATTCAATGTCGGATGCCACGAGCTTCCATGCCCCCAAGAATCCCTATAATAAGGAGAAGAAACCAAGACATGCCAGTGTTCCAGTGTCATGAAACGCTAGTGATGTCCAACGTGACTACTCCCCTGACCGAAGGTTGCTTCCCAGACCAGATCCTTTGGAATTTTCTGATAGGAGTGTAATTAACTGGTTTCCTTGAAGACATGGCACCAAGAAGAGTTTCACAAACAACGTCTCAAATCTGTAAGGGAGACCCGGACTAGGTGACGAGTTCGAAAGAGGAATCAACAGAAGGAAGAACCACCATCGCATCATCCCATTTCAATCATGGAGCAATCATCCCTGATCAAGGAACGCATGCCACCTTCCTTTGGAAAGAAGGAATGCAGGGCAACAGAACCGCACCTTTTTCTCCCATAGACCGATGCACACGCCCTAGATAAAGCATCAAAAATAGAAATGGTGAACCCGACATGAATTTCTTCTCCTCAATATGGATATTAGTAGCGCTCGAGGCATCAATGGATTAGTATGTGACCGGATCTAGTTATCCAGTGCCGGGTCCCGCCAGGAAAATAGCGGGCCTGGTGTGAAACTCACCAGAAGTTGGTCTAGTAGAACGTTGTACATCCCATTTTGCAACGTTGTCAGCGTGGATCCCTCTTACTAGTCATGCAAGATGGAATGGCTTTGGGGCATTGGTCATCGATTCCTTTTTATTTCAACACTGATGAGTTAAACTCCCTGATCCTCAATAATCAAGTAGATTCACTCGCAACGCGATCACTGCTTGCATACCAACATTGGGGCAGGGGAGTGCCAATGTGGTAGTCCCACTCAGCTCTGCCTATTCTGTGACATCCTCTACACCTGTGACCATGGGGAACCCATAACCCATCTCCCCGTATAAGATCATCCAACGAAGGGCGATCAATGACCTCATATGCCGGTATAAGGAGAAGGGATTAATTCCGACTCAGGATATGGACCGCCTTGATCTAGAGGTGTCTATGCCACACTGTCAACGCTGCCCCAAGAGACGCGTAGGGAGACAATGCTCCCCATGATGACATATAACCATTTCGGGATCCTCTCCTCAGAACGCGTTGACGACTCTCTGGCTTACACTGACGAGGTAGGTGACGTTCTGCCTAGCCCGATCATTATCACATTCCAGGGGCTCCAGGAAAGGGCACCCACCTAGCCACGTCAGTGCCACCACCCAGTCTTGGTGGATGAGGAGCAGGTAAGACACATACCTGCACCACCGGCTCTGGTTTTTCTGACCCGATGCCAAAATCGGGCACAAATTAAGGATGCCCTCCAAAGAGCATCGACGTCGATGGCTACTATGGCCTGATCCACCACTAACGCATATCATTAGTTCCTTGTATACACTAAGCAAAGGCACATGTATGACCAACCAGGATCGAGGCCCCAACTGCCCCACGAGCAGGATAGGTCGACTCTCTTGGTCGCTGGCACAAGCAGTGGCCGCCGTGATCTAACTCGCAGCAATGCCACCGAGTACGGAGGTCCTCCCCGTACCGCTACCACAGATATCTCAGGCCTACCCCGCTTCAAGGCTCGGCATAGAGGTGTGACCAGTGCCACCCTCAATCCAAATGAGGGTCTTCCCTATGGAAGTGATGCTCAACACAGAAATCTCTCCCATTCCCACTACACTGGATATGGGGTCATTCCTCCTACCATCGACCATTAGTGGGTGGGCGTTGCACATCCGGTCTCTCTTCAATAGGGGGACTCTCCTTGTGTCCTCTTAGTAGCTGGTGAAGGCCCTCCTCACCTAGGAAACCATAGGGGTAAAGGCCAGCCTCTCCTCATTAGCACCAAAGCATGGAGGTACTACCCATGATCAGCTAGACTGGTACAAGTACTCTCCTCATACCGAGATCGCCATGGGAATCAAGAATGGGGGTCCTCCCCATTCTCCTACCAGTTCCAGCAGAGGTCTAACCCACTAAAGCGCTACCCATGGAGGTAATCTCCATGTCCCCTTTTACATTTGTCCCAGTTCTCCTCGCACCCAAGATTTCTCAGGTGGAAACCCTCTCCGCCTCAGCACTAGTGTAGCCGAAGGACCTCGTGTTGGAAATCATCCTTGTCCTGAGGAGCCACCCAGGGGCAGGAAGGCGGATCGTCTCCACCATAAGAAGAATTTTGGGAAGGTATAGATAGTGATCAAACCATCCTTCATCACAAACTCTGATGTAGAATACAACTCAGCTCGGAAACCCTCCTCTCCCTCATCCGAGTCAAGGGATGGGGCAAGAACAAGGAGCATCAGCCTAATACTTCTAGAATGTGAGGTCCATCAGATTCCCACCTCCATCCGCATGTATATCCAAGAGGATAAAAATCTGGAAACCCCATAGGTCACAATCATGCAATAACCATCATCATTACCAGAAGCGCTCTCTACCTCAACAAGAGATCACATAGAACAATTCTGGGTACTGATGGCGGGAGAGCAGTAGCGCGGCCTATCGACAGTAGCCCTATCCCCTGAGCCAGCAACTTTGGACACCATATCTTCTTATTGTGATGTAGCAGCTAGGTCACTACACTCTTCGGAATATATCCCGAGATTCGGTGGCCAGTCAGCCCATTCACCGTACTCTCCACCCGCCGGCCTGTCGTCCCTGCGGTCTGCCTTATTACTGTTACTGGTTCCTTAGCCACCCCCAGTTGACGAGTGGGGTAATGACAGGACAGACCCTGAATCTGATCCGAGGAGCTTATGAAAAATCCTCATGGAGGACCACTTCCTCGAGATGTTTTGGCCTTTGCGGCATCGAATTTCTTCGAGCCGGAATCCCTCACCCCATAGGAGGTTGAATGTTTTAGCCAAACCCTCTGGGAGATGCACTTTCACCTTCGTCATCAGCGAATGGTTTATCCCAGGAGCCAAGAGCATCTAGAAGACATTGGAGAGCAATGTCGTCTAGTTGATCTGGCTGCGCTCCATGTGGCCCAGCACCCCGAGTCACCAGACGTTCATAAGGTCCTCCAAATGCAATGCGTTCAGATTTTCAAGATACTTCGCAAGATTGTCATGGAGGCTTACCCCCACCCACAAATACATGGCCGGGGGAAGTATGATGTCATCCTTTTCAGTCATATCCGGCTCCAGCCCAACATGCTAGGCGATATCGAGTACATTCCCTCAAGAAGGGTAACATTCAACATGGCTGACATAGTGGTCAAGGAAGAAGAGTTGGAGCTTCATGAAGGGGACATATCCTTCGAGGGCATGCCACCACTATTGGAGCCATCAGGGAGGGTTACTCACCAGCAGAGGAACCTACTAGGTCTCCCTGCACCCACCGAGGCATTAGTACTCAGCCAGAATTCTGGTAAGGGTAAAGAGCATGTCGAAGCATCCATGCACTCTGACCCTTCCTCCTCAGTGCAGAAGATGGAGGAAGACCCTGAGAAGGCCACATTGCGCCAACAACATGCCGATCAAAAGATGTTCGTCGATGAACTCCTAGATGAACACACTGCAGAGCGACGACAAGACTACAACAATCCTAGACCAGTATAGTAGGGGCAAGAACAACTTCCCCTTGGCGAGCTGCCTCCAGGCGACCCTAATCGTCCTGCCCCCACAGACAGGGTTAAGGCCAGAACTTATAGCAAGAGGGCACGTTATGTCTTGCCAAACCCTCCTGAACGGCGCGACAATCCAAGGGACCCATCTTGGGATCCCCCAACCACCCCGAGGGTCATGTCACCAGTCGCTCCACGAGCCGCTGGGTCTTATTACCGCGTTGAAGAGCCCGCCAACATGCTTATGGTTAGGGATCCCTGTCAAGACAGGGACCCCCGTCTAGATGAACCAATGGCGGTGCTCATTGCCCGCATAGAGGCATTGGAAACACGATTGGGGGCAATCCCACCAGATGGAAAGCAATATACAGCATGGGTGGATGATATGCCGACACCACCGAGTTTTTGGAATCCCACCTTTTCCCCCTCCAATGTGAAAGGGGACCCGCCATAGTATCTGGCTCACTTCAACTCAAGGTGTGGGCCCATGTTTGGGACTCCAGCGCAGCAGGAGACCACCAAACTCCGATGCTTTGTGCAGACATTGGAGGGACCTACGTTTGTCTGGTACATACAGTTCCCCACCATATCGATAACTGGCTGGGAGGACCTCTGGAGGAAATTAAATTACCAGTTCAACTCCACCACATGAAAGACAATCATCACAGACCTCTTCAAGTGAAAAAAGACACCTGATGAACATGTCGCTGACTTTATCGCCCTGTGGAAAGGACTCACATACTACCTTGACATGCCACTAACTCTGGAACAATTACTGACAATGTGTGTAGGGAACGTCAAGATAGAACTGGTTCCCTCTCTGATCACCTAGAACTAACCTGGAGGATTTCCAGACTTCTCTGATAAGGCCCAGTGCCTGGAAGAAGCCCTACAACAGGCCAGCTAGGTACATTCGTTGCCCCCTGTAATTCTTGCATGGATGGCTTCTAGAGCCAAGCCCATCGTGGTGGACCAAATAGAGGCCCCTAGACGGCTAGAATTATTACCAGCGGAGCCACCTCCCTAGCCTCGTAGAGGCCCTCTACCACAGGTGCAACCTCCAGCCCAGTAGCGGCTTCCTCAAAATCAGCAGGTGCCCTAGCGAAATGCACCACCACTACGGGAAAAAGGGATTTTTACAACGGGAATAAATCCCGTCGCAAAAGGCCCGTCCAAGAGGTTATTTGCGACCGGGGTAACAACCCGTCGCAAATAACCAATTATTTGGGATGAGATTTCGTCTCCCATCACAAATAGTTTGGGGCAGATAGCGCGCCAAACCGCAGGAAGGTTATTTGCGATGGGGCCCGTCGCAAATACCCGACGACGGTTAATAACTTTTTGCGACGGGATGTCGTCCCGTCGTAAAAGGTGTGTCGACAGGGACTATTTACGACGGGTCCCGTCGCAAATAACCTTTTAACTGCCGATAGTAATTAATGCGAGCGTAGGTATTTGCAACGGGTCCCATGGAAAAAGATACTTTTTGCGATGGGATACCCATAGCAAATAATCCCGTGGCAAATAATCTACCGTATATATACCTCCATCTGTTTTTCCTCTCATTCCTCTCAATTCTAAGATCCTGTTTCTCCCTAAACTCTGATTTTAGAGAGAAAATTTTTCTAAGTTAATTTTTTTGTTCACGAAGAAGTTGTGAAGCCGTCTACATCAATAGAAAATCAGTCATAAAGGTATTTATATATTTTTTAATTTATTATTTATTTCGTTTTTTTAATTTATTATTTATTTCATTTTTTATGTTAATTTTTTTTATTGTTGATTAGTTGTAATTAAATTAAATTTAAATTGTTTTGTCATTAGTATTTATTTGTACTAAGAAATTTAAATTCTTACTACTAATTTTTAATAATTAGTAGTAATAATTAGAATAATTAGCAATAATTAGCATTAATTAGGAATAATTAGAAATAATTAGCAATAATTAGCAATAATTTGCAATAATTAATAATAATTAGGAATAAATACTAGTAATTAGAAATAATTAGTATTAAATAGCAATAAATAGTAATAAATTGGAATAATTAGTAATAATTAGGAATAATTAGTAATAATTATGAATAATTAGGAATAATTAGGAATAATTAGGAATAAATACTAATAATTAGTAATAATTACTAATAATTAGTATTAATTAGCAATAATTGTGTATAATTATCAATAATTACGAATAATTATCAATAATTAGAAATAATTAGCAATAATTAGTATTAATTAGCAATAATTAATAATATATATAAATAAATATAAATAATTAATAATAATTAGTAATAAGTTGTAATAATTAGTAATAAATTGTAATAATTAGTAATAAATACTAATAATTACTAATAATTACTAATAAATACTAATAACTAGAAATGAATACTAAAAATTTGCAATAATTAGAAATAATTAGGAATAATTAGCAATAATTAGGAATAAATAGAAATAATTAGCAATAATTATCAATAATTAGAAATAATTAGGAATAATTAGCAATAATTAGTAATAATTAGCAATAATTAGAAATAAATAGCAATAATTAGAAATAATTAGTAATAAATAGCAATAAATAGTAATAAATAGGAATAATTTGTAATAAAAAGGAATAGTTAGTATTAATTAGGAATTATTATTAATAATTTGTAATAAATAGCATTAAATAGGAATAATTATTAATAATTGGCAATAAATTGTAATAATTAGTAATAAATTGTAATAATTAGGAATAAATACTAATAATTAGTAATAATTACTAATAGTTAGTAATAATTAGCAATAATTAGGAATAATTACCAATAACTAGGAATAATTAGCAATAATTAGGAATAATTAGCAATAATTAGTAATAATTAGCAATATGTAGTAATAAATAGCAATAATTAATAATAGTTAGCAATAAATAGTAATAATTAGTAATAAATTGTAATAATTAATAATAAATTGTAATAATTATTAATAAATATTAATAATTACTAATAATTACAAATAAATACTAATAATTAGAAATAAATACTAATAATTAGCAATAATTACCAATAATTAACAATAATTAGAAATAATTTAGAATACTTAGTAATAATTAGCAATAATTATGAATAATTATGAATAATTAGAAATAATTATTAATAATTAGCAATAATTAGCAATAATTAGAAATAATTAGTAATAAATATCAATAATTAGGAATAATTAGGAATAATTAGCAATAATTAGAAATAATTAGTAATAAATTGGAATAAATTGTAATAATTAGGAATAAATTGTAATAATTATTATTAATTAGTAATAATTAGTAATAATTGGTAATAATTGGTAATAATTAGTAATAATTAGTAATAATTAGTAATAATTAGTAATATTTAGTAATAAATAGTAATACTTAGTAATAAATAGTAATAGTTAGTAATAATTAGTAATAGTTAGTATAAATAGGAATAGTTAGTAATAAATAGGAATAATTCGTAATAAATAGGAATAAATAGTTATAATTAGTAATCAATTGTAATAATTAGCAATAATTAGCAATAATTAGAAATAATTAGCAATAATTAGCAATAATTAGTAATAAATAGAAATAAATAGAAATAATTAATAAAAATTATTAATAAATTGTAATAATTAGTAATAAATTGTAATAATTAGTAATAAATACTAATAATTACTAATAATTACTAATAAATACTAACAATTAGAAATAAATATTAATAAATAGAAATAATTAGCAATAATTAGAAATATTTAGTAATATTTAGTAATATTTAGCAATAATTAGAAATAAATAGAAATAATTAGCAATAAATATGAATAATTAGAAATAAATAGAAATAAATAGCAATAAACATATAAGAAAGAGTTGAAAACAAAGATAATTTCATTAAAAATGAGAACCAAAATTAATTTATATTCTTTCAAAACCGCCTACATGAAACTGAAAAATGTTTCTAGTGCGCGACATTGAATGATTATAAAACATAAACTGGATATGAAGAAAGGTGGAAGCTGCCTTTCGTTAATGGAATCCTTGTGACATGTGTCTTCTAAAATATTGATTTCCAATTCACTGCAAGAAAGTCTAAAAGGTCCACATAAACACACCATGTTTGGACCTTCTTGCTTTTCTTACAGTGAATTGGATATCAAAATTTATACTGGATATGAAGAAAGGTCGAAGCCACCTTTCATTTTGGGTGGAACACCACCACAGCTTCCTACATAAAGCTTAACCATTCAATTTAGTTTTATTAAATCTGAAAAGCCCCTCATTTTTACCAAAATATCACTCACATATCCAGATTAACTCCCCCAATTCTGACGCCTCTGGGTTCAAACCGTTCGATGGAGGAGAGGCAGCCATGGTAAACCTCTGTCGAATGGTCTGAAACCAGAGGCGTCAGAATTAGGGGGTTAATTTGGATATGTGAGTGAAGTTTCGGTAAGAAATGAGGGGTTGTCCAGATTTAATAATAAATCATAAATTGGATTTTAGGTATATATTTAGTTGAATAATTATTTTATTTTTCATGGAATTCTAGATTTCATTTAATTGATCTTTATATTTTGATGATATCTTTTCTAAAAATAATTCTAGATGTTAAGAAAAATATAGGAATCACATTTCAAAAATTAATGTTTCATCCTAAAATTTGTATCCAACCACATTCTTGGAACCCCAAAATTGAGATGAACATTATGATAAGGAACCTAAATTTTGTTATGGAACCTCACATTCAAGTTTGTCATGTTTGGTTTATAACTAACTTAAGTATCCCCATGTTGGAATAATAATACATGTTCTAGACGTCTAAATTTTTTCTCAAGTGTATGTTGTCAACCATACATTTTTTTATCCTCACATATAGTAACCCTACATTGAACCAACCATATATGGGTTTTTGAATTATTCATTATTCTAAGATTCATGCTATGATTTTTATAGAGTAAATATACTAATAATAATACAAGTTCTAGAGGTATAAGTTTTTTATAATATTTTATGATTTGTTTTATATTTATTTATTAATATTGAGAATTTTAATATTTCTTATTTTTTTATTATATTAATAAACATAAAATTAATTTTTCAATAATCATAATTTTTTTAAATTTTTTTTTGAATTTAATTATTATTTGTGATGGGTTCTTTTGCGACGGGCTCCCATCACAAATAGCCTAAATAATTTTTCTTAAAATAGGTATTTGCGACAGGATTATGGGTCCATCACAAATAGTTTAAATAAATATTTTCAAAAACCATTTACGAAGGGATTAGGGGCATGTCACAAAAAAGTATTTGCGATGGTCCCGTCACAAAAGAGTATATATATATATATAAAGTATATAATTGGAGACTTATTTGTGACGATGAAGTTTCCCATCACAAAAAATATTATTTGCGATGGGCCCATCGAAAATAATTTTTTTTGCGACAACGTTTTCTACAATGGGCTATTTGCGACGAGATCCCGTCGCAAATAACCCTTCGCAAATACCTATAATTTTAGTAGTGCACCACTACCTATGCGGGACAACTAGGCCCTGCCTCCTCGATAGGATCCTCCAACCCCTCATCGGGGCTAGGCTCCAAGGCACCCCTTTTCAGATAGAAGAAACTAGACCCATCTTTCAATGAGAATTAGGTCCCTAGCTATTTCCAAAGTGCCTTGGAATAAGGGATTATGCGTTTTCTTATGTGTAGTAGGCCAAAAGAGTCGAACCTCACTGATCGCCCTAACTAATGCCCTTATCATTAGATCCTAGGGAACACCCTCAAGTAGTGTTATGTGTTCAAAGATTGGATTTAGGACCCTGCCGATAACAACATAGTCAGGTTTGGCCTAGATCTGACACAAGTGGCATGCATCGTCTTAAGGCTAGACAGCAGCAACAACAGCAAGGGCGAGTGGTAGAAAGTTTCTAACCACGAGTCCCAGAAGTAGGACAACTGGATGGCTCGAAAAATGGTTGGTCATGACCATGGTTTCATTCATGCATGCCTGAATAATTTGGAGCATTCAGAAGCTGCAACCGCTCCTTCTGCATCATCATATCAGCTGAATTCTTACCATAAGAGCAAGAATCGATGGTGCATGAGAAAGCAACGCGCCCTCTCAATGACACCATCGTCCTGCAATCTCAGTGACTTCATGCCTCTGGAGATGGGGATTCCTCCCAGAATCCACCCAATAATGGATTAATCATCAAGTTATAGTCAAGGGTATGCTTCAGTTAATATCATGGAGTTGGTAAATCCCTATATGACTCCCGACAATGGATAACAACAGACGAACCTACACAAAATCCCCAGCCGAAGCCAACGTTGGCAGAGTCATGACCATATGGGTCATAGAGGAATATCATTTGGCACTTCCAGCTAGGTCGTGCATGCCACTGATACCAGAGAGCAGGCCCAATATAGAGCTCAACAAGTGTATCCTCATCATCAGGTGTCATTAGGCTTGTCTCCACCACCATTGGTGTTGCTGTATCATGCAGAGCCACTTAAAACAAGATGTGACCAGCCTCACCATGCAATAGGCTGGTCTCAGTCATCTGGACCTCATCTGGTAGCTACTCTGTGGGCTTCGACTAGTGAGCAGCAGGATATGCCCAACACTAGTCAGCCGCCGGCCCAGCCAGCAGGGCCCTCCATGCCTCCAATCACAAGGCGGCCTCCTGCAAGCAGAAGTTCATGCCTGGCACGAAAATATGATGTTTTAAAGCACCTTTCTAGTACCCCAACGAGGATTTCCATCCCCGAGTCCCTTCTCCTATCGTCAGATATGTGTGAGGCCCTCGCTGAGGCGTTAAGAATCCCCCTCTAGTTTGAGATAGAGGGAGAAGCTGCATATGATTCTCATGTTGAAGCAGTTGTGAATGCTAAATACCAGGAAATTATCTCATTATCTATAGAAGATTAAGTCTCACCCATATTGGGGCACAATATACCACTATACACCACATGTCAGTTTAATGGCATGGAGGTCCGTCGTTGTCTTGTCGACATAGGCTCTGGGTTCAAATTAATCACGACCCATACACTGCAGAAACTAGGGTCATCTCAAAAATGACCTGACTCCCTCTGAACTGAGGATCCAAGGATATGACAGGATGGAGCATTCCCCGGTCGGCAAGCTCTGTTTGAAAACCCAATTCGGAGGCCTAGTTGCCAACTCTTAGTTTATGGTGGTCTCCTAGGACACCACGTACAATACATTGATGGGAAGACCATGACTCCACTTGCACAAGGTGGTTCCCATTTCGTATCAAGAGTGCCTCAAGTACTCCCCCAATGTTCATGTGAGGTTGAACTCGTCACAATTGCAACTGACCCCTGGGCAGGTCTGGATGATGCCTACGTCTTCCCAATCCATCGATTGGAGGCCACAACCCCCAACACGGGGAAATGTTTTTTTGTCTCTGGTACAAAGAAGAAGAATATTCCCAAGTCCATGCGACGGTAGAAAATCACCTTGCACACCTACAAAAATCAAGATCACGTGATCTCAGAGTCTCCTACCCCTGTAAGGTATCGAGACGTCCTCCCCCTGGCAACAACAGTACATCATATGTGCCTATTTCGCTGGGCTGGAATAAACCGACTCAAGACAATGCACCACTACTGCTTTGATATTATTAAGCATGCACCCTTGGGCCAAAGAGTAGATGGGATCTGGTCGATAGCTTTCATTGCTATGGTTTTGGAAAAATAGGAATCTCCTGATGTGGTGAACACTACTATTCAGGATGGTACCGGCCTCCCGTCGGAATCTTCCAACACATAGTAAGCTTCTCCCGCTAGGGATCCTTCCTCCGCAACCAAAGAATAGGGCATGGAGGATGCTTCTCCAGTATTTGAAGTGTGTGTCTCCGCCACGATCGATGAACCGGTACCGGTGAACCTCGGCAGCGAGGCAGATCTGAGACCCACATTTATTATTGTCACCATGTCCCTCGAGGAGCAGCAGTGGTACATATACTTCCAGAAACAACACTGTGACTTATTTTCCTGGTGTTATGACAAGATTCCAGGACTATATCCTCAGGTATCCATCCACCACCTTGGTCTTCCAAAAAATCATCACGGTTTCAAGCAACCTCCCAGAAAGATGCATGATACTAAAGGTGACATGGTCAAGGATGAAGTGGACAAGCTCATCAGTGCCAAATTCGTTAAAGAAGTCCAGTACCCGAAGTGGCTAGCCAACATTGTGTCAGTAAGGAAGAAGAATGGATGGATCAGAGTTTGCATCAACATCTGTGATCTTGACTGTCACTGTATTAAGGACGATGTTCCCCTTCCTATGATAGAATTGTTGATCGATGCTACAACTGGGTTTCATGCCCTCTCCTTCCTGGATGGTTACTCCAGATATAACCAGATCTGAATGGTCCCCAAGGAAAAAGAGCCCATAGCTCTCCGGGCACCACAAGGTACATTTTGTTACCAGGTCATGCCCTTTGGCTTAAAGAATGCGGGTTCCACCTTTGAGTGGGCCATGAATTGCATATTCAAGACAATCCATAGGACATTGGTGGAATGCTATGTGGATGATCTGGTGGTCAAATCTCTCTTGCTCTAGGACCATCTCAAGGACCTCGAGAAAGTGTTCGACTTCCTCTGTTCCCACCACCTAAAGATGAACCCATTGAAATGTTCCTTCTAGGTCAACTCTGGGAAGTTCCTTGGCTTTGTTGTCAAGTACCAAGGCATCAAGATCGACCTAGAGATGATCATGGCCATCAGTCAGATGCCTCCCCCGAGTAACATTCGGGAGCTTAGAGGATTCCAAGGCCACTTAGCCTACATACGCCGATTCATTGCGTATCTGGGAAGCAAGTGTAAGAAAGTTTCTCGACTCATGAAGAAAGGCTCCGCAAATGAGTGGGGCGAAGAGTGCCAGACCACATTCGAGGAAATCAGGAAGTATCTACTCCTGCCTCGGGTCTTGATGCCACCCGTCTCTGGAAAACCACTAATCCTATCTATGACTGCCCTGGAATGATCTCTTGGCACCCTTCTCATCCATATGAAAAATGAGGGGACAAAAAACTGCCTCTACTACCTCAGTCATATACTCATCGATACGAAGAACAGATACCCCCATCAAAAAGAGCTTCCTTGTGTTGGTATTCACAGTACAGAAATTGAGACACTACTTGAAGCACCTTGAGGTACAGCTGGAATCTCGGGTAGACCCACTGAAGTACATTCTAAACCGCCCCATGTTGACCATCTGTCTAGCACAAAGGGTAGTGATTCTTCAACATTTCAATATTAGGTTTGTCCCTCAAGAAGCTATTAAGGGTCAAGCATTGGCAGACTTACTTGCTGCCCATCCAGCTCTTGCTGACCAGTCCATGGATATAGATTTTCGCAATGATTCAATCCTCTTAGTAGATCATGCCATCCCATGTTGGCAGATGCAATTTGATAGTGCTTCCCAAAGCACCACCAGGAAGAGGATTAATGATCCCAGGCTCAATAGGGTTGTCCTAGGTATTGTTGTTATTACCCTGGGACAAGCCATTCTACCGTACTCATTCATGTTGTCATAAGGCTGCACCATCAACGAGGAAGAGTACTATGCTCTTATCATTGGCCTCGAGATGGCCCCCAAGATTGATGTTCCCCATTTTTTATGTGAAAGGGTATTTTGAAATAATCATCAGGAAAATCAACGAAGAATATGTCGTTAGAAAACCAGAGCTCGTACCATTTTTGGAGTGCACTCTCTAGATAATGGACCAATTCCCATCTCATCCAGAAGTTACTCATGTCCCTTGATCTCAGAACGGTCAAGCAGATGCCCTGACCAGCCTGGATGTATCACTTGCAGATCCCAAGTAGGATGATCTGATTATACACGAGGCACATTAGAGAGTCATTTCTACCATCACCCTAGATGATGACGATGGACTGCGGGTAAGACATCTTACCACTAAGGCCTCCATGTCAGGACCCCTAGGTTCCTCAGATACATTGGTTGAAGTGAATCCCAACTGGAGATCCCCCTTTGTCGAGTATCTCCCAAATGGTTACCTCTCGGATGATCAGGATGAGCGGAAGCAAATCCAACACTACGCGCTGTTGTTTACCCTCTAGAGTGGTCCTAGTCTTCATTAGACCCTATACAAGCGCGGGTTCGATGGTGTTCTCCTCCATTGAATCCAAGGAGTTGAGATTTATTAGGTTATGTAGAAGGTTCATGCTGGTTCCTACAGCTCCCACTAGACTGGGTCAAAGCTATCCCACCAGATCCAGAGACTGTGGTACTTTTGGCCCTCCATGATCCATGATTACATTGTGTTCACCAAGAGATGTCACGCGTACCAAATTCATGATAACTTCATGCATCGGCCGCTAGAACCTCTCCACTCCACCATGTACTCTTGGCCATTTTTAGTGTGGGGACTTAATGTCATGGGACCATATCCACCGGTGACAGCTCGCCAGTGCATGTTCATCCGGACCGCTGCATATTTCTTTTCAATGTGGGAAGAGGCCGTTCTGATCAAGGAGGTCAAGTCCCATTCTATCGTTGACTTCGTGAGCTCTAATATCATCTACCAATTTGGAGTCCCTTATGACGTTTTCACCGATAACATCACCAAATTTCGATCAGCTGAGTTGAAGACGTTTTAAGCCAAGTACAACATCCGTTTGAACCATACCTCCCACTATCACGCACAGAAAAATGGATAGTTTGAGGCATTCAAAAAAACCCTAACATTTTGCTGAAAATTGTTGGTCAGAATATGAATAGTTGGCCAGAAAAGCTCCCCAATGCCCACTCTTCTTATTAGATGATGACTCTTAATTCCACCTAGGTGACCCCATATTCCTTGGTGTACGGAGATGAGGCTGTCCTGCCCATTGAGATCCAGATGCCTTCGTTATGAACAGTGGTTTATGACCAGTAGGTGCCAGATAAGGTAGCCGAAATTCTTCTGGCTGAATTGGAATCACATGATGAGAATAGCCTTCACGCCTTGCACAATCTGGAAAGGAATAAAAATATGATAGCTAAAGCCTTCACCTAGAAGGTTCACCTATGCTCTTTCCTGCAAGGTGACTTGGTACTGTCCCTTCAGACTCCAATGATCCCTGGCAGGAAACCACCCAAGTTAGAGCCCAAATGGGAAGGACCTTTCATAATTCACATGATTTACCCAAATGGTGCATACTCCTTGGTAACCATGGATGGTGAGTGTATAACTCCTCCCACTAATGCCATGTTTCTCAAGCAATACTTTTCCTGATCCATTTGGTCCAGCATTGTAACACCCCGAGATTTTACGGAAAATATTCTTTTAATTTCATTAATTTCTTGTGTTGTATGCTACACCAAGATTACCTTGCGCTATACACAACATCGTATTAGCTTGCAGTATACGCAACACAATTCTTGGATCATGTTATACACAAGTTCAAGTTCATTTGATAGAAGTTATTCTACGCAACATTGAGTGTATATATATATACATTTATTCAATGTATAAATGAAAAATGGTTGGATTTAGTTATAATGAAACAAAAAAGGAGTCTTGAACTATACATAACCCTGACTTGGCTTTCATTACACGCAATCATGACCTTCTTCGATATGGTGTGTTGTACGCAATACCGGGTTTTACTAAACAACGATATATTATTATAATTTTATTATGAACTAGCCGTTATGAATAGTATTAACTAAAATTTAAAATTTATAACATTATTATTCATCTTACACATTTTCTAGAACATGGTATAAGAACAAAATAATTTTTTCGGGTAAAATAAGTATTTTTTAAAAAATGTAGTTTTCTCGCCTTTTGATGGCGCACCCACTATAAATCTAGTTTTTGACATGTTTATAAGTTCAATTTGACAATATAGAATTCTTCTTTGGAATAAAGAAATAAAAATTTACATTGGATAAATTTTTCATATTATTCTAGTAACTTTCATATTTTGATGAATAGTAAAAACACGCTATATTTTAATTAAAAACAACTTTTTTCATCGCAATAATTTATATGTTTAAATTATAATATTAAATGGGTTTAATGTATAAATAGAATAAATTTTTACCATTTAATATAATTTAGGTCATTATCATTGATTTTACATTGAATTTGTAGGTTAAATCAATTCAATCTTTTGCAATGTTTTAAACAAAAACCCATTTTCATTCGACAACGAGATTAATTTTAATTTAATTTTTGAAACTTATTTGTATTGAATTTGAAAAACTGGATTCCATATTTGGAATAAGTGGGTCCAAATTATGTTAATAGACTACTTTTTATTTTTGGGAATTATGAATAGTAACTACGGTAAATTTTATTTACCATAGTTAAAGGTATATCAGATAATTAAGGGTAAATATAATATTATAAAATTACCCTAACACATTCCAAAATTCTATTTGATGGCTCAACGTAGACCCATATCACCTAAGGGTCGGATTAGATTCATTTTATGGACTTTTGACTATGAAAATAATTTAATTATTATTAAAACCAAAGAAAGTGAAAACATGTCACTCTTTTAAATATTATAAGTATAAGATTTTTAATATATTGATAAACATCATAAAACATCGAACATGAATAGTATCCAAAAAACTAATAAAATTATCTACATCATCATAATTTATTTATAATTTTTAGGGATTAAATAATTGTCATTAATGGTGATACATTAATGATGCAGAAATTATTTATTAAGTGAAAAATCAGTAATATAGTTTTTATTGAAATAATAATACCCATTAAAAAGCCCACAAACCTGACCAAAACTTATTGTTAGTATATATCTATACCATAATAATACAATTACCTAATATATTACCGTTTGGAGTCTTATAAAAGTGATTATGACACTTATATTATTTTATTTTAAATGATGCCAAAGTTGTCACCTTCATAATTTAATAAATATAACAATTTAAATATTGTGATTTTAAGATGATAAATTCAGGTAAATGTATTATTGTGAAAGGTAATAGATTTATCTTCATAATAAGATTTTATTTTTAATTTTCATTCAACAAATAAGTATATTATATAATTATACAAAAATGTTGTAGTAATTATTTTATTAATAGATAAACCAAATAAATTGTTTTAAAAATAATAAAATAAATATTATATGAACTATTTAATGTTATAAAATACTTTTCTAGATACATATGACCTTTTATGAATCTATTAAATATTTTACTTTTAACATTTCTTCTGTATATATTTTATTTAAATTCAAATAAATGAATAGTGTCAAAATTGACACTATTGTTATTTTATAAAAATAACATATTATAAAATTGTATAAAAATCACAAAAAAATTTAAAAATTATAAATTTAAATTTATATGGTCTCAAATGTTATAAAGTATCCAATTATGAAAAATTCACAACAAATAAGTAATTATTGGTTATAATATAAAATTTAGAATGTTATTACGACAAATAAAATTAAATTGATTAAGTAAGGATAAATAAAGTTGATAATGATTAAAATAAATTCCTAACATATATAAATTTTATTTTTTGACGATATTACAACCCTATATCATCTAATATTCTAATATGAGTCATTTTTGGAGGTTTGTAAGTGGGTTTAGATTTATTATAAATTAATATTTTTAGGATTTCCAAAGGTGCCCCTCTCCTCCCTTATAAAAGGGCACCTCCTCCCTCTCTTCCTCACACCATTTTGAGCCTTCAATCTCGGCCAACCCCTGCCAAATTCTCTTATCCACTTCCATAGAAACATCCTAGAGGTTCTGGCCTTCTTCAATGACCAATTTTATTTCCCTAAGAGGAGGTCTCAAAGAGGCGCTTCAAAGAAGAGGTAATGTCTGTTACCGATTCTTTCAACTCTATTTCTTCTTCCACTTCTTATTCATTAGTTGTTTCATTATTAAGTAATAAAATAAGTATAACAAATATAATTATATGTTATTATAAGTATGAAACAACCCTATTTCACCATCTATCCATCCTACGGAAAATGAAATCTCCACGCGTTCATACGTACGGAATACCGTCTCCACGCCGTGGTGAAATCTGTTTTTCCACCAACACCTTTCATGGATGGGTATAATGGTGTAAATAATAACTATATATGGTTATTATAACATCATACTGATTCTGATATATTATACCATCCACACCAATTATATTCAATAATTATGGGAACGATATCATCGCTCGTGCGAACGTACGAACTACCGTCTCCACGACGCGATGAGATTCATTCTCCATGTTAACCATACATGAATGATCATAAAGTTTATTTAATGAATAATAATGAAGTATATGAAATAATAATGCTACTGGATTTATGTATATATATATATGTGTGTGTATTTCATCTATTCAGTTTCATTCAATTCAATAAGGAAACGAAAACAACGTTCATGCGTACGTACGGCCTACCGTCTCCATGAACGGTGTATTTCATTCCTTTTATCGACCTATAATATATATATGTATATGATATATATATATTATATATAAATAATTTTTTACATTCTGAAATTATGTAAATCAGGATATAAGTAATAATATCAAGAACGACAAGTCAAAACACATACGATAAATGAAATGATTTTACCCAAAACGCTGCTCTAACATGGAATTTACAAAAGAACGGGTAATATAAAGTAATAAGTGAAACATATATGATATAATAACAATTAATATGATTCTTTAATAAGTCAATGACATTATTTAAATCATTATACAGGAGGTTCAGATACGTACGCAACATATCAGACCTAAGGTAAGGGATAATTTTTCAAATCTCATTTTTATCTAAGATTGCTTATTTGTAAGTATTTACTGGGGTTATTTCTATTATACAAGTACATGTTTTATAAAAGTGTTTTCATGTATGTTTAAAGTCCTTTTTACCCATTTTTGACTTTTACTACATGGTATGCATGGAATCTTACTATTACGAGGTACTTTTTGACTTTTCCAGTAAAAGTACGAGAAGAATGTTTTTTTAACTTATACTGCATGAAATGATTTTTACAGTTTCATAACGCCTCATTTTCATGAAGCTTCCTCTACAAGATTTTATGATTATTTTCAAAAAAATAATTTTTTTTAAAATTGAATGACAATTTCAGAAAAGAAATTTATTTTGCGGAAGAAAGGATATTTTCCTGAAGAATTCATTTCAAATGTTTTATCAAAACAATTTTCCATCTGGGGTGAAATTATTTCATAAGTGTATGTTTCAAGTTTAATGTCTCTATGATTTACATGGTTTCACTTTTCATATGATGAAATCTCCATTTGTTTTATATGGATTATGAAATGATGGGATGATGTTTATGAAACCCATTTTATTCTTTGGGTTATGATGAATGTTTTAAGTTTATTTTGTGGAACAAGTAAGAATGATTTAATTATGAGATGGGTGGGATCTATATCTCCCTCAAATGCATTGGGTAAAGATTTATATCTCATGATATAGACATGGTTGGAACGACAAGTTAAACCGGTTCAGTAATACAGGACTGGAATGAGGAGTGAACTCGATTCAGAAAGGGGCTTTGTCCACTAAGATGGTATTGGAAGAAATGCCTTGGCTACTATGGAAATTATATCATGTGGTTAATGGTTTCCACAATTACATGTTTTATTCCCATGCTATTTTATCATTCTTAATGTTTCTTTATGATCTATGCCTTACGTACTTCCATTTTTTATGTCATTGCTCAAGATTTTGATGTTTAAACATTATGTTCATGTTTTTAAGTTCAAATGTATATGGTATGTTTTATTTTATCCATGCTTACCCTTACTGAGCATTTTATCTCACCCTTTTTATGTTTACTTTTCCCCAGGATATAAAGAAAGGTTTTAGGTATGAAAAAAAGGGGAAGGTCTTTATGGGAGATGTTGAAGATCTTTCACCATGATTAGAAGATTACATTCTACGTTTTCAAAGACACTAAACTATTACGGTCCTTGTGTGTCTATTTTTGTTATGTATTAAGTATTCCGCTAAAGTAATGTAATGTCCATGTACGTCAAGATTTGGGTCTCTACAAGCATAACGCTAAACTGTTTAGTCCAGCATGACCCTAAACTGTTTGGTCCAGCATGACACTAAACTGTTCGGTCTAGCATGGCCCTAAATTGTTTGGTCCTACATTACTATAAACTGTAAAATGTCTCGCATGACGTTAAACTGTATGTCATCCTACAAGACGTTAAACTGCACCCTTAGAACTATGTGTGTCTTTATTCCCATATACATGAGATACGTAGGAATTCTCAAACATTTCGTCTTATGCCCAACCCCAAAATCTTTTCTTTGACTATCCCCCCTTGGTATAGTTCTCTCGGAGAGTCCTTGCATGATATGATTTAGGCTTCTTTATCCCCACTCATGTCAAGAATATGACGATCACACCATGTGCCCACTCCTCATTCTTCTATCCTCCCACATCCTCACCGTATGATGATAAACTGTATGGCCTTAAAGAACCATGTATGACATGATTCCCATAATCATGGGATACATAGGAATGCTTGAAAATTTTGAATGTTGTCCCTACCCAAAAGCCATAATCATCCCTCGGGTCAAGACATATGGTGTGGTGCATACATTTTCCCCAATTCACGTCGAGCTCATCTCGATCCAGCCATATTTACCACTCCCCAGAGGTGTTCACCTCTTTCACAGATGGGTGAAACTATTCTTTACCCACTTCTTTGATTAGGACTCCATCATATTTTCCATCCAGAAGGGCCCTTGAATGGATGGGATTCTAGGCCTAAGGGATCTCCTACCTCTTTAAGACAATGCTCTCGAGGATGTTGAGCAACAAACTAACGCAAGTCCCACGTTGCGAATATTGTCAGTGATTGATGCCCATTCATTGTCCCCAGTCCAGGTCACTATAGGGACGCTGTGTTTCGAACATGGTCAATAACTATCCTTTTTTGTTAGATCCACCTCATGATGTCCCAAACATTGAGTGAAGTGGTTCATTCTACCCCATTTTATCTCCAAGTGATTAACTCCCTTCGAGCGATGCTAGCTATTAGACCCCTATATGACAGGGAGAGCCGAGTCTGACTCCTTGTTTCCCACACCGAGTACTGATCACGTGGGCTTAAGAGCTATAATGAGGCGGAAACAACACAAGAGGTCGTATAGATACCATTGGCTGCGATGCCTAGCCTCAGGCCCCTTGGCCTTTTTCCAACCCCTGGCCTAAGATCTCATTTAGGGTTATGTGGTGTGGAGTGGACTTATGTCGTCATTCATGTCGGTCTATTTTTCCATTCCACACATGTAACCTTGAGACATCCCTCCCATTATTTATCATCTATACCGTGAGCACATTACCTATCGCTCTTCGTATGCCCAATCTCGGACTCCCGCCCAAGTCTTAATGCTTATAGGATTGTACGGTGTGGTATGGGATGATGTCCTCCTTTATGAAGTGTTACACACCACGCCGTACACCTTTGGTATGCGGGGTATCTTTCCCATTTTCATCCTTACTGTATGATGATAAACTACACATTAATTCTTTCAAGAACTACGTGTGTCTTGATTCCCATCCTTATGGGATACATAGGACTGCTCGAACATCTAGACTTTGGGTCCATCCCCATCTCATAGAAATCTTCCTTTCACCTTGGCCCCTTGTACTACCCTTTCCTATGGAGGGGAGTATATGGTGTGGTATGGGACTATGTCCTCATTCATATCGAGTTTGTGAAAACTACGCCATGTACCTCTCCCTCCTGAGAGTTCTATATCCCCTTATTCTATACTCATCTATTCAAATCGGTTACTCTCAAATTGAGAAACCTCCTCGACCCTCTTAGGTGATTCACTAATGTGTTTAATAGTACTCTTGTTCAGCTTTTGGAGTGTCGGATTTTACATGGACATGCTTTCGCCCATTTTTTAAGCTTCGTGTTCCCCTTCATTTGGGTTTCCACAATCTTCCACACCCGAAGGGACCCCCAAATGGCATGGATTCTAGGACTAAGGGATCTCGTACAATCACAAACCTACATCCTCGAGGGTTTCAGACAACAAATCAATAGAAGTCTCACATTGAGAATATAGTCAGCAACTGATGCTCACTTATTATCCTCATTACAGGATAACACAATATGGGTGCTGTTTTTTAAACACGGTCAACAATCATCCACCATCGTCATGCCAGCCCCTACAATCCTTGAATGTTGGTAACATGATTTACATCAATGTCCACCCCATCATGTTCAAATGTAATTTTGACACTCCTAACACTATCCCTCTGTGTGCATGGGAACATTAAGAGGAAAAATCTATGGTAAAGGCATCATTTGGGGCTCCACACCGATTTCCCTTTGGCGTGCATTCCAGGTACTGAAAAGAAAACTCATATGCCTTTGATTCACACACCAAGAACCATTCACATGGGCTTAGGGATCAAGTTGAGATCTACACATACATAGAAGTCTTCTGCCCCTATATAGTCTGAGATCTAAGACCATAAACGAAGATCTCTTAATGAACTATGCGCGGCTTGATTCCTGTCCTCATAGGATACGTAGGAACACCCGAATTCCTTGTTTTTAGGTCCAAATTAGTTGGGAGATAGTTTATCCTGTCCCCCATTTTCCTCAAATATTTTCCGGCCCCTCAGCCCGAGGATTCCTCCTTGAAGTTGTGCATGGTACGGTATGGACCTTATCCTCATTCATGTCAGATACGCTTTATCATGCCATGTACATCCCCTTTGGAACCTCATCTCTCCTGTTTGTGTTTGATCCATATAATGTTAAACCATGATGCCTAGTCCTACATGACTTTAAACTGTTGTGTTTTCCTGTACGACGTTTAAAGAGCATGGTTGGTCCCATCACATGACCCTAAACTGTGATATTATTGTCCTGGCCACACGACAAAAAATGACACTGCATTATGATTTCCATACCTGAGAGAACGTCATGTTTGGTATCATTTAGACACCATTAAATTTATCAATGCTTGTATATGGATTGATTCCTGTGGTGATACCTGGACCTTCCATACCAGGTCCATCGCTTCACAAAATTATAACACTCAATCATCCTAAAGGAAAAACTAGATATATCAAATACTGCTTCTCTTGGTGCAAGGGCCAGACCCACACAACCTTACTATACCAGGAACTGTTATCCCACCATTCTATCTTAAGAACTACATTTGGATTGATTTCCATCCTCATGGGATGTGTAGGAATGCCTGTGCACTTTTCCTCGGGCCCATAATAACTTTTGTTTTTGATCCCTCAACCTAAAACCTTCCCAAGGAACACGTAGTGGTCGGGACCCCAGGTTCCCATCCATGTTAGGTTTTATAACCACCCCACCATGTGTCTCCCACGTTTCCTACCATCCATGGTCCAAGCTCTATGAACATAAACTAAGACCACTCCATGTCCTTTCTTCAAGATGTTAAACTGTACGATATTTTCCAGAACTACGTATGGATTGATTCCTATCCTCATGGGATACGTAGGATCTCCCAAGCATTTTTGTCTCTGGGTCCAGCCCCAGGAATCTAAAAATCATTTCCCTTCTATTTCTTCCATTGGCCCGAACTCATATGTGAATATGTGGGGTGGAGAGTACCTCTTATTTTCTCATTCACATTGGGTTTTTCGATAGCTTCACCATGTGCTTCCCATATCTTTTCCCAGTGTGGTCTGAGTTCTATGACCCAAAACTAAGATCTCCTTATGGGAAATGCACATCATGTTTGGCTATTTATCCACCCTGTGCACAGTCCATTAAATCAAGCCCCCCCTTAACAGTCCACCCCAGGACCTTAAGCTAAAAGTTTCAAGGACCCTTTTCCATGGGAGGGGACTCAACTCCCTCTTTCTAATACCTCTTATAGTCGTATTCATAAGTGTTTAGGAAAATATCCCAAAGTATAGAATTTTCACTATGATATTCCCCTCGTTCCATGTCCAAGAATCGTGAGCCTGTCATTTGGATCCTCATCTTCATCCATATCGAAATGGACCACCTTCACAGCCTGGTCTCATGCCACATATACTCACCTACTATTTCAGGACAATGTCCCTAAAGACCCCGGACGACATTTGGGACAGGTCCCGTGTTTCAGACATGGTCAGTGGTCGACCCTCATCTGTTTGTCCCCATTCCAGGCTAACATGATATGGATGTTGTGTTTCGATCACTGTCAATAGCTATCCCCTATTGTCATGCCGCCATCATTTCGGTCCAGATCTTGAGCATCGTTATTCACATGTTTCCACTCCCGTTTGTTCAAATGGAATTCCTACTTGCTCGGTTTTACTCTGCAGTGCATCTAGGTGTGTTATATAGGAAAGTCAGCATCAGTGGGATGTCGATCATATAATGCCCCATTTTCCCTAACATGTTCCTCCCTATGCAAGGAAAGTCCCATCACTACTTCTTGTATCCCACATCGAGCATGACTCACGTGGGCTTAGTAGTTCTGGTAGGACGTGTACCGGCACAACCATTGCCAAACATGCCTTTCATTGTCCTGCATGATGTTAAGATGTGATATTAGAACTATGTTTGTCTTGATTACCATTCTCATGGGATACATAGGAACCCCTAGACATCCAGTCTCTGGGTCCAGCCCCAGGAATCGTAATTACCTTTTCCCCCTCTTTTTCAGTCCCTTAACCTGAGCTCTTTTGGGGATCTATGAAATTGCACCTTTACCCTGAACAAGTCTAGGATGCCCCAGGATAATGTTGGGAAGCAATAGTTTCCTCACCAGAGAGGTCCTATATAAAGAAAGGAATGATCCATGATCAGGCCGATGATTCCACCATGGTGGTGTATTTTCAATAGTGTTCGGTTCTGTTCCAACAAACCACCACTCCACCTTCCATGATTTGTAGCCCCTTTATTCAGACCCTCGTCCTATTTCACGTCTAAAGGTACCCCCTAACAGTATGGATGCTCAGCCTATGGTCCGCCTACTATCCTGGTCCAATGTTTTGGAAGACTAATATATGACATTTCGAGTCAGGCCCTGTGTTTCAAACAGGGTCAGCGGTCGACCCCCATTTTTTATCCCCATTTCAGGCTAAAACAATAAGGAAGCTGTGTTTCGAACACGATCATCAATCCTTCTTAAATTGTCATTCCATCACTATAGTGTTTCAAGTCTTGGGTATTGTTATTCATGAATTCCATTCCCCCCAGTTCGGATTTATTCTAGCTCCCCTAGCGTTACCCCATTTGTGCATAAGAGCACACTGGGAAAACGATAATTCAACTATTCTGAGAGATTCATTCTCTAGTTAGGTCCCACTCTTATCTTCTTGGGAACCCCCCTTAGGTTTCCGAAGCTTGGTTATAACTCCTACATTTAAAAACAATTTAATAGTGTGAATATCCTTTGTTTTTCAGACCGGGTACGACCTATGTGAGCTTAGTAATGGATTGCTATTTATTTCAGGATTGTTGTTGAATGCATTAAACCAAATGAACAAGTAATGAATCTATCCATACATCTATCCATGTATACAGTCTAGAAAAATAGGTTGTAAGAAGATATGAGTTTATGAGTTCAACCAAAACAAGGCCCTTAAGGATCAACATCTTGGATAGATCATTCCAGCATCGCTACCTTTTGGCTTGTGGCCTCCAAGATTGCTTCCCGACCCCTGAGGACCCTCTCTTCATTAGTGGCCACAGATCACAGTGCATATTCCCTAGCATCTTATTGCACCTGTTTAGTTTGAAGATCGGTCATTTGGTGACCCGCTTCCACTAACTTCTCTTGGGCGTCCTCCACCTAGGCCCTCAATTGCTCCACAAGCTCAGAACATTTGGTAATGAATACCTCCTTTTCCTCCATCTGTTCTTTAAGGAGTTGGGCCTCTTGTTCTTCCTTCAGGAACTCTTGGGCATTCCACAACTCTTTCTGACACTAAGAAACGTCGGAGCGTCGAATGCTCTCACGCAGCTTCTCATCTATGTAGTCACAAACTATCAAATGTAGATGATGAGCATCCACCCCTCTAGCACAGCTAAAGTGCATCCAGGTGTGGAGTGATACCATCCATTCTAGCCATTCTTCCCGAGGCTGACCAAGAAAGTGTTTGATACACTTCCACCCTTTGCACCACATTATCCCGCTCTCCTTGGCCGCCTCCAAGTCAGCATCATCTATCTCCTTGGGATCTACAGGCCGATAGTTGGGGAAGGAAGTCAAGAGACCAGCAATAGGGTCTTCTTCGGGTACTCTTCCTAAGGGGTTAGGATCTTCAATGCCTGGGAGACCTTCCTATCTCACCTTATTCTTGGTATCTCCCTCAACAATTATCAGCCTTGCCCTGACATGAGTACCACTGATGTCCACCATTCTTTACCCACTATGTACGGGGGATTGCTCGGTTCGAGAAGTGTGTTCTGAATGGGACGACACATTTTTAATTGAATCAATTATGGATGACCTGGATTTGACAGCTTGGTGACCCTCCAAGGATGTGATTACTTCACAAAAAATGAACACCCTAATCAAATGGGCTCTCCAACGGTAAATACCGGTATTGAAGTAATGATCTTAAAAGAGCCCAAAGCGTCAACCTTTGGTGCTCTAGCTTCTATATAAGATATCATTGTAGGGGATCCCTCAGCACTCATTATCACAATAATTGGTGTCGGCTCCCCACCTTGTTCTATTGGCACCTCCCCCACCCTTCAGATGCATACCCTTGGTCGACACCTATATTCCCCTAAACATGATAAGGAGATCTGATTATGGGTTACAAAAAAACAAATGAACAAAAACAAAACAAAGGGGGAATGGATATATAAGTGTTGAGACATACCTCAAGTAGCTCAGTTATATCTATATCAGATCCAATGATTTCTCCACTCCCAGAGACTCCCTTAGTGGAACGCCCCATGAGGACCTCCACCTTCAAGCTCCTCTTCTCCTTCACCCCCTCCTTCACCTTCTCCTTCTGCCTCCTCCTATTCCACCTCACTGACCTCCGGCTCCTCATCGCTGTCGCCATCCTCAGATGACATCTTGTCCGGATCATGCCCCTGGCTGAGAATTACCTTCACTAGGAGGGATGGTTCTTCACGCCGACCACGCTGGTGTGCATAAGCATCCATGGAAATCAAGTATGTGTGAGGAAGATGGAAGCTCACCATGTCATCAATATGAATGAGATCAACCTCTGGCAGCTAGATTCCGTCTTGTACTGTCTTTTCCTAGAGGGTTTTGGTACCCATTGACTTCCGTAAAGTCATCCTAGCTGACCACATAGACAGAAAGTTCGCGTTATCGGAAGGTTGAAGCAGGTACCTTATCTGCTTCCATGGTAGTTCCTTGTCCGCTCCGTGATCCCCTATCCCTCTAGGAGATGAGGGTGAGGCCATGCCATGCGACATCCCTACTACTAAAGCCCTGGCCTATGCAGGACCAGTTTCCCGACATGCTTCCGACCCTTGTACCCCAACAACACTCTGTCTTCTCTGTCGCTGCCCAGTTTCTACACTGGATAACTTGAGTTGCTGAACTAGCTTTCGCAAAAGTCCCTCAGGTTATGTTATTTCCCAATGTTCGGCATATTTGGTCGAGAGGCCAGTGTCAACTCCGGTGTGGGGAAACGTAATGACTTCGCCGAAGCCATGGGTTGTAAACATCAGCCACATTTAGTGGAGAACACAAGGGTGAATTTCTGCCCAAAAATCTATGTACAATTTCTTCAGCATCCACTGGAGGCCTCTGAACTGCCTAGAAAATATTGACGACAAGTAGGGCTCACATAGGATCTTCCCATCAATCCGGGCCCTAATCACCCCACCTCTGATTCCATGGAAGTATTTTGTTTGCTCTAGTGAGACTTTACCATTGTCTATCATATAGCTAGTTGGGGTGTGAAATGGGCTAAAAGTGAAGTTGGAGTGATTGCCAATCTTGATTCTTACCCCCTCCTCATTGAGCGTCAATGACATGAACCCAAAAATGTTCAGCAAGGAGGGTCATAGGTCATTACCTAGATAAATAATGGAATTCAGAAAGATATACCTGCCGCAATGAGCCATGAACCAACCATAAAAGATCTGGAAGGGACCACCGATCCTCCTCAGTGACACCCCTCTCAAAATATGTCCCAAAATTTTGTACAGATGGGCCAACATAAGAACTCCTAGATTGAACCTTTTATTATCAGCCATGATGCCAGACATCACCAGGGTCACTGGAAGAACTCCCATCCATATGTCTCTCAATGGTAGGATCCACCCACTCAGGAATGTTGTAAGAAATCCAGTGTACCGGATAATCGGGTCCCGATTCTCATTTATGTTGAAGCCTCATGACTGGTATTCCCCTTCCTCCAGGATCCTCCAGTACAATTTTCTTTTTATCCTCTGTTCCGCAGTCGGACACCATCTCCCTCACCCCGACATCTTGACTTCTGGATCTCTTTGAAAGAACAAGCCGAACCATTTCTTCAAAGTGATTTCTTTAAAAAAAATCCTTAACCCCCATACTCTTTTTATCTAGCTCCAACATGTGCCATGTCATCATAGGAGTTCGTGATCCATCTCCCCAGATGTTCCTCAGCAGGAGGAATTCATTGTAATTGTTCCCATCCCAAGGGATACCCTCGATGCAGTGAATGTCCCAAAGGCTGATACCAACTTCCCCATGATGAATATGGAAAGTATTGGTATCATGGGACTATAATGTAAACAGCTCTGACCCGATCTCATGGTAACAGTAGAAATGAAACTGTGATGCCCACACTGCCTCGAAAAAACCGATGTCTTGCAGTTTAGCCCCAAACTAGTCACACGTTTAGCATACCCAATATGCCCAGGCCCATTCACTGGTGAAATTGCCTCCAGAACATAGATCTCAATCCTGCATCTAGCTTTTGGTCTCGTCAGTAACACCCTGACAAAAGATAATTGTGTAAAGGCACGAAGAATCCTACGAAACCGGGTCACTCCCCAAAATGGTCATGGGTTTTGGGATTCAGTATGTAAACATCCATATGTCAGGTTTCTCTAGAAAGATGTCCATATTAGGGGATATTATACCAAGGTAAGTCATCCTCACGGGTCTCCTATGACCACGGTGTGTCGACTTCAAATCATGGCACGGGTACCTCCTTCAAGATACCGAAGTCCCATAATGAAAAGTTTTCAGACAGTGCATATTCCATCTTGGATGGGGTGATCATGTTGAAGAGAGAGTGGTTGTTGGATATGATCCTTTGGGTTCCATGTACCTCAGGGCTTGCAACCATCTTATCCCTTCGAGCGGCGAAATCAACCTCTCTCTCAACGTCAGCCCGATAAGCAACAATATTCTTCTGATGCAGTCTCAGGGGTTATTGTGAAAAAATTAGGGGTTGGTGCAAAAAAATACGGTGGGAACCAAAAAGAAAGGGTCAACACAAAAAAAAATATGTTGGTGTGAAAAAACCAAGTTCTAAGTGTAAAAAGATAGTTGAAGTCAGGGAATTACGTGCAATCAAGATGAGTCTTCGTGCAAGTTCGTGGAAATGTTTCACACGCGAGAGCTCAGGACTTGTCGCAGGAGAAAAATGCATACGGTTGAGGGACCTATGAGAGGTTTAATAGGAGTGGATCTTGGTTTTCTCCCGCATGAAAAAAGGAGATTACACACCATTGGTTTTATGCGCCGCTCATCGATTTTACATGCCGCTCTAGTTTTTAGCACGTGTGGGGCCTAGGGAGTTCTACATCTCAGTGTTTCCCTCCGAATCTGACCATTGAATATTGTCACCGGTCCAATTCTGAGGGGGGGCATTTGTAGACACTTAAAAAAATGATCAAGGGCTGAAGGAGGTTTTGGTGCGACAAACCGAATCCATATTTGGACCTGGCATTCCATTTAGGGGGGCCAAGATGGGAAAAGCAAAAAAATTTGAGGTGCATGAAAAAGGTGGATAGTACATGATAAACAATAGGATTTGCGAAAGTTTTCTATGTGGGCATTGAAAAATTTCCACACCCCGACTACGGGAGTGGCATTTTTTGTGCCGCCACCCCCCACGGTTGAATTTTCACACTTCCAACATCGGCGCACAAAATTTCATGTGGGTTCATTTTCCACGCGGATCCGCAACCCCGAGGTCCTATAAATATAAGGTCACCCCTTAGACTTCTGGGAAAAAAGAATTTGAAATGTCTCTCTGGGATGAAATTCACCACACGTGCACGAAAAATATGGATCTCAGGTACTGAATTTTCATGCTAGGTTGCCCAGGGGTCCGCCTTCACGTGAGACCACTCGGGCTTAATCCTCATCAAAACCCCATTGAGTCCCATCAACCGCGTGAAATTCCTTCCAATTGCGTGCAATCCTATCTTGGGTATGCAATTCCTTCCAATTACATGCCCTCTGTTCTGCGTCGGCGCGTGCGTTTTAGCACGGGTTCCCTGATTGTATGTCGGCTTGGGATTTTCCACGTAGGTTCCATGATTACACGCCAACCTGGTCATTTTTGTGCATGCAGCTCAATTACGCGATGCCCCCACTATTTTCTGCACACCTGTTCCTTTTGCGTGTACACCTCCCTCCTTTTATGCCCATGATGTCTCTCTTCTGAGCATCATTTTCGGGTGCCTCCTGCAACCAAAACACCTTCACCATACTCTTTCCTTGTAATACACTCTAGGATCATACGAAGTAACTTTAATGTCCCTTGGACGATATTTCCTATTGCGTTGCTTCACCTCATCCTTATTCATATAGGCATGCTAACAACTATTGCTTCTTCGCATAGCCATTCTAACGTCGACCCCCAATGAGATCACCTCTAGACACCCCCTGGTCATGGAGTTTCCTATCCCTTCTCTTCAGTAAGGTTCATAGGGTACTGGTTATGTAAGTCCTAGGGGTGCAGAGTGAACCCGCCTCATCTGAGATGTAAGATGTTAGACTGCCAAGTGCCATCATCCTTAGAACATGTTGTTAAACTATGACTTACCCCACCCCATGCATCCTACTCAGGGAAAGTGTAACCACCCGGGTGTAATCCCCCTAAATTTTCTTATAGAAGGAATCATCCCTACCCCTCCTTTCTTTGGTACCAAATCCCTCGGCCACTGGGCTTTATCACCACTGGGCCTCCATCTTGGAGTATGTCCCAACCTCTTCAGGCTGTTAACCTAGCATAAGCCCCTATTTCCACTTTGGGCCTCTAAATACATGTAAGACCCACTTTACTTCCCACGGATGAATCTTTTACGATGTGATCATCATGTCTTTATTGTCTCTTGTTTCTCACACCGAGCATGACTCACATGGGCTTAGAGTAAGTACCGACCATGACATCCACCCTGGGGAGCCTAGAGTGTAAGACCTACACCCAAACTGGATTATGTGGTCTTTGATCCTTTCCAAGGCAAGTTTTGTAGGAAGTCTCCCTGAGGTCCAATCCCACCACCCATTGGTCGCTCCGACCCCATTCATGTCGATGTACCAAGCCCCCATTCCAAACTATATGGACTTTGATCCTTACCAAGGTGAGGTACGTAAGAAGCATCCTTGTAGTTCATTCCCAACACCCGTTTGTTCTGATCATCTCAATTCCAATTCACCAACACCCTAAGAAGCCAAGAATGTATTCCTCAAAACCATACCAGAACTACATGGTCTTTGATCCCTACCAAGGAAAGGTACGTAGGAAGCCTCTCTGAGTTCCAATCCCACCACCCATTGGTCACTTCGACCCCCTTCATATCGGTGCACCAAATTACCCCCCCCCCCTACGAACTACGTGGTCTTTAATCCTTTCTAGGGAGAGGTACGTAGGAAACCTCCATGAGATTCAAGCCCAACACTTGTTCATTATGACCATCTTCACATCTATTCACCAACACCCTGGGTAGCTTAGAGTATAAGCCCCACATCCATACTTGAACTATGTGGTCTTTGATCCATGCCAAGGTGAGGTATGTAAGAAGAGTCCATGTGGTTCAATCCCAACACCCAGTTGTTCCTACCCCCCTTCACATTGGTTAGCATACACCATCTATCCGGACCCCAGGTCCTTATTTACATCGGTTCACCCCGTCCTACAAGACATTAAACCGTGTACCTCAATCAGCGGTAAGAAGTTGTGCCCCATGCAGCGGTAAGACAATGTGTCCCTCAATCCGTGGTAAGTCTTTGTATCCTGATCAGTGGTAAGATGCTATGTCTCCTATTCAGATTCAAGATGTTGTAATCCCATTAGCTTGTACCCACATCTTTGGTCCATCCCAGTGATGTCAAACCAACCCATAATGCTAACCACGTGTAAGCCCCATACAAATCATTGGGTTGTTGTCCTACACGGATATTCAAATTCAAGCTCATCACCTGATCTTTCCCTCGATCCTATGTGTCTCAGGAAGGTAACTCCCAAACCTAGAGGTTCCACTACCTCTGGGCCCCATCCACGCATCCATAGACGTCCCATTGCCCTCCTGAACTAAGTGGACTATTATTCCCTGCCACAGGGATATGTAGGAAGTCTCCCTGAGACTCAAGGCCAACATTAACGTCGTCCTCATGATGATTCCATACCATTCGCCACCCATTTCACTCAGCACCCCATCATCCATCTTGATCCTTACCCGGGACTCCACATCCCAGTGAGGTCATGTCTACCCACCTATATCAGGGTGTCCTCTAGGGGTTACACACATCTAATCCACTATATTTGGTGTTCTGATTAGTCCGATCTATCTCCGTTGGACATTAAACATGCCGCATACCCTGTGTTAAACATGGGAAGTTGAGGAAAACCTCAGAGACATGCCTATGACATATAATTCCTCGCATTCGACGTGGGATGCCTCGAGCTTCCGTGCCCTCGAGAAGCCCTATAATAAGAGTAAGAAACCTAGACGTTCCAGTGTTCCAGCGTCCAAAAACGCTAGTGATGTCCAACATGAAAAATCCCATGACCGAAGGTTGCGGTCCTGACCAGAACCCTTAGAATGTCATGAAAGAAGAGGTTTAATTAACTGGTGTCTAGGAAGATATGGAACCAGGAAGAGTTTCACAAACAACATCTTAAATCTATAAGGGAGACCGAGACTAGGTGACGAGTTCCGAGAAGGAATCAACGGAAGAAAGAACCAACATCACATCATCCTGTAGAGACCCAATCTTGACGTACATAGAAATTACATTAATTTTTCGGAATAATTAATAAATAACATAAAAATGACACCCAAGGACCGTAATAGTATAGTGTATTTGGAAACTTGGAACATAATCTTCTAATCATGATGAAATATCTTCAACATCTCCCATAAAGATCTTCCCATTTTTTCTTCTTACCTAAAACCTTTCTTTATATCTTGGGGAAAGTAAAACATAAAAAGGGTGAGAACAAATGCTCAGTAAGAGTATTCATGGAGAGCATAAAACGATCCATAAACATTTGAATTTAAAAACATGAGCATAAAACATCTAAATCATGAGTAATTACATAAATCTTGGCAGTACAAAAGTTATAGATATAAATAAAAAACACATTAATTCTAATAAAATTGCATGGGAATAAAACATGTAATGGTGGAAACCATTAAGCACATGATATGATTTCCATAGTAGTCAATGCATTGTTCCCAAGACCATCATAGTGGATAAAGTCCATTACTGAATCAGGTTTACTTACCGTTCCATCCCTATATTACTGAACTAGATTCACTTACCGTTCCACCCATGTCTATCCCATGAGATATTAATCTTTAACCAATGCATTGGAGGAAGATATAGGTCCCACCCATCTCATAATAAAATCATTCTTACTTGTTCCACAAAATAAACATAAATCATTCATCATAACCCAAAGAATAAAATGGGTTTCATAAACATCATCCCATCATAACATAATCTATGTTAAACAAATGGATATCATTTCATTATAATAAGAATCAAACCATGTAAATAATAGATACATTATACATGAAACATAATCAAACTAAATAATTTAATCTTAGATGGAAAATAGTTTTGATAAAACACTTGAAATGAATTCTTGAGGAAAATTTCCCTTTTCTTCAAAATCATTTTCTTTTTTCAAAATTCCATGAAATTTTAAAAGAAAAGGATTTTGTTGAAAAAAATCATGACATATTGTAGTGGGAGATTCATGAAAATAAGGCATTATGAATTCGTAAAAATACATTCATGCCGTATAAGTTAAAAAACATTATTCTCATACTTTTTCCGGAAAAGTCAATAAGTTCCTCGTATGGTAAACAAAAGAAAGATTCCTTCCATAACATAATGAAAAAGTCAAAGAAAGGTAAATATGATTTTAAAAATACATGGAAGAATATTAAACACTTTATGAAAAATATTTTTATGGACATGGATGAAAAATATAACCTCAATAAATACTTACGTATAAACAATCTCGGATAGAATGAGATTGCAAGAGTTATCCCTTACCATAGGCCAAATTGCTTCCGTACGTGTCCAAAACACCTGTATAGTGGGTTCAAAAATATTATTAACTTGTAACAGAACCATAATAACATTTATGATATCATATATGATTCAGTTATGACTTTATATTATCTGCTATTTTGTCAATTCCATGTTAAAGCAGCGTTTTGGGTAAAATCGTTTCATTTATCGTACGTGTTTGGACTTGTTGTTCTTGATATTATTATTACTTATATCCTGATTTAATTACTTCAAGAATGTAAAAAATTATTTATATATCATATATATATTATATATATATATATATATATAATTGATAGATAAATGAAATGAAACACACCGTTCATGGAGACGGTAGGCCATACGTACGCATGAACGTTGTTTTCCTTTCTTTATTGACTTGAATGGAAGTAAGTAGATGAAATATATATATATATAAATAATGTAGTACTATTATTTCATATATATCATTATTATTCATTATATATACTTTATAATCATTCTTGAATGGTTAACATGGAGAATGAATCTCATCGCGTCGTGGAGATGGTAATCCGTACATACGCACGAGCGATGATATCATTCCCATGATTATTTAATGGAATTGGAGTGGATGATATAATATCTCAGAATCAGTGTGACGTTATAATAACCATATATAGTTATTATTTACACCATTATACCCATCCAAGTAATGCGGTGGTGGAAAAACAGATTACACCACGACGTGGAGACGGTATTCCGTACGTACCCACGCACGATAATTTTGTTTTCCGTAGGATGGATAGAAGGTGAAATGGGGTTGTTTAATATTTATAATAACATATAAGTATATTAGTTATACTTATGTTATTACTTTATAATGAAACAACTGAAGAAGAGGATGTAGAAGAATAAAGAAACTTTAAAGAATCGGTAGAATAGATTACCTCTTTTTCGACGCGCCTCCTCTTAACCTTCTCTTAGGGAACTAAAGTTTGTATTTGAAGAAGACAAGGACCTCTAGTAGGTTTATATGGAAGTGGATATGTGAAATGGTCAGGGGTTTTCTGATCTTGAAGGCTCAAATTTGTGTGAAGAGGAGAGGGAGGAGGTGCCCTTTTATATCTATGGAGAGGGGCACCTTTGGAAGCCTAAAAAATATTAGTTTAATATAAATTTAAACCCCACATAAAAACTTCCAAAATGACTCAAATCTGAATATTAGATGAGATATGTTTGTAATCTCATCAAACAATAAAATTTAGACATGTTGTAAATTTCTTTTAAAACTTATCAACATGATTTATCCTTATTAAATCCATTTAATTTTATTTGTGGAAATAATATTAAAAAGTCTAAATTGTTCTAAATAATTTCTTATGTGTTGTGAATTATCCATAATTGGGTACTTTATGAAATCTTAGACCATATAAATTTAAATTTATAATTTTTAAATATTTTTTTTATTTTTAAACAATTAAATAATATGTTATTTTTATAAAATAACAATAGTGTTAATTTTGAAACTATTAATTTATTTGAATTTAAATAAATTACAAATAGAGGATATATTCAAAAAAATGATTAATAGATTACTAACATGTCATATTAATCTAGAAAATTTGTGGAGAACATTAATTACTTCATATAATGTTTATTTTAATATTTATAAAACCATTTATTTGATATTTCTCTTAATAAAACAATTACTACATCATTTTTGTATAATCATCTAATATACTTATTAGTTTCATAAAAATAAAAAATAAAAAACTATGATGATGATAAATCTAATATATTTTAAAAGAATACTTTTACTCGAATTTATCATCTTAAAATCACAACATGTAAATTGTTATATTTATTAAATTATGAATGTGGCAACTTTGACATCATTTAAAATAATATAATATAACTGTCATAATCTCTTTTATAAAGCTCTAAATGGTAAAAAATTAGTCCATTTGATGTTTATGGTTTAGATATATATGAAAAATAAGTTTTTTTCAGGTTTCTGGGCCTTTTAATGGGTATTATTGTTTTTAATAAAAACTATATTACTGATTTTTCACTAAATAAATAATTTCTGCATCATTGATGTATAAGCTATTAAGGTAATTAAATATATCCTAAAAATTAAAAATAAATTAACATAACAAAGAATAAAATCTTATATTTTAAATTAGTATTTATAATCTAATTTATATTCTATATAACCTTATATTAAAAATACTTTAATTATTAAAGTTTGAGTGAGGCATATTTCACTTTCTTTAAAATAAAAACAAATAAATGTATTAATCACATCCAAGTGGGTTCCATTGGAATCCATTTCGACCAAAATATGCCTTAAGAAAAAATATAATCATACAAGTATATTAATTGAAGTGTTAGGGTAATTTTATAATATTATATTTACCCTTAATTACCCGAATTACCTTTAACTATGATAAATAAAATTTACCATAGTTACTATTCATAGTGCCCAAAAATAAAAAGTATCCTATTAATATAATTTAGACCTACTGATTACAAATATGGATTCCATTTTTCCCAATTCAAATCACATATGTTTCAGAAATTAATTTAAAATTAATCATGTTGTTAAGAAAACGAGTTTTAATAGTTAAAATATTGCAAAAAATTGAAATGATTTTACCTATGAATTCAATTAAAAATCAATTGTAATGTCATAAATTATATTAAATGGTTAAAATATATTCTATTTATACTTTAAAACCATTCAATATTATAATTTAACCATATACATTATCTCAATGGAAAAAGTTGTTTTTAATTAAAATTTTGCGTATTTTTACTATTCATCAAAATAAGAAACTTATCAGAAAAATATCAAAAATTTATCTAAAGTAAATTTTTATATCTTGATTCAAAAGAAGAATTTTATTTTGTCAAATCTAAGTTATTAACATGTTAAAAAATATATTTAAAGTGGGTGCACCATCAAAAGGTTGCAAAACTGCATTTTTTTTTGAAAAATACTTATTTTACTTGAAAAATTTATTTTGTTCTCATACCATGTTCTATAAAATGTGTAAGATGAATTATAATGTCATAAAATAAAAAATAAGATTACTACTAATCATAAAGGCTAGTTCATAATAATATTATAACAATATATCATTGTTTAATGAAACTCGGTATTGCATACCACACATGCTATTGAGGAAGGTCGCTCTTGCGTGCAACATAAGCCAAGAATAGTGTTTTTGTATAATACAAGATAATAAAGTGTTGTGTATAGAACAAGATAATTTTGGTGTGGTGTAAACCAAAATACATCAATGAAATTAAAAAAATATTTTTCATAAAATCTCGGGGTGTTACACATTCCATTTCAATCAAGGAGCAAACATACCAGAACAAGGAACTCATGTTGTCTACCTTTGGAAAGCGAGAATGTGGGGCAACCAAACTGTGCCTTTCTTCCCCATAGATGGAAGCATGATACCCGAAAAAACCCTTGGAAACAATTGTGAATTAAAGAATTTTGAATACATGTTCAGTGAGTTGACCACTAAAAAATTACTCCTTCCTTTTACTATTATTTAAAATTTCTATCTTCACGGATTTTTTCCACTAAAATAGTTTATTGGGATTTTTTAACATGGTCACATAGAGATGTGGCCGGAGTTATATTGTGATATAAGTAATTTACCAAGACATTGAAAGTGCATCAATCATAAGAATGATCTGGTGATATATCATATGGAATATGATTAGATGAGTTATTAGTTATGGGTTTTTAGTGTTTTTTCAATACTTCAATAATTTAAAATATATAATGTCAATAAAAAATTAAATCATTAATTTTTTGTGTGCTCTATATTTATTACATGATTTAACCTCTCGAAGGGTGACTTTGTGTTATCCATATTAAATATTCATCACGTAGTATTACAGGTTAAGATGAAATGTTAAGATTATAATATTTAGGATTTATTATAGTGGTCTAGAATATTCTAATGAAACAAAAAATAGGTTTGGGGTGCTGGATAAACCCCATATATACCACTTGGATTTTCATACACTTTGTATTTGATATACCTTAATTACATGTAAAATTATGGGTCATTTTTTTAGAAAATAAATTCGATTTATGATTTTGGAGTAGGGTTGGGTAGCCCTTGTTGTAAATTATTACTATAGGTGGATCATATCACTAGAAATGTAAGGTTCATGTTGTGGAGAGGGGGAGTTTAGTAGTTGTGTTATAACCAAGGGAGGTGCCTCAATAAGAATGAGGTTTGTCACAATATGACAGGTTGGTGTCACAATGTAATTCATGGTTTTATATATTTGTCTATTTTGGGGAATTTCAATATATATATGGGTTATAATAAGTTATTTCATGGTTGGGGGAATTATTCAATGGTGATGAATCATGTTTATGAGATCTGGGAAGCCATAAGACTACTTCGTGAGTTTTCACGGGGATGGATGATCGTGCAATGACTAGTGGGAGTCATGGTAGGTAGGATGCATAAGAGTTGAGAAATACACAATGTCACATACATATGGTACACCTTATGATTCCTTGTGGTGACTATTTGTAATGTTTGTAGAAATATCTAATTTAAAAAGATATGATACTCACATCATGACCCCTTACTGAAATTCTATTAAGATTAATTTTTGGTAGATATCATCATGATCCATAGAATGATGAGGCCACTCCATGGAGGTTGTGGCCTTATAATTTTCTTCCTTCTCATGAGGGTTGGTCCACTCTATGATAAAAGGGGTATCACATTGACGGTAAAAAACTGGGTTTTGTGATTTTCTTGGTAGAGGTGTTTTATAGCAAGACACAAAGTGCCAAACCTTGTTTAGAAACTTGTGTAACATTAAAATATGTAATTTTCATGAATTATCAAAAATCATAAAATAAATTTTATAGAGTTATATTCACTATAATAAAATTATGTAATTTTACAATCAAAAAGGAAATAGATTCATTCTGAATAATTTTATTAGAATATATTATATGTTTTTATTTTAAATTATAATTTCCAAATATTATAATTTTAAATAAAAAGATATATCAATTTTTTTTCATCACGTCATCATTATATTTGAAATAATTTTTGATGATTTCCATAAATTTATTATTATTTTTTAATGAATAATTAAAACTATTGATTTGTTAAAAATTGTCTTATTGTATCATGTATTTAAAAAATTCCATTTTTTTAAATGGTATAAATGAAAAATTACATTATCTGTAGCATTAAAAATTTAATTATTTTCATTGGAACCAATTTTATGTGACATAATTTTATAATATCATGTTAAAACTAAGAAGTTGTTTTTTCTAGGAAACTATTTGTCATTTCCATTTTTGGGTTTAATTTAAAAAAAATATGAAACATATAAATTAAATTGGATAAAATCGATTCAATATTGTGAATAATTAAAATTAATTTTATATAAAATGTTCGAAATATTTTTTAATCAAAATGAATATTATAAATAGTAAAATATTGTTCCATTATATGTGGTTAA
Source organism: Viscum album (assembly GCA_963277665.1). NCBI lineage: Eukaryota > Viridiplantae > Streptophyta > Magnoliopsida > Santalales > Viscaceae > Viscum > Viscum album. The sequence continues at coordinate 1,195,511,293 of OY728133.1, forward strand.
AATAGGTTTACCTATGGTTAAACTAATGCGATGATGGCTAAAATGAGTTAAAATACTCTATAAATCTTATTAGATAGACATATTTAGATTCAGTATCATCTCACCTATAGAAATTATACAATTTGGATACATTTTACTTGATTATGACCTTAATATATTTTAATATTTTGAAACATTCCACGTTTTTCATCTCTTCCAATTATAAATGGGGACCCATATCCTCTCATATCCATACCTGGAACTCCAATTTCATGTTCAAATACCTACCTAAATAACCTAATAAAATTACTCCCTATGTCCTTTAGGTCTTTGTTTAGGAATAATATCAAAATTTTTGGGATTAAGGTGTTAATAAAATGATATTTTCTGAAGAAGAAGTATATATTTTACTTAAATGATTTACATTTAATTATTTTCTACATATTTAAATACTATTTTTTTGCAATTTCATATAATAACATATGTATATTACATATATTGAGATTTTATTATATTTATTTATTTACATTAATCCATCTTGTTATTTATATAATGTGGAACAAAACTGTTGTTCCTGTGTTTGATGAGCTACCTTCTTATGAACCGTTGTAATTCATTTTCCATCACAACCTCATATAGCTGGTAATAATTAATGATTAAAAGTATATATATTATATCAATGACATAATTATAATTATTTAAATATAATATATATTATATTTTCTTATTATTCCATTCATTTAAAAATGATAGTGTCATCTATGTGTACGTGTATATTATCCCCACCACGAAGCGATGTGATTCATTTTTCATCACAGCCTCACATGTATTGTATATATAATTTTATTTAAAAATATTAAATGATACATATAACATAATTATCATTCCAAATATATAAAATGGTACTTTCATTTTATCCATCAGTTTTTTTTGAAAAAATATAAATGTTACTTCTATGTACGTACGAACTATCATCTCCATGATTGTAACATAATCAATTTTCCTAATAATATTAAAAACATTTTTATACATTCCTAAATAATTTATAATAACTAATATTATGTGATGATTTTTACTTTATCAATTTTTAATTAATGTCCTCCTTGATCATGGTCAACATACAAAGGTCATTTATAAATTATGAACTGAACTTTCTCAAAACACTTAACGTGGACTTAAATGATTATGTAACTAAATACGTCATTAAAAAGAATAAATGGTTTAGTGATAAGAGATTATGAGAAGAAAAATTTCATAAAAAATTAATCAATTGATAGAATTTTATTATAAAATTGAACATGAATGTACGTGACATGTCAAACTCAAGGTAAGGGACACATTAACTTAAAAACAATGCTTTAAATGTTTTAAGTATTTATTGTCTAAATATTATTCTTTAATATACATATTCTTAACATTAATTTGTGAATTCATTTATATAAAGAAAAATTAATTATGAAAGAAATTTTATTTTTCTTCTTCCTTTCATTCAATGTATTTCTAATTGAATATTTTTACATGTTTTATATAGAAAGTTTTGAAAAATAGGAAAAAAGAAATGTTAAATTTTAAAAAATACAACATCAATTACATTTACCACCATTATAATCATTATAGAATATTTCTCTTATTTAAAAATATTACTTTTTTTCTTCACGAAAAATAGATATTCCATTATTTTGGGTGTTTTCCAAAAGTATTTAAAAAAGAATGGTATTTTGGTACTTAGTAATGGTTCACTTGTGGGTGAAATAATAATATTATGGGTGTAATTATGATGATTCAAGAATCCCTATGTTATGATAATGGTCTGATAATTGGGAATTTGTTATGATGATGGTTTAGCCTAATATTTCTCATTATTTTCAGTGAACCTAATAAGAATCGTGATGATGGGTGAGCACAATATAACACTTAAATGCATTGGGTAAAGAGAAAGAGTTAACTAATTATAGTGTTCTCTTAAATTATTATTTGAATTTACTAGGTAAGGTATTTATTTTTTAATAGATACTGTAAGAGTGTTATGAAAATTATATACTCATTTAACTAAAATAACTATCACTTCATTTTATTTTTCTTACTAAAAAAATACTTCATAAGTTTAGTTAATGGTATTCTATTTAAATTAATGTATAAAATCATTAACTCTGTTAAAAAGGTTTCATGATTTTTTCATGTTTTTAAAGAATCCATTATGTGTTTTATATTTAAATTAATAATTTTTTATAAATTTTCTTATAAACTATTTGGGGCATTGAAGTTGATTTCATGGGTATAAATTTTTTTATTTTAATCACAATTTCTATCATGAAAAATGAAAATTTCTATAATGAGTATTCAATGAAAAATGGGGTTTTAGTTTCTTCATATATTTTCCTTACTGATATATTTTTTTCTCATATCATTTTTTCAAATGTTTTTCATATATTTTTAAGGATGAGTAGGGAAAGGTCGGGGTCAAGATGAAAATTGTGAAGATATGTTTAGAAATCAAATATTTTTTATCTTAAAATTTAGGTGTTATAAAGAAAAATGATACTGGGTGGAAGTGTATAATTTTCATGTAATGTTTTATTATATAATTGGGATGAACTATTTCTATAAAACTCTAAAATTAAAAGGTCTTAAAAAATTTATGTAAATGAATTATTATTTAAAGAATCATTTAATGTATTGTTTATGTCTTGGACCTTATAGTTGGTATTATTGTTAAGTGGTAGATAATTATATATGTTAAGATAGTGAATATAAGTACACTCAAAAAATTGTAATTTATGGTTTTCGTATTGTATCATTTTAAGATTACCATGTATCATTATTTAGACCATGTTTTTTAACAATGGGTTTCTATATAATAAATAGAGAAGCTATAGAAGAAAGTGACCATAATGAAAACAACCTCCCAAATCAGAATCCTAGAGTGGTTGGAATTGCAATTCATAAATATTTAATTGTGATGCTTGTATTGAAATTCTATATGAATTTTGGTGTAATTATTTCTAGATAGAAAGTGTATCTACTATAGTGTTTCATGTCAGTAGTGGTGAAGTTTATGAAATAACACCCTCTATAATTCAATGGATCTTCAGACCCAATGGTAGTTGAGTTATGGATTAAAGCTCATGAAAATATATTCAAACACATGGTTTATTTAGATAATCAAAATGTGACTATTTATATTTACAATTTTCAAGGTGGTGTTGACTCATGGTGGTCAATGGTTAAGAATATTAGAAAGAAATGATATTAATTCTTTGTAATTGGATAAATTTGAATATATTTTTCATGATAAGTATTTTTTTTATGGTTGCTTAAATTAGAATGGAAAATAAATTCCTAGAATTGATACATAAGTAGGATGATTTTTTGGTGGGGTAAGAAGAAAAATTCACTTGATTTGAAAGGTAAAAATAAAATTTTATTTTGGATATCAATAGTAAAATTTATCATTTTTACTCAAGCTTAATGACATGATATCAAATGGAATTGGACTCTCTTTAATTTAAAATTTATGAGAAAATTGTTTCCTATATTGATATGGTATAAATTTATTTTTATTAAGATCATGTGTCTTTTGAAAATTATTATAAAAAGTGATCTACATAGAAAGAAAATGGGAAGAATACATTAAATAAATTTGATGTCAATATAATTTTGTTTCATGTTTTTTATATTTTTGTTAAAAAATTACTTTGGAATGTATTATGAAATTAGTGAAGTGGTTAGGATGTTGTATGTTTGGGAAGACTTCTCATGATTATAATGACAACTTTCTCTTTATTAGAAAAATTATTTTTGATATTTAGGTATTATGTTATTTTAAATTCAATGATATTGGTCATTATATGGATGTTTATCAACATAAGATCGTGAATTAGGTTAATTATAACTATTATAAGGATAATTTTATAGTGAAAAACCTTTCTAGTAATTTAACATATTTGGGTCAAATAATTAAGTGGTAATACATACAAAAAATGTTTATTTAGATTATACTAATGTTTTTTTTATTTTGGGTCTACATGTTCTTTACTTTATATAAAAGTTTTGGGTAAAATTAAACATTCACCACCAGATATAAATTTATGAATTTTGTTAAATACACATTTGTGTGGTATTAAAATAATTTAAAAATATATTCTTGTAATAATATGTGGGATTTTTTCTATGAAGACCTTGATGTCTTGCACATTGTTTAATTTGATGTTATTATGGGAATGTATATTAATTTACTTTATTATGATAAGATATATTGTAGATAAAAAAGTTGTTATTTTCAAAATGAAGTTTTAGGTTATATATAAGAATGAATTCATACATTTGATAAATAATCAAAAATATGAGAAACTATTAACAGATTGAAATGAATTTTATATAGGTCATATTGTTGAAAATAAGGGAACTATTCAGATTAATTATGAGTTTATTATAAAAGAATATCTGGATGTTTTTTAATGGGTTTAAAAGAAATAAATATAATCATAAGGTGTAATATACTATTGAATTAGTGTCTGATTCTAATAACATTTCAAACTCCTTTTATTGAATGGGTCATGTGTAACTTGCGAATTGAAAAGGAATTTATAAGAATTTCTTGGAGATGTATTCATTAATCCAACCACTTCCCCATGGCGTGATACAATTTTATTTGGTAAATATATAGATGGATACATGAGTCCTTAAATTAAAACTAGTGCATATAATAATATCATTTTTAAGAATAAGTATTCATTTCTTGATATTTATGATTATTTATTATCAACTCCAAAGATATTGGTATTTTTAAAGGCTAAATTTTGGTCTAGGTACAATCTGTTGAAGTTTAAGTGGGATGAAATCACAAATATAGTGTTTAATACAATGTATGGAAAATATGAATTTCTGGTTATTCCCTTCAGGATAACAAGTTATATTCATGTATTATACAAATACATTTTTTCATTAATATTTTGATGAACTTGTTATTGTGTTTACCGATGATATTTTTATTTTTTCTAAAATTTATGAGGATTTTAAAAATTATTTAAGGATTATCATATTAACATGAAATTAAAATATGTTATATTTAAAAATTTAGTAAATTTAATTTATGGTAATATAAAATTTCATTTAACAGACACATTTAAATATATATGGAATAAATATTGGTCCTACTAAAAAATTAGGGTCAATGAATGGAGAAGAAAAACAAACCTCACTAAGATTCATAGTTTTCTTAGATTAGTGGGTTATTACTAATGGTTTATTGAAAAGTGTTCTCATTTATCTATCTCAATAAAAAGTTTAACCTGAAAATGACATAAATTCACAAGTATGAAATAATTCTATGAATATTTAAAGTAATTGATAATAATATATTTGAATGATATATATTTTGTCACGCCATATATAAATGGTTACTTTTTTTATCTATAGTGATGATTCATTGATTGGAATTTGTTACTTTATGATATATAATAATCAAGTTATTGTTTATTTTTTATGAAATTTGAAACGTTTTGAGTTAAATTATACAACAGATAATCTTGAACTCGATGCTATAGTGTTTTTTAATCTAAATATATCTTTTATATGATGTAAATTGTGAAATATATATTGATCATACAATATTGAAGTTTATATTCACATAGAAAGAGATAAATAGGTGACAAAAATATAATTGTAATTGGTAAAGGATTATGAATACATATTTAATTACCATATAGGAAAAGAAAATATATAATCAAATGATTTATATTGAAATGATAATTTATAATTAACTATACTACATCTCAGACATAATCCTTTTGTAATTTACTTACTGGTTATTGGTTTAGAAATTATGAATACATGAAATTCCTATATTTTGTATGTGGCAATATGGAAGGAATTGTTTTGATATTTTTCAATAGATTAATGTGTATGTATGCATCACCATATTAATTTGATTTATTTATCTTATAATTACAGTTTTTAGTATAGCGTACATATGGAATATTTTTGAGGAAATATATGGAATGTGGTTTCAATCTATATATTATTGGGATGAAGTCAGGGAAAGAATGTTGTTGAGACCATAATTGGTAGAAAACATAATTTTGAATTTGAGTATTTTTGATAAAAAGGAGTATTTATATAATAAGTAGAATTTTTATAAAAATAACGAGACTAATGATCACTCATTAAATGTTGAAGATCATGTTTCTCTAACGTATTTGTAGACAATATGTTATGTGTTTTGATAAAAAATGGAATGTAAATCAGTGGTTTGTTTTTCCATATGGAATTTTGAATAATATTGGATGGGTATCTTATCGATTGGCCTTTCTTTCGATTTTATCATAGGTGGATGATGTATTTCATAATTTTTTGTTAAAACAATACGTTTTATATGCATTTCATGTTCTGAGATTGGAGGTGGTTTAGTAGGATGAAAACCATTATTATGATGAATATACCATTTATAACCATGACTAGAAAAACTATTGAGGGATAATTTCATTTAATATATTAAGGTTTTATTAAAACTAAATGATTAAAGAAGAAATAAAATCTTGAGGATGAGATTTACAAAAGGGAAAAGAATATAAAAACCAATGTAATGTCAAAATTATTCTTTTTCATGGATTATTAATATTCATCATTTAAATTTTATAGAGTTTTATTCACTATAATAATATTATGTAATTATATAATAAAAAATTAAATATTTTTATTCTTACTAAATATGATTACATATATTATGTTGAATTATTGAAAAGATTACCTTCAATATACAGAATATTTATTTAAAAAATGTTTTCATTTTTTATTCATCATGAAAAAATTATCTTAGGATTTATTTTTAAACATTTTATGAATGATTTTATTTGTTTAAGGACTATGAAAATATTATATTTTTTACTAAAAATTGAAATTTTGTTACAATAATTTATGAAGATAAATTATATAAAAAGAAAATGTAAAGTAGATAATTTGTATTATTTATAATCTAATTAAGTTCTTTTTGACCAATTTTATGCATGATTTTGGAATAAAAAACCTCTCATAGTTAATATGAATTTTTATTTCTGAAAAACATTTTTTCCTTGTGATTTGTGGTTTTAATTTTAAATTATATTATTCCACATATATGAATTTAATTTGATAAAATAAATTCCATATTTATAAAAAAATTAATAATATTATATAATAGGTAAACATAATATTTGGTCATTATTAATAGAAATAAGGGTAAAAATCTATTAATTAAGATAAATTTAAAATAGTTTTATCGACGGTTAAACTGAAGTGATAAAGGATAAAATGGACTAGAACTTGTATAAATTCAAATAAATTCACCTATTTCTACCCTATATCATATAATATTCATAATTTTCCATTTTTATACATTTTACGTTAGTATAACCATAATGTAATTTAATCTTTTGAAAAATTGCAAGTATTTCATCTCCCCCACTTATTAAAGGAATCCCCCTATCCTATTCGCTAAACAATTCATTGAAAATTTATTTTAGAACATTTATTAACAAATACAATATAAATCACCCTCCATGTCCTAGATGACTCATTTTTTAAATAAAAACAACCATATAGGCATATGGTTTTATGAAAAAGATGGTGGAATGAAGAAGAAACATAGATTTTAACTGAATGGTTTACTGTTATTTCGTCTTCTACAAGATTCAGAACTCTTCTATCCACATTAATATAGTAACATATGAATCTCAAATATAGTTTTTTTAATTTTTTTTATGTTTTAACTTTTACCCTTTTTATTCATCATATATTTTGAAATGATAGAATTATTTGTGTGTGTAGTGGACTACCTCTTTGCGAACTGATGAAACTTATTTTCCATCAATTCCTATCATAGTTTGATGTAATGAAGGATTTTAAGTATATATATGATATTAACTAAATAATGTTATTTCGTTAAATATAATATATGATCTATTTTCTGAAAAATATACCCATTGAAAACTGATATCATAATTTTTCTGTATATATATTTTAACACCTCTATGAAGTTATGTGATCTGTTTTTCATCATCACATAAAATGGAAGGAATATATATGTTTATATAAATAAAAAATATATTATATTTAAGAATAATAATGATTTTTAAAATATAATATTATAATTACCTCTTTTATTGAATATTTTTTTTTGAAAAAAATGAAATATTACTCATACGTACATGCATCCAACCACCTCAATGATTGTAATATAATTTATTTTTCATAACCATCAGAAATTTCATGTTATAAGTGAAAAATTAATGTATAAAAATTAAAATTGTATGATTATTATTGTTTAATAGAGGCTAAAATTGTTACAACATTGAACATAGTCAATATACCGAAGTCATTTTGAAATTATAAATCGAACAATCTCAAAAAACAATATGTGGACTTAACCGATTATGTAACCTAATATGCACTAAAAATAAATAAATGGCTATTAGTGTGGGATTAAACCTATAAAAATTTACTAATAATTTAAATAATTGATAATATTTAATTATATAAGATGTAAATAATGTACATGATAATTCAAACTCAAAGTAATGTACACATTACCTGAAAACCCATGCATCAACTATTTTAAAGATTAATTTTCTAAATATTTTTGTTCAATGTTTATATGATTAAAATTATTTTTTGAGTTTATATATATGGAAATATGTTATTTATAAAGGACACATTTAGTCAATTTTTACTTTATTTCATGTTTTTCATTGAATAATTTATTTACATGTTTTCTATATAATGTATTAATAAATAGACAAATTAATGGTCTATTATAACATATACGGTGTCAATTACATGTCCCATATTCATATTATTTATATTATATTCGTATTATTTTAAAATATTCCATGATTTATTCATGTAAAAACCCTTAGTACCTTATTCTATGTATTTTTAAGAAGGGTTTTAAGTGGAAAATATATTTTTTTGGTGTAATAATGATGATGAGATCATTCATGAGATATGATTTTGTTTTGGTTATTATGAATTTTTTATGATGACATGTGAGACCAATATATTTCATGCTGGTGGGTGGGCCTGATATTTCTCAAGATGATAGGTGGTACTAATATAGATCTCCAATGCATTGGTTAATTGGATGAACATAATTGGAAATACGTTTCTCTTATGTGAATATTAAAATTTACTTGGTTTGTTATTACATCTTAAACAGTGATTTTAAGACTAATATGAAAGTGATGTAAAAATTTACAAACATGATTTGTCTACTATTTTTATATGTTTTTATATAAATCATATGATATTACATGGTAATATGATGTGGTTATATTTAAATGATTTTTTATTTTTCTTATTAAATGTGAGATGTATTTATGTTTAAAATGTATTCATTTCTTTTTTTGTTTGTAAAAAATATTTTATGGTTGTTATTTTTTCCATTAACATTTATATATGAAATGATTTGGGTAGTGATGTTGATTTAATGGGTATGAAAATGTTTATTTTACGATCAATTTTTATTATGAAAAATCAAAATTTTTAATGGAGTCATTAAGAACTAAGAAGTTTCTTTTTTCATTTTTTGTTTCCCTTATTAAGAGTTTTGTTCTCATACCATGTATTCAAAAGTTTTTCATTCATTTTTAAGTATGATTCAGAAAAAGGATGTAATTATGATTAAAATTGTAAGGATATGTCATGAAAATAAATCTTCTGTTATCTTAAAAGTTAAATATTGTGGGAAACTTTTATATTGGGAGAAATTTCCCACATTTTATTTAATATTTAATTATTTTTTGGTTGATTGAAAACTATATAAAACCATAAACCTCAAAGGTATTCATGAATGCATGGTAATGAAGTCTTATCTAATGTATCAATGTGAAAATTGTTTAAGGTTTGTTCCTTATACTAGGAAGGTGTTTCTAGTCGATTAATCATATCATATTAGATAGTGGAAGCATAATGCTAGAGCCTTTTCCAGTCCTTTTATTAAATAGGTGTAAACCTATTTTTTATGGTTATCCCCTTCTGTTTTATGTCGACAAATACAAAAAGGATACCTATTTTTATTGAACCCTTAATGGTATCTTTCCTAGTATATTTTTTAGGGTGTTTTTCAAATATTCATGATATTAGGGCCTTGGTGGAGGTCATATTATGTAGGTATTTTCATAAGGGTACCATGAGCATAACATGGGACTTTGGCAACCATTTGTCGCCATTTCAGATAGTCAACACCACTCGGTTATTTTTTTCATCATCATTAGATTAGTTTGAATAGTTAATTATAATATTTTATAATTATTTATTATTGATGTGATAGATTGAGATAGAAAATTAGATGTTGGTATTAGCTTGGATGTGGTATGGATGTGATTGGATGAGGATTTGTGGTGCATTGAGATGATATTATCTATGTTTTGGAAGTACGTGGTCCCTATACCACTAAATCGTAATATTTTCAATGGATAAGTGAGTATTATTTCAGTATATATATGTTTTTTTGGGAAAAATTTGTTGGAACTTAGAGTGATCTAGGAAAAAAGATTCAGTGATTATGAGACTCCTATAGTTTGATTAATTTACTATTCACACATTGATTATTCTGAAACCTCCCAAAAATAATGTATCTATGGGATAAAGGATTCTAATTGAGGTTTTGAGATTTATTGTAGGGGTTAACGGCATGATATGAGACATTATTATCCTAGATTTGTTTCATAATTAAAGTATAGAATTAATGAGAGGGTTAGTCCTAGTGATGATGGGTAAGATTTTCATACATATTACAGATGATGGGAAACAACCTCTTGTGGGTGTATTAGAGGGTTGATGTGCAATATTATCATGTTATGTTTTTTATTGATATGTGAGGTGTGATGAGGTCATTTACCAATAGGTGATGGTATTAGGATCCCTTCTATGAGAAATGTGAGATAGAACCCAAAAGTGGGTTGGGATGTAGGAATTCAAATTGTACATGGATCGAACCATTAATGCCTTTATCAAGTAGATCCCAAGGGATAAGGTGTTATCATGATGTTATGAGTGTGCATTGGTAACAACTATCATTGATAAGGTTGAGTATAGAGTACTGAAAGGCTGAATTACAAGTGAGATTATAATTGAAATAGGTTTGGAAAATGCTATTTTTTGTGATTGGGTTGGTCTTAAAGAGATTAACTTATGAGGATAGTTATATAAGGGTATGTACATCAATACACGAGACTCGATATATATTGACCATAACCCTAGTTATAGACCAGTGATTTTTGGGATGTGCTCCGATGGATTCTTTATTGATACATGTGTGTGAACATTTATATATTTGGATTTTAATATTGATTGTATTACCTCAACATGAGTGAAGAAGGTGGTGGAATTACCATACCTTGATTAATAATTTAGTGTTTGGAATGTTTTATGGTAATTTATTTGGTATTAAATCTCAATTATTGTCCTCAACATGAGTGAGAAGGTATTAGTACGCCTCATCTAGAGTGAGAAGTTGTTGTCATAACAAGATTGAGTGGTTAATAAATTCTATAGTAAGGGGTGTTTGAATTATGATGTGTGCAACGATGACACTAGGTGTGTTTATCAACTAATATGAGATGGTTCTAGTATGACCACCTTCTATGAAATGGTATGGTCTATGTTGTAATGTGGTATATGATCCACTCAAATAAGGGGTGGGAGTAGTAGATGTGATGTGTCTCCTGATGTGGATGGATAGAATTACCTTTAGAGATAATGGTTTATAAAGACCATACCTTGAGTGGGATGGTTTTGGTTTGGTTTATTTTTTGACCCTACCCTGAGAGGGATGGTAGAGGTTGAGACATGGTATGATACCACATGGGTTTGTTTTAGACAATACCCTGAAATAGAGGGTAGTGTTTGGGACTCTGTAAGAAAATATTCCTAATATATTTTTTCATGGATTAATGTATTGTAATACACGCTACCCTAAATCTCCTAGTTTGGTCTAAGACATAGTGTTTCACCCTACCTAAATAATTTGTGTATATGTTCATATTGTTTCATGGGGTGACTTCATTACCATAATATGATGAATCTATTAGGTTTGGGTGTCATGGTATCCTAGTTTGAAGATGTTGGGCTAACACTTATTCTTATGTTATATGTTTATATTATTTATTTCCACATGCATAAACATGTATGTTCTCAATTATTTTATAGGCATCTTTCGATATCCTGATCATATGTATTTTCACACCCAGTATGGGAGCGATACTACATGGGAAAACCTCATGTATGTTATATACTTTGAGCATAAGTTATGAATTGTATGAGGCTCGAGTAGATTGATAGGGATTTATAATTTTGGTTTAGGTGAGGCCCATGGATGGAATTTGAGCACCTTATTATTTTTTATTTTTCTTTATTTTTATATATGATCATCCTTATGGGAGATTAATGGAAATTTATTTAGGTATTGTTGAAATATTAATTTATTATAGTATCAATATATTATTTATTATGTGCACTCCAATTATTTTATATGGATGGTATTTTTATTTTTAGTTATGATAGTGATTTAATAGTCTATCAAACATATGATTTAGGACCTATTTACTAGTGGGAAAATTCTCATGTATGAGGAGGTGTGTTTCACATTTTCTAGTTCACCAAACAAGAAAATATGATAGGTTTGATTTGAAGAATTATATAGCGGTGTTAGAGCATATTTTCTATTTTTATTTCCATTTGGGATATGGTATACCATATATATGAAAGCATCCAATATTTTTATATAAAACATACATGTGATTTATGAACAAATTTCTAGTGGGATGTCCATATTATCAGGGATATGAGATTTCTTCCTTTGTTTACACTATTAAGTTGATATATTAATTTTATGTAATGTGTGTTATTTAATATTTTTTTTGGATGTTTGATTATAGTGGTAATATAGGTATATAAATGTATCATTTTTTGGAATATAGGATCCACCAGAATTACATTTGCTTATCTGGTATTTATCTCCCTAATAATAGGGGTTCAGTTTTACAATGTGTCTCCAATAAATTGTAATTATTTTTCTATAAAAAATTTTGGTTAAATTATTCTCAGTTGAAAAATTAGAAATTTTTATGGAATGTTAATGTGAATACCACTATGGTATGTTCTCTTATGATAGTTATAGTTTCTCTCTATATAAAAAATGAATGGTGGCCCTTATTTGGTTGGATTAATAATTTCAGAACTTTAGAATGGTTGGAACTAGTGAGTTATAACTAATAGATGTGGTTTGTGTAAGAATAATTTCCCATGAGGATTTTTATACCCTTTTGTGGGTAGTGGAATGGAATTTTGAAATCCTTTGTCTTCAATTATGAAAATAAAACTATTTGATTTTGGTACCAAGGTTTTGTTTAGAGGGTAGTATTGGTTAAATTTCAATTCTTTTTGGTTCAGTGTGTGTTCATTAGTGAGATTATTTAAAATGGTCCTAAATGGTTGGGTTTATGATTGTTGGGAAATTGGAAGATTGTTGTGCTTTTAGGAATATTCCCACATGTTTGGTGGTTTTGTGGTTAGATGGAATATAAATGAGATAACGACATGTTTTTTGGTCATTGAGTCTATAATTAAAGAGAAATGAATCATGGGATCCTAAATATAGTTGAAAATTTAGTATTTATTAGAGTATGTTCCCATTTGGAGTTTATATGAGACTGATTGGGGAAGAGGAATAAGAAATAGTGATAATGTTCTTAGTAGATCAATTTTCACTTCAGGGTGAGATTGGGTATTGGAATATGTTTTTTTGAAAGTTTTTGGATGCATGTGGGAATTTACATGCTCAGTATATGTAGTTTCATTTAGGTTTTTGGATTAGTTAGTGCCTATGTCTGAGTTAAGGACTTATGGTTTTATAAAAGGATTTTTATTGTGGCAGTTATAGGTTTTTATAATGATTTTAGGTGTACCAATAAGATATGTGGAGAAATCATTATTTGATTGGTGTATCATGGTGTAGTTGACATGTTAATATTCCATAACCTGCATTGTAAAAATGGGATGAGTGCGTCTTAAGAAGATAGATATGTGTTTGATGAGGGAACCATTCAAGTGTTATGTATGTGGATTACTTAAAGAGAATTTATTTATTTGGGATAAAATCATTAGCTATTAGATGGTGTGACCTAAATTATATGTGGATTTGGATAAAATCGATGATGAAATTCCTACTAATCCGAGAGTGGGTGGTGATGGGGTTTCTAGGACGTAACTTAGGTTTGAGTGGGATGGACAAATAGATTCATTTTTTTGGAAATGGATTGAGTGTGGCAGTTGATAATAGGTGTTTATTTCTAAGGAGTGATGATAAAAATTATCCTATAATGGGGAGAACCAAATCATTCATGAGGTTATGACCATACTATTGGTAGGTTAATGCATGTGGTGAGGATGGATGGAGGATGGTTGAGACGACATCAGGATTTTGGTGAAAAATTGGATCTAATATTGATTGGATATAATGAAATTTTTAGGTTTTGGATTCACATATGAGGTAAAATAGAGTCTCGATACAAACATCAGGCTTGGTATGGAATTCAATGTGATCAAAGAGTATGTGATATCCGAGTTCTATTAGTGATTGTTGAGATATTATGTTGACTGATATGGGTGTTTGAGGACCAAACCAATGAATTTAATGAAGACATATATAATTTTGTGTGGTAATTTGGACAAGTCAACAATAACTCTAGGTGTTGGGGAATCACGATTGGGATATGAGAGGGTGAGTTGACCATTTTTGATAAAATTAAACTAGTGTAGGACCAAGATGTGTTTTAATGAAAATAGGATGTACTGTGGTAGAAACTACATTGGTTTCATTGTATCAAGTATTAAAGATGTGTATTTAATAATAAAATCATGGATTTTGGGAAACTGATAATGTATTTGAGGTTTGTTGTTTCGAGGTTTAGTTATGAAAAATTCAAATTAGAATTGAGTGTGACAGGTGGTATCATATTTTAATCAATGGATTTGTACATAGAAAATATTTAATGGTTCTTATTGAGGAGGATTATAAATATGATGGTGATATATTAATATCCCCAAATTTTATAAGTCTTTTTTTTGGAATTTTGGAATTTTTATTTTAGAACAGGTTTATGGCGTCCCTTTCTATGAATTTTTACACTAGGTGGATTTTCATGAAATGAAAATTGAGGATCAGACTATAACATGGGGATAGTTCAAGAGAAATTTATTACCCTTTTTAGCCATCACAATATGAAGGAGACATGTAATTACTTGAATAGTGGTTGTCACAATGTGAATGATGTATTAGTGTAATTGGTTTTGTTTCAATATATATATATGGGTCATGATAAGTAATTTCATGGATTAGAAATTCTTGTTTTGATGAACACCCATAAATATGGTGTATGGGGAA
The DNA here is from genome assembly GCA_963277665.1 of Viscum album. Classification (NCBI taxonomy): domain Eukaryota; kingdom Viridiplantae; phylum Streptophyta; class Magnoliopsida; order Santalales; family Viscaceae; genus Viscum; species Viscum album. The sequence goes on from OY728133.1 coordinate 1,195,526,690, forward strand.
CCATAATTAGTCATTTTTATTTTTCCTAAATAGGGTTTTCCAAACCATAAAATATTGGAATCATATAAGGTAGAATGAATAGGATTTTGGAAATTTGTTAAATCCCATAAGTAAGGGTCAACCTATGATGCATATGGGTGATTGTATGTAAGGGTTCTATAATATTTTTTATTTTAGAGGGGTGGGTAGTTACATAATGATATATTAGGGTTGTTTCATATATCCAAATCATTTTAAAATCATATGGTGTGGTTGTAAAAGGCCATGTTGTGATGGTTGATGGGCATGTTGTAAAGGATGAAGGACATGTTAGGGAGGGAGGAGGACACACCATTGTTACTGGAGACCTGTATAATTTGCATTATCTGAAGGGAATGTACCAAAATATGACTATTGGTGTCACACTAAGAGGGTACACCACATGGTTTTGGATTCTATCTAAGAGATGTGTACAATGTTGTGACCTGAGGGTCCATGCCTTAACTTGAGGGTCCATTTCGTGATGGGTGTGTCTAGCACATGCATCATGTTGTGGGATATAAGGGACACAATTTGATGTGTAATATTCCAAAAATTTATAATATTAGAGTAATCCAATATTCATTTTTCATTACCCCCTTCAGTTTTAGGTTGACAAATTATGTGTGGATAATAATTTTAGCTTAATGCTTTTGCATTATCCTCCTTCCTTTGATTCTACATGGAGAGGATTAATTATTGGATTAATATATGGTGGATTAAAGATAACATATTCCATCCAATTACAATTTTTTTTGTTATCTATATCACTCTCTAAATAATCATTATTTTGGTGAGGTTTTGGTAATTATTCCACCGAAACATTATTGAATGGTTCTAGAATAATCAGTCCACTTCTCGTCTTGTCTATAGGATGTTCATAGAGAATGAACATAGAATATTTCTTAACATTTTTTGTGGATAAATTCCTTGATATATTTTATAGCGTTTATACTATTTTTCTGTTGAATTGGTTCCTATGTGGGAATAATGTGTTATGGATTTTGTTCATTGGGGTACCAAGATTATTCCACAAGACAATGGAGTGTCATTTTTCATGGTTCCAGTACGTTGACTCTGATCATTGAGTTTTTGGATGGTATAACTATTTTGAATAATTTAATAATTAATTATAAATTATTGTATATAATTATTTTCAATGTGATGGTAGGAGGTAAGTAATCAATTTTTAAAATAGGGTAGGACATTGAATGCAAAGTTTTAATCGAGGATTATTTGAGCTAGGTGAGGATGTAAAACAAGTGTTAATATTTGGTGATCACAGTAATAATGAATAATATGTGTGTTTATGTATTGTTTTGAAGGTCTATATGTGATATATGTGTCTCTATAAAATGTATGGGGACTAAAATAACTATATGTAAAGAGATGGTGTGGTAATAATCCTCATAAAGCTGGAGTAAGATATATTTTTCACTATGAGTATTTTGGGATTGTGCAGAGACTATATATCTTTGAAACAAAGGTTTTCAATTGAGGTTTTGATATGGTATGAAATAGGTTATTGTACATGATATGTGATACAAATGGACTAGGTTATATTCCTAAGGATAGTTGGGTGGACATGGGAGACATTTTTTATAGTGGTGATATGTGATATTTTTGTTCATATCATGCATGACGAGGATCACCTTCTTGAGGTTATATTAGAGGTTTGGTGTATTCAATGAGTGATTATTATTTCTTAGGGATATATGAAGTTTATAACTAAGGGTTTACCCCATGTTATTTTTATGATATATATTTTATCATTTATGTGAGATAGAACCTTTGTGTATCTTGACATAAAAGAATTAGATGAGGATATGGACAGACCCATTGCGACCTTGGCCGGGAAGGGTCAGCTGGATAAGGAGTTATTATGGGGTGATATGTGGTTATTAGTACCAATTAGTATATATTGTTTTGGATTATAGATCCCAATTTATTCTATTAATACTGTGATGAAATTGTTAGTAGGCTCGACATGCAATGGTTTTGTGAGTGAGATGGTTTTGATTTTATTAGCCAATGAGGGTCAAAATATAATGGTATGTGTATTGATGTTATGGGATAGGTCTTAAGTGACTATTAACCTACTGAAGACATGGTTTTATTTATGTATGGGATGAAATACACAACCTATTTTTCCTTTCTTGTGATTGGTTGTTTGTGTATGGAATTTGGGGATATGATAGATGGTATCATGTTGATTGAGAAAGTGGTGGGATGACTCTTACGTGAGAGGTAAGGTACTGATCCTGATGTGATGAGTTGTTTTATCATATATGAGAACATAATGTATGGCCTCACTGTCAGTGATAAGTTATTTTAATACCTCACATTGAGTGTTAAGGTGGTGGTTGGACTGTCATAAGTGAGAAGTGATTGGTCTAGGATGATATTTGTTACACTGGTGATGATAGATTATGAGATTGGGGGTGTGTCCTTACATTGTGGTAGATTGTGTTTCTAGGTATTCCTTGACTAAGAATGTATGTTCGAGGATGTGATATGATATATGAACCACCCAAATAATAATGGGAGTAATTGATGTGATGTGGAACAAAATATATATTAATATCCTTACCTGTCTGATAAAATATTGGAATGACCATATATTGATTTTGGATTTAGTGTTGTATTTTCATTGTAGGAACCTACCAGTAGATAGAGGGTAGAGTTCACGAAAGTGTATAATACAATAGGGTTTCAATTTGGACCCTGCCTTGCAATAGAGGGCAGTGGTCGGTTTGTTGTAAGAAACATTATCTTGCATTTTTGAGTATGGTTTGAGGTATAGTAATACACTATACCACGCCTCATTGGGTATGGGTTGAGGCATGGAATAGAACAATACATATAGTATTTGGTTATTGAGTGGTATTATGTAATGAGATTATTAATGTTCCCAGTATATGTCAATAATGGTATGATTAGGTTCCATGGTGTCCTAGTTAAAACATAATGACCAAACCGAAATACTATTGTGTTATGTTTTGTTAATTTTTTCTTCATATATACACATGAATATGTTAGACTATATTAGGGTGACTTGGTTTTACCCTCTAGGTATTTATATACCACACCCTACATGATCACCGGGGTTCATGTGTTTCATAGGTTGAGTAATTGTTGTATAGTGGATCAGGCAAGTGTTTCTGGAACATCAATAAAATTTTTCGATGAGATGGGATAAATGATAGTATTAGAGACTCTCATTTATATATATATATATATTAGTATATTCAGTCATCTAGTAGACAATTTTTATATATGTATTATTGTATAACTGCATTGTTCATTTATTATAACAAGGATATGTTATTGATTAACCTATAGTAATTATGCAATATGGATTTGTTTAGTTTATTATCTGTTATATATGATTATAAATTTTAGTAAATAGTCTCTCAAATATAAGATTTATTCCCTTAGTGATATTCAAAACCCTCTAAAGTATATAAAGGTGAACTAGAGGTATTTTGGTGCACTGATGGGGACACTGATGAGTGGTTTTTTCTAGGGTGTTACATATACTAGGTGTGTGTAAAACGCCATTCCTCTATGTGTCATTAAATTCCAAGGGAATTTGAATTTTTAGAAAAATATGAAGTAGAGTTAATTTGTTAAACATATATTTCAATTCAAATTCCAAAGTATTGAGAGTACCAAGGAAATGTTTTGGATTTTTTTGGGGAATGAGAGTTTCATTTGTTGCTTGTTCGAGTATTGAGAGGTTTAGGTTAAAATTTGTAATTTTGTGGAGGAATCATCTCAGTGTAAAATCCTTGGGTTGAATGGTTTTGGGAAAATAATTATTTACACATATTCAATAGTACATTTAGTTCAATTTATATAGATCATAGTTAACACCCATTGTGGGCACATGGTTTAGTGTAACCCACACATATTTTAGAAAAAACTATGTTAGGGGGCTCGGATTAGGGGAATTGTGCACATTTTGAGACATACCATGAAAAATGATGTACACGTGTTACCTAGATGATCTATATAGTTGGCTAGTGGTTGGATAACCATACAACACAACCATGTGAAAGATTTATTCATATAAATTTTATACAACATGGTTGGTTCAATGTTTTGAAAACTACAAAACCAAACCATATATCTCACTAAATGTGGAAATATTATAGTTTTTTCTCTAATGTTTTAATATTCTCCACTTATTTTTTCATCCCGATCATGCACACACCCTATCTAGTAAAACCCTCCCTTAATATTTCAAATAACCTCCATTAGGAGTGATTTTTGATTTTTTCATCATCTATATAAGATATTATTCTTCTTCTATGCCTCTTTATTTATTTGACTAGGTTTGTCTCAAATTATGGTGACCTGGTTTAGAGTTTTAATTTTATATTCTCTCAGATCATAGTTTAATCTCCCATTTATGATGGGTATTTTTCATGAGGTTGATATAGGAAGTCACAAGATGGTATTTGTAGGCCATTTCTTGGTGTTTTGGTTGTGGTATGTCAACATTTGGAAATTTTTATGGTTTTTTGTTTTAATATAATTAATTAGGTGTTCTAATTGATATCATCAGTTGGTTATTGTTCTTGGGAGTTTTTCTAGAGTGTTTCAAGGATCTTTTAATAAAATTTTGTTATGTTTTTAGTCTAAAGAGGTAGATTATTGTGTATATTGAAAATTACGTCTTATTATATTAAATTATAAAATGAAAAATAAATTTTTATGATAGTATATAATTTAATAATTAATTTTTATTTTATTATAATTGACTAAATAAGAACACAAGTAATGAATTATTACTTTTTGTGATGGGTGGTGGATGGTACAAGTAAGGATGGGCCTCAGCAATGACAGTTGAGATACTTTAAAAACGAAAATATCTCTTAATTGAGGTTCATAGTCCCTCAACATACCCTATAGTGCATTGATTTATTTTTATGGCATGTGATATTTGATCTCACCAGTCTATTTGATTTTCATTATATACAAATAAATTGTAATATTTAACAGAAAATTCATGGAAAATTAGAATAAAGTGATAATTTCCATGATGGGACCTTGTGCACTGGTTTGATTTCATGGGTCATCGATGGTCGAGGATGTGATTGAATTATATTAAATTATATTTGGAACATGTTGGATGCCAAATAATTTTTTTATGTATAATATAGTGTTCCTTATATAGGATCCCTTATATACCTCCAAGTATAGGTTAGTGGTGGGTTGATGTCAATGTCCTAGGGGTTGGAAATATGATTTCCCTAAGATTCCGTAAAAACATTGACAATGTTGAGATGATCTAGGGGCGTATTTTTTCTCCCCCAGTAATAATTTATTTCCTAGGTTGATTGTCCCAAGGATACTGGTATATTGGTTGGGTGTTTAGAGAAACCTAGATTCACATGGAAAGGGTATGGGCTTGAGGTCGTCTTGTGAAAATTTCCTAGGATGCCAATGACTCCTCAATGAGACTTAATGATTTAGTGAGATGTTATTCCCTTCGTCATATTTTTTTGACATAGATGGACCATGGAGGGTGTCCTAGATATGATGGGACCAAAGTGACCATAGAGGGTTCCCAGATAAGACATTGATCATGGTAAGTGGGAGTATATGGGAAATCAGTAGTAATAATTGTGAGTTTCACTTTACAACTCAAATCTATAATTTTACTTATTATGGTTTTAGTAGTGATGATCCATGAACTAGTATGGAAGACCATAGGTTCTTGATGGATATGGTCAATAGGATGATCCCATATAGATTTTTTATATGAGACTATTGATGTGGGAGGCTATTCCCACTATGTTGTGCTGAGATGAATGATACACCGAAGAAATTATCCTAATATCTATCCATGGTTCCATATATCAATACTACAATATTTCCCAAAATTCCATGTAATTGGTTGTGGTTCCTATCACTAATAATAAATTTCTATGTATTCCGGATATCTGGCTATTAATTTTGAAATATACACACATGATTTCACTAGGCAATGGGGAATCTATTATCAAGCATGAGATATGGGATTTCTTAGGACACTAGGAATCTACTATTTATTCAAACATTCATGTATAATTAATTTAATAAAACTATAGGGAATTATATGAATTATTGATAATTGATTTCACTAGAAACTAATAAATTCGATTTTTATCTATAAATTCACATAAATTAGATTCCTCATGATGCATGGGGTTTTACCAAGAGAGTTCAGTCATGGTATTTCAATGGATTTTAAGAAATTATCCATAGGTCTTGATATTCATATACACCAACTTTCACAAGACACTTGGGAATCGCCCACTGATTCTGATATTACAAGATTTCCCAACACTATTAGAAATTAGTTTCTTTCTATTTTGAATTATATAACATCGCATATGCTCTTCAGAAATATTCATGGTCATGGGATGGAGTTTAAAATATTATCTGACATTCTCAGACACAAAATCACTATTTGAAAAATGTTTTAGATAAATCATCATTGTTACATAAACCTAGAGGATTGACAATGATTATTCATATTTACTTATATGGTAATGTTTTTTTAAGGATGTCACATACAAATATAATGTGTATTTACTAGATACATGTAGGACCATGTTGGTGGTTCCCTAATTTGTTTTAAAAAGGCTTTTCTTAGGGGGTTATGGCTCTTGGGTACTATTTAAATCCACCTTGATCGCGGGTTCTAGTTGGGTAGAGGCCTACTATAATATGAATGAGTTGGATATCTTGGATAATACTATAGTTTGTGGTGAGTTTATTCTAAAGGATATTCCATATCCTCTTATACATTTATTTTATTCATGTATTGATTTCATATGTGTGTTCATCCAAATGTAAATCCATTGAGTTTTTATGAAAATATTCCTACTGTATTCATGTATTATTGATTCCAATGTTATTTAATTCTTCATACTCAATTGTATATTTATTAATATTTTTTAAGTATGGTTTATTTATATTTTAATTCCACAGCATTATAAAGGTTTTAGTCTCTAAATATTGTCACCATCGAACCCTTATTCTAGTCAGAAACCTCTAATGTATGCAGAGGTGCACCTTAGGTCATGTGGATACCCTATCATGACACATTTCATAGCGAACTAGGGAATTAAAATTACATTGTGTTATAAGATATTTTAATTAATTATTACCATATAATGTATTGGTGTTTTTATATTATCTTATGGATATGGTAGAGATGTTACATTGTATGTTTTTTATTCTTTGGATGGATATCAGAGATGTGCGTCACATGAAAAAATTTGGTAGGTAGTTCATGTTACCAGTGATCTAGGATTTATTTTCATGGTTTTATAATTTATGTTTAGATGATTTTCACTATGTGTGAAGAACTTGAGTTAGGGGAATTATTATTTATGAGTTATTTTATTTTTATATCTTCTCCCAAAAGAAAGAGCACAATATTCCTGCCTCATGATTGGAAAATAAGATTCATATGACATACATTTTTTCTGTATAACTGATGACATTAATGGTGATAGTTAAACTATTTCATTTAATAATAAAAACATATATGGTTTTTTCCTATATTACTTGGAATGAGATTGAAATTTTTTTTAATGGTATATTTTTTTTATAAAGAGTCCTGCAACGAAAGTGTAGCAGAGAAAATATATATAGAAGAAGTTACAGAAGTTGAAAGAAGGGAAAATTTTTACAATCATTTTCATACAGAGAAATAAATTCATCAGGGAGTGATTCTAACCATATGAGAGTCATGTCAATGCCCTTATTCTCAAGACCATCCCTAACCATGTCTGATTCCGGAATGATGTGTGTAATGATGATGTTAAGACTCCTAGGAGAACTCATGCAATCCATCTATTTGGGTGTATGACTCCATGAAAGATGAGTCTCACCGTTTTTGATATCTGGCACAAGGGAGGAGAAATCACTCTCAAACAAAAGGTTATTTCAACCCATATTCATTTCATAAGAAACAAGATTAATTATACTAAGAATCTTTTCCTCCAAGGAATATGTAACACCACAATATCCATAAAACAACTTTCTACATTTTCTGCATGATCACAGAAGATGGCCTCACACCCCTAGGGACAATGGTTTCCTTTGGAGGAACCATCCATGTAAATATTTATCATGTGAGAGAAAATAGGGACCTATAAAACATTGATGTAACCATTTAATAGTATGAATGTGGAAGATCCTGCAAGATTTCTTAAAGTGCAGAATTCATGAACACTATTGTCACAAAATCCCATATGATCCTCACTGGAATCCTTAATAGCATGATGGAAACACTTCAAAATCATCCTCCCACATACCGAAAACCCATTATGAAGAAGTTTATTCTAATACCACCAGATTGTATGTATAAATTCCACAACAGCAACTTTTAATAACACACATACCTGTGTCAAATACTGCGAGTAAGAATAACAACACAAGAGATCCAGCAAACTCGAGAACCGATGGTGCTGCATACTTAATAGATCTAGGAGTTCATTATATATAGTTGTATAAGTAACACGTCTATGAAAAAATTGTTCAAATTCCTCCATATTTTGATGAAACTTTATGCACAAAGATAAGTGGGTGACCCAAAAAGATTTCAAGACACTATCAGTGGGATGTCGATTAAGAGCAATTCTCCAGATGAGAGAAATCTGAGATGGTCTAATCCAGTACTTCTTGAATTCATTGATCCATTTGATTTCCAAGATTGAATCATGAGAAGTAAATTAAATGTATTATTTTCTATTTAAAATATAATTTCTAGAAGGCTCCCAATACATAATTTTATACAAAGAAACAAAATTGTAATTATCCAGAATCCCATGAATCTTATCCTACAATGGAGAGTGATTGGCCTCAAAGAAATCATTGATAGAGATATATTCATCATAATTCAAATCTTGTAGATGAAAAAAATATCAATTAAAGGAGACCCTGTCCAATTATCATGTCAAAATTTGAGATCAGAGTTTTTATTAACTATCCATCTTCAACAAGCCATGATACATTGAAAATATTATTTAATTGCTTGCAAGATTGATGATAAAATGTAAGAATAATTACCCTACATAAATTTTTCAATAAATATAGCTTTGAGTAACCCCATGGATTCTATAATTATGTGGATGAGATTACAGTTAAGCCTTTCTTGGAGAGATTCATTAAAAATCTTGATATTTTTAATGTCTATGACTCAATTAGAAAGAGGATTATACCATGTCTTCCATGGGATGTGGTTGGATAATAGTATATGTTTCTTCTAATTACAGGTCTAATGGATCTATTTAAAGGTACATTATAATGATTATTATGAAGTACCTCAATCTAAGAGATTTATAGAGACCCCTGGTAGGTTGGTATAATCATTTGATTCCCTGTGACAAACCCCTCTGGAGGTGGTTGGAAAAACAGGTTTGATTATTTAGCTTTTCAACAAAAACTTATATAGGATTTCACCATATATATTCTTGGAATACTTTTACATTATCAAACCTATGGATTATGAGGAGATAATCAAAAAATATCATTCTAGGTTTATTTACATAATTATATATATATATACTTATTGATGATAATTTGATCCTCGAACGGAGACCCCGTATATAGAAACACTATAAAGAGTTTTATTATATTGGGATTCTTGAGGGGAATGACCCAAATATGGGATCTTAGTGGGAACCACTTCCCTAGTGGGAATAGGAGTTATCATGTGATGTTAGGTATGTATACAGGTAGTGGATACCATATAGTGGGTACATGGGTGCATGACTCACCATGTGATGATTGAGATGGGAGATGATTGGTTCATAGTGAGTTATGATTTATATTATATATAACATATGTATTATGAAAGAGATCCTAGAAATTTGGGATTTGGATTATGATACAAGTGGTCCAGGTATTATAGATTACATGAGGTATGTGAGGGATGAATTAGTAAAGGGTTACCCTGATCATTTGAACTATTTGTAGATGAGAATAATGAGTAAGATTTATTTTGGGTTATGCAACAAGATCAAATGAGTTACTAATGAGTATGTGGTATATGCATGGTGATTCTTTAGATGATCATGGACATGAATGAATAGATGTTCCTGTGTTGTGACTATTATGAAATGCACAATAGGCATGGTTAATCAATTGTAGGCTTGTGAGATTCCTCATGTTTCAATGATAAAAATACATTATGGTTCTTTTCGTAGAAAATTTTGGATTTGGATGGTAGGATCAGTTATGTTTCATAAACCTATTCATTTATAATTTAATTTTTGGAGCACAACAAGAGCATGAGTACACACATGTGATTTTTGAAACAGCACCAGTTGGTGGGAGATTGGGTGATAATACATGGAATATGTGGAATGAACAATTTTGAAGTAGAGAACCGAGGGTTCCTCAGATTTGATGAAGTTGAATAGATATGGATAACAATATTTGGTTTCTTTATGTGATATATGTTTTGATTATGTGAGAAACACTGGGAGTGTGAGTAAGGTTGTAAGATTGTGTGGTAAAAGGGTGAACACTCATTAAGATTTTAGAAGATCAAAATATCACACATTATTTATATAATATGTTGTTGAATTATGGATTGGAGAATATTCATTTCTGAGCCAAGGACTGAGGGTTTTATGGAATGTTTTTGGCATGGATTTCTAAGAACACTAAAGAAATTAGAATTTCCCTTGGAGATTAAGGTGACCTCATTAACTGATCAAGGTGTAGTGGAACTTTTCATCTCTGAATTTATCCTCGAAAGGTGGTGAATGGGGTGAGGTGAGAAAGTATTTCAAGGATTGAAACACATGAGATAGTGACATTAGATATGGTTGATCTTGATGATAGGTATAAGGTAAGGCATATAGTGTGGAGTGAACAATGGTACATTTTAGGGTATGATAATCATTCCGAATGGAGTTTCTAAGGGTGTAGTGTTTTAAATCCTCAATGAATCTATGGATATTAGAATTTATTTTTATAGCAACACTTTGTTTTGAGTGAAATTTTTTTATCCAATGAAAGTATGATTCTTGTGTTGTTAGGTCCATAGGGATGACGATATCAATCATTGTATGGTTAATATTCAATTTAGTTATTGGACAGAAGGTTAATCCAATCCTATCATGTTTCATGAATAATACCATATATAAGATATGGATGTTATATTTCATGATCCTGCGTGTTGTCATCAAGCTTTTCATGGTTTGATTTTGTCTGATCATGTGTCAAATAAAAGGTTTTCTAGTGATTGAGTGAGAATATAATGGTTAATATTTTTTAATTGATCAAAATATAGTTCTATATCTCATTATGGGAGATTTAAATGATCATAGGATTCATTTTACTATTATTGAATCATGATTGGATGAATGAGGAAATACATTGGAAGCTATGGTTGATCATTTTTTAGGGATGGGTAGCCAAATGGTTTTGACTGGTACCATTGTGTGTAATAGGATATAGTGGGTTAGAAGGTGAACTATTCTCATCATATCAGGTATGAATGATGTGTTTTAGGAATTAAATATAAAATTTCAATAAACATTTTTTCCATTCGAACATGGGTTGGATGGTGGAAACTCATCCGATCTAGTTAGAAATCATAGATGATGGTATATTCTAGTTGCAGACCACTGTTTCATATGTAATTGAGTGTGTTGAGGTAGAATGTAGCCCAATAAGATCATTGGACAATTAAAAATGTGTTCTAGTGGAATATTATGATGGTGAGGAGAAACATGACTTTGAATTGGATTGTATAAACTATGAACAATTATTAGGAGATCCATAAGTTGGAAAAAGAATTGATCAATGAGACCTTGGTGTCTTGGGATAAATGGATTTTTGTAAGAATTATATATATGTTGCAGTGATGGTTAATAGAAATAGGTTATGCTTTAGTGAATGGTGCATCTCATTATTTGAATTATGAAACGGGAGCTCATGTGGAATTCAGAGATTGAACAGAGGGAGATAGTAATGAATTGATGAATGGGATAGGTCATGACTTATTGATGAATATCCATTGATACATCATATGAATGAGAAGTGCTAAGGGAGGAGGTTATAAAACTAATATCCTCTATGTGTTTAGAAATTCATAGGTAATTTCATTTTCTATAAATATAGGGAATGGGGAATTTTTTAAATTTGAGATTCAGATTCAAATTATGATTGTTGGAGGGCCCCAAAGACATGTTTTTTATATGATTCAGGGTTTTAAAATGGAATCAGGTGCTCGGGAAAATTTCAAAAAAAAAGATAAAATTTTCAATTTTTTTAATGAATATTCCCTGGATGCATATTTTATATTGCACAATTTATAGAGAACTGTATTTCCCCACTGATGATGGAGGATTTTCAGTTCAACTTGTACTGAACCTGGATAGCACACATAGTGAACACACAATTTACATTAACCTATTTGGATTTTAGAGTAAATGTATGAGGTGTCCCAGACCTAGTGTATGAAATAATGTAAGTGAGAAGTTTCATAAAAACCATGAATTGTTTTCCAAATGTGTTTCAGAGTCAATTTGAATATTTGACACAAGATTGGTAAATCATGCAGCCCAACTATACAATTGGGTTTTTCAAATATGGCACCTACTGCATGGAATTCATATGGTTTAGAAAACCATGTGGATCATTAAAAGTGAAAAATATAGTTTTTTTACTCTAATCATTTATGACTCTCCCTGTGTTTCTTCCTCTCCATCATGTGCACACACCATCTAGTTGAACCCTCCCTAACTCCTTAAATTTTCTTTATTACAGTTGATTTAGGGTGTGTTATAAATAAATATAAGATGATATTCCACATATGTGACTCATTCATGATATCCCTGTGTTTCCCTCTAATTTCAGTCAACCAGTCTGGATTTTAAGTTTTCGATTCCATAAGAGAATATTGGAACCATTAGTCTAAAATGGTTCATTTTCATGTGATTTATATAGAAAGTCCAATAATGGAATTTATATATTGTTTCTTGAAGTTTTGATTGAGTTACACACCATTTTAAATTATTCAATGGTTCTTGGAAAAAAATTAAATTAATTTAATGATGAAATTTGTGCTAGTGGTTAGGTACTTTTCTTTTGATGATGTCAAGAGTGTTCCTAATACAACTCACATGCATTTATTGATGGTTTGATTGTGATAAGTTTGATCAGTGAGTACATAGGAAATTATACCAAATTAATATATATTTCAAAATTAATTAAAAGGTTTTCATATTAATTGAAAATGAAAAATTATTTATATTATGGTTATAATTTATTACATTGGATTTTATTTTCATCAGTTAGGTCTTTGTTTGATAAGAGGAAGATGGTATAAGACTAAACAAACCTTAGTGTGAAATGATTATAATAACATGAACATGGCTTGATCAAAAATATTTTGGACACCCCTTGTAGTAAAAAAAATGGTGTGTTCCCCTACATGGATTAGGATCTATGTTTAGGTCATGAATATGTCTAGGAGGTGGAGCATGACCACATGTATAGAGTCTTGCCTTTTTGTTACATAGCATTACATAGAATTTTAAAAATAGATGGTCTTTTAAGGTTTAGTGTCTTTAAAAAATGGAACATTATACATGAATATATAAAACATTATTATATTACAAATAAAAGGATTGTTAATGTTTCATCTTAATTACATTTATTTTATCTCATAACCATGGTTCATACATCAATGGAATGGGTGAGAAAAATTCCTAGTATAGAAAAACAAGTGAAATGGTTTACATGTAATCCTGAGAAATGTTGATAAGAACATGAAGAATATCAATATGGAATAAAAAATATAAAATGAGGAATAGAATAAATAAAATAACCTGAATTATAACTTTTAAATGTGGATAAAATATATAATTGAGTCATTCATAAGTATACCACCAAGGGTTATCTTTGAGATGTCATAAAATTGACCAAGGTTATTCCCCAAGGTATCTTAAAACATTCCATCTCTAGAGATTAAATTCTCTACTCAATGAATTGATGCGCTGTTAAGGAACTCCCATTATATGGATTAATTAAGGTGATCCAAATATATCATAATAATACTTTTCATAAATAACCTGTGGAGAATAAAAGTAACAGGTATCATTTCAAAATCATGGTTTTTTAGAAAGTGGTTAAAAACATGATACTTTTTTTCATTTTAAACCCATGGAAAGGTAAAGTGGGTTTCATGTATGTTAATATTAAAATTAAAATATATCATTATAAAATATATTTGAAAAAATGGAGAATATATAGGTTTGGGTATTCATAAATAAAATAAAATAATTTTTTGATAAAAAAGAGGTAAATTTTGAGATGAAAATCTAGTAGTATAATAGGTATACAACATAGTTTTAGAAAATATTAAAAAGAGAGGTGAGCAGGGACCTCCACTCATAAATAACTATTAATATATTTAAGGGATATTATAAAATGGACATAAGAACATGGAATATAAATACCAAATTCATGCAACATAAAAAAGAAACATGAACATAAAAGAGAAGTTAAGAGTTCCCTTATCATGAATAGTGAATCTGAAAACAAGAACATCGTGACCTTGCGTGCCTGAAGAAACCTTGGGAGGACTCCATGGGAGGAATTAATTTTAGATATTACTTTATTATGATTTTGGAATTAATTTAAACGATATAATGGGTTGGTATTTATAGAAAAAGAGAATAATTTTTTTATTAATTTCCTTGGACACATCATTGGTGGTACTTACAAAATTGTGGGATTTCCCATGGTATTTTCCCATGGTATGGGAAACATGGGACACATATTTAATTAATATAACACATAATATTCTACCATAATTTCAAATAATTCATTAAATCCTTATGAAATGGTTTTGATGTCATTATACTTACCAAAAAGGTCAAACTATATTTTTACTATTCAGGAAAAACGAATTTATCTTATAAAATTATCATAAATTCAATGAAACCTAATAATTACATTTTGAATTCAGAAACTAAATTTATTTTATCATAATAAATATATAAACATGGTAAATTTAACGTTTTACTATAAAAATACTCATTTATTAAAAATAATAGTGGACATAAAATGCATAGTAAAATTGCATAGTGAATTTTCTGATACTTGAAAAATTAAAAAAATCATTTAGAATTAAAAAAATGAGTGTTTTATTACACTATTTAATTGAAAAAAAACAATATTAATAAAAATATAGTTTATTATAATAATTATATTTTTCTTAAAAAGTACAATTTCAGTCTGAAAACTAAATTTATCAAAATCTATCTCAATTTTATTAAGCCAAACTGTCCTTAAAACATGCATAATGAAAAAAAATATTAATAAAAAGGGTTCAAACATTATGTAACTATGTCCTTATGATATAAAACCTTATGAAACCTATTTCTTATCTGAGGGTGAGATGTGTGATGGTGATAGAATCATTGGGAGGCTCAGATAACATCACACGAGTTGTAATTTTCACTAACATGGGTTTCTCACGTAGGTGATTTACGTGAAGCTTAACATGTTAAAGATCAACATGATCTTGGACAATAACTAAGACCAATTATGCAAACACCCACCCAATCCCTAGAAAATGGGACTCATATGGAACAATTCTACTAGATGAGGCCATCAACATATTCTTCAGCATAAAATTTCCCATGTCATTTCAATTTATAAACAATAATAATAATGTTAAGAGTATCATCTCCAACAACCATATTGGCCAACATTAATATTGTAAAAATTTTATATAATATTCAAAAAATAATGGTCACATTTAAGTATAGATACATTATTATTATTTAATTTTTTTATGAGATATAGTTTTGTTGTGTAATAACATAACACACATTTTTAGGGAAACAATTATCAAAAAGTTGAGGTCGTTACATTATTTCCCCCCTTAATAAATTTTATCAATGAAATTTCAACTTGTGAACTCCGAAGAGAAAAGGTGGGATAATTATTCATCATTGTTTATGTTAGTTCCCATGTCACGTATTCATACATGTGGTTCCTCCAAAAAAATTAACAATGTGGGCAGTCTTGTTGCGCAGAACCTTTCCCCCAACATCCATGAGCTCCACCGGCTACTCCTCATAAGAGATATCAAGTTCCAGTTGTACCAGCATAGGATTTAGTACAAGTGAATGGTCATGTTTGTACCTCTCTAAGAGAGATATGATGAAAACATCATTAACTTGAGATAGATTTCGTGGAAATTATAACTGATATGCTACAACTCATATACAATCAAGGATTTCATAGGGGCCAATGTAATAGGGGATAAGCTTCCATTTCTTCCCAAATCACATGACTCGCTCCAATGGTGAAATTTAAAGGAATAATCTGTCACCAACATCAATATACTAGTCCCTTTGATTGTTTTCAGCATAACTATTCTTCCAACTCAAAGCATCCTTTATGTGTTTTTGGATAGAAGGAATATTTTCTATCATATCTTTGACTAGATAGGCTCAAGAAGGCATCTATCAACAACTTCATCCCAAAATGTATGCTTTCTACATGAATTACTATATAGAACATCATAGGAATCCATTTGAATACTATAATGAAAGATGTTATTGTATGAGAACTCAACTAAGGGGATATGTTGACCTCATACTCCTTTTAATTCCATAAATCATGTTCTCATCATGTCCTCAAGTGTTCGAATATTCCATTCATATTGGCCATCAGTTTGAGGGTGATATGCTGTAATAAAATTCAATTCAATACCCATAGCATGTTGAAAACTTCCCCAAAATATTTATGTGAATCTTGGATCATGACCATATATGATAGAAAGTGTAAATCCATACAGTCATACCACATCATTCACATATATAGTGGCAATATGGTCAGAGGTTAAATCTTCCCAAAAATAGATAAAATGGGTTATATTGGTCAGACTCTCCACTATAACCCATATCATATTTTTTATTTGTATTTTTTCAGGTCACAAGTGAAAAAATACATAGTTATATTTTCTTACTTCCATGTTGGTATGGGAAGTTCTTGTAATACCCCTTTAGGGAGTTGTTGATCTGGGTTTAGTTATTGACACACCAGGAACCCTGTAGTCTAGTCAGATATATCCCTTTTCATGTTATCTCACCAGAAATGTTCATGATGGTCCTTATACATTTTCGTTCTTCCAAGATATATAGAGAAAGTAGATATATGATCTTCATCCATTAGATCTATTAGTATTTTCAAAATATATGGAACACATAGCCTTTTACAAAATTTTATTACACCTTCATGATCAATATTTAACTTATGAAACATCTCGTCCATCACAACCTCAAACTTATTCTAAAAAAAATGATCATTTATTTTATATTCCTTGATCTTCTCTAGTAATGATTATTGAGAAATAATTTGGGATAGGGTTGAGGATTTACATTCCCTTAAAATTCCCATGTATATTTTCACTATGTCATTGATCAATGGATCTCCTAGAATCCACATAATTGATAGAATAAAATGGTCCTTCCTACTTAATGCATCAGTGATAATTTTTGTTCTTCTAGGATGATAATGAATTGAACGATCATAGTCTTCAACAAGTTACAACCATCTCATCTATCTCATGTTAAATTTTTTCACATGAAAATATACTCCATACATTTGTGATCTATATATATATATATCACATTTCTCCCCTAAATATTGTGCTCTCATATCTTTATGGAAAAACATCAGTATTTACCTTTAGATGACGCGTAGAATAATTCTGTTCATGAGACTTTAACTATCATGATGCATAAGTAATCTCTTTTTCATTTTAAATTAGGGAAAACCCAAGACCTTTCATAGGTTTATCAATAAAAAAATGAATTATTACTTGATAGAGTGTAGAGTTAAAACGAGTATAGTAAAAAAGCTCTTCATATGCACTTGGAAAGATTCTTCACATTAATTTTTCAGAATGGACATAACCACTTTTTAATTTTATGATTTGTTTTTTCAAAAACCTTCTATAATATCATTATAAAAAAAGGAATCTAAAAATATCAATTACTATTATAGGATGATGACACTCCTCCATACCCTATGTATTTGGATGGTCAACTAAGATTCCTTCACTTTTTATAATGTTACCCCAAAATGAAAGTGGATGTAACAAGATCTCACACATGATAAACATTAGAAATAACATATCCTTCTTATATTTCATAGTGTAACCCTTAGATAATCCTAAGGATCCTCATGAATTCTAGAATATATAAAAATATCATCAATAAAAACTACCACAAAATTATTCAGTTTGTTCTTAAAGACTCAATTCACCAAAGCCATAAAAATAGAAGGAGCATTAGTCAAGATGAAGGGAATAAAAAAAAACTCATAATTCACATACCTTGATTGGAAAGTGTTATTTGGAATATATTTATTCTTCACCCTCAATTGATGATAACAAAATCTAAGATCAATCATGGAGAATAATTGAGCCCTAGAAGCGGGTCAAATAAATCATCAATTCTTGGATGATGGTACTTTTTCTTCACCATGATCCGATTATATTATCTATAATCAATGCATAAATACATTTATCATTAATTATTCTTTGTAAAGTGAATAGGTGATCCTGAAGGAGACACACATGACTAGATAAACCCCTTATCCAAAAGATCATAGAGTTTCTTCTTTAATTCCTTCAACTCCTCATTTTCCATTCTATATAGGGTTTTTGATATTTTCTTGGAACAATGAATGAGTTCAATGGATAACTCTATCTATATTTTCATTGGAGGTCCAGGTAACACCTAATTAAACACATCAATATAAACCTGAACAATGGGGACATTATATGTTTGTAAAATTTTATTTCCTTATCCATCTTCATTGATCATCTCCATAAAGAAGGATATGGTTGATTGTTCTAGACAAAACTCTGGTCGAGATATCTCTCCTTTGAAGATAACTCTATCTTTTACAATCAGGAATATGGATATTTCCTTACATTTGCATTTGATATTCGCATTATACATTGAGATCTATTACATCTCTAGTATAATATTGAATACCAACATGGGAATGTCTACTATATTTATTATGAGATTATTCCCTCCAATGTGAATATTGGTGTTTCTAATCACATTTTTAGCATGGATAATTCATCTTGGTTTCATGAAAGATAACTCTACATCTAGAATTTTAGGTATTTCTTTTATATTTTATGAAAACATAGAGGATGTAAAGAAATGTGTTGAACATAAATAAAACAAATTACTTAGTTGGATTGAGAGAACAACGAGAGTGGATTCTACCACATCATTTGGAGCATCCAATTCATCCTTCATGAGAGATAAATCATGACATTTCTCCCTTGGCCTATACTGAGGTTGATGTCGATTATCCTCCACTACTATTAGATTTGGATAGTGATTGTCGAAGTGCTCAATCTATCCACACTTGAAGCATTGGACTTCATGTTGGGAATGAAAAATCTTCCCTTTGTTGTTTGACTTCATATGTTGAGTACTCACTTTAATATTATAGTTATGAGAGATATTCTCATTCTTTCACACTTGTAAAAATTCCCACTACCGAGAAAGCAGTTTCCCTGAATGCTATATCCCATGTTTATTACATGTGGAAATATGAATTTGTTAAACTTATCTTCCTTGATAAAAGATACTCCTCCTATTTGGGTCTAAATATGTCTTCTAATTATTCGATTTGTGAGACTATTGTGTCTCACAAAACTCTAATTTCACCATCATAGCTCATCTTATGATTTCCTCATAAATTTTGTAGTGTAGTTTGATTAAATTCATCTGTAAATGAGGTATTTCTATACCAGATAATCAATCAACTTTCCCATTAGGATCCATGAAAAGGATATAGGTATAAAGATAATGTCTTGTGAACATATTCATTATCCATATTATTTAGTTAAAGTTATTCCTTCTACATTTTCATGATCATGGAACAGTGGAAATATTTATTAAAGAAGATTCTCATTAACTCTTACCACTCCAAAGAATCAAACTCCCTTCTTATACGCATGTTTTTAATTATTTCCCACAACTGATCAACTTCTCCCTCAAAATAGTATACATCTAGTGCATATTTCTCTTGTTCTGAAAATCCATGTATAGAAATGAAAATTTCTATGGTGCTTATCCATTGTTCCTCAATCAATAGGTCATTAGATCCACTAAAATATGGCAGTCCTTGATGGATAAAGGACTCAATGGAAAGTTGTTCCCTTCATGGCGAAATTACTCTCCCATATTGATTCAAGGTATTTATCAAAACTTGAGTATGTTGATTCATAACACTTATCAAGATTTCCATTCAGGCTTCCATCAAATGGTTTTCAGTTCATGGTTTATTGTACTCACTATTTACATGATCACTCATGTTTGCTGCCATATTCTCAAATAAGAGAAAATTAGTGATAATAATATTTATTTTAATAATATTATAGCAAAAAAAGAATTTTAGGTCTTAAAACATAATGTTTAGATTTTTTATTCATTAATAACAATTATATTTTCTATAAATCCTTAATAATGTTTCATAATAAGATTTTGATTAACAAAATATGTCCCCCAGGAGTGTCAAACTAGGTGTCTAGTAAGGATTATTCTTAGGATCTATTTATTGTTAAATTCTAGCTCAATGCGGTGTGTTCAGGTTTTACCCCTGTACACATATGATCAAGAGCCACATCCACTTGTTTATATCCAGAGAGGGATTTATTTCTTCAGACAACACTTACATAATATTTCACCAAAATACCAAGATGTTTTACTATTTTGAAACATTTCTATATGATTCATCCTAAATTTTTCAAATCCAATATTACCAAAATAAATAAAACTTACTTTGATACCAACTATTGAATACCACTTTTTTATTACATAACATTACATAGCATTTTACAAACAGAGAATCATTTAATGTTTCGTGTATTGTAAAAAAGGTACATAATAAATGAAAATTTATAACATTATTCAATTACAAATGAAATTATCCTTCAAGTTATGTACTATGTAAATTTATTACATCTCATAACATGGGGACATACATCAATGTAAATGGTGAGTCGTAGGCCTAGTAATCTAAAAAAGTGAAAAATTTTACATGTGATCATAAGAAATGTTGATAAGAACATGAAGAATATAAATATGGAATGAATAAATATAACATGAGGCATATAATAAATAAAATAAATTTAAAAATAACATGGAAATGTGGATATATAATTTAATTGAGTCATTCATAATCATATCACCAAGATTTTTCATCGAGGTGTCATAAAAATTACCAAGGTTATTCACCAAAGTATCATAAAACATATCATCTCTAAAAATTAAATTCATTACCCAAGGAATTGGGAGACTATTAGGGAGAAACTTTAATATTTATTAACTAATTTTATTGGAAAATACCATAATATAAATTTTCACAAAAACCATTCGAGAATAAATGAAATGATTTTCATTTCAAAATCACGGTGTTTTAGAAAGTGGTTAAAAACAATATCTTTTTTCCATTTTAAACCCGCATAAAAGGAATGAGGGATTCATGTATGTTAATCCTAGAATTTAAGTAACTAAATTTTAAATCTATGTTAATACCCATAGAGAATATATAGTATTGGTTATTCACAATGAAACTAAAATAATTTGTTAATAAAAATAGATAAATTTTTTGATGAAAATCCGACAGCATAACAAGTATGAAACATGGTTTCAGAAAACATTAAAAAGGGAGGTAATGAGGGTATAGAATAATTAATTTATTGTTAATTAGGTAAAGGGATATAATAAAATGGACATAAGAACATTTTATAGAAATTTTGAACACATACCACATAAAATGTAAATATGAAAGGAAAAGAGAAGTTGAGAGTTCCCTTATATAGAATAGTGGCTCCAAAAATTTGAATATCAAGACCTTAGTGGATTGAGGAAACCTTATTAATACTCCTTGGGTGGTATTAATATCATATATTTGTTGATTATTATTCTTTAATTAATGGAAATGAATTAATTATTAGATATTTATATAAAAAGAGGATAATTTTTTTATTAATTTCCTTAGACACCTCATTGATAGTATTTGCAAAGCCACTAGATTTCCCATGGTATTTGACACATGGTACACATATTGATTTAAAATATCCAATAAGTGTAAAAAATCATTTTAAATTAATCATTATAACATTATTATTTAGCTATGATGTCATTAAAATTATCAAAAAACTCGAACTATATCTTTACTATTCTGGAAAAACTAAATTATTTTAAACAATTACCATAAATTCTCTCTATCATAAATAAATATCTTTAATTAAAAAATGAAATTTATTTTATCCTAATAAATTTATTAATATGATATATTTAACATTGAAATATAAAAATACCTATTTATTAAAAATAATAGTGGACTGAAAATCCCAAGAAAAATTACATAGTGAAATTTATGATAATCGAAAAACAGAACTTATTTTATCAATAATAATTAAAAATGAGTGTTTATAACACTATATAATTACCATAAACAATATTAAAAATAAAATATTCTATTTTAATAATTATATGTTCCCTATAAATTACAATTTCAACTAAAAAAATTACATTTTCAAAATCCATCTCAAGTTTATTAAGTAAAACTATTATTCCAATCGAGAATACAGAACGAAATTTTTATCAATATAAAGGGATTACAAATTATGTAACTAATCCCTTATAAAATAACCTCTTATAACACCCTTATAAAAACTAAGGGCAAGCTGTGCAATGGGGATACAATCCTTGGGTAGCTCGGATAACATCACATGATTGGTAATTTAGAATAACCTGAAAATATATCATAGACGATTTCGTTCAAGATTGACATATTGAAGTTTGGATAGGGATTGGTCAAGAATGAAGCCCAAATATGCTAACTTCTCCTAATGTGCTAAAAAATTGTCTTTATATGGCACAACTCTACTAGATGAGGCCACCGACTATTGCTTATGAAATAATTTTACCTTCTCATTTCTATTTATAAATAATAAACATTACATTAAGAGTATAGATTCCAATGGTCATATTTACCAATGGTCATATAACGATCGAAAGATAATGGTCAAATTAAAATATAATTACTTCATTACTAATTATATATAGTTTTTTTGTGTAATAATATAATACACATTTCCATGAAAAAATAATTCAAAAAGTTGGGGTCGTTGCACTATACTATGTGGTTCCCCTAACACATAGTGTAATACATGGTTATTTTTGATAAATCATCATGGTTATGTATCTCCTTTATTTGAACTTGGATTTTATCCCCCGAGTACCATCTCCTTAGTGTTTTTCCTCATAGAACACAAAATTTCCCTTCATTTTGGTTTTGGAGATGTAATAGGAGATTTTCAAGGCATGACTCATTGTTAGGTCATGCTTGATGATGATAGTGATCATGAAGAATCACCAAAGACTACTAGACTGGAACCCTCTAGTTGTGCTGGGAATGAATATCCAACCATATCCCAAGTGGATCCCTATTACAGGTTAGGGAAGAGGTAATCTATGAAATTTAGAGTGGAACCCTCTTATTGGGATGGTCATGGGTCCTTTACTAACACCAAGAGTGGAACCCTCTTATCCTCACAGGGCATTGGTACTCAATAGTACACCCGAGTGGAAGCCTCCTATTGGCTAGGGCATGGGTCCTCAATGAAATTTCAAGTGGAACCTTCCAGTTGGGCTAGGAATGGGTACTCTATCAACACATGGAGTTGAACTATCCTTACATAATAGGTCATGTTTATTATATTGGCATCTTGAGTGGAACCCACTAGCCAAGATGGACATGGGTCCTTAACGACTTCTAGTGTGGAACCCTCCAACATGGATGTGAATTGTTCTTCTACCACTGAAGTGGATTCCTTCTTTTGGATAGGGTATGTTTCCTTCGTCGACTATCATGTTGGACCATCCTATGATATCAGGGAATAGGTCCTCTAACCAAAGATTGTGGTCCCTTAACTATGCAGTATAGTGATGAGGAGTTGGTTTCCCTAGATAGTTACTTCTGGGAAGACAAGTGAGATATTGGTTTTCATTGATGGAATTTTGGAACTGTTGGTGAATATTATTCCTAGGTTTTTAAATGAGATAGATATGTATTTTCTCTCTCATTTTGGGATCATTTGACATATCATATATATACACCTATATCAATTCTTTCTAATTTTGTTAATCTCCTTTTATGGGAAGTGGAGTCACGTGGGTAATTCTATATTATATCCATGTTTATATTATTGTGTTTATATTATTATAATATCCTACAATAGGTGGAAAAGACAAGATTTTGAGTTCATCTACACATTGCGTTGATCCCCTTATATTTGGATGAGGTTAATTTCTCAGAGTTTTTTTCAATTATTCTCTTTTACTTTTTTCTGATCTAGTTACTATCTACATTATTTTTAGTCGTATTTTCTTTATTAATTATCTCTTTCATATGTTTGGGTGTCATGTTGGGTATGTATATTATCACCCCTATATGGGAATTCCATTTATGTTTTGTGTCTTATGTAGATGAATGAAATGTGAAAAGTTAATTCAGGGGAGCTAAGCGATACCAAGTAATTTGGACTGCATATAGTGGTCATATCTTGGAGATTATAAGCTCTTCCTTATTAGTGTTTTACATTCTAATTATGTTAGGTTGGGGAATATTTCTGGTTGGGAGTGTGTTTTTTCAATGTACTTTTTTGTTTTCACAACCTTACCCTAGTATTATCTAAATCTTTTACATGTATGGTTTCTTTCCTTGTATTTTGAATATTTTTTCTATTATTTTCCTACATTTATTAATTAATATGGTTATATGTGAGTGTAAAGGTACTGAGTAAAATGCCTCCCCATGTTATTTAGTCCTTTGGCACTGGTCTCTAAACCCTCACCTATGGTGGCGAGCATGGGGTAGTTGCATCTTGAGCCCTATCTTAGGTCAGGTAGTGACATATTTGTATCTAAGGTGATTTGATCCTTGGGATAGTGTTTGGAGTAGTACCCTATGATTATTTGGTTGTTATTATGAAAAAAATTTCAAAGGGTATCATGTGTGGATCATAGGCCTGAGAATCTAGTGATGGTGCGAGTGACTGATGTATCCATCCACCAGGAATTAGAATACTTGATTGTCAAATTGGAATATTGAGATACTAAATACAAAAATCTATAGTACATGCATAATATTGTATTGAGTTACTGACTATCCTTACTAATTAAGATCAACTTCATTATATTTGTGTATATATATATATATATATATATTTATATGACTGGTATTTCTTGAAAAATATCTAGATGCCTCTGTGATGATTGCCAACCATGATATATGTTTCAGATCTAGGTGATGATCTGATGAGCGGCGAGTCCTCAGTTCGAGGTATATCCTATAATCCCCTTCCTCTAGGTGTGAAGTTAGAATCCCCTCCACCTGTTGAGTAGTAGATTGTCCCACTAGATAATGATGTGGATGACATAGTCTTAATATACTCAATGAGTTACAGCTCTTGAAGTCGGTGTGGTTCCACAGCGTGCCAAATCCTTAAGAAGTAGAAGATTGGATATAGTCAGTAGTTAATATACTATTGCATGTTTAAACCCTGACAGATCAGTTGTTTGCACTGAAATCTATCATTTTCCATGGAGGAGTTGGGCGATGTTTGAGTTTTGTGACAAAATTGCACTTTGAGTTTACTCCATCATAGACCAAATTCTAACGGTTTTTTTCTAAGGATTACTACCCCTTATGCTTGCACTCTGTATGGATTAAGTGGTTCTAATGATTCAGCTTGGTGGGATGGCCATGGATGATTATACAGTGAGGTTTACAGACCTTACAAGTTACTCCCTTGATATCATATATGAATACTACTACTGAGGATAAAAATTTGACAAGTGAAAATGTAGATATATCTTTTCCATATTTTCCCTTCATTATCCCCACTGATGTCAGGGTGTTAGATTGGGAACTAATGATAGAGATTTTTCTGTCATAAGGGATCCAGATAGTTGGACTTAGGAGTGGGCACCACAGGGCCGAGTTGTCTATAGAAGTTAGAAGGTTCCAATCAGTAGTATCTCGAAGTATGTGATCCTTTTTCAATCTGAATTAGGAATGTTGTCATGTGGTATAGGGATAATAAATATCAAAAAATAATATTGGGAATATTTAGTGATATTTTATGATGGGTGAGGACACATAGGACATGAATTTCCTGTAAGACATTTTGACAATCACAAGAAGGTAATTGATGGACCATTGCAGTTGAGGAAGCACTGTGATTAGTGATACCTCAATAAAGGTTCGTGTGATACTTAGTTAAGAATATTTGTTAAAAGAGAAGTATGTTCTTTGGGTAGTGGATGATTCCAGGATATCTATCCACCACCACAACCAAGAATCCAATAATATGATTAGTGTGCTGTCGGTCAGGGTCATGGACAACAATAGGCTGTGGAGGCTTGTGACCCGAGAGTATCTGGAATTATTATAGGTAATATATGTATTTATTCTACTCTTGATTTAGTATTATTAGAAAAATTATTCATTCATTCCTTCATATATATACTCATGGTGAGATAGATGGAGATCCCAGTCGAGGGTCTTTTTTAGAAGCTTTGTCTTGAGGTTCCTATATGGAACACTTCTTATTTATCTTTTATCTATTGGTAGTGTGAGTTATTTATTAGTCAAGATAGGTTCGTGTGGGGATTTGTTTCAAAAAAATGGAATACAATGATTTCATCTTGGGTGTGAATTAGTTTTCCATGCTTCGAGCTCAGATTTACTTTCATCACAGATGAGTTAGATTCCTATGCACTGATTAGATAAGATTCTCCTTTTCATTTGAGAGAGATCTCAAGAAAGGGAAAGAATGTATTACAATAAAGAGTACCCATACCATCATCCATAATATGGATATTGTATCCCTTGTTTCATTAGGATTTTTATGAATCTGTGTTACTTTATTTGTGGAGGATTATTATGGATATTTCCTCGATGACATCTCAAGACTACCTATGAGGTTGGAGAAGGAGTTTTGTGTTGACTGGCATCCCTATACCTCTCTAATATCTTATACGGCCTATCACATGGCCCCTTATGAGATCAGGGATATGTGAATGATGTTGGATGTTCCAAATAAGTGTTCCGTCATGAAACTGTGTCCCATATTGTAGCTCTAGTATTCTCTTTAAAAAATGTGGATTGGATCTTATGGCTTTGCATGGATTATCATCCCTTGATTCAGTCCATGAAAATTAAAAAGTACCTTTTTCCAAGGATTGATGACCTCTTTGACCAGCCGAGAGGCATGATATGGTTCATCAATATCGATATTTAGTCCATCTACCACCAGTGGAGGGTTTTCAATGGATAATATTCTAATATCTTAATTTTTATGTCGCTAAAAACACAATGAGTTCTCATTGATTCCCTATGGGGTGAAAAATACCCCTCATCATGTTCATAGATTTTATGAACATGGTATTCTAGCTATAATTGGACCAATATGTGGCAATCTTCATCGATGAAATACTCATCTACTTTGCATTGGGAGAGGAACCAATAGATCACATGAGGATGGTTCTAGATTTACTTTAACAGTACCATGTTTATGATCAACTCTCAATGTACTAGTTCTGGATTAATGAGGATCATTTTTTGGGTAATGTTATTTTTGATCCAGGATTAGTCATGATCCCAGTGAAGGTCAATGCTTTTATTTCTTGGGAGACACCCAACAACATATTATAGGTCTCGATAATTCATGGATTGGAATTGTGGTACAGGTTGTTTGTAGAAGAATTCCCGAGAATTAAAGACCCTTTTACTACCCTGATGTGGAATGGGAATCTATTTTCCTGGATTGAGTAGTAAAGGAAGGTATTTTAGGTGTTGCGGATGGGGATGATGAGTGCGCCTTTATTGATACTATCAAAGGAGGGAGTGGAATACATAGTGAATTGTGAATCCTCAATAGATAGACTCGGTTGTGTGTTGATGTAGTGGAACGCAATTATTACATATAATTTAGGCAGTTGGAGAACCGTGAGAAAAACTACATGACCCATGACCTAGATGTTGCAATTATAGTCTTCTCCATGAGGATGTGGAGGCACTATATTTTGAGAGAGCACTTTTCAATTTACTTAGACCATCTGAGTGTCAAGTACGTTTTCACATAGAGAGACATGAACATAATATATCAGTGATGGTTATAGTTCATATACAACTATGAAATTAATACATTCTATACTATAGGGAAGGGAGAAATAGTATCATATTTCCTTTTTAAGAAGACCCGGGATTGCATAATTTAGGAGGCTTCATAGAAGTTAGCTTCTTTGTAGTTGACCCTGGTGGAACAAGAGGGAACAAAATTTCTTCAGTGGATGGTGTTGAATCCTCTACATCTTAATCATGTGAGAGAGTCGTAGATATGATACTTCAACTGTGAGGTATTACATGACTAGATATCTAGTGGTATTCACTTGATGGATACTCTAAAGGAGTGAAATATGTCTTATTTTTTCATGGATGTATGATAGTTCTAGTCATGTTGCGGTAGGACATGTTGTGAGAGTTCAACACATCTCCCTTAGTTGTAAATAATGGTTTTGAAATGATGTAAAAAGGCCTTAGGAGGTAGTTATAGTGGTCTAATATGATATGGATCATAGATAAGTTCATCTCTCGAAGCCTCACATGTCAGCTTGTGAAGATTGGTCACCATGTTTGGTCAAGAATACAGTAGCCCCTCAAAATCCCAAAGTAAAAAATGTGATGGAATATCCATGGACTTTTTGACATGGATTATATACACAAAAAATA
The DNA here is from genome assembly GCA_963277665.1 of Viscum album. Classification (NCBI taxonomy): domain Eukaryota; kingdom Viridiplantae; phylum Streptophyta; class Magnoliopsida; order Santalales; family Viscaceae; genus Viscum; species Viscum album. The sequence goes on from OY728133.1 coordinate 1,195,555,586, forward strand.
TCTATGATAACATTTGGGTGACATTTGACTAAAATAAAATTTCATAACACTTCCTCTCAATTAGGCAACATAATTTAGTGGAGAGTTTCAGGAGGTCATCCAAATAGAAGATCATTCAACTTTATGGTATGGCCTTAATTATTTTCTCTGATAGTGATTTTTGGTTAACATCACGATTTTGGAGAAGCATGTAGGAAGAATTACGAAACTAAATGAAGATGAGTACATCATTTCACCCCCAGAATGATGGGAAGACTGAGTGCACTATCCATGTGTTGGAGGATATGATGAGGGCTTGCATGATTGACTTCAGTCAGAGTTAGAAAGATCACATTCCCCTGGTATAGTTTTAGTGAAACAACAAATACCTATCTACCAGAGACATGGAACCTTTTGAATCCCTATATATAAGACCCTATAGGTCACCATTTTACAGGAAAAAGATCGGCAAGACTACTCTTATGTGCCCTATGTTGGGGCAGGTGATGGAGGAGATGTTCTAGGTCATCTATAAGTGGATGATGATATCCCATAATAGGAAAAAAAAACTTACACATATTTCCTTTATATTCCCTTGGAGTTAAAATAGGGACACCACTTTTTTATGTGAGTCTCGACACAATAAGGATAATAGAGGTTTGGCCGGGGAGGTATTCTATATCTAAGGTTTATCAGGACATTCACAATCATGCAGACGGTTGTAAAGGCTTTTAACCACCTCTCCCTACCCCTACAGCTAGATTGGGTGCCAGATATCGTCCATATGTTATAGATGATGAAATACATGCATTAACCTATTCATGTCATCAAATGGGGTGAGATACACATCAAAGAAGGAGGAAACATCGTGGATAACATAGTGGTGACTGTGGATTGATAGGAGATAACCCTAAATGGATGAAACATTCCCTTGGATCATGTGTTGGGATTGTAGAAAAAAAATCAAGGGAGTTTCTGAGAGGGGGAGATCCATATGTGTGCTCATTATACTAAGTTGTTTTTTAGTTTTTATTTTTAGGGAATAAAATAGTGTAGGATGGAAGGATGTAGAGACTTGGTTTCTCCCTTATAATATGTCAAAATATTTTCACAAATATTTCTAGTGATAAGAAATGAGAAAGAATTCTATTTCAAGGTCTGGTGTTCCTATTATTTATTTTATAAAAACATTAAATATATTTTATATTTCATACACATATAATCTAAAAAAACCAAATAAATATTAAACAAAATCTCATATCAAAAATCCAAGACCATGGGTGTGTCCAAAACATAAATTTTATTATATGAGTTACCTTAAATAGGTCGGCGTAGGGTGATCTGATAACTCACTCATTTCTAGTATGTTTCGTAGATTAATTAATTGAATAATTCATTAATTTATTCATCTAAACATTCCAATTTTCCTACAAATATATCATTATGAAAAATTTCAATTTTTTAGCCTCATAATTGTGGGACGATCGAGAACTTATAATTCCCCTTTCAATTGGAGGATCACATCAGACGATGAAAAAACTCAAGATTAGAGATGTCCGGGATGCAAAAAATGAAATGACCTCTTTCGATAATTGGTGAGCATGTTCTTCAATGAATAATGATCCGATATAAAGGTTAGACTCATAACTTTTTGTTTTATGGCCTTTTTTATTAAATTGATTGAGTTGATCAATTTTATTTCTTGATCTATTCCAAATTTGGATCTTTATCATGCCCATATGTAATGATTAAATTGGGTATTCATGTTTCTATAACCCAATAATCCCTATTCTTGGTCATTGTCCATGAAATCTTGGGAATAAATGTCTAAACCATTGTTCTTGTGGCTTTCCCCCTCAATGTTATTTCATTCTTCACCAGTTGGACCTCGCGGTCCTAGTTCAATGTCGTCGGGTAGTACCGAGCTCGATCGGACCCTTAAAACCATGACATATTCATGAGAGAGGTACATATAAATGGAATAGACACAAATTTGGTAAATTTTTTGGTTTTGGATGATCATTTGGAAGATAAATATTTGATTCATCATTGATGGAATGGATTGAGGTGTGAGCAGGGAAAAAGGTACATACAAGTTTTCTTGGAATCAAACTAGATTTTATTTTATGTCCATTAGAGGGACCAAATCTATTAGTCAATGTTAGATCCGCAAATCAAATACAGAATTTATGCTGAAATCGGAGGGTAATATCAGATCTGGTGCATGGATTGTAGATCTTGAAATATACAGAAAACAATAATAATCTCCATGTATCATGATGAACACCTTGTGTGTATCCCCTTGGATGTGGCAGCTAGGGTTTTAGGAAGTTATAAGGATGGCATAGTATGTAGCCCTCATACACATTGTGTACTTCCTTCCCCATGTGGATGATTCATGTGATGGAGAAAAGGGCCAGGCATATTCCATGTGATCATGTACATAGACAGAGCCATATCACATGGGTGGAACCCCGTGTGATGTAGCATTCCATATACCAAAGTACAAAAAAAGAATCAGTACTCAGACCTTAGAAAAAGTATAAAAACATGTCTCAAATAGTTAGGTAACGCCATGTAGTACACCTACATAGTGTGTACCCCAACATGGATTTGAATTTTTATGCTATCTATGGACACTTCCAAGTTGTAATATGCGACCATTGGCTGTCTGTTTGTCCCCTCACACGTTGTTTACAACTTGGTTTTTTGAGAAAACATCAAGGTTCCATGTATCCTTTATTTGAACTCATATTTTGACCTATTAGAGGCTTATCCTATGTCTTTTCTATATATAATGTGATCGTGACCATGGATGTGGATTTTGGTAAATGATGTTGAATTGTTAAGGAATGATGCATGGTTTGATGATTCTCAACGATGTCAGTGATAATGCAGGATCACCAGAGACTTCAAGATTGGAACCCTTCTACTATGTAGAGCATGGGTCCTCTATTGACTCCTCTATAGAACCCATCTTCTTGGAATGTAATGGGTCCATGAAAAATTTTAGAGCGTAATCTTATAGTCATAGTTGGAATGGGTCATTTTCTAACAACTAGAGTTGTACTCTCGTATCAGCACATGGAATCGGTCCTCTAAAAAAAATCCTGAGTGGAACCCTCATGATGGCCAGGGAAAGGATCCCTAATGAAATTTCGAGTGAAACCCTAGTCGGGAATATTTCATCTATTAACACATTGATCAAACCCTCCTATCATCATAGGGAATGGGTCCACAAAATAATTCCTTAGTGGAACCCTCCAGTTGAGTCAGGCATGGGTCCTCGGTGACTCCAAGAGTGGAACCCACTAGTTGTGCGGTGAATGGGTCTTCTACAACTAGAGTGTAACCCTCATGATTTGACACACATGGTTACTCCATCAAAAAATTGAGTGTAACCCTTATGTTGTACTAGGGAACAAGTCCACTACCTAGAGATTGTGGCCCCTTGACAATTTGACCCTGTGATGTGGGGTGGTTTGACTTGGAAGGTTAATTATAGGTAGATGTGTGAGATATTGGCCATCATAGATAGAATTTTGGAATAGTTGGAGACAATTATTCTGGGGTTGAACTGTGAAATTGATATCCCATTACTCTCTCATTTGGGATTCATTTGAATAAGAATATCTATATACCTATATCCATACCTTTGGAATTAGTTACTCTCCTTCCATGTGATGTGAAGATTAACGAGGTATTGCATGTGCTTTATATGTTTATATTCTGTTTGTTGGATGATTCTACTCTTCTACTATAGGTGGATAAGACTTGGAATTTTATTCATCTAGGAACCATGTAGACCCCCTAGTGTTTGGAAGAGGCTAACCTCTCTTGGTTTGGGATAAGTTATTCTCCTTCACTTCATTCTACATCTGGTTACTGTATATTATCTTTCTATTCATAGTGTATCTCATAATACACCCCCTTTAGCTTTTGGGGAGTACTATTGGGTAACTATATACATACCCCTACATGGGATTTTCTGACATGTTTCATGTCTTGTGCAGATGATAGATAGGTCGTGTCACGAACCAGGACGGGTCGTCATCCGACCCGACGCCCGACCCGGTCCGTGACATGGCCTGAAGGGCGTTACCGATCCCCACGGGCTGGCACAAGTGCTCTGGTATCAAGAATATAACTTGGGAACAATTTACCCGAATAAATAGACATAAAACAAATAAGCTGAATAAATTGAAACTAAAAATAGACAACCAAACATGCCCCTACAAATTTCAGAGTTAAAGTTAACAACTTGAAATAAAAACCCAATAGAAACTACATCAAGAAAAAAAACAAAACTCCACACAAACCTCTTTGTGACATGAGGAGTCATATCCCCAATCTGTCGCCACCAAACAAACACGAGGATGCCACTGACAACCCGAACAACCAATGCCAGGCCCGATGCCTCAACCTGGAAAGAGAAAGAAACAGAATCTACATACACTCAAGGGTGTATATAGGGTGTGAGCTAAAATCTGAGTAAGATTCCACCCAAAAAAGGTTCCACGCACAATTATTAAATGAAAAATACATTTGCAACTTAAATAAAAGAAAACAACTAAAATATCGAACAATTTAGAGAAAACAGGTTTAGAGAAAGCAGTTTTAAAAAGAACCAATTTAAATTAAAACACAACACACACACACACACACTTTTAAAATAAAAAAAGTGTCACACTGATAAATTAACTGATGAGCACTAATATGGTAGAGGCCTCATGGGTGTTAGCTAGCTTGGGTCCCTAGATCTTCGTGTCTCGGTGAAACGTGGCATAGAAGGCCACGACCCTAAGAAAATGTGTCTTAGAAGGCCACGAACCTCAGAAAACATTGCTTAGAAGGCCACGACCCTCAGAAAACGAGGCTTAGAAGACCACGACCCTCAGAATATCATATGTTTAGTTAGTGTTGCAATCGTCAATCCTGCTAGTGAAACCGGGTCGGGTCACCTCCAGAACACTAGCCCACTAGTCTAGTCTACCCTCTTAGCTACCCGGGCTTCCCAGTTTGTGCTCAAACAAATTTCAAGATCATGCCACATGTCATATTTATGCACCCAAATAAAACAAGACACCACACATGCCAAAAACCACTACTCTCACTCAAAAATACCATTTTGGAAGAATACGCACACACAAAATATTTCAAAACTATATTTGCACTACTTACACAACTAATTAAAAAAATACAGTGTGGTTAGAGAAAAACACTTTCAAAGTCTTACAAACATCACAAGAATTTATTAAACAATTTCAACCTATGTCGCACGACTTTAAACACTGAAAACCTTTACACCATGCAGTCCAAAAAAAATTTCATCTTTAATAATTATTTAATAAAGCAATCCAAATTTTCATAAATAAATTTTTAAAGAGAAAAAAACTACTTTACACACCTAGCTGACCCAAAGCCCCCTTACATGACCATACGCACACGATGTCACCTCAGTAACACAACATAAATTACCCACACAATTAACGAAAACCATCCACATAGTTAAAAATAACATTGAAATAATTAAACAAAATACCAGAAAATTTTTTCAAACCATTTCGAAATACACCACAAGACTAAAAAAACAAGAAGATCCACTCAAATGCTCATTTTATATATAACTCATACTGACGCTACACCAAAACACCAATTGAACCCATTCCATATCCTAACAAAGTAACTGCACAATTTATAAATCACAGAAGAATAGTCTGACATGGGTTTTCATAGCGACATCATGCTCATACCACCTAAAAACACTAATAAACACATTAAGACACACTGGAACTCATGTAAAAATTAAATCACACCAAAGAACTAATTAAAAAGACAACCTCACAATTAAAAAAACACTAACAATTAACCAGAGATGATTTCACCATTGAGTACACATATTATGACAACATGTTACTAAACAATTTCAATGAAAAAAATAAAATTCAATGAAAATCAACTTCACACCACACAAATTAATTAAATAGCACTCTAACTAAATAAACATGAAAATTTAATATTCAAATAATAATTGGATGTGGAACCACCTACCTTGGAATGTATGAAACCTTGTGAGCTTGGCGCGAAACTCCCACCGCATGCCAAACACACCATAAACAACACAAATAATCCCTAACAACAAGAAATCGGAGCAATTACACCATAATCAGACCAAACGCGAAACCAAAACCCAAATAACTACTCAATAAAATTAAAATAACTATCAATCGAGGAATAGAGAACTTACGACAAGGGGTCCGAGATACTGTACGAGATTATGCGGTGCCAGAAAATTAAAAAGGAGAGCTGCTGGAAAGAAAACGCACCAAAGGGAGTGGTGCACGCTTGGCTGGACAAAACCAGAGGATGGTGAATCTCGGTTCAAGATGGCACGGGGTGTCATGGCTATCCGAAATGGGATGAGGGGTACTAGAGGAGGGTGTGGTCAGTGGCCTACTAGATAGGGGAGGTGGATAGGGGAGGCACGATCGGTGCGAGACGGCGTGGACAGGGCGATGCAGGAGGGAGGAGTTGGCTCAAGGTGGTAGGGAGGGAAGAGAAGGAGTAGCTGGGTGCAAGAGGGATTCTGGTGCGAGGAATCTCGGGGCCGCCAGGCTGGTGCGAGCGGGGAGGGAAGGAGTAGCGGAGGGTGACAGAGCGTCACTAGATGGGAATATGAGGGGCGATCATTCAGTGTAGCCAGAAGGGGAGAGGAGAAGGTGGTCCAGCGATAAAGGAGGGAGAAGGGGGGGAAAGGGTGGCGCGCTAGGGTTGGGGGGAGTCCTCTACAAGAAATAAAACAAGGGGAGGAAGGGGTTCTGCACGGGAAGAAGGGTGGGCGCGCATGAGAGATGGAGGGAAAAAAGAATAAAATAAAAAGAAATAAAAGAGAGGAAGAGAGAAATAAGAGGATAAAAATAAAAGAAAAAATAAAATAATAATCAAAGATGATAAAAAGAAATAAATAATAAAGAATAAAATAAAAATAAAGAACAAAGAAAAATTATAATTAATAGAAACAAATTTTAATAGTAAGAAATAAACTAAAAATAATAAAACCCCATTAATAAAAATGATCAAGCTAAAAAAAATAACTGAAATAATAATAATAATAATAATAAATTATTTGAAACATTAACTTAAATAATATTAATACTAATAATAAATCTAAATCAAAAAACAATTTCAAAATAATTGAATTAATAATTCACCTGGACACCGTGCATAGACGAGCACATGATTGTGTGTGCAGTCGTGCGGCCGTGTAATAATAATTTTAATCATAAAACATTATCTTATTAAAGTGGGGCACTACACATGGTCGCGAATATAGTCTATCACCCCTATAAGAACCGAATTTCTTTAAAAAAAATAAAACTGGTTCAAACTGAAACTCAAAAGCAAGACTTAAAATAATTCAATTAAAATGAACTGTCAGTCGGGGTGAGACAATTCTCCCTATAATGATACTTTCTGCCCCCAAAAAGTCCCAAAAGACTAGGTCAACCAGGGGTTCCAGGTGAGACCACGAAGAAACCTAAAACAAAACCTCAATCGCCTGAAGGCTCGGTATTCTGAATGCCCATGACCTGAAACATCAATGATCTCTAAACCATAATCACTAAACAAAATAACCAGCAACAAGGAATTCACTTCAAACAGAACTAAAAAATGGAACACCCTAACCCCTAACTTATGGATCACCAGAGCTGCTCGAGATCTCCAAGAACGCTTGTCAAGCGACCCACTACCCAAGCTAACCAGTTATCATGGTTGAGGTCAGGCGGAGCAGATGTAAGGGATTTCTCCGCCCAGCACCCTTTGAAAACAAATTCTTCCACAAGCACGTCCTATGGTGGTATCCCCACCATATTAGGGTTCTCATCAAACATTGTTTCTTCAAACAAATACAATATACACCTCCTACAAACCTCTAACACTGGCTTGACCATCAAATCTCCCTATGTTTATCCAACCAACACAAGCGGGGTGGACAGCGAGACCTGAGGTGGGTCTCCCAACCATTTTAAATTTTCCCAACACCACGGAACCCGTGCGGGCATTCTCAGTTTACTTTGAGAGATACAGACTGGATGCTTCATCACAATCCCACCAACACAGTTTACCGTGCACAGAAAATTTCCTTAGTGGACCACACTTATCCACATAAGATGGTGTTGACCGCAAAAACCCCAAAACATAGCGGTAAACTGGACGGGTGTGTGTCAATTACATAAGACAAGGACATCCCCAAAACGAGTACAATTTCAAATCCTAAGAGACACAAAAGATGGTTTCCAGAGCCCACCTGCTGGATTTACAAGAATGTGGATTCTCCGAACCATTCCAGGTCGCCATCTGTCATTGCAGACTTAAGTCAGACCAAACTCATACCACATCCGACGAGTTTTGACCATGCACAAGCTTCACCCCGAGACCTATGGATGGGGACCTGATTTCTAAAGCATCTACCACCTCGTAGTCATAAGCTGACCACCCTTGACTGGAACTTCCTCAACTGGAAAAGCAACATGCATACTTCTCCTCATGTCCCAAATGGAAACTCCGTCAACATACCAAATGAGAATTGTGGCGAACAACTTAGAGTGCCCAACTGACCTCACTATGGATAGGAAATTGAGCAGTCTATCAAACGCGTGATGAAAAATAAAGAAAAGGGTCACTCCAAGAACAGATCCCTTTGGTTCACACTCCTCATTGGATGACGAACCCACACTTACCACAGTAAGAACAAGACCAAAAATTATTATGAGCTTTGAACTGATTGTTCGACACAACCTCTGGGGAACTTGAAACATGTTCATCAGAAAGGTCAACGCACCGCTTCGCCGCCAATTGAATGGTCGAGCACCTATTAGGTTAACCACTTCCCCTCGCCCTCGCTTCTTTAGGTGAAACCTCAATATGGAGGTAGTCTTGAAGATCACTCAATAAATCCTCATTCATAGAAAATGAGACGATCATCGTTTACTGATCTAGTCTCGCTCCTCCAAAAACACTCGTGACGACTTACACCCACAAAACATTAAGAGTTACTTAAAAACCGAAGACACTCCCAACATCGCAAAGCATTAAACAGTACTCATTCGACCTCAAGATCTACAAAAAGCTGACACAACCAAGCATAACCCAACTCTTTCACTCCATTGAGAGTCTGAGTTGGGCCAAGAACTGAGAGAGACTTGCTGGAACCCATAGGACATTTCTAGAGGGAATATCCAAAAAAAGACACACAAAACAACCTTCCACAAATCCAAACACATCACAAATCAAACATCTATATATCAGACACAAATCATACAATTTCAATTTAAAACATCAATTCATCCATAAATAAAAGCACCTGCTTGAAAAACCAAACACAATACAACAAAACCCAACAACTCTTTTGGTTTAATCACTTTCAATCTGGACTCAAAACCATTTCCCAATTCCATAACCATTTAAGCACAAAATACCGTTTGAGAGAAAACCCCACTTTTCAAGAAACAAAATGCAACTTTTAAAATCAATTACCCACCAATGATTTTCCTGGATGCCTCGAAGATTTACATTTCCGTTCAACCCAGACACCCATCCACACAATCCACCAACTATCCATTAATCACTTCCACATTCACATGCGAGCACCCATAGGAATACCACTGGACAAAACAAGTCTCTTTCGCTTTCAAAACAAAACATTCCCAATATTCCGAAAATATCTTTTTCCAAACCATTTTAAAAATTCAAGACATATTTTGAAAATTATTTTCATTTATAAAACAACCCATTTCAATTTCAGATAACCCAAGAAATCATTTTAGAAATTAAACTTCGAAAAATCAATGCCAAATTCCAAAAAAAAGGTCCAAGAAGAACGCACCCCATGTATCATACCAACCGCACACCAATATAAAATAAGAGCAGCACCAAAGTACGCTTCCCTTTTTAAAGAAAAACAATTTCACGCCAATCACAAAACTGAAGCAAGACATCACATACATTAAAACACCTAGACAGAGGACTAGTGGTCGTGTCTATCTCGGCTACATGGTTTAGCATACCATGCCCTAGGTAAGCACCAACCACCAGGAGTGTCGAACCGTACTCTCGGGCATCATATGGTTCGCTACTCCATGTCAGACCGCTCATAGTACCGGTTCACTCATATTGTCATCCCCCATCCACATAAAGCAAATCCCCAAAAGTTAAATCCCGGACTACCCCTGGTTACTCGATGGTCAGAACAAGAAAGAGTTCACGACTCTCTTCCTGCACCTACCAATCGAGTACCGACAATCATATCTTTGATTTACCTAACTCCCTAATTAACAAGAACAAAACCTCCTCTGATACCATTTTGTCACGAACCAGGATGGGTGGCCATCCGACCTAGCGCCTGACCCGGTCAGCGACATGGACCAAAGGGTGTTCCCGATCCCCAGGGGCTCACACAAGTGCCCGGGTATCAATAATATAACTTGGGAAAGATTTACCCGAATAAATAGACATAAAAAAATAAGCTGAATAAATTGAAACTAAATACAGACAACCAAGCATGCCCCTAGCATGTTCAGACTTAAAGTTAACAACTTTAAATAAAAACCCAAAAGAAACGACATCAAGAAAAAAAAACTCCACACAAACCTCCGTGCAACATGAGGAGTCACATCCCCAAGCTGTCGCCACAAAACCAACACGAGGATGCGACTGACAACCCGAACCACCAACGCCAGGCCTGATGCCTCAACCTGGAAAGAGAAAGAAACAGAATCTACATACACCAAACTGTGTATATAGGGTGTGAGCTAAAATCCCAGTAAGATGCCACCGAAAAAAGGTTCCACGCACAATTATTAAATGACAAATACATTTTCAACATTAATTAGAGAAAATAACTAAAATGTCAAACAACTTTAGAGAAAACAGGTTTAGAGAAAGCAGTTTTAAAAAGAACAAATTTAAATTAAAACACAAAACATGCACACACGCACACACACACACTTACTTTTAAAACAACAAAAGTGTCACACTGATAAATTAACTGGTGAGAATTAATATGGGAGATTCCGCATGGGTGTTAGCTAGCTTGGGTCTCTAGATCTTCATGTCTCGGTGAAACCTGGCTTAGAAGGCCACGACTCTCAGAAAACGTGGCTTAGAAGGCCACGACCCTCAGAAAACGTGGTTTAGAAGGCCACGACCCTCTAAAAACGTGGCTTAGAAGACCACGACCCACAAAATAGCATTTGTTTAGTTAGTTTACCAATTGTCAGTCCTGCTAGTGAAACCGGGTCGAGTCTCCTCCAGAACACTAGCCCACTAGTCTAGTCTACCCTCCTAGCTACCCGGGCTTCCCAGTTTGTGCTCAAACAAATTTCAAGTTCATTTCACATGTTATATTTATGCACCCAAATAAAACAAGACACCACACATTCCAAAAACCACTACTCTAACTCAAAAATACCATTTTGGAAGAATACGGACAGTAAAAATATTTCAAAACTAAATTTGCACTACATACCCGACTAATTAAAAAAACAGTGTGGTAAAAGAAAACACTTTCAAAGTCAAACAACCATCACAAGAATTTATTAAACAATTTCAACCTATGTAGAACGAGTTTAAACACCGAAAACCTTTACACCATGCAGTCCAAACAAATTTTCGTCTTTAATAATTATTTAATAAAAGAATCCAAATTTTCATAAATAAATTTTTAAAGAGCAAAACAACTACTTTACAAACCTAGCTGGCCGAAACCCCCTTACATGACCACCCACACACGACGTCACCTTAGGAACACAACCTGAATTATGAACGAAATTAAATAAAACCATCCGCACAGTTGAAAAGACCATTGCTATAATTAAATAAACTACTAGAAAAATTTGTCAAACCATTTCAAAATACGCCGCACGACTAAAAAAACAAGAAGATCCACTCAAATGCTCATTTAATATATAACTCATACCGACGCTACATGAAAACACCAATTGCACCCCTTGCACATCCTAAAAAAGTAACTGCACAATTTATAAAACACTAAAGTATAGTCCGACATGGGTTTTCACAGCAACAACATGCTCTTACCACCTAAACACACTACGAAACACATTAAGACATACCAGAACTCATGTAAAAATTAAATCACACCAATGAACTAATTAAAAAAGATAACCTCACAATTAAAAAACACTAACAATTGACCAGAGATGATTTCAGCATTGTGTACACATATTATGACAACACACTACTAAACAATTTCAATGAATAAAATAAACATCAATGAAAATCAACTTCACACCACACAAATTAATTAAATAGCACTCTAACTAATTAAACTTGCAAATTAAATAGTCAAATAACAATTGGACGTAGAACCACCTACCTCGGAATGTAGGAAACCTCATGAGCTTGGGGCAAAACTCCCGCTGCATGACAAACAGACCATAAACAACCCAAATAATCCCAAAAAACAAGAAATCGGAGCAATTACACCATAATCGGACAAAAAATGAAACCAAAACCCAAATCACAACTCAATAAAATTAAAAGAGCTGTCAATCAAGGTATAGAGCACTTACGACAAGGGGTACGAGATGCTGTCCGAGCTTATGCGGTGAGGGAAAATTAAAAAGGAGAACTGCTGGAAAGAAAACGCACCAAAGGGAGTGGTGCGCACACGGCTGGACAAAACTAGAGGATGGTGAATCTCGGTTCAAGGCGGCAGGGGGTGTCACGGCTGTCCGAAATGGGATGAGGGGTAGTAGAGGATGGTGTGGTCAATGGCCTACTAGATAGGGGAGGTGGATAGGGGAGGCGCGATCGGTGTGGCACGGTGTGGCTGGGGTGAGGCAGGAAGGAGGCGTCGACTAAAGGTGGTAGGGAGGGAAGAGAAAGAGTATCTGGGAGATAGAGGGAGGCCGGTGCGAGGAAGGCCGGGGTAGCTAGGCTGGTGCGAGCGGGGAGGGAAGGATCATCGGAGGGCGACAGAGCATCGCTGGATGGGAATAGGAGGGGCGGTCATTCGGTGTAGCCAGAAGGGGAGAGGAGAAGGCGGTCCAATGATAAAGGAGGGAGGAGGGGGAAAAAGGGAGGTGCGCTAGGGTTGAGGGGAGTCCACTATAGGAAATAAAACAAGGGGAGGAAGGGGTTCTGCATGGGAAGAAGCGTGGGCATGCATGAGAGATGGAGGAAAAAAAGAAGAAAATAAAAAGAAAGAAAAGAGTGGAAGATAGAAATAAGAGGATAAAAATAAAAGTAAAAATAAAATAATAATTCAAAGAAGATAAAAAGAAATAATGAATAAAGAATAAAATAAAAATAATTAATAAAGAAAAATTATAATTAATAGCAATAAATTTTAATACAAAGAAATAAACTAAAAATAATAAAACCCCATTAATAAAAACGATGAAGTTAAAAACAATAACCGAAATAATAATAATAATAATAATAATAATAATAATAAACTAATTGAAACCCTAACTTAAATAATAATAATACTAATAATAAATCTAAATAAAAAACGATTTCAAAATAATTGCATTAATTATTAACCTGGACACCGTGCACAGATGAGCGCATGATCGCAGGCATAGTCATGCACCCATGTAATAATAATTTTAATCAGAAAACATTATCTTATTAAAGTTGGGCACTACACATGGTTGCACATACAGTCGCTCACCCCTATAAGATCCCAATTTCTTTAAAAAAATAGAACCAGTTCAAACTGCAACTCAAAATCAAGAATTAAAATAATTAAATTAAAAGGAAGTGTCAGTCGGGGTGTGACAGGTCGGTGGTGACTTCATAGGATCTTAGGTATACCATGTAATTTGGGATGATCATGTTGTTCATAGCATAGATATTATGATTTGGGTTCTCTTAGTGTTTGAATTTATTTTTTAGGTTTGTACATCTTTCTAGTTGGGCATGTATTTTCCCCATTCACTTTTCAATTTTCACTATCATACATTTGAACTGTCTAACTATTTTACATGGGCGGTTGGTTCCCTTGTATTTTACATATTTTAATATTATTTAATTCAACATATTCATTGATATAGATTCATGTGTGAGTGTATTGGAACTTAGGAAAGGGTATCCCCTTGTTATTTATGCCTTTAGAACTCATCACCAGCCCATGGCCTATGCAGGCAGACTTGGGGTAGTTTTAGCTTGAGCCCTGACTTGGGTTAGGACATTACAAAAATTACATAATATATTTGGTGAAATAAAGGATTTAAAATATCTTAAATCAAACAAGGAACAAACAAGGATAGACAACAGAATGATCATACCTTGAATAATCACATGCACCTCTAGTGTTGCGGCCTCCACTACATACAACTGACCATGCCCAGCTCCTCTATCTTTCTATTAATTTCCACCTATATTACCATGTTTAGGTAGAAGTCCCTAAACATTATTAATATCCAAAATAAATTCTCCACTCTATTAGTCTCCCCTTGGTAGAGCCTAAGCCTACTACCCCTACCCCTAAAATGATCTCACTAGAAACTGCTACTAAGGAGGGTGCTAAACCTTATCCACCACCACCAAACTAAGATTGTGGACCATTGGAGAGTGGTTATAGAGATTCCCATTAAACCCACAACCAAAAACACATTGTAATAAAATCTATAGGGAAATCATAGAAACTAATCACCCTAGAAGGTTGAAAGGGAAACTGCTGAGGTCGAATCGCCACTGGACAAAACCTCAAAGGTCCTGGTTCATGAGAAATTCTACTAAATACCCTTCACCTCAAGGAATTATACTAATTACCCTATCATAGTAAACATCCTCTTTAGTTAATTCTCTTGATCACCACTTACTTCTTCTAAATAACCAGATACATTGGACATTTAAAATGAGTGGTCACATATTGGATATAAGGGAGGAGTGCCTCCTAAATACATATCACATGAGACTCCACATATGGAATAGGATCTAGGGAAAATTGGTGAAGGCCATTGAATATGATTACCAATAATACACTAACATACTCCTCTTCTAGAGTGAAAGAAGCTCTTGCATCTTCACTACCTTCATAGTTGATGAAAGGAACTCTCCCCGGAACTCCTTATAAAAACCCCACAAAAAATTTTCTTCATTGTACTCTCTCACATATAGATCCCACCACTGACATGCATCTCCATTAATATGAATAACATACAAAGGGACCCATTACTCCATTGAAACCCCAATAAAATTGAATGCTATCTCAATCTCCTCCATCCATCTCTATATATACATCTAAAACATATCTCTCATAATTTCCTAAAGTATTCCTATAGAAATAATACAATATCCACTTCCATTGATCATCCTCCTCAACTATATTAACCCCTGGTGATCAGCTATATTAGTCTGTTGATCCAATACTACCTAAATCACAGCCAAACAACCTCTAATTGCCATATAATAATAGAAAACATGAAATT
Organism: Viscum album; assembly: GCA_963277665.1. NCBI lineage: Eukaryota > Viridiplantae > Streptophyta > Magnoliopsida > Santalales > Viscaceae > Viscum > Viscum album. Next base: position 1,195,571,023 of record OY728133.1, read on the forward strand.
CGTATTCCCGATAGAATTTAATTTTCTTTAGATTAATTTTAATTAACATTTTTTATTTTATCCTTCAAAAAACTATTTTTTTAAAAAAAATAACACAATTAACAATGATTCATGTACCTCCCTTAGCTCTATACCCTATAAATAGGTCCACCTCATGTGGTTGTTCAATAAGCTCAGTTTTTCTGCACTAGATCATAGGGTTCCATAAAATCCCATATCCTAGATAGTCTTCCTGATTTATAACACACACAATGAGGAATTGAAAATACTTTTAGACTAAGACATGAAATCCTCACTATGCCTAACACCAAACATAATACTATTTGTAACAACCATAGATTTTGTGAAATATATTTTTTTTAATTAATTTAATCTTTTTTGATAGTTTCCATTTCGTACAATAATGAATCTATCTTTTTTTATATAAAATATTTTTTTGGCATACATTATATACAACACCAATTTGATCATGAAATACAAACATAATAAAGAGTATCTTGTGGTACATGCAACACCATGTTTTTCATGTGCTATATAAAATACCAAGTCCCTCCAATATCTTGGGTTCTATGAAATACCGAGTTTTACCAAACAAAAATATACTATTCATAATATTTTTAAAATATTATTATAGTTATCATCTATCCATTGGAATGGATGTTAGAAAAAATATTAACTAATTTTTTAATACATTTTTCAAACATGTATATAAATGAAATAATTTTCTATCAATTAGACAGAAATAAATGTATGAACTGTTTGAAAATAATGAAATTACTTTTCAAAAAAAAAACAATATTGTATGGGAAAAAAATTTATCTCTATAAATTAAAAAACTCAATTTCAATGATTTTTCTTCAATAAAAGTTATATATAATATATTCAATCAATAAATTTAATACGCATCAAAAATATTTCATGACTATAAGATAAGAATATATCCAATTTTATGAATAATTTTTTTTATTTTTTAAAATGTGAAATTTTACCACCTTTTAATGGAGAACCCATTTTAATTCTATTTTGGTTACACTTTTATAGTATCTACTTGACAAAATAAACATTATTTTTGAAAGTGGTATATAAATATATACATTGGGTAATGTTTTCAAAAAACCCTAAATATTGATTCCATATTTCGAATCATAATATTTAATAATTTATAAGTTGTTCAAGAAAGATATTGACCAAAAGTATTAGTGAAAGTAATTAAAAGTAATTAAAATGATTAAGGTAAAAACAAGTTTACACAGTTGTTAAAATTTTCCTTACAGAAAAAAATAACCTAGACAAAAGTCCAAAATCCATTGGATGGACATATTTCAAACATATCATCCATTCTATAGAAAATGGGCAATTATTGGAGGCACATGAGGTAAGGGAGACCTGTAAATAGGGTTTACCATTTTATATTTACAATAATTCCACTCCTCCTCCACTATAAAATGTCACTCACCCCCGTCACATCCTCACACCTCTAAATCCACTTTCTTTAACCCAAATAAATACCAAATAGTATTCCAAAATCCATCCTCTCAAACTATAACCCTAAATTTTGGCATAAATCCAATCATGGAAGCACTTTGGTGAAAACCATAATGAGTTACCCATAGAAGAGATATTATCCACACACATGACTTTTTGTTTTATTCCCATTCTACCCCCACCCACCCAAATACTTATTAGCAATTGATCATATAATGACCTCAGTGTCAAAAATATAGTAAATTTTTTTAATTTTAATGTTTCTAATTACACTTACACACACTTATATCAAATGTGTAATAAACTTACATTTCATGTTTCGGCGGACTACCACCTCAAGAAATAATGTCATTAGTTTTTTATTTAATGCATCCCATGGTTGGGAATTAAGATATAAACACGTTTTTATACGATATATATATACTATTTATGATTTATTTATTCTTATTTTATTATTATATAAAATAAAATTTTACACTTTATATTTTATATAATTATGATAACTTCGTTTGCGGATTTGTGGACTACCGCATTCTCAAAGCGATGCGATTCGCTACAAATTAAATAGAATATATTAAGGATGGGTTATGTAAAAATATATTACATATATAAAATAATAATTCTACTTTAATGATAATAAATATATACATATATTTGATTTATTATCTTTGTTTCAATATGAAAATAAAACTAAAATAACGTTCATTCGTACGTACAGACTACTGTATCAATGAAAAGTGTATTCTATTTCATATTTCTATATTTTGTACACTATTATAAGGATTCATATATTTAATATATATTAAATTTAAATAATGTTTTATATTCCTTAAATACTAAAATAATAACCTATATAAGAGAATAAAGAATAACAAGTCCAAACATATATGAAAAACAAAGAGGATATTACTTGAAATGATACATTAATAATGATGTTTTAATAAATGGTTAATATAAAGTCATAATAAAATAATATATGTTATTAAAAATAATAATATAGTAAATTTTTTATGTTTTATAACTTATATGTATTATAAAGGTGGTTTAAACATGTATGAAGAAAGTCAATACTTAAGGTAAGGGGTTTCTCATCTCACTTTTATTTCAAAGAGACTTATGACTAATTAACCACTCATTCAATTTGTGTGGGGTGTAAACTATCCATGAATTTATTATATGATTCATATAAATAAATTTATGGATATGAATATATCCATTTTTTGATATTTATTTCATTGGTTTTATGTATTAAAATTTAAAAAATCCTAAAAGTAATAATGTATGAATACTCCTTTTTGGAGATACATGTCATTTTATGCAATTATATTTTTCTATGAGATTTATATGCATCAATTTGACGTGTTATATAATTAATATCATTATTTTTATGATATTTTGGGAATCATTTAATGTTATTCTCCCATGGGTATTATTATTTAATGTTACCAAAGTGGTAAGAGTTTATTACTACAATCTCATATTTTGTTAATATTATTAACTATTATGATTCTATTGATGAAATATTATAATAAATATATTAATAAATATAATTAATTTTATTATAAAATAGTTATTCGTGTTATATTAAAGTAATGGTAACATTTTTCTAGTTTTGGTACTTATGATATTTAAGAAAATGTTTTTCAAAAAAAATGACTTCATATAACCTTTCATTTTAAAATCTATAATATTTCAATGCCATAAATTATAATGAGGTTCTAAAAATGTCATAATATTATACAATTATGATTAAATGAAATTTTATCCCATGTTTTACCTTTTTATAAAATGTTTTTAAAAGGAATATTCTTGTCATTTTGTGATAAATTCACTTTTCTGATGTTTTTAATGTGTAAAAGGAATGTCTGGAATGTATGGACTTACTGATAGTAATGATTTTAATTTCCTTAATGATTAATTTTTTGGTTTATATGTGTAGAGACCTTGTTCTTTCCTTGTAGTAATTTAAATATTTATAAATATAATTTCAGATTCACGCGCTGGTATGGAGTGCGATTCTGAGGCCCAGTTCGCTTGAAAATAATTTAATAATAATATAAAATATATTTTATATTTCACATAAGTGGTTAATTAATGAAAAATGGATAACTCATAATTTTTTAATCAAATATAAAATATGAGACCACAATTGGGTCTGTAATGCATTGTTTACCCAAGGTGCGACATAAAATGACCCGATGTGGGACGTCCATACCCCTCTCTAGTCGATGGTATGTGTATGTAGATGAAATTAATTAATTTTTTAAATCTACTTATACTAAGATATAAATTTATAAATATATATTTATTGAGTTTTTATAGAGTTTTAAACTCATAATTCATGATATCCACCAGTAAGGCTCTCTTCCTTCCTCCCTTTGGAGAATCAAGATGAATGAAAATGAATATTTAGATCAATGTGAATCAAAGCACAAAGAATGTAGAAACTCCTCTCAAACATGTTGGAGGGAACATTATTCAATATTGATCGATCAAAACTAAGTTAGGACTCGTGAATTGGTTCATATATTCCCTTGATTAAATGTTTTGAGTATATTTTACATCATTCTACAATTGGTATCATTAAAAAATATTGTATATTATTGAATAATAGATTTTAAATTATTTAATTTTACTAATAAATGGTATAATAATAGTGTATCATTCTCTTTTTTTGTCTAGGAATGCTGGGGCGGAGACCTATAATCATTGGATTTTGTTTCTGTTCTACCTCGTTCATTATGTTTCTTACCTTTGGAATTATCGTGGTTTTTAGGTTGAAAATTGTCGGCCACCCGAGCTCGATCGAGTACCCAGATTCATAAGAAACAATGAAAAAATAATGGAACAATGAAATAGTTATAGATCTAGAATTGGTGTGATATAGGGATGACCCTTTCAATGATATATAATCATGAAATCGATAGATGAACTCGTGGTGGTGAACATTTTCTATGAAAAAACAGTTCCTGGTGAATGAATTTGATTTCTCGAGACTAGCATCCGATAATCATGATTCATGGCCTTATCTTTTTTTAATAGAGATGTCACAGTAGGATCTCTGGTGGTTCCCCCATATTCAATGCACAAAGATCGTATTTTCATATCTAGAGTTTTTTGGAAAAATCCCAACCAAAAACCATGTACAACTAAGAACACATGTCGTGTAGCTCTTTCCGGTGGTTGGTCTAAGGTTTAGGAAATGATAAGGATGACACAACATGTATTCTTACCTCACATGGAATTTATCCATCCTCTGGTTGGACAACCCATGTTATGGGTCAAATAGTTGGGCAATCTGTGTAAGAGAACACATGCACTGGATGACAACATGGCTAGTATCCCTAGCCAACCAACACATCATGTGTCGAGTACACGAAAATGTTGTCTGAGTATATGGAAACATCTAGTAGACACATCCCTTGTAATGGTTAGCCAATACACTCCATGTTGTCCACCTACATGGCGTGTACTACTACACGGTTAGGAACCCGTGTTCTAACTAGAGATTCATCCAGGTTGTGAAGTGGGGCCACACATTGTGTGGGTACCCTCACAAGCCATATACTGTTTGGGATCTTTATAGAGAACTTAAAAATTCCATATATACATTGTTTGAACTTTTATTTTGGTACACAAGAATCATATTCGGAGTTTTTTCGACTAATAACATGATGATGACCTTGATACAGGATTTTCAGATATGATTTGAAATGTTCTGGGTTTGGAATGAATTATGGCCAAACATGATGGTGAAAGTGGTTGTGTAGGTTTACATGGTATTTCTAGGAATTACTCTCCCATGGGGCTAGGTAGTGGAATTCTATAATGATAATACCAGTATTAACCTCCATCTGTGTTGGGCAATGGAGTTACCATATGGATTTCACTGGGCATACCCTCTGAGAGGTTTGGGTAGTGGTGTTCCCTGATGACTTTTTAGGTGAAACCCTCAAGTAGGGTTGGAAATTGAATTTCCCCAATGAAAAATTCTAGGAATAATTGTCTAGATGGGTGGGGAAGTGGAGTTCCCTGATCACATTCTAAGGGTAACACTCCAATAGGGCTGGCCGATGCTGTTTCATGATGACATTACCGAGTGTAACTCTCCAACCATGGTGGATAGTGGAGTTCCTTGATGACTATCAGTGTGGGGCTCTCCTATTGTACCATGTAATGGGATCCATACTTAAAATTTTTCCCTCATATATGTGGAAGAGTGGTGAGACGCTGTATGATGTGGATCTTCACTCACAAGAAATAGAGACACTTCCCCAAGGATACATGTTCATGTGATGTGATCTAAAACCATGAGGGGAGTCAATGTCACCCAAAGTGGATAGTATCAAGGTTTGGTAATTGATTCCCTTATACTACTATGTTCAAGGTATACACATGAGGTGCTAGCAATCATAGATGGAATTATCATGGAACTATTGTATAATCTTATTCTTGGGTTGATCTATGAGATAGTGATACCCTACTCAATTGTTTGGGTTTATTTGACAGACCATACACACACAAAATGTATATATATATCTTTATTTATTTGGTAACCACTCCGTAGGTATGGTTACACTCATTCCAAGGGAGGCGATGACGTGCGTGGTATGCCATGTGCATTCTGTGTATATATTCTCGTGGATAGATGAGTCTACTCTCCGAACGTAATTAGAGAAAACTCAAAGAGAAGTTCATATTCTCACTATGTTGAGAAATATGTGTTTGGTTGAGTATACTTTAACTCTCTTATTGGGTTTATATGTACTCCTTTACTATACTTCGATCTATAAATTTTATCTACTTTATTTTTATCTTTTACTTCTCCCCCTTCATCACTTTTAGGGTGTTCTACAGGGTATGTTTATACTCACCCCTAAAAGATATTTTCCAACATGTGTCATGTCTTTTTCATACAACGGATAGGTATACCATGATATTAAAGAATCTTAGATGTATTAGGTGCTCATACTACATACGGTGGTCATAGATTAGGATAGAAGATTTTCTCTCTCTCATATATTTACTCTTTTCCATTTTTTTCAGTTTGGGACATATTTCTAGATGGTTGTGTACTTTTACCCTTTACTTTCAGTTTAAAATATCGTACTCTTGTACTCTCTACAGTTTCATGCATGCTTATTTTACATTATATAAGTGTTTAATCTTTTCTTTTTTTCCCTCTCCACATTACAATTGATTTGACAATGTGTGCCCGTAATGTTTTTTAGGAAAAGGTATCCCATAGATAGTTATGACATCGATGCTTGTCACCACCCTTGTATTATGGAGGTGAGCTTGGGGTAGTTATGGCTCAATCCACGATATGGATTGGGATGTGATAGTTTTCTATTAGAGAAAGTTCATTATTTGGGATATTGTTCGAAAGTTTCCATTTTGGAGGATTGGTTCGGTTTGGTAAAATAATGTCAATGTTTCTTGAGTATGGATTCCAGTCTATGGAGATAATTGGTGGTGTGGGCGACCAACATATCCATTCACCAAGACCATTAATAACTTCATGTCGACACAGAATGCAGATAAATTTTTTACAGGGATAAATGATACATACATTATATAAGATTGATTATTTTATTGTCCTTCTTATGTCAAATCCCCTTTTTGATATATATATATATATATGATCATCTTACCATTATACTCCTTAATAACTGTCAGGATGCCTCTGCGATGACAACTGGCTAGGATACCAGGTTTAGTTCGTGATGATGACCTAATGAGAGATGGTTCCTAATATAATGGTTCATATCATGAGACACATCCTACCGATGGGTAGGTAAAAGAGACTACACATTTTGAAAAGAATACCATCCCAATAGAGGATGCTGAAGACGTGGAAAGGATTAGCGCACTCCCCGTGTTGCTGCGTTAAAGATTGTTGAATTTCCACACTGAGCTATATCGCCAGGTAGCATAAGATTGGATACATTTAGTGGTCCATATCTTAAAAATTATATGTACACTAAAAGATTTGATAGTGGTATTGGAATATAGGCTTTTACATAAAGAATCTGGGAATTGGTGGATCTTAGTTACTCATATGCACGATGAGTCAACACTCTCATGGTATGACTTCCAACTGATGTTCTGTGAGGGATATTACCTCTAATTATTATGATCGTTTTGAATCCATAAGTTTCTATAATTTCAATGGGGATGGATAATGTTGTTAGTGTATGCTTTAAGGTTCTCCGAACTTACCTGGAACCCTCTCAACATGATCTCGGACTACTACTCCTGTGACAGAAATATTGAGAAGAAACTTTACAAAGAGTTCCAGGCCAGTATTGTACTATTGTGCATTCCCACCTTTTATCAGGTTGCTGAAGAGGGCAGTAGTTATAGAGTGATTTGTATTAGTGTTATTCATGGTAGGTAGATCTATAAGTGGTCACAACAGAGCTCAGACATCTTCAGTAACTTCCAGGAGTTAGATATCACTGAACAAGAGATCCATTCACGAGCAATCTCCAGAATAGGGTCTTATGGGTCCAAGATAGGGTATAGATCTATTGTATCCAATTGGGGGTAATGAATAACTTGTGATGGGATAGGTCACTTGGAACAAGACTTCCCAACTAGGAATATTGAGAAATCCATGAAGATAACTGGTGGACCTTTACGATAGAGGTAACATCATGATCAAGAATCTCTCAAGAATGGACAGGGAGGTCCCTAGGGTGAAAAATATGGAATACGAGTATTAGTAGATTTAGGTGGAGTATGGTTCTATTAAATCATTCCCGTACCACCACTAGGGGTCCAAGATAGGCTTAGGGGGCTGGCAGACAAAGGCATTGGCCACTACATGCTTTTGATGTCTATGATCCTACAAAACATGAGATGATTCTAGGTATGATATTTGTTTATTCTTATATGGCATCAATAATATTATTAAAATGTGATTTTCATTAATTTATATTGATAATCTTGTTTTGGGAGCTAGATATCCCAGCAGAGGAACTGGCATAACAACTTCATCGTGAGGTTCCTACAAGTAATGATTTTTCTATATATCTGATCTTCTGATAGTGCGAGGTATCACTTAGTTGACAGAGGTTCACGAGGGACCTATTATTAACAATAAAGAAACCCTAGGAAATCATCTTGGGTATGGATGTGATTTCCATAGTCTGAGCTCAAATTTACATTCATCATAGACAATTCAAATGCTTACATGCTAATGTGATGAGATTCTCTTTTTCAGATGAGACAGATCTCAGGGCATAATACGTAGATCCTATGAGCAAGAGGATTATTCAAATCAACCATTAGATAGAAATTATATCCCTTGGTTTGGACAGATATTAATAAATATGGTTTCTTTAATTTGTGGAGGATTATATAAATGTCTTCACTGAGGATTTTTTGGGACAACCTCCAAGGCCGAAGATAGTGTTTTTCATTTACTTTAAACTAGGAAATGCCATGATATATTCTGTGATGTATCATATGGAACCTACAAACCCCATAGAGTTATGATTGTAGTTGTAGAATCTTCTTGAGAATTGTTTAATGAGACCCAGTGTGTCCCCCTAGGTGGCTTCAGTTATATTCATGAAAGTGGAGGATGAGATCTAATGTATTTGCATAGATTATCTTCACTAGAACCAGGACACAATAAAGAAGATGTACCTATATTGAAGGATTTATGACTCCTTTGATTAGTTTTGAGGTGTGATATGGTTCTCCAATATTGATCACAGGTTTGGATACCTCCATTTTTGGGTTTTTGATGATAATATTCCAAAGACGGAATTCTGATGTCGCTAACGACACTATGAGTTACTAATGAATCCATTGGGTGTGACTAATTCCACTTTAATGTGTATAACTATGATGAACCAAGTATTTTAGCCATATATTGACACGTTTTGTATTGGATTTCTTGAAGACATACTCTTCTACTCTACAGCTAAGGTGTAGAATTTAGATCGTCTGGGTGGATCATGATTCACATAAAGTGAAAAAGCATTATGATATGTTAATGAAGTTCCATTTTTGGATATATGAGGAACACTTTTGGGGAACATAATTCCTAAGCAGGGTGTATCTACGGATCCATAAAATTTTGAAGTATTTATTTTTTGTGAGCCACCAAAAATTATGTCAAAGTTGTAGAGGTTTGCTGGGTTGGTAGGGTTCTACAAGAGTTTCTTGGAGGAATTCTCTTGAATCAGAGACCCTTTGGCCACACTAGTGCAAAAGGGATAGTAATTTACCAATATTTAGCAATGACCAAGGGCCTTTTAGAAGTTGAGGTAGAGGAAAAATAGTGCTCCAGCATTGAAAAATTTAGAGGATGGAGTGGAGTTCGTAGTGTATTGTGATGCCTTAAGATTTGGTCTGGGTTCCATGTTGATGAAGTAGAAGCAAGTTATCAGATATAGGTTCAGGAAACTGAGAAACAATGAAAATAGCTATGCAACTCATGACTGAGACCTTACAGTGGTGGTATTCACCTCTAGAATTTGGAGTCACTAATTTCTGGGAGAGCTTTTATGGTTTTCATTTATCATCAGAGTCTCAAGTATGTATTCATACAGAGATATCTGAACTTGAGACGATGGTGCTGGTTGAAGTTCTTATAGGATTATGAATTCGAGATAGCATACACTCCATGGAAGGGAAATGTTGGATAAGATTAAAATAGTAGGAAGTACCTGGCTCACATAGTCTAGGAAGATTTAGAGTAGTTAGCTTCACTACAGCTAACCCAAATGGAGCAGGATGGTACAACTTTTCTTCAGTGGAGTGTGTTGACTCCTTCACTGCTCGAGCATGTCAGAGATTCTCAGGTGTGAAATATCAACTGTGTGGTCTTGAAAGATCATATATCCACAATTTTATGTATTATATGGGTATTATGAAGGATGGAATCACGTCATCATGTTTCATGGGTGAATAGTGGTTTAATTTGAGATGCAGGAGGAGTTGATGTGGGAGTTCCAGATTTCAGCATTAGCTACACACCCTGATGTGATAAAGATGAACATAGTTCTTCAGAAGTAGTTCTGGTGGTATGGTATGAGATGAATCATAGTAGAGTTCATCTGATCATGCCTCACCTATCAATAGTTTGAGGATAAGAAGAATGTTCTGGCATGTTTGTTGTATCCACTTGAGGCTCTAGAGTGGAAATAGGATGACATATCGGTGGGCATCATCATAGGGCTTCCGCACATAGAAATGGGCCATAGAACCCTCTGGGTGGTTGTTGTCCAACTCAAAAAAGTTGTCTTAATTCTTTTCCAATATCAAGAAGAGTTTAGTGGAGATTTTGGGGTAGTTATATGTTAGGGAGATCATCTACCTTCACGGGTTACCCTTGAATATTGTCTCCAATCATGAAGTACATTTTACATCATGATTGTGGAAAGGACAACAAAAGGAATTTTGGACCTAGATGCAGATGAGTACAACATTTTACCCCCATACTGATGAGAAAACTAATTGCACTAACCAAGTGTTAGAGGATATGTTGAGGTATTGTGTGTTGTAATTTAGTAAGAGCTAGGAAGATCACCTTCCCTAGGTATAGTTTGTTTATAAAAACTACAACACTATCATTGACATGACACCTTTTTAGTCCCTATACCGGAGACCTTTTAGGTCACCCTTGTGATAGATAATGAGTCATGAGTTTTCTATTGTTGTCCCAGAATTGGTGCGGGGGAAAATTCAAAAGGTTCATGGCATATGTGAGTAGATAAGGATAAACCAGAGTAGAAAATATCCTAAGCAAATCACCATCGTCGACACTTGTAGTTTGATCATGGAGACCATAGTTTTATTTTTATTATCCCCATGAAAATGAATTCGGAGGTCCAATGAAGTAGGAAAGTTATCCTTAAGACTAATTAGATCATTTGATATTATACAGAGGTTTGAGGATATTTTATACTACCTATCCCTACCCCCATAGATAGATCGGGTGCACGACCTCTTCCAATTGTCATAGCTGATTAAATACATGCATGGACCTATGAACATCATTCATTGGGGGAGATTTAGACATCAAAGATAGATCCACCATTGTTGATATAAATGTGGATATTGAGGACCAATAGGAGTATACCTTGTTTGGATATACCGTCTCTTTGGTTTGCATGTTGTATCCTCACAGAAACGTGATGGAGAGTTCCTAGAAGTGGGATAGTTAGATGATGTATCATTTACTGAGTTATTTCCTTGATTTTTCTTTTAAATGATGAAGGAATTATGGGTTAAATTATGTAGATACACTTTTCTACACTTTTAATACATTCAAATATTTCTAAATATATTACAAGGGAAAGGTGATGAGATAGAATGCAATTCTGAATCCCGGTTTGCTCAGAATTCCTTTTAAAAAAATATTTAGAAAATCTTATATTGTTCATGTCTAGTTAATTAAATAAAAACATATAAATTTTAAATGGTTTATTAGATAAAAAATATGTTACCATGGTTGGGTATGGAATATGGTTCTTATCCTACGTGCGATATAAAATGACTTAGTGTGGGTCGTTCGGACCCCTCGCTAAACGGCAGTAAATCATAGTAGAAAAATTGTTTAATTAATTAATTAATTTCATTCATTTAACATAAATTATAGCACATAAATACATCATTATGTTGTTTTTCTTGGGTTGTTGTCTCGTAATTCCTAAAATCTACTAGTGAACAACTCTTCCTTTTGTTAATCAATATGAATGATGGTTAATCCTTGGATCAATGCAATTCGAAGCATAGTGAACATAGTGACTCATCCTGAACTCATTTTCAAGCGTGTTCTTAGAAAAAATGATCCAAACTATGTAAGGACTCTTCAATTGGTGTATTCACACTATTTAAAAAATTAATTAGATTTTCTTTATTCTACTATTTTTTCCTTTAACACCTTTCCCATATTCCCAGATAATGGAGTTTATTTTGTTTGAATTTGATTAATAAAAATTCAAACCTCAGTGTCTCATCATTGTTATTTGGCAAAGAATTCTTCTTCGATGACATATAATAAGTTTTTCTATTGATTTTCTCCCTCTTATTCACATTCTTCACTGTTAGAATCCCCATGGTTCCCGGTTTGACAATTGTCAAGCAACCTGAGATTGATCGGGAACTAGGAATCATGATGAATCAACAAAGAAAGCATGGGTCGATAAAATGGTCATATATGTGGAATCGTTATCAACGATTTTGAATCAATAAATCAAATGATAAACCCATTGTGACATACCATTCGTGCAATGAAACCCTTCCTGATGAATAGAGGTGATTTTCGATGAGTAGCTACCGAAAATCATTATTCCCATCTAGATCCTTTTTTTTTGAGAGGAATCGTGGTAGGACCAAAAGTTTTTTTACCAGGTTATACACACGAAGAAAAAATTTTCATATCTATAATTTCAACAAAAATTGATACCACATATTGTGAACAAATAAGAAAACATTCATTATAGCCCTTTATAGTGGCTATTATAGGGATTGAGGAAAGATAAGGATAACACAACATGTATTATTACCTCACACAACATGTATCCCATCCCTTGTCAGACAACCTGTATGATGGGTCACATGGGAGGGGTCTCTATGTAAGAGAACACATACATGGGTTTTCACATGGGTGACATCCTGTATGGACCAACATGTCGTGTGATGAGTTCATGGAAACATGGTTTGAGTATATGGAAAATTCAAGAATACATGGACCTTGTCCCAGTTATCCATGACATGAAATTTATTCTATCTACATGTCCTAGGAACATGTGTTCCAACTAATGGCATGGCCAGGCTGTGATGTGGGGACATATGTCATGTGGGTCCCCTCATAGGTTGTCTATTCCTCAGTTTCTTTAGAGTGAACATTGAACATGTATATCTCCTTCGCTTAAACTCAGATTTTAGCTTATGAGTTTATTATACTGATTTATATTCCATGTAGAATGAAATATTTCCCTTATTAGTTGATTTTGAGATATGATGTGAAATGTTCTTGTTTTTGTACAGTTTAAGGTGACACCCAAATGAGGACAATTATTGTGCAGGTTCACCTGGGCTTTTCGGGTAGAATCCTCCAACAGGGCTAGGTAAAAGAGTTCCCCAATGATAGTATTGGTCTTATCCTCTAGTAGGGATGGGTAGTATAATTCCCCAAAATCTTTTACTAGGTTTACCCTCCATCAGGGTTGGGTAGTAGAGTTCCCCAATGAGATTTTTCAAGTGTCACCCTCCAACAATGTTTTGTAGTAGAGTTCCCTAATGAATTTTCTGGTGTAACCTTGTAGGTGGGAAGGGAAGTGAAGTTCCCCAATGAAAAATCTCATTCATAACCCTCTATAAGGCTAGGAAGTAGATTTACCAAATGAACTTCAGTGTGTAACCCTCTAAAATGGGAGGGTAGTGGAGTTCCCCAATTACATTCTTGATTGTAACCCTCCAACCGGGCTGGATAGTGGAGTTCTGCAGGGACACTCAATGTGAGAACCTCCTATCATACCAGGGCATGGGATCCTTACATTTAATTTGTGTCCCTCGACTATGCCTCATAGTGACGAGATGTTATTTGATGATGATTTGAACTCAAAAGGAAGAGGGATTCTTTCCCCAATGAGATGTGTTCTAGTAACGTGACCTAAAACTGTGTGGGGGAGTCAGTGCTACCTAAAGTGGAATGTATGAAGGTGTGGTGATTCAGTGACTTATATTTATGTGTTCAGGTTTGACGCTTGAGGTTTTGGGAATTTTAGATGTACTTGTCTTGGAACTATTGTCTACACTTCATCTTAGGTTGAGCCATGAAAAAGAGATCCCCTACACTATGATGTGTTCTTTAATTATCTATCTTCTCATGGTTGGATGAGTCTACTATCTAGATATATGTTGCAAAAACTCGATGATAATTTCATCTTCTCACCATGTTGAGATCACACTATTGTTGGGTTGAACATTACACCATCACTACAATTTTATATATATATTTTTTCATCTTCATTTTTATCACATACTACTCCCCCTTCACCCCTATCAAACATTCTACTAGGTATTTATATAATCACCCTAACATGGGATTTTCCCACATGTGTTATGTATTTTGTAGAAAATGGATATCTCGACCATGAAAAAAGAGGATCTTAGAGGTACTGGGTTCTTGGACCATGTACTGTTGTTAGAACTAGGGATACATGAGCTGGGATCTCTGAGCATTTTACCCTTTTATATCTTTTTCAGGTTGGGGCATATTTCTGTTTGGGTGTGTATTTTTCCCTATTATATTCAGTTTATACTACTGTACTCTTGTATTTACTTGAGGTTCATGCATTATTGGTTTACATTATATATGTTTTTTAACATTTTTTTCTTTCCTTATAAAATAATTTTTTGATTTGTATGTGGGAATGTCTATATGTTTTTAGGAAATGGCCTCCCTGATTTAGGTATACCTCTGATGCTTGTCACCACCCCCTAGCATATGGAGATATATATGGGACAGTTTCAGCTCAATTTGCAGCATGGGTCAGGTCATGACAACAAGGTTATTTTTAAATAAAAATTTTTCTTATTATTAAGAAAATTTTGTAATTTAAAAATGGTTTTCAAAGAAAATTGTTTTAAAAAATATCTTAATTTTAAAAATTATTTTAAAAGATTTTCATATCTTCTTTTTATGTTTTCAAAATGTTATTTTGAAAGAAAAATATTTTTATGACATCAATATTTTGTAATATGTTTTCAAAGAATATTTACAGAAAAGGGTTTCCAAATGATTTAAATCCTTTTTTTTGTGTTTTTCATGATTTTCAAAAAAAAAGTTTTCCAAAATATTTTAATCCTTCTTTTATATGATTCCATGTTATTTTTTTTAAATACATTTTGTTTTAAAAATCCTTTTTCAATAATGAAAATTTATTTTCCATAATAAATATTTTAAATCAAAGAGAAAACTGTTTTTCATAATATAATTATTTTTGAAATTATTTTAGGAAAAGTATTTTCAAATAAATTCTATTCTGCCTAAGAAATGATTCATATGATCTTTAGAGATACATATCCATCTATGATGACATGATTTTTTATGTTTTATTATTTTCTGGTGATATGATCCAAGAATTACTTTCATAATTTTCCTTGAATGATTTATGTTAGGATGAAATGATGTTTTTGATAACTAATTCATGGAACAGAGTATTTTTTCTTCACTGTGATCCCATTCAATTCTCTATAATCAATGCATAGCTGCATCGATCCATCCTTCTTTATCACAAAGAGAATTGGTTCTCTCCAAGGAGACAAACTTGGTCGGATAAACTCATTCTCCTAAAAGATCTTCAAGTTGTTTCTTTAATTCCTCTAGCTCCACATTTTCCATCCTATAGGGGGTCTTTGACATCGGATGAGATCTAGGTATGAGTTCAATAAAGAAATCTACCTCTCTTTTGGGGGGAGGTTTGGGTTACTCCTCATGAAATACGTCAACGTATTCCTAGACGATGGGGACATTTTCTAAAATAATAAATCCTTCATGAGAAATTTATTTCCTTTAATAATATTTTAACTAAAAAGAATTTTATTTTTTAAAACTTCATTCTTAGATAAATTACATTTTTCTATAAATCCTTCATAATGATTCATAAAAAGCTTGCGATTAACCAAAAATATCCCCCGGGAGTGTCGTAACCAAGAGTACAGCAGGACCCATTGTCGTGTACCAGTTCCCGTTTGAGTATAGCTCAAAGCGGTGTTTTCAAGATTTACCCCTATGTACATCTGTGCTAGAGCCACCTCTACCTGCTTGTATCCATACAGGTATGTATTTTCTTGATAAACAACTTACCCAATACTCACCAAAATACCCGGAAGATTTCCTATATTTAAACATTTATATAGGGTTCTTCCTAAAGTTTTCATATCCTAATTTCCATAAATAACTAAAATATACTTTGATACCAACTATATCATCCCTCCTTTTTATTACATAACATTTCATTACATTTTACAAATAGAGGATCTTTAAAGTTTAGTGTCTTGGAAATCAGGAACATGGAACATGAGAACAACATAAAACATTCTTCTAAACCAAAAGTAAGGCTTCATCATAGGTTCGTCCTATATACATTTATTGCATCTCATATCTTGGAGACAAACATCAAAGGAAAGAGTGAGCATAAGGCCCAGTAAGGGTAAACAAGGGAGTCAATATACTTGTGATATCAATAAGAAGTCGAATAAAAAGAAGAAGACATGAGAAATGGAATCATATGAATATCATAAATAAATAAACTTGAAACATAACTTGATTATGTGGCTGAAAAATTTCATTTATATATTCATGAACTTATCACGAAGGTCCTTACCCAAAGTGTCATAAAAATTACCAAGGTATCGTGAGACTTGTGATCTCTAGAGATTAAATCGTTACCTAATGCATTGGAGTTCTATCAGGTCACACCCATAATATGTATTTAATTTCATGTGAGTAACATATATCATAATCAAACATTCCATAAATAACCCATGGAGAATATAAGAAATGGGTTTCATTTCAATATCGTGACGTTTTAAAAGTTCTTAAAAAAAGATCATTATGTCATTTGTAACCCATGGAAAGGGAGTGAGGGTTATATGAATGTAAATTCCAGAATAAAATACATTATATTTATATATTTATGAACACCCAAAGTAATTAAATAGGTCTAGGTATTCATATAAAAAAACAAGAGAGTTTTTGGAGAGAAAGAGATAGAAATTTTGAGGTGAAATTTCTACAACATAACGACTATATAACATGGTTTTAGAAAACATTGGAAAGAGAGGGTACAAGAGTAACCCACTCATAAATAAATAATAATACAGTATAAATATATAAAAACATGGAGATAAGAACATGGTATGGAAATTTGAATGACATACCACATAAACAGGAAACATGAAAGAAAAGAGAAGACGTGATTCCTTTTACGAGAAATTCGACAGCCTAATGGAATCACTTAAAAATTCAGAAAACAAATTGATGAGAGAAGATAGGGTCTCTAATATTTTGGAAATAAAATGGATAGTAATAAGAACATATAAGAACATACCCTCAACATAATGAGATGGAAAATATAAGACACAACATAAAGGAAGTCATGACTTAAAAGAGGAGGGTGAAAGAATCCCTTAGCTTGAAGAGTAACTTCAAAAGCATGATGGTCGGGACCTTGGGGGGATTGAGGGAACCTTGGGAGGACTCCTTGGGAGGTAAAGAGACCAGAACTTCATTAGGGAGGATTTGGAAATGAAATGAATGAGGGAAAGGCTTGGTATTTATATGCGAAGTGAGGGGACAAAGCATTAATTGCCAAGGGAAACCTCATTGGTAGTTTTGGAAAATCCATGGGCTTGCCCATGGTATTGGACACATGGGAAACCTCATAAATTATCTTAATATTCATATGTCGACTAGAATTATTGCATAATTATGACATCTTTAATGATGTCATTAAACACCCAAAACTCAAAAACTGTATTTTCACTATTCATTGAAAATTCATCTTTCTCAGAAGAAACCCAAAATTCCATCATAACCAAAAATTGATGCTCTGATTTCAAAACTGAACTACATTTTATGAAAATAAATTTCTAAATATTTTTAATTTACGTTTTAAATAAAACACTATTCACTGAAAACTCAACTGTTTCAGAAAAATCCCAAAAATTCACCTTAACCAAATATCGATCCTCTGATTTCAAAAACGAACTCCATTTTATGAAAATAATTTTCTAAATATTTTTAAGTTAATTATTAAATAAAAAACACTATTCACCTGAAAAAAACTAGTACTTAACCAATAATTTCTGAGACAATTATTTACCTATTTTATTGAATCACATTACTTAATCAAGGTGCCTAAATTATATTAATACTTTATTAAGTGAAGTTACTTAATCTATTTGGTCACATTACTAATCATAAGCATAAAATCACTATTCGTAATTTACTATTCACTAAAAATTACGTTGATCTTATTAGACTCTAAATTTCATACTGAACACAACTGTAGAAGACCATTTTTTTGAAAATCATTACACATTATTAATTATATAAGATTTACATAAATATTTTTAAAATATATTTTTTCTAGAATTCATCAATAATATGCATACTATATTTATCCGTACATTGGAAAATTCAAAAACATCACCATAAGAGGACATCACAATTTTTATTTAAATCAAAGGATTACCTAAAGTAGTTATGGTCTTGTTACATAGCCCTTTATAACACCAGCATAAGACCTAAGAGTAAGGTGTTCTAGGGTGATATAATCTTGGGGCGGCTCAGCCAACATTGCCCGAGTAGTGATTTCTATCACCTTGAACTTCACGCGAAGGCAATTCCATTCCAGCTTCACACGATGGAGTTCAGCTTCAGTTTGGTCAAGAGAAAAGCCCAAAGGTGCTACCTCTTTCCCAAGTTCGGTCAGATGGGCTCTGATCGGCCAGAGACTACTGGATGAGGCCATCAAAACTTTTTTCTATATTAATTAATCATGATCACTTGTATTTATAGACAATAAATACAACATTTAGTTTCCAACGGTCTTATTGACCAAGAATCATATAACAGATGATACCCAAAGGCCTTATTTTAATTATACTCATTTTATTAAATGAAATAGTTTTGATGAGTATAAAATAAAATAACACACAAAGTTATGAAATAGAATTTACTCAAAATTTCGGGTCGTTACAATCTTCCCCCTTAAGAAATTGCATCCTCAAAATTTAAAAAATGGGCTTTGAAATTTTGTTGAAAGTCCCACATCAGAAAAGAGTCAGTAAAACTATTACATTAAAAGAAAGAAAGGTAAGTACAAAGGTCAGCTGAGTTAATCCATACAAGGATTCCATGTAGGAAAACATGGATATGGAAGAGAAAAAAGGGCCAAGTGCTGATAGAGAGTGATAGAAAACTTGACTTGAAGAAAATTAACCACAACAAGATCACAAGCTTAAGATATGGTAAATGGTCTTCGATTACCCAGTAGGAAACTTAAACAAACAACATTTTTGTTTTACGTTCCTTTTCATAATTTTGAGGAATTCATTTACTACATAGAATAAAAACATAAGGAAATATATTTACCTTCAAGTAAAGTTTCATCACACAATAAGTTTCCACCAAAACTAATCTTTTCTCCAAAAATGAGCATTCAAAAAGACTCAATATCATCAAAAGAAGAAGAATCATCTTCTAGAGAATCACATAATCCACAAAAGATTAACTATATTTTTTCCTTGTCTTTATTCATCAACTAAAACTAAAATAATTTGTACGTGATCATATAATCCCCCAAAAGGATAATCTAATATAAAAATAAATATGACAATGAATCTCTAAAATTCAACAAAAGTACCCAATGTTCTAGAAATACCATTCAATACACAAACATCCTTAAAATTCTTCAGAATAATCCAAACTAAAATTAGAACCCAAAACTCAGAAGGATTTAATCACATAGTCTTCCCTAATAAATCTTAACATTTATCTCCAAATAACATCGACTACTATTAATGTCTCATACTAAAGTGTAATTAACCTATTCAAATATTCTATATACTAGTTTCATCATTTTACAAGAATAACTGAAATCACCATATGTCCTCCAAAAATATAAATAAAATATTCAACCATTCCTCCTCAATTTAAATCCTGTAGAATTTTATTTCCCTTAAGCATATAGTACTCCAAAAGATAAAACATCTTCCAAAATAACCTTTATCATTTAATCACCAAATCATTTTCCTATATAAAGGATATTAATTTGAAAAAACATAAGTTTCCAAAATCAACTTATTCATGATCCATAAAATAGCAGGTGCATTAGTCATTCCAAAGGGCATAACAACAAACTCATAATTCCCATATCTTCATTCAAATGCGGTTTTTGGAATATCATCATTCTTCACTCTCAATCGATGATAACCCGAACAAAGATCAATATTAGAGAAGAATAGTGTCCCACGAAGTTGGTCAAATAAGTCGTCAATTCTTGGAAGAGAGTATTTGTTCTTCATTGTGACCCCATTCAGTTCTCTATAATTAATGCATAGTTGCATCAATCCTTCCTTCTTCTTCACAAAGAGAATTGGTTCTCCCCAAGGAGACACACTTGGTCCGATAAACCCATTCTCCTAAAATATCTTGGAGTTGTTTCTTTAATTCCTCTAGCTCCACATTTTCTATCATATGGGGGTTCTTTGACATAAGATGAGATCCAGGAATGAGTTCAATGAATAACTCTACCTATCTTTCTGGGGGAGGTCCAGGTAACTCCTCAGGAAATACATCAACATATTCCTAGATGATGGAGAAATTTTCTAAAATAATAAATCCTTTGTGAGAAACTTATTTCATTTAAGAATCTCTTAACTAAAAATGATTTTATGTCTTAAAAAATCATGCTTAAACAAATTACATTTTTCTGTAATTCCTTCATAATGATTCATAAAAACCTTGCGATTAACCAAACATATCCCCCAGGAGTGTCATAACCAAGAGTGCGGAAAGGCCCGTTGTTGTGTACCATTTCCCATTCGAGTCTAGATTAGAGCGGTCTTTTCGGGTTTTAGCCCTATGTACATCTATGCGAGAGCCACCTCTACCTGCTCGTATCCAGATAGGGATGTCTTTTCTTGATAAACCACTTACTCAATACTCACCAAAATACCAGGTCGATTTCTTATATTTAAAATTTTCTATAAGGTTATTCCTAATGTTTTCATATCCTAATTTTCATAAATAACTAAACTATCCTTTGATACCAACAATAGAATCCCTCCTTTTTATTACGTAACATTTCATTACATTTTACAAACCGAGGATCTTCAAAGTCTAGTGTCTTGGAAATCAGGAACATGAAACATGAGAACAACATAAAACATTCTTCTAAACCACTTTTAAGGATTCATCATAGGTTCAACCTTTGTACATTTACTACATCTCATATCCTGGAGACATATATCAAAGGAAAGGGTGAGCAGAAGGCCCAGTAATGGTAAACAAGGGAGTTAATGTACTTGTGATATCAATAAGAACTTGAATAAAAACATGAAGACATGAGCAATGGAAGCATAGGAATATCATAAATAAAAGAACATTAAACAGAACTTGAGTATGTGGCTACAACATTTCATTTATACATTCATGAACATATCACCAAGGTCTATCCCCAAGGTGTCATAAAAATTAACAGGGTTATTCACCAAGGTATCATGAAACTTGTCATCTCTAGAGATTAAATCTTTACCCAATGCATTGTAGCACTATCAAGGCGCAACCTTAATATGTCATTACTTTCATTTGATCCACATAGATCATAATCACACATTTCATAAATAACCCATGGATAATATAAGAAATGGATTTCAATTCAAGATCGTGACATTTTAAAAGTTCTTAAAAGAAGATCATTATGTCATTTATAACCCATGGAAAGGGAGTGAGGGTTATATGTATGTCAATTCCAGAGTAAAATACATTATCATTATATATTTAAGTATACCCAAAGTAATGAAATAGGTCTAGGTATTTACATAAATAAAACAAGAGAATTTATAGAGAGAAAGAGAGAAATTTGGAGGTGAAATTTCTGCAGCATAACGGCTATATAACATGGATTTAGAAAACATTGGAAAGAGATGGAACAAGAGTAACCCACTCATAAATAAATTATAATACAATATAAATATCAAAAAAAATGGAGATAAGAACATGGTATGGAAATTTTAATGACATACCACATAAAAAGGAAACATGAAAGAAAAGAGAATATGCAATTCTTTTAATGAGAAATTTGGTAGCCTAATGACATCACTTAAAAATTCAGAAAACAAATTGATGAGTGTAGACCCCGGAAAACACGTTTTTGAAATTTTTCAAATGCTTCCGTACACGATCCATGATCGTGGAACTTTTATTAAGCTTCGATTTGGTAGGTCGCAGGGCCCAAATGGAGCTACGGAATAGGAGTTATGGACATTTAAAGTTGGGCTGGAAATCTGGTTCGCGAAGCCCATTCGCGAAGCCCCCTCTGTGATCGTGGAATGCCGCCGTGAAGCAAATGAGGCGGTAACTCTCCACGAACGCCCTGACATTTGCAAACCCGCCGTAAAGCTCTGGAAGTGGTAAATCTCCGCGAACGAATTTGACGTTCACGAGCCCGCCGCGAAGCTCCGGAGGCGATAAATCTCCGCGAACGAATTTGACGTTCGCGAGCGCATCGTGAAGCACCTGAGGCGGCGCGGGAGGTCTTCTTCACGGCGCCCCTTGCCTATAAATACCCAGATCACCCCCCTTCTCCGGAGGACGGCCACGACCACTTCTCCCCTTGGGTGGCTGAGCGGAGCTCCGCATTGCGGCTCCGCGAGGCCATGCTCTGCGAGCAGCTTCCTTCGCGTTGCTGCTCCGCGAGCCAAGGCTCCGTGAGTCCATGGTCCATGAGCCTATGCTCCGCGATTATACTCCACGTGACCATGCTTCGCGAGATCCCCTTGCTCCGCGAGATCCCTTTTCTCCACGAGACCCCTTTACTCCACGAGGGACCATTGCTTCGCGAGGCCATACTCCGAGAAGCTACTTCGCGAAGACCTATCCTTCGCGAGGATCCTACCTTCATGCCCACCGGTCCATACCGCGGCGGCTACGCCCCCGCACCCCCTCTCGGGGTTAGTGCAGGGATGCTGTCCCGGCCCTTCGGGCCTGTCCCTTCACTACCGTCACAGACCCCCATGAAAAATGGAGAGTCGCACCGCGAACTTTTCGGGCCGGGACATCGGGATTTTCCATTGCGCACTTATGCGCTCCCACCTTCCACCTATGGAATACCATGATTAGAGATAATCCTCCACACAAAATGAAACACAATGAGTTGACATATTCCTCTGGGTTTCATTCCATGTCGTGAGTTGAGATTCTCATCATCAATTCCCCGAGTACCTTGAGTCGAACCATTCCTCAGGAAACTCCTCCAAACCCTATCACTTGGCTCCTATGCCAGGTTGAACCAGAAAGGGCCTCCCTTGCATAAGTCCCGACACCAACCATTTCTAGGTACCTTCTTCCTAATAGTCCTTTCTACATGACCCTAAACTGTAGCATTCTCCCTATGTTCCACACATAGGATTCCCCTTTCTCCAAGAAAGAGATGCCTTATGCCCCAAGAATGAGATGCCAACAGTCCTATCTACATGACTTTAAACTGCAGTACACCCTATCTAACAAATGACAGGATGCCTCTTACTCCAAACAAGGGATGCCTCTTTCCCTATACGAGAGATGCCTTATGCTCCTAGCATGAGATGCCGATAGTCCTACCTACATGACTCTAAACTATAGTATTCTCCATATCTAACAAATTATAGGATGCCCCTTGCTCCAAGAAAGAGATGCCTTATGCTCCTATCATGAGATGTCAACATTCCTACCTACAAGACTATAAACTATAGTATTCTCCCTATGTTCCTAACGTAGGATGCCTCTTGCTCCAAATATTTGATTCCTTATGCTCCAAGCGTAATATGCTCAATTCCATGACTACAGTGGCATGATTCCAATGCCCCTTGGCATTAACCCTCTTGTGAACCAGTGCATAGGTGAAGGCCTCAATTCATCAGTGAGTTGGGATTCCCTCATGGCCAGACATGAGGAAGACATCTGGGCGGCTCCTTACATAAGCCCCATCCACCATTACCTCTCCATAGCGGCACCCGAGAAACTTCCTAGCATAAGCCCCATTCACCGTTGCCACTCCTTAGCATCATCTGGGCAGCTTCCTTGCGTAAGCCCCATACACCATTGCCTCTCCATAGCAGCACCCGGGAAGCTTCCTAGAGTAATCCCCATCCACGATTTCCGCTCCTTAGTGGCATTCGGGCAGCCTCCTTGCATTAGCCCCATTCATCATTGCTGCTCCATAGCGGCACCTGGGCAGCTTCCTTGCGTAAGCCCCATTCACCATTGCCGCTCCATAGCGGCACACGAGCATCTTCCCTGCATAAGCCCCATTCACCATTTCTGCTCCATAGCGGCACCCGAGAAGCTTCCTTTCATAAGCCCCATTTACCATTTCCCATCCATAGCGGCACCCGGGCAGCTTCCTCGCGTAAGCCCCATCCACTGTTGTGACCCAATCCAGCGGTAAGCCGTTGTGACCCCATTTAGCGGTAAGCCATTCACATCCTTTTACAGCGGTAAACCGTTGTGACCCAATACAGAGGTATGCTGTTGTGACCCCATTTTGCAGTAAGCTGTTCACATCCTTATCCAGCGGTAAGCCGTTGTGACCCAATCCAGCGGCAAGCCGTTGTTACACCATTTAGAGGTAAGCCGTTCACATCCTTATCCAGCGGTAAGCCATTATGACCCAATCCAGTGGTAAGCCGTTGAAACCCCCAATCGGTGGTAAGCCGTCATCAGAAGAACTACGTGGTCTTTGATCCATGTCAATGCATGGTACGTAGGAAGCCTCGTCAAGGCTCAAGCCCGAAACCATCATCATCCATTTATTCGGGCCTCCATCCTGGAGTAAGTCCCAACACCATGGTCCGCCTAACGCATAAGCCCCTCTTCGCTTCTCACAGACTCATCCTTCACGACATGATCATCAGGTCCTTGCAACCTCTTGTTTCTCACACCGAGCATGACTCACGTGGGATTAGAGTGAGCACCGACCCTGACCCCCACCCTCAGTGAACTACGAGGACTTTGATCCCTGTCAAGGCATGGTACGTAGGAAGCCTCCATGAGGTTCAAGCCACATTACGCGGTCGTTCAATTCACGTCGAGTTTCCACCTTCATTCAGTATGACATTAAACTGCATACCCTCATCCAGCATGACGTTAAACTGTATGCCCCTTGTCCCGCATGACATTAAACTGCACACCCATTTGAACTACGAGGCCTTTGATCCATGTCAAGGCGTGGTATGTAGGAATCCTCCCAGAGGTTCAAGCCCACCCATCATCCAATTCACGTAGAGTTCCACCTTCGTCCAGCATGAATTTAAACTGCATTCCAGTCCGACAGCAAGCCGTTGTCACAACCCGAACTATGAGTACTTTGATCTGTGTCAAGGCATGGTACGTAGGAAGCCTCCCCGAGGTTCAGGCCCATCAATCATTGGCCCAGACCGTCTCCTTGTCGGTGTGCCAACCCCCCCCCCCTTTTCATCCGAACTACGAGGACTTTGATCCATGTCAAGACATGGTACGTAGGAAGCCTCCAAGATGTTCAAGCCCATCTCCCATCGGACAAAGGTCCCTCATTTACATCGGTTCGCCGACACCCACTGCCCGTCGTCTATTCACATGTGGGTTCACTACCGTCCCGCATGACGTTAAACTGTATTCCATCAATCCTTTGAACTACGAGGACTTTGATCCATGTCAAGGCATGGTACGTAGGAAACCTTCCCAAGGTTCAAGCCCACCACTAGTGGACCCCGGGTCTACTATCACGTCGGTTCACCGATGAAACCCTTTGAAAAATGAGGTCTTTGATCCATGTTAAGGAATGGTACATAGGAAGCCTCCCCGAGGTTCAAGCCCATCTCTCATTGGACCAGGGTCCACCTTCACGTCGGTTCGCTGACAACATCCATCGGACCAAGGTCCACCTTCACGTCGGTCCACCGACACCATCAGAACTACGAGGTCTTTGATCCATGTCAAGGCATGGTACGTAGGAATCCTTCGAGAGGTTCAAGCCCACCACTCATTGGACCAAGTTCCACCTTCACGTCGGTTCGCTGATGAAGCCCCACCTGAACTATGAGGTCTTTGATCCATGCTAAGGCATGGCATGTAGGAAGCCTTCCAGAGGTTCAAGCCCACCACTCATTGGACCAAGGTCCACCTTCACGTTGGTTCGCCGAAGAGGACCCATATGAACTAAGTGGTCTTTAATCCATGTCAAGGCATGGTACGTAGGAAGCCTTCCAGAGGTTCAATCCCACCACTCATTGGACCAAGGTCCACCTTCATGCCGGTTCACCGACGAAGCCCCCTTTGAACTATGAGGTCTTTGATCCATGCCAAGGAATGGTACATAGGAAGCCTCCATGAGGTTCCATCCCACCTATCATCCAATTCACGTCGAGTTATACCTACGTACATCATGACGTTAAACTACATTCCAGCCCGACGACAAGCCATTGTCCCAACCCGAACTATGAGGAATTTGATTCATGTCAAGGCATGGTACGTAGGAATCCACCCAGAGGTTCAAGCCCATCTCCCATCAGACCAAGATCCCTCATTTACGTTGGTTCGTTGACACCCACCGCCTTTCCGAACTACGGGGACTTTGTTCCATGTCAAGGCATGGTACGTAGAAAGCCTCCACGAGGTTCAAGCCAAACGCCCGTCGTTTATTCACGTCAGGGTTCACTACAATCCCGCATGACGTTAAACTGTATTCCATCAATCCTTTGAACTATGAGGACTTTGATCCATGTCAAGGCATGGTACGTAGGAAACCTTCCCATGGTTCAAGCCCACCACTAGTGGACCCTCGGGTCTACATTCACGTCGGTTCACCGATGAAACCCTTTGAACTACGATGTATTTGATCCATATCAAGGAATGGTATGTAGGAAGCCTCCCCAAGGTTCAAGCCCATCTCTCATTGGACCACGTTCCACCTTCACTTCGGTCCACCGACACCATACGAACTACAAGGAAATTGATCCATGCCAAGGCATGGTACATAGGAAGCCTTCCAGAGGTTCAATCCCACCACCCGTTAGACCAAGGTCCACTTTCACGTCGGTTCACTGACGATGCCCATCAGACCAACGTCCATGTTCACGTCGGTTCACTGACGATCCCATCAGACCAAGGTCCACCTTCACGTCGGTTCACTGACGATGTCAATCGGACCAAGGTCCACCTTCATGTCGGTTCGCAGACGATGCCCATCGGACCAAGGTCCACTTTCACATCGGTTCCCTGACGATGCCCATCGGACCAAGGTCCACTTTCACATCAGTTCGCTGACGATGCCCATCGGACCAAGGTCCACCTTCACGTCGGTTTTCTTATGATGCCCATCAGACCAATTTCCACCATCACGTCGGTTCGCTGACGACATCCATCGGGCCAAGGTCCACCTTCACGTCGGTTCACCGGCACCATCCTGAACTACGCGGAATTTGATTCCCCGCCACGGGGATACGTAGGAAGCCTCTTCAAGGCTCAAGCCCAACTTCACTGTCATCCCTACGATGGTCCCATTTCATTCCCCCTCCACTTCATTCATCCATCCATCACCCATCCGGATTCTCACCCGGGCCGCCACATCCCGGTGGGATCATGCCATCCACCTCCTCGCTGCTCCTAGTGGCACATGGGCCACTTTCCACATGTAAGCCCCATCATATCTCCAGTTCATTGTCCTATGTGTACACCCCGATTCATCACCCTTTCGAACTACGTGGGGTTTTATGCCTTTCCTCTCTACAGGGTACGTAGGAAACCTCCAAGAGGTTCAATTCCAAGCAATGGTAATCCATGGTGTCCCCCATCCTGGGGTGCACTTCCCCTGATCCGCCCTCAGTGGTGTTCAGATCAGGAATTACAGTGTGACATCCCCCTTCCTAGGAGCGCATCACCTTGGATCCGTCCTCATTGGGCGTCCTAATCTATCCATAATCTTGGTTTTCCCACCTTGGGATATACCAATCTGATCCATCTCTATGGGACGTTCTGATCAACCTCATTCTTTCTCCGTAAGACGTTAAACTCTCAGCCTACCTCATGCTAAACATGAGATGCCTGAGGAAAACCTCGGATGGAACGCCTTTGAAGTAACCATCTCCGTAAGACGTTAAACTCACGGAATACCATGTGTTAAACACGGGATGTTGAGGAAAACCTCAGATACATGCCTCGGGTTCTGCACCCTTGAGATACCCTCTTATGAGGAAGAATACAGGTTCCCCAATGTCCATGCACCCAGAGATGCCCTGACATGCCTGATGTAGACGTCTACTCCGACCGAAGGTCGCTACCATGTCAAGACCATATGGAATGTCTTGACGGAAGTTGTGTAATTAACCGGCGTCCATGAAGATATGGCATTGGGAATGAGATTCACGAACAACGTATTAAACCTATGAGGGAGACCCGGACTAGGTGATGAGTTCTGAGGAGGAATCCATGGAAGGAAGAACTGACATCTCATCATCCCTTTTCGATCAAGGAGCAGACGTACCTGAACAAGGAACGAATGTCGCCCGCCTTTAGAAAGCGGGAATGCGGGGCAACAAGCGCAGTGCGTCCTCCTCCATGGACGGACGGATGCGCGCGCCCCGGCGAAAGCGTCGGAAACAATGAGAGAAGAAAGGGTATCTCATACTTTGGAAATAAACTGGATAGTAATAAGATCATATCAGAAAATACCCTCAACATAAAGTGATGGAAAATATAATACATAACATAAAGGAAGTCATGACTTAAAAGAGGAGGGTGAAAGAATCCCTTACCTTGAAAAGTAACTTCGAAAGATTGAAGGTCGGGACCTTGGGATGCTTGATGGAACCTCAGGAGGAATCCTTGGGAGGTAAAGAGACCAGAACATCATTGGGGAGGATTTGTACATGAAATTAATGAGGGAAAGGCTTGGTATTTATAGGAGAAGTGAGGGGACAAAGCATTAATTGCCAAGGGACACCTCATCGGTGGTATTGGAAAAATCATGGGCTTCCCCATGGTATTTTCCCATGGTATTAGACACTTGGGAAACCTCATAACATATCTTACTATTCATAAGTTGACTTGAATTATTGCATAATTTTTACATCCTTAATGATGTCATTAAACACCCGAAACTCAAAAACAGTATTTTCACTATTCACTGAAAATTCAACTTTCTTAGAAAAAACCCAAAATTTAACATTAACAAAATATAAATGCCCTGATTTCAAAAATTAACTCTATTTTATGAAAATAACTCTATAAATATTTATAATTTAATTTTTCAATAAAAACACTAATGACTGAAAATTTAACTGTTTGAGAAAATTCCCAATAATTCACCTTAACCAAATATCGATGCTCTAATTTCAAAAATGAACTCCATTTTATAAAAATAATTTTTTATATATTTTAAATTTAATTTTTAAATAAAAAACACTATTCAACTAAAAAAACTAGTACTTAACCAATAATTTCTAAAATAGTTATTTACCTATTTTATTGAATCACATTACTTAATCAAGGTGCCTAAATTATTTTAATACTTTCTTAAGTGAATTTACTTAATCCATTTGGTCACATTACTAATCATAAGCCTAAAATCACTATTCATAATTTACTATTCATCACAAATTAAGTTGATCTTATTAGACTCTAAATTTCATACTGAAAACAGCTGTAGAAAACCATTTTTTAAAAATCATTACATGTTATTAATTATTTAAGGTTTACATAAATATTTTTAAAATAACATTTCTTTTATAATTCATCAATAATATGCATACTATATTTATCCGAACATTTGAAAATTCAAAAAATTCACCATAAGAAGACATCACAATTTTTATTTAAATCAAAGGATTACCCAAGGCAGTTATGGTCTTGTTATATAACACCTTATAACACCAGCATAGGACCTAAGAGTAATGTTTTCTTTGGTGATAGAATCTTGGGGCGGCTCGGGCAACATTGCCCAAGTTGTGATTTCTATCAGCTTGAACTTCTCACGAAGGCGATTCTGTTCCAGATTCACACGATGATGTTTGCCTTGGGTTTGGTCCAGAGAAAAGCCCAAAGGTGCTACCTCCTTCCCGATTTTCATCAGATGGGCTTCGATCAGCCTGAGACTATTGGATGGGACCATCGAATCTTCTTTCTAAATTAATTAATCAAGATCACTTGTATTAGTAGACAATAAACACAATATTTAGCTTCCAACGGTCTTATTGACCAATGATTATATAACAGTCGAAACCCAACAGTCTTATTTTAATTATACTCATTTAATTAAATGAAGTTGTTTTGTTGAGTACAAAATAAAAAAACACGCAATGTTAGGAAACCGAATTTATTCCAAATTTCAGGTCATTACACATACATAAATTATTTCATATAATTTATAATTAACAATATATTTATATAAATATTTTAGAAAAAGTGAATATAATCTTTATCTAATATAAATTAATTCATGAAAACAACACATAAAAAATCCATCCATGAATGAAAACACATATTAAAGGGAAATAATTAAGACTATACAAATGAATGTACAAAAAAAGTTACTAATTTTTATTATACACTTCAACACATTACAAATAATCAATCCATGAATGAAAAAAATGTTAAATTAAAATTTTCAATCTTTTCCTTATTTATCATAATTACATTGTTTTTCAATTATTATAAAGACAAAGTATAAAAATTACTGAAAATAGTAGAAATACAGAATCCTAAATAAGAGTTAAAAATAATTCATTTTAAAACACATCTAAGGAGGATCATTAAAAATAACATTTTCTATAAAAGGTGATGTTTTATTTCATAATAAAAATACATTACATTGTGGTTATGAGTTTTTCAAGTGGATCAACCTTAGAATTATGTTGTTCAATTATTTGGTAGAATTAGTAATGATAATAGCATAATAAATCTCTGTACTCAAATTCCATATATAGGATGTAATAATTAATACAGATGTGTCAAATTAAATTTAGGCCCATATATGGAAAATATCATACACAATATACCATATAAAAGAATTATTAATCCCAAAAAATAACATATTCCCTAAAATTATGATAACATTTCATTTGGGTCTCTTTGGGATTTTATAAATATGAAATAGATTCAATTATTTTGTTCCACAGATGTATATTTTGAGTCAACATATAATATATGTTTTACCATATCAAAATACTTTTTTATGTTATCTAAAAATCATTTTTTATTTTTGGGATACAAAAAATTATTTTTTGATATTAGGAAACCAAGGTGAATATTTCAGTTTTGATTGAACAACATCAATTTTTTTTTGTTATAAGAACTAAATAATGTCATTTTAATTATACTAATATAGTATTTAGTGTAGAAATCATATGAAAATTGGTATCTTTAAAATTATAATTTCAAAATTTTAAAACAGAAATAGATAAACCATAGAAATATCTAAAAAAATAGTGGAAACAATCTTTCAAAAAAATTATAAGAATTTTGTTTGATAGAAATGGTAATGATTAAGTTAATGAATATGAAAAAATAACGATTGGAAGAAATAACATAGGAATTGGAATAAGGAATTATGGAATTGTCAATAGTAAACAAACCTGAGACTACTAATGGAGGTTATTATGGGATGAGAAATTTGGTTAGATTATAAAATGTAGGGGAGACTGACAATAGAATGAATGCTTAGGGAAATCAAAAATGTGAATTTTTATAGGGTTATAAATGGATGTTTGTGATGAGAGAATGTATCAGGGGTCTTATTTGAGCATGGTTGTGGGATAATAGTCGGTGGGGTGAGGGTGGTGATAGAGGACTGGAGTTCAATATTAGAGGAGGTGTTAAAAATATTCTTATGTTGTTGATTCTGAGGAAGGATATTGAGGTCGGTAAAAAGTGTGTGGTGAGAGTGTAAGGCCATGGTTATTTAGAATAGTTATTTGAGTAAAATCTAGGACTGATTTTGTGAATTTTGACCCCCCCAAGTGGCATTGAGAGTGATAATATAAGTTGCAGAATTTGATTTAGGGATTGGACTAGCGCATGTAGCTTGAATTATACAATTTGAAAAATTCACACTAGGATATAATGAGTCTGTATTTAGAATGTGAATATATATCCTAGAAATCAGGTTCATGTCATGCTATGATTGGTGGTACTAAATCAGAGGATTCAAGGGGGTATTTAGAGGGGCGAATAAGGGGATCAAACATTGAAGGGTTATTCAAAAGAGGAAATCGTTTCAAGATCATAGGGTACATTCCATGACCATCTCTATTTTGAAAATAATTTAGGGATAATAATAAATTGAATTTAATTGGTAAATGATATTAATTTGAGAAATTAAATTTCATACATTGGTAATGATATTCAATAAAAGAACCACATGTGTTCCTATACCTATTTTGAGTGATTCCCTCATTTCATATCAAATATTATTATCATCATTGTTGAAAATGATCCATGGGGTTTTGTAAATCCTATAATTAGAGCTAGATTTATAGGAGGACCTCATTAAGGTAAGTCTTACTAAATCATTATAGGCAATGTTTATATTTTTCGTCGGTTGTACATGGGTTATGCATGTGTAAGAAATAGGAATGTATATGTTTGTTTGTGTGTGACTATAAAGAAACCACTATGGGTTATTATTGTTCATAAAATAACATGAGGGTAGTCTCGGGTGGGAAATAATGGGTTCTTCCTGGTATGGAATGACCCGTGTGGTATGTGGATTCATGGATAATTTTTCATGTTGATATAGTTTGTTAATATTTTCATTGTAATTAAATGATTGATGTAGCTTTTTGGAAATATTTTTGGCATGACTATGTAATAATGTATGATATTGATCACTATATATTGGGTGATGATGTTATGAGGATAAAATAGATGGTTTTGATCATTTCAAGGAGTAGTGAAGAAGGTTTGTTGACATTGTGACTTGGGTTATTAGTGATGTTTCAAATTAATGGGGATAATGTTTTAGGGGTTGGGTGAATACAAAGAATAACCCACCGGTTGGTTTAGTTCACATATTGTGGGTGGAGTCCTCTATACATTAAGTTCTATTAACGATGAAAATAAAAGAGGTTCACATCATATAAGGCTTTGATTTGTTCCAATGGAGACAATTATATTTGGGATTAAGTCTTACCTAATATGATGGGATTGATAAGGTAGACTTTGGTAGAGGATGGTCCTAATCGTGCACAATTTTTTTAGGATATTGAGATGTAAATTATAAAGATTGTGGGACTTGTGATAAAACATGGGGACTTTGAATTGGGAATTTAGGACTATTTTATGATGGTTATTACATGTGAGATAGAATGATTCAAATGATAATTAAGCTTTTGATATGATATACTAAAGATAAATAATCCCTATCTAGAACTATTCAAGGAATGTTAAATCACACTTATGGATGGTTGACCATGAGTGGGGTAGGTTGTGTAATATGTTTTTGTTTATAATTTTTTTTTTATTTTTTTATTTTTTTTATGAAATGCTATATGTTAAGGATATAAGAATAGACTATTGTCAGATTCCAAATAATTCATACTCACGGCCAACATATGCCATCTAGGATGAATGTATAATTTTTGGTCATTTTTATCGGTAAGTGTAAGGGTTCAATGTCTAGAATGAAGTGGATATTATATTATATGTGGTGCATGGGATAGATAACATGTTTTGCTGATGGTTTGGGAGGATCTATGGGTGGAGAGGGAAATTATTTTAATTACTTTTGTACTTATACATGTGAGATTATCCTATGAGACATTAACTGAATTTTTTGTGTTCTTCATTTCATGGTATATGTTTATTATGCCGATCAAATATATATTTGTATTGTTACTATGAGTAATTTAAATTTATTTCACTATGTTGAGTTGATACGATTATTATTATTTATCATTGGAAGATATATTCTACCCAATATCACTCTATAGACCCTCCCTACTGTTTAGAAGACTTTATAATGTAGAGAGGTACACCAATGTTTTAATAATATACATGTTTTATTACTATAGAGTGAGTGGAATTAGTACATCACAATGTGGTAACAAAGCATGGTGGTTATAAAATTTTAATTCCAATTTTTAAGAAATCTAAGTTATTCCATGGTAGAAATTATTTTTTTTGATATTTGGGATGTGTTAGATAGAGGTTTATAGTTTTTTTGATATAATTCATAATGGGATTTAGGATAGATTTCATGATCTATTCCTAGAAATAAAAATTATGGGTTTATGTCCGTGTTACTAGGGAAAGAATGATTGATGTTTTCATTTATTTGGTTAAAATTCGGTTATTTGGTTTAGATTATGTTTTTCTATGATATTATTGATTTTTATTTTGGACTATTTTCCCTAATAGTTAATAGGTGGTACTCATGATTCATGTCAGACATTTAGGGCTCACCTGACATGTTTTTACTAACTTTTGGTTACTTATGTGGTTCTTATTCTAAATAATAGAATGTGTTGAGCTAATTAAAGTGTCAAAAACTGGATAAAATGTGTTTTACTGTATAGTATGTTAGTGTAATTATACTAAAAAATTATAGTAGGAATCTGTGATTACAATATAGTATTTTTTACTGGAAAATGATTTGACAATTTAAATTTTTAGAAAAAGCCTATAATTTTTTTACCAAATAAATTCTTCTTCTTGTTGAATTATACACAATTTGACCAGGTTATTCATTTTTGGTGTGAATTAATATTTGATATTATCTATATAGAGTGTATGTGGTTCCAATACCTTTACAGTGTGAGGTGTCTTCATAAGGCCGACTAATACATCACTTATGAAATGTAGAAAATTAAAAGTACTGGTGAATTGTGTTCTCATTTAAGCTTTCCCTATTTGAGATATTTGGACTATTATATTCATATTAAGATTGGTAATCCATTTTGAGTGAAATTTAATATATATAATAATTTTTGAAACATTGGTAGGGTTGATATGTTGTGCCACCAGGGTGTTCAGGGGGTGATACCCATGAGGGTGAAGGTGAGAGGGATCCAAAATTCTAGGCTCTAATGAAGGAATGATTACCATGCCATGAATATAAGTAAGGTAAGTGGTTAGATGAGTGTCTCAAGGATATAATTTTGTAGGTTATCCAATGTATTGTTTTAGTGGAATAGGGAGTTGATCCATCCATTTCATATTTAACAGGGGAGTTCCTATACAAACATTGTCCATTGATTCAAGTAAAGGGTGGACCCCTAGTAGAATAGTCCTAGAAAGTGTCAATATAGAAGATATTTGTAAAATATTTAGAAACGCAGATATTTTAGTGTTAATTTGGCCACATACATGCTTAGAGGTCCAGTTAAATTCTTGTGGAACATACAAGAACAAGATGGAATATACAAGTGGTTGATGTGAAAGGACATCAAATAATGTTTTTTC
This sequence comes from Viscum album, assembly GCA_963277665.1. Taxonomy (NCBI): domain Eukaryota; kingdom Viridiplantae; phylum Streptophyta; class Magnoliopsida; order Santalales; family Viscaceae; genus Viscum; species Viscum album. The sequence goes on from OY728133.1 coordinate 1,195,606,679, forward strand.
AAGCACTTATTCCAAGATGCATTGAGGGGGGAATGCTCAGATGATTTCTTAAATTGGATTTAGAGAGAGGCCTTAATTATAAATTATAATGGGTTTTACAAAAAATTATATGATTTCCACCAATGATGTAAGAATATGAGATTGCCTTATTGAAAAATTTTGAGAATTGTTTACGAAAATCTATCTTGGTGAAGTTATATAACTCCTGATTTTATACATTCATAATGGTATAGAATAATGAAATGATTTTATATTTAAACTTGGTGTATGGGATTATACTATAATAAATTGTTGGATCATGCAGACGAGTAGAGGGTCTCTGAGTAGCTGAAATTCAGGATGTGGGGATATCTAGATGGGTAGTCAAAGTAGAGGATCAATGGTGCAACAAAAAATTGGGTTTCTGAAAAATTTTCTTTAGTATATAAATTTAGGGAATGTTCAGGCCCATTATGATAGGACATCGAAAGAGTATAGAGTATATATCCAAATAGGGAATCTGGAATGGTTTTGAAATAGGGACTCTAAGACAGTTAGAGTTCAAGGATCGTGATAAACTTTATTATCCATGTTAGGATTGGTATAAATACTATGATAATGGATGTCACTCACATGTTGGATGTATCATTGTATGAGATAACTAGTGGTCGGGATAGTGGTGAGTAATGATCTATTGGGAGGATAAACATCAAGAATTATGGATCCTGGATATATGTAAAAGGTCAAGTAGACATAGTAAAATAAAGATGAAGATATGGACATAGTTATAGGTACAATATAATATTTTAAATATAGATTTTTGTTTTTATGGTAGATATTAGTACACAATGTTCATGTATGTTTCATAGAATTATCACATATAGTTATGTTATGAACATCGTATGTGATGTGTGTGATTACTATGTGATGTGTTATAATTCTATATAAAAGTGGGCATTATGTATGATATGATATGCGATATGGGATTTGGGAATGACGTTGGATGATATATCGACATTGACTATATTGGGGTATGAGGTATGGGAATCAAGATGATACCGAATGATGATGGATGATGATTTGTGGATATGTGTAGATATCTAGATCATACAGAATATATGGGTGTCGTATATTCATCGATTTAGCTAATAAGCTTGTGATGAGATCAAGTAGAAAATTCTTATGGTGGGGAGTTCCCTTTGAAAGAATTTATCAATTTAAATTGGAAGGTTAGGGTAGTCTATATGCATGGGGAAGATACAGGTAAATTGATCATCATCATTATGTTTTTAGAATAAAGTGTGGCTGATTCATGGGTTTTGGTAAGAGTTGGTCAATAAGTGTTTAATATATATAATGATAATTTATCATAGGGTGGGAAGGTTTCAATTCCTTGTTTATATAGAATATTTACATGGTTCTAATCTAAGTTTTAACTCATGAATTTTACATTCAAATAATTACCAAGGGTGATGTTATAGTCTAGGGAATGAGACATGGGTATTGGTTAATTATAGAAATATAGAATTATACTATAGAAATAATTCTTACCACGAAAAAGTGAGTTGCGAAGTTGTGAGGAGATTTATGTTATGGAAGTTTGGGTTTCAAAACAACATAAACCTGGTTGGTGAATTCAAGAATATTAGTTTTGTATGATCCCAAGGTTTTCCTTTAGGTATATATTTTTTTAATTTCAAATAAATTTTTTTGATTTTTACATAATGTTAATTCCTATTGAGGTCATTGGATATTTAAGGGTTTTGGGGGAATTTTTGGTGTTAAAAGGCTCTATATTTTTAAAATTAATGTGGGTGTAATGGTTACTAGAAATTTTTCATCCCATGATGCATGGTTTGAGGAAACTATAAGAGCAGGTCTAGGGATCTAAAAAGGGCCACACGGTTTGATGAAATAGTTCAGCTAGGGTCTCATGCTCATGTGAACCACATTAATCTTTTAGTAGAGGAAAATTATATGGACTTGAATGGTTACCCCAAATGTGCACATAAACCATGAAGGTTCCCTTTTGAGGGAGAGAGGGGTTCAAGGTTGGTGCCTGACTTGGCCAACCATGTGGGAAAATAGAAAGGTTTAAATGTCTATTTTTCCTAAAATTCATGAATGATCAGACCCCTTTCTCCTATGTTATTTACAACAAACATGGGCTATCTCTTTCTCCCATTTTAAGCCTTATTCAAGCCAAAATCTAATATTAGGTGTCGTTTTATCGTAAAGATTCCAATTCAAGAGTCTTTTATCTCATTAGATCTGTGCCTATTAGTTTTCTATTCATCATGAACCTTAATTCATTTTAATTCACATCTATGGAGTAATTTGGGTGAAATATAATATTCTCTAGTTCAAGGTTATTCATTTGTTATTCCATTTTCTTCCAATCTGGTTCATGTTTGGAAAAGTTTTTGGATCTGTGTTCTACCACAGGTATATTGTAGGTGGTCTATATCTTTTCCATTAACTTCTTGTTATTTTATATCTAGTTTCCATTGTGATTAATTCTAGTACTTATAGTATTTTCTTCTAAATTAATTAAATGAATTTATTACATTATTGGAACCTTAATAGGATTCCCATACAGTACCATGATATGGTTAGTGGTTGTCATCCTCAACCTAGACCACTTGTGATGTGTGAGTATGTATCTACCCCATTATACACTACCCCCTTGGGTGTGGGTGATATCTCTACTGGTAGAGGGAGCCTTATTAAATTGAATGAGATATTATGAGAGGGATCATGAATCATTTGACATGTTATTAACTTATTTAAAAATAGTTAAATGGTTTAAAGTGGAAATTGTGGAATGAGTTGGATTAACATGTGGACTATTCATGCTTATGTAATTAGTTATGAAATGAATAAAGAAATTGTTATGATTATATTTCAGTTCAGTGAAATTTCCATTCTTTTGATCTAGAATGTTTTTAATGTTTTAGTTATTTTTACTCCACGGATTCATAACTTCATTGAATTTATGGAACATTTCTACTCCATGGATTTAGTATTATATTAGATTCCATGGATATTTCTACTCAATTGATCTAGATTACATGGGAATCCTTGGAAATTACTACTCCTTGGATCCAACCATTGGGTATAAAACATGATTATACAACAAAGGTCATTTAGGATAGCTTGTACATTTTTACCTCATGGATCCAACCTATGTGGATCTAACACTATATTACTCATCATGGGACAGTCTGGAAAATTTTATCATGATTACAGTTATCCCTTGATTTTGGCTATTTGTTTACTATGAGCCCTGATAGGCTATAAAATATCACATTTACATGTATCACTCCAATGTATTCATTTATATCACTATTATATATTTCACAATTCTTTAGTTTATATAGAGAGATTGGACTAGTTATATACATTGTTGTTGGTGGCCTTCTAATAATTATCTTAGACCTTATTCAGGCCACGATTGGGTACCAGGAGAGACTTCATGGATATAGGTTAGGACTAGGGAAATAACCCAGTTTATGATGCATGATTGGTTATTCCTTGGATAAGGGGAGTACAATACAAATTTATACTAGTTATACTATCTGAAGATAGTTTTTCTTATACATTTGATACACATATATTAATGGATACATATTTATATGTATTTCCTACCATTTTTTATATATACATATGATACTCATATTGAATTTTATACTACCTTGGATTGGTTTATTATCACACTATTTTGGATGTTTATTTTCTATCACTTGGTTATATTATTCATCCACCTATTTTTTCACTTTTCATATCGACATGTTACTCTGATCATGAGGGTTTAGTATCCCCATCATACTATTATAGAACCTCATATTTAGTTAGTAGACTCTGGTTTATGTAAAGGCATGATTGAGGCCATGTTACCAACCAACTTAGGGCACCATTTAGTGGCTCCCAGATTGGGTTGTAACAATTGGGATTTGAGGGAAGGTTATTGTTTTCTTAATTTATTATTTTGAGAAAATAGATAGAATATTAGGAATGAATTGGAAATTGGTTATAATTCGTGCTTGGGAGTCGCTAACCCTCCTTCAGGTTAATTAACATATTTTATCAAATGATGAATTTTGGATCTATATTTCTCTTATTATAGTTGATTTGATTCTACTATATGGTGATTAATAACATATATAGTGTTATCATCTCTATGATTAAGGAATTTCACTTTATATCCATGGCCTCATATGGATTGGAATCATAGATCATGCATCATTTTAGGTACCTCATAGGATTCACATGATATGCGTATTCCATTGCATATATGATTCATTACATGACTACATGACATTATTGTATGTTCCTTGAGTGATATAGCTATTATTTTATTGATATTTTGTGAATGGGATTGGGAAACATAATTAGAACCTAATGCATGTTTCATAAAGTAAATAGTTATTTCTTGAAAATGCTATAATAGACACATTATGCAATCAATTCTAGAATGTTATGTCATATATCATAGGTTTCACCGGCTAGATTGTGTAATGGTCAGGATTAAACGGATTTCATAATTCACCTTATATATTGTATGGGCCCTTATAAATTTTATGTGGTGATATATGTAATTCAACCATTTATTGCGAATTTCAAAATACATGATAATGCACATAAATGCAATTTACATCTAAAATGTAATGGTCTTTGTTAAATGGATTTTCCAATTTCACTTGACATCCCATATACTAGGAAAAATGTTTTGAAATAGAAATCTTGACCCATGGGCCCACTTTAGGATTGGGATGTAGGTAGAGACTTTGGTTCTCTTAAAGATTGTTTCTATTACTATAATGAAAATTTAGAATCAGTAAAAGGGTTGTGCCTTTGTTATAGGAAGAATTATAAATATACATTGTTTATCTCTTTGATATAGTTGTTACTGAATATTTTATGAGGCGTGTGCATGGTATTTTTTGAGATATTTCACAGTGGCCACCTATAGTCATACTCTAAGAGGCTGGCGATGACCATGAACCAGAGGTTATGGGACCTGGTCTATAAGATGAACCTCTAGTAGTCCCACTCATGAAATCACCTATTATTCTTGATATGGTTGTTGATTCCCATGTCTAAGAGGATTTCCTACAATTTATTCATACCATTCTGGGATCCCCACAACCATCCATTATTATAGAAGATATGAAATGTGTGTTCTAATAGCTGCATCCACCAACATTCTTGGGGGATAATGGTCTGTAGGCTGTTGAACATTGGCTTGACCCTATCTTTTCTATTTTAGAGAATCTTTAGTCACCTTTTAAGAGAGAGTGAATATCATGTTGTATATACTTTGAGGAGATGCTAAGAACTGGTTTGATGTTATGAACTAAGATGATATACTTTGAGGAATGTTATGAATGAACTACCAATACATATTTTATGATTGATTTTCCCTTGATAATTGGAGAGGTGAATAGTCCATTGAGTTTACACATCTATAGTAGGGTGCAATTAGTGTTATGGATTGATCTTATCACATTATAGAGAATCAGTGCTTTTCAGGAATGTATCTTGCTGAAAATCCATCTATGGAGAGACACTTAATGGTTGTTATCTAGAATATCATTTTATTATAGGTTAATATTTTTTGGTTGAAAATTATATCTGAGATAGTGAATCATGACTTTATTACTATACATAATTAGAGAGAAGCTGGGGTCCCAGAGTAGGGTAGTTAAGATTTTTGATCCTGTGGTACAATACCAGTTTGAAGGAAGTGAAGTTTTGAGACTTATCATGAGGGGAATACCATCCATTGTGTGATTTCTTCTAGTTATGTATTATGTCATCATTTTTGAAGGTGGGGACATATGAGGACCCTGTGTGATATAGACAATGTCGAGTATAGAGAATGTGGAAGGTTTATCCATATACAGTGGTTCTGTAGAACCTTTGGTCAAGTGGTTAGTGTGTGCAACTCAAAATTGACTCTAGAATTAGTAGAGGGATTCATAGCTCCATTTCAGGATGGGAGCTAGAGTCGTAATGGTAGTTAAGTCCAATGATAAAGTCATGGTCAGGGGATCCAAACACTAGTTTCACCTCAATAGTAGAGTTAACCTAATCAGGATAGTCATTCAATTTTCCTAGTATTAAATTCAAAAAGATATGTTTAATACAAAATATACATGTAATTTAGAACACAGGTTCATCTATAAAGATATGTATGACCTTAATAGCTTATACTATACTATCCGACCTTTTACTACATGTGCCTTAAAGTTTTTCTTTTTTATACCAATTTTCAGGATCCTTGGCCTCGATGTTCAATTTTATAATATAATAATGAAACTTGATACTCTATTGGGTATTCAGTCAGAGGATATATACCAGTGTAGGGAATTCATCCTTGTGGAATGTGGGTAGAAATTTTTAGCCATTCTATTTATCCTATAGATGATAGGATTTTATGTCATACCAAGACTTACTTGGTTAGTTTTTTATCATTCCCATGTCAATTTCTATTTTTTGAGGTTATCTATCACATCACTAGTAGGCGATAGGTATATTAATGAGGGAAAGTGGTATTTATAAGATGGTAGTGTTTGAACAGAGAATCATGGGATTTTTTGCAACATAGACCATGTATCTAGCCTTTATTTAGATGGTCAAGAATTGTGATAGTACAAATTACATTCAAAATTATATTTTCTCAGGGTAAATTTTTGAATGATTTTTTGGGTTTACCTCTTGAGCAAGAGGTACAGTTCCCTATTGCGCATATTCAAGGAGATACAATTGTATCCATTCCTCTATATAGGGTGGAAAAAACTAAGCTACTGGGGATTAATAGATTGCTAGAGGACTTAGAGGAAAATGATAAAATACAAACCAATACTTCACCATGGAGTTCTATAGTCCTTTTTTTCTAAAAAGGTGGATATAACCCTTAATAAATGTTTGGATTGCAAAAAAGTAAAGCAGTTGATGGTTAAAAATTGGTATATGGTTCCCCATGTTGATGAAACTATAAACCATCTCAGAGGACCTTAACTTTTCTCAAAAAAAAATTCATGTACGGTATTCACCTAGCATGTGTGTGACCTTCAGACATATCTATACATGTTTTCATAGAATGTTTGGACTATATGAGTTTTTTATTCTATTAAATCTAATGAAAAAAATATATGTTTTCGTGGCTTAGATAAATATGGTATTCCATCCATATCTAGATTCATTTATATAAGTATTATTATATGATATGTTGTTGTATTCTCACATTTAACATGACCATTAAAAGCATAATGGGATCTTATTAGATACATTGATTGAGCATCAAATATATAAAATTAGTACAATGTTTCACTTATTGGTGGATAATATTCACCTACTAGGTCACACGATCCAAGAGATAGGATTATCAGTTGACCTATAAAAGGTTATAGATTTAGTTTTCTAGGATCATCCTAAGAACTTATTTGATAAATATAGATTATTAGGAATAGCTGGTAATTAAAGGTTCTTGGTACATGGATTATCACGCATAGAAGCACCTCATATTGGAATGAATAAGAAGGTTGTGAGGTTTTTATGTTTAGATATCTATGAAACAACTACTCATGATATGAAAGAGAGACTAATATAATCATCTATTCATATTATTCTAGATATGAGCAGTATCTGTATAGTATATTTTGAGGAACTAGTATTTGGGAAATGAGATGTTCAGATGTAGGGGGGAAGGTCATGGAATATAGGTATTATAAATTGAGTCCACATGAGGATAAATAATTGATTCATGATCTTATGTTAGCCATTGTAGTTTTTGTATTATGTTGTTGAAGGAATTACATACTTTGAGATAATTTAGTGTTGTACACAGACCACAAAAACTTCATGTACATATTTACGAAGTGAGATTTCAATATGAGGCAATTAATGCATGTTGAATACCTACAATACTTCTACTATGAGCATGCCTATATACCTGAAAAGTGAAATCAAGTTTCCACTACACTAAAAAGGAGGAAAAAAATACAGGTAGTTCAGAAGTTGAATAACGACTGAAAGGTTATGTCCTTTTTTTCTGTGATGAACTTGGTGGTGAAGGATATTCATGGAAGTACATTTGTTTCATCCTTTACATTAACATAAAATATTTTTAATTGTATTAAAATGGATTAATTATCTGATTCATATGGTCTATTCATATGGGATATCATGAAAGGTGAATACCCACCACTTGGTTAGACCGTTAGTAAGGATGATATTATACGTATACATGGTTGTGTTTGAATTTCAGAAATGAAACGTGAGAAGATTATGTGATAAATACATGCCCCAACATGTCCAGTGCATCCTAAAATAACCAATATGTATTGAGATTTACACAGCTAATATTGGAGGCCATGTTTGAAATGAGAAGTGGGTGGGTTATTCACATGGTGTTAAACCTATTAATAGGTGATGTAATAACACTGACAACCAGCTTGGTTTTTACGGTAGTAACCCATTCCAAAGAGGAAATGGGACGATGTTATGAAGAATTTTAAAAAAAGGTTACCGATTTCACTTTTAGGTAGTGATTTTATATGGGTCATTGTCTATAGGCTCATGAAGGTTTCCCATTTCCTGGCAATTAGGGTGAACTTCTGAGTAGCTGATCATGGGAGACTTTATATTCGTGGGATTGTGTACCTTCATGGGGTTCAACACACCATTGTATCAGATAGGGACACCCATTTTACCTCTCAGTTCATGAAAATATAATAGAATGGGATGGGTATACAAGTGATTTTGAGAATGGCATACCACCCTTAGACTAATGGATAGTCAGATCACATTACATAGGTTCTAGAGAACATTTTTAGATAATGTTTCCTCGATTTTGGGTGCTCTTGGGAGAGTCATATACACTTGGTTGAGTTCTCCTAAAACAATAAATATAATTTTTCTATATATATTTCACCTTATGTGTAACACCTCGAACCCAGTTACCCAGAGTCGATGCTTTATTACATAACATTGGCATGATTCAAGCAATCATGTCCCGAAAGACCGAGCATTTTAGTAGCCTTGAAAGTACTAGATAAATTCATAAGTTTTATGTTACATCATGAAATAAAAACATCAACAAAATTTTGTATCCATTTGAACACACTTATATCCTTATACTATCCTTGATTTCAAACCATAAAATACTTCTTCACATCATAGAAAAAATAAAACATAGTAAGGGTTGAGCTCAGATGCTCAATAAAGATAATAATATAGCGGATACTTTCATAAATAAGCTTAAACATTTAAGGCAATGTATAATACATAAACAAAAGCCATTTAATCATAAACTTCATCATAACATGTAAAAAATAAAATTAAATAATTCCATTTACCTAATCACATGGATATTTTACTAGTCGAATAATCACATGCAATATGAATAGCCACATTCATAATGATGAAATGCATAATGCCAGACTTCATAACCACATAGTCAAGGCCTTGTGCCAAGACTAAAAATAAGATTTTGTAAAGGCCTTATTCCAAGACACTAGTTTGTTACATGAGACCTACTAATGCATCAAGGTGCTATAGCGGGATCCACCCGTCACTTACTAAGTCCAATTAATTCCACTTATGAAAAGGTTTAAGCAAAAAAATGATTCGAAGTAAAACTATCATAAGGAATGTCAATAATTTATCCATAAACCATGAATGGTGTAAAAATAACACACCCATAGTCAAACATATAAAAAAACCTTCCATACAATATGGATGTTTTGTATCATAATAAATCAACTTCAAACAAGCTTAAAATCCATCAAAGGATATCGACATAGATAAAATCATAACCTTTTAGAGAAATATCTATTTCTATTTTGATATCATTTAAAAGTTATATATTTATAAATGAAAACATTTATTTTGAAAATATTATTATAATATTTTATGGGAAGCTTCAATGATGATATAACGGTAGAAAATAGCCACACATTTTGTATAAGATAAAAAATACATTCTTACCTTAATTTTGTCGAAAAGGTCAAAAAGTACCTTGTTTGGAAAATGACGGAAAGATTAATTTCAAAACCTATATGGTCAAATAAGGGTATAAATGACTTTAAAACATAGTATATTAAATATTAAAAAAATTGAATTTCATTGTTAAGAAAACATGGATGGGGATGATAAAGAGGTCCCAGTAGATACTTAGGTAAAAACAACCTCGGATAATAAAGAGATTGTGAAATTAACCCTTACCCTGTACTTTTACTTGGTCAAGGGTAAGTTAACCTCATGTATAATATTTAAATCTTTGTTATTAAAATATTAAATAACCATATACGTAAATATGATATGATATATGATCTTTTAATATTTATTTGTTATGAATATTTTAGTAGTATCATCGTTTTGGGTGTTAACTGATTTTGTTTCCCTTATATTTTTGGTTACATAAGCCATGTTTGTTATGAATATTATTAATTTGATTCATATATATAATGGTAAATGATTATAAAAATTATTTTCAATCATAAAATGAAAATTATTCCTGAATTATTACGACGGGGAAAGAATCTCATCGAGTTCATGGAGATGGTAATCCGTACATACCCACGAGCGACAATATCATTATATTGATGGAGAAATCATATGTAATTGGATGGTATATAATATATAATTAATCATTAACTTGTTATATGTATTATTTATATTGGTTATACTCATTATTATACCCATCCAAATAATGAAGTGTTTGAATAACAAACTACACCACGACTTGAAGACGATAAGCTGTACGTATGCACATATGGTGACACTGTCATTCAAATGATGGATAGAATAAAGAATATGGTTTTAACATTTATATAATCACATGACATTATATTAAATATACTGGAGTTATTATTTCATAATGGAAAAAATGAAATAAGAAGTGGACGAAGAAAAGAACTTGAAAGAGGTGATGAAATATTTACCTCTTCTTCGAGTTCTTCCTTTTGATTTGATCAAAAGGGATCTTTAGGATGGATTTATGACCAAAATAAGGCCTCTAGGATTATGTGAGGGGAGTTGGTAGGATATTTTGGTAGGTTTTTTCCAAGACAAATGGCTATGGAGGTATGAAATTACGAGAGGGGGAAGATCCCTTTTATAATAGAGGGGAGGGACTGTTTAGGAAAATATTGAAATACTATTTTATAATAAAATTATTTTAGGTTTATAATGGCTCAAAAATGATTTATTTAGAGGATAAAGTAGGTATTGGTCAAAAAAATCTCAACCAATAGGTTTTAGATAGGTTTAGATCTCTATATTAATCTTATCTTTTAGATTTAACTTTTATTTAAATAGTTTGTCATTTACCATGTCTCTTTGTATTTTTATGTTATATGGTTAATAAACCTACTATAAAATTCCATGAAAACCCAAAGTTGTTAATAATAAATATATATAACCTCATATAAGTCCTTTTTCTGAACATTAGATCTTTAGGAATATTATATGAATTAATAATATTGTATTTGTTTTAAAAACTCAATTATGTCCATTTTGACACTATTTACCATTTGGTTTTTGTGAAAATCATAACAACATGATTACTTCGAAAAAATATTAATCAACCTTAAAATGTCATATTAACCTGTAAAGTTAGTTTAATTCATCAAATGTCTAAAATTACATTTATTTGTAAATTTATAATATTAATTATTTTAATCACTCATTAATAAGTTAATTACTGCATCATCATTGTGTCATAAATTAATTAAATTATTTAATGTCTACAAAATATAAATAAAATACCATTAAGTAGGAAATAATTTTATATTTCTAATGTATTTTTATAGTTGAATTTATATTGTGTGTAACCCTATATTAAAAATAGTCTAGTTATTAAACTTGGAATTTAACTCTTTTAACTCTTCTTTAAATAAATTAATAATAATTGTCCAAATCTTATCCATGTGGACCAAAGAAGACCATATTTTATTCCTAAGGTTTTTTTGTCGAAGATTAGTTTTCCAATAGAATTAGTACATGTGTTAGAGTAATTATGATATCATTTTTAGCCTTAATTAAGCTATTTACTTATAACCGTGGTAAATAAAAGTCAAAAGTTATTATTCAAAAAAAAATATTTTCAACTTATGGAACAAAATTTTACTTACTGATATTAACTATGTCTCTCATATCTTTAAAATTCAACTCACATAAGTGATAAAATTAAGTTTTTTCCAATTTTCAAATGCTCCTAGGAGTTGGGTAAAAGACGGTAAAAAGTTCAATGAAATTTTTATGTATCTAAACTCATTATAAAATGACTCCAATGAATTAAATTGATCATATATAGATATTATGTATCTATTTTGACCAAAAATAAATTTAAATAAAATAAAAAATTATTTAAATAAAAAGTCGGTTTTAAACAATGACTCAGTGGTTTTCACTATTCATCAAAAATTGAATGTTTTCAGAAAAATACAAAAAAAATCACCTTAAGCTAATATCGATATTACGAATCCAAAAATGAAGTCCATTTTGAAAGTTAAAATTTATAAAATTTCAAAAGGTGGGTATTACAATTCATAATGTCCAGTTTGATTGGTTGTGGTGTGTTTGAACTCAAAGTTGCGTACAACACAAGCTATTGTATTATTCAAAGGAAAACGTACCATGGCTGATTGGGGTGTTAAATTATCCCCTACTTAAAATAATTTCATCCTAGAAATTTCTAGAATATTACTACATAAAATGATTCAGGAGTTTCTTCATCATAAGTTCCTCAGGTTCCCACATTGCCTCTTCCATCTTATGAATTCTCCATAGAACTTTTACCAAGTGAGTCATCCGTTTTCTCAGCAATTATTCTCTTGAATCAAGAATCTTGATAGGATCTTCACAATAAGATAGATTAGGTTCTAGTTCAATTTTCTCATAGATGAGTACATGCATTGGGTCAGGCATGTATTTTCTCAACAGTGATATGTGGAACACATCGTGATCTTTGGAGAGACTGGGAGGCTTTTCCAAATGATAAGCTACAATTCCAATTTGTTCTAGAATTCCAAAAGGTCCAATGTACCTGAGACATAGTTAACCTTCTTACAGAATCCTATAACTCCCTTTAATAGTGATACCTTAAAGAAAACATGATCTCCTACCTGAAATTATAAATCCCTTTTTTGGTTATTGACATAGCTCTTCTGCCTACATTGAGATGCTTCGATTTGGGTTTGGATAACATTAACATTTCCCATCATTTCCTCAACAAGTTCTGGGCCTATGAGTTTTCTTTCCCCAACATCATCCCAATAAGTTGGTGTGAGACATCTCTTTCTATATAATGCTTTATATGGTGACATCTGAATACTTTAATGGAATCTATTTTTATAGGAAAATTATACCAGATGTAAATATTGATCCCACATAACTTGAAATTCAAGTGATAAAGATCTCAACATGTATTCTATGGTTTGAATAGACCGTTCCGATTTTCCATCAGTTTGAGGGTGGTAGGAAGTGCTCAAAAGAAGTTCAGTTTACAGGGCCTTCTGATGACTTTTCTCGAATTTTGATGTAAAACAAGGATCACAATCAGAATCAATTGATAGGGGTACTCCATGAAGTCTTACAACTTCATTAATATACTTTCCTTCTGTATATTCAAGTGATAAATCTTCACTTATAGAATGAAAATGTGATGACTTGGTAAGACGATCAACAATGACCCATATTGCATCATTCCTCCGAGGTGTCTTTGGTAGCACCATGACAATGTCCATCGTATTATTATCCCATTTTCGCTCAGGTATGGGAAGAGGATACATGAATCCTCCAGGATGTTGCCTTCTAGCTTTCTCTTGTTGACAAATCATACATCTTGACACAAAATAAGAAATATCCCTCTTAATGTTGTCCCACCAAAAATGTTCCTTCAAATCTCTATACATCTTAGTGCTACTAGGGTGTATAGAGAAATTGGAACAATCAACATCATCCAACAATTTCCTGTTTAGATTAGTTGTGTTAGGAACACAAATTTTCTTCCCAAATTTCAAAATTCCATCTTCATATATGAAGTCACTCAATCTCCCATTATTCAAAGCTTTAATATTCTCTTGAAATTCCTCATCATCATTCTGAGAACTTTTTAACCTTTATAGAAAGGATGGTTTGGAACCATTTGAAAAGGCATTGATGTTTCACCTTCCATGGTTATTCCCATATCCATCATTACTAGATCCAAGAAAATATGATCCCTTTCAACTCTCATCTTATTCAAAACTCCATGATCCTTTCTGGTCAAAGCATCTACCACCTTATTTACCTTCCCCGAGTGGTGGTGTATAGTGAAATAATAATCCTTGAGTAGTTCAAGACATCGCATTCTCATCATGTTGAGTTATTTTTGTGCAAAAATATACTTCAAACTCTTGTGATCAGTATAAATCTCACATTTTTCACAATTGAGATTGTGTGTAAATATTTTTAGAGCACAGATTACAACTTCTAACTCATGATCGTGAGTGGGATAGTTTTGTTCATGAATGATTAGCTGTTTTGATTCATATCCAATAACTCTATCATTCTACATAAAGATACAAATAAGTCCTTTCTTTGAAGTATCAATATAAATAACAAACCCATATTTTCCTGATGGAAGAGTCAATATAAAATCATTGACTAATCTTCTCTTTAGTTCTTAAAAACATTATTCACACTCTTTTTTCCAAAAAAACTGAAACCCTTTCCATGTGATCTTGGTTAATGGGTTTTCCAAACATGAAAAATTCTGTAGAAACATCAATAATAACTAGCTAAACCTATAAAATTTCATACCTCAGTTATAATCGTCGGTGCTGACCATTCTTGGATTTCCTTGGTCATTAAAGGATCAATAGAAATTCCATCCTTAAAGGAAATATGGCCAAGAAAATAAATCTCCTAAATCCAGAATTCAAACTTGCTAAACATCCCATATAATTCATTTATTCTAAGAGTCTTTAGAACAATGCACGATTGATTTTCATGAGATTCATAACTTTTTGAGTATACTAAGATATCATCAATAAATACCACTACAAAGTCATCAAGGAATTCCTTGAAAACTCTATTCCTTAGATCCATGAAGACAGAGGGGGAATTAGTCAATCCAAAAGTCATTACTATAAACTCGTAATTCCCATACCTGGTTCAAAATTCCCTTTTCAGAATGTCTTCCTTCGTCACACACAACTGATGATATGAAGATCAAAGGTCAATATTTGAAAAATATTGAGCTCCATGAAGTTTGTCGAATGAATCATCAATGCAAGGTAGAGATACTTGTTCTTTATTGTTATATCATTGATATCCCTGTAGTCAATGCACAACCTCATAGATCTATGTTTCTTTTTAACAAAAAGGACAGGGGATCCCCATGGAGAAACATTAGTGGTGAATAAATCCCTTGTTACTAAATTCATCCACTTGTTTCTTTAGTTCCACTAATTCCTCAGTGGCCATTATATATGGGGTCTTTGATATGGGCCATGAACCAGGAGTTAAATCAATGGAAAACTCAATTTCTCATTATGGAGGATGTCCAGGTAAAACCTCTGGAAACACATCAATACATTCTTGCACAATCATTACGTCCTCTATTCGAACATCTTTTTCCTCACCCATAGTCATTTAATTCCCTTTTTCCCAAATAATTGAATTTAGTAGAGCTATTGGGGGTGGATCTAAATAAGAATCATGTGGTGACATTTTTTCTCTAAAGATTAAGTACTATTTATCATCATAAAAAATTGTATCCTTTATCTTCTTACAATAAATTTTCACATCATGGTCTAAAATCCAATCCATAGTGAGGATTATATCAAATTTAAAAATGAGTTTGACGATGAGATAGGCAAATAAATAACATTCATATGCCCAAATGGAAACTGATTCACAAAACATTGTTGTGATGATACTTTCTTTAGGTGTTTTGACTTACCACTCCCTTTTTAAGTCAAATTGAAAATATATAATTTTCATAGAAAAATAGGAAGATATGAAATAATTATATAATCCAGAATCAAAAAAATCATTAGATAAACATGAGGAAACCATTAAATTACCTACCACCATAATTTTCAGAGCTTCAACTTCAGCAGTAGTGATCACATAAGCTTGACCTTTATCACTTGGCCTTTTATCAGGTATGTTCCTCTGGAGATTAGGAATTTAATTTAAATAATGCCCTTTTTTTACAATTGTATCATTCAACATTGACATGATCTTTCTTACCCTTGCAATCATGAGCTTCGTGTCCTATTTCACCACACTTGTAACAGACTCACCTTCCCTTCAGGTAAGAACCGGGGTGTTTCATCCCACATTTACTGAAGTATGGATATTCATCTTTTCCCTTCTTCCCCTTATTTCCATTTCCAGAGTGTTTAGCATACATCTTCTTCTCTTGCTTTTCTTTGAAGTTTTAATACATAGAGAATTCCTTTTCTATCTTGATAGCGCATAAGACAATATTTTCATACATTGAGAAGGATTGTGAGACTAATTCTTGATGATGAAATATATTTAACCCAACAAATAATCGATAAATCTTACTCTTTGGGTTACCTATATAATCTGCAGCATGCCATGATAACCTTGAAATGTTATCCACATACCTTGCAGCATTCACATTCTCTTTTTTCCTCAAACTCAGAAATTGTCTTTCCATATCCACTCGATGGTGACAAGGAAAGTATTTTTCTTAGAAAATTTCTTTAAACACTCTCAATTCCATGATTGATACTTATTTATATTCCTTTTTGTTTTCAATTAATAACCACCATTGATCTGCATCTCCCATGAGGTGATAAACTACCATGAAAACGTTTTCCCTTTTGTTACTCCTCAAAGCATGAAATATTTTTTCTAAGAAATTTATCAAATTCTCAGCTACTAATGGATATTTACTCCTATTGAATTTTGTTGGCTATTTCCTCATGAAGTGGTCTAACATCGATACTCCACATTTTGGATCAGGGTTCTCCATATGTGGAAGGTTACTATTCATAACCTGAGTGAGCGGTCCCAGTATGGTGATTAGAAGATCAGCACCAGTTGATTCACCAGCTCAACTATAATTATCTTGAGTAGGAGGTCAATCCCTACATGGATTATGTGCACTGTTATAGTTTCCAATCCGTCCACTATGCACCATTTCTAAATAATGACATACACTAGATTAGTTTATGAATCGAAATACATAATTCCAAACTTATAAAAATGTTTACATAAATTAAACAGTTTATGGATATAATACATAATCATAAAAAAAATTATTTTAAGAATTATATACTCATAAACCCTTTACGATGGTTTTTAATGAAAATGATAATTATCCTAATAATATCCCCTGAGAGTGACGTAGCCAATAGTGCATCAAAGCCCGTTGTCGTGTACTAGTTCTCGTTTGAGTCTAGATCAAAGCGGTGTTTTTGGGTTTTACCCCTAGGTACATTTGTGCCAGAGCTGCCTCTACCTACTCATATCCAGACAATGATGTATTTCTTGAGAAACTCAAAAAATCTCTATAGTACCAAAATTTTAGGATGTTCTTCTATTATAATCATCAAAGTCTATCTTAGGGTAATGTTCTCTAATCAGAGTTTTTCTAAGTATAACTTCCAAGGTTTGTACTAAAATTCTTATGATACCAACTGTAACGCCCCGAACCCAGCTACCTAGAGTCAGTGATTTATTACATAACAATGGAATGATACACGGAATCAAGTCCCGATAGACTGATCAGTTTAGTAGCCTTGGAAATAATAGATAAATTCATAAATTTTACATTAAATCATCAAATAAAAACATCAAAAAAATTTTTCCCCTTTTGAACACTCTTATATCCTTATCCTATCCTTGCAGGTCAACCATAAAATTCTTCTTCACATCCTGGGAAAAATAAAACATAGAAAGGGGTGATCTCTGATGCTCAGTATGAATAATAATATAGAAGAAACTTTCATAAATAAGCATAAAAATTTAAAACAATGTATATGAGTAAAACAAAATCCTTTTAAACATAAACATCAACAGAATACGGATAAGATAAAATCTAATAATTCCATTTACTTAATCACATGGATATTATACTAGTTGAACATCCACATGCAATATCAATAACCACTTTCATAAAGATGGAATATATAATGCCAGCCTTCATAAACACATAGTCAAGGCCTTGTGCCAAGAATAAAAATAATATTTTTACATGGCCTTGTGACAACACACTAGTTTTTCCCAGGATCCCTTTTGATACATCAAGAAGCTATAAAAGGCTCCACCCGTCACTTACTAATTTTAATGCATTCCTCATAAGAAAAGGTTTAAACATAATATAAACATTTGTATTAAAAATATCATATAAAATGCCAATACTTTATCCATAAACCATGAATGGTGTAAAAATAACACATCTAGAGTAAAAAATATCACAAAAACTTCAATACAATATGTGAGTTTTGTATCATAATAAATTAACTTCAAACAAGCTTAAAATCCGTCAAAGGATGTTGACATAGATGAAATCAATTTTTTTTAGAGAAATATCTATTTCTATTTTGAAATCATTTAAAAGTATTATATTTATAAAATAAAACATTTATTTTGAAAATATTCTTATAATCTTGTGTGGGATGCTTTGATGATGATATAACGGTGGAAAATAGCCACACCCGCTGTATAAGTTAAAAAATAAAATCTTACTTTAATTTTATTAAAAAGGTCATAAAGTACCTTTGTAAAATCCCAAGTAAGTAATGAATAATAGATATTTTTATCTATGCCTATTTATGAATTAGATAGTGTTTTAGAGGCTTAAAATGAGAATA
Organism: Viscum album; assembly: GCA_963277665.1. Lineage (NCBI taxonomy): Eukaryota > Viridiplantae > Streptophyta > Magnoliopsida > Santalales > Viscaceae > Viscum > Viscum album. The sequence continues at coordinate 1,195,625,503 of OY728133.1, forward strand.
AATCCAATCTTAAGCTTGGAATACACTAATATTTTTAAAAGATTGTTTTACAGCCATTTGATGGAAAACCATTTTTAAATCACCCTTTTGACAATTTTATAATCTATATTTGTCAAAATAAACATATTATTTATGATTTGGACATTTAAATTTACATTGGATAAATTTTTGATATTTTTCTAACAATGTTCATTTTTTAATGAATAGTGAAAAATACTGCATTTTACATCAAAACTGCTTTTTCATCTAATTTAATTATATGGATAGATTATCTTTTTAATTGGTCTCAAAGTGTAATATTAATATATTTTTACCATTTAATACAATGGTGTTCATTAGGATTAATTTCACTTTGTAATTGGGCATAAACTAATGCCAAACTTTTCATAGTTATTGTTTCAAAAAAACCCGCTTTTTGTTTTGACAACGGGAATTATTTTTAAAAAATTTATTTAAATTTAAGTGTTTGGAATTTGGTAAAATGGATTAAATATTTGGAATCAGAAGGTCCAAATTATGTAATCAAGACTCATTTGTTTTTTGGACATTATGAATAGTAACGACGACAATTATCTTTAATTATCTTGATTAATGAGTAATCGGGTAGTTAAGGATAATAAAATAAAATCATAATAATTAACAATTACACCAAAATGTGTCATAATGCTACTGGTTGTCTCATGTCCGACCATGGGATGCCTTGTGCCAAACTTGGGGACCCCATGAAATCACTTTTGTGTGAAAGTGACTTTTTATCTTTTTATTGTTAAAAAAAGTTAAATATAACAAAGAATGTATCACCTGAGTAAAAAATTATTAATTTTATCTACATGAATTATATTTTAGACTATAAATATTAATTGGAATGATAAAAAGAATTCCTACATCATGGTATTTTCTTCATAATTTTCAGACATTAAATAAATTAAATTATTTATGACATCATGATGATGCATCGATTACCTCATTATTCAACTATTTAAATAAAATGAAAAGATAATATAAAATCAAAGACCCAAACATGATGAAAACCTATTGGATGAGTATATTTAGAACCCTTATCACCGTATCCTCAAAATACATCAATGTGGGACCTTTAAAATCCGAAACTCATTCGAAAATAAAGTAACATTTTATACCTTTCCAGAAGTGCCTCTCCTCTCCTCTTATAAAAGGCCCCCACCGCTACCTCCTTACCCACACCTCTCAAGCCTTTGTCTCGGCCAAACCCTGCACATTTTTTCTCTCCACATATCTATATTACTCCTAGAAGCCTCACGTTGGGCAGAAGTCTTCCCAAGGAAGCCTTTGAGCTCAAATCAAAAAGAGTTACCCGATTTAAAGGTAGTGTCTTCTCTTGTGTTCTTATGTTTTATTTTGCTTCTCCAACCCCCTAAAATCATTTTATTCATTTCATTTGTAACAACTCCAGTATATTCAATATACTAGGATGTTATTATAAGATGAATTCGATCTACACTTACACACACCTACATCTAATGGTTAATGAACATACTGTTTCTGTGGATGGCGAATTTCTGCCTCACGAAACGATGATTGTTCAATATTATTCTAACACCTTAAAAGGTGTCCATTAAGATGTCACTATATTTATATATGATATATAATATTTTTATGTTTTCCTAAATCTTCTGTATTTTTCATTTATGGCATACCTTTATGGATTCCATTATGGATATACGCGATATCTTTATTTTGGGAAGTGCGGACTACCGCCCCCTCAAAGTGATTTGATTCCTTAATACCATATGTGGTACGTATAAAGGATAGATTTAATGATTTTATATATGATACCATAATGTAATTATAATACTATTATGTATCATTATGTTTTAATTCCATTAATGTATGATATAGAAATGAATGTAGCGTTCATGCGTATGTACGGCTTACCATCTCCATGAACGGTGCATTTAATTTCGTATCCCCAAATGTAATGTACTATTATAAGTACATATATATAATGGATATATATGATTTATGTTACATCTAAATGATGAATATAATTCTTGAATTAAAATATACATATCTGTCATTTAGTTTTAATTCTATTAATATGACATAGAAATAAAAGTAGCGTTCATGCGTACGTACGGCTTACAGTCTCCACGAACGGTGCATTTCATTTCATACCTCTAAATGATTATGTAATATTATAAATGCATTTATATAATGGATATATATGATATATGTGGAATATACATCTTTAATATCATTTTTGAGACAATGGATATTTGACTACGTGAACAACTTGTAAATATAAGAAGTTCATTTTTGACTCAAGTACCAATGATCGTTAAAATGACCATTATTAACTTAAATAATTACATAGTGTTCATGACATGGTAATAAGTGATATAAATAGAATAATTATCTTGAAAAAGGTTCTTAAGAAAGTATAAATTAACTCATGTTTATTATTCAGGAGGTTAAAGAACGACCGAGTCAAGTCGGACCCGATGTAAGGGACTTCGTCTCAATCTCCATTCATTGAGGCATATTTTGTTTTATACACAACTTTATTTTATACGGTGTATAAAACACTTTAAAATTTATTCTTAATTAAAAGGAATCTTTTTTTATACGAAGTGTTTTACTAAATGACAAAAGGAATGTTTTTTTGTCGTACGTATGCGGCGACAACGACTTATCCACCGCTGTGACCATTATTTGAGTTCTGGCTTCCTCTACAAGCCATACTTTTGTTTAAATGAAAAATAAATACCATGTTTTACTTTTATTTTATTTTGGTAGTTAAAATGGTTTTCATAATGTCTTTATTATAACAATGTGTTTTATTGATATCTTGTGATTGAAATGTAGAAATTTTATGTTTCCTTTATGCATGTTTTATGTGATACGATTATGTTATGGTTATTGGGAATTGTTATGAAGGCGTGTGGTTTCGTGGTACACTATGGGCGGGTGATCCCGATATAGCTCTCCAATGCATTGGGTAATGAAAAGGAGTTAAACGTTATGTTTTCTCTGAAGAGATTTAGTCAATATACTGTGATGGGTATTCCAAACGTAACCAAGAGGGTTACTCCCTATGTAAGAATGTTATGAATGCCTCAAGTTTCCCTTATGTCTTATGATTTCTATGATTTATTCATGATTTGATGAGGTATGTTAAAGTGCCTATGTTTTATGGGTAAATTATGATTTCATTATTATGTATATATGAACTCATGTTTCCTTTCCATAGTTTTATAACCCTTACTGAGCTTTTTATGCTCATCCAAAGTTTTTTAAATGATTTTCACAGGTCAAGGGAAAGGTACATGATGTGATGATAGTGTCAGGGAAGTGTCAAGAATGAATCCATGTTTTATTTTAAATATGTTTCCATTTATGGGAAAAATTAATACTATATTTTATGTAACCACTTTGTTTAAATGTGGAATGTAATGCAAGTTTTATGATCTAATTTCTAAAACTCTAAACCTGAAAATATCCTCAATGTGTAATCTTGTAATAACTCAAGATTAAGTAAGGTTTAAGGCTAGGGCCTTATAACCTTCTTTGGAAAATTATGGAAATATTACTTTAAAAACATATATGGTCAAATAAGGGTATAAATGACTTTAACCCATAGTATAGTAAATAATAATTTATTTTGAATTACATCGTTAAGAAAACATGGATGTGGATGATAAAGAGGTCCCAATATATACTTGTAACACCCCGAGATTTTAAGAGAAATATTATTTTTAATTTCTTTGATTTCTTGTGTTTTATGCTACACCAAGATTATCTTGTGCTATATGCAAAACTGTATTATCTTATAGTATATGTAACCACTATTCATGGCTTCTGTTGCATGCAAGATAAACCTTCCTCAATATCGTGTGTTGTACAAAATACCATGTTTTACTAAACAGAGATATATTATTCTAATATTATTATGAACTAGTAGTTATGAATAGTATTAACTGAATTTTTAATTTTATAACATTATAATTCATCTTAATCATTTTCTAGAACAAGTTATGAGAACAAACTCAATTTTTCGTATAAAGGAAATATTTTTCCAAAGATACAGTTTTGCCACCTTTTGATTTCACACCCACATTATATCTAGTTTTTGACACGTTTATGAGTTTAATTTGACAAAATAATGTTATTCATTGCAATAAATATATAAAAATTTACTTTGGATAATTTTTAAATATTTTTCTGCTAACTTTGATATTTTGATGAATAGTTAAAATATGCTAAATTTTAATTAAAAACAACTTTTTCATCAAGATAATTAATATTGTTAAATTATAATACTGAATGGTTTTAAGGTATAAATAGAATACATTTTTACCATTTAATATAATTTAATCCAATATGATTAATTTTACATTGAAATCATAGGTAAAAACATTTCAATCTTTTGCAATGTTTTAACTTTAAAAACCCATTTTCTCAACAGCGAGATTAATTTTAAATTAAATACTACAACCTATATGTTTTTAATTTGGAAAATGGATTTTATATTTGGAATAAGTAGGTAAAAATTATTTTAGTAGGATACTTTTTATTTTTAGGCATTATGAATAGTAACTACTGTAAATTTTATTTACCATAGTTAAAGGGTAAAAACAATATTATAAAATTACACTAATTTTTTAAATATAATTGGATGATTATATTTATCCTTAAAACATACTTGAGTCGAAATGGAATCTATTGGAACCCACTTGGATCTGATTAAGACCTTTAATTTAATTTATTTAAAGGAAACTGAAATATGTCTCACTCAAACATTAATAATTAAAGTATTTTTAATATAAGGTTATATAGAATATAAATTAGATTATAAATACTCATTTTAAATCTAAAAGATTTTTCTTTATTATGGTAATTTATTTGTAATTTTTAGGAAATATTTAATTACCTAAATAGCTTATACATTAATGATGCAGATATTATTAATTTAGTGAAAAGTCAATAATATAGTTTTTATTCAAATAATTATACTCATAAAAGGCCCAAACTCTTGACTAAAAATTATTGGTCGTGTATATATAAACAATAATCATCCAATGTTCTATTTTTGGACCATTTGGATCCTTATAAAAGTGATTATGACACTTATATTATATTATTTTAAAAGATGTCAAAGTTGTCACCTTCATAATTTAATAAATATAACAATTTAAATATTGTGATTTTAAGATGATAAATTTTATTAAAAGTATTCTTATAAATTATATTATATTTATCTTTATAATTGTATTTTATATTTTATTTTTATGAAAAAATATGCATATTAAATAATTATACATAAATGTTGTAATAATTATTTTATTAAGAGAAATATCAACTAAATGGATTTAAAAACATTAAAATAAATATTATATGAAAAAGTTAATGTTCTCCATAAATTATATAAATTAATATGACATGTTAGAAATCTATTAAATATTTTTTTGAATATATCCTATGTGTGTATTTTATATAAATTCAAATAATTGAATTGTGTCAAAATTAACAGTATTGATATTTTATAAAAGTAAAAAATTATTCAATTGTTTAAAAATCAAAAAAATATTTAAAAATTACAAATTAAAAATTAGATGGTGAAAAATTTAATAATTTATCTAATTATGGAAAATTCACAACACATAAGTAAGTGTTTATAACAATTTAAAAATTAGAATATTATTAACACAAATAAAAATAAATAGATTAAATAAGGATAAATCAAAATGATATGGTTTAAAATAAACCTAAATGAAGTCTAAATTTTATTGTTTGATGATATTACAAACCTATGTTATCTCATATTTTAATGGAGTCATTTTTGGAGATTTTTAAGTGGGGTTTAATTTTAATATTAACTAATATTTTTGAGGTTTCCAAAAGTGCCCCTCTCTTCTATTATAAAAGGGAACCTAATCCCTCTCTTCCTCATACAATTTTGAGCCTTCAGGCTTAGCCATCCCTGGACCATTACTATTATAAAATTCCCTAGTAACATTTTGGAGATATTTTCATTCTAATAATACCAACTCTAGTCACTTAAGATGAAGTTCAAAAGAGGTGCGTCGAAGAAGAGGTAATCTATTCTACCAATTCATTCATGTTTTTTTATTCATATACATACTCATCTTTAGTTGTTTCATTATAAAGTAATAACATAAGTATAAATAAAATTTTGATATGTCCTTATAAATATTAAGAAACCCTATTTAACCTTCTATCCGTCCTATAAAAAATGAAATCACCGCGCGTGTGTACGTACGGCTTTCCATCCCCGCGCCGTGGTGTAATATGTTTTTCCACCACCACCTTACTTGGATGGTTAAAATGGTAGAAATAATAAATATATATGATTATTATAACATAATTCTAATTATGAGATATTATATCATCCACTACAATTGCATTCAATAATTATGAGAATGATATCATCGCTTGTGCGTACGTACGGATTACCGTCTCCACGACGCGATGAGATTCATTATCCATCTTAACCATTCCAGAATGATTATAAAGTATATATAATAAATAAATATGGTATATATGACATAATAATGATACTGGATTTATTTATATGATATTTAATTACTTCCATTCAATTTAATAAGGAAAAGAAAACATCGTTCATGCGTATGTACAACCTACCATCTACATGAACAGTGTATTTCATTCCATTTAATGATCTATTATATATATATTCTGAATATATATTATAAATAAATCATGTTTTATTTTCTGGAAGTATGTAATCATTATCTATGTAATCATATGAATAATTACAAGTCAAAACACGTATGATAAATGAAACGATTTACCCAAAACATTGATTTAACATTAAATTGACAAATGAATGGGTAACATACTGTATTAAGTGAATCATATATGATATCATAAATATTATTATGGTTTCTATAAGTTAATAATAGTTTTAAACCCACTATATAGAAGTCTCAGACACATATGGAAGAAATTGGACATAAGGTAAGAGATAATCATTCCAATCTCGTTCTTATCCGAGATTTTCTATTCGTAAGTATTTATTGGGCTTATGTTTATCATCCAAGTCCATGTTTTCTCAAAATGTTTTCATCAAATGTTTACAATAATTACATTTATGTTTAATGTCATTTTTACCCTTTTTTACTTTTATTACAAGGTATGGAAGGAATATTTCTTTTACTTACCATACCAGGTACGTTTTGACTTTTTCGACAAAAGTAAAAGGAGAATGTTTTTAACTTATAAAGAATGAATGGATTTTTATGGTTTCATAACGCCTTATTTACATGAAGAATTATCAACAAGATTACATGGTTATTTTCAACAAAATTACTTTCTTTTAAAATTGAATTAAATTTTGAGAATAGAAAATGATTTTGAAAAATAAAGATATTTTCCTCAAGAATTCATTTCAAGTGTTTTATCAAAACTATTTTCCATCTAAGATGACATTATTTAGTATGTATATGTTTAAAGTATAATGTATCTATTATTTACTTGTTTTGATTTTTCTTATGATGAAATTTTATCCATTTGTTTTATATGGATTATGTTATGATGAGATGATGTTTGTGAAACCCAATTTATTATTTGGGTTATGATGAATGATTTATGTTTATTTTGTGGAACACATAAGAATGATTTAATTATGAGATGGGTGGGACCTATATCTCCCTAAAATGCATTGGGTAATGATTTATATCTCATTATATATACATGGCTGGAATTGTAAGTAAAATCTGGTTCAGTAATACAGGGCTGGAACGATTGGTAAACACAGTTCAGTAATGGACTTTGTCCACTATTCTTGTCTTGGAATCAATTCATTGGATACTATGGAAATCATATCATCTGATTAATGGTTTTCCAAAATTACATGTTTTTATCCCCATGCTATTTTATCATGATTAATGTTCCTTTATGATATATGCCATATATTCTGCCATGTTTTATGTCATTGCTAATGATTTTGATGTTTAGATTTTATGCTCATGTTTTTACGTTCAAATGTTTAGGGATTATTTTATGTTCTCCTTATTTACCCTTACTGCGCATTTGAGCTCACCATTTTTATGTTTTCTTTTCCCCAGGTTAAAAATAAGGGTTTTAGGTAAGAAAACAAGAGGGGAATATCTTTATGGGAGATGTTGAAGATCTTTCATCATGATTAGAAGATTATGTTACAAGTTTCCAAAGACGCTAAACTAATATGGTCCTCAGGCATTTTTTATAATGTATTAAGTATTCCAAATAAGTAATGTAATTTCCATGTACGTCAAGCATACGTATCTATAGTTGGTATTAGAGGAAAGGTTTAGTTAACCTTTGGAAACTAGGATGTGAAAACTTTAGTGAAATCCCTAGAGATATTTCTAAGGTATATCAAGGGATTTCCCTAAGGATAATTATAATTATAGGTTATAGTCCTAGATTTATGATAATGATCTTGAATAACCTAGGATTAAACTTAAGATGTTAGAGATTGAAAGTACCCCCCTTGATTATGTTGTTTTCCTAGTATGATTTTTGCCTCTGAAACTATTCTTTTTGGTTTTTATATAATGGCTGGAACTCGAAGGAGTCATGTTAATGATTAATGCATTGGGTAGTGTAATGATTGTTCTCATAAACAAAAAAATGTTATGGGAAATGGAGTGAGAAATCTTATTGCTATACTTACACAAGATATCAATCATTCTGGACTTCCAAAAGAGTAGAGAAGGGAACCATATTTTATTGAGTCCTTCATGAGGAAACGTCCACATTCTTTCAATGGGTCATCTGATCCACTTATTGCTAAAAAATGGATCAGTACCATTGAAAATATATTTTATATACTTTTCTGTTCAGAACATGAAAAAGTCATTTTGGTTTTTTACCATTTAGAAGGTGAAACAGACCAGTGGTGAACTCTAATAAAGAGTACGAGGCCCTAAGATAAAATTTAATCCATGGAATGGGATGAGTTCAAGAACTTGTTTTTAAATAAGTAGATCCCTTTTATTCTTAGAACAAAGAAGGAAAATGTGTTTCTTGAGCTTAATAAAAAGGATGATGAATGTGTTGGTATATACGAGGTGAATTTTACATGGATTTCAAAGTATGCATCTCGCATTATCATCCAACCTGAAAGTAAAGTTGACCGATTCTTCAATGGCTTAAAAACTAGTATTCAAAGGGAATTATCTATAAGAGACTTCAGTAGCTATGAAGATATTGTGTGTTGTGCTATCAAGGTAGAACTAGATGTTCGTGTTACATATCCATCTCATGGTTTTGGAAAGAAATGAAAGATGGAGTTCAAGGAAAAATCTGAAAACTATGGGGAAAATGAGACAAATTTTTCATTATGCTCAAAGTGTGGAAGGAAGCATGGTGGAGATTGACTTAAAGGGACTAGAAAATGTTTTAAGTGTGAAAAATAAGGTCATCAAGTAGCTGATTGTTGAAGTAATGGGAAAAAGTTATCTAATGACGTGAATAGAGAAAAGACTATAGAGAACACACCAAAAACACTTCAACGCTACAAGTGTAAAGGAATGGGGAATTATGGTAAACAATTCCCTAATCCAAGGGTTAATGATAATCGACATCAACATCTTCTTAAAGAAAAGGACAAAGGGAAGTCACATGCGATCACTATTGTTGATTTTGAATATGATAATGAAGTGATGGAATGGTTAAGTGTATATGTAACAGGATTCCAAAATAGTGTTGTGGAATCTCATTTATAGTATTATAGAATATTGGAATATCTATGAATTGGTTTTCAATAATTGTACGGTACTGGTAACCATGAAAAGTGATTGAAATATTTTTGGAAAGAAGATGATATGTGCATAATGAAGGGATAAAGATAAAATAATATGTTGGATATTATTAATGAGCTCATGACTGATATAAGGACAAAGTGATATCATGATTTGAGTATATAGAGTTTTTGGGATTTTGGAATGTGTAAAGAGTTACCTTTTGACAACATTCATGTTTTCACTAAGTTTCTATGGTAATTCATGTTCCATGAAGACATGATTAAGTTATAAAAATGTTTGGAATGTGACTAACAAGATATATATTATGATATATGGGGAATAAATGATGGAATTCACATGCTTGTTATATGACATTTCTTGTAATTTTATTCTTTATACTATGAGTTTGGACAGAAGTTTTTTGGATAAGCCTAAAGGATGGAATAGATTAAGTTGGACATCAAATAGTATTGTTTAAGTCTATAACTTGTTTTAATATTATTTTTGAAATTTTATTATGGATTAGTTTTAGAAAAAGGACAACCCGTAGGACGAGCGACTACCCATCGCATAGGACAAGGATGTGGGAATTGAAGCCACAAATGAAGTGCTACATGCCTTTATCGCCTACCACTATCCTACAGGATGTCCCTGGTTAGTATAAATTATTTTTATTTTTTAAGCGGTATGATAGATGAAGTATAATTCCATTTTAGAATCCATATACGATTAATCTCACCTTAGACAGACTTATGTATATTTAGTAACTTCTGTTAACATTTTTGTGAAAGAGATAGATGGAATGACCTATCATTCTATCCCATGATCTGATAACACATCAAGAATGAAAAATTCAATATCATTTCATCAAATAAGATATAAAGTGGAAATTGTTCATGGAATGACCAACAATGATATTATACTAAAATCAAGTAAGTATTTCTCCTTATAAAAAAATTCATCAACTTTAGGGAAATGATATTGAAAACCAAAAATGTTGTCTTAGTACCCTCATAACTGATGAATCAGATGTTACCGTAGATAATCACAAATTCATGGCTTTTTTATTTTTGGATTCTTCATATCCATGTTCTCTACCAATCTCTATTTGAACTTGATGGTTATATTTCTCTTCTATATCCATATTTTCACCTATATTCTCTTATGTGGAAACCCAATGATGAGTTAATTTGGGTATCTATTATGTTTCTGACGTTCCTTTTTAAAATAAAGTTTTATTATTAATTTTTATGTTGTGTGTTTCTATGAACGAAACTTTAATGTAGTAAACCATTTATAAACCCAACGAATTTCGAGGGTGAAATTTATTTTAAGGGGGGTAGATGTAACACCCCGAGATTTTATAAGAAATATTATTTTTAATTTCTTTGATGTATTGTGTTGTATGCTACACCAAGATTATCTTGTTCTATACATAACACCGTATTACCTTGTAGTATACACAAACACTATTCTTGGCTTTTGTTGCACTCAAGAGCGACCTTCCTCAATAGTGTGTGTTGTACGCAATACCGTGTTTCCCTAAACAACGATATATTGTTCTAATATTATAATGAACTAGCCGTTATGAATATTATTAACCGGATTTGTAATTTTATAACATTATAATTCATCTTAATCATTTTCTAGAACAATTTATGAGAAAAAAATCAATTTTTCCTATAAAGGAAATAATTTTCCAAAAAATACAGTTTTGCCACCTTTTGATGGAACACCCACATTAAATCTTGTTTTTGACATTTTTTTGAGTTAAATTTGTAAAAATTAAGGTATTCATTGCATTAAGTATATAAAAATTTACTATGGATAATTTTGTAATATTTTTCTGTTAACTTTCATATTTTGATGAATAGTAAAAATAAACTAAATTTTAATTAAAAACAACTTTTTTCATCAAGATAATTAATATGGATAAATTATAATATTTAATGGTTTTAAAGAATAAATAGAATATATTTTTACTATTTAATATAATGCAAGTCATTATAATTAATTTTACATTGAATTCATAGGTAAAAACATTTCAATCTTTTGAAATGTTTTAACTTTTAAAACCCATTTTCTCAACAGAGGGATTAATTTTAAATTAAAAACTTCAAATTCTGTATTTTGATTTTGTAAAGATGGATTCCATAATTAGAATAAATATGTCCACATTATGTTAATAGGATACTTTTTATTTTTAGGCATTATAAATAGTAACTACGGTAAATTTTATTTACCACAATTAAATATAAATCAGGTAATTAAGGTGAAAAATAATATTATAAAATTATTATAACACTTGTTTTAATATAATTAGATGATTATATTTATCCTTAAAACTTACTTGGGTCTAAATGGAATCTATTGGAACCCACTTGGATGTGATTAAGACCTTTATTTAATATTATTTAAAAGAAAGTGAAATATGTCTCACTCAAACTTTAATAATTAATGTATTTTTAATATAAGGTTATACAAAATATATATTCTATTATAAATACTAATTAGAAAGCTAAATTTTTTTATTTATTATGTTAATTTATTTTTAATTATTAGGAAATATTTAATTACCTAAATAACTTATACATTAATGATGCAGAAATTATTTATTTAGTGAAAAATCAATAATATATTTTTTATTCAAATAATAATACCCATAAAAGTCCCAAACACCTCATAGAAACATATTGATCGTTTATATCTAAACCATAATCATCCAATCGTCGAATTTTGTACCATTTTGAGCCTTATAAAAGCTATTATGAAAATTATATTATTTTATTTTAAAAGATGTCAAAGTTGTATCCTTCATAATTTAATAAATATTAAAATTTAAATGTTGATATTACAAGATGATAAATTATATTAAAAGTATTCTTATGGAATATATTTAATTTATATTTATCATAGTATTTTATTTTTTATTTTTATGCAACAAAGAAGTATATTAAATAATTATTCATAAATGTTGTAATAATAATTTTATTTAAGAGAAATATCAACTAAATAGTTTTAAAAACATTAAAATAAATATTATATGAACAAATAAATACTATATATGAATTTTTTAAATGAATATTACATTTTAGAAAGCTATTTAATATTTTTTTTCGCATATATCTTCTTGTGGGTATTTTATCTAAATTCAAATAATTGAATAGTGTCAAAATTGACACTATTGATATTTTATAAAAATAACATATTATTAAACTGTTTGAAAATAAAGAAAATATTTAAAAATTATAAATTGAAATTTATATGGTCTAGAATGTAATAATATATCTAATTATGAAAAATTAACAACAAATAAGTATGTATTTCTAACAATTTAAAAATTAGAATATTATTACCATAAATAAAATAAAATAGATTAAATAAGGATAAATCAAAATTATAAGGTTTAAAATAAAACTAAAACATGAGTAAATTTTATTTTTTGATGTTATTACAACCATATCTTATCTCATATTTTAATTGAGTCATTTTTGGAGATTTTTAATTTGTGTTTGATTTTATTATTAACTAATATTTTTGAGGTTTCCAAAAGGGACCCTCTTTTCTCTTATAAAAGGGCTCCTCATCCCTCTCCTCCTCACACAATTTTGAGAATTCAATCTCAGAAAACCCATGACCATTACTCTTGTAAACTTACCTCATACCATTTTGGAGATTCTAGTCTTCTGAAAAGACCAACTCTAGTCCCTTAAGAGGAATTTCAAAGGAGGTACGTCGAAGAAGATATAATCTCTTTTACCGATTCTTTCAAGTTTCTTTATTCTTCTACATACTATTATTTTTTATTTAATTATAAAATAATAACATAATTATAAATAATATAGTGATATTTTATTGTAAATATGAAGCAAACCTATTTCACCTTCTATCCATCCTATGAAAAACGAAATCTCCGCGCGTACGTACATATGGCTTACCATCTCCACGTCATGGTGTAATCTGTTTTTCCACCACCACCATAATTGGATGGATATAATTGTGAAAATAATTACTATATGTTATTATTATAACATAATACTAATTATGAGATATTATATCATCCACTACAATTCCATTCAATAATTATGGGAATGATATCATCACCCGTGCGTACGTACGGATTACTGTCTCCACGACGCGATAAGATTCATTCTCCATTTAACCATTCCAGAATGATTATAAATAATATATAATGAATAATCATGAAATATATTACATAATAACAATACTTGATTTATTCATATTTTATTTACTTACTTCCATTCAATGAAATAAGAAAACGAAAATAGCATTCAGGCGTACGTACGACCTACCGTCTCCATAAATGGTGTATTTCATTCAACTTATCGATCTATTATATATATATATATTCTGAATATATATTATATATAAATCATGTTTTCAATTTTTTAAGTATGTAGTAACGATCTAAGTAATTATATGAATAATTGCAAGTCAAAACATGTATGATAAATGATACTATTTTACCCAGAATTCTACTTTAACCTGGAATTGACAAATGAACGGGTAATATAACGTCATATGTGAATCATATATGATATCATAAATATTATTATTGTTCAGTTATAAGTTAATAATATGTGTAAACCCACTATAAAGGAGTCTCAAACACATATGGAAGAAATTGTACATATGTTAAGGGATAATTATTCCAATCTCGTTCTTATCTAAGATTGTTTATTTGTAAGTATTTACTAGGGTTATGTTTATCATCCATGTCCATGTTTTCTCAAAATGTTTTAATAAGATGTTTTATATTCTTCCATGTATGTTTAAAGTCATTTTTACCCATTTTTGACTTTTACCGCAAGGTATGGAATGAATCTTTCTTTTGTTTACCATATGAGGTGCTTTTTGACTTTTCTGGAAAAAAGTATGAGGAGAATGTTTTTTAACTTATAAGGCGTGAATGTATTTTTACAGTTTCATAACACCTTCATTACATGAAGCATCCTATACAGGATTACATGGTTATATTCAACAAAATTACATTCTTTTAAAATTTAATGAACTTTTGAGCATAGAAAATTATTTTGAAAAAAAAAATTTCCTCAAGAATTAATTTCAAGTGTTTTATCAAAACTATTTTCCATATAAGATGATATTATATAGTATGTTTATGTTTCAAGTATAATGTCTCTATAATTTACATGGTTTTATTTTTCTTGTGATGAAATGACATCTGTTTGTTTTATATGCATTATGTTATGATGTGATGATGTCTATGAAACCCATTTTATTCTTTGGGTTATGATGAATGAGTTATGTTTATTTTGTGGAACATGTAATAATTATATCATTATGAGATGGGTGGGACCAATATCTCCCTCCAATTCATTGGGTAGTTATTTATATCTCATGAGATAGATATGGCTGGAAAGGTAAGTAAAATCTGGTTCAGTAATATAGGGCTGTAACGACTGGTAAAACCAGTTCAGTAATGGAATTTTTCCACTATGATGGTATTGGCAGCAATTCATTGACTACTATGGAAATAATATAATGTGCTTAATGGTTTTACACAATTACATGTTTTTATACCCATGCTATTTTATGATGCTTAATGTTCCTTTATGATCCATGCCTTATGTACTGCCATGTTTTATGTCATTGCTCATGATTTTGATGTTTATATTTTATGAAATGTTTTAAGTTAAATTTTTTTTGGATTTTTTTAAATTATCCATGTTTACCCTTATCGATCATTTTATATCACCTTTTTTATGTTTTCTTTTCCCCAGGATATAAATGAAGGTTTTAGGTAAGAAAACAAAAGGGGAAGATATTTACGAGAGACGATGAAGATCTTTCACTGAGATTAGAAGATTATGTTCCAAGATTCCAAAGACACTAAACTAATATAGTCCTCAGCCATTTTTTGTCATGTATTATGTATTCCTCAAATTTATTGTAATTTCCATGTATGTCAAGCTTGGTTCTCTACAATACTTACATAAAAACCACCTCAAATAATAAAGAGATTGTGAAATTAAACCTTACAATGTACTTTTACTTGGTTGAGGGTACATTAACCTCTTATATAATATTTAAATCTCTGTTTTGAAATTATAAAATAACCATAAACGTAAATATGATATCATATATGATCTATTAATATTTAATTGTTAATAATATTTTAGTAGAATCATCATTTTGGATGTTAATTGATTCTTTTTCCATTATATGTTTGGTTACATAAGCCATGTTTTTTATGAATATGATGTAATTTGTTAATATAGATAATGATATTATGTTCATAAACATTATTTTGAATCATAAAATTAAAATTATTCTTGAATAATTACAATGGGGGAATGAATCTCATCGCGTTCGTGGAGACGATAATCCGTACGTACAAACAAGAGACAATATCATTATATTGATGGTTAAATCGTATGTAATTGGATGTTATATCATATATAAATAATAAATACTATTTTATATTTATTATTTACATTAGTTATACTCATTATTATACCCATCTAAATAATGAAGTGTTTGAATAACAAACTACACACGACGTGGAGACGGCAATCCGTACGTATGCATGTATGGTGATGTCGTCATTCATATGATGGATAGAATAATGAATATGGTTTTACCAGTATTAGAATAACATCACAGTATATATAAATACTAGTGATTTTATTTTATAATGTAAACAAAAAATAAAAAGGAAGTGGAAGAAGAAAATAACTTGAAAGAGGTGATGAAATATTTACCTCTTCTTCGTGTTCTTCATTTTTATTTGATCAAAAGGATTCCTTAGGTTGGATTTATGACAATGTAAAACCTTTATAATGATGTGAGGGGAGATGGGAGGATATTTCGGTAGGGTTTAGATAAGAAAAACTTCTTTGGAGGTGTGAAATTAAGAGAAGTGAAAGTTCCGTTTTATAAGAGAGGTGAGGGTAACTTCAAGATAATTTGAAATATTATTTTATAATAAAATAATTTTCTGTTTCTAATGGATCAAAAATAATTTTTTTTGAGGATAAGGTAGTTATTGGTCAAAAACCTCTTAAAAAATAGGTTTCAGACAGTTTTAGGTCACCATAATAACCTCATCTTTTATATTTAACTCTTAGTTAAATAGTTTATCATTTACCATGTCTCTTTGTATATTTATATTATATGGTTACTTAACATACTAAAAACTTTCAACAGAACCCCAAGTGGTTATTTATTAATATATATAACCTTATATAAGTCCTTTGGTTGAACCTTATATTTTTATGAATATTATACCAATTAATAATATAGAATTTTTTTTAAAAACACAATTCTGTCAATTTTGAAAACATTTAGTATTGGGTTTTTTTAAAAATTATAACAGCATGATTACTTCGAAAAAAATTATTTAATCAACCCTAACAAGTCATATTAAGCAAAAAAATTAGTGGAATTCATCAAAAGTCTCAAAATACATTTATTTGGATATTTATAATATTAATTATTTTAATATTTCATTAATAAGGTAATTACTGCATCATTATTGTGTCATAAATAAATTAAATTATTTAATCTCTAAAATTATAAATAAAAAATAGTTATATAGGAAATATTTTTATATTTCAAATGAATATTTATATTGGAATTTATATTGTGTGTAACCCTATATTAAAATTGATTTAGTTATTAAACATTGAATTTTACTCTTTTAACTCTTCATTAAATAAAATTATAATAAATGTCCTAATCTAATCCATGTGGGCCAAAGGGGATCATATTTTATTACTAATGTGTATTTTGGTCGAATAATACTTATCCAATATAATTAGGACACGTGTTAGGGTAATTATGATATCATTTTTACCCTTAATTACCCTATTTACTTTTATCCGTGGTAAATAAAATTCAAAAGTTACTATTCACCAAAAATTATTTTCATCTTATTGAACCACATTTTACATACTGATATTAAACATGTATCTAGGATTTTTGAAATTCAACTCACAGAGGTGGTCAAATTATGTTTTATGCAAATTTGCAAATGCTCCTATGAGGTGGGTAAAAGGTGGAAAAACTTCAATAAAAATTTTATATATCTAAACTCATTATAAAATGACTCCAATGAGTTAAATTGAACATATATAGGTATTGTGCCTCTATTTTTACATAGAATAAATTTAAATAAAATAAACAATTGTTTAAATAAAAAGTCGGTTTAAACAATAACTTAGTGTTTTTCACTATTCATCAAAAATTGAATGTTTTCATAAAAATACCAAAAAATCACCATAAGCTAATTTCGATATTCCGAATACAAAAATGAAGTCCATTTTGAATGATCAAATATATAAAATTTTAAAAAGTTGGTATTACTATTCATAACGGTTAGTTTGATTGGTTGTGGTGTGTTTATACTCGAAGTTGCGTACAACACAAGCTATTGTATTATTTAAAGGGAAATGTACCGTAGAATCTTTGGGTGTTAAATTATGAGGCTTTGTATTTTATTCCATGCATATCACCTCTATGATGTTTATAGGTGGGTAATGCAGTACTTCTCACACCACGTCTCATGTAGGAGACTTCAGAGCAGGTCCTGTTGATCAAAAAGTAGATCGATATTGCATAGTCTGGATGAAAATCCTACATCGATCAACATAGAAGACCTCAACAGTTTAATTATGGGTATTAGGTATTTTACATATCTCACTAAGGCTAGGGAATTGAGAGATTTAGGAATAGGGTAAACTTTCACTATGGTATGTGGGAAATTTTGATAATTTGGAGAGAGTAGAGCTTTTAGACTATCTATTTTATTTACCTTAGAGGTATTGATTCATGCATGATGTCTTCCATGTATATCAGTTTCTTCATTATCAGTAAAATCTATCTCATACTCTTTATCTGGATGAGGTTGAGTTACTGGTCGATGTATCCTTCAGGGATAATCCGATATGCATCATTAATAAGATCATTAAATCTCTCCAAGGTAGGTTAGGTCATTTAGTTTTGGTGTTCTATAGGCATGGTCATTTATTGGAATAGACTTGGGAGAGAGAGACTGATGTAAATAATTAGTGGAGAGAGCTCTATTCAGATTATTTACCACCCTCATAATAGAAACATGGGGATGTTATATCTTAAGAGGGAGAGATAATAACATCTAGGGTTTTTCCTTGAGGTATGTTTTTTTTGAATTTTAATTTAATTCATTGGTTTTGACCTAATGTGAATTTTTAATGTGGTCATATGATTTTTGGGGGTTTACATGGTTGTTTGGATCCTAGAGGATCAGTTTTTTGAAGAGGTAGTTGGGCCGTACAATTAGTAGAAATTGTGTCTCCCATGATAAATGATTTATGGAAACTCTGTAGGGTGGTCCCAGGCTCTGTCCAAAGTCACATAGTTTGCTGAAACCATATATCCCGAGATAGAAATCCATTTGAGAAACCTACAATTTTTAGAAGAGGAAAATCACATGGTTTGAACACGGTTTCCAAAACCATTCCCCTGAACTGTGCGAGTTTTCTTTTGAGGAAGATAGGTGTGCATGATTGGTGCACGGTTTGGCCAACCGTGCAGCCAAAATATTCGACATAGTTAAAAATGGTGAATGTCTATATTTCCCTAAATTATAAAATGAGTAAATCCCTTTAACATCCTTTGTTTCATGAATACATGGGGTCTCTACATTTCCCATTTTATGCCATCTTCAAGCCTAATTATTTTCTTGGGTTTTGTTTCATCATATAGACTCTGATTCAATATTTATTTATCTAATTGGATCTACACTGGTGTTTTTTATATTCATCCCACAGCATTATTAATTTTAATTCATATCAGATGAGTTTTTTTAGTGCATGATAATATACCCAATTTACATGGTATGTTTTTATCCATTCATTTTAATCATATCCGGGTTGAGTTAGACGCTACTAATAGATTAGTGTCCAACCACTATTATAAGGTAAATGGTCTATACCATTTCTGTTGATGTCTAGTTTTTAAAATTAGATGTTGTTATTACACAAGTTAGACAATTGGGATGTTTCTCCTATATTAATTAAATCCTTGATTATATTATTAGAAGATTTAAAGGTTTCCGACATAATACCATGAAATGGTTGTATGTTTTAAATAAAATACTAGAACACTATTGAGGTGTGTTGAGGTATCTTACCCATTATGTAAAACCATTTTGGGAGTGTGTGAGTTATGTTGAGTCAATAAGGACATCTTATGACTTCTCCATTCCTTATGGTTTTATGTTTTGAAAATCACAAACACTATTTCTTAAGTTCTGAATATTTTTTGAAGTTCTATATTTTTCTTAAGATATAGAATTTTCATTTTTTATGGTTAAAAATATATCATTATGTATTACCATTCGATTATACTTATAGATCTGTCATTAAAATTTATGATACAGTTTTTATGATTCCGATTCTGGTGTATATGTGATTCGGTTTTTATGATTACGATTTTGGGGTATATGTGATTCAGTTTTTAGGATTCTTATTCTGGTGTATATGTGATTCATTTTTTATGATTCTGAATCTAGTGTATATGTGATTCGGTTTTTATTATTCCAATTCCAGTGTATATCTGATTCCGATTTTATGATTCCAATTCCTGAACAAATGAGATAACGGTTTCACAATCCAATTTACTTTTCCTTATGATTCCATTTTTTTGATAATGTTATTCTTAAGAATTTTTTTCTTGATTTCTTAAGATTACATTTTCTTGATAATAATATAGTTGTTCAAAAGTATCATTCCAATGATATATGATTCTATTTTCTATTATACTTAACATTTATCTTTTACTTAACATCGTTTCTATTACTTGAAATTATGTCGTATAATCTGTTATAAACTAACCGTTGAATGTTTTACAAATGTCCAGGTCCCTCTGAAATTTATAGAAAAATGTGACTGTTGGAGAGGAGCTGACCGTTGGTATGTTTTTCCTATAAATACAATCCCATTTGAATGATGAAAATAACGATGATGAACAGTGAATGGAAAAGAAATAAAAATTTGTGAAGTGATTTATATAGAGAGGCTCTTACAACTCTCAGTGCTTTGTGTGGATGTCATGAAAAACTTGTTCAGTGTTAACAACCTATTCAAAATTGATTTTTGTAGTCTTTGATCATAATGATTGTGGGCTTCAGGGTATGGAAGAAAGAGGCTCTGATTTCCTTCAAAACTGATGGCTTGCAGGGATAACAAAACAGATACCGATCTTTAGATTAAGGGCTTACTTGGGTATGGGTAAGACAAAATTTCATAAAAGTATAAATCAAGGAACCTTTATCCAAGGTTGTTGGGAACCCTTCTGTTTGGGTTAAAATAATCTTATTGTTACTTGTTTACTATTACAAGTTGTTTTAATTCTGCTATTTTATGTTAACTTTGTTAAAGTTAGAAAGTAGAACCTTATTATACATTGTTATTTCGTTACTCTGATTATATTATAGATTCTATATTCTTTAAGGTAGAATTTTCTTTTAATAAAATAGAAAATTTTTCTTTAAAAGATCTTTTTAATGTTGTTTAATCTCGTTAAACTTGACTTTAAAGGTTCCAAAGTAATTTTTAAAGTATACAATTCACCCCATGTCTTGTATTTGAGCATCTCCTTTTTTACATATTCGATCATGAAATTGGTATCATAGGTTGACTACCTCATAATTTGAACCAATATTACAATTGGTATGAGAGAAGGTCTCTGAAATACTTATATCAACATATAAGTCTTCTTTCTCAAGTTTTCCTTTTCTTATGTTCTTCTATATTTGATTTTAAACTTTTACTACTAATAAGTTTTGTGGAAAGAAATATCTTTTTAGTATGGTAGGCATTCATGTTGGTTATTTAGATACTCTCAGTCCTACTAGACCACTAATATTTGATGGAAATGACAATGAGTAATGGAGAGATAGAATGATGACCTTTGTGATAGACATAGGTATAGACAACTAAATTATGTTAACTAGAGTTTATAATATTCTTGATAAGGAACTTAGAACTTTTAATAATTCAGAAAAGGTGGAATATCATATGAACTTTAAGGTATGTAATAATTTTCTATGTTCCATGAATATAAATATTTACAGCCAGATTTCATATTGTGAAGTTGAAAATAGTATTTGGAAGAATCTTGAAGTACCTCACTTTGGAACTTTCAAATTTATTGAAACTAGAAGAGCTATGCTTAGGGATAAGTATCATGGTTTCTAATTCCATTATGAAGAACCCATATGTAGGTACAATAAAGATTTATGATTATCATCAACAACTTACAATACATGGGTGATAAAGGGTTAGATGATGAATCTATTGTATACAAGATTATTTCTATCATTCCTAACGAATGGGAATCCAAGAGGAATACTATAGATGATAATAGGAATGTTACTCAGATTTATCTTGATTAATTGTTTGAAACTCTTCTTCAAATCAAACCAAAATGAAGAGAGATTATAATACTATTAAGAAAAAGAATGGAAATTTAGGTGTTGCTTTTACAGCTACTTCAAATCATATGAAAGTCAAGACTCCTGAGAGAGTTACAAGATCAAAATCTAAGAAGGTCAGTATTCATTTTGAATCTAGTGAAAGCAAAGCTTCAGAAAATGAATTAGTAAATCTTGCTCAGAGGATGAACATGATTGTTAGACAGAAGAACATTCAATGTATATATAAGAAGAAATATGGAAGAGATAAGAGAGATGTAGAAGTGACATGCTAATAATGTAGAAGAACCGCTCATATTAGACCTGATTGTCCCTTTCTTAAGAAGAGATACAAGAAATACATTAATTCTAAATGAAACAAGAAGAAGTTCTATAGATCGAAGTTTAAGAAATTATGGAAATCCAATGACACTTGGAGTGCTAGTGGGGTGGATTCTTATGATGATTCTTCAGAATATGAATCTTCTGGGCAAAATAATATTGGTCTAATAGCCAGAGCTCCATTTCAACATCATTGTCTTATGTCTAAGGTACAAATTTCTGAATACATAAACAATATGTCTTTAAGTGAAATTTTTCCAGATAGAGGTTTTTTAGCGGAAGAATATTCATTATCAGATAATGATAATGGTTTTCCTTCCCATTAGAAAGTTTCTAGATATTCTAAGTTGTTATAAAAGAGAAATTGCAATGTTTCTACGAAACGTGATAAAGCAAACAATAGAGAATCTATTTTAACAAAATAAATTTTAGATCCTTCCAAAGATATTGATGAGAAAAATGACGTTTTGAAAAATCATTCTATGAAACTTGAGGATGTTAATTCTAAGAAGGATAAACTTTCTAAGGATATTAAAAATATATTTTTAGAAAAAGATGTTTTAGAGGATAAATTTAGCTCTAAATATATTATTCTTGAGGATAAGAATTTAGTCCTGAGACTAAAATATGAAATATTTTCCTTGAAGAAACTTCTTCCAAATTTTACTTCTGTTAAGGAAAATTTTGACAAGTTTTATTCTCATATCCGACCTCAGGGTAATAATCAGGGATTAGGTTATTCTCATGAAAAACCTATTTTTAAAAATAATTATTATGTTCCTTCTAGAGCCCCATTTTGTAATAAATTCCAAAGTGGTTTTCATTGGAATAAAAAAATGTTATTTAAATAATGTGGAATCCCTTGGGTTTCATAAAGCTTTTTTTTTTCTAAACAAATATTGTTACTCAAGATTTTATTATCTAATATTTCCAGATCCACGCAAGTTTATATTTCGAAAGCCTAACTCTTTCTTTTTCAAGAAAATGAAGGAAGTACCAAAAACATATGGTACATGGATAGTGGATGTTTCCGTCACATGACTGGTAATATAGACTATTTCAAGAATATTTTAAAAACAAAAGGTGGAAAGGTAACTTTTGGTGATAACTCTCAAGGAGAAATTGTCGCTATAGGTAAACTTATTATTTTTGGTAAAACTGTTATTTCAAATGTTCTTTTTTAAAAGGCCTTAGGCACAACCTCATAATAATAATCCAATTATGTGATGAAGGTTATCTTGTGAATTTTAGAAATGATAAATGTTTAGTCCACAATTCCAAGGATGAGTTTATTTTTTCTTCCCTTCGGCATGAGAATGTGTACACATTAAAACTAGAATACCTTAGAAGTCAAGATATACATTTCCTTAGTGAATTTGAAGATCAATCATTTATTTGGCTTAAGTGACTAGGACATTGTAACTTAAGGAATCATAGTATTCATTCTAAGAAAGAACTTGTTTAGGATCTCCCAGAACTTAAGTTTGATTCTTCAAAAGACTATGATCCTTGTCAATATGGAAAGAAACATAAATCTAGATTTAAATATTTAAGTTAAGTTACAACTTATAATGAATTAAAGTTAGTGAACATAGAATTATTTGGTCCAACACAAACTGGAAGTATTAGAGGAAAATACTATGTGTTTGTCCTAGATGTTGACTACACTATATTTACTTTGGTCAATTTTTTCACAAAGAAATCTGAAGCATTTTTTTATTTCAAAATCTTTAGAGATCAAGTTAAAAATGAGAAAAACCTATCATCGATAACTATTCATAGTGATCATGGTGGATAATTTGAAAATTATGATTTTCTAGCTTTTTGTAGTAAAAAGGTATTACTGACACCTTCTCATCTCCAAGAACTCCTCAATAAAAAGGTGTTGTCAAAAGAAGAAATAGCTTTCTTCAAGAGATGACAAGAACCATGTTGAGTGAATATTCGATAGATAAATTTTTTTGGTCTGAATCTATAAGTACTGTTTGTTATAATATAAATCAGTTTTTAATAAGACTGTTTCTTAATAAAACACCTTATGAGTTGCGGACTGGCTAAAAACCAAAAGATTCTTACTTCAAAGATTTTGGTTGCAAATTATTTATCTTGAATACCAAGGACAACATATATAAATTTTCACCCAAATCCAATGATGGAATTTTCGTAGGTTACTCGACTAACTCTAAGGTATATATAGTTTTTAATAAAAACACTTGCACTATGGAAGATACAATAAATGTTAATTTTGATGAAAATGATCATTTTGTTTTCAAAAAACCTGAATCTTTTCTGAATATTTTTTCCAAAAAGAATCACCAACCTTTGATAGAACATCTTTCAGGAAAGGATAATGTTCATGAAAATGGTTCTGAAACCTTTACTCCAGAATATTTTCTACCTTATGTTGATAAAAATGTTTTTCAAAATCTAAGTCAGTTGTTACTTAAGAATCATCCCAGTGATAATATCATTGGAAATGTTAATCAACTATTAATAACTAGAAGCTCTTTAATAAATGAAGCTGAACATATTTCATTTCTTTCCCAATTTGAACCAAAGACTCATAAAGAATCCTTGGGTGATGAAGATTGGACAAAGGCTATGCAAGATGAAATCAATTAATTTATAAGAAATAAAGTTTGGACCTTGGTTGAGAAACCTAAGGAAACTTCTTTTATTGGAGTAAAATTGGTTTTTTGAAACAAATGCGATGAAAATGGAGTTATTGTAAGAAATAAAGAAAGATTAGTTGCCAAAGCCTATAACCAGCGATAAGGCATAGACTATGAAGAAACCTATGCTCATGTATCAAGACTTTAATCTATTCATATTCTTCTATAAATTGCAACATTATTTAATTATAAACTCTATCAAATGGATGTTAAGTGTTCTTTACTTAACAGTTATGTACATGAGGATGTCTATGTAGATCAACCCCTAGATTTTAAGATACAAAATATCCTAATCATGTTTATAAACTTACCAAATATTTATATGGACTTAAACAAGACCATAGATCTTGGTATGACATACTTTCAAGATTTTTTCTTGAAAATAACTATGTTATGGGAACTTCTGATCCAACCCTTTAAATTAAGAAACATAATAATGTTTTTTTGATGGATCAAATTTATGTTAATGACATCATATTTAGATCGACTCAGAAATCCTTAACTGATTCCTTTCCGAATCTTATGAAATCTGAGTTTGAGATGAGTATGATGAGTGAGTTAACATTTTTTCTTGGTTTTCAAATTTAAAAAAAACTAGAGGGAAATTATATATCTCAACATAATTATATCAACGATATTCTAAAGAATTTAGGGTATGAAAACACTAAGAGTATTAGTACTCCTATTGGAACCTCTAATAGTCTTGATATTGATGAATCGGAGAAACCTGTAGATCAATCATCTGATAGAGGTATTATAGAAAGATTAATTTACATAAAAACTAGTCAATCTGACTTAATGTTCTCAGAATGCATATGTGAAAGATTTCATGAGAATCCAAAAGAATCTCATTTAAAATATGTAAAAATAATTTTCTGGTATTTAAAGGGAACTTTAGATTTGGGACTATTTTATTCCTATGGAAATGATTTTGAACTTAAAATTTATTCGGATGTTGACTTTGGTGGTTGTAAAATGGATATAGAAAGTACTTCTAGAATATTCCATTTCTTAGGAGATTCTTTAGTTTCTTGGTCCTACAAGAAACAAAATTCTGTAGCACTTTCCACTGCTGAATTTGAATATATAGGAGCTGGAAGTTTTTGTGCTCAAGTGTTGTGGAAGCAACATACAATCACAGAATATGGTATGAGTTTTACTGAGACTCAAATTATGTGTGATAACACAAGTGCCATTTCTCTAAGTAAAACCCCTTACCATCACTCTCGTGAAAAGAACATAAGTATTAGACATCACATTCTTAGGGATCACAGAATTAAAAGATATATTATTTTCAATTCATCAGAACGCAAGAGAAACTTGCTGATATTTTTACAAAACCACTACCTTCTGATATATTTTAATACATTTAATAGAAGCTTGGAATGATTTTTATAAGGTAGTAATTCATATATACTTCATTATTAAATCATTTTCTAATATTATACATCTATTTATTTCAGGGGGAGTACATATGTTTGTTTATTTTCTTTCATTAAAATATTTTTATTTACTTAAGAAAATTTTTATTTATTGAAAATTTTGGATTTGAAAATTTCAGATTTGAAAATTTCATATTTGAAAATCTCAGATTTGAAAATCTCAGATTTGAAAATCTCATATTTGAAAATCTTGGATTTGAAAATTTAAGATTTGAAAATTTTGGAATTTAAAACTTCCAAGAAATTTTTTTATAATACCGATAAATCTATCAGAGTATTCCAAAATGTAATATTTCTTACTCTATTTTCTTTATTTTATGTTTTTGTTGTTGGTATTTCAAAAATTTCAAAAATTCCAGTTTATCATACTTCAAAATATTGGAATTCATATTTATTATATCCATTCTCAACCGTCAGATAAGATCATGTTTTTTCATCCTTTTTATTATCTTATGGAATTTGAAATGCCATAGCTATGTTTATATAAGGGGTGTCACGTTTTCAAGTATCAAAACATCCTTACTGATCTTAGTGCCAACGTTCTGTTGCCATCAAAGCCTTCATTCCGAAGTTCTCTATCACCCTCAATGACTCCGGAATCCTCACCAAATCAGATGCTGGTTAGCAAGGAGATTAAGGACTAGTCAATCTTTAGGGAAAGGTTAGTGTGGCCTAAGTTCTTCGAAAAATATGACACAATTATTTCTAATGTGATAATATCTAATGGATGGGAATGTGTCTATGTGGCTAAAGAGAAATATCAAGATCTGGTTTATCCTAACCTCCTTATTCAATTCTATGAATATGTTACATTCTTTCAAAATAATGGTAAGGATCTATTTAAGTTCAAATGCTATGATAAATCATATACAATACCCTACAAGAAGGCAACAAATGTTCTTAACATACCTTATGAAGGTGAGGCTATTCTTTGTTCTAAAAAACATCCCAAGAAGGAAGGCTCTTTTTAAAAAGTCAAGGATTTGGATATTCTCGATCTTAGGTATGTTAAGAATCCAAAGATTACAAATCTTACAATAAACCACAAGATGGTGTCACTCTGGATGCAAGGATTTCTTATTCGAAGAAAAGGAGACATGGACTCTCAAAATATATGTGATATCTTTCTATTAGAATTTCTTTTCAATCTATGGAAGATCAACTTGGTGAAGTACATATTTCTCACCATCCAGGAAATAAAAGTCAGAACCATCAAATCATAGATCTTTATGTATCCAGCAACAATTTCTAGGATAACTGTTACATGTCTTCAAGAGATAAATGTTCCAAGCCGATCAGTATCAAAGCCTTTCAATATTTTTTTTCTTAGTGATGACACTCTAAGGTGGGTGAAAGTAGAGTTTATTCCAGAATCAAAAATCTTTGATGAAATGGTTGTCCAGAACAAGGGTGATGTTCTGGAATCTTCAAATTCAGTTCCAAAGAAAATAAAACTTGATGAACTGAGCTTACCAGTACCAGTCCCTGCTTTCCCGGTTTCAGCACCTCCTCCTACAAAGAAAACAAAATCTTATTTAGATGCAACAATTTCAAAGTGGAGTGATATAGAAGATACTAGAAAGGAATGTCATCCTTCTTTTGTTCTAAATCCTACAGAGGCTAAGGCTCTAAAAATTAAGCAATTTTGAAAATCATGAGAAAGAAAAGAAGGAGAATAAGTGAAAGAAGAAATATTTTGAAGAGAAACTTTGCCAGCCTCTTTTAAAAGATTTAGAAAAGAAATATTAGGAAGTACTCAAATCTCAAGATATTCATGTAGAGACCTGAATCTTGTCGTACATGGACATTACATTACTTTTTCGGAATACTTAATACATAAAAAAATAGACACACAAGGACCGTAATTTTTTAGTGTCTTTGGATACTCTAAAAAATTATCATCTAAATGTGGTGAAAGATCTTCAACATCTCCCATAAAGATCTTCCTCTTTTGTTTTCTTACCTAAAACCTTTCTTTATATCCTGGGGAAATGAAAACATATAAAGGGTGATCTCAAATGCTCAGTAAGGGTAATCATGGATAAAATAAAACAAATCATATACATTTGAACTTAAAAACATGAACATAATGTTTAAACATCAAAATCATGAGTAATGACATAAAACATGGCAGTACATAAGGCATAGATCCTAAAGAAACATTAATCATGATAAAATATCACAGGAATAAAACATGTAATTGTGGAAAAACATTAATCACATGATATGATTTCCATAGTAGCCAAGCCATTGCTACCAAGACCATCTTAGTGGACAAAGTCCCTTACTGAACCAGGTTTACTTGCCGTTCCAGCCCTGTATTACTGAACTAGATTTACTTTTCATTCCAGCCATGTCTATCTCATGAGATATAAATCTTTAACCAATGCATTGGATGGAGATATAGGTCCCACCCATCTCATATTGAAATCATTCTTACTTGCGCCACAAAACAATCATACATCATTCATTATAACCAATAGAATAAAATGGGTTTCATAAAAATCATCCCATCATAACATAATCCATATAAAAGAATGGATATCATTTCATCATAAGAGATGTGAAACCATGTAAATAATAGAGACATTATACTTGAAACATACACATATTAAATAATGTCATCTTAGATGGAAAATGGTTTTGATAAAACATTTGACATAAATTCTTGAGGAATATATCCTTTCTTATTCAAAATCATTTTATTTTCACAAAATGCCTTGCAATTTTAAAAGAAAAGGATTTTGTTGAACATAATCATGAAATCTTGTAGATTAATATTCTTGAAAATAAGATATTATGAAACCGTAAAATAATCTGTTCGTGCCGTATAAGTTAAAAAAACATTCTTCTCGTACTTTTTCCGGAAAAGTCAAAAAGTACCTCATAAAAGAAAGATTCCATACATACCATGTAGTAAAAGTCAAAAATGGGTAAAAAAAAATTTAAAAATACATGAAAACATTTTTATAATACATGGACATGGATGATAAATATTACCGCAGTAAATACTTACGAATAAACAATCTCAGGTAAAAACGATATTGGAAAAGTTATCCCTTACCTTAGGTCCGATATACTTAGTACACATCCAACCCTCCTGTATAATGATTTAAATAATGTCATTGAAATATTATATAATCAAATTCATTGGTATGATATCATATATGGTTCACTTTTGACTTTATATTACCCGTTCTTTTGTAAGTTCCTTGATAAAGCAGCCTTTTGGGTAAAATGGTTTTATTTATTGTACATGTTTGGACTTGTTGTTCTTGATATTATTACTTATATCTTGATTTAATTAATTAAAGAATATAAAACATGATATATATGTAATATATATTCATAATATACATATATATATATGATAGATCGATAAATGGAATGAAATACACCGTTAATGGAGACGGTAGGCCGTATGTACACATGAACGCTGTTTTCGTTTCCCTATTGAATTTAATGGAATTAAGTAGATGACATACATATATATATATATATATATAAATCCAGTATCATTATTATGTCATATATTTCATGATTACTTATTATATATACATTATGATCATTCATGAATGGTTATCATGGAGAATGAATCTCATCGCGTCTTGGGGACAGTAGTCCGTATGTACGCATGAGCGATGATATCATTCCCATGATCGTGGAATTGTATTGAAGTGTATTTATAATATTTAAAAATCATTATCACTTTACAATAATCATATATAGTAATTTATTTACAACATTATACCCATCCATGTAGGGTGGTGGTCAAAAACAGATTACACTACGGCGTGGAGACGGTATTCCGTACGTACGCACGTGCGGTGATTTCGTTTTCCGTAGGATGGATAGAAGGTTAAATAGGATTGTTTCATATTTATAATAACCAATCAGTATATAAGTAATAATGATGTTATTACTTTATAATAATACAACTAATGAAGAATTAGAAGAATAAAGAAACTTGAGAGAATCGGAAGAAGTGATTACCTCTTCTTCGACGCACCTCCTTTAAGCCTTCTCTTAAGGAAGTAGATTTGGTCTTTTGAGAAGACCAGAACATCCAGAATTTTTCTAGGGAAGTGGAGAAGATAAATGGGAAGGGTTTGGCCGAGCTTCAAGGCTCAAAAGGGTGTGAAGAGAAGAGGGAAGGGGTACCCTTTTATAAGGGAGGAGATGGGCACCTTTGGAGAAACTTAAAATGTTATTTTATAATAAAGTCATAATTGATTTTTAATAGCTCCAAATTAATTTATTTAGAAGATAAGGTGGGGATGGGTCGGAATCCTCTCAACCAATATATTTTAGATAGGTTTGGGTCAATATATTTATGTTATCTTTTAGTTTTAACTCTTAGTTAATTAGACTGACATTTAACATGTCACTTTGTATTTTTATATTATATAGTTAATAAACTTACCATATACATCCAAACGACCCCAAGTGGTCCATAAATGATACACCTATCCTGATATAATTATCTTGGCCGAACCTTATCTTTTTAGAAATATAATAACAATTAATAAAAAAATAGTTTTTAAACTATTTTATGTCAATTTTGACACTATTTCTTAATGGATTTTTGTGAAACTCATAACATCATTATTAGTTCGAAAAAAGTTAATTAATTCAACAATAACATGTCATATTAACCTTGAAAATTTGTTTAATTCATAAAAAGTATCAAATTACATTTATTTGGGTATTTATAATATCAATTATTTTAATATTTAATTATTTAGGTAATTACTGCATCACCATTGTGTCATATATAACTTAAATTATTTAATCTCTAAAAATTATAAATAAAATACCATTAGGTAGGAAATATTTTTATATTTATAATGAATATTTATAGTGGAATTTATCTTATGTATCACCCTATATTAAAAATGATTTATTTATTAAACTTTGATTTTAACAATTTTTACCCTTCTTTAAATAAATTAATAATTAATGTCCTAATCTAATCCAAGTGGGCCTAAATGGTCATATTTTATTCCTAAGGTTGTTTTTGGTCGAATTAGTCTTATACAATATAATTAGTACATGTGTTAGGGTAATAATAATTTCATTTTTACCCTTAATTACCCTATTTACTTTAAACTGTGGTAAATAAAAGTAAAAAGTTACTATTCACCAAAAAACAATTTTAATCTCATTGAACCAAATTTTAGTCCTTGATATTAACCATGTCTCTCGGATTTTCGAAATTCAATTTAGAAAAGTTGGAAATTTTCATTTAAATGAAAAAGTCAGTTTTTAACTACCACTAAGTGGATGCACTATTCATTGAAAATTGAAGGTTTTTAGAAAAATACCAAAAATTTTGCCTAAGAATTATTTGATATTCCAAATTCAAAATTGATGTCTATTTTTCCAAATTAAAAACATAGAAGTGGAATTAATTAATTTTAAAATTAATTCCCGCTATCCAAACAAATAGTGTGTTTTTAAGAAACAATAACTATCAAAAGATTGATACTTGTTTATATTCAATATCAAAGTGAAATTAATTACAATGACCAACATTGAATTAAATGGTAAGAATATATTTTAATTACACTTTTAAAACAATTAAAAATATAATCTAACATTATAAATTATTGTGATGAAAAAGGTTGTTTTTAAATAAAATATAGTGTGTTTTTACTATTCATTAAAATATGAAAGTTATCAGAATAATATGTAAAATTTATCCAATGTAATTTTTTATGTCCTGATTCCAAAGAAGAATTTTATTTTCTCAAATTGAACATATAGAAATTTCAAAAACAATATTTAAATGGGGTGCGCCATCAAAAGGTGGGAAAACTGCAATTTTTTAAAAATACATATTTTACACAAAAAATTTATTTTGTTCTCATACCATATTCGAGAAAATGTGTAAGATGAATAATAATGTTATAAAATTCAAAATGTTGTTAATAATATTCATAACGGCTTGTCTATAATAATATCATAACAATATATCGTTGTTTATTGAAACCCAGTATTGCGTACTACACACGCTATCAAGGAAGGTCGTGATTGCGTGTAATGCAAGCCAAGTCAGGGTTGCGTGTTGTGAAAGACTCTTTCATTTGTTTTTTATAACAGAATCCAACCATATTTCATTTCTACATTGAATATATATATATATATATATATACACTCAATGTTGTGTAGAATGACTATTATCAAAGGAACTTGATATTGTGTGTAATACAATCCAAGAATAGTGTTCTGTATATTGCAAGCTAATACGGTGTTGCATATAGAGAAAGATAATCTTTGTGTAGGGTAAAACACAAGACATTAAGGAAATTAAAATTAATAGTTCTCATAAAATCCTGGGTTGTTACATTTTAGACCCTTTAAATGAATTTCACCCTCGAAATTCGTCGGGGTTATAAATAGTTTAATACTTGAATGTTTATTTAATAGAAACCCACATCGTAAAAAGGAATACCAAAACATAACTTTAAAAAATAAATTATGAAACGTAACTGTTACCCAAATTAACTAATCGCTGGGTTTCCCCATATGAGAACATAGATGAAAATATGGATATGAAAGAGAAATCTAACCATTAAATTCTGATGGAGAGTGGTAGAGAACATGGCTATGAAAAAGCCAAAAATCACAAAGCAATAAATATGTGATGATCTAAGGTACCATCTGATTCATCAGATATGAGAGTACTTGGACAACTTTTTTGGATTTCAAGATAATTTCCCTTATGTTGAAGAATTTAAATTAGAAGAATACTTACTTTATTTCGGTACAATCTCACCGTTGTTTGTGCCTTAAACAATTTCCACTTCATCTCTTAAGGAAATGAAGTTAAATTTGTCTCCCGTGAAGTGCTATAAGATCTTGTGATAGAATGATAGGTCATTCCATCTTTCTCAAACATAAGGTTGAATATATATATATATATATATAAGTCCATCTATGGTGAGATTAATCGTATATGGTTCCAAAAATGGATTTATACTTCATCTATCATACCGCTTAATATAATAAACCTAGTTTCTACTAACCCGGGGCTTCCTATAGGCCAGTGGTAGGCGATGAAGGCCAGTCACACTTCAGTTGTGGGTTCGATTCCTGCAACCTTGTCCAACACGACGGGTTGTCTCCCATCTTGTAGGTTGTCCTTTTTCTAAAACTACATTATTATAACATTCTATCAATAATATCGAAAAAAAATTCTAGCCATAAACAATACTAACTTGTGTTCAACATAATCCATTCAAATATTTAGGATTATCCAAAATACTTATTTCCAAACTCATAGTATAAATAGAAAGATTACTAAAAAGGCCATAAAACAGGCATGTGAATACCATCATTTATCCCTCATATATCTTGTTGGTCACATTCCAATAATATGAATACCTTAATCATGTATTCTCGTGAAAAATGAATACCCATTGAACCTTAGTGAAAACATGAATGGTGTCAAAAGTTAACTCTTTCCACGTACCAAATTCCCAAAAAATTCTATATGCTCAAACAATGATATAACTTTGTCCTTATATCAGTCATGAGCTCATGAATACTGTTAAACATATTATTTACTCCTTATCCATTCATTATGTGCATATCATCTGCTTTCCAAAAATAATTCAGTCACTTTTCATGGTTACCAGTACCATATTCTTATTGAAAACCACAATTGACCAATACATAGATATTCCAATATACCATAAAAGTACCTCAACAACATTATTCATTAATACCAATTCATAAACAGTTCAATCCATCCTCTTCAGTGATTTTCATGGAAGAAGTCCATCCTTGATTTAGAAGTAACCTCTTAGGTCAGGGCATTGAGATGGGTAATGCCCATGTTCTCCACATATAAGACATTAAACTCCATAACAATCGGTCACTCTATGACCCCTCTCTCCACACAGATAACATCTTCCCCTCCATTTGATGTATTCATCAAGGTTCTTCTTACCTTCTTTATAAATCTAAATCTTCCTTTATTTATTCTCCTCAACATGAAAGCATGCATAAAAGTCTATCTTCCTCTTATTTGATGAATTAGGAATACAACTAAATTTCACCATGTTAATAATATATCACAACGACTGATTTGGCATAATAAAAATATCTTTCTCTCTAGGCATTACACAATTTCATTGATCATAGTCACCAATTTGTCCAATGGATTCAATGTTAACCTAAATCCTTCTGGTTCCCTCCATTAACTAAAACAGAAAAAGAATTCTGGTAGAGGAAAAAATCATATAATGAAAATAAGACAATCAAGGGGGATTACCTTCGACATCTAACATCTTAGGTTTAATTATAATATTGTTACCTCAATTCTAGGACTATAACTTATACTTATACTTAACCTTAGGGACATCCCTAGACATACCCTAGAAATATCTCTAGGGATCTCTCTAAAGTTTTCATGTCCTAGTTTCCAAAGTTTAACTAAACCTTTCCTCTGATACAAGCTATAGAGACCCGGATCTTTACATACAAGGACATTACATTACTTTTGAGAAATACTTAATACATAACAAAAATAGACACACAAGGACCTTAATAGTTTAGTGTCATTGGAAACATGGAAAAATAATCTTCTAATCGTCGTGAAAGATCTTCAACATCTCTCATAAAGATCTTCTCCTTTTGTTTTCTTACCTAAAACCTTTCTTTATATCCTGGGGAAAAGAAAACATAAAAAGGGTGAGCTCAAATGCTCATTAAGGGTAAGCATGGATAAAATAAAACAATTCATACACATTTGAACATAAAAACATGAACATAATGTTTTAACATCAAAATCATGAGTAATGACATAAAACATGGAAGTACATAAGACATAGATTATGAAGAAACATTAATAATGATAAAATAGCATGGGAATAAAATATCTAATTGTGGAAAAACATTAAGCAGATGATATTATTTCCATAGTATCCAAGGCATTGCTGCCAAGACCATATTAGTGGACAAAGTCCCTTACTGAACCGGGTTTACTTGTCGTTCCAGCCCTGTATTACTGAACCAGATTTACTTTCAATTCCAGCCATGTCTATCTCATGAGATATAAATATTTACCTAATGCATTGGAGGGAGATATAGGTCCCACCCATCTCATATTGAAATCATTCTTACTTATGCCACAAAACAATCATACATCATTCATTATAACCAAAAGAATAAAATGGGTTTCATAAAAATCATCCCCTCATAACATAATCCATATAAAAAAATGGATATCATTTCATAATAAGAGAAGCGAAACCATGTAAATCATAGAGACATTATACATGAAATATACACATATGAAATAATGTCATCTTTGATGGAAAATGGTTTTGATAAAACATTTGAAATAAATTCTTGAGGAAAATAACCTTTCTTATTCAAAATCATTTTCTTTTCACAAAATGCCATGCAATTTTAAAAGAAAACGATTTTTTTTTAAAATAATCATGAAATCTTGTAGAGTAATATTCTTGAAAATAAGGTGTTATGAAACCATAAAAAAATACATTCGTGCCGTATAAGTTAAAAAACATTCTTCTCGTACTTTTTCTGGAAAAGTGAAAAAGTACTTTGTAAAAGAAAGATTCCATACATACCATGTAGTAAAAGTCAAAAATGGGTAAAAAGTAATTTAAACATACATGAAACCATTTTTATAAAACTTGGACATAGATGATAAGTATAACCCCATTAAATACTTACGAATAAAAAATCTCGGGTAAAAACGAGATTGGAAAAATTATCCCTTACCTTAGGTCAGATATGCTTCGTACGTATCTGAACCTCCTATATAATGATTTAAATAATGTCATTGAATTATTACAGAATCATATTCATTCTTATGATATCATATATGGTTCACAATTTACTTTATATTACCCGTTCTTTTTTAAGTTCAATGTTAAAGCAACGTTTTGGGTAAAATCGTTGTATTTATCGTACATGTTTGGACTTGTGTTCTTGATATTATTACTTATATCCTGATTTAAATAATTATAGAATGTAAAACATGATATATATATATATATATATGTAATATATATTCACCATATACATATATATATATATATGATTGATCGGTAAATGGAATGAAATACACCGTTCATGGAGACAGTAGGCCGTATGTACGCATGAAATCTATTTTCATTTCCTTATTGAATTGAATGGAATTAAGTAGATTACATACACATTTATATATATATATATATTTACACACAAATAAATACAATATCATTATTTTTTAGTATATTTCATGATTAATTATTATATATACTTTATAATCATTCATGAATGGGTAACATGGAGAATGAATCTCCTTGCGCCGTGGAGACGGTAGTCCGTACGTATGAATGAGCGATGATATCATTCCCAGGATGGTGGAATTGTATTGAAGTGTATGTATAATAATTCAGAATAAATATCACTTTACAATAATCATATATAGTTATTTATTTACACCATTTGACCCATCCAAGTAAGGTGGTGGTCGAAAACAGATTACACCACGGCGTGAAGACGGTATTCTGTATGTACACACACTCGGTGATTTCGTTTTCTGTAGGATGGATAGAAGGTGAAATAAGGTTGTTTCATATTTATAATAACATATCAGTATATAATTAATACTTATGTTATTACTTTATAACGAGACTACTAAAGAAGAAGTAGAAGAAGAAAGAAACTTGAGAGAATCAGAAGAAGTGATTACCTCCTCTTCGACGCACCGCCTTTAAGCCTTCTCTTAAGGAAGTAGATTTGGTCGTTTGAGAAGACCAGAACCTCCAGAATGTTTCTAGGAATGTTTATAAGAGAAATGGGCAGGGTTTGGGCGAGCTTCAAGGATCAAAAGGGTGTGAAGAGAAGAGGGAAGGGGTGCCCTTTTATAAGGGAGGAGAGGGGTACCTTTGAATAAACTTAAAATTTTATTTTATAATAAAGTCATATTTGGTTTTTAGTAGCTCCAAATTTATTTATTTAGAATCTATGATGGGGATAGGTCGAAATCCGCTCAATCAATATATTTTAGACAGGTTTGAGTCATTATATTAACCTTATCATTTAGTTTTATCTCTTAGTTAATTAGATTGACATTTACCATGTCACTTTCTTTTTTTATATTATATAGTTAATAAACGTACCATATACATCCAAGAGACCCCCCAAGTGGTCCATTAATTGTAATCATATCATAATATAAGTATCTTGTCCGAACTTTAGATTTTTATAAATATAATAACATGTAATAATATAATATTTGTTTTAAAAACTATTTTATCTCAATTTTGACACTATTTCTTAATGGATTTTTGTGAAAATCATAACAGCAAGATTAGTTCCAAAAAAGTTTATTAATTCAATACTAACATTTCATATTAACCTATAAAATATTTTTAATTCATAAAAAGTCTGAAATTACATTTATTTGGGTATTTATAATATCAATTATTTTAATATTTCATTATTTAGGTAATAACTTCATTACCATTGTGTCATAAATAACATAAATTATTTAACATCTAAAAATTATAAATAAAATACCATTAGGTATGAAATCATTTTATCTTTCTAATGAATATTTATAGTTGAATTTATCTTATCTATAACCCTATATTAAAAATGATTTAGTTATTAAACATTGATTTTAACCATTTTAACCCTTCTTTAAATAAATTAATAATAAATTTCCTAATCTAATCCATGTGGACCTAAATGGTCATATTTTATTCCTAAGGTTATATATGGTCGAATTATACTTATCCAATAGAATTAGAACATGTGTTAGGGTAATAATAATATCATTTTTACCCTTAATTACCCTATTTAATTTTAACAGTGGTAAATAAAAGTAAAAAGGTACTATTCACCAAAAATTATTTTCATCTCATTGAACCACATTTTAGTCTTTCATATTAACTGTGTCTCTCAGATTTTCCAAATTCAATTCACAGAAGTGGTAAAATTTCATTTAAATGAAATAGTCTATTTTTTAACTACCACTAAGTGGTTTCACTATTCATCGAAAATTGAAGTTTTTCAGAAAAATAAAAAAAAATTCAGCCTAAGCATTATTTGATATTCCGAATTCAAAATTGATGTCTATTTTTACAAATTCAAAACAGAGAAGTTGTATTAATTAATTTTAAAATCAATTCCCATTATCAAAACAAATAGTGTGTTTTTAAGAAACAATAACTATCAAAAGATTGATACTTGTTTATATCCAATTTCAATGTGAAATTAATTCCAATGACAAACAATGGATTAAATGGTATAAATATATTCTAATTACACTTTAAAACCAATTAAAAAGATAATCTAACCATATAAATTATTGCGATGAAAAAATTTGTTTTTAATTAAAATATAGCGTGTTTTTACTATTCATTATAATATGAAAGCTATCAAAATAATATGAAAAATTTATCCAAAGTAAATTTTTATATCCTGATTCCAAAGAAGAATTTTATTTTGTAAAATTTAACTTATAGACATGTCAAAAACAAGATTTGAAGTGGGTGCGCCATCAAAAGGCGGGAAAACTGTAATTTTTGAAAAATACATATTTTACACGAAAAATTTATTTTGTTCTCATACCATATTTTTGAAAATGTGTAAGAAGAATAATAATTTTATAAAATTCAAATTGTAGTTAATACTATTCATAACGGCTAGTCTATAATAATTTTCTAACAATATATCATTGTTTAGTGAAACTGGGTATTGCGTACTACACACGCTATCAAGGAAGGTCGCGATTGCGTGTAATGAAAGCCAAGTCAGGGTTGCGTGTTGTGAAAGACTCTTTCGTTGTTTTGTATAACAAAATCCAACCATATTTCATTTATACATTGAATATATATATATATACACTCAATGTTACGTAGAATGACTATTATCAAACGAACATGAAATTGTGTGTAACCCAATCCAAGAATAGTGTTGTGTATACTGAAAGCTAATATGGTGTTGCGTATAGCGCAAGATAATCTTTGTGCAGCGTAAAACAAAAGACATTAAGGAAATTAAAATGAATAATTCTCATAAAATCTCGGGTT
Source organism: Viscum album (assembly GCA_963277665.1). Lineage (NCBI taxonomy): Eukaryota > Viridiplantae > Streptophyta > Magnoliopsida > Santalales > Viscaceae > Viscum > Viscum album. Next base: position 1,195,665,202 of record OY728133.1, read on the forward strand.
GATACAATTCATAAAAAACTGGTGGCCACTCTGGGAATCCAGAAAGCTAAGAAAGTCCTAGAATTATCAAAACCAGTTCAAGAAATGGAAGATCAAATAATCCAGTATGATGATGATGATGTTTTAGGGGAAGTGGAAGATTATGTTGGAACTCCTCCGTGTTCAATTTCTAAATATGTTTTAGTAGAACAAGTCGAAGAACATGTGGAAGAAGAACTTGAAGAATAAATAGAAGTTGATGAAGAGGTTGAAGTTGAAGATGAAGAAGAAGTTGAATTTGAACTAGAAGAAGAAGTACAGAAAAAGAGGTTGAACAACAAGTTGAAGAAGATGATGAATTTCTAGAAGATGAAGGACAAGAAGGAACTCAACAACATGAGTTTGAAAAAGAAGCAGATTAATAGGGAGATTAAATTGTTTTTCATGTTTTAGATGAACAATCTCCAATTTGAGACCATTTTAAAGGCAAGGATGTCTTGGATGCTTCATCAGATAAAGAAAAACCTCAAAAGTCCTCTAAGAGAATAGAGAGACCATATTCCTTAACTCCAAGAGGAGCTGAGAAAGGAAAAGATGTTTCAGGATCCGAGTCCTCTTTATCTGTCAAAAATGATTTTGTCAAGCTATTTTTATGAAATTTGGTCAACACCATTACGATTCTTGAAAACATAGATGCCTAGAGTCAAATGATACAAGAGACCCTAAATCAAAATATGGAATTGACTAACATGCTTATGGACATGGTTTTCAAGCAAGAAGCAGACTTCAGTGATATTTTGATTGATTACAAAGCTTAGAAGGTGACTTGTAAGAAAGTCTTTAACTATACCAAAACAATCAATGAATAACTAAGATAGTTCAATGACTTCATTTATTTTTCTAAAGAAGCTTTTAATACTTTTGAAACCGAGTTCAACAAGGTCAAGACATCAATCTATGAGAAAGTTAGTCAACTCAATTCTGTTTCTCGATCTGTTAGCAGTGAGAAGAATGTTAGAGCCGAATAAGAGAGAAAGGTGGCTACTCAAGAAGATAAGGTCTTATCTTTATAGAATAAGAATCATGATCAAGAGATCTTAATAAAGTAGTTCGAATAATATCATAAGGAAGTGAAGAAACTCATCGCCTTGATAAAGAAGATATTGTCTGAGCAGAAGATGAATGGATGATGTTTATTTACATTACAATGTTTTGCTGTAATATTAACCTTATTTCTAAAATTTTGTTAAGAACTTTCTTTCATATCTTTCTTTTGTTTTTGGATGTATTTTTTCTTAACCTTACAGTTACATCTTATACTTCTCCATTCCATTCCCTCTTTTTGAAAATCAAAAATGGGGAAGAATTTATTTGAAGGAAGAATTTAATCTCTGAGAAGGAGAATCCAGTAAGGGGGATTATGGAAAGAAAGGATGATGTCCAAGTAAGGGAAAGTTTTCTTTTAAGAATAAATGTTTATCTAGGGGGGAGATATTACCTTAATAAAACCTATCTTCAAAGATCAAGAATATGATTTATGGAAAACATAACCTAAGGGGGAGTTAGTCGTATTAATACAAAACCATACTCAAAAGCGGAGATAAGTTTTTTCATAATTGTTTACTTAAGTCAATATATTATCCCTTAGAAAATTTGTTTGTGATTTCCAAAAAGGGGGAGATTTTTGAGTCAATAAAGATATCTTATGACTTCTCCACTCTATATTGTTTTATGTTTTGAAAATCACAAACACTTTTTCTTAGGTTCTGAATATTTTTTTAAGTTATGTATTTTTCTTAAGATTAAGAATTTTCATTTCGTAATGCTTGAAAATATATCATCACATTTTTCAATTCTGTTGTACTTATAGATTTTTCATTACGATTTATGAATCAATTTTTATGATTCTGATTCCGGTGTATATGTGATTCCGTTTTTATGATTCCAATTCCAGTGTATATGTGATTTAGGTTTTATAATTCCGATTCTGGTGTATATGTGATTCAGTTTTTATGATTTCCAATCTGCTGTATATGTGATTCAGTTTATATGATTCTGATTCTAGTGTATATGAGATTTTGATTTTATGATTCCAATTCTGGAACAAATGAGATAACTGGTTCACAATACGTTTTATTTTTTCTTATGATTCCATTTTCTTGATAATGTTATTCTTAAGAATCCATTTTCATTATTTCTTAAGATTACATTTTCTTGATAATGTCAGAGTTGTTTAAATGTATCATTCCAATGATATCAGATTCTATGTTCTCTTATAATTAATATTTATCTTTAACATAACATCATTTCTATTACTTGAAATGATGTTGTACAATCTATTATAAACTAACCGTTGAATTTTTGACACATATCAAGGTCCCTCCGAAATTTAACGAAAAATATGACCATTAGAGAGGAGCTGACCATTGAGAAGTTTTTCTTATAAATATAAGCTCATTTGAATAATGAAAATAATGATTATGAATAGTGAATGGAAACAAAATAAAAAATAGTGAAGTGATTTCTAGAGAGAGGATATTATAACTACCAGTACTTCATGAGGATTCCATGAACAAAATGATTAGACTTTCTTCATACAGACTCCGATCGTGCTGATCGTGGGCTTCCGGGTTTGGAAGACAGAGATTCTGATTTCCTTCTAAATCGAGGGCTGGTAGGGACAACAAGATAGATACTGATCTTCAAATTGAGTTCATACCTTGGCTTGAGTAAAATAGAAATTATTGAAAGTATAAATCAAGGAACGTTTATCCAATATTGTTGGATACCCTTCTATTTGGGTTAAAAGAATCTTATTGTTACTTGTTTACTAGTACAAGTTGTTTTAATTATGCTGTTGTATGTTAACATTGTTAAAGGTAGAAAGTATAACCATCATATACTTTTTAATTCAGTTACTCTGATTATATTAAAAATTCTATATGCATTAAGGTATAATCTTTATTTTAAGAAAATAGAAAATGTTTCTTTAAGAGGTCTTGTGAATGTTTGTTTAATCATGTTAAACTTGACTTTAAAGGTTCCAATGGAATTTTTAAAGTATACAATTCACCCCCTATTGTATTTGAGCATCTCATTTTTTACATATTAGATCCTACATGTTAAAATTTTTAATGGGATCCATTTATATTGATTAAGATATTAATAAAGGGATCTTTTCCCCATTGAAAAGTTATGAAATGCTTGAAGAAGGCTAAAATGTTTTAAAATGGAAAATGTGAAATTATTTAGATGATGTCATTGAATGTGTATGATTATTTAAGGGGTTATAAAATTATTAATTAAATCTATATAAATAATTCCATGGAAATTTCTACTACATAGATCCTAAGTATACGGAATTCCATGCTCATTTCTACTCAATGGATTCATAAATTCATCGAATTCCATGGGAATTTCTACTCCATGGATTCAGGATTTTATTGGAGGGCATGAATATTTATACTCTATGGGTCTAGATTACATGGGATGCCTTCGAATTTACAGCTCCTTGGATCAAGTTTTCAGGTCTGACAGTTGATTACATGGCATAGGCCTATGACAATGCCTTATAAATTTCTACTTCTTCAATCTGGACCTTGTTGGTTTGACACTAGTTTACTCAACATAGGTCATAGTATATGTTTCATCATACTTCTATTTATCCCATTTTAGGATTTCTAGTTTAACGTTATCTATGGTAGGCCGGATAGAATCACATTAACATGTATCACTCCTTGTTCATTTATATCACTGTTATATATTTCACACTTCATTGGATTATATACCCATATCAGAGTTCTTATAGACATAGTTGGTGGTGGTCTACTATGTGTTCCCCCACACCCTATTCAGGCCAACATTGGGTACTCCAAAATACTTCATTGATATATGTAGGACTAGGGAAAGAGGCTTACTTACAATTATTGATTAATTATTCCTAAGATCATTTGATCACAAGGCAAAGCTATGCTCGAGATGCTATCTAGAGACAAATCTTTTTGTATTTTTTTAATTCTGATACATATATTTTATTGGATTCTTATTTCCACGCATTTCCTTCCATTTTGTATATAGAAAAGGCATACTCATTTTCAATATTATATTGCCTTCACATGGTTTATTATTACCATCTTTTGGATGTTTACTTTCTATCACTGATTTATATTATTCATTAGGTTGTTTACTCAACTAGGATACTATTGTGTTACACTAATCATGAGGGTATAGTCTACCACTATACCATTATAGACCCTTGATACTAGTCATAAGCCTTTGGGGTATGGGGATGTGTTATTGAGTCTGTGTGATCCACCAGCTAGAGAACCATTTAGTGGATCCTGGTTCTTGATATTAAAAGCATGGTATGTCACACTGTATAGATGGGGTCTCTAACACGAGAGGTGCTTGGTGAGGTGTCTTCATGTTGCAAGCCTGAGGGTAACACCATGACCATCCCAATATCATCAAATATAGGGGTAATTATATTAAATTATATTTATTTATTAATTGATATTAAGGGGAGATATAATTTATTTTTCATAGAAGAAACTAGATTCCATAAAAACCATCCTCCTCTTATTCATTTACATATTTTTTTTATAACTCAATCATTTCATATCATATATTTGTGTCATTTTTCTTAAAGACGTTCCATATGTTTTGGTATATATTCATTTTGGATCTAGATCTACTAGATGTTCTTAATGGGTGTAGTCCTACTAACTCTGGGAGGTGGTGTCTATATTTTTCATATGTTATACATTTTTATACATTAATAGTAAATAGGCATGGTTAAGGTTTTTTATTTGTATTAAGAATGGAAACACTTGGGGTTTCATTGTTTATAAGGGATGCCTTAGGGTATTCTGGACAAAAAAATATTGGGTTTATGCTTGAAATGGAATGAATTGTGTGTAACATGGTTTAATGGATGTTTGTGTGTAATGATTTTGATACTTGATGTTGTTATAGGGATGTGATGATTGATGTGGTTCCAAGGGAATATGTCGTGTGTGACCAATGTCAATATCAGTGATGTTGATCACACGATATAGTTTGAGTATTCCACTAGGATGATGTGAATGGTGTTGACCATTGTTATGGGTGGTGATGGAGGATTATAGATGATTTGTAATAGGTTATTCATGATATTTCTCACTATTTGGTTTGAGACAATTGGGTTCTTATAAACCTTAGGAATGGAAAATGTGGTAATTTTTCCAAACTCATTATTGGTGGTGACCACTATGCCAAAGTGAGATTTTAGAGGCAATTTAAACCACCACCAAATTTTTTGTCACTAATCATTTAGTAATGATTATCAAAACCATGGATAAATGATTTAGTGTGGTTTTCTTAAAAAATGGTAGAATTATTTAGTGGTAGTTTAAACCATATCTAAATTGACCTTTCAGATGTTTTTTTATTTCTAAATTTTTTATTCTTTTATTTTGAATTTACATAATTATTTTTTTGCTAATTTTTTAATTATTTATTAGTTATTTATTTATTTAATATTTAGTTATTTAGTTATTTATTTTTTATTTTTTATTTATTATCTATTATATATTTATTTATTATTATTTCTTTGATATTTATTTATTATTTTTAATTATTACAATGCTTGTTCCACATAAGCATTTGGCATATTTTTCATGCAAAAAATCATTATATATATGTGTTAGGAGATATTTAAACTAATTACCTCTTGGATATTCTAAAAAGGCTTAACAACACTAGCAAGATATTAATGAGATGAGTAAACATAATTTAATAAACTTATATATGTATAAATAAATAAAAATATTAATATATAGTTATATGTTGTAAAAAAAATACATGTAATACATAAAAAATAAATAACAAATAGGGAATTAAAATTTTCTAATAATCAAATATTTGATAAATAATAAATGAATAAATAAATAATAGAGTAATAAATTATAAATAATAAATAATCAATAATCTCTATTAATTAATCAGTAATAAGTAAATATTTAAAAAATTGTTAGTTATTAATTATTAATGAAATAATAATATATATGTAATTAATTAATAATAAAAAATTAATAACAAAGTTATATTATAAATAAATAATAAATAAATAAATAATTAATAAATGATATTAATTATTAAATAATTAATTCATATATACTATATGATAAAAAAATTAATAAATACAGAACATACATATAATAAATAAATAATAAATAATATGTTAATAATAAATTAATACTAAAATATTACTAAATATATAAACCATAAATAAAATATTATTTATTAATAAATTAGTAATTAAAAATAAATTAATATAAAATAAACTATTAAATAAATAATCAGTAAATATTTAATAAATAATGAATATGTAGTAAATAAAAATTAAATAAATAATAAATAAATAATAAATAAACATTAAATACAAAATAAATACTAAAAAGAGAAAAACATATATATTATTAATAAATTAATAATAAATAATAAATTAGTAAAAAATAATATGTAATATGTAATAATATATAAAAAATATTAAATAAATATTAAACAATAATTTAATAATAAATAATAAATCAATATATAATAAATAAGAAGTAAGAAATAAGAAATAAGAAATGGATATAAATATCGATCAATGTGTATACATATAATAAAATTTGAATGAATATATATAAATAGACATTTATATTACATAAATATATATAAATGCATACATATAAATAGTTGTATATTTATATATAAATATATAAACATAAGTATATATATATACCCATATAAGATATAAAAAAATAAACATAAATACTTATAAATTTTTACAAATATATACAAATATCAAAATAAAATTCCCGAATTCATTAAAATATCCATGCATAGATAAAATTAGATATAATTTTATCTATCTATTGATAAGTTTATAAATTATAAATTAATATACATAAATGTATAAAAACATATACAAATATATATATTTATATATAACAAATCATTAAAAGGGTGGAAACCTCAAAAATTACAATACCGAAAAATAAATAAGAATAGAATTTTATTGGATAAAATCATAGATGGTCTAACAAGGATATGAAGTCACACATAAACCAAGATGAAATCTCATTGAATATTCCAATGTCTTCTTATCCAAATAAATAAAATTCAGTTTTAGAGGCCTTTTAAGACTTTTTTACCTCGAAAAAATAGTGACATTGGTCCCCTATCAATATTGTGTATATCTTGTCGCAGTCTTCAATTTTATATATTGTAGAGCCCAAAATGAAACATGATTCAATAGGTATGGACATTTAAAGTTGATGTTTTATTTTCTACTTCTCTAAAAAATGTATTAAATTTTATTCTATTAATAATTACTTAATTATTATCTAATAACAATATATACAATTTAAAAAGAATTAATTTGATAGGTTTTATAGCTAAAAACAACATCCATATCAAAAGTTATGTTTAATTAATACTAAAGTACGATTTTAACTTATCCCAGAATAAATTACAGTTTTTAATAATATAATACTAATAATTAAAAAATAATATAATTAACACATTCTTATTAATTAACATTTTAAATAATTAATAAAATATTATAAATAATAAATATTAATAATCAATCATAATTATATATTTAATTTTTAATATATCATCCCATAATTTAGCATCTATTTTATAAAAAAGATCATTAAATCTTCCCAATTATTATAAATCACCCCTTAAAATTTCAAAAAAAAAATTTAGCGGTTTCTGAAAAATGGTTTCCAAAAATAAATACAAAAAATTAAAAACAGATTTAGAACTAGTTTGAAAAAATACCACTAAATAATTTTTCATGAAATATTTAACAGCGGTTCTAAGAACTACTACTGAAAAACTACTATGAAAATTATTTTCCCTATAGTGGAACTTTATAGATTAACTGTTATAACATGATGGTGTTGACCATCAGTATAGAGGATACTTAGACTGTAGAAGGCCAAAATTGTGGGTAGTTTAGACCACCAAATAAGGGCTTGAGGCTCACCGTATATATTGGGATCGATGATGTGGATTTTCATAGAGGGTGTGTGTAGTTGTGCCCTAGGTTTTTTCAAGCTGTTGAGCTATCTGTTGTGAATTTATTTGGAAGTCTATAAAAAATTTAACAAGACATGTGGATATTTGCTTGGAGTATCATTATTGTTATGGTATGGTAATTTTGTGAAATGTATAATTTATTTGATGGACTTTGTTACTTTGGGTATGAAAAATTTCAGATATATCATTCCACCATAGAACTGGATGAGGTTGGTAAAATATCCCTTAGGGAAGGTTGATAAATATTATAGAATGTTCTATAATTTGTTTTTTCCATTTTTTTGATATGTTTTTATGCACTTCTATACAGTATGGATATATGATGGGGACATCATTGGTGGGGTCCTATTTATTTCATTCTCAAACCCTACATGTTCCCACTAGGAATGGTAAATAATTTATAGTTCATGGTACATTTCATTGTAACAGTTTGGAATTCGGAACCTAGTAGATATGGAAGTGTAGATAGTGCATGATATTGAGAGTATGTTTTTAAACGGGTCAAGGTGGTTTCTCATTTTTAGGATGGTGGTGATTTTGATTACTTTTTTAATGTTACATATATGGTTAGGCAATTATCTATCACATGAGTTCAATATTTTCACTATGACATTTTATGTTTTTATTAAACTGGGAATATGTATATTTTCCTAGTTTATATAGGAAATTTTAATGACTTCCACTATGTTTTGCTGATGTTATTTTAATTATTAATCATTAAATGGTATAGTCTCCTCATTTTCACCCTGTAAACCCTCACTGCTAGTCTGAGGCCATTACTATACAGAGAGATGTTCCTATGGTCTAGTGACATGCAATTCTAGTAACTATATTATGATCTAGGTTGCTGGTGACTCGAATATAGATAATATTGTATTACATTATTTTACACTAACATTCATTTCATGTCATAATTATTCACACCACAAATCCAAAAGGATTATTGTATTTGGATATTATCTACATAGTCATCTTATCTAACAATGTCATCAATGTCTCCAAAAAAATTATTTTTAAATACAATACATATCACACATCATATATAATTATCTTTTTATATCCCACGGAAAGTAAAAATAAGAATGGGTGATTTATATGCAGAGTAAGGGTAGACATTAGAGTTATCAATAATTAATCATAAGTTACATAAGATAATAATATTGGTGTGAGAACATAATCTTCGCCAATTAACATTTCATTAATAGATTATACCCAAATAATCAAGGATAAAAATTCATCAATCATGTTATAAGGATATAATCATAACATAATACATGATCCTTCACAACATGAGTTAGTTTAAAACGTATAAAAGTGGAACAAACATAAGAATCAAAATCATAAAAAATATTGGTGGTATCATGTTCCTCTATCCCATGATATAGTTGGTTAGGAATCAACATCATGACTACCTTAATAATATGGATCAGTAATCATGCTCATTCCACAAATAATTTCTCATGGGACATGAAATTTTGTCGAAGGCATTTTATGGATATATAATTTCATGCCCAATTGTCACATAATGAAAACCATACATATTTGGGCCAAATGATCAAGAAATAATTCATAATTAAAAATAAAACATATTATCCATTGGAAATGTTTTGAAAAAAAATCCATAGAACATTTCATAAGTCATGAAAAAAATTGAATGCTAGAATAACCACAAATCACTAATATAACATAAGGAATGTCAAAATATGTTAACATAGATAAAAAAACTGTTATGATTATTGGATATAACAACATAAAAATATATTTTTAAATTTCATTAGAAAATTAGATTATTTGGAATTTTTTTTATAAACATAGAATGGTTGGTTTGTAAATAAAAATGGATGTAATAGTAGAATAATATATTCACATAGAAAACATTAAAAACAATTAATTTTTTTGAAAGTGAACGGTGAAAAAAAAATCCATTAAAATTATTTTATGGATAATCAAAATGTATAGAATATCATCAACAAATTATCAAAGCATAAATATAGATATCTATAATATCATCCAACAAATATGGACCTAGAGTAGAAGAATGTTGACAAAACAAATATAGGGTTGGTTTCACTTATAAGAGTAACATTGTGTAAATTATTTACTATGGAAAATTAAATTGTTATTGGATATGTAAAATAATAATAATAACCATATGATATGAATATGTTTAGTTGTACCAAAGAGGGAATTCACACAAATTATCCACAAAGGAAATTAATATATAACAATCTTGATTTGAATATAATATTGGAAGTAACCCATTATGAATTTTGTAATAAGAGAATAAATAATAACATGTTGGACATTAATATACTAGTAAATTCCAATAAGGAAACTTTGATTATTTAAAAATAATCTAATGGGGTATTATATAGACCATATAAAATAAGAAAATATTTATAATATTAAATCATGCCTCGGCGAATGGGTGTTAGGATGAAACCCTTATGAATATCATAATCATTTATGTAACAATCCTTTAGAAAGGGTTTTATGAGAAATAATTTTAAATTAAAAAAAATGGAATTAAAATATTATATAAGAATAGGGTAAATGAAACTAAATGTATAAGGAGGAATCTTAATAATAGACAATGTAACACATTGAAAGGATTTTTTCTTGTTTTTGAAAATACCTTTAAAATTTGTTACTTATTAATGGTAGGAACATGATAGAGATAACCATGGTGGTTTTTTTAATCATTATAAATGCATGATAAGTTTGAAAATGGGTAAAATGTTGGAACTAGAGTAGAAGGTCATCACATATTATTTATAATAAATTTATGAAATTAATGAATTACCTTTATAGAATTATTTATTCATTTAAGGATCTAAAAATGGATCTAGATCATACTATCATTGAGTTGTAGGTATCAATGGTAGATTCTATCTATAAATACACCACATGTGTTCCAAAAATCTCCAAATTTCACAATAGGAATATTTGGGTTCTAGCACAGAAAATCATGATACTTGCGTTTTTCACCATTGATCACCTCGATAATAATTTCCTAATGATTCCCATTGAAATATCTTAACATAAGAGAGTATGTTGGTGGATGATCTCTCTTTATAATTGGGTATGTGATTGGAGAAGGGATCCCTCTAGGGCTTCGAGAGGATTCTCTAGATTTTTTGTTCACAAAATGGAAATGAATTGGATCCACTAAAAAATATATAATTGTGTTTATATACTGCTAGGGTTGGAAATAAATAATTTCAAAAATGACAATTCATACTTATTTAATCCATAAATAACCCCATTTCTATAATAATAATAATATTATTATTTCTTAACATGTGCTAAACATGAGAATTAAATTAAATTGTATTTAATCAAATAATACTCAATCTATATTATTTCGCACCACACATACAAACTCAATTTTTCATTTCTCCAAAATATTTATCAGACATTTAATAAAGATAATTTATTTAGTAAATAAATATCAATGTATTATGCAATAAAATATAAATAAATACTATATAAACTGAATTCCCAAAAAATATTTATTAAACATTCCACTCCCAAAATATTCTCTTGAATAACTTGTGAACAACCATATGAGATCAAGAAAAACTAAATAATTATAAAACCACATACATGAATAAAATTTATTCAAATTATTAAATAATAAATAGTAATAAATTCTTTAATTGATATTCTTGATACAAATAGTGTGTGACCCTCTAGACCATTTTATCAGTGGCATTAGGTGAAATAGCCTAATGTCCAATGTTACCATCTAGAAACAAACCAAGGAACCCATAGAGGAATATGTTAATGTTGTAAAAACATAATACTTCAAACAGAAACCCAATATTTAATACAATAACATTAACATGATATCACTAATCAATCATGTTGCATGCTAGTTTCATAAACCTATATGCTCGATAACTCTTTCGTTGAATTTCTATAAATAGAACTTTCCTATAAACCATCATATCCACAGATTTATTTATTTTTTATCATTTCTTTCAATGGGCCTGATATATCATGTTAAATTAAAGAATTAATGAAAAACATCATTTCTCCCATTATTAATTACAGTAATATTACTCATGACTCACCTAACACATCCTACCTATCCATAATAAAATCCATTATGGTTTTCATAAATACATCAAAGTACACAAATATAATACTGATTAATAATAACATTAATTTCTATTGGTAAATAGACACATCTATTGATAGAAACCACCAATGAAATATATAAATATAGATTTTCTACAAGAGATTATAGTTATCCTAATATACTACACTAGATATTACAAATGGAATAAACTATTAGAAGGTTACTCAAATTACTATGACTCTCTACCCCCAATAGACTATATCACTTCAGTCCTTCAAATTTTTTCATCTAACATTATAACATATATTTAAGGATAATATCACTAAATCTCAATGCTCTCATCATAACGGGGAATTGCAATGACCTTTCAGTGTGACATATACTCTATGTACATTATCACACACTGTGTTATGTAGAAGGAAAATGGTGACATAACAAGGTGTTTATTATAATTCAAAAAATTATGTACACATAATTTGTTTTTAGTTAAAATACTATAACAGAATACCACTTTCATGAGAGACAACTTCTATGAAATACCAGTCTTTTAGAACTCACATGATACTCAGGCCTATATTGAAATAGTACATTAGTCAATTGGTCTACAAAATTTTATTATGTAGGAAATATGTTTACTGAAACATCACCCATATGATAAAAATATTCAAGATTTAATACTTCTGGGGTATGTTTTCTCACTATTGGGGTGGTGTTAGATCATTTTCAAGAGACACTACTACATTTTTATAATAATAAAATGTGATATGTACATTAATACTGGGTACCACATCATTATCCAAGATAAATATTCATATTAAAACAACTTCCTTTGTTGAATCAGAATCTTTTATATACTCAGACTCCCTTACAGAATCAATGATGACTAGATGCTTTGAACTATTCTAGATCAAAACTCCTCCATTGAGACATAAAACATATCTTGACTATGTCTTCATATTATTATGATGTATTTAAAAACTATCATTATTTTAACCCCTAATGAACAGATCCTCATATCCTCCATACATCGAGAACATATCATTATTTTTTCTCAAATACGTAATGATGGCCTTAACAGGAGGCCAATTTTTTCCTATTGGTTCTAATTGACTTTTTGCTACCATGATCAATAGATTGGAAATATCATGTCTAGTACATAACATAACATATATTATGGATCCTATCATTGAAGCATAGGGGATATTAGTCATTCTAACATTCCTTTTTTTTTGTGTATGAGGAAACATTTTCTTATAATTATGTTTAACAAGTCCACTATAACAAAAACCCCTCATGGATTGTTTCACCCTGAATATCATTAGAATCTAGTTAATGTATATACTTTTACAGACTCCATGAATCCACTTAGATATTAACCAAATGATATATATCCCAATAATATAGGCCTATTCACCTAATTCTATCATGGAGAAACAATTGTTAAAACAATCCTTAATAGACTTAAGGTTATTTTTTCATTTCCAATTAGTAATATTTCATCAATAAATACTACATGGATAATGACTGCATTCTAACTAAAAATCATATAAAAACATGGATCATATTCATTCTTAATAAATTCAAAAAAAAATATCTTCATCGAATCAAATATTCGATGAATTGGATGCTTATGTCAATCCATAAATAGATCTCTACAACGTGAAGAAAATATTATCATCCCTAGAGTCAAAAATCCCTTTTGTTGTGTCATATAGAAATCTTCCCGATGGTTCTCGTTATGGAAATCGATTTTAAAATCAATATTCCAAAAATTCATATTAATGGTAATCTACTATAGTAAGTAAAATTATAAATGATTCAGACCTGAAAACTAGAAAAAAATCATCATTTTCAAATATAGTATTTTTATTAAACCCAATTTCAATTATTCTTTCTTAATATGTATTTAATTTACCTTACATGTCCATTTTTCTCTTGAATACCCACTTGAAACATATACAATTTACATCAAATGGCACATCGTCCATAATCCATTCATGGTTCTCATATATAGAATCCATTTCAGAATTCATGGATTATTTCCATATTGTATTGTCTGAGCTCTATACTACCTCATTATAGGATAGAGGTTCATTATGTTAATATAATATTGAGTCAGCATCTTTGATGACTGGAAAACCATATCTCTTTGGTTTTCTTATCTATTTAGTGCTTCTACACAATACATTTATTTCAAGAACTATATCATCCATAGGGAATTGAGGAATCTATTATTATACTAACTCTTGTGTATCTTGAATATCAATTTCATCATTTTCAACATTGGCCCCACAAACCATTATGAGGATGTGATCCCTCTCAAAAAATATGGCTTGATGGTGGAAAATGAATTTCTTGTCTATGGGTTTGTATAGGTAGTATCCCTTTTTTCTTAGGATACCTATTAATGATACAATTGGTTTCATATTATCTAGTTTGTTACTAGAGAAAAAAATAAAAAATTCCTCCCAACCTCATACATGTGTAAGAAACAAAAAAAATTCATTACACTTCATCACTCAAAGGTCATTACATTTTCTGATTTATTTGGTTCTCTGTTTAATGTATATAATGTAGTTTAGAATGAATATTCCCAAAAGAAAAATGAGAGATCTATATGGCTCATCATTAACCTTACTAGGTCTTGTAAGGAATGATTCTTACTTTCACAAATATCATTCCACTATGGTTTTTAAGTAATATTGAGTTGATATATAATTACAAATTCAAATAAATATTCAACAAACTTATGGCTAAGATATTCACTACCTTGATCCTATTTAATCATATTTATCTTATGTCCAAGTTGACTATGTACTTAAACCTAGAATTAGTTGAATTTTTTGAATTTCCCGGACACATACATTATAAAGTTGTCAAATCCATATCTACTAAATTTATCTCTAACATTTATGATGTACAAGTAATCATCACTAGTTTATACAAGAAATGGTCTAAAAACATCAATGTGTACCAATATTATATGTTTTATGGACCATTCAACATTTCAACAAAATGTTGGTTCAGTCATTTTCTAGGTAAAAATTATGAAATGTTTCAAGGGATTTTAGATCAGAAGAGTCTACATGAGTATCTTCATTGGGTGTTTTCAAATTCTTCTTGTTTACGTGACCATGCTTGGGATTCCATAGTTGGGTGTTATATAAGTCTTGTGAACATGATTTTTTATCTATTTCGAATACTTTTTTTATAATTTAATAAGATAAATTCCATTATTGAAATGATAAACACCATAATATATGTTGTCTTTAAAAAATATATTACTTTTATTCCCAACAATGAAAAGAAATCCATTTAAATCTAGGAATGACCCAATAAATTGTGTTTTTAGTAAATGTTTATACATATTTAAAATCCCTTAAAACAGACATAATTTTTATTTTCAATGAAAGGTGGTAGTGAAGAACGTCTAGATAATTTATCCTCTCACTATTATAATCTCAAAAATCCAACTCTCAAAAAATCTTTCAAAATATACATTGTTATTGCATTTGTATAAACATGTAATCACAATAAGATATATCTAACACCCAATGTGTAACTATTAAATGATTACAATCAATAAAAAACACAACATTATATTTCCCATATTTATAGGTGAATTTTTGCTTCCATTAGAATTTATTGTAACCTGAAAAATACACCACCTCCTTTTTCGTGCCCTTCCTTGTGATCTTCCTCTTCTTTGAAGAAAGGTCCTTAAGAGATTTGGACTTGTTATGAGTCTTGGGACCCTTCTCCTTGTCCATCCTTTCCTTATTCACCCTAAGGACCATTGGTTTTTCATTTCTTATGTACATATCCAATTATAGTATCTAATTAAGAAGTTATGAAATACTATTCTCAATATTTCTTATGTTATAATTATTAATAAAATGTGAGAAGGTCTTGGGTAATCGGAAATGTATGAGATCAATGTGAGAATCATCTGCTAATTTAATCCCTAAGATGTATAAGTATTCAAGGCGTCTAATAATATTGACTAAATGAGGTGTATCTCACATAGACTGTCTGTGAATAGTTTTAAACAAATCAGTAAAGATCATATATCTCTATTATCTAAAATTATCTTGATAGATATATCAAAGGTTATACATCCTTTTATATGAATCCATATCCTCATGTTGCGTCAAAACTCATTGGTCATCAATGATATCATGAAACATTGACCATATGTAGAATCATTAAAATGTTTCTAATAGAGAGAACTCTTCCTCGCTAGCCCCAATACGAGGACCCTCAGAAATAGGTTCTTCATTCATATATAATTTCATTTCATAGTTTTGGATAATAGGTATGTATTTCTCCATTCCATAAAAAATGTGCTGGTGAAAATGTTATCCTTATCAAGTTGGATTTAATTGATGTGATTAAATTACTTTTATTTTTGTTTCTATAAATAAGAGAAACATATTTTTATTACTTCATCACATACCATTTAGACAAATAGTAATTATTTTTTTAGCAATTGACCACTATTTTATTGAAGTTATTATTCCCTCACCATTGGCTTCAGAATATCATAAATCTTGTATATTCTATTAGTAAGGATCCATATTCAACTTCTCATTACCCCTACATTGGTCAGTCATGTAATATGAAGGGTTTTATGTAGTAATTTAAAATTACAAATGTATTAACTCAAATTTCCATGATCTGTTTACTAGACTCCCAAATCCTAAAATCATGAAATTGGATATCCACAACCATTTCCTCTCAGTTACACTAATTCCTACTTTAGAAGTCAACACATTATATGAACTATGTTAAGTTGATGAAAACATTCTTGTCAGATTTCTCTTATAATTGGAAGCATCCCATGTTTGGTTGGTCAAGCACTTTAACATAAGGTTAGATTTTAACCAAATTACTATATTTATATACTGACTTAATATATATATAATTGAGGGATTTCATATTTTATGCATAAATTTCAAATTATTATCTCTATCACATTAATTTTAATATTAAGTGGATTTACATAATGTATTATCCATGTATAAGAAAATAGGTATACATGATACAATTTTTTTAATTCTATATTTCTTGATTGTTAATTCATGTATTCATGTGATTGTGAAAAAATATCCATAATGAAATAACCAGGAAACTTGATAGAAATATCATAATAAATTTAAATGATTATGATCATTTAATAATTGTTAGTTAGTATAGTAGATGATAAACTATCCATAAAACTAGGAGAAAACACCTTGAACCATTTATGGTTCATGTTTCAGTTTTCCACCTATCCACCAATGCATCACTCTTGGATTGGTTTCACCATGACTCCAAACATGAACCACCTCTACATGAGTTGGAGGTCCATCCCATAAAAATAATTTTACTGACACATAGTTGAGGGAATGGTTCTACATAAAATAAACCATGGAAAAGAACACCCTTACAATATAACAGGAGAGATGGAATTAATTCCAATAATTTAATTTAAAAAACTAAATAAAATCCATATGATACAATGGTGTAGACTAGGCTTATGATCACCCTTAATCATGAAACAAATTGGCCATATAATAATACTATAATTAAATTATTAATTTTTTTTTATGATAAAACACGCATCCATCAATAAATTTTATTATTTAATTAGTCAATTATTTTATTGTAATTTTCATCCTAATTTACTTGAGATTAAAATCCATCATAATTTTAAACATTTTAAATAAATATATTGAAAAGTAATTTTTTTCAATAATAAAATGTACCTTAGAGGGAATATAGAAAGTACCCATATGAACTACCCAACATGTGTTATACTCGTATATTATTTACTCTTGCGACTTTATTCATACAAATAATATCACATAATTTCATGATATGTACTATCAACATTAGTACTAAATGGATTACATGATTTTTCTATCATAGGTTATGTTTTAATTACTGTATATTAGTAACTATAACATGACTCATACATGATATGAATATTAAAATATTATTTAGAATTTTGTTACATGTTTATATATAATAAAAACCATCATATGGAGAGTCCAATCAACTTAATGAAAACCCAAAAGTACATATTGATGTTATCTAAATAGTATTATAAATTAATTATAATTCTATTTTGATTTGGTAAAATTACAAGGCTTGTACATTGGTGGTACACAGGGTGTCGTTTTTCTCACCATATATCTGCAAAATGAACCTACTACTAAATGTGTAAATATTCCATGTAAAATGATGGTGTACATGAAGTGTATAAGGGCTATATGTATTATGTTATATATGTTTCATAATCCCTAGTTAGGTAGGCCAGGTAAAAGATACATGGTGTATCTGTGAATAAAGAACTACACACCGTGTGTACAATAGCTTTCTAGATTCCAGGATGGCCAAGTCAACTTGTGGTGATAATTAAATTCACCATGTGTAATAAATTCACATTCCATTAAATAATTCTAAATTAATTATTTTTTATTAAACAAAAGTACACAGTTTGTACTTTCGGGTAACATGACATGTACTCTTGTGGTATCTGGCTTGATTCCTTTGATCACTTATATGATATCTTAGAATTTATTTTAGTCATAAAATTAATCGATTTAATTTCATTAATAATAAATGTAAAAGAATTATAATATCTTGAAATTTTAATTAAAGAACAATTAATCTAGAATGGAAAACCTATTACTTATGTATAAATAAATTAAGGATCATTAAATAATTATAAGTAATTATATGACCACTTTGATACTACTTGAAGGTTTCAAGAACAATGTAAGTATGTGATGAGTCGTTCCAAACATTATTTTTTCTTGATAAATGATCAATCTTGGATTTACACAATGATGAACTCTTTTATCAATACAATTGAATCAAAGAATAAAGATCATAGAAAACACACCAAAACTAGAGTTCATGATCATAGCATAAAATTTATAACGAATTTAAGAAATTAATGAATTACCTTATGATAATTACTTTTTGATTTGTGGATCTTAAAATGGATCTACATCGAACCATTATTGTATTTTAGTAATTAGGGGAATACTCCCTCATGTGCGGATCGAAAGGTGTTCCAAAAATATATCAACATCACTATATGAATCTCTATGTTCTAGCATGATAGGACATAATGATTTAATAATTCAACTTTAAATCCCTTGAGAATCACTTTCAAAGGATTCTCTTGATCTCTCATGACTCTATATTATAGGGTTGTGTAATTTATCTCTCCATTATATAGAGCATTCATGGAGATGTTAGAAATAAATAATTTCACAAGTCCCCGTTAATATTAATTTATTCCATGCAGTTTCCCGAGGCTATAATAATAATATTATTACTATTTCATGACATGTGGAAAACATGAGAAAATAATTAAATATTATTTAATTAAATAATATTCAATATATATTATTTCCCACCAGACCAATAAACAAAGTCATCCATTCCTTCACAATATTTATTGGTCCATGAATAATGTATATTTATTTAATAAATAAATATCACTGTATTGTTCAAAAATAAATAAATAAATATTATATCCACTAAATAGAAAATAAATATTTATAAAATATTACTATCAAATAATAATATCTTGAATAATAAGTGATTAAATATATCCAATCATCAAATGATGAATAATTATTAAACCAAATTTGGGAATAATATTTATTCAACTTGTTATAAATTATATAATAATGTATTATTTAATTTAGATTCTGGATACAATTATTGTGTGACCATCTAGACCTATTTCTATGTGTCATTATGAAAAGTAGAGTAATGTCCAAGGTTAGTGTCTAGCAACACACCAAGGAACCCAAAGATAAAGAAGTTAATGTCGCAATGGTATAATACCTCATATGAATACTCACTTTGTCATATAATTCATTTATCATTATATCTAAAATCATTCAGGTGGCACGCTAGCGCTACCAACCTATATGTTTGATGTATCTTTCATTGAATTTTAGGAAATCAAACCGGCCTATAAAACACCATGTATTAATGTTTATTTAGGATATATCATTTCCAGGAAAGGTCCTAAGATATTATCTTATGTTAAAGAATAAAATAGAAAAAAATCATTTCTTTCCTTATTCGATAATGGAATATTTCTCTTGATGTACCCAACGTATCCTACCCTCGATGAATATATGTTATAACTGTTTTTATCAATACATAAATGTAAGTGACTTATAATACTCATTAATAATAATCTTAAACTCTATGGATCATTGATATCATCCATAGATTGGAAAATCCAATGGCACATAAAAATCTGGATTTTATACTGGTGGTTCTTGTTCTTATAATATCGTACATTGGTTATTTCCAAGGGAGTACACTATAAGAAGGTTCATCAATTTTCTATGAGTACCAAACCCTGATATCCTATATCATTTGTATACATAAAAAAATTTCATCCATCTATAGAAAATATATTTAATAATAATATCATAGAACTTTTCAATCCTCTTCATTGTAGGGAACTACTACAATCTTTCAGTGTGATATATACTACAATGACAATATCACATACTATGTGACAAAAAAAATAACGATGTGATAAGGAGTTTATTAATCATAAAAAAATGAATACTTGTTATTATAAATTATACAAAAGATAGTTTTTGGGCACCAAATCTTTTAATATACACCAAAAAAACATGTTGTGAATATAATATGATTCTCAATGAATGGAAATTGAGACAATAAAGAACATACCATAGACCCCCACTTGGTCAGACAAGATATAACCTCAAATATAAAAAAATACGATATTATTAGCTTATTCAATAAGCTTATTCATATATAATAAATTTATAACTTATAATTTATAATAATTCTTTGGATATTAATTAGTTTGTTATAGTTTATATTCATCAATGGATGCTATTAACTTTTATTGTATTATAAAAGATTCATAATTTAGTTCATGATACCAATAATTTGACCACAAATTAATAATTACTATATTAATTAAAATAATATAATATATTTTACCAAATGATTTATAATTTTTTAATTTCAATCCATGAGTGTTTTAGTATTGATTCTTGAAGATAAAATCAATAATGTAATCATTTCGATAATTTAAAAAGAACAAAATGTGGTATCTTAAGAGTGCTTAAAATATTAATATAACCATTAGATAAAAAAAATTACTTAAATATTAATATATTATTATACGAGTAATTATGTTTATATAAACATCCATGATGAAATTTATAACATCATTCTTCAGGCTTGTTAAACCAAATGAAATGAGAATATGTTATTACCAATGGATGAGTATGATAGTTAATTTATTATATTATAATAATTAATGAAGAAATAATTTTATTATTTATATTTAATTAATGATATAATGTAAAAAATAATTTTTGGTGGATGACGAATGTAAGATAATAAGCCTTTAGTGATAAAAGAGAAATCATTTTTCATCTTGGTATGCTTATTTTATGTTGTAAAATTTATAATGATCGTTTATTTTCAATATTGATAATAAAATACACAATTTATATTTAAGAATTAGTAATCATGTGATATATATCATATTAATTTATTAAAATTGGTTTTAGATCCATCAATGAAATTTGATGAAGGAAAATTAAATACGTTGTTAATGGAGACGACAGTCCACCCATGACATGTGCCACATTTTCATTTTTTAAATAGATGAGAGGAATGCAGAAAATTGTTATCAAATTAATATAATAAAATTTAAATAAAATAAAAATAAATTTTTATTTAATTTAGTATATTTGAAATAGTTATTTGGATAAATATAGATAATAAAATGTTGAAGATTGGGTTATACTCACATTGACAACATGATTATACTATTGAAATATCTCTTGAAAAGGGAGGCCTATAGACACTTTAATGTAAATATGGTCTAAAATACATAGAATATGAATCCATATTAATTAAAATGGGAAATATTTAAATAAAAATTTTATGTATAAGTGTGTCTTGATGTCGGATAAGTGATCTCATTTTATAGGTGAAAAAGAGGGACTTTTCCTTCGAAATGAATGTTTGGGGAGTAGTAAAGATGGAATAAAATAATATTTTAGTGAGGATGTTTTGGTGAAAAAAGTGTAAATGAAATTAAAACCTAAAAAATTTATTCTATAATATATACGTTTTATGTTAATTAATCCAAAATCAAGACATATGAATTTAAAAAAATTTACCGTTTTGGAACTTTATTAAATTATTACCTTTATAATTATTCTTTTAAAAACATATAAGACAACACATATTAAAAAATTTGGACATTTTATTTCTAAATTTGGATGTAATTTAGACTAATTAATTATATAATTTTCAAAAAAACATTTAAATTAAAAAATATATATAATAAACACCTTTTTTTGAAAAATGTCATTATTTAATTTAAAAGTTTTTATTTTTATTTCAGGCCAATTAGTAATTAAATTAGACTTAATATATTTGTTTATATTTTTGAAGATTATTTTATATTCATAAAAATTGACAAATTTATCTTATTTAGAAAATAATTACAATGTGTTTATATAATAAATTCTTTCATAAAAATTGTATTGTTAGTGTGAATAATATTTACTTTAGTAATTTTTTTATATTTAATATAGAAATGAAACCATAAAAAATTATTGATATAATTATTATAAATATAAAAATAATTTTATTAGACTCAATTTCAAGAGTTTTTAGAAATTATTTTTTCATATAACTATGAGTAACACATAAAACCGTTTTCATAAATAATGTTTTTAAAAATATAAAAATAATTTTTTCATATTCCATAGCAAGTGGAAAATAGTTAGATGAAATTTAATATTTTATTGATATATATTGCTAATATGTTTCACATTATTCTTTTTGTTTGGTGTAATAAGATGTACACATTATATTGTAAAGTAGAATACATTTTAACAGTTGTTTAATCATTATATTATTTTATTCTTAATTCAATAACATTTATTACTTGTTTAATAAGAAATTATTTTTATCAATAAATTTATATTGAATACAAACTATTTTATTTAGTTAAATTAATTATTTAAAAGTATGTTTTATTGAAATAAAATGTAAAAAATATATGTAATAATGGGAATAAAAATTTTATTAATAACTACATTTTTATTCATTACCTAATATCATGTACAAAACCCCTAAATAATCCATATAATATATAATGGTATGATAATATATAGTGGATGTTGTGGGTGGTGATTCATCCCTTCCAAGTTTGATAAATGAGATTCATATAGAAGACATATACTACTCGATGGCATTTATTTCCCTTTTCTACATATATTTTATAATATAGTTATTTTTTTATATAAATTCCAATTCAATGATCATGTTTCAATGGTCATATAATCCCAATGGATATATAATCCAAACTAACCTATTTAATAATCGAATATCATTCCTATATAAAACCAAAAATCATTCATCAGATATTATCATCTTTTAACAGGTCTATTATATTTATAGTAATCCAATTTACCTCTATAGTGCCTATTGGGGTTATTAACTTCTTGGAAAACTATGAGGATACAGATTTAATGTTTATGGTATTTTTACTTTTTTATTTTTTCCACCTGTAATTTTTTTAATGTTTCTTCACATTTCATTCTCATAATCAATTAGTTTTATATTTAATTATAATATTTTATCTCAATAAAATACATCACAAAATATTTTTCTTCAATGTTATATATGAAATAATATATTAATGATATTATGTATTTAAAATTAATATAATACTACAATATTGAGGGGTTACATCCCCCCTCAACAAATTGCATCCTAAAATTTTTAATTATCACTCATATATGAAAAATATCAAATTTTATAAGTCAGGATATACTTTTCAACTCACTATCAGGGGTAAGACTAAAAACATCATTTTTATAATAATAATATATCAATATTATCAATCAATTTTCAGAATTATACACACATATTTGTATACAGGACATATGATTTATAGATACATTCTATTCATGGATTCATTATCATGATCCAATTTATAAAAAAAATACATAATATAAATGATAATATCCAAAAAAATAACATAAAAGTTTATTATGAATATGAAAACCAAGTACTATTATGTATTTTGCTATGACACATTTATTTCAACCTGGGATACTTTTAGTTTAACTACTATAAAATTAGATCAACCTATAAATCATTTAGTTTAACATATGTTGTCTGTTTTTTATTTCTTATTTGTTTATATGACCTAAAAAGTTATGTATTACATCATAAAAATCCATTTAAAAACATTATAATAGTTCATAAAGAGAATATGAGTAAACCAAATCATATATAGTGGGATCTTCATACTAGGTGTATAGTTAAAAAAACTTGTATTACACTAAAGGAAAGATGATTTAATACCCAACCAACCTTTTTCAAGGTCATTACCCCTAATTTAATTATTTTTTCTAAATCTTATGCCCACTTATTTTCAACCAAACACTATTATATTTTCTATGAATTATCAAACGCTATAACTTACCAAGATTTTTGGTTGTTTATATATTTTTATACTTATCCCTAGTCTTTTCATGAATATTTTTCACATAATAACCCCTTAAAAATACTTTACTCCCAAAAAATAACTAAATCTTACTCTTGTTCCATCTAAGTTTAACCCAAAAAAATATACTTGAATGTTGCATTATTTTACATCAATAAGTATTTCATAACATGATAAATCACAACCCATTACCCAAAGGATTAGAATATTTGGATATTAGATATGTACTAATATTATTCTACTATTTCTTAAACATCTCCCATAAAAGTATTTTTATATTTTATATTTTAGATGCACCCTACATAATAATAATATTCCTAACATTGGTAAAGGAAATATGTTATCATAAGATTATCATGTGTATATAATAATATAATTTAGGTCTATGAACATAACATTCTGAGATCATAACCAAATAACATGGTTCAATAATCCATCAAACAATTAATAAGGATTTATGGATAACATAAGACACAATTTATCATAACATGAGTATGTCTTAAAACATTTGAAAGTGGAATAATCATAATCATATAAATTATAACATAGTTGATCAGGAATCTTGTATTATGTTATGGAATAATATAAAGTGAATTATAACATATAAATTATGTTATGTAATAATCATAATCATATAAAGTGTATTAGGAATCATATTCCTCTTACCCATAATATAGTTGATCAGGAATCTTGTGTTTGGACCCCATAACATAGGGAATCAAAAATAGCATTCCAACCTCCAAAACATAGTGGATCATAAATCATGTTCATGTATCTCACAATTATCTCATGAGATTTTAAACTATATCCAATTAATTGGATGTATATTTCATTGCAATAAAACTCATCACATATTGAAGATCATAAATATTTATTAAAAATAATACTAAAAAAGCATATCTCAACCATCATATAATTTACCAATGGAAAAGAGGTGGGTTTAATGAAACGACCATATAACATTTTAATATCTATTCAAATAAATATTGGTGACAGTATCATGATAAAATATATAAATATAACATAAGTAATATCAATGAATGATAACATAGATATAAAATATCTTTTCAATATTGATTTAAAAATTTGAAAAATAAGAATAAGTGTCCATTTTATGAAAATAATTAATAATTATGATTATTTTAGAAACTATTTTAAAAATAAGGTAAACTATGCTACATAAATAAGAATGGTAATATTAGTGTAATAATGGGATTACATGGATAACATTAAAAAACATGTATTTTGGTAAAATTTTCAATAAATAAAAAATTTAAAATATTCTTCTAAAATTAATATAATGAATGTGAAAATATTATAAAAAATATAATAAATCATTTAAGAATATATAAGGACACCCATAAACTCATCTAATTAATATTTTCATGAATGATGAATATTTTCGATAAAAAAGAAGTGGTAGGGACTGTTTTACTTATATGTGTCACATTGGGTACATTTTTTACCATGGGAAATGAAATTGGGAAAGGACATGTGAAACACTAGAATAACTAGAGGAGATGATAATGGATAGGTTTCTTAGAGAGTTAGTTCAGGTAAATTTTTCCCATATTGAAATTTATTCTTAAAAATGTGAATTTAATATTAAATTGGAAAAAAGTTTGAATTTGGTAATAATTGAATCAAAATAATACGAAGGATGAATTTAGGAATATTCTTTGAAATACCTACATAGAAAACATAATAATAATAATAATATCCATTGGGTTATTTATTACACTATATAAAAGAATAAATGTATTATAATATAATTACTTGCCTCGAGGAAGAGAAATTAGGAAAAAACCCTACTGAATATGAAAATTTTGATACAAAAATAAATCATAAAATATTTTATGAGAAAGAATTAAAAATAAACTAATATAATGTTGAAATAAAATATAATTAATATATAGGGTGAATGAAACCAAAAATATATGAATAAATATTTAGAATAAACATTATAAATCAATTAATGGATATTTGAGTCATTAAAATCCCTTATTGATTTTGAAACAAATGAATCAAAATCACATAAAATAGAGAACCATATAGGTATTTTTAAATATTATAAAATAAAATATTGATATGATAATAATACATCCATGGGAGGAATATACCCAAACCAAAATAAAACTAGCAGTGAATATGGAATGTATCTCAATGAACATAAATTAAGATAAGAGAACTATTCCATTGGATTCCTGCTTGGTCGGATGCACTCTAACATCATGTATAACAAATATAAATATACAATTAACTTAATTAATAACATTATTCATATGTATTACGTTTTACATATATCATTTATAATAATATTTCACATATATATTAGGTAAATATAGTTTATTTTCATCATTGGATGTTAGAAACCTTTATAGTTTCATACAAGATTCATAATGTCAATATAGAAGTTAATAATTGCATAGCAGGTTATTCATTCCTGATCATTTGTGGTACTATAATAAATTTTCCGTATTTATTTATATATTTATAATTTCATTCAATGTAATTTTTAGTTATGATTCATGAATATGAAACTTATGACGGGCTTGGTTCTATAATGTTTTAAAAAGTAAAGTTGGAATCATGACAATTTAAACATTTCCATTGACTATATAGAACCAAAATAAATAAATTATAAAAATATTAATATAAAACTATACTAGTAATTAATTTTTTTATAACCA
This sequence comes from Viscum album, assembly GCA_963277665.1. Lineage (NCBI taxonomy): Eukaryota > Viridiplantae > Streptophyta > Magnoliopsida > Santalales > Viscaceae > Viscum > Viscum album. The sequence goes on from OY728133.1 coordinate 1,195,692,566, forward strand.
TTTAGAATAAAATTTATAGCATCATTCATAAATGTGGTTAGACCATCCAAAAAAGAAACATTTCATAACCAATGGATGAGTATGAAAGTGATTTAATTATAATACCAACATCCGATAATAATAAAGGTATTATTTAGATTTTATTAAACATATATATTATAATTGAAAAGTTTTACATTAATAAGGTAACATAATAATATATTAGTTACAAAGAAGAAATTCTTTTTCCGCTTGGTATTCCCATTCAAGGTTGCTAAATTTACAATGATAACTTATTGGTAATATCACTAATAGAATGCATAATTATTCTTTTAATTTTTTTTATAATTTTATAAATATAATATTTTTTTATTAAATATATTATTCAAATCATTTCAGATAAAACGAAATAAGACATTCCTGGAGGGAGTGGTCGACACGTAACATGAGCGATGATTTCATTTTATAAATATATGTGTGGAAGGTATAAAATTGATATAACATTAAAATAATAAATTTAATGGATACTACTAACTCTTATTTAATTATATTTATGTTGTTACAAAATTTTTAGAGGTGAAATATAGATAATAAAATCTATAGGGTGGTTAATACCCACGTAGAGAATTTTAATCTTCTCTTGGAATATATCATGGAAATTGAGGACATATAAGACATTTTTTTTAACTAGGGGTTGTAAAACATGAAATACGGATCATGAGGATCTGAAATAGTTATATTTTCATATAAATATATTATAATAAGTGTGTATTGAATAATATGGAAATGAGCTGCATTTATATAAAAAAATATGGACTTTTCCTTACAAATGCAGTTCGGTGATAGGAAAATATAGAATATTATAGGAGTTATCCATGATAGATGACTAAATATTAGTTATAAATGTTATTTCTTATTTATACCCTAAAAATTTACATTATATGTTAAATGTTTGGACTTCATTGGGAAAAATTAGACCAATAATAACTTATCTTTTTTTACCTTGATTAATACTGATTATATTTTTACAATTGAAATTATTCTTTTACTAAAAATATAAGATTACCGTTTATAAAAAATTTAGATATTATGGATCTTAATTTGAAATATATTTAAATTTACTACATTTCTAAATATGATAAAATTAACTTTAAATTATAACAATACGTATATAAAAACTAAATTTATTCTTATACATTAAAGATTTTTATTATTATATCACATAAATTAATAATTATTTGAGTTTTCATATATATATTTTTCTTTGTTAAAAATCATATAAAATTCATTAAAATGGATGAAATTAATTTACTTAATGATTAATAACAAAATTTTTATAAAATTAATTCTTTGAAAAACATTTATTTTACCATGCTAACTAATATTTAATTCGGTAACTTATTTTTTTTGTTATAGTTGGTAATGGACTTATTACCAAATCTGGATATAATAATTAAAAACATGAAAATAATATTATTATACTCAATTTATGGAGTTGAAATAAAGTAATTTTTAATATAACAGCATAAAATACATAAAATAGATTTTAGAAAAAAGGTGTTTTTAAGCATTCAAATAATTTATTCATATTCTATTACAAGTGAAAATAATTAGAAAATATTTTTAAACTTAATTATGTTTATTATTCATACATTTTAAATTAATCATTAAATTTGGTTTAGTATGAAAAAAATATACATTATTTATAAACATTATAATTCAATTTTTATCATTAAATGATTTTATTTAAGATTGATTACTTGTTTATTATTTATTAAATTTCATCAATAGATTTATTTTAAATCCATCATTTATTATTTAATAAATTTAAATTTTTAAAATAAAATTTTGTGGAAACTGAATTTGTATAAATTACAAGAAATAATTAGAATATAAAAGTAATTAATACATATATGATTACATCATCCTTTCTTATACTTACAAATCCTCTAAAAATAGGTAAAGATTATCAAAATGTATGATAAGATGTGTTATTTTTCATGGTTAGAGATTTAGATTTCATATAAATCAAATTAATTTTCATGGGCTCAAACATCTTTTATTAATGATTTCACTAATGATTCACATGATGGAGTTTGTCATGGGATTGGCCCAGTTAAAACAAATGTAATTCTACCTTATTTCATAGCATAAAAATATAATCTTTATAACTAATACATCTATTAATCGATGAAGATTTCCACTTATATATATATATATATTTAATAATATAGTTACTTGTTCTTATACCTATAAAGTCAAACGTCAAGTTTTAACGATCATATAATCCCAACACCTATATTAGATGAAAAATGATATATAAAGGTCAAATTTCATTCCTGTATAAAATATAATATTCTTTATTTTATTTTCTTTTCATTTTTTTAACATGTACATTACATTTATAATTACATTACTTAGTTATATAGTTTCTATTGGGGTAATAATATAAATAGAAAACTACAAGGATACATATTTAAAAAATGTGATATTTTTATTTATTTGTATATTGATTCCCCTTATAATTTTTGTGATGATGATTCATATAAAATTATGATAATGTATTGACAATTGTATTTCATTTTAATATTTTATCTCAATAAAATGTATCATTTATTTTTTATTTATATGTTCCAAGTGAGAAAGATATATTCAATGTATTTTTTATTTAGAGGTAAATAAATACCAAAATATCTGGGTGTTACAAGGTCAGGACGTCACATGGGTATTTGAGGATGATTATTATGGGGAGTTAGAGGGGAAGTTTTTTTAATAAAATTAGTAATAGTATTCCTAAAAATGATTCCATGTATTATTTATGGGTGTTTTAAACATTTCAACTAAATAAATTATTTAGGGATGGTTTTATAATGAAATAGTAAACTGGGTGGAAATAACTATTTTATGGAAATTTTTTAAACTCCCAGTAATTATAAAGTTTTTAGATGCAGATCAATTAGTTTTTATATAGGTTGTTCATGACTTCTTATACCATCTGGGTAACTAAAATTTTATATATTTTTTACTATTATTCCCTACTTAATTTTTAACCCAGTTTTGGGTATCTTCCTCTACATTCTCATTAAAAAATATAGAATGGAGACCAAAAAGATTATTTTTTCCTATTAAATAGGAAATACCATATCTATAATTACTTTTCCATGGTTTTAAATGTAAATAATCTTTTATTCACATAATTTCATTCTCCTCTATTTTTTCGTCACCACTTCTTATTCTCTCCCAATCCCTCAAAGAAATGGTGGTCAAACCTAGGGGGTTTTAGTGTTTGTATTATTTTTATATTTTCAATTTATATTCTTTATGATACTGTCATCTTAAAATAATCCTATATTTTTCTTGAATTTTTTTATAAATTAATAGATTAATTTAATTTTTTAAATATATTTCGTCTGTTTGGCATATCATCAGTTCATGTTGTTGCTAAATTCAATTTTGTTTAATTATTATGTTTATATATGTTAGTGTTTAGTTTTATAAACACAAAATATCATATTTAATAGGTTTTAATTTGTGATTCAAAAGTGTTTTTGAATGGTTTTTAAGATATAGATAATTATAACTAATTTTAATGACTATTATATATTTGTAACAATACTTGACATGATTTTTCCCAATTAAATTGAAGAATATAGTATTGTTTTTTGATTATGAATTATTTCCAAATGATACATAAACAATAAATATTATTAAATTTTAAAGTTATTTTAAAATTTAAAGAATAAATTACCATTATTATGGAATATTAACGTCTATTTGTGACATTTTTTCCCTAGAGGTTAGTTGGATCATATATTGGAATAAATTTTATTTCGAATCATATTTGTTTCATATGTAAAATGTATTGGATATAATGGTTTCATAATAAAGTTAAATTTTAATTTTACATGATATATTTATTAAATGTTTATTCCTATATGGTTCCCTAAAAAATGATTTCATGTCTAAAATGTTGGTTTAATAATTTAAGACCAGTTTGGATATGTGATCAATAGATCTCATGGTTTGGTTCTCAAATGAAGTTCATTAACCCCACATGTAACATTAGAAAGAATTTTAGTGGTATGTAAAACCATAGGGATTGGATCCCATTGATTTTTGATCTATATAATCTTGGAAATTATATGAAAAATTCAGTTTAAAATTATTTAATGTAAATCATTTTGTACATAGGTGGGATAAGGGACCCATAAAATTGAAAGGTCGAGGAATGTTATTGTTAGTGTACATCATGTGTTTCCTTCCTAAAGAAGATACACTATAGTGCATGGTAATCTTTGGATAGTTAATATATATTTTATTTAAGTCTTATATGAGTGATCACAAGGGCATGATGGAACTCTTCCAAGTGGAATCCAATACACAACCATTTATGTTTTGTATAAATTCCCTACTTTTTCCAAGGTTAGTTCCCTTGGATTTTCACATGAATGTTTCTGGATCTCTAATTTGTATGATATACACTTATGAACATGTATCCCCTTTATATGGATTATGTAACAAATTATTTGATTTAATTCATGATTTTTACTATTGATATTATTTACTTTTGAATTATAAATGATTAATTACTTCATATTTGGTTTGATGTTTTTTTCATATTATGTAAGATGACATATTCTGTGAGAAATGATCAATATAATATAAAATTTAATATGATTTATAGTTAATAAAGGTATCCTATTATGTAAGGTGTTTATGGTAAACTTTTGAGGCTTCAAAGGGAAGAACCCGGGTGAAATAGAGTTTCTAGTACTTGAAATACATAATTCATGTTGTGAATCAAGTCTATAATGTGAATATTTTATAATTATTTAAGAGATTAAATGACATGATGTTAATCATAGAATTGGTAATAAAATTCATGGCATGAATCCTACTTTTAAACCATTAATGTGGTTGGAAAACCCAAACGAATAATGTTTTACTGGGTATTTTATTAAAAGAAATAATTTAATACCTAAACTTCAATTTAAACACATAAAACTATATGGTAATCCATTATGACTGAAATTATGATGAATTAAATCTATCACAAGCTCTATATATGTCTATAATTATAGATCTATGTTGCTGATACCTGAGATGATTCCAGAGAACAAAGTTAATCACGAGAAGTTGTGTTGTGAAAGGTACTCACCAATCCAAGTCTACACATTCATCATGGTTTAGTTTTCTTTTTCTATTCCCTATTACTCCATAATAACTAGTGTGAGGTGTTAATTACTTCCTTGTGTCCATGCACTATAGCTGAAGGGGAATAGTTCATTGGATTTCAATCATTATTTTTATTCATGTATTTGGTTTTCTAAAATTTATATTAACAATTAAAATCAATTTATTGTAGATTAATCATGAATATTGGATGATAAGTATGAAAGGAACATTTTAATTGTGAAAAATTACATCCTAAATTATACATGTCCTTTCTCACATTTAGGGTAACCTTCCATAAAAATAGTATCCAGAGAAACTCAATTCAAAAATTCCTTAAATTACCTGAACATGGAAAAAGAGGGATTATCTTGTCGAAAGGGTAAACCAAGACCACTAGATCCACATAAAATTGAGTATTATTCTAATCATGGATTAATTGATTTAATTTTTAAATCCATTTTAACCTAAAACCTAAAACTACAAAACCCCAACATGCATTCAAAACCATATTTTTTAAAACCCAATCTTTTACATTCATTATTTTTCTTGTTTTTCAAAACATATTTCCAAAACCAACATTTAATCATTCCCTATCATTTTTTAAATCAATAAAATAAGTCCATTTTCCTTAAAACACTAAATAACCTAATTTATTGTATCGTGTGATATACCTTGATCATGTTACATAGTATATTTTAATAAATTTTTAGTATAGTTTATTTATTTTTACTAATTTTTTATTTTTTAAATCCTCATAGGGAAATAATTATTCCCTTCCGTTATGTCGAACTGGGATATGTTTCTAAGGATGGTTGCATTTCATTTTTTCAGTTTTTTAGTTTAAATATTTTACTTTAATTATTTTATTATAAATCTTTATTTACACTAAATTTTTTTGGCCTAATTTTTCATAATTTAAATTATTAATTCATGAGAACCACATGCATTTTAAAGGAAAATAATACTTTTAGTTCAACCTCAAAATGAGAAAATTCTATAGAAACAAAACTATATGACTATGTTTAGTGTAGATAATAAAAAATTTCAATGAGAATTCAATATTGAGATCAAGGGATGCATATGTTCAACAACTAAGAATGGACTTTGAACGTAGGATTCAAAATGAGAATCTTGGGGCCATCAATTAAAGAAAATCAATTTGATATTAAACCAGTGATCGTTAAGATAATTTGAAACACAGTACATTTTTATGGCCTAAAACATGAATACCAAAATACACATTTGGGATACTTTATGAAGATCTAGAACATATTATAATTCTAAAGTGTGTCTCAATTAATGGGGTAATTATTTTCCACTTCCAATTTCTATTGTGATAATGAAATTTTTAGTGGATTCATTATTTTCTTTCACATTCCATCACTATATGTGATGATTTGGAAAGACATTCTCTCACAAAATTACTTATTCCATCTGAATTAACTGTTGTTAGGGTAACCATTCTCAAATTTAACAGATTTGAGTTTGAATCCTGTATAATAGAAGAGATCCTCTTTAGGTTTTGATCAGGAAATTTACATATCATGACATAAAAACCTATCTTCTAATAGAAATGTTAAATAAATTTATTTTATAATGAAAAATGAAAATTTTAGATATTGTATCTGGATGATCATTAATGAATAATTCGTATGAGAAGAGCTATAACATACTAAATAAAAGGGAAATAAACAACTACCAATGGATGTATAATGGATCACAATGAAAATGCATCCACATGGTCAAAAATTATAATCGGATGGTGGAACAAATAGAATCACTAAATAAGAATATTGACACAATGATAGGATAGAAAAAACCTCATGTTATGTATATAGACTAAGAATAGAGACCCAATCCTAACATTCATGGATATTACATCATTTTACATAAATATTCAGCATGTTAAAAAAATACTTTCTCAAGGACAGTAATAGTATAGTGTATGTGTAAACCTAGAATCAAAATCACTTATCTTAGTGAAAGATCTTCAACATCTCCCATAATGATCTCCTCCTTTAGTACATCTTGAAAAAAAATTCTTCAAACCCTAGTGAAAGTTAACATAATAAATGGTTGAGCTAAAATTATCAATAAGGGTAACTAAAATAAATGTGTAAGCATAACATAAAAAAGGGTATGAAACATGAGCATAGTCTATGAATATTATACCCTTCATAAAAGATATCATAATAAATATTTTTAGATCATAAGAAATGAATCATAATGAAATTATTAATGTAATCCATGAAATCAAAACATATGAATAAGAAATAGAATTATGGAAAACACATAATTATTTAAAATCCTTATGTCAAGGAGGCCTACCAAGGCCTATGTAAAATGATAAGATTTGTTTAATCATGGGTGTACCTTCTTTGAGGTGGGGATTCCCTCCCATGTACCCTATTATTTAGGGCTTGTGATAACCTACCATGTACCCTCCTGTTTTGGTCTTAGGATGTCCTCCTATTTACCCTCTTGTTTCGCGCATGTGATGTCCTTCAATTTACAATATTGTTTCATGCTTCAGATGCACTCTTGTTTACCCGCTTCTTTCAAGCTTGTGATATCCTATTGTATACCCTCTTATTTCAGGATTTGGAAATCCTCTTGTGTACCATATTATTTCAGGCTTGGGATAACCTCCCATATATCATTTTAGATCATAAAACATTCATCATTACCCAATACATTAGGAGAGATATAGGTCCCACCCTTCACAAAATGAATGAATACATTCCTATTCCATAAAAGAATTCATTATATCATAAACCGTAAAAAGATATTTGTATTATAAACATCAAATTAGAACCCATGAAATGAAATGGGTTTAATTAACATTTCATCACATAATAACCTATAGAAAATCGATAGGTTTTATAATCATTTTATCAAAGCATAACCCATGAATAGAATTGGGTTTCAAAAGAATAAGACTCATGTATGTAAAATGGGTATAATGGGAATTATTTCATCAAAAAAATAAACCATTAAAAAATGAATATGATTGTAATCATTAAATCATTTCCTAAAACAGATTTATTAATATCGACATATGTCATCTCAGATAGAAAATAACCTAGAAATATATTTTTAAAACATTTCCTAATGAAAATATAATTTCTTCATTGAAAATTTATTTTTTAATATATATACCGTTTTAAATTAGTTTTCTTTGAAAATACACAAAAGAAATGAAAATAATTCTTGAAATCATTTTAAAATCTCTTTCCCATAAAACTAGAAAATGATGCTTGAAAACATTTTGAAAACATTTTTCCATGAAAAATTTTAAAATAGTATTCAAAACATTTTGAAATCCTTATTCATTGACAAAACGTTTAAAACATAAAATAAACCTTGAATTTTTTTAAAACTATTTCGTTGAAGATAATTTGAAAGCCTATAAAAAACATTGAAAATATTTGGAAAATGATTTATTTGAAAATAAATTTTAAAAAAATACAACGACAGATTTTAAAACTGTAAAAAATTTAAAAACATTTTTCATTTAAAATGATAATCTAATATCATTTGAAAAAAAAATTGAAAACATTTTTTAAAACATTTTTGAAAACATGGTTTTGAAATAAAATATATTTATGGACGAAGAGAGAGATACATTGTGATTTTCCTTAAATTTTTTTCTAAATTATCTTAAGTACTAAAGTGGGTAAAATGGTAATTATACATGTATATATCCTGAGTAAACATATGACAAGTAATATCATTATTTTTCTATAGATATGTATCATAATAATTCATGAAAAGAATCATAATCATTAACAATCTCGAAAAGCGATTGGACTATCTCAATAAACTCTTACCACTAGGTTATTAGTACCATACACTTTATGTAAGAAAATGAAATTACATGAATCATAAAGTACAATTATAAAAATTATATACAATATATAAAAATTCAATTTTAATCATATAGACCTTGTTAAATAACATTGGTGAATAACAAAACATGTGTCTCAAACAAGGCAATTTGAGACAAAAATACCATTACCAGTTTAGAAATTTTTGAAACATTTACCCCATGAAATAAAGATCATAGAAAGGATATTTAAATTCACATAAATTTATGTATAATATAAATATAATAGATTCATGGGCAGTAAATACACCAAAAAAATAATTGAGTGGTGAATAAATCATGTATCTCATAGAAATAAAAAGGTAACTTAAATCCCTTTACCTTGTGTCTTAGCTCCCATAATAATCATCCAAGAATCATATATAATAAATATAAATTTATTATTCATATTTATTATCACCATATTATTACATATAATTCCATATATGGTTTGATTATAGATTTATATTTTCCTCTTGTTGAAAATTCTATGTTAAGTTTTCACGTTCGATAATATCTTCTTTGTTTTTCGCATGTGTCATAATTTGTTATTTCTTTGGTCCTTATACTTGTATCCTGATTTCCAAAATTTAAAACATTATTTAAATTTTATTTATATTATTTATATTTATATTATAATATATATATATATATAATATTTAAGTATGAAACTATAGACACAGTTCATGGAGACGGTAAACCGTACATACGCATTAACACTATTTCTGTTTATTTGTAATGATGAAAGAACTAAAGTAAAAATCATATATATATATATATTAAATTATTTTTATTATAACTTATATATAATATATCTTCAATAAAATCATCCTTAATATAGTCCATTTAGTTTATGAATGACTCACATCACCTGGAGGGGGTGGGAGTCCACACTTCCTCAAATAAAATTATCTTATTTACACTAAATGGAATGTGAAAAGGTATTTTTTATAATAAGAATAAATAAGAATAAATACATAATAAATATAATATATGAAAAATATAAGTATATTTTCATTATTAATTCAACCCTGAGAGGCGGTATAGGAAAAATAAACAATTATCATTTAGTGATATGGTAGTTCATCGTACACATATATTGTATGTTTGTTACACATTAGTTAGAAGTGTGTTTATGTGTATATTTAAAAGATAAAACATAAAATTAATAGTATATTTATATATTGGTATTTTTATACAATAATGGAATAAATATAGTTGAGGGGTATAGAAGGAAAATGAAATAAATGAGATTGAGATGATATGTTACCTCTTTTTCATGTAACTATTTTTTGGTATCTACCAAATAGATTCCTTGGGTTGATTTCTACACAAGGATTGGATTATATGAGGATTGTGTAGATTTTTATAAGATTATTGGTTATATATTATCTAAAACTAATAGGTTCTAGATGTGTGAGGAATAGGTAGAGCTGGGGTCCTTTTATAGGGAAAGAAAAGGACTCATGTGAATGTTTTGAAAAGACATTAGGTGTACACAAGTTATAATAAAAAATGAGTCATTAATACAACCCAAAATAAATAATTGAAGTTTTATTATCTAAATATTTCCATAAAATGGGTTTTTTGTAATGTTTCTAGGTCATTTTGGCCCCAATAATTATGGTTCATCCCTTAATAATGCTTAATTTGACCTCAATTATTGTGAATAATTTTACTAATTTTTTCTTATCCTTTTGGAATAAAATTAACATGATATAACTATAATATAAATATTATACTGATTAACATGGAGTTAATATTTTTTTCGTAATTCAATTCACATAATTTTCACAATTAATATTATTTATAATCCTGCATATGGGAAGAAATAATGGTTTTTTAAAGTAGAGTTATGGTCAAAATTTTGTTATCATTTTATATTCAATTTCATATTTAAATTTATTAAAATGAAATAAGTTTTTTTAATATATGTATAATTGATCTAATTTCACCTTAAATCAAGTTTAAATTAAAATTTAATGTTAATAATTATTTAAGCAGAAAAGGTAGTTAATAACAAAATGCTGTATTTTTTACTCTTCATAAAAAATTGTGTTTCATAGATAAATCCAAAAAAATTCCAAAATCAAATTTCATAATTAAAAATTATAAATGTGAATTTTTTTATCAAATGAGAATTTTATATGCATGAAAAATTAATTTTTTTATTCTGTACAAAATTACATGAAAAGAATTTCATTCAAGAAAATAGTATTTATAAACATATAAAGACTTTATAAAAAATTATTTTATAATTTACATTATGATTTATTTATATAAAAATATTATAAAAATATTGAAAAAGTATTTATTACGATTTATATTACTATGTTTAACAGGTATGTTATAATTTTATCATGAAAATAAACAAAAAAGGTGTTTGATAATAATTCAATGTTGTGTGTTATATAAACAAAGTGGGTGTTGCGTATAATGCATGAAAAGTTGGTGCCACATGATGAAAAATTCAATTCATTGTTGTGTCTAGCACAGTACATGTTGGTTTCATGTGAAAGAAATTTTGGACTTAGTATATATATATATATATATATATATATATATATTTCCAGTGTCACGTGAAATGAAAAACATAACAATGATAAATTAATTGGAAGAAAAAAATTTCAAAAACTCTTAGTGTGGTACATTATACCCCCCCTTAAAATGAATTTAACCCTCTAAATTCATCTTCCTTATTAAAGGTTTTATACTTAAAAGTTCATTTCATAGAAACCCACATCGTTAAAATGTATACTAAAACATCTTTTTAAAAAGGAATGTTGGAAACATAGAGATTACCAAAATTAAAAATTGAATAGGTTTCCACATAAGAGAACATAGGTGGGAAGTAAAAACATGGGAATGGGTGGAAAATATAAAAATCAAGTTCTGGTGGAGATTGATAGAGAGCACTGATTAGTAGAAGTGGGTGATCACCAAACCAAAAAATTTTATTAATCTAACGGACCATCTGATTTGATAGAAATAAAGGTGTTAAGGTGAATCTATTTCAATATAATTATAAGATATTCAAGGAATTATTTTAACATATAAGAACATAAGGAATCATAATTACTTGATTTTTTTTCTTTTCATATGTAAAATCACACCATTTGGTTTTTCTATGATAAATTCAAACTTTATCTTTTATTCCATGGAACGAATGTGAATTTATCATTCCTAAAGAACCATCATTAATGAGATACATAAATATAATGATAATTCATTCCATCTTGCTTCATTAAAATTTTAGAAAAATTATAAGCAATGGTTATGTATAAATCCTCATATGGTGAGATATCACTTTTATCTCACAATATTCATTTGATGATTAACATAATAATTACATAAATGGTTAAACTTATAGTCCTTAAAAAATATAAAATTATAAATCATTTAGAATAAGTTTACTAAATAATTATAATATTGATCCCCCATAAAACAAAAAGTAACTACTGGTTTTCACATTCCAAACATGTCAATACCCTCATCTTATATTCTCTTGAACCATGATAATAACCTTAATTACCAATAATATCCTTTCTTAAAATATGCATTATTCTTTATTCAAATGATTACAAGATATATTATTTTAATCCAAGAAGTTGTAAAATTATTAATTTATTACATACAACAATATTTCAATATTCAGTTCATGGGTTGTCTGTACTGTCCAATTTACTTATTCATATGCATCATAGCTTTATCCAAACATTATTATTTAAATGTTAGGAATTGTTTAAGGGTTTCCTTCATTTAATTAAAATATCACCATTCCATGAAATAACATTCTATTTCTTCATAAACATTCACCATGTCATTTTCATTACCTAATGAAAATGTATACAGGAAATAATTTTATTTTTCATGATTCATATAACATAATAATTGAATTCCAAAATAAAAAAAACATCTTTAATCCAACCTTATTCTTAAACCATTTCGCAGGTTTCACCACCTTATTACTTAATACCACTTTCATAGAATATGAAATATTAATTATGTTTTCAAGTTCCTCAACCTCAATCTAATCACACTTTTTATAGTAAATGTAAAAAATAATGGAAGAACATCACATACCATTCACTTGTCGTTTTCAGTCTCATTATCTTTATAAGTATATCCAATACTCACATCACCATCTTGATTCTCTGCCAATGATTTCCTCATGGGATATTGAGTTTCATAATGACCATTTATTACACACATAAAACACATAACCTCCAATGATAACTTAGAGAGGAAAATATTATTATCTTTTTCATTAACCAATATATTCAATTTTCCCTTTTAGTCGCCTTCCTTGTGTTCTTCACCAAAGACAAAAAATCATTTTGTTAAGCTATAAAATTTACTTTGTATATTCTTTCTACATTGATGATACTATGGTAACTGATTATTCTTTCCTTTATAGCCTCCATTACCTGAACCCTCATCCAAATTCTTCTTTCTGTCCTTGGTTTGTTTTATATTTAGTTAAGGTACGCATTGTTAATCATGTTCCATGAAATATAATTAGTCATGAACACAACATATTACATTCATATGTTCATCCCACATGAATACTAATCACAAAATAATTCATGACATTAAATATTAATCCATTTAATTTTGGTTAAATCCATTGATAATAACTAGAAGCATAGTGTGAGTATTACTTATCATAGATGAAAACCACGTAGATATAAATATAAATACTTATAAGATGTATAAATCATGACAACTTCTCTAATATATGACACCATAGGTTCATCATAGTTCATTCATATAAAACTTATATTTAAATACTTCATGATGGTTCATGAAGAGTTTGAGAATTCCCAAAGGATATCACCCATGAGTTTCAAACCAAGTGTGCAGCAAGGCCTGTTGTCATGTAATGGATTACCTCGATTTAGGACTAGATCATATTTTCATAGTTTTTTTCTCTATGTACATTTTTCTATAGAATCATCCACATGTAGTATCTATACAGGGATATATTTCTTGGAAACCACTCATTCCATTCATTAACAAATTACAAGGTAATTTCCTAAATGTTAAATCGTCCTTATACTTATCCTTAAATAATCCCTAGAAATATCCATAGAAATATACATACGGATCTCACTAAATTTTTATCATATTAGTTTCCAAAGGTTGATTGACCATTTCATTTTTTAATAACATATAAACTCAGGATAAATATACATGGATTCAAAATCATTTTATAAGAATATTCAGAAAATTACAAAAATAAATTCCTAGGGACTTTAATAGTTTAGTTTATTTGGAAACATACAAAAAAAATAATCTAACACGGTGAAAGATCTTAAATATATACAATAATGATCTCCACCTTTAATACTTCTATGCAAGGCTGTTTTTCACTTCATAGGGAAAGTAAACAGAATAAAGGTGTGGGATAAGAAGCTCAGTAAGGTTAAATAATGGAAATGCATGTGCATAATATATAAAAGGCCATGGAACTTGAGTAAAACATTTTAACATCATACCCTGCATATCATATATCAAAATAAATATTGAATGTTTATAAGACATGAATCATACGAAAATAATGAACATAATTCAAGAAATCATTACATAGGAATAAAACATGGAATTTTTAAAAACACATAAACATTTAAAAACCCTATGTCATAGAGGCCTTCCATGGCCTTCATAATATGTTAGGATTTAGTTAAACACCCATGTACCTTCTTCAGTATTGGTATTACATCTCATATTCCCACTTATTTTTTGATTAGTATATCCTCTAGCATACCCTCTTGTCTTGGTCTTGGTATTTCCTCCCATTTACCCCCTTATTTCATTCTTGGGTTGACCCCCTCTTTACCCTCTTGTTTTGGGCTTCAGATATCCTACTATTTACCCTCTAGTTTCGAGTATAAGATATCCTCATTTATATCCTTGTAATTTTTTTTGTGGGATTTCAACCTATATACCCTCTTGTTTTGGGCTTGGTATATCCACCTACGTACGGTTTCCTCTTATAAAACATGTAGCATTCCCTAATTAATTTGAGGGAGATATAGGTCCCACACATCAAATAATGAAATCATACATGCTTATGCCAATTGAAATTCATCATATCCTAACCCATGAAAAGATATTGGTTTTATAAAAATCAAATCATAACCCATGAAATGAAATGGGATTAATTAAAATTTCATCACATCATAAACTATAGAAAATAGATTGGTTTATTTTTCATTTAATCAAAGAATATCACTTCAAGAGAAGTGGTTTTCAAAAGAACATAACTTGCAGAAGTGAAATTGGTGTCCTAATAATTATTCCATCAAATCATTTACCATTCATGCATGAATATGAATGGAACATTTGGATCATTTCTTAGAAGGTCTTGATTAACATCAACAAATGTAATATTAGATAGAAAATAACATGTAAAGATATTTTATAATCATTTATTGAGGAAAATATACTTTATTCATTGAAAAAA
This sequence comes from Viscum album, assembly GCA_963277665.1. Taxonomy (NCBI): domain Eukaryota; kingdom Viridiplantae; phylum Streptophyta; class Magnoliopsida; order Santalales; family Viscaceae; genus Viscum; species Viscum album. The sequence goes on from OY728133.1 coordinate 1,195,708,051, forward strand.
TATTTTTAAATCATAAAATCTTTTTGAAATCCATTTTTATTTAAAATACATTAAGATTTTGGAAATATATCTTGTAATAATTTTGAAAAAAAAATATTTAAAAACATTTAAATGAATCCTGAAGATATTTTGAAAATATTTTTCCTTCAAAAACGTATGAAATAATGTTCAAAACATTTTAAAAACATTTTTCATTTAATTAAATTTGAAAAAATATAAAAAAATATTGAAAATGTTTTCAAAACCATTTCATTGAGGATACATTGAAAACACATAAAGAATGATTGAAAATTGTTTGAAAAAAATTTATTTAATAATAACATTATAAATTTATAAAGAAATATTTTAAAAACAGAAAAAATTTAAAATAATTTTACCTTAAAATTATATTAAAATTATATTAATTTTTTTAGTTTTTTTAAAAAAATTATTTTCAAATTAACTAGATTTCTGAATGAATAGAGAGATACTGTATGATTTTTCTTAATTAAAAATTCTTAATTATCATAAATACCAAAGAGTGGGAAAATAGTAGTAATAAATAGATATATATTTAATTAATATAGGATAAAAAGGTTTAATTTTTTTCTTTAGATATTTATCATAATATTTCATCAAAAGATGTATAATCATTAACAATCTGGAAAAGTAATGAAACTATTTCAATAAACTATTACCACTTTGTTACTTAGGATCATACTATTCATATATAAAAATTAAATTTCATGAGAAAAAAAATGTCATTTCAAGAATCATAAAAATATATATCATGTGAATAGGAATCATATACACCTTGTTACAGAACATAGGTGCATAACAAAATATGTGTCTCAAAGAAAGCAATTTGATACAATACTACTTTACAAATTTGGTAACTTTTGAAACATTAAACAAATAAAATAAATATCAATGAATTGCTATTTAAATAACCATAAATATAAGTATAAGATAAATATAATACATTCATGGGAAGTACATACACTACAAAAATAATTGAGTTGTGAATAAATAATGTATCTCACAAAAAAAGTGAGATGAAATCGCTTTATCTTGTGTCTTCACTCGCATCATAATCATTCAAAAATAATGTTTAATAAATATTAAATGACTATATATTGATAAAAAAACTTATTGTTAATTATAATAACATAAATGGTTTGATAATAGAATTATATTACCCATTTTTTAACCATTCTATGTAAAGTTTTCACTTCTAGTAATATCCTATTTGTTTTTCACAGGTGTCGTAATTTGATATATATTTAGTCCTTATAATTATATCCTTATTTGAAGAAAATAAACAATTAATAAAATATAATTTATTTTTAGTATATTTATATTATAATAATCCATATAATATAGAAGTATGAAACAGAATACATAGTTCATGGAAACGGTAAGTCATACCAACGCATGAACGTTATTTCCAGTTAGTTATTGTGTTGAAAGAAAGTAAGTAAAATAAATATATATATATATGTATGTATATGTATATATATAATTATTAAATCAGATTTATTATAACATATATCTCATTTATATTCACTAAAACCATCCTTAAATCATTCAACGTAGGGTATGAATGAGTTGCATCGCTTAGAGGGGGTGGCAGTCCGCACTTACTCAATCAAATTTTTTGTATTTACACCAAATGAAAATTAAAAAATATACATGTTTTAATATAAATACATAATATTAAATGAATAATAAATATAATTTATAAAATATATAAAAATATTTTCTATTATAATGTCTACCATGAGCATTAATAAATAAAAAATAAATAATCATCATTTTGTGAGGTTATAGTTCGGTGTACACATATAAAATATATTTGTAACTCATTATATGGATGTGTGTATAAGTTATGATTTACAACACAGAATAAAAAATTCGAGTTTATTTATGATATTTGTTTCCTATAATCATGAAATATAAATATTGGAGGGTGGAGAAGGAAAATAAAACAAAGGAGTTTGAGAGAAGATGTTACCTCTTGGTCATGTAACTCTTATTGGTTTGTGCCAAAAGGATTCCTTTGATTTATTATTACTCAAGGATATGATTATAGGAGTGAGGGTGGAAATTTTAGAAGAGTACTAGGAATATAATTTCAAACCCTATGTGTTTTGAGATGTGGGAAGAAGGAGTAGTAGTCGATTTTTTGTGTAAGGAAATGGACTCACATGTATTTTTTTTAAAAACAAGTTACGTGTACACATGTTGTTAATTAAAAAAGTCATACAAAACAAAAAAATAAATTGTGTAAGGTTTATGGCCTAAATATGGCCATACAATGGGTTTTGGATACGTTTTTATGTCTTTTGGGCCCCAATGACTATGATTTAGTCCCTAATTAAGCTTAATTTGACCTTAATCGATGTGATTAATTTTAATCACATTTATTATTAATTTTGGTAAAAAATAATAAAAATATAATAAGACTATAAATATTTTAATTATTTTAATGCTCTGTGTTTATTTTGAAAATTCAATTCAGATATTTAATAAAATAATATTAATTCTAATCACATAGATGATGAAAATTAACTAGTTTTTAATGTAGAATATGTTGAAAAGTATTTTATATTATTATATTCAATTTCAATTTGAAATTGATTATAATGAATTAAATTTTATTAATAGATTCATAATTGATCTAATTTTTCCTTAAAACAAATTTAAATTATAATTTATCATTAATGATTAATTTAATGAAAATGTATTTGTTAACTAAATGCACAATTTTTCACAGTTCCTCAACAAACGATGTTTCCCCTAAAAATCGCAAAAATTCACATGATGATAATTTTGGAATTAAAAATAAAAAAAATAAAGTTTCTTTTATCAAATTAAATCTCTATATGTGTCAAAAAGTATTTTTTCCCTTCAAAGAATGACATAAAAAGTTGTTCATTTGAGAAAATAGAATTTTTCAACATATAAATACATTACAAATATTATATTTTTCATTTTCAGTATGATTTATTTCCACACAAAAATTATAATTTTTTTAAAAGTAGTTATTACTATTTGTATTAATAATTTTAACATCATGGATTACATTATATCCTTTATATAATTATGAAAAAAATTCATTTCATAAAATCTTTGTGTTTCATAAGATGTATGCCAAGCTGATATTATGTGTAATTCATGCCATGTCGATATTATGTGTAGTAAAATCCATGCCAATGTTTTCTATAGTTCAAGCCATTTTGGTGTTTTGTGAAAATAATTTTCGAATTATTTTGTAATATTTATATATATATTTTCTAGAGTAACATTAAATGGAAAATATCAATAAGATAAATTAATTCAAAAAAATATTTTACAAAATCTCAAGTTGTTACAAGAAGTGTATTATTCTGATTATAATCATGGAAATAATTTTTAGTGTAGAATTCATTAACAACAGGTTCAAGTATATAAATAGATTCTTTTGATATTTCATGCACAACATACCATCACTGCAGTTCCATGTCCATATGTTGAAGGATACTTTGACTACTTTCATGAATTCCATAAGTTTTTCCTTCAATGGAATGATGGCCTAATCAAAATATTAAAATAATTCAATTACGTACTGTATGAACGTCCAAATAGATCATTAATCCACACACTTTAACCTCAAATGAAATGTGGGAATAATCGTTTATCAACTAATAGGCAAACCCATATGAGTAAACCTCAAATTTCCAAATATGCATCCCTAAGTACTTTTGACTGTCATTACAAAATGAAGTGTAAAAAGAAACCAAGGATCATCCGGATCCATTAAATTAAAAAGAACAAAATAATTGATATTACGAAAAGATGGATGAAATGATACTTGATGAGGATGTAATAGAATTACCACTATAACACAATCCAAGACTTTCATTTCCAAAGAGACTATCACAAGTGAAGATAAAGAAATAGAAAGATATATTTTAGACCATCATTAAGAAATTTAATATTAGTGTTAGTCTTTCAGAATCCCTCACAAAAAACCTAACATAAAAAATTCATAAAAGATCCCATAACCAACAAATGAAAGCTTGTGGGAATTGGCGCAATTCCACTCACAAGAGTGTGTTTAGTAATGTTATTAAAGGATATACCTATAAATTATCCAGATAAAGGTAGATTTTTTATTCCTATATTTATTGGAAAAACTATTTTTTGGAAATATAAATGTTACTAAGGTGAAAGTGTAAATCGCATTCCATATACCACTTTTAAATGTTTGTTACTTAAGGTCTTGAATCCCAAAAGAGTTGAATTTCAAGTATAATATTCATCAGTGAAGTTCCCTAGAGGTGTTATCAAAGTAATTTTCTTGAAGTCAACTAATTATAATTCCTAGTTTATTTCTTAGTATTGATTATGAAGGAGGGGTGGAAACCTTTGATTTTAGGAAGACATTTTTAAAATAATGTTTGTATACTGACTTATGTAAAAAAATGTGAGATCTCTGCATGGGAGTCAGCTATGAACAAGTATGATATAAATAAGAAAATTATTTAGTATAAGAAATAATTCCAAAAGTTGAAGATATTTATGAATTTGAATATGTGAATTTAGTATCTATTATTGAAGAAGATAATACTCAGATTAAAAGTCTCAAAAAGAAGAAATGGATGCTTAAGAGTCAGAACTCTAAAACTAGTGGAGCAACTGATTCAACTGATTTTGAGAAAGGTAAACATTTATGGATTATACATAACTTTCAATTTATTTTTTCCAGGATTAAGAAATAAATGTTAGATCATCCTAATGGAAATCAAGTAAGTTATTTCAAGAGGATGAGCTAAGCTGTCTACGGAAGAATAAAAATCTACGACCTATATAGTTAGGTCAAAATTGTGGCCATTTTTTGGCACTTCCTAAGGAAATTATTTCCAACCATATATAACATATGTGGAATCTTAATGTTGTATTTTCTGGCCAATGATGATAAAAAATCACATCTAATTATTAACATGAGTTTTTATGTTTTTTATTTATCTTTTTTGACGTGCACATGCAGTCTCCCACAAATATTTCATATTTTATTAATAATGGACAATATTTTTACTTTATAATACATATTATGATGGAACATAAAGAATATTGAAAGTATTATGATAGGAATCTATAGGATAAACTCACATCATGAACTCTATTCACATCTTGAAATCCAGAAAATATACATTGTGAAAACCATTCATACCCTGAATCAAATGTAGGGAGAATATATACAATCATGTGTGGAGGTTTCTTAAAAGGGTAATAAACATTTCAGTTTTATAATTTTCTATTGTATTCCCCAAATTCAATTTTTTTTATATAATAATTTATCAAATACATCCCCATTGAATCTTTCATTAATCAACAGAACTAGGAGTCATAAACTACATAGGATAATTTCCATGACATGATTTTAGTTTCACTATCAATATATTTGAATAAAAATAATTGGGAAAAGATATAATAGATATAATCATGTGGTTTTGGATTTAAAAAATAATTATTTTGTGTAACATATTAATTATTATAAATGAAAATTTTCTAATATTTGGTCTGCCGTTATTTTATAATAATTTCATTAATTGATTTTATTATTCCAATGAATTTCCATATGTAGTTTTTCCAAACCATCCATCTCTTTCTTAATAAATTTCCTGAGATAAATATGTTCCACTCCATATATCATATATTACTTAAGATACGTGACAATTTTCTCTTCTATAACTTTCTTATAATAATACTAAATCTACAAGATAATAGTATAACCTTTAATGTGGTTGATGTGTCTTTGTTCTAAACCTACATCTAGGACCCACCATACATTAATCATTTTCAGTCCTTAGAGTCCCTGAATATACTAGTTAGGATGTAATACATGTTTAATACTATTTTATCCATTTCTACCTTCCTCGAAATTTATTTCATAAAATTTAAATGAATAAGTGTGGGAGGAAATACATGGTGGATTTTGATATAAATCATCACATAAAATATGTTTTTGGGATTTACTACTTTTTAAGAAGAATCTATGAAATGTTCATTGTACTTTATGATAATACACAAATCTTCCAAAAAAATAAAATAAAATAATGATATATAAAAATAAAAAAATTAGGTTTTTCCTTTGGAGGATCAAAAATCCCAATTTCTAGAATGATGATGTTTTGTTAATATGTGGTTAGGAGATGGATGTGAGAAATTTCATAAGAAATTTTTTTGAAAAAATGAGTAATGGGGTGATTTATTCATTTTGATTAATCTTATCATGATCCCACTTTGGGATATTTAGGGGTAAGAGAGAAGTGAAATATATAAACGAAGATTTCCATTGAGTTAATTTTTTATATAATTCATTATTATTTAGATTCAAACCACTTTTTTTGTTTATTTTTTATACCTTTACCCACACATACAAAATCCATATAGATTTTTTGACCTTAATATAATCCCTTGTGATAAATATTTATTTCTATTTTTACACATTCAATATTCTATATTCCTTTCATTCCTATTATATACAACATGTTCTTGATGTTTGTGTTGAACACTATTTAAAATATAACCCTGATGATGAGTAGAGAAATTAAATTGAGGTAAATTGATAATTTCATGGTTATTAATAAAAAATTGGAAAAATAAAAATGGAATAATTAATATGTGTCTTTATTGCAAGAGAAAAAATGTAAAATACAAGATTGTTTTGTTAATTTTAAAATACTAGGCATTGATGAATTTTCCTATTTGATGCTGAAAAATTTAATTTCCCATTTCATCGATTTATATTGATGAAATTGAACATAAATCATGGTAGGGTTAGAGTTATTTATAGTATTTTGATATTAAATTATTTACCAAAAGACATAATTTATGTGTGAGGTATTTGATAAGTCCATTTCATGATTAATTTTTAGGATTGAAATGTGTTACTTTTTATTTATAAATGACTAATTATTTTCTATTTAGTTTAATATTTTGTTCACATATGTTAGGATACTAGTTTTTGTTTTAAATTAGAAAATAATCTAATAGATACCATCATTTACACTTAAATAAGACATCCAATGATTTAAGATTACCATGGGATGCTTTTAGGGATTGAAAGTGAAGAACTATGAAAAATAACACTTCTAATACTATAAAATTAATGATTCACAATATGAATAAACTTCATGGTGCTAATATATTGAAAATAATGAAGATATTATAATACGTTACATGAATTGTATAAGAATCATGAACGTTCATTGTGTTAAACCTACTTTCATGCCATGAAATTATATGGATAAGCCGAGTAAAAGATTTTTCTAATAGGATTTCCGTGAAAAATAATAATTTAATGCCCATGAATCCACAGAATCACTTGAAATTACATGGACCTCCTTTATAAATAAAATTATTATGACCTAAATTCATCATGATCCCTATGGTACTCTATAAATAGAGAGCTTCACTACTACTACTAGAGAGGATTTCAGAGACCAAAGCATGGGAAAAATATACATTATACAACATCCCACTAGGTGACATCTCCACATTATCCATGTTCTATTTCTCTATTATCTTTCTATCTTACTCTCTCATTACTAGGATGGCAGGGTGATTTCTGATTTTTTCTAATATAATTTTTCTAAAGGGGGATGTTTTTGTAGGATTTATTCTTTATTTTTCTTCAGGTATGTGGTTTTCTGCTATTTTTGTTACCAATTACAATCAATTTATATATGTTTAATCAGGGATATTGATTGATAAATATGAATGGAAACTTTTAGGTATATAATTGGTTACCCAGAATTTGGTATGAACATTGTATCATTTAGTTTAATAGGGTTTAAAAATTATATAATGACAAACTCAATTTGGAAATTCCAAAAATTACCAGACCTTATTAAAAGGGAGGATTGTGGTATTGAAGAGTGGATACCATAAACATTGGACTAGCCTCTTCATGAATTTGAGACCAAAAAATAATTAATTGATTTGGATTTTAAATTCAATTTCAATAGGATAATAACACAACAAAACCACAATATACTTTCGAAACCTAATTTATCAAAACCAAATATCTTATGAAAAATATATATTAATTAATTATTTTCATAGGTTGATTGTTTTAATAATTTTTATTCATTTTGGTTACCTTATAGGGAAATAATGATTCCCTTCCAGGATGTTAGCGATATAATCTAACTTGAGTTTATTTAGTTTCAGTGTTTGGTATTCCACAATAATATATTTTGGTTTCCTTATTTTATTATTTTATTAGGCCATAAATTTGATTATTATTTTAATATTGTTTATTATAATTTATTATTAAGAGAAAACATTATGTGGTTTAATTATTTTTCATATTTCATTGTTCTGTTCTAATATTTATTGTTAATTAAAATTTAATTTTTATTATTATTGTTTATAGTTTATTATTTGACATATATTTATTTCAAAATTGAATATGTGATATATTGATTATTACTTTTTTCATGGCTCTTACTCATTTCAAGATGTGGGTTTTAGTTCATCAAATATTTCTTTAAAGTAAAAATCATTAGTTTTTTTTTGTAATAAATTGGTAAATAATGATTTTTAAAGTTGGTTATCATTTTATCAAGGACCAATGGAATTTTATTTATTAATTCTAAGATGTTTTAAAATATTTTTTTAATATATATATATATATATGAAATCCTTTGGTTTATTATCTTAAATGTGTTGTGTTTTTTTAAAGAAGGTACTATGGGGTTTGTTGATGTGATTTGGTTTTAACAAGTAGAATAAAAGGTTATTTTAATAGATTGGATTTCCAGCTAAAATTTATGGAAATAATTACATAAGTAATTCCATATAATATTTTCCTAGTCTTAACATACTATGAAATTTTTCACCAATAATCATTTAACTTGGAGAGGGTGTAGGGTTGGTGGATATTGTACATGTTTAGGTGGAATTATTCTTAATATGTGACGACATTGTTTAGTCTCTCATATAAAGAGTACAAAATGATAATGATGATGTTTGAGTGGTGATGATGGAATATTTTTTGAAATTTTCTTGGGAATTTTAGAATATTTTTAGTTTGTTATGAAATGTTCGAGTATTAGGTACATTAGCCTTCCTTTATTTTTTTATTTCCTTGTACAAATCATGTTATATATTTATCATTCTATATTAAATTTTACATATGTGTGTGGATGTTTTTTCTGGTTATGATTCATTTTTATTATGTTAATATTGGAACTATTTATTTCATGCTGGGTTGTAGTCCAATATTTGTGAACACCATACTGGTTTTGAATGATAGGTATGCCATAGGGTTAATTATATTAATGTTTTTATAAAATTACAACATTGTATTATTTGATACCTTAAGCACTTATTTTCATCCAGAGGAAATAAAGAATGTGATTTGAGCTTTATAATGACCATATTGGGTGATGTGAATGATTTACTTTGGTTGGTCAGTGATATGATCCAATGGAAAGTATTGATATAACATCAGTTTCCCAAGATGTTACTGGCTGGGTTTTACATGTCCTTGAAGGTTTATGATCATTGGAAGGATGTAAAAAAGGTTTTCTAATGGGAGACTATTGGGAAAGGTTTATATTATACTGAATATTGGCATTACATTAATAGAGGGTTGATATTTTTTAGTAATAGAATATTGGAATAATCACGATTTCATTATCTTGTTGATCTGGGTTGATGGTAGAATCCCTAAATTCTTCTTAAAATTAATTTTGGAAAATGATAATGTTTTTTCACAATCCATATATCAAGATGATTAATTTCTAAAAATTCTATGTACAATGATTTAGTTAATAGTGAGGGTAGTTGGTGGTCTTTTTTGGTGATGAGGTATTTTTGTTCTAAAGGTGAAGCCAAATTGAGAATGATAATGTGTTGTTTATATGGATGGAAGGTATTAGGCATAAATTCAATATCTAGGTGAATATATTGTATCCATAGTGGATTATATTATTATTCAGTAACTCAATCCATACGATATCAAAAAATGGATCAGGATCCCCACTTCATAAAAAGATTATCTCTCTATAAATTAGACAATGTATAGTGTATGGTATAATATATTCTCCCAATATAGTTTCAGTTTTTTCTATGATAAATGTTTTTGAGATATAATCCATTCATGGGCCTTTCATTTTATCCTAACATCCACCCACAGTTACTCTCATTTCATATAGAACTCATGTAACTTATTTGATGATCTTACGGCCTATATTTACTTTCCCCATAGTAGGGGTTTCCATGGGCTTTGTTTGTTTGACTAGCTGTAAAACCCATTTTTATCTATGATCAAAAAAATTATTTTTTAAAATTACTTTCTATTGTATAAACATACATATTATTATCTTTTTTTACAATTGATAATAAAAAATTAAATCCCTGGTGTCTCAAATTCTAGTCCTCAAAATCATATTTTAACAGATAGATTTTGTTTTCTAGATTATTGGATAAAATTTTTATAAAAACGAATTATTATCCTAAAAAATATCAAATCATCTAATTCATAGTATATATATAACAAAAAATATAAAATACAACAAAATATATTAAAAATATTGATGAAAAATAATTAAAAAAATCATGTAGTGAACATTCCCGCACAGTTGATCATTACATGTCCTCATTTAATAACTCTAAATAAGAATCTCATTAAGAGTTCATATACTCCGAATTTCAAGACTTCATTATTGAATTTTTGTTTATAAGGAGTATTTGAATCCAAATTTTTACATAAATAGTCTTTTCAGATCTTCCATAGTCAATATTATTATACCACATTACAATTTCCCCAAATAAATGACATGTCACTATTCACCAACCAGATATCTCATTTTTTCACATGTTTACAAGAGTTAAAAATTCAACATATAATCCACCATTTCAATAAAAAAGGATTATTATTTATATTTTTTATATCCACTTCATTTTTAATTAATGTATTCAATGTTTGAATGGGCCTTATCCAAAACTATGAAATCATAAGCAGCAAGCATCCCTTGAGACTAATTAGAATAGAATTCGTATATAATTATGGTTAAAAAAAGGTACTTTGATTTTATATTACATATACTGATGGATTTTTATTTTTCACATGGACACCCTTATAAAAATATATTTCAATATAGTTATATTTGGATCACATCTTCTCCCACAACCCAAATTTAAAATATTTTATCCAGTTACGATTTAGGGTACCCCAATAAAGTATTACTATTTTCTAACATAAAACTCAATCAAGGATAATTACTTTGATCAATTACAAGAATAACAATTTCTTCCCTTAAAACCTATCTTTTCATTCCATGATACTCATGTTCCAAGAGTAATGATTAAATATATTCAAGGTGAATTTTATTATTGTATATTAATGGAAATATTTTTCTAATTTTTTATTAATTTTGAATCACAAAAAAGTACATCCTTTCTCCCTAATTCCACACTTACCATTCATTGTAAGATAAATTTTTACACAATTTTGGAGATTAATTTATGATTTAAATAATTAATTCAATAATTTTTCATATTAATGTACCTCATAATAGAATAATATCTTTATATTATGGTTCCTTTAATTTATAGTGTTTGTGTCCCTTTCTTATAAAATAATCTTCTCTCATTTCTATATATGTTTTTAAAAAAAAATAAAAAACATAATGGGTTTGAATATATTTTAAAAATAAATATTTAAATAATAATTAAAATAATGATATAAAATCCACATGCCTAATTTTTCTTTAAATATGAAATTGTTTTCAAGTGACCAGTCTAGCATAATCCCTCTTTAGCTCAACTATGTTCCTCGGATAGTAGTAGTTTTTTTAAAAAAATGAACTTAATTGGTTCGTACAGTTTTTTTTTCTTATATGAACACTTTTTATAGATATATCATTTTCTCCTTTAATATAGCATCATATATATATACACATCAAATATGTAGTTTACCACATTAATGTATCTCCTTTAAAAACCAAATTCAATCATTGGAAGCCTATTTTTGAGATGTTTTGGTTCTATCTAATTATAATTTTATTTATTTATTATTTTAATTATTACTTCAAACTAAAAAATAGCACACTATAACCCTTGTAATATTCGCCTCTATATTATATTTTTTTCTTCTCTTATTCTTCTTCCTTATGGGATAATAATTTCTTATTATTCAACCATTTTTAAGATAATTTTGAATATTTATGTTATCCCAAATTACTTAGTGGGAACTCATAATCCTCTACCATAATTATTTCATATAATTTAAAAAGATATACAAATTTTTACATATCAATATAAAATAACTGCACTTCATTTTAGACTCTTATTATATTACATTTGAGTTGTATTTCTTTAAAAAAAGAAATTTTGATTGGTTATTTCAAATATGATTTTACAAGTGATTACATTTAAATTTATTCTTATAATATATTATTATCAACAATTTTTAATTTATTTTTTCTCTTATTCTTAAAGGATTCAATTTCATATTTATGTTGAATTCCTTCCTCATTATCTTTCCCATTTTTTAGTTTTCTCCCAATGTGAAATTTTAGTGTGTTTATTACTATAAATAGTTTAATATCACCTTATTATGGTTTAATAACGGTTATAATATTATTATTTAAAATATTTATTCCCACAAAACACTCTAATGTGATGTTTTATCCTTACTTTCATCATTTTTCACTCTTATTCATTATTTTTTCGTGACATCATCTCTAATTTTTTTTAAAAATAAAATACTTTTTTATTATCAAAACTGCGAAAGTGTTTCTAAAATTGTTTATTAAATAATTCTTGTTTATAGTGCTTTAAAATAATAATATAGAACAACTGAATGAATATGATTCATCCAATGGCGCATGTAAGGTCAATTCTATAGAGCACTTTTCCCAACAGCATTCTTCATCAACTAGAATAACATTATCCATTCAGATGACCAGGAAGTATCTCCTACATCAATATCAAGTCCATCAGCTGGTATGTGTATCTCATTGACTAGCTAGTAAAATCTAAAAAATCCCATCATCATATAGGCTTCTCACTTTCTAATGGGTTGGATGTTTTGACTAGTAGGTGGATTTTATCCAAAAAAGTCAAAATAAATTTATTTATTGTCAATATAGCCTTAAATAGGCTCATTATTACAACAGATTTACCCAAGGGTTCTTACCTCCTATGAAGGATTTGAACATACACATAGAGGGGATTGGATCTTGACTATGAATATTAACAAACATATATGACTACTATTTTATTTGTCAATGATGTAATTTTTTATGTGTTCTCCAAGATATTTCCAAATATCAAAAGAAAATATGGGATTAAATGACTTTAATAATATTTCTTTTTTCTTCTCTTATTAATCATTTTTTTTCATTTACCCATTTGGAAATTACTAAATGAATATTCAATATCATTTTTATTTCTCTTAATATTTCATTTTCTTCTTAATTTTCAATGTGGAGTTCGACTGATTTATAAATGATTTGTAAAAAAATCATTTAACATCAAATTATTTTTATTTAGGTTCCCACCACTATTAATGTTAATTATAATAGTTCTTGGTTTCTATTAAAACCAAGGTTCTTCTTCTGGTTCTTGTCTTTTAATAAAACCAAGGGTTTCTCTTATTCTTCTTTGGATCATGGTTTTCTTTTTTTAAAGTATAAATATAATCCTATTAATAATTCATAATGGGAAGGGATATAGAAGATCTATACAGACATATATCTTTATTAATTTGTGCCTTTTTAATTTAAAAAATTCATTTTATCCTACTCATAATGTTTAATTTTCTAATATTTAAACTTTACAATGATTTTTTCCTTAAATTGTTGGTTTATATGATAAACACCTTTATTTTATAACACTATCTTGAAAAAAAATTAAAAGTTAATTCACCCTTCCCCTCTTGATATTTTACCTCTGAATTATATATGGTAACAAGTAGATATTTCTGTCGACTAAAAATGATTTCTCAAAAATTAGTTTCAATTTTCAAAATTATAACTGATTTAAAAGTTTGTACATCTTAAAATGCAATTTTTTAGATTACATTTGGTGGTATGAAAGGACACTTCATAGTTTATTAGTCTTTTTGAAATGTTTGGACTATATTTATTTTAAATATTGATTGTCCACTTTTCTTGGTAGTATAAGATATCCTGTTTTGGAATCATTTATGAATTTCTTTGAACTAACTAAAGAATAAGTAGAAAAATGAACTTTCTATAAAATATCTTCTTTGAACTTAATAACCAATCTATGAATTACATAAAATAAGTTTTAGGTCATAATTATTTTAATAACATTTATAAATGAAAAAATCCATATGAAATCTATATATTAGTAAAAGAAACTCATGAATTAATGAATAATGTTAAATATACTAGGATTGAATTATTTATATAATATTTTAAATGATTTATAATGAATCAAAATGAATCTATTACCAAAACAATTACCCCTTTTACTGATTTTTTTGATTGATGGAAGTCTCTTGGATATTATTTATATATTTAAATTCTATTAAAAAAAAATTATTAGACTTACAATGAAATTGGACACCCAAATTAATAGAAATCCAAGAATTGAAGGGTATAATGATAATTTTGGTGAAAGGGATAATTATATCTCTCAAGAACTATGCGATAATAATTAGAAATATTTTAAGAAGAAAAAGTCATTTAACTTGAAATCAATTAATGAATATTCTAATGATAGTGATGAAATGGATCATCCAGTTAAGATGATGAATAAATTCATTATGATAATTAAATCTTAATAATGTTCTCAAAGGGGTATGATCATGTTGAAATACAAATAATGTTATTTGAACACATAATCAAGTGATAAGGCCAGAATTTCCCGTGAGCAAAAAAATTAATGAGGAGGAGAAGAATAAAATAATGAAATTCTACAAGGTTTTATTCTATATTTAATTTGATGAGTCTCTATCCTCAAGTGATCCATGTAAACCAAGTTACAGTTGTCTCAGGGATCAATTTAAGGTTAATAACAATGTAAACACAAATTCACCTTTTTCTTCCTCATCAAATTATTTTTCCACATTCATCCTAAAATTATTCTTCTTCCAATCACTAATTCTATAAATATTTAAAATATACTGATAATCCCCTTAAAAAAATTTATTGAACTAAATCCTATGTAAGATGAGATTAAAAATAAGTACAATAAAGAACATAAATAAATGGAAAAGCTATCAATCTAAAAATATGTATGATCATCAATATTATATGATCAAATGAATATTCAGGAATTAAAATCCACTATTTAAGAACTCAAAGAAACTCCATTTAAATACACCTAAGGATAAGAAACATTAAATAAAGGTTTGGTTTCTCAATAACCCGTAAAAAACATTTTCGATTTGGTTTTTCAAATAAATATAGTAATTCAAAAAAATTACTTTACTAAAATAAATTTCATTAAATATGGATTAAAATTATTATAAAAAAACCATTCATTTAATTCATACATTATATTTAAAAAACACTCGATTGGGTGGAAGAAATTGTATTTATCATTCAACGCATATCCCATCACCTAAATCATTTTCAAAAAAATTATTTACAAAAACCCTCTTATCAACCATATATGGACCAAAAATCTGTGTTCTGAAAGAATAATCTATTACATTTATTGGGAAAATTTATAATGTATAAATCCTAAATATTAATATGTCACACAGATATTGGATGTTGTCTACATATGTGTGGTGATAAGCCCTAATTTAATCAACATGAAAAACTTGATGGAGGATACATGAATTTAGTTGACAATTCAAGATGTAAAATCAATGGTATAGGTACAATGAGTTTTTTCAAATATATACCTATAAAATATGTTTTATTCATTGATTTTTTAAAATAAAATTTTCAATGTATTATAAAATAGAGTGATAATAGTTTAAAATTTTCATTTATAAAATATTTTTTCAATGTTTTTAGTCTCAAAGAAAAAATTTTATTTATTGATTTTCATTTCCAATATTTTTATATTATCGATTTAAAATATCATTCTCCTCAAAATTATAAATTTTTTACTATTCAATATACTTAGTATTAGATTTTAAATGTACACATTGGTTATTGAATCAAATAAAATTCATTAAACTCAACCATCACTAATTATTATGATATTTAAAAAATATTTATTTAAAATACAATATGTTTTTGAACATTTACATTTTTAAAATGTAATAAAACCTCTATTATAAACCTTAACATGAATTTTCAACCTCTAAATCCCTCGATATTGTTCACCTAAAACTTTTTTTACCAACTTATGTCAATAATATTGGTGGAATACCATACTGTTTTTTGATTTTTTATAACAAAACAATATTGACATGGTTCATTTTCTTGTAACATAAAAAAACGTCATAATATATTTATCAGATTGAAAAATAAGGATGAAAAGTAAAAAAAAATTAAACTCATTTTCGTTGAAACTAATCATGGGGGAGTTTTATAATAAAAATTTAGATGAAATTTTTTCTTCACATGGTTATAATCATAATTTTTTCACTCTTGTGACACTCAATAAAATAGGTTTTTCTAAATAAAGAATAATGATCTTCAATAAATATTAGTATCACTTTTGAATAATTTTAAACTCCCATAATAATTTTGGGTTAGGTGTTCATTAACTTTTTTTTATATCATAAAAAAATTTATGGTATGAACATTCCTAAAAGAATCTCATTTTGAACATTGGAGAAATAAATTTCTAAAATTTTACTTTTTCCAAATTTTTTAGATTTACATGTTATATTATTATCTCTAAAGAAACCCTATGGATATTTGATCAAAACTCCAATAGAAGGAATCCTTCTTTGGTACACAAACTTAAGTAAATCTTATAGAGTGTTCAATAAAATAACCAAAAATCTTGAAGAATACATTCTTATAAAATTTTATAAAAATATACCTAAACCATTACTAAAATAAAATATATAGATAAACATGATCCTTTAAATTTTTTTGAAGCAACTACCCCTACAAAGAATATCAATGTTAAATAACCAGATAATCCATTAACTAATCCTTTAAAAAATATCAAAGACCAACCCTTGTAAAATATTATTCTTAATTTTGAACCTGGTTCTCATACCAGAAGATCCATCTTAAATGATACTGAGAATCATTATTTTATATATTTTTAGGAACATATAATCCTTGATGAAATAATTGAAAATGAATATTGGTGTTTTTCTATATAATAAGAGATAAACCAATCCCAATAGAATAAGGTTTACATACTTATTGGTATTCATAGAAATCATTCTATTATTGGCACAAAATGAATTTTTAGAAATGAATTTTCAGAGATATTTATTTAGTAGGTATTTTCACAAAAACTATTACACTAGATAATTTAAATTTTACAAAAATGTAGAAAACAATGTAATTATTATAACTGATTTTTTTTTATGTTTATGTTTTCTCTTTTAAGATCATGGTTGTTTTAATTATATTTTTCTTCTCTTTTAAATAATTTTTTTCAAATGTTTCAAACTCCTATTTTTATGATCAACTTGACAATTTTTTATCTTATCCTCTAATTTTTTTTGTTTATAATAATTTTTTAATCACATTTTTGGAGAATAAATTATTGTTTTTGGTGGTGAAATTTTTAATGTATGTAGAAAAACATTTCAATTTGCTAGATAATGGATTAATGAGTTTTGAGGAAAGGAGTAAGATAAATCTTTTTAAATGGATTGATTTCAATGTAATTGATGGATATTGTTTCAAGGGGGTTAATTTTGATTTCATAGAAATGTTAATTTTAGATATCTTCTTTATTCCTCATTCATATTTATCTCTTTTTAATACTTTACTCTTTTATTTTAATCTTAAATTATTATTTGTGATCCTAAAAAAAGAAATATATTATTAAACTTCTCTTGTATTTTGATTATCACAACCACTAAAGTATTTATAATAATTTTTATTTTATTTTATTTCTGTAAAGTGTTTATAAATTATAATACGGAAAAACTGAACAAAATAGAGGCATACAAACGGTCAAGAAATGCTATTTTAAGGATATCTCTACCCAACCTCCCCAGTGATTTGGTAGAAGATAATACTTTCTCTAGTATATTATGAAATAAATCTGAAATATTTTCAATACCATTAGCTATAAAATGGAACTATTTGGATAGATAGTGCAATATGAAAAACCACATGAACCTAAAGGTGTCTCACTAGCTAGCTAGTGGGATCATTTGGCAAGCCGGTGGCTTCGATTTATAAAATGCCTTGAAAGTGTCATTAATGCCATGGATCAACCCAAGTAACCCCAAAATCTTATGAATTATATAAATAGAGGAATATGGTGTCTTTTATCTTATAAATATTCTCTACCAACATCTATAATGGATCCCTTATCAATATAGTATTCAATTTTTCATGTATTCTCCCTACTTATTGCAAATCAAAGAAGTAAGTTCATACATAAAAGGATTAAATCCTTTTTCGTTTCCCATTCATTAAAAATCCTTTTTTTGTCCCTTTTTATAAAACCTAAAAATATCTTCTTCCTCTATTATCCCTCTCTTCACCTCTCTCTTCATATTTTATTTTCTTCTAAATCATTTTATAGAGGGTGGATCACTTTGTAAATGGTTTATAAAAACAAACCTTTGTCATCTTATTATTATTATTTAGGTTCAAACCACCATTAATATCAGTAATATTTTTTAATGGTCTCTATTTATACCAATGTTTTTCTTTTGGTTCTTGGATTCCATTAAAAAAATAGTTTTTCCTCATCATATTTCTCTCTTGGATTTTTCTTAAAACAAATTCTGTAATATAACTCTCTCACTCCTTCTTTATGTGAGTAGATGTAAGATATTTTTATTGAGGTATTTTTGAGATGATTTATTAATATGTTCCTTTTTAATTTCCTTAAATTTTTTCCCTATGATTAATGTTTTATTCTCTGCTATGCCCTATTTATATTTTTGGTCCCATTCTTAAATCATATAATTGTATGATAAACGCTTTTATTTTATTACTGCATTTTTAAAAAAAATAGTAAATCTACCCCACAACCATTTTATATTAAACCTATATATTATAGTTTTAATGTCTTAAATTCAAGAATGGGTATTTTCATACCACTTATAAATCCTTGTATCCTCAACTTAGAAATTAAATTGAGTGTTTTTTATGTGATCCAAAGGTAGTTGTAATTATTTTTTTCATTCTATATTCATTGTTGGACAAATAATATTGAATTTTCTCAAAATGATATAAGATCCTTGAATTCCCGTGTTGTCTTCAGATAATGTTTGATGGTTCTTCATATAAATCCTTTTTTTAATTTTCCTCCATTGAATAAGGTAAAATTTCTCTATAAATATTGATATTCCATATTGGATTAAAATATTATTTTTAACTGAACACCTTATATTTTACTAGTTTTAATCTCTAATTAAATCATTCTACATTTAATTATTGGTATTTTTATGTATTTTTAATTTTAATGTTTCCATTAAATACATTTCATAATCACCCATATCGTACTTTGATCACATTTTATTGAGTTTACCTAATTTTTCAGTGTCCTAATTTAAAGGATTATCATTTTTTTCATCTATTTAATAGGGTTAATGACCTTATATATTCTATAATTTATAAAATTATTTTATTAGTTCATAAAAAATCCAAATGAAAAACTTTTCACCACCTCATATTGTGTATTTGACACCAATAATTACAATTTATTAAAGTCATAGAATCTAAAATTTCATGTCATTATTGATATTTTATTAGATAACTAAACCTCTTATTCCTATTTATAGATTCTCTTAATAATTAGTGGTCATCATGTTGAAAATGTAGTTTTAATCTATTGAACTATTAAAAACATAATATCCTCTAACTACTATGTATACCCATATATATCCATACAAAGTAATTCTACTATAAAAAATGCATTTGGGATAGGGGTAGGAGTTAGTTAGTTAGTTATTATTGGTATTACCCTTTATACCATTATCATGATTCATGAAAGTGTTATTCATCCATGTGATGAATTTTAGAGATATTAATCCTCAATTCCTTGTTTTTTTAGTTAGATATTACCACCATATAAATGATTCATTTAATTAATTCCAACTATTAAATGTTCTTTCCTATTATTATAGTTACTATCTACATACCTCCCATTTCAAACAATATAGGAATCATATTAAGCACAACTCATTATTTTTCATTATATTGAGGTGAAATATATTGACTATTGTGATATATTGTTCGATGAAGATAAATGAAGATTTAATTTGTGAACTGTTAAATGTTTGAAAAAGTTCTACTTGATAGTGTTTAGGCACAAAAATCGTTTCGCTATTGTATACTTGATACATAATCGATTTCCCCTAACATTGGTTATTTCGGGGTCCAGTAATCTTGGTGTAACATGGCGAAAATTCCGAAGAATAATATTTTATTATCATTATCCACCAATTTTGTCCAATATAGTATATTTTTGTGATCCTAATTTCATGCCTTCAATTTACATTAACTATATCAATTTATTTTTTCCATTGACATATAAAATCATTAGCTCTGTGTTGGGTACAATAGTTATTTAAAATGTCTCAATATATGTTTAATATTAAAATCCATGTTTGAAATTCTTTTTTTTATAGTGAATATATAATATAAATGTATATAGTGATAATTAAACACCCATAGTAAAAAATGGTGTAATGTTTTTATGAATTATTTTTTATCTAAATAAATGTTTAGTAATTAGGTAATATACATTGTGATATTCAATTTATATAATTTAAAGTGTTTTGGGTGAATATCATTATTGTGAGGGTATGAATGGTGTATTAAATGAACATTGAGGAAAAAATTCCATGGAGTGTTGATTTAATTTGATATGATGGGGGTATTTATGGTTGTTATCATCCATATTAAATATACCATGTTAGCTTATAATATATTTTCATTAGAAACATCACCAAATCCAAAAAATTAATTCTGGAGTCATATTGGTATTTACTTCCAAAATCATGAGTCCACAGGGTTATACTCTAGTGTTTTAGCTATAAATACTTGTAACATAAACAAACATTAATTATGAGTATAAAATCAAGGTTTACACTTCATTACATTTACATGGTATTTAAGTTTTATAGTTGTATATAATTTAAAAAAAAATTACATAAAAAGGGTAACACATTCATACAGTGTAAATGTTTCCATAAAATATCTTATTATGTTTATAATCATGTTTAATTATATTTACACAAGCTTATTTATAGAAAACAATTCATTAATGAAAGTTCAATATTGTTATAACTGTTACAAAAACATATTCCCTATAAAAAATTGAAAACATACTATGAGAAAATCATATATTAGGAAGGGATATAATGAAAAAAATAAAACTAATCAGGACTTTCACATATTTGAAAAAAAATAAAAAAATTCATTCCTTGAATGAAATAAACTTTAACTTATATAAAACATACATTCAAATATGTAAAAAAATCATTGACCCAAAAAATTAATAAAATAACCGATTAGTATATCAGATGTTATAAAGGTCACTTGTAAACACCATATTTGAAAATATATTAATATAATAACTTAACCACTTAATTTCAACTTAATCTAATAATTTAAAAACTTATCTTATTAATTTCAAAATAAATTATTAATAGAATAAAAAAATGAGTTAATTCTAACACTAAATTGTAATGTAATCACTTACATATTTAATTCCAACAATATATCTCCTATATAAAAAATAATTACATAATGAATTTGGGGGATATATAATATTTAATTATCATCATATAAAATTTCCTAGAACTATATCCTGAATAAAATATTTTAATTTTTTCATATCTATCATTAAACTCATTTATTTTTGGAACTTTATCCCAAAAGAAAATATAGATTTAGTTATATAAAATCAGATAAAACATACTTATAATTAATTTAAATTAAATAAAAAGATTCATAAAAAAATTTAAAGATCATTAATATAGGCAATAAAATATTTAGAACTTTTAAAATAATGTTTTATATAAAAATATATTACCTCTTGGTAACATTTAAAGAAATTACATTAATGGGATAAAATGAATTAGATAATAATCCAAATTAATTTAAGGAATTTAAATTAACATAAATACATATGATTGTTTTTACACCCTATAAAATAAGACATGTGGTTAATATGGCCTTTGTCTAGGATAATGGAATTTGAGGGTTGACATATATTACCACATGTAACAACTCTTTCCATATATATTTTTCAATACTAAATAATAAAATAATATGAATAATTATATTTATTAATATATTTTATTATTTTCCATTCCGTTGTCATTATTTCACTTATTTAATTTATTATCTTGTTATATTTAGTTACAAAAATGGTTAATTTCTCATTAGATATTTTGGGGGTATTTCGGTTTATATCCTCAACATAACATTATTCTATCAAACATTGTCAAAGTATTCATGGTACCATAATCTATTTAATGTTAAAAAATAAATAATATTATTTTTATATATTAAATAATATTTTAAAATAATCCATTTATGGTGTTTTTGAAAAATTAAATGCATCACTTGATGGAGGTGGTAGTTCACATGTACACAGGAGTGATGATTAAAGTTTTATGATAGATGAAAATGAAGTGATTAATATAATTTTATAGATTTAATTAACAATAATAATATTATAAATATTGTATTTATTTATTTAATATATTCATATTTCCAACCATGTAAGTCAGAAATGAAAAAAAACACACCACATCATAGAGTTAGTAGTACATAAAAATTCACATGCAATGTTATCATTTTCTAATGAATAGATGCGTAAAAAAGTAGATAATATATTATATTTATATAATAATAATAATAATAATAATATCTAAAATATCATATATATTTATTAATTAAATATTTATAACTATACATATAAGGTGGTTATGAAAAAATGAAACACATCGCTTCATAGAGGTTGTAGTCCCCATGTACACATTAGTGAGGTCATCATTTCCCATAGGATGAAAATATTTGGCAATTTTTTTTCCATAATAATAATAAAATTTAAATATAGTGAAGAAGTTTATTTAATTATTTTATTATGGTTATTATCTATTATAATAAGGTATAATAAGAAATAAACTAAAGAGGATTTTCTTAAGAGTTATAAATCCTCCTTGGATTTCTTCTCTTTGATTACACATTATTCCTTATTAGATTACTATTTTCATGAATGAAATTCCTGTTAGATGTGGGTAAGAAATTTGGGTGGAAATTTTCATTAACTTGGGTCAACATAGAGTTCTCCAAGTGTGTGTAGAAGTTAATAAAATGGATGACCTTATATTTTTGAGGGGGTGACTCCTATAAATATTCAATGTTTTAAAATTAAATAAAGTCATTTTTATGGGAAAGAGCCACCAATTTAGTCCCATTTCAAATATAGGATATGGTATGGGTAAAATAACCTCATAAAATTGAATGTAGATAAGTTTAAGAGACATATTAGGCTTTATATCTTTGTTTTACAACCTTGTTAACCATATTTACCCATATAGGGGGGACTGAAATTTTAAAATGATAACTTAATTGTACTAATAAAAATGAAATATACCATATTAAAATAATTATTTTTTAAAGTCCAATGAATGAATAGATTTTGTAGGATTAAATTACCATAATTTTCAGAAAATAATTCAAATATAAGCACATAAAATTCATAAATAATTGGGAAAAAAGATTTTATTTTTTTTAAACAAACATATACTAATTTTGAAGAATGAATCTTGATAAGTTTTTATTAAAATGAATTTATGGGATTATAAAAAAATTATTATTTTTATAAATTTTAACTATTACAAAACATAATGGAGCCTTCCAACTACATAATTAAAAATAAAGAACCAAAAAACATTTTTTATTAGATTTAATTATAATTTAGGTTCCACAATGTAAGGAATTAGTTTCCAAATTCAACATAAAACTTTTAACTGTTAAATATTACTGAGTGAATACATATTTTTTTAAGGAAAGGGTTTTATATATTTTTAATTCATTATTATATTATAATTATTTCATAAAATTTAAGGTATTTTTATATTCTATTTTTTTATTATTCATCAAAAAGTTAATATTTTCATAAAAATACCAATAATTGAAAATAATATTATTTATTCATTACCAATTAAAAATTAATATTAATTTAATCAATTAAATTTATAAAAAAAATAAAAAAAATAAAAAATAAAAAATAAAAATTGATTTTATTGTAAAATTATCAATTTTAGACAATAAATTTTTTTAATCATATTTCATATCATATACCGAAACAATGTTAATTTATATGTTTTAAAAGTTTATAATCATGATATATTTATTTGTAAATTATATTTTGATACATTATTATACAATTTAGTTCGATGTTGTTTATATCTAAAGTTATTCAACAAGGTATTTACTTATTTTAATTTATATTAAAATCCTAGGTTTTAAACCCCCCTTAAAGAAATTACATCCCTTAATTTTAATATGATTTTTTATTTATATGGTTTAAAAAATTTATGATCAATTCTAAAGAATAGATGATAATGATAGTTAAGTGGAAATAAGTACATTTTAATCCATATTGATAACATTTCCTTTGAAAAGAACATTAATGGAAATGTTAATACAAGAGAACTTATAATTTAACAAATATTTCTTATTTAATGTATTTAACATTGTGGGAATCATACTTGTGAATGAGTTTCATAATTATGGTAATCATATATGAGAAATATTTTCCATACAAACATGATATATCTATCTTCTACTTTCTTGAGGTAAGGAATTATTTCACCATTAAGATAGAAAATTTGGGAAAATAAATGCACTAGATTTTTTTATAATCTTAAATAATACTTCTATATATTGGATATGTTTTTTTATCAATTTTCTACCCATAATTCATCTAATATTCTAAATTTTAAATAATCATAATGAATCTGTCATGCCTGGAGCTTGGGTATTAGATTCTAGTGGTTCATAAGATCCGTAAAAGGATGAAAAAAATTCCCCATACACTCATCCATTTACTAAAAACAATATGGTTAGTGCAAGTGTATCTAATATAATAATAATAAATAATCTTATGGATATAATGAATATTAATAAATTATTAATAATGTTACCTTTAATTCAACTCTTTCAGTTCGTCCTCTAATCCCCAAAAATAAAAATAATCTTTTATATCATAATAACCTTTAACGATATATAAAAATTATAATATATGATCCAAAACCAACATATTAACCTTTTGTGATATATAAATATTTCAAATTATTCTCAACTAATAATATCCTAACTTCCAAAGTTATCCAAAACTTACTTTGATACAAACTATATTTTATTATTTTTTAAATAACCTATAATTATTACTTTTAAATAAAGGGATTCACTTTATTACATTTAGGATATTTTATGATTAGATTTTTAGACAATTAATAAAATAATTACATAAAAATTTAAACACTTCCGTATAATGTATATTTTTTACAAAAAATAGGTTGTTAGGTTTGCACTCTGGTTTTATTCTTATTTGGATTTCAAATTTTAATTTATTTCCTCATTAATGAATGTTTTATATTGCTATAATTCTTACACATCCTTAATCCCTATTACTATTATATTCAAAATTTGTGATGGTGAAAAATCCCAATAAGGGATATAAATGAAAAAGAAAACATTTTAGTCCTCTATGATAATTGAACACCTTTTGAAATGTCTATCCTTTAATGAAAAACATTGATATTGACTAAAACATATCATAAAATATGAAAAAAAAAATTTGATCAAAAAATTCATAAAATGATCTCTTAAAAAATTATAAATCATGATGGTTACATAGAAAACCCATATTCATAAGACTAGTGATGGAATAAATTAACTAGTTATTTATAATATAATTTCATGATAAAATAAAATAACTAGCTAATAAAAACATAAAATCAAAATTGAATAACTGAACCAGTCTGCTCCAACATAAACTTATAATTTAATAACATCCCCAGTTAATTTTAACATCGTATATCCTTGAGAAAAAATCATTACATAATGCATTTGAGGAAAATATCAGATCCACCCATCATCATAAACAAATTAAATGTACCATATCATAAATTAAACATGTATAAGAATTAATTTTCATTATTAAAAATGTTAAAATTTACATTTTATCCCGTAAGAAAAAACACTTCCAGTTTTATCCATATAAGGGAAAATATAACTATAAATCATTAATAATTAGAAAATAAAATTGATAAAATAATTTTAATAATAATGATATGGATGATAAAGTGTTTAAAAAATTTAAAATAATGTATTTAATAAAAATATCTGACCAATTAATAACTTTTGAAATGAAAATTTATATAAAGTAGTTTAAATGAATTTTTAATTCACTTTAATTTCAATAAATTTAAGACATTTTTTTATATGGATGTTTTTACACTATAGAAAAATACATGTGGTGGAAATGAAATAATTTTCAATTAAAGGTAATAGGGATGAGGTATCCCTTACCTTAGGTCCTAGCTAACCACATACATATTTTACTTTTTGGAATAATAGAATTAAATTAATAATTTAAATTACTATGAAATATTTTAATTTAATTTAATTATTATTATTTATTTTATCTCATTTTATATCATTTTCAATTTAGTTACTAAATTTTTTAAGTTCATCTTGAACATGTTGGGGTTGTTCAGTTTGTAAACTAAAAATAACATCATTGTATTGAATGTGGATAAGTGTTTAAGTTCCCCATAATCTATATAATCTAAAAAAATTTATAATTATAATTTTTATAAATTCAATATACTTTTAAATTCTACTATATATGGTTTTCCAAAAAAATGAAAATCAACATTTCCTGAAGATGGTATTCTGCACATAAAAATGAGTGACATATTCATTTATCGAATTGATTAAAAGAAAGAAAATAAGGTAAATTTTGACCACTTAAAATCATAATAATATGTTAAATATATTATTAATTTATTTAATATTTCCTTATGACCGTGTTTGGTGGAAATGAAAAGTCAATCATATCACTACATAGATGTGTTAGTTCGCACATACGCATGAAAGACATTATCATTTTGAAAATAAGCGTAAGAAGTTAGTTAATAAACTATATTTATTCAATCATAATAATTGACAAATTAAAATATATATTAATTAATTCCTTATTTATAATTATACATGTGAGGAATTGATGAAATATAAAACACATTTCTTCATGAATGTGGCAATCCACACAACCACATGAGAGATGTTTTTAATTCACATAGGATGGAAAGTACATGGTAAAAGGTAATTAAATAATCATAGTAAAAATTCTTAATATTTAATTTACTAATATAATCAAGTTATTATGTTAAGAATATTTTTAATAAGGTACATTAATAAAAAATGTTAGAAAATTTGGTTAAGACTTATACAACCTCCATGGATATTATAATTTGGCTTACACATTAATCCTTATAGGATTGGTCATTTGCTGATAATAAGATCTATATTATGTGGATAAGTTTGGGGGGTGGTTATTTGGCTAGATCCTAGTCTAGATACAGTGCTCAATGTTAGTGAATAAGTGGATATAATAAGATTCACCTGTTTATAAGTGAGGGTAGGGGCACGCATTTAAATATTCAATGTTTTAAAATAATATAAAGACATTTTCAATGTATAGTGGATACAATTTAGTCTAATTTAATTAATAGGATAATATAAATTATAAATGCACTCATGAAATTAAATTTAAATACGTTTTAGAGATATTTGAATCCTTGACTCTTAATTTACCTTCTTAACCCTTTTTACCCAAACCGTGTAGAAAAAATATTTACCACTGTAACATAAATTTAAAGAAAAAATTAATTGGAAATTATTACATAATTTGATTATGATTATTCCAAATATTTAATCAACTATAATGATTAAATTTATATGTTTTATATAAATTAATTCAAATATAGGCATATAAAATTCATAAAACCCATTTTTGGAACAAAAAATTTTTATTCCAAAAAAATAAATTTATAATTTCATCAGCCTAATAAACCTAATTAGAAAAGGAATATATGAATTTATTGGTTTATTATAAAAATATATATAGTTAATGACATTATAAAAATTCCAAACTGAACAAAACCTTCCAACCAAAACATTAAATGCAAAGAATAGAAAATTGGTTTTTATTATATTAAAATATAACTTAGGTTCCACAATGACAATAATGGGTTTCAAAATTCAACATAAAAATTTTAAATGAATTATTTTACTCTTAAACGATATATTTTATGAAAAAATAGGTTTTATATATTTTTATTTCATTTTTATATCATAATGATGTCCAAAAACATATGATATTTATAAAATCAAAAATTTTGATAATTCACTTAAAAATCAACCATTTCAAAAAAATACATAACATTAACCCTATGTTAATTTTGAAAATATGATATTAAAAATTGAGTTCAATTAATCTATTAAAATTCCAAAATTGAAAAAAAAAATCAGTGCAAATAAAAAAAGTAAAAAATACTATTTTTAAAAAAAATAATCGTACAAAACATTAATGGTTATTAACATTATTTGATATAATTTACCAAAGGGTTTTAATTTATATGTTCTAAAATATTTAATAATAATTTATTCATTATTAAATTTCATTTTAATAATGTATCATAAACTTTATTTAGTTATTTCATATATATTACACTAGTTAATATAATATTTTCTAAAATTAATATACCCTAAAAT
Organism: Viscum album; assembly: GCA_963277665.1. Classification (NCBI taxonomy): domain Eukaryota; kingdom Viridiplantae; phylum Streptophyta; class Magnoliopsida; order Santalales; family Viscaceae; genus Viscum; species Viscum album. The sequence continues at coordinate 1,195,736,919 of OY728133.1, forward strand.
ATCAAGGTGCTACATTCTCAGCCCTTAAATAAATTGTATCCTAAAAATTTTACTTCTTTCCAGGTAAAAATTACTTTAAAATTCTTTCTAATAAATTGAATTTGGTGGAATATAAATATATATAACTATCATGAAATATTTTTCAATCAATTTTGATTACATTTTATTTTTAAAAGAACATTAATAATTGTATTATTGTAAGAAAACATATCATTTTATAAATATTTATTAATACGCGAATTTAGCATTGTGAGACTCATTGAAATTTTTTTTTACCTCATTTCAAGTATTTCTTTTCTCTCTTTCATTTAACTCTTTATTTTGGTGTGTTTTGCGACTCCCAATGGTGGAGAGTGTTGCTAGTGAAATGGCCTAATGTTAGGGTTTGTATGCTGGTTTGAAATAATGTATTACATGTATAAATGTGTTAACGTATTTTTAGGATTCTCTCTCAGTTTGGAGAACACTTATGTTAGAATGGTATTTTTAGATGAATCTAGTGTGTTTAAAGTCTGCAAAATAATTCTATTCTTGATGATTTTATACAACGTGAATGATTTACACACCATTAAAGTGTTTTTTTTCAAGTATTGGGTTCCTCGTAGATGTTGTGACATGGGTTCCAGGAATAAAAATAAAAAATGGTATGAGAGGATTACATGTTATGAAATGGTTGGGATTAGTGTATTTAATATGAGGTCACTGATTTTCTGTAGTGACTTTTTAATCATTAATTACTTGGTGTGAAACAGATTCATATTGTGTAGCTATTATTGTATTTTGTTTTTAGTGTCTTGGATGGGTGATTGATTGTTCATTAGACCAAAGTGACCTGTCTCTTGATCAAGGACCTATCTCATGATATTTTGGAACCTCTTATCCTTATGGATAGCTTCATTTAGTGATTCATCATCAGGGTTATTGTGTTGCATAAATTTGGGTAAGTGATATTCCTATTTCATTGTTGCCCTTGATTATTGTAGCATTGTCACACTTTAATTACAGAATTGTTGATCTAGTTTTTATGTAACTTTTATATTTTCTGGATAATCTTTTTCTAGAAGTCAATTCTTTATTGGTCACAGTTCTTCTGGTGCGTAATATTTTTGGTTTTTCTTGTCCTACCCTTTCCTCCATCTTATTTATTTATGGTATGTGATTATAAGACATGGGAATCAATCTATTGGACTTCATTCACGATAGTGTATTATTTTCTGGTTTTTGGATCCCATTATGGGCATGTAAGACCTGGGTTTGATGGAGTTTTTTCTTATATAGCCCATGTTGGATGAAATATATTTCTATATTTATTAATAAATTATTTTATAAATGAAATTATATGAATACTTCATTTATTTTTGTCTGTATAAAAAGTATTTGAGAAAATATCGGTTTCCCTATATTTAGGTAAATGAGAATACATTTTCAAAGAATTATAAAAAATATTAATGAAATGGTTTTCAAATAATTATTTTGATGAAATTGTTTGGAAAATACATCACATGGGAAGACTTGGATACTTAGGTTGAAGGTTTAGTAATATCCATCATCCAATTGCTAGGGGTAAACTCATGGGGTGTTCCTCTAATCCCTAGACCCACTGTTATATGGACTTGATAGACTTATTGGGGGATCAATTTATAGTTTATTCTTCTACTCTCTAAATTCGATAAATATATCTAGAGAGGTAATGTGTGTGATTGTCTATATTTATGTATGAGGGTCCTATCTTTATTGACATGTTCTGATACTTAGCATGATGTTACCTGTGTTTTTGTATTGTACTACATTAGATTATTTTACCACGATTTTTATATGATATGTAATACATACTTTGTCTTGATTTGATATATGTATGATACTCTGGACAATTATACCTAGATTATTTTTCAACTATATGTAAAGGGGGAATTATATTTTTTAGCATGATTTTGATATAAAAAATATTTAACTATCTGTCATGAATTGTTCATCAATTTTGATCTTGTTCAAATTTTGTTACAGTGCCTTATTATGGAACACCTGGGTGGGACCCTACTAAGCCTGTTAGCTCACAACCTATTCACCCCTTCTGCATTGTGTATATGTTTTTATGTCTTTCAATCTAGGGAAAGGAATGGTGTCACAGTGAGGGGGTGATGTATATTTCCACTAATTCTAGGTAGGTGATTGTGAGATTCTAGGGGATTCACACACTGTCACGTGGAGTATTGGTTCTGGTTTTAGTTTTCCTATGTAACATCCTAGGTAAATAAAGAATATAACATTTTCATATTTATTATTTGTGAATTTTTAATTAAATTTACTTTAAATGGGATGTTATGTTTGATGGCGTACCCGATACACAACAATAGGTTTCTTTGAAAAATTATGTTGCACACTAATAATATAATAATATTATTTTAAATAATAGTTAACTCTTAATTGTTGTATTGTTGGGAATTAATAGAACTATCTAAAATATGATTATATGTGTTTTTTAAATGTTTTAAAATTCATCCAATTAAAGTTTGTAGCTTAAAATGTGAATGAATCCAATTATAAGCACAATTAATCTAATATTCTTTAAAAAGCCAATTTACCACCTTTTGATGGAGAACCCTTTTTAAATATAGTTTCTGTCAATTTTATATGTTCTATTTGGAAAAATAAAATATTTCTATATAATTAATACATCAAATTTTAATTTGGATAAAATTTTGCTATTTTCTTGATAATGTTCATTTTTTTATATGAATGGTGAAAAATACTGTATTTTAATTCAAAACGTCCTTTTAATATAATTTATTTATATTGTTGTATTATATTTTTAATAGGTTTTAAAGTGTAATTAGATTATATTTTTAACAATTAATCCAATTTTTCTCATTGGAAGTAATTTCACTTTTAAATTGGACATCAACAAGTGTCAATCTTTGGATAGTTATAATTTTTTAAAAATATTCTTTTTGTTTTGACAAAGGGAATTAATTTTAAATTAATTTCTATCACTTCTATGTGTTGAATTTAGAAAAATGGATTACATATTAGGAATAAGGAGGTCTAAATTGTATAAATAGATATATTATATTTTTTTATACAGTATGAAAATTTACTTTGGTAAATATTTTATTTACCATGGTGAAAGGGTAAATCTAGTAAATTAGGGTAAAAAATAATAATATAATAATATTAAATTACCCTAACATGTGTCTTATGCAACCCCATAAAATATATTTATTCATTTATTTTATAAAAAAATTGTATCCTCAATATACTAAGTTGTTTTTATGAGAAGTATTCAAACTACACCTACACACACCTCCGTCTAATGGGAAAATAACATATTGTTTCTGTGGACAGAAAACTGCTACCTCATGAAACGATGATTATTCAATATTCTCCTACCACCTCTTATAGTGTCCATAAAAATAAAACTGTATTTATATGTGATATATATTACATTCATATTGTTTTTTTCTTCTGTATTTTCCATTTATATCATATCTTTATGGTTTCTATAATGGGTGAACACGATAATTTCATTTGAGGATGTACATACTACCACCCCCTCAAAGTGATATGACTCGTTCATGTCATACGCGGAATGTATAAATAATGGTGTTACTGAAATTATATATGATATTATACTTAAATTATAATATACCTATTTTTCATTAATATTTCGTTCAATTAAATATGAAATAGAAATGAAAGTAGTGTTAATGTGTACGTTTGGCTTACCGTCTCCATAAATGGTGCATTTCATTTATTATCTCCAAATATTATGTACTGTTATAAATACACACACATATATACTTGATATATATATGATATATATGATATCTAAAAAATGAATTTCATTCTGGAGATAATGAACTTTTTACCACATGGACAACTTGAAAATATAACAAGTTCATTTTGGACTGAACTACCAAATATCGACAAAACAACCATTAACAACTTAAATGATTTCATAATGTTTATAACATGGTAATAAGTGATATAAAAGCCAAAAAGCCCATAACTCAGTGGTAAGGGCTCCTACTTGGTATCCAAGAGACATAGGTTCAAAACCTGGAAGAGGCGAATTTCCAGGGCACTGTAGCAGGTACTGTAGTTGATACTGTAGCAGTTACTGTTTGGTATTGTAGCAGCTAGAACTATTCACCCATATTGGGCCTTCGGGCCACCGGTTTGGGCCTACGGGTCTCAAGGCCTTCGAGCCATCAAAAGGCCTTCGAGCCAGAGGGCCTTCAGGCCATTGAGACCATGGAGTAACCCAATTCACATAGAGCATGCCCCATAAAAGGATTAGATCAACAAAAATAGCAGTCACAAGAAGAAGAGCTAACCAGATTGTAATAATGAGAGGGTATGTTAACCACCATCGGGACCAGGTACCGGGCAGCTTTGTACGGGGCAATACATGTTGATCAGCAATGAAAGGTGGGGAGCTATGAGATCAATGATGTAAAAGCTGGGGAGGGGAAGTTCTAGTGGGTTGGAGCTACGGGTCATGTATTGGGCATGGTATGCCACTGGGCCTTCGGGTCATGTATTTCAAGTCATGTCGGGCCTTGTGCCTTGGGCCTACGGGTCATATACGGGTTCCCCTTCAACCCTTAAAAGGGATATTATCCATAATAAAATAAAAAAGAAGTCCTTTGGGCCATTGGGGCTAATAAGTTATTTAAAAGGGAAAATAAAATTGAAAATCATTTTTAAGCAAGTAGAAATTAACTTATGTTTATTATTTAGGAATAATAATGAACAAAGGAGTCAACTCGGACACGAGGTATGGGGTTTCTATCCCAATTTTAATTCCATGAGATTTCCATTGTTCTCCACATATTTATTTCATGCGGTGCCTTATGTACTTACATTTGATATATATTATCATGATTATTTTTATATTCATGGTATTTTGTGTTTCAATTGGTGTTTATTAACTTTTGGTCATACGACTCGATTGATTACAACATGGTAAGCGAGTTTCATCTCTCTTTTTATTCCCGTAAGATTTATTCTATATTTTCCCAAATTTCCTTTTCTATGGTGTATGTACTACCCATGATTGTATTCTTTGTATAATATAATTTAATTTATTGTTATTTACATATTCATTTTACAATATTTCTTTAGTGGGGTGTATGTTTTTTATGTTACCAAAATGGTAAGGGAACCTTTCACCCTCCTCTTTTTAAAAGAAATCTTTTTGTTATGTATTTTAATTTACATCATCTTATGTTGGGATATGTTCTTTTATATCCCAATTGTTGTAAATTTATTTCCATGTTATGGGATAACATTTTCTCTCTCATCATATTATTTTCTTAATTTTGATGTGACATCGTTAGGTTGTCGAATTTTTGTAAGGGAACTTCTTTACCCAATTTCAATTTTTTGGGTTAATAATGTACTTATTAATTATTCCATTCTATAAATATGTGGGAATGACCTATGATTGATTTACAGTTAATATCCACTTATATTTGGTTTATTATTATTTTTCACACATAATTATATCATTGATTTGTCCTTAATCTACGGATATGATCTTTTTAAGGGACTTTGTCTCAATTTACCATCCATTGAAACATATTGTTGTTATACAGAAAATCACTTTTATATGGTGTATATACTACCCTTTAACATATTATATCATGAATCTATTTATTCTCATGATATTGAAATCTTTTATTAATGTTATTCCTGAATTATTTGTATTCAAGCATCTCTATTTTGGTTGGGAACTCATTTACAAAAATATCGTTTTAAATGTTTTAATGATATATTCATCTAAATCATTCTCATTAATTTTCATGTGTAAAAATTGGTTTTAAGGATTTATTTATATATAAATTAATGTTTTAAAATGTTAATTCCTTTAAAATATTCAAAGTGTTATGCGACACATTGATTCCAAAAATCTCTTTATTAAAAGTTTTAAATGGTTTTAGAATTGGTTTTGGTAAAGCATTGATTATATCAATAAAGTGAAATGATATATTGTGATTGAAATGTAAAAATGTTATCATTCTTTTATACTTGTTTTATACATTATGAATATGTTATGATTATTGGGAATTGTTTAAATATATAGGTGGTTCTGTGATAAACCTAGGGCAGGTGATCTTGATATAGCTCTCAAATGCATTGGGTAACGCGACAGAGGTAAATGATAATATTTCTCCTAAGAGATTTAGGGAATATATTGTGATGTGTATTCCAACATAACTTGAAATGTATTTGTGATACCTACAATGTATGTATTTTATTTATGCCACAAGTAACATTTATGATTTATTATTTTTGTGTACCATTCATAAATAAATTATGATTTAAGCACAAGTGACATAACCATAATGGTCGGCATATTAGGAAGAGTCATAGTTATTTTGAATAAATTAAATGAGTTTAAGATAACATGAATAAACCTATCTTAGTATTTACCCTCCTCGTAAGATATTATATTATTATTTTACTAATACAATCACACTAACCTTTTTGGTTTTAGTAAATGGATTGGTCTTGCTGGAACCAATGAAAATTTGGATGTGAAGAAAACTATGAAGGTTTTCTAAATGATCCACAGAATGAAATGGGAAATGCAATGAGAACTCTTGTGGTTATTCTCAACAATCTATCTAGAGTCATGATTGACCACCAGAACCTTGGTTATTTTTATAAGGCATCGTATATACAAGAAACCAGTCCTTACAAAAGTTCATGTAATAATCATAAAGGTAAGTATATTCAAAATCCTATCTGTCAAGGATAGTGAATGAAAGACATGATAAAATGCTTCAAAAGGATGGGAAGATGATATATATGTCGAAATGAAGGTAATAAATCGAGAAACTTCCATGGAAAAAGGAAGCATCCATTTGACTCTAAGAATGGGAAATAAGTTCTTTCTGAGGCATTAGTTTAATGTTATAAATGTGGAGTGCATGTCATTATAAAAATAGATGTCCTGCAAGAAGGTATGGTAATGGGATCTCAAGGATCATACAAATATAAGTTTACCGATACCTAATTACATTCCAAATGAGTATGAGGAAACTAACAATGACTAAGGAAAGGTATGGATTATTTCTTAACAGATGTTTTGACCTTATTGAATCATAGGATTTGATTCATGATTTTGATTGTAGAAAATAAGTATTTCATAATACGTTGGAAAATAATAGTTAATGAATCATGAATAACATTGAATGATTAAGATGTCAACATATATGGGAGTCATGAGTTATAGTAGATTTTAGGATGGTGAAATGCTTAAAAGTATTAAGGCTCTTTTGATGATGGGATTACATTGAAAGAATTTTTATAGTATGTGTAACCCTGTAGTTTGATATATTAAAATTTTATTCAAGGAATAATTATCTTTTCTTGTGTGGATATAGTTATAAATAACCATTTTGGTTTATATAATCCTTTAATTTGAGGCAATCACATGTTATTACATTTTGGGATGCAAAATAAAAGTTATTAGACAACATTTGTAGTTAAAATATGTTATGGTTTTTTTAATGAATTTATCTCAATTTTGGGAATATTATAAAATTATATAGTTTTTGAAAAAGGAAAACATGCAGACCGTGTGACAACCCATTATATCGTACAATGATATAGGAATCGAACCAAAAACCAAAGTGTGATTGGGATTTATCGCCCACAACTAGACTACATAAAGTCCCATGTTAGTATGACTAATTATTTTTAATTATATGATTTTATGAATCAAGAATATGTTAATTTTGGTTTATCTATAGAAATTATTAAACTCTCATGCAAAATATGTGATTAGGTTTATTACTTTTCAATATGAGACATTAAGAGAAGTCAATGTTTTTGTAGATAAATATTAATATTTACTATGGAAGAAGATGTTATTAAATCCTTCTGAGTTTTGGATTTCAATATTAGTTTGTATTATTGTGTTTAATTGTAAGTAAAATGATATATTTAATAGTATTTCTTGAACTTTGGGTACTTTTGTTGAATTTTGGATATTAAGAGTAGTATTTATTTTTATATAGGATTATCCTTTTGGTGATAATATAATCTTGTAATTACCAATTTTGGTTTTGGATGATGACTAAAGATAGGGTAATATGTAGTTTATCTTTTTTAGATTATTTTTTAATCTAGAAGTTGATTCTAGCACTTCAGGCGTGACCAAGACATCTTGAATACTTACCATTTGGAAAAAAGTGTTTTTCTGGTAGAATTTTATTAATGGATGACACTCTACATCACAAGTAAGTATATTTTCTAATGATATTAGTCAGGTTTCTAAAATATGTATTCAACTCTTTGAAAATGATCTTGAAGAAAAACTATTATAAGCTCTATTTTATCATCATACTTTTACCAAACCACAAATTTATTGTATTATGGTGGTTAAATTTCCGTGATCATGTTTTCTAATAATCTCTATTAATATACAAGAGTTAGTTTCCCTTCTATATCCATTTTTACATGAAATATTATTATATGTTATGTTGGGTGTCCTTTTTAATTATCTTCCTTTATTATAAAGTTATATTTTTATTGACTCATTTCAAAGAAGTTTCCAAGCCCAATTTTAAAATTGTGAGGACGTAATGACCAAATGGGGAAAAGGATGTAACATTCTAGGTAAATAAAGAATATAAAATTTTTATATAAATTATTTGTGAATTAAATATTAATTTTTACTATAAACGGGAGTCTATATTCAATTTCGTATCAGTTACGCAACAACGAGTTTCTTTGAAATATTATGTTGCACACTAATAATATAATAGTATTATTTTAAATAGTAGTTAACTCCTAGACATTGTATTTTGGAGAATGAATATAAATAACTAATATATGATCATATTAGTTTGTTAAATGTTTTTACATTCATCCAATAATAGTTAGAGGCTTAAAATTTGAATGAATCCAAATTTAAGCACAAATAATCTAATATTCATTAAATGATTTATTTACTGCCATTTGATGGAGAACCCTTTAAAAATCAGGTTTTTATCACTTTTATAGGTTCTATTTGAAAAAATAATATTATTTTATATAATCAGGACATAAAAATTTACTTTGGATGAAATTTTGGTATTTTCCTGATAATGTTCATTTTTTTAAATGAATAGTGAGAAATACTGTATTTTAATTCAAAACTGCCTTTTAATCTAATTTATTTATATATTTATATTATCTTTTTAATTGGTTTTAAAGTGTAATTAGATTATATTTTTACCAATTAAGCTAATATTGGTCATTTAATGTAATTTCACATTGAAATTGGACATAAACATGTGTCAATATTTTGATAGTTATTATTTCTTATAGACAAACTTTTTTGTTTTGACATCGAAAATTAATTTTAAATGAACTTATACCACTTATGTGTTTTTAATTTAGAAAAATGGATTCCATATTTGGAATAAAGTGGTCCAAATTGTGTAAATATGTAACTTTTATTTTTTATATATTATGAATATTTACTTTGGTAAATATTTTATTCACCATGGTTAAATGGTAAATCTGGAATGTAAGTGAAACGAAATAATATTATAATAATATTAAATTACCCTAACATGTGTACTAATAGTATTTGTTGATACATTTCTTACCATGGTAATCCTTGGGTTGATTTTGGGACCACATGGATCCACTTAAGAGTGATAATGACACTTTATATTAATTAATTTAAAGTAACGGAAAAAATGACATAAACAAATATATTTTAGTAAAATAATTTTTATGTAGGGTTATATAAGTTATATCTTAGACTATAAATTTTAATTAGATATCTATAAATATTTACTATATCATAGTATATTTTTATAATTTTTATACATCACATAAATAAAATTATTTTTGACATAATAATGATGTTGTGTTTACCTCATTAATGAATGATTTAAATAAATAAGATTATAAATGTTAAAAAAATATCCAAAAACTGTACAATTTTTATTTAATGACTTTATTTATAAAAATATTCATATTATCGTCAACCTTAATTAGTTTTTCACTTTTTGAAACCGAATATATGTTTATAATAAAATAATAATTTCAAACTTTTCTAAAGAGCCCCTCCCCCCTTATAAAATTTTGTCACTTGTAACCCATTACTCACACTTCTCATGCAATTTGGATCATCCAATATCTACCCAATTAATCTTTCTACATCCCTCTCTTCCTCCTAGAATCCTTATGTATGGTAGAAGGCAGTTCAAGTGAACCTTTTGGTTCAAACCAAAGGGAGTTACCTGATTTTAAGGTAATGTCTTCCCTAATGTTATCTTCTTTTATTTCACTTATCCAACCACCTAAACTATTTAAATTGCATTATTTTATAAAAAACCAGTATCCTAAATATACTAGGTTAATTTTATGAGATTTATTTTAACTGAACCTTCACAAACCTTTGTCAAATGGGTAAAAAACATATTGTTTCTGTGGACGGTGAAGTACTGCCTCACGAAAGGATGATTGTTCAATCTTCTCCAACCGCCTCTTATCATGGACATTAAAAAGGAAATGTATTTATATGTGATATATATTATATTTATATTGTTTCTTTTCTTTTGTATTTTTTTATTTATATCATACCTTTATGGTTTCTATAATGGGTAAACGCGATAATTTCATTTGAGGAAATGCGGACCACCACCCCCTCAAAGGGATATAACTTGTTCATGTCATACGTGAAATGTATAAATGATGGAATCACTGAAATTATATATTATATAATACTGTAATTACAATATACCTATTTATCATTAATTTTTCATTCTATTAAATATGAAATATAATTGAAAGTAGCGTTCATGTGTACATTTGGCTTACAGTCTCCATGAATGGTGCATTTTATTTCTTATCTGCAAATATTATGTACAGTTATTAATACAAATATATATATATATATGGGACATATATGATATATATTATATCTAAATTAGGAATTTTATTCTGGATATAATGAACATTTGACGACATGGAAAACTTGAAAATATAACAAGGTCATTTTTTACTCAACTACCAAACATCAACAGAATAACCATTAAAAACATAAATGATTGCATAATGTTTATAACATGGTAATAAGTGAAAAAAAATGGAAAAATAAACTTTAAAAAATTTTCTTAAGCATGTATAAATTAACTTATATTTATTATTTAGGAAGAACAAGGAATAAAAGAGCCATGTCGGACCCAAGGTAAGGGGTTTCTTATCTAACTTTTAATTTCATGAGATTTCCATTATTCACCACATATTTATTGAATGTGGTGCATTGTGTACTACTGTTTGATATATATTATCATGATTCTCTTTGTATTCATGGTATTTTGTGATTCAATTGGTGGTTATTATCTTTTGGTCATACGACTCGATTGATTACAACATTGTAAGGGGTTTTCATCTCACATTTTATTCTCATGAGATTCATCCTATATTTTCCACTATTTACTTTTGTGTGGTGTTTGTACTACCCATTATTGTATTATTCATGTAATATAATTTAATTTATGGGTATTTAAATATTCATTGTATGATATTTATTTCATAGGGTTTATGTTTCGTAAGATACCAAATTGGTAAGGGAACCTTTCACCCTCCTCTTTTTAGAAGACTTATTTTTTGTTATGTCTATTAATTTAAATCTTATTATGTTTAGATATGTTCTTAAATAACCTTATTGCTGTAAATTTTATGTCCATGTGATGAGATAACCTTTTCTCTCTTATAAACTTATTTTCTGAATTTTAATGTGATGTTGGTAGGCTGTCAAATTTTTGTAATGGAAATTATTTACCCAATTTCAATTCTTTGGGTTAAACTTATACTTATTGATTATGTATTTCTATGAATATGTGTGAATGGACTATTATTTTTTTACACTTAATATCCACTTATATTGGGTGTATTCTTATTTTTCACACATAATTATGTCATTGATTCGTCCTTAATCTAATGATATGATCTTTGCAGGAGACATTGTCTCAATTTACATTCCATTGAAACTTATTGTTGTTATACACGAATTCACTTTTATATGGTGTATATAATATCCACTGACATATTATAACATGAATCTATTTATTCTCATGATATTATAATTTTTGAAGAATGTTATTCCTCAATTATCTGTATTCAAGCATCTCTCTTTTGGTTGGGAACTCTTAAACTAAAATATCATTATAAATGTTTTGATTTTTTTTTATTATAATGTTTTGTCATTAATGTCCATGTTTTAAAATGGTTTTAAGGATTTATTTATATAGACATTAACGTTTTAAAATGTTAATTTCTATAAAATCATAAGAGTGGTATAGGTCACTTTGATTCCAAAAATCATTTTTTAAATGTTTTAATTGGATTTGAAAATAGTATTGGTAAAGAATTTGTTACATCAATATCTTGAAATTATATATTGTGATTGAAATGTGTAAATGTTATCTTTATTTTATTATTGTTTTATATGTTATGAATATGTTATGGTTATTGGGAATTGTTTACGTATAAGGGTTGTTCCATTATAATCCTATGGAGGGTGGGCCCGAGATATCTCTCCAATGCATTGGGTAATGTGACAGAGGTAAACCATAATGTTTCTCCTAAGAGATTTAGGGAATATATAGTGATGGGTATTCCAACACAACTCCCTATGTGGATCTGCTAACTAAAATGTAAGTTTGTTATGTATGCCACAAGTTACTATTATGATTTATGATTTCTATGTGTTATTCATAAATATAATGATTTCAAGAGTTATGTTATGATTTAAATTTAAAGTTTCATTGATTTTTATTTATTCATGGGATAATATTTTCTTTCCTTCTTTTGTTAACCCTTACTGAGTTTTTTATGCTCATATCATGTATGGATATGTTTTTCATAGGACATAAAGATGAATAGGGTCAAGGATGGGATCAATAAAATGTCTTATTGTATAAAACATAGAACCATACATGACTTTCTTTTTTAAGAGTTTTTATTTTATAAAAATTGGATACTGAGTAGAAGTGTCTACTTTGTCATTTTTGATAGGTAATGTAATAGATAAGTCCTAATTTTCTAAAAATCCAAACATGAAAAGATCCTCAATTTGAATTATTCATTTAATTCAATGTTATATAATGTTTAAGGTTTGGTCCTTATATCCTATGTTTTTTTAACAAATCTCTAGGAGATTGTTTAGTTACTTTTGAGTAGTATCACATCTACTATTTCATTTACCTTTGATATTTTTATTATTATTTCATTATCTATTCCCTTAATATGTATATATGTGTGTGTGTGTCATGTGATCTACTTATGGTTGGGTGAAATCATTATATCTAGTTGTTTTTTATTTAGTCCTAGTATCCATCCTCTGGGGATTGGGAACTCCCTTGGGCTATGTGGAAATTTTGTTTAGGTACTAGTTTGAGAGGGTATTAGGGTTGGTTTCTTCAAATATTGGTATCATATGAGGTATTTCCACAAGTTTTACTATCTTAGAATAACATGTAGACTAGGTAAAGGATTATTAGGACTTTATAGGTAGGTGTCTTGAGTTCTTGGCTATCTTTTTCCTTAATGAGCATCAACGTACCATAGGATTTAGGGATGTTTGTATCCAATTTTTGGCTCATCATCTTTGTATAGGTTTTTAATATCATTTACTATATTTAATTGACATTTTACTTTTGTGTTTTTATTTATTATATTTTTATGTACAGTGGTATTCCTTTTAGATTTCATCCATGGGATCCTACGTAGGGTGCAATAAATTTTACTTAAGGGAATACACCTCTAGAACAGAATCTTATAAAGGCTAACATGCAGTATGTTCATGTGGTCTACAAAAATATATCGTATGTCCCAAACATTTTTTTGAGGTTTATCTATTTGATGGGGGATAGGGGACTTATCATGGGAGTTTTTCTCATGAGAATACACCATCCTTTAAAGGTGTAATTAAACCACAAAAGTCATAGGACTTGCTGTAAGAGAATGATCAGTTCTTTGACATCCTAGATAAACCCGAGAGTATTGAGATGATTTTTTTGTGTTTGAACATGATGGTCCCACAATAAATAGTGGTATTTCATGGTATTGGATGATAATAATGTGGAATTATAATGGGAATGTTTCTATACTCTCCTCCTATATTATTTTTTCCCAAATTTTCAGATTATCATTAAATTTATAGAGTCTATATCCTAGCAGTATTGGGAGTATTGTTTTCTAGCATACAACCATCAATTTGTCGATCTGGTTTATTATTCTCTAGATTTATTATAAATAATTATTAGTTGATGTATCAGAATTACATGTAGGGTTTATGATCAGATATCATATTGCAGGTATTTATGTTGAATCATTTAACCTATGTATACATAATAGACATGGTGATGATGGAAGAGATGAATATGGCATGCATGTTTTGTTATCCTACGCCTTATCTTCCACCAACATGTAGCTTCATTGGTTTTTAGAGGAATAATAGGAAGGGTAAGGATCATCATTTGAGTAGTGGGGGTGTTTAGCAGTAGTAGGCCTCAGATAAATCCTCATTTATAGATATTAGTGTTCACCAAACTTTCTATCAGTGTGGCATGTTAGAGTACAAATGAATATATTTTTATACACCTATGAATATGTGTAACTATTGTGGGAGTTAGGGAAATCTGCAGAATTTCTAGTAGTATATTTCAATACCTCATAATGGTGAGGTATTATAGTCTATAAGTGATAATTCATCATAGTAATATTCATTAAAGACTATGGGTCCCTAGCCATAGGCCTTGGGAGTGAAGCTCCTTCACACATTAGATATGCTTCATGATAGGGTATATGTTGGTCAAACAATATCAATATGTCCCATATTTATTGTTTCATCAACAACGACTGATTTATTTTATATAGGTTCTTAACACCAATATATATATGACAATTTTTTTATATTGTTAAAATTATGATGGAGATTTTTTCCTTTGTTACATTGTTAACAACACCTCTTGGAAGAAGAAAAGATAATGGGTTTTGGTTTTATTTTTATTTAATATCAATAGATGATTCAGATTTAGTTTAGGATTTTATCATCCACAATTTGGATCTATTTGACATCATCAATGGAATGGATTGTATTGTTATCATCAATATGAGGTTGATTTATATTATTGACATGTCATGTTTCAAGTGGTTGATGTGATCTCTATTTTTCTTCATGTATAGTAGGATCTAAAGTCTGTTCATATATGACCTTCCCTCTATGTACTATGGAGTTTATTCTACTATAGTATTTGAGTCTGATGAAATATTTTCTAATTCTGATCATCCAAATATTTTTGGGATTTTCCAAATGTTTCCCTAGAATATTTGTCCATTATTCATCCATATAGATAGTTAGATATTATGATTTACCCAGTTCCAGTTACAAATATCACTTTGATGCTCTATTATCACATGTAACTAGAGGATCTTAAAGATATCATGATTCATTTGGATTATCTTTTTAGGAATGGATTTTTCACCATAGTGATCTCCCTTGGTCATCCCATGTTCTCTTTGTCAAGAGGGATGACAGTTCACTATGATTATTTTGAGGATTGTTAGAATTAAAAAGGATTAATGGTCTATAAAAAGTATCAATTACCACTTGTGGATTATTTTTTTGATTCATTATTTAGGGAAAAGTTGTTTTTCGAATATCTATCTTTGATCAAGTTATCACCCAGTTATATTTTTGGAGTTTGATATATCTAAGATAGATTTTAGGAGATAAGATGGACAATAAAAATAAATTTTGATGTATTTTATTCTTAATACTGAAACAAACAATTTATTGGATTTAAGGAAATATATAATATATAGGTGTCTCAAATTTTGTTTGGTAGTGTTTGTGGGTGATATTTTTGTTTATTATTTATTTGAGTGAAATCATGAGAACCATTTGAGGTAGTTACTATAAATCCCAAAGATTCACAATTTTTATAGAAATATTTTAAAATTAAATTTATAGATATAATATGTGAATTTATTGGGGAGTTTCATTTTTGGGATTCGATTATCATTTGATCTTCATAAGATGAAGTTTTTTCCATCATAATAGCCATGGAACATATTTTATATTTGGCACATCCTTGGCCATGCTGTATATTATTGATGTTTCATTATAGGTTTCTAAGCATTGGCATCAAAATTGACAAATATTACCATAAAATTGGTGAAATTTAGATAGGATTATATGTGTCAATATTTTTTTTGGAGTTGAAATGTCTTCTAAAATTATCTTATATTACAATCTTACCTGAACATTGTAGGTGTATTTTATTTTCTCTAATGATTTTGGTGTTATTTTATGTTCCTTACTTATGTAGGATGATCTTACAATGGATTATGGCTCTCACAAGCTTCAACCTCATGAGAATAATTACCCCACTTCAGATTTAAAGATTACTGTAGTTATGAATGAACTTAAGAATTTGTGGCACAATATTTTTGGGGAGAGGTTAATAGACTTTTCTATCCATTATATTTTGACTAATAACTTTTTTCATAAATACTTGAATATTAGACAGAGGCAGTGGGTCAAATACACTAATATTTTTTTACTTAAAATTTAGCTACACCATGGGGAAGTGGAATATTTTTGAAGATTATCTGAGAAGGAAAGTACCATTGAAAATTATTATATAATTGAAGCAGTAGTATAACCTTATGGGGTTCATTGTTGTGTTTCACCTAGATGACCATGATGATGCTTCAGGTATGGTTCTAGGTGATTTTCTATTATCATCATATGATATTGTTTCTATTTTTTAGAGTCTATAATAGGATGAAGTGTTCATAAAAATTTTATAAACCCTTTATATTTGGTAGACTATTTTTGGTCGGTCTCTCAATTTTTATGGTATTCTATATTTTTATGAAGGGTTTGTCATCCTAGAAACTATGAGAAGTGAATTTTTTTTACTGTCACAGTTCTTCATGAGAAATTTATCCAGGCCCTATGAAGATGTGTTGGGACATGAGATGATAATTATAGTGGATGGGTATGAAGTATGACATTGCAGATTATGTTTCCTTTTGTTACACCTTCAAACTGATACATGACGAGTAGTAGAAACCTCATAGTTTTCTTAAACCTATTCCGATGATAGTTTTAAAATAGGATAAGGTTTCCATAGAATATTATGTTGGATTACCATAAAATCAATAATATAGGAATAATATCTGGGTGGTGGTTTATCATTTGAAAAAGTTATCTCTATTCATTACAATCAGGGAAACCACTAATGTTAAAAACCTAGGTATGTTATATCTGCAATAAGATGTGTGGTTTCATAGGGTTTCCTATACCATTGTTTTGGACAATGATCCAAGGTTAACATCTTGGATCAAGAGGAGTCATTAAGAGGTGCTGGGGAATTAGGTCTGGATGAGTATATCATACCATCCGTAGATAGTAATCTAGATGGATCATTCTATTTGTGTCTATGAGGATAAAATTTATGCATGTATCGATGGTTTTTTGGATTATGGGATTGATATTTGGGATTGGTTTAGTTTTAATATAATAATATTTATCATTTATCAATTAAAATTGATCCTTTCGAAGCATTATAAGGTCACCCTTGTATATCACCTCTTTGTGGGAAAGAGGTGGGTGAGGCCTCTTGAGTGGTATTGAGTCTCATTCAGGAGACGTTGGTGAAGATTCAAGATATACATTGACTTCTTGTTATGTCTCATAGTCAAATAAACAATATGCGAATTTGTAGAATCTTCCATTGTATTTTTCATTAATTACTAGGTTTTCCTAAAATTTTCTATTTATTTGGATCACTTCCAACTAGTAAAATATAGAAGGTTGTCTCTAAGAAATGGTGGACCATTTGAGGTCACTGAGTGTCTTGGGAAGGTTTCATATCAGATGAAACTTCTAGTTATATTGAAGTATGTTCATGTTATATCTCATGTATTTCAACTCAAGAAATACCATCATGATCGCTCGTACATTTTCTTTCTTAAGAGATAATGTTGGAGACAAATGTTTCTATTTTTGAGCATCCAGTGGATATCATTGAACCTCAAGTGCAAGTCATGAATGGGAATTTGATTCCTTTGGTCTAAGTTATATGGAGAAACAAATAATTTTTTCTTGATACTTAGGAGTGTGAATTATCGATCAGGGAGTAGTCACCAGACACATTTTCAGAAATCATTATTCTACGTGACATCTTATGGATGGAAAGGATTATGGTGGGGAGTTTATAGAATCATGTAACTATCATTCATGTATTTTTGTTCCCTATTTATGTTCCATCTTTATTTAGGTTTGTTTTTGGGACTCCTAGGAATGGAGAGAACTTTGTGTAAAATGAAATAAGGTTTAGGGATGTATAGTTTTTTTAATTAATGGAGTCTTGGTATAAATATGTTAAATTAATTATTGTGTTCTCCCTAGCTTTGGGGAACACAAGTTTTAGGGGAATTTTAGCATAATCTGGTCTATTTGTAGTCTCCTGGGTGATTTTAAATCATGAGACGATTACATGTCATGAAATTATTACACATCATGAAATGTGTTCTCTTTGTGTATAAGTTTTTCAGAAGATGTCATGAGTTGGGTTAAAGGAATGAAAAGATTAAATGCCGTGATAATTTAACACCTCATGAAATGATTGTGATTTGAATTTTTAATCTGAGGTGATGTATTTTTTAGTGATATGTTTTAATTAGAAATTAAATGACAATAAAGGGATTCATGCTACATAATTCTCATAGTCTATTATTTTTATGTCACTACATGATTAATTGATTATTCCTTCAACCACAAGATCCTCTGTCTCAATAAAGGATCTCTCCTAGGTGATTTTGGATACCATCACACCATCTATAAATCATTTTTTGGGGATTCATCATTAGAATTTATATATTGTCCCTCTCCAGATAATTAACCTACCTATTTCGTCATTTCCATTGATCACAACAACATTTTTTCACTATATTTTTAGATCCTTTGATCTTTTGGTGTTGTTTACTCAATATCTTCTATGTGATCTTCTTTTAGGTGGTTATCCTTATTTGGTTTTGCTGTGTCCGGTGCATGTTCATTGATGTTATTGATGATCTACCATTTCATCAATATTTTTGTTTGTGGGATGTAATTCTAATACATTAGAATAAATCTTAGATCTGTCACTGTTAAACACATATTACTTTTTTGTTAGTTGATCACATTTTTGGCATGTGAGACCCAAGTATGAGGAAGGTGGTTCTGTATCTAGCCTATGAGGGATGAAAATAATTTCTTTTGTATTTGATTGTTTTTTTATAAATGAAACTACATGATTAATTAATTGATTTCTTTATGTGGAATGGGTTTTTTAGAAAATATTATTTTCTCATTATTTTGCTAAACTAAAAGACATTTTCAATGAATTTTTAAATGGATTTATGAAATTGTTTTCAAAAAAATGATTTTGATGAAATGGATTTCAAAATAGAGAACATATGGAGCCTTGGATACTTCTGTGGATAATGTAGTAATTGGCCTCATCTATCATTCAACTAGTTCACTGATGTTTTGTTGCTCTTCACCCTAGGATCATTATTATAGTTACTTGGTATACCTATTATGGGATTCAATTTATATGGTGTTCTTATGCTATATGTATTTGATTCATATATCTAGAGATATGATATGCATGATTTTCTATGTTTATGTATGAGTGTCCTATCGATCCTGGCATGTAGTGGTCCTTGGTGAAATGTTACTTGTGCTTTTGGACTATACTACATTTCTTGTACATCCATGATTTTGATATGATATGTTACACATTATTTTTATTGATTATATATATATATATATATAATATTATTTAATCTTTATTACCTAGACAATTTTTGAAATGTAGAAAAAGGGGAAATTAAATGTTTTGTCATTACTATTATATAAATAATGTTGGACTATTTATCGTTTCATTGTTTCTTTAATGTTGAGAATGTTTATATGTTTTTATAAAGACCATTTATGTAATAACTATGTGGGATAATACTAAACATGTTTTCATACACCATTCACATCCCTTCAATAATGTGTAGGAATTTGTATGTCTTTCAAAGAAGGGAAACATGAGGCATCATAGTGAGGTGGTGAGGTTTCATCTAGCTGATTCAAGGTAGTTGGTAATGAGATGGTGGGAGTTTCCCATTCTATCACATAGAAATATTTTTTTTTCATTATCCTATTCTGTTTGACTTATCTTTTAGATATTTTATATCTATTTTTGAGTTTTACCCCTTTATATATGTTTTTCTTAATGATATATATTCTTGTTTGTAATTATGTTTTTTCTTCCCTTTATGTGTAAATATCTAAATATATATGTCATGTTGTCTATATCAGGTTGGGAACAATTGTTCCCTCCAGTTTTTTTATTCCCAAGTTCTCGTCATTTTCCCATGGGGATCTGGAATTCCCCCTTGTATATTTAAATTTACTTTGGGTATAGATTTGGGAGTGTATATTGGTTGGTTTTTTCCGACTCATACTTAAGAATTTGTTTCATAATGGGTTCCTTCTTAGATAAGAAAAATTTTCAATATAAGAATCAATATATATTTCTTCCTTTTCTCTGATTTGAGAAATTATATTACTATCAAGATACTGAATATGAGAAAAGAAATTTATTTAATTTGATTCTAATCTCTAAGAACAATTTCAATCACTGGTTGTGTATTTTGTAGAGTTTTCCATCTTTGACTCATCTCATATTCGAAATTATAAATTTTCAAGATCAAATCATGAGAATATTCTTTTAATGGGTCATGAGATCCCAAAATGGATGAAAAATTATTCTTCATATTTTGACTAATTTAATGAAAATAAAATGGTTTCTGTCAGTATATAAAATAAAATAATAAATGAACCATATTTTAAATAGAATAAACAATAACACTTCCTTAATGATTTCACCTTATATTCAATTATTTCAGTGAAACCTGAAATCCATAATATTAAACATAAATTATCCATAACATGCAATCCTTTATGGTTGGTAAATAAATATAACTTATGATACCAAAAAAATTTATTTACTTTCTAATGTTTCTAAATATTTTAAATTATGCTCACCAAATAATATACAACCCTTTTAAGATATCTAAACCCAACTAAGATAGAAACTATAACAGCGTGTAACTTAAATAATCAATTATTTTGATTTTAGAAGTAAAAGTTTTACTTTCTCACATTTTTAGGATCTTTTATGTTTATATTTTTAGGGAATTTTGAAAACCATTAAATAAAAAGTGGAGACTTCAATATATCGTAAATTGTTTTCCCAAAAAATAAGATCTTATTTTTAAACACATGTTTCAATCTTGACACACTAAGAAATTTCAATATATCTCACTATTAGTGAATCTTCAACACTTCTATAGTTCTAACACATCCTTAAACCCTCTAAAAAACATCTTAAAACTTGAGATGAGAAAAATAATGCTCTATTTGGAATATAAATATAAAATAAAAAATTTTGTGCCATTAAGAAATTTTAAAACCATAAAAAAAAATTTACATTAAACAAACAACTTTGATTTAGTAGAAAACTTATCTTCAAATATGGAAATCAACTTCTTTGTTAAAAATGTTTCATAAAAAATATCGTTAAAAAACATAAATTCGAAAGGTTTCATGGAAACGAAATATGTACAAAAAATTTAAGGAAATAGAATAACTAGATAGTTCAAAAAAATTATCATGTTTGAATAAATAGACCTAGTAATTCCCACTTAAACTCATAATGAAATATGTAAAACAATAAATTCAAATATAAATATTTAACGGAATAACATTCCAAGTTAATTCTAAAAACATGTTTGTTGGAAAATATATCATTAATAAACTGTTCATAGGGATATATCATACTTAGCCATAAATATAATTTTTTTATGTATTATAATTAAAAAACATAAAAAACTTTTTTTAGATCATATAATTTGGCATTTTATTCCATAATGAAAAATATTTTTAGTTTTATAAATATTATAGAATATATAATTATATATAATTTAAAAGAAGAACCTAAATTTCAAAAAAAAATTAAGAACATTTATATGGAAGAGAAAGTATTTAAAAATATTAAAAAAAAATTATGAAGAAACCACCTAGGTCACTTGGTAAATTTTTTTAATCTTAATGGAAATAAATACAATGAAATGTATTCATAAATCACTATAATTTTAAAAAATTCATGAAAAAACAACTATATTATGTATGTTAGACCACTAAAAAATAAAAAACATGGTGATAATGGGATGATTAAAAATGAAATTAAATTCATACAAGAGATCCATTGCCTCATGTCCCTACTCATGTAACAACCCAAGCTTCTACGGTACACTTCCCTTTGAATAATGCAATAGCGTGTGTTGTACGCAACATTGAGTTCTAACACACACCACAACCAATCAAACTAGCCGTTATGAACAGTAATACATACTTTTTAAAATTTTAGAATTTTTTTTTCTCAAAATGGACTTCATTTTTGGATTCAGACTATCAAATTTAGCCTAAGGTGAAATTTTGGTACTTTTCGGATAACTTTAATATTTTGATAAATAGTGAAAATTACTAAATTTTAATTAAAAAGAACTTTTTTAATCAAAAAAATTAATAGTGATAAATTATTAATTTGAGAGGCTTTAAAGTATATTTAGAATATATTTTTACTATTTAATACAATTTTGGTCATTGTACATAATTTCACAATTAAATCAGACATAAACAAGTATCAATATTTTGATAGTTATTATATCTTAAAAAACGCTTTTTTTTACAACGGGAATTAATTTTAAAGTAATTTCTGCCACTTCTGTGTTTTGAAATTGGAAAAATGGATTACATATTATGAATCAGGATGTTCAAATTGTGTAAATATGTAACTTTTATTTTTAGGCATTTTGAATAATTATTTCAGTTAATATTTTATTTTCCATTGATAAAGGGTAAATCCGGTAAATAAGGGTTAAAAAAATATTATTATTATAATAACAAATTACCCTAAAACATGTCCTAACTTTATTGGTGGATACATGTCAGACCATGGGCATCTTTGGGTTGATTTTTGGACCCCATAGAGCCACTTGTAAGTGATAATGACACTTTATATAAATTAAGTTAAAATAAATACAAAAATGACATAAGCATATATCTTTTAGCAAAAAAAAATTTACATAGGGTTATATATGTCGCATATTTGATTATAAATATTAATTAGAAAGATAAAAATATTTCCTACATAATGATATATTATTTATAATCTTTACACAATAAATAATTTAATTTATAGATGACACAATGATGATGTAGTAATTACCATAATAGTGAAAACTTAAAATAATTGATATTATAAATACACAAATAAATTTAATTTGATACTTTTTAGAAATACCAATACTTTTCTAGGTTAATATGGAATTTTAGTATTTATTTAATTAACCTTTTTCGAAGTAATCATTCTGTTATGAGTTTTGAAAAAATCAATTATTGAATAGTGTCAAAATTGACACAAAAGAGTTTTTAAAACAAATATTATATTATTAATAGATATTAAATTCCTAAAAATCTATGGTTCGGAAAAAAGACTTATATCATGATATGTGTTTTATTAATGGACCACTTGGGGGTCTCTTGGATGTATATAGTAACTTTATTAACCATATAATATAAAAATACAAAGAGACATCGTAAAAGTGAAACTAATTAACTAAGAGTTAATACTTAAAGATAAGGTTAATATAGTGACCCAAACCTGTCTAAATACTATTGGATAAGTTTTTTTTGACCCATACCCACCCTAAACTTTAAATAATCTACTTTGGAGCCATTATAAACCGAATATGAAATTATTATAAAATAATGTTTCTAGTTCTTCCAAAGGTGCCCCTCACCCCTCTTATAAAAAGGAACTACCCCTTCTTATTAATTCACTCATTAAAAGCCTTTTGGATTGGCCAAACCATGCCCAAATACTCTCTCAACTTTCATCACTTCATCATAGAGGCCTTACTTTAGTCATAAAGCCAACCTAAGGAGCCATTTTGATCAAATCAAAAGGAAGAACCCAAAGAAGAGGTAATGATTTCACCACCCTTTTCAAGTTCCTTTCTTCTTCCACTTCTTCATTCTTTGTTATTACCATTAAAAAATAATAAATACATTATATTATATATAATTTTATGTTATTATAAACATTTTATAATCATATTTCAGTATTCTATCCATCCTTTGAATGAAATGTCACCATACATGCGTACGTACGGCTTACCGTCTCCACGTAGTGGTGTAATTGTTATTCAATAAATTATTATTTGGATGGGTATAATAATGATGTGTAATTAATTGAAATAATAAATATATCATGATAATGATTCTGTATATATGATATACCATCCAATTATATATTATTTTAATATCAAAATAATGATATTGTCACTCGTGCGTACATACAGACTACTGTGTCCACGAACGCGATGAGATTCATTCTCCATCATATCCATTCAAGTATAATTCTCATTTGATGATTATTAATTGTATCTAAGGACTTGATAAAATTCTAGATATGAAAAATATACAACCTATCCATGACAAACACAGCTTACGTAACAGAACATATAAAAGAAAACTAGTAAGTTATCAACAAAAACGACGATAATTCTAAAATATTATTAACAAAGAAATGTTAAAAGATCATATATGATATCATATTAATATATATGATTATTTTATAATTTAATAACAATTATTTCACCATTATATAATAGTTTAACCTACCCTCACCCAAGGAAAAGTACAAGGTAAGGGTTTATTTCGAAATCTCTTCATTATCTGAGGCTGTTTATATGTAATAATCTACTGGGACTTATTTATCATCCACATCCATGTTTCTTAAAAATGTATTTCAAAACATTTTTTTTAATATTTACTAGAATATGGGTTAAAGTCATTTACACCCTTGTTGAATTTCATAAGTGTTTTATAAAGGAATCATTCCTTCGTTTTCCAAACAAGGTCCTTTTTTATCCTTTTTGACAGAATTAAGGTAAGAATGTTTTTTTAACTTATACGGTGGGTGTGACTATTTTCCACCATTATAAAATCATTGAAGATTCCATTAAAAGCATATAAGAATATTTTCAAATAATTTTTTTTATTTTATAAATATATGACTCTTAAATGATTTCAAAATAGAAAGAGATGTTTTTCTAAAAAGAGTTTTGATTTCATCTATGTCAACGTCCTTTGATGGATTCTATGCTTATTTGAAGTTGATTTATTATGATACAAAGCTTCTATATTGTATTGAAGGTTTTGTGATATGTTTGAATGTATATTTGTTATTTTTATACCATTCATGGTTTATGGATGAAGTATTTACATTTCGTATGTTAGTTTTAATATGAATTTTTATGTTTAAAACTTTTCATATGGGAATGCATTGGACTTAATATGTGACTGGTGGAGGCCGATATAGCTCCTCGATGCATCGGTAGGTCTCATGAGACAAACTAGTGTCTTGTCACATGGCCTTTCCAAAATCTTATTTGTAGTCTTGGCACAAGGCCTTGGCTATGTGGTCATGATAGTCTGGCATTATGTATTCCATCATTATGAAAGTGGTTATTGATATTGCATATGAATATTCGATTACTTGAATATCCATGTGAATAAGTAAATGGCATTATTTCATTTTATTTTATCCATACAATGATTAAGTTCAAGTTTAAAAGGCTTTTGTTTTAGTTATACATTGCCTTAAATGTTTATTCTTATTTTTGAAAGTTTCAGCTATATTGTTATCTTTACTGGGCATTTGAGCTCATCCATTTTCTATGTTTTATTTTTCCCAGGATGTGAAGAAGTAATTTATGAATGACCTGCAGGGATAGTATGAGGGATAAGAGTGTAAAATATGGAGACTATATTGTTGTAGTATTCATTTTATGATGTAATGTAAACTTTATTAATGTATCTAGTTTTTCCCAGGCAACTAAACTAATCGGTCTTTCGAGACGTGATCTTTCATGTGATCATACCAATGTTATGTAATAATGCACCAACTCTGGGTTACTGGGGTCGGGGAATTACAGTTGGTATCAGAGGCAGTTTAGTACAAACCTTGGAAGCTAGATTTAGATAATCTCTGATTAGAGCACATAGACCTAAGATGGTCTTTGAGGATTAGTATAGAAGAAATTCCTAGAATTTTGGTATTGTAGAGATTTTTTGAGTTTTCTGAGAAATACATTCCTGTCTGGATACGAGCAGGTAGAGGCAGCTATGGAATAGATGTAACTAGGGATAAAACCGGAAAACACCACTTTGAGTTGTACTCGAACAAGAACTGGTGCACGACAACGGGCCTTGCTGCACTCTTGGTTATGACACTCCTGGGGGATATGCTTAGGATAAATCTCATTTTCATTACAAATAATTATGAAGGGTTTAGGAGTATATACTTCCTCAAGAAACAACATTTTAATGATTATGTATTATATCTATAAATTGTTCAATTGATGTTAAGTGTTTGATAAGTATGAAATTATGTATTTTGATTCATAAACTGATCTAGTTTATTCCATTGTTTAGAAATGGCGCCTAGTGGAAGAAATGGAAACAATATCAATACACACACTCCATGTAGGGTTTTTCCTCCTGCTCAAGATAATTATAGTGGAGATGGTGATGCAACTGGTGCCGATCAGCTAATCACCATACTGGGACAACTCACTCAGGTTATGAATAATAACCTTACCCGTATAGAGCACCCTGATCCGCAGCATGGAGGATCAATGTTAGATCACTTCACGAGGCAACAACCACCAACATTCAATGGATGTACAAATCCCTTAGTAGCTGAGCAATGGATATGTTCCCTAGAGAAAATATTTCAGGCTTTAAGAAGTAGTGAAAGAGAAAAAGTTATCATGGCAGTTTTCCACCTCACTGGAGATACTAATCAATTGTGGTCATTGATTCAAAACATGAAGGAAGATGATGAAGTATCAAATATTGAATGTAGGGATTTCAAAAATCTGTTTTTAGAAAATACTTTTCTCGTGACCATCGAGCAGATATGGAAAGGAAATTTCTATGTCTGAGATAAAAGGAGGATGAGAATGTCGCAAATTATGAGGCTAACCTTACAAAGATAGCATGGTATTCTAGAGATTATATACTTAACCCATGAAGTAATATTGATCGTTTCTTTGATGGGATAAAACCATTTCTCCGTCGAGCATTAGTCTCACAATCCTTCTCATCGTACGAAGACACTATTTCATGTGCTATCAAGACAGAGAAATAATTCTCTAAGTAATATGACATTAAAGAAAAGTAAGAGAAGAAGATATCTACTGATCAATCTGGGAATGGAAATAAAGGGAAGGAGGGAAACGTTGAATATCCATCCTGCAGTAAATGTGGGGAGAAACACCCCAGTACTTGCTTAAAAGGAACGGGAGTCTGTTACAAGTGTGGTGAAAAAGGCCACCAAGCTCGTGATTGCAAGGGGAAGAAGGAAGCTACCGATGTCCAATGCTACAATTGCAGGGAGATGGGAAATTATGTAAATGAATTTTCTAAGCGTCAGGGGAACTTGCCTCAGAAAAGTCCAAGGGATCAAGGCCATGCTTATGATATCACTACTGCTGAGGTAGAAGCTCCGAAAGACATGGTGGTAGGTATTTTAATGGTTTCCTCAAGTTTAAAAAATTCATTATTTGATTCTGGATCATCACATTGTCTCATATCTTCCTAGTTTTATAAGAAAATTAGATATTTCCAATTTGATTTAACAAGGGAGTTGTCAGTTAAAACTCCTAAGGGAAGTATCATTGCAATAAAGTTTTGTGAATTAGTCCCCATTAGGGCACATAAATGTTCTTTATCCATTGATCTCATCGTCAAACCTATGATTAAGTTTGATATAATCCTCGGTATGGATTGTATTTCAGACCATGATGCAATGATTTATTGTAAGAAGAAGGAGTTTATGATTTTTGATGATGATGATAAGGAACACCTTATCTTTAGAGAAGAATCTTCACCACCTAATTCTTATCTAGATCCCCCCCAGTAGCTCAATTAAATTCAATTATTGGGGAGGAAGAGAATGAAATGACTGTGGGTGAGGAAAGGAATGTTCAAATAGAGGATGTACCTGTTGTTAAAGAATATGTAGATGTGTTTCCAGAAGATTTACCTGGACATCCTTTAGAACGAGAAGTTGAGTTTTCCATTGATATAATTCTTGGATCAAGGCCTATATTGAAGACCCCTTATAAAATGGCCACTATCGAATTAGTTGAACTAATGAAACAACTAGATGAATTGAGTAATAATGGATTTGTTCGCCCTAGTGTTTCTCTATGGGGATCCCTTATTCTTTTTGTTAAAAAGAAAAATGGATCTATGAGGTTATGTATTGACTACAGGGAGATCAATGTTATAACAATAAAGAACAAGTATCCCCTACCTCTCATTGATGATTTATTTGACCAACTGCATGGAGCTCAATACTTTTCAAAGATTGACCTTAAATCAGGATACCATCATTTGTGTGTGAAGAAGGAAGACATTACGAAGACAGCATCTCGAACTAGGTACGGGAATTACGAGCTTATAGTAATGCCTTTTGGATTGACTAATGCACCCTCTGTATTCATGGATCTGATGAATAGAGTTTTCAAGTAATATCTTGATGAATCTGTGGTGTTATTTATTGATGATATATTGGTATACTCCAGAAGCTATGAAGATCATGAAAATCACTTGCGCATTATCCTGAAGACTCTGAGAAGACATGAATTATATGGGAAGTTTAGCTAGTGTGAATTCTGGCTTCAAGAGATTTCTTTTCTTGGCCATATTGTCTATAAAGATGGAATCTCTGTTGATCCTTCTATGACAATGGAAATCCAATAATGGACTGCACTGACGGGTATAACTGAGGTACGTAGTTTTATTGGTTTAGCAAGTTATTAGCGACGTTTCATCCAAAAAAAATTTCGGTTGGCTAACCCATTAACAAAGCTCCCACGTAAAGGGGTTAAATTTGTTTGGAAAAAAGAGTGTGAAGAATGTTTCGATGAACTGAAGAGAAGATTAGTCAATGCTCTTATATTGACTCTACCATCGGGGAATGATGTGTTCATTATTTATAGTGATGCATCAAAGAAAGGACTTGGTTGTGTCCTTATGCAGAATGATAGGGTTATTGCCTATGCATCACGACAGTTGAAAATCCATGAACAAAACTATCCTACTCATGATCTCGAGTTAGAAGCTATGATCTTTTCTTTGAAGATATGGAGGAACTACCTATATGGTGAAAATGTGAGATTTATATTGATCATAAGAGTTTAAAGTATATTTTCTCAAAAAAGAACTCAACATGAGGCAAAGTAGATGGCTTGAATTACTCAATGATTATGATTGTACGTTACACTACCACCCGGGGAAAGAAAACAAGGTGGTGGATGCTTTGAGAAGAAAAGACCATGGATCTTTGAACAATATGAGAATTGAAAGGGATCCAATTTTCATGGATCTTGTGAAGATGGACATGGGAATAATAAGGGAAGGTGAAACATCAAAGCCTTTTCAAATGGTTTCCAAACCATCTTTACTAGAAAGGACTATGATTTCTCAGACCGATGATGAAGAATTTCAAAATGGGATTAATGTTGTGAATGATGGGAGATTGAGAGACTTTGTGTATGAAGATGGAATTTTGAAATTCGGGAAGAGACTTTGTATTCCTGATATAGCTGATCTAAAAAGAGAATTGCTGGATGATGCTCATAGTTCCAATTTCTCTATACACCATGGGAACACCAAAATGTATATAGACTTGAAGGAACATTTTTGGTGGGACAACATGAAGAGGGAGATTTCTGATTTTGTGTCAAGATGTATGGTTTTTTCAACAAGTGAAAGCTGGAAGGCAACAGCCTGGAGGAGTCATGCAACCTCTTCCCATACCGGAGTGGAAATGGGACAATATTACGATGGAATTTTTCATGGGGCTACCAAATACTCCTAGAAGGAACGATGAAATAAGGGTTATTATTGATCGCTTAACCAAGTCAGCACATTTTCATGCTATAAGAGAAGATCTAGAATTGGAACGTCTAACAAGACTATATATTAATGAAGTTGTGAGACTTCATGGAGTACCCCTATCAATTGTTTCTGATCGTTATCCCCGT
Organism: Viscum album; assembly: GCA_963277665.1. Taxonomy (NCBI): domain Eukaryota; kingdom Viridiplantae; phylum Streptophyta; class Magnoliopsida; order Santalales; family Viscaceae; genus Viscum; species Viscum album. Next base: position 1,195,767,168 of record OY728133.1, read on the forward strand.
TTTACTTCAAGATTCTGGAAAAGTATTCAGAAAGCCTTGGATACTGAACTTCATTTGAGCACTGCCTACCACCCTCAAATAGATGGACACTCAGAATGAACTATTCAATCCTTATAAGTCATGTTGAGATCCTGATCACATGACTTTCAGGGCCTGTGGGATCAATATTTACCTATGGTAGAATTTTCCTATAACAATAACTTCCATTTAAGTATTCAGATGGCACCATATGAAGCGTTATACATAAAGAGATGTTGCACTACAACCTGTTGGGATGACATTGGTGAAAGAAAACTTTTAGGCCCAGAAATGGTGGATGAAATGATGGAAAAGGTTAAGGTAATCCTAAACCATATAAAAGCAGCTCAAAGTAGGTAGAAGAGCTATGTCGATAATCGAAAGAAGGAATTGGAATTTCAAGTCGGTGATCATGTTTTACTAAAGGTATCTCCATGTAAGGGATTCATACATTTTGGTAAGAAATGTAAATTAAGTCCCAGGTACATCGGACCTTTCAAAATTCTAGAACGAATTGGGGCTGTAGGATACCATTTGGAAATGCCGCCAAGTCTCTCCAAAGTTCACGATGTGTTCCACGTATCACTATTGAAGAAATACATGCCCGACCCAACGCATGTACTCACCTATGAGGAATTAGATATGGAACCTGATCTGTCATATTGCGAAGAGCCCGTCCAGATTTTTGATATGAGAGAACAAGTACTTAGGAACCGGACGACTCGTCTAGTAAAAGTCTTGTGGACAAACCATATGATGGAAGAGGCAATGTGGGAACCCGAGGAACTTATGATGAAGAAGCACCCAAGTATTTTCATGCGGTAGTATTCTAGAAATTTATAGGATGAAATTATTTAAAGGATGGGAGAATGTAACACCCCAATCTTCTACGGTACACTTCTCTTTGAATAATGCAATAGCGTGTGTTGTACGCAACATCGAGTTCTAACACACACCACAACCAATCAAACTAGCCATTATGAATAGTAATGCCTAATTTTTAAAATTCTAGAAATTTTATTTCTCAAAATGGACTTCATTTTCGGATTCAGAGTATCGAATTTACCCTAAGGTGAAATTTTGGTACTTTTCGGATAACTTTAATATTTTGATGAATAGTGAAAATTACTAAATTTTAATTAAAAATAACTTTTTTAATCAAAAAATTTAATAGTGATAAATTATGAATTTGAGTGGTTTTAAAGTATATTGAGAATTTATTTTTACCATTTCATAAAACTTTGTTCATTGGATATAATTTCACAATTAAACCGGACATAAACAAGTATCAATCTTTTGATAGTTATTATATCATAAAAAAACGCTTTTTGTTTTAACAACGGGAATTAATTTAAATTAATTTCTGCAACTTCTGTGTTTTGAATTTGGAAAAATGGATTCCATATTTATAATCAGGATGTTAAAATTGTGTAAATAGGTAACTTCTATTTTTCAACATTTTGAATAATTACTTCGGTAAATATTTAATTTACCATGGTTAAAGGGTAAATCCAGTAAATAAGGGTTAAAAAATAATATAATAATAATAAAAAAATTACCCTAAAATGTGTCCTAACCTTATTGGTGGATACATGTCCGACCATAGACATCATTTGGTCAATTTTTGACCCCATGGAGCCACTTGTAAGTGATAATGACACTTTATATTAATTAAGTTAAAATAAATACAAAAATGACATAAGCATATATCTTTTAGAAAAACATTTTTTACACAGGGTTATATATGTTTTATTTTCGATTATAAATATTAATTAGAAAGATAAAACGATTTCCTACATAAGGATATTTTATTTATAATTTTTAGATAATAAATAATTTAATTTATGTATGACACAATGATGATGCAGTAATTACCATAATAGTTAAAAATTAAAATAATTGATATTATAAATACCCAAATAAATTTAATTCGAGACTTTTTATAAATAAAAATAATTTTATAGGTTAATATGGAATGTTAGGATTTATTTAATTGACTTTTTGTGAAGTAATAATTCAGTTATGAGTTTTAAAAAAAAATTATTGAATAGTGTCAAAATTGACATAAAAGAGTTTTTAAAACAAATTTTATATTATTAATTGATATTAAATTCCTAAAAATCTAAGGTTCGGCAAAGAGACTTATATCATGATATATATATCATTAATGGACCACTTGGGGGAATATTGTATGTATATTGTATGTTTATTAACCATATAATATAAAAATACAAAGAGACATTGTAAAAGTGAAACTAATTAACTAAGAGTTAATACTTAAATCAAATATTCTTAATCATAAATCTAGAATTATGATTAACAACATAAACTCAGTTGAGTTTCCAAAAAAATATAATAAGACAATGATAAAATCTTGTAGAAGTATAACTGATGAAGATAATTAAGGAATAAAAATTGACTTTTCTTCATTTAAATTTTTTATAAGATTAATAATAGATAATTCCTCAATGTAGTAGGAATATTTTTGTGTGTGGAAAATGAGGATATAGAGAGATAATTTTGAAAGGAAAAATCAAGCAATTGGTTATGATAATGGATGGAGAAGATGTGTTTCGATTTTCTGCCTAATATGTTAAGGTAGACACTTCATTTGATATTATATATTGAGTTATTAATATTTGTTACATACCCTTAATAAATTTTATTTGTATGTGATAATAAAAATTAGGTAGATAAAATTTATTTAAGGAGGAATGTAACACCATAATATTGTAAACGATTTATTCCTTGGAAAGAAAATGTGTTCAATAGCTTTCGTCATAAGAAACATTAAACCACAAGAAAATGTGGAATATTATAAAAATGTTAAAATTTAAGCATAACATTTCTGCTCCTTAATATATGTAACCAAATTATGATATATATAAATATATATAAGGAAATTTATTTATTCTAAGATATTGATAAAATTTAGATGGTGTAGATATGTAACTAATAAGAATGATTTATGATTGAAAATTCCACCCCTCTAAAATTGGATTTTATTCACTTTATTATATGATACTCAATATGTTATAGATAAAAGTTATTATTTATTAAATAATATGTTAAAAAATAAAATTATTAGTAATTTATATGAAATAATAATAAGAATAGTTTATATTTAATAAAATTACATTCCTATGAAAAATCTTTTCAAAATAATTTTTTTCAATTTAAATTTTAAATTTACATATTTTATAAGTTTAACATGGAAAAATGAGCTTCATTTGTCAAAAATCGTAAAAACATTATTATATTAATGGAATATTTTAGGATTTTTCATTTATAATTAATTTTAAGTCCATAATAAGAAATATCTATTTTTTCAACAGAATCACTATTATAAAGTTATCTAAATAAAAATGAATTAAATGTATTTTAAATTTTATATATAAAACAATATATTTATAATTTTAATTAAAATAATTTAAAATAATTTTTTGAATTTATAAAACTGGTTTTTATCATTTTAGAAACATATGTAATATCTACACAAAAAACTAGTTTTATTCACACACATTACAAATTATTTTTAATCACCTATGAAAATTATATCTAAAAAATTGATTTCATATATTTGAACAACATAGTCATATTTTAGAATATGTTACCTTTAATTACTAGGCATAATATAATGATTACAAAGACTAATGCAAATGGCTGTAATAATGGTGAAAGTGTTATTTTCAAATAATTATTTTACTAATAGTGTTTAATTTTTTATCTAAAAAATTAAATTTATATATTTTATATAATTAATATAATATAAATTTTAATCATATATAAAAATAAAGTATCACACATTTAATTTGTAATTAATGTTTCATAATATTAAGATCAATTAATGGTCAAAAATGCATTTTCTCTAAAAAATCTATATATTAAATTTTGTAAATTAAAATAAAATTGTCAATTATTTAGAAATTTAATTTCTATATATGAATAATAAATTTAGGTTAATCACACAAAAATTTTATATGATGGGTTATCTTGGATATTTAATAAAACATAAATTAGTTATTTAAAAACATGTTATCTAGTCAAAAAAGTTAGAAGTAAAAAAGATAAGAATAAATTACATGAATGATATTTAAAAAATTTATTAAAATTAGTGGTTTAGGTTTAATCAACTTTATCCCACCTTGATTTTCATTATTTCTCTATTTTAGAACCATTGACACTTGAATAGTGTAATTCCAATACTGAAAAATAATGGGCATTCACAAAAATTCTAATTTCTTCACTTATAAAATGTGATCAACCCCACCCACTTGATGTTACATGTCCCCATAATGTTTTTTGAAAACCCTAAAACATTTCCTATAATGTATGTTTCATTAATTTGATAAATCCCCTAGACACTATAATCTATTATAAACCCCTCATCTCCAAGTAGTCTTTCAAGATAATTTTCAAGGTCCCAATGAGAGTATTACTTAATAATTATCTATTTCTTATAAAAATTCCTCTCAAAAACTATCCTAACCAATGTAATATAATTAAATATATATTATTAATATATTTAGTTATGGTTTTATTATTTGAAAAACCATAATGTATTCCTCATCATCTACTTAAAATTCAAAATAATAGTAATGATGTGTTTGTGTGTACAACCTCTACGAAACGATGTCTTCAGTGTTCCCTGGTCACCTCTCTACACTATTTATAAGGATGTAATTGAAAAATAAATGTGACATAAAAATATTATTATTATTATTATTATGAAAAAATTATAATTCAACTTCATTCCCTTTCATTCATTGAGAAATGAATACCGTAAGGGTGGACTATCAAAACCATAAAGTGACAAGTATGATTTTTTCCTATAGTTTCATTATTATTTGTTAAAATATTTTAAAATATTATTCAGCACGAAAATAATATAAAAAATATATTATTATTATTATTTTATAATTATATTATTACAAATTAGACAACTTCCATAACCATAATCAGGTATTAATTATGGCATGTCTATGTTTGGCTTAGTCTCACCCCGTACCTGAAAAATGGTATAACCAAAATTCATGAATTACTATGGGTACCTCGATAATATTATTATTAATATAATTTAATAAAAAATATTTATTTTTTACGATTTAATAAATTTTATATTATGCATTTAACTTATTAGTAAAATATAATCTTTGATCTCTAAAATTATAGAAACAAGATGACACTAATTCAATTTTCATGAAAAATAAAAAATCAGTTATAGAGATATATAAAATTTTATTAAATCAATATATATATATATTCTATTAAATTAAATTAAATTATCTTTTAAATATGAACTTAGTATAAAATAATGGGTACCAATATGAACATTATAAATTACACATGAAATAATTAATGTTACTAACAATCGATGGTGAAAATAAATAATAACAAAGAATATATATTCTTATGATATGATCATAAATGAAAAATATTAATGGTAAAGTATGTGAATATGGTAAAAAATAAATTATTAAGTTTATTAATACATTTATAGTAGAATCTAGTTCTTTAGTAAAAGTCATGAATTAAGGTAATAGTTTCTTATCCCAATATTAACCCCATGATAAGTATTTATTGTTATACACCTTTTAATTATATTAGCTAGTATAAATAAAACCCACTTTTATATTTTGTATCATTAACCTATAATTATTCATGGTATTTAATGAATAATTTCAAATTATACTCTTCAAGGGGGCTTGATTCTAACTTCTCTACATTCGTAAGTGTTCTTTGTCTATATTTTCAATTCCATGGGACATGGTTGATATTGTGCACCATGTTATCTTTAACATGGTGTATTCACTATACTATTTCCTTCAAAATTATATAACATATTTTATATCATAATATTTTAAATTTTTTTATTCCTACCATGTTCTGTTCATTCTTATATTAACAATATCATAAGGGTCTTTGAATCTTAATTTTTCATAGTTGATATATGATTCATATTCACCACCTGTTTCCTCATTATAGATTATATATTGGGAATGGATTACTTTTTAAATAATCTCATATTATTTTCCTTTGGGGAATTAAATACATAGAAATCCACCACTACTTTTTTCCTTCAAAATCATCATATGTTATTCGCATGATTATTTATCCAATTAAATTCCTATGTGGTTATCCTATTTTTAATAACATTTTTTGAAGAGAATTCACCAAGATTTCCATACATTGAATTATTAGTAAAATTATTGAAATAAATATATTCCATTAATTTATATAATTTCATCTTGAGTATGCTTATATAGAAATCTATTCCACTTATTTATTGGGTAAATATTGTTAATTGCTATTGTAACGATTCAGGTTTTTTCATACAAGACTTTGAAATATATCTTGGAATATCTACGAATCCAGAAGGTGAGTCGACATGGGAATTTATGTCCAGGATATCCATGGTGTGTCTGTTTTAAAAATATTATATATATTATACCATGTACATGAAAGTTTTTTAAAAATTTGAATAAATCCCTAATAAAGTCTCGAAATGGATGTCTAGGAATGAGGTTGAGTTAGGATCATGGGTTTTACCCTAGGCTTGAAAAAACATTAGTCAGCATCTGGAGGCCAGTTGGTAGTTACCATTGGTGGTATATTAAGTTAATTATTCTTATTTATTAAATTTAATTTAATAAATAAACCTAAAAATAACCATCCCCCTTTGGTTTTATAATAATAGTAAATGTAGAGGAATTTTTTCTCTCATGTTCGATGGACGAACTAATGAGAAAATTGTAGAAGGGAGGCACCACAAAACTCCATTCTTGACAATGATCGACACTAGATCAAGGTGAAATAATATTTCAACGTTATTTTGGACCCAAATATTCATCATTTCCCCACGAGATTGGTAGATTTACAAACTTCATGTCTAGATCCCCATTTATATGTTATTTTAATTCTTAAAAATATTTTATAGATGCTTGAGATCCCTTAGTGGTTGATATGTAAGAAATATGTTTAAAATGGGGGATGAATGAGGATTATAAGGATTTCTCATTCTTAAATCTAGATCACACAACATGTATTGTAGGATAACATTCCATACGTTCTTCCCATTCAGGAAAGATGAACTTTTGTAACTATACAAAATGTAGTGAGGATAGATAGGTGTCCAGTGACATGGGAATGCATTCCATTTTATGGGACATGGTCTTGTTCAAGTAATCATTCAGAACCCACATGTACACGGGCTATATGAAATGGCCATGTACATTAGAACTAGCCATAATACTTCAGCACTAGCTTCTCTACATGTGAACGGTAATGACACTGGATTGAGATGCGACAAGAGTTACACATCATATACCAATGTAAGATATTGTGTAGGGAAACATGGAATTCTATAATGTTTGTAGGATAGAACATGCACATGTGATCTATTGGGGTTACATACTGTGTAACCCCATCTACACACTATGTACTTTCTTACTTGTTGAGTACTATGAGGGAACACGGCCAAGGGTCGGCCTTAAGAGACACGTCGTGTATCCTAAGAAGAAAACCATTGTAATCCCATTATAGAATTATTCCTTCTACTTATTTTTATTTTATAATCATATAGAGGATCAGGGTTATCTTATCATGAGTATTGATTTCATGTAGAATATTATGGGAGCCACAGTTTGGTTGTTAGAGATACAATAATGGTAATTTAAGGACACTTATTTTAGAGACACTTTTATCAACACCATGCGGGTTCGCTTAATTGTTATCATCCATCCAAGGGTACATTGTGGAACTACATCCTATGTATAGTGTTTTTATCCAACTCGGTGGTACTGGTGAAGATAGAGTTGGTGTGTCCCTTTAGGAATCCCGGGGCAGGATCCCCTATTTTAGTGTCTTTTCTATGTGGGGTTTGAGGTATCATGTGTCCAGTATATACCAATTATAGCCCCCACACATAGTGGATTGATCAAACAAGGTTTTTAGTATTGTCTTGTATATGATATCCAACATGGTGAATTGTTTTGGATATGGTTTTTACATCCCCCAATTGTATAACGGTGATCCCCAATCCGAGCCTTTTGATCTCCCATGTTCCAAATTAGGATCACTGTGACCCTTAGTGGTCCTAGGAGCGATACCCTATCTATGTGTTAATATAATAGTTATTCCATTATGGTTATTAGTAACCCCCATTAGATATGGTTCTGATCCCCTATCTGAGTATCGAAATCTGCTGGGCTCCAGCATGACTTTCCGCAAGGATGGACCCGACGATCTTGTGTTATCAGATGGATGTCATTAGGGATGGATGGGATGTTTCGTCATCATAGTGATTCCCAATGAGTGACACCTCTTATATTTTTTATTGAGTATGTCAGGGATCATGGAGTTAGTACTTCTAGATGCGTGATACCTTGGATCCTCTAGTCAAGTCTTTTGGGTGGCTATATGGTTGAGACCATTTGAATTAGAGTATATGATGAGAATATCGAGGTTATTTTGGGATTACATGTTGTTATTTATCATATCATGAATATAATACCATGTGGTAATTACTATACTAGTCATTTATTGTCGAGGTGTGGAGATGGAAATTTATCTTTATGTCTCACTAATATTTTCTATAACTACACGATATGGGTCAATAATATTGTTTCCATTTACTTATTTTATTTTATTTTTGGTTTTAGAGTTTCTATGAGGTGGTGTTAAACTCACTTCTTCACGGGATCTTTCTAAACATGTCATGTCTTATGCAAACGACATGCCTTTGACCGAGTCATCGATGGACCATGAGAAAGCTGATAAAAACGTTCTAGACAAAATGTGGTGTGTATTGGTTGTTACATTTAATAGATTTCCCATTTGGATGTGCTAGATGGCCTCTTTTTCAGTTTTTAGGGGGCATTTATTTTTCCATTTTCGGATTTCCAAATCATTTTATGTAAAATGATTTTGGTAAATTCGTATACATGTATTTCATATCTATTTTATTATTGTCTATAAAAAACTTTCATGGAGATGGATTTGTGTGTGTGTGTGTGTATATATATATACTTGTACCATAGGATATGGCCTCCCATGTGTGTGGTATGCCTACTCAGAACTGCTATATAGTGTGTTTGTGATTTTAGGTATTATTATGGTAGTAAAACATGAATTATCATATACTTTAAGGACACTAGTGGGTCGAGTCATGATATAGTTTTATTAGAGATGGTTCAAATTTACGACCAGAGTGTTGATATTGTTTAGCTATGTGGTTTGGTTCCAGTTTTATGGAAACCAAGATCAAGTGTTTCATGTTATTCTTCTAGGACATGGACTCAATGTATCCAATCAATATGACTCTAAAAACCTAATTTTTTACTCGATACATATAGGCACTGGTTGTTTGGAAACGATGGTAAATTGATCATATAAGACTGAGTAGTGGTTTTCATGTACTTTAGTCATCTTCCCAAATATAATCTTTGATCATGCCATGTCTTGATCTTTTTAGGATGCCTCTGTGATGATATCTATATAGTATTTCCCATTTGGATAGTGATGATAATATACAAGGGAATGAAACTTTAGTTCAGGGGTCTCCATGGGATAAGGTGCCATCCGAGGGATTCCAAATCATGCCACCACCAATTTAGAAGTTGTTCTTGTCGGTCGTATCAGATGAGTTTGTTCATAGTCTGATGAACCTTTAAGAGTTTTATAGGAATAGACCTCCCATGTTTGAGGGTGTTCTAGAACACCATGACGTTTATTACTGGCTTGAGGTAATCCTTCACATTATCATCCTTGTGAAGACACCTCCCAATTAGATAGTGGTAATAGAAGAAGATATGATTAAAGCATATGTGCAGTTATGGTTCATTTTGGTTACTTACACTCGTGATAAGATGAATCTCACTTTGATAGAGTTTCAACGGCTCTTCAGGGAAGAGTTTTATCCTGCCTCTTTATTATCATTGTACATCCATGTGGTTTTTCATTTACAGCATGAAAATATTACTATGGAAGAGTATTCAATGATATTAATCGACCACTCATGATATGTTATATATATATTGATATCTATTTTATTATAATGGATCATTTATAAGTTATAATATTGAGATATTAGAGATTCATTGATATCTCTATACATTCCCACATTTTCTGTAGCGCTCAATCATGCCACAATAGTGAAATATTTATATCCAAGAAGACATGGAATAATGGTGATAGTTTAGGGTAAACTAGAGATAGTACCTCATAATCTAGTAACCAATAGTATGTTTAGGGATATAGGCATGTGAGAAGCTTCATGAGATGATATCAGGGAATAGGGTATCCAAATCATTGCTCATGAGACATTTCTAGTCATCCATGTTGGAGGTTGTGTTTCATGTGTGATGTATAGGGACATATCAAGTTGAAAAATCTAAACTCAACAGACACTAAGAAGATTACGGATTTACCTAGTAGAGAGAGTAAATATGAAAGAGTTATTTAAGATGTTGTACATTGTAGAGTATTGGGGAGAGGAGGAAGAGGTTTCTGATGGTTTGATTTGTTCACACCAACACCCCTAAGTATTTGAATCCATGATTAAAGAGATATCAGATAGGGGAGATGATAATCATATACCACATAAAACTATTACCGCGAGGCCCCATGGATGATTAGTGGTATGTTCAATATCAAATATTTTTCCCAATAGTACTAATAGACACAAGTGTGAGTTACTATTTTTATTCCACTTGAGGATTGAGATATTTCTTGAGTGTTGTGGGGTATCATTGGATAATTATGATAGTGATGTTTGATGTAGCTTCAAACTCACAAGAATTAGGGACTCCTTCCCACAAAAAGACATGTTCGTATGATGTGTTCCAAATCCATCTAGGTGAGATAGTGAGACCAAAAGCAGATGCAATTGAGGTGTGGAGGATAAGATCAATTTAATTGTATGTTCTAGATAGGTCGGTGTTTTGAGGTTTCAGAGTACCCCCTAGTTGTGGTGATTAGGAAGTAAAAGTAAATAATGATCTTCAAGAAAAAATAGGATTTTATCCTGAATGCTTGAGGATGGTTAGGGATACGAAATGTGTCTATACTACCCAATCTATATTCATTATAGATCCGTGATCCACTTTTCCCTAAACATAGCCCTAGATTGAGGCCTAATGATACCAGTGGAACCTTTTTTATCAACCATTATACTAACAGGTTGCTGTATAGATGATAAAACTTCATAAACTTGCATTTGTACTATGATATGACTCTGGAGGTGAGAGAGAGTGTAACATAGAACATATATTACGTTTCTGAGCGGAAAAATAGTGTTTTCCTTATTGTAGACTGGTTTCCTATCATCCATGCTATAATGGTTACCTCCAGTGGGTGTTGTTTAATTTTTGTAATTTGGGATGGATTTCCTCTTTTAAGAGAAGTGATCTCAGACAAAGCAGTATAATCTCATCTGTGGGAGGATTCTGCTGCCATTTATTAGATTTTTCGTATCACCATTAGAGAAGTAAATTCTATGAGGATTATTTTCACAATAGTGATGGGGGAGTGTGATGAAGTCTTTACTGAGGATGTGGAGGGTTTACCCCCCCCCCCCTTGAGTTTTAGAAATCTACATATACTAATATCAATGACTTCTACCATATTTTTCCATTTTATCGTTTAAATTATGTTCAGCTCTATAAGATCGATGTGTTGTTAGAAATTTGAAAATGAAGGGATTTAAAATAACCAATGTGTTTGTTTGGGAAACCCTAATTTGATAACTTTAGTGGGGTATGAGAAACATTTTAATTTATTCCTATAACCCTTTTCTGATTATTTCCTGGTAGTTTTCAGCATTTTTAACCTCTTATGTTTTTCATTAGAGTTATATGAGGGAAACTTGAGAATGAATTCTAGGAATTCTCTGAGAGTAACATATTCTTTGGGTTATTATGTTGAGTAATATATAGATTCATAATGTCCACTTATTGTGATATGCTTTCTAACATGTGGGAGTGATAGTGGAACTGATAGAGGTTGAGGCCATGTAAGCTTGAGATACACCCAAGGTTGTTTTCGTAGTAGAATATTCACATAGTGAGGGATTATATCTACTTTGTTTGAGTGATGTAATGGATAAATTGACCTTTTTATAGTTATACCTTTTGGGAAAGGATGGTGTAGTATATCTAAAATATATGGTTTTTTCACCTCTACTTTTCCAGCGAGTCGGGGAGGAACAACAAGGGTATATTATTTATGAAGTCTCACATGACCGAATGTCCATTGGACATATAATGGATGGATTTTATAAATTTATGGAGTGTGAGAATCATATGAATATTGAAAATGGAATGAGTCATGTTGTGAGAAAATATTCTATGTTTTTTTTAATCCCTCAAAAGTGTGCCTAGGATATGGGTGGTTATACCAAGATCGCATAGAATTAGGTTTGGTGCCCAAGGATGAGGTTAATTTGGGGAATCATCTATAGTTTATATCAATATTTAACCTCGGTGAATGGATAGGTAAAGACAGCCATTTAGGTTCTAGGGAACATGATTTGGGTTTTTATGTTCATTTGAGGCAATGCTTTAGAGTCCCTATCAGACACAACTACAAAAGTCAGAGTTGGTGGGAGATTTAATTTGTTTCCCAATTGTGGTTGTTGAGGGGGTTATTTATCATAGAAAAAAGAGGACTTTCAGAACATGTCAGAAGTCCCTTGTGGACCACTGATAGATGAATTTTGAGTTTTATGTGGAGATATTGTGTTCTATGGTATCTTTCCTCAATAATTACTATGTGAGATTACCAGTGTGGAATGTTATCTCCAGAGTTTACAGACCCTTCATTTAGTTTCTACATCAGCTTATCATACTGGTGTACCACTAGATTGAATGATCTAAACTAGATTAGGTATGTAGTGTTTTCTATTTTTCATAGTAGATGATATGTTTCCAAGTTTCATTTCATGATGTTGTCCAAGGTGAGTAGGATTTTTAGAGTGGAGTTTCCTTTTTGAGGTACCTGATGGTGTTTGAGATCTAATTAGAGATGACCCTTTTTGGGATAATGTTTCCCTTAGGTGTGTGTTCATTGATTGCACACGAACCTTCTAGAGAGATCCCTGGTGTGGGAAACCCAGTTAAGATATTAGTTTCCCCCTTGTGAGTACATTTTATATTTTTGAGAGGAAAAAACATGAATTTGGTGAGGTTTTAAAGGATATATTTTTTCAGATTAATACATTGAAATATTTAAATGAACACTTCAGAATCTAAACACAACTTCAATGCGGGATTATGAGGAATAAAGATCTATGGTGTGGTGATATTAAAAATGTTAAATATATTATATAATGTGAAAAAAAATTCTAGAAATGTGGAATAACCCCTAAAAATATACATGTATTAGAAATATGGAACTACGGTTGAGTTCGGAATGCAGGTTTTCACCTTAGAATAAAAAATTGTTTTTTGACATCTGACGTCCAATTTGGTGGCAACCGTTGGAAATTTATTAAATAAATAAATGGTTTTAATTAAATTATATTTAATTATTAAACTTATCATACCCCCTTTGGATTTCCATAAACGAAATAGGGAAAAGAGATTTTCCTCCCTTGTATGATAGACGAACTTAGAAGGACCCAGTAGAGTGTTGGTTCTGTCAAACATTGTTCTTGATAGCGAGCAACATCAGATCGATATGTAGTAGGTTTTTTGTGTTGTATTGGACCCAAATCATTGGAGTTTCATAATTTTGTAGTTAAATTTATGATCATCATTTCATGATCACACTTTATACAATATTTTATGGTTTTATTTTTCTATTACTACTTATAGAGATCCCATGGGGGAAAATCGATGGAAAATTAGTGAAAATGAAGGATTTGGTAGGGTTGTAGTGATTTCCCATTTAGAAATCATGATCACGTTGTGTATTGTGTAGGATCACACACTATATGTTCTTCCCATTCTAGGAAGATGAAATTTTGGAACTACACATGATGAAGTGGGGTACACACCATGAACTAAGGCTTAGATAGGTGAAAAGGACATGGGTAGGAATGCCATATTTGGGGACATGGTTGTGTGGAAGTATACTGTCAGACCTTAAGTGTATGTGGGATATAGGGAATTTGTTGTATTACAAGGTAAATTGATCCTATACATGGTAATGTACAAGGACATGTTCTTGGGGTTTTCTATGAAATTTAATCAGTATAACAAGGGAATATTACTTGTATAGAGGCATGGAATGCTATAAATGTGTTGGCAAGGACATGTCTAGGTGATCATGTGTGGTTGTACATCGTGTAAACCCATGTAAATGTCATGTAATTTATTAAACTATGAGTACTATTATGGAAAATGGATAGGTTTTGAACTCGAGTTATATGTTGTGTACCCTAGAAGGACACATAGTTAAATCCTTTCGATGGATTATTTCTTGTTCATATCTTTCACTTGAACTATGATGGAGGCCCATGAGTCACCATTCGTATGTATTTTTCAATGTATAATGAAATTACCTCAATAGTTTTGGCATTCGATATGAGACAAAAGGTGGTGCTAGAAGGACACTTCTTATATCGACGTCTAGATCAGTCTCGAGTGGGTGTTCATCCTTAGGTCATCCCTTAAAGAGTATAGTAAATCATTACATCATAAGAATTGGATTATAATCCCCTCTATAGTATATATCCGGATAGAGTTTTTGTATCCCTTTGAGGAACCTGAGGTAGGATCCTCTATTGTAGTGTCTTTCTTATGTGGGGTCTGAGGTATCAACAAGACCAGTATATGTATGAGATTTTCACCTACATAGAGGTTTTTTCAATTAGGGTTTTTGGTATTGTCATGTATTTTATCCCCAAATTAGTTGATAATTTTTTATGGGGTTTGAGCTGTCCCCCAATAGTCCTGGGTGTGATCCTCTATCTAAGTATCATGATCTCTAGAGTTCCGGATTGGGTTCATGGTATCCCACAGTGGTCCTGAGAGGGATCCCCTATCAATGTTTTTAGATTTATTGATATTCAGTATGATTCATTATACCCCCATGATACATAGTTATGATCCCATGTCGGAGTATCAATCTTTATTGGGCTTTAACATCACTTTTCTCATGTCTTGACTCGATGAGCATGTTCTCTATGATGGATTCCATTATGGATGTATGGGACGTCTTATTAGCATAGTGATATGAGATGAGTGATACCAATCATATCGGTTCCATTAAAGGAGGTATATCTCATGGAGTGAAAACTCTCAGATTAGTGATACCCTTAAACCTCAAGTAAAATCATGTGGCTAGATGTATGGTTGAGACCACATGACTTGGAGTCTGTGATGAGTATATCTATTATATTTTGGGGCTCCTTATAGTTATTCCTCATATCATTATTTAAATGTCACGTGTTGTTGAGATGAAAATTCATGTATAGCTACGTTTTGTATATGTTATTAATAGTCTCTCTCACTAGGTTTTTATGTTCCCTTGGACTATAGGTCAGGTGGACTATTTCCTTTCAATTTCTACCTTTTATTTTGGGTTGTTAGGGAACCTACATTGTATTGTTATACTGACTCCAACATGGGATATTTCCACACAATTCAACATCATTAAAACAATATTCCTTTTGATGGAATCCTCAGAGGGCCTGGAGTAGAAATAGTATAGAGTTATAGATGGATTGAGGTGTTTACTTATTGTTTTATTAGATAGAAGTTTCCTACTAATTAGTAGGTTTTTGTCTTTTATAATTTTTGGAACACTTTTTTCCCTTTCATTGTTTCTAGTAATTTTGCTATACTATGATTTTGGGATTGAAATATGCATGATTTTTAAATAAATTGAGTTACAATCTATTATTTATTTCATTGAGACAGATCTATGTGCTTGTGTACTAGTACCATAGGTTGAGGCCTCCCATGTTTATGATATGTCTTCTTACCATTGGTCACAAGCCCTTAATTTATTGGAGTAGTTATTGGGGAATTCATACTTTAATCATCACTAGACTGGTGGTCCTAATGGGATTGGTCATGGAATATATACTTTTTATTGTGATACCATTGTTTATTGACTACTCAAAAAGATGATTATCTATTATTTAACCACCCACCTTCTTTATCTGGATGGATTATATTAATTTAAAGAATATAAAATGAGGTTCACTCCATATTTTTGTATTTTAATACAGATTTTAGTGGATTACTAAGGAACATTGATCATGTGTTGCATTGATATTAATATAATTTATATGTTGAATTCATTGGAATTAAATAAGTGATGGTTGGGGCTAGTATTGTATATCCTCTTGATGCATGAATTGATCTCATGAGAAAATGGTATTGGACGTTTTTTGTATGTCTATGGAATGTAATAATGATATCTTGGTTATTTACATTAAAATAAGAATGATTTCTTTGATAAAACCCTGATGGAAATAATAATTTCTTGGTTGATACCATGATGGTAAAAATCATGATATCTTGAATTATATATTATATCACCATGAATTAATTTATTAATTTCGAAAAATTTATTAAAATTATTAACCATATATTTCTATCAAGATCATGTGATTAGTTATATATAAATGTTTTTTATCATTATCTCCTACCATACTATTCATTCTTATTTTATTCCCTTATAACTTATGATACACATTTTCTCTTACTGAGAATTTCATCTCACCCTTCTTTTGTTAGAATACTCCTAGGTTATGAATAAAATCATTACATGTTGTATATCTCATAGAGTAAACTTTTTGGATTAATTTTGAAAAAATGTTTTTGAATTATTAGTTGTTAATGTAGATTATTGTACAGTGGAAAATGTCTTTTTAATGATATATATAAGGTTATTGTTGATTACTGTGTTATCATAACTCTCCAAAACACTAACATAAATAATCATTAAAATGTGAGAGTCTCATCATTTTTCACTAATATATCAACTATTTATGGTAAGAATTGGGTCTCACTAGTTGATTTGAAATCTATTATGTAAATGGATATGATTATTCACACTAATGTTTCTGAGTGTGGCTCTTAGGCGTCACACTCGAGCACCCCCTATAATGTTGGTTGATTTCTAACTTCCCTCTAAGAGTTACTCTCTTATAATTTTTCATGTGTAAATATCTAAAAATATATTCAACGTGGTTCTAAATGTTTACTACACATTGAGAGAGGGATCAGTGTGAGTCATTATCTTCTTGATGCCTCATTATTTCCTTTAACATGTAATTTTATATAATTGACTACCTGATTTGGGAAATAATTCTTTATGAAAATTTCACTTTGTTATGAATGTTACCCACATGGATTTTAGATGAGATATGGGGTACTCCTTGATATCAATGGTCACACTATTATATCATGGTAATAAGGTTAATTTTTGTGTTTTTGAGTGTCTACTGAGTAATGGTTGAGGTGTAATGATAATTTGATGTATTCATGTACCAATCTAATCTAGAGTCCATTGAGTAGTGGTTGAGGTATCATTGGAAATCCCCATGACTACATTAAAACATGAGGATCAGCTACATGGGGTTGATATTCCACTAGAACATGAGAAATCACATAAATATCCTTAAGGTTGTTTCAGGCATTATGGTGTTGTTTGTAATTCCCAAGTGTCACACAAGCATTGAGCCTTTTTCCAAATCTTCTCTTTTTAATTTAGTGGAGAAGTTGGTATTATGTTATCATTCAGAATATAATTCAATGATATAGAACCTTTCAAGATAGGCTTCTTGGATGATTAATGATGTTCAGGAAGATGATCAAGGATTTGGGAGAGCGTCAGATGAGTTCTGGGGCTATAAAGGATATTACGGTGGCCATCAACTTGTCGGTGGCCTTTCTGCGGAAAAATCATCAACGATAGACCCACTGGAAAAATGGTGTCCTATTAAAAAGTATGTAGTGTCCCCAAGGGTGTTTTTAATTATTTTTACTCTCATTATTTCACATAGGTCTGCTCATCCTTCCAGTAAATGGGATTCTATCCCCCAAAATGGATAGTAGCCATGTGGTACACACCTCCCTGTCTATCCTCTCCACTTGGGTAAATCTTCTTCATCTAGTGTCTAAATATACCATAGTTACATGACATGTGAATATAGTGGAAATTATAACACTCATTCATCATCTATTTTACTTTTTTTTTATATTTGGTGCTGTGAAAATTGTTTCTCTAATATTCCCAATTTTAAGGACTTTTTCCTAGAATCTCATTTTCTTAAAATTTAAGTTGAAATGGTGGATGATTTTTGATGATTGGTTTTAATGTAAATTTATTAGTTTTTCCCTAATCATACACCATAATATTTACATTTTTATAAGTGATGGAGTATCATGGTCATGCCAGCAATTTCTCTCCTTGAAATCAATTATTTGAATTTTTTCATTTTTTTAATATTATTTAATTGACCTATTTAATATTCCATAATGCATTGAAAATTTAATTTTAATATAATGTTAAATTATTTGGATTTCCCTATGTATGTTCCTAGGGTTTGAATGTGTTCAGTGTTTTTAATGGTAAATGATACATTATATTTCGAAATAATGGTTCTGAAATGGAATTTCACAACCATCACTAATTTTGGGAATTTGTTTGATTTGAAATATTTGACTTATTAGATTGTGAGCATTGAATTTTAATGTGTTTTAGGCCCTTCATATGAGACAAAGTGAAATACATTTGTGTTTTTTATTAATAAGGAACTATTTTTGAAAATGAATTTTTAAAAAGAATATTCGATTGTGGGAAGCAATTGTTATAGTGTAAATAGTGAATCATGGTAATGAATTGATCATTTAATGTAGTAAATTGAATATTTGAAATGTGATTTATATTAATATGTTAAATATTATTGTTGGTTAAATTGGGAAACATTAATTAACCAAAAGTTTTCTTCCATATTGTTTTTTAATGGTTCCCTATTTAATCAAGCCATAGAAATTTGTAAGAATATTATGATATAGAATTGGATTTAATGGAGTTTTATGTGTGTTTTATTTTTATTATGTAATTGATTATTATTGGTGGAATAAATTGGGTGGTGTCCCATGGATTCATTTATGTAAATTATGTGCATTGAATTTATTGTGTGAGCATATATTCAGTTATTGGACATACTTTTATATCATGTGAGGATGCCTCAATAGATCCATGAATGTCTAAATATAAGGAATTACATAAGATAAATTATATTCTTAACTAATTCATTATTGTGAATGTCATTTGGTGGCTCCCCTGGGATTTTGGTGGTTTGTTTATGATGTCCTGAAGGGGTAAAAAATTGTACATATGGGGTGAATATTCCTTCTTTTAAAATTTAATCAAAGTTTAAACATTAAGAGAAGAAAGAGAATAGTTCTAATATTAACCAATTAAACCAAAATGATATAAAAAATTAAATTGAAATGAAAATTTAATAAATTAAAATCTAAGAACAATAATTTCAATGTAGTTTCGATCTAATTTATCTTATGTCTACTCTTCGACACCAAACAGGTGTATCGAACCAGCAATGGTATATCTCTTTTGAAGGAGACTGAAAAATATTTAAATCAACAATTTTAATGCATGTAGGAAACACCTAATTCCATTTTATTTTAGGGTTTTTAAAAAATACTAGTCCTTTTATAGGAGAAGAACCAACCTATACTTTTATAATAAAATTATGAACCTCTTTCTTTTTATGGGTTTATAATGAACCATTTATTTAATAGGTAGAAACCTATCCCTCTTTTTTTATGTCAAGACCCATCCTAGAAACAAACCTCTAGTCAGCATCCTCTTGTGTGTGGGGAGGAATATCTATGTCCATGTGGAATTCCATAACATTGAACTATTTCAGTGGCCTTCAGGGAGGTAAATTATATTATTGGAAGCAATGATATATTAGAGATGAATTAAATTATGTTATGGTTAAGATGTTGTTGGATGGGGTGTGAATGATGTTTAGGTGTTATGATATGTTGTTAGGCTTAGAGAATATATTGTGTTATCAAATTCTATTTTAAATGGTTGATATTTCAGTATAGATTCACAAAATATTGAGAAAGGGTTTAGATTCTATTCTAGGTAGGATATTCAATGAAACTTTGTTTCTTTATCCTTACACATGGGATAAATAGTGGTAGTCCTTCATTCCATTTGAAATTGATCTTGGTTAATTAAAATATCATGTCACTGTCATTATATTGAGATAATAGAGAAACAAAAATTCCATGGATAAATATTTGGTTAATGGTGAGGGTGGTCAAAGAGAATGGATAGAAGAAGGTAATTTGAATATTGAAAGTGAATCCAAAATAAGAAATATAATTGACTGTTTGGATGGAAATATGGGATCAAATGGAGACTGAATTAGAGTGTAACAACAAATATCGGGAAATTCGTGGAATTCCTAGTGTGTTATTCACTTATTCCATAATTCATTCCATTTTAGATCAAAAAAAATTAGGATGGGCACTTATTAAATATATTTAATGCTCTATCTACCAATCAATGAGTATTATATAAGTACATGTGTGTTCCACTAGTGTGAAAACTTCTTGTGATAAAATAAGTTTTCCCATGATTTGAATTAATCCCATTATTTTAACTTTCACTTACTCTACTCCTGTGATCCCTCAAAAATCCATGGGACTCCAATATTTCATTCGCCAATCCAAAATTATGAGTAGACCTTTCTCATCATAGGGTGACCATGGGATCTTGTTGATTATCTAGGGTAAGAACCCATTTTTATCTATTTTTGATATTTCTTTTAATCTAAAATTAATTTCAAGTATAAATACCCTCTCATATTTTCATTTTATTAGACAAAAGTACAAAATTCAATCAAGAATGCCTCAAATAATAGTCCTCAAAATCATGTATAAAAAAATCATATTTTAATAATTTTTTAATATAAATTGTTGAAATAAAAATTATTATTCAATAAAATTAAATATATAAATTCCAAAACATATTTATGCTCAGATACACTAAAACACACCAAAATATATTAAAATTATTAATGAAAAAAGAAAACATCATGGAATGTGTCCTTCCTATATAATAACTGTAACACCTCAAGCTTCCACTATATGCTTCCCTTTGAATAATATAGTAGCGTGTGTTGTACGCAACTTCGAGTACTAACACACACCACAACCAATAAAAGTATCTTTTACGAATAGTAATACCCACTTTTTAAATTTTTTTAAATTTTATCATTCCAAATGGACTTCATTTTGGGATTTGGAATATCAAAATTAGCCTAGGGTGAATTTTTGGCATTTTTTAGAAAACATTCAATTTTTTGATGAATAGTGAAAAACACTAAGTTATAGTTTAAAACCAAATTTTTATTTAAATAATTATTTATTTTATTTAAATTTATTTTAGTTCAAAATAGATACATAATACCTATATATGTTTAATTTAATTCATTGGAGTCAGATGATAATAAGTTTAGATATATAAAAATTTTATTGAACTTCTGACCGTCTTTTACCCATATCCTAGGAGAATTTGAAAATTCATATTAAACATAATTTTACTGATTCTGTGAGTGGAATTTTGAAAATACAAGAGACATGGTTAATATCAATGAGTAAAATTTTGTTCAATAAGATAAAAATAATTTTTGTTGAATGGTAACTTTTTACTTTTATTTACCACGGTTAAAAGTAAATAGGGTAATTAAGGGTAAAAATGATATTCTTATTACCCTAACACATGTCCTAATTATATTTTATAAGTATAATTATACCAAAAACAACCTTAGGAATAAAATATAAACCTATTTCATCCAGTGGGATTAGATTAGGACATTTATTATTATTTAATTCAAAGAAGAGTTAAAAGAGATAAAATCAATGTTTAATAACTAAAACATTTTTAATATAGGGTTATACATAAGATAAATTCTATTATAAATATTAATTATAAAGCTAAAAAGATTTCATACATAATGGTATTTTTTTATAATTTTCATACATTAAATAATTTAATTTATTTTTGACACAATGGTAATGTGTTAATTACCTAATTAATGAAATATTAAAATAATTAATATTATAAATATACAAATAAATGTAATTTGAGACTTTTTATAAATTCAACTAATTTTTTTGGTTAATATGAAATGTTAGGAATTATTTAATTAACTTTTTTAAATGTAATAATTCTCTTATGATTTTCAAAAAAATCAATTTCCAAATAGTGTCAAAATTGACATAAAAGAGTTTTTCAAACAAATATTATATTATTAATTGATATTCTATTCCTAAAAATCTATGTTTCGGCAAAAGGACTTATATAATGATATTTGTATCATTAATGGACCTCTTGGGGGTCTCTTGGAAGTATATAGTAAGTTTAGTAACTATATAATATAAAAATATAAATAGATATCGTAAATGTCAAACTAATTAACTAAGAGTTAAAACTTAAAGATAAGGTTAATATAGTTACCCAAACCTGTCTAAAACCTATTTGTTGAGTGTTTTGGTGACCTATCCCCACCTTATACTTTAAATAATACACTTTTATCCATTAGAAACGGAATATGAATTTTTAATAAAATAATATTTCTAGCTTTTCCAAAGGTGCCCCTCACCCCTCTTATAAAAGGGCACTCCCCCTTCTCTCAAATTCACACCGTCAAAGCCTTTTGGTTCGGACAAACCCTACCCAAATATCCTCTCAAATTCCCTCAATTCATAATAGAGGCCTTAATTTGGACATAAAGCCAACTTAAGGATCCCTTTTGATCAAATAAATAGGAAGAACCTGAAGAAGAGGTAATGATTTCACACCCTCTTTCAAGTTCATTTCTTCTTCCAATTCTTCTTTCATTGTTATTTCCATTATAAAATAATAACTCCTGTATATTATATATACTTTGATTTTATTATATATATGGTACAACCATATTTATTATTATATCCATCCTTTAAATGACATGTCACCATAAGTGCGTACGTACGACCTACCTTCTCCACGTCGTGGTGTAATTGTTATTCATTATATAATTATTTGAATGGGTATAGTAATGATGTGTAATTCATGTAAATAATAAATATAACATGATAGTGAATCTTTATATATGATATAACATCCAATTATATATTAATTTTACATCAAAATAATGATATTGTCGCTCGTGCGTACGTACGGATTACCATCTCCACGAACGCGATAAGATTCATTCCCATCATATCCATTCAAGACTAAATTTCATTTCATTATTAAAAATAATGTTTAGAGAAATGATGTAATTCTGGATAGGAATAAGATACATCCCTTCCATAAAAAATATGGCTCACATAAAAAATAATATAAAGTAAAATGAATCTGTTAACATCCGAAACAACGATAAAACTATGATTATTATCAACAAATCAAGGATAAAAGATCATATATGATATCATATTAATGTATATGATTCTTTTATAATTCAATACCTATTATTTCACCATTATGAAGGAGTTAAAACTACCCTTGACCAAGGAAGAAGTATAAAGTAAAGAGTTTCTTATCTCACATTTAATTCTGTGATATTTCCATTATTCACCACTTATTTATTACATGTGGTGTGTGTACTGCCCATGATTGTATTAATTGTGTAATATACATTAATTTATGGATATTTACATCATCGTTGTATGATCCTTCTTTCATGGGTGTATGTTTCATATATTATCAAACTGATAAGGGAATTTCAAATTTCAGTTTCCACTCATTTGACTTTACGCATACTTCATTGAATATTTTACTCCAAGATTATGTGTGGAATAACTATTTATTTGATTATGTCATAATTTACACTCCCCTTTATGTGGATATAATTTCAATACACATAATCACTTCATTTATAAATTCTCAAGTCATCGTTATGAACTTGATAAGAGTAATTTTATCTCAACCTCCATTTATTGAGTTAAACATCTAATTCATTGGTGATGTTTTTACAAGAATATGTGTGAATGTACTTTTATTGTTTCACACTGAATATCAAATCATATAGAGTTTATTTATATTTTTCACACATAATTATGTTTTTGATTTATCCTTAACCTAAGGATACGTACTTTATAAGATATTTCATCTCAATTTACATTCTATTGAGACTCATTTCTTGTTATACCTCAAATCACTTTTATATTGTGTATATAATGTACTTTGACATAATATATCATGAATCCCATTATTCTTATGATAATACAAATTTTTATTACCTCAATTATTTGTATTCAAGGGTCTCTCTTTTGGTTACGAACTCTAACTAAAATATCATTTTAAAAAGATTTAAAGATTTATTATTCTAAATCTTTCTCATTAATGTCCATGTTATAAAAATGGTTTTAAGGATTTATTTATATGTAAATTAATGTTTTAAAATCAAAATTCCTTTTAAAAGTTTCAAGGTGGTATGGGACACTTTGATTCAAAAATCTATTTTTAAATGGTTTCTTGACAAATAGTGTGAATTTTAAATGATTTCAAGAAAAAGGGGGATATTTCTCTCTAATAGTTTTGATGATTATTTTCATCTATGTCAATATCCTTCATTATTATCGATTGAGGTTAATCTGATACAATAAAATCCTCCATATTGTATCAAATGAGTTATGTTGGACTATGGATGTGCTATTTTTATACCATTCATGGTTTGTGGATAAAGTATTCACATTTTGTATGTTAGTTTTAATACGAATGTTTATGTTATGTTTCAATCTTTTCATATGACAAATGTGTTGGACTTAGTAAGTTATGGGTGGATCCCGCTATATCTTCTCGATGAATCGGTAGCTCTCATGAGACAAACTAGTGTCTTGGCACAAGGCCTTGGTAAAATCTTATTTGTAGTCTTGGCACAAGGCCTTGACTATGTGATTACGATAGTTCGGAATTATGCACTCCATTATTATGAAAGTGGTTATTGATATTGCAAGTCATTATTCGACTAATAGAATATCCATGTGAGTATGTAAAAGGAATTATTTCATTTTATCCTTTCTATAATATACTGAATTTCATGTTTAAAAGGATTTTGTTTTAGTTATACAATGCCTTAAATGTTTATGATTATTTATGAAAGTTTCCGCTACATTGTTATCCTTACTGAGCATCTGAGCTCACCCCTTTCTATGTTTTATTTTTTTCCAGGATGTGAAGCTGTATTTTATGAATGACCTGGAGGGATATTATGAGGATATAAGCGTGGTATATGGAGACAAGATGTTATTGTAGATTTTCACTTTATGACGTAATGTATACTTTATGATTGTATCTAGTGATTCAAGGCTACTAAACTAATTTCTCTTTCGAGAATTGATCTTTTGTGATCATACCAATGATACGTAATAATGCACCGACTCTAGGTAACCAGGGTTGGCGTGTTACAGTTGGTATCTGAGGATGTTTAGTACAAACCTTGGAAACTAGATTTAGATAAAATCTTATTATAGCACATAGACCTAAGATGGACTTTGAGGATTAGTATAGAAGAACTTCATAGAATTTCGTTATTGTAGAAATTTTTTGCGTTTTCCAAGCAATACATCCCTGTCTGGATACGAGAAGGTAGAGGCGGCTCTGGAACAGTTGTACCTAGGGGTAATACCCAAAAACACCACTTTGATCTATACTCGAATGGGAATTGGTGTATGACAACAGGCGTTGCTTCACTCTTGGTTATGACACTCTAGAGGGATATGATTAGGATAATTTACATTTTATTTACAAACTGATTTGAATTATTTTAATATAAGATGAGAATAAATGACCTTGGTTAATCCTAAGGTGTTTCAAATTGAAAATATGGTGTCATGATATTCTCTAAATGATTTTATGACTATTCTTACTCACATAATGATTTCTTGTTTTAGTCAATGGTTGACTTCCAAGGAAGTCATAGTAACTTTGAGCATGATGCACAAGGTGAGGAAAGTGGTTGAAATGGGAAACAAAATAGAATGTTGATAGGCATAAAAGATATTATGTTCATGCCAAATCAGTTTTCCAAAAATATGATCAAAAACATATATATTAACCAACTCCAAGACTCAAAAAAAGATGATAATGGTGATGAATGATAAGAGCACCAGCAGTGGAGACCATGGAGAAAAGAATCCTCAATTTTCTTCATACAAGAAATGTGGAAGGAGACATCCATGAAAGTGTCTCAATGGAACAAATATATGCTTTACAAGTGGGAAATAATGACAAAAAGTGACGAATTGATGAGGAAAAATGAAGTGTACTATGGAAGAAAATAAAAATGGTCCCAAGAAGCCATTTACATTCATTTTCCATAAATGTAGGGGACTTGACCATTACCTGAGTGAATGACCTATTATATAGGATATTTTATTGGTCAAATAAGAATATCTGTGGAAATAAATGGTTGGAGAAATTTTTAATAGTACAATTACTCCTTGTTGACCGGATTACATTGGAATAATTTTCGCTTATATACTTAACTCTCATTTTTTCATGTGAAAATGATATTTGAGGAAGACTTATCTTTTCTCTTGTGGATATAGTTATAAATAACCATTTGTTTTTATATGATCACTGGGTTTGAGGTAATTACATGTTATTATATTTTGGGATGAAAATGAAAGGTTTGAGATAAAATTTGTGGTTAAATTATGTTATGGTTATTTTGAGGAATTTATCTCATTTTGGTAGTGTTATAAAATATTGTTTTTGAAAAAGGACAACACGCAGACCGTGTGAAAACCTAGCATGTTGGACAAAGTTGTGGGAATCGAACCCACAACCAAAGTGCAATTGAGATTTATCTTCTAACACTGGCACTACTGAAAAAATACCATATACCAACGGTTTGGACCCGTTGGTATAGGCCCCCAAACCGTTGGAATAGGCTATACCAACGGTTTGGAGGACCGTTGGCAAGTAATCCATGACAATAGGTCTATACCAACGGTTTTGGGAAAACCATTGGTATAAGTAAGATGAAAATCTATACCAATGGTTCTTAAAACCGTTGGTATATGTATTTCAAAAAAACATTCGGTGGGATTTGATCTCTGGACCTCTAGTTTATAATTTAATGACTTAACCACTAAACTAACAAGACTTTTGTGAACATAATTTCATAAATATATATATGTATTGTTATAATTATTTTAAATTTTGATTTATATAATGTTACCTGTATAATGGTTCGATAAAAAATAGAAGGACCTATACCAACGGCTCTCAAAACCATTGGTATAGACCTATACCAATGGTTTTTAGAACCGTTGGTATAGGTCCTTGGATTTTGGGACCTATACAAACAGTTTTGGCCAAACCGTTGGTATAGGATCTCTATAATGGACCTATACCAACGGTTTTTCCAAACCATTGGTCTAGGTCCCCCATATACCCACGGTTTGTCCAAAACCATTGGTATAGGTCCATATAAGTGACCTATACTAATAGTTTCGGCCAAACCGTTGGTATAGGTCCAAATTAATGAACTATACCAACAGTTTGGCCAAAACCATTGGTAAAAGTCATATTTCCTGTAGTGTGGACTACGTGTAGTCCCTGGTTAGTGTGACTAATTATTTTTAGTTAAATGATTTTTTATCAATAATAAGTTGATTTGGGATCTTATGTCTTATCAAATTAATACCCTTAGAATAGGAAAATGATTCGGTGATTAAGTGATAAATGTTATTTTTGGAGGATATTCGCTTTGTTTGGAACACTATATTCCCAAGGAAAATAGAATACTATGGATTTCATTTGAGGAGTTATATTGTATTTTTATCTAAGTTTTTATTATGTATTTATAGTGATTGTGGTTATTAACCAATAATATGTGATTAGGTTAGTTACTTTTAAGTATGTGACTTTAAGAGTAGTTGATGTCATTTAGAGTTTTGATTTAATGTGGAAGACTACATAACCAAATTCTTCTACGTTTTGGGTTTCAATATTATTTTGTATTATATTGAAGATTTTAAGGACAATTGTTTATTGAATAATATTTATTTAACTTTGGGGTATTGTTGGATTAGTTATAGAAATTAAGATTAGTGTTTCTTTCTCTAATGGAATATCCTTTTGGGGAATCATCAAATCTTATACTAACCTTTTTGGTTCTGTTAAATCTCCATAGACAAGGTAAATATATAGTTTATCCTTCACGGATCATGTGATTCTATAGAAGTTTATTCTAGCTCTTCCAGTGTGACCATGTCTTCTTTAATACTCATCGTTTAAAAAAATGTGTTAGTGGTAGAAATTTAATTAAAAAATGAAACTCTAGTTAAAAAAAGTACGTATATCTCTTTATGTTCTTAGTCAATATCAGAAATGAATTACTCATCTTTGTGTAATGTAACATAAAACAAAAAAATGTTTTCCATTCCCTTTTAATACTAGGAGACTAATGACCATTTGTCCCATCACTAGTTTGTGGTTTTCTTATTGTTAACTTTATACTGATCATGTTTTCTATCCCTCTCCATCAGAACTTGAAACTTAGTTTATCATCCATATCCATGTATTCCTACATGGAATCCTAGTATGGGTTATCTTGGGTGACCATTGTACTTCTCATTATTTTTTTAAAGTGATAGTTTTATTGATTGTTTTTTTGATGTGGAACTTTTGATTATATTTTCAAGCCCAATTTTTAAAAAAAAAATTGAGGACCAAATTATTTAAAGGATATGAGAATGTAACACCCCAAGCTTCCACGGTACGCATCCCTTTGAATAATATCGTAGCATGTGTTGTACGCAACTTTGAGTACTAACACACACCACAACCAATCAAAGTAGCCATTATGAATAGTAATACCCACTTTTTCAAATTTTATAAATTTTATCTTTTAAAATGGGCTTCATTTTTGGATTCGGAATATCGAAATTATACTAGGGTGAATTTTTGGTATTTTTTTTGAAAACTTTAAATTTTTGATGAATAGTGAAAAACACTGAGTTTTAATTTAAAACCAAATTATTATATAAATAATTATTTATTTTATTTAAATTTATTTTAGGTCAAAATAGATACATAATACCTATATGATTTCAATGTAATTCATTGGATTCAGTTTATAATAATTTTAGATATATAAAAATTTTGTTGAACTTTTCTCCGTCTTTTACCCAACTCCTAGGAGAATTTGCAAATTCACATAAAACACAATTTTACCAATTTTGTGAGTGTAATTTAGAAAATCCAAGATACATGGTTAAAATCAAGGTGTAAAATGTTGTTCAATAAGATAAAAATAATTTTTTTGTGAATATTAACTTATAACTTTTTTTACCACAATTAAAAGTAAATAGGGTAATTAAGGGTAAAAATGATATTATTATTACCCTAAAACATGTAATAATTCTAGTGGATATGTATAATTCGACCAAAAACAACCTTAGGAATAAAATATTAACCTCTTTGGTCCACTTGGATTATATTACGACATTTATTCTTATTTAATTCAAAGAAGAATTAAAAGAGATAAAATCAATGTTTAATAAATAAAACATTTTTAATATATGGTTATACAAAAGATAAATTCGATTATAAATATTCATTAGAAATGTAATAATATTTCCTAAATAATGGTATTTTATTTATAATTTTCATACGTTAAATAATTTAATTTATTTTTGACACAATGGTGATACAGTAATTACCTAATTAATGAAATATTAAAATAATTGATTTTATAAATATCCAAATAAATGCAATTTGAGACTTTTTATAAATTAAACTAATTTTCTAGGTTAATATGAAATGTTAGTATTGATTTAATTAAATTTTTTAGAAGTAATAATGATCTTATGATTTTGACAAAAATCAATTTTTAAATAGTGTCAAAATTGACATTAAAGAGTTTTGAAAACAAATATTATATTATTAATTGATATTCTATTCATAAAAATCTATGGTTTGACCAAAGGACTTATATAATGATAGGTGTATCATTAATGTACCACTTATGGGTATCGTGGAAGTATATAGTAAGTTTATTAACTATATAATATAAAAATATAAATAGACAAGGTAAATGTCAAACTAATTAACTAAGTGTTAAAAGTAATATATAAGGATAATATAGTGACACAAACCAGTCTAAAAAATATTTGTTGAGTGGTTTTAAACCTATACCCACCTTAAACTCCAAATAATACACTTTGGAGCCATTATAAACTGAATATGAATTTATTACAAAATAATACTTCTATCTTTTCCAAAGGTGCCCCTCACCCCTCTTATAAAAGGGCACTCCCCCTTCTCTCAAATAAATACCTTCAAAGCCTTTTGGTATGGCCAAAACCTGCCCAAATATCCTTTAAACATCCCTCACTTAATCCTAGATGCACTCTTTTGTTCATAAAGCCACCTTAAGGAGCCCTTTTGATCAAATCAAAAGAAAGAAACCGAAAAAGAGGTAATGATTTTACCACCCTCTTTCAAGTTCCTTTCTTCTTCTAATTATTCTTTATTGGTTATTTTTATTCTGAAATAATAACTACAGTATCTTATATATAATATGATGTTATTATAAATATGATACAACCATATTCAGTATTATATACATACTTTTAATGACATGTCACCATACGTGTGTACGTACGACCTACCTTCTCTACATCATAGTGTAATTGTTATTCAATATATTATTATTTGGATGGGTATAATAATGATGTGTAAATCATGTAAATAATATATATAACATGATAATGACTCTTTATATATGATATAAAATATATATTATTTTAATATCAAAATAATGGTATTGTCTCTCATGCGTACGTACGGATTACCGTCTCCACGAACGCGATGAGATTCATTCCCCATCATATCCATTCAAGAATAAATTTCATTTTATGATTAAAAATAATTTTTATAGAAATGATATAATTCTGGATAGGAATAAGATACATCCCATCCATAACAAATATGGATCACATAATAAAGAATGTAAAGGAAAATGAATCTGTTAACACCCAAAAACGATAATACTATGATATTATCAACAAATCAATGATAAAAGATGATATATGATATCATATTAATGTATATGATTATTTTATAATTCAATAACAATTATTTAACCATTATACAGGAGGATAAACTACCCTCAACCAAGGAAAAGGTACAAAGTAAGGGGTTTCTTGTCTCAAATTTAATTCCGTGATATTTCCATTGTTCACCACTTATTTATTGCATGTGGTGTGTGTACTGCCCATGATTGTATTCACATTGTAATATGATTTAATTTTTGGATATTTAAATCATCATTTTATGATCCTTCTTTCATGGTTGTATGTTTCGTATGTTACCAAATTGATAAGGGAATTTGAAATTTCAATTTCCACTCATTCGGCTTTACGCATACTTCATTTATTATTTTACTCCAAGATTATGTGTGGAATCACTATTTATTTTCTTATGTCATAATTTTCACTACCCTTTCTGTGGATATACCTTTTATACACATTATCACATCATTGAAAAATTCTCAATTCATCGACATGAACTTGATAAGAGTAATTTAAACTCAATCTCCATTTATTGAGTTAAACATCAATTTCATTGGTGTTGTTTTTACAAGAATATGTGTGAATGTCCTTTTATTGTTTTACACTGAATATACTATAATATCAAGTGTATTTATATTTGTCACACATAATTATGTCATTGATTTATCCTTAACCTAAGGATACTGCCTTTATAAGAGATTTCATCTCAATTTACATTCCATTGAGACTCCTTTTTTGTTATACACCAAATCACTTTTATATAGTGTATATAATGTACTTTGACATAGTATATCATGAATCCATTTATTCTTATGATAATACAACGTTTTTATTACCTCAATTATTTGTATTCAAGTGTCTATGTTTTGGTTAGGAACTCTAACTAAAATATCATTTTAAAATGTTTTAAAGATTTATTATTCTAAATCTTTCTCATTAATGTACATATTTTAAAAATGGTTTTAAGGATTTATTTATATGGAAAAAAAAATTTCAAATAAAAATTCCTTTTAAAAATTTCATGGTGGTATGGGACACTTTGATTTAAAAATCTATTTTTAAATGGATTCTTGACAGATAGTGTGACTTTTAAATGATTTCAAGAAAAAGGGGGAAATTTCTCTCTAATTGTTTTGATGATTATTATCATCTACGTCAATATCCTTCATTTTTATCGATTGAGGATAATATGATACAATACAATCTACCATATTGTATCGAATGAGTTATGTTTGACTGTGGATGTGCTATTTTCAAAACATTCATGGTTTGTGGATAAAGTATTGACATTTCGTATGCTAGTTTTAATATAAATGTTTATGTTATGTTTCAAACATTTCATATGAGGAATTAATTGGACTTAGTAAGTGACGGGTGGAGCCTTCTATAGCTCCCCGATGCATCTGTAGGTCTCATGAGACAAACTAGTGTCTTGTCACAAGGCCTTGACAAAATCTTATTTGAAGTCTTGGCACAAGGCCTTGACTATGTGGTTATGATAGTCTGGCATTATGCATTCCATTATTAAGAAAGTGGTTATTGATATTACATGTGATTATTCAACTAGTAGAATATCCATGTGAGTATGTAAATAGAATTATTTAATTTTATCTTTTCCATATTATGCTGGTGTTAATGTCTAAAAGGCTTTTGTTTTAGTTATACATTGAACTAAAAGTTTATGCTTATATATGATTTTTTCAACTACATTGTTATCCTTACTGAGCATCTGAGCTCACCCCTTTCTAGGTTTTATTTTTCCCAGGATGTGAAGATTTATTTTATGAATGACCTGCAGGGATAGTATAAGGATATGAGTGTGGTCTGTGGAAACAAGATGTTTCTGTAGTTTTTCACTTTATGATGTAATGTATAATTTTTGAATGTATTTAGTGATTCCAAGGCTACTAAACTAATTGGTCTTTTGAGACTTGATCTTTTTTTATCATGCCAATGATACGTAATAATACACCGACTCTAGGTAACTGGGGTTGGGGCATTACAATAACTCTTGAGTTAACTATCATTCCTCATGTGATAATAATGAGATTTCTTGATTCTTGATAATAACAAATATTTAATTTCATATAGTTTTCTTAAAATTCATAATCATTATCCAATATCATTTATCTCAATTTTCACCCACTTAGAAAAAAAATACATGTAATTTCCCAGTATTTTCGTTCGGAAGGCTTTCAAAACATTTATTAAATATATAATGTAGACCTAAAAATAACCATGATCTCTTCTGTGGGATTATTCGAACTTCCATCAACTCAATTGTTGAATATAAACCCATTAATAATACCCATGATCTCCCAAATAAAATATTCAATAGGAATAAAGGGTTGAAATTTTTAAATACCTACCCCTTATCTATGTTTATTTCTATCCATCCATTGGATATTCCAAAGAATAAACTCACTCATACCTAGAGTGTTTAACCCAAACATAGGAAATCCCTTAAAAATAATGATTTTAATAATATTTGTATTGCAGAAGAATAATGAGGCTCTATCTCCCAAGTACCGTTATCATATTTCCACCTCAATCTATCTCAATTATCAAAACCAAATTCTTTGGTCCCTTTTATAATATCATTTTATGATTACCTGTGTTAATGCCCAAAAAAAATTCTATAACACCTCATGGTTTCATCCCCACTATCCATAGTTTTTTACAAAATATGATGGCCTAAATCAAACATTAGAAGAATATACCCCCTAAACAACCAATAAGGGTCTTTCAAAAATATACCAAAAATCCAGCATAAATCTTTTGTACATAGGACCTAACAACATGTGAAAACTTAAACAAGGGGAATAAAGTGTCATTCCAAATCCCAAAATCGAAAATAAACAATTCTCTATGATACATTCATCCATATAACCTAGTAATCTAACAAATAATAACAATTTATTAATCCAATAAAAAATCATATGCTCATGGTTAATAATGATATAGTACCATAAATGAAATAAAGTAAATCTACCTCTAACTCAACTCACTATAAAATATTCTAATAAATCATTCGCCTCCTCAATAGTGATCATAAAAATACAAAACATAATATTTAATTTTGTGTATGAACTTTTATATGAAATGAATTTTTCTCATACACATTGAAACCCATGACATGTAAATTTGGAATGGTGGTCCAAAGAATCAATTGGATTCCCCCACTCACCTAAAAACATTTATTCTTAGTGATTATGTGAAAGTATATTAGAGACTATGGAGAGTGTCCCTCAACTAATGTGAAAATTTAATTCTAGAAATTCTCATGTAACACTATCATACCTTTGTTCATCATAGAATAAAAGATATATGAACCCCTGATGATGCACACCAAAATAATCGACCAAAAGAGAAGTCCCCATTTACCAATCATAAACACATATACCCTAATATCTATAATATGTTATACTATAAGGTAACTCTCAGCTCATTAGATATGACCATGAATAGGTTTCACCAAGATCAATGATGAATCTAAACTAATTAGTGTCCCACCTATTAGATTTGTATCATCAAATCAATATTTTCCAAATCATATTTTCATATTAACTAAAGTTCATTATATTTTAAAATATTCCCCTCAAGGAATGGAATGAATTATTATCAAATGGTTTTTAAATGATAAAATATGATTAAACTTTTTTTCTAAAACACATCTCAAATTCTTTGATACATATTCCAATTTACATAGATAATTTTATTTTCATCTCAACAAATGATTCTATTTGTTTTTAATTTTTTGATTTATTGAGAAAGAAAATGAGATGAGATTTGTGACTGCAGAAAAATTCTTTCTTATTTTAAAACTAACTCAAAATAATGATGAAATATTTATAATCCAAGGAAAATGAAAAATTACTCATAAAATTTTTCTACATGGATCACCCTAAGGAAATTATTACACAAATTTTTACATCTTATAATCCATTGTTGGATAAAGATCGTAATCCGGTAGATAATAATATTTATAGATGTACTCTATGTAGTATACTTTATGTTACTATGGTCTGGTATGACATATTTTCTACTATTATTATTTATGATATTTTCTAATAAAATCCAATGGATTTTGATCCCAAATATGTTAAAATAATTTTTCTAATATTTTAATAGAACATAAAATATTGAGTTTTAATCTTAAAGGAACCTTTTTAGAATTAAATAGATTTTCTGATGATAATATTTTTGGATTCTGACAAGAGAGGGAAAGTAAAAGTGGGAATTTCCACTAAATTGGAAAATATCTCATCTCATAGAGTATTAAGAAGGAAAATTTGATTTATCTTTTTATAGGGCATTAATAATACATAGATTATGGGAGTTATTTCACCCAAAGAATAAGGATAAAACAAATTATCATTCAATTTGGGATTAAATATGATCATATCCCTGTTATATGAGGTGAAAATAGTGCTATTAATATTTATAATAGAACTATCCAGAACTCTCTTTCAAAACACATTTTATATTGGAACCATTACTTAAGAGATCACTTTCGAAGGGGTGATATATTATTAGAATTTATTTGGATTGAATAGGAACAAGCTAATAATTTAACTAAACCTCTTTCTCTTCATAATTTACATTTTATAAAATGTAAATTAGTAATGGTATGCTTCATGATTATTTACATTTTTAAAAATATAAATTGAAAAATTTTATTAAAATATTATTTTAAAACATATATTTTTATATTTATTCTATGTTTTCTATTATTTCTTTTGGCTATAATCCCAATACCTAACATGTGGGTAAATAATAGGGGTCTTTATCTCTTAAATTATGAAATTCTCATTAAGGTATACTATTTTTTCAAACTTATTTTAAAAATAATATTATTTTTCTCTCATTTTAGAACATCAAAGTCATATTTCATAAAACTAATACTTTTTAGTATAACATAACTATTAATATACTTTTAATCTAATTTTTTTATCATTTGAATATGATAGTTTATTATTTAAATTATTTTTAAAATATTTTCAAAAAATTATCTAAGTAAATATGTATATTTCCTACATATTATTCTAAAAAAATTACCTCTCCCATTTTAAAATTAATGATGAGTAATTAATTTATACATATCTATATAATAATATTTTTGATTTTTCTATGGAAAAATATAAATTAAAGGATTCTTTTGAGGAATAATTTTAGATCTGAAGGATTAAATTTCCTTAAGGAAGAAACCATTTAATAGTGTTAATATAACTCTTTAGGATACTGAGTGACTTGGAAAAGGTATAAACCATATTTATTTTCCTTTTATTTTTCCTTTTCATTTTTTTCTCTTTTTATCTATATTTTATATTTTTTTCATTGTTCCTTTCATTTTATATCTCCTTATCATTTTATTAATTTCTTTACTTTATCTTTCTATTTTATAAATCTATTGTTAAAAAACTATCTTTTAAAAGTTCCTCTCTCTCTATTTGTAATTATCATATTAAAATGGGAAGTTTAAAAGCCAATATATATTTAAACATTCATTATTTTTTCTATTTTGTTAAAATATATTTTCTTATTGATCTCCATTTTAATCTCTATATTTATTTTTCAAAATATTTATTAAATTATCTAATTATTTTTAATCAATTATTTTTTTCTAAATTTTCTCATTTCTATCAATATTTTATTTTTTATATTAAATATTGGGAAAACATTTGAAGGGTTATGTTTTTGGGGAATATAATTTTGGGAGAGAATTATATGAATTACTTTATTGAAATATGTGGAATTGATAAAATAATTCAAAAATGGTGAGTTATTTACATTTGAGTTAAATATTTTACTTATTATTGGCATCTTTAAATTTGGAATTATTTTTTATTTACATATTAATAATAATGAATATATTGTTTAAATAACTTTTATAGATTGACATGTTGAATAAATTTTTATTTATTTCTCTCTTCAATTACATTGGTAATATCTTTTTATGTTATGTTTTTTGATCATATAAAATAGGAAGATTAGTATAAATCTCTCTCTCATTGGTTTTTCATGATCACAAACCCTCTATTGTGTTTCAAACAAATCTATTTGAGTGAATTTCAGCCTCATTAATTCAAACATTATTCATCTAATTCATGTACTTAATGTAAATATTAATGTCTATACAAAATAAAAATGATAATATTGTTAATGCATTAGACCAATCAATTATCATATTTAATGAACTTGTAATGAAGATATAAGACTAGTTAAATACCATGGAAGGATGTAAATATGGGACTAGTTGAATACAATGTGTTGCAGAATGTTCCAAAATACTATTCAGAGAAACCAGACAACTAGTGGTGGTGGAAAGATCTACCTCATATTTAATAAGGTAACTTTCCAAATTATATATTGTAATAGTTGTCCAATGGTGAATTTATTATTTTGGAGCACCTCATGTGACCCATCTACCATCCAGTGAGGCCCAACTTGAAGTTAGTTTCATCAATATAGAGCAGTATAGATAGGATTTATTAATTTTTAAATGACTTGATTTTAGTATTATTAAATTTCAATAACCACTGGTAAATTATATAAAATAACATCAAATATTAGATCCTATAAAAATAAATCTTCAGTAGATTAAAATATCTATTTAAAAATGAAATGGTCTCTCCGATTATGGTTAAAATAATTTTCTCTAGAAAAAAGATTCTATAGTGGATTCTCTAAAACTTCTCTCAAGAGAAAATCTCAATTATCTAATAATATCAAATGATATACATTCGTAACTATTCTCTCAATATTTCATCTCAAATATTATATATTTATACAAGATATTAGTTATATGAATTTTAATGGTTTTTCCCAATCAAGACCTATTATTCTAATATACTTCTACAATGGGTGTATACTACAAAAAGGTGAGGGAAAGGTTCCTTGAATATTGGATAAAATCAATAGGGTTGTAATAAACATAGTAGTGAGGTATGTGTTTCATAATCCCCACCAAGATTAATGGTGTAATAAATTAAACCACCCAACTCAAGGGGATGATATGTGTGGGATCTCCCCAAACTATTTTTAAACACCTTAATCAAACCGTGTTTTCTAACTCTTTCAATTTATACTTCATATATTTCAAAATTAATACACATAATTTCATAAATACGATACATCTATTTTTTATTGTGAATACTCACTCAATTAATATTGAAATTAACATTATTATTTGTATTGAATTTATCAATACATCTATACATTGAACTTAACAATTTTTCATTTTAGTATCATTTATTTTTTTAATTTAACATCAATAGTTGATTTAATTTTTAAAAAGTAAATTCACACCCCACTTCCTTCAACATCTGACCAATATTTTTATAAAATATGGATCAATGTGACTTTCTAATTAAATTCTTTGGTTATTCTATAGAGACTATTTCATTTCTACATAATTTTATTCTATTTAAAGTAGATATAAATAAAACATATGAGATATATAATTATTAATATTACATTTTTTATTTTATGTAGATTTGGGGTTGCAATGTACTCATACGATGAGTCGATTCTAATAATCATGACCCTAAATCAAAAGGAGAATATTTATTTATTATCCCAATGAAACTAATGTTTATTATTTCTATATTACTAAAAATAAAATTTTATTTCTTTTCATAATTATCTATATTCCTTAAGACGTAATTTATAAATCTATGTGTTAGTGGGGGAATGTTAATGTTGGAGAAGTTCAATACCAATTAATATGAAGTATTCTATATATTTAATTTGAGTGGATTCCACAAAGACCTCTGGGTGATAAACTTACTCAAGCTACACAACAACATCAATAGTCTATTAAGATTTATCAAGAACATTATAGATGCATATTTCTCATGGATAATGATAATGGGGTAATTTTCTAAATAAATGAACATAACTCTTATGAGGAGCTTATTTGGTTATTTTATTTCTAGAAAAATCTAAAATCCACAAAATATAAAATAGAATCCATGTACACTAAACATGTTGGAAATATGGTGCATTCACTTAAAGGGGTAAGTATAGTTGGGTAAAAGTGTTTATTATATTACAAAACAGATATATATTTTAGAGGTTCTACCTATAAATCATTCCTTATTACAAAATGATACACGAATCTTCATTGTGTTGGAAATAAATAAACCATTTGACTTATAGTTATGATAAATTATATTCTTATATTTCTTCTCAAAACAAATCACTTGGATTTTGAGATATATCAAATTTATTTAAAAACAAATTTTAATAATAAAAATTTATTTAAGGATGTGTATATGATATAACTCAATGGTTTTGAAGTTCCTAATAGAATTCCTAGCATTTTAAAGTTTCATTGTTCCATAGATGGATTAAAGAAAGCATCTTTTAGATGAATTATTCGATTTTACAATTCTATAAAAATAATTTTATTAATAAAACATAGAAAATTATTTTTTATATAATTATATTATTGTATACTTTGTGATATTTTTAATATTTTATGTGAGTTACATACAACATATCAAAAATGACCTCTTGACATTAAATTTTCTAAACATGTTGATGGGTAAATTTTTATCTATTAAATACATAGGTGAAGTGGCCATTGTATTGCGTATTAATATATATATAAAGATAGTTTTAAGAGGGTTATTATACCTAGTAAAAAACATACATTGGTAAAGTTGTATGGAGGTTTATAATAGAGAACTCCAAATGTGGTCCTTACTAGTGTTTCATGGATTGAATCTTAGTAAGATTCAAAATACTTATAAGGTGTTAAAAAAGGAATGATGAAATTTAATATATATCAACCATAGGCTCTATAATATATAAAAAGTTGTAAAATTGACCCAATTTCACCCATTCTCTTAGTATTACAAGATGAACTAATGGAGCACAGGGCTTTGAGGAAGTGTGCTATAAAGGAAATTTAAAATTTCCTATTCAGATTCATGTTTAAAACACTAAATATACAATACTCAATGAAAATATTTTTCATGGATCATGTGTAATGACACATAAGAATGATAAAGAAAATAAAATTAAATAGAAAACTATTCCCTATCTGTTTGAAAATTCAAATATTATTTTCTCACCAACTATATATTAAAAATCAAATAATCTGAAAAAAACTACCTCTTGATCATCCAAAAAATCAGTAAATCACTAGTATAATAGCTCAGAACCTGCATTCCTGGGTCTAGTGAAAAATTCATCAAAATTACATTATTAGCATTGATACTGAAGAAGGTGGAAAAATTTTATCCATTAAACACATATAACATCAAAAATAAATATTGGTTTATTTACATTCCATTAGACCATTTAAGTTTATAGTTTTAGAGAATTATGAATAACTCATATCTAATTTGATTAAAATATAATGGATTATAAATATGATCATTATCTCTTATTTTTACTATATTTTTTATTTCACATTATGTCATCAGTGTCATCCATAGTAAATCCAATTTGGAATTAATTAATTCAACCTAATTCTTTATAACCTGGAGAAGAGTAAAACATATTAATGGTAAGATCTAATACTCATTAAGGTTAAACATATGCATGGCCAATTAAATGTTATCAATGAAGAAAATGATGTGAATAAGGGTATGTTGACATAATCAAAGTGCATGAGTAAATCATAGAAGTTATCATACGCATCAATAAATGGATCATAAATATTAAAATATTGCATAGGTATGATTTATCAGAATAAATATTCATGAGCCATGTGATATCAATATTGATCATGGGAACTATAATAAACCAATATAAATAAATTAAAACAGTTTTTTAACATGTAGAATCACATTCACAATACCTTTCAAACCCCTTTTAATTGGAATAACCATATAGTCATATATCTATATACTTATTACCCAATGCATTTGAGTGATATCTAGGCGTACACATAATTTATGTTATAACATACTCAACCAATTCCATCTAAGACACTCCATATTTATGATGGAATGAGATTATTGGATGATATCTAGTCTACCAAATGTTATCCTGTAACTGGATTACCCAGCACAATCTAGTCATCCTATGTTAAGCTATAATGTGCTTACCCCGTTCTATTTGGGCCTCCCCATGATTAATCAGCAAAGTCTAATAGAGAAAACATAAATAATATATATATAATTATTTCATCATAAAACTCATATATAATTATTTATTATTTATAACCTTATAAAACCATGTAAAAAAATTGGTTTCATTTATTTCTCATTGAAATAAGTTTTCACTATGGAAAAGAAACGAATTCCATAAAAATCTATTTAAATCATGGTTATCCCATGGAAAAGAAATGAGTTCCATTAAAATCTATTAAAATAATTTTAATCCATACTGATAAATAATTAAGATGGTATTGTAACAAAATATACTTATTGTATTATAGGGGTTGAAGATGATGATGAATGGAAGTGACTTTAAAATATCATTAAATCATTTTGAAGTAAATGCCCTTTTTATATTCAAAATCACTTTTTAAAACATAAAACACTTTGAAAATACTTTTCTTTAAAAATAACATTGAAATACTATAATGGATTCTTTTAAAATTAATCTAAAACATTTACTAATGAAAATCTTATTTCTTCATTGTAATTTTTTTAAATAAATTGACAACTTGTTTAGAAAACGTGGTTTTTGAAGAAAATAGATTTCTGAATGACGTTGGATTTTCATGAAAACACTTTCTAAAAACATTAAGTTAAAATTATTAGAAATGGTATAATTAATAGAAAGTATAATTATTAACCAAGGGATAATATAATTAATGATAATTATATTATTTCAACATTTTATCCTTACTCATACATAATCCTAATAAACGATGAGATTGTAATAAAAAAATCTTACCAATTTTGAAACTTTTAATCCTAATACCCATGAAGGAATAACATTAAATGAACATATAATATCCTGAAAAAAGAATAATCCTTTTATAACATGTAAAAGGGGTAGTATATACACCTTATAAAAGAATAATGGTGTATAACATAGCAAACGTCACAAATAAGGAAAATAGTGATAAAAATCCCTTGCTATTTGGTAACTTTAAAACAATAATCCCCATGAAAAAGAGATAATAAAATGGATCTGTACATCCTAATGAATTTAATTATAAATATAATAAAATATATTCATGGGTAGTATATATTCCATGCCATAAAAATAAGTGGTAAATATGACATTATCTCATAGAAATAAAAGTGAGACGAGAAAAACCCATACCATGAGTCAGATTCCTCAGGATTTTTAATTACCTTACTATATAATAAAATTATGTTAAATATTTACATTCTTGATAAAATTTTAAATTTTTATTAATATAATTATTTCACTTATTAATAATATATGTATAATTATATAATCAATTAAATTTAATTTTTATTTTTTGACCATATTCGTCGTATGTGTCAAAAATGACTTTGGTATGTTTAATGATTTAAAAGAGGTCATTATTTAAACATCTCTAAAAGAATAATTATTATATAATATTCATATTTATATATAAATTATTTTTTAAAAACTAATGATATACAGTTAGGAAATATGAACTGACGTTACAATCATGGAGATTGTAGTCCATATATACACATCAGTAACATTCCCATTTATCAATGATCGTTATGGAAAGAAGATAAATCACATTTATCATTAAAGAAATATCATTTATATTAAATTAATTATTAT
The DNA here is from genome assembly GCA_963277665.1 of Viscum album. Classification (NCBI taxonomy): domain Eukaryota; kingdom Viridiplantae; phylum Streptophyta; class Magnoliopsida; order Santalales; family Viscaceae; genus Viscum; species Viscum album. Next base: position 1,195,809,890 of record OY728133.1, read on the forward strand.
TTAATTTTATATTATTATATAGTAATTAAAAAGTATATTCACATCACTTTGAGGAGGAGATAATTTACACGCTCAGGAATGATGTTATAACATTTTCAGTGAGTGAAAAGGTAAGAAATTAAATCTTAAAATATACATATAGAATGTAAAATATTTCTGTAATATCATAATATTTCATATATATCACATATATTCAATATTTTTACCCTTATTACCGTCCATTTACCGTATTAGGGAAAATTATTTATATCGATTTGTGAGGCGATATTTCATCATACACATGAAAGATGTAATCGTACCACATTCATATTGGAGTATAAAAAAGGATACATATGATATTATCAATAAAGAGGTTCAGTAATGTTATAATTATGATAAATATCAAATATGAAAAGTATTTCCATCATTTTTTCCAACAATGATAGGTGGTAATGGAAAAATGAACGACATCATTTTGCAAGGCGGTAATCGATCGTACACACGATAGATTATTTCATAAACCATTTGATGAATGTGTGTGTGGGTGTAATTCATTCCCTTAACATAAAAAAATGTCAGTAAATTGAGGATAATAATGTTAATATATAAGCAGTTTTTAAAAAATAAATTATGGTGTGGATAAAGAAATAACACTACAAAAAAATGTTGTCACTAGAGGGGGGGTGTTGTATATGTTCTTTGAGGGGGTTATAATGCCCTCTAAATGATTTAGAATCAGTTATAGTGAACTCCCTCTAATGAAGATGACTACTATAGGATGAGGTTGTTTTTTTAATCCCTAGTAAGTAAAGGATTATATTATAGGTGATCATATTAGAAGGGGTTTAAACAACTTATAATATTGCTCCAAATTCACTAGATAGTAAAACTATAGAATCGGTTTATACCCCTTTTAATTTATTTATTTTGTATACGTAGGTAGAACTACCTATAATTGATTTTAGATGTACATATTTAGGGGTGGTTTATCAACTAAACCTAAATATTCCACCTTCTAAAACAAATATTGTTTTCCCTCCCTCTCGTTTTGTCACTTCGTAACCCCCTCTTGAGTTCCATCAACCCCTCTCCCTCGTTGAGTTACATAAACCCCTCCCTCCTATTCTGTCCTGAAATGTTATCCATTTCTCACCCCCAGTAGAACTATGAACCCTAAAAAAAATTTCCCCACATGTTTTCCCATTTCATCTCACTGGGAAACCACTAGAGTGTGTGCATGCCACTTAGGATATTAGATGATACTAAGTCTATAGTATAAGCCTTGATTAATTATAATTGAAGGGGTGGAGAAAGAAATAATACCACAAAAAATTAGTTAGAGGTGGTTTATTTTTTTCTTATAGGGGGTTATAAAACCTTCTTAAAGATTTATCTTCAGTTATGGTGAACCACTGATAATGTCAACACCTAATGTTTCTACAGGTATTTTTCATGTGCTGTTAGTAAATAATGAAGTGAATTCAGGGAATTTGTATTGGAAGGGGTTAAAACCCCTTATAATATTTCTCTAAATTCACAATATAATATAACAATTGAAGTGTTTTAAACCCATTCTAGTTTATTAATTTTTTAGAGGTGGGTAGAACTACCTCTAATTTATTTTCAAAGGGCATATTAAGGGGTGGCTTTTCAACCTCCCTTCAATATGCCACCATTTTTTAACAAGTATTGTTTTCCCTCCCTCTCGTTTTGTCCCTCCTTGACCCCCACTTGAGTTATATCCATTTCACTCCCCAATTGAGTTATAGGGCCCCTCCCTCATGTTCTGTCATACTATGGACTCTATTTCTCTACCCCCTCCCTTAATTGAGCCACAACCCCCACACCCACAAAATGTTCCCCACTAGTTCTACCCACTCATATCACTAGAAAACCACCAATGCGCATGCATTCCACATGTGTCACTGACCCCCCTCCTTGTGTAAAATTACATTCATTAATATTTGATCCTTGTTCAGGAAATCTAACTAGCATTGCATCCCCCATTATATACCACAATGCCACAATAATATTTGATATTTAAATACACATCAATATTATTTATAAATATTCAATTATTTGCTAAAAAAATAATATATTCATATACATTTAAATTTATAAACTATATATAATTTTAAAAAAACAATATATTTATATATATATATACATACATTTGAGTAAGTATATTTGAAAATATATTTTTAATTCTATTTACGTTTTTTAGGTACACATATGTTTATATATTTATAAATATATTTATATAAATTATTTATATACTTAGATACATGTTTATATATTGTATACATGATTATTTGTTATATATATAAGTATGAAGTTAATATATTTTTATAATGTATTTAGAAATATATTTATATAATGTATTTCCATACATATAATTATTATTATAGAAATTAATTTATATTTTATTTTCTAAATTATATAATATTATATATAATTAATATAATATAAAATTCAATTTATAAAAATATTTTATATGAAATACAATATCTAAAATATTTGTATATTATTATATGAAAAAACTTTCATATTATATATAAATAATGTAAATATTTTATATAATTAATATTATATGAAATAAAATTTATAAAATATATAAATAGTATTATATGAAATAATATTTATACAAATATATAATTAATATTATATGAAATGCAACTAATACAAAAATTTATATAATATCATTCAATAATTATATTTATTATTACATAAATTAATATATATATATGTGTGTGTGTGTGTGTGTGTGTGTGTTTGTGTGTATTTCAATAAATATAATTGTATAATATTTTGAAAAATAATATATATTTGATTTTATAAATTCTATTTCATATTATGTTAACTATATATAATATAAAAGCATTGAAATGTTAATTATATATATATATATTATAATAATTTAAATTATAAAAACTATAATTTTGGGATTTTAAATGATATATATTATAAATAATTTATATTTATGTATATATTTTAATAATATTTTCCGATTTTATATTATATATAATTAATAATATATGAAATAAAATTTATACAAATAAGTATATATTAATTTAGATAATATTATACAATTATATTTTTTTATACATATAAATACATTTATATATTTTGTTATATATATATATATTATTGTTTTTTTAAGAATAGTGGTGGTTCAACACCCAATATAATTAAAAACAATAGTGGTGGTTTTAAAACCCCTCTAAAATTCAACCTCATATTGAAAAAACAATGTTAAAAAATTTATAGTGGTTTCAAAAACTCCTATGATTTATGAAATTCGAAGGGATCTATAACCCTATAAAAAATTTATCATTAGAGAGAGTTGTATATAACCCCCTCAAAATTTATAAATAAAATGATCTTATAGTGTTTCATAACCCCATCTAAGATTGACGATTAGATGGGGTTGTGCATAACCACCTATAATTATATAGAAAATTAATTTAGAGGGTATTTGGCGTAACCTCTTCTAGATAACCCCCTCTAATCTACTTTTTTTGTAGTGTAAAATTGAAAATCAAGTAGAAGAATGTTACCTCTTCTTCAGGTATCCCCTTTTGGTTTTTACCAAAGGACTTCCTCGATTGGATTTCATACCAAAGTAAGGCATATAGTATTATATTAGAGACTATTTAATGTTATTTGGGTAAGTCATGTCCAACCCAATTGTCTTGACCGAAGTCAAATGAAGAGGAGAGGGGGAAGGATTTTATAAGTGGGGTGAGTGGAACACATTAAAAAATTTGAAAGAGAGAATTACACCAATATTTTTTCTATTTCAAATGGATTATATAATGAACCAAATAATATAATATAATTTATATGGTCTTTATATGACCATTTATGAGGTTTTTGACATTTTTATATGTCATTTGTTTCCAATAATATTGACATTTAACCACTAAGTAAACTCGTTTTTCATTAATTGTAGTAATTAAAATTAATTTTTTACACTAATAACATTGGTCAAAAATATAGTTAGACTTATTAGACATTATAAATAATATTTATTATAAATATGGAATCTATTTTTCAAAATTCAATATACAAAAGTGGATAATTATAATTTAATATTAATCTTGTAGATTCAGTGAGATAATAGGTTTTAAGAAGAGTATTTTTTTTTGAAATAGACGGTTCCATATTAACTATATGATTAATAATAATAATAATTTTATGAAACTAAAATAATAATTACTGATATATATATTATAAATTTAATTTTAAATATTCACCATTAGGTATTATTTTAATTAATTGAATAGTTGAAACATTATGTATTTTAAAACAGTTTTTAGAGAACCCTGACATTAAACCTAAAAACAAACGTATATTAAACACCAATATAATGATGATTAAAAATTAATTAATTGTATTAAATATAAGTAAATAATACTTAGGATACTTTAATATATTTAAAAACCATATTGTGATAGTTAAATTACTTAAATTATTTAAGGAAGTAACTTTTTACAAAAATCGATATTTTAAACTATTCACTGAAAATTCAATATTTTTAAAATACTCCCAAAATTTCACCCAAACTAAAATTTAATAATATTATTAGAAAAATGAATTTTATTTTTTAAATAATTTTTATAAAATTTTTAATAATTAGTTGCAATATAACTTCACCATAAAAAGAAAGAAACTGTTTTTTAGATGGAGTTTTTAGCATAAAATCTGATGTGTTTTAATATCATTTATATAGAATACCTAGGATTAATTTTAAACATTATATTGAATTCAATATAATTAAGTTTCATTATATATAATCCAAAAAGAGTTATTTGTTTAATTTATTGGTACAAAACACACTTCGGTGTATCAAAATATTTTTTTAGAAAAATATTTTAATTTATTTATAAAAAGGGGTTGTATTTTTATTTATAATTAATTTATAACCAAATAATTCATTATATATAGATGTATAAACGATATAATCATACTTAAATAAATTATTTTCATACCCAATATTAAAGTGGATTAGTTATAATTGTAATATATATCGTAGGTTATTTATGTTTTGTGTTGCATGTTGAATAGGCTATCAAACATAACAATATTAGGGATTCATTCAAGGAAATATAAAATTGGTGATTCATGTAATTTATTCATGTAAATATACTCATTGATGTGTGTATCATAATATAAACTCAATTTTTCAATCCCTTTATCCAATTGAATATAATTTTGTTCTTTTAAAAACTCAAGGTGTTATATCCTGGTTTATAATTCTTCAAATATTGGGTGTTATCATGGTCAGTTGAAGTGATTTATGGTGTCACATTTGTCACAAAAAGAATAAGTGATGAATGTGAGAGATTGTAACACCCAGAGATTTTCTGAAATATATATATTTTTCAAATATATTTTTCATCTTTAACATTTTATGTCATATGTAACACTGATTTTATCCTTTATTACACACAACACTAAGTGTATCTTAAATTAGATGAAATGCTAACTTAAGATTGCATTACATGAAAAAATGGGTTTTTCATGTGTTACACACAACACTACGTTTTAACAAAAACCATTAAATATTATTAATATGATTCAAATGTGGGTGTTATAACCTATCCATTAAAATTAACAATATGTATATTAACAACTAATTTTAAAAAATTAACTATAATGATTGTATATAAAGAAAACATATGGATAAAAATTTTATTAATTTACCGATAGTCATAATATTATCGAAATGATTATTTTCTAAAAAATGATTATTTGTTTTTGAGAATAATAATAAATTTAATTATATAAAATTTATTTGATAAAAAAATATTCATTTATTAATTTTGAATATCAAAATATTCTTAGGGTTAATGATTCAAAATTTACTTAAAAGAACAATGTTTTTGATAAATGGTGAAAATAATGAATTTTAATTAAAAAAATCATTTTCATTTAAATTATTCAAAAATATATAATTATTATTAAAATTGCTTTTAAAGAATAATTAGATTAATTATATGTCTATAAATATTATTTATTTCATTGGAATCATTTTATAATTGAATTTTTAAGTAAAATATTTATAAAATTTTGAACATTTTCTCTGGAAAAACATACTTTCTCATTGCACCCATGAGATTAATTTGAAATTTAAATTTTCCTCTTGTTTGAAAGAAATTTTAAAAAATTAATTTATATTTTAATTATAAATAATTTATATTACCTGCTAAAGTCAAATTAATTTTTTTATTGAAATAAATAGTTAAAATAGTAAAAACATTACTACGTTTAACGTAGAAATTGGTTTATCAGGGGGTTTAAACTAAGAAGATAAGGGTTAAAATGACCAACAAATTTTTGAAACACACGTTTTATGGATATATATAGATCCTTATCACCTTAGGTTATATTTTTCATGACCCGTCCCCCAGGGACAGTGTAGTTACTACTCCAACGTAACATCCCAGGTAAATATAGAATAAAGAATTTTCATATTTATTAATATTTACGAATTAAATATTAATTTTATTTTAAAGGGGTTGCTATGTTTGATAGCGTACCTGGTACGCAAAGATGAGTTTCTTTGAAACTTATGTAGCACACTAGTAATAAAATAATATTATTTTAAATGTTAGTTAACAAGTAGCCGTTGTACTGGCGGGAATGGATAGAAATAACTAAAATATGATTAGATATGTTTTTAAATGTTTATACATTTACCCAATAAAATATAAAAGCTTAAAATACGGAAAGAGTTCAATTTTAGGGCATATATACTCTAATTTTCACTAAAGGTTCACTTATCACCTTTTAATGGTGAACCGTCATTAAATATAGTTTTGATCACTCTTATACTTTATTTTGGACCAAATATAACTCTTCTTTAGAATCGGGACATCAAAATTTACTTTGTGTAAATTTTTGGTACCTTTCTCTTAAAGTTCATGTTTTTTATGAATAGTTAAAATGTTGTATTTTAATTCAAAACCTCTTTTTAATATAAATTATTTATATGATTAGATTATTATTTTAATTAGTTTTAAAGTGAAATTAGAAAATATTTTTACCAGTAAATCCAATAGTGGTCGTTGGAATCAATTTCACTTTGAAATCGGACTTAAATTAGTGTCAATCTTTTGATACTTATTGTTTCATAAAAACACGCTATTTCCTCTGACAGTGGAAATTAATTATTAAATTAATTAATTTGACTTATATTTTTTGAATTTTGTAAAATAGACTTCATTTTTGAATTCGTAATATCAAATATAGCTTAGGGTGAATTTTTGGTAATTTTCTAAAAAACTTCAATTTTTGATGAATAGTGAAACCACTAAGTGGTACTTATAAAGACTGATTTTCCTTTTAAATGAAATTTTGCCATCATTGTGTTTTTAATTTCAAAAATTAGACATACATGGTTGTCATTAAGAAGTAAAATGTGGTTCAATGAGATTAAAATAATTTTTTGGTGAATAGTAACTTATTAAGTTTTTAATCGCAATTAGAGGTAATTAGTGTAATTTAAGGTAAAAATGATATTATAAGAATGTGAAAACACCATGAAACTTATCCTACACCTATTGGGTGTGTCATGGCAGACCAATACAATCCATGGGCCAACTTGGGGACCCCATTGAGCCACTTTAGTTGGAAAATGACATTAATATATTTTTATTTAATGTTAAAGTGAAAATGACACTAACATAACTTGTTTTACTAAAATAATTTTTGAGTGGGGTTATACAAGTCCAGATTTTGATTATAAATAGTAATTGGAAAGATAAAAAGATTTCCTACATCATAGTAGTTTTTTTATAATTTTTAGACATTAAATAAATTAAATTATATATGACATAATAATGATGCAGCGATGACATCATTATTTGACGATTTAAATAAAATGGAAAGATAATGAAAAATCTAAAACCTACACATGGCCAAAACCAATTGTATGAGTGTATTTAGAAGCCTTATCACCATATCCACTAATTCTATCAATGTGGGACCTTTTGAAACCGAAACACATTTTCAAATAAAGTAATATTTCTTTACTTTCCAAAAGTTCCCCTCCTCTCCTCTTATAAAAGGCCCCCACCTCTACCCCATTTCACACACTTCTCAAGCCTTTGGCTCGGCCAAACCCTGCCCAATTACTCTCTCCACATCCCTCTCCTCATCCTAGAGGATTCCCTTTGGGCAGAATCCTTTCAAAGGAAGCCTTTAGGCTCAAATCAAAAGGGAGTTACACTTTTAAAGGTAATTCATTCTCTCTTGTTCATTTGTTTTATTTTTCTTCTCAAACCCTCTAAACTCTTTTTATTTACTTCTTTTGTAACAACACCAGTATCTTCAATATACTAGGATGTTGTTATAACATTTATTTGAGCTACACTCTCACACAACTACATCAAATCGTTAAAGAACATACGGTTTCCGTGGATGGAAAAATTCTGCCTCCCGAAACGATGATTGTTCAATACTCATTTAACACCCTCAAGGGTGGCCATTATGATGTCACTATTATTATATATGATATATAATATGTTTATGTTTTCTTTAAGCTTCTGTATTTTTCATTTTTGGCATACCTTTATGGTTTGCATTATGGGTAAACACGATATCTTCATTTAAGGAAGTGTGAACTACCGCCCCCTAAAAGTGATGTGATTCGTTAATGCCATATGTGGGACGTGTAAAGGATGGATTTAATGTTATTATATATTATGTTATACTGGAATTATAATATAACTCTATATCATTATTATTTCTTTCCATTAAAGTGTGAGATAGAAATGAAAGTAGCGTTCATGCGTATGTACGGCTTACCGTCTCCATGAACGGTGCATTTCATTTCTTATCCCCAAATGTAATGTACTATTAAAATTACATGTATATAATGTATAAATATATAATTAATGATATATATAAATGATGAATATAATTCTGGAATTAAAATATACATACCTCTCATTTAGTTTTAATTCCACTAATATGACAAAGAAATGAAAGTAGCGTTCATGCGTACGTACGGCTTACCGTCTCCATGAACGGTGCATTTCATTTCTTACCTCTAAATGATTATGTAATATTATAAATACATGTATATGCTGGATATATATGATATATATGATATCCAAATCAGAAATTTCATTCTGGATATAAAGAACTTTTGACCACACGAACAACATGTAATTGTAAGAAGTCAACTTTCGACTTAAGAACCGAATATTGACAAAACAAACATTATTAACATAAATGGTTACATAATGTTTATAACATGGAAATAAGTGATATAAAAGGAATAATTAACTTTAAAAAGGTTCTTAATCAAGTATAAATTAACTCAAGTTTATTATTCAGGACGTTAAAGAACGATCGAGTCAAGTCGGACCCGAGGTAAGGGACTTCGTCTCAATCTCCATTCATTGAGGCATATTTCGTTTTATACAAAACTTTCTTTTATATGGTGTATAAACCCTTTGACTTTTACATTTATACAAAAGGAATCTTTTTCTACAAAGCGTTTTACTAAACGAAAAAAAGGAATGGTTTTTTTAACGTATGCGGTGACAACGACTTTTTCCACCGCAGCGAGTATTATCTGGTCTTTGGCTTCCTGAACAAGCCGTATTGTTTTTAGAATAAAATATATACCATATACTCTTTTATGTATTTTGGAATTGAAAATGGTTTTGATAAAGGATTCTATTATGTCAATATATTTATGTTATATCATGAATGAAATGTTTAAATGTTATCATTCCTTTATATTGGTTTTATGTTTTATGATTTTATATTGGTACTTGGACATTTTAACGGGTGGTTACGTTATAAACCATATGACGGGTGGTGCCATGAATACCAGGATGGGTGGTTACGTTATAACCTCCAATGCATTGGGTATGGAAGTCGGCCGTATGGCTATTCCATTAAGTATGTATGGAAATTGGCCGTATGGCTATTCCATTAAGTGATATGTGTGGAAGTCGACTGTATGGTTACTCCACTTATGTATGTTTATGTCCCAAGTTACCTTTATATATGTTATGTGTTCTTTATATGGGTTTTATGGTAATCCTTTGGTTACAAAAAGGTAAGTAATGATACTTTATTCAGTGAAGATTTTTTTACTACTTCATGAAGGTGAAGGTATTACTTTGATATAGTATACATGGTTTACTTTATGTTTGAAAAACTAACATTTTTCATTATTTTTGTATCCCTTACTGAGATTTTTATGCTCACCCCAAGTTTTTCGAAATGTTTTTCACAGGACTTAAAGTGGAATAAGTTCAAGGATGGGATCAAGGGAATTTCATGCTATCTAAAACATGGAATCTAGACATCTTTCTTTTTAAGAGTTTTTATTTTATGGAGACTTAGTAGAAGTGTCTACATTGTAATCTTTTAAGATGTAATAGTTATGTTCTAATTCTCTAAAACTCTAAACCTGAAAAGATCCTCAATGTGAATTATTCATTTAATTCAATATTAAGTAAGGTTTAAGGCTGGGGCCTTATAGTTGGTATCAGAGGTCGGTTTAGACACCTTTAGGAATTAGAAAAGTGTTAAATTATAATATGATTGAAATGATATAGCATTTACGGATTACCATGTTGCTTCGCCTAATATATTTCTGTGTTCAGAATGGTTTTCCGCAGAGTAAACAAAACAGCTATGTTGGGACGACATCAGGAGGAAGATAACCTTCCAAATCAGCACCCTGAGATGGTCGGAATCGGAACTGAACAGTTTGTTGCAGTGATGGCACAGTTGACTCAGGCTATAAATGGTAGTGGTATCCATGAACGAGATCAGCCAGATCAACCACAGAGTAACATGTCAGTGGTGGAACATTTCATGAGGCAACATCCCCCATCATTCAGAGGATCATCTGACCCTGTGCAAGCTGAAGGGTGTATTAAAGCACTGGAGAAGATTTTTGATGTCATGGGGTGTTCAGAACATCAAAAGGTTAGTCTTGCTGTTTACCGTTTTGAAGGTGATGCTGATCAGTGGTGGTCAATGGTGAAAAATATAAGGGATAGTGATGAGATTGAGGATCTTCACTGGGACGAATTCAAAGGTATGTTTCTTGAGAAATATTTTCCTAATGTGGTTCGTCTTAGGATGGAAAAACAGTTCCTAGAATTGAGGCAGGAGGATGATTCAGTGGCTGCTTATGAAGAAAAGTTCACTCGATTGGCAAGGTATGCTCCAAACTTCATACGAGATCTTGATAGTAAAATAAACCGTTTTTACTCTGGGTTAAAGCCAAAGTATCGAAGGTCTTTAGCTTCTCGTGAATTCAAAAGTTATGAAAAACTTGTTCGATGTGCGGAGAAGGTATAAATGGAGTTTGCCGATGATCAGGTGTTCAATGACAAACAACAGAATAAGAGGTCTAGTTGGCAGGAAAAGGGGAAGAATTCATCAAAGAAGCAAGGAGGTATGAAAACCAAATATCCATCCTGTGAGAAGTGTGGTAAAATGCATCCTGGAGAATGTTTATCCAAGTCTGGTAAGTGCTTTCGGTGTGGTATGTCTGGTCATATTGCTCGTAACTGTAAGGAAGATGATCAAGCAGGAAATGAAAAGCCAACGGTAAGATGTTTTAAGTGTAATGAAATGGGTCATTATGCAGACGAGTGTCCGACAAGGAGCTTGAGTGATGGGAAGCAGTTAGACTACAAGAAGAAAGGGGTGGTAAAATCCTTTGAAACAACTTCAGCAGATGATGGGCCATCGAATGAAGTGGTATCAGCTCTAGGGAGCTCAGTATTTTTCGAATATTGACTTGAGGTCGGGGTACCATCAGTTGAAAGTAAAAGAAGCAGACGTTCCGAAGACTGCGTTCTGTACTAGATATGGCCATTATGAATTTGTAGTTATGCCTTTTGGGTTAACCAATGCACCTGCTGTATTCATGGAACTTATGAATAAAATTTTCCATGAGTTCTTGGAAAAGTTTGTGTTTGTGTTTTGAGGATTGAGAAGAGGTTATGTGTGCCTTGTGATTCACAGTTGAAGAATGAGTTGTTAATTGAGGCTCATAGTTCTCTGTTTTCAGTTCATCCGGGCAGTACTATGATGTATAGAGATCTGAAGGAGTACTACTGGTGGGATGGAATGAAAAGAGACATTGCTGATTTTACTGTGAAGTGTTTGACATGTCAACATGTTAAAGAAGAGCGGCAGTTACCAAAAGGGATGCTTCAGCCTTTACCAGTGCCAGAGTGGAAATGGGAAAATATATCCATGGACTTTGTTGTTGGATTACCGAAGACATCTCGAGGTAATAATGCAATCTGGGTTATTGTTGATCGCTTGACCAAATCTTCTCATTTCCTTGCTATACGAGATACTTTCTCTCTTGATCAAATTTTTCATTTGTATCTTAAAGAGATAGTCAGGTTACATGGAGTTCCTCTCTCCATTGTATCGGATCGTGATCCCAGGTTTACTTCTAACTTTTGGAAAGGCCTTCAGAAGTCGTTGGGTACTGAATTAAATTTTAGTACAGCTTTTCATCCTCAATCATATGGGAAGTCAGAACGAACAATTTAGACATTGGAGGATATGCTACGAGCTTTTTTGATGGATTATCAGGGATGTTGGGACCAACATCTTTCTTTGGTTGAGTTTTCTTATAATATCAGTTTTCATTCCAGTATACAGATGGAACCATTTTAGGCATTATATTGGAAGCGGTTTCGAACTCCAGCTTTCTGGGATGAAGTTGGTGAAAGGAAGTTGATGGGACGAGAATTGGTATAAGAGTTGGCCGAAAAAGTTTAGCTGATTCAGAAGCACATGAGAACAGCTCAGAGCAGGCAGAAGAGTTATGCGGATAACCGGAGGAAGGATCTATCCTTCGAGGTAGGTGATCATGTTTTTCTCAAGGTTTCTCCTTGGAAAAGTGTGATGAGATTTGGTAAGAAAGGAAAGTTGAGTCCATGGTTGGTTGGACCATACGAAATTCTGGAAAGAGTTGGATCAGTTGCATACCGAGTGGCTTTACCTCCGAGTTTATCTCAGGTACACAATGTTTTTCACGTTTCGATGTTGAGAAAGTATATGCCAGATCCATCTCATGTTTTGAGTCCAGAGGTAGTTTAGCTGGAAGAGAACCTATCTTATGAGGAACAACCGGTCCAGATTCTTGACCACAGGGAGCAAGTGTTACAGAATAAGGTGATTCATCAGGTAAAGGTTTTGTGGAAAAACCATGTGATTGAAGAGGCAATGTGGGAATCTGAAAATGCTATGAGAGATAAATATCCCCACTTATTTTGATAAGTGAATTAAATTGCGAGGACGCAATTCCCAAAAGGGGGGAAGGATGTAACATCCCAGGTAAATAAAGAATAAAGAATTTTCATATTTATTAATATTTACGAATTAAATATTAATTTTATTTTAAAGGGGTTTCTATGTTCGATAGCGTACCCGGTACGCAACGATGAGTTTCTTTGAAACTTACGTACCACACTAGTAATAAAATAATATTATTTTAAATGTTAGTTAACAAGTAGCCGTTGTACTGGCGGGAATGGATAGAAATAACTAAAATATGATTAGATATGTTTTTAAATGTTTATACATTTACCCAATAAAAGATAAAAGATTAAAATACGGAAAGAGTTCAATTTTAGGGCATATATACTCTAATTTTCACTAAAGGTTCACTTATCACCTTTTAATGGTGAACCGTCATTAAATATAGTTTTGATCACTCTTATACTTTATTTTGGACCAAATATAACTCTTCTTTAGAATCGGGACATCAAAATTTACTTTGTGTAAATTTTTGGTACCTTTCTCTTAAAGTTCATTTTTTTTATGAATAGTTAAAATGTTGTATTTTAATTCAAAACCTCTTTTTAATATAAATTATTTATATGATTAGATTATTATTTTAATTAGTTTTAAAGTGAAATTAGAAAATATTTTTACCAGTAAATCCAATAGTGGTCGTTGGAATCAATTTCACTTTGAAATCGGACTTAAATTAGTGTCAATCTTTTGATACTTATTGTTTCATAAAAACACGCTATTTCCTCTGACAGTGGAAATTAATTATTAAATTAATTAATTTGACTTATATTTTTTGAATTTTGTAAAATAGACTTCATTTTTGAATTCGTAATATCAAATATAGCTTAGGGTGAATTTTTGGTAATTTTCTAAAAAACTTCAATTTTTGATGAATAGTGAAACCACTAAGTGGTGCTTATAAAGACTGATTTTCCTTTTAAATGAAATTTTGCCATCATTGTGTTTTGAATTTCAAAAATTAGACATACATGGTTGTCATTAAGAAGTAAAATGTGGTTCAATGAGATTAAAATAATTTTTTGGTGAATAGTAACTTATTAAGTTTTTAATCGCAATTAGAGGTAATTAGTGTAATTTAAGGTAAAAATGATATTATAAGAATGTGAAAACACCATGAAACTTATCCTACACCTATTGGGTGTGTCATGGAAGACCAATACAATCCATGGGCCAACTTGGGGACCCCATTGAGCCACTTTAGTTGGAAAATGACATTAATATATTTTTATTTAATGTTAAAGTGAAAATGACACTAACATAACTTGTTTTACTAAAATAATTTTTGAGTGGGGTTATACAAGTCCAGATTTTGATTATAAATAGTAATTGGAAAGATAAAAAGATTTCCTACATCATAGTAGTTTTTTTATAATTTTTAGACATTAAATAAATTAAATTATATATGACATAATAATGATGCAGCGATGACATCATTATTTGACGATTTAAATAAAACGGAAAGATAATGAAAAATCTAAAACCTACACATGGCCAAAACCAATTGTATGAGTGGATTTAGAAGCCTTATCACCATATCCACTAATTCTATCAATGTGGGACCTTTTGAAACCGAAACACATTTTCAAATAAAGTAATATTTCTTTACATTCCAAAAGTTCCCCTCCTCTCCTCTTATAAAAGGCCCCCACCTCTACCCCATTTCACACACTTCTCAAGCCTTTGGCTAGGCCAACCCCTGCCCAATTACTCTCTCCACATCCCTCTCCTCATCCTAGAGGATTCCCTTTGGGCAGAATCCTTTCAAAGGAAGCCTTTAGGCTCAAATCAAAAGGGAGTTACACTTTTAAAGGTAATTCATTCTCTCTTGTTCATTTGTTTTATTTTTCTTCTCAAACCCTCTAAACTCTTTTTATTTACTTCTTTTGTAACAACACCAGTATCTTCAATATACTAGGATGTTGTTATAACATTAATTTTAGCTACACTCTCACACTACTACATCAAATGGTTAAAGAACATACGGTTTCCGTGGATGGCGAAATTCTGCCTCCCGAAACGATGATTGTTCAATACTCATTTAACACCTTCAAGGGTGGCCATTATGATGTCACTATTTTTATATATGATATATAATATGTTTATGTTTTCTTTAAGCTTCTGTATTTTTCATTTTTGGCATACCTTTATGGTTTCCATTATGGGTAAACACGATATCTTCATTTAAGGAAGTGCGGACTACCGCCCCCTAAAAGTGATGTGATTCGTTAATGCCATATGTGGGACGTGTAAAGGATGGATTTAAAGTTATTATATATGATGTTATACTGGAATTATAATATACCTCTATATCATTATTATTTTTTCCATTAAAGTATGAGATAGAAATGAAAGTAGCGTTCATGCGTACGTACGGCTTACCGTCTCCATGAACGGTGCATTTCATTTCATATCCCCAAATGTAATGTACTATTAAAATTACATGTATATAATGTATATATATAATTAATGATATATCTAAATGATGAATATAATTCTGGAATTAAAATATACATACCTCTCATTTAGTTTTAATTCCACTAATATGACAAAGAAATGAAAGTAGCGTTTATGCGTACGTACGGCTTACCGTCTCCATGAACGGTGCATTTCATTTCTTACCTCTAAATGATTATGTAATATTATAAATACATGTATATGATGGATATATATGATATATATGATATCCAAATCCGGAATTTCATTCTGGATATAAAGAACTTTTGACCACACGAACAACATGTAATTGTAAGAAGTCAACTTTCGACTTAAGAACCAAATATTGACAAAACAAACATTATTAACTTAAATGGTTACATAATGTTTATAACATGGAAATAAATGATATAAAGGAATAATTAACTTTAAAAAGGTTCTTAATCAAGTATAAATTAACTCAACTTTATTATTCAGGACGTTAAAGAACGATCGAGTCAAGTCGGACCCGAGGTAAGGGACTTCGTCTCAATCTCCTTTTATTGGGGCATATTTTGTTTTATACACAACTTTCTTTTATACGGTGTATAAACCCTTTGACTTTTACTTTTATACAAAAGGAATCTTTTTCTACGAATCATTTTACTAAACGACAAAAAAGAATGTTTTTTTAACATACGCGGTGACAACGACTTTTTCCGCCGCCGCGAGTATTATTTGGTCTTTGGCTTCCTCAACAAGCCGTATTGTTTTTAGAATAAAATAAATACCATATACTCTTTTATGTATTTTGGTATTGAAAATGGTTTTGATAAAGGATTCTATTATGTCAATATATTTATGTGATATCATGAATGAAATGTGGAAATGTTATCATTCCTTTATATTGGTTTTATGTTTTATGATTTTATATTGGTACTTGGACATTTTAACGGGTGGTTACGTTATAAACCATATGACGGGTGGTGCCGTGAATACCAGGACGGGTGGTTACATTATAACCTCCAATGCATTGGGTATGGAAGTCGGCCGTATGGCTATTCCATTAAGTATGAATGGAAATTGGCAGTATGGCTATTCCATTAAGTGATATGTGTGGAAGTCGACCGTATGGTTACTCCACGTAAGTATGTTTATGTCCCAAGTTACCTTTATATATGTTATGTGTTCTTTATATGGGTTTTATGGTAATCCTTTGGATACAAAAAGGTAAGTAATGATACTTTATTCAGTGAATATTTTTTTTACTACTTCATGAAGGTGAAGGTATTACTTTGATATAGTATACATGGTTTACTTGATGTTTGAAAAACTAACAGTTTTCATTCTTTTTGTATCCCTTACTGAGTTTTTTATGCTCACCCCAAGTTTTTCGAAATGTTTTTCACAGGACTTAAAGTGGAATAAGGTCAAGGATGGGATCAAGGGAATTTCATGCTATCTAAAACATGGAATCTAGACATCTTTCTTTTTAAGAGTTTTTATTTTAGGGAGACTTAGTAGAAGTGTCTACTTTATAATCTTTTAAGATGTAATAGTTATGTTCTAATTCTCTAAAACTCTAAACCTGAAAAGATCCTCAATGTGAATTATTCATTTAATTCAATATTAAGTAAGGTTTAAGGCTGGGGCCTTATATCCAAGCCCGCCTTCCATAGGCCAGGGGATGGAGACTAGCACCGAAGGCGTAAATCACTCAAAATGGGAAGGAATTTCCATTATATCCTGAAAACCCACACAAAAGAGTACTAGTTGAAACAAAAAAACTAAGTAAAACTGTATAAAAAGGGTGGAGAAAATTAAAAAGGGGTCAGAAATACAATCCCAAGTGTAAATTACAAGAAACTGAAAAAAAGGAAAACAGCTCATGGATCGTCCACCAGGAAATCCTACTTGAAGGGTAGGTAAAGATAGCCTCCAAAGCACTCCACATCCATACGTCTTCTCTGTGTACCGTCACACCGTGTGGTCCACCTCTGCCCACCGTCTGGTCCCGGTACACTTAGCCTCGGTCAGTGCTGTCTGTCGTCTGCATCCAATACAACAAGGTGTGGGCATAGCCCGTGCAGGGGTATGTATAACGATACTCAGTAGGGACCCCGAGACCCTCAGGGTGACACAAAATCCAACAAGGATAAACCATAAGGAATGAAATCAATAGTTAACCCCATTTAGGTATATTCTCATACATATACCTATGTTATCATGTAATCCATCTCAATGATGAGGAAAACACCAAAGTTACTGACTCAGCTCACACAAGTATACAAATTTTGTAGAGAGTTAGAGATGATTTGATGTAGACACTAAATAATCTATTCTATAAAACCCATGTAGGATCCTGGTACATAAATCAGAACTATTGAACCCACACAGGATCCAGGAACAGTAGTCAGAGCTGTCGAACACACACTGGATCCTAGAATAGTAGTCAGAACTGTCGAACCCACACAGGATCTAGGAATAGTAGTCAGAACTTTTGAACCCACACACAATCCAAGAATAGTAGTCAGAGCTGTCGAACCCACACAAGATCGAGGAATAGTAGTCAGAGTGCAGCCAGCCACAATGTTTCCGCACAAGCACGCTTGATTTTGGGAGGGTCCACTCCTCAAGACATGTTTTGATAGACGAACATCAATGAAGTCCCATGAAGAAATAACTCTAAGGTCCACCTCATCATAGGGGTCTCAACGCAACAGACGACACGTCAATTGGACGCCCGGTCTGATAGTTATTATCCTTTTAGTCCCAGGTGACCAGTTGGATTCGTGCACAATCTAACCTGACCGTATCTCTACTATACCCCAAACACTTGTGGGTTATATACTATATGGGACTGTCACACTTCAATATTTATAGCATCACTAACGGTTCGTCAAATGGATGTCTGGTGCCAATGATAAGGCTGAAGAAAGTAAAGGGGTCGTATATGGCCCGGGTCCAGTCCGACCCAACCTGAAATAGTCTGAGCCGACCCGTTGGGTTTGGCCTAGGCCAGCAGGCCGCAAAGAATGCAAGTATGGCGAGGGCGCGGACTGGTCACGAGGGTGCGGACCGGCCGCATGTTAGTGTAAGGGTAGTTCGTCCAGGAGGCGCCACGAGGGGCACGGAAGGCCGGCTTGGCGAGGGGCGCGTTGGGCACAGCCTGGCAGCTCAACCCGGATGATCGAGGCCGATTCGGCAAGCTCCGCGAGGGGCGCGGATTGGGAAACTCGGCTCGGATGGCCGAGGCCAGGGCGTCATGGATGGGAGGTGGCTGGGCAGGCCGACTGGCATCCGGGTCGGTTGGGAGGCGACCGGGTGGACCGGTGGGCGGCCGGGAGGTGGGCGGGCAGGCGGAGGGGCGGCCGGGTAGGCTGACAGGGGCTTATCCGGGGCTGGTTCGGCCTTTGGCAGTGCGGGATGCTATAGGGGCGGTGTGGATCACAAAGGCCATGGGTTGCGTGACCTTTTCCTTTTCCGCCTTCGTCGCCTCGCCGTTTCTTCACCATGCTGATGGAAAATACAAAAGAGATCAGTGGAGGGTTTCAGGCATGTTAGTTTGGCCTGCACCCTCCGCGTTTAGGGTGATATAAATTGGTCCGTTAGAACAAACCACAATAATCCATCCACAAAAATGAAAGCATCCTTATTCTTAATTTTGATGGAAGGGAAGAACATGGAACTTAAATGAAATTATACACCTACCTTTGTTCGTTGTTCAACGATGAAGTCGTGTGAAGAATATGGTGTTGCCGTCATTCGTCATGTCCGCCACACACTTCCAATCCAATCTCATGCGTCTGTTCGTTGATGATGATGAGGAGAGAATATTGTTCGACGATGTCCCACATTGAAGGGGGTTCTGAGGAAGAAAGTCAAAGAAGCTCCATGTCGGCATTCCTTATTGGAAGAATGTGTTCTTCGTTCTTCGTTGGCGAGATATTTTCTCCCTACGTTTTCTATCTTCTCCCAAGATCCACCAAAATACAAATGCCCAAACAATATAATATATTGTGATATCCTATTAATCTGTTGTCACAATATTCAATTTGGATGAGTTAATTAAATTGGGTCCACATAATTAATTCATGAGGTTGACACAGTTTAATTTAATTAGGAGGATTGGCACAATTTAATGTTAGGGGAGTTGAAGAGGCTCCCCTACACTTAATAGAAGTTTGAGAGTTTCTCCCCATTAATGGGGCATTTCAGGGAGTTAAAAACCCATGTTGTCCCCACCATATTAATCATGAAGAGGAGGATAAGATCAGGTGGGACCCACCACTATAATCTCTCATGGGAGGTTAAGATGTGGTTGTACCCACCTCCAACTTTCACCTGGAGGCTTCAACCAACCAAATAAAAATAAAGCTACAACTTTATTTTTATTTAATTCATTCATTAAAAAACCAAAAACTATCTTTTATTTATGACCATCTGTTGTCGAGGTGAAAGTCTTCTTAAGCGAATTCTGGTGATGCGAGTTCAACGGTGCCCTCAGATTTCAATTCCAAGAACCGGTTCAAAAGTTACAAAATGCCACTCGTGTGTTTACTGAATGTACCCGAAACAAAAGTTCATAAAATTATTATTAGTCACCCTTGAATAACAGTTGTCGAGGTTAGGCTCTTCCTAGGTGAAACGCGCCCCAAATAACCCAATGGTACTGTCATATTTTCAATCTGAGTTATTGTTTAGATGTTATGAATTTTACAATAAAATAATTTTCATTTAATTATTTTATTTGTGGCCAGAAACTAACATTCTCTGGTGACCCGCGTCGGCCAAAGTTAGTATCTTCTTAAAGAATGAATTACATCATGAGTTAAGCGGTGGTCTCAGATTTTTAATCCATGTTACCAATTATGATTTATAAGTATTTAAAAAATAAAATAATTTATTAAATTATTTTATTTGTGATTATGCCATTTTTGGGTTTTCTCATAGGAGGCATGTGCCGACTAATCGTAACTTGCGGCTAGGGTAAACCTTCTATCCTGAGTGCAACTATGACCTCAGATTTCTGCTCTATGTTACCACTTAAGATTTAGTCTACTTTGCAGGAAAACTTTTTACGCGCTTAACATAAGCTTAACAAAACTTCGACAGATCATTCCGGGCACTCTGGGACTCGGTATCACGCGCCGTCATAGTTCACGGACCCAGAAAATTCCCATTTAAGTAAAATAAGTTACATGGAAATTCTAGGTCTTTAAGTTTTCCAGACCTCAGGGCTCTAAGTCCCCGTAAGCCACAACTCATACTTAGGGAAGAAGTGGGGGTACTGAGCACACATTTGAGCCTCCCACTCCCATGTGCTCTCCTCGAGGTTTCTGCGCTACCAAAGAACACGCACCAGAGGTATCGACCATCCATGAAGGACCTGATCATATCGATCCTCAATCACTACTAAAACCTCCATAAAATTATCCCCATCATCAATGTCTTGCTCGCCATGGTCGATGATGTGTGTTGGGTCATTCACGTATCTCCACAGCTGCGATACATGGAAGACGTCATGCACCCGGTGCAATTGAGGTGGAAGAGCTAAGCGGTAACCCACCTCACCAACTATAATAAGAACATGAAATGTTCTGATGAATCTCAGAGATAACTTTCCTCCATGGCCTAATCTCCATAGACCACATTGAGGTGAGACCTATAGGAAGATGTGGTCGCCATCCTCGAACTCCAGAGGTCTCCATATCCTGTTGGCATATGATATCTTCCTGCTATATGTAGTCTTCATCCACTCCTGGATGATCTTTACTTTCTCTGTGGTAGCCTATACAATCTCTTGTCCCACGAGTGTTGACTCACCTATGTCATTATAGCACAAAGGTGATCTATAAGGTCGCCTGTACAACACATCAAAAGGTTCAATCTCTATGGTGGAGTGATAACTATTGTTGTATGAAAACTACACCAAAGTTAATTGATCCTCTCAGCTACGACTGAATTCAAGGAAACAAGCACGTAGCTTCTCCTTGAGGGTCTAAATGGTCTGCTCAGTCTGACCATCCATCTGAGGATAGAAGGCGGTGCTCAAACGAAGCTGTGTCTCGAAAGCCTCTTGAAACCCTTCCATAGTTGGGAAGTAAAACATGCCTCACGATCAGAAATTATTGTCGAGGGTACTCAATGTAACCTCACAAAATCCTGCACATAGAGGCGTCCCATTCTCTCTACTGAAACCTATTCTTTGATCGGTAGGATTTGGGCCGACATTGTGAGTCGGTTGACGATCACCCAAATCGATTAATGACCCCTGGATGTACATGGAATTCCTGTCATGAAGTCCATGGATATCCCATCCCAGTTCCACTCTACGACCTATAAACGCTGAACCAAGCCAGCTAAAACCCGATGCTCCACCTTCACTTGGTACCAAGTGAGGAACTGAGAGGCAAAATTTGCAACTGCTTTCTTCATTCCTAGCCACCAGTGTTGTCGTTGGAGGTCTTGGTACATATTATCCACTTTTGGATGTACCGCTAGAGGGGATGTGTGGAACACCCTCAACACTTCATCCTGAATTGACACAGGTACCATGATACGTCCTGTGAAGAGAATGACGTACTCCCCACCTTTATAAAGTCCATCAGGTGCCTACCTTGTGGATATATGAGGAAGTCGCGTCTCGTAGTAAGCGTCTCCATGTTGCGCCTCCCTGACTCACTAAAGGTGTGGGGGATTGAATGTAAGAGACTAAAGAAAACCTGATCCTTCTCGATCCCTAAAAGATATCTGCAAGGCAGCTAGCTGCTCTGTCACCTCACTCAGAAGATGTAGGGCAGACCTCCTGTTGAGTGCATCTGCTACCATGTTCCCCTTCCCAATAGTATAGAGTATCTCAAAGTCAACATCTGTTGCCGCGAGGTTGAGGTTGGCCGAATCATGAGTGATTGGATGCACCCTCATATGCATGAGTTTATCCTTTGATTTATGGATTTCCTTTTTTGCTAACCATGGGAAAACCCATCCAAATGTTGTAAATAAACAACAACCTCTTTTCCTAATACAGTCAATCTGAGTGTGAACTGTGGATGTCAAGTCCAAGCCCAAACTAACTTCGTAAGGCCTCGACATTGTCACCAAGTGGTTCCAACCAAAACTCTCACCTCAGTGGTCTGATCACACCATCATCATAAGTGTGATTATTGAGTCTCCTCCTAAAGGTATTTACATATGTGAGGGTCATGTTAATGGTTTAACCGGAAACTCTATGTCCTGGACAAGATTCATCAAAGGAAAGAATGATTGGTACCTATTTCTATTGATACGGTGGAAAGTACTAGATGTAGACCATACCTTGAATAATTCCTAGAGCTATTGGGTCACATTCCTTGACCGCATGCAACTACTATCTTCCCCTATCCTCTAACTCCCTAAGCCTGGCGGGGTCCACAAGAAAAAAATGGGGGGTGGTTGTAACATGTCGAAAAGTACACCACCTCATACTGCTCTCCTAGATCTACTTCCACGTCTGCTGCCCTGGAGACTCATCTATCCCTAACACTTATTATTCGTGAAACATTTTTCAAGTCCAAGTCTCTACGACTGGCGCCAGTTTCTTGCTTTTCCACTACTATCATTCACTTGTTGTATCTGCTCAACTAAAGAACATTCAACCACAATGGTTCTCTCTAAAACCCTAGAATAAGTAGGAATGCATAAAGAAATAATGAGGCATAGAATTTCTTTTAAACACACCTCGCTAAGAAGTTGAAGCCCTGAAGCACTGATTATATCATATTTATTGAGTTCCAGGAAATATCGGTATGCATCGATGAATAATTAGCTACCAACATGTCATCCTACCGAAACTGTAAAAGATCTAGAGAACTCTCAGCCACCTACTCAAGATACTCCTCAGCCTCTTGAGAGTCGAGCACCCCTCAGAACCTGAGGGGTATCTGATTCTGAATCATGTGTAAGGCTCTAAGACTACATGTTTCCTCTACTGGTACCACCGGTTGTAACTACTGACCAACTGGTAGTGATATATCTGGCACACTACCCAAAGGTACTTTCTCGGGAAACGGTCCATGTACTGAAACCCCATCACTAATAAGACCATCCTCATGGTCACTCACTGAAAAAAAAGACTAGTTGATAAGATCAAAGTCTGCTCTACTAGTATCTCAACTAGACAGGAAACTCTAGCAATTGCCTCCATCCAACCCTCATTTGAGTGGGAATCCATCTCACCTCAAAACCTCAGAGGCCTCTGATGCTAGAACTCATGCAATGTGCTCAGTCTTCATGAATCTTCCACCAGTGTGGATGGTGATATATGCTTCCCAAGGTGTGGTGGTGATGCTGTTACACAACCCGAAGGTGCCAACATAGTAAGAGAGCCCTGCATCAGATCCTCATCGCTCGGTGGGATATTAGTGCATACAACTATATGAACTCTAACTGGCTGTCTACGTGGAGGCATCCTAAAAAAACAGATGTGACACAGTCAAAATATTATACCTGGTGAGCTAACATGGCGAGTTTGCTTAAGAAATCACAAAGAAAACACACACGCAATTAGTGTTTTCGTGCAATGAGTCAGAAATCAAAATTCAGTGTCCTGGTGTATTGATACATTGACCGCCACACCAACACTAGACTCCCTAAACTAAAAACCAAAATCACTACACATAACAATATTAATTCATAGGAAAAATCAAAATCCTATGTACTGCGGTAGAACCGACTCCTCTAATACCAATTTGTCACGACCCGTACCCTGGGACCCGTGTTTTGACTAACTTAAGCCCGTATTCTATAGGCCAGGGGCTGGCGATTAGAAAAAAAGGAGTAAATACCTAAAAGTGGGAAGGAATTTTCATTATAACCTGAAAATTCACACAACATAGTTCAAGCTGGAAGTAAAACACTAAGTAAAACTGTATAACAAAAGAGTGCTGAAAAGTAAAAAGGGGACAGAAATACAATCCCAACTGTAATGTAAAAGAAACAAAAAAAGGAAAAGAGCTCATGGGTCATCCATTGGGAAGTCAAACCTGCAAGGTAGGTATAGATAGCCTCCACAACACTCCATGTCTGTCCATCTCCACCGTGTACCATCACATCGTGTGGTCCACCTCCGAGTGCCATCCAGTCTTGGTACACTCAGCCTCAGTCAGTGATGTCCATCATCTGCATCTAAAACAATGAGGTGTGGGCATAGCCCATGCAGGGGTGAGTATAACAATACTCAGTAGGGACCCTGAGACCCTTAATGTCTCACACAATCCAACAAGGATAAACCACAAGGTATGAAATCAATAGCTAACCCCACATAGGTATATGCCCATACATATACCTAAGTTATCTAGTAATAAATCTCAATCGTAAGGAAAAAACCAAAGTTAAGGACTCTGATCACACATGTATACAACTTTTGTAGAGAGTTAGAGATGATTAGACGTAGCCACTAAATCATCTATTCTGTTGAACCCACGTTGGATCCTAGTATAGAAATCAGAACTGTCGAACACACACAGGATCCAGGAACAGTTGTTAGAGCTGTCGAACCCACACACGATCAAGGAACAGTGGTCAAAACTATCTAAACCACACAGGATCTAGGAATAGTAGTATGAACTGTTGAACCCACATAGGACCCATAAACATTAGTCAGAGCTATTGACCCTACATCGGATCCAGGAACAATAGTCAGAGCGTAGCCAGCCACAAGGTTTCTGAACAAGCACGCTTGATTTCGGGAGGTTCCACTCTTCAAGACAAGTATCGATACATCAACATCCACAATGTCCCTCAAATCAATACCTCTAAGGTCTTCCATGTCATAGGTGTCACAACGCAATAGACGGCGCGTCAATCGGACGCCCGGTCTGAGAGTTATTTTACTTTTAGTCGTGGGGGCCCGATTGGATTTGTGCATGATCCAACCTGAAAATATCTCAACTATACTCCAAAATATAGTGGGATATACTCTTAGTGATAATCACACTCCATGATTTCCAGCACCCTATAAAGTTAGTCAAACGGATGTCTGGTACCAAAGATATGGCTGAAGAAAGTAAAGGGGACGTAGTGGGCCTGGGTCTAGTCCGACCGGGCCTGACTTAGTCTGAGCTGACCCGTTGGGTGTGTCCTGGAATAGAAGGCTGAGAAGGATGTGAGTAGCGAGAGGGAGCGAACTGGTCGGGAGGGCACGGACCGGCCGCAGGTCGGTGTAATGGCGGTTCGGCTTTGAGGCACCGTGAGGGGCACATATAGACGGCTCAGCAAGGCATGCGTGGGGTGCGGCTCGGCAGCTCGACCCGGATGGCCGAGGTCAATTCGGCTAGCACTGCGAGGGGCGTGGATTGAGCGGCTCAGCCCAGATGGCCGAGGACAGTTCCACTAGCACAACGAGGGGCACAGCTCGGGCAGCTCAGCCCGGATGGCCGTTGCCGGAAGGCCGGGACGGTGTGGGCATGAGGCGGCCCGGTAGATCGGGAGGCAACCCGGCAGGCCGACAGGGGCTCAACTAGGGCCAGTTCGGCAGGGGGTGGTGCGGGACACCGCGGGGGTGGTTTGGGACACCGTGGGCATGGCGCGGGACACGGAGGCCGCGTTTAGCACGACCTTTGTCTTTACCGCCTTCATCGCCTCATCGTTTCGTCACCTTGCTGAAGGACATTACAGAAGAGATCAGCGGAGGGTGTCAGACCATGTTCGTTTGGCCCCCACCCTCCGTGTTTAGGGTGATACCAATCTGTCCTTTATAATGAACCACAAAAATCCATCTGTAAAAACGAAAGCATCCTCATTCATCATTTTGAAGAAAGGTAATAACATAGAAATTAAATGAAATTAAACCACTACCTTTTTTTGTTGATTGATGATGATGTCTCCGGAAGAAAATAGTTTTTTCATCGTTTTTCAAATCCTCCACGCACTTCCAATCCATGCTCGTGCATCTGTTCATTGACAATGATGAGGAGAGAATATCGGTCGAAGGTGTCCCACATCAAAGGAGGTTCCAAGGTATAATGTTGAAGATTCTCCACATTGGTGTTCTTCATTGGAAGAACGCCTTATTCGTTCTTCTTACTTCGTTGGCGAGAGCATTTCTCCGTAAGATTTCTCTCTTCTCCCAAGCTCCAACAAAAGAAAAATGCCCTACCAAAATAATATATTGTGATATTTTATTAATCTTTTCGAACAATATTCAATTTGGATGAATTAATTAAATTTTCACCACCTAGTTAATTCATGAAGTTCGCAAAATTTAATTTAATGAGGAGGATTGGAAAAATTTAATATTTGGGGAGATGAAGAGGCTCCCCTACACTTAATAGACATTTGAGAGTTTCTCCCCATTAATGAGGAGTTTCAAGGTTTTAAAAACCCGAGTAGTCCCCACCATATTAATCATGAAGAGGAGGATAAGTTCAATTGGGCCCCACCACCATAACCTCTCATGGGTGGTTAATATGTGGTGGTACCCACCTCCAACTTCCACATGGAGGTTTCAACCAAACAAATAAAAATAAATCTACAACTTTATTTTTATTTAATTCATTCATTAAAAACCCAAAAAAATATTGTTTATTTCTGACCATATTCTATTGAGGTGAAAGTATTCTTAAGATAATACTGATGATGTGAGTTCAATGGTGCCCTCAGATTTCAATTCCGAGCACCAGTTCAAAAGTTACAAAATTCCGCTCGCTCGTTTACTGAACGTACCTGAAAAAAAATTCGTAAAATTATTCTCAGTAACCCTCGAATAACTGTTGTCAAGGTTAGGCTCTGAATAGGTGAAACACGCCCCAAATAACGCAATAGTACTCTCATATTTCCAATCCGAGTTACCATTTAGATGTAATGAATTTTAAAATAAAATAATTGTCACTAAATTATATTATTTGCGGCCAAAAACTAACTTTCTCTGGTGGTCCGCACAGGCCAAAGTCAGTATCTTCTTAAAGAAAGCATACCCTAAATATTTCATCGGTGGTCTCATATTTTTAATCCGAGTTAACGTTTGTCAGTTATACGCATTTTAAATATAAAATAATTTTTTTTTACGATTATTCCATTTTTGGGTTTTCTCACAAGAGGCCCACACCAACTAATCTTAAGTCACACCTAAGGTAAACCAACCATCCTGAGTGAAACGGTTCCCTCAGATTTCCGATTCGAGTTACCGTTTAATAGGTATTCCAATTTTTTAGGAAAACTTCTCACGCTTATAACATAAGAATAACAAAACTTCGAATGATCTTTTCGGGCACTCTGGGACTCAGAATCATGCGTCATTAGATTTCACAGACCCATAAAATTCCCATTTAATTAAAAAAAATTACATAGAAATTCTAGGTCATTAAATTATCTCCACCTTAGGGCTCTATGTCCTCATAAGCCACAACTCATACTAAGGGAACAAGTGGGGGTACTGAGCATGCATCTGAGCCTCCCGCTCTCATGTGCTCTCCTGGAGGTTCATATGCTCCCAACGAATGCGCACCGGAGGTATCGACCATCCCTGAAGGACCCACACTTTTCGATCCTCAATCACTAATGGAACCTCCATAATATTTTCCCCATCGTCGATGTCCATCTTGGCTTGGTCGATGATGTTGGTAGGGTCATGCACGTATCTCCTCAGCTGGGATACGTGGAAGACTTCATGCACCCGGTGCAACTAATGTGGAAGAGATAAGTGGATAGCCATCTCACAAACTCTACTATGGACCTGAAATGGTCCGATGAATCTCGAAGATAACTTTCCGCCTCAGCCAAATCTCCGTAGACCTCGTCGGGGTGAGACCGATAGGAAGATGTGGTCGCCATCCTCAAACTCTAGAGGTCTCCATATCCAGTCGGCATATGACTTCTTCCTGCTCTGTGCAGTCTTTATCCACTCCTGTATGATCTTCAATTTCTTTTTGGTATCCTGTACTATCTTTGGTCCCATGAGCACTGGCTGACCTAGTTCAGTCCTGCACAAAGGTGATCTGCAAGGTCACTCGTACAACGCCTCAAAAGGTTCCATCCCTATTGCGGAGTGATAACTGTTTTTTTATTCAAACTCAACCAAAGGTAAGTGATCCTCCCAGCTGCAACTAAAGTCAGGGACATGAGCATGCAGCATGTCTTTGAGGGTCTGAATGGTCCACTCAGTCTGACCATCTGTCCAAGGATGGAAGGTGGTGCTCAAATAAAGTTGCTTCCGGAAAGCCTCTTGAAACCCTTACATAGCCAGGATGTAAAAGGTGAATCACTATCGAAAACGATTTTCAAGGGTAGTGTATGTAACCGCACAAACTCCTGCACATAGAGGCATCTCGTGCTCTCTACTGAAACCTGTTCTTTGATCAATGGGAAGTGGGCTAACTTGGTGAGTCGATCGACGATCAGCCATATTGATTCATGACCCTTGGATGTACATGGATGTCCTATCAATAAGTCCATGGATATCATATACCACTACCACTCTGGTACCTCTAAGGTATGAACCATGCCTATGGGTACCTGATGCTCAACCTTTACTTACTAACAAGTGAGGCACCGAGAAAAAAAACTCTGCAATTGCTTTCTTCATCCCCCACCTCCAGTTCTATCATTGGAGGTCTTGGTATATCTTCGCCACTCCTGGATGTACCGCTAGAGGGTATGTGTGGAACTCCCTCAACACTTCTTTTTGAAGTGACACTTTTACCATGGTACGTCCCCTGAAAAGAATGGTGTGATCCCCACCTTTATAAAGCCTATCAAGTCCCTACCCTGTGGATATCTGAGCAGGTCACATATTGCAGTCAGCGTCTCTGTGCTACGCCTCCCTGTCTCAAGGAAGGAGTGGGGGAGTGACTATAAGAGACTGAAGAAAACGTTCTCATCCTCAATCCACAAAGGATATCTACAAAGCGGCTAGCTGCTCTATCACGTCACTCTGTAGATGCAGGAAAAACCTCCCACTTAGTGTGTGTGCTACCATGTTCCCCTTCCCAAGAGTATAGACTATCTCAAAGTCAACTTCTGTGGCCATGAGTTTGAGGTTGGATAACTCACGAGTGATTGTCTACACCATTCTATGCATGAGTTTACCCGGTGCTTCCTGGGTTTTCTTTTTCTCCAAACAAGGAAAACCCCATCCTAATGTTGTAGATAAACCACAACCTCTCTGCCTAATGCAATCAATTTGAGTGTGAAATGTTGGAGTCATGTATAAGACCAAACTAACCTCATAAGACCTCGATGATTCCACCAAGAGGTTCCAACCAAACTCTCACCTCAAGTGTCAGACCAAACCATCGGCGTAAGTGTGATTTTATATTCTCCTCCCAAAGGTATCTCTAGACGTGATAGTCAAGTTAACAGTTTAACTAGAAACTCTAGGTCTTGTAAAAGACTCATGGAAGGATGGAATGATTGGTAACTAAGTCTATTGATATGGAAGCTATTAGTAGACGTAGAACATACCTCGAATAATTCCTAGAGCCCTTGGGTCACATTCCTTGACCGCATGAAACTACTCTCTTCCCCAATCCTCAAGCTCCTTAAGATTGGTGGGGTCCACAAGAAAAGGGGGGTGGTAATAACATGTCGAAAAATACACCACCTAATGCTGCTCTCCTAGCTCTGCTTCCATGTCCTCTTCCATGAAGAATCATCTGTCCCTAACACTTCTTCTTCCTGAAAAATTTTACATGCCCATGTCTATGAGACTGGAACCAGTTTTCTGCGTTTCCACTGCTAACATTCACTAGTTTTATTCGCTCAGCTAAAGAAAATTTAACCACAAAGTTTCTCTCTATCACCCTAGCATAAGTAGGAATGCATAGAAGAATAGGGCTGGACATAATGTTCTTTAAACACACCTCGCTTAGAAGTTAGAGCCCTGAATCACTAATCATATCGCATTCATTGAGTACCGGGAAATATCAGTACACCTCAATGAATACTCAACTGCCGACATGTCATCCGGTCGAAGCTATATATGTTCTAGATAACACTCAGCCACCTCCTTGATCCAGTCCATATCCTCTTGTGAGTAGGGCTCACCTCGGAACCTGAGGGGTATCTGATGCTGTAGCATGTGTAATTAACTACGCCTACATGTTTCCTCTACCAGTACTGCCAGTTGTAACTGCTAACCAACGGGTAGTGATATAGGAGGCACACTACCCGATGGTACTATCTTGGGAAACTGTCCACGTACCGAAACCTCATCACTAGGAAGACCATCCTCAAGCTCACTCAATGAAAATGAAGACTAGTAGATAAGATCATCATCTCCTCTACTTGTGTCTCAACTAGACAGGAAACTCTAGCAATCGCCTCCAGTAAGCCCTCAGTTGAGTGGAAATCTGTCTTGCCTCGAAACCTCAGAGGAATGTGCTGCTGGAACTTGTGCAATGTGCTCATTCAATCTGCACCATCCGACAGTGTGGCTAGTGGTATATGTTCCCCAATGGGTGGTGGTGCTTCTAGTATACCACCCGAGGGTTCCATCATAGTAAGAGGGCCCTACACCGGAGCCTCATCGCTTAGTGGGATTTTAGTGCATATAACTCTCGGAACTCTAACTGGATATCTACGTGGTGGCATCCCGAAAGAAACAGATGTGACACGGTCAAAAGATTATACCTAATGAGATTACCTAGTGATCTGACTTAAGAAATCACAAAGAAAACACACACACAATCAGTTTTTTTCGTGTAGTGAGTTGAAAATCAGAAGTCAGGGTACCGGTGTATGGATACATCGGCCACTGCACCAACATTGGACTCCCTGAACGAAAAACCACACTCACTACACTTAACACTTTTTCTTCATAGAAAATATCAGTGTCTTATGTTCTGTGGTAGAACTGACTCCTCTGATACTAATTTGTCACGACACATCCCACAGGGCCTGTGTCATGACTACCCCAAGCCCGTCTTCCGTTGGCCTGGTGTGGGGACTAGTCCCAAAGGCATAAATCCATAAAACTGGGAAGTCATTTACTTTATTACCAAAAAAATGAACACAATAGAGTACACACTGGAAGAAAAAAACTGAGTAAAACTGTATAACAAAAGAGTGATGAAAAGTAAAAAGGGTCCAGAAATACAAGCCCAATTGTAAAGTAGACAAAACTGAAAAAAGGTAAAAATGCTCCTGGATCATCCCTCGGAAAATCCTACTATAAGGGTAGGTATAGATAGACTTCACCACACTCCATGTCCGTTCATCTCCACCCTTTACCATCACACCGTGTGGTCCACCTCCGGGTACCGTCCAGTCCTGGTACACTCAGCCTCAGTCAGCGATGTCCGTCGTCTGCATCCAATACAACAAGGTGGGGGCATAACCCGTTTAGGGGTGAGAATAACGATACTAAGTAGGGACCCTGAGACCCTCAAAGTCTCGCAAAATCCAACAAGGATAAACCGCAAGGTATGGAGTCAACTGTTAACCCCACTTAGGTATATGCCCATAAATATACCTAATTTATCAAGTAATTCATCTTAGTCATGAGATAAACAGAAAAGTTACTGACTCAACTCACACATGTAAACAAATATTTTAGAGAGTTAGAGATAATTTTATGTAGTCACTAAATCATCTATTCTGTCAAACCCACGTAGGATCCTGGTACAAAAATTAGAACTATCGAAACCAAACAGAATCCAGGAACATTTTTCAGAGCTATCGAACCCACACAGGATCGAGGAACTGTAGTCAGAACATTCGAACCCACATGGGATCTAGGAACAGTATTCAGAACTGTCGAACCCACACATGATCCAGGAATATTAGTCAGAGATGTGAAACCCACAAAGGATCTAGTAACAGTAGTTAGAGCACAACCAGCCACAGGGTTTATGCACAAGAACGCTTGATTCCGAGAGGGTCCACTCCTTAATCCAAGTTTCATTACATCAACTTTCATGAAGTCCCAATAAAAAATAACAAGAACATCCAACTCATCATAGGGGTCTCAATGCAACAAACGACGCGTCAATCGGACACCTGATCTGAGAGTTATTGGTCTTTTAGTTCCGATGGACCGTTTGGATTCGTGCACGATCCAACCTGACCATATCTCAACTATACCCCAAACTCCAGTGGGGTATACTCTATGGGAACATCATGCTCCATGATTTCCGGCGTAGCTGATAGTTTATCAAACGGTCGTCTGGTGCCAAAGATATGGTCGAATAAAGTAAAGGGGTCATAGTGGGCCTGGGTCCGGTCCGACCCGGTCAGACGGACCCGGCCCGACATAGTTTGAGCCGACCCATAGGGTTCATCCCGACCCGCTTCACCCAACCTAGGAGGCCATAAATCCCAATAGTATCACAAGGGTGCGGATAGGTTGTGAGGGTGCAGACCGGTCACGGGTTGGTGTAAGGGAGGTTCGGCCCGGAGGCACCACAAAGGGTACAGAATGCCATCTCGATGAGGCGTGTGTGGGGCGCGGCTCGGCATCTCGGACCATATAGATGAGGCTGATTCAGCAGCGCTGTGAGGGGCGCGACTTGAGAAGCTCATCCTGGATGGTCGAGGCCGGTTCGGCCAGCGCCGCGAGGGGCACAGCTTTGGTGGCTCAGCCCGGAAGGCTGAGGCCAGGAGGTCGGGCAGGCCAACGGGTATCCGGGAGGGGGACGGGTAGGCTGGGAGGGGGCCGGGCAGGCCAGCGGGCAGCCGAGAGGGGGCCGGGCAGGCCGAAAGGTGGCCAGGATAGCCAGGAAGCGGTCGGGCCGGTCGATAGGGGCTCGAATGGGTCCAGTTCGGCAGGTGTCTATGCGGGACGCTGTAGGGGTAGCGCGGGTCACGGAGGTCATGGGTAGTGCAACCTTTTTCTTTTACGCCTTCGTCGCCTCGTCGTTTACTCTCCATAATGAAGGACATTGCAAAAGAGATCGATGGAGGGTGTCGGGGCATGTTAGTTTGGTATGCATCCTCCCCGTTTAAGGTGATAGTAGTCGGTCCTTTATAATGAAACACAGTAGTCCATTTGGGAAAAAAGCATCATCATTCTTCATTTTGAAGGAAGGGAAGAACATCGAACATAAATGAAATTAAACCCCTACCTTTGTTCGTTTTTCGATGATGAAGTCCCAGGAAGAATACAGTGTTTTCATCGTCTGTCTCATCTGCCACGTACTTCCAATCCAAGCTCGTGCATCGGTTTGTTGACGACGATGAAGAGAGAAGATCATTCGAAGACATCCCACGTCAAAGGGGGTTCCAAGGAAGAAATTCGAAGATGCTCCACACCAACATTATTTGTTGGAAGAACGCATTATTTGTTCTTTATTCTTCTTTGGCGAGAGACTTTCTCCCAAATATTTCTATCTTCTCCCAAGTTTCACCAAAATGCAAATTACCAACCATAATTATACATTCTGATATCCTATTATTCTATTGGCACAATATTCAATTTGGTTGAATTAATTAAATTGGCTCCACGTAATTAATTAACGAGGTTGCCACAATTTAATTTAATAAGGAGGATTGACACAATTTAATTTTAGGAGAGTTGAAGAGGCTCCCCAACACTTAATAGAAGTTTGAGTGTTTCTCCCCATTAATGGGGAGTTTCATGGGTTTAAAAACCCGGGTGGTCCCCACCATATTAATTATGAAGTGGAGGTTAGGTTTAGTTGTGCCCCACTACCATATCCTCTCATGGGAGGTTAATATGTGGTGGTACCCACCTCCACCTTCCACATAGAGGATTCAACCAAACAGATAGAAATAAAGGTACAACTTTATTTTTTTAATTATTTCATTAAAAACCCAAAAACTATCTTTTATTTATGACCATAAGTCATTGAGATGAAAGTATTATTAAGAAAATATCAGTGCTATGAGATCAATAGTGCCCTTGGATTTCAATTCTAAGCACCAGTTCAAAAGTTACAAAACACGGCTGGCGTGTTTACTAAACGTACCTAAAAAAATGTTCGGAAAATTATTATTAGTCACCCTCAACTAACTGCCGTTGAGGATTGGCTTTGCCTAGGTGAAACACTCCCCAATGAACCCAACAGTACTCTCGGATTTTCAACCTGAGTTACCATTTAGAAGTTTTGAATTTTATAATAAAATAATTTTCACTTATTTATTTTATTTACAGCCAGAAACCGACATTCTCTGGTGGCCCACACCGGCCAAATTTAGTATCTTATTAAAGAAATCGTATGCTCGTGTGTTTAGTGGTTGTCTCTGATTTTTAATCTGAGTTACCATTTTTTAGTTATAATCATTTGAAAAATAAAATATTTTATTTAATTATTTTATTTACGATTATGCCATTTTTGGGTTTTCTCACAGGAGGCTCGTGACCACTAATCTTAAGTTGCAACTAGGGTAAAATTGTCCCTCTGAGTGCAACAGTGTCCTCAGATTTCTGATTCGATTTACCTTTTAATAGTTATTCCACTTTTTCTAGAAAACTACTTAGCGCATAACTTAAGCTTAAAAAACTTCAATGGATCATTCAAGGAACTCTGGGACACAGAATCGCGCGCTGTTAGATTTCGCATACCCGCAAAATTTCCCTTTATTTAAAAAAAATTACATGGAAATTCCATGTCTTTAAAATATTTTTAGGAGTTGTTGGGACACTTTTACATGAAATTTACCTATATAATATTTTAAGAAAAGAAAAGGAAAAAAAGTTACCTCCCTTAATTTTAATATCTACAATTATTTTTTATTTGGAAAATAAAAATATGTTTGGTAATAAATATTGTTTTTAATTATAAGTTATTTTTTATAATTATATTATATTATAAATTTTTATTGATTAAATAATAACATTAAATTCTTAAGAACCTATACCTTAGTAATTATTTGGTTAATATATTAATGATCGAAATGATAAAAAATATTAATGTAATGTAAATTGAATGAATTATTGTGTTAAATTAAGTTATTAGATAAATTTATCTTTCTATACAGGTTTTAAAATACTAGATTATAATTTCATCATTTCATTTATATTTTTTAAAATCAAATTAAATTAATATTTCCAAAATTGATATAAATTTTATTTTATAATAAATGTTATTTTATTAAATGATTTAATTACTAAAAAACATTTCTTCTTTAAAAGAATTTTTCAATGTAAATATATATCAAATATGGTACATCAATCAACCTATTTATCATTTATAGTTACTATATTAACCCCTAAATAGTAAAATCTTAGCTAGTATAATTATCGTTTAAATGAGGTTTCACGCGTTACATGTGCTTGCATTAAAATTACTTTTTTCCATACCCATTGGATTTTTATTTAATAAATTGGATTTAATATTTGGAATATTTAATTAAAAATTATCTAATATATCTCATTTTAATTTTATTCTTAACTGATAGACTACCTGGGTAAACAAAAAGAAACAAGTTACATGGTAAAAAAACTAATGGGTTAAAATTGATTAAACTTACATACTAAAGAATAATATGGTGATTTTTTAAAATTTTCATTGGTTTTGGTTTTTCTTGACCATATCATCCCTACACTCCATTATTGATCAATTCTAAATGCAAATGAGGTAAGAGTGACCCCCCATATAGTGAATACATTTTGGTATTTACATAAATGACACCTCTCCACACTTATTAAAGGGAACTCACTTCCCTCACTTCCTAACACCTTTCAATCCATTTTTCACCACCATGATCTACCCAAAAAATTCTAAAATTTCGTTATCTCAACATATAAGTCTTACTTTAGATAGAAATTTAACCTCAGAAGGCTTTTGGTGAAAACCTATGGAAGATACCCGAACAAGAGGTAAGGTTCATCAATGAGTGTTTTTGTTTTATTTATTCCTCCACCTCTTCCAAATTGTATTATTCAATGTTGATATAATATAAAAAAATCTTTCATATACTAAGATTTTTTATGTTAATGGCATGATGTGAAACTATCTCCAATTTAATCATATTTGTTACAAAATCCTCATTCATGTGTATGGTGTACTGCCACCTCGTGAACTATTGTCATTATTTTTTTCTTTTCTACCTTTAAGGGATAGTAATAAGGATTGATTTATTGTTTATATGTTATATTTATTATATTACTATTTAGAATTTATTATATCACACATACCTTCCTTCTTTTTATTCATTTGGAATACGATGTGGATCATGGGTGCAGTGGAAGGTTATCTCGCGATGATATTTGATTTATTCATACATTAAATTGAATGTAATTATAAGGCCCCAACCTTAAACCTTACTTAATCTTGAGTTATTACAAGATTACACATTGAGGATCTTTTCGGGTTTATAGTTTTAGAGAATTAGATCATAAAACTTTCATTACATTCCACATATAAACAAAGTGGTTACATAAAGATAGTATTCTTCATTCCCATCAATGGAAACACATTTAAAATAAAACATGGATTATTTCTTGACACATCCCTGAATCTATCATCTTATCATGTACCTTTCCCTTGACCTGTGAAAAACATTTCAAAAACTTGGGATGAGCATAAAAACTCAGTATGGGTTATAAAAAAACATGGAAAGGAAACATGAGTTCATATATACATAAGAATGAAATCATAATTTACCCATAAAACATAGGCACTTTCACATAACTCATAAAATCATGAATAAATCATAGAAATCATAATACATAAAGGTAACTTGAGGCATTCATAACATTCTTACGTAGGGAGTAACCCTCTTGGTTACGTTTGGAATACCCATCACAGTATATTCCCAAAAATCTCTTCGGAGAAACCTTAACGTTTTAATCCTTCGCGTTACCCAATGAATTGGAGAGCTATAACGGGCTCACCTGCCCTTAGTTTATCACGGAACCACCCGTCTTCATAATAATTCCCAAGAACCATAACATAATCATATCACATAAAACATGCATAAAGGAAACATAAAATTTCCACATTTCAATCACGTGATATCAATACAACACATTGATATAAAAACATTATGAAAACCATTTTCAATACCAAAATAAAAGAAAATTAAAACATGGTATTTATTTTTCTTTTAAAAAAAAGGTATGGCTTGTAGAGGAAGCCGAAACTCAAATAACGGTTACGACGGCGGAGAAGTCGTTGTCGCCGCATACGTACGACAAAAACATTCCCTTTTTTCGTTTAGTAAATGCTTCGTATAAAAAAGATTCCTTTTGAATAAACGTAAAAGTCAAAGTGGTTTATACACCGTATAAAAGAAAGTTTTGTATAAAATAAAATATGCCTCAACGAAAGGAGATTGAGACGAAGTCCCATACCTCGTATCCGACTTGACCCGACCGTTCTTTAATCTCCTGATTAATAAACTTGAATTAATCTCTACTTGGTTAAGAACCTTTTTCAAGTTCATTATTCCTTTTATACCATGTTATGGAAATCATGTAATCATTTAAGTTAATAATGTTCATTTTGTCGGTATTTGGTTCTTAAGTCAAAAATAGACTTCTTACACTTACATGTTGTTAATTTGGTCAAAGTTTCATTATATACAGAATGGTATTCATGATGTAGATATCATATATGTCATATATATCTAGTACATACATGCATTTATAATATTACATAATCATTTAGAGGTAAGAAATGAAATGCACCGTTCATGGAGACGGTAAGCCATACGTACGCATGAACGCTACTTTCATTTCTATTTCGTATTTTATAGAATGGAATCATAATTATATAAGAGTATATTATAATTACAGTATAATAACATATATAATATCATTAACTTTATCCTTTAAACATCCCACATATGGTATTAACGAATCAAATCACTTTCAGGGGGCGGTAGTCCGCACTTCCTAAAATGAAGATATCGTGTTTACCCATAATGGAAACCATAAAGGTATGCCCAAAATGAAAAACCAGAAGCTTAAGGAAAACATAAAACATATTATATATCATATATAAAAAATAGTGACATCATAATGGCCACCTTTGAAGGTGTTAAATGAGTATTGAACAATCATCGTTTCGGGAGGCAGAATTTCGCCATCACAGAAACCGTATGTTCTTTAACGATTTTATGTGGTTGTGTGAGAGTGTAGATCAAATATATCTTATAACAACATCCTATTATATTGAATATACTGGTGTTGTTACAAAATAATTAAATAAAAAGAGTTTAGGGGGTTGGAGAAGCAAAATAAAACAAATGAACATGAGAGAATGAATTACCTTAAAAAGTGTAACTCCTTTTGATTTGAGCCTAAAGGCTTCCTTTGAAAGGATTATGCCCAAAGGGAATCCTCTAGGATGAGGAGAGGGATGTGGAGAGAGTAAATGGGCAGGGGTTGGCGAGCCAAAGGCTTGAGTAGTGTGTGAAATGAGGTAGAGGTGGGGGCCTTTTATAAGAGGAGAGGAGGGGCACTTTTGGAAAGTAAAGAAATATTACTTTATTTGAAAATGTGTTTCGGTTTCAAAAGGTCCCACATTGATATAATTCGTGGATAAGGTGATAAGGCTTCGAATCCACTCATCCAATAAGTTTTGGACATATGTAGTTTATAGATTTTACATTATCTTTCCATTTTATTTAAATCGTCAAATAATGATGTCATCGCTGCATCATTATTATGTCATAAATAATTTAATTTATTTAATGTCTAAAAATCATAAAAAAAATTACTA
This sequence comes from Viscum album, assembly GCA_963277665.1. NCBI lineage: Eukaryota > Viridiplantae > Streptophyta > Magnoliopsida > Santalales > Viscaceae > Viscum > Viscum album. Next base: position 1,195,849,207 of record OY728133.1, read on the forward strand.
TGATGTAGGAAATCTTTTTAGCTTTCCAATTACTATTTATAATCAAAAATCGGATCTTTTAACCCCATGTAAAAATTGTTTTCGTAAAACATCTATTGTTTGTGTCATTTTTTACTTTAACATTTAATAAAAAGTTATTTATGTCATTTCCAAACCAAAGTGTCTCCATGGGGTCCCCAAGATGACCCATAACTTGTCTTGGTCGGCCATGACACAAAAAATATGGTTGGGACATGTGTCTAGGTCATTTCACATTATTAAATCATTATTTATACCTTAAACTACACTAATTACCACTAATCGCGATTAAAAACTTAATAAGTTACTATTCACCAAAAAATTATTTTAATCTCATTGAACCAAATTTTACTTCTTAATGACAACCATGTATGTCAGATTTTAAAAATTCAATACAAATTTGTGGTAAACTTTCATTTAACTGAAAAATCAGTTTGCTTGATTACAACTTAGTGGTTTCACTATTCATCAAAAATTGAAGTTTTTCAGAAAATTACCAAAAATTCACCCTAAGCTATATTTGATATTCTGAATTCAAAAATGAAGTCTATTTTACAAAATTAAAATCATATAAGTCACATTAATTAATTTAATAATTAATTCCCGCTGCCAGAGCAAATAGCGTGTTTTTACAAAACAATAAGTATCAAAAGATTGACACCAGTTTAAGTCTAATTTCAAAGTGAAATTGATTCCAATGACCACCATTGGATAAAATGGTAAAAATATATTCTATTTTCACTTCAAAACCAATTCAAAACATAATATAATCATATAAATAAATTAGATTACAAAGCAGTTTTGATGTAAAATGCAGTATTTTTCACTATTCATTAAAAAATGAACATTGTCAGAAAAATACCAAAAATTCACACAAGGTAAATTTGATGTCCCAATCATAAAGGATAAGTTTATTTTGACAAACATAGTTTATAAAATTTTCAAAATATAGATTAAAAAATGGTTTGCCATCAAAAGGCAGTAAAACAATCTTTTAAGAATATTAGTGTATTCCATGCATAAGATTTAATTTATTTTCATTTTAAGCCTCTATAACACTATATTAATCATTAATAGACATAGATAAAAATATCTATTATTCATTACTTACATGGGATGTTACAGTAATAATGATGGATTTTATGAAAAAATGATATATATGATATAAAAAATATTCTAGAATTCTAATATGTATTTTATCATTCATTATTTTATTCTCACAATAAAATCAAAATTTGGTTCATGCGTACGTACGACATATCATCTCTAGGAATAATGTATTTCATTTTCAGTCTCTAAATTTTATTGATTACCATAAAATAATATATAATAAATATATTTTATATATATATCATGTTTAAAATTATATAGATTATGTTACCATGAACAATGTAATAAGAAAAAAAATAACAAATCAAAACATTCATGATGAACAAAGACGTTATTACCAAGAATGTGAATTCAATAAAGAATAGTTAATAAAAAAGTAATAAAATGTCACAATTGAATTATTTATGGTATGATATTTATAATTATGATTATCTAATAAATGTATAATAAACTTATATTTATTATAAATCATGTGTGAACAAGTATGACAGAAGTCGAGAATTAAGGGATGTGATTTTACAATCACTTTATACTTCTATGAGGCGCATTCCATATTAACCACCTATTTATTTTATATGGTGTATTCACATCCCATATATTTATTTTATTATTATAATAATTAAAATTATAATCATTTAGAAATCGATATTAATATCTATCTTTTGTGGTGTTTAAGTTTTAGAAGATACCAATGTTGTAAAGGATATTTGTCTCAATTTTCCTTCTTGGAGACATATAATTATGTTATGCACCTATATTATTCTACAAGGGGTATATGCATCCCCTTTGACATGAAATTTCATTTATTTATTTATATTCCTGATATCCTATGATTTATTTAATTATATTACTTCATAGGGCTTATGATCCAGAGTTACCTAAGTGGTAATGATTTTATGTTACAATTTCATCGTTATCGAGAATTTTTTATGATTACATTTTTAATGAAACAATATTAGGAACTATATCTCAGTAATCAAATTAATTTTATTCAAATATGATTTTCATGATATTTTTATCTAATGTTTCCTTTTTTTAAGTCTTTGGTACTTAAAACAATTCAGATAATGTTTTAAAGAAAATACAACTTTATTTTCCTTTTTTTTAGAAATTTGTTCTCTTCCCAAACCATGTTCTCTAAAGTTCTTGTCAATTTTTATTATTATTAACCTATGATTTTTTTAATGAAATTTCAACCCATCTTTAATTTTTTTTAAAATAAATGAATGTTCATTTCATTTTCCAAATAATGACTATTTTGATTTCACTAATAATTAAAATGGAATATTTGTTTTAACATGTAAAACATGAAAAAAAACTCCCATTAGTTAGGAATATTTCCCACATAAAATGATCATTTATATGTTTTCATGGTTATTTTAAAATAATTGAAAAAAATTATGTTTTAAAATATTTTTTCATAATGGAATTCATATTTCCAACATGAAATGTTTTAAAGGATATATAAAATAAAATTCCTTCTATGATTACTTCTATTGGTGTTACCTATGCCTTAATTAGTATCTGATCTGAAGATACCATTATTAATCAATAATTAAATGGACTATGTTTATTATGGTCTAATTTTCATGAAACCCATTTATCTTTATTAGGTTATTCCATTTTAAAATTCTTATGAAACCAGCTTATTTTTTCATAGGTTATGATATGATGATTTTGAAACCTGTTTCTTTTCAATAAGATACGATAGGATGAATGGTTTATAAAGCCCATTTATTTACATAGGTTTAGATATGATGAATGTTTTATAAAATTATTGCACACATATATATTATTTTCATTATGTTATGGTTGGGACTGATATCTCCCCCTATTGAATTGGGTATTGATAAATGTTCTATGAGCATAGAGGGTACATTTGTGGTTATCCCAATACCAAAAAATAGGCTACATTGTTGATTATCCCAATTAGGAAAGGTAGGGTAAAATGCATGTCATACCAAGCCTAAAATAGGATACACATGAGGTCATCCCATTCCCAACATAGGTATATTGGTGATTAGACAAATACAAACATTTCATAAATCTTTTGGTGGGTATATTATACATAATATTTTCTATGCTTATACATATTCCATGAATATATGTCTTATGTAAATTTTATGCTCCCATGGATCTTCCTCTTTGATTTCATTAAGAATATTGTGTTATGAACTTCCGATATATATTCCATCGATTATTATTATGATCTTCGATATACAAGGTCTAGTTTTGATATTTTATTATCATGTTCTCCAAACCATAAATTAATGTTATACTTATTTATATCCCTTTTTTACCCTTGTTTCAAATCTAATATTACTATTTCTTTTGTTTCCTTTCCCTGAGTTTTGATGAAATTTTAAATTAGGGTATGTTTATGAGCATTACTAAATGGGAATGATCATTCTAGGAGACATTAAAGACCTCTAACAAAATTAATAATATTATGACCATGTTTCCAAATAAATTATACTGTTACAGTACTCACTTAACTGTTTTTTAATTTAATTTATATTCATCTAAAAAGATGTAATATCATTTTATGAGAATACTAGGTTGATATAGTTGGCACTAGTTGAAATATTTAGTTAACCATTGCAAAGTAAGATGATAAAACATTATTGATTTCCCTAGGGGTATTTATAAGGATATTTTTTGGGATATCTCTAAGGATACATCTATGTAGTATTAAATGTGTCGGAAAATGACCTAGAATTTTTGATGAAGGAAAGAGATATTTATTTCCAAATAATTACATCCCTCTATGGATATTACGAGTGGATGTGGATCTAGCAAAGAGGTACCTTGGGGTAGTATCACTAAAAATATATTATTGAACTGGGCTCAATCAACACATAATTCATGAAAATTGTTCTTTATTTACATTTACTTTGAAACTCCGAGGGGATATACTTGGTGAATTCAATAAATATTTAAAACCCATAATGAAGTATTTAAATAATGTCCATGAATGATGTTGGTTAAACATATGGTGTCATAGATTTAAAATAATTTCTCTTGGTTTAGTAATCCTGAATTATTTTTTAGACTATGTTGTTTTCCACTATGAATGTTTCTACTCAAATGATGATTTTTTATCATAGATAATGATGGGAACTAGAAGGAAATTGGTTAACATTGAATGTGATTTACAACATTTTTGATGAGTATCTAAATGCGGTAATGACTAGAGCGAAGGATATTGTGATTATTCCTAATCAATTATCATGATATATGATTAATGGTTTTTTTGTTGAGAAAGATACATTCAATGAAATATGAAGGTAAATACATATTATGGAATAGATGATGAACCCTATATAATGGTTTTAGATGGATATGGGATCATTGAAGTATTAATGGGTTTGAATTCAAGGATTATGTTATATGAATTATGAAATATATAAGGATTGTTCAGTATAAGTTTTCTTATTAAATATATTCATTAATTTTTTTAATGCGAATAACATCATAGAAAATATATTTAATAGAAGGGTTATATTTTATATTAAAGATAAAATTAAAGAAAGATAACCCTTAATATGTTCATTATGTTGAGAAAATGGTGTTAATTATGGATAATTAGGTGATTGTTATGGATAACGTAAATTAGATACTATTAATGACCTCTGAACGAATGAAGATTTTTTTTGAAAAAGTGATTTATATTATCATTAATGAAGTATAATGAATTACGTGATATATGGAATAGGTTTAATAATATATGGTTTTATTCAAGTAATGAGGAAGTATATAGGTTTTAATTTAGATATTATTGTCAATTTGGTTATTACCATGCTTCAAGAGAATATATGACCAATTTATTCACATATTTTACATGTGAACATTAATAGTAGATAAATGTTATTTGGGGGATTAATGTTGTGTTTTTTTAAATCCAATGAACTTCTCTATAAAGATTTAGATGTTAATGTTTTGGATGTTTAATAGGTTTAACCATTTATTAAATAACTTACGTTAAAATTTTAATAAGAATTTATAAATTAATATATTAATTCACCATATGAATATTTATGCATTTTGGATATACAATGATGGGAATTTTTTGTGAGGTTAAAGAATGTATAACCTATCATTCTATTCATGGATCTTATAATCCATTAATTCTTCACTCATAAAAATTCACCCATTATTTGTTGGAGTAATTGATGAAGTGGAAATTGGTCAGGGCATAACCAAATTCTGATATTGTTCTTATTAAATGTGTTGAAATCAGGTTTTTATATCTCCTTGTATTCAAAGATAGTAAAATAATTCCTCATCTTTAGGAACAATATTTTTAAAAAAAATGTTATCATGTTACAATAATATTCAATGTATCAGATGGCCTTTTAAACAACAAAAGATTAATGGGTTTTATGTCCTTTATAGTCCATTAATCATTCACATGATTTTTATCAACTCCCTATATCATCATTTATAATTATTAACCCTTTTCATCCATATGAAAATATTCACTTCCCACCTGTGTTGTCCTATGTGAAAACCTAGTTATGAGTTACATTATATAATCTTTATGTTTAAAACCTTCCATTTTTTAAGGAACATTTATTATTAATTTTTATGATATGGGTTTTTATGAATTAATTTTAAAATGATAAATATTTTATAACTGTGATGAATTTTGAGGGAGAAATTTCATTTAAGGGGGAGGAATATAACACCCTGAGATTCTGTGAGAGAGATATATCTTTATTTTATATAAATTTAACCTCTATTATTTTGAATTATAAAAGACATAGAGTATATATTTCATTACAAATAACACTAAGTGTATCTCACATTAAATAAAACACAATGTTAAGATTGTTTTATATGCAACACTAGGTTTAGTTTATGTTACACATGATAGAAAATTTTAACAAAAACTATGAAATATAACTAATATTATTCAAATGGGATCGATATAACATATCCCTTTAACTTTCTAATATAGATATTATTAAATAATTTTAAAATATTATTTAAACTTTTTTATATAGATAAAAAATATTAATTTAAAAGTACTTATATTTTCGATAAAGACATTATATGATTCAAAAATCCCATTTTCTCAAAAGAATTATTTTTTATTTCTTTTTATGAATAATAATAAAATTTATATTTTTCTAATTTATAAAATATATCTGATTAAATAATATTAATTTTTATAATAATCAAAACAAATTTTTCTTTAAGTGAATTTCTGAGTTATTTTTTAGAAGAATATTTTTTTTATTAGTAGTGAAATATATTGAATTTTAATTGAAAATGGCTTCTTGTTTAAATTATTTATGATGTAATATTGTGTTTAAAATTTTTATTAACATAAAATTACATAAATTATATACATATATATTAATTGAATTTTTTCATTATAATAATTTTGATATTGAATTTTGATATCAGAACTATATAACTTTTGAACATTTTCTCTATAAAAACCTATTTTCTCATCATATATACAGGCTTAATTTCAGATTCTATATTTCCTATTCCGTGAATTGAATTTGGAAAAATATATTCCATATTATGATTGAGAATACTTTATTTTACATAATATGGTTGATTTTATTTTTTACTAAAATGAATAGTGAATATAAAAAAATATCCATGGTTAAGGTAAATTATTTTGACTATTTGGGGCTTCAACTTTGATGATAATGTTTAAAATGACCTTCAAAATTTTTTCACCCATTTAATGGACATTTCTAGAACCAAATAACCTTATGATCAATTTTTATGAGTTTTGGGAAAATTTTCAACGAAAGTGACCTAAATAATAAGTTATTTAACCAAAAAGACAAAAAGATACATTTGTTAATTTTAATATATTTATATATATAATTTTGATAGGAAAAAACAAAACAAATTTAGTTATATATATAATTTTTATATATAAACGATTTTTTTAGCGTGATATTTTATTTTAATTTTTTCGAGATAAAATATTTACATTAAATTTTGAAGAAACAACAAATTTTTTTTATTATTTACTTAATATAAAAATAAACCTAATGATACTAAAAATATTAAAAGTAAATTAAATTAATTGAATTATTATGTTTAATCCATTTTGTTGATAAATATTTAATTTTCTATAGGATAGAACATAATATATTCCAATTGAATCATTTTTTTGATATTTTTATAGTCTAAAAAAATGAATAATGTCAAAATTGTCATTAATGTTATTTTATAATAAATTTTATTTTATTAAAAGATTTAAAATTACTAAAAATAATATTTTTTTAAAATTAATTATTTAATGTTAATAAAAATCAAAAATGGTATATTCATCGAATTATTTTTCTTTTATAGTGACTATATTGACCCCTAAATAGTAAAAACATTTCTATTGTGATAATAGTTAAAACAATGTTTTGCACGTTAAAATACTTTTGATAGAATTAATTCCTGAATAATAATTTTATTTTTATTTAATAATTTTGAATTAATATTTATAATAAATAGGTGAATATTATCTATTAAATATTATTTTAATTTTATACTTAATATATAATTTACCTGGGTAAATATAAAGATATATGTTACCTAGTAAGAAAACTATAAGTGTAAAATTGAGTAAACATAAAGACTAAAAAATAAAATGATAAATAATATGTTTATATTGGGTTTTGAAGGAATTTATAGATCATATAATCCATAACATATTTTATTGATCATCATTGGAGGTACATTATGAAAGAATGACTTCCCAATAGTGAATACTATTGGGTCTTTACATGAAATGACACTCCTCCCAAATTAGAAAAGATCACTCACTCCACTAACTAATTCAAACCTATCAATCCATTTTGGTCACATAATACCTAAAAAATAAAATTAAAAAATACGTTTTCTCATCCTAGAAGAATTATTTTTAAGATAAATCCATCCTAGGACTTATTGTGTTTCAAATGTAAGGAGAATACCTGATGAAGATGTAATGTTCATCAACGAGCATTTTGGTATTATTTCTTTCTCCACCTCCTACAATTATTATTATAGCATGATGATATAATAAACTAATAATAATAAATATAATAATACATTTTTATGTTAAATTAATATCTCATAACCATATCATCCTCTATTAAATGTGTTATCAAAACATCATTCATGTGTATGGCGGACTACAGCCTCATGAACTGATGCCATTAATTTTTCCGTTACCACATCCCAATTCTAGTTATAAGGATATAGTATAGTTTATATATGATATTAATGATATTATTGTTATTATTAAATATTTTATATTTCATAAAACTTCATGATTTCTATTTTTTGATTATGATAATGTCTATCGTGTGTGTGGAGGACTACCACCTCACAAAATGATGTTATTCATTAACTCTTTACATGGATGGAAATAAGGTTGGGTTTAATGAAAATAACTTATATATATGAAATAAAAATTATTCATTAATGAAAATAGTCCATATGCATTTATTTCATTAAATACTATAATAAAATAGATATAGAGATCATGCATATGTATGGTCTACCATATACATGAATGGTGTATTTCATTTTTTATCACTACATTTTATTGATTACTATAAATAAATACATAAAAAATATATATTATAAATATCATCAATAAAATTTAGGATATTATGGAACCACGATCTATATAAAATAAAAAAAAATAATCAATAAAAACATAAAAGATGTTCCAATGTAGTTATTACCCAAAACATGACATTAACTTCGAATGGTTAATCAAAATATAATAAAATATCAAAAATAAATCATATATTGTATGATATGTATAATTATGTTTATTTAGTATATTTAAAACAAACATTAACTTAATATACAATATTTTTTAATGTGTATAACAGATGTCAAGAATTATGGTATATGATTTCTATTTAACATTCTACTTATGTGAAACACATGTCATATTCACTACATATTTCTTTAATAAGGTGTATATACAAACATTGGATATATTTTATGATTACTACCTGTAAAATTATGTGGATATAAATATCCATTTTATTATATATTTTTGGTGGGGATAATGATTCAAAAGTTAACTAAGGGTTAATGGTTTTTTTTTGAATTTTCTTTCTTTGGGACATATGGTTTTGTTATGAACTTATCTTATTTTATAGGGTGTATATACAACCCATTTAATATATAATGTCATGAATGTATTTATACTCATTATATTTTAATATTAATTTTTTTTATTCCTTCATTAGTCTTATGATTCAAAGCTAACAAAGGTGTAATGATTTTATGTTAGAATATCACCATTATCAGGATTTTTAATGATTATGTTTCTAATTATAAAATATTATGATATACCTCTCAATAAAATCATTAATTTTCTTATCCTATGTTCATTAATGTTTTTTGTAATATAACCATTTTTCTACACTTTGGCACATAAAATAATTTAGTAATTATTTTTAATAAAATAAAAATTTATTTTTCTCTTTTGTCAGAAATTTGTCTTCTTCAAAAACCATGTTTTATAAAAAAATTCAAATTTTTTAAATAATTATCCTATATATTGTAAAATAAATTTTTACCCATGTTTTAATTTTTCTAATATAAATTTAAATAAATCTTTTTGTCAATTTCCAAACAATTAATGTATGGTTGTTACTGAAAATTTGAATGGAACGTTTCTTTTAATGTGTATGAAATGAATGAAAATTCCCATCCACATGACCAATATTTTATCTAAAGATTAATTTATATTTTTTCAAGGTTATTTTCAAATAAAAGGTTCTTTTAAATTTTTTATTTTTAAAAAATATTTTTTTAGAGGGGAAGGGTTTTTTCCCCTAAAAATGTTTTAAAGGACTAATAAAATTCATTTTCTATATAAGATTTCATCTGTTGGTGTTACATATGACTTACTAGGGATATAATACAAGGATACCATTCTAATTATTTTTATTAATAGATAATATTATTATGGAACGATTTCTATGAATAGTTTTTATCATCCATGAGTTATTCCATGAAAATATTCTTATAAAAATCACTTCTTATTCATTGGTTATGTATTAATGATTACAAAACTAGTTTCTTTTCCTTATATTTTTATATGAATAAATGTTTATGAAACTCATTTTTAAATGGATTATGATATGATGAGTGTTTTATAATATTTTTCCACACATAAGTTTTATTTTTATTATATGACTAGTGGAACCTATATCTCCCTCTAATTCATTGGGTAATGAAAATTTTCTACAAGATAAGAGGGTAAATGAGTAGTTATCCAAAGCCTAAAAATAAAGGTACAAGGGTGGTTTTCCATATCCTAAAAATGGAGGGTACATTGGTGGTTATCCTATGCTTGAAAGAGGGAACACTCAAGGTAATCCAAAGCATAAAGTATGTACATGAGTGGTTTTTCCCAAGACGAACATGTTATGAATGTCTTTGTGGGTTGTTCTGACATAAGATTTTATGTTCTTATGTGTATACAAAAAATCTATGTCATATACTAATTTTATGATCTCATGGATCATGTTGTTTGATTTCCTTGTTATTGATGTTTTATGAACTGTTAATCCTTATAACATGACTTGATGTTGTGATAATTGATATAGAGGGAATGGTTTTCATATGTTATTAATATGTTATAGTACCCTTATATTCATATTATGCTTTAATATCTACCATTTTTACCCTTTATGAGTATCTAATCCCACCATTTCTTATGTTTCATATCTTATTTTATAAAAAAAGTTAAGTAGGGTATTTTTGTGAAGTACACTAAAGGTGGAATTTCATTGATAGAGTCATTAAAGATGATTCACGAAATTAAAAACATTGTATTCCATGTTTATAGAGGAACTAAAATATTAAAATATTTAGCTGTGATATTGTGTTATGTAATGAATATTCCAATAAATAGATTCCATATCCATGAATGAGAATCCTAGGTTTATATTGTGATTGTATCAATACAATATTTCTATTCATTCAATTTCTCTGTGAAAATATTAGTGAGAGATAGAGGAAGGGAGATCCAAATTCCTGGAATAGGCTAGTTATAACAATTTGAGCTCAAAAAATAGTTATATTAGGGTTAAAGTTTCTATAAATTTTGTTCTAGCCTTTATAGAATCATAACATTTAAAAACAACCAAAAATAAACTTATTAATTAGGTTACCTATTATAAGACTCATAAACATTTTATCACTATTTTTTAAAATTAATAACATGTCTTGTGATAAAACTCATACCATTTGTCGAGCCCGTAAAATCCCCTTCTAATTTAACATAACTTGAATGTATTATGTTCATTAAAAAATTGGTTTTTATAATATTCAATTTTATAGTTAAAAAAATGAGAATACCATGGGAATTAAACTCAATCATTTTTATTTTATACCTTATTATATAATTCAATTATTTTTACTTTTGATCATTCATAGTCAAATGTTCACTGGCCCCCCATACATGGGACCCAATGTGTCCAAAAATTATATTCATATGAATTGGTTGAACATGTGGATACACTTATAATGCGATCCCCTAGGACATTATCATCATTGAAGTGAATCCCTCTCATATACTAAGAGTGTATTCTAGCAGCCTATCATGCCCTACAATGATATAGAGAATTTTATAATTGTGGTAACCTCTTATGAACATGCAACGTGTAATATAATATCTTTGTCTCATGAAATAAATAAAATAATGATGAAAACTATGTTTTATTATCCTTTATTACTTTATTTATTAATTTACTTTATTATATGAACTTACCTTCCATAACCATGGTTGTGTATTTAATAATGTATCTTCAATCCCAATCCACAGGGCATGATATGTATCTTCTTTCCAAATGAGATAAATCATTTTGTAATCTTTCATCCAATAGCATACCCCCACTGTCAAACCCAATGAAATCTACCTTGAAAAAAACTGTATCCCACTATTTTGAACTGCATAAAATTATGAGATAAAATGGTACACATTGATAATGATCTCAATTCAAAAGACTAGTACACATTCTTATTGATAGGAAAAAACAATGAACCCAAAAACATGGGGTGTTATTTTTGGCGGTCCAGTCCTCATGACCTACACTACTTCTTATCCACAAGTTTGAACATTAGAAAAATAAGTCTCAATGATTATAATCCCCCAGTACCTAGTAATCATACAACATTTATCACGTTTTAGAATAATGTATCTTGAAAAAAGACATGAGTTTAAGATTACTACCGTAGTATTATGGAGTTCTCATTATATGAAGGAACTACTATAAACGTTTGATGCAACATGTAATATAAGAAATTACTAGAAAATTGTACATCTGGAAGAAATGTAACTATGATGGTTAGAGAAACAAATGTATATATCAATATATATCTCTAAAAAATGTATGTAATGGTAATCACAGTACATATAGGATATAGTTCAAGGGAACCCACTCAAAACATACTCATTTTTACTATATCTATCTGTTAGTATCATTCAACATGATACCTATCACATGAGAATCATGATTCAATTGTGATATGGATCTAGAAAATGGGTCTTCCAGGTTATCCTCTATTGGTACATTGTTAATTATGAGTTCACCTATATGACTAAAATACCTCAAGAGATAAAACATCAAAAGTATATTATCTTTCCACTTTTGTGAAATGGGATCCTTGCAAATATTCACATCTATAGTATTATCACAAAGTACTATAATAGGGATGAAACTACTAGGTACAATGAAAATCTCATAAACATCACCACGTATAAAAGATTCTTACATATCTATATCAGAACCTATAATATAATGAAATTCTAATATCAAATAATTTTCTATGAACCAATTCAAGATTCTCCAACTCACTACTCCACCATATTATAAAAATACATTTATAGATTATGATTTCAGATTATATATATCTTACTAGAAGATAGTATCACTGTATCCCCCCATTATGAGATCATTATCTCCTCCATACACCAATAACATATCCTTTTATGTCTCATGTACATTGGGATTGTTTTTACAGCTTCCCATTATTTCTCTCCCAGATTAGATTTCTATTTACCCACCATACTTAAAGTAAAGGAAACATAAAACCTAGTACATAGAATGGAATACATGATATATCCAACTATCCAATCATAATGGATTCCACTCATTCTTTCAATGTTCTCTTATCTTTATTGATACATTTTATTAATGAGATTAACACCATTCCACATCGACAACAATAATCTCTTTTATTTTTTCATATTTTCCTTTTTAATAACACATAAATATATATTCTTTTACTTAGAACAAGAATAATTTGATATCTATCTATATTCATCATAACCATTGGAATGTATTCTATTTTTCAATCATCTTTCCTAGAGAACGATTCAATTAACCTAGTATTCATCGACTATAATACATACACTTCATTTCCCATGATTAATATGTCATAAACATATATAACCATGAAAATTATGGCATTAAAACCGACCTTATCATTAACACATAGATCACATTAATTTATAATGAAACCAAATATTCTAATGGACTCATCAAAAATAACATTACATTATCATGATTCCTACTTCAATCCATAAATTTATATCAATATTTTTCAAACGTTATTGGAATTATTTGACTTAAAAATCAATTGGGATGTTCCATATATTTGTATTTAAAAAACATCCTATTTAGAAAATTATTTTTGGCATCCATTATCCAAATTTTAAAATCATGAAGGATGTTATTACAAGTAATATTCTTATGGATTTTAGCATGATGAATGGTGAGAATGTTTCTTAATAGTTAGTACCTTGATGTTTCTTAAAACCTTTTGAATGAGTCAACATTTATAGGTAACAATCTAATCATCTATACATATCTATTTCTTAAATACACATTTATACCAAACATGTATTACATCATCTTGAGGATCTACCAAGATCCCAACTTGATTTTATTGCATGGACTCCATTTCAAAAAAATGGCTTCCTTTTATTTAGAAACATCCTTTTTATCTACTGCTTCATTATAGGTTATATGTTCATTATTCTTAAGGTATAATTTTTCCCTTAATCAATGATAATAAAGTTATACTTATCTTGTTTTCTAACCTCTATCATGGATATATACAGTACTTGTGTATCTAGAGCATCTTTTCCTCCAACTATGACTTATGGAGATCATTATTTTACAAACTCTAATCCATTTAAACATCAAATGAATCAAATTAAATATTACTCCCTCTATTTTCATTAGATATTTGTTCCATTTACAGAAATAAGGATTTTATTTCCACAATAACTTTTCTACCTGAAGGGTTATATATTTAATTAGCTTCAGTTTCATTACGATAACTTATTAATACGTATGTTTTTATCTGAGATTATTTTTTTTCATTCGGATTTTTCTTAAAAAATTCCTCACTTACATAGACAAATGTATATATACATGACAGAGAAGGCTTCTTTCCATACCATAACACATATATAATACCAAATGTTGCATTAGTAGCCACTAAATTTATTATATATGCATCCTTATAAATATAATATTCCCAAAGGGATAATGGTATAGTTTCTTGACTCGTCATTGATCATACCTTTCAACAAAGTTACAATTACTCATTTCACATGCACTATTCAATTAATGATTATAAAGAGGATTTAGTTTGTAGATTATACAATACTACTTCAAATGAATGATGAATTCATGGTTAAGAAATTGTCTTTCATGATTTTTGTGGATCTTAATATTTTTAATGGTGTCATCATAAGTTTCTAGAAAGAAAATCTATGTTCAATAGCATATGTGATACACACCATTGAGATTAAATGAACAAATAAATATTATTATTTAAATTTTAACATTATAACCTAGATTTTGGAATAGAGGGAATGAATGTATTAACTGAATTATAAAAATATGGTTTACACATGTTTATATAATGGTTCATTAGTTACTAATTTTATTAGAATTTGAAATAATAACCAATTGAATATAAAGGATGTGTTTTAATAAAAACATATTTAAAAGAGAATAATTGTGTTTATAAAATCATATCACACTTTATCGATTTTTATATGTTATATATTCTGTATAATTTTTAACATTCATATTATCTTCATTCTATAAATTATATATGAAAAAATGGTATTTTCTGGATAAAAGAAGTATTTTTCAAAAACCAAATATAATTTTACCACCTTTTGATAGAGAATAATTTTTAAATATATATTTTTATAGTTTAATATATTTTACTTGTAAAAATAAAATTATTATTTAGAATTAAGAAATAAAAATTTACATTTTGGAATTTTGGAATTTTATTGATAAAAATCATTTTTTTAATGAATACCGAAAAATACTGGATTTTAATCCCAAAAATAATTTTTGTATAATTATTTTATATAGTTATATTATACATTTAATTGGTTTTAAAGTTTAATTGCATTAATTTTTTATTAATTAATATATTTTTGTTAATTTAAATTAATTTCACATTGAAATTTGTTATAAAACAATATCAATCTTTTAATGGTTATCACTTTTTAAAAAATGATTTTAACATTTTGACAATGGGAATTAATATTAAATTAATTACTCAAACTTCATTTTTTTAATTTTTAAAAATTATTCCATGCTTGGAATAATAAGATCCAAATTATGAAAATAGTTCCCTCTTATATTTGGATATTATGAATAGTAACTTCAGTATTTATTATTTTTTCCATGATTAATGTGTAAATAAGGTAAATAAGGGTAAAAATAATATTATAATAATATAAAAATGAAAAAACACCTGTAATAATAATATTTAATGAGATATGGCTGACCATGATCATCCTTGGGTAAAATTTTGGACCCCATGGAATAACTTTAGTGTGATAATGACTTGTTATAACAATTAATTTAATGAAAAGAGAAATATGACATAAACATGTATATTTTTACCAAAACAATTTTAATAAAGGGTAATATAACAGATATCATTGACTATAAACAGTAATTAGAAAGATAATAAAATTTCCTAAATCATGGTATTTTTTTATATTTTTTTATACATTAAATACATAAATTTATTTATGACACAACGATGATGTTGTGATTACTTTATTTGTGAAAGATTGAAAAGAATAATATTATAAATATTTGAATAAATTTAATTTTAACATTTGGATAAAATAAATGATTTTTTGGCTGATTATGACATTTTATATTTTATGTATTATGGTTTTTTGTTATGAATCATGTTTTGATGACTTTAAATCAATCAATTACTAAATAGCATCAAAAATTTCATTAATGATTTTTTTAAAAAAATAATATTATATTAAATGATATAATAGTCATAAAAATATATGATTAATAAAAATTAATTATATAATTATAAATGTTTCATTATGGTTTAAATTGAGGTTCTCTTGTCATTTTATAGTAACCATATTAATCATATAGTGTAAAAATACAAGAAGACATGGTAAGAGTTAATTTATTTAACTAAGGGTTAAATCTAAAATATAAGGATACATCTATGAACTAAACTTGTCTAAAACTTATTGGTTGAGATTATTTATACTTATTATTATCTTATCGTATGAATATATTAATTTGGAACTATTATAATTTCATAAATAAAGTTATATTAAGTAATTTTTTAGGACATTCATAATGTGGCCCACCTCCCTCTTATAAAAGGCTACTAACTATACCAACTTACTCACACTTCTAAATCCTGATATATCATCCAAATTATAATCCAATAATCCACCAAGATCCCTATATTACTCCCATTAATTATAACTTGTGTATAAGTCAATTCATGAAATACATTGGCTCAAATCAAAATGAGTTACCTGATTTAGAGGTAACATCTTTTCTCAAGTTCCTTTCATTTATTTTCCATATTAAAACCCATAAAATCTCTTTCTATATTATTTTATAAAACCAATAGTATAATAATTATACTAGGATGTTTTTATTCTATATTTCATACCTAAAATTACACAAACCACTATCTAATTCATATTGAGCATATTGTTTCCATGGGCAGTGAACTACAGACTCACAGAACAATGATTGTACAATTTTATCATACCACATCTCTTGGTGGAAATTATATTGGAACTATATTTATATCAGATATTTATTATTTTTATGCTTTATCTATACATCTATAATATTTATTTAAAATAGACATTTATGATTTCCCTAATGTGTAAATACGATAATTTTATTTGAGGAAGTGTGGACTACTGCCCCCTAAAAGTGATATGACTCGTTCATGTCATATATGGAACATATAAATGATGAATTTAATGAAATTGTGTAACATATATAACATATATATTATAATTGAATTATAATATAACTATGTAATTTTTTTCATTCCTTTAATTTGAAAAATAAATGAAAGTATCATTCATGTGCATGTATGGCGTACCGTCTCCATGAACGGTGCATTTCATATATTATGTTAAAATGTTATGGACTACCCAAAATACATATAAAATGAATATATATTATATTTAAATAATGAATAATATTCTAGAGATTATGTAATTTTGACCACATGGCCAATTTACATGAAAGAAAGTTCATTTTCTACTCAAGTACAGAATAACAACAAAATGACCAAAATGAAGTTAAATAAATATATAATTTTTATAATATGGTAATAAGTTATATAAGACGAAAAATATACTTTAAAATGTTCTCAGGAAAGTATAAATTAACCTATATTCATTATTCTGGAACATAACAATTGTACATGACTATTCAGACTATATGTAATGAAATTTCTAAACTCAATTTCCACTCATTGGGTTTTAAACATACTTCATTGATTATATTATGCCATGATTATGTGGGGAGTAACTATTTATTTTTTTATGTTTTAGTTAACACTTTCCATTGTCTGGATATATAGTTTCTACACATAATCACCCAATTGATAAATTCTTACATCATTTATACAAAAATTTTAGTGGAAATCATAACTCAATATCATTTCATTGAGATATATATCCAGGCCATTGGTTTTGTTTTTACAATAATATGTGTGAATAAACTAATATTTATTTACATATTATATCCACTTTTTTTTGGTGTATTTTTATTTCTCACACATTATTATGTAATCTATTTATCCTTAATCTAAGGATACAATCTCTGTAAGGGGTATCATTTCAATTTCCTTTCATTGAGATATTTCTTGATGATATGCACTATTATTTATTTATAATGTGTACATATAGCCCCTTTGACATTATGTAACCATATAATATCAATACTCAATATATTTAGTGATTTATAAAATTCCCAAATTTAATGTGGCATATTATTTAAATGTTCAAAATTGTATTTTACTCTTTATATAGAATATCAATTTACTTGTTTTAAAGAATTAATCTTTTAAATCCTTCTATTTCATGTCCTTGTTTTTAAATTGGTTTTAAAGACTTATTTATATGTAAAATAATTATATTATGTGTAAATTCCTTCCAAAAGTTTCAAAGTGCTGTGGGAATCATTCATTAAAAAAATCTTCTTCTAACATTTTTTAATTGTCTTTTAAAAGGGGATTTATTATTTAAATAACATTGAATGTACTTTTTAATATATACGTTAAGAATTTAATTTCTCACTTTTATATCACTAATATATATTCATATTTTCATTACATTTTTACCATTTTATCTTAAAATAATTTGTTTTCATTTATGAGTGTGCGGATTATAAATATGAAATGTGATTACAAAGTGGAAATGTTATTTTTCCTTCATGTTTAGTCTGCGTTATGATTATTATATGGTTATTGGGAATTGATTATGTATATAGGTGGTTTTCTGATTAACCAACAGTGGGTTAGCCTACATTATCATTCCAATTAATTGGGTATGGATGTTGGTAGTATGGCTATTCCATTTAGTAATATAGGTGGAAGTCAACAGTATGGTTATTCCAATTAAGTATCTTTATGTCCCAATTTAACTTTATATGTTATATGTTTCTTTCTATATGTTTTATTATAATATATTTTTTTTAAAAAGGTAATATATGATCTTATTTTCAATGATCTTTTTTCTTCGTATAGGTGAAAAGTATTATATTATGATAAATTTATCATGGTTTACATGTTTGTACAAGATAAACAATTTTTTATCCATTACTGATAATTTTATGCTCATCCTAATTTTTAAATTATTCTCATAGGATACAAAGAATAATAGAGTCATGGATGGTTTCAGGGAAGATTCATTCTATTTAAACATGAAACAAACCATGTTTCTTTTAAAAAAATTTATTTTTTATTAGAAAATTGAATTGGGAGTAGAAGTGTCTACTTATAATATTAAAGTTGTTATATATGATTTATGACCGAATTATCTAAATCTATAAACTTGAAAAGATCTTTGATGTGATTAAAAGTAAAATTATTAACTTAAATCAAGATTACATAATGATTATTGTTATGGATTTATTGTTGGTATCATTGGATGATTTAGACAACTTTGGAGATTGGTATGTTTTTGTAAGGGTTAGGGATATCATCATGGGTTTTAATTATTCATTTACTAATGGTTTAATTTCATATTTTATATTCCTTATTGAGATTTTTATACTCATCTCAAGATTTTGAAATCTTTTCCACTTGGTATAAGGATGGGTAAGAGAAATTAATAATTCAAGAATATTTTTATCAAGAAAAAGGAAATCATGTTTTTTTAATGGGTTTCCTTTGGTGTAAAAAGTTGATACTAAGTGTAACTATCTGCGTGTAATATTTGGGTCTATTATGTAATAATTGTGGCCTAATTATCTAAAAATATAAAAATGAAATGGTTCTCACGGTGAATTCTTGACTTATATCAATATTATGTAATGTTTTATGGGTGAGAAGATTTATTTTGTGAAAATATTTACATGGGATTATAATTTTATTGTATATCTTAAGTTCAATGTCTTAGAATCCTCTATTGAGGTTTCATGATCTGAAATATTAAGGATTATAATGGTATTTTTGGAGACATTCACATTTAATGAAATAATGGATTAATTATTTTGGGATGCAAAGTGTGAGGTATGAGATAACCTTTGAGGTTAAAATATGTTATGGTTATTTTTGTGGATTTTATCTCAGTTTTTTAAATGTTATAAAATTGTATAGTTTTTGAAAAAGAACAACATGTAGATTGTGTGACAACCCTTCACGTCAAGAAATATAGGTGTAATCAAAGCCATAACCAAAGTGCGACTAGGATTTATCACCTACCACTGGCCTACCTGATGTCCCTAGTTAGTATGATATATTATTTTTTGATAAATGATTTTATGGATTGATAATATGTTTATTTTTTGTAACTTATGTTTTATCAAATTTATATCATTGGTATCATAATATTATTTGGTGATTAAGTGATAAATATTGTTTTGGATGATGTTCGCTCTTTTTGGAACACTATATGCCTATAGAAAATAGAATACTATGGGATCGCATTTGAGGAGTAAAGGTTGAATATTATTTTGGAAGAATATATGTTTTTATTTTGGACATATGGCGATTTGGGTTATTTATGGAAATTATTAACATATCCAGGATAATATGTGATTAGGTTAGTTATATATAAGCATGATAATTTTATATTAGTTTATGTTATTTGAAGATAAATGTTATGTTTTATCGTGGAAGAATATGTGATCATATCCTTCTAGATATTGGGTTTCAATATTAGTTTAGATAATTTTGAGTAATTTTGAGGAAATTTTTCTATTGAATTGTCTATGTAGAAGTTGGTTATTACTGTTGAATTTTGGAGATTAAAATTAGTCCTTATACTTATAAATAATTTTTCTTTTGGGGGTATTATCAGATCTTTTAATAACCATTTCGGTTTTGGTTAGTTTTTTAAGGTTTTATAAATAGATAGTTAAACTTTTTAGATGATTGAGGTTTCCTATGTAGATTATAGTACTTTATGCATGAAAAAATCATCTTAAATACTCATTGTTTGGAGAAAAAGATTTTTTTAGGGAAATTGATTAAGGGATGAACCTCTAAATTTCAACTAATTATATTTCATTACGTTATTATTCTATATATTAAAATAATTCCACAACATTATGAAGTGTATATTAAATAAAAAATGTTGTCTGTTTATATTTTCCTACTACGAAATCAAAGACCATTTATCCAATCACATTTTTATGGTTTTATATTAGTTAAATTTATCCAGATCATGTTCTCTATCAATCTGTATCAGAAAGTGATGGTTATTTTTTCTTTTATATCCATGTTTTCCGGTATAGAACCCAAATATGTGTCATCTCAGGTAGCCTTTGTACTGCACTTCCTATATTTTAAAGTGTAATTTATATTAACCCATATCTGATGTATGTTTAAAATAAAGGTATTTTAAAAAGTCATACCCTAGTTGCCGACCCCAAATTCAATTTTTTAGGATATAATTTTTTAATGGGTGAGAGTATGTAACATCTTGAGTGTCAGTAAAAAACACTATGTCTAATAGCAAACATGATATGCTACATCGATCTTAAACGAACAACTAAATATTATTATTTAAATGTTATCATTATAACCTAGATGTTGGAATAGAGTGAATGAATAATATCAAATAAATTTTAAAATTATTGTTTACACATATTTAAATAGAGATGCATTTCTAACCAAATTTATTAAAATCAAAATAAAAACCAATTGAATACAAAGGATGTGTGTTAATGAAAACATTTTTCAAGAGAATAATTGTGTTTATAAAATCATATCACTATTTATCTATTTTAATATGTTTTATATAAATCTTAATGTCTAAAATTAATTTTCTATTTTTTCAAGATATCATATAAGAAAAAATTTAATTTATCGGATAAATGAAGTATTTTTCAAAAACAAAAAATACATTTTTACTGACTTTTGAAAGAAACACATTTTTAAATAGAGTATTGGTAAATTTATATATTTTAAAATAAAAAATAAACTTCTTATTTAAAATAAGGAATTAAAATTTAAATTTTGTTGAAGTTTTCTATTTTTTGATAAAATTAAATTTTTAATTAATAGTGGAAAATAATTGATTTTAATTAAAAACTACATTTTTGCCTATTTTTATATATTTTTACATTTTCTTTTTAATAAGTTTTAAAGTTTATTTAGATTAAATTTTTATAATTTAATCTAATTATGGTCACTGTAATTAATATTACATTTAAAATAGATATAAATTGACATCAATCTTATGATTGTTATTAAATTTTAAAAACCCATTTTAACAATGATAATTAATTTCAAATTAATTACTACATCTTATATGTTTTTAATTTGTAAATATTGATTCTATATTTGGAACCATAATGTTAAAATTGTTTATATAGGTCTCTTTTATTTTTTGGATATTATTAATAGTAACATTACTAATTATGTTTATTTATTATAGTTAAAGGGTAAATCAAGTAAATACGGGTAAACATAATATTATAATAATATAAATTAACCTAAAAAATGTCTTAATCCTATTAAATGTAATATTTACGACCATGATCATCCATGGGTCAAATTTAGGACTCCATGGAGCATCATAGGTGTGACAATGACAAGTTATAATAATTAATTTAATGTAAAGAGAAATATTACATAAACATGAATTTTTTTACTAAAATAATTTCAATATAGGGTTATATAACTGATAAAATTTTTTATAAATAAATATTATAAATATAAACAAATTTCCTAATTCATAGTGTTTTTTTAATATTTTTTATACATTAAATAAATAATTACATCTATGACACAATGATGATGTAGATATTACCTTATTAATGAAGTATTAGAATCTATAATATTATAAATATTAACATAACATTAATTTGAGAATTTTTATGCCACAAATTAATTTTATTGATTATTATTACATGTTATATTTTATATAATATAGTTTTTTTAAATTAATCATGTCTTCGTGACTTCAAAAAAAATCAATTCCTAAATAGTGTCAAATTTGACGTAAATGTGTTTTTAAAACAAACACTACTTTATTAAATAATATAATAGTCATAAAAATATATTATTCATAAAAATGTCATTTATAATGTTAAAAATTTCATTAATGATATTATTTAGGTTCTCTTGGTATTTTATAGTATCCATATTAACCATATAGTGTAAAAATACAAGAAGATAGTGTAATAGTTAATTTACATAACTAATGGTTAAAGAAATTATTATAAGGTTAAAGTTGTAACCTAAACCTATTTAAAACCTATTTTTTGAGAGTATTTAAATTATATTTATCATATCCTATAAATATATCACTTATTAACTTTTATAATTTGAAAACAAATTTATAATTAAATAATATTTCAATACATTCCTACGGTGCTCCTCTTCCCTCTTATAAAAGGTCGATTTCTCAACCCACTTACTCAAACCTCTCAATCCCATTGCTTCATCCAAATTCAACTAAAATACTCTAAAAAAATCCATAACTTAATATTAGTATCCTAACCTTGGGAATATGTCAATTCAATAATTACTTCTGGCTCAAATCAATAGGAGTTACCCGATTTAGAGGTAACATATTATCCCAAGCCCCATTCATTTATTTTTCTTCTCCAACCCCTAACCTCTATTTTTCCATTATTTTATATCAAAACTAGTGTCCTAAATATACTAGGATGTTTTTGATATATTATTTCTACCCTAACGTACACACACCACCATCTTATGGATATAGAACGTATTGTTTCTTTGTAAGGTAAAGTACGACCTCACGAAATGATGTTCAATTTTATCCCACCACCTCTCATGGTGGAATTTATGACAGAACTATATTTATATATGATAAATATTATATTTTTATTTCCTCTATTATTATGTGTTTTTTATTTATAACATAACTTTATGGTTTTTATAATGTGTAAATACAATAATTGCATTTGAAAATGTATGAAATACTGCCCCCTCAAAGTGACAAGACCCGTTCATTCCATACAAAGAACATTATAAGGATGTACTTGATGAACCTATGTAGCATATATAACATTTATATTTTACTGTAATTATAATTTCTCTATGTATAATTTAGTTTTCATTCTTTTATTGTGAAAAAATAAATGAGTGTAGCATTCATGTGTATGTACGACCAACTGTCTCCATGAACAGTGGATTTCATTTCATATATCCAAATGAAATAGACTATAATAAATACATATATACATGATATATATGAAACTAAAATCAATATTAATATTATATATTTGATTTAATTTTTACCAAATGGACATTTCAAATCAATAAAATTTCATTTTTTACTTAAGTACCGAATATCAACAAAATGACTGATATGAAGATAAACAATTATGTAATTTTTATAACATGGTAATAAGTTATATAAAATTAATAATAAACTTTAAAATTTTCTCATGAAATTATAAATTATCCTAAGATTATTATTCATGAACATAACTCTTGTACATGACAAATCTGACTCAAGGTAAGGGAATTTCCATACTCAATTTCTAATCATTGGGTTTTACGCATACTTCATTGATTATATTATAAAAATATTATATTTGGAATCACAGTTTTTTTTATTATGTTTTAATTTCTACTTTCCTTTCTTTTGATAAACTATTACTACACATAATCATTCCATTTATAAATTATTACATCATTTAGATGAACTTTGTATCAGAAATCGTAACAAAATCTCATTTGATTGTGTTAAATATCCATGTTATTGGTTCTATTTTTCATGAATATTTGTGAATGCAATATTATTTTTTTCACCGAATATACACTTATATTGGGGGTATATATATTTTCACACAGAATATTTTCAATGATTTATCATTAATCTAAGGATATGATCTTTATAGGGGACTTCATCTCAATTTCTTTTCATTGAGACATTTCTTAATGATATGTACGTTTATTTATTTATAAAGATTATATAAAGCCCCTCTTACATAACTTATCTTTATTATATTAATACTCATGGTATTTAATGTCTTGTGAAATTTTTTACTTTTATGTGTCATATATTTTCATTTTTCAGAATATTAGAGTACTCCTTGTCGAAAACATCATTTTGAATGTTTTAACGAATTAATCATATAAATATTTATCATTCATGTCAATTTTTAAAAAATGATTTCAAGTAAATATTTTTTTGTATGAATTTTTTATGTTTAAATTCTTTCCAAATGTTTAAAAGTGGTGTAGGAAACATTTATTCGAAAATCATCTTCTAAGATGTTTTAAATTTCTTTTTAAAAGGGGATTTATTATTTAAATATATTTTACTATTTTTGTATATATATACATCATGAATGAAATTTATCACTTTTATGTCACTGTTATTTAAATATATTTATTTTACTTTTTTAAAATTTTGTATTTAAATACTTTTTTTCAATTATGAGTGTGCGACCTGTAAAGATGAAATATAATTTCAAAGTGGAAATGTTATTTTTCCTTTTTTATTGGTTTAGGTTTTATAATTATGTTATGGTTCATGGGTATTTATTAAGTATATGGGTGGTTCCATGATAAACCAAGGGCTAGTGAGAATGTGATATCCCTCCAGTGCATTGAGTATGGATGTCATACTTATGGCTATTCCATTTAGTAATATGTATTGAAGTGGACCGTATGGTTATTCCATTTAAGTATGTTTATCTCCCACATTGCCCTTATATGTTATATATTTATTTCTTTGTGTTTTATGGTAATATATTGGTTACTAAAATGTTAGAAATGTGCTTATATTCATTGATGTATTTTTTCTACTTTTTAACGGTAAGAAGTATTACTTTATGATAAACTATTCATGGTTTACATGTTTTTAGAAGACTAATAGTTTTCACTCTTTATATATCCCTTAATGATATTTTTCTAATCATCCAATTTTTTGGTCTATTTTTCTTAGTAAATAAATAATAATAGAGTCAAATATGTGACCATGGAAAAGTCATTCTGTTTAAACATGAAATGAACCATGTTTCACATTAAAAAATACTTTTTTTAATTAATTTTTTTTTTATTCTGAGTAGAAGTGTCTACTTGTAATATTTAAGTTGTTATGTATGATTTATGACCCTATCCTCTAAATATTTAAACATTAAAATATCCTATATGTGATTAAAAGTAAAATTATTTACTAAACTCATTATTATGTAATTTTTAAGGCTAGGGCCTTATAGTTGGTATCGAGGGATGGTGTAGATAACTTTTTTAATGATGGTGTTTTCTTAAGGTTTAGGGATATTATCATGGGTTTTAAATATTCATGGATTAATGGTTTTATATCTTATTTTATATTCTATAATTAGATTTTTATGCTCATCATAATATTTTTACATGTATTCCACAGGGTATAAGGATGGGTAAGAGAAAGGATGAAGTTGAAAAATTATTTTCATAAAAAAGGAAATCATATTTTGTTAAAAGGATTTCATTTGGTGGAAAAGAGGATATTTAGTGTATTTTTCCACATGTAATTTTTGGGTCTATTATATAATAGTAATTGACTAATTCTCTAAAACATTAAAACTAAAAAGATCCCCAATGTGAATTCTTTACTTAACTCAATATAATGTAATGTTTTATGGGAGAGAACTTTGATTGTGTAAAAATATTTGTATGGGTTTATAATTTAATGGTAGATCATATGATTGATGTATTGGAAACTCTGTTATAGGATTTATGATTTGAAATATTTTGGTGACTAGTGGTATTTTTGGAGAAATTCACCTTTGATAAAATTATAGGTTATTAATTTTTGGGATGTAAAATGTGAGGTATGAGATAATCTTTGATATTAACACACGTTATAGTTATTTTAGAGGATTTTATATCATTTTCTGGAATTTTATAAAGTTATATAGTTTTTGAAAAAGAACAAAATTCTGACTATGTAACAAACCATATTGTATGACAAATATGTGGGAATAAAACCATCAAATGAAGTGTGACTAGGATTTTTCACTTACCAATATACTAAGTGAAGTCCCTGTTTAGTTAAATTTTTATTTCTAGTTAAATTATTTTAAAGATTATGGATATGTTGATTACAGGAACATATGTTTTATTATATATATCCTTAGTATAGGAAAATTATTGGGTGATTAAGTGACAAATTTTATTTTGGAACACATTTCCTCTTTTGGGAACACTATTTTCCTAATGAAAATAGAATACTCTAGGATTTCATTTGAGGAGTAATGGTTGCATTTTATTGGAAAAGAATCTATGTTTTTATTATGGACATATGACGATATGGATTATTTAATTAAATGATAAACCTATCCAGAATAATATGTTATTAGGATAATTACTTTTATGTATGATACATTAAGAGTAGTCGATTTCATTTTCGAGATAAATGTTAATATTTATCGTGGAATACTATGTGATCAAATCCTTCTAAATTTTGGTCTTTACTCATAGTTTGGATTATTTTGAGTAATATTAAGGACATTTCTTTGTTGAATGGTCTACATTGAACTTGGGTATTACTATTGAACTTTGGAGATTAAAATTAGTCCTTATCATTATAATGGATTGTTATTTTTTGGGGATTATTTTATCTTTTACTATACATTTTTTGGTTTTCGTTAATTTTTATTTTAGGAGAAATAAATAGTTAACATTTTGTGGATGATATGTCCTTTTATATGTTGATTATAGTGGTTTAGGCATGAAAAGATCATCTCAAATAATCGTTATTTGGAGAAAAAGATGTGTTTGTAGTATAAATTGATTAAGGGGTGAATCTCTACCTGAAAAGTTTGTATATTTCATTATGTCATTGTTATATTTATTTTAAAAAATTCCTTAACATTATTAAGTGTATCTAAAATCAAAAATGTTTTCTATTTAAATTTTCCTACTATGAAATAAAAGACTATTTAACCAAAGAAGGTTTTTTGGTTTTTTGGTTGTTACAGTTATCGTGATCATGTTTTATATCACTCTCTAGTAGAAAAATATGGTTAGTTTTTATTCCATATCCATTTTTTCTTATATGGAACCCTATAATGTGTTATCATAGGTGACCTTTGTAGTTCACTTTCTATCTTATAAATTGAAGGTTTTATTAACCCTTTTTAAATGTGGGTTTACAACAAAGGTATTTTGATAATTCATACCCTATTTACTAACACAAAATTCAAATTTTAAGGATGAAATTTATAAAAGGGTGGGTGGATGTTACATTCCAATTATTATGAATGAAATGATATGTTCAACAGCGTACATGATACACTACATCAAGCTTAAATGACAAACTAAATATTATTATTTAAATTTTACCATTATAACTAGTTGTCTGAATGAAGGGAATGAATAATATCAACTGAATTATAAAACTATGGTTTACACATGTTTAAATAATGATTCATTGGATACCATATTTATTAGTAGTCAAAAGAAAATCCAATTGAATATAAAATATGTGTTTTAGTGAAAACATATTTAAAAGAGAATAATTATGTTTATAAAATCATATCACTCTTTATCGATTTCAATATGTTATATATTCAATTTAATGTTTAAAAATAATATTATGTTTTTCAATATATAATATATGATCAAATGCAATTTTTTCAGATAAAAGAAGTATTTTTCAAAAAATAAGTTCTTAACCCCTTTTGAGGGAGAACACTTTTTAAATCAATACATTTTCAATTTTATATGTTTTATTTGAAAAAATAAACTTCTTATTAGAAATATGGGGAAAATATTACATTGTTCTAATTTTTGTATTTTTTTGATAAAATTCATTTTTTATTGAATAGGAAAAAATAATAGATTTTAATCCAAAAATGGATTGTCATATAACTTTTTTATATAGTTATATTGTCCCTTTAATTGGTTTTAAAGTTTAATTTGATTAATTTTATATCATTTAATCCAATTTTTTTCATTGGAATTAATTTATTATTAATGTTAGATATAAATTCATGTTAATATTTGATGTTTATTACTTTTTAAAAACATGTGTTATCATTTTTAAAATGAGAAATAAGTTTTAATTAATTACTGGAATTTATGTGTTTTGAAATTGGGAAAATGGTTTCCATATTAGTAATCAGAAGGACTATTTTTAAAAAAAATCCCTTTTAATTTTTGATATTATAAATATTAACTTGAGTAATTATTTTTCTTTACCATGGATAAAGGGTAAATCAGGTAAATAAGGGTAAAAATAATATTATACTAATATTAAACTACCCTACCACATGTCGTAACACTATTTTATGAGATATATACAACCATGAGAATCGTTGGGTCTAATGTAGGACCCCATGGAGAAACTTTTGTGTGACAATGAATTGTTATAATAATTTATTTAAAGTAAAGGGAAATATAACATAAACATGTATCTTTTTACTAAAAATATTTTAAAATAGTTTTCTATGACTGATATCTTTGACTATAAATAATAATTAAAAATCTAAAAAAATTCCTACATTATTTTATTTTATTTATTATTTTTAGAAATTAAATAAATAAAGTTATTTATGACACAATGATGATGTAGTGATTATCTTATTAAAGAAAGATTCAAATAAAAAATATTAAAATATTATCATAAAATCAATTTAAACATTTTTAGGCCATAATTGAATTTTATGGATTATTATAACATTTTATATTATTGTTAATGTAGGTTTTTCAAATGAATATTTTTATATGACTTTAAGAAAAATCAATTAATAAATAGGGTCAAAATTTACATAATAGAGTTTTAAAAAAATTACTAATTTATTAAATTATATAATTATCATTAAAATATAAGATTCATCCAATGGACTTATATAATGTTAAAATTTCATTAATGATCCACTTCAGTATCTCTTCTCATATCATATTAACCATATTAACCGTATTGGGTAAAAATACCATAAGACTAGGTAAGAGTTAACTTACATAACTAAGGATTAAAGACAAAATAATAGGTTAAATTTGTGACTTGAAATTTTCTAAAACCCTTTTTTAGAGGCTTTCTAACCATAACTATCTTATCCAAGAAATATATCAATCTGTAACTATTATAATTCTAAAATAAATTTATAATAAGATAATATTTCAAGACTTTTCTGAAGTTCCCCCATCCCTCTTATAAATGGCCACCACATCTACACATTTAATCACACCACTAAAGACCCTTGTCAAATTTAAATTATACTCAAATAATATCCCAACATCCCAAAATTATTCCTAGAATCCTTACCTTGTGAATAAGGAAATTCATGAATTCTTTTTGGCTCAAATCAAAAAGAGTTAACCGATTTAGAGGTAACATCTTCTCTCAAGGCACTTTGTGTTATTTTCATTATTCCACCCCATAACCACTATTTTTAAATTATTTTATAGAAATAGTATTATACAAAAAATACTATGATGTTTTTATTCTATGGTTTATACCTACACTTATATAGACCTTCGTCAAATGGATAAAGAACATATAGTTTCTGTGTACGACGAACTACTCCCTCATGAAACTATGATTGTTCAATATTATCCTACCACCTCTCATGGAGGCCATTATGATAGAAATATATTTATATATGATATATATTATATCTATATTTTATCTATTATTCTTTATTTTTTATTTAAAATATACCCTTAGGATTTTTATAATGTTTAAATATGATAATTTTATTTGAGGAAATGGGGACTCCCACCCCCTCAATATGATATGTCGCATTCATTCCATACATGATACTTAAAAAGTATAGTGTTAATGAACATATGTAACATATATAACATATATATTATAATTTAATTATAATACACCTATGTATAATTTAGTTTTAATTCCCTTACCCTGAGAATGAAATGAAAGTAGTGTTCATGCGTACGTACGACCTATCGTCTCCACAAACGGTGCATGTCATTTCGTATCTAAAAATGTTATGGACTACTTTAAAAACATATATATTTGATATATATTATATTTAAATTATTAAAAATATTATTTATGTGATTTAATTTTAAACAAATGGAAAATTTACATCAAAACAAGTTCATTTTCGACTCATGTACCGAATAATGACAAAACAACCGATATGAACTTAAATAATTATTTAATTTCTATTACATGGTAATAATTTATATAAAATTAATAATAAACATAAAAATGGTTATAACAAAATTAGAAGTCAACCTAATTTTATTATTCAAGAACATAATGATTGTACATGATGAGTCAAATTCAAAGGGAATATCTAAACTCAATTTCTACTCATTGGGTTTTATAGATACTACATTGATTATATTATGCCATGATTATCTGTGGAATAACTATTTATTTATTTATATTTTAATTTACACATTAATATATTTTTATATACCTTTTCTACACATAATTAATCCATTTATAAATTCTTCCATCATTTATATGAACTATGCAAGGGAAATCTTAACTCAATCTCATTCCATTAAGTAAAATATCCATATCCTTGGTTTTGTTTTTCAAAGAATATGTGTGAATGAACTATAGCTATTTTACACTAAATATCCACTTATTTATGGTGTATTTCTTTTACACATTATTATTTCTATTATTTATCCTTAATCTAAGAATATGACCTTTATAAGGGACTTCGTCTCAATTTCCATTCAATAAGACATTTCTTGATGATATGCACCATTATTTCATTATTGAGTGTATATAAATCCCTTTTTATTGTACTTATCAATATTATATCTATACTTAGTATATTTAATGTCTTGTAAAATGTTCTATTTTCTTGTGGCATATAATTTAAATTTTTAAAATTGAAAATTACTCTTTATATTAATCATCATTTTAAATGTTTTAAAGATTTAAAATTCTAAATACTAATATTTAATGTCCATATTTTTAAAATAATTTTAGGAAATTATTTGAATGTTCATGAATTTTTTTAAGTGTAAATTTATTTCAAATGTTCTAAAGTGGTATCTAAATCATTGATTCCAAAATCGTCTTTTAAAATGTTTTATTTGTCTTTTAAAATGGGATTTATTATATCAATAACATAGATTATTTTTATATATATACGTCATGAGTATAATTTCATTATTTCATGTTGCTAGTATTTATTGATGTTTACTTTACATGTTAACCATTTTATGTTAAAATAATGTTTTCCAATAATTATTGTGTGGTTTGTAAAGAAGAAATATGATTTCAAAGTAGAAATGTTATTTTTCATTTATGATTGTTTTATGAGATAGGATTATACTATGGTTCATGTGAATTTTTTAATTATACATTTGTTTCTGTGATAAAACAAGTGTGGGTGAGCCTGTGATATCACTCTAATTCATTGGGTATGGATGTCGGGCATATAGCTTTTCCATTCAGTGATATGTGGAATTCATTTTTATGGTTACTCCATTTAAGTATGTTTATGTCCCATGTTTCTTTTATATGTTTTATGTTGCTTTATATGGGTTTTATTGTAATATTTTCGTTATAAAAACGGTAATAATGAGATTATATTTAGTGATGTTTTTTTCTACTTCTTAAAGGTAAAAAGTATTACTATAAGACAAAGGATTCCATGTTTACATGTTTTCGCAATACTAACAATTTTCATTATTTATGTATCCCTTACTCATATTTTTATTCTCATCCTTAGTTTTGAAATGTTTTTCACTAGAATTAAATAAAAACCATGTCAAGGATATGATCAAGGAAAATTCATGTTGTTTAAACATGAATGATCTATGTTTATTTGTAAAAATGATTCTTTTTTATGAAAAGAGAATTGATTGCGAGTAGAAGTGTCTACTTGTAATATTTATGTTGTTATATATGAGTAATGAAAAAATTCTCTAATGCTCTAAACCTGAAAATATCCTCCATGTTATTAAAAGTCAAATTTTTGACTTAACTCAAGATTATGTAATGTTTAATGTCGAGGCCTTATATTAACGATCTATTTTTCTACATCATTTTGGTATTAATTAATCATTTGAAAGAAATATGACTTATAACTCGTTAATTAGATATTACCATACTTACAATAGTCATAATTAAATGTTATAATTTAATAAAATAATCCCCTACACTCTACATGAAATAGACCACATACCTTAGTATAAATCAATTCTAGTAATTTTCTATCCAATTATACTTTACCGATGAATGTGTATTTGATAATTTTAGCTTAAAACATAGATGATATATTACCATGGTTTTTATATCAATAAAATCTTGATACCCTTATTGATGTAATTTACATAAAAAAATATTTCATAACTTATCATAATGTTTCATATTTTGGTAGGATACAATTAATTCTCATTAGTTTTTTATTGATTTCAAAAATAGGGTTTTCAAGTTCAAGTATATTCAATCCATTATTACGATGTTTCATAACTTACCATATATTATCATTATAAAAGAGACAAAATTTACTTCCAAATATAAAATAAATGAAAATAGTGTCTTAGACTGAAACTAAGATCAATTTTTGGTAATAGAATGTACATAATAAAAATTATTAAATATAATAACTAAACAAGTTGGAAAATTGAGATGGTAATATCGCACTGCTAATTCAACCAGTCATGGACCATGTACTTCTTAGATATGCATCAAACCCCTTATAATCCCCAAGAATGCATTTTTATCATTTATTTAAAAGAACAATTTTGGATCTACATTTCATATCCAATACCCAAATTGAACATATAGATAGGTTGTATTCAAATAGAAAATATACCTAATGGGGAATCATCACCTTACTTCTTCTTCCCCAATATTCAATTCTTCTTCCAATAGCCTTTTTTCCACATTTAAAGTATAAGACCACCTACTCATTTCCCTCCATATATATCTATGTATTCTCATAGGGGTTTTTTATTATATCCTTTTATTTATACTTATTCTTTAACACCTTATCCTTTCATTCCCTTACCTTATTCACCATAAGTATAGAATAATAATAATTATTCATATCCTTATCAATTGGGAAAACTAAATATAGTAAATATTAGTGGAAAATATTAATATTATTCATATTATAATTAATTTTTAAATTCTAGAATATTTGTAGTAAGGAAAAAATAATGATATTAGTTTCTAGTTCATGGCTCAAATTGAATCCACGAGATTCAAGTAGATTAAAATACCCAATCATTTTGAGTACATGAGATCAATCATTATTATTTTATTATTTCTCATATATACAGGTCACTTTGTATCTAATTTATTTCTTTTTAATCCCTCCCCGAGTATAACATTTGCAGATGTGATAATATCTTATAGGCGTATTTATCATTATTCATTTTTTCAGCTCACTGAACATTGATTGTAACATGACACACTTGATATTTACAACATCATCTATATGATTAAACTATTTATTTCTATCTATATTTCTTTATACATAAGGGGGATCTGCGATAATGGGGTATTACAATACATAAATCTTCCTTTATTTTAATATTACTATGATAAATCACGTGTACCAATCTTGTAAGTTATTTCTAGCTATGATATTCTCTTTATATAGTACTAATCACAGTGAGTTTTTATTAGAGATGGTGAATTACATTTGATCTAAAACAAATAAATTTTATTTGATTATCACCTTACATAGATTACCAAATGAAATTTTCAATTTTATTAAATTTAAAATATCTCCCACTATTTTATCTAATTATAATAGCCTCTAAAAAATAAATTAATAATTTTATATCATTTAAATTTTCTAGTAGAAAGGATCTGTTAGATCCTCTCCTCATAGTCCAAGTAATTGTTAATCCACTACATAGAGATTTTGAAGTGAGGCTTTTATCTAGAAAACCATCTTGACACATGTATCCTAGATCTATTTTGTGGAGTCTCATCTCGAACAAATAATATCATTTTTTACTCGATTATTTTTCTCTAACATTGCAATAAGATAGTTATGGATAGTTTTTTGAGGCCAACATTAGTTAATTCAACCAACTAATTTTCATTATAATTCCCTAATAGTAATAGGCACCCTCAATTAGGGATGAAGATCAAATGAAAATTATATATTATTTTATATTCTTGTGATGTAAGTAATTTTGACTTAGTATATCTTTAAGGAATTTTATGTTTTTTCTACAAATGAAATTCATATCTAGTTATAATTTTGTCTCTTTGTGATCATGCTAACATCTAAAATTGAATAAATATAAATCATTCAATACAGTTTTACTCATTTTTTATCTTTGTATTCTTGTTAATTATTATATAATGTCATTGCATAAAAACACATTCACACAATAAAAAACAAGTAAAATTTTAAAATAAATAATTAAATAATTAATTACATTATCATTATATGTTAACTATGGGTTAATCCATCCAATGATTAATGGATTGACTAAAACTAATGGTAATTCATTAATTCAATACGTAACCTAAATTACATCACTCTAAAGATTATTTTCATCTCACTTGTTTTGTTTTACAGAAGCTATCGACTCGAACTGCATCACTTCAAATACTTTCAATTTCTATATAGTACACTCCCATGCATGTTGTAACGTCCCAGTTCTTGAAGCTACCCAGGGGCTCCCCGTACCCGGTTGGTCACATTAACTTAAGCGCATTTCCCTGAATGCCAGAGGTTGCTGAATAGCAGCGAGGGACTTGGGTGTGATAATGGGGAAACTATGCCCTCATTGGAATAGTACACAGTAGAAGATAAATAAAAGAAATAGCAGAAACAGTAAACATCCAAACACGAGTAAACAGCGGAAGACTAACAGTGTAAAAAAATGGAGCACATATATAAATTATGCATGATACATATATGTTTAGGAAAGTATCCAAACAATTCACAATTCTGAATATAGTACTAAACCAAAG
The DNA here is from genome assembly GCA_963277665.1 of Viscum album. NCBI lineage: Eukaryota > Viridiplantae > Streptophyta > Magnoliopsida > Santalales > Viscaceae > Viscum > Viscum album. The sequence goes on from OY728133.1 coordinate 1,195,885,175, forward strand.
TATAAAAGGAAAACATATTAGAAAATCCTAAGCATCGCAAGCCTCAGCTTGGTCCCATGCTCTCCAGCTCCAATGCAATCATGTACCTGAAGTTGAAGTTCGATTTCCCTTATCCATACCTGCAACAATGTAATATGTTTGGGCCCAAAATCCTGATCCAAATAGGATGTGAGACAAAATCCCAGTAGGCAACCACCCAAAGATATGTGCCTAACATTTAGTGAATATATGGTAGGTAAAAGTATAGAAAGCAGTAAACAGAAATGTACTCACCAGCAAACAATCCACAGTTTCTAGCATAAAAATTACAAACAAGTAAGAAACCACTCAAGAATGTAGAACAAATTGATAACCCTCTAGGTATTTCTCATATCCTAACCCATATGGTTCAACCTACAATCACTAGAAACCATATGGGAGGCACACAGAGTATCACCCCTCTGGTTTAGCTAATGAAATAAACTCCGTGGGGAATCACTCATCGTCAATTCCCACTATAATCCTATATTGTACTAAAGGCGCTCTGGGGAATCAATCAACATCTCATTCCCCCCGTGGCTCATGTCAAGGAACTACAGACACTCTGAGGAAGCAGTCAACCTCAATTCCCCCTGTGGTCTAGAATCGTATTATAATGACACTCTGGAGAAGCCCTTACGTCCATTCTCTTTATGGTCCACTACACTAGGTTATCACAGCCCTATGTAAAGTCAGCAAGTATTGCATCGCATAACGGACAAAGTAACCTCGAGAACTACATGGCTAGAATTCTACAACATGACATCATATCAGAGCAATAGGGAAACCATCCTATAATTCTAGGTATGGAACTGACAATAGAATAATAGATAAAACTTGACCAAACAATCATAAATAGGAAAAACAAGCATGGGAAAAACATCTAAAGGATAGTAAGTTGTCCTATTCACAAACAATAACCTCTACTCAGGCATACAAGAAAAGTAGGCAATCAATATGGGTGAAACAGGAAACTCCCAATACCCCGTTCAAGGTTATTGGTGGAATTTACACATAAATACTCAAATACTTCCTACAGAAAGGCACAAACCACCTACCTTGATGTTAGGAGATTGATATAATTGATCCATGATTCTTTAATCTCTTTAAAATGTCTTATATCTACAAAAAAACATAATAAGCTCAACCCGTGATAACTTGGAAAAGAGGGGTAATTGGAAAACGATGCTCTAGAGGAAGAGAGATCTTACTGCTGCGGTTCCAAAGAAATCGACGGTGGTCGATTCAGAGAACAGATAGAGGCGCGGGGGCTCGGAAAAGATCTGTAGTTGTAAGAAATCTCCTAGATGAATAACACCTATAAGAAGATTGTTTTGTCCATCAGGCGCGACCTCGGTACGTTTAATGAAAAAAAGAAAGTACACGGAATGGACTTTTGTAGTACATAGCGTGTACTCACCTTTTACATACTCCGCTTTTAGCGGCCTCCAAAAAACCTTACACGGCCCTGTGTGTGGCCCCTATACGGCCAGCACACGGCCTTCAGCAGCAAGGAAGTACATGGTGAGTACTCATTAAGTACGTGCAGTGTACTTAAAAAATTTCCAAAAAACTCATCTTTTTCTCAAAAATAACCAAAAAAGGAAAAACATACCTGAAGGGGAGGTCCATGTTCTTACAAAGTTCCCCCCTTAAAGAAATTTGTCTTCGAATTTCCCTAGCGCGGCATAGAAGAGGAAACCTCGAACAACTCCAGCCACTGTGCTCGCACATCGACCTCCCTCTCCTAAGTCTCATCTTGTACCCACCCATGCTATCATGGCCCTCATACCAGAGGAACCGACTGGCCACGGAGAACCTCTGTACTACAATCAACAATCCAGATCAGATGCTCCTCAAATGATGCATCTGCTTCGGACTCAACCTTATCTAGTTGAAAGACAGGAGAAAGGTCTGTAATGTAATGATGGAGATGAGAAACATGGAAAATGTCATGCATAACCCGGTACCTCTGAGGTAATTTCAACCGATAGAAATCGACCCAACTCTCTCCAACACCTCAAACGGTCTGACGTACCATAGTGAAATCTTACCCTATCTCCTAATCCTTTTATGCCCTAACCTTGATGTGACCCAGAAGAAAACTTGATCCCCAACCTCGAACTCCAGAGGTCGTCTCCATTAATCAACACAAGACTTCTGCCGAGATTGTGCAGTAGCCATCCTTTTCTGAATCAACTCTATCTTCTATGTGGTCTCCTGAACAAGATGAGGTCCCAACAAAGCTTCCTCCCCTACCTCCAGCCAACATAAGGGTGATCGGTATGGCCTACCATACAAAGCCTTGTATGGTGCCATCTGAATAGTCTCTCGGAAACTATTATTGTAAGAAAACTCCACAAGAGGTATATGATTCTCCCAAGAACATCCAAAATCCAGAATTCATTCTCGGAGCATGTCCTCAAGAACCTGAATTGTACACTCAGACAGGCCATCTATCTGGGGATGTTAAGCTACACTCAGAAGCACGTGTATACCCAAAGCATTATGTAGCACCTTCAAGACCTGAGAAGTAAAGCGTATGTCCCTGTCTGAAATGATGGATTGTGGAACTCCATGCAGACGCACAATCTCATGGATATACAACCGCCCCATCTCATCAACGCTAAAGGTCACCTTGATTGGAAAGAAGTGATAAACCCTTGTATGTCTGTCAAAAATGACCTATACAAAATAATTCCATCGAGGTGATCTTGGAAACCCGATCATGAAGTCCATCGTGATGTCATTCCACTTCCACTCCGGAATGGGTAACTACTGTAAAATACCTGCTGGTCGCTGATGTTCTGCTTTCACCTGCTGACAAGGAGAACATCTCAAGAAAAAACCAGTAACATCCCTATTCATATCTGGCCACCAATAATGGTGGTGAAGATCGTGATACATCTTGGTGACACCAGGATGAACTACCCAAACTGAGGAATGAAAATCCCACATTAGTTCCTCGCGTATATCTGCTGGCACCCATATGCGTCCCTGGAAACACAATATCGCATCCTCTCCTGAGGTCGACCAAGGAATAGGGTACTCTCCTAACACGTTTTCCCATAGGACTAGGCCTTCAGAATATGATAGCTGCCTCATTCGTATCCAATCAAGAAGTGTAGAGGTAACATCTACAGAAGATAAAAATGTATGCCCCTGTCTATCATGCACCTCCAAATGCATCTTAGAGAACAGATCCATTAGCTGACACTCACTTATAGCCTCTTGAACTGCCTATAACCAACTCTTCCTGCTCAACGCATTAGCCACAACATTGATTTTCCTAGGTGTATAAGAAATCAAAATGTCAAAGGACTGCAGATACTCGACACACCTACGCTGTCTCAGATTCAAGTCAGACTGAGTGAAAATGTAATTGAGAATTTTGTGGTCAGTGAAAACCAAAAAATTCTCTCCATAAAGATAATGTTTCCAGTAGCATAGGGAATGAACAACAGCTACCAACTCTAGATCGTGTGTCGGGTATTTCCTCTCATGTGGCCTCAACTGCTGAGACCCGTACACAACGACTCCATCTCCATGCATGAACACATCTCCTAGAACGATACCTGAAGTGTCACTATAGACAGCATAGCTCTTGCCTAGCTCTGGAATGAATAATATCAGTGCTGAAATGAACCTCCATTTTAGCTCTTAAAAGGTTGAATCACAAGAATCTGACCATAAGAACATAACACCCTTCTTGGTCAGACCTGTCAGTGGTGCTTCTATGCGTGAAAAGTCATGTATGAAGCATCTGTAGTATCCATCCATCCCTATAAAACTCCGCACCTCAAATAAATTCTTCGAATTCTCCCAAGAAACTACTACCCTAACTTTATATGGGTCTACTGATACTACTGTCTCTGAAATAACGTAATCCAAGAAGTGAATCTAATCCATCCAAAAGTGGCTATTCGAGAGCTTAGAATATAAATAATGATCCCTCAGTGTACTCAAAATGATCACAAGATGGGTAGCAGGGTCGTGTTGAGTGTGAGAGTACACCAAGATATCGTCCACGAAGACAACCATGATGGAATCCAAGTATGGATGGAACACTCAGTTCATCAGTGCCATGAAAATTGCAGGCACGTTCGTGAGACGGAATGACATAACCATATACTCATATAGACCATACCTACTTCGGAAGGCTGTGAGAGATATATCAGATGGTTTAACGTGAAAATGAGGATAACCAGACCTAAAATAAATCTTCAAGAACACTCAGGATCCTTGAAGCTGATCAAAGAAGTCATAAATCCTAGGAAAGGGATATCAATTTTTGACCATCAACTGGTTGAGCTTCTGATAATCCCCACAAAGCCTGAGGGTACCGTCTTCATTATTTGCAAATAGAATAGGCAAACCCCAAGGAGAAGTACTGGGTCAGATGAAACCATTTTCATCAACTCCTCCAACTACTTCTTGAGATCCTGTAACTCAGGTGTAGCCATAATATAAGGAGGAATGGACACTGGTTCCTCTCCTGGCACGAGCTCAATAGAAATTTTACTTCATGCTCTAGAGGAAAACCTAAAAAGTCTTCTGGAAAGACATCTCTAAAAGGATCCACCACTAGAGTAAAGTATAATTGTAATGTCCCCTGGACATCTAGATAAAGACTAGAAATCTAATCTGTAACGAACCCATGATGCTCTGGACCTTCTCTGCTCGCCCGGACTTCCCACTTGCCCTTATAAAGAAAATATCCACCCTCTGGTGATATAAAACTCACCCTACAATGATAATAGTTGATGGATTCCTGTAAGGTAATAAACCAGTCCATTTTGAGAATGGAATCATAGCCTGTCATATCTAAGACCTAGAGATCCCACAGAAAGTGATACCTAGCCACCTCTAGAGGGCACTCCTTGTACTGATGTACACTAGTCGTCCTGGTCCCCAACGGTGTGTCCAGAGTCAAAATATCAGTAGAGTAAAAGATGCAGAGCCCAAGGATATCCACAATAGAAACAGAGATAATTCTATGGGAAACCCTTTTATCAAAATGTTCATAAGATAAAACTGAGGCTAATAAGATCGTACCTCGGACAGTAGAGGGTACGAGATCCTACTCATACTGGGACTACTCCATTGCAAAAACTTGACCTGTACCACAACCCTACGACCCTGCAAGAACGCTCTGAGCTGACCCACCCTATTTTCACTTGTATATTAGTGATGGAACACCACGACCTCATCCTCCACCTCAGCCCGAACTTCCGGAATAACTCCAGTTCCAAGACTAGTGAGAAACTGGTGGCGCTACTCCTGAACGAGGATTCGTGGATAAAACCCTATCATCAGCTGCTGGTGAGAAAACCTAACAGAAGCACTGAAGGTGACCCATATTTCCACAATTTCGGCACCCCACTAGGTATCTCTGGAACTAAGGCCTCATATGCCCATCCCTTACACACTGGTAGCATACCACCTGGCTACCTAATGATATGTTTAGCTACCTCGGATCACCGCGCATATACTCTCTATGGCGCTTCTTACTGTCAGTTGGTGGAGCACTAAATCTGGAAGCGAAACCACCTTGGCTCATATCTCTAGAATCTCTCAGATTGCGCTACGCAATCAGTGTCTGGTTGACGATGTAAGCGACAGAATCCAGCCTGAAGATATTCACCTGCGAGCAGATCTACCGTCAAAGACCATCCTCAAACTTCTTTGCCTAGAACAACCCATCTCCACCCAGGAGGGGTGTGAAACACTGAATGTTGATTAAATGAGAGGAATAATCCATGAAAGAAAGAGTACCCTTTTCTAGGCTCATGAACTCCAGGGCTCGGCCGGCCCTCAGGGTCACCGGATAGATGTAGTCTTAAACGATGCACTGAAACTCCACCCATTCCATAACCTAATGACGACCTGCATGTGAGATCACATCCCACCACCTCTTGGCGGAGTCTCATATCATGTAGGTAGTGATATTGACACGCCTTTCTGTAGGCATCTCTAGATGCTCGAAGATATTCAGCATGGCATCTAGCCAGGACTCTACAGTCTGCGGTCCTCCATCCCCTGAGAAGGTGGGAGGATGCTGCTGCTGGAAAACCCACGTCAAGTCTATCATAGACGTGGAAGAAGTTTGAGATCCCTAGAAGGGTTTCATCATCGTTAGAAAGCCCTCCATAAATTGTGCATCAACGCCTGTAACTGGTATCACTGCTAGTGCCAATACTCACACAACAGGAGGATCTATGGGAAGTCCCTGATTAGCCATATCTGGTGTCTGATCACCGCCTGGAAACTTGTGTACAACCAGAGGACATCTTGGTGCCTTGACTCTGTAAGGTCAAACACACACTTTAGATTATCATTACCAAAGGATGGAAACTAGGTTTGTAAGAAGTTAACTTGAGAAATAAAACATTCAAGATTTACAAACCATGACTACACGGTGTGTATAAAGACTATACTACGTGTTCCATTGAGTCATTTACATGGGCTTTCACTTCTGCCAAAATTGGCCTGGTAGCACCCCAAACACATGGTGTGTACCAGAATACTCTTCCCCTGACCATGTCCTTCTACACGGTTAACACACGCGGCTCTCCTAAGAAAACACTACACGGCATGTTCAAGGTAGACACGACGTGTACTCAACAAGCCTCACCTGGATCGTGTTTTTTGTGACACAGCCTGACACGCAGCTCGAACTACATGGCATGTTCTATATGGACACAACGTGTATGAGAAAGGATAACACCATCCCATGTTGTTCCTAACGCAGATGGGTACCTGGGCCAGACTACATGACGTGTTCAAGGGAGACACTGCATATATGAAAATAGACACCACTGACCCGTGTTGTTATCTACATGGCCGAGTTCCTAAGATTACCCTACACGACGTGCATGGCTGGTACACGGCGTGTTCCCACAAGTTTTTTCACAAACCCGTGTTCTTGATCGCATAATTAGTGACATGGATACAGACTACACGATGTGTATTCATAAAGTACACGACGTGTATTCTGGGTTTTTCCAGGTAGTAGCCTTGGAACTTAACCAGAGCCCATAAAACATAGAAAAACATGTGTTAAGGTTCCAAATTCCGATCTGTGAGGGCCCATACTTCCCGCGAATCAAAGTTTGGCATCTTTAATAAGTTACAAACAATTAAAAAGTGGAATGATCCACCAAATTCCAGTCCATCAGGGCCCATAACACCTCATGAACCAAAGATCGACATTCATTCAAAAAAATTATTACACACAAATCTCCATCAAACAGCATGAATTTCTATCAAGGCATCTATCACAACAACATGCATATTATACACAATATATATCAAAACAACAAGAAATCGCTAATGCATCCTATATGGCATGACAATAATGCATGACATGTGATTTCTAACAAGTTCCTATATGATGAATGGAATGGAACACCCTTATCTCATCGGGTTGCGATAGAAATAGAACCAAAAAAAACAACAATGGTAACAACACAAAGCATCTCAATCACTCAAGGTGAAATCAAATCTACTGTAATAATTTCAAAAAAAAATTGCAATTAAATGAGGTAGTATGACTTTTTCTTGTACATGGGTTAGCTACTCCCAGGCAAAGCTTATTACCAAGTAACTATTACATCTTATTCATGGATATAGGCTCCAAACAGTAATCTCTCTGATACCACTTTGTAACATCCCGGTTCTGGAAGCCACCCAGGGGTGCCCCGTACCCTGTTGGTCACCTGGCCTCAAGAACTTTTCCCTGAATTCCAAAGGCTACCAACTAGCAGTGAGGGACTTGGGTGTGATAATGGGGAAACTATTCCCTCATTTGTAGAGTAAACAACGGAAGATAAAAAAAGAAATAATGGAAATAGTAAACATCCAAACAAGAGTAAACAATAGAAGAATAATAGTGTAAAAAATGGATCACCTAAATAAATGATGCATGATACATATATGTCTAGGAAATTATCCAAACATGTCACAATGCTGAATACAATACTAAACCAAAGTACAAAAAGAAAAAAGATGATAATCTCCTCAGCATAGTATGCCTCAGCTTGGCCCCATGCTCTCCAGCTCTGATGCAATCTAGTACCTGTAGTCAAAGGGCACCTTCCCATATCTATACCTGCAACAATGTAATCTGTTTGAGACTAAAATCATAACCCAAATAGGGTGTGAGTCAAAATCTCAGTAGGAAACCACCCGAATATTTGTGCCTAATAGTCAGTAACTATATGGTAGGTAAATGTATAGGAAACAGTAAACAGAAAAGTACTCAGCTGGAAATAATCCACAGTTTCTAGCATAAAATTTACAAACAAGCAGCCACTCAAGCAAGTATAACAAACATGTAACCCTCTGGGTAGTTCTCACATACTAACCCATATGGTTCAACCTACAAGAAATAGAAACCCTATGGGAGGAAGACACAGTCTCAACACTCTGGATGAGCTAAAGAAATATACTCTCTGGGGAAGCACTCATCATAAATTCCCCCTATAGTTTCGTATCATACTAAAGGTTCTCTGGGGAAGCACTCAATGTCTCATTCCCCCTATGGCCCATGTTGAGGAACTGCAGACACTCTGAAGAAGTACCTAACTTCAATTCCCCCTATGATCTCGCATCATATTATAAAGACACTCTGGAGAAGCCCTTACGTCCATTCTCCCTATAGTCCACTACACTAGGTTCTCAGAGCCCTGTGTAAATTGCCCTATTCAAAAACAATAACCTCTACTCAGGCATACAAGCAAATAAGGCAATCAATAAGGCTAAAACAGGAAACACGCAACACCCCGTTCAAGGGTATTGCTGGAATTTTCACATAAAAACGGAAGTACTTCCTATAAAAAGGCACAAACCACCTATCTTGATGTTAGGAGATTGATATAATTGAACCACGATGCTTGAATCTCTTTAGAACGTCCTAGATCTACAAAAACGCATAAAATGTTCAACCCACGATAACTTAGAAAGAAGAGGAATTGGAAAATGATTATCTAGAAGAAGTGAGAGGTTACCGGTACAATTCCAACACAATTGAAGGTGGTTCATTCGGAGAACAGACGGAGGCTCGGGGGCTCGGAGAAGATCAGCGGTCGTACGGACTCTCCTGGATGAAGAACACCGAGAAGAATACGGTTAGGTCCGTCAGACATGACACCATTGCGTTTAACAAAAAACAAGAAAGTACACGGTGTGTACTTTTAGAGTATGTGGCATGTACTTTCCCTTTCCGCACTCCACATTACTCGGCCTCCAAACAACCTTACACGGAAAGGTGTGTGGCCCCTATATGGCCAGCACACGACCTTCAGCAGCAAGGATGTACAGGGTGTGTACTCATAAAGTACACAATGTGTACATCAAAAATTTCTAGAAACTCCTCTTTTTCTCAGAAACAACCAGAAAAGGAAAAACATACCTCAAGTGAAGGTCCGGGTTCTTACACATGTGAAGGTAACTTGGGAAGAAAAATTACATTTTATAACATAAATTTGGACATGTGGGACCTCATATAAATAAATTTATAGGGATGATATAGATATCATTATAAAACAAACATTATTACATTTTAAATATAAAATATAAAAATAAAAATAAATAACATTAAACTACACATTCATTTTTCGGTCTCACCTCCTGATCACTCAAAACAATTAAATTTAATACAATATAAAAAATGAAAAAAAGATAAATTTGAGGGTAATTTTAGGTCATTAGACACACATTAATATAGTTTGAATAATTTATTAATATGTCTCATGTATCCTTAAGTAATTTAATTTAATTCTAAAAGATTAAATTGAATTTCTAAAATTTTAAACATTTTTCGGGAGAATTTGGACATAAAAAAACTCCCAATAAATTTATTTTGGCCTTTTGTTGTGTTTAACATGTTGGGTAAGATGGATCCGGATTAACTCAATCTGGCATGAAATGGGGAGACGCAATTGGGATTTGACTCTAGTTTAGATGGAATAAACATGGCACCAAAATTGGATATACAAATATTCCACATAATATATTATGAAAAAAAAACAAAATAGATAAAATATTAAACATGACTTTTACCTGCACTATATCCAAATACATCCTCCCATTTATTATGATGGTGGACAATTATATATGCTTCTAGGGAATTAATCCACCTCACACATAGTTATCTTATATATATATATTCATAAATTTATATAAAAATTCTCAAAATGATTTTTTTAAAAAAACTCATCAATATTAGATCACCCATATATTATATATACAAACTATAATGGAAAAACCCAAAAAAAATTGTGACCAAATCAAAACACTCTTTCTAAATCATCACAAATTTATTCTAAATTTTGATCTTTTTTAAACATAAATATTTTCACATTCTATCTAATAATAATTAAAGTATCTTGGGGAATTAAAAATAATGATAATTTTTTATCGATGTGGTTTGATTCATGTTAAATACATTGTATTAATAATTCCCAAGGCTAATATTTTTCATGGTTCATGTATAAATAAATCTAACCAAGAAGGAAAAAGTCAAATAAAACTGTAAATGGTACCTTATTTGTTTGAAAATGAAAATATGATTTTATGACTATCAGTGTGTCATATATCAAATGTGAAAAACAGATATCATTTACGCCATCCACACATGAATAATGGATCTTGTATGTCTTTTTATTCATAGGTTTTACTATAGTATGTAAAAGAGTTTTATAAGTTTTTTTTGATCCTCTATGTCACACGTAAAAAATCCGAGAGGGGGAATTAATCAAATATTGTTCATAATTATGTTTCCCTCAATAAATCATTATAGATAGAGAGAGATATCTTATAAATTGTGGAAGAAGATGGTTAATGTTTTTTGGAAAAAAGAACTATTTATTTTAGTGTTTAGGTTTCCTTAAATTTTGTTTTGGTCCCTATAGAATCTTAAACATCAGAAACAACCAAAAACACATATACATATAAGCTAAATAGTAATAAGGATCATAGATATTTTATCACTTTCTTGTGACATTAGTAACATGCCAGGTGATAAAATTAAATCAATTCACATTGATCATATACACCCCAAATAAATTAATGAACCTTGAACAAGTAATGTTCATCTGAAAAATTATATTTTCTCATATTCACTATTATACTTTAATATCTTTTAAATACCATGAGAATTAAATTAAATAATAATTATTCTAAACATTAATAGTATAATTGAAGTTATTTTACTTGTGATCATTCATACTCTAACACTCACTATCATTTACATATGGGACCCAATACATCCTGAATTACTTGTCATCAGAAGAGGCGGAACTTGTGGATACACATAGAGTGTGTACCTCTAAGAATTTATCTTAATAATAACTAGTTCAACTCATAGAACAAGAGAAAAAACTATAACCCTATCATTTACCCTCAGGAAATAAGGAATTTTAGTGTAATAAAAACCTTTTATGAATACACACTGAGTAATATAATCTCTTTTTCTTGTGATATGTTAGCAAGTAAGACACACAATCTATGTCATTATCCTTTACTGATTTATTTATTCATTGACCTTATAGTATGGGATTGCCTTAAATCACTAGGGACAAGAATTTATAGAGTTACTAAAATCATAATCAACTATGATTAAGATATAATTTCCTTTATAAAGTGTCAAATCTTGACTTGATCATTGAACTAATGAAATTCTATAAATGACACACCCAACTTAAACAACCTCAGTGAAAATAAAATGCCATGAATTTTTCACTCATCAATGTATGTTATAAAATGGTACACATAGATAATGATCTCATGTCAATAGACCAATAAAGATTCTTGTAGATATGACAAACCAATGACATTAGAAACATGTGGTATTCCTATTGGTGGGTCAGTCCTCATAATCTCCTCTTCTCGAGATCACCAACTGTGAGATTCATGAGAAACGTATTATTTATTATGATCTCCCAACACATGATTTTCTGTTATCATCAATTTAGTATCACTATAATATATCTATTTAATTATAAATTTTTTATGATTACTATCATAGTTTCTATGAGATATCATTATATATGGTAATTGTTATAACCTTTTGATATGACATGTAATCTAAGGATATTACCATATAAAAAATACAGGCATAAGAATGTTAATATTATAGTAATATAAGAACCTCTATATATATATCAGACCATATACATGTAATAGTAAATAATATACTTATTGGATTTTGTTCTAGGGAACCCACTCACAATAGATGTCAACCCAGTCCTAGTGAGATTCATTGGATAACAATGATGATCATGATAGAGTACATGATAAGAATATTGGATATATTCTTGTTCTTTGGGGGAAAAGAAGATATTTGTGTAAAGGATTACAAAGATGAAAGTTTCTATTCCAGTAGAGATGATATAAAATATCATAATGGTTTTGTGTTTTTCCCAAATAATGGAGCTATTAGTTGGGAGAGTTCAAAAAAGTCAATCATGGTGGACTCAATAATATAGGATGAGTACACTATTATTTCATATAATATAAAGGAATCATTTTGGATTATGAAATTAATTTTTGAATATGAATTTCTTCCTATAATAAAGTGAGAAATTGATATTTACTTTGAAAATAATGGATCCATTACTTAGGCCAAGGAACCCCTATCTCACTAAATGAGTAAAAAAATCCTTCATAAATACTATTTTATATGTGATTTCTTTGAGACGGGTAATATTAGGACCTATAGGGTGGATAAAGATGATAATGTAGTGGATTAAATAATTAAACCATTAGAATAGTAAAATCATTTTGGTTCTGTTGGGAAATTTGGTATATGATTCATAAGTTATTGATTTATTGGTTTCGTAATGTATCATGACATTAAAAAAAGTAAATCTCTATTAATAATTTATTCATGATTGATATTATTTACATTATATGAACAATGTAATGATAATGTAACTTCAATGTAATGATTTTATTTTTCCCTAATTAATGATAATTATGGTGAATTTAGGGTTGTGATGTTATGATAAGATTAGAATGAGCACCACACTCATGAGATAATTAATGTATTATTATTATTTGGACTATCCCATGAGGTATATCACATAAAATATCATACATTCATCGATATAATTTGGGTTTTATGCTTATTATCAATCGTTTTTACCTGATATTAGTAAGATACCTAACATGATATCCTTCATACTTTAATAAATTTCCAAAAAAAATTGATTGTTGTTTATCTATAAGGGGTGGATGGGTATTTTATTGATCCTTTCATCAATTCATGATCAATCGAAATTGGACATTTACAGTCATATAATGATAGAATTCATTTGAAACTATATTAATTTATATTAAATAAATTCATAACCATTATTTGTTGAAACACATATCATGTGTTTAACTGCTCAGATATGCTCATTCACTATATGAATGACATTTGATTTATTTAATGTCCAATTGTGTCTTTTTTAGAGAATCAATAAAATTTGAGATTTCATATACTAGATTGAAATTGTTACTTGTCTAGTGATCACTCAATGTTAAGGAAAAAAGGGATTATATAGGTATAAGGCCCCAACCTTATAACATTACTTAATATTGAATTACATTGCATAATTCATATTGAGGATCTTTTCAGGTTTAGATTTTTAGAGAATTAGGACATAACTATTACATCACAAAGATTACAAAGTAGACACATCTACACAGCTTCCATCTTTTTCACAAAAAAAACTCTTGAATAAAAGAGTCCTGTCAAGTTCCTTGTTTTAGACAGCCTCACATTTCCTTGATCCCATCATTGACCCTATTCAACTTTATGTCCTATGAAAACGTTTCAAAATCATGGGATGAGAATAAAAAGCTCAGTAAGGGTTATAAAAAGTATGGAATGGAACCATGAGTACATATATACATAAGAATGAAATCATACTTTACCCATAAATCATAATCACTTTAAAATACCTCATAAAGTCATGAATAAATCATAGAAATCATAAGACATAAAGGTAACTTGAGGAATTCATAACATTCTTACATAGGGAGTAAACCTCTTGGTTACGTTTGGAAAACCCATCACAGTATATTCCCTAAATCTCTTCGGAGAAACCTTAATGTTTAACTCTTTCGCATTACACAATGCATTGGAGAGCTATATCAGGATCACCCGCCCTTAGTTTATCACGGAACCACCCGTCTTTATAACAATGCCCAAGAACCAGAAAATAATTATAGCACATAACTTAAGAATAAAGGAAATATAACATTCCCACATTGCAATAACAATATATCATTTTAAGATATTGAAATAATGAATCCATTTTAAAAACCATTTTCAAAACAATTTAAAACATTTAATAAAGAGATTATTAAATCAAAGTGCCCCATACCACATTGAATCTTTTAACACTTTAAACCATTAATATACATATAAATAAATCCTTAAAACAATTTTGAAAACATGGATATTAATGAGAAATATTTATAAGAATAAATCATTAAAACATTTAAAACGATATTTTAGTTAAAGGGTTTTTATCAAAATGAGAGACACTTGAATACAATAATTGAGGGATAACATTTAATCAAAACATTATATTATCATGAGAATAAAGGGATTCATGATATAATATTCCAAAGGACATTATATACACCATATAAAAGTGAACTGGTGCATAACAACAATGAAGTCTCAATAGAAATGTAAAATGAGATGAAATCCATTATAAAGAAGGAATCCTTAAATTAAGGATAAATCAATCTCATAATTATGTGTTACAAATATAAATACACCCAATATACGTGGATATTAAGTGTAAAATAATCAATGTTCATTCACACGTATTCAAAGGATGACATATTCAATAACTACATGTTGAACCAAAAGAAATAAAAATTGGGGTAAGAAGTTCCCTTGATAGCCTAACGGCGTCACATAAAATTTTAGAAAAAGAGTTGATGAGAGAGATAAATGGTATCTCATCACATGGACATAAAATTTTATGAAAAAAGGATATATAAGAACATATCCTCACATAATAAGATGAAAATTAAAAGACATAACAAAAGAATTCTTTTAAAAAGAGGAGGGTGAAAGGTCCCCTTACCGATTTGGGTAACTTTCGAAATGTACACCCGATGAAAGAAGGACTATAAAACATTGATGTAAATAGTCATAAAAGAAAGTATGTTACACAAAGAGTAGAATAATGGACAGTACATACACCACTCAAAAGGAAATATTGGCAAATGTAGCATGAATCTCACGAAAACACAAAGTGAGATAAAAAGCCCCTTACGAAATTTCGGCAGCCTAACGGTGCCTATAAAAACATCAAAAAATGGATTTATGAGATCAAATAGGGTCTCTCATAATATGAACATAAAAAGTATAGAATGAGGAATAAAAAATAACATACCCAAAAATAAGAAAGCTGATCTTAAAAGAAATTTCATAAAAGAGAGTACATAAAAAGGAAGAAAGAGGTAGGATCCCTTACCTCGGGTCCGACTTGACTCGATCATTCTTTAACCTCCTAATTAAAAAACTTGAGTTTATTTATACTTACTTAAGAACCTTTTTCAAGTTCATTATTCCTTTTATATCACTTATTACCATGCTATGAACACTATTTAATTATTTAAGTTAATAATGGTCGTTTTGTAGATCATTGCTACTTGAGTCAAAAATAAACTCTTTATAATTAACCGTTTTTCATGTGGTGAAATATATATTATATCCAGAATTATATTTATTAATGAGATATAATATATATAATATATATCCATTATATTCATGTATTTATAATATTACATAACATTTAGAGGTAAGAAATGAAATGCACCGTTCATGGAAACGGTAAGCCGTACGTACGCATGAACGCTACATCCATTTCTATTTCGTATTTATTGGAATTAAAACAAAATGATACATAAAAGTATTATAATTCCAGTTTCGTATCATATAAATATCATTAAATATATCCATTATACGTACCACATATGGTATTAACTAATCAAATCACTTTGAGGGGGCGGTAGTCCTCACTTCCTAAAATGAAGATATCACGTTTAACCATAATGGAAACCATAAAGGTATTCCTTAAATGGAAAATAAATAAGCTTAAGTAAAAAAATAAACATATTATATATCATATATAAATATAGTGACATATTAATGTCCACCTTTTAAGGTGTTAAATGAATATTGAACAATCATCGTTTCGTGAGGCAGAAATTCACCATCCACGGAAAGAGTATGTTCTTTAAACATTAGATGTAGGTGTGTGTAAGTGTAGCTAGAATCCTTCTTATAAAAACATCCTAGTATATTAAATATACAGGATTTGTTACAAAAGAAATGAATAAAATGAGTTTACGGGGTTGGAGAAGAAAAATAAAACAAAAGAACACAAGTGAAGACATTACCTTAAAATCGGGTAACTCTTATTGATTTGATCTCAAAGGCTTCCTTGGGAAGACTTCTGCCAAAAGTGAGGCTTCTAAGAGTAATATAGGGATTTGGAGAGACAAAATGAGCAGGGTTTGGCCGACCAAAAGGCTTGAGAGGTGTGGGTAAGGTTGTAGATGTGGGGGCCTTTTATAAGAGAAGAGGAGGGGCACTCTTGGAATGTCAAAATAAGTTACATTATTTTCAAATGAGTTTTGGATTTTAAAGGTCCCAAATTGTTATATTTCGAGGATAAGGTGACAAGGGTTCTAAATCCACTGATACAATAGGTTTTTGACATGTGTAGGTCATAGATTTTACATTATCTTTTCATTTTATTTCATTCGTTAAATAATGACATAATCACTACATCATCATGATGTCATAAATAATTTAATTTATTTATTGTCTAAAAATTATAAAAAAAATACTATGATGTAGGAAATCTTTTTATCCTTCCAATGACTATTTATAATACAAAATCTGACTTGTATAACCCCATGTAAAAATTGTTTTAGTAAAAAATCTCATGTTTGTGACATTTTTATTTTAACTTTAAATTAAAAGTTATTTATGTCATTTTCCTACCAAAGTGGCTCCATGGGGTCCCCAAGATGACCCATGGATTTTCTTGGTCATCCATGACACGTAAAAAGAAGGTAGGACATGTGTCTAGGTCATTTCATATTATTAAAACATTATTTTTACCTTAAATTACACTAATTACCTCTAATCGTGATTAAAAACTTAAAAGTTACTATTCACCAAAAATTATTTTAATCACATTGAAACACATTTTAATTCCTAATGAAAACCATATCTGTCATATTTTTGAAATTCAAAACACAGAGGTGGTAAAATTTCATTTAAACGAAAAATTAGTTTTTTAAGTACCACTTAGATGTTTCACTATTCATTAAAAATTGAAGTTTTTCAGAAAAATACCAAAACTTCACCATAAACTATATTTGATATTCCGAATTGAAAAATGATGTATATTTTCCAAAATTCAAAACATATAAGTTACAATAATTTATTTAATAATTAATTCCCGCTGTCTGAACAAATAGCGTGTTTTTATGAAACAATATATATCAAAAGATTGACACTAGTTTAAATCCAATTTCAATGTGAAATTAATTCCAACGACCACCATTGGATTAAATGGTAAAAATATATTCTA
The DNA here is from genome assembly GCA_963277665.1 of Viscum album. Lineage (NCBI taxonomy): Eukaryota > Viridiplantae > Streptophyta > Magnoliopsida > Santalales > Viscaceae > Viscum > Viscum album. Next base: position 1,195,902,811 of record OY728133.1, read on the forward strand.
ATTTCACTTTAAAACCAATTCAAATTATAATCTAATCATATAAAAAATTATATTAAAAGGAGGTTTTGAATTAAAATACAACATTTTCCCTATTCATTAAAAAATGAACTTTATCGGAAAAATACCAAATATTTACACAAAGTTAATTTGGATGTCCCAATTTTAAAGAATAATTTTATTTTTTCACATATAACACATAAGATTTTCAAAAAGTGGATTTAAAAGAGGTTCTCTATCAAAATTTGGTTAATCAACCTTTTGAAGAATATTATACTGTTTACGCTTAAAATTGGATTCATTTTCATTTTACGCCTCTAACATTTATTGGATGAAAGTAAAAATATTTTAGAAACATATATAATCATTTTGTAGTTAGTTCCGTTCTTTACCTCCAATACAATGGCTAGGCATTAACTACCATTTAAAATAATATTATTTTATTATTACAGTGCAACGTGAGATTTCAAAAGAAATCATTGTCGTGTATTGGGTACGCCATCGAGAATAGAGTCCCCTTTACCGTAATATTAATATTTTTTTCACAAATATGGATAAAAAAATTTCATATTCTTTATTTACCTTGGGTGTTACATCCTTCTCCCCTTTTGGGAATTGCGTCCTCGCAATTTCAAAATTGGGCTTGGAAACTCCATTGAAAGTCCCACATCGGAAAAGGAGTAAATTAAACTATCACTTTAAAAGAAAGAAAGGGAAGTACAAAGGTCACCCGAGTTAACCCATACTTGGATTCCATGTATGAAAAAATGGATATGGAGGAAAAAACAAAGGGTCATGTTCTGATGGAGAGTGATAGTAAACATATCTAGGAGAAAGTTAAAAATAACAAAATCACAAACTTGTTATGGGTTAAACGGTATTGGATTCCCCAGTAGGAAAAGTTAAAAGACGACATTCTTTCAAGTTACTTTTCATTAAGGAATTTATTTTTTTTAGCTTAACTAAAACATAAGGAAACATACTTACATGTCATGTTGATTTTCAACTTCTACTAGATTTTTTTACACGAAATCATATTTTCTCCAAAAGATGAGTAATTAGGATGACTTGTTTACGTTAAGAGAGCTATAATCAACTTATATAGAATCACCCAATCCACAAAAGAGAACTATATACTTCCCATGTCTTTAGACCTTAACCAAAACTAAAACCAAATAGGTTAGTATGAGATCAGATAATACCCTAAAAGGATAATCCTTTATATAAAAAATCTATTCTTAATCTCTAAATAATTTCAAACAATACCCAAAGTTCAACAAAGGCCATTCAATAAACAAGTTGTCTATAAAATTATTGAAACCCAAATATTTTAAGGATTTAATCGCATAGTCTTCCAAGGTAAAAATAAACATTTATCTCCAAATAACATTAGTTTATCTTAAAGTCCCAAATTGAAAAGTAATTAACGTAATCACATATCCTCCATAATAGTTTATTCATTTCCATAGATAGCCCAAAATAAACTTACTCTTGATTTATAAAATCATATAACTAAAAAGAATTAGTCAAACTAACCAGGGGCTTCACGTAGTACAGTGGTAGGCGATAAATACCAGTTGCATTTTGGTTGTGGGTTCGATTCCCGCAGTTATGTCCGATGCGACGGGTTTCCACACAGTCTACGTGTTGTCCTTTTTACAAAACTATATAATTCTTAAAAAATCCCCCCAAAAAGAGATAAAATCTTCAAAATAACCATAAAATATTTTAACCACAAAGGTTATCTAATAACTTCTATTTTGCAACCCAAAATGTATTAACCAGTAATTGCCTCAAATTCAAGGATCATATAAACCCAAATGGTTCTTCATAACTATATCCACAAAAGAAAGGATAATTATTCCTTGAATAAAATTTTCGTATATCAAACATCAGGGTTACAATAAAAAGTCCTCTAATGTAACCCCATCATCAAAAGAGACTTAATACATCTAAGAATTTCACCATCCTAAAATCTACCATAACTCTTGAATCCCTTATATGATGACTTTTTACTCATTCAACATTCTTCATGATCCATTAGCCATTCATTTTCAACTTCTTCTGAAATAATTCTTTCCTAAAAAAAATTATGAATCATATCATAAGATTCGAATAATAGGAAAACATATGTTAAGAAATAATCCATACCTTTCACTCTTCAGTGTCAGTTTCTTTATCCTCAATCGGAATGGAAATAGGTATTGGTAAATGAATATTTTTACAATCTTGGTGACCCCATTCCCGAAACTTCTTCGTAGGACATGTATTTGCATAATGATCATGCACACCACATTTAAAACATTCAATTGATCCTTCAGAAAGAACTTCTTTCCCTTTCCTAGAGTCAACTAGATGCTTCTTTTTTCCATGGCAGGTTCTTGCTTTATGACCCTCATTTCCACATCTATAGAATCTTTCTGTCCCTTTGAAACATTTTCCTATGTGTTTCTTTCCACATATTTGACACATAGGTTTTTGAACATACTTACCTTTATGATTATTACCTGAACTTCCGTAGGGATTTGTTTCTCGCATATACGATGCCTTATAAAAATCACTAAGGTTCCGGTGGTCAATCATGACTCAAGATAGTTGGTTGAGGATAACCACAAGAGTTCTCATTGCAGCTCCCATATCATTCAGTTGTTCTTTCATAAAATCGTCACAGTTTTCTTCAAATCCACTGTTACTTTGGTGCATGCTAGATCCATCAATTTACTAAAACCAATAAGGTCAGTGTGAGTATATCAGTAAAATCAACAAATAATAAAGAGGAAGATAAACACCAAGATATACATATCCATGTTATCTAAAACTCATTCTAACTTTAAAAAAAATGACTCTATATAATATACTAACCATTGTGGTTATACAAAACATGTAACTTTTTCTTAAACAACACTCTAACCTCTAAAGTTATCTAAACCGAACTTTGATACCAACTATAAGGCCCTGACCTTATAAAATTACTCAATATTGAATTACATTGCATAATTCACATTGAGGATATTTTCAGGTTTAGAGTTTTAGAGAATTAGGACATAACTATTACATCTCATAGATTACAAAGTAGACACATCTACACAGATTCCATCCTTTTCAAAAAATAAAAACTCTTGAACAAAAGAGTCCTGTCTAGTTCCTTATTTTAGACAGCCTGACATTTCCTTGATCCCATCCTTGACCCTATTCAACTTTATGTCCTGTGAAAACGTTTCAAAAACTTGGGATGAGCATAAAAAGCTCAGTAAGGGTTATAAAAAGTATGGAAAGGATCCATAAGTACATATATACATAAGAATAAAATCATACATTACCCATAAATCATATGCACTTTAACATACCTCATAAAGTCATGAATAAATCATATAAATCATAAGACATAAAGGTAACTTGAGGCACTCATAACATTCTTATGTAGGGAGCAACCCTCTTGGTTATGTTTGGAATACACATCATAGTATATTCCCTAAATCACATTGTAGAAACCATAACGTTTAACTCCTTTGCATTACACAATGCATTGGAGAGCTATATCGGGCTCACCTGCCCTTAGTTTATCACGGAACCACCAGTCTTCATAAAAATGCCCAAGAACCATAACATAATCATAGCACATAACATAAGCATAAAGGAAATATAACATTCCCACATTGCAATAACAATATATCATTTTAAGATATTGAAATAATGAATCCATTCTAAAAACCATTTTCAAACCCATTTAAAACATTTAATAAAGAGATTTTTAAATCAAAGTGTCCCATACCACATTGAAGATTTTAAAATTTTAAACCATTAATATCCATATAAATAAATCCTTAAAACCATTTTGAAAACATGGATATTAATGAGAAATATTTATAAGAATAAATCATTAAAACATTTTAAAAAATATTTTAGTTAAAGGGATTTTAACAAAATGAGAGACACTTGAATACAATAATTGAGGGATAACATTTAATAAAAACTTTATAATATCATAAGAATAAAGGGATTAATGATATAATATTCCAATGGATAGTATATACACCATATAAACGTGAACTGGTGCATAACAACAATGAAGTCTCAATAGAAATGTAAAATGAGATTAAATCCATTGTAAAGAAGGTATCCTTAAATTAAGGATAAATCAATCTCATAATTATGTTTGAAAAATATAAATACACCCAATATACGTTGATATTAAGTGTAAAATAATCAACGGTCATTCACACATATTCAAAGGATGACATATTCAATAACTACATGTTGATCCCAAAGAAATAAAAATTGGGTTAAGAAGTTCCCTTGACAGCCAAACGGTGTCACGTAATATTTTACAAAAAGAGTTGATAAGAGAGATAAAGGGTATCTCATCACTTGGACATAAAATTTACAGTAATAAGCATATATAAGAAAATATCCTCACATAATAAGATGAAAATTAAAATACATAACAGAAGATGTCTTTTAAAAAGAGGAGGGTGAAAGGTCCCCTTACCGATTTGGGTAACTTTCGAAACGTACACCCCATGCAAGAAGGATTATACAACATTGATTTAAATACTCATAAACAAAATTATGTTACACAAAGAGTAGAATAATGTATATTAAATACACCACTCAAAAGGAAATATTGGAAAATGTAGCATGAATCTCACGAAAACACAAAGTGAGATAAAAAGCCCCTTACGAAATTTCGGCACCCTAACGGTGCCAATTAAAACTTCAAAAATGGATTTATGAGATCAAATAGGGTCTCTCATAATATGAACATAAAAATTACAGAATTAGGAATATAAAATAACATCCCCAATCATAATAAAGATGAGCTTAAAAGAAATTTCATAAAAGAGAGTACTTAAAAAGGAAGAGAGAGGTAGGATCCCATACCTCGGGTTCGACTTGACTCGATCGTTCTTTAACCTCCTGAATAATAAACTTGATTTAATTTCTACATGCTTAAGAACCTTTTTCAATTTTATTATTCCTTTTATATCACTTATTACCATGCTATGAACACTATGTAATTATTTAAGTTAATAATGGTAGTCTTGTAGATCATTGCTACTTGAGTAAAAAATAAACTCTTTATAATTACAAGTTGTTCATGTGGTAAAATATATATTATATCCAGAATTATATTAATTATTTATATATCATATATATAATATATATCCATTATATACATGCATTTATAATATTACATAACATTTAGAGGTAAGAAATGAAATGCACCGTTCCTGGAGACGGTAAGCCGTACGTACGCATGAACGCTACTTCCATTTCTATTTCGTATTTAGTGGAATTAAAACATATTGATACATAATAGTATTATAATTACAGTTTGGTATCATATATAATATCATTAAATATATCCTTTTTACGTACCACATATGGAATTAACGAATCAAATCACTTTGAGAGGGCGGTAGTCTGCACTTCCTAAAATGAAGATATCGCGTTTAACCATAATGGAAACCATAAAGGTATGCCATAAATGGAAAATACAGAAGCTTAAGTAAAACTTAAACATATTATGTATCATATATAAATATAGTGACATCTTAATGTCCACATTTTATGGTGTTAAAAGAATATTGAACAATCATCGTTTTGTGAGGAAGAAATTCACCATCCACAGAAATTGTATGTTCTTTAACAATTAGATGTAGGTGTGTGTAAGTGTATCTCAAATACTTTTCATAACAACATCCTAGTATATTTATGATACTACATTTTTTACAAAAGAAATTAATAAAAAGAGTTTAGGGGGTTGGTGAAGCAAAATAAAACAAAAATAACACAAGTGAAGACATTACATTAAAATCGGGTAACTCTCTTTGATTTGAGCTCAAAAGCTTCCTTGGGAAGACTTATGAACAAAGTGAGGATTCTAGGAGTAAGAGAGGGATTTGGAGAGACAAAATGAGCAGGGGTTGGCCGATCCAAAGGCTTGAGAGGTGTGGGTAAGGTGGTAGAGGTGGGGGCCTTTTATAAGAGGAGAGGAGAGGCACTCTTGGAAAGTCAAAAAACGTTACATTATTTTCAAATGTGTTTTGGATTTTAAAGGTCCCACATTGATATATTTCTAGTATAAGGTAATTAGTGTTCTAAATCCAGCCATCCAATTGGTTTTTGACATGTGTAGGTCTTAGAATTTACATTATCTTTTCATTTTATTTAAATCATTAAATAATGAGGTAATCACTACATCATCATGATGTCATAAATAATTTAATTTATTTAATGTATAAAAATTATAAAAAATAACTATGATGTGGGAAACCTTTTTATCTTTCAAATTAATATTTATAATAAAGAATCTGACTTCTATAACCCCATATAAAAATTGTTTTAGTAAAACAAATCATGTTTGTGACATTTTTTTTAACTTTAAATAAAAAGTTATTTATGCCATTTTCCTACCAAAGTGGCTCCATGGCGTCCCCAAGATGACCCATGGATTGTCTTGGTCGGAAATTACACATCTAATGAGGGTAGGACATGTGTCTAGGTCATTTCATATTATTAAAACATTATTTTTACCTTAAATTACACTAATTACCTCTAATCGCGATTAAAAACTTTAAAGTTACTATTCACCAAAAATTATTTTAATCCCATTGAAACACATTTTACATACTAATGAAAACCATGTATGTCAGATTTTTGAAATTCAAAACACAGAGGCGGTAAAATTTCATTTAAACGAAAAATCATTTTTTTAAGTACCACTTAGTGGATTCACTATTCAATAAAAATTGAAGTTTTTCAGAAAAATACCAAAATTTCACCCTGTGCTATATTTGATATTCTGAATTCAAAAATGATGTCTATTTTACAAAATTCTAAATATATAAGTTGAAATAATTAATTTAATAATTAATTCCTGTTGTCAGAACAAATAGGGAGTTTTTATGAAACAATATATATCAAAAGATTGACACTAGTTTAAATCCAATTTCAAAGTGAAATTAATTTCAACGACCACAGTTAAATTGTAAAAATATATTCTAATTACACTTTAAAACCAATTAAAAAGATAATCTAATCATATAATCTAATTAGATTAAAAAGAGGTTTTTAATTAACATACAACATTTTTCTCTATTCATTAAAAAATGAACTTTATAGGAAAAATACCAAAAATTTACACAAAGTAAATTTGGATGTCCTGATTGTAAAGAAGAAATTTATTTTGTCAAATATAACACATAAAGTTGTCAAAAAGTGTATTTAAAAGAGGTTCTCCAGCAAAAGGCGGTTAATCGACCTGTTAAAGAATATTAGAGTGTTTATGCTTAAAATTGGATTCATTTTCTTTTTACGGCTCTAACATTTATTGGATGAAAGTAAAAAAAATTGAAAAACATATATAATAATTTTGTAGTTAGTTACATTCATTCACGCTATTACAATGGCTAGGTATTAACTACCATTTAAAATAATATTATTTTATTATTACAGTGCAACGTAAGATTTCAAAGGAACTCGTTGTCACGTATTGGGTACGCCATCGAGCATATCGTCCCCTTTAAAGTAATATTAATATTTTATTCACAAATATGGATAAATATAAAAATGTCATATTCTTTATTTACCAAGGGTTCTACAATAGTTATACATATCATTTATATGATACAAATTTTAGAGGACAAGTTTATCTACGATCTTAGTATGGTTAATGGATATCACAGCCAACCGTTTAGTTTCATGAGCAGTACTTATAATTTTCCAGCGTTCACTAAATTCATACATCTATGAAATAGTTTTGGATAGATTCATAAGGAGTTTTGATGTTATTTATTTATTATTTATATGTTTTTAGTGGACGTGGGTAATTCTTTGTTACACACTAGATATGTAGATATTTTATCTTATTATATCTGTTAATTCCAAAAACATTATATTCATGAGATTTATATCATGGTTTAAAATTTTAATGAATCATGAGATGCATTATGAATGATATTAATACAATATATTTTGATAATATTATATTGTAAGGTGGCATAGGATACCCCAAATTCAAAAAAATTATTGTACTTTGGGAATATGATATAGATTTGGACGAAATGTGTGTGATTGCTTCTAGATATTACCCTTTTGATAGTTTATGTTATTTTGAATCAATGTATATTGATTCATTAATGGATTTTAACTCATTAATTACTGTGTACAGTGAATAATACTCTAATGGGATATAGTGTAAAGGTTCCATGATAAAACAATCTATATAAATGATATGTTCAATGCTCATCAATTAATAAATAAAATCGATGATGAATATATAAGGTATGTGATACATTCTATTAGTGTTCCAGGTTTACATGAAATATAGTTCAATCTACCTTCTTCTTATGTCATAATTTATTACTCAATGAAGACGTTGTCACCTATTTGATTAATTGGTATTCCCTAGATATGATTGTGGATATTTTGGTCTGTGTACCACCTATGCAGGAAGGATGCATTTGTTTTCTAATTAGGTGATATTAATTGAGTATAAAATGAAAATTAAACGATGTATTATTCACCACTGGAGGAATATTTGTCTTTTTTCATTGAATGTTGATATTGTTAATGATACATAAGGGTTACATTATTTTATTTCCATTAGATATGATCATAATAAAATCCCCCTAACACCTATTGAAAATAATGGATAAACAATTTATGTGTCCCAACCATGAAAAATATAAATATTATTTCTCTAACTTCATTCAACATTTCACATTATTTTTACTAAATAAATATATCTTCTAAACTACCCATATAGTAGCTTCTACATTATCTCTCATATCACACATTGTCAATGGAGATGGCTCCCACTACATTATTGTATAGAATAAAAACTATACATTGATCCAATGAATCAATAATTAATCACATTTATCAATTTTAAATATGTTACATGCCCATTGTATTTTTATTTTGTGACCTCAAAGAAGGTAATCCATCTCCAAGTTAGAAAATATCTTTTTAACCAGTTGTGTCACACACTATAACTAAGTGAATAATGTTTTATTGCATTGGGAATTATTAGACATATTGGAGAGAACTTATTTAGAGTTTCCAATATCAATTAAAATATAATAATCTATGCATTTGACCCCATAGTGAAAATAATTCCATGTTTAATCAAGAATGAACATGATATCTAAGGTCGCCATAGACCTTACATATTCATCTATGTTGTGTTATAGACCTTATTCTTATCCTAGACATTAACCATATAACTATGGTTTTTATGTATATTTATATAGAATGATACATTACCAATCACTTTATGTCTCTTAAGGAAAAATCTAATCAAACTAATGAGGGAACCTACTCTTATCATTTCATAATATCTCAACCACTTTAAATGATCAAAACTATTGTGGGATAAGCTCAAAAAACTCATCCTTAATCACTGATTAACAAAACATGGGGTATAATAAAAAATATAGAAAATATTATCAAAAATATTGGTGGTGAACTCCCTCAACAATAACATGGTCAAGATAAGGTTTCTCAAGAATTACCAAGGTTCATCGCATACCATTGTCAAACCCATGACTGATAACCCATGGACGTTTCTTCAATAATATATGAATCATCACCAAAGATTTTGGGAAACCAAAGATTCTGAGACTTTTCTTAATTTTATGATGGTAACTGTCAATTTTCCAATATATATATAGTCAAAAAAAACTTGATACACATCATAGATTAGAATAGATAGCCCATTACTCAGTTAAAGGTCTTACATATAATCAATATACGTGATCTTGCTAATATTAATATATATATATATAATTAAAGTATCTAATCCTTTGATCACTATGGAATATATGTTTTCAAACTGTTTTTTCACCCATAAAAGTTCAATAGAATAAAACCATTAATCAATACATTCCCTCAATACATATATTTAAAATTAAATTCAAATATATCCTTAATAAACAATTCAAAAGGAATCAAATATCTAATTTTTAAAAAAAAATAGCTTAGAGTACAAAAAACTATAGGGGGTGATTCAGGGATTGAAAAAACCCCTACTTTAAATTTATTTTCCATAACATCAATTATTTTAATTGATCTTAAATCATATAAGGTGATGAAAAAAATATAAAGAGAGAAATAATACAAATGGATTAAGGGTTTTTACAAGGTAGGATCACACTTATTATCAAGTGTTTAATCCATGGATAAAAATAGTGGTGATCCCATTAAAAATCCTCCTATCTTATTATCTATATTAATGAGTAATCTAGAAGAAAAATTGTCTATAAATCCATGTAAAACAATTATTAAAATGTGTCTACAAGTAGATTGAAATGGTATTATCACCCTTAAGTGCCATCAGAATTTGGATAACATGGACACCCATGTTATTCCCTTATATGCCAACTAAAGTACCTCAAGAATGGGTGTCCATTTATCACAAAATTTCAAGTCCTTTTAATCACACTTTGGTTTGGGTGAGACTCCTCAAATTTATAATCTCCTAACTAATTTTTGTTTAATAACCTTTGTTGAATCATATAATTCAATTATAAAAGATAATGAAAATACCACCTTTTGAATCTTTAACAAGATCCATAAAATACAAACTCCCATTATTGTATGGCCACATTTCATCCCCCATTATCTACATATATCATATGAAGCACCATATTTTCATGCCATGGTGCAGTGAATTGGGCCTTTATTTCAAGAAACATGATTCACTAGACTGTGATGTAACTTTAATCAATTTTTAGTACATCGATTCAATAACATTTCACAATCTCTTCATCATGAGGTAATTAAGTGAGTTTAACTCTTTAGAAACAAATTCATGGTGAAATTCCTTTTAGGACTATCTTGATATATACATCTCTATGTATGTGAGATTAAATTAATCCTTTGAAAAAATCCTTCAATGATGAAATAGAGAACATAAAATTATGATGGCCTTTAATTCAAAAAAAACATCATTTATTTTCATCCCATATCAGCTACAACATACCATTAACCAATCTATAATAATGTATTCAATGAGTATAACATGAAAACACTTTCATAACTCATGAATGAATTACATCTAGAAATAATTCATTATATTCCGTTGATGTGAAGGTTATATAATGACCATAATATAGGATAGAATAGTAATTTTTATAGTACTCAAACATCTCAGTTTAAATACTAATAATAAGATGACCATGTCCCGTAAGAGAACTACTAAAAAATCCTTCTTTGTTAATTCACTTTAGAGAGATCTTATTCATTCTCCCATTTATATAACACCCCAATATTTTACGGTATGTATCCTCTTAAATAGATTCAATTCAATTGAATTATTAAATTGAACAAAACATTATTTCATATAGTCACATAGAGAACACAAAAATCATTACAATTGAATAATGAATTAAATTAGTGGCTTTTTCTAAAAAAATAATGAACAAATACCAATGAAATTGTAACTAGACCATTGGAATAGTAATGTGACCCTAATGAATAGTAATTTGGACAAATAAAATAGTAAAATTTCCTATTAAATTATAAAAAAATATAGGGATCTTAAAAATAAAAATATGATATAATTTTATCAAAGTATAAGTAAATAAATATTTTAAAAATGATAAATCATGTGTTGGTATTTTTATTAAATATAAATGTCAATTTATAATTTCATAATTAATATAATTAAATAAAAGAATTATTTTTTATAAAATAGATTCATAAATTAATCTATTTTTTATTATTATAAGATAATTTTATGAGACCTTAATTAATTTTTCATAGTGTTATAAAATCAGTTATAATTTTTAAATTTGTATTTTTCCTATAAATGATGATTTTATTTAACAATTAAATTTCTCATATTTAGAAAATTATTTTTAAATAGTGGACTTCATTTTTTAATTCTAAACTCAAACAAATTAATAAGTAATATTTTTTGGATTTCCCAAAAATAGTTAAAATCTTTATGAATTGTAAAACTTTATAATTTACGGTTTTAGCTAAATACATGAATTATTGAGTCGTAGATGATTTATGGATGAGGTAAGACCACAATATCTAAATATAAATAATTATTTTAATATATTTAATTTAATTTTTAATCTATTCATTTTCTTGAACAAAATCAATAATCTAATGAATAAAATAATAAAAAAACATCCCTCTCCTCCACTATAAAACTCATCCCTCGTCACCTCTTCTCCTAAAACCTCAAAATCCATTGATATTGTTCAATATATTCTAAATACTATTCTTAAGTCTCTCCCCCACATCCAAGAACCTTTTTTCATAATAAAATACCTAACCCTAGTGCCTTTAAGAGGCTCCCAAAGAGAAGAATTCATGAGGTAAAACCCTTTCTCCTTCTCTGCCAATTTCGTTTAATTTCATTTCATTTCTTATTCCTTCCCCACTTACTCTATCCAAACATTAATGATAAATCCATTATATTATATATATTTTAATATTATTATGTTAATGAAAAATCAATCATTAATCCCATTATCCTCTCCTTTTTATTCAAAAAATGAAAATATCATCTATGATGTGTCGATTTACCACCAACATGGATGATGACTTTTCATTTTATAATAACACATTAAAATATGTTAATAAAACAATTATAATGATTAATATAGAATTTAAAATTAATATTAAAACTTTATTAGTGTGATGGAACTAGTATATATAGCTAATATTAATTAATAAAACAAAAATAGTACTCGATGATCGAAAAAAGGCCAAAATAATCTAAACATATATAATTAAGGTCTTATTTAATGAATCATCTTCCTTCCATATAACCAAATGATTTATGAGATAATTTAATATTCTAGAAGCTCATTATTACAAAATTACTCCAATTTTTGAGTTTTTATACCATTTTTCAAGAATTCCCATAATTATACGTGAGGCAACCAATCATGATAACCAAAGAAATAAAAACCATAGAATGAAACAAATTGAATATTATAACTCATCAAAGAGTCCATAAATGAAATTAATAAAATTATAATAAATCTAAAAAATGTTTAATATGTTCTTAATTAAATCATTAATGAATCTAATTACATTAATCTTTCTATTTCGTTACCCCAATGTAATTCTTAATTATTATAAGGTAATCCACATAAATTATGTCTAATTATTATATAAATATGTACCTAGATAAATTATTTTTTATTTTAGGGGGAAATACATGTTTAATAAGGTTCTCTTTTCCATTCCTCCTAATGATCATGCCCGATTTAAGAAAACATTCCAATTTCTTACCCATTTTAAATCACATTACTTAATTGGTTTTTATCCACCATTATTTTCCTAAAATCACTCTTATGATCCTGAAAAACTATCTTTGTTCCTTTTTTTATGAAAGAAATTATTTTTTCCCCTCTTTAATGACACTTTTATATTTTCTCTTTAATATTATTAAAGAGGATCTTTTCTATTTTTTCTTAAATAAAATTTACATGATTTAACATCATTTGGACATTATTTATCATAATATATGCTTATTTATTCCTTAATAATTTCAATTTATGATTTAAATATATTATTTTAGAGATATCATTATGATATTTATTTTGACCACTTATTCCTTATGTGCGGTGTATTTGTAGTTCCCTTTTCTTTATGGTTGTCATTTATTAAAGATTCTATTAATTATCTATATTTCATATAGCATAGATCAGATTGTTATCTTACCTGTATACCATTTTTACTTATGTTGTATTCAATTAATGTATTTGTTGTATTCAATATAAGTATAAAGAATGATTAGTACTTGAATTGAAGAGTGGGGGAAAGTTATAGATATCCCCTCGATTCTCTGATAGGTCTCATGAGAAAAATCTGTCGGTGGAGAACCCTTTATTTTTTGTTTCCCAGAAGAATCATATGGGGAATTCCCATAGGAAAAACCATCTTTATGATATAATGGTTCATCTGAAAAATACATGACGTCTAATAAATAATCTTTTCCTTCATTCAGTATTCAGTTTTTTTACTTTCCATGATATTTTCATAATGAAAAAATATATGGTTTCATTTCCATTTTCAGTTTATTGATGGAATATATTTTTTAGATTATTTACCTTGAAATAATAAATATTTATTATTTACTTTACATACCTTATTATTGTCTTGAATAACCCTTATAGTGTGTCAGAGCTGACCCCTTTATTTGTTTTCCTTTCCACATGGTTTGAGGATGAAATATTTGAATAATTGAAAAGAAGGAGTTTATTTTCTTTTGTTATGTACTATTTTTAATTACCGATATAATAAGGGAATGATCTACTTTTCAATTTTTTTAATACTACTAAATGTTTTGATCCATGGTGATTTGATCTCTTGTATCTATACCATTGTAATAAAATGTCCACTGACTCTAGCATACTATGGTCGAGGTTGTTACATTTTGTATTAGATAAAATTTAGTAAAAACATTGGTAACTAGATGTTAAATATTCATGAGAATTATAATAATTAATTATAGTGTTTTTTGGCTTAATACTCATGATGATAATGATCTATCATAGTGTTTGATATTATTTACTGATTAGGCATAATGAAAGGAAGGGAATTAATACCCGTGGTCAATATTGGGATTTTCCCATAGAATAATTCAACAGAGTTAGTGTTGAAGATATGCAGATACTGTTCATATTAGGAAAACACACTCTAGTTATGAAGAATAACCATACTAAACCTGTGTTGGATAGTTTCATGTTGTATAATCCCCTATATTTTTGTGGGACTACTAATCGAGTGGTAGATGAGTAGTGCATCAATTCCCTTGAAATGATATTTCAAACATTATGATGCCATGAAAATGAAAAGGTAGTATGAATATTATATCATATCAAGGGAGATTCTGATCAATGGTTGTCATTGATCCAAAATAATAATGAAAAAAATGAAATATAATAAATGGAATGGTCAACATTCAAAGAAACATTATTTGAAAAATACGTCCCTCATTATCAATGAACAAAAATGAAGATAAAATTCCTTATAATAAAGAAAATGGAAGATGAGTGTGTTTTAGAGTCTGAGAATAACATCACAATACTAGATAGGTATACTATAGAATACATACATGATTCATAAGACACAAATGATCATTTATTTGATGTTCTTAAGCAACTACTCTGATAGGAAATGGATTCTCAAATATTTTGATCATATAATGAAATAGTATTATGTTCAATAAAAATGAATTAGAAATTTTCTAAATTTTATATGTTCAAGGAGAATCAATGGAATAAGAGTCCTTCTAAGAACCATGAAAATTGTAGAGAATCAATTTTGAAAAAGGTAATAAAACATTATCCATTATGTGAAAATTTGGGAAATAACAACCTAGGAAATGCTTAAATTGTATGGGAGTTTGTTATAAGTGTGGAGAAAAGGGTTATCAAGAAAATTAATGAAAGGTGAGGAAACAAATAAATGACTTTTAATGATAAATGTAAAATAAAATGTGGAATTATTGAAATTAATTCCCCAAAATCCAAGGGAATTATCCCTAGAATACGATAAGGGGAGATGGCCAAGCTTATCGGATCACCAAAAAAAATGATGAACTACCCAATTATGTGTTGGTAAGTAGATTAATTCTATCATAAAATTTATCCAATTTCTTTTTTGAATCTGGAGAATATAAATCTTTTATATCTACCAAATTTTGTAATAAAATGGGAAATTTCCTTTTATATTTAATAAAATATTTGTTAGAAAAAAATATTAAGGGAGGTCTCTATGAAAAAAAAATTCCGGTCAGTTCCCATTATGGCATAAAAACATGCATTATTTTGTGACCTTGTCATCATACCTATGTCTTAATTTTTTATAATCCTTGATATTGATTGTCTTTCATATTCTGATGTGATATTTTGTTGTAAGTAGAAGGAAATATTTATTTTTTGAAGAAGATGAAGATTACCTTATCCTTATAGAAGAATCATTATAATATTTTTCATATATAGATCTATGCACAATATCTCTAATGAATGAAATTGAAGGGAATGAAGTAAAATAACATTTGAGGTTGGGAAAATTCATCTTTAAATTGAGGATATACTAATATTAATGTAATACATTGATGTATTTCATAAGGAATTACATAGACTCCCCCAGAGCATGAAGTTGAGTTTACCATATATTTAATCCTTGATGAAATAAAAATATTAAAGACTCCTTATAGAATAACTATTATAGAATTATTGGAGCTAAATAAACAAATATAGGATTTGATTAATAATAGATTTATTCTCCCTAATGTTTCTCCATGGGGATCCCTGATGCTCATTTTTCTGAAGAAATATGGATCCTTGAGGCTATGAGTTGACTATAGAGAAATCAATGCTATGGAAATCATCAACAAGTATCCTTTTACAGTTATTAATGATTTATTTGATCAACTTCACATTGATCAATAGTTTTCAAAGATTGACCTTTATTAGGGGTATCATCGATAGGGAGTAAAGACACTGGAATTACAAAGAAAACCTTTTAGATGGGTTATATAAATTTCATGTTCAAAGTATTTCCTTTGGATTGAATAATTCACCCTCTATTTTCCTGGATCTAATGAATAGAGTATTCAAGGAATATCATGATGATTTTTTTTTGTGATATACATTGATGATATTCTGGTGTTCTAAAAGATTTGAATACCATGAGAATCACATGAGGATTATTCTTGAGACTCTCATAAGGATACATTTATAAGTTAAATTTTGAAATTGTGAATTCTAGATTCAGTAAATTTATTTTATGTGTTAAAATGTTTCTATAGATAGAATCTCAGTTTATCTTTTGAAAAAAAGGAAAAGAAATAATATCCTTCACTAATAAACATAACTGATGTACGTAATTTTATTGTTTTAGAAAGTTATTATTAGAGTTTCACTCCTAATTTTTCCTCATTGGCTAGCCCATTATCCAAGATCACACATAAAGGGGTTATGTTTATATGGAAAAAAGAATGTGTAAATTTTTTTGATACATTTAAGAGACTATTAGTCAATTATCCCATGTTGAATTTACCATCATGAAATGATGGGTTTGTGATATATAGTTGTTTTTTAAATAATGGGTTGGGTTTTTTCCTTATAAAAAATAATAATTTTATTTCATATGCATCAAGAAAGTTGAAAACACATGAGAAAAATTAACTTAATAATTATCTTGATTTCGCAGCTGTAATAATTTCTATGAAGATATGGAGACACTATCTCTATGGTGAAATAGGTGAGATATATATAAATCACTGGATTTTTATCTACATATTTAAATAAAAATAATTGAATATGAGGAAAAGATAATGGATCAAGTTACTCGATGATTTTGATTCCTCAATACAATACCATTCAAGAAAATCAAATAAGGAATTAGACACATTTATAAGGAAAGATCATGGAATTATAATTTAAATGAGGATTGAAAAAGTTCTTATGCTCATGGATTTAGTAATGATGTATATGGGAATTGTTAAGGAAGAGGTAACATCACTCCTTTTTCAAATTATTGTGAAACTATCAGTAATGGAGAATCCAAAAAACTCTTAATCTGATGATGTGAACTTTCAAATGAAAATTAAATCCATTAAGGATAGAATATTGGTAGACTTCATGTATGAGGATAGGTTTTTGAAATTTGGAAATCGGTTATGTGTTCTATCAATACTAGAGAAAAAAGTGAACTATTATATAATACTCATAGTTCAAATTTCTCTATAGAACCTAGTACTACAATGATGTATAGTGAAATGAAGGAACATTTTCGGTGGGATAATTTGAGGTAGGAAATTAGTGACTATGTGTCAAGATGTCTAGTTTTTCAACAGGTTCATGTTAAGAGATGATATTATAGAGGCATCATGCAACCTAAAACTATTACTAGATAGGCATGGGATGACACTACTATGGACTCAATCACTATATTATCATAAGTCTCCTAGAAATAATGATATGATATGGGTTATTGTTGATCATCTTATAAAATCAGCACATTTTATTGCCATAAGAGAAGATTTACCAATTGAGGGCTTTGAAAGATGGTGTATTAATGATTTTTTTAAGACTTCACGGTGCAACTCTATATATTTTTTCTGATCAAGATCACATTTTTGATCAAAATTATTGAAGTGGCTTCTGAAGTCCTTGGATACTGAGCTCCAGTTGAGTACTACTTATCACCCTCAAATAAATGGACACTCTTAAAGGACTGTTGGACCATTGGAAGACATGTTGTTATCATGGTCACTTATCATTAATGGTTTATGGGATCCATATTTACATTTTCTTATATTTTTCTACAATAATAGTCTCCATTATATCATTCATGTTGAACCATATGAACCATTATATGGCTATAGATGTTTTACTCTAACTTGTTGAGGTGAAGTTGGTGAATAGAAACTTATTGGCCCGAAACTTATTGAAGGGTCAATGAAAATGTCAAAAAGACATTCTAGATCATATTAATGAAGCTCAATGTAGACAAAAGAGGTACGCTAAAATCTAGATAAATGATTTGAAATTTCAAGTGGGAGATCATGTATTTCTGAAAGAATCTTTATATAATGGAATCTTAAGGATCAGTAATAATGGGAAATTGAGTCCCAGGTACGTTAGACCATTTGAAAATTAGAAAAAAATTAGAAAAGTATCATATAGATAAGTAAGGCCACAAATTCTCTCCAATGTTCATTATGTTTTCCATATATCATTTTTAAATACTTTCATGCCAGAACCATTGCATGTACACACCATTGATGAAATAGAATTGGATCCTGATTTGTCTTACTCTAAAGAACCTATTGAGATTGTTGACACAAGAGAGGATGTATTAAAAATCATAAAACTAAACTGGTAAAGGATATTTGGATAAACTGTAAAATGGAAGAAGTAATGTGGGAAGCTGAGGATTTTATGAACAAAATCCACTCTCATCTATTTAGAAGTCAATATTTATGAAAATTTTGAGGGTAAAATTTCTGACAAGGGGAAGAATATAACACCCCAAGGTTTTAATGAACATATCCTATAATATAAATTCAATTCATTTGATATCTACCATTTTACATAAAATAATTTCATATAGTCACATAGAGAACACAAACCAAATTTTTCAAATTAAAAATTAATGAAAAATAGAATTTCATAAGAAACTAAGGGATATAAACCAATGAAATGGTAACATGACCTTTAGAAATGTTATGTGACCCTTATGAATATATATTGAAAAAATAGAATAGTAACCCCACCTATGAAAGAATAAATAATATTTAAGCATCTTATAAATGAACATATGATGTTATTATATCACAGTACAAGTAAATAAATAATTTTAAAATGAAAAATTACGTGTTGGTATATTTATAAATTATAAATGTTAATTTACAATTTTATAACTAATATAAATATTTAAAAGAATATTTATTTTCATGGAATATATTCTCAAATTAATATTTTTTTCCTATGATTATAATATAATTTTATGATACCTTATTTTTTTCAAAGTGTTATAAATTGAGTTATAATTTGAAAATTGATATTTTTCATGTAAATGGGGATATTAATTAATAAATAAATATCAAATATTAAGAAATTTATTTTCATAAAATGGAGTTAATTTTTTAATTTTATACATAAAAAATGGTTCGGATGAATTTTTTTGATTTTTCAAAAATAGGTGAATTTTAGGTGAATAGTGAAATATGGTAATTTACGATATTAGCAAGACACACAAATTTATTATTCATAGATGATATATAGCTTATGTAATCCCATAATCTAGAAATATCCTATATTATTTTATTTTATTTATTGATAATTTTTTATCATTTCTTTGTCCTCAGCCAAAATAATTAAGTAATGAATAAAATATTCCAAAAACACCTATCTCCTCCACTATATATAAAAACTATCACCAACTCTTCTCCGAACACATAAAAACAATTTAATATTATCCAATTTCTACCCAATCCTCTTTTTGGGTCCTTACCCCATATACAGGATCAATTGGTCTTAATAAAATCCAAAACCCAAGTGCCTTAAGGGGGCTCTCATTGAGAATAATTGAAGAGTAAAAATTTTTGTTCCTTCTCTTTAAGTTTGGTTCAATTCCATTTATTTTCTTATCCTTAACTTGTGTCATCTATCAAAACATATATGATAATTAAAACTTGTAATATATATTAAAATATTATTTTTAAATTTATAACACATCATTAAACCCCTTCTTCTCAATCTTTTATTCTAAAAATGAAAATATTTTCCCTTATGTGTCGATTTACCGCTATCTTAGACAATGTTTTTTCATTTTCTAATACATCCTCCAAGTATATTCATAAAACCATTATAATGTTTATAAAAGAATAAAATATGTATATTTTAGGATTTTTAGTGTTCTGAAACTAGTATATATACATAATATTAATTAATAAAAATAAACTAATACACATTGATCGAAAAAACACCAAAATATTCTAAATGATTATTATTAAGGTTTTATCATATGAATCATCATAATTACATATAAACAAATGATGTATGATACCATTTAATATTCTAAAATCTCATTAATACTAAATAATTTCACTATTAGAGTATTTATTCCATTTTACATGGACTCTCATAATTATACGCAAGGGAACCAATCATAGAAACCAAGGAAACAAACACATCCCAATCAAAAAAAATTATACATTATAACTCATGAAAAAGGAAATAAATAAAATTAATATATATATATATATAATAAATCAGATGAATTTTTAATATTTTTTGAATTAAATTTTTTGGAAATATTATTTCATTATCCATTACATTAACAACGAGTGTAGAACCCTTTCATGCAAAAGGTGTGGGATTCTCCCTAGATATCCTTTTTTTCCTTCGGGATACACTTTCCCTCTCTTAGACCCAATGTAATTCTTAATTATTTCTATTTAGTTCTGCTATATTATATGTTTATGTTCCAAAAATATATAACTATCTGAATAGTTCTATCTTCAATGGGTAGATACATGTTTTATAAGTTTCCCTATTCAATTCCTCTAGTTATGAAACCCCTATTTAAGGGAACGTTCCAATTTCTTACCCCTTTTAAAGAAATCTTCATAATATATTTTAACCAACCAATACTTCTATTAAATCACACTTATTTTCATGATAATCAATATATGTCCATTTCTAGTTTTATGAAAACTATTATTCCATTACTCACTTTAGATACTCTTTTATATTTTTTCTTTTATTATTGTTAAAGATGTTATATTCTAAAGTTTATTAAAAAGCGTTTTAATATGTTTTTACTTCTCTTGGACATCATTTATCATGATATATGCCTATTTTACCTTGTGATTGTCAGATTATGATTTAAATCCATTAATTCATAGAAAACCATTATGATATTCCTTTTGACCACATATTCCTTATGTGGGGTGTATGTATACTTTCCTTTTATTTATGATCATAATTCAGTTCATATTTCTTTAAATACCAATATTTCTTGTATCATGTATATGATTATTATCATAGTAGTATAACATTTATATATATTTTTTCATTGAATGTTTCTATTGAATTTAATCTCTGTATAAATAATTATTTTGACTTATAGTGATGGATGGGAATTGATTACAGATAGCTACTCGATGCCTCGATAGATCTCATGTGACCAAATAGTCAGTAAAAACCCCATCCATGTTTGTTCCCAATAATAATCAGAAGAGTTTTTACACAAATAGTAAATCCATTTTAACTATATAATTGTGGATGTTACAGATACATTATATCCAATAAATAATCATTTATTCATGTAATGTTCTGTTATTACTCTCTATGATATTTTAACAATGAAAAAATCTATGGTTTCAATTTTGTTCCCATTTTATTAATTTCATGTGCTTTTCATAATATTTACCTTACCATAATGACTATTCATTATGTAATTTTCTTCACTTATTATTGTTTCATATAACCCTTACTATGAATTTCATATCACCCTTTATTTGTTTATCTTTCCCCATGTTGTGAAGATGATATCATTTAATAGACGAAAATATATGGGTTTTTTCATTTTTTTGTTCTACGATTAAATAATTAGGTAACAAGGTTATAATTTATGTATATAGTTTATAAAGACTACTAAAATAATCAATAATTCTTTATTTTATCTCTTTTATATATTCCATTGTAATAAAAATACCACTAACTATGGGTTACTAGCATCCGAGTTGTCACAGTTTATGTTTTCTTCAATATATCCTTTATATTTGTTGGGAATATGTTAGTCCAAAAATGAGATATTATCTAAATATAAACTACATATTATTTATGTTTCCATAAGGTAAAATCTCTTCCAATACCTCTTGATAATCCATTACAAAAATAAATTGGGTCTCTCCCCTTTGAAAGAATTGAAATTTGTATATACTACCTTTTTTGAACTAATTTAAAAGAATTAAATAAGTAAACTAGACTATGAAAACGTACAATGATTTTGGGAGATAATTCACTTCCAAAAACCATCTCAATTTCTTGATTTTATCCATTGTTAGGGGTATCATGATATCTATGAATTTCTTATTTATTGAAACAAAATCTAATAAAAACTCTTGGTGTCCCACATTCTCTATGATGAAGTTGTATTTGACGTCAATATGTTTTTATCTTAAATGTAATACCAAATTATTTGAAATTTTTATTATAATTTTATATACACACATGGTCATCAATGGTTATGAGGCGTTCACCATCAGGTGTAAAAAAATTTCCTTTATCCAAATAAATTTTGCAATGGATGTTTCTTTACCATATACATAACATTGATTTATCGAGGTGTGTCTGAAATTTTCTCTTTGGAGTTATATGAAATAATATTCCTCTAATAAATAATGAACCTATATGAGTTGAATTTTATTCAAAAATCCCACTTACCCAATTCATGTCAGTATATCCATAAAACAAAAATAATCTATCTTTTTCATACATAAATCTATAATCTATAGTTACTTTTATATTATTTTATACTTTTTTCTCTTTCTTAAGATATGACACCTTTTGATTGCTTCATAATGATTCATATAGAGCAGATGAAAAATGATGTTTCTTACACATGTAACCATGAAGTGTATATATCATATAATCCTTTAAAACTCCATTTGATCAATCATAATTCTTCCTAATAGAAGGATAACTTAGTCCCAATTATTAGAATAGTAGTGACCACTCTAAGTTATTTCATTCGAAACATAATAAATAATCATGAGAATGTTTTCATTATGAAAGAATAATATAAAATACTATGTTTATCACTAATAAGCCCAAAAATAATTGCATCTATCCTATAATATAAATTCCAATGATAATGTTAATTTTTGTAGAAATTTCCACATGAGTATCTTCTTTATTCCTAGAGAAAATAATTTCACTGACAAACAAAATCAGAAGTTCAAATTTTTTTACTTATCTTTTGAGATACATATTACCATCCACCATTAATATATTTCACTTCATGATATTCAAACTACTATATATAATTTAATATCTTACTTTTGGAACTTTTTATAGCTCATATAAATCATTTCTCTTCTTTCAAATTTGTGAACAATCACTGTAAAGGATAAATCCTTATTGTTTTCTAATTTAAACCTCTTCATCAAGTTCACCATTCATTAATGTGAATAAAAATAAAATTTATAAAACCTTTTAATTCTATTGAGTACATATCATAAGAATTATTCTTATTTTTTCAATCTTTCTTACTTGTTAATAAGTCTCATCATTGTCTCTAGCCTCAATTTTCAAGGTTCCCTTTAATACAGTATTTGATTTATTATGTTATACCTAACCATTATCATTGACATTATTTATAAACCTCTAATTTATCCCTATCACATTATTATAATTATTAAATGTAAAAAACTCTAATTTTTCCATATTAGAAATATGATTCCAGTCCTCTTTTATTTATACTATCTAATACTCATGTTGTTATACTTTTTATAAAAAACATTATTCATATTTAGAGATCAAGATTGTGTATTGGAGATTCAAATTCCATTATAGGTTTTTATTCCTTTACATGAATTTATATGGATATTTTTAGACTAAAAAATTTCTCTAAGCCTTTGTATCATAGATCATCGTTACATGAGGATTTTCTCATTATAGTATATTTCAAAATCATAATGAGTGTTTTGAAAATCCTATAATGTATGTTGATCACTCCCATGCTATCTTGTATGATAACCAAGAGTTTCTTCTCGTTATTTCATTTTTTATGTCTATTTGAAATTGAGTGTTGCATAATTTTTTAAATTGATACCTCCTTTATTATGGATTGTTATATCTATCTATAGTTTCTTATTTATAGTCATAGGTGTCAAGAAACCAGTAATTAGTATCCATTATTTACCACCATTAAATAAATTCAAAGACACATCACCAACCAATTATTTTTCATGACCACTAATCCTCTTTATATATTTAATGTTATCATTCACTTTTAATTTAATTGGTAGTATTTTGAGACACTTCTTGGTGGTGTTTTTAGGATGATCACCCCCCCACATTCTTTCTAAAGAGAATTGAAGAAAAATAAAATTTTATTTACGCTATTATTAATACTTGTGGTTATCTATTTTACTAATAAGTTTAAAATGTGGTTTATTCAAATAAATTCAAGGGATTCATCAAGATGATCCCCGTTAACCTTTCTTTTTCATCATGGAATAATAAATTCTAAGTAGAAACATTAATAAAACATTTCCCAAAGGAAACTTTTTATCATTCCAGGTTAGTTATGACTTTACAAGTGTGACTCACTTTATTTTTTCCAATAACATTTTATTCCTAATTAAATGAGTATTTGACCCCTTTTTATAATTTAACAAATTGATTATGTATTAGGGTAATTGGAAAAGGGAATAAATTAAATTTTAATAAAAAATTATGTATATATCGACTAAATGTACTGCTATGCATTATCATAAGATCAAAAAGTACAATGTTTTGGGAAGGATACACATCCCCATGGCGAATTAGGTACCCCTATTTCTATAGTAACGAACAAAATACATTATTATGAAGGAAAATTAAATAAAATAACCTCCCATATAAATAACTTGAAAAATATGTTTAGCTTTTTTGGGGGAAGAATCAGCATGGTTAACAATGTGACTCCATCCACACCAAAGCACATCCTTGCATTTCTCCATGTTCCTAAAATGGTTATCCAAAATATCGAAATAATATTAAATGGATTAATATGGGACTCCCATCAGTAAGGGAATATTCATTGTACTTTCTAGGCATTTATGGACATATCAAAGAGGTAGGAATTAATTTTAGGAATTTAGAACACAAGTAATCCATGAAGGACAAATTGGTCTGGGAAGTGCATAATAGGAAAAGACTTTATGGTATAACTACTAAAAATTAGAATGTGAGATGTAATAGGAAATAGAGGGATGAGAAAGGGACCCCTATTTGGTAAGTAATTCATGATCTCCTAAAAATATTAGATAATAACTTCTCAGGGATAGTGGGCGAAGGAGATAACAGTTTCTAAATAGATAACAAGTATAGACGCCCTTTATATTTACTAGGATATCCTGTACAAAAAATCAATTTCTTGGATGCATGTAACCACCCATAAATTATTGAATATGTAATAAATAGTGACCCAAAGAAAAGTTAGTCCATTATCCATCCATCAATGAAACATAGTCATTATTTTTTTACTTTATATTCTTCTGGAATCTTCAAGTTGGTGAAATTTAAATTTACTTCCCAGACCTAGAAAATTGATGTCATTTTTGTGGAACATATAGGGTATAAAATGATTCGAGAAAAATATTTTTTCCATCATTTTTAGAGTTCAAAACTATTATAATCCCACTAATGATGATGTACATAGTGAACGAATTAAATTCACCACTAAATTCACCTATTATAAAAAAAATCCAATGGGGAGATTTCACATCATCTTTTCTTTAAGGGGGAGTGAGATATTTATATTTGGAAGATTATTAGTAACTACATTGGTAACTCGTACTGACTTGAGTCAATGGTAATAATCCTATATGTATTCTTCAATGACATTGGTATCTCATTAGTAGATATATAGGTTCCTATAATCATTATGTAAGTTTTATATTGGTTCATCTAGGAAGCTCATAATGAAACTAAGAATTGTGGTGCAATGCTAGAAATCCCTCATATGAAGGTTAACGTACAGTCTATTATCACATATCACATATTAATTTTCATGTGAATGGATATGTAACATAGATAGATAAGACATTGAATATATCCTCATTGAGATAATAGAGACAGAATAGCCTTGGGACAATCGGTGTGTTTTAGAGAACCTAATACATGTTTGGAACTTCAAACAACTGTAATGTGTTATAAAGGTATCATGAAGGGCATATAAAATTTCCTTGAAACAATAAGATAGATAATTATTGATTTTAGTTTTTTTCACAAGAATGGTAACTCTCCCAAAGCAAAAGAAAAATAAATACTTTCGGGCCTTCCCGTTTTTTCATTCAATACAACATCAAATCATCAGTGGTGGAAATGGAATCTAGTTTGATGTAAATATTCTTATGTGGAAATTCTCGTAACCACTAATATATTACTTATGAAATCAGATATTACAGGGTTTTTATATGAAATAATTTGAAGATATTTCACACATGGAGAGAGAGTAACGTGGTACCAGATTCCTCATATTAGAATTTTTCAAAGGAAGAAAAATTAGTCATCTATTATAATATTGGAAATATAATATTGTTTTATATTCATAAAATCAATGGTGATTCTATCATACATTACTATTACAGACCCCCTAACTAGTTGGTGGACATTCATTCCCTTTATATGTAATATATTTTCTTCTTTCCCATTATTCTAATTAATTTTTTTAAATTTCTATCAAATACTACTTTACATTGAGGGATTAAAATATTTTACCAATTAACAAATGATTTATATACATATTTTCTGAATCCCTATAATATACCTTCAATGAAACCAATTCTCAGTTGAAAATATGATTCATCAAAATCTACCCATTGAACTTCATTCTAATAATATATATGAGGTCTTTATTTATATTTATCATCCATATATGCATCCTTATTTTCCATTGACATAAACTCCATTGTATCCTCAGTATTCTTCTTGATCTATATATTACTTCCTTTCCTTATTTCAATATCACCATTTATATTAGAAATGGGGTTTTCCTCCTTCTTGAGTAAATTAATAACCTTATTTTCTTTCATATTTTCTTCAACCATTTAAGATGCATTATTTTTTCTAATATGATAGTTTGTGGTACCATTGGAAAATATACATATTTTTTGGTATAATAAAAAACCATCCCTACTTTTTAAAGAATTCCACAGCTTCTTTCACATTTTTTCCAACACATTAAATTAATATTCACTAAAGGATTTTTTATGTCCTAAAACATTTTTCTCAGGTTATTTCACTTATTTATTCATCATAATCAAATTTGTTATCTTAATAACATGAATAATACCTCCTGATTTAAGAATTTTGTTGAGATCCCCATCCATTATACAGATTATGTTTCCATCCAATAAATTTATCTAGTTTTTTGTTCATTAAATAATTTATTCATTGATTCATTCTCCTTATTCAAATCCCTAATTTTTCAATCATGATTTTTGATTTATTTTAATATCACTAAAATATGCATCCTATATTTAAACTATTTTGGTATATCTTCATATCTATATTATTCTTATTTAATACTCACATATTATTATTCAATTAATATTTCATTATATAATTTTTATTAATTTATGAAGGTTGTAATAACTTTATTCATCAATTATTAAATTTCATTTTCAGTTTGTTTTTATAATATGTAACATAATGTTCTTATATAATGTTCACATTAATTGATGTGTTATCCTTTAATTTTACATTAAAGTACACTCCCCCATTACATACACATCACACCAAATTTATTCTTTATGAAAATTGAAATTTATCATCCTCTTAATCATCTTCATTCTTTCAGTCAATTTCTTAAAACTACTAAATTTTTTTATAATTAAATATTTTTAAAGGAAGGTTTATTTTTATTTAATATTTCCTCATTACATTCCATTTTAAAAGAATGATATATATTCAATAAACCTCATTGGATAAACATCAGCATCAGTTTTCTACTCATGATACATCATAGTATTAATATATATTTATCATTTTGGTGCTTTAAAATTTATCTCATTCTTAGATTTTTACTTTCGCTGTAAGTATTTCTATGTATGTAACATAATGCCACATCCCATTGGATTGAGAGGGAGGAGGAATGATAACTGTCCTTAAGAGATGTTCCAAAGGGACCAAGCAATGGAAATAAATTCACAGGTCTTCAAGAACAATTATGGAATTTTTTGGACCATAGAATAAAACCAACCAAACAAGGCATCATCAACAAACTACATGATTCATGTAAACAAGCAACCCAACCCATATATTACCAAAATACAACATAAGTAATCCATAAAAACTCCCAAGTAAAAAATAAACCAAACCATAAATTAGAGTACCAAGAGGAATAATACATAACAAGACCCCAAAGAACTAGGACAACATCCCTATCTCCACACTAAGCTCCATGATCTAAGAACCAGAACATCACCAAAGCATCATGTCGAATGGCTAGAAAAATGAGATTCTTTACTCTTACCCGTGTCCTAGAATACAAATTCTCTAAAAGAACCCAAATTCAAAATTAGGGGTGAGTAATTATAATCATTTGGACATTAAAAAATTACTTCTCTACACACACCACTAGTATCATACCATTATAAGAATTAAAAAAATTATATAATACCACCAATAATTCAACAATTACCACAATCCAAACACACCCTTACCAAGCCATGTCAGCATGTGATATCCACAAGCATCCTATTATCCATATTACCATCACACATTAGCCCAAATGATTACATCTTACAAAGCAAAACACAACAATGAAACCAAAATAATGGAGCTTTAGTCTAACTCGTTTATTACATTTCCAACTAGTGGTGCTTCTCGATCACTATCTATAATGGTTACTCTTCCATCCACTATGAAAAACATTGTATAATTATATTTCCCACCCACTTCCAAACAATCAATGCAATCCATAGCACTTAGTCAACTAACAGGAATAAAGCATGAAGGCTACACAATAAGCACGCAACCATTTCCAACACATGTCAATTCACTTCAATAAGTCACCCATTTTTTGAAAATATCTTCTATCATTTTTCATGCAAAACCTCATTTCAATGAAACCACATTTTTATTGGAATCCATTTTTACTAAACATTTACATAATCCAAACTAAACAACCAGTTTTAAAATCTACATTTTAAAATCACTCAAGAAACCCCATCTTTCAACAATATCCCATTTCACCAAAAAATACTAAAATCATCACCCAATGGGTTTACACCAAGATTATTCGCATCATATTCACAATTGATTTCAATAAAAAAAATATTAATTGCAACCAGTACAACTATTTCTACTCAAATGGAGTTGAGAGATAAGCCACCTA
This sequence comes from Viscum album, assembly GCA_963277665.1. Taxonomy (NCBI): domain Eukaryota; kingdom Viridiplantae; phylum Streptophyta; class Magnoliopsida; order Santalales; family Viscaceae; genus Viscum; species Viscum album. The sequence continues at coordinate 1,195,932,412 of OY728133.1, forward strand.
CCTTTAATGTTCCAGCGAAATCAACCCATAAGCAAGAGTACCACAAATCTGGTGAACGCACCACAAAAAAATTATAAAGAATTACTTGATAAGTGATTTATCCACCTAATCAATTCACCATTGAGGATCCTATTATATTTATTAAAAACATGGATTTTTATAAGAGTATATTTATGTATTATAAATCATTCAATGAAATTAATGTTAAGAGAATGTATATGTTTTCTCATGTAAATGAATTTTTCGATCGGTTCTAGGATCATTATTATTTTTCCAAGACTGACCTCAGATCTGGATACCATACGCTAACATGTAATAAAATTTACATTATAATGAAATTTATTTGTATTAATTTTGGATACTAAATTGTTTTTGTTATTTCCATTGGGATGATGAATTCGTAAACATTATTTAGGGAACTTATCAATAATATTTTCTTTGATTTTTTTTGATAAATTTTTTATAGTATTCATTAATGATGTTATAGTATATTATAAATTTTATGACAATAATTTAAAACATCTAAATTTTATTTAATAAATATTACACAAAAACAAGTTGTTTTGAAGAATTAGTAAATGATAATTCTGGTTACATCTAATTTCATTTCATGAGAACATTTTAACCAAAATGGAAATAAACTCATCTTGTGGAATCTAATGTGGTGGAACGTTTCTAATACCATATAATGTAATTATGATTTTTATTTTTCTTTGATTAGTTTTGTGCCAATGATATATTATTAAAAAAACACTCAATTTGATGGTCTACAAACCAAGTTATCCTAAATTGGATTTAAATTCATTTGGATAATGGTATGAGGTGAATATTTTCAATAATAGAATATAAGATCAGTTAATGATCTAGTGTTATCCTTTAAATCTTAAATGATGATTTTTTTTTTATTTTTAGTGATTATTGATTGAAGGTCCTTATTTATATATTGATGAAAGATGGTTTGTTAATTACATTTTCTCCACATCTTTTGAATCTCTATAAGAAGAATTATCTAATGAAATATCATGAGATTACAATGGTGGATTTTTCTTTAAAAAATTATTGGATCTTTTTATAGGTTAGGAATGTGATATATACACAGAAAATGAATTTTTAAATATATATTCACTCAAAATGAGTTTCAAATGTGGAAAAAATATTTTTAGAACTAATATAGGACTATGATTTTTCAATTCACATTCATTTAGGTAAATAAAAAAATGTGGTTTATGCCTTGAGTTGAATTGATAATAAATCCTTAAATATATTAAATTTGGTACATGATCCAATATTTATTGGTTTAATAGTTATTAGATTCAATGTTTCTTATCATGAAATGATTTCTCATTTGGATTGGGTGTCAATACAATCATCCTTGTGAGAAAAAATTAAGAAGTCTAGGAAATAAGAACATTATTTTCACGAAAATATGGAATTTTTAAATAATTGTATATTGCATGAATTTAACACTACAAAGTAATTTTTAATAAGGTTTTGAATGAATTTGCGTGTCTTTATTGATTCCCATTTTAAAAGGTAATTTTTTTAAGACTCCCAACACTTGGTTTTGAGTTCATCCTGATGGTATAATGATATAAATAGATATTTAGGAATATAATTAGTGGAAATAAATTAACAAAGATATTTTATATCATACTACGAAATGTTTGAATTATATATAGGTTAGATATAAGAAAAACTACCAAAGGGGATTATTTTTCTATTTCTAGTACTTTAGTGGAAATTAGAGAATATGTCCATGGATTTTATGCTGGGAATACAAAATACATCTTGAGGTAATATCGTAATTTGGGTAATTGTTCATCATCTCATTAAAACAATGCATTTTATAACTATTAAATATTCTATTTATTTGGGATAGTTTTGTAGAATCTATTTTTAAGAGAAAGGTTACATGGATTTCCACTCTCTATTGTGTCTGATCATGATCTGAAATATCCATCATGTTTTTTGAAATTAATATAGAATTAATTGGGTTTTGAGTTTAGTTTTAGTATAGATTTTTACCTCTAATATTATCGGTAGTCCTAGGGAACAATTTATACTTTAGAGTATATGATTAATGCTGGTTTATCATATTATAAAGGATTTTGGAATCAACATCTTTAATTATTTGAATTTTCTTATAATAAAAATTTTCATTTCAATATATAGATGGAACCATTGTAAAAATTATATAGAAATAAATGTCAAACTCCAACATGTTGGGATGAAGTAAGTGAGAGAATGTTATTTGAGGAAATAATTGGAAGGAAATATTATTAAGAAGTTAAATATTATTTATTTCCATGTGATAGAATCTCATATAAATCAGGAGAGATACATATATAACTGGATGAAAGATCAGTTATTTTAGTTGGGAGACTACGTTATCCCTAAAATATCTCCTTATAATATTTTTATTCATTTTTTAAGGAAAGGAAAATTAAGTCCATTATTTATTTTTCTATAAGAAATTATATAGAAGGGGGGATTATTTTCTTACTGAGTAGCCTTACCTATGATTTTATGTTAGGTACATGATGTGTATCATGTTTTATTATGAAGGAAATATTTACCATATGAATCTCATGTATGGATCCTTAAAGTACTTTATTTGGAGGACACTATTTCTTATGAGGAAAAGATAAATTAGGTTCTTAATTGTCGATTCATGGTTTTTTAGAATAAGGATTGATATATGGATAATTTTTTATAGAAGAATTATATTATCAAAGAAGAAAATTTTAAATTTGAAAATGATATTAGGAAAAATATCCACACTTGTACAAGTAATGAATAAAATTTCACGAAAATAATTTCTTTAAGAGGAGAAGAATCTAAACATAGTAATGTTAACATTAAATACATTTGATGTAATGTTAATATTTTTTATTAGAATTTATATCCTAAAATTACTATTAAGATTTTATGTAATATTACAATTAAAAATGAACTTTTAGTAAAATTAAATTGTTATCAATTAATTATATGATTTTATTTAAAAGTTAAATTTAGTAATTTTTTTATTTTAATTTGAATAAATTAATTTAATTTTATATATTAGTATATAAAAATATATTAGGGTTATTGTTTTGGAATTTTTCAAAAATGATTTGTTTTTGGTGAATAGTGAAAGATATTGATTTTACGATAATAGTAACTTTTTTGAAATTTTTTTGATTAATTAATGAATTAAAAATATAGAATACCATTTAATAATATAAATATGTATTTACAAAATAAAATAAATCATATAAAGCAACATTTAGTATTTGGAAACCCAAGATTGATTTTTTGGAAACTAACTTTTATTATAATCTAAAAAACTATTTTTATTCATTTATATTTAATTGTTTGGTTGGAAGGATTAATTAGGTATAGAATTAATAAAAATATATAATAACCTTTATTTATATATTGATAAAATAAATAAATTTTTGGAATTAAAATTATAAATTATTTGGGTGTAAATTCCTTAGTATGCTTAATAAATTCATTTTTCTTTCAAGGGGTTTTCATTATGTTTTGTGAACTTATATTAAGATAAATTTTTGCCATGTCTATAAAATTAATGTTAGAAAAATTGATCCATATTTTTAATCATGATGTATTTACTTTTCAATGATATTAATTTAATTTTTAGTAACAATGAATAATTACCATGGTAAAAAATGTATACCATGGGAAAGGATTAAATGGTTAATATGGGGTGATAAATTAGAAGAATAAGATTTAAATAGGTCTAAAACTAGTTTAGATAATATAATATGAGTTAATATTGATTAGAAAATATCATTTCATTTAAATTGTTCTAGATTTAAGCCACTATACGTGATAGAGAAATTTATTTTATTTTAATGTTCGTAATATTGACAAGAGTGTCACTCCTCTAATTTATAAAAGGGAACCTCTTATCCTCAATTATCCACACACTTTGAGAATTCTATATAATCCATGATATATCCAAATCCTAGAAATATAAGAATGAAATATAGACCAATCCTAGAAGTATAAAGGTGTAATGCAATTGAAGATATCCTTGGAAGAGATATACGTTATAACTAAATTCTTATAAGATTCCTTATTATTCTACACATTAAAATATATTATGACCCTTATAATTTTATAACATAATTATAATTTCTATATTTTAATGTTATTATTTTTATGAAACAACTATTTTATACCTACATTTCATCCTTTGGGAAATAAAAATATTTCTTGTACATACAAAAAACGACCAACACCGCATAGAAATGTGTTTCATTTTTCAACACTGCCTCACATAGATGGTTATAACGTTTTTTTAATGGATTTATTTTATGATTATTTCATAATTATAATTATTTGAATATAAAATATTATATACCTTATTAACCTATCATCTATTGGAAAATGTAAACATCACACATGCATGTGTGTGGACTACCACCTCCATAATGTGATGTAATTCATTTATCCTTGCCATCTAACATGGATGGTGATAAGGATGGATTTAATGAATAAACGTGATATTTATAATATGATTATTATTATTATGTAAACTTAAATATTAGTCTTCTTTTTATCATATTCATCTATTATAAAAAATGAAATCTTTGGTCATGCATATTTGGGGACTATCTCCTCCATGAATGACGTATCTAAATTTTCATTGGATTAAAAAGTATATTTAATATATAAATACTATTATAACATATATAGGATTATGGATATTATGGAAACAAGTCCCTTTTTTATTTTCTAAATCCACCAATGTTATTTTGATATTATATACTAAGCTATCTCAAAATGTCTCATGTAAAGAGAACTGATTTATTAACTAAATAGAATATGATAGTAAATTAAATAAAATGAAGGGTGATAATTAAATGAACATAAAAAGTATTTGTAATAAGGTAAACAATTAATATAATTTCAATATTTATTAAAATAAAATGTGTGTGTGGAGATTCAAAATTTTAGATAAGAGTTTATTCATTAAAATCTTATTTTAAATGTCTTAAACTCGTTCTCTTTCTTATACAGGTTATTTTAAATGTTTTAGGAATATAATTATTTATACATGAAATATTTTTTTATGTTCATTATCATCTACTTATGATATTTTTTTTAATTTTTTGAAAATTAATATTTTTATATTTTATCATATGCGTTATTTATTATTTTCTTTAAAAAATGATAATAATAATTTTTTTGTTAACAATTAACCCATGAACTTATTTTCATGCCTTAATAACTATTATTTATTTGTAATTTTAATATACAAGTTTGAATTATTTTTTAAGAATATCTCATTCCATTTATTCTAAGGATTTTTAGATTATAATTATTTTCATGTGAAAAGGATATTTCTTCTAGTTTTATGAGATAAAGAAATGTAAATTTACTTATGGGATCAAATGAAAATTCTATTGATTTATATTATATACTTGAAGGGTTTTTTATGGTACCTTCTTGTTATAATACTTAAAAAAATATGATGTTTGTGGGTTTGATTTTTCTCACCAATGCAGCAGGATATGATATATTCTCTAAGAGAAGACATAATGAAATTTATAATGAAAGTTATTCCTTTGTAAGTGGTATTTTATGAGTTACATTAAGATGATGTGTTGGATTAACTAATTTATTTTTATATGATATAAAATCGGTTTTTATGGAAATAATTTTTTTTATAATCTATAATGATGATATTTTAATCTAAATAAGGTTTATGATATTTTTTTGATAAAACATGTGTATTTAAGGAATATATTTCATGGATTTAATGAAATACTTATGATTATTATTAATTAAATTATTCATGATTATGATATTTATTTTTAAAAACATTTGGAAATAAAGTTTATATTATGATTGAGTAAATGAATATTTGAACTAAACATTTATAACATAGAAAATGAAAATTTTATTATGGGCTTTCATGATTTTAATTTAGTATAACGGGGTTATTTTATGTCTATATCGCTTATTGATATGTTTCTTTCTCATCTGAAGTGTTAAAATGATTTCACAAGGCTAATAGATGACTAGTAGTTTTAGAAAGGTCAATGGTTAGGTGAATTTAATGAATAAGTAGTATCAATAATGAAATAAGAGTGTGAATATAAGAACCTTTTTTTAAGAAAGAAATGTTCATTGTAAATAATTATACACTTTTTTATATAATGGTTCTCTTATTTATCCAAAACTATCAACTTATAAGATACCATAAATGTTAGAATCTGTAACCTTAAATCCTGAAATTATGTGTTCATTTTTTTATTGGTTGCTATATTGAGTCACCTCTATAAATAAGGGTCAAGCTAGTCATTTACATACTTTTATCTCTATTCAAGCATTGGTGGGATATCCTTGAATAGGAAGATCTGAATGTGGGCATGTCTTGGAATGTATTATAAATATTTTACTACAATCATTTTTTTCTTCGATAACATGATAATAGATAGAGATAGTGGATTTATGAACCTCGCATGGGGAGGTATGTTAGTGATATATTTTTATTATCCCTTAATATATTTGTATCATTTTTATCTAATGATGGTTTGGTATAACATGAATAGATAATTTAATTTTAGGGATATCATGATATATGAGATCCGAGTTCAGGTCAATGTATTTCATCATTCATCCTTTTTAGAGGTTATAAAAGAGGTACTTATTACTAACAAGAACCTAAAAGAGCTCAATTATTTGGGAAGATTTCATTAACTAGAGGGACTGGAAGTGGATCATCATGTGGTTGTAATCATGGTTTTTATACTTCATTATATGGGACTAATGGATTGGGTATCTAGGATGGTGATTCATTTATTTATCCTTAGGGGGTAGTTATGTTTAATATAATCTTTCTGGTAGGACTAAACACATTCATACTTATTATGGTTATCCACTAATTATGTTCTATTTTCATGGGATTATGGGACACCTACAACATTTTTGAAGTGGTTCCCAATAGTTTTTCAAGGATTGAGGATCCAAACATACATAGGGTTCCATAGTTGGATCAACTAATACATGAAAAGTGGGTAGCTGGAGTTATATAGTTCATTTATGTCAGGTTGATGTATTTGGTATCTAAGTGATGGGGAAACATTTATAGTAGAGTTTTTTAGTACTAGATACTCATATATAGGATTAAGTACAAGGAACTAGATAGTTTGATTTCCTTCAGATTATTCCTCTTAATTTAATTGTTTGGTTTTACACCATCTGAGGTATAATCCTATTGAATCATACTTTAGTATATTCCAAATTTTACATGGGGGAATCAGGCTCATTAATCGCTTCTTAGTTCCTGGATGGGTTGGGATTAAATATAGAGTATCTATATGAAGTTATGTCTATCACTTCACCTTTATATGTGTGATTTTAGGGAATTTTTCAATATAATGAATGAAACCCTTTGGTTAGTTGTTACATATTCCTTTTTTATATCTATATTCTAGATATGATTTGGTTATCTTATTCATAGGATTGACAAGCTAGTTCAGTATTTTTTCAAACTCAAATTAGATCATATAAGGGTTTATTTTATATCTCATGAGGCTTGTAGTTACATTCATTTAATAAAATATGACATATAGGCAGGTTGTTCAGGAACTATTCATTAAAATTTGGGTGGGATTACATCTTAGATTTCCATTCTATTGTTGGATGATGGGGAATGTTTCATGAATGTATTATTCTTATGGTTGATAATTTCAAATATTTTGTTCCAAGTGATTAATCAGGTTTTCCACCTAAGAGAGAGATATTTACTTCAAGATTTACCTCAATCTAGGTATATATCTTATTTATAAACCACCTTATTCGATGGTTCCTACCACGATATAGAAGTTAAAGGTTATGTTGTATTACTTTGAGGCCAAGGGATTCATAGGGATAAGTATATCTCCTTAAGGATTTATTTCCTTTTTTATAAGAAGGTGTAAAATTACTTAAGGATTTGTGTGGACTATCAGAAGATGAAATATGTTTCTGATTGATCTATGAATTTATTTCAATTAAACGGTTGTGTTTTTAATAAAATGCAATTTTTTACTGCATATGTATTTAGTAATGGGTTAATTAGTTTAAATATATTATATTAAAATAATAATAATAATAATTTGTGATCATTTTTAATTGGACAATTAATTTATTATTTTTCAGAAGAAATTATATGTGGTATGATTATTTTATTGAAAATTTTAAGTTGATTTATAATTATTGTAATTATTTTGGTAAAATCGTGGAACCAAAAATGTATTGTAATGATCCTTGGGGAAAAGAGGTATAATATGAGAGTTATGATGTTGGTCATATGGAGGAAGAGGTTGATCGTGCCCCTTTAGTTGAAGATCTTGAGACAATAGAATATAATAAGATTACTCAGAGTCTTCTTAATTTAATTCATAATAAGGAGGGGTGAATTATTTAAGAAGTAGTATTTTTTTTCTAGGGTGGTTTCAGATTTATGAGTGCAACATCCTAACCTATTTAGAATAGACGATGGACCTCAAGAATCAAATTAATATTTTCCGGAAAGTTACATGATCTTTGAGATTATATATAATTTTATGGGGAATAATGTAAATATTTTAATATTATTTTTCTAGAGGGACTAACTTGATGTCAGAAGGATATCAAGGTCATGGAAAAGTGTACAAATGTGTATTCATGGGATTGATAGGTTTTTTATCTAATGAACATGGTAGAAAATTTAAAAACATACAATGTTGACTATATCTTCAATATTATATTTATTCATACTAAGAACATAAATCAAGCATGAATGTGTAGCCATGAAATCTATCATTAAACTATAAATGTATGCTTTATTGATATCATTGAATTAGTAAAAAAATATTATTCTTCTACAGAAATACTTATGTCCTTGTTTCCTTAATTGTATTAAGAAAAATCATTATCATTGAATGGTTTACCATGCCTTCTCCCTGAGATGAATAATGATCAAGAAAATAATAGATTATTGGATATCATTTATGAAACTAGATCATTCTAATGAAGGGAAATCATTATAATTTATAGGTAATCCCAAATGATATTCATTTGATAAATTGAATCTAATGTGTTGGGTTATATAGCATGGAACTCTTATGTTACTACCTATTAGAGTATATTACAATTTGTAAATTTCAAATAGTCTTTCATTGTATAAATTTATTAATTATTTGATTCATAACCAATGAAACTATTTGAGAAATATGTGCTAGTGCAATCTATAAGCCCATTTTATGTTTGGTATAACTTAGTTATTGGATATATATCACATGTGTACTAGATTTTGTAGGAACAAATGTATACACATACTACTTATTAATCATATTTTTTTGATTTATTTTCAAAAAAAACATAAATATACATTGGAACAACATATCCTCCATATATTGAAATTTATAACCTACCAATCCTTTTAGTGACACAATAGGAAAGATGGACATCCATGGTAGTTTTTTTAATAAATAAATTATTTTAAAATACCATTTATTGTTTTCCTTTTGTTTTATGAACAACCATGTTTAGTACAATGGATAATTAAATCACATCATTCTTTTAAAATATATAGTGCTTTTATAGAACCGTTGTCTAACACATAATTAAGAGAGTCTTAAAATGCCACTAATTGACAAATTATGTGTTGTGGTTCTTCGATACATGGATTATTTTCATGGTGGTTATAATAGTGTTTTATGGTTTAACTTATATATAAATAATACAAACACCAGTGGTTTAATTGTACAGTAGTTTGAATGATTCCAATTTTCAGATGTAGTTTTACAATTTTGGTCGGCGGTTTTACAATTATTTTTATTCCATTATTTTTAGTCATTTAATGAACAAAGTAAATAATTTTACCATATATTCCTTTAATAATCAACATTGAATTCATGATTTCCCAATCATAAATATGGTGAACATATATCAAAATTGGTGGAATTAATGTGAAAATGGTCTCCATGATAGAAACACTATTAAGGAATCCCCATTTTGGTAAAAGTAAACAAAATAGGATTTTCTATATTAAAGGATGGTTGAATGTAAATCAATTTCCTTAATAATTTATTATAATAATTCACCATTAACATAATATCATAATCTTTACCCTCTCTTATAAGACTAATAGTTTCAATTGCATCATGGATAAATAGATAAATCACTTCATGTCGATACAGATTGTAATCAATAAACCATTATTCAATGAAATCACCCATATCATAAAAGTCACTCAACATCACAAGGAGTAAAAAAATCCACCCTTAATATTCATTAGAATTATATAAAATTTTATCTTATTAAGATAAAATAATTGTATCATGTTCTTCATTCTCACCAATATCAACAAAATAATTTAATTTTCACAAGTACACTTTAATGAATTATTATTTATAAAGTTTTTAATATCATCCCACATAAATTTAAATAAGAAAATATAAAAGTTTACATGATAATTTATTTTTAAAATTTCAATAAACATTGCATAATATCCTTTGTCAATATATTTTAGAAAAGTTCTATTATTCATTGATTTCAAACCTTCTTTGGAATAATCTTTACAAATCGTGAAAGTATTAATATTGAAGGAATGTAATATCCCATATTTATTAAAATAAAGTAGAAATAAATATTTCTAATTAAAAGAATGATCAACTCAATTTTCAACAATAATGATCTATAAAAATTGATGCAAAATATTAGTATATATAAAAATAATAATTATCAAAATATTATAAATATAAAACCAGTTATGAAATTACCAGACATGAAAAATAATTGATAATATAGTTTTTCATATCTTTATTTGTTTATTTATTTTTTCTCCGAAGTATTCAATTTATTTTTATTTTTGTTCCTTACTAAAAGATTCTGTAATATCACAATTTAGTATCAAAAATCATGGAGCCTTTAGGAAATCCATTTGAGTTAGTTAAAGTTTGGATATCATTCCAATTGGATGACATATAATTTCAAAGATTATTTATTTACTCTATAATGGAATATAATTTGAAGTATCATCCACTCATAAAACTTAATTAAATCACTCCTCAATATAATCTAAATACCTCAAACAGAATGTGAGATAATCCTGGACCAAGTAACTTCCAGTAATATATCCTTTTTTTAATCATTTTTCATCACATAAGACATAAAATGACCAAAATATCTAATGAGTTAACATATAATAAACATATATGATATGAAAAAATATATAATGAAATAGTGAGTAAAATTTTAAAAAACAATACCTCTCTATGGGATATATCCATTGATAGTGTATGGGTCCTCCAAATAGAGGTTCCTCAGCCAAATATACTATAAAATAGATCATAATACTGAGAAATGATAGGGAAGTATTATCTACATGTCAAAAAGTTTCTATAAAAGAATTTATTTTAATTTTTCAATCTCTTCATGTTTTAAATATTTCTCATAGAGATGTTTGAATAACATGAAAAACTCAATAATGATAGTTGTTATTTTTTCAGGTAACGAGTTATCCAATGCCAATGTTATTATCTAATACATCAAAATTTGTGTTTTGGGACTTTGAAACCCATGTAACTTATGATTTTTTATGTCTATACAATATCATATGCTACTATATTGTGATTAATGTATTTTACCATTTTTTATTCTTTGAAGGCACTAATCTTATATAAAGTTTTGTAATATAAAAATTGTTAAAGGATAATTAAAACCCCTATATTACTATAGATAACATTTTATTTTCTATATTTACATGTCTTTATGCCCATTAAGATGATTCCTTTTTCCATAAAATTATGTATTTAGAAAGTCACATTATCACACACATTCTTGTCAATCAATATAACATTAATATTATGACGGAACATCTATAGTTCCTAATAAAATGGTTTAAAAATTATACTTTTTTATTCCTTTATTATTTTCCAATTCAATCTGATGTGGTATAAACAATTTTCTCACCATCAGTCAACTAATGTTATTTCCTAAATTCTAGAAAAATAGTTGATAATTATGTCAAAAAATTTGGACAAAATTAATATTTTTTAGGGAGCCTCAAATAATTTTTTCAGTCAAATTGTGACTTACTAAATCTAGATCTATGAAACAAATCTAAGATTAAAATATGAATAATTAAACACCCTATTCTACTATAAAGAATAATTTTAGAACCAATATTAATTATATAAATTAGACATTCCATTCCAGAATGAGAATTCCAACCAGAAAAATTCCCATGTCTTGAAAATTCAATCATGATCCACTTGAGAGAAACATAATTTTTAAAACATTTCATAGTTGGTTCCTCATATGTATCAAAAATATTGTCCCATAAATAATTTAATTCATGTATAATAGGTTAATTATATTAATCGATATTATTACAAGGAATTTATTTTCCTATAATATTCATCAAAATAGTAATGGAATTTTTTTCCTACACATACATACAGGAAAATTATAAGGGATAAAAATAACTAGCCATATATTATGACTAGAACTTAAAGTCAAAAATGGATTAAATTCAACAGTATCCAATAAAAAATGAAAATTTATAATATATATATAAATTTGAATTTGAATAATCAAAATATTTATATGATGTCGAATCACATTGATGATTCATAAACTTATAACATTTATTTTCATAGAATTTCATGTCATCTCCTATATAGTTTTAGAAGATGTGAATAATCTATTTTATCAAGATTTAATAGAAAATTATTGTAATTTTTTATTCCTATGTTTCATTAAAGTATCACATTCATTCAGAGTTACTTCATTATTCATTAACTTCCATCTATAATTATCAAAATATATTACACTTCTATGGTTTAAATATTCTCACCAATATAACACATAGTCATTGGGACATGCATGTATATTCATATAATTTTTACCTAACATGTTAATAACTTTATTATTCTCATAAAATGATATAGGGATCATAATATTACCAAAATTATTACTCAAAAAAAGTTGATATCATTGTCATTTATTTATTTATAATTCTTGACAAACACTTGATTTCGTAAAATTTTAGTATAAATCAAACCATTTAATATTTTTCACACCCGTCATGGAGTTATTGATTTACATATTCTATAAGGTCATAAGACTAATTTGATTACATATTGAGTTTATCCTTAATGTTAATCTCTTCTAAATCATCCTGATAATATATCAACATGTTATGATCTCCAACTCTTTCATATTTTTGAAAACTTCAATAATTATGTTTTTAATTTCATTCTCTATTACCATGTTAGTATATTAACAATTATGATGTTGTAAATAGATCAAATTTATTGTTCTATTTACTTTAACATTCCAAATAAAACACACATATCCAATTTGAAATTTTTTCAATATAAATTTTTAATAAAATTCATCTCTTTTTAACAATCATTTTAAATTACATGTAAGACATTGAAATTTATTTATTTCATCCACTAATACATTTACATTTTAAAAATCTAAAAAATTTCACCAAATCATTAAGATGTTGAGGTTTATTTTGAGGAAATCTATTCCTTGATTTTTTAACTCATTTAATGCTAAAAATAACTAAAAAATTTAATTAAATTAAATATTGTAAAAAATATAACATTTTAATGTTATTAAATCCATATGAAACTAATAATAAAAATATAAAATCATAATATATTGTAAGATAAAATAAATTTGTGTCTGGTATGTTTTCTCTTTCACAAATACCATATGCAGTTTTATATATTATCTTTAAAAATTCAATAAATATTGATGATACAATCATTATATACTAAAACCATAAAATTAAAATTCAATCAATCAATGAATCTGTAATAAATGAACCAATCGTGGGAAAAATATAATGACCCAAACATTTATAAATAAATTTTCCCTTATGATTTAAATTTAATATATTATTATGTATTGTGGTTATAGAAACAACATTCCCTCATTTAGTTTTATTATGTCTTATAAAATTTAAAAGGCCTATAATCATTATTACCATTGATAATATAACCATTGAATAGTGATCACATGATTAGTATAAATATTGGACATTAAAAAAATTATTTACAAATACATAAGAAGTGATGAAATCAAATAATAGGATAATATACTATGATTCCCATTTATCAGAGCATTTGAGGTAGATATCATCTCTAAGATTTTTCCTTGACTAGGACCAAGTTGAGATCCCACAACATAATCATTATAAAACTATTTATAGTAGAAGTTCAAGATCATCGAGATCACGGACCATACCATGTATGTCAAACCACCCCATGAATGTATCACTATAAACCACCTTTCCCATAAGATGTTTTCTAGTGTATTAAATGTATATGTATCAACTTGCTAATAATATTAATATTTATATTGTAATTTCAATGGAATAATGTTAATATTTTCTTCTTATCATTACATTATAAATGATTTTTTTATACAATAAAATATAAAATATATATATTTTTAGTATTAAATTTCAATTGAAAAGTATATTTTTATGAATTAATGGATTTTTATAATTAATAATATTTTAATAAAAAATTATTATGAAAAAAATATACAATATAAATGATCGTAAATTTTTTTTGATGTAAAATTTAATTTTTATAAGGCTTTCAAAACTATTTTTCTCAAAAAAACCTAAAATTTCTCAATAAATATTGAACCATATTTTAAAAGTTAAAATACACATATTTAAGAAATTATTTTGATAAAATGAATATTATTTTTGGAATTATACAATTGAAATTATCTAACGGCGAATTTTTCATAATTATCTAAGGGAATTAAAATCATTTTTTTAAGAGTATGACTCACTTCCACATTAGAAAGATAATTATTTTATTATGTTACATCCATGTTTGTTATAATATAATGAAAGCACTGCCCTTTGGAAGAACCCATTGGAAAAAACCATTATAAGGTTTGTAGTTTTGGTTATTTTTTATGTAGATTCCAAAACCTATGTTTGGGAAATGAAAAAGATTTCCACACTCATTTCTTATATAAACCCACCCATTCCCCCATTTAACATCACTAAAAATCATTGGACATCATCTTTACTCTTCCCTCCCAAATATAGAGCCCCTCCAAGGTTCCCCCAACCTCTCAAGAAGATCCTCCCAATCATTTCAAGTCACACTCTCATGTTAAGGGTTTTTTTATTTCTCCCCTTTATTCAAGTATCTTATTTGTCTCTTTCCATTTTCCCTAATTCATAATATTGGGAAATGATATTTAATATCCCCCTTACAGACCCTATGATTCTTAAATTATGAGATACCCCTTTATCTCTCATTAATCCCAAACATGAACATTTATACACACTTGTTATGCTGCCCAAATTCCACTGTGATTTTCCGTACCAAATAATTCTATACTGAATACCCATACCCATTACCTATCAAGGGTGTTGAACATTATTAACTTATACCTATTTTATTTGGGACTAACATCTATTTATTCACGACTCCTTGATGGTGGAATAAAATATAATTATGAATGATTCCATTTTGTATTATCTATTTGTCATAATTAAGCATGATATTGAATTAAAGTGATGGGTGAACCCATAATTTTATTGAGTTCCAATACATTATGTAATATTTTTGTCTCATGAGATGTAATTAGAGGGAATAAAGAGTGAAATTAATCCATCAATTTAAATTTTCCATCATCATATCTTGATAGTTAGTATTGAATTATGTTTATGGTGTAGTTCTTTGAGTTTTTTCCACATTTTCTTTGTTTTCTTAATGTTATCATGTTATATCATGCCTCATTGTTGATGTTTATTATTATCACCACTTTTACGTACCATTGATATTCCTATTTTATAACATATATTAATTTCTTCATTTTATTCAATGTTTATCCCCTTACTCGGCTTTATAGATCTCCCCTTTCTTATGTATGTCCCTAGGTTATCCAATGTGGTGTAAACTATGAAAGAATAATATGATCATGTTATGGATATTTTCAATAAATATGGTGTATTCTATATTTTAATATGTTATTTAATGTATCTAATTTCCTAATAAACTAGACTTCTCAATCATCAAGGTTTTATTATGTATAATCTAGAGTAATAAATCATTTATTTATGTGAAATAAAGAAAAGTGTTGTCATATTTGGTATCAAATGAAAAGTTTAGTTTTTTTTGGATTAGGATTAGAAAACAGTAGTGAAAGAATTATGGATAGTACTAATTATAATAAAACATAATTAAATTTTTGGTAAGGATAATGAATGTGTTTTATTAATAAAATACATAGCTATCTTGATACTACATGTGGATATGGCTCTGACATAGATGTACATGGTGGTAAAACTCAAAACATTATGTTGAGAGAGACTCAACTGGGAATTAGGGAATTATAATAGACCTTTCTGCACACATTTTTTTACACATTCAAGGTGTATGATTAGATGATTTCATAATAACATTATGAATAGTTATTAAGGTAATAAAAAATTTCTCATTATATCATATGTTAAGAAATAGATCATTGATAACATAGATTGAAGAGTAGAGATTCATAAGTTAATGAAATACATGTAATTTATAATTTATACCTTTAAATAAATTTAATTTCCATTTATGTGTTTAATATTTTACAAATAATCATCCCTAATTTTACATTTAATCTATACAATTGATGGAAATAGGAGAAATCTGGTAAAACCCCATTTTTAACTGAAATGTGATGACTATCCCTATGAGATGCATAACCCGATGGGAGTGAGAATTGTGAACTCTGTGATGATACTTTTTCAACTTAATATGGATCTGAATTAAAACCTAGATTATTAGGAGCACCAAAATCCCCCTAATAAATAGAAATATATAATTGAGACCTATATGCAACAATGGCCTCCTAATTTCAAGGGACCGTCTATTACCTTAATCATGGAACAATGGATCAACTCCATTGAGGATATCTTATCCATCATTCAATGTTCCAAGAAATATTGGTTTCTAATGTCTGTTTATTTTATAGAAGGGTAAGATGATTATTGGTTGAAATTGATGATTAATACAATGCCAAATGAATAGATATAAGTTATGGGTGTAAGAAATTTCAGAAATTGTTTTTCAATAAATATTTTCATCAGACTGTCTAACTTAAAATGGAAAAGTATTTTGTTTCTACACTGTAAAAAAGACAATGAATCTATCATGATGTAAGAATAAAAAATCCCAATATATTCAAGATACGCCTCAAGATTATTTGTAACCCTTTAATGCAATGTTGACTACTTATTTGGTGGTCTAAAACTAAGTCTATGAAAATCTATATTGATCCCAGACATTGATATCTATGAGAAAATTTGCCAATTTTCTTTCAAAGTGGAAATGCATATTGATGAATCTCAAGTGTATAATAGGGATAATAAGTGGAAAGTTTAATTTAAATCTATGGTTCAATATATAAATATAATGTTGTTAATAAATTTCAACATCCCAGTTATCAAAAGTAAGGAAAGAAGAACCACCAAAATTGTCCAAGGGGGTTGAAGAAATGATTTAGGTGAGATATTAAGGACACCTAGATAGTGATTACTAATGCAATAATCCCAATAATAAGATGGTGGAAAAAAATACTATGGTAAACCCTTAAAACAATTTTCATGGTTTCAACTTCAAGGATGTAGAGAACTTTGAAAACTAATGCAGTAACCTAAGGGTTTTTAGAGGCAACCAACAACCTCCTAGGAATAAAGGGTGAATTTTTTATCAAAAATACTGATGTGGATATCAACAATAAATTGGTGAAAGTTACACTAGTTATTTTATCAATAATATAAGATTAATTTTTTTATTATGGTTCTACTCATTCCTTCATATCACTAAAGTTTAATAGAATTAGTCAAAAACCACCACAAATCATGGAAGTAATATTTTTAGTGAAAATGGGAAATGGATAAATTATTAAATCCCATGAATATAAAAAATTCACTATCAAAATCTGGGGGGTGAAATTTAGAATAAAACTTTTGATAATCCCTTATGTGGAATATTATGAAATTATTGGTATGGATTGGATTTCCTTATATGGGGATAACATAAATTTTTGCAATAATGTAATCACTCTCTGTCTCATGAATCATCCTCTAATTCAAAACAAATACAAGAATATGGATGAATTGGATTTAGCACAAACATCTCAATAATGTATAATAATACCTTATGAAAAAGAAAATCTAGATCAAATGATTGTGTCTATAGAAAATTTCAACTTTGAAGACATACCCATTGTGAGGCAATACACTGAAGTGTTTCTAGAAATATTCTCTGGTCCTCCACCTAGCAGAGAGGTTAACTTTTCAATTGAACGTATACCTTGGAAATTACCTTTTCCCAAGAATCAGTATAGAATGGTTGTTATGGAACATGATGAGATAAAGTTATACCTATAGGATAATCAAGATAATGGTTCATAATCCCATGTGGTTCACCATGGGGTGCATCATTTTTCATTATCAAGAAGTATGATGTACCAATGAGCCTTTCCATGATTTTCATTATCTTAACAAGATCATGATAAATAAAAAGTAACCATTTCCATGGATTGATGAATTATTTGATTAGATATGTTGAGAAAAATACTTTACCACTTGGATCTGTGGTCTGGGTATTACCTAGTAATGGAGAAGAAGGAATATATCTCCAAAACTGATTTTCATACAAGGTTCGGGAACTATGAGTTCATAGTAATTCCATTCAGAATCCTTAATTCTATAAAAATGCACATATACTCTATGAATAGTGACTTTAAATCTTACTAATACAAATTTTTGGTGGTCTTTATAGATGATATACTAATATAATATATAATCAAGGAGGAACATGAAGAGAATTTGAAAACTATGCTAAATACCTTATCAAAGGATAATATTTATGCCATGTATATAAAATGTGGGTTCTAGTTGAAGGAATTGTAATTATTGGTTGACATTATCACATGTAACTAGATATATGTGGACCCTTAAAAGATATAATAAATTAAATGATTTTCAATGCCAATATCTATGACAAATATGCATAGTTTTTTTCTATTAGCTGTGTATAATCATAGATTTGTGCGAAATTTCTCTCGATTGTCAAAAACTCTAATCAAGATAACTTGGAAGGTATTCAAGATTTCATGGAGTGATGAATGTGAAGTGAGCTTCAAGGTGTTTAAAATTAGTATTATGAGTAAAACTATACTCCCACAACCCATAAGTGTGGAACTTTTCACAGAATTTAAGGATGCTTTGAAAAATGGATTTGGATGTGTGTTAATTAAAAATTAAAATTTTATGTCCTATGATTCAAGGTAGTTTAAAGGTCATGAATGGAACTATCCAATCCAAGATCTGGATTTTTTTTAGTGATATTTTTTTCAAAAATATATATTAATTATCTCTATAAAGATAAGTGTGAAATATATAAAGATCAAAAAATACATAAGTATATATTCACATTGAATAAGATGAATATAGTCCAACAAAGATGGTTAAATATGATCAAAGACTATTATGGCTCAATTAACAAATATCCTATTCAATATAATACTATAGAAGGCACTCTAAGTATAAAGGATCTTATAGTTCTATAATTTGTGGTAATTGAGATGGATTTGATCTTCTTATATTTCAAAAGGATTGACTTGTGCATCATAAGGGAATGAAAATTGTCAATACATTCACATATTATTTCTCAACCATTTCTTCTAGAGAGGATAAATGATGCTCATAGAGATGATGTGGGAATTTAGAAAATATTGGAATATATAAGAAAATAAAAATCATTGTATATAAATTTTAATGAAGATGGATTTGTAAGATTTGGGCCACGGTTATGTGTACCATCAAATCCTGAGTTAAAGAGGGATCTATTAGATGATCCACTTATTTATACTTTCTCTATCCATATAGTAAGTACAATGATGTATAAAAATCATGGAAATAACTATTGGTAGGATAATATAAAGAAGGATATCACTGAATATACATCATGATGTCTTGTATGTCAGAAAGTGCTAGCGGAAAGGAAAAAATCCAAGTTGATTATGCAACCATTACCCATACCATTATGGAAATGGGAAGACATCACCGTAGACATTTTCACTAGTCATCCAAATACATAAAGATTAGATAACTCTATTTAGGTTATAGTGGAACATCTTATAAGGACTTCTCACTTCATTGTGATCAGAGAGGACTTCTCATGCAATCAACTTGAAATGAAATACATCCTATAAATTGTGAGGATTCATGGAAGACAACTATAAATTGTATCTGATAAATATCAATGATTTAACTCTATGTTATTGAAGAGTTGGAAACAAGATATAAATTCTAAGTTGAACATCATCACGACTTATCACACTCAAACTGGTGTCTAATATGAGAGGACTATCAATACACTCAAGGAAATATTGATATCATGATCAATTGGATTCAATAGAGTATGTGAACAACATATTCTATGTGTTGAGTTCTCTTAAAATACAATTTTCCAATCAAGAATAAAAATATCTCTCAATCATGAATTTTATGGGAAGAGGTTCATAACACCTGCATGTTGTGATAAATTTGGTGAATGAAAACTGTTATGTCCTGAAATGGTCAAGGAAATGGTGGAAAAGCTCAAAACTGTTCAACATCACATCAAGGCTACTCAAATTAAACAAAATATTTATGTTTATAATAATAAATGAGACTAATAGATTTATATTGTTACACCCCAAGGTTTTCTAAAAACAAATTGAAATGAAAGAATTTTTTTTAATGTAGATATTTATAAGTATCCTATAAACATAATTTTACAGTTTCTATGTTTTGAATTTTGAAAAATGGTCATGTATAATTATGTTCAGTATGTTATTTAGATTCTATTGGAACCAATTTGTTTTTTTTGGTGAATAGTAACATACCCTTATAAATATTAATATAACCCTAATGAATAGTAAATTGTATTATTATTTTATTTTATTAGGGCTTTAAGATAATGAAATCTTGATTAATTTTTAAATGTGATATAAAAGTAGTTATAGTTTTAAAATTATTAATTTCTGAATAATGTATTATTTTATTTAAAAATTAATTTAAAAATAAATATAAAATTATTTTCCAAAAAAGGACTTTATTTTTGAATTCTAAACATTGATAAATGGTTAGGTTGAATTATAGGAATTTTTCTGAAACAATTGATTTTTTGGTGTATAGTAAAAGATACAGTTTTGAGTTTCGGTGTGTTAATGACCTCATTAATGATGTAATAATGATTTAATAAATATGGAATAATTTTTAATAGTAAAATATGTTATGAGGATTCCCATGTGTCTTATACCTTGTGAAAATACCATGGGCAAGACCATGGTTTTGCAAATGCCACTAATGAGGTGTCCCTGGGAAATTATTAAATTAATCCCTCACTTTTGTTATAAACACCAACCCATTCCTTCATTTAATTCATTAAAAATTCCTTATCCCCGACACTCTAGCCTTATATGCTCCCTAGTATCCCTCACATGGTTTCCTCAATCCCCCAAGGTCCCAACCCTAATGTTCTAGGAGTTACTCTACAAGGTAAAAAATTCTCAATTTCATTCTTTTTCCATTCGAGTTCACTTTTATGTGGTATAACGTTCAAGTTTCCATACCATGTTCTTATTTACTTCTTATTATTGATGTATTATATATTATTATTCATTTCTGGATGGGTGACCCTTGTACCCTATGTTTTTAATATTTTTTAAAACCATGTTACCTAGCCGGTAGGCTGTCGAATTTTTGTAAGGGATTTCTCAATTTTTTTTGAGTTCCTTTATTTTCTTATTATTTCTTCATCTATTCTTACCCAATAGAAATGAAATATCCAGAAATAATTTATATTATGGATGTTCTCGTGTTAATTTAAAATTCATCATCTTTATTCTTCTCCTCTCCCACTTATTCAATGAATAAAAACATTGTCCTTGATGTGTTGAATTGCTAACATTGTGGATGATGTGATTTCAATTTCCATTAATTCATTATATTATGGCCATGAAACCATTTATATTGTTGAACCAGGTAATTATATAGATATGATGTATCATACATGGTTCTATAATTATTGTTTACTCATGGTTTCAATTAATAAGACAAAATAAGGTTGTTATTATCAAAGAACCACTAAAATTATCTAAACAAATATCACTATTGGTTTAACTTATGAATCATCCTTATATAAAACATCAAAATGATAAATGGTATAAATTATTTTATTGTAAATATGTAAATACTTTTCGATTCAAATTCTTGAGTTTCACTTCCAATCGACAGGAACATCCATCATGAACTAATCGTGGAAATCATGTAAGGAACTCGCCCAAAACAGTGCAAGGAACAAAATACTAACAATTAAGGGGTTAAATGAGGTTATGAAATGATTATATAATATTTTATAAACATGAACATGTTTCTGTAAAATACTAATAACACTATTTTAACCATTATATAGGAATTTTATAAATGTTTAAAGTAATACAAGCCTAAGGTAAGGGAATTCTTAACCCGATTGATATCCTTTGGGTTAACCTTATTCTTCATTATTCATGTGGTATTTAAATTGTTTTCATGATGACTTCAAATTATAATATGTTTAATTATGTATATTTTCATATTATATAGATATTACATCCACTCTGTTAAGTATCACTTCAATTATATGTTATTTTTAAGGGACTTTTATTTTAAAATCCTCTTCTAAAATCCAGTTTTTCAAAATTCAAAAGCAATGTTTTTATACTAATATTAATGTTGTATGGTTATGTTCTAGATCTTGAGAATTTTTTAATATGAATTGTAAAACCTATATTTCCCTCCAATTCAATGGGTGCGTGTAAGTTGTAGGTCGTCCATATGGTTACTCCAAGTGTAACTACAATGGTTAAACAAATAGTAAGGTAGTTGTGAGAGATACAAATTATAAGGTTGCAGAATGGGTTACATGATTATGTATGTAATGTACCAAGATACCTTTATGGTTCTACTTATGTTATTATGTATTGTGTAAATATCATGTTTCACAATGTAAGTATATATATAGGTGATAATTATATATTTTGAGAATGATTTCATACATTACAAGTATTCATAGACTAATGTGTTCTTTAATTCTTATTTATATCCCTTAATGAGTTTTTGTGCTCATCCTACGTTTTAAATGATTTTCACAGGTTAATTTATGTGTAAGAAAAATAAGGAATCCATGTTAAATGTTGAAAAAATTTCACGGAATCATGTTTTATGTTTAATGTTTAAAATTTTGAAAAAAAATGGAATATTTTTTTATGGTATCAACTCTGTAACAATGTGTAATTATATAAATGTATTATGTCCCAATTCTCTACTGCTCTAAACTTGAAAAGATCCCCAATGTAAAAGGAAGTGTTTTCCTGACTAAATTCAAGATTTTTTATGTAATAAGGCTAGGTCCTTATAGATATTGGAAACATTTAATTCCTCTACATATGTCCATGGAAGAATGTAATGAGATATGGAAGGAATTGAAAGCTTAGTCCATGATACATCATCCCCTTTGAGATCATTGATCTCATCAGAGTGGTGACCTTCCAACTATCACATCCACCTAACATATCTATCATTCATGATATGTTCTATGCCTCCATCTTGAGGAAGTACATACCATACACCTCACATGTACTCAATCCAGAGGTGGTACCATTAGATAATTCCCTTTCCTATAAGGAGAAGCATGTGAAGACCTTAGATCATAAAGACAAAGATCTATGGAATAAGAAAATCTGGTAGGTCAAATTACAATGGAGAAACTAAAATTTTGATGAATCAACATGGGAACCAGAGGAAGTGATGAAACAAAATTACCTTCATCTATTTTAGTGTGTATAATGAAAATTTTGAGGTAAAAATTTATAAAATATGGAAGATTGTATTGACCATAAAATTTATAAATACAATTAACCTTATGGTTTTAAAATAAATCTCTTATTATGTATTATGGTTATAGAAAACACATGAATTGCTTTCGTTTTATTATATCTTATCATATTTAAAATAAATTCAACCCTCATTACCATTGATAATATCACCACCAAATATATATTTTTTATTATAAATAAAAGAACTTTTATGGAGTAAGTGTGAAACCAACAAGTACACCATAGCTGTCAAACACTATAACACATTACAAAGATTATTAAAGGCCTAATTAAAACTAGTAGACCTACTATCTTTAAACAATTTCTAGAAGATAGATGTTACCTCTTTTCCAGGGTCATATCTGATGTTTCCTTAGAAATGGGATACCAACTTCCCCCAAGCTCTCAAGAACTCCTCCTTGTCAATTTTCTTATTGTTGAATCCTCTAACTATGATTTGGTGTTCTTTTTCAATCCACTCACTTTGTTCCTTAGTCGTCTCAACTTGCATCGATCTTTCTATCATCCATTTTTGTGTCTCGGAAGAAGCATGGATGTCTACCACCTTATCATCCACCCCCTCCTCTGAATTCCCAAGCAACCCCCATGGATCTTCCATGATCACATACTCCCCTTCTGTCTTCCCACGCATCCCTTTCACTCCCACCTTGGAAGGTGAGTCCAATTCAATCAGTTTCACCTCCTCTTCCACTACACATGACTTTTCAGTTGTCCTGGTTCCTTCCTCCCTCTCTTTACCCCAAGATGCATCCTCCTTCATCGTTGTTATCACCTCATATGTATGTAAATGACTCTCCACATACTGATCTTTGTCCTGATAGGGTTCATTCTCATGTGACTCGGTGACCAATACTATTTGGCCATCCACTCTCTCCACTGATTGGGTCTCGAGATACTTGGGTTTCCCCTCTTTTTTAACTGACTGGGTCTCCATCAGTCTTTGTAGAAAAAAGTAGTCTTTGCGCCCCGTCAGTTTTGGCTTCCTAGAAACAATGAATTCTCGTGGGTCCCTATTCTATTTGTTCCCTTTCTTCTGTCTTTGGTTGTGTAAGTCATTACCCTCCCCTCCTAATCCATTATTCTCAAAAAATAGACCATCACTCTAAGAATCAGTCTCATAAGATACCTTGGAGTGACCCTCAGACTCACCCTCATTATTCAAGTTCACAAACCGGTTGTTGAGGGGAATACATGAAAGAGCTCTCCTCGGGTTGAAGTCCTTCCTGGAGTCCAGTGAACTGATATCCCCCAGTGAAATCTTCTCCCACACATGGCCTACCTTTGACTTATTCTTACCATTAGACACCCTTCCAGAGACCAAGTTACTGCCAGCCCTCACTGCCATTGCATAAAAGCTAGGAATTTGGCTTGCCTCAACTCCAGCAGCTGAGAAATCTGCATTAGCAGCTCCTACAACCTCCCCCAGAGCCTGAGTGTGAGTAGTAGGTGAGACCCGAGTACCTTCAGCCACTTCACTGCCCCTATCTCCCCCCTCCCTGGTCCTGTTGTGGGGGGGGGGGGGTAGCGAAGTCACCTCTCAGCCTTGTGAAGACTTCCGTGAAACTTAGACATGGAAGTACCAAGTCTGGTTTGTGCACCCCAGTTTCCTCGGAGTATTTCACCATATCCAGATTACCCCTGTGCATATCTTCTTGCTCATCGCTACCATCAAAATCCCACACCCTCTGGTTCTCAATAGCTTTATCCAGCACCACATTCGCCTAAGTTGTGCCAATCACCTCTTGCCAAACCATATGCCTGTGACGACAGATAGAGACCGAATGCCCTATTTTGTGGCATCCCAGGAAGAAACCAGACCATGATTCGAGGACAACCCTTTTCCTCCAATGAAACTCCTCACCAATCGAAATCCGCAGCCACTTTGTTTGGTGCTTTGAAACATCAGCCTCGACGCATACCCGAGGGGATATCGGATGACATACCGCCGATGTTCGACTGTCAGAACATAGAAATATGACTACCATATTGCCTAAAATCCTAATAATTGAGGGGTTCTGGAAAGGAAGAAGAAAATCTGGGAAGCTTACCCAAACTATGGATGAGGGCGCATCTCGATTCATAATGAGTTCAATATACCAGTAGAGAAGATAGAAACTGCATCCATTAATTGCACAAGGGGATCGGGACTAGGCAACTATCAGGTCATCCTTCGAGAGGAAGTGAACCATCAGGTGTCACCGATCGAAGGGACCCACCAATGCGCACTCTTGGAGATCCAAAGAATATAAAATGAACTGATCGAAAGCATCGATAGAGGGACGGTGGCCCCTAAATCAGACCAAAAGCGTCAACCGGTGAAGGTCTATGGTTTCACTGAAATTTTTCATAGAAAGCACGAGCTGGGGTGAGCCGTTGAGAAGGTCGGGGACCTTAGGGCAAAGAAAAACAGAAGGAAAGGGTGGAAGGAATATCAGATTCGTGAAATGGGATAAGGAGCGAGCCGATATGTCTGGAGGAAGACCTTGCCCCCATCCCCCCACTGGTAAGGTGGGGGCCGGAGCACTGGACATCACTGTTCTGGCATCACCGACTGTGCTCTACCAGGGAATCACTCCTTTTATTTTTCTACAATCATCTAGATAATATAGTCTTTTAAGATTGATCACATTATTATTATAAATATAGGGTTTTAAAAAATCCAATTGACACAGAAAACAAATGTGATGGGCTAAACTACTAGGATTGTACCCTATGAAGCCAATTTATTGGAGCTTCTGAGGGAGATATCTTCTTCGTGATGTTCCCATGACCAGTACCAATATAATATCCAAAAACATAATCATTTGTGAAACCATTTATGGGATAATTTCAAGCACATCGATATAACAACCCAAACCATATACGTTGAACCACCCCATGAATGTCTTATCATCACACACCATACCCTTATGTAATTTTATGGATCATGAAATGGTTATGTATAAAGACCATACGGATATTAAAATATATATTTTATTTTCAGTAGAATAATGTTCATATTTTCTTCTTATTGTTACTTTATAATTGATTTTTTCTTTTTTTACAATAAAACACAAATTGTATTTTTAATTAGTAGTCAATTAAAATTAAGATGTTTATATTGATGAATCTATGGATTTTTTAAATATGTATTATTTTAATAATATTTTTTTATTAAATATTTTTTTAAATATAAATGATCATATATTGTTTATGAAGTCGAATATCATTTTTATAGTGGTTTAAAAACTTTTATTGTAAAAAAACACAAAATATCTCAATAAATGTGGATTATTATTTTAAAAGATAAAATACACACATTTAGATAAATATTTTGATAAAATAATATTATTTTTTGGAATCAAAAAAACTAAATTATCCAATGATGAACATTTCATAATTTTCCGAGAAAATTAAATTTTTGGTTTAAAATTAAATATTGTATAAATATTTGTTGTGTATTATATAATCATAATGACCAAAAAGTAATTTAATAAGTACTCTAAATAGTATCCATGGAAAAATATATGTTTTCCCTTTATTATAATATGATTTTATTTGAAATTTATTAATTTTATAAATCCTTTATGAATCCCCCAAAACCATTAATATATTTTACGGTTTTAAAATTATTTCTTTAAGAGTATGATTCACCTCCACAATAGAAAGGGTATTATTTTTTTAATTTCATCCTTTGGAAATATAAAATAATTAAAAACACTGACTTATCTCTGAAACCTTGGGGGAAAACATGGAAATAATTTTGTTTTAGTTATTTTATTATATAGAGACCAAAACCTATGTTAGATTAATGATAAATAATTCCCCAATTATTTTCTATATAAACCGACCCAAAATACCATTTTTGATCTCTAAAAATATTTGGATCACGTCCTTAATAAAACCTACCTTTTCTATTGTCCTCCAATTTTTCATCCAAACTCTCAATAATCTCCCCTAAGCATTTGGGGTCATGATCTTAGTGTAAGGGTTATTTTCATTCTATTATTTATTCATGTATCTTCATTATATTAAGACCTTTTTATTCAATTACTAATGTAGGATAGGATATTACATATACACTTACTACCAAAATGATTTCTAAATTATTATATAACCCATTCACTCTAATCAATTCCATAAATTAACATTTATGCACCCTTGTTATTATAATAAAATTGCACCATGATTTCCCATGTTAACCAATTGTGTAGTCAATACTCATACCCATTTCATATCAAGGATGTTCACCTTTATACATTTATAATTATTTTACTTGGGAATTATCCTTATGTATTCCACACTCCTTGATCTTGTAATATTATATGATGATGAATAAATCCATTTTGTATAATTTAAATGCACAATTAAGCATGATAATGAAAATGAAGTGACGGATGACCTCAATATTATATAGCACTAAAATGAATTGGGTAATGTTTTAGTCTCATCTGAAACCATGAAAATGATTATGGAGTGAACTTAATACATCGTGGGAATTTTTAAATCATAATTTCTTGGTATTTATCCTTGAACTATGTTTATGATGTAGTGTTTTAAGTTTTTTACACATTTCCACTATTTACTTTAGGTTATCATGTTATATCATGCCACATTTTTCATGTTTAAAATTTTCACCCCTTTTATTTCCCTCTAATATACCCATTATCTATCATGTGTTACATTTATCATGTTATTTTATTTTTCCTGTATTTTTCATTATAGATCCCCCTTTCTTATGCATGTACATAGGTTATCCCACAAAGTGTTAAGTATAAAGGAATAATATGATCAGGTTATAGAAAAATTAAATAAATATGGTCTATTCTCGACTTTAATTTGTTATATAATTTATCTAATTCCCCATGACACTACACATTTTGTTATTTGTAGATTTATTAAGTGTAATATTATGTAATAAATTATTTATTAATGTGAAATAAAGGAAAGGGTTTTTATATAAACCTACATTGAATATGAAGTAATATTCCTAGCATTCATTAATAACTATTAGAATAGATTCAATATTAGGACTTATATATCCTAGATACCAAAATACATAAGTTAGAAAAACCTCACCCATTTAGGTTTCATCCAAAAAATATTATTGAAAGGGAAGAGGAGATACCAAGAATTAGAGGAGAAAGAATAAGATGTATATGATTAAAGAGATTGTAAATTCATGATCAAGGAAAGAATCATGAATAAATAAAGGAGAATATAGATATAGAGATGGTATGTGTGGAGGGGGGAGTAGTTGTGGCTCGTTTGCGGTCATGGAGATGAGAAGGATCCATATATTTCTTGTTTAATGTGTTTATTGGCATTTTTTAATTAGCCATAACTATATTAACAGTATTTTTAAAAAATCACTAATAATTTATAAATTTACACTTAAGAAAATCATCACTAACTCAATGAAACGTACAAAATATTTTTTATTCATTACTGTTATTAAAAAATACCATGAATAAAAAATCATTATTACCATCGTTTTTGGTAGTTTGAACATCCACCAATCACCTAATTACACAAAAATACCATAATTAATTTGTTTTAAACATTAAAACCCTTTTTCACTCCATATAAAAATATATTAGATGTGTTTTATCAAACTCTATATATTTTTTAACAAACACTTTGACTAAATCATAATTCATATATAAAGGTTTATGTATGTGACCCTTTATAACACAGTATCATTGAAAGAAAATATTTAATCCCAATTCATGTAAGTAAGTAAATAGAAGGATCTTGTGTCACGAACCGAATCGATCGCCACCAAAAATCGGCACCATACCTAGTCCATGGAATGACCCGAAGAGCGTTCCCGATCCCCATGGGCTGGCACAAGTTCCTGGGTGTCATTAAATGAATATTGGGAACAATTTACCTGAGTTTATAAACATAAAACAACAAAAGAACCCAATGAAACAAATCTGGATTTTTCAAAACAAACAATCTTTTACAAAAATTCTGAACTGAATTACATAGCTTAAAACAACTCAAATAGATTATAAAAAAAGGTAAAATACCAAATAAGGACATCCCAAGAACCCTCATGGAAAGGGGCACCACCCTCAAGCCACCTCCACAAGACTTCACCACCACGGACCTGCTAGAAACCCGAACCACTGGAACAAAAAACTGTACCCAACCTGCGACAACAAAAATAACCAAGTCTACTTACACCCAAGGGTGTTAGTTGGGTGTGATCCAATGCCTAGTAGGATACCACCGCTAAGAGATTCCATGTGATAAACATTTAATGACGAAAAGCATGCATGTTTTCAAAAACATGAAAAGCTAGTTACAATTTCTAAAAGATGCAACTTTGAATAAAAATAGTTTTCAAGTGGGATAATTTAAAGAATAAAATCTTTTAAAATAAATACCAAGGCTACTAAATTTTCCATCCACTCATACCGTATGCCGACGATAAGCACAAAATATCTAGTGAGCACAAGAAATGGGAAATAACCCCTAGGAACTAGCTAGTTGTGGGTACCAGGTACCTCGTATCTCGGTGAGAGTAACCATCACAAATATCCATTCTCGTGCACGAGCCACTAGTAGGGTACGTAACCATAACCTAGTGGTACCCAGTCATCATCATCATAATTTAGTTAGAGTTGTAAGCATCAATCTTGCTAAGTAAAACTAAGGCCAAACCCCACAGATTCACTAGCATACTAGTACACATCCAACCACCTAGATACCCGGGTTTTCACTTTGTGCTCAAACAACTTCAATAAGTCAATGAATATAATATTCACAAGAAAATAATATTTCCATATCATAAATTAACCAAACATCCCACATGTATACAACACAGGTCATAAAAGTCCACTTTTCATTCAAATTGATTTTGAAATCCGACTCACACCAAAATAGCAAACAACACTTTTTACATTTCTTTAACACTTCCACAAATTCATTAAACAATTTTATAAAACCAATCCAATATATTACAACTCTCATAACAGCCCACTCACTTGTTACATAACACCCCTTTTACCTTCAAAATCATTTTATCATTAAACATACACGAAAGAGCCCACAAATAAGTTTCGCTCCAACATCACAATTTAATAAAACATTATAGAAATTTACAAAACATTCTAAAAATATTTGAAATCTTAAGACATCACTTCACCTTTCAAAACCCCATAATACTTGAACACATATACCAAACAGTACATATGCACCCTTTTCCCACTTTGTTTAACCAACAAAAACATTTACAATTTTCATAAAAAGAACCCAAGTGGGGAAAATATGTATTGTACAAAAAACTCATTTCAAAAACCTATTTTTAATCCAAAATTACACCAATATCTTACCAAAACATAATTTTCATCCCAATCAACATGTAATAATCCACTTTCAAATGTTATATAATCACCTTGAACAATATCGCAAAAGAAACTCGTGAGAACACACAAATCCATAAAACACTTTCAAACCGTATAACAAGGTTACACACATAAAACCCATTAAAAGACCCTCATTTTTAGGCCCACATGACACTATATTATTACCCAACCAAAATTGTCAGCCCCGTTCAACTACTAATAAATAACTTCCACATTTTACAAAACTACTACAAGAGATAACTCAAGAAATACATTTGAAAAACACATACTTCAAACAAAAATGTAACTTTAATCCCAAATGATTTACTATTGCTAACAAAAAAGGTTTTCGCATTATAAATAGCATATAAGGAACATGAAAAATTATTTAATCAAGCAAACTAACTCATCATTAAATGGTTACCCACGGAATCACCTACCGAATGTGTCGAAACCCTCAAATATTGGGGCGAAAGATCAACCGCACGACTGTCGCACCTCAAAGAAGTTAAAAGAAACCTAAAACCTCAATATTTCAACCAAAATACAGTAATTTAGAACCTAGGCACGAACCCTAGCTTCTGTAATTTTTATAATTCAAGAATTAGGGAAGAAACCCTAAGAAATTTGATAGAGGGAAGAAATAGACTCACCTACTTGAAGTATCCTGAATTAATCACTCAAAAAACAATAGTTTCTGAAATTTAAAACATTCAAAATTCAGGGATTGTTCGAACAAGATTTAGGAGGTAATTTAGGAACTGGAATGGAGGGAAAAGAGTAATAATTGAGAGAGTTAATATGGGATGAAGTTACCTCTTCAATTCTGGCCGATTTGAGACACCCTATGAAGATCAGCCCTAATTCGCGATTTGAAAGAGCTCCAAGGAGGGGGGAAAGGCAATGGGAGCGCACCTGGGTTTCTTAGGGTCGAGAGGGAGGTGGAATCACCGAAACAATGCAAATAGTTAAGGAGATATAAAAAATTAAAAATTATTTCTAATGCAGGAAATGGGCCTTCGGGCAGGCCCAATATCTTAAATAAAAACCCATATCCCCCATGATTATGGATTTATAAAGACTCAAAATTTATATTTTGGTGTTAATAGGTCAGATTAGACCATTTATGAATTGTAATGGGTGAAAAAAATAAAAAAATGAAAAAGTTATAAAAGAAACAAAATTTATTTTTAAATATGGAATTGGGCTCACTGTTTGGCCCAATTCATAAAAACTCATCTATTCCTCCATAAAACCTTTGTAAACCCTCCAAAAAAATCATGAATGGAAGATAAATGAAATTTAACTTCAAAATAATTCAAGTATATGACAATTCCCCCCACCATGAAAACTTTCCGTCCCCAGAATGCTACAGAAAGGCCAGATACGAAAACCAAACCCAACTAATAAACAAAGATGTACTCTCTTTCCAGGTTTCACCCCCAAAGGCCAAAACACCTCCAGTGATCAATTAAGGAAGTAATACTTCCCAAAAAAAACATACACCACATTCCTGAAACAATAAATCACATTTAGGCTTTATCCCAAAGGAAAACTCCTCAAACACTATCCGTACAAGACTCAAGAAATTCACTCAAACGAACAACAACATCGAACATGGTAACACATACCTCGCTATAACTAAACCATTGGGCACTCTTCAATCTCAATAGTTACCCAAGGAAGATTTAGGTAGCTTGATATATCCAAATGAGACTTCCTACCACCAATCCATGACTATGGATAAGTCTGAGTTACTAGTATGGGGGAACAAAAATAACCTCCCCACCATAAGAGACAATCTATATTTTTTTTCCGAGAAAGAATCAGGACACTAACAGGGGGAGGCCTGAATGGACTCCCCAGTACAAAGGGTATACTTAATCAGAAATTTACAAAAGAACTTATATAATACTCATAGTGTCTCTCCCCACCATAAGAACCAACCATATTAACCAACTAGCATGGGATGGTACAGAAAGCCCCCAGAATTTAAAGAGTTGGGACGACCACATGGTTAGTCTACAGGGTTTGGGAAACCATGAACTAACAGTGGGGATCCTTCTATCTACAAGGTTTTCTGGGGCATGGTCACTACTAACCAAGTGTAAATCATGTGCCCGACCTGTCTAGACAAACTTCAAACCTTTCTCCAAAGACTCAAAGGAAACCAAAGGGGGAGGGAATAACATTGTGTGATGACATGGGTAAAAGACCCTCCACCTATTTCCACTGAACGGGAACAACAGAAGAAATATTATGACACCATAGGTTTAAACTCTTCCTATCTTTCATACTGACTATAGGAATTTTTACAAGGGTTTAAACGACACTTGAGTTTCCCCTGACTACGCGCCAGCTTCTCTCCGGGACCTATGGCTGGAGCACAAAATATTGAAGCATCTTCGGCCTCGCAGTTAGGCTTTGGAAACCACCTGAATGAGAATTCTTCTTTTGTTGCAAACAACAACTACACCGCAATCCCCGATAAGTTTTTCCAAGACATAACACATTCCAAACTCACTTTACCCTAAATCGATATTTCACTGAAGCAAGGGATTAGAAGATGTACACACATCACACCTTGTTTGTTCGGGTGAGAAACAATAGAAGTAAAGAACACTTATCCTCACCTTCCTCTAAAATGGAATATTTTTTATGTTTTTTTCAAGGGAGACATTCTCCCAACATAATAGAGACTCTCAGATGATTTCCCAACTATCACCTTTACAGTCAATCGAGCACATGACATCACAGGGAATCACCGAACATGACCATTGCGACTGATATAAACAATTAATAGAGAGGGAACTTGTACAATATCCCCAAACAACACACAATTCTAGAAAGTGGCCATAATATCCTCTCATGACTAGATTTACCACACTAGTAGTTTAACATTAACTCCTTCTTCGAAGAGACTATAAAGGACCAAGAGTTCCTCATAGACACTATCCAAATACTCATCCATGCTAACAACCCCAGAACACTTCCACCTTCGAAAAATTAGGAAACTTAAGAGGCTAAGGTCACTTTCAACCATCCATAATCAATCTACCACTAAAAGAGGATACACAAAACCAATAAAGGAAAGGGTGTATACTCAATCTAAAAAGCTCAAAAAATAGATCCCTTATATTGATCAACTAGAGGATTTTCCAATGGAGAAACAATCTGGGTTACGCTTCAGTTATGCATTAACCATTAATGGGGGCATACCTTATCCAATGAGAGAACCCAATGACCCAACCAATCTGGTCCATTGGTCAAAAAAGCCATAAACCAGCTCCAAGCACATGAAGGGAACTACCGTAAAGGCATCCCAAAACATTTTTCAAAGGAGACCACTAACCGTCCCTACAACACAACTTACCAACCAAACACAAACCCAAAACACAGTTCAAACAGAAGGGGTTCTTGGAATAAAAACATCCCACAACATCAACATTTTCAAAAACCCATAATACAAACCATACAAAAATATTCATCAAGACGTCATGTTTTTCTTTAAAAGTAATTCTTTGAGAACAAACAATTTAGTTGTAAGCGTATCCACCAATGGTACCCCATGGTCCTCACACATGAATGTTTTTGTGCCACACCCGACACCCTCCTCATATTTGTCCCAGCACTCATCCAGTCATGCCATAAACCATCCATCATGCCATTTAACCCCATGCATGTAGTAACTAATGGAAATACCAAAGGTTAAAACAAAATTTTTTCCCACTTTTCAAAACCAAATCGGTCAACCAACACATCCTTTTTTCTCATAACCTCTAACCATGAGATCAAAATCCCAACTCACATCTTACAAAAATTTTCAGAAAGTCACATACATTTAGAAAATAACTCACTTTCAAGATATTCACATCAATTTCAAAACATCTCATCCCATTAAAACACACTCTGATTGTTTAGAAAACTCTATTGGAAACACTTTTCAAACCCAACTTCAATAAAGTTTCTTCTTTCAAAGAGTTGTAAGCGCACCATTTTACATTTCAAAAAAAATCTGAAAATTAATTTCCACTATTTCACAAATCAAAAAATTCCATATTTATTTGAAAATAATTTCACAAAAACATTACACTTCTTAAAACCAAGTCACATTAAAACCAATGTTCCAAGATTTCAAAACTAAAGAACACAAGATAGTGCGAGCGGAAACTAGTTTCAGGGGGTGACTTGGAAATTTGGTTGGAAGCCATATTTCAATCACTTCACTGTCACAGAGAGTGTTCTTGGTAATATCCCTAGCTCTACATGGCTTTCCAGGCCCTGTGAGCTTACAGAGACCATTAACCCAACTCTCTTTTTATTTCCCCTAATCACCATTAAACCAAGAAAACCAAAGGACTTAGATAAATCCCGACTACTATTAGAAACATGAATCCCATTATGAGGTGTGGTGATCAGGAACACTACCCATAACTAGAATTCCATGTCCCAACAATCCTAACTCCATACTATCTTGACTCTTCCCCAAATAAAATGACTCAAAGAGTTAACCTGAACCTCCTCTGATACCATTTTTTCACGAACCAAATCGATCGCCACCAAAAATCGGCACCCAACCCGGTCCAGGGCAAGACCCAAAGAGCATTCCCGATCCCCACAGGCTAGCACAAGTTCCTGGGTGTCATAAAATGAAAATTGGGAATGATTTACCCGAGTTTATAAACATAAAACAACAAAAGAATCCAATAAAACAAATCTGGATTTTTCAAACCAAACAATCTTTTACAAAAATTCAGAAATGAATTACATAGCTTAAAACAACTCAAATAGACTATAACAAAGGTAAAAAACCAAATAATGACATCCCAAGAACCCTCATGGAAAGGGGAACTGCCCTCAAGCCACCTCCACAAGACTTCACCACCAAGGACCTGCTAGAAACCCGAACCACTAGAACTAAAAACTGTACCCAACCTGCGACAACAAAAATAACCAAGTATACTTACACCCAAGGTTGTAAGTAGGGTGTGAGCCAATGCCCAGTAGGATACCACCACTAAAAGATTCCATGTGATAAACAGTTAAAGACAAAAATCATTCATGTTTTCAAAAACATGAAAAGCTAGTTACAATTTCTAAAAGATGCAACATTGAATAAAAACAGTTTTCAATTGGGACAATTTAATGAATAAACACTTTTGAAATAAATACCGAGGCTACTGAATTTTCCATCCACTCATATCGTATGCCGACGATAAGCACAAAATATATAGTGAGCACAATCAATGGGAAATAACCCCTAGGAACTAGCTAGTTGTCGGTCCTAGGTACCTCGTATCTCGGTGAGAGTAACCATCAGAAATATCCATTATCGTGCACGAGCCACTAGTAGGGTACATACCCATAACCTAGTGGTCCCCAGTGATCATCATTATAATTTAGTTAGAGTTGTAAGCATCAATCTTGCTACGTGAAACTGAGGCCAAACCCCACGGATTCACTAGCATACTAGTACACGTCCACCCACCTAGATACCCGGGTTTTCCCTTTGTGCTCAAACAAGTTCAACAAGTCAATGAATATAATATTCACAAGAAAATAATATTTCCATATCATAAATTCACCAAACATCCCACATGTATACAACACAAGTCACAAAAGTCCACTTTTCATTCAAATTGGTTTTGAAATCCGACTCACACCAAAATAGCCCACAACACTTTTCACATTTCTTTAACACTTCCACAAATTCATTAAACAATTTTATAAAACCAATCCAATATATTAAAACTCTCATAACATCCCACTCACTTTTTACATAACACCCCTTTTACATTCAAAATCATTTTATCATTAAACATACACAAAAGAGCCCACAGACAAGTTTCGCTCCAACCTCACAATTTGATAAAACATTATAGAAATTTACAAAACATTCTCAAAATATTTGAAATCTTAAAACATCACCTCACCTTTCAAAACCCCATAATACGTGAACACATATACCAAACAGTACATTTTCAACCTTTTCCAACTTTGTTTAACCAACTAAAACATTTACAATTTTCAAAAAAAAAACCCAAGTGGTGCAAATATGTCTTGCACAAAAAACCCATTTCAAAAACCTATTTTTAATCCAAAATCACACCAATATCTTACCAAAACATAATTTTCATCCCAATAAACATGTAATAATCCACTTTCAAATGTTATATAATCACCTTGAACAATATCGCAAAAGATACCCGTGAGAACACACAAATCCATAAAACACTTTCAAAAAGTATAACAAGGTTACACACATAAAACCCATTAAAAGACCCTCATTTTTAGGCCAAAATGACACTATATTATTACCCAACCAAAATTGGCAGCCCTGTTCAAAAACTAATAAATCAATTCCACGTTTTACAAAACTACTACAAGAGACAACTCAAGAAATACATTTGAAAAACACATACTTCAAACAGAAATGTATCATTAATACCAAATGCTTTACTATTGCTACCAAAAATGGTTTTTTCATAATAAATATCATATAAGGAATATGAAAAATTAGTTAATCAAGAAAACTAATTCATCATTAAATGGTTACCCATGGAATCACCTACCGAATGTGTCGAAACCCTCAAATATTGGGGAGAAAAATCAACCGCACGACCGCCGCACATCAAGGAAGATAAAATAAACCTAAAACCTCAATATTTCACCCAAAAAACAGTAATTTAGAACCTAGGCACGAACCCTAACTTCTGGAATTTTTATAATTCAAGATATAGGGGAAGAAACCCTAAGCAATTTGAAAGAGGAAATAAATAGACTCACCTACTTGAAGTATCCTGAATTAATCACTCTAAAAACAATAGTTTCTGTAATTTAAAACATCCAAAATTCAGGGATTGTTCGAAAAAGATTTAGGAGGTAATTTAGAACTAGAATGGAGGGAAAAGAGTAAGAATTGAGAGAGTTAAGAAGGGATGAAGTTACCTCTTCAATTCTGGCCGATTTGAGACACCCTATAAAGATCATCCCTAATTCGAGATTTCAAAGAGCTCCAAGGAGGGGGGGAAAGGCAATGGGAGCGCGCCTGGGTTTCTTAGGGTCGAGATGGAGGTGGAATCACCGAAAAAAAACAAATAGGAAAGGAGATATAAAAATATTAATACTTATTTCTAATGCAGGAAATGGGCCTTCGGGCAGGCCCAATATCTTAAATAAAAACTCATATCCACCATGATTATGTATTTATAAAGGCTCCAAATTTATATTTTGGTGTTAATTGGTCAGAGTAGACCATTTAGGAATTAGAATGGGTGAAAAAATAAGAAAATGAAAAAGTTATAAAAGAAACAAAATTTATTTTTAAATATGGAATTGGGCTCACGGTTTGGCCCATTTCCTAAAAACTCATCTATTCCTCCAAAAAAACCTTTGGAAACCCTCCAAAACAAATCATGAATGGAAAATAAATGAAATTGAACTTCAAAATAAGTCATATATCTGACAACGTGAAATGTGTTAGTGACTGTGAATCTACAAAGGGGTCTAGTGTGGTCATTATTAACCATATTCATATCTCATATGAGCATTCCCACTATGATATTTAGAATATAAATCTTATGTGAACAAATATAATTCAGTTTCCCATGACATCAAGTGACCACAATACATAAAAAAAAGTCATGATAGTGTATCCAAATCACACATTATTGATTCTCTAAGGCATACTATCATGGTCCATGAATACATCAAATGTCATTATACAATGTTGATAATATCACATGATTCTCATCTAAGTAGTTGAGCACATCAAATTGAAAAAAAAGAACCAAGACTACACATTTCCTTGTTCTAATTTAATCAATGAAAAAATGTCTTTTCTCATCATATAAGTCGAAAGAACCCTCTTGGTTGAGCTCCAAACAATTAAATAATCAGTATCTTACATAAACACCCCATGATTAGATATGTTGGAATATATAGCATAAGAATGATATAATATTATAAAGGCTCTCATGCTATATATGTCACCAAAATCTGGTAAAAAACTTAACCATAATAATAAGACCATTAATATATTGATGAATGTGTGAAATTACATGGTTATTCTTTGTCGTTCAGTACATATAATTAGTCTCCACTTATTATATTGTGAGTCTACTACTCATGAAAATCTTACAATATCATCAGAACCCATAATAATCCATGATAATAAATAATTGGGAAAACTATAAAATCATGTTTTTTATATTTTTATATATTGATTTATTTTATTGAAATAGGGGGAACCCAAGATCACAATGAATCCAACCCAAAGTCAAGGCTTGATCCCAGCCCTCTACACAACAACTAGAAAATATAAAACATAAATAAGAAACAAAATTCTTATAAAAAAATTCTAGAGGCGTAACCCTAACCTTGTGTCATACCCACCACTGTATATCATGATTTCCACTATGATCAAACGTAATTAAAGGATATTACCAAGCATGGAACAAGAAATAGTCACCTTGAGCCACAAAACATGTGAATTTTATTATAAAAATATTGATTTTTCCACTAAAAATCCTAACATTATCATTATCAAACTAACACTGCCATGTAAAATAACATATTTTATAGTATATGAGAATAAATACCCCATAAAAAAGATTCGATCAAATTAAAATACTAAAATGAAAAATCCAAATCCAACCCAACTCTATTCTCTAAGGAAGATTCTCTATGATGACATCAACATTTCCCCTTCCACCAATGAATCGTGCTCGCTAGAATCATAGAATTAATTTTTTTCCAATATGAGTAGAAAAATAAAAGTACACTCTAGGTCAAAAACACCACAAAAGGAACAATGACAACCACTATAGATTGTGAATAGGACATACAAGTAAAATATACACCTCTGAAATGATAGAATACTCACCTAATTAGGCACCAATTGGAACCAACACTGTGTATTTTATAATCTACAAACCAAAGCTGAGAAACTAAATGATGAAATTTAATGCGATGTGGGACTGAAAGTGAAAAATGTGATGATGGAAAGATAAATCATATAAAAATATGGGAATTAAAACAGGATAAAAAAACATGAATATATGAAAGGAGAGATTCAAAATAAAGGATACCATAAAAAATGGTTCTAAAAACTATAGCTCATAAAATGGAAAAATTTGAGGAAAAACCATAACAAAATCATAATTTAAGAGATAAAGGTGAAAAAAATGAAGATGTGATAATAAAATAAATAAGTGCTCAACTATGAGGCCAAACCTAGAATAACACATTGTTGGAATCCAATTTTTACCGTTGAATGCATGGTTCATGTGAATCCCCTAGATTCTAAATGGGATCCATCTAGAGAAGAAAGGACGTAGGGACCAAGCTGAGGAAGAGGAAGATAATTAGAATGCCAATATCATATCAAAAATGTGGGAAGATGATGGGAACTCTTCCAAGATCTTCTTAAAAATTGAGAGATCCAGTACATGAGGGTGATGATTATATCTAGAAACCCTAGGTTAGTATGGGTTAAGTGTTTTTTCTTTACCAAGATATCTCTATCCAATTAGAGAAAACTAAAAGTCTTTCTTTGAGGTGATATTTATCAATTCACTTCATGAAAAATATTTTTCCAACACGAATGCCTAATAAAGTGGATTTTTCATTTGGTACGACATGATATATTTTATATTCATAACATATTTTTAGAATACATAAAAAACCACACATATTCTTCTTCTTAAAATTTAATATATAATATACAGTAGAATCATTCTTATATTTACTAAACTTTCATGTTTTTTTAATGTTAGTATCTCTCTTTGTAATTAATTCCATATATCTATGTTATCACCAAATGAAACTCTCTCACTAAAATATTTAGGTAGTACCACCTATAATCTATTCAATTTTGATTAATGATGAGACTTTTAAATCATATTCCCATTACTCAACTCCTTGAACATGTTCAAACTCCTTAACTTCAAAAACATTAAATTTAATAATTTTAATATCATTTTTTATCTAATTAATACCATTTATAAGTACATTATTATCTTTTCAGAAACCTTTCCATAAACATTTTCAATGAAATAAATTCATGAATAATGTAACTATTTACATTATTATTTACCAAACAATTTAAAACTACTTTAGGATAAATTGATGCTCACTATGTTTTAGTAACTAGATATTACTATTTACATCTGTCTTTACCGCCATACCCTATGATTATTTTATAACATAAATTATAATTTACATTATATTTTGACTTAAACAATCATTTAGTATATTGTGTAATTCAATTTCACTGAGAGGGTAAATGTAAATATTTACAATTTTCTTTACCATCAAATAACCTAAACTCTTTAGGATATCAAACACATAAATTTAATACATTTATAATAATTTATTTGTCAACTTTGAATATATTATGTTCAAACACACTCCCACATTAAACTTTATCACAATATTTTTTTCAATAATATCATAATAAGAAACAAAATCTCCTATGTGTTAATAAATAACTCCAATTTATTTTTTTATGGTAATATTGAACAAATAAAATACTTTTCTATATAATATATGCTTATATTTATGTTTTTAGAATTTTAAATCTAGTAATATGAATCTATAATTTAAAATATATCCCTGATGGTTTGTGACAATAACATAAATCAAATTTTAACCAATATCTAGATGAACATTTTACCTAGAAAGAAATTTTTTTCTTGCTTTATTTTAAACTATTTTAGAGAATTAGATAAATAAAAAAACCTTTGTATCATCTCACATTTTTCATAAAAACTCTTCATTAATTAAAAAATTATATTATCATATAATATATATGATATTGATGTATTTATCATTATATTATATCCATAGGGGATTGGTAAATTTCCTTACATTCAATCCTTTTATGTATATAGTATTTGCCTCATTAATTGAATGAAAACTAAAATCTCTATGAATTTTTACTTTTATTTGGAAAAAATATATATTTACAAAACATGTAAAATATATGGTTGGTATAACATTCCATTATAAAATTATAAATTAAATTCTATAACACTGATACATATCATAAGAATTCCTTGGATTTTCAAAAACACATTCCGATATATTGAAAATTCTATCATATGGAATCATTACTCCTCCTTGATAAAATAGAGATTTCAATAACCATAACTAGATTCATAATGAAGAATTATTGTACTTTATAACAAAACTTCATTCTTTTATTTTTTTAATTTTACCTACATGTATTTTCTCTATAGTATAGGCACGAAGATATCAAAAGATAAGATCTTTTATTCTCAAAACATTTGAATGTTATGTAATATTTTATTTAATCCAATTATCTTTTAGAAACATTTCCATAGATTAAAACTGGAAAAATTCAATAACCAGAATATTTCTTATAACATATCCTCAATTTCACCAAGTAAATAACATATCAAATCATATTAAACATACTAGTGGAGAAAAAAATTAATTTGGTTATAATTCTCTTAATTCCATTAAAACATTTGGTGAATCATTATATGCTTCACATAAGCATCTATATTTACCTATTGAAAAACATCAATAGTTTGGTCACTCGTGAAGGTGTTTCTCAAACATATATAATTTATTTTAATTAATAAATTTTCTTATGTTACCATCCTAAGGAGTTGATTACATAGAGATTATCCTTCTCTAGGGTTAGTACTGAAGTTATTTTTGATTATGATAATAAAATTTATCAACAACAAATATTTTTTCATATGATTATCATTTTTACATCATTTCATAATGTACTTTTAATGAAATGACTCCGAAAAAAATAATGACCTCATGCATCATATTCCATTAGGGAATAAAGATCAATAGTTTATAATGACATATACCATTTTAAGAATGTAAATAATCCAAGACTGTATCTAATAGAAAATAGATGTTATGTGACATCTCGGACCCGATTTTACTTAGAGGTTCTGTAAGCCTGGTTGGCAACATGGCCTCAAGCACATCTCCCCAATTCCTAGAGGATACCGACTAGTAGTGAGGGACTGTGGTGTGTCTGTGGAGATACTATGTCATCATTAATTGAGTGGATAACAATAGATAAATATAATTATAGGTAAATAGATGATTCTAAATTAGTAAACAGGTTGCATAGCATATAAAGACACTACAAAACTAGACCAATAACCCTTCATTATGGAAGCAGAGATGAATAGTAAATAAATGATGCAACTGATAATCATACTCAAAAGCTGATGATAATGTATGTCATGAGTCTAAAAACATAAAAACATGTATACATGGAATCAAGAAATACATTATATACAACATAAGAAAAAAACAAGCCAAAATACATCCAAGAACCCAGAAATCTAGCTCATCCATCTTCCTCCAAGATCTATCCTATGAAGGAAAGAAAAATCAGGTACCTTGAGCCTGACAATTATTTTTTTCAACACCTCCAATCATATAATCTACAATGGTATCAATGGTGGACCAAATAGTGTGTATGAAAAATCTCAGTAGGCCACCACACATGATTTATATAACATCATTTGTATGTAATATAAACTAAAATAGTGTGCAGGAATTCATATATAAAAGTAAGCAGTATAGTAATATAAATACCCAAGTACCTACATCATCCTTATTCAGTTTCTGATCCTGTCACCATTTCATTTATTAATCGTGTTCCTATTAATATAGTATGTCATATAAGGTATAACTATCTAGAACATCATGACGTGATAATTTTGGTAAAGGGTCCATGATATAACTAGGCTTCTTTGGATGATGATAATAATATATAGAATCCAATGTAAAAACCAAGGAATATTTGACCCCATGGGTCAATCCAACACGGTAATAATCTATATCCTGGATAAAGGGTTAATAATGGAATCTAAGGGGAATCGCACAGGGCATTCCATAATAATTTAATTCTAACAGGAAACATGGAATTCGTCCAATGTAAAATTGGACAAGAAATGACTAAGCCTAATGGGTGTAACCATGGAACAACACATCTATATATGCCACACTACATCCAAAGAGTGTATCCATGGAATCCTATAATGATATTGTGTAGATCCCACCGAGTCATACAAGGAATCCATAATTTGAGAAATATCGGGTTCCATGGTGGGTATCACCCATAGAGACCGAAATCCATGAATCAGAATTGAATCCATCAGTACTCAAGGTATTACCTTAGAAATACAAGGCTATTTTTAGTCTGACCACTTCTATAATAATGAATAGGTCTATATGAAATAGGCACTATGTACATTATTCATTAATTAATTAATCCATGTAATAGTCATGTCATTTAATAAATCAATTGGTTCAAGTCATTTCCTTTCATTATTGGGATAAGGCTAATAGGGAATTCAAAAATTTAGTTCATTAATCACATTTAATTTATTTATTTCACTTCTTTAAATTTAAATAATATGAATAGTATTTCAAAGGATATGAAACCATATGGAATGCATTTATAATAAACTAGTCCAAGATATATTCATAATATAATTTCTAATTAACCATTTAAAAATTCGTATATTAATTATAAAATTTACCTTAGAATAGTCAAGTGC
This sequence comes from Viscum album, assembly GCA_963277665.1. NCBI lineage: Eukaryota > Viridiplantae > Streptophyta > Magnoliopsida > Santalales > Viscaceae > Viscum > Viscum album. The sequence continues at coordinate 1,195,977,260 of OY728133.1, forward strand.
TATATTCACTTGTAATATCCATTAAAAATATAGATTTAATTAAGTACTTGCCTTTAAAAATGTCAATTTGAATAACACCCGAATAGTGGCACAGATAAGATTAACAAGCTAATGAAATAAAAATTAAAGAAAATACCAACTTGGGGTGGTAATAATTGAGGAAGTAACCTCTAATGATGGATAAAATATGTAAAAAGGGTGTTTTAATATGAATGTAATGACTATAATAATGGAAAAATAATTAAATAGGCCACACCTAATGAAATCAGCACATGAAAAATTTCAAAATTTTATAATATGAGGAAACGTGAGTAATGTTTCAAAGACCACCTACCTTATGCCCCTAATATTCTCCTCATCCAGTATTATCATTCATTATGGAATTTATTAGAAGAAATCTGAAGAATTGAAATACTCCCTAAAAATATGGCAGACGATCCTTCACCTAAATATCATCCTTGAGGGTAATTTTAATTAACAATGTCTAAAAGTAATAGAGTACTTACTTATGAACATACAACATCATGAACGGTGATCAAATAGGTGTTCTAATGACAAATCTATATCAAAGCCTACTGAAAGGGGAAATATAGATTCAATAAATGGGATAGGATAATCATGTTTTATGCTGGAATGATAAGATAAGGTGGAGGGATGTGATTTCTTTTTCATCAATGGAAATCGAAATTTCACCAAAGATAACTTTGTCACATGGTTTTACATCATAGTTGTCTAAACCAATCACTAACAATGTACCTCATACTGCATAAGGAGGGAACCTGCATGGTTAGGTCACATGATTTGGGAAACTTTTGGCCAACATTGTGAATCACCTATACTAAACACCGAAAACATTTAGCATGGTTGTGAGGCCCCTAGTGCACAGTTAGAGAAACTCATGCACCCTACTTCACCCAAATATATGTCTGGACACATTTTGTAGAGATTGTGTAGGCTGGGTCACACGATTTCTACTAATCATGTGGCCTACAGTTCTTCGCCACCAGTCAGGATTCTGAGCTCCAAACAAGCCCAGGACGCCCTTTAAATCTTTATGAATTCATTAGGAATCAATATAAGGTCAAAAAAGTAATTAGACCATATTTAAAATGGTTCATACCTGAGATAAAAATAGGGTCCTTATATCTTCCTCCTTAAAGGATAACTTCACCAAGTTCCCCTTCCAATGGTGGAGAAACACAAATTGAGAATAACTCTAGCCACTGGGAATGTATGTTGTCCCACAACTCCCTTGTGTCATCCCAAACATAGTCATGATTCCATAACAACCATAATAAATGGACATACTAGCCTTGGAGAGACTTCATGATATGGTCAAAGATTCGTATTGGATACTCTTCAAAAGAAGCATCGATATCTAACTAAACCTTATCATGATCGAAATTATGGGACAAGTCGGCATACTACCAGTGAGGATGTGAAATATGGAATATATTCTATATGGAATGGTACCTCGGAGGTAATAACAACTGATAGGATACCATCTTAATTCCTTCCATAATCTAAAATGGCCAAATATAATGAGTTGAATTCTTCCCTTAACTCTAAATACATTTATTATAATGCTTGGTGATACCCATATGAAAACACTATCACTAACCCCATACTCTAGATGTCATCAATGGTGATCATAATAAGATTTATTTCAAGTCAAAGGAGTAAATATAGTCTTTCAGATCGGCTAAACCTACTCCAAAGTCTCCTACATAATACAATTCTCTAGTAGAACTACATATCCTACCATTAATCAACATAGGGTTGAATGTATAATTGCACCATAAATGTCTTACAATGGTCCATCATAATTGTCTCTCAAAAGATATTGTTATAGTCAAACATGAAGATGGGGTATACATCTCCTCGGATCATCTTAAATAAAGGACGCATGCTCAGAGCATGTTCTCAAACACATGTTTCAAATTTTCCAACTAACCATTAGTCTGAGCGTGAAATTTTCTACTAAAAAGTACCTAAATACCTAAAAATTGCAACAACACCTCCAAGAACCAATATATAAAGACAACAGCCCTATCTAAAATTATAGTACGAGGGACCATGTGTAGTTGTATGATCTTACAGACCTACACTCTTCTTATATCATCAATTGTGAAATTATCTCAGATATGAAGGATGTGGGGTATTTTCATTAATCATTAAATTAAAACCCAAACTACATCACTAGCTCAAGGGGACCTCAGTAACATGACTAAAAATCAATATCAATGTCATTCCATTTCCATTACAGGACTTGAAATAACTGTAAGAATCGTGTAGCTCATTATTTCTCCACCATCACATACTGAAAGGTGGAAATACAAGTGATAAATCCTTATATGTGGCATTTTATCCCAAGATAGTAGTACTTGTGTCACATATCTCAATACACCTTGGAGATTCCTGGTTGAACTGTCAATTGAGAAGCATTAGAATCAATTATTATTTACACTCTCAAATATGTAGCAACCTAGAAAAGACCATGAATGTGTAGGATGTTATCTCTATCCACGGTCAATTATGGAGTTGGGTAATATCCTATAATACTCTCCTAAAGAACCAAAACATCAATATTTAAATATTTTCTACTCATCCCCTTATCAATGAGGGAAGAAGTAACTATAAAAAATAAAAGACAAGAGTTCTCATGAATATCATGAAACTCTAGAGGCATCTGAGATAAGTGGGATATCAATTTCCATTCATCATTGTCTTCCCATACATCTTATGTCTGATTTTTCTGACTTGGCACATTAGAAACTTTATTTTCCTTTCCAAGTGTAGTGTCAATATCAAAATCGAAGGAATGAAGATATTAGACCCACATTAATTGTCAAAAATTAGAGTCACACTGTGTAAAGATATATTTACTCTCTTGTGTTCAGTATGCACCATAAATATCTCACCTATTAGATAGTGTCTCCATCAATGTAAGACATGGAAAATTATTTCTATCTTGGGGTCCTGATTTTGGAAATTTCTCTCCTGAGGCCTAAAAAGTTGAGACTTGTATGCAATGCATCAATCCTCTTACATCAACACTGATCCTACACCAATTTCTAAATAATCACAAAACACTCTATAACCACTTCTAGGAACTAGAATTATTATAATTAGTGTCGATACAAGCCTTCCTCTCATATCATAAACGGATTTATCAAACACTTATGTCCATAAAACTATAACACACTTATTTGTAAGAAAAATAAAAGGTGAATAAAGGCGTGATAAGTATTGTATAAATTTTTTGTAATATCCAGGTGGCCCCAACAAACTATATATATCCAACATTTTCCTGGAATAATCCTAGGAAACCGCAACACTTACATTCTCTTGGTTAATCGATACTCATGATTCTGAGATAATATGACCCAATAAGTGAACTTTTTCCATCTGAAATTCAAACTTAGAAATCTTGGAATAAAAATGATGATCTCTTAGTGTACTAAAAATGATATTAAGGATATTATTATGGTATCTATATGTGTGATAGTATTCCAAGATTCCATCCACAAAATATTATGAAAAAATAGTCAAAAGAGGGGTGGAACACCCTATTTATCAATTTCATGGAAATGGAAGGTGCATTCATAATACCAAACAGTATTACTATATATTTATACAGATCTACCGTTTATAGATAGCAGTGTGAGGTACGTTTTATGGATGAACTCACAACTAATGATAGCCTAATATCATGTAGTTCTTAGAAAACACCACAACACCTTGAAACTAGTCAAAAAAATCAACTATTCACGGTAGTAGATACCTGTTCTTGACAATTATATGGTTTATCCATCTTTAATACATGCATAAACTAAGGGTTTCATCCACCTTATTGATGAAAATAAAAAATTAATAAAAATTGGATGTGTTAGGCCATATAAAACCTCTGTCCACTTGATCCTCCAACTGCTGCTTGAGCTCTAGGAGCTTAGTAGGTGCCATCCTATAAGGAGGAATGTACACTGGATATGCACCTGGAATGAGATAGACTGTAAACTATACCTCTATATTAGAAGTTAATACAGAAAAATTATTGGGAAATAAATCCATGATATTATATACTATGGGAGGAAAGTCATAATGTTTTACACTCTACTCCTCCATAATGATCCTAGAAATCTGGCTAGCCACTCCACCTAGATTAGGATGCAGTAGTCCATCTCTAATAGACTAGAGATAAATACTTCTCTATAATGATTTAAATGATACCTTATGGTTATAGAAATCTAAAAAGGAATTATATGAGTCCAACCAATCCATCCATATAATTATGTGGAATATTTCCATCTTGAGAAAAAATAGGTTCAAAATGAGTGGGTAACTTCCTACCTCAAGGGGAAGTCCCTGCATTGGGGTATGCCCTCTTATAGTACCCCCAATAGTGTATCCATGGTCATTAAACCAAAGTAATACAAAATTTATATCCCGATACATTCCATGATTGATAAATAGATTAAGGAGTGTAAATAAACTACATCAAATGAAGAAGAAAAAATAGTGGATGATACTAGAATAGTTCCTCATAATGTAGATTTTCCTACAATCTGATCATGGGGTATCATTTGTAAAGCATGAAATGGTCATGATCCATTTCCTTGTTATGTAGTTGGACTAAACTAAGTATTATTGCTCTATTAGAACTATGATCTAAATTCTAGCTACCTCATCCATGGCCCCCTCCTCGGCCAATCCTACTAGTGATATTCTGAATCCCTACCAGGAGTGGGGTAAACGAACCTACCCCTGAAGGTGGACTTGGAGTGGATCCTCTGCCACTATAAGAATATATAATGGTCTGATGGAATCAATTTCCATGTCCCATATGGTCAAAATAAGGTAACTACATTGGGTATCTATCATACAGAGGCTTTAGATTCCCATTCTATACAAGCTGATGGAATACAACGAAACTACCAGCGTGGTTACTCTAACTACTAATAATCTGACGTGAAACCTCAATAAAAGGTTTCCTACTACTATAAGAACTACTATCATACCTCATCACTTATCTTTTATTCCCAATACTATCACCTTCCCTTGGGTTCTGTGCAATAATAAGATCATGATTGTTTATCTTAGAGAATGTAGGTAGGTAAAAGATGATCAAATTAGTTTGGATGGTACATTCGAATCCATCATTGAAACTTCTATAACATTAATTCTTATCACCAAATAAATGTGGTGAAATGAGATGAGACTCAGTAAAATTAATAGAATACTCCTTGAATGACATAACAATCTTCTCTAGATGCATGAACTCTCTAGATCGTTTGTACCTCAACGTCTAAGGAATGATGTGATCATATCAGGTAGTATGAAAAACAACTCTTATCATTCCCTATTAATGTCAATTATTTTTAATCATATCCCACCAGCACTTTTCTGAATCATACAACATATGTGTATCACTATTCACCCTCTCCCTAGAGGCAACTCATAATGCTCACTAATAAATAGGGTATCATCCAGTCAAGGCTTAGAATTCAGTGAGCCCATACTCCTACAATCTACTTCGGGTAGTGTTTATATCAACATTAATAATTTTTTGAGGCATGTACAGGGAGGTTTTTTAGACATATGACACCAGTAATTCCTTGTTTTGTGCGCTCGGAGGGTGGAGATAACCATGCCCCAAATGTGGTGGGCCTCGAGCCGTTAGTCTCACCGCTAAGAGTTCTACATAAGGAACTGCCTGTTATAATTGATTTGAGAATTAATGCTTATCCTTTTGTCATTTTACTATGTTTGATGTAGTTCATGATGGTTTCTCCCCAACCTACACATACAATGAATATGTGAATAAAATGAATTTTTATTTTAATTTAATCTAGGCCCATACACCTTATCACTAAAATCAAAACCCATTTCATTTCATTTTAAACTAGACTACATTTGTTCTGAAATTGTAACAGGTTGCATATGATGGGTTGACTTAGTAAACTACCAATTCCAACCCATGAGGCCCCATAAAACTCATGAATTGATAATTTAAATCACTCAATCAATGCCAAAATATGCATAAGCAAAATATAAATACCATATCATCACATAATAGTCATTGTAAATAAAACAAATTCAATAAATGAAATGCACATATATGGTATGGAATGTGAATTCTATGTACCTATGATGATGCATGTAAAAATTATCATTTCCCTCATGTCACCATGATAAAGGATAAAATAAATTCCACTATCAGAATAATAATAATAACCATCACATAACATGTGTGTCACCCTATGGTGAAATTATATCAACTAAAATAGGAAAAATAAATACAATAATTAATATTTTTGGCAACTCGGTATTTACCCCAAAACATTGTTAGCTACACCAAAGCATGACATATAACTAGGTTCCAAAGAGTTCCTAATCTACTATTTGTTGTCTCTATATGAAAAAGGAGGAAAATAAATCTCACATAACACTTTTTACATCTTGGACCTAGATTCCACTTAGAGGTTCTCGGAGCATAGTTGGACACATAGCCTCAAGCCCATCTACCTAAATGCTAGAGGTCGTCGACTAGAATCCAAGAATTATGGTGTGTTCTTGAGAAAATAATTCCTCATTACCAAAGTGGAGTACAATGCATAAATATGATATCATGTAAATAGAGAATGAAATATAAGTAAATAGATGGAACAGTATATGAAGACAATGTAACACAAGAGAAGTAACACATTTTAGTGTAAATGGACATGAATAACGAATAAAAACTAATAACCATATTCAAAATATTATGAAAATGAATTTCATGTGTCTAAAAAACTGAAAAATAGGTATACATGCTTGCAAGAAATACATACTACAAATAAGAAGCAAAAAAAGAATCCAAATATTATCCAAGCATTCTGAGTTCCATCTCATTCATCTTCTACCAAGCTTCATCCTAAGAAACCAAGAAATATCCGGTGTCCAGAGTAGGATTTTTCCATTTATCAACACCTATATAAATGTAATCATCCTAGGAACCAATTTTAGACTAGATAAAGTGTGAGATAAATATAATTATTTCACCACCAATGGTGTATATAACCTCAAGTCAGTGTAATATAAACTGAAATAATGTGTAGAAACGCATATGTAAAATTATGGAGTATAGTAATGTAAATAACCAATTACATACTTCATCCTCAGTTAATTTCTGAATGTGTAACCATATAAATTATTAATTATGTACTATTTTATATAGTAATTTATGTGAGGAATAACTAGGAATGACATAATGAAATGATAGTATTAGTAAGGGATCCAATATATAATAAAACATACAATGAAAATGAAAATAGTAAAAAGGATCCAAGGTAATAACCAAGGAATCCATTACCTCAGGGGTTGATCCACCCAACTAATAATTTTCATCCTACCTAAAGATGCATGAGTGTAATCCAACGGGCATCACCCAAGGAATTCCATGATAATGTAATTCTACTCGATTATAAGCAATTCATACAAGGTAAAATAGATTAAGAAATGACAATGAAAAATGGGTGTAACCATGGTGCCACATGTTTGTAAACATCATGCTAGATCCAAGGAGTGTTTGTAAAAAATACTATAATGTTAATAAATGGATGATATGGTGTCATACGTGGCATCCAAAAGTAGATAATTATTGGGTTCCAAGGTGGGTATCAACCTTGGAAACTGGCATCCCTAAATTGAAATGGTTTCCAGGAGTACTCAAGGAATTTACTTGGTAATTTGAATCTATTTCCAGTTTGAACACTCCTATGATAATGAATAGGCACATATGCAATAGGAACCATATACATGATTCATTAATTCATTATTCCATGTAAAACTCATGTTATTTAATAAATAATTTGGTTCATATTATTTTCTTTCGTTAGTGTGTTATGGATAATAGGGCATCAAACTATTTAGTTTGTTAATCACATTTCCTTTATTTTTTTTACTCATTTACCTTTCATTAGCATGAAAATGTGGGATAAGTATGTGAAACTATATGGAATTAATTTATACTAAATTTGGCCATGTGATGTCCATAATAAAATTTCCAATTAACCATTTAAAAATTCATTAAATAATTAGAACCCTTACCTTAGAAGCGTCATGTGATATATTCACTTTCAATATCCATTTGTAGTTTATATATTAAATTAAACACTTACCTTTATAAATTTCAAGTTGAATCAAACCCAAACAGTGGCACAAATAGGCTTAACAATCTATTAAAATAATAATTAAGGAAGACACCCTACTTGGCATGGTTGGAATTGAATATGTAACCTTAAATGATGGAAAAATATATCATAAAGTTCTTAGAATAGGACTCTATCAACTATAATAAAGGAACATGAATTTAATATGCCAAACCAAATGAAATTGCATGTGAAAAATTAAAAAAAATTATAAAATTATGAAACTTGTGGGATTAGTCATAGACCACATACCTTAATCTCACATGACCTTACTCATCCAGTATCATCCTTCTTTTTGTCCTAGATTAGAAGATATCTGAATAATGGATCTATTCCCTAAAAATAGAGCATATGAGCCTGAATTTAAATAGAATCATCAAGGATAATAAGTATGAAGAATGCCTAAGAATGAATCAGTTACTTATCGGTTAACAACCATCATGATGAACAAGGATCAAATCAGTGTTCGGCAGATGAATCTGGATCAAAGCCTACCAAAAGGGGCATTAGAGAAGCCAAAACATGGGAATTGGGAAGCCTTTTGTCTGTTGGAATGAGAAAATAATGGAGGGTTAAGCACTATTATTCATTAAGAAAAAAATGGTCATTTCACCCAAAATATTTTGGTGGAATGGTTTTGTTGCATGGTTGGATAAATTGTACATCAACTAGGTTCCTCCCACTACTTAAGGAGGGCACCTGCTTGGTTAGGCCGCATGGTTTGGGAAACTGTATTACAATCATGTGAATCACCTTGCTAAACACTACAGACATATGGCATGTTTGTAATGACCCATAAATTCCGTATAATTTTTTTAATTATACGGAATTATTTTGAGATCGCAAAATCTGACGGTGCACGATTCTGAGGACCGGAGTTCCTGGAATGATTCACCAATGTTTTTTCAAGCATTAATTAGGGTGCATAAGCAGTTTTCTAGGAAAACTAGAATAACTCTTAAACGGTTGATAATATTAGAAATATGAAGGCAGCGTTGCACTCAGGATGGTGGGTATACTCTAGACATTACTTATGTTTTGTCGGCGCAAGCCTATGGTGAGAAAACCCGAAAATGGAATTATCGTAAATAAAATAATTAAACAAAGTTAATTTATTTTTCAAAGGCTTATAACTCACGAACGATAACTCGGATTATAAATCCATGGCAACTTATAAACTCATGAGGGTATGCTTTCTTTACGCAGATACTAAATTTGGCCTGTGCAGGCCACTAGAGAAAGTTAGTTTTTGGCTGTAAATAAAATTATTATGTGAAAATTATTTTAATGTAAAATTCAAAACTTTTAAATGGTAACTCGGATTGGAAATTTGAGGGGGATGTTGGGTTCATTAGGGTGTGTTTCACTTAGGCAGAGCCTAACCTTGACTATCACGGGTCGAGGATGACTGTTAATAATTTTGTGAACTTTTTTTCGGGTACGTTCAGTAAATGCGTGGTCGACATTTTGTAACATTTGAACTAGTGCTTGGAATTAAAATTTGAGAACACCGTTGAACTCGCAGTGCTGATATTCACTTAAGAAGACCTTCACCTCGACCGCTATAGGTCATGGGTGAATGTTAGTTTTTGGATTTTTTGTGGGTGTGTTAAAATAATAAAAATAAAATAAAATATCTTTTATTTTATTTTTCCTAGTGAAACCTCCAATTTGAATTCAGTGGTGGGTACCACCCGAGCTTGAATCCTCCATTTATGAAATTAATGGTGGGGACCACCCAACACTTGAACTCCCTCTTTAATGTGGGAGGTGACTCTTGGTTTCTCCCATGAATTAATTTTTCCAACCTAAACTTAATTTTTTTTCCAACTCAATTAGTTTAATTTATATGTTGGATCCTCAAATTTCTATGGGTTGGGGGAATAGTTGGAAAGGAGAGAACATGAAGGCAGAGCTTTGGATAACACATTCTCTAACAAAGGAGAATCTCCAATGAAGAATGAGAATGACGCTTGAGCCCAGATCGTAAGCGTCTTGCGGAAGCGACGAACATTGACATCCCCTCCATCAAATTTTTCTTCTTCCTCATGTTGTCTCCAAGAAACAAAGAAGGGGGTTTTAATATGATTGAATTTATTTATTGATCTTTCATATTATGAATTCATGAAAATGATGGCCAAATGAACATGGCCATAATTCCGCACCTAAACCTTTCCTCTTTTTTTTATTCATCGTGTGCTCTTTGTGCGTTCTTAAAATAAAAGTATTTATTGACAATAGAAATGAAATAATTTGTTGAGCATGATATATGGACATGGATCCCTCGATATAAGGATCACGAATATGTGATCGTTTAATTTTTCGGGCTTGGAACAAAGCCACAATGTCTCGTAGAATGAGGCATCCAAATATTTATTAACGCTGGAAACATGGAGTTTTGTGGAGTGCGATATATGGACACAGATCCCCCAACACAAGGATCACTAATATGCGATCGTTTAATTTTTTGGGCTTGCAATGAAGATGCAATGGCTCGTAGAATTAAATCGGTGGCTAGCACCCGGCCAGCCATGAGGAAGGTGGGGCGGAGCACGTCGGCACCGTCGGTTGAGCAATAGGGTGTGGCCCATCAGCCGCGGCGGAGCAGGGTAGCGGCTGGTATCTGTCCGGTCGCATGGTAGAGTAGCGGCGTTCGTTTGCACCGCCGATGGAGCAAGAGGCCGCAGCTGCTGGGCAGCGGTGAAGATCAAAAGTGGCCAGCATTCAGCAGGTCGCGATGGAGTAGACGAACGCGACTGCACCCTTGGGAGGAAGACCAAATGGCCTTCCGGGCGACCACACCACCCCAGGAGGGACCCCCTGGTGGGTACCATGCTCCAATAGCCAAATGGTCTACATACCATTTGGGAATACCGTGGGGTGCCTCCCCCCGGGTGTTGGTCACGGAAGACACCACCTCGGCATACCACCAGCCGAGCGGGCCACACCACAGCGAGGTGCGCCCAGTGGGCCACACCGCAGCGGGCCACATAAAAGTGGGTCGTGCCACCTGGGGGACCCCTCCAGTGGGCCGCACCATCTGGTCGTGCCAATGGGCGGAGTCGGGTTGTCCCCTTCGTGGGCCAGGTCGGACCACGGCCCAACGGGCCGGGCCCCCCAATGCCCAAGCCATCTGAACCAAACCCGAATCGGACCAAGTCGACCAAGACCAGTTTGGGTCAGCCCAGGCTAGGTCGGGCGGGGTCGGTCCGACCAGGTCATACCAGACCCGGGCCCGACTGGACCTAGATACGCCTTCATGGCCATAACTTGTGAATTAGGCGTCTGTTTGACTAACGATCTGCGGAACCAGTATCCATGGATCCAGACAATCCATTTGGTATAATCCACTTTAGTTTGGATATGGTTGGAGTATGTCTAGGTTAGATCGGACCCCGAATCCAACTGGGCCCTTGGAGCGGAAACACTAATAACTTACAGACCAGGCGTCTGATTGATGTGTTGTCTGTTGCATTGGGTCACTTAAGACATGATGAATAATTGGGAAACTTCTTCTTGGGGAATCGTTATGGTTGAGGTATGACCGATGGATTGGGTAGAAGATCTCCCAAGCTTGCTACGTGTGGAACCCTACGATTGGCTGTGATCGGACCACTAGTGATCATTACGACTTGGAGTGACTTGACAGGACCGGTGTGGAGCGCCTCTATGTGATGTGGTAGACCCACATTGGGGAGAGCCTCTGTGTGATGCGGAAGACCCATGGTACTCGACAAGAGGAGTACCTCATCATGCCATGAGGGGGATCGCCTCTGTGTGACGTGGCATGCCCATAGTGGGGAGTGCCTCATTGTGACTCGGTAGACCCATGGTACTTGACAGGAGTAGTACCTCAGCAATCCAATATTAGTGGGAAGCACCTATGTGTGATGCAGCAGGCCCACTGTACTCGATAGAGGAGAATTTATCGAGCAACCATGGTGTTCAATGATGTGACTGGGGATGTTACTTGTTACTACCCATTGAATAAATCATGTTGTGAGCTATATTTACTTCATAGCTTGTGATTGAGGTTATGTTATGTGATACTTCACCTTTGTGGTGTTACCTTAGTTGTATACTTTCCACATGTATGAGATGACTAGAGCTTGATAACTTAGGTATATGTATGGTCATATACATAAGTAGTTTTGGGCTCTTTCTTTGTGGTCTTTCCTTTGTGGAACTCTAGGAGACCTACAAGGTCTCAGGGTCCCCACTAAGTATCATTATACTCACCCCATCATGGGCTACCCCCGCACCTTGTTGTGTTTGGTGTAGACGATGGACAATGTTGACTGAGGATGAGGGTATCAGGAATGGAGGTAGCTTAGATGTGGACTTTAGATGAGGTGTATCATAGATACGGCCATTCGAGAGTTGTACCTACCCTTCTGGTAAGATCCTTGACTGGTGTCCACATGAGCTATTTTTAGTTTTACTTGTACTTTTCAGTTTACTTGTACTTTACTGTAGGGATTATATTCTTTCCCCTTTGACTTTCTATACACACCCTATTTACTATATAGTTTACTTTGATATTTTATCCTACTTTGTTCATAGTTGTGTGAGTTTATAGGTTATAAATGCGATATATTCCCTTTTTTATGGAATATGCCTTTGAGTGCTAGTCGCCAGCCCCTGGACTATAGAAGGCGGTCTTGGGGTAGTCACAGCACACGCCTCGAGGGATGGGTCATGAAAAATTGGAATCAAAGAGTTCATTTCTACCGAAGAACAAGGAATCTTGTCTTTTTTGTGAAGAAATAGTGTTATGTTCTTTGAGTGTGGTTTTCCATTCGGGGAGTCAAGTGTTGGAGCGGTGGATGATGTATCCATAAACCAGGACCCCGAATTCTAATTTCTGACTTAGTGCACAAAAACATTGATTTCCCGTATTTTTTTAAAAAAATTCTTTCGATTTCATTGGAGTTATCTGACCAGGTATAACTTAATAACCATGGTGCACCTCTTCCTTATCAGGATTCCTCCACAAAGATAGCCATCTAGGTTTCCTAAGAGAGTATGCGATGATGGCCCACCAAGTGATGAGGCCTCATTGCGGATCCCTCCTATAGAGTTAGCACCTTCGGGTGGTTTACCAGTAGCACCAATACCCGTTCGACGAGAATTTCCACCAGCCCCCCCCCCTAGTAGAGTATGCACGTCGACTGAGAATGTTACATGTGTTCCAGCGATAGAGGCCTCAGTGGTTTTGAGGTGAGATAGATTCCCATGAAGTTGAGGACTTACTAAAGGCTGTGGCTATGGCTTTTCGCCAAGTTGAGACACCAGTAGAGAATATGATGATCTTAGCTTTTAGTCCTTTTCTAGTGAGTGAACATGTGGATGGTCCACATAGTGATGAGGCTTCGGTATGTGGACTATTGCTCAAGATAATACATTTGGGTAGTGGGTCAAATATATCACTTATCTCTGGTCACCAGTTACAACCAGAGGTACCGGTTGAGGACACATTTAGGATTTGTACCTTACATGTGTTTTGGCATCAGATACCCCTCAAGTTCTGAGGAAAGCTTGACTCATATGTGGCTAAAGAATTTTTTTAGGAGGTGTTCAAGTTTCCAACTAGTTTGGGAACCATTTTATCAGATGGGGGTCCTGGTAGAGATCATTCAACGTGGCTCAGCAGGACGATGATAGGTTTTAGATTACCATGATCTTGTGAAGAGGTGACTTTTTCTGTGGACAAGCTTGAGAACCTTCCTCAGAGAAGGGGGTCTCTTTCCATAAATACCTAAGGGATGAGTGTTCCCTAGAGATTATACATCTTCGGCAGGATGCAATGTCGCTAGCTGAAAATTCATCGAGGTGTACCGACAATCCTAGGTACTCAATGAATACAGTACAATCAATGATCGAACCTATGAGCGAGGTGTGTTTAGGTACATATGAGCCATTATTATTCCTCTTAGAATTCCTACTTATGTTAGGGGGCTAGAGAGAAATATTTTGGTTGAATATTTTTTGGATAAGAAGATACAACCAGTGAATGTTAATAGTAGGAAACTAGGAAAATGGCGCCATTCCCAGAGACTTGGGCATGTAAAAATGTTTCGGGAAGAAGAAGTGTTAGGGACAGTTGAATCTGCAGGGCTGCAGATGTGTAAGCATAGCTAGGAGAGTAGCATAAGGTGGTGTACTTATTTATATGTTACAACCACCCCTTTCTTTCCCCACCAGGATCAGGTAGATGGAGGATAGGGGAAAGAAGTAGCTGCATATGGTCAAGGAGTGCGACACAAGGGATCTAGGAAATACATGATGAACGGTCTGTGTCTACTACTAGCTACTATATTAATATACATAATTACTAATCATTCCACCCTTCAACATATCTTATCGAAGACTTAGATTTTTCGGTTAAGCCATTTAATTTACCCTCACATCTGGAGATACCTTTGGGTGGAGACACGATAATCACACTTACAAAAACGTTGTGATCAAAACATTAAGGTGATAGTTTCATTTGGAACCAATTGGTGGCAGCATCGAGTCCTTACGATGTTAATTTGGGTATGTATTGGACATACAAAGTTCATACATAGATTGACTGTATCAGTAAAAAAAGGTTTTGGTTTACCTACAACCCTATAATGGTATTTTCCTTGGTCGGAAAAAAAAAGAAACCCAGACAGCACAGGATAAACTAATGCATAGGAGGGTGCAACAAATCACTCTTGAGTCATCCAACCTTACCCTCATGGTAGCCGGTGTTTTTGAGTTTTTAGTTTCCAACAGTAGTGGCAGAGTGTGTGGACATATTTTCAAAAATATGTTTCCATCATTACCTCCCCGAAGGGAGAGAGACATGTTGTTTATCTGGTTACTACCATAGTTTTGAACCCAACTTCTCCCAGGTAGAGGCATCCTTATTAGCTTTGACAAAAATGGGAGATCATTTTATGTGGATGGAAAAGTATTAGCAGAGCATTCAGGATTTGATACAGAGACTCATATGTGGAACTATGCAACCCATGACCTTGAGTTAGTAGAAGTGGTCTTTATGCTAAAGATGTGGTGGAACTACTTGATGAGAAAATGATTTAAAGTCTACTCCAATCAGATGAGTCTAAGGTATATTTTCTTTCAGAAGGAACTGAACCTGGGACAATGGAAATCACTATAGTTCCTCTAGGACCATGACTTTGAGATAGTCAATACTCCTGGGAAGGGGAATGTGGTAGAAGATTCACTCAACAGGAGGTCTGGTCTGCAGTTGTTGAGTGAAACAAAAAAGCAGCTAGCCACATTGTAGATATCATTTGTGGATGGAGTTGGAGCAGCATACCTCTAGTATATGAAAGTCGCACCTCCACTCCTTTAGCGAGTCAGGGAGGCGTAACTTGGTGACACTGACTGCAAGGCTCGAAGTGCTCAAATATCTTTAGGACTAGAACCTAATGGATTTCCTGAAGGTGGGGAGCATATCATCCCCTTCATAAGACGGACCATGGTACTAGTAGCACCAAAAAATGAGGTTTTGAGGGAGTTCCATATGTCCCCTCTTATGGTACATCCTATAGTGGTGAAGATGTACCAGGACCTTCAGTGTCAGCACTGGTGGCCAAGGATGAAGAAAGCAGTGGAAGGGTTTGTATCATGATGTCTCACTTATAGGAAAGTAAAGACTACACAGAGCTGGTATAAGTCTTATGCTGATAGGATACAGAGACCCTTGGAGTTTCAGGAGGGGGACCACATATTCTTGTGAGTCTCTCCTCGACAGGAAATATGGATATCTGGCTGAGGCGGAATGTTATCACTTAGTTTTATCGGTCCTTTTCGGATACTTCAAAGGATATTCATGGTAGCATATAGCTTGGATCTTCCACCATAGTTAGAGAGGGTGCACAACGTCTTCCACATATCCTAGATGAGGAAATACGTTCATGACCCAACACAAATCATTGAGCACTATGAGAAAGACTTTGATAAGAGGGTGACATTTAAGGAAGTTCCAGTAGGGATTGAGAATAGATAGGAGTAGGTCCTTCATGGGAGGTGGATACCTCTGGGGCACATACACTAACAGCGAGAGAACCTCCAAGAGATCACATGGGAGTAGGAGTTTTAGATTCATGTTCAGTACCCTCTTTTGGTTGTTTTACTTTTGTTGTGGCTTTCGGGGATGTAAAGACCTAAGGTGGGGAGAATTTAATGACCTGGAAATTCCGTATAATTTTTTTATTTATATGTAACTATTTCGAGACCGTGAAATCTGACGGCGTACGATTCTGAGGCCCGAAGTGCATGGAATGATCTGTCAGTGTTTTGTTAAGCTTTAATTAGCGCGCGTAAGTAGTTTTCCAGAAAAAGTGTAATAACTCTTAAATGATTACAAGGATCAGAAATCTGAGGGAACCGTTGCGCTTAGGATGGCGGGTTTACCCTTTTCACGACTTAAGTTTAGTCGGCACAAGCATATGGTGAGAAAACCTAAAAATGGAATGACTGTAAAAATAATAATTAAACAAGGTTATTGTATTTTTCAAATTCTTATAAATCATGAATGGTAACTCTGATTAAAATCTTATACCACCACTAAAATCATGAGGGTATGCTTTCTTTAGTTAGATACTAACTTTGGCCAGCATGGGCCACCAGAGAAAGTTATTTTTTGGCGGTAAATAAAATAATTAATTGAAAATTATTTTATGCTAAAATTCATAACATTTAAATGGTAACTCGAATTAGAAATCTGAGAGTACCATTGGGTTCACTGGGGTGTGTTTCACTTAGGCAGAGCCTAACCTCGATCGGCAAAGGTCGAGGGTGACTATTATTAATTTTCAAAACATTTTTTCTAGTACGTTGAGTAAACTCTTGAGCACCATTTTGTAAATTTTGAACTGGTGCTCAGAATTGAAATCCAAGGACACTGTTGAACTCGTAGTGCCCTTATTCGCTTAAGGAGACCTTCAACTCGATGACAGTAGGTCATGGTTGAAAGTTTATAATTGTATTTTTCATGGGTGTGTTAAAAGAATAAAAATAAAATAAAACATCTTTTATTTTATTTTTCCTTATGAAGTCTCCCATTTGAATTTTGTGGTGGGGACCACCTGAGCATAAAATCTCCCATTATAAAATTAATGGTGGGGAGCACCCGAAACTTGAACTCCCTATTTAATTTTGGTGGTGACTCTAGGTTTCTCCCCCGAATTTATTATGCCAAATTAAATTTAATTTTTGTCCCAACTCAATTAATTAATTTATAAGTTGGCTCCTCACATTTCTATGGGTTGGGGGAATTTTTAGAAAGGAGAGAACATGGAGGGAGATCTTTGGAGAACACATTCTCCAAAAAAGGAGATTCTTCAATGAATAATGAGGTGACACTTGAGCCCAAATCAGAAGCGTCCTGTGGATGTGAAGAACGGCGATGTGCCCTCCATCGAATTCATCTTCTTCCTCACGTATTATCAAATAAAGAAGGTAGGGGTTTTTAATATGATTGAATTTATTTACTGATCCTTCATATTCTGAATTCACAACGATGATGGCCAAACAAACATGGCCATTGTCCCCCACTTAAATATTGCATCTTCCATTTATTTACCATGCGTTCTTTGTGCGTTCTTCAAATCCAAATATTTATTCACACAGTAAAGACATTAATTTGTTGAGCACGGTATATGGAACCCGATCCCTTGACACAAGGATCGCGAATAAACAATCGTTTAATTTTTCGGGCATGGAATGTAGCCGCAATGGCTCACGGAAGGGGGCCTCCAAATATTTATTGATGCTGAAAACATGGAGTTCTCCTGAGTGTGATATACGGACGTAGATCCCTCGACACAAGGATTAAAAATATGTGATTGTTTAATTTTTTGGGCTTGTAATGAAGCCGCAATGGCTCGTGGAAGAAATCAGCGTCCGGCGCCCAGTCAACTGTGAGGAAGGTGGGGCGGCGAGTGTCGGCATCATAGGTTGAGAAAGAGGCTGTGAACTATCAGTCGTGGTAGAGCAGGGTGGAGAATGACATTCGTCCAACTGTGTGGCGGTGTGGCGGCATGTATTCGTGTCGTCAATGGAGCAAGAGGCCGTGACAGATGCCGAATGTAGCCGACATCCAGAAGACCACGGTGGAGTAGCGGTATATGATTGCACCGCTTGGAGGAAGACCGACTGGCCTTCCGGCCGGCCATGCCACACTGAGAAGGACCCCCCAATGGGTCCCATGTTCTAGCAGCCGAATAGTCCGCAGACCGTTCGGGAAGACTGATGGGAGCCTCCCCCAGGGTGACGGTAATGACGGACCCCGCCTCTGTGGACAGCCAGTGGATCGGGCCCAGCTATAGTGGGTCACACCCATCAGGGCACACCACAGTGTACCACGCCACCCGATGGGCTACGCCCTACGGGCTGTACCACCGGGCCGCGCCAACGAGCTGGGTTGGGCCGTCACCTTCACGGGCCGGTTCGGAACACGACCCAACAGGCCGGGCCCACCAATGCCCAAAACCATCCAGGCCAGACCTGAATCAGGCTGTGTCAACTAATAAAAATTTGAGACATGCCAGGCTAGGTCAGGACCGGTCAATCCGACAGGGTCGAACCAGACCTAGGGTTATCTAGTCCTGCTCACGCCTCCGTGGCCAAAACTTGTAAAATGAGCATCTATTTGACAAACCGTCTATAACACCATAATCCTTGCTTCGAGATGATCCTTTTGATATAATCCACTTTATTTTTGGATATGGTTAGAGTTTGGCCGGGTTAGATCGGTCCCCGAATCGAACCGGACCCTCAGAGCGGAAACACTTATAACATACAGACTGAGTGTTAGATTGACACGTCATCTATTGTGTTGGGTCCCTTTAGACATGATTGATATTTGGGATTTTTCTTCTTCAGAATTCAGGGTGGTTGAGGTATGACTAATGGATTGGGTAGAGGTTCTCCCAATTGTGCTATAAACATAACTCTACGACTAGCTGAGATCTGACGACTGCTGACCATTACGACTTTGAGTGACTCGGCAGGCCCAGTGGGGAGTGCCTCTGTGTGACGTGACAGACCCATAGTACTCGACAGGAGGAGTACCTCAGCAATCCGTGAGGGGGACCGCCTCTGTGTGATGTGGCAGAACCATTGTGGGGAGTGCCTCTGTGTGATGTGGCAATCCCACAGTACTCAATAGAAAGAGTACCTCATCAGTCCAAGATTAGTGGGAAGATCCTCTGTGTGACACGACAGGCCCACTGTACTCGATATATGAGGAGTTATCTAGTAGTCGAGGTGTTATACGATGTGACTGGGTATGTAACATGTTAATACCCCTAGAATAAATCCTGGTGTGAGTTGTCTTTACTTTGTGTTTGTGATTGAGGTTATGCTATGTCATACTTCACCTTCGTGGTGTTACCTTCTTATTATAATTCCCACAAGTATGGGATGAGTATATCTTGTTAACTTAGGTATATGTATGGGAATATACCTATGTAGTGTTGGGCTCTTTCTTTGTGGTCTTTACTTTGTGGAACTCTATGAGACCTACGGTGTCTCGGGGTCCCTACTGAGTATCGTTATACTCACCCCTGCACGGGCTATGCCTGCACCTTATTGTCTTTGGTGTAGACGATGGGCAGTGCTGACTGAAGATGAGGGTATCGGGACTAGAGGTAGCTTGGAAGTGGAATTTAGATGAGGTTTATAGTAGAGAGGACCGTTCGAGATATGTACCTACCTTTTAGTTAGGATCCTTGGCGGGTGTTCATAGGAGTTGTTTTCAGTTTTACTTGTACTTTTCAGTTTATTTGTACATTAATGTTGGGCTTTTATTCTAGCCCCTTTTACTTTCTATACACACTCGGTTTACTATATAGTTTTACTTTGATATTGTATCCTACTTTGTGCTAGGTTTTGTGAGTTTACAGGTTATAAAGGAATTTCCTTCCCATTTTTAGGGAATATTCCTTTTGGTGCAAGTCACCAGCCCCTGGCCTAAGGAAGGTGGTTTTAGGGTAGTCATGACAGGGTTCTCGAGGGATGGTTCATGACAATTATCATGAAGCTCCTTATACATGGTTAGGGAAGATCGTGTGCCCTACTTCACCACATTTTCCATCCATGTATGTTTGGAAGAGACAGTATGGGTTGGATCACACAATTTCTAATAACCATGAGGCCTAGTGTTTTTATCCACCATTCGGGGTTCTGATCTTTGGAAAATCCCCAAAATCCAATTAATCCTTCATGAAATCAACAGAGATATTTATTAGGTCCAAATAAAGAATTGGACCATATTTAATTGGATCCATAGCTCTGAAAAAAATTGGTTCTCACATTTCAATCGTATTATATATGATTCTTTGATAGTTGAGTTGATATCTATTTAACCATGTCCACCATATGGAATCATGAAACTATATTCTTTTGGTATCCTAATCATTAGGGTTTCCAAGATAATTTTATCCCAAATAAAACACCATTAACTACGAGTCTAACGATTAGGGTGAAGTTGTTACTTTCTTCACTTACATTAGATAAGTCATGGGAACCAAACCATTAGGGTAACCCATATTGATTAATTGAGGTTTTGAAAAGTTCCACTTTGGTTGGAATATCACACATATTATTTTAGAGGGGATTAATTTTAAAAGTATTGATAATTTATTATATTTCACGTACATATTAAATACATTAAATCTCATTTAATCTTTATTATCTCGATTTTTATTCCATTGTGTATGAATACTTCTAAAATTTTAGTTTTTGTATCTTTATTCTATCCTTAAAATTCATGTTCTCACATCACATTAATGTATAACTCTGTACACAACCCCTAATTTTGTGTTATTCACTCAAAAGTATAATATAGAAATATGTATACATAACAAAATTCATCTCATGAATAATGTATATTAACTCTTCATATAATATCTTAAAGTTATATGATATTAAAAATATCTACATGAGAAAACCTATAGGGATATATATATCCAACTCGTCACCTTTATAGAACAAGGGAACAAGGCTTGAGGATAGTGGGTAGTCTAACCCCGAGTCCCTCTCCTTGATGAGACTTTACTCTAGAGGAAAATCCATTCGTGATAACACTAAATCATAATATACATAGTCTATATTCAATAAATATTTTTATTATCATTAATCCAAAAAAAGTACGGTTAATTTATATGAAAAATAAATCTTATGATATCACACATATCATAAAATGGAGTGCTCTAACTCCTTGAATAAATTTTCTACATAACTAATGAATACATAATATTCATTATAAAAAAATATAAAACTATTAATAAATCTAGTAATAACGTATAAATAAATGAAAATTTCAAATATTTAAACATGAGATAAATATTTATAAACAATTCATCAGTAATATCTAATTATAACCACTTTCTAATTTGATCTAATAATTATGAAAATTAACTTCTCTAGAATAAAAACACTTCATATTAATTTTACACTATAAACTCTTCATATTATTAATTATATGGAAATTATTTTAAATATGTAATATTTTTTGAATTATAAGCACTTTATAATATAAAATATATTGTGTAAGAAGTTTACCAAATCTAAATATCATATATTTAAAATCATTTATTCCTTAAAGAAATCAATCATAAAAACTATTTTAGGTGGTTAGAAAATTCCCTAGATAAGGATTTATATTGAATAATTAATATTTATAATTATGAATAATTTATAATTATATATATATAAATTCTTTTTATTTCGATATTATATTTTTATTTTATTTAGAATTGGAAATTCCATTTTTTTCAATACCTAACACTTATTATTTATAAACAATTTTTAAAATATTAGAAAAATGAAAATATTAAATTACACTAATTTTTATTTTGAATCATCAATTAAGAATTTTTTAGCTCTAAATGTATTGTTAATGAAATTCCTCACACAATATTTTCTCACAACATATTCTCAGGTACAGTATCACACATTATGTTATCTCACAACATAATATCAAAAGAGTATTAATCATTATGTTTTTTCACGACATGATGATATGAAAAGAATCCCACACTATGAGACCCTAGTGACAGTTATTTTATTGAATAATCATGACATGAGGGACTATATTGGAAATAATTTATCGTATATCATAATTTCAACTTCCCTCAACATAGTCTATGTTAACAAATAACATTATATCAAGTTATATCACTTGATATTTCATCACAAAATCATATCATATGTGTATATCTTGAGATAATGTTAATGGTTAATGTAATATAAAGTAGGCGTGACTCTATTGAAGCTCCTTTTCTTCACAGAGTCTAACCACAGAAAAGAGGAAATACCTTGAACCCAAAGTGATTTATCCTTTGAAGAAACATCAAAAATTGACAAAGGCATTAAAAAAGATTCTAATGCACTTGGGTCGCGCAAGTTCCACAAAGGTCTTGAAAATATACGTGCGTACCGCCCAATGGTCACGCAGGTGACTTGCTCACCCTCTTTGAATTTCGACCAGGGTCTTCTCCAGCCTATAAATACTTTTGGTGGGCCCCCCATTTGGGGATGAAAAAATTCCAGAAACTTAGATTTGAGCTCCCAACACCCTAGTCTCCTTTCAAAGCTTCCTAACACTTATAAGGTAATTTCATACCTAGAACGGATGATCTAAAGAGGGAGAGTAAGGCCTAAGTGTTGAAACTCATCAACACTTGCGCGCTTAAGTGGCCAAACCTTAAGGGAAATGGCCACACTTGCGTGCCGCCTTTCTCCTTCAATATAAATTGTGTGCCATCCTTCTGGAAGACTCTAGGGATAGTACTAAGGGTTTGAGCGATGCCTCGCCCAAGTATTACCATAAGGGTTGACCGTCGCACAAGTACCCATGTGTCGCGCAAGTATACTTGCACGACCAGGACTTGCGCGCCCACGCAGGACTTGCGTGCCACATTTTTTTTTGGGTTCCCCTCCTGCATATTTCACCTCTATTATGCATATCCACTTATCCTCCTCAAGAGTAAGCTTTTCGAAATCATTCTAAATTCATTCATGAAATGATTTCTTGGTTGGCTACCTTATCTGAAAGGAATTTTTTGGAACATCTCTGAAAACCTAGTGATTTACATATCCTCAAGTCACTACGGTCAGATATTTCATTCATTCACCCTCATCCTTTAAGATGAGAGAATCCTTAACCCGGGTCTCCTTTTCAGAAGTAAGCCCAAATCCAAGTTCTCTAAATTGGTCATCTTCCTTAGAAGTAAGTCCCCCTCATAAATTCCACTAACGTAGGCCTCCTTCTCAGAAATAAGTCCTATGTCTCAAGTCCCCTAACCTAGGCCTTCTTTTCAGGACTAAGCCCCAGTCTTCAAGTTCCCATAATTTTGGGAATCCCCTTTAGGAGTAAGCCCCAACAATAATTATTTTAATATGGGAATCCTCCTTAGGAGTAATCCCGATGTTCCCAAAATACAAATTCCATTAACCTGGGATTCCTTTTCAAGAGTAATCCCCAGTCATAATTTCTCTTAACCAGTATAAATTTACTTTTGATTTGGGCTTCCTTATCAAGAGTAAAACCCAATCATAAGTCCCCTACTAATTTGGGAATCTTCCTCAAGAATAATCCCCAAGTTATAGTATCCAAATCTACATAAAGTACATATACCATTATGGACCTTGTTCCCGGGTTTCTTCGCTGAAGTAAATCCTAATCTTCATCTATTTGGGCAGTCATACATACATAAGCCTCACATCATTTCTCATGATGGCACAATTGTCTGGTTTTACCAATACCTCTTGTTTCTCACCCCGAGCATGACTCACGTGAGCTTAGATTGTATAAGTAATTATCACATATTTATTTGAGCCATAAATCATACATAAACATCATACCCCTTACTCTAACTATGTGGGTTCTGATTCCTTTTCCAAAACAAAGGATACGTAGGTATCCCATCTGCAGGTACGATCCCAACTCTAAAATAATCTATGTACTTCTGAATGAAAATAAACTTCAAGTTCCCCACTGAGTGGATTTAAAACCATTATGGTTATCATAATGACCAATATATTTCTATATAATGTGTCGAAGGATACCATGGTATAATAATCTCTAACAAATACAGATGATTCTCTATTGATGAAGAACCTCGACTACAAATAAAAGATTCTCTAAATCTCATACATATTAATCATTGATTGTCATATCTAAAGGAAAGACCATTTTTCATAAATGGTAGTGTAATAAGGATTCACGAACATAACTTAAATCTATAAAAGGAGTCCCGGAGTAGACAATAATTCCCCTCAAAAAGGTGTGATGAGTCTGAACTCCCATAATCTCGACCAATGAAAATTATTAAGCCTTATTTATTCATAACTATTTAGAAACTACCTTTGGAAAGTAGGTCCATATGGATATAGAATCATTGGATGTTTCTGGTTCTATGAACAAACCTGTTAGAAACCGCTTGGAATGTTTGAACCTTAAATCATTGAGGTCATTGCCAATTCCAGAGGAAACAAAAAATGGTGAACCCGACGTGGATACTTAACCAAGTTAAAATTATGTTTTACTTATTTTTTAGGCCCTTATTTAATCTCAATTAGAGGGCAAACAAAGCAATCAATAACATATGTGCTCATCCAAAAGATATAGCAGCCGAACTTATCTTTATTATGTTTGTTATATCAAAAAATAAATCTTTTTCAAGATCTTCTGCATTACAAGAATGGATTCTGTTAAATTCACAC
The DNA here is from genome assembly GCA_963277665.1 of Viscum album. Classification (NCBI taxonomy): domain Eukaryota; kingdom Viridiplantae; phylum Streptophyta; class Magnoliopsida; order Santalales; family Viscaceae; genus Viscum; species Viscum album. The sequence goes on from OY728133.1 coordinate 1,196,002,180, forward strand.
CTGTGAATACCACTGTTATGAATACCTCTGCTGTGAAGGCATCTGCTGCTACTTCTGCTGGATCATCCCCCACTATGAGGGTGACATCACCTACTCAGCGTCTTCAACGTTGAGTATCCAATGCGCTGGTTAAGGAGTACCATCAACATGGTACCATTCCATCTCTGGAGGCTGCTCGAAAATCCCTCCATGTGAACAACTCACCCTGGTCATCCGGACAATGACGACCAGTGATCAAGAAGCAGGTGGTGCTTACCACCATCTCCAACCGTTTCAGGTCATTATCCCCAAAATGCAACAGCCATTCCCTACCATATTCTGAGGAAGTGAATGAGTAAGTCCCTCATGGCCTTAATTAAAGGAGACATGAGTCCTTCCTAAGGGCTCCCACCAATAATCGCCACTAGACTCGTGTGGTAGTGTGCCCTCAACATGATGATGGTGTTGTCTCCAGGCATTAGGATCAGGTTCCTCGAACACGAGTAGGAAAGACAGACCACTAGAGGCGACAACCGGTTAATAGTGAGAAGGTTCTTATCTCTTCCGTTTCCGGAGAAGTCCACCAACTTATCTTGGTGGCATGAAACGAGCGGGCCCACACACTCATCTGTTTTAATTCCTCTATCCAGTAGACTCGTCTGGCAGCAGCATGCAAATCCCGCCAGGCAATTCCTGTGGAGTACTATAGACTAGATCATACGCCTGTTTTGAAATCGTCGGTTAGTAAGCAGGCTCGTATAACTAAATGTGATGGATCCCGCCAACCTAATGTGTTGATAACTGTCAAATAGGTACATTCATCTACTTACACTCATCAATCATGTCAGCATCCTCGTCTGTCAGTATTGAAGGAAGCTCGTCAAACACGTTCGGTGGAGTGCAATCAGCAGGCATATACAACTGCTAGTATTGATCAAGCCCACCAACAGTCTCGTTTGGTAGCATTCGGAGAAGTTAGTCGGAAAGCTCTGGTGACAAATAGGAGGCAGACTCAACTCTCTTCCCCCACACATGAGTACTGTCAGAATTCACTGACAAGAAAATGAGGACAAGAGTAGACACATACACCTACTACCAGCACGGAATGGACGTATATCCCCGTTCTGGCCACTGATGTCACCAAACACATTCTGTCAATGGTAAAAGAGTAGAAGATAATCCCTGCCCATATTCTGGATGCTTGCCAGGATATTTTAATAGCTTCAGCAGCATCTCAGGGAAAGACACATAAATCTATCTCTTCCAGTGGAGTGACACATCAACAGTTCACTTCGGACAGACACACACATCTGTTCCAGTCCAAGAGGGTTGTGGGGCATACTCCCCCATATCATATGGACAACCAAGTCAGGAACATACACCTGATTTGAGTGTAGATAATTAGAGTAACCTAATCATTTCTCCCGAGAAGGAACATACACCTGCCCATAATGACCACTTTCGTCAACAAGTGGTTCCTCAAGTGAGTAAGAAGGTGTCTATAAAGGAGACATGCCCAGTACAATCAAGAAATAAAGGGACAATGTGTAATAAGGCCTTACTGGATGTTGGAGTTCTTGATGCACTCAGACAATTATCTGTTGCAACTTGAGATTCTACTCTCTCTGTTCCCAATAGTGGGATCATTAATTTCGATGTTCTACATCAGATACTTCCTCATGAAGGATTTCTTCATGACGATTCGGTCAATCTTGAATTTTCATCTTCAGATGAGAGCCACAAGAACCCTCTCTGTGGCCAGAAGACCAAGGAGAAAAATGTTTCATCTTTTGATGTAACCCACCATGGTGGTCCTCCCCATGATGATGAATTTTGCTACGAAATTCCTCTCCGCAGTTGTGATTCACATTGCTTGGAAATGTCTCCAACCCACAATGTAGTGGAGAGAAAACTCTCTTATCTTGAGGCACTTGAAAATGAAAATCCAGTCATGTCTGATGCTTTACTACTATTAGGTGAAACACTTTCACAATAAGGAGATAGCCTGGGGTGTAGGTCATTCTCTGAACCACCCCTTGGTCATTTATCTTCTAGTATAATCAGTGAATTCTCTACCAATCTTGTTGAATCCGATGGAGCAGCAAGGAAACACCAGATCGGGTATAATCAGGTAGAATAATATTCATTGAATGATAAAGGGGAAGTATTGAATATGAGAAAAAAACTGGCGAAAGGTGAAGTGCCAGTTATGTTTTGGCCTTTGGATGATTCTCAGTATGACATTCCTGAAATATTGACGGAAGATGGAATTCATGATATTCGTCTCAACTTATGGAAAAATCTTTGTCAGTTGAAAAAGAAAATATTAACTTATGATGAATATGAAAATCATGTCAAGATAATAGAAGGGTTACAAAGCCAAATTGATTTGGCATCTCTCTCAGTTTCTCAATATCTGAATGCTGAAAATCAACAGAGAGCCCTTCAGCATTCATGCCTTGGCGCACTAAGAAGCCTGCACAAGTTAGTTTCCAATTCCCCATCTGGTATTCATATCAAGGGATGGGGTGTTCATGGAGCACTACATTTCGCTTTACTCTCCAGACATCAAAGCCTTCCAAAAATGGTCTCATGCAGTGTTATTGCCCACGGCCGGCCACAATCAATGGGTTTTGTTTGTAATCAAAATCTTTCCAAAGAACAGGCATCAACTAGTTCCTCTCAAAGTAAAGCATACATAGAAAAAGTTGTTGAATTACGCCTGTATCAAGAAAAAAATAATACTAAACATGCCTCTCGTTCGGAGCAAGAACAACATCAAGTGACAGAAGTGTCAGAAATCATCCAACGGTCTTTTGAGCCAGGTGATAAAAGCGGATGCAGGTTGATGCATCCAGCAAATTTCCGGACTAAAGTTTTCAAGATCAGGAGAGATTTCAAGAAAGTATCAGATATAGCATGTTGAGAACCACACCAGCTTTCCAGACTTTGGTCTCTTTTAACACAACCCTCAGAATCCACAAATAGGATTCAAGGAGTTGAGCAGGAACAACCCCAGTCCACCAGACTAGGGAATTTTTCAATTCCTCAATCCCTCCCACAGAGAATGTCAGTATTCTCTCGATTGGGGAAGAGCCTCAAGAGGAACGAAAAGCCAAATTATCAGGATATTCCCTCCAAATTACGGTTCTTCAAGAATTTCTTGAGGGATCAAATCAACAAAAGACAATGTCTCATCAAGGACATGGGAGAAGATGATATCACAGAAATTCTGATAGAATGGATGCAATGCGTTATGCATCAATCAATGTCATCAATGTCGTGGTTTCGGATCCCCTAGATGAGGATCACTTGGAGGGATTAGATGAAGAGGTTCTTGATCAAGAAGTTATATGCACAGTCACAAATGAAGAAGGTGTGCATACACGAAATCAAAGGACTACTCAGAACCTAGGTAATCCTTCAAGTAACCCACTTCCCCCTCTCCAAAAGGTGTCCAATAAGGGGAAAAGAAAGAATCAGGTTACATACCCTTCCTCTAGAGAAGTCCAATCTCTCTCACTAGAGAAAGGATTTTCACAACAAGAGGAAGAAATGAAGGAATTGAGGAGGTTGAACGCAGAACAAATTCAAGGTAGTCTTCCTCCTAAGTGTGCTGGAGTCAGTCAGGCAAGGGAATTTGTTATGGCTACTGATATGGATCAAGAATATCCTCCACTACCATTACACCCTCACAGGTCTAATCCTACGGGTCAAGTGCAATAAAAAATCGGTAGTGCTACCATTAGTTTCAGTACCAGCCACCACATCTGCACCAGCTCTGGCCATTGAACCTGTTAATGTCCAAGCTCAACTGGATGTTTCTCGAAAGTTAATAACTACTCTTGAGTCATTAACATCTCAGTTGGAATCCATGTAGGGAAAGAGTGCTCAAATTAAACCAGAGAAGAGAGCTTACCCTGAGTGGGTTGATGCAATTCTTCCCCCATCGAATTTTGCAAGTACCACATTCCCAATATTTAATGGTTCGGGAAACCCAGAGCAACACTAAACACATTTTTTTTCTCGTTGCGATCCTATGATGGGAACCCCTCATCAAAAGGAAGCAGTTAAGCTCAGGTGTTTTGTACAGTCATTACAAGGGCCTGCTTTTGTCAAATACACAAGCTTTCAATCCCGGTCAATTACCGGAGGGGAGGATCTCGGCCAAATATTTCATCATCAATTCAGCTCAACTTTTCCAAAGACAACACTTTTGGATCTTACAAATTGTAAGCAAAGGGAGAATGAAAGGGTTTCAGATTTCATTTCTTGCTGAAAGAGATTAACTTATTCCCTGAGCATAGCACTCCCTCATAAAGAATTTTTGCCAATCTGTGTGGAAAATTTACATGATGAGCTACGCACACCGTTGATCCCTATGAAATACACAGGAGGGTTTTGATACCTTACTTAATTCGCTCAACAGATTGAATATTCTCTTATGAAGACTAAGGATAAAGCTCGTATAATACCATCAGCTCCAGGAAGGAGAATGAGTAAAGCAGAGACTGCTACAGTTATGCTTAAACAAGCACCTATACCTGCTTCTACATCAAAACCTTCATCTTCTCGAAGGTCTCTACCTTCTGAGCGCTAACAAAAGAGGCTATTTCTCCAAGATGATCAAATAGATCAAAGAGGGAAACAATTTGAGGATCTAAAGAGAAAATTTTACTCTTTTCGAAATGAACAAGTTCTTGGTTACTTCATTTCAGCTCTAGAAAATAATTTGGTTCAATTCCCAATGTCCAAGAGGCCAAACAAGGAAGAAGATAAAGACCATCCCAAATATTGCCCATTTCACCAGATGTTGGGGCTTCCAATTCCAGAGTGTTTTGTCTTCAAGGACCTCCTGCAAAAAATGGTCGACTTGGGACAAGTCAAACTGAAAGGTTCATCAGCTCAGGCAGCTTGTGTTACCGCTACAGATCCAGAGGAGGAAGGCAAGTGGCCAGAAGTCAAGAACAAAAATGCGCAAAAATATGATGATTGGATGGTCAGAAAAACGATCAAACAAACTCATGCCATTTTTTGAATGCAATTGAAGAATCCAATTGTGTCTTCTGCCATGAATACCATAGAAAAACCCTCTTCATCAGAGGGAAAATTCTTAGAAGGGTAGAATAATTCCAAGAAAGAGGAACAATCAGATGAAGATGAAATCGTGTCAAAGCCCAAGTTGCCTTTGTCTTTTGAAGATTTTATGCCATCTACTTCGAAGCAACGAGCACTGCCCCACCAAACGGCATAGCCTAAACATGCTAATCAGGTAGAGTCTTCATCGGATGAAGAGATGATCTTCAGTTCTGTTAATATGATTCAATTAACAGATCCATATTCCAGTCGCAGTTTCAATTTTGATGATCCCGAGTTCCCTGTATCAAACAGAGGAATCAGAAGGAGTTCCAGAGGCTCATGATACAAAGGAAGACGTGGATCTTTCAGAGGTCACTATTCCAATTCTACTCCTTCTAGAACTATGTATGCGGTAGAAACTCGTGGAAGAGCCCTTCAACAAGCTCAACAAGAACAAGCATGTTCTTTTATAGAAGTCAGATTCAGTCCTAGCACAGTTATTCTGGAAGATCGGTTGGAGGTTCCACCTTCTTCCTCTTCTCAAGTAAATAGACTTAATCGGTCGAATCTTCCAAAGCCATGAGTATTACCAACTCCTATCCCGGTACAAGATGCATCATCTTCCAAAGCATTAACTTCTAAGGCACCTATGAAACCACATGTTTTTGTTGGGAAACGCAGACCTTTGTATCAAAAGTATGATGTATTGAAACACTTGGCCCAAATATCGGCCCAGTTATCAATTCTGGATGCTTCGAATTTATCAATGGATCTTTGGGAGGCATTGATTGAGGCATTGTCGAGTCCTCGGGAGTTTGAAACAGAAATTGCTGCAGCTGAAGTCTACCATGTAGAGAATAACCCTGCAGAATGTCATGTAGTGATATCTTTCATAGATGAAGATGAAGATTATGGTGTGCATGGACATATCATACCTATATACTTATCTGGAATGTTCAATGGTGTATACATACGATGATCATTCATTGATAATGGTTTAGGAGTCAACCTCATCCCCATTCGTACACTTCATCGATTGGGCCTCACAGATTATGATTTATCTCCTTCTACTTTGATGTTACAAGGGTATGATAAAAATGAAAAAGAAACACTGGCCGAGATTACACTCAGAACTCAGTTTGGAGATCTTGTATCCAATTCTTGTTTCATGGTTGTTGATCATGACATAGCCTTCAACATCTTTCTTGGAAGACCCTGGCTACATCAACATGTGGCGATCCCTTCATCATACCATTAATGTCTCAAATATTGTTTCGATTATCAAATTGGGATATTGTATGGTGATAAATCCCCTTTAAAAACATGTGAATATCAATACATTGAGACAGAATTTTATCACATGAAGGATAAGGAGAAATCCACAACAGGGGAGGTCACCAAAGTTAATGATCCATTTGGTTTGGAAAAAATTCTAGTAAATCCATTTACACATGTGAGTGTAGATTATGTGTTGCCTATCATTCAAATTGACATGATAGAACCTAATGAAAGTACTCTTATGGAAACTTCCATAATTTCAATTGTAGCAATTAATCCAGACAACATGGGAGAAAGTGGTGATCCACCAAGCAATGATGAAAACTCAAATGGAGATGTCTTCATTTCATCCGCTGAAATCCAGCAAGTCTATACTTCGCCACTCAGGCCAGATCAAGTTATAGAAATGTCAGAGGTAAATGATGATGTCAATTCTCAATCCGTCATCTCATCTTTATTACCCAAAAAGGACACTTCATCATCAATCGGGTCGGAAATGGAAGCTTCTTCTTCAATATGTGAAAATTTTAACGGCTCTTCTGATCATGGAAGTTCTTATTCATCATCTGCTATGCAAGTAAAAACAGAAGAAATAACACATGTTGAAGAAGAAGAGGAAGTTCTTAGGGATGCTCCTCCAGCATTTGAAGAGGGTATTTCTACCACCGTGGATGAACACAGAGAAATAAATCTTGGTACAAAAGAAGACCCAAACCCCACTTTAATTAGTGCAGATATGACTCTTGAAGAGCAAGAGATGTATATTTCCTTTTTGAAGAAAAATCGAGATATATTTGCTTGGAACTATACAATGATTCCAGGGCTTGATCCTGATGTTTTCACTCGTCATTTGGGTTTTCTAGAAGAACATCGAGGATTCAAAAAAGCTGCTAGAACAACACACCCAACCTATGCTTCCAAAATTGAGGCTAAAGTGGATAAGCTTATCCAAGCTAATTTCTTCAGAGAATTTCAATATCCCAAATGGTTGGATAATATTGTCCTATTGAAAATCAATAATGGGGAAATTAGAGTTTTCATTGATTTCAGAGATCTTAATCGACATTGTCCTAAGGATGATTTCCCAATACCGATTATAGAACACTTAATTGATGAAACAGCTAGCTATGAAGCACTTTCCTTCATGGATGGACTTTTTGGATGTAATCAAATACGAATGGCTCCAGAAGATGAAGAATCTACAGTCTTCAGAGCCCCTCAAGGTGTGTTTTTCTATTGGGTAATGCTCGTTGGCCTAAATAATGAAGGAGCAACATATCAGCGTGCCATGATTCGTATCTTTAATCCTTTTTTAGGGAGGTTTGTTGAATGTTATGTGGAAGATTTGGTGGTTAAATCCAAACAATGTTCTAATCACTTGTCTGATTTGGAAATCCTATTCCACAAACTTTTGCAACATAAATTGAAGATGAACCCCTTTAAATGTGCTTTTGGGGTAACCTCAGGGAAATTTCTCGGCTTCGTTGTACGCCATTGTGGTATCAAGGTCGATCCTGAGAAGAAAAAGTCAATCCTTGGAATGTCATCTCTTCAAAATTTAAAGGAATTAAGAGGAATTCAAGGACACTTGGCCTATATACGGTGTTTCATCACCAATTTGGTAGGAAAAAGTTTACCCTTCACCAAATTGATGAAGAAGGGAGTCACTTACTAGTGGACCGAAGAATGTCAAGAAGCATTCAATATTCTCAAGAAGAATCTCTTGAGTCTACCGGTGTTAATTCCACCTGTTGAAGGAAGACCACTTATCCTCTATGTGACAGCTCTAGAGCGATCAATGGGTGCCTTTATTTCTTAGAAGAATGATGCTGGGAATGAAAACAACCTCTACTATCTCAGTGAAACTATGCTAGAAGAAGAAACCTGATACTCAAATATTGAGAAGTGCTACCTAGAATTAATATTTTCATTTCAAAAATTGAGACACTGCCTACAACATCATGAGTTCCAATTGGTATATCGCAATAACCCGCTCAAATTTATACTTAGTCATCCAATGATTATAGGACGTCTGCCAAGGTGGGTAGTTATTTTGCAGCAATTTGATATTCAATATGTGTCTCAAAAGGCAATAAAGGGCCAAGCTCTGGCTGATTTCCTTGCTGAACACCCTTCATTAGATGACATATATTCAGATATTGAACTCCCTGATAAGGAAGTCTTCTCTATTCAAGAAAGACTTCAAACATGGGAAATGTACTTTGATGGTGCTTCTAGAAGTCCAACAGGGAGGAAAATGGAAAATCCTAAATTCAAAAAATTTGGGGAAGGAATTGTACTCATTTACCCGGAAAAGGTAGTTCAACCTTATTCTATCTCATTGATGGGAGGCAGTACAAATAATGAAGCAGAATACCAAGCTCTTATTGCAGGATTGGAGTTGGTGCTTCAAGCACAAGTGAATCACTTAAAGGTGAAAGGTGATTCAGACCTGGTAATAAAACAAGTCAATAGGGATTACGCAATCAGAAAAGAAGAACTAATCCCTTTGTATGGTTATTTAAGAGAGTTAATGGAGGAGTTTCCTTTGGAAGTGACATTTTCTTATGTCCCAAGATCACAAAATGCCCAAGAGGATGCACTAGATAATATAGCCACAACTCTAGCAGATCCAAATCGGGACGAGAAAACCATCAGTATTGCCCACCGTCGTACAATTTCACATTATGTTCAAATCAGAACATAGGAAATAAATGAAATTAGTCCCATATCTAAATCACATGGTCATACTGTAGGATAGATGACACCTATCAGGGAATACTTTCAAAATGGAACACTTCCTCTTGTTAGAGCCGGGAAAGAATAAGTCCAGAGACGTGTGGTCAGTTTCACTCTTTTTGATCGCCCAGATCACCTAGAAAAAATTTTCTACAATCGTGGTTTTGATGGAGTTCTCTTCAGATGTATTGATGGTGAAGAGACAATTGTTGTCATGAAATAAGTACATGCAGGAGTCTGTGGTGCCCATCAGTCTGGACAAAGACTATCTGATCAAATTCGAAGGCTTGGATATTTTTGGCTTTCAATGATGCAAGATTGTGTTGATTTCACAAAGAAGTGTCATTATTTCCAAGTACATGCCAACTTCATTCATCAACCCCCAGAGTTTCTTCACATAGCTAAATACTCGTGGACATTTGCCACATGGGGATGGATATAGTGGAACCTTATACTTCGGCTATGCCTAAGAAGTTTAAGTATATTATTACTTCTACTGACTTCTTTTACAAATGGGCAGAGGGAATACCCCTCAAGGAAGTTAGTTCTAAATGCATTTTTAGCTTCATCAAGTCTAACATCATTACCAGATTTGGTGTCCCTCATACCATATTGACGAACAATGGAATCAACTTCTGTTCATCTGAGGTGAGGAAGTAGTATCAAGAATACAACATTAAATCCAATCATTCCTCTCGGTATCATGCAAAGGCCAATGTCCTGATAGAATCTTTCAACAAGAATCTTTCAAACATACTACAAAAGATGGTGGATAAAGATAAGAAATCATGGACTGATAAATTCTTTCATGCTTTATGGGATTATCGAACCACCACCTACATAGAAATGTGATCAACTCCAAATTCATTGGTATATGGAACAGAAGCAATCTTTCCAATTGAGGTTCAACTACCCTCGCTCAGAGTAGCCATTTTTGATCAGTCATCTACAGATGAACAATATCAAAAGCGATTGGATGAATTGGAACAGTTATATGAGAAAATATTATGCACCCTACACCACTTGGAAGTCTATCAGAATCTAATAGCACGATATTTCAACAAAAAAGTTCATCTTCATTCATTCGTTCATGGAGAATTAGTATTGGTTCACAGAACTCCAATGATACCCGGAAGGAAACACACTAAGCATGAGCCAAAATGGGAAGGACCTTATTCAATACATAAGGTCTACTCCAATAGAGCTTATTCTTTAATATCAATGGATGGAGAACTCATCACTACTCCAACCAATGCCATATTTCTGAAGAAGTATTTTGTATAAACACAAAATACATCAACGGTCCATGCATACGACCTTAATCTATTGGAATTTTATATTGTCTGGCAAGATGTTAAACTGTATCATTAGTTACAGTCCATGCATATGACCTTAAACTATTCGAACTTATGTCCAACATGATGTTAATCTATGACGTCCCAACTACATGACGCTGAACTGTGCAGAAGTCCCTTACATTCAGCAGGAAGTTAAACTACATCATCATCCATGGTCTATCCATATGACCTTAAACTATTTGTATTACTTTCATACCACACAACGTTAAACTGCATATCCAATGGTCAATGCATATGACCTTAAACTATTTTCACCATCATCCAACATGGCATTAAACTATGAAAAAGTCCTTAATACATCCAACATGACATTAAACTGTGTCCTCTTTTGTCCTTACTGCATGACATTAAACTGCATAGTCCCCCTTTCATCCAACATGATGTTAAAATGTACTATCCTCATCGTCTTAGCTACTGGATGCTAAACTGTACAACACCCTTACGTCTAACATGACGTTAAAATGTGTCCCTATATTTGTCCTACATGATGTTAAAGTGTATTTTTTCCCTGCTACATGACACTAAACTGTGAATCACCAATAGTCCTCACTGTAAGACATTAAACTGCATAGTCCCTTCTTATGTCCTACATGACTTTAAACTATGCATCGTTAAGGTTGTTTCTACCTCTTGTTTCTCACACTGAGTATGAATCATGTGATCTTAGTGTAAAAATCAACCATAACACCCTATCTGGGCCTCTAACCATGTGTAAGTCCCAACACCATTTTTAGGTCATTGTTCTCAAAAACAACATGATTACTAATTTATTCTTTAATTGAACTATGCGGACTTTGATCCTTGTCTTCTAGGCTGGGTACGTAGGCAACCTCCCGAGGTTCAATCCCAAAACCATTCTCTTCACATCGGTTCAACTTCATCTCATACGATGTTTATTCGTGAAGCCACTTTCAGAATCAATATCTTTAAATTGGTTCACCTTTGTCTTTGCTATACGACGTTAAAATATACAACACCTTTGTCTTGTATGATAATAAACTAAAACATTCTTTGATACCTTCACCTGAGAGGGAATCATTATTTACATTGATTTCCAATTATGTTTTATTCAAAAAACTACGTGCATACATGGCAATTCCTAAACCTTTAATCTTGGGTCAAACCATCATTGCACTAAATTCCCCTTTCACCCTTCAATTGTACAAACTAAATCTGTACAAAGGGTATTTCTAGAACTATGTAGGCTAGATTACCATCCTTATGGGATACATAGGAACGTTCGAGTGTCCCTCAAATCCATCCCCAACTCTTCTGGGCGTAAACCCAAATTACACTTTTAGTCCCCTTCCTGAAAAGTCCCTGTGAAAACACACATTGTGTGTTTCTTATAATGGTCCGAGTTCTATGACCCTAAACTAAGATCTCTTACACTTTCGTCCCACATGACGTTAAACTGTATTTCAAGAACTACGTACGACTTAATTCCTATCCTTATGGGATACGTAGTGAAGTCCAACGTTTCAATTTAGGATCTAGCCACTACATGATTATGGTTAGCATTGATCTGTGTATCTCTACATACATTGGACAATACCCAATTTTATGATTCATAATCCTAACCTTAAATATTTTCATATCTTCATAACCCTTTTCTTGACTTCAAGTCACAAAATGTCCAATTTTTTAGAGTTATTTTGCTTGACTATGTTGCACGTGCCCTTAGGCGGCCTTGCATAAACAGTCTAAATAATAGACTTGTCAGCTAAAAGATACTATTAGTTGACTATGCATCCAATTCCCTTAGGTGGTCATACATAATTCAACCTCTAACAGGTTTGTTAAATAATGGTAACTTCATTCTTGGGAAGAAGAACTCTTTTGTCCTTATTGGTCTTATCAACAATATGTAAGGATCTGCAGAAAATGGCCATCCTTAACATATTTGTCCCATGTTTTTCGTCATGATCTGAAAGTATTCATGTCTATGGTTTATATTTCCTATCCCTATATTTGGGTTGGACCATCGTAGGAGTGACATTCGTCTAGTTCTTAGACAATGTTGTTTGGAAATATCTTCTCCATATTCAAGTACCTCTCTCCATACAACAAACTCTATTATTAGGTAAATTTTAATCCCCATAAACATTCACTGGCTTTTTAGTAGAAGAAAAGTAAATTTCCAAGATCTCTTTTTCCTGACTATGCATCATGTACCCTTAGGAAACCTTGCATAAATAGTCTACATAATATACTTTTCAGCTAAAAGATACTATTATTTGACTATACATCCAATGCCAAGAGGAGTCCCTGCATAATTCAACCCTCTAACGGGGTTGTTAAATAGTGGTAACTTCATTCTTGGGAATTACTTCTTCTAATGCCTTTTAGCCCTTTTTCATGTCATCCCTCAGATTCAAAATATCTTAAGTCATAGTTTATAGATTTTCCCGCATACTTGAGTGTGGTAATATGTTTTCAGATAAATTGTCAAGGAATTGAGTCAATTTTTAATCCATTCGGCCAAAGTTGTTTCGACCTTAAACATTATCCTTTTTATGTCCGGCATTCATGACTTTAAACTTCCCACAAAAGACAATGGAACTCTGAACAAAAGTCAAGTTCCAGCTCACTAAACATACATTTTGCATGATTTAGGTAATATTGAGCAATTAAAAGATTCATAGTTTGTAGGGTTATTTATAATAATACTATAAAAAGTAAAACTATTCTTACTAGGACCATTGGCTTAGGTAAAACTTTAAAATAGGTAGTGGGAAACTTCTTGCACAGATGATTGAAAATGAAAGCGTTTTTTCATTTGATGGACAAGAATTAGAAGGACATCTATAGACTGAATTCTCTTCTCTTTTCTAGGAATTACAAAAGGCTATCAACATAAGATTTCACTTGATGTAAAACATCCCAAGCATCATCAGCAGCCACTTGATGTTTATCCACTTGACCGACTTCACTCTTTTCATCCTGATGGAGTGATTTCTTGGCATTTGTGATGGCTTTCATCCCATTTTCTTGAGCTCCCTCCAATGAATTATTGAGTTGGTCAAGTTCCCCAGTAACAGCATCAAACTATTGTTAAAGGTGCATCTGCTGGACGACTTTATCTTTGATCTTATGCTTCAGCTCCTTCATCTTAGTAGCATAGTCAGCCTCAACTCGGGATACATCAGCCTCAAATTCACAGATATTGGATGACAGATTCACCCTGTTCAGATCTTCACGACACTTTTCCTCATGCTCCCTTCTTAAGATGACTTTTTTACCACGTCATGGATCATTTGATATCCAAAATCTCCAACTCCTAGCATAAAAAACAGGGATGACAATCATGGGATCCTTGATGACAGATCTTCAAGAGGAACATCAGATATGATTTTCCATATATTTTTCCATGCATTGCATCGTGAAAATTGGAGAACCTTTTGTACTTATAGATCCGACTCGGTATCACTATCACAGGGGGGAATATAATCCTAGATTAATGCACATAGGGATGTTCCATGTTCTGCTCCTTCCCCCCTGACCTGTTCTTCTTCACTTTCAATTTATGTTGGGGTGGAGGCTGAGGCTTCACCTCCAGATCAAGCCACTGAAATTGATGGCCCTATATAATTAATTGAAAGCTTTGGCTAGTTTCAAAGGATCACAAAAGTTAATTGGCTATTTGAAAATTATGTACAGTCACAAATATTGTTATCCCTTACCCAACGATAGATCAGTAACATGAGAAGGCTCATCCCCATCTTTCCTAGCCTCAACATGATTTTAATGGTGAGTCTGGGGAATCTCTATGGGGTTCATCTCCACTTGAGCTAATGTCTCTACAATAGTAGGGTTTTCTGTACCCCCTTCAGGCATTGGTAGTTTAGGATCTTGCTCAGATAGAGCTGCATATTTGAACCGATCTTGATTTGACATGTAATAAGAAGTTATTTTTAATAGGATGAAGGATAACACTCACATCCATAATCTTCTAAATTACATGGTACGTTTACATGATCTATAAAATCTTCCAATGATGCGCCAAGTCCCATCATTTCATCCAATGTTATCTTAGAATCCTGGTTAATCTCACTAGTGGGGGCATTTGGTATGTCTTCTTGGCGACCTTCATCCTGCTGTCTCTAACCCTGAACAGAATCTTCAGAAAAAAATAGCTGCATCAGTTGCAATGGCCTCCAAAATCTCAGGTGCAGGGGTTGAACCTAATGTTTTACAGAATGGATGTCAGTCGATGTCCCATTCAAAATTTTATGAAGCATTGTTAACTTACCAAAAGCAGGTTCTTCTCTTCTTACAACAAAAGTAGGAGGGATACTGGGAACAGACACTGGCTCTTCTCCAGGAGCAGCCAAGTCAGCCTGAACTTTTGATTGTTCACCAGTACCCTCTGTGGTCCGCAAAGGAGGGTCAGTCCTCTCTCTCAGAGGGGAAATTGAAGAATCCCCTGCAATACCAAAAAGTATGAGCAATTTTTTCATGGGTTAAAACTCATGATTATCCGAAGGAATTACCACTCCTGATAGAGCATTTAGCTTTGGAATTCCTCCTTCAATGCCTTTGCTTCTTTGGATTTTTGGGAGTGTCAGCGGTCTCCCTTACAGGAACATGAATTGGAAAATGGAAAACTATATCCAACTTCCCATCCATGGCTTCCTGGATTGGAGATATCTTGACCGACTCGTGAGGAGATTCAACAGAAACCCCGATGGTAGTACCACCAGGGCTATACAGTGGTGAAGGAACCTCAGTAGTTCCTTTCATTGCAAGCTGAAAGATGAAGAAAATAATTTCCTTGAGTAACAAATCTTTGAATGAAATCATGTTACAAAGCAAATAAGAAAAGAGACTTACATCTTCAGGAGCCACATAATCGTGCCACTCCTCATCTCCAGAACCACCAGTCCCCTCAGTGGCACCACAATTAATCATTTCCTTCACCTGTTTGGTGATAGGAATAGAATCATCAGTAGAATATATGACAATTTCCATCTCTCTGATGTAAGCCCTCACTTCTTCGGGGTTATCCTTGTAATGGATATCTGTAGAATCCAAAAGATTCCCTATTCATGGGAGTTATAGTGCCTCGCACAAATCCATCCAGGTAGTTTCGGAACCACAGTATAAACTCTGCCATGTCTGGATAGCCTCTGGTCCTAAATATTCTGTACGGGTACATGAAGTCTACGAGGAAGGTCCTAAAATATTCGAATTCAGCTTCCTCCCAGCTACTGCAACTATAGATATAGAATAATAAAATAAGACTTGTTTCTCTATAAAGTAATGGTGATTAAATTTCCACAATTAAGTAACTCACTAGGTGTTGATGGAGTGGGTATTTTGATTCTGACGGGAAGATTATATCGGGCATGAGGCCACTTTGATGCTTGTTGTGCCTCATCATCCCCATCTTGGGAATCAGGTGAGTCAGTCCTAGATGAGGAATCTGGCGAATCATCTTCAGGTGGGGAAGCATCATCTCCCTGTGGAAGGGTTTATTTTTCTACGGTTATCTTCCTTTTCCCCACCTGATAAACCGGGTGATTCAGCACCCCTCTAGGGTATGATGCTATCCTGTTTTCGGAATACCATGTAGTCAAATTATTTGCCACTTAATCAACTGGTAGATCAAACACTGCCCCAGTCTTCTCCCTAGACGTGAACAACCATAGTTGTCGGGAAACCATTGGATGTTTCCCTAACCTGACATGCACAGGGGAGATACAGAAGTCTTCTTTAAACACTTGAATTGACGAGAAAATCTATATGGAGCATAGGCCTCACATATAATATCTATGTCAATCCTGGCGACCAGCACACCATCTCTGTAGGCCAGCATGTATGCCCTTAATTCCAAACTGGTTGTTCCATCATCAATAAACCGCCTAGTCGGTGGATTTCTATAAGGAAAGAAATTAATTTCCTTATATATGCTCAACTTCACCTTCATGTCAGAAGAATTGAGAACTAGTGGGGCAATTCAAGAGAATGCCTGCAATGATGGCCTGAAAGAACTTCCGGGAATCTGTACTCCGTTCTGTACATTATACATCCTAAAGTGAGTGGTGATCCATCCTTATAAAACATGGAATGGTACCACTATTCATAAAGGATATTTACCCATAAAGACATGGAGTAAACTCCTTTGAATATTTTCTAAAATGGTGGTAGCCAACCCAAGAATTTTACCCTCAGCCAATTTAGCTGCGATAAAGAATGTCCCTACCCTGACGCCTCCCTTTGATTCCCTGACTAGAAGAAGATAAACACTAAGCCACAATGCTAAGAAGCCCTCCAGGCGAGTCTTCTTTGGGATTATCTGATTCACTTCGTATCCCCACTTCTCAAATCCCCCTTCTTCTAGGGTTAGTCAGAATGTTCTAGGAGCACCTTTTTTTTTGGCGCAAGTGGTAGGACGAGTGGGAATCTTCTACTTGGGCCCCTTCTTCTTGGATCCCTTCACCTTTGATCCCTTTTCCTTCGGCTCCTTCTCCTTCTTATCGATAAGAAAAATATTCATCCACTCCTCTGGATGAATATCCTTTCTAGAATGAGTTAAGGAGGTCTCTGAGCTCTTGATCTTGTGAAAGATCTTCAATAATTATCGAGCTAAAACCGGAGTCTTCTCCGAATCACTCCAAGTCGCATTGGGAGGGATAAATTCATCATACATATCACCCAAAATTGGAGACCTTGGGATCTTGTGGACATCCCACAGACTGATGCCTACTTCTCCATGAGTCAGATGGAAAGAATTAGTTTCTGGGCTCCAATGGCTGAGTATCTCTGGCACGAAGTTATCATTCATGTAAACGTATGTTTGCCCAGCCTAGATGGCTTCATATATCACAACTCCTTTCAAATCCTCAATAAAATCTGCATAGGATTGTTATACCCAGTATGCCCACATCCAAGTTGGCTTCACACCTCCTCCAAGACGGAAGTCTTAGCTCTTTATCCAGCCTTTAGATTGATCCATCTGAGAATTTCAGATTATTGAAGGATAACAATGTGGTTACAGCTAGGGCTTGTGAGGATTCAGATCTAGTGTACAAGGGCTATGATGCATCATATGATCCTTCTCCACTATTCTAGAATTTATAAATGATCCTCCCCATGAGATATTTACTAAAGCAAAATTGGTGTAATTCTGAAACCAAGAAATTAGAAGATAGTTCATTGCCTCTGGAATGGTAACTTCTCACAGATGACCATATCCATACATAGGCAGATAAATGCTTTTTGGGAAATCAAGATGATACTTCTTATGGTACATGGCCAAATCCGGGAGAGTGCTGTCGCAGATGGTATAGTAATCATGGCCAATGATTCTCATCATATCATCAATCTGTTTGCTAGCCAGTTCAACAGCCATTCCGATTCTCTTGGGAGCCATTGAATCTACACAAAATTTGAATAAATTAACTCTTAAATGGGTTTATTTTTTATAAAATTCGTGAATAAATTCTAGAAAATGTAAAAGTCATTAAGGCGTGCAAGTATGGATGTGTCGCACAAGTATGGTTTTGCTGCACAAGTTTTTGGCATGCAAGTATCACCGCACAAGTCCGAATACCTTGACAGTAGTGTGACAGCGAAGAAATAGCATAAAACAGAGCAACTTGCACGACAAAGGGACCTTGTGTGGCGAGAGATCGAAGTTATGAAATTCGGTGCTTTGCGCGAGAAATGTTTGAATATATATAGGCCATGCCTCAACCCTACGCGCCTAAAGCCTGCACACGCAACCAGCTGCATCGACGCCTGCACGACTCAACACTGGCGCGCAGCTCTCTGCGTTCTCAACACTTGCGCACCAAAGTTTCCCTGGTTTTTTTATATTTCCTCAAAGTGACATACTTATTTATTTTAGATCAAACTCTGAGGGGGGAATTTTTTTGACGCTCCTTTTCTTTACAGATTCTAACCACTAAAAAGAGTAAATACCTTGAACCCAAAGTTATTCATCCTTTGAAGAAACATCAAACATTTACAAAGGAATGAACAAAGATTCAAATGCACTTGGGTCGCGCAAGTTCCACCAAGGTCGTGCAAGTATACTTGCGCACCGCCCAATGGTCACGCAGGTGACTTGCGTGCCCTCTTTGAATTTATCCCAGGGTCTTCTCCAGCCTATAAATACCTCAGGTGGGCCCCCCATTTGGGGATGAAAAAATTCCAGAAACTCAAATTTGAGTTCCCAGTACCCTAGTCTCTTCTTAAAGCTTCTGAACACTTCTATGGTAATTTCTTACCTAGAACAGAAAATTTATAGAGGGGGAGTAAGGCCTATGTTTTTAAACTCATCATCACTTGCACGCTTAAGTGTCCAGCCCTTAAGGGAAATGGCCACACTTGCGCGCCGCCTTTCTCCTTCAACAGAACTTACGCGCCATCCTTCTGGAAGCCACTAGGGATAGTATGAAGTTTTTGAGCCAAGCCTCACCCAAGTATTACCCAAAGGGTTTACCATCGCGCAAGTACCCATGTGTCGCGCAAGTATAATTACATGACCAGGACTTGGGCGCCCACGTAGGACATGCGTGCCACCTTCTTTTTGGGTGCCCCTCCTACCTATTTCACCTCTCTTATGCCTATCCACTCATCCTATTCAAGATTAGGATTTCATAACTCTCTCCAAAGTCATTCATGACATTATTTCTTAGTTGGATTCCTTATCTGAAAGGAATTCTATGGAACATCTCTTAAAACATAGTGTTTTACATACCCTCATGTCACTAAGGTCAGAGATTTCATTCATTCCAACTCATCCTTTATGATGAGATAATCCTTAACCTGGGATTCCTTTTCAGGAGTAATCCCCAATCCATGTTCTCTAAATTGGGCGTCATCCTTAGAAGTAAGCCCCACTCATAAATTCCACTAACTTAGGCCTCCTTCTCAGGAATAACTCCTAAGTCTCAAGTCCCCTAACATGGGCCTTCTTTTTAGGAGTAAGCCCTAGTCTTCAAGTTCCCATAATTTTGGGCATCCTCCTTAGGAGTAAGCCCCAAACATAATTCTTTTAATATGGGCATCCTCCTTAGGAGTAAGCCCCATGTTCCCAAAATCAAAATTTCTTTAACCTAGGATTCCTTTTCAAGAGTAAGCCCCAGTCATAATTTCTATTAACCAGTCTTAATTTACATTTGATTTGGGCTTCCTTGTCAGGAGTAAAACCTAATCATAAGTACCCTCCTAATTTGGGAATCTTCTTTAGGACTAATCCCCAAGTTAGATTATCCAAATCTCCATAAAGTTCATATACCTTAATGGACCTTGTTCCCGGGTTTCTTCCCTGAAGTAAATCCTAATCTTCATCTATTTGGGCAGTCATACATACATAAGCCCCACATCATTTCTCATAATGGCACAATTGTTTGGATTTACCAATACCTCTTGTTTCTGATATCGAGCATCACTCGTGTGAGCGTAGAGTGTAAAAGTAATTATGAAATATTTCTTTGAGCCATAAATATTTCATAAACATCATACTCCCTTACTCGAACTACGTGGGTTCTGATTCATTTTCCAAAAAAAGGATTTGTAGGTAGCCCATCTACGGGTATGACCCCAACTCTAAAATAATCTATGTCCTTCTGAATAACAATAAAATTCAAGTGCCCCACTGAGTGGCTATAAATCCAGTATGGTAATCATAATGACCAAGATATTTCTATATAATGTGTCGAAGGATACCATTGACTAAGAATATCTAACAAATACAGATGATTCTCTACTGATGAAGAACCTCGAATACATATAAAATATTCTCTAAATCTCATACATATAAATCATTGATTGTCAGATCTAAAGGAAAGGTCATTTTTCATAATTGGAAGTGTAATAAGGATTCAAGAACATAACATAAATCTATAAAGAGAGTCCCATAGTAGACAATAATTCCCCTCAAAAAGGTGTGTTGGGTCCGACCTCCCATCCTCTCGAACAATGAAAATTCTTAAGCCTTATTGGTTCATAAATATTGAGCAACTACCTTTGGAGAGTAGGTATAGATGGATATAGAATCATTGGATGTTTCTGGTTCTATGAACAAACCCGTTAGAACCCGCTTGGAATGTTTGAACCATATATCCGTGAGGTCATTCCCAATTCTAGAGGAAACAGAATCGCATTAGGTTTTCCCACAACATAAGTTTAAGCAATGAACAACACATTACATTATCATATAATGAAATGAAATGATGTACGATCCAGGCAAGTTATGGAATGCGTGTTCTTCAGAAAATTGTTAATGTTACATGTAAATCAATTAAAGAACAATGTCCTAAAATCAAAAATGGGATTTGGGTTTTCATCTCATAATAATAATAGTGGAATAAAACACATATATGTTTTGGTTAATCTTTAATAGAAACAATATGAAAATAATGGAAATGAAGAAATTATACTTCTATATCTAAGTAATATTTCCTTTACTATTAGATTTATGTTTTATTGAGTTCAATGAAGAAATGAAAAAAATATTCCTAACATATTGGAAATACACTAGTATTGGATAATTGATGGTATTGAGAGGAATCATGATAACTTAAGTTGTTCTAACCCCATCCCAATGAGATAGATTATGATCATGAATAGAAGAGGGTATCGACAATCTTGTATAAAACCAAATCACACCATCAAAGGGAACTCCATCTAATTTATATGCCATATTTGAGAATTGTTCATTTATTTATATTATAATTTATATAAGGTGCCTATGCATTGAACAATTATGTTATTGGTTATTGGAGTATGTTAAAAGTTTAACATTTAAAATAAATAATTGTGCCATAAATGAATAAAATATTTGGTTTATAACCGATGTAATTATGTGTAGAATATGTGGAACTATTAGTTGTTAACCCATGTTATGTTAGGTGATGTCTAGTCTCATGATATACATTGAATGGATACCAGAATATGTTGGAAGAAATGTATGATTAGGATTTTGATTAAGGATACATTATTAATGTATTCCAATGATCTAGTTTAATGGTACAAAAGTGGTAACATATCCTTAGGCCCCTAATGTGAATCAAATGTCTGTAACATTAGTATACATCTAATGGATATTATTTATGTGTTCTCTCCTTTTTCATGTTATCATCATAGATATTGAAGGATTATAGAATCCAAGAGTTCATGGGGTTGGAGTAAGGGAATATATTTGTTCTTAATTATGTATCCATGTTTATAATAATTCAACATTATACTCCATCCTTGGGAGGTGATGAGACTTATGAATCTCATAATTTTATTTAAGGGATAATGTTTGAGATGTTTTATAGGTTTGAATATTTTTATACCTATTTTCATGAATATTATAAGCAAGTCACTCATGATTGAGAATTATCATTTGGAAAACAATAGGGATTTTGTGGGATTTTGTGGTTCTAGAGGTAGAAATAAGAGGAAGGAGATGGGTATCATATAGATGTCCAATTATTAAAAGTATAGGGGGTAATTTTTTCCTCCATAATCTAGTGTAAAGGAATAATTTCATTTTTATATGTGTTTCTCAAAAGTAAATACATTTCATATATTTCCTAGTGATCCAAAGTAGTTTCACTCTTACGGAAATATTTAAAATCTATAGAACTTTTATTGGAGGCTATTTTATAGATTTGGAGTTATTTATTAAACACTCATGATGTAATATCATGCATAGACTAGTAAACCATAGTAGAAAAAAAATTTATATCATCTTGGATGTGTAGTCATGGAGGTGTGAGGGATTCTCAACGATAGGTCCAGCAGGGAGATACAATGTTGGTTAGAGTGTTAAAGTATTATTTATCATTATTATCAGTGGATATAGAAATCATTTGGACTTACATATTCACTAGATAAAAGGATTTTATGTGATTACTGGAATATAATGGTTTCCACGTTTATTAAAAATATTTATTATTATTTGAGATGACTGAAATAATTTTTATATATTTATAAATCCTAAAATGTTTAGGGTTAGTAGGATTATCATTTTATTTTGGCTAGATATTATTTGGGTAAGTTTATGATGACCACATTTCAGCTAACAATGATGGTTCTTGGATTAGTTGAGAGTGTTTTCAGTGTTATTTTTTAACCTATGGTTGGTAAATATAAAATTTTCAATATATTAAATAGGGTTTCCATTAGAAATTGATGTGGAGTTTATGATTAACATAGTACTAGGATTTAACATTAACTTAATAACTCCTTATAATATGGATATATCTAAAATCAAAGAGTTGAAAAATCTATTTGACGATATTAAATCTTAAGGGTTCGTTTTATAGAGTTTGTGTCTAGGGGAAAAATGAGTTTTATTTTCTACTAAATCATGAAATAACTAGTGACTATTTGTTGATTATCACTAGTTAAACCATGTTACTATTGATAAAAAATATCTTCTTCTTAGGATAAATGATTTATTTTGTCATATAAGGTAATCATAATATTTTTTGATGAATTATTTTTTATTGTGTTATCATTAATATAGTGAGTGAGATAAATATGTGACCAAGATATATTTTCAAATGATATGTGGCCATTTTTAATTCTTGGTGATGCTATTTTGAAGGATGAACAAATAAATTCTTTTATTTCCTTGAGGAACTATAATTTTTTATATATCTAGATTCAATTTTGACTGTGTTTAATTGTGATATATTGATATAATCATTGCCATATGAGGTTCATGAAGAATATTTTTATATTTTCTTGGATAAATTGTAAGATAACAGCTTCTGTACTAAGATTTTGAAGTATTTTTTTTGGATTAAGGATGATAAATTTATAAGGCACATCATTTATGGATCTATAATTTAGGTTGATCTTGAGAAAGTGAAAACAATAATGTCTTCGAAAATACCAAAAAATATTTCATAGATTTAGTCTCTTCAGACTTGTAGGGTATTATAATCAATTTTTCTAGAATTTATCTATATTTGTAGCATAAATGATGACATTGAATGGGATAAGAGTAAAGAATTTATGAGGTGTTATATTTGATTCTATATTTCAAAATATGAATGAGATATTTTCATAGAAACTTATCCTAATTATAATGAACCCAATAAAGTGTTATGAGGTATTTTCAGATTCCTCCTATGTGGGTTTAGGATATTTGTTGATGCATAATGGAAGATTAGTGGAATAATGTTTTCATTAGATTATTATGTATAATTTTTTTCCCATAATCATTATCTCAAGTTAGTCATGGGATTTAATTGACTTAAAAGTGGTAGATATTATCCATTTGGTGAAAAGTTTATTGTACTCTTGGACTATAAAATCTTCAAATATATATTTTATTAGTAGGTTTTAAGTGTTCAATAAAAGGGATCAGTTAACAGTATTTATTCTATACATTTTGTGATGATATACACTCTTAGTAAAGGGAATATCTTTAATGATGGTGTGAAAAAGAATTATTAGGTGGATGTAGTTCAGAAGTTAAAATATGAGTGGAATCATATATCACTTTTCTCTTATTTTTATCTTGATGTATCTAAGGAGGGTGACCCGACAGTTTTAATAACCTTGACCATAACATCATATTTTATGAAGTGTATAAAAATGATTTGGATTTTAAATTCCGAGATTTGGTATTATAATAATAAATTTTATCATAGAGATCTAACACTTAGATGGATTCTTGGTGGTGATTATATCTTGTATTTAAATGGTTGTATTTTCATTCCCACTATTTCAATAAGAGGAAGTAATGATATATTTACATATTTCTAAATTGTTAGATCATACTGGTTTTACATAGATGTACCATAGTTTTTTATGACACTTTTTGTGGTCTGGAATGAATTGGAACATGGATTGATTTTCATTAAGATTATTTACCAATTTGTGGGTAAAATCTAAACACAAAATAGTAGTTGTTAAAATTTATTCCTAAATTAGTCTAGAGTGGAAATGGGATGATGTAACATTGGATTTTTTTGAATGGTTTTCTATGATTATTGAATGGTAGGGATGTCGTTTTCATTACTGTTGATTATTTAACTAAAGTTATATATTTTATTCTGATCAAAAAGACTTATATGGTTGAGGAGCATTAGAAGTTCTATGTATGAGATATTGAGATGATTCATAGGTTACCAAGTATACTATCTAATCATGATGTGATGTTTTTATCTCAATTTGGGAAAAACTTATAAAATAATTTAATTACTAAAAGGAAATTGAGAATATCATATAATTCATAGATAAATATCCAATTTGAAAATACTATTTATACTTTTTAGTATATTCTTCAGGTATGTATTATTAATTTTAGAGGTATGTAGGAAGACTGTGTAGTTTTGTTATAGTTTTTTATAGAAATATATATCGATCATCCATTTAGATGTCTTTGTTTTAAGCATTATATGGGAGGTCATGTTGATCAGACTTATATTAAATGAAAAATAGTGAGGTGTCATTCATTACAACTATCATATTGAATGTGAATTATAATTAGGTGTAATTGTTCAAGGTGTGTTTATATACAACACCAAGTAGAAATAAGACTTTTCTATTAATTCTATAGACTTATTGATTTGGTTGTTAGTGAGCATGTCATTATTTATGTCTTGCCTCCATTGGGACATCAATGACTGGAAAATAAAGGGAAGATAACTCCATGGGGTATTGGATCATTTTATATTTCAGAGAGGATTTGAGAGGTTTGTTTTCAATTGTAATTACATCGACTGTATTATATAATTAATGATGTCATTAATTTTTCATAGATATTGAAATATAAACCATATATATCTCATGAATTTCAGTATAATGATATAGAGTTTGAATCAGATGATACTTTAATTATGAGTTCAGCGCATATTTTTTATCATGGTGAGAATATACTGCAATGTTTGGTTATACAACTTGTATGTAATCAATTATATCACGGATATTTTAAAGAAGATAATTGGGAATGGGAAATGGAAATGAGTTCCAAATTATCATAGTTGTCCATTATAGATACTCAATTATGCTTCTCAAAGACAAAAATCTCTATGGTAGGGAGTTTTCAAAACCCATGGGATTAATGTATGTTTCATATTTTAATTTATAAAATTTTGATATTTTATTTTTTATACTATTAATTGATTTTGGAATGTTTTTTGTAAAGAAAGTAATTGTAGAAGGACGAGGTGGGGTTGCTAAATATAATACAATAAGAAAAATAAAGTGCATTGTGGTATGATATATGGTACTCAGTTGGGGGGGATAAACTCTTGATTTCTTTAAACCATCATTTGGCTGAAATGTCACCCACTGGGTTGCTTAGGGCTAGTCATTGGGTGCCCATTATGACTCCTTGTTTTTTAAATAGGGAATTATGGAAACTATGTTATCATATATTTGTGTTAAAGATATATTATTTCATTTATAGAGGGATTATTTGACAAAAACATTCGTCTTTAATATCTCACTTTCCCTCTCTATATTCTTTGAGTGATTACTCCTTCATCTCTTGGTGGAATCGTGATTTGTCGATGTTTTTGGGTTCATCTTGATAATAAAATTGAAAGACCTATATTGTTATATAATTTTTTTTAGGTTTGTTTGATTCTAAATTTAATTATAATTTTTTTTACTATAATGTTGAAATGTTTTTAATTTATTTTTTAAGGAGAATTTATAGGTCTATTCTTGGTTTAGTTTGTTCGTTTTGTGTCAGATAGGGGTCCTCGTGCACTTTTTGGAATATAATTATGTAATTTTATCTGAAATGTATATTTATATTATTATTTAATGATTTTTATGATATTAATAATGAAATAATTTAGTTCAATTGAATAGTAATTATTTTATATGATTTTTTATTGAAAAACATGTTTTATAAATGTGTTTTTGGTCTATAAATATGAAATTTTTTATGTTTAATAATTAATTAATTAGATAAATGGTGGAAAATTCATGATTTTGGTGTTATCATTATTAAATTAATTAACACTGAATTTTAAAGGGATAAAATATAATTTTTTAGTGTGGTTTTATTTTTTTAATGTTATTTTTTTCTATTATATATGTTTATATTGTTATTGCATGAATTTGATAGAATAAATGTAAAATAATTGTTTTATATAATTTTTTCTTGTATTGTGTTTTAATATTGAAACAAATGTATATTCATGTTAAAAACATATAGAATTATGAAAAAAAGTATTAATGAAATTGAGTCATTGAAAATTTGTTTGGGCCAATTTTATATTGAGGATTAAAGTTGAAAACTGATGTTCTTGTAATAGAAATAAAATTTGGGTTAGTATAAATATAAGATAAAACGTTTGAATGTTTTATTAATGGTGGATTCAATAAAAAGGTAGATTTTATTTGTTTAAATGAGAATTTTTATATGAAAACACCTTTCCAAACATTAAAATTAACAATTCACTAGAAGAAAAGTTTAGATTAAAGTGGCTTCATGTGTAGTTTCAAAATGGATGAGTTGCTTGTGTGCAATAAACATGGGATTTTTTTGTATCATTTTTTAAAAATTAATGTTTTATTTAGGAAAATAAAATAAAACTCTTTTTTATTAATGTTATATGAACTTAACAACATAAAAGGATCTTTGCGTTAGGCTTAGATATGAGATGATGATATATGAGCCATGGGTTTGGAAATTTCTTTTGATAGGTTGGGTAATTTATGGGATTCCATGTTTTTTCATAAGATATATATTCACTATTTTTATATGTACATTGTTTTATGATTGGTATTATATATTACACTAACATTGGTTAAATTATGTTTAAGTTTACTAATGTTACTAGGACAACACTTCATACATTTATATGTATTATATAAATGATATTGCATAAAAAATTATTTGTGGTAGTTTCAACTTTGTATTTATTATCGCTTTTTGTGAATGGACACCCTATGTGCATACAAATCAGATAAGGTATATTTGATGTAATTTTATGAGATTTATACAACTAATATTTTATGTTTAGGGACATATTAGATTAATTATTATATGCATTTGGAGTCTTGTGAATGTGTTTTGCAAACAATACTTAAAATATTATTTTATTTTTATTAGTTATATCATGATACACAGAACTTTAATTGAGATTTATTTAGGATTTGTGATTTATATTTTCATTTAAGGGATTTTATCTTAATATAATTCAGAATTTTCTCATTATTTACTGTATTTGTTTTGATATTGTATAATTAACTTTGGATTTTTTTTGTGATGGAACACTAGAGGGTAAATCATTCCCTAAGAAATATTTTTATACATTCAGTGTTAGTTTCCATCCACTAGTGATTAGACACTATAATTGAAAAAAATGCTTTCTTAGTGGAACTGTATTACCAATTAATAATGTTACATATTCAATTGGATTTTATCATCAATGTTGCTGTATAATTTTATTCATAATCAATATGGTATTTTTTATAATATTTTTACCACCAACTAAATATATATGACAACAATCTACTATACATGTAAATGTTATTGAAAAATTAATTTTATAATATTTTTCTAAGACCTTATAGTATTTCCACCATGCTTAAAACAAGGTTAGTGTACATGATTCCAAACATAGATTTCATCATGTTTTACCGACCTTCACAATCAAAACTCATAGGTCCATACTCAATTATTGTTACTTCACTGTAATTTTACGTAATAAATTCATATTTATATGAATCATAAGGAATCCTTGTAGACCTTTAATTCTCTAGGGTAACCTCATTGGATTTTATTTTCCAAAATTATTATAAAATAGAACCAATTTTCATCTCAAGAACAATTAATTTCGTATTGGTAATGAATATTTAAATGTTTCATTTCTCTTCATTTAATCCTTCAATTTATGTGATCTATCAAAAATAAAATACATTATCGATATATAAACACATAGTTTTTTATTTATTATAGAAATAATATCACTTAGTTTCCATGGGATAATCAATAAATAATCACTTTTATGGTTTTGGGATAATTTTATCTAAAAAACTCAAATTCTCAAAAATGAAAATTTAAAATGCATCATATTCCTTATATTAGATAGTGTATATATCATTGCTTTAGATAAAACTTGATTAATAATAAATGTGAAAGTTTCTAGAGAATATCCCTAAAATCATATAGGAAGCACACACTAACTCATTATTGATAAAACCCTATAAAAAGGAATGATTGTTTCTATTCAAATACACCACTCCATTGTATTATTATGAAATAATTGGGTTATGAAACAATTCCATAAACTCAAAAATTATTAGTAAAATTTAAGAAAAAGTACATACTATATAGATATGACCAAATAGTTATAATACTTTTGTTATGTTCTTAATTTCAATAAATTGTTATCTTTTCTAATGTATTAGACATATTTATCTTCAGAATCACATAACCATACCTAATGAAGTCTTCAATAAAGGATTTGAAGCACCTACACCCACCAATTTCTTATTTAGTTATAAATTCATAAAAAATAACAATGTATTAGGTCCAGTAAAAAATTATCCCTCCCTCATATTCACCTAAAAGGTGATTTAATCATTTTTTTCAAATAAATAGGATTATCATTGGTCAAATTATTTATAATAGAATGATTATAAGAATATATATCTATATAATATTTGACCATGTTTCTTATTTATATGTCCAAATAAATAATCAAAAATATAATTAGTGTTAGAATTCAATTAATTAAATTTATTATCTTGAATATTATAGTTTGGATTATTTGTATCCATAATATATAAAATATTCATCATATTCCCAGTTCTTAAAATATTTTTCTCAATTACATAGAGAAAAACATGTTCTTAATTATGAAAAAAATATTTATTATTATCAAAAAATGATTTATAAGTAAAATATATTTTCATGGAAGTACATAATAAATTTTTTTAAATTCTAGAATTAATTCACATGGAAAATTTAGTCTTTGAACCTACATATGATGTCGTAACTCTACCAACATTTCCATTGTCTCTCAATTATATATTTTTTAAAGAAGGGTAGAAATCAATTAAAAGGACCATTTATGGATGTCTAGAGTATTATATTAAAAGAGAATCACTATACACCATAATATTACAAACCAAAGGGAAATAACAAAGATTAGGAAAAGTCTTGAAACACTTAATGAATCATCTCATATAACTAGGATGTATTCTACTTTGTTTCCTTCCCAAAATTTTTGTATGTCATTTGTGTATTAACTCATTGGTATATTACACCTCCTTAAATTGTAACCCACATAGCGGAGAGTTTAAATTGGATAATAGATATAGTTAACAAAATGAGATGAATCTATTTTCATGTGAGTTAGGGAATATTCATCTCACTAAATAAGGAGAGGACATTAAAGATAACCTGAAGCTCCAAAAATATCATATTTATAATTTCATTATAATTAATAAAATATATGATTATAGAATCCCAAACATCATGAATTACCCCTCCCCATCATAGTTCTATGTTCTTATAAGAGTCATCCAAATATATCATAGAAGAAAACTAAAAATTTTATTAGAAATAAAAATATCCTTGCTCCACATGTATTTCTTATATTACACATAGAATGTGGTCTATGAGACAATTTACTTGTTCTTTATGCGATGTAGTAATCAGATTGATCATCACAAGGGATGATATTTTTATACAATAAAAAGTGACATGACTCTTCTCAGGTTTTATAGTATTTTGAGTCACCCTTAGTTCCCAAAATAATAGTGTACTTTATATTATATTAAGAGATTCAATAAAAGTTGAAATTTCAACCTTATTAAACCATATAAAAAGAACAATTTCAAACAATATAAGGTTTGGTGGAATATAGAGTCTAACGGAAAGTAGATTCTAGGTAAAAATTTCATAATATTTATTAAGGAATATATGTATAAATGAATAAATTTTTAATTTAGTATAGTGATGCAATTTTGATTTTATGGTTATTATTTTTGATTGTATCATAAGGACAATCAGAATATATATAAATAGGGCTTGAAAAATAATAAATGTCACCTTTCTAGGAAAGATGGTGTTCTAAGGGTGTTTGTCCTAGTGATCCTTTTCATATGAAACATGGAAAATATTACAAAAATCCTTGTTGTTGAAATTACCATAATTTTTATGATCAATGACTAAATACTTCGTCTCCTCAATGAGTTATAGGATTCATAAAACATCCTTCCAGTTTTAATCGATCATTTAGATAATGACGTACATCTTCACTACCTTAAAGTCCATATTAGGGATGGGGCCATTAGGGAATAATAATTAACTACCAACCCAATTTTCTTACAAGAATAAAACATCACCTCTCCCAATAATCCATTGGTAATTATCCCGTAAAGACCAAAAAAATCAATTGATTCTAATTAAAATTCTAAATGGATATGATTTTCATTGTGTGTGGTATCAAAAGTTTTACAATATTTCCAAACATAAAACTTCACCCACAAGAAGTACCCAGGGATGAAATCCTAATACATATCCTCATAAATATCTTACATAATATCTTTAAGCCTTTAAATATTGACACTACCCTCAACCAAATTCCTCATCATCTTTTGTTAGCTCACATAGTGAAACTGGCCCTCCACACTCCCATCTAACCAGATGTTTTCCAGAAGAATATTTATATTTGTTGGACAACTTTTTGTACATGAATAACTGATAGCATATTAACTGTTATATAAATGAAGAAACTATTTATTATGAATATTATGTCACCAAAGGGATAAAAGTTTTTCCTGTTTGATAACGTGATCAATGATCCTATTAACTGAGCTATTAAATTGGTGGATTTTTACTCTTCCATTTTATAGAGAGGAACTAATGTAGTTCAATAGGTATTCTGGTTTCGAAATAACCATTCATCTAGTTGAGATATCCTTACTAATACCATAGAGGAGTTATAGACATTTGTATTGATTAAGTATATAAATATTTGATATATTCATCCTTTCATAAATTATCTCAAATTTATGCGCCTATTAATGTCAATATAAAGGTATGATTTACAACCAGTATCCAATACCCATGAGTAAGAATTCGAAAAATTGGTTTCTATAACATTTTCATCCTTATTTTTATAACGACTATCCTTGAAAATATTTCTCAAACATATATACAAATCTATTAAACTATATTTTCTACTTATAACTAATCACAAAATGGCATTCATGATATATTATATAATATATAATAACACATATTTGTTTTGCGAGTATCATATTTTATATCAAATCAATATTGCCTTTTATTTAATGTACCTCGACTAAAATAATGACTCTCCAAATCAAATTTATTAGTTGTATGAGATCCAATTTTCACATAAAAAATCTAATAATTTGTAATGTTTTGATTTATTTTTTGATTAGAAACATTATCTACTCTTTAAACAAGCTAATCTATAGGTGCATAAATTTTATGATTATAGAAACTGAATGATCAAACACTTTACATGTTATTTCATTGGAAATAATCTCATTCTTATTATTTCAATGGGTTTTATTACTCTTTATAGTTCTAAATACATACCATTGCATCTCATATAATCATTATATGAATTCATGATTAAATGATTTAATTTTGTATCATATATATATTAAAAAAATTAATATTCTCTAAACAAACTAATGTATCACACTATATATAGTAAATTACTTTGTGTTACATATGAAAATAATATAACTATATCCACATATATTTATATAAATATTATTAATAAGTTACATGAAAGCATTTTATGTAATTTATTTGAATCATATAAAACCAAAATATACTCAAGAGGAAGTACTATTTGTCATGTAATCAACCTCCACCTTTCCACAACAGAGTTTAAGCTCACATGCCTATGAGATGTCTTCCCTATAGTCCCATTATTGATAGATCAATAAATAAGAGTGAAATTAATTACAATACAATCATAATAAATAATATAAACAAAAAATAATCAAATTTTATCATTACGTTCATAATAAAATAGAAAACAATAGAATTATTTGAAAAAAACTAAATTATATTTCGTACCTAGAATATAACTATTAGAGGAAAGGTATAGTAATTATAAGAACCAATTAAAATTATTTAAATTAAGGAATTACTACATTTAGAGTATTAAAATAATAGTTATTTGAATATTAATTAATAAATTAAATAAATAAATAAATAATTTAAATATTCATCATGAGATGTTATAACTCCAAAAAGTGATAAAACCCAATGAAATAATTTTTTTATACTTCAAATGATTTTGTGATTTTTTTTTTAAAATAAACCATATCATGATTCTATCCACCACAAAAATGTTTTTTACTTGTAAAATTTGATTTAAAAATGAATATCATACTATTTTTTCTTGGTAAAATCAATTTCAGAAAATTATTTTATCTATTTACACACATTACTCCACAATATGTTAAACATTATCCATGCCATGGTTTTCAATTGAAATATATTTCCCATGAACCATGCCCATTTATTGACAAAACCATGAAATGTTTATTTTGATTTTAAAATATTTCTTGTATCTGAAAACACAAATAATATTTTATAACCATTTTATTTTAAAAAAAATTAACAAAAACCATAACATTTTTCTATACATTATGATTTAATTATTTAATAAATTTATATGTACTTAATTTTTTAGGTTCGTATTAATATTTATTTATGAATAATTGAATAGATACCTCAATAGTGTTTTTTTAGAAAATATATCTGCCTAAAATATAGTTGAATAAAATAGAATACCAAACAACACGATCCTTTGGGAGAGGAAACAATAAAATTAAATGAAGAAAAAACTATGTGTGCATCACTGTTGATGTCAAACCTATCTTGATTACTGAGGTTGATAGAGAAATCCTAAAAACGTAGAATATGAAAATACCTATATAAGTATCCACCAGAAAAATGGAATCATTAAGTGTTTCAGTATGATATCTTTTTATTTCAAATGGAATGTTAGTACCGATACCAATTTTAATGATAATAAATTAATGAGTTAGAATTTCAACTTTTATGATAATGGATAATATTTAAAAAAACTAAGTCAATTAAACTCCCTTTAAATGGAACTCATCAATTGAATGTATAAGTTAGAATTAATATAATAAATTTCAAAATTATTTAATAATTCAATTTATCCATTATAAATTTTATAATGGATGCCTCGTTCATTAAGTGATGTCTATTCACTTTTTGTATTAATATAATTATTAAAACATTGTTATATGATACATTACAAGCTAGAAATAATCTAATAATTAGTGTATAATAAATCAATAATTCAAAAACAAATTATCTAATATCATTTTTTAATGGACACCATTTTTGGGTATAAATAAGTATGCTTCAACACATATAACAACATTTTCATTTTCACCACATTTTGGTTTATTTTTTCACATATCCAACACATCATAAAAAAAATAAATTTAATATTAAAGAAAAATTACCAGTATATCTACACCATGTCATGGTATTAAATTTGTAGATAAGATAATGTTCCTAATCTAAAGGAGAACCCTTTTTGTTCTATCCATGGAGTGGGTTTCATAAATTTTATTAGATTTATAGAGTCACCATGGATTAGTGACTAGTTCCACATCATTATTTTCTAGTGCATATAAGTACGTGTATTTGTTTCTAATTTTAAAGATCCTTTTCACATTATAGTTTATATTTATTAGGCTTTTCTTTTTAAAGGAATATTGGAATAGTTTTTTAATTAAATTTGGGTGATTTTAATTTTTTTATCATTTATTAATTTATTTGAATTAAATTTAGCACTTTTATTCATTATATACATCACTTATAAGATGTTTCACTCATTATTGGATAATCTTCATTGAATCGTGAATTTTTAAATCATATTCAATGTAAAGATGGTAGTGGAAGTATGTATTCTGAATTTTTTAACAAATACTAACTTTTAAATGTTTTTGTAATTATCATTATCTAAAATAATACTTTTTTTCTGATTTCCCCATTAATAATTGAATAATATAGTTATTAAGGGATTAAATACATGATAATAGTGTGAATTAAACTATGAAAAAATTTTAGAGTTTATTTTTTTAAGATATTTTAAACTTTTATTCACTTTAGTCTAATTGGGATAAGGGATATAATTAAATTGAATTTATTTATTTAATATTGGTGTATTAGACCATATTGATGCTTGTAAATATTATAATATTGAAATTAATTAACTCAATTAAATTAATAAGTGAATATTATATATATATTTAAGAAAATATATCATTTTCATTTAATTTCCCAACACATTTCATTAAAAATTATATTTAATAATTGTCCCAAAAATTACTTTCAAATAAATTCACGTTGATTTAAGGCTATTATTTATTTTATAATTATTTAAATACAATCTATGTCCATTCATTATGTTCTAATGTGATCAGTCTTAGAATAATTTTTATAATAAATTTTAGTAGTATAAGTGTTAAAGATTCTTTATTATAAATCTATAAAATTTTACCATGTACATCGGAGTTTATGACATTTGTAGACTTGTATCATTTTTAAATTTGTATTAGGAAAAAACCAAAAATAATGTCTTAAATTTATTTAGATATTAAAATCATTTATATTTTTAATTTTTTATATTTATATTATTTTTATACTCATTTTTCATCTTTCCTTTCCAATTTTACTTATAGGTGAATGAAAAAAAACAAGCATCAATCATTCAAAGATATAATAAATAAAAAATCTTTGAACAAAAACCTCAATATTGAAAAATAAAATTTTATAAATAGGTGATCTATGTGAACAAAGAAAAACCTACCGAACATAAAATACGAATTGAGGGGGAAATAGCCTATTAAAATTCCCCAAAATCATGAGTATACACAACATAGAGAGATTACCACCATGAATTATGAAATTCCTTCCATTCATAGTGATACCTAGTTCATTTTTCAAACACTAATTTAATAAAATAATTTCATGTTCATTTCAAGTGTGCTATAAATAATCCAAAGCATAATCTAATTTTGTAGAATGAAACACGAAGATCATCATGGATACTTTTCAAATTTTATAAAAATATATAATATAATAGAATAAAATATTGTATCCAATGATTTTATATGGTTGAATATATGCCCATATTTTCTTAAATATCAAGTGAATGATTAGTGAATGAACATTCTATCTGAGTCTCTCAATACATGGGACATACTAGTCTCAAAATTTCTTGATAATTACTTCCCGGCAATAAAGATTGTGAAGTTAAGGAATGGTACTAATAACATGATTCAATGATATATGGAATCTACTTTTTAGACTTCAGATAATTTCAAGGAGATTCAAAAAAATTTCAACATAATAGAATTGATGTTTATGTCTAAATGACAAATTTATATTATGGGTCCATACCAAACATAATAGTTTTAATTTATTCATTTATGAATATAGGATAAATTTAATAAATCATGATCATTGATTGAGATCTTATTAAAGGGATCACACATAGCATGAGCATATGGAAAAGTTATTAAGGTAGATACCAAATAGGTATTTATTAAGTAAAAGAAACAATTTTCTTATCCTACCAAGTGTATTTAATCTTTGTGAAACATGATAAAATCTAAGTAGTTGATCCACCACCTTCTACACCTATTCCACCACTATAATCTTATGATACATGTAGAGTATAATATGCATTTTAATAGTGAAAATATATGTTTTAATAAAATCAAACTCTCAATGGATATTTTATGGGACATAAAAATACAATACATAAATTCTAAAACAACAATAATTATTCATGGTGTCTAGTTATAGCACTTGAACATGGGGTAAAATGACTTATAAACTATAATACTAGCACCTGGGGCCTTAATGTAATAAATATCACAACTAGCTCAACTACCATGATTAATTGAAAAGTAATATTTGGAAGATATAATATCTACATACATAGTCAAGGTAGATCAAAGGATAAAATCATGGACAATACCATTATGGATTGCCAATCTACTATAATAAAAATAAGTCATAAAATTGATTAAAATTTTAAACAATTATCAAATAAATTTCCCAATACACTACTATGTAACATGGATAATAAACCCAGAGTTAAAATCAGTGAAACTTTTGAAGTGAAAATATATAGAGGAGGATACTCTCAATGGAAAGGAGTCCATGGATCAGGATGAGATAGAGAAACAAGACATGAAAAAATATATAAAAGATGAGAAAAATTTAAATTCTATGATAGATTCAAAAATCATTTCATGAAATTTGAATAATTTTGGAAGAAACGTGAAGCAAAACCAGATAAACCCCCTCCCTTGTTCCCATAAAGGATGAGATAAGGAAAAATTGAGTCTCAATATACAAAATTATTATATATATTCATGAATATCTATTAACACATATCATTCACCATTGTTATCTTCCACATTTTAGTGTATTCTAATTTTTTAAGGAACTATTGATTAACAAAAAATAGGGGACATAAGAGGAATATCCCTCAATGAAGAGTGATCCATAGTGTTTCAAAAGAAGATAAATCTAAATCATTGATACCTAATTAGGTTTTTATCGCATGTATAATAGTTTTATATACGTTTAATAATGAACTCTTTGAATTGGGGATAGTATAGACCTGAATCCCCAAACAGTATTTAAGATAATTTAACTGGTTGATCCAATGAAAAAAATAGTTTCACTCTAATGTATAGATAAATCAGAAGTACCAACGTATAATCCTAAAAGGTGTAATTGTGAATGTGGGGAAGAATATCTTCATAATTTATTTATTATTATAGAGATAAAGGAATAATGTGATGTTCCTATCATACTTGGAAGACCATTCTTCTCAATAGGGGAAACATTGACTCTTGTAAATCAAGAATAATGGAAAAATCATATTATAAGTTATAGAATATCATGTCACTTTTCATTTGATAAAGGTTATAAATAACAGAATATAGTCAAAATAATCCCATGATATATTTTACTCTAAATATTTTTTGAAACTATTGGTTTGAATATAATGAAAAAAGAGGAAACATAAGTATTAATTGACAAAATAATTGAGATTTGAGCATGTCATAATAAATTTGAAAGAGTATAAACACACTAATCATTTATCAGTGGATAACTAATCATAGATAATCCGTTGATCATAAATACCTATAAATTTGTGACTAAAAACTCTCAAATCTGTAAATGTGTCTATTTTGGGGAGATAAGGCAACCCCTACAATGATCATAAATGTATAATTACAAGGGAATAAAAATATAAACTAGTCAATGTGTTGGAAAATATAATGATTGTTATAATAGAAGGGATAGATAAAATAAAAGGAAAAATATTAAATAATTTTTCACATGAAGTGTTATAAGAAGTAAAAAATAATCCAATCCGTCAACCCTAAAAGAAATTAACACCTCCCATAAAGGGAATTGTAAAAAAGATGTCATTAAACTATTATTATATGGGAATCATCTATTCTATCTATAAAAATATATATTTCAGTCAATTATAATACATTATAATGAAAGTATTAGTGAGGGTGATAAAAAATGCATCAATATAATGATTTAAAATCAAAAAATATTAGGTTGGTCAGTTTTCATGTGAAAAAATGTTAAATAGACCAACAAGGAGAGATAACATTCATATATCTTTCATAAACCAAATAAAATAGAGGTAAAATGGAAATTTGTGATTTTTATTTATTTAAGGGTAATCAAAGGAGAATTAGATTCTAGTGAAAATATAAGATTAATTAAAGATTAATTTTATATTTACGTATTGAAAATGTAAGTATTGATGCATGTTATCAAAAAACTATAATACTCTAAGGACCTTTCAATGATGCATGAATTTTTTTTTTGATAATATAGAATAGGAATTAATCGATATATTCATTGATTATTTCTCAATTTATATATACTTTTTTGAAGTTTCCCTAGACAATATGATGATGGAGCTCAATTAATGTGATGGAAAATATATTTTTTTCAATGGGGAAAATGACACGTCCTGTTCAAGGAATGAAAATTTATAGGCCATAATATATCCAAAGACAATATTAAATTATACATGCATCTAATGAACCAACCCAGGATTACATGACATGTACCCGATTTTGCTCACTCCAAGTCCTTAAGAACACCTCCCCAAATGATAGAGGTTTTCAACTACTGGTGAGGATCTAAAAGGAGTACTGGGGAGGCTATTATCTCTTTTAAGAGTGAGATAATAGCATAAAATATCCAGAAACATAAATAGGGATGAACATTAATGTATGCATAATGAATAAATGAATTAGAAGCCTATTATAATAAATTAATTGCAATATATAGTCATACAGCCTCAAAGCATGTAATACATACAATAGTAAGTCACCCAATAGTACAAACACTTATGCCAAATATAAAACTAAAAAAATATCAGGATCTAATACCAACACTAATCCAAACCACATTGTTGGTATCCATAATGATGGAGTTACACTATCCCAATTTAGGAGCCTCTAAATGATTGGCTCCATACAATCAAGAAAAACTGGGCCTCATACCAATTCATCATGAAACATGTGTTCCAAATTGAAAGTAGACATCATATCTGTTTTCACACTCAGGTTTGCATAAAGTGCGTGAGAAAAAAATCCATGTAGGCTATCCCTAATGGTGAACCTATAATATGATGTCATAAAAAGTGAAATAACATGTCATATGATCATCTTAACTAAACACTAATAACATCTAGTATAATAGAAAAAACTAAAAAAAATGAAATGTGGTAAAACAAAAACAAAGAATACAGACAACAATATGTTCTTGACTGACACTTGATGTAATTATACCCCAACTCTGACCCAGAACAAAGGATTTATAACAAGTTTTTCACCCCACCAAATGATAACTGGTGTTTCTACTTGATCAATATAAGATCACCAAGACATCTAAATGAAAAGGGAATGAATTCTTGACCATATAACATGACCATATGCATAAAATCAAAAAAACAAAAGAACAACTATTAGGCTCTATGAATCCAATATAATTATCAGAATGATTGAAAAGAACATATAGGTTGATACAATAAGAGAACCTATCAGTCTTGAAGGTCCCAAATAACAAATTAGAACCTATTATAAACCCCACAATAGGTGGGATCTATACATAACCCAGGTGGAAACAAAATCCATGGACATAGGAAAACAATGGCATACATGGTACACTAAACCCACATCTTGAGTTATTTGACACCTCATGAGCCTAAAGCCACTCCAGCTTGGTCAAATGATAAAATAGAGTGGGTTACACTCAACCAGATCATCCATTAGCTTCCTCAGACCATCTAACCATATCCAGCCAATGGAGGATTGAACTAGATAAACCCTCAAGGACACCTCTTAATCCACGATATCTCATGGGTGTCCTCCTCATCCAAATTACTAAGAAGAAACTACCTAAAACATGAAATACCAAGGCCAAACGAATAGGGATAATCCAAATATAAAACCATCATCAAAATAGATAAACTAAAATCATTTATCAACACTCATCAAAAAAATAATGGGGCCTCTCTTAGCACCCAAGATCATAATATCCAACAAATAGATGTTGTAGGATCTCAAAGAACAACCTTGGGTCCAAACCAAACTCAATTTTCCACTGCCCTCAGGGTCACAATATAAACCAATTTCTATCTAGGGACTCCCTAGTTTCAATTAAGAAATTGAGCCATGATTTCAGAAACATCTTCAAACAGACAAAACAACATAGAAAGTGTAAGATTGTAACGCCCCGACCCTTGTTACCCAGAGTCGGTGCATTATTACATAACATTGGTATGATCACAAGAAAGATCAAATCTCGAGAGACCGATTGGTTTAGTAGCCTTGGAAACACTAGATATATTCATAAGTTTTACATTACATCATAAAATGAAAAACTACTACAACAACATAATGTCTCCATAATCCACACTCATATCCCCACATAATATCCCTGCAGGTCATTCATAATTTACTTCTTCACTTCCTGGGAAAAATAAAACATAGAAAAGGGGTGAGCTCAAATGCCCAGTAAGGATAACAATATAGCGGAAACTTTCATAAATGAGAATAAACATTTAGGGAAATGTATAACTAAACAACAGCCTTTCAAACTTGAACATTCAACATTGTATGGAATAAATAAAATAAAATAATGCCATTTACTCATTCACATGGATATTCTACTAATCGAATAATCACATGCAAAATCACTAACCACTTTCATAATGTTGGAATGCATAATGCCAGACTATCATAACCACACAGCCAAGGCCTCGTGCCAAGACTACAAATAAGATTTTGTCAAGGCCTTGTGCCAAGACACTAGTTTGTCTCATGAGACCTACCGATGCATCGAGGAGCTATAGCAGGCTCCACCCGTCACTTACTAAGTCCAATGCATTCCCATATGAAAAGGTTTAAACATAACATAAACATTCGTATTAAAACTAGGATACGAAATGTCAATAATTTCACCATAAACTATGAATGGTATAAAAATAGCACATCCACAGTCAAACATATCACAAAACCTTCAATACAATATAGAAGTTTTGTATCATAATAAATCGACTTCAAATAATCTTAAAATCCATCAAAGGATGTTGACATAGATGAAATCAATATTATTTTTAAAGAAATATCTCCTTTTATTTTGAAATCATTTAAGAACCATATAAAATAAAACATTTTCTTTGAAAATATTCTTTTAATCTTGTAAGGGAAGCTTTGAAGATTTTATAACGGCGGAAAATAGCCGCACCCGCCGTATAAGTTAAAAAAACATTCTTACCATAATTCTGTCGAAAAGGTTAAAAAGGACCTTGTTTTGAAAACGACGGAAAGATTCTTTTATAAACCTCTTATAAAAAGTCAAACAAGGGTATAAATGACTTTAACCCATATTCTTGTAAATAATAAATATGTTTTGAAATACATTTCGAAGAAACATGGATGTGGATGATAATGAAATCCCAGTAGATTATTACGTATAAACAACCTCGGATAATGAAGAGATTGTGAAATAACCATTACCTTGTACTTTTCCTTGGTTGGGGTAGGTTAACCTCCTGTATAATGGTGAAATAATTGTTATTAAATTATACAATAATCATATACATTAATATGATATCATATATGATCTTTTAATATTGATTTGATAATAATATCTTAGTATTATCGTTGTTTCGGGTGTTAGCTTACTTGTTTTCTTTTATATGTCTTGTTACGTAAGACATGTTTGTAAAGGATAGGTTTTATATTATTCATATCCAGAATGATATCAAGTCCTTAAATATCTTTTTTTAAATCATAAAATGATAATTATACTTGAATAGATACGATGGAAAATGAATCTCATCGCGTTCATGGAGACGGTAGTCCGTACGTATGCACGAGCGACAATATCATTCTTTTGATATTAAAATAATATATAAATGGATGGTATATCATATACAGAATCCTTAACATGTTATATTTATTATTTACATGAGTTACAAATCATTATTATACCCATCCAAATAATATTATATTGAATAACAATTACACCACGACGTGGAGACGGTAAGCCATACGTACGCACATATGGTGACATGTTATTCAAAGGGTGGATAGAATACTGAATATGGTTGTACCATATTTATAATAACATCACAGTATATATATGATACTGGATTTATTATTTTAGAATGGTAACAACAAAGGAAGAAGAAGTGGAAGGAGAAATGAACTTAGAAAAGGGTGGTGAAATCATTACCTCTTCTTTGGGTTCTTCCTTTTGATTTGATCAAAAGGGCTCCTTAGGTTGGCTTTCTGATCAAACTAAGGCCCCTAAGTTTTAGTGAGGGAAGTTGGGAGAGTATTTGGGTAGAGTTTGGCCGAACTAAAAGGCTTTGAAGGTGTGAAAAAATGAGAAGGAGGAGTGCCCTTTTATAAGAGGGGTGAGGGGCACCTTTGGAAAAGCTAGAAATATTAATTTATAATAAATTCATATTCGGTTTCTAATGGATCCAAAATTGATTATTCATAGGTTAAGGTGGGGAGGGGTCGAAAACAACTCAACCAATAGAATTTAAACAGGTTTGGGTACTTATATTAACCTTATCTTTAAGTTTTAACTCTAAGTTAATTAGTTTCACTTTTACAATGTCTCTTTGTATTTTTATATAATATGGTTAATAAACTTACTACATACATCAAAGCGACCCCCAAGTGGTCCATTAATGATGAACCTATCATGATATAAGTCTCTTGTCCGAACCTTAGATTTTTAAAAATTTAATATCAATTGATAATATAATATTTGTTTTAAGAACTCTTTTATGTCAATTTTGACACTATTCAATAGTTGATTTTTGTGAAACTCATAACAGATTGATTACTTCAAACAAAGTCAATTAAATAAATCCTAATATATCATATTATCCTATAAAATTAGTTTAATTCATTAAAAGTTTCATATTATATTTATTTGGGTAATTATAATATCAATTATTTTAATTTTTCACTATTATAGTAATTACTGCATCATCATTGTGTCATAAATAAAATAAATTATTTAATGTCTAAAAATTATAAATAAAATATAATTATGTAGGAAATCTTTTTATTTTCTAATTAATATTTATAATCTAAAATCCAACATATTTAACCCTATGTAACAATTGTTTTGCTAAAAGATATATGCTTGTGTCATTTTTGTATTCATTTTAACTTAATTAAAATAAAGTGTCATTATCACTTACAAGTGGATCCATGGGGTCCCAAAATCGACCCAAAGATGCCCATGGTCGACCATGTATCAACCAATAGGGTTAAGACACGTTTTAGGGTAATTTAGTATTATTATAATATTATTTTTTAACCCTTATTTACCGGATTTACCCTTAACCATGGTAAATAAAATATTTACCGTAGTAATTATTCAAAATGTAAAAAAATAAAAGCTACCTATTTACAAAATTTGAACATCCTGATTCCAAATATGGAATCCATTTTCCTAAATTCAAAACACAGAATTGGCAGAAATGAATTTAAAATTAATTCCCGCTGTCAAAACAAAAAGCGTGTTTTTAAGAGATAATAACTATCAAAAGATTGACACTTGTTTATGTTCGGTTTAATTGTAAAATTATGTCCAATGACCAACATTATATTAAATGGTAAAAATATATTCTAAATATACTTTAAAACTACTAAAATTCATAATTTATCACTATTAATTATTTTGATTAAAAAAGTTGTTTTTAATTAAAATTTAGTAATTTTCACTATTCATCAAAATATGAAAGTTATCCGAAAAGTACCAAAATTTCACCTTAGGCTAAATTAGATATTCCGAATCCAAAAATGAAGTCCATTTTGAAATATAAAATATATATAATTTTAAAAATTAGGTATTACTATTCATAACGGATAGTTTGATTGGTTATGGTGTGTTAGAACTCGGTGTTGCGTACAACACACGCTATCACATTATTCAAAGAGAAGCGTACCGTAGAAGCTTGGGGTGTTACATTCTACCCTCCTTCAAATAATTTTTTCCTCGAAATTTCTAGAATACTATCGCATGAAAAGACTCGGGTGGTTATTTATCATAAGTTCCTCGGGTTCCCACGTTGCCTCTTCTATCTTATGGTTTCTTCACAAAACTTTTACCAGACATGTCGTCCGGTTTCTCAGTACTTGTTCTCTCATATCAAGAATCCTGACGGGCTCTTCACAATAGGAAAGATCGGGTTCCAGTTATAATTCCTCATAGGTGAGTACATGCGTTGGATCAGGCATGTATTTCCTCAACAGAGATACGTGGAACACATCATGAACTTTGAAGAGACTTGGCGGCATTGCCAATCAGTAAGCTACAACCCCAATTCGTTCTAGAATTTCGAAAGGTCCGATGTACCTGGGACTCAATTTACCTTTCTTACCAAAACGTATGACTCCCTTCCACGGAGATACCTTTAGGAAAACATGATCACCGACTTGAAATTCCAAATCCTT
This sequence comes from Viscum album, assembly GCA_963277665.1. NCBI lineage: Eukaryota > Viridiplantae > Streptophyta > Magnoliopsida > Santalales > Viscaceae > Viscum > Viscum album. The sequence goes on from OY728133.1 coordinate 1,196,046,621, forward strand.
CCTTCGATTATCGGCATAGCTCTTCTGCCTACTTTGAGCTACTCTGATGTGATTTTGGATTACCTTCACCTTTTCCATCGTTTCCTCCACCAGTTCTGGACCTACAAGTTTTCTTTCACCGACGTCATCCCAACAGGTTGGTGTACGACATCTATTTCCGTATAACGCTTCATATGGTGCCATCTGAATACTCGAATGGAAGCTATTGTTATAGGAAAATTCTACCAGAGGTAAATATTGATCCCACATACCCTGAAAGTCAAGTAGGCAGGATCTCAACATGTCTTCTAAGGTCTGAATAGTCCATTCTGATTGTCCATCTGTCTGAGGGTGGTAAGCAGTGCTTAAATGAAGTTCAGTATCCAGGTATTTCTGAAGACTTTTCCAAAATCTTGAAGTAAAACGGGGATCACGATCAGAAACAATTGATAAGGGTACTCCATGAAGTCTCACAACTTCATTAATATATTGTCTTGCTAAACGTTCCAGGGGTAGATCTTCTCTTATAGCATGAAAATGTGCTGACTTGGTAAGACGATCAACAATAACCCATATTGCATCATTCCTTCTAGGAGTCTTCGGTAACCCCATGACAAAGTCCATCGTAATATTGTCCCATTTCCACTCCGGTATGGGAAGATGTTGCATGACTCTTCCAGGATGTTCCCTTCCAGCTTTAACTTGTTGACAAACCATACATCTTGACACAAAATCAGCAATCTCCCTCTTCATGTTGTCCCACCAAAAATGTTCCTTCAAATCTATATACATTTTGGTGCTCCCAGGGTGTATAGAGAAATTGGAACTATGAGCATCATCCAGCAATTCCCTTTTTAGATCAGGTATATCGGGAACACAAAGTCTCTTCCCGAATTTCAAAATTCCATCTTCATACACAAAGTCTCTCAATCTCCCATCATTCACAGATTTAATCTTCTTTTGGAATTATTCATCATCGGTCTGAGAACTCTTAATCCTTTCTATTAAAGATGGTTTGGCAACCATTTGAAAAAGAAATGATGTTTCGCCTTCCCTGGTTATTCCCATGTCCATGTTCACTAGATCCATGAAAATTGGATCCCTTTCAATTCTCATATTGTCCATGGTCTTTTCTACTCAAAGCATCTGCCACCTTGTTTGCTTTCCCCGGGTGGTAGTGTATCATGCAATAATAATCCTTTAGTAATTCAAGACATCTCCTTTGCCTCATGTTGAGTTCTTTTTGTGAGAAAATATACTTCAAACTCTTGTGATCAGTATAAACCTCACATTTTTCACCATAGAGGTAGTGACTCCATATCTTCAAAGCAAAGATCACAGCTGATAACTCGAGATCATGAGTAGGATAGTTTTGTTCATGAATTTTTAACTTTCGTGATGCCTAGGCAATAACTCTATCATTCTGTATAAGGACACAGCCAAGTCCTTTCTTTGATGCATCACTATAAATAATGAACCCATCATTCCATGATGATAGAGTCAATATAGGAGCATTGACTAATATTTTCTTCAGTTCTTCAAAACATTCTTCACACTCTTTTGTCCAAACAAATTTATCCCCTTTACGTGTGAGCTTCGTTAATGGGTTAGCCAATCGGGCAAAATTCTGGACGAAACGTCGATAATAACCTTCCAAACCAATAAAACTACGTACCTCAGTTATACTCGTAGGTGCTGGCCATTCTTGGATTTCCTTGGTCTTAGAAGGATCAACAGAGATTCCATCTTTAGAGACAATATGGCCAAGAAAAGAAATCTCTTGAAGCCAGAATTCACACTTGCTAAACTTCCCACATAATTAATGCCTCCTCAGAGTCTTCAAGATAATGCGCAAGTGATTTTCATGATTTTCGTAGGTTTTGGAGTATACCAAGATATCATCAATAAATACCACCACAAATTCATCGAGATACTCCTTGAAAACTCTATTCATCAGATCAATGAATACAGAGGGTGCATTAGTCAATCCAAACGGCATTACGGTAAACTCGTAATTCCCGTACCTAGTTCGAAATGCTGTCTTCAGAATGTCTTCCTTCTTCACACACAACTGATGGTATCCAGATCGAAGGTCAATCTTTGAAAAGTATTGAGCTCCATGCAGTTGGTCAAATAAATCATCAATGTGAGGTAGGGGATACTTGTTCTTTATCGTTATAGAATTGATGTCCCTGTAGTCGATACATAACCTCATAGATTCATCTTTCTTTTTAACAAAAAGAACAGCAGCTCCCCATGGAGAAACACTAGGGAGAATAAATCCTTTAATACTCAATTCCTCTAGTTGTTTCTTTAGTTCGACTAACTCTACAGTGGCCATTCTATAAGGGGTCTTCGATATAGGCCTTGATCCAGGAATCAAATCAATGGAAAACTCAACTTCTCGTTCTGGAGGATGTCCAGGTAAATATTCCGGAAATACATCTACAAATTCTTTCACAACAGGTACATCCTCTATTTGAACATTCCTTTCCTCACCGACAGTTATTTCATTATCTCCCTCCCCAATAATTGAATTAAGTTGAGCTAATGGGGGTGGATCTAAATAAGAATTAGGTGGTGACGATTCTGCTCTAAAGATAAGGTGTTCCTTATCATTATCATCAAGAATCGTAACCTCTTTCTTCTTACAATAAATCTTCGCATCATAGTCCGAAAGCCAGTCCATACAGAGGATTATATCAAACTCAATCATAGGTATGACGATGAGATCAGCAGATAAAGAAAATTTATGTGCTCTAATGGGGACTGATTCACAAAACTTTGTTGCAATGATACTTCCCTTAGGAGTTTTAACTGACAACTCCCTTATTAAATCAAATTGGAAATATCTAATTTTCATAGAAAACTGGGAAGATATGAAACAATGCGACGATCCAGAGTCAAATAATGTATTTTCTAAACTTGAGGAAACCATTAAATTACCTGCCACCACGTCTTTTGGAGCTTCTACCTCTGCAGTAGTGATAGCATAAGCTTGGCCTTGATCCCTTGGCCTTTTCTGAGGTAAGTTCTCCTGACGCTTAGGACATTCATTCGCATAATGTCCCATCTCCCTGCAATTGTATCACTGAACGTTGGTGGATTCCTTCTTCCCTTTGCAATCACGAGCTTGGTGGCCTTTTTCACCACACTTGTAACAGACTCCCATTCCCTTCAAGCAAGCACCGGGGTGTTTCTTCCCACATTTACCACAGGATGGATATTCAACCTTTCCTTTCTTCCCCTAATTTCCATTCCTAGATTGATCAGCAGGCCTCTTCTTCTCTTGCTTTGCTTTAAAGTCATAAGACTTAGAGAATTCCTTTTCGGTCTTGATAGCACATGAGACAATGTCTTCGTACGATGAAAAGGATTGTGAGACTAATGCTCGACGGAGAAATGGTTTTAACCCATCAAATAAACAATCAATATTACTTCTTTGGTTACGTATATAATCACCAGTGTATCTTGCTAATCTTGTAAAGTTAGCCTCATACTTTGTGACATTCTCATCCTCCTTCTGTCTCAGACATAGAAATTGCCTTTCCATATCTGCTCGATGGTCGTGAGGAAAGTATTTTTCTAAAAACAGATCTTTGAACTCCCTCCATTCCATATTTGATACTTCATCATCTTCCTTTGTATTTTGAATCAATGACCACCATTGATCAGCATCTCCAGTGAGGCGGTAAACTGCCATGATAACTTTTTCCCTTTCACTGCTCCCCAAAGCCTGAAATATTTTCTCTAGGGAAAATATCCATTGCTCAGCTACTAAGGGATTTGTACTCCCATTGAACGTTGGTGGTTGTTGCCTCATGAATCGATCTAACATTGATCCTCCAGACTGCGGATCAGGGTGCTCCATACGGGTCAGGTTATTATTCATAACCTGAGTAAGTTGTCCCAGTATGGTGATTAGCTGATCGGCACCAGTTGCATCACCAGCCCCACTATAATTATCTTGAGCAGGAGCGAAATCCCTACATGGAGTGCGTGCATTGATACGGTTTCCATTTCTTCCACTAGGCGCCATTTCTAAACAATGGCATAAACTAGATCAGTTTATGAATCAAAATACATAATCCCATACTTATAAAACACTTAACATAAATTGAACTATTTATGGATATAATCCATAATCATAAAAATGTTTTCTTTGAGGAAGTATATACTCATAAACCCTTCATAATTATTTGTAATGAAAATGAGAGTTATCCTAAGCATATCCCTCGGGAGTGTCGTAAACAAGAGTGCAGCAAGGTCCGTTGTCGTGCACCAGTTCCCGTTTGAGTCTAGCTCAAAGCGGTGTTTTCCGGTTTTACCCCTAGGTACATCTGTGCCAAAGCCGCCTCTACCTGCTTGTATCCAGACAGGGATGTATTGCTCGGAAAACTCACAAAATTTCTACAATACCAAAATTCTACGATGTTCTTCTATACTAATCCTCAAAGTTCATCTTAGGTCTACGTGCTCTAATCAGAGTTTATCTAAATCTAGCTTCCAAGGTTTTTATTAAACTTCCTCTGATACCAACTGTAACGCCCCGACCCTAGTTACCCAGAGTCGGTGCATTATTACATAACATTGGCATGATCACAAGAAAGATCAAATCTCGAAAGACCGATTGGTTTAGTAGCCTTGGAAACACAAGATATATTCATAAGTTTTACATTACATCATAAAATAAAAAACTACTACAACAACATAATGTCTCCATAATCCACACTCATATCCCCACATAATATCCCTGCAGGTCATTCATAATTTACTTCTTCACTTCCTGGGAAAAATAAAACATAGAAAAAGGGTGAGCTCAAATGCCCAGTAAGGATAACAATATAGCGGAAACTTTCATAAATGGGAATAAACATTTAGGGAAATGTATAACTAAACAACAACCTTTCAAACTTGAACATTCAACATTGTATGGCATAAATAAAATAAAATAATTCCATTTACTCATTCACATGGATATTCTACTAATCAAATAATCACATTCAAAATCACTAACCACTTACATAATGTTGGAATGCATAATTCCAGACTATCATAACCACATAGCCAAGGCCTCGTGCCAAGACTACAAATAAGATTTTGTCAAGGCCTTGTGCCAAGACACAAGTTTGTCTCATGAGACCTACCGATGTATCGAGGAGCTATAGCGGGCTCCACCCGTCACTTACTAAGTCCAATGCATTCCCATATGAAAAGGTTTAAACATAACATAAACATTCGTATTAAAACTAGCATACGAAATGTCAATAATTTCACCATAAACTATGAATGGTATAAAAATATCACATCCACAGTCAAACATATCACAAAACCTTCAATACAATATAGAAGTTTAGTATCATAATAAATCAACTTCAAATAATCTTAAAATCCATCAAAGGATGTTGACATAGATGAAATCAATATTCTTTTTAAAGAAATATCTCCTTTTATTTTTAAATCATTTAAGATCCATATAAAATAAAACATTTTCTTTGAAAATATTCTTATAAGCTTGTAAGGGAAGCTTTGAAGATTTTATAACAGCGGAAAATAGCCGCACCTGCCATATAAGTTAAAAAAAACATTCTTACCATAATTCTGTCGAAAAGGTTAAAAAGGACCCTGTTTTGAAAACGACGGAAAGATTCCTTTATAAACCTCTTATAAAAAGTAAATCAAAGGTATAAATGACTTTAACCCATATTCTTGTAAATAATAAATACGTTTTGAAATACATTTCGAAGAAACAGGGATGTGGATGACAAATAAATCCTAGTAGATTATTACGTATAAACAACCTCGGATAATGAAGAGATTGTGAAATAACCCTTACCTTGTACTTTTCCTTGGTTGGGGTAGGTTAACCTCCTGTATAATGGTGAAATAATTTTTATTAAATTATACAATAATCATATACATTAATATGATATCATATATGATCTTTTAATATTGATTTGATGATAATATCTTAGTATTATAGTTGTTTCGGGTGTTAGCTTACTTGTTTTCTTTTATATGTTTTGTTATGTAAGACATGTTTGTAAAGGATAGGTTTTATATTATTCATATCCAGAATGATATCAAGTCCTTAAACATCATTTTTTAAATCATCAAATGATAATTATACTTGAATGGATACGCTGGAGAATAAATCTCATCGCGTTCGTGGAGACGGTAGTCCGTACGTACGCACGAGCGACAATATCATTATTTTGATATTAAAATAATATATAAATGGATGGTATATCATATACAGAATCCTTAACATGTTATATTTATTATTTACATGAGTTACAAATCATTATTATACCCATCCAAATAATATTATATTGAATAACAATTACACCACGACGTGGAGACGGTAAGCCGTACGTACGCACGTATGGTGACATGTTATTCAAAGGGTGGATAGAATACTGAATATGGTTGTACCATACTTATAATAACATCACAGTATATATATGATACTGGATTTATTATTTTAGAATGGTAACAACAAAGGAAGAAGAAGTGGAAGAAGAAATGAACTTAGAAAAGGGTGGTGAAATCATTACCTCTTCTTCGGGTTCTTCCTTTTGATTTGATCAAAAGGGATCCTTAGGTTGGCTTTCTGATCAAACTAAGGCCCCTAGGTTGTAGTGAGGGAAGTTGGGAGAGTATTTGGGCAGATTTTGGCCGAACCAAAAGTCTTTGAAGGTGTGAAGAAATGAGAAGGAGGAGTGACCTTTTATAAGAGGGGTGAGGGGAACCTTTGGAAAAGCTAGAAATATTAATTTATAATAAATTCATATTCGGTTTCTAATGGATCCAAAGTTGATTATTCAAAGTTTAAGGTGGGGATGGGTCTAAAACAACTCAAACAATAGAATTTAGACAGGTTTGGGTACTTATATTAACCTTATCTTTAAGTTTTAACTCTAAGTTAATTAGTTTCACTTTTACAATGTCTCTTTGTATTTTTTTATAATATGGTTAATAAACTTACTACATACATCCAAGAGACCCCCAAGTGGTCCATTAATGATGAAACTATCATGATATAAGTCTCTTGGACGAACCATAGATTTTTAGGAATTTAATATCAATTGATAATATAATATTTGTTTTAAGAACTCTTTTATGTCAATTTTGACACTATTCCATAGTTGATTTTTGTGAAACTCATAACAGATTTATTAATTCGGAAAAAGTAAATTACATCAATCCTAATGTATCATATTATCCTATAAAATTAGTTTAATTCATTAAAAGTTTCATATTATATTTATTTGGGTATTTATAATATCAATTATTTTAATTCTTCACTATTATAGTAATTAATGCATCATCATTGTGTCATAAATAAAATAAATTATTTAATGTCTAAAAATTATAAATAAAATATCATTATGTAGGAAATATTTTTATCTTTCTAATTAATATTTATAATATAAAATCCAACATATATAACCCTATGTAACAATTGTTTTTCTAAAAGATATATGCTTGTGTCATTTTTGTATTCATTTTAACTTAATTAAAATAAAGTGTCATTATCACTTACAAGTGGATCCATGGGGTCCCAAAATCGACCCAAATATGCCCATGGTCGACCATGTATCAAACAATAGGGTTAAGACACGTTTTAGGGTAATTTAGTATTATTATAATATTATTTTTTAACCCTTATTTACCGGATTTACCCTTAACCATGGTAAATAAAATATTTACCGTAGTAATTATTCAAAATGTCTAAAAAAAAGCTACCGATTTACACAATTTGATCATCCTGATTCCAAATATGGAATCCATTTTCCTGTGGCAGAAATTAATTTAAAATTAATTCCCGCTGTGAAAACAAAAAGTGTGTTTTTAAGAGATAATAACTATCAAAAGATTGACACTTGTTTATGTTCGGTTTAATTGTAAAATTATGTACAATGTCCAACATTATATTAAATGGTAAAAATATATTCTAAATATACTTTAAAACTACTAAAATTCATAATTTATCACTATTAATTATTTTGATTAAAAAAGTTGTTTTTAATTAAAATTTAGTAATTTTCATTATTCATCAAAATATGAAAGTTATCCGAAAAGTACCAAAATTTCACCTTAGGCTAAATTAGATATTCCGAATCCAAAAATGAAGTCCATTTTGAAATATAAAATATATATAATTTTAAAAATTAGGTATTACTATTCATAACGGCTAGTTTGATTGGTTATGGTGTGTTAGAACTCGGTGTTGCGTACAACACACTCTATCGCATTATTCAAAGAGAAGCATACCGTAGAAGCTTGGGGTGTTACAAAGATACCCTACGAGGGATTCCTTTAGCTCATACAGAAACATGAGACACACCTAGTGCATAATAAACATAAATAGACCTCAGTGGCCTCCAACTGATCCTCAAGAAACAACTCGCCCAAAGGTGCATCCAAATGCACGATCCTTCAAATATGTGAATTCAAAATGGTCCTCAAGACCACCCTAATACAAGGCCCTAAAAGGACTCATCTATAAAAGATAATCCTTTTGGAAATTACCAAATAAGAAATACGTTGCTAGACTTACCAAAAATCAACCCATACATGGGTACCAATACATCCATAAGGGAATACAATGAAACACCATGACACTCTTGGGTATTCTCAACAAATAACCATTGCATCCACTAATCACTTGATTGATAACCATCCCATAGGGTAATCCTTAAGACTCCCTCAGGCTCATCTAAACCTCAAATTAACATATCCCAATTTTATCTTCTATTCCATGGAATTATCCAATCCTAAAGGCTCCAACAGATTTGGGCCACTAAAGTTAAAAATCTAAATATCAATTTCTCTTAATTCTAATAATGAGTCCTGATATACAAAAAACCCCAAGATCTCCTCATAGAATCTAAAAGATCCTACCTTTTGAAATTCGTCAAAAAACTAACATAGTTCACTATGGAACTCTCAATCCAAGATTATCACCAAGATCAAAACACTCAACCAGGTCTTTCAAGTCACAACTCAATGCCCAAAAGGATTATCAATATATACATTGAAGAAAACCCCCTGTAAATTTTCACACAACCAAAGTACCATCCATACTACCTCTAATTGTAGAAAGGGTTCCACCATCATGATATATATGGAATAATGATCAGAATGAAAAAAAAATCTGAAGTCCAATAAGGAAATTAGAGCAATAAACAGGAAAAACATGCCCAAGGTAGGAAAAAGTAAATGGTATGTGCTTCAGGGAAATGGTGTGTACCCACTAAGGCCCTACCTTTCCATATGATACAAGCCACTGCGTGTGTAATTTTATAAATTACATAATTTGTGTCCCTCTGAACTTGGTATGTAACCTCACATGGGTAGATACCCGTGTACATAATACAATCTCAGTATGTAAAACATTGATATACATGGATTTTATCATCTTGTACATGACGTATACCCAACATTGGGTCCCTATCCAGGAAATTGTCCATGCACACCAACAACAGGCCTAGGACAATACAGTACACAACTAGTTCATGTACCGCACATAAGATCTTGTCATGTACCATATACAACCATGTTCCCAAGCACACCATGAGTCACCACTATAGGCTTTCTGCCCTAGGTACATAGGGTGTAATCCTAAAATCAACACCATCCCCAAACAATAAAAATACATGAAAAATTTTCTCTGAACTACACCCCATGTACATGGGTAATCTCAAACAAAAACCCCTAAAATGTTGAAAACACATTTTTCTCACGAATTAATCCAAGATCAACCCTTAGGGTTTGTCCCTAACAACCTATTAAATTCTTTAAAAACGCGAAACAACTAACATATATTGATTTATGAAAAAACATAAAAACCAACATAAATTTGGGAAAAAAAGTAAAATATTTTCACTATATCCACACCACAAACTCATCAAACCTTCATCTAGATCTGAATGAGATCTTCTAGTGGATTCTCCTCCTCCTACTCCCACATATTTCCCACTCCCTCTCTTGGTTGAAGACTAAAAAGTGGTAAATACCATAGGGGAATACCTAATAATCCAAAGTGGAAAATAAAATGTGAAAAAGAATAAAATAAAAAGGAAGAAAAGATAAAAATAAAAATAAATTAAAATTAATGGTTCAGGGGCCAATCCTTGACACTCATGATGGGTTTATGACTTGCCTAAGAAAAAACCCTTTTTTGAACTCAACCATGTAGAAGGAATCACAATATGATACTCCATTTGAAATATATGACTAAAAAACATGTGTGAATAAAATAATATTTAATTAATTAAATATGAAATATTTTATACAAATTAGAATGGTATATATTTAGACTAAAATCTTTTCCTAGGTCAAAAACATATTATGAGACCAGTAGAGTGTTCGAAAAAACTATATAAGATCACTATAAAGAAGAATTTATTATTTTCCAGTCATACACTTCTCAAAAAAAAATTAATATAATTTTTTCTAACTCATGATGATTTGGATTGTGGAAAGTCCCCACTATAAATTCTTATCATACCCAAGAAGCATCAGAAGCCAACCAGAAGCCATACTTCACTCTAAGAACTAGGGCATATAGCACTACATTAACTATCCAATGACTAATCCTATAGCTTGTAAAACTCTCCCAAAAAATGATATATATTCAATAGTGACCAATATGACAATCCATTCCATATGTGTATCCTTATCATTTCTACACTTCCCAATAAATAACCCACGTGGCCCATTCTACATTTATCTCCAATAACAATGGATAAATGTGGATGAACCACTCACACCTGAGCACGAGAATGAAAAAAAATTACTCATCTCTATCCCACTCAGAATGGCTACCATTGTGCATAAAAAATCACTTAAAAAATGAGTTATGTGAACCTTAAGGTCCTACAGTTCAATACCCACCACAAGTCTTTTCTTAAACCAACATAAAAATATTAATAGAACTCACACTCAAATGGGAAAAACCTTTATAAATATAGGATAAGATACCTAAAACTATTAACCACGCTCCTCACACAAGAATGTCCCAACAAACTAGAGAACCCTCGATAATATTAACTTATAAATATAGGCATCTCTCTCATTACATGATCAACCACATGACCACCCTCTACTCAGGTGTTGAACCAATTCGACAAGCATCATACCTTTATTTCATTATACTGCCCAAACCACAACCAAAATGTGTAAGGATATGGGTCTAACCAAACCTACCCGCTCAAGATAGCCCTGAGATAGGGATCACCCCTAGAAATCCACTTCTCAAACACTAGTTTTACTCATACCTAACCACACTATAGAGAAAAAATACCTTGATAGTCCATCCAAAGAAGATAATCCATTCTCCCCATATACATTGATGGTAATAGGTACATGATCCCCACAACACGACCCAGTACAATACATGTGTAAATAATAGATCACTCCTAAGGAAAAAAACCTATTACATTAGGGGAACCACTTCCATAGTGTAACTTGGCCAAAATAAAAAGATCTGTCATACATCCTTTCCCTCATTGATCGACCAATAGGGAACTGAAAGACCACACTAGCCAACTACGTTTTTTTATCAATCCCATAATGAATTTATTGTATCTTCATCATAATTGAACACCATATCACATGATCCAAATAACCTATCATCATAATAAAATATTTAAATGATGTTTAGTTGAGTATAATTTCATTATGTACTTATATGAGAAAAGATTCTATTATCAGTTTATGGTACTTCAAACTATTGAACTTCCATTATAATTGAAATAAATATAGAAATAAATTTTTAATGTGAATCCTACATTCCTAGATTGATGCATGAACACCAGCCTATTTTCTATGGTCCATAACGAAAAAACAAAGTTGAACCATAAATCCAAAATCTGAAGTAAATCACACTATGTGAAATCACACTTCCATAAAAGTGGAATCTAAGAGGAAAAATATAATTCCATAGAAACTTGGACTTCCTATCATCAAAGGTGTTCGTGACACACCAGTCAAATTACCTCCATAAGTTCTAACATATTCCTAGAAAATCAGTTTACCAAATCCTAAAATCATGAATCCAAAAATCTCTAATACCATGTTGTAATGATCTAACCTAGGTCGACCTAATGGGACACCCAATCTGGATCACCACAAGGCCTCAAACATGCATTCCCAGACACTAGAGGTTACAGGAATGTGGTGAGGGTCTAAAAGGTGATGTTGGGATACTATACCCTCTCATCGGAGTGCAATTATAGAGTAAAATGACAAAACACATAAAAGTAACTTATAAAAATATGGGTTTATCCAGTGCTAGGGATTTGCCAGCACTAGATAAAATTGTTGTTAAAGACCCCTTTTGTCAGCGCCAAAAAAACACATTTAAAGGGGAGAATTAAAAATGTGAAACAAAAGTTATGTTAAAGGGGTAACTTTTTCAACACTTGTAAAAAAGTGCAGATATACCCCACCCCAACCCACAAACATTATTAGTGCTAAAAAAATGTCCCCGATATAGGGTAGGACATTATCTGTACTTTTAAAAAAGCACTAAGGATGGGGGGTGCTTCATCAGTGAGAAAAAATTCCTTCATAATGGTTATCCTTTATCATGTCTTTTTTTAAAGCATTGATAAAGGCCAACCCTTTATCAACACTTTTTTTAATCACTGATAAAAAATATATTCCATAAAAAAATATTTCATTAAAAATAATATATTAATATATAAGTATATTTATATTTATATAAATGCAATGTATATTTTTTAAATATGTTTTATATAATGATAAATAGGAATTTACACTTAATATAAATGACAATTAGTGAAAATAGATTATAAAATAATTACATATATTATTAATTAATAATTTTCCATCTAATTTTTAGTAATATTCATTAAATATTAGTTGGATCATATAAAAATTAAATTAATTGACAAACCATATAAGATAAGATGAAAATATTAAATGAATTTAAAATGGTCATAACATTTTATTTGGGTATCCATTTGGGCTCTAGCACGTATCAAATCGAAACTTGCAATGATATCTACACCCTAGTGACATTTTGAACCCTCGTTCACATTTTTATAGGCCAAACAAGAACCATAAGGCCTCTAAACTGATTTTTTTAGTTGGGGTATCCCAATTTCATTATATTCAATGAAATTTAAGACTTTTTTAGTAGGTATTTTATTATCTTTTCTGTTGGTACGGAATTTATTCATAAGTATTACACTGATATTGATTTTATAGTTTTGATTTTTTATCATTTTTCATAATGTATATTTATTTATAATTAAATAAATTCATATTTTATTATATTTACTTATATTTATTCAATTTTATAAGTACATATATCTTCATGTTTACAGAGAGGTGTATTTTTTAATATATAAACTAAATATTTATGACTCATTTATTTAATGTAAAAAAATACCAATTCTGTTGAACATATAAAAATGTGTTAATATATATATGTATACATGTACATGTAATGTTTATATATAAACATGTTTGCGTTACTAAATAAATATATATGTATATGTAAATTCTAATATATATAAATAAATACATATTCGAAAAATGTATTTAAAACAATATCTAACCCTTCCTTCATTATACATATATATATTTATAATTTTGATATATAAATATATGTGTGTATTTGTAAATGGATATGTAATTATATTATATTCTTATATATGTAAATGAATATAATACATAATATATTTAAATAAATATAGGTATATATATCACACACACACATATATATTTTATAAATCTATTTAAAAGTTATAATATAAATATATGAATAACAAATATATTAGTTAATACATATATATATCATTAAAAAGTCTATAAAACAACATGGTACAATGGTAAAGGCATTACATCTTCAAATTAGAGGTGTATGGTTCAAATCCAAGCATGCATAAGAGGATAGAAATTTAAAAAGCACTCTAAAAGTGGTGGTGGGGTGGAAGAAATTGAGAATGTGTATGGAACACTATTAATGGTACCATGGAAGTGCGGATAAAGGGTTTTGGTGCTCATATAGTTCTATAGAAAATTTAATTTTATACCATTTAACATCACTGTTTTTGCACTAATAAAGGGGGCCTTTATCAGTGATAACAAATACATATTAAGGGCCCCTTTTAAAATTGATAAGAAAATCACTAATAAAGGGGCCTTTTAATAGTTTTAAAATGATGTCTAATAGGACCATAAATATAACTTTTTTTAGCTATGTTAAATGACCCCTTTATTAGTTTTTTTTAAGAACTATTAAATCCATCCCTTTAATAGCACTTGTGTAGACATCGCATCATAAGCATTATTAAAGTCCATTTACTAGCACTAATAAAAATAAATTTGTAGTTGTGACTGTACGAACACATGGTATATTCATCCAATATGAATACTAATAGTATATTACATAAAAGATACAATTGTATAATGGGGGGGATAAAGAAAATATCCAACTTTGGATTATGTACTAACACTTGAGGTAAATCTACCCTCACATTGGCCAATGCCATAGAATTTACATCCCATGGATCACCAAAACACATGAAAATACTCACATATTATTGATATACACAGGATATCCTATAACTTCTACATGAAATTGTAATAAATAATTGACCATAGAGTGTTACTATTAGTTTCCACTCGACAAATCACATATACTAGGATCTAGGACTCCAATAGTACAATCTGAACTAGAGATAAAAACATCTAGGACAACACTGGTAGAGAACCTGTCATTTTTAGAGGACCTATAGAATTAATTGAGGAACTTATTTGGACCCCATAATAGGTGGTATCCATACATAACCCTGGAAAATTAAAAATAGGTGGCCATGGGATCATAACATCATCCATGGTATACTAATCCCACTCACTAATTCCCCCAACATCTTACAAAACTAATCTACTCTAGACAGGGTGTACACTCAATAAGAGATTTGATTCACTCATTTAGATTTTCTATTATCTTCCTAAGACCATATAACTATATCCATCCAACATAAGAGAGAAAAAGATAAAAACTCATGTCCAATTATTGATCCAATATATCCTAAGGCTCTAATCCTCAACCAAAGACCTTAGTAGAAACTACCTCAAACATCACAGCCAAAGGCCAACTGAATGTGGGATGATCTTACACATGAAACACTATCCAAATAGTTGAACTATAAGCATCTATCAACTCTCTTACAATAAATATTTGGGTCCATCACAACATCATGGATCTCATAATCCAATAAACATCCAATAATGAATCACAAACTACCCACCAAATAGATTAACAAATTTTGGACTTCCATAGTAATCAGGACCACAATATAAAGTGAAATCAAACTAGGGACTCCAATTTTGTACCCAAGCTCTCAATCCACACCCAAAAAACATCCTAAAATGTCAAAAAGTCCACATCAATAGAAGGATAATATTTTAGGGATTCCTCTAGATCATATAAAAACATGGGAAACAACTAGTGTATAACAACCCACATGCACCTCATGTGCCTCCAACTGATTCTCAATAAATATCACGCCTAAAGGGGAATCTGAAAGAATAATACCTACAACAATGTAATTCATAATGGTCTTTAAAACCACATCAATTCAAGACCCTACAAGGTATCCTCTCCATAATCCGAACCCCACGGTAATTCCCATGCTAGAAAACCTCATTGTAACTTCCTAGAAAATAAACCATCCATGGGTACTGACTCTCCCACAAGGTAATTCAATGAAATCCCATACCACTCAAGAATTATCAGTAGATAACGATGGAAAACACTTATTAATTTATCAATAACCTACCCACTAGGGTATCCTTGAGATTCTCTTAGACTCATTATAACATCATCTCAACATATCCCATCTATAACTATCATCCCATGTAATTTAAACTACCCTAAGACACCAATAAAACTGGTCTCATCAATCCCATGAGCAGAACCTTGACTACGTTGACTTCGAGTAACTGGTCTTAACATACAATGAATAACGGGTATCTCATTAGATATATTACATGCATTAATCTTCTAGAATCCCGCTAAAATAACCCCAAACAAATATCCTTGAAACACTTTATCATGGATGATCATTGATCTCACAACCTAACCTCCAAGATTATTCTCATGCAAAACCATAAATAAGAACTCCTAAAAATTCTTCCGTATCCATAACACCATTTAGAAATACTCTGAACACCAAAAAAATTCCATAATTGTTATCTATGCTGATAAATTCCAAAAAATGGACTACTCAGAAGTTTAATTAAACATTAGGATGTTAAAAAAGGAAAACAAGAAATGTAGGAAAAAGTAAATTGCAGGGTACTCCTTGGTTTTGTTCCATTGAACAATCGGTGTGTACTTTTACAAAATAAACATTTTGTTCCTCCTATTGCATAGTGGGTAACCCCACATGGGTACTTTCTAGTGTATCTCAGACCAACATAGTGTGTACACTGCCAAACTACATGGCATGTACATCCCCATACATGTTGTCTACCCGACACGGGGTCTATATCCATATACCTTTCCATGTAACCTCACATGAGTTATAGAAAAACATAGTACACGTCAAGTGTCCATGTACTGATCATGTGATATTTTCTTGTACCATACACATCCATGTGCCCAAGAACATCCTCAGTTACCAATAAATAGGTTTTACCCATAGTAAACGATGTGTAGTAGAAAGAAATAAACTTCAAAAACAAGAAGAACACATAGCATGTATTATTTTAACTATATGCTATGTACATGGTGATTCCTGAAAAGAATCCCTCAAAATAGTCTGAAACCCTATTTCTCCTTGAATAAGCCTAGATCAACCCTTAGTGGGTCCCTAAAAACCTGTTAAATTATTTAAAACTAAGAAAATTATAATATGGGGATTTATGTCAAATACTAAAAAATGGTCCTAAATTGAGGCATAAACCATCGATGCTTTTCACCATATCTCTACCATGCACCCATCGAGCCACAATCTACCTCTAAATGAGATCCTCATGCAATACCTAGTCCTATCCCTCCCTCTTATATTTCTCTCCCTCTATCAATCGAATACCCTAAATGGGTTAATACAATATGGATTTATAAGTCAATCCAAAGGGGAAAAGAATAATATAAAATAAAAAAACAAAATAAAATAAAAAATAAAAAAAATAAAAAGCAAAGAAAAGCGGCTCAGCCCTGACTCTAATTCCCATGATGTGTTTATCCCTCACATTGGGAAAACCTTCCATTCTATACTCAACCATGAAGATTGAATATCAATATGATTCTCCCTTTTAAAGATACAATGAAAAAAATGCCCAAATATTTGAATAATTAAATATTCAATATTCAATGAAAATTATAACTATTTGGATTTTCGTCAAACCATTTTTAAGGTAAACACCCTATTTTGGGACCAATATATTGGTCATAAATATTATCCAAGATCAATATAAAAATTAATTTTGTTTTTTCCCCAGAAACACTTCTGAGGATAAAAATTTAAATTTCCCCATATTTTGCACAACCCATGATGATGCAGATCATCAAATTTCATATACCTAAATTTTCATAACAATTTACACAAAATAAAAACAAATTAATTATACATAACTTTTGATAAATCATATAGAGTAGCCTTTAATTTTATTAAAAATAATTCTATGGTTGAACTAATAGTAATATATCTTAAATGGAAGAACATTGCTATGATGATATGTGATGTGAGTTATTAAAATGTGGGTGATTCTCTTAGAAAAATGATGATCAAATATTTTATACAATTTAATATGTAATCCAAACCCTAACATATGATAAAAAAACATATAGACATTTGGAGAATGAGTGATTGGAAGTGGTTCAAATTTTTCTATGTTTATACCCTATCACATACACTCCAAAGTTATGATATTAATTGATCAGATATCTATGAAATTTGTTTTGAAAATAAATAAATAAAATATTAATCTTTTGGATTATATTATTAATGGAGTTTACAATTGAGATAAAATAATAGAATGGATCAATGAATGTGATGGTTGATCACTTATGAATACTAGATTTTAAGAATATATTTATTCATTTGGACAAAGATATTGATGTTGAATTATTGGATGAGAAAACATTCCATCTTGATCTATATCCTTATCCATGGTTTATTGATATAGAAATTTATTTATTAAATGTAATGATTTACTCACACATCACATACTAATAATATAAATATTTCATGGATGAAAAGACTTTATAATCATGGAATTGTAATTTTTTATTCAATATATATATAGAGATATTGTAATTTTATAGTATAATACTAATTACAAGGTGAGGTTAATTTGTCTTGCCCAAATATACCCAATTTATTAGGGTTAAGCAGTCAAATGTAGAGTATATTGTGTTGTCGATTCGTCATAGACCTAAGAAGAAACCTATAGACATGCACAATCTACAAACTGATTTTGGATGTTAAGTGGCCACCATTTGGTTGATTTTATATAGGATTAATCTAAAACTACGTGAATTAAGTTAAATAAAATTTTGATAAGGGTAGATCCTAGGTTATTACAAGGGGTGGGTTGGATGAAATTATTTTATAACAATTTCAATTTCTTATATTCGTGATGGGTTTACTCAAGAAGATCAAAAAACTTCATACCATACTTTTTTTATACCAACACACCATAATAATAAACACATATACACTTGGAGGATAAAATTTATGAGCACTCCAAGGTAATGGTTTGTATTGTCACCTGAAGTATGTGGGCTTAAAATTCAACAAGGACAAAGATGATTTAAAATCATCAAAAAAAATATCAATTAAAGTAAGTGATTAGACATTAATTGGGTGATAAATAACATCTAATCCAGATACATTCTACTCCATTGGATCTAAACATAAGTGGGTTATCCCTCCATTTATGATATGGTTTCAATGGAAGCGGGAAGTAGACTCATGGGGGAGGACTTGAAGAAGTAAAAAAACAATCACTCCATCATTGTTTGAATAATTTCACAATGTTTGGTATGAATAAATTCACACAATAAAGAAAAAATATCAATGTGATAACAATAATAACATAATAATATATTATGAATAATTTTTATTGAAAACTAAGGTGATTTAAACAACTTACAAATGAATAAGAACATTACAAAGGAAATGTGGAAGCATAACACTACAATGAAAGAAAGCATACCATATGAATAAATACTACAACACCACTAACTTAAATAAGAATTTTGGGAGACTTGGGTTGATACTACAATATTTAAAGTCATCCCACTTGAGTATGGTAGGCTTAGGGTGGTGGAAATCTCATGGAACTTAGACTTTTCCACTCTTGACCCGAGGTGGAAGCCACCATGCATTCACCAAATAGAAGCACCTAAATTATCTTCTTGATGGCCGAATTATAGTGGGACATAGAAGAATAAATTGGATATTTTTATTTCCCCTAACATTAGGTAATTATTCATCCCAAAATATTTTATGTTTGACGAGATATGAGTATAATTGTGGCTTGTTATTATGGCCCACCTAATCTGGCTCAGAATTTTATCTCGAACTTGGGCCGCCTGAAACTCCATTAAAACATCCAAATTTGATTGGGACACTATCTGATGAAATGTTTCCCAATATTTCATATATCTTAATATAATTTTTTAGATTCATTGGGCTTGTATCTTAGTTGATACAGTTCATTTATTGTACAGTTGTCCTGTTTACTTTGCCGAGAATGTGTTGGAATGAAAGCCCATTTTGGTGGTCTTCCACGGTGAATATTCAAGTGCTCCAAAATAATTAATTATTCCTTATATAATGGGATACCTAAAAATAAAATATGAAAATAAAATAAATATTATTTTTATATTAGGATGTGTTCAAAAATGTACCGTGTAAGAGTGAATTTTATGAGGAAATTACTATCATAATGTCAATTAATGTTAAAAGTGTAAAATGCACTTAAATGGTCTATATGAATAAAAAATAACATGAATGTTATATATATTATAAATGAATATTATCTTTATTAAGTGTCTAATAACACCCCCAACTTGAGTTTTTCTAGTACCGAGCAAAATATATCTCAAAAATGTAAAATTCAAATTCCCTTTTCCAAAAACATTTTAATACAAAATGATAAAGAAAACCCATATATCAAAAAATAATGAAACCCATCAAACTATTTTAATAAAAGAAATTTTCATAAGGGGATCTCAATCCCAATCCCATTCATTTGTTCAAATCAATTTCCATACCTCATCTAATATCAATTAATCATGAGGATGTGTTGTGTATAAAAATTTACATGGGGGTTCATCTTTATTCAAGGGGGAAATTGTGGAAGTACTAGGTGGAATCACATTTCAATATTAATACAAGTATTCATTTTTTGTAATATATCCATGGTAATTGAAATTAAACTCAAAAGTGTTAACCCACATAGTGAAACTTTGCCAATAACTCCCAGGATCAAACAACTTTTGACATCTAGTGAAGCCCATATACTCGGGCATCATCTCGGTTTAACTTAGTCAAAAAAAATATTCAAATTACCACTATATAGATAAAATTAATACCTTCGGGCCAGACATCTATGGATTCATGATCCCCAAGTGTTTAAATCCACACATTAGGTCATTTCATTACTCTACAGGCATATTCGTTGTTTTTATTTTATTTTATTTTTGTGATTTTTTATTGAATACTCTTTTTAAAACTAAAATTAACACCAAATCTAGGATATTTATTTGGGAGACCCCATGAACTCTAACTAATACCCCACTATTCAAAATATGAGTGTTATGATCTTTTTTTATTTGGATGAAAATATAAATGATGAAATTTTACATTAGACAGCCAGACATTACAAAATCTATGATCATAAAATTATACATTGATTAAAATTAAAATTAGGTAATGCTAAATTATTTGATATTAAGTTTAAAAGTGTGCAATGTGTATTATCATGTTCAAGGTTAAAGAAACTTTTCCTTCCACACATTTTTCTTATGCACATAGAATTAATTTTTTTTCATTTTTTTCACCCCCAACATAAAATAACACTATCCTTAGTGTTTAATGAAAATAAAATTTATAAGGGGGTAGAGGTAGAAAAGAGGAGTTCTAAAAGGAATTTGAAATAAGAAACATGGAACAAAGTCACCTGTTTTTTTTAAGTTGAAGTTAAAGACACTCTTGATTAATCCTTTGATCTCCAAGTCACTTGGAGAAACCTCGCTAATGATGACATTTTATGTTTGTATGCCAAAAAAATCCATCAAATCATCATCACCTTTTTATTTATTCATTCCAAATATAGACACTGGGAACAAGTAAAAATTATAATAATATATATATATGGATATATAATTTTTAAAATATAATTATATATATAAATAAAATATAAGATAGAAACACTGTAATTTTTATTTTAGTGGTAGGTGCACTCCCATGTCTCCCTTCAGTCCTGGGTTTGAGTCCCTATGGATTCGCTGGTTGTGATGTGTTATTCCTTACAACCTATGATGTGTCCTTTAATTTTATTTTTATTTTTATTTTTTATTTTTTCTTTTAACATAAAATTGCATAAAAATAAAATAAAATAAACTAATGATATATTGTATTATTTTTAAATATTTTGGTAATTTATTACTCAAATATCACACCACGTGACACGAATGAATATAGTGCTCCCCTATCAAACCCATCCATACTCTTAATAGAAAAACAGGTCAACAGTTTATTTTTTAAAATATCAAAATGAATCACTAATCCTATTTTAAAAAAGGATTCAAAATTATTAGAAACATGAAAACCATGGGTTTCCTCCTGTGCAACACTTTTATTTAACATCGTTATCCTAACATGGATCCTAAATCTATCAATTCTTTCTTGTTTCATAGGATGGATCAGTTAACTCATCCACTGTTTCTTGTTTATTGAATAATTCAGTGAATGGTTTTAACCTATGACCACTGACATTGAAAATGTGAAAACTTGTGGGATCCTAAATCTCTACTGCCCCATGGGGGTATACAAGATGCACAATGAATGGACCTGACCATCTAGACCTTATCTTTCCCAGGTTTAAATGATGTTTCGAACTATACAAGAGCCCATATTTTCTTATTTCAAAGTGTTTACCTTGGATATTCTTAGATTAGAAGACTTGAACTCTATCTTTATTTATCCTTCAATTTTCATAAGCATCCAACATATGTTCCTCACGTTCATTAAGATCAAATTTCCACATTTCGTAGGCCAATGAAATGTCAAAAATCATTTTTTTTGATTGCCCAAAATTTTTTATACTCAATTTTAACAGGTAAATGGCATGATTTTCCATAAAACAACCTATATGGTGACATTACTAGGACAATTTAAAATTTTGTATGATATATCCAAATAGAATCCAAGAGTTTATAATATCAATCTTTCCTAGAGGGACTGATTGTTTTCATGAATTTCTTTATTCTCCCTATTTTCTAACTCAGCTTGACCATTGGTTTAAAGATGTTACTGAGTGGAAAATTTATGAGAAATCCCATACCTAAACATGAGTGAATAGAATGGGATGTTGTAGAAATGGATTCCTTGATCATTGATTATAGACCAAGAAATTCCAAATCAATAAAATATGTGCTCTTTCAGAAATTGGATCACAACATGATGGTCGTTAAACTAGGTGGGAATTTCATCAACCCATTTTGAGACATAATAAAAATCTAAGATAATATAGAGGTATCCCCTAGAGTTTGTGAAGGGTCCCATTAAAAATCAATTCCCCAATAATCAAATATTTCAATGACCAGAACAAGAGTGAAGAGAATTTGATTTATTTTTTGTAATGGATCCTAATTATGGACACTAAGGACAACATTTTCAGAATCAGAAGGAATCCTTAGTGAGGTTGGCCTTGTAGAAACCACATTGGATGAACTTTGTAGTAGTTTTATTTTGGTAAATTTGGCCTCCACATGCCACATCATGATAAAATCTTATAATGGATTATTGCTCAGACTCATAAACACATCTTCTAATGATTTTATGAGGACAGAACATGAACAAGTAAGAATCATCAAACACATAGTGTTCGACATTATAAAGGAATTTCCTCTTATCTAGGGTCCCATGAAATTTTGAAATGTCACCCATAACCATTTGGTTTTCTATGTCATCATACCATTGCCAATCACTAACAGAATAGAGGTGCTCATCGGGAAATGAATTAGGCACAGAAAGGTGGTGTGAGTTGTCTTTGAATTCAATCCTAGTAGGGTGATCGACTGCAACATTTTCAACACCCTATTTATCTTTTATGGTTAAATCAATATCTTGAAGAATAATGACCCAAATAAACAATATATTCTTGGTACATTGTTTTTGTAAAAGGTATTTTAGGGTTGAATGGTCGGTGAAGATAGTGATGGGTGATTCTAAGAGATAAGAACTGAATTTCATTATGTCAAATACAACATCAATAAACTCTTTCTCAGTGCTGGTGTAGTTGAATTGTGCATCATTAAATGATTTTCATTCATAAGAAATGACATGTAGTGTTTTCTCACACCATTTTCCTTAGACTACTCCTACAACGAACCTGTTCGCATCACACATGAGCTCAAAAAGAAGTTTCTAATTTGGATATTGCATTATTTGTGGAGAGAAAATATAACGAACAATACATTACATACATTGTTAATACATTAAAATTAAAGCACACTTATTACATCATATAACAAAACCACAAAGGACCGTATAGTTATAGTGTCTTTAGAAACTAGGAAACATAAACAATTGGTTCATAAATCTTCTACAGTGTCTCCCATTTATTTCATCATATCTAGGGTCCCTTTTATCATATTCTACTTAATATCCATCTTCCTGACCTGGGGAAAAGAAAACATAAAAGGGTGAGCTCAAATGCTCAGCAAGGGCAAATAAAGGAAATAAAAATCATATCATATCTTTTTGAAAATCATAACCTGCAAAAGAGATCATAATATCTTAACATGGAATAAATCATAGAAGTGAAAATGAGATCCCCATAATCATAAAATGAAACTTTAAACTTTGTGGCATGCACACATAATCATGGAAAATCATTTCTTGTTAGTCATGACTCATTGCCAAGACTATATTAGTGGACAAAGTCCCTTTCTGAACCGAGTTCACTCCTCGTTTCAGTCCTGTATCACTGAACCGAAATAACCTTCCGTTCCAGCCATGTCTATCTCATGAGATATAAAATATTTACCCAATGCATTGGAGGGAGATATAGGTCCCACCCATCTTATAATTAATCCGTTCTTATGTGGGCCACATAATCATAAACCATACATCATAGCATAACCCATGTAATAAAAATGGGATTCTTAAACAACATGACATCATAAAACAATTCATATAAGATAAAGGAATTCATAAAAATATTTCCATCACAACATAATCAAACCAATGTAATAATAGGGATAAAAACAGAACCCTCTTATTATCTTAGATGGAAAATAATTTTGATAAAATACTTTAACTCCATTCTTGAGGAAAATATCCTTTCTACTTCAAAAACATTTTTCCTTTCATAACATGTCATACGACTTTAAAATAAAAGAAGTTGATTAAAAATAAACTTGAAAACTTGTAAAGGATGTTTCTTGGAAATAATGTTTTAAAAATCCATTCATGCCGTATAAGTTAAAAAAACATTCTTCTCGTACTTTTGTCGGAAAAGTCAAAAAAAGTACCTCGTACGAAAAATGACAAAAGATTCCTTTCATATTCTTTTCTAAAAACTCACCGAAGGGTAAAATTGGATTTAAAATTTTTTAGGTGTATGGAAATAATATTTCATATTCAGGAAACATGGGTGTGGATGAAAAAATACACCCCAGTAAATACTAAAGTATAAACAATATCGGATAAAAATGAGATTGTGATATTTCCCTTACCTTAGGTCCGATTTTCTTTGTACGTGTCTGAAGCTCCTGTATAATGGTTTAAATAATGTTATTGACTTATTCCAGAATCATACATATTGATATGATATCATATATTGTCATATTCTTAGCTTTTGTTAGTAATATTTCATTGTTACTTGTTACTCGGGTCTTTATTGCCATTTGTTCTTATGCGTGTTTTGCCGAATAAATTCTTATTCTTCATTTAAGGTTATAGATACCTTATATCTAGAATGGTATTAGTGTAAAATATATCATATTTATTCATTCACTTCATTTATATAATTACTATGTAATGATGATCATGTAGAACGAGTCGCATCACATCGTGGAGACGATATTCCGTACGTACGCACGAGTGATGATATCGTTCCTATGATCGTGGAACTATATTGGAGTATATATATATTATTTCAGTATCAGTATTACTTTATAATAATCATAAATAGTTACTCATTACACCATTATACCCATCCTTGTAAAGTGATGGTGGAAAAATAGATTACACCACGGTGTGGAGACGGTATTCCATACGTACGCACGCGCGGTGATTTCATTTTTCCATAGGATGGATAGTAGGTTAATTAGGTTTGTTTCATATTTATAATAACATATAAGTATGTAAGTAATACTGATGTTATTACTTTATCATGAAACAACTAAAGGAGAAGAAGTTGAAGAAGAAAGAAATTGAAAAGATCGGTAACGGATATTACCTCTTCTTTGGAACGCCTCTTGGAATCCTCCACTTAGGGAACTAAGATTGGCCTTTGAAGAAGAACAGGACCTCTAGGATTATTCTCGGGAAGTGGAGAGGAGAAAATGGCAGGGGTTGGCCGATCATGAATGCTCAAATTGGTGTGAGGAGGAGGGGGAGGAGGTGCCCTTTTATAAGGGAGGAGAGGGGCACCTTAGGAATATCTCAAAATATTATTTTATATTAAAGTCAAAATCGGTTTATAATGGTTCCAAAGGGTCTTATTTCGAAGCTAATGTGGGTATGGGTCGCAATAATATCATGAAATAGTATTTAGACAAGTTTAGGGTATTATTTTAACCTTATCAATTAGATTTAACTCTAAGTTAAATAATTTAACTTTTACCGTGTCTTTTTGTTTTCTTTCACTATATGGTTAATACACTTACTATAACATGCCAAACGAACCCCAAATTGTTTATTATTAATATATATATCCTTATCTAAGTCATTTGGCCGAACCTTAGATTTTTAGGAATAAAATAACAATTAATAATATAATATTTGATTTAAAAACTATTTTGTGTCAATTTTGACACTATTTGATATATGATTTTTGTGAAAGTCATAACAGAATTATATGTTCTAAAAAAGTTTATTAAATCAACACTAATATATAATAGTAACCTATAAAATTAGTGTAAGTCATAAAAAGTCTCAAATTACATTTATTGGGCATTTATAACATCAATTCTCTCAATATTTCATTAATAAGACAATTACTGCATCATCATTTTGTCATAATAAATGATAATTATTTAATCCCTAAAAATTCTAAATAAATTCTTATGATGTAGATAATTTCATTAGATTTCTGGAGACTATTCATTTTTGAAGTTTCATGAAGTTTATCACTAAATTAAAATTAATATACTTATAATATTTAAGAGAGCTGATATGTTGTCACTTTCTTTGGTTTTAATAATAATTAAGTTATTTTCATGGATAAATGTCCATTAAATGATTCTAATCTGACCCTTAGGTGATATGGGTCGTTTTTTAGTCATCCAATAGAATTTTGACATTTTTTAGGGTAATTTTAAAATATTATATTTACCCGATTTACCTTTAACTATGGTAAATAAAATTTACCGTAGTTACTATTCATTATTCCCAAAAATAAAAAGTATCCTATTAACATAATTTGGACCCACTGATTCCAAATATGGAATCCATTTTTTAAAATTCAAAACACAGAAGTTGCAGAAATTAAATTAAAATTAATCCCGTTGTTGAATAAAAACGGGTTTTTGTGTAAAACATTACAAAAGATTGAATTGATTTAACTTATGAATTCAAGGTAAAATCAATGATAATGACATACATTATATTAAATGGTAAAAATATATTCTATTTATACTTTAAAACCATTCAATATTATAATTTGACCACATAATATATTACGATGAAAAAAATTGTTTTTAATTAAAATATAGCGTGTTTTTACTATTCATTAAAATGTGAAAGTTACCAGAATAATATGAAAAATTTATCCAAAGTAAATTTTTATTTCTTGATTCCAAAGAATAATTTTATTTTGTCAAATTGAACTTATAAACATGTCAAAAACTAGATTTAATGTGGGTGCGCCATCAAAAGGCGGCAAAACTGCATTTTTTTAAAAATACTTATTTTACCCGAAAAAAATTATTTTGTTCTTATAACATGTTCTAGAAATGTGTAAGATGAATAATAATGTTATAAAATTCAATATTTAGTTAACACTATTCATAATGTCTAGTTCATAACAATATATCGTTGTTTAGTAAAACTCGCTATTGCGTACAACACAAGTTATCGAGGAAGGTCGGGATTGCGTGTAAAGTAAGCCAAGCAAGTGTGTAGTGAAAGATTCCTTTGATGATATATATAAAAACAAAATATTACTCATAAAAATCTTGGGTGTTACATTCTACCCCCCTTAAAAAGAATTTCTCCCTCGAAATTCTTCACTTTGTGACAAACAGATGAGGATACTTCTCCCTCATCATATCCTCAAGCTCCCATGTAGCTTCTTCAAGTTGGTGGTTCCTCCATAAAACTTTCACCAAGAGAGTGGTCTTGTTTCGTAGGACTTTTTCACTACGATCCAGAATCTCTATCGGCTGTTCTTCATAAGAAATATCTTGCTCCAGCGGTACAACTTCTGAGCTGAGTACATGTGAAGGATCAGGTATGTACTTTCTCAGGAGAGATACATGGAACACATCGTGAACTTGAGAGAGATTCGGTGGAAGCGCCAATCGGTAAGCTTCCTTCCCAACACGATCCATTATTTCGAAAGGACCGATATATCTAGGGCTCAACTTCCCCTTCATTCCAAATCTCATAACCCTCTTCCAGGGAGATATTCGTAAGAACACTTTATCACCCACTTCAAACTCTAGGTCTTTTCTTCGGTTGTCGACATAACTTTTCTGTCGACTCTGAGCTGCTCTTATGTGTTGTTGAATAGATCTGACCTTTTCTGCCATTTCATCAACGAGATCAGGTCCTAATAGCTTTCTTTCCCCAACTTCATCCCAGTAAGTTGGAGTCCTGCATTTCTTTCCATAGAGAGCTTCATAAGGAGCCATCTGAATACTGGAGTGAAAGCTATTATTATAAGAAAATACACAAAAGGTAGGTGTTGATCCCAACCTCCTTTGAAATCCATAGAACAAGCTCTCAACATATCTTCTAGGGTTTGAATTGTTCTCTCAGACTGACCATCTGTCTGGGGATGATAAGCAGTGTTGAAACTCAACTCTGTATCCAGAGTATGCTGAAGACTTCGCCAGAACTTCGAGGTAAATCTCAGATCCTGATAAGATATAATAGAAAGTGGTAATCCATGCAATCTTACCACTTCCTTTACATATATCCTGGCAAGCTGATCTAGAGAGAAATCCTCTCTAATAGGAATGAAGTGTGCAGACTTTGTAAGACGATCAACTATGACCCAAATAGCATTATTGCCTTTGGATGTTTTAGGAAGTCCTGTGACAAAGTCCATAGTGATGTTTTCCCATTTCCATTCGGGTATGGGTAATGGTTGTAACATCCCCTTAGACTTCTGTCTCTCAGCTTTAACTTGTTGACAAACCAAGCATCGAGAGACATATTCAGCAACATCTCTTTTCATGCCATCCCACCAGAAGTACTCTTTCAGGTCCCTATATATCTTCATGCTTCCAGGATGAATAGAGAATGATGAACTATGAGCCTCATCCAGTAGCTCCTTCTTTAATTAGGGGATGGAAGGAACACAAACCTGATTCCTGAACTTTATTATCCCATCACAATCAAGGTTGAATTCAGGAACATTTCTCACCTTCTTTTGTAACTTGACATCTTCTTTCTGTGCCTCTTTAATCTTCACATGTATAGATGGTTGAACATTCATTTGAGAAAGATAAGATTTTTCCCCTTCCATTATAATTCCAAGATCCATCCTTTGTAAATCCATAAATATTGGATCTTTTGTGATCCTCATCATGGATAAACTAGCATGGTCTTGTCGACTTAATGCATCTGCCACCTTGTTTGCTTTCCCAGGGTGGTAATAGATTGAGCAGTCGTAATCCTTAATCAGCTCCAACCATCTTCTTTGACGCATATTCAACTCCTTTTGTGTGAAAATATACTTTAAAATTTTATGATCAGTATAAATATCACACCTTTCACCATAAAGGTAATGCCTCCAAATCTTTAATGCAAAGATTACCGCAGCCAACTCCAAATCATGTGTCGGGTAATTTTGCTCATCGATTTTCAACTGTCGTGAGGCATAAGCTATCACCATATCATTTTTCATAAGAACACACCCCAATCCCTTCTTGGATGCATCACTGTAGATCACAAACCTTTCTCCACTACAAGGCAGTGTGAGCACAGGTGCACTGGATAACCTTCTTTTCAACTCCTTGAAATTCTCTTCACATTCCTCTGTACAGACAAACTTAACTTCTTTCCGAGTCAACTTGGTGAGTGGATTAGATAATCTTGAAAAATCCTTTACAATACGTCGATAATATCCAGCCAAACCAAGAAAACTCCGGATCTCAGTTACTGTTGATGGTCTTGACCATCTTTCGATAACATCTGTTTTTGCTGGATCCACAGATATCCCCCCTTTTGTGATTATGTGACCCAAAAATGCAACTTTTTGAAGCCAAAATTCCCACTTGGTAAATTTGGCATAAAGCTTTTCCTTTCTGAGGGTCTTTAATATAATTCTCAAGTGATCTTCATGCTCTTCCTTGCTCTTTGAATAGACAAGAATATCGTCTATAAAGAGTACCACAAATTGATCAATATAGTATCTAAAGACTCTATTCATTAGATCCACGAAGGTAGCAGGGGTATTAGTAAGACCAAATGGCATCACTATAAATTCATAGTGTCCACACCTTGTACGGAAAGCCGTCTTTGGTATATCCTCCCTTTTGACCCTTAATTGATGATACCCTGAATGAATATCAATCTTGGAAAAGAATTGAGCTCCACGTAGTTCGTCAAATAAGTCATCAATGCATGGGAGAGGATATTTGTTCTTGATAGTGATCTTGTTAAGTTCTTGATAATCAATGTAGAGTCTCATTGATCCATCTTTCTTCTTAACAAATAGAACAGGTGCTCCCCAAGGTGACGCACTAGGGCGTATGAATCCCATATCAATATTCTCTTGGAGTTGCTTCTTCAATTCCTGCAACTCAATTGGGGCCATTCTATAAGGTGTCTTTGAAATTGGCAAAGCGCCCGGTACGAGCTCTATTGAAAACTCAACTTCACGATTTGGTGGAAGACCCAGTAATTCCTCCGGAAATACAACATCAAACTCCCGTACAATGGGCATATTCTTAATCGTGAGTTTATCACCAACCATTTGAGATAAATAACCTTCACTTAGTGGAATCAAGACCCATAAGATGGAAGGAATTTCCACTGGAAGGTTATGTTCATCCTTGCATTGATAGACGATCATAGATTGATCTGGAATATGAAATGTGACTTCCCTTCTTTGGAAATTGATATGAGCTCCATGTAGAGAAAGCCAATCCATGCCAAGAATCACATCAAATTCCACTAAAGGATGGATCACAAGATTTGCAGGAAGAACTTTCCCACAAACTTCGATCGGAGAAGAATTATAAACTTTTGATGCGACTGTTGTGCCATTAGGTGTTGTCACAGATAACTCAACATCTAATTGTTGAGGTAATACAGTGATACCCTTAGAAAAGTTTTCAGAAATAAAGGAGTGGGTGGATCCAGAATCAAATAAATCATTTTCTACTTTAGAGTGGATGGTAAGTGTACCTTTCACAACTTCGTTATCATACTCCACATCGCTGATAGAAATTTCATGTGACTTTCCTTTGTCTTTAGCCTTAATATTTTGTTGACGTCGACCATCATCATCAACCCTTGGATTTGGGCATTGATTGGCCTAATTCCCCATCTCCTTGCACTTGAAACATTGATGTGTAGTAGGTTTATTCTATGTATCCCTTCCTTTGTTTGCATCATTAGACATCTTCTTCCCATTATCACGGCATTCAAATGCCCGATGACCTTCCTTTCCACATTTAAAACCTTTACATGTCCCTTTAATACAACTCCCTCCATGTTTCTTTCCCCACATTGAGCATAAGGAAAAGCTCATCTTCTTTTCAGTGTGCTCTTTAGATTTTCCTTTGAATTCCATCTTCCTCTTCTTATCAAACCCATGTGACTGATGGGTTACTCCAATCTCCATATCGACTTTGAGAGCACATCGAACGATTTCCTCATAGCTATTGATGTCTCTTATGGCTAACGCCCTTCGAAGACTTGGTTTTAAGCCACTAAAGAATCGATCGATCTTACTCTCAGGTTGGATAATAATACCAGAAGCGTACCTTGCAAGTCTTGTAAAATTTTCTTCATAGGTACCAACAGATTCATCATCCCTTTTCTTCAGTTCAAGAAACTCTTTCTCCATCTTTGTTCGGAGAATACGAGGGAAGTACTTATTGAAAAATAAGTTCTTGAACTCTTCCCATTCCATAGACTCAATTGCATCCCTTTGCCTCGTATTCTTAATACGATTCCACCATTGATCAGCATCTCCTTCCAAACGATACACTGCTAGGATGACTTTATCATGTTCAGAACATTGATGAACTGAAAATATCTTTTCAGTAGTACTAATCCATTGTTCAGCAACTAATGAATCAGTAGACCCACTGAAAGAAGGTGGAAGCTGCCTCATGAAGGATTCAACAGAATGTTGCTCCTTCCTTTGCTCGTTTGGAAGTCCTGCATGATTCATAGCTTGAGAAAGATGTGTGAGCATGGCTACAAGATTTTGCATTCCAGCTCCCATATCGTTTGGTTGCTCAGGGGGACAATCATTGCATTTCCCATCGCATTCCTCATTAACACGGTTCCTTCGGGTTCTAGCCATTGACTAAAACCAAGAAGAATAGTGTGAGCAACACTAATTATAATAGGAAAACCACATAATCAAGAATAAAATTTTACACTTAAGGTCTTATCCTAGGGTATTCATGGCCATTTCTAAAACACTAAGATTGTGTTCTATGCTTAGACTTATCCTTAGGGTTCTTACTAAGGCTTTCACATCCTAGTTTCCAAAGGTTGACTATACCTTTCCTTTGATACCAACTATAATGACCCATACTTTACATACATTGTTAATACTTCAAAATTGAAGCACACTTATTACAACATATAACAAAACCACAAAGGACCGTATAGGTATAGTGTCTTTAGAAACTGGGAAACATAAACAACTTGTTCATAAATCTTCTACAGTGTCTCCCATTTATTTCGTCATATCTAGGGTCCCTTTTAGCATATTCTACTTAATATCCATCTTCCTGACCTGGGGAAAAGAAAACATAAAATGGTGAGCTCAAATGATCATCAAGGGCAAATAAAGGAAATAAAAATCATATCATATCTTTTTGAAAATCATAACCTGCAAAAGAGATCATAATATCTTAACATGGAATAAATCATAGAAGTGAAAATGAGATCCCCATAATCATAACATGAAAATTTAAACTTTGTGTCATGCACACATAATCATGTAAAATCATTTCTTGTTAGTCATGACTCATTTCCAAGACTATCTTAGTGGACAAAGTCCCTTTCTGAACTGAGTTCACTCCTTGTTTCAGTCCTCTATCACTGAACCGAAATAACCTTCCGTTCCAGCCATGTCTATCTCATGAGATATAAAATCTTTACCCAATGCATTGGAGGGAGATATAGGTCCCACCCATCTTATAATGAATCATTTCTTATGTGTGCCACATAATCATAAACCATACATCATAGCATAACCCATGTAATAAAAATGGGATTCTTAAACAACATGACATCATAAAACGATTCATATAAGATAAAGGAATTAATAAAAATATTTCCATCACAACATAATCAAACCAATGTAATAATATGGATAAACACAGAACCCTCTTATTATCTTAGATGGAAAATAATTTTGATAAAATACTTGAACTCCATTCTTGAGGAAAATATCCTTTCTACTTCAAAAACATTTTTCCTTTCATAACATGTCATACGACATTAAAATAAAAGAAGTTGATTAAAAATAAACTTGAAAACTTGTAAAGGAAGTTTCTTGGAAATAATGTTTTAAAAATCCATTCATGCCGTATAAGTTAAAAAAACATTCTTCCCGTACTTTTGTCGGAAAAGTCAAAAAAAGTACCTCATACAAAAAATGACAAAAGATTCCTTTCATATTCTTTACTAAAAACTCACCGAAGGGTAAAATTGGATTTAAACATTTTTAGGTGTATGGAAATAATATTTCATATTCAGGAAA
Organism: Viscum album; assembly: GCA_963277665.1. Classification (NCBI taxonomy): domain Eukaryota; kingdom Viridiplantae; phylum Streptophyta; class Magnoliopsida; order Santalales; family Viscaceae; genus Viscum; species Viscum album. The sequence continues at coordinate 1,196,080,173 of OY728133.1, forward strand.
CATGGATGTGGATGATAAAATACACCCCAGTAAATACTAAAGTATAAACAATATCGGATAAAAATGAGATTGTGATATTTCCCTTACCTTAGGTCCGATTTGCTTTGTACATGTCCGAACCTCCTGTATAATGGTTTAAATAATGTTATTTACTTATTCCAGAATCATACATATTGATATGATATCATACATGGTCATATTCTTAGCTTCTTGTTAGTAATATTTCATTGTTACTTGTTTCTCGGGTCTTTATTGCCTTTTGTTCTTATGCGTGTTTTGCCGAATAAATTCTTATTCTTCTTTTAAGGTTATAGATACCTTATATCCAGAATGGTGTTAGTGTAACATATATCATATTTATTCATTCACTTCATTTATATAATTACTATGTAATGATGATCATGTAGAACGAGTCGCATCACATCATGGAGACGGTATTCTGTACGTACGCACGAGTGATGATATCATTCCTATGATCATGGAACTATATTGGAGTATATATATATTATTTCAGTATCAATATTACTTTATAATAATCATAAATAGTTACTCATTACACCATTATACCCATCCTTGTAAAGTGATGGTGGAAAAATAGATTACACCACGGCGTGGAGACGGTATTCCGTACGTACGCACACGCGGGGATTTCATTTTTCTGTAGGATGGATAGAAGGTGAATTAGGGTTGTTTCATATTTATAATAACATATCAGTATGTAAGTAATACTGATGTTATTACTTTATCATGAAACAACTAAAGGAGAAGAAGTTGAAGAAGAAAGAAATTGAAAATATCGGTAACGGATATTACCTCTTCTTTGGAACGCCTCTTTGAATCCTCCACTTAGGGAACTAAGATTGGTCTTTGAAGAATACCAGGACCTCTAGGATTATTCTAGGGAAGTGGAGAGGAGAAAATGGCCGGGGTTGGCTGAGCTTGAATGCTCAAATTGGTGTGAGGAGGAGGGGGAGGAGGTGCCCTTTTATAAGGGAGGAGAGGGGCACCTTAGGAATATCTCAAAATATTATTTTATATTAAAGTCAAAATCAGTTTATAATGGTTCCAAATGGTCATATTTCGAAGCTAAAGTGGGTATGGGTCGAAAGCCTATCAACCAATAGGATTTAGACAAGTTTAGGGTATTACTTTAACCTTATCAATTATATTTAACTCTAAGTTAAATAATTTAACTTTTACCGTGTCTTTTTGTTTACTTTCACTATATGGTTAATACACTTACTATAACATGCCAGATGAACCCCAAATTGTTTATTATTAATATATATATCCTTATATAAGTCATTTTTCCGAACCGTTGATTTTTAGGAATAAAATAACAATTAATAATATAATATTTGATTTAAAAACTATTTTGTGTCAATTTTGACACTATTTGATATATGATTTTTGTGGAAGTCATAACAGAATTATATGTTCTAACCAAGTTGATTAAATAAACACTAATATATCATATTAACCTATAAAATTAGTTTAAGTCATAAAAAGTCTCAAATTACATTTATTTGGGCATTTATAACATCAATTTTGTCAATATTTCATTAATAAGACAATTACTGCATCATATTTCTGTCATAATAAATGATAATTATATAATCCCTAAAAATTCTAAATAAATTCCTATGATGTAGATAATTTCATTAGATTTTTGTAGACTATTCATGTTCGAAGTTTCATGAAGTTTATCACTAAATTAAAATTAATATACTTATAATTTTTAAGAGAGTGACATGTTGTCACTTTCTTTGGTTTTAATAATAATTAAGTTATTTCCATGGAAAAATGTCCATTAAATGATTCTAATCCGACCCTTAGGTGATATGGGTCGTTTTTTAGTCATCCAATAGAATTTTGACATTTGTTAGGGTAATTTTAAAATATTATGTTTACCCTTAATTACCCGATTTACCTTTAACTATGGTAAATAAAATTTACCGTAGTTACTATTCATAATTCCCAAAAATAAAAAGTATACTATTAACATAATTTGGACCCACTGATTCCAAATATGGAATCCATTTTTTAAAATTCAAAACACAGAAGTTGCAGAAATTAAATTAAAATTAATCCCGTTGTCGAATAAAAACGGGTTTTTGTTTAAAACATTGCAAAAGATTGAATTGATTTAACTTATGAATTCAAGGTAAAATAAATGCTAATGACATAAATTATATTAAATGGTAAAAATATATTCTATTTACAATTTAAAACCATTCAATATTATAATTTAACCACATAAGATATTACGATGAAAAAAATTGTTTTTAATTAAAATATAGCGTGTTTTTACTATTCATTAAAATGTGAAAGTTACCAGAATAATATGAAAAATTTATCCAAAGTAAATTTTTATTTCTTGATTCCAAATAATAATTTTATTTTGTCAAATTGAACTTATAAACATATCAAAAACTATATTTAATGTGGGTGCGCCATCAAAAGGCGGTAAAACTGCATTTTTTGAAAAATACTTATTTTACCCGAAAAAAATTATTTTGTTCTTATAACATGTTCTAGAAATGTGTAAGATGAATAATAATGTTATAAAATTCAAAATTTAGTTAACACTATTCATAACGGCTAGTTCATAACAATATATCGTTGTTTACTAAAACTCGGTATTGCGTACAACACAAGCTATCGAGGAAGGTCGCGATTGCGTGTAAAGTAAGCCAAGCAACTGTGTAGTGAAAGATTCATTTGATGATATATATAAAAACAAAATATTACTCATAAAAATCTCGGGTGTTACAGAAAAGAGGTAAATTGATTGTAGATAATGATTACTCACATATTTCATTCCATAAAAATAGAGCATCTTACCCCAATAGAGTATAAAGTGGTTGACAAATAGAGTTGAAATTTCTAAAGAAACCTCTATAAAATCCATCATGTCCTAAGAAGGACCTCACATCCTTAATAGTTTTAGGAGTGGGAAGGTGAAGAATGATGTCAACCATAGTTTTATCAACTTCAATCCCTCTACCAGATACTACATGCCCTAGAACTTGTCCTTTCTTTACCATGAAATGGATTTTTTTTCCAATTTAGGATGATATTATTATCCTTACATATTGACAAAACTCTTTCCACATTCCTTAGACAACCCTCAAATGTATCCCCAATGATAGAGAAGTCATCCATGAAGACCTCTAGGAAATCCCCTACCATGTTTGAGAAGATTCCCATCCTGAAAATATGGAATGTACAAGGGGAATTACATAACCGAAATGGCATGAGTTTGAAGGAAAAAAGTGTTGAATGGACAAGTGAAGGTTATTTCCTTAATCCTCTAAGGATACATTGATTTTATTATACCCTAAGAATCCATTTGGGAAGCAATATATTTGATTACTTGCCACCTTCATGAGGAATTTCTCAATAATGGGAAAGGGAAAATGGTCTTTCTTGGTACAGGAGTTGAGCTTCCAATAGTCAATACACACTCCCCATCCACTACTGACCCTTGTAGGAAGAAGGTCACCATCGTCATTTGTGATGATAGTAATTCCATCTTTATTTGGATAACATGAATTGGGCTTACCCACTCACTCTCAGTTATGGGGTAGATGATACCAGCTTTCAATAACATTTTCTTTTCTGACCACATTCATAAGATTGGGATTTAGTCTCTACTGATGTTGATGACATGATTTGTATTATGATTCAAGAACAATACTATGAGTTATAATGAGTGGGATAATCCCAAGAATAACAAAAAGGGTCCATCCAATTTCTTTCTTATTCTTTTTTTGGACATCTAGAATCATCATTTCTTGATTGTCTTCAAGAGAGGAAGAAATGGAAATAGGAAAGGCTTGATTTTCTACTAAAAATTCATACTTGAGTGATGAAGGTAAGACCTTAAATTCAAGATCATATTGGTTATCACTTTCTAAGAAAAGATGACACATTGTATTGAACTCAGTTTCTTTATTCAGATTTCTTAAAATAATTGGTTCCTTGTGAATAGAATTTTCATCCAGAAAATTATCTAGAGTAATTTCATGAATGGGTATGGACTCAATGTTATTGATTTCATCCAACGTATCTTTAATTGGTGATTATAGAAAATCATAAATAGATCTATTTTAAATAGATTCAAACAAATGAGACAAATTTCCTTCATGTGAACGAATAAAATCAATCTCTTGTGGACTTAAATATATGTCAGTAATTCCTTAATGTTCCTTGAGTTCACTATCAACTCTACAAATCCAATTAACCTCTTTGATCTCTTCATCAACCCTAATATGATATTTTTCATTATAGATGTTCAAGTCAAGTCTCATGTTCCCAAAAATTATTATCATGTTCCATTTTCATACTCAGATGACTAAGATGAGTATTGCTAAGATGTGAAGACCAAGGATGATGGGGGGGTTTCCCCCTAGGACCTAAGCTTGGGTGGTTTTCAAAGACAATGAATTCATTTGGGTAAATGAAATTTTCAAATTTCACCAAAAGATCCTTTAAGATCCCATTAGGAACCCAAACACTACGATCAGCAAGTTGAAGAGTAATAGAGGTGGGTTGGAGTTATTTTAGCCCTAAATAACAATACATGGAATAAGAAATGAGGTTAATACTAGCTACCCGATCACAAATAGCTTTGAAAACATTGTTCTCTCTTATCACACAATTGATGTATGGATATCCTAAATCTTTCAAATTTGGAATAATGGTCCCTTGAATGGTGGTACTCACATTAGAATCCATAAGGACATGGTTTTTAGGTGAAAATTTCCTTTTAAAAGTGAAAAAGTCCTTAAGGTACTCTAAGTAGGTAGGAATGGTTTGGATTGTATTTAGAAGGGGGTGTTAAACATAACCTGAGAGAATATTTCCCTCAAAGTTTCATTTAGTTCGGGTTTATATTCTTTACTCATGAGTTATGGTAAGGGGGGGGGGTTCTTTGATTGTTTGTTGGGGTAGTAGTTCCTTAACATTCTCATTGGTTTTTTCTGAATCTATGATTGGTTCTTCATCATTTTCAGGCATTTTTGAAGCTTTTAATGGTTCTAGAATAGCTTTTTCAGGTTTCTCAAACGGTTTTCCACTTCATAAAATAGTCACTTCTTTCAGTTATTAATGAGAGGTTTGTCTGTAACTAGATTCTCCCCTTAAAGTTGAGGATGTTATGGGTGCCTTCCTAATTTTAATGGTTTTTAGTTCATGTTTAAGGGATGAGACTTCTGATTTCATTTTCTCCATTTTTTTACACAACTTCTCAAGGATTGGAAGAGGATAAATTATGTAGGGCCTTATGTTGGTTGGTTTGTCCAAAGAGGATACTTTGGTTGTTGGATTGGTTATTGTATGGGTTGTTGGATGGGTTGTTGGTATTGGATAGGAGGGTGTTGGTATTGGAATGGTTGTGATTGGAACAGGTTATGGTTTTTGAAATTTTGTGTAGGGTGGGTGTTTGGTCTTTGTGGTTGGATAGGTTGTTTTTTATCTTTCCAGTGGAAGCCTGGGTTTTCATTATAACTTGGGTTGAAGTTTTTTTGGTATTGTGGATTTTGGAAGTTTCAAGCATTGACTTTAGTAGGTGGTCCTCATAGATAAACATCCTTGATGGATGGAATGGATGGTCCATTTTCTATTTTTGGTCACAATTGTCACAAATTGTGCAAATGAGGTCTACAGATTTGATTTTATGGATATTCCTATGTCTTTTCTCTTCAACCTTCCTAGTGAGTGTTGTGAGTTTCACCCTAAAAATTTCCTCCTCCCTATGTGTGTGAATTACACCATATTTTTTCAACTTCTCATATTATGGTAATGTTCCCCATGTTTGATTTTGTTCACCCAGGATTTCTAGATACTCATAAGCATCTTTAGGGATTTTTCTAGAATGTTCCATTACACATCATGCCAATGAATTGTTTGTTCCCAAGACCCAACCCTTCGTAGAAAATTCTCACATGTTCATGAATAGAAAAACCATGGAATGGATCCATGTTTAGAGTATCTTTTAACCTCTCCCGTGTTTCGTAGAATAAATCTCCTTTTTCAAAAAAATATTTTATATTCTCTTTTTAGGTGAAATTGTTTTGTGGTGGGGAAAGTATATTTTGTAGAATTATCTTTGAAATTTTTCACAAGAGTTGATGTATGATGGTCTCAAAATGTTTAACAAAGGATTTTCTCAATACTTTAGTGATAAAGGAAAGAGCCTCATATTCTCTAACTCAAGTTGATGAGGTGGTCACATGGTTTCAACAATGTCTTTGACCTCCTTAATGTGAAGGTATGTAATATCGAACTCTGTTCCATGGAATTAGGGAAGGTGGTTTAGGACATGAGGTTTAAATATTTTGTTGGAATCTCCTAGGGAATTGTGTCTAATGCATGAGGGTGCATTGGTCCAGGAATTTGTGAGGCAGTCATTCATTGTTTGATTAACTGAATTCCCCAAGTTTGGGGTTTCCTTATTTGGATTTCCTTTTTGGATCCCACCTGGGTTTATGAGTTGGTTTATTTGAAGATACCCCATTGAAATAGGATAAATTTTTGACTCTGGATTATTAGTAAGATTAGGATCTAATGAAAAGTGTTTCCTTGGTGTACTTGACTCCCCAACCCCAAGACTATCCACCCTAACTAGACGGCTTGATTGGTCATGAGTGTAGGCGGACATGAGCCAAAAAAATGACAAAGGGAGAAGATAAGAGAATTTGGATGAGAATAGAAGAAATATGGTAGAATATAATATTTATTTAGATGACTTGCTTGAGTCCTTGAAAATGGCACCAAAATTTGGTCCTATAAAAAATTACCCAAGTTTTTAGGGTTAAGCGGTCAAATGTATATTAGCTTGGGATGTCGATTCCTAAGAGACCTAAGAAGAAACCTGTACACACTCACATTTCATGGACTGAATTTGGCTACTAAGTGACCAACATTAGGTTTATTTTAGATAAGTTTAACTGAACAATATATGACTTAAATTAAAACAAATTATGATAAGGGTTTATCCAGGGTTATTATAAGGGGTGTATTGGATTAAATTCATTTTTAACAATTCCAATTTTATATATTCAAGATGGAATTATATTAGAAGATCCAACAACTTCTTCACATACTGGTTCTATACCGAAAAACCATAATATTGATCACCTAAACACTTGGATGATCAAATTTATGATCAATACAAGGTAAATGTTCGTATTAGCACCTGAAGTATGTGGCCATAAAATTCAACAAGGACAAAGAAATTTTAAAATAATCAAATAAAAATATCAAATAAAAGAAGTGATTAGAAATTAATGGGGTGATATATAACATCAAATATATCCCCTTTATATTACCTTGAATCAACCCATATGTTGGTTAGCCCTCTATTGATTCTATGGTTTCAATGGAAGTAGGAAATAGACTCATGAGGGAGGAATTAAAAAAGTAAAAAAAATAAAAAAACAATCGCTCTATCATTGTGAAAATAATTTCAGAAGGTTTGGTATGAATAAATTCAGACCATAAAGCAACAGTATCAATGTGATAATAAAAATAAAATAATAACGGAATATGAATAATTTTTATTGAAAACCTAGGTAATTCGAACAACATACAAATGAAGAAGAAAATTGCAAAGGAAAAGTGGTAGCATAACATTACAATGAAATAATGAATCCAAGATGAATAAATCATCCAAAAAAACTACCTTAAATATTCATTTTGGAAGACTTGGGTTGAGAAAAAAATAGTTAAAATCATCCCAATAGTGTTTGGTAGGCATAGGGTGGTGGAAAACATATGGAACATAGAATTTTCTACTTTTGGCCCGAGGTGGCAGCCAGCTTTCATCAACCAAAAAAAAAGAACCTAAATGAGATTCTATATGGATACATTAGAGTGGAAAGTATAATGATAAAATTGATATCTATATTTCCTATAACCTTCTGTAAAGTTTTATCCCAAAAGATTTTATGTTTTATGAGATATGTGTAAAATTGTGGGCTATTTTTCTGGGCTACAGAATCTGGCCTAGAATTTTATCTCCAACATGGGACTCATGTATTTATATTAAAAAATCACAATTAGATTTGTCTAATATTTGATTAAATGTTCCCCATGATTTAATCTATCTTAAAATATATTTTGGGAATCATTGGGATTGTATCTTGGATGATACATAGTATTTATTGGGCTTCTTTGTAGTTTACTTTTCCCAGAATTTGTTGGCATGAAAGCCCATTTTGGTTGTCTTCCAATGTGAATCTTCAAGTTATACAAAATAATTAATTATTAAATATAGAATAGGATACCTTAAAATAAAATATAAAATAAAATAAAGAACATTTTGTATTTTATGAGGTGTTCAAAAATGTACCATGTAATAGTGCATTTTAAAAGGGAATTACAATCATAATGTGAATTAATGTTCAAAGTGTAAAATGCACTAAAATGGTGTATGTAAAAAACAAAGAACAAGAATATTATATATATAAACAATAAATATTATCTTTATTCAGTGTCTAATCAATAATTCTTTTCTTTTTCCTCTCTTCACCTATCGGATGGTATAATAGAACATACCAGAAAATGGATAAGATCCTATAGTGTGTATTATTTTATCCAACCCTCTATAAAAATGTAAGAGAACATGTAGAAATTGTTTTTTATTAAAAAATGATTAAAACCATTGGTAAGATAGAAAAATTAAAAAACACACGGTAATTAAGATTAATGTATTTGGAATATGGGGAATTAATTTTATAAGTTTCTTTCTGAACTTCTATGAAACACATAAATAATTTTGTATGTTGTCTACATGTCAAAATAAGTGTAAATTGAAGATAAAATAACCAATCCAACCTATATATTTCTTATATTCCTCTAAAACATTATCTTTTCATGATATTAAATTACTCAGTTACTCATTAGTATTAGAAAAAATCTAGTTTCAAAACCACATATCGATTGGATTTTTTAAGAAATATTAAGTTCGTCACATCAAAAGAACCTTTTATTAGATTAAAACTAGTGGGAAACTAGAGTTTTCCAACATATAAATTATAAACCTTTTAGATAATAAAATTATCTAATGTGTTAACGATTAGTGAAAAAAATTTAATATTAAAATTTAGGTAAAATAATACTATTTGTAAAAGACCTTTTTATATATCACATTTTTAGTTGAGTATGAAAACCGAGGCCACATGTTAGTCATGGTGGAACAAAAATAAAATAAGGTAATAAAATAATTGAACATGAACTTTTATAAATATGGGTTGAAACAATTTTTATGGTAATATAATCATTAGAAGATAGATATTGTTTATATAAAAAATTCAATAATATTCCAAGAGAAAATGAATAACTTTCATGAGTAACATGTCAATAAAAGAGTGTTCACTCTTAAAGATATGTTAGTTATTTTTAATTCAGATTTTTTATTTTTCTAGGAAAAATTAGTTCACAATTTTTCATACCCTTTATGATAATAAGACCCTACCCACATGGATCTATCAATACACAAAGAGAGTATGAATAATAATTCCAGGTGAACATATAATGTTCTAATCCTTCATTATATAACTACCAAGAGGGTTGTGATCTTTCTCTTAGGATTCATTAAAGAAACAATAGGTACTTTTATCTATATAATTTTAATAAGGTTTCTATTAGGTTCAAACCCATGTATTTTACATATAATCCAAAAATAATAATTTTTTAAGATCAGGTTATAGATTTTACTATATTTTATCATTTGAGGAAATTCTTTATGAATAATAAAAGGTAATGGCCTTTAAAACACCTTAATCCTATCCAAACCTTCATAATTCAAGGAAAATGGTACATTAAATGTAACACCCAGGATTTTAGATTATATATACAATATATTATTACTTATTATTGATGAAACATTGGTCATAAAAAACCATGGAGATCTATTAAAATATTATTTTTAAAAAATTACCATTATAACCCAACCGTTGAATTAGTATGTATGAAAAAGAGTAACTGCATTATAAAATATATTTATAAAAATTTTACTTAATAAAAATTTAATTATCAATATCAAGGAACTAAAAATTCAATTTTGAATATGATCTTATATCATTAAAGAAAATAATTTGTAAAAAGTTGATTTATATACGTCTTGTTTTTTTTATAAAAAATAATTTAATCACTATAGATGAATTACTTTAATGAAATTTATATATCATATATATTATAAAATAAATTAATATTCCTTTAATGGTGGTTACTATATAAGAATAGAGATAATTAAATTTAAACATAAAAAATTTATTTCATTCAAAATTGGTTTCTATTTCATTTTTTTCATGGATATTATTCCACATTAAAATATATTGTTAGATAAAATGTGAAAAACTACCAATTGATAATATAGAAACAATTATATTATAAATGTTTCTTATTCATCTAAAAATTATATTTGGGTGAATATGGGAAATATTGATTTTTTTGTAAAAAAAATCATTATATTTCTTTAAATGAAGTGTTTTTAAATCAGCATTCTATTTTTATTTTTTTAATTTCACATGAGTTTCACATTAATAAAAATAAATAAACTAATTCCATCATAATTATCACAGCCTGGCCCACTGAGGCCCACCTAGCTAGCTGAAGCTTTGTAAAACACCCCACAACATAACATAAATTGGGTAGGAGCTTGTGAAAAGTGTCGAGTAAGCAACAGTGAAATGGGAGGTGTTATTCTATGTACATATAGTCAGACACACAACCCTATACATGGAATACTATAGAGATATAATAAAGTACTGAACAACTAGAGTGTAAATAATTCATGTAAAAACCACTAGGAAAGAATAATAGTCTAGAACTATAATACAAAAGAATAAAGAGGAAAAATACGTGACCAACCAGAAATGAAGTCCTAACATGAAAAAAACTAGAAAAAGGTTGTCGAAGAGATACTGGCTCAAAATATCTATGTTCAACAATCGATCACGATCAATAATTCTAGGTGAAACTATACACCTCTAGAGCATGGTCCCCCAATATCACTAATGATTTTTCAGCCATCTATATATGCCACAACACATGTGAGTAGACTCCATGTATGGGTGAGTATGTTAATACCCAGTAGGAGGACCCAAAAACAAAGAAGGGAGGTATATAAGGATACAAAATTCATCTCAACCCATAATTAAGAGGTAAATGAAACCCAATATATATTCTCATAAAGAAACCCAAGCGAGAGAGAAAGGGGATCCCTATATCCATAGCAATGATAAGAATGATGGGTTATCATGTTTCTCTAATAGTCTATCTATGAATTCAAGAATCATGTACAACCACAAAAGAATCCATGTGGAGAGTTTGTAACTCACCACTACACTCTATTATAAAATGGAGAAACATCCCCTAGAGGACCCACTACTTGGTAGATCTCAAAGACAGGGGTATCACTCCATAGATAGAGGACATATTCCCTTAGTAGTATTTGGGTACTCACTCTACATATGTAAATAATATGGGAGACCTTCACCCTCCAGAAATACGGGGTTCCAACCCCATCATCTCTCTAATGATCAAGCTTGATAACCACTACCATCCAAGAATCGCTAAAAGAAGCATCTCACTCACAACACCTTATGTCATATCTATGATTCCAAAATTAAGGCCTTGATCTCATCCTGTATAGAAAAATATTAAAGAGAGGTTGATCATTGGAAAATAGTTGAGTCCCAAATAAAGATATAAAAAAGGTGGATGTATCATATAAAAATGAATGACATATATGGGGTATAAAAGGTGTATCCTTGCAGCCGTAGGTCTGCTTGAGTCTTTCATCCCATGCATGTGTACATCATTCTTTGATCATGTGCTCTAGTTTTTCCTAGGTATGCTAGATGTGTATGGGTGCCCTGTCCAGGTTCGAGTACATATATATTATCATGTACTCTATTCATGCTTCTGAATATGGTTATGTTAGTGTCTTTTATCACAGTGGTACATTCCAGGCCACCAAGATCAGGTCACACAGTGTGTAAGTTTCATACATGACATGTGATATTTAACACCACCAAAACATTATCCACAATAGTCAATAGACTTCATGGTTCACATTCTCCACAATACACATCATGTATATTGCTATTTTCCAAATAAATGAATAAAATATCACATGAATCATCCATTCCACTACTTCCACCATTTCCACCATGAATCTGGCTATGGTTTCAGGATCAAGTGATTATCATCCATGTTCCATTATCATTGTCCATATTTCAAACACCAAACCCTCATGTGGTTTGTCTTGTCACACCATGCTACCTTACCCATGGATAGAGAACACATGATCCAGCATCTAATATTTGTTTCCAACAGCTGAAACTACATCACACCTCGATCCATCCATAAAACATCAACATTTACATCATGCATGCATCCACCGCAAATATGGGGATTCTATCATGATCAAATCTTACCCTTTAATATCAAATTGCGACCTCTTGTGACAATAGTGAATAACATGATGAAAATTGGGTAAATACAACAGAAAGAAGTGATGTCACCATTGGATGATGTCATCTCATCCAATGATCATAAATTGTAAAAAAAATAGAGCATTGAATCATATGTGCAATAAGGATAAAAAGGTTTGGTTGAAGAATACCAAAATATATAGGTCTCATGAAAATAATGTGATTACAGTACATAAAAATATAAAATCCATACTTATTAATTAAATCTAGTAAGGCATAAATCCTTGAATGATTTTTCCATACATAATCTTTAGATCAATCACTAGTGAAGAATATGTTTATAATATTGTCATTGGTGAGATCTAGAAACCTCATTAGTGAAGAAGAGGCCTATGAAGAATAATTGTTTCTCCATGATTTATCATTTTTGGTCAATGGATTTCATTTTATCTAATAAAATACACTATAGTTATATAGCTAACACTAGATATTTTCAATAATGAGTAATTTATATTGAATTTTTTTGTTTTTGTGTTTATTTAAATATATTGACTTAATTACTTAATTAATTATTGCACATTCCAATGGTCATATATCTAAATTATCAATGTCGACCAATTTTATGTCTCCCCAATGGTAAACCACATGTTTTAAAAAAACTATGGTATTGGATTTCCCATCTAATGTTCCAAACAATCGGAATCCCGTTTATTCCACAAATATGTTTTTGAGTTATTTAATACATATATTTTTAATATATTAATCCAGGGGTATTGTGACAGTCAATCATAGGACCAACTACAAAGAAAAATCTAAAGGCATATAATGAAATATTCAAATGACATAGCCATAAAAACTAGATTATTTACATTATCCCTTATATCAAGACCCATTACCATAAAAATATAAATCAATAAAAAAATAGGTGGGGTATTGTGCATACAAATGAATCTCATGCTCCCAGGATATCTCATTCATGCTCATGTGCCACCAAAGCACTAAATCCAAAGTAATTTTTTGTCTTTGTTGGAACTTATCTTATCAATCCTCAATCACTACTGGGTTCCCAATGAAGATGGATCCATCCTCGATGTGCATCTCTCCTTAGTTAATAACATGTGTTGGTTCGTGCATGTATCTCATTGGTTGAAACACATAGAAGACAATATGAACTCATTCCAATAATGGGGGAAATTATAAGTGATAAGAAACCTCTCCAACCCTTTATAGGATCTCGAATGGCTAGATGAAACTCAATGATATATTTCATCCTCCAACCTAAACTAGAAAATACATATCATTAGGATACTCTAAAAAACATGTTAACCATTATCAGAATACATGTGATGTAGAAATTTATCCATATAATGTTTTTCTAGATCTAGGATGCCTATATAAACTTATACATCTGTTGATCCTTCTATATTATTTATTGTTTCTAATGTGGCCTAATAAGAGATGTCTCACAAATCTTAGTATTTCGTAAGGGTGACATATAGGGTCCCTCGTATATCTCTTTGATGGTTTCAATAATGGTATTGTATTGATATTAGTTATTATATAAAAAATAATCCAAGGGGAAGTGATCCTCCCAACTTCAACCAAAGTCCAACACACATGCTCTCATCATATCCACCAAAACAAGGAGATTCCACTCAATCTGCCCATCTATATGGGAGTGAAATATCATGATCATCCATAAAGAGGTCCCAAATTCATCCTAAAGTCCCCTTAAATACTAGGAAGTGAACTGAGAATCAATGTTAGAGATGATCATTGTGGGTAACTCAGGAAGATGGACAATATCCCACACATACAACAACCCAAACTCTCAACCAAACTATACTCCTATGTAGAAATAAAGTGTGTTGACTTGGTGAGTTAGTTAATAATAACCCAGATATCATAATATACTCTCTTTTCCTTTGTAATCCCTAGAAAAAAATCCAATTATATTCCATTTCTTTTCCATTTTTGTATTTTGAGATGTTGAGACAAACCTACTATGACATGATTTTCAACATCTACATACTGACATGTGAGACACTGAAAGAAAAACAATATAGTGATCCACCTCATTCTATCCCACCAAAACAAAATTTTAAGGTATTTATATATCTTTTCCACACCAATATGTATACCCAATGAATAAGTGTCAAAGTACCTTATTAAATTCACATGAAACATGAAAGGAACCACCATATATTTTTAAAAATGGATTGCATACTCCCCTCATTAATAAACTCTATATAGTGTATCTCCTGAGGATATCTAATTATATAGAATCTTATATTCAATGTCCCCCAACTGGTCTTATCTCACATGATGATGATGTGGTCGAGTAACCATGATTGAGTGAAGAAAAACAGTACCCCTCTCTTATACGAGGGTCTACTTAAATAAATCCAATTGCACATATATCTCCTCTACTAAGTGGGAAATGGACTTCTTACTAAGGGTATTTACCCCCACATTTCACTTACATTATGTATAAAATATCTCAAAGTCATATTCATTTAGGAACTCTAACTAACAGCTCTATCTCAAGATGAGATCCATCTAAGTTAAGGTTTACCTAATACTCTGGTGATTGGAGTGAAACAAATGGATCACCCAAAATATAGAGCCTCCATAAATTTAGAGTGATTACTAACACTATTGACTCTAAGTTGGGGGTTTTATTATTCTACAAAAGTTTTCTCAACTTACATAACAAATAATAAATCACTACTTACCTCTACATCGACACTCAATCAAACCCATTTCTATAGGCATTATAAAACACCATATACTCAACACCCTCATCTGAGTGTATCAACCCAGGAGAAGTTGTCAAACTCCTCCTCATCTATTAGATAGATCCATATCACTACTAAGTCTAGGTAAATAGGTTCCATTTCAATGTCAAATTAATCAATGAGTTTATACCTTGGGTAATTTTACTACGAAACTCCTATAGTAACCTTCCAAACCAAGGAAACATCACACCTCAAACATGCTATTGGGTGGCTCCCAAGAAAGAACTGCATCAATATTATTTGGGTCTACAACTAATCCATGCTCAAATATGTAATTACATATAATGTGAACCTCACATATCTAGAACTAAAACTTTGAGATCATATCATAATTATGGTTATCCTATAGTAAGTCTAGGGATATTCTCAAATGTTATGCATGCTCTTCTTCAAATATAGTGTATATGAGGATTTCATCAATGAAGAATACAATGAAATAGTACATGTATAACTGAAATATCTGGTTCATAAGTTTAACACCCAAAAATTCTAAAATAAAAACATTTTATTCGATAACTAAGGCGACACACAACACCGAGCTTAAAAAATCCCCACAATTTATTTCATTAAATTTAATCTATTCAATAGCCTACGGAACACGTAACATTGTCTATAAATGAAAAATAATAGAGTATACCATTTTATCATTAAAGTTAGATTTATGTTATAAAAAGTAAAAACATAATTATGAAAACAATATTTGTCTATGGTTTAGAAATAAAATAAGAATCATTTTAAAAAATGAAATATTTTCTAAAAAATGATATTTTTTTTATAATAAAAAGTTTATTCATGATTTACATACATAAATTAAAATTAATTTTTAACAAATTTAGAAAATTTAGTTACAAAAATTAAATAAGTTTTTTAAATAATAATATAAAATTATCTAACTGTGAATATTTGGTATTTTTTGAAATGTTTTACTTTTTAATGAATAATGAACAGTCCTGATTTTTATTCAAATATTACATTTTATTAAAATAATTAAATTGTTTAGATTAAATTTTAAATATGTTTTGAAGTAATTTTTTTTTAAATTCTATAACAAATTCACTAATTTAGTTCATTATAATCAATTTCATACAAATTTTTTATATTAGAACCTTCTATAATTATGAGAATTTTATCTTTGGAAACTGGATTTTTCATGAAGTCTGTGGGTATAATTTAAAATTTAGTTTTTCCACTTTTTTTAATTTTATTTGGAAAAAAGGATTCTATCTATATGGTAATCATAATTTCTCTTATATAATAATTTCATCTAAATTTTTGAAAAGATTAATAGTGAAAAAAGTAAAAAATAATTTTGTTGGTTAAGGGAAAATAGGTTTACAGAGGTGTTAAACTATGAATATAAGGATAAAAATGACAAAAAAATATTACAAATCTCATTGTATAGAATTAAGTCTAAATTAGACGTCCAAAATTTTAATAGAAGGTCTTTTTTAATTATTTCACTTTCTAATGACTTCATCTATTTGGATTGATCTATGAAATTTCAAGTAATTTCCATGAGGGTTCCCTTTCCCTATATATAAAAGGCCACACACTCCCCTCACTTATTCATACTAACAAATACATTATTCTTGAAAAATACTATAAAATAATTCTCTCTAAAATACATAGAAACATTTTATAGATAATGTTATTCTAAAAAGTCTAACCCTGTGGTTTTTAAGAGGGGAACCAATTGTGGTTTTTCTTAGAGAAGGTAATTGTCTTAACAATGTTCTTTCAGTATATTTATTGTTTTTTACCAAAAATTATATCTTAAAATGTACAATATAAAAACACAATTATATAAAAAATATTGATATGTTATTATGATAATTTCATAAAATTTATTCATCATATATTCTATCAATGCGAAATGAAAATGTTGATTATGTGTACGGAAGACTACCGCCTCCTAAACTGGTGTAATGTTTTTCCATCAATTCCATTAAAGGGTGGATATAATGGAAGATTTAATGATATTATATTATATTTATAGTGTTAATATAATTAATGAATTATAAAATCACATATTCCTTATTATATTTTATTTTGTCAAAATTACAATAATGTCGCTCTTACAAATGGAGGACTACTGCCTCACGAAGTGATGTGATTCATTTTTCACTTAGGATTTTCATGGAAAGTAAATAGGACAAATTTAATGAATATATATATTTTTTATGACATAATAATTATCCTATAATAATAATAATATATCATGCACTTCTATACCCTTCCACTATTTAAGAAAATGGTAGTTTCATTTTTGCGTATGTATGACCTATCGTATCCAAGAAGCGATGTCATCCATTATCCATTTTAAAATTTCAATATTAATTATAAAAATGAATCGAATGAAATAAAATTATATTTATATAATTTATATAATTATATATAAGATTGATATATTTATCCTATACATAATAAATAGAACTTTTAGAACAAAAAATTCATGATAAAACAAGGTAATTAACACCCAACATGATGTAAATAATGAAATAATATTAACTAACATGTGGTAAAATGTAATAAGGTGATGATATTTGATATTTTAATTATTAATATGGTTATTCTATAAATTAATGAAATTATTAAAACCATTACACATGATGTTAAATAAAATTCAATAAAAAAGAAGCATGGGGTAATGTACTTCGTCACAATTTTCCTTTATTGAGGAATATTGTAATTTTATGCACCTAATTTATTTTATATGGATTATATACTACCAATTTTATATTTATTATCAATATTACTTTATAAATAATTTTATTTTAACTTAAAATTTAAATTATTACATCTAAGGTAATTTGACATGAAAATTATCGAGTGGTAAAGAATTTCATAACTCGGTTTCTTTTCATTGGGCAATATTACTCCTTTTTTTCCTTTTATATTAAAAGATTATTTTTGTAATGAATATTGACTATATACTGTTTTATTTTTACTTGTTTTATGCGGAATAATATTTGAAACGCATTATTGATTCATTTTATAATTCACTCTTCATAATTATGATCATTGTAATGGTTTATTTCACAATCACAATTTAATGAGGATTGTTTAAGATTGAATTTCCATTAAAGAAAATTATTTGAAAATTAGATAATAAAACACATTAGTTTTCTTCTAATATATTTATTAATTATATATTCAATTAATATTACCATTTTCTCTTATTTTTGTTACATAAAATAATTAATTAAATGTTTTTAATAAAATCTAACTCCAAAACTCTCTTCGTTCAAAAATACATTTTTTTCAAAAACCATATTTCTAAAACTGGTTTTCAAAATGTTTTTAACCTTTTTCAAATGATTTATTTAATAAATATTTACCCTGTTTGATAATTTTAAAAAATTATTTTGATAGGAATCTTCATGTGTTTTTCAAAACAATGATCATTTTTCTCTTACCAGAAATGTGAATGGAATCTTATTTAACATACTAGGCATGTATGGAACTTCCTATCATCAGGACCAATTAGTGTTTTAAAAAAATCCATTACTTGTTTCAGTGGATATATTAAAATAAATTTATATCATACTTTTTTTTAGAATTTTAGTTCTAAATTTATTTTCAATATAAAAAATTTTATTTTCTTTAATGATTTTTTAATAACATTTTTACTATTTGTCTACTCATCAATGCAATAAAAATATACTTTAACTTATAATACACTTGAGATATGTTGTATTTATTCATCCTTATTCTTTTTATATATGTTTTATGATCATTTTTGCTAGATAAACTACTAACATTACCTTTCTAAATTCATTTTTTTCATTGACATTTCTATAAAACATTCACTCTTTATGATCATTGAACAATTTATTTCTCTAAAATTTACATATTCTTTGTATCATGGATATAGTTATTTCTTAAATCGTATATCTTTTTTTCTGAATTTTCTTTCTTATAAATTCCCATATTCTTTTTATCATGGATATTATTATTTCATACATCGTATACCATTTTAACATAATGTGTTTACTTTGAATATTATTTGATTAACTAGAAAATATTGATAAATTTGTATTTTTTAAGAAATATGGATATTTTATTATAATTCAAATTGATTCTTGACATAAATTGATCATTTAACATATGAGGAATGATTTAGACCGATAGTAATGGGTGTGGACTATAATTATATGGTCCCTCTATGCATCAATGGTCTCATGAGTTCAGTCAGTTAGATAACATTAAAAGGGTTTCTTCTTGTAGTTTAAAATGTCTTCGGAAATGTGTTAAAAGTATGGGTATCATGTTCCTGAAGAACATGATTTCCAATTATTAAATATCTCTGAAATTAAGAATTCAGTTATTATTATACATGATATTTTCAAAATGACATTATTTCTTGATGCATTTCATTCTCGCTATATTGATTAAATGGAATTTGTTTTATGTTATTTACCTTTCCATGTTGATTATTCCTTATCTTATTATCCATGATATTTTTTCAATGATATTATATCTTGATTCATATTATCCTAAATTTATTGATTAAGTGGAATGTGTGCTTAGTTATTTACATTTTCATATTGATTATTCCTTATTCAGATACGATAGTCATGTTATTTAATGGATTTTTTAGGTTATTTACCTGGCCATATTTATAATTCTAGTAAAAAATTTTAAATTTTATTTGTGTTTAGTTATTTAAATTTCCATTATTTTATTTACTGATCCATGATTGTTTCCATTATATTTAACCCTTATTGAGAATTTGATATCACCCTTATTTTTTTCCCTTTTCCAAAAATCCATAATGTTTACAATAATTTATATGAAAGTATATTCTAGAGGGAATAATGTAATTCTCCAAAAAAATATGTTGTAATTTTTGTTTTCAATTGTAATATGGTCATTATATTTTTATCAAATTTACCAAGAATACTAAACTATTATATCCTTTGGGATGTGATTCCTTGTATATTTTACCAATGTAATAAAGTAAGAAACCATATCTGAGCTACTAGGGTTTGGTTCACTACAATAAGATCCATGAACAATGTATGGGTATAAGTAACACCAAAGGACATCACTAGGAAATCACAGTTCCCATAGTTACATCATAATTCTATCCTTGAAATTTCATTATCAAAAATCCTCAAAAAATGGTAACTAGACATGTGATCGATCTCTGAGAACCAACTCACATCTTTTAACTGGTCAAAGAGGTCATAAATATTTAGTAAGGGGTACTTTTAATTTATCATTAACTGATTTAGTCAATGATAATCAAGTCAAATCATCAAAAAATGTTTTCATTTTTAATGAAGAATACTAGATCTTCCCAAGGGGAAACATTATATATGTTAAAACCTTTCTCTTGATGTTCATTAAACCACACCCTCAACTCCTAGAGCTTCGTGGGGGAATTAATTATGTCGTAGAAGATATCACTGTACTACGTTGCTGCAAGTAAATGAATAAGTATTTCTAACATCATATACATATTCCAAAAAGTTATTTAGGTAAGATGTCCCAATAATCATCCACTATCCTTTGAATCTATATAACTAAAGATCAGACCGCACCAAGGACTATACTTTTGAACTGATGGGTGATACGTTGGAACTTCCTACACACAATACATGCTGCTCAACATTAATATCTATCTTTACCATGAAGGATAATATATTCTAATTTTATGAACACATATAAATTTCTTTTTAGGATATTTTATCAGGGAATTCACCATGGACAACTAGTCCATACCATTGATGATGCGATAAGGTTTCATCACTACAATTATGAGGTCTCATGAGTATCCTAACCTTTGAGTGCCAACTCACATTTCTTGTAGATGTGTGATATACAATAATCACTCCCAGGTAGACACCTCTATACATATCATCTTGGATAAAGTCTTATTAAGAAAATATATCACTCACACAATGGATATGGAGATAAATGAATGAATTTCACATGTATATAAAAGTACTGGAGTAAGAGTATAAAATACATTGATCGTACCTTGAATCATCTCATCAGTAACTAATAATATCCCTCTATAGCTTGAAACTACTTATATCCTCAACTACCATCACTCTAACTCTATTTTGGGCCACTTGGTGGTAGTGGTGGAAATAGATCATAACATCACCCTCTACTAGTAGTTCTTACCTCCAAATATTCACCGTATCCTCTATCATAATCACCTCCAGGGGGGATGCCCTAACCATGCCTAGGATACCCATGATCACAACACTTCTTCTATTGTGGACGTAAATCTACTACTTGTCTACCCTCTTCATCACATCAGTTTTAGAAATCATGATCCAAGTGAAATCACCCATTCGAAGCATAACATTACCCCTATATTAGCTAACTGGACCCTCAATGCAATCAAACTACCAAAACATTATGTGTTTATTCCTAGGAATTCATAGGTATCCTTCCCTAAGCCTTTGAAAATTGATTCTTACTAGTTCTTACAGATGACTCATAACTAGGATTTTCACTACTGGAGCCAGCCTCCTTGTGTTCTTATACTAGGAAGCAGTATCTAACTAGAGCCTACTCTATCACTCAAGTATAAGTTGGAATGTGCAATGAGACCCTGCCATCATGTATTTATCTACAAATACCCTACATATAAATCTATATCCATAAGTATCAATCTGTTACTATATCGAGAGAGTAACACACGAGGTTGTAAAATATCATGCAATACTTAAAAACTAACATATAAACCTACATCGTCTCGAAATTCTCCTAAATCCACAGACAGAGAAATAAAGAAATGTAATACTCATTTTGGAAAAGTTATTGAAATTATAAACATGTTAGAATCACCTTATCATGATTTTGGATAATCAGTCCCGATCAATTCCCTACCACTCCATGAATAATGATGGATTCATGTGAAACCATCTAATCGATTACGGTCTGAACAAGCCAAAAGGCATTGATCAGCAAATCAATCCAATCCTCCACTACCTAAGGTTTTGGCTCCCATAAAATATTAGCATTCTCTATCACTATAACTTGTGTATCATGAAAAGACTAATCACATCATCAACCTAACCTATTAGAACTATCCTCTTCTCCATAAGAATTGTCAGAACTTTGTGCCTTCTTGGAGGAAACACCTATCATGTGGTTCCAAGATCTAATTCCTCATCACTCAGTGGATCACTGTCATTATCCTATATCATCAAACTAGATAGATGACATCATAAAGGAATATTTAAATATGTAAAGATGTACCATTTTCATATGAGGATATATGGGGAGCAGACAATAGAAGGTAATGAAATTAAAAATAACCAATCTTATATGATTCATTTACCATTTTTTATCTGCAAATAATGCCTTGGTTTATTGAGTTGAAAAGAAGGTAGAGAGAGTCTTGGAGAATGGATTCAAGGAACATCACACAAATAATATTTTTCCAAGAAAGAAATCTTTTCTCAAGACACTTTGACACACTTTCCATCCATTCTAAACAAAAAAACACAACAAGGCCTAACTCCAAACACCAACCTGGTGGAAATACCACCTCTGATACAACTCTATCAGGACCTAGACCATCGAGGACTATATGGTCAGTGGTTAGCTGAGTGAGACACCTCAAGCATACCTCCAATATGCTAAGAGTTGGTGACAAGAACTGATTAGGAAATGATGAAATTAGACATCTTAACCAATGCACATATATGTATTGACACAAAACACTTTATAAAATATTGTAGAGATAAAATAAAATTATGAACATCTTGAGTGTAAAAAATGTATGTAAAAAAATCTAAGAAAGAATAAAAGTGAAAAAATATAGTACAAAAGTGTACAGGTGAAAAATATATTCCTGAATAGAAATGAAGTCTAAACTAGACAAAAAATGTAAAAATGTAGATTGAATATATCTTCACTCGCAATCTCTAAGGACAACCATCGAACATTTTCTACACCACTAGGTACAATTATGCTACTCTGAAACCTATCCCACCAATATCTCGGTTTATTTTCCTATTATCTGGATAAGACACAACATTTTTGGGAAGAACCCATGTAGGGGTGAATATATACATGCCTATTATAACACACTGAAAACAAAGAATAGAGATATAGTAATATAAAATAGTTATCTCAAACCATGAGAAATAGGGATGTTAAACCCAACATATATGATCATAAATAAACCCAAGTGAGAGAGAATAGGGATCCCCATCTACACAACTGAGATAAGAATGATGAGTCATCCTGAACCTCCAAAGGTCTATATCAAATATCCAATATCATGTGAAACATCACTAGATTTCTTGTGGGGGAATGCACTATTACATTATGCTCCAAAGTAGAAGGCACATTATCTCCATTGGAGGACCTACTCCCCAGCAGAGCTTGAATATAGGGTAGTATTCACTATATAGATAGAGGACTCGCACCCTCAGAAGTATGGGTACATACTCTACAATTTTATAGAGTTTGTGTCACCTATACCCATTTGTGATAGGGGTACCAACCCCAGTGACTCCCAATTTTTTAAGACTAATAACAAACATCATTGAAGCATAACTGAAATAAGACTCTCATATGTAACACCTCATGTAATATATATAATTCTAAAAAGAAGGAAAATATCATGTATTATGTGGAAACCCTCTTAGGATAGTCTTTTCACAGGCCCAAATATGTTTTCCAAAAATTGAGATACATAAGGTGGAAGTACCGTAGAATATTACACAACAGGTTTTGGGTATACACGGAGTGTATTGGAAAGATCAGGTTAGCTCGTGTCTTATGACCTAGTCCCATGTACCTTGGATTATGCCCATGTACTCTAGTTTTTCCCTTGTACACTAGTTCTACCCATTTAAATAGGCAGTTTCTAGGTTCCCTAGTCGTGTCTGAGTAAATGGTTTCTCCCATGTACTCTAGTGTTGACTCTGTACTTGGCCATCCCTATGATTGTGTACCACTAGTGTATATATTGATCCACAAATATGGAGTCACACAGGGTATATAATTCATATATGATGTGTGATATATAAATTCACCCAAAACCCAAGCCCCCATAGCCAGGGGAATAAAAGACATGTGTTGTCCAAAGTACCCACCGTGTATGTTGGTATTTCCCATAAATTTTAAAAAAATTCACTCATCTCATCCACTCCAATGTCACTACTATTTCAACTCTAAATCTCACTGGGTAGTCTTGATCTACGACTGAGTGTGCTCAATCCTTCACCTATGGCTAGATTTGGGCCACCGAAACACTATTCAGTTTATCCCATCACATTTTCCCACAACGCTACCTCAACAATGGATGTAAAAACCTTAATAAATCAGCAAATTCATGATTCCAACATCAAAAACCCATGTCACACCTTGATCCATATGTAAAACACTAATTTGTACATCATTCATGCATATTCCATGAATCTAAAATTTTAATCATGCTCAAATATGAATTGGTAAAGTCAACCCACTTTGTCATGGGAGAACATTGAATAATGAGAAGAAAATTTTGTAAAACTCACAAGGATGAAGTGATATTTCCATTTTTTAATGTGACATCAACCAACAACCATTTATTACATAAGAACCAATGTAATAAATAATATTTTCAATGTGGATAACAATTTTTTTAAGAATTCCAAATGATATATGAATCATATGAAGAACAATATTGAATAAAATTTTAAAAAAAATCCATGTTTATCAATTAAATCAAATAGGTTGGAATTACATGAAATAATGTTCCCTATATTTAGTTTGGATTAATCACTGGAGAAGAACTGGTCTCTTCCATTATCATTCAAGAGATTTAATAACTTTATTGGTGAAGACGAATCCCTTGAAGAATGGTCACTCCTCTATAAATTTTATAGGTAGTTAGAAATAGAAAGTGTTATTAAAAGTTCAATATTTTAAATATATTATTATATTGAGGTCTTTAAAGTCTAACTCTATGAATATCCCCAAAAATTACATTAAATTGTATTTAATGTTAAAAAATTGTTTTTAAATCACTATAATAAGATAAAAAATTTATAATAACTCAATTTTAAGGGAAATTGTCAAGGATATAATGAAAGTAACATGTATGTGCCACTTAATGTTTTCAAAATTACATTCCTGGCCTTTATAGATTGAAATATGTTTTACCACAATTCAGGGTAAAAGGGTTAATAAGGGGGTTAAACTACGTGATAATGTCCAAATTACCAATTAAACATATATAAATTTTATTGTTTAAATTTATATCAACCTTATCCTTGTTATAAATTCTTATATTAAACTTTATTTATTTTTTTCATCAGTTAGAAACAAATTAAATATTAATATTTCATATATTTATAAGATTTACACCCACCAAACCTATGAAAGGAAACATTCTCTCCTCAATTATCCACACATATTATGCCACTTAGCTCGCCCAAGAACTAACAAAATGCATTTCCAAGTTTCTTTTACTCAACCAATAGTTTCTATTCCTATCAAAATATCAGTTATAAAAGGCTTAAGTGGTAAGATAAAGGAGGTTACAGAAAGAATGTTTATATGTTCTTACTAAGTTTTTTCAAGATCATTTCATCATATATCGCCTAAAAATATTAAATAACAATTTTAAAATAATAATGTAGGTATATTTAGTATAATAATAAGTATTTATGTTAATGTTACATCCATTTTATATCTCCTTTCCATCTAATAGAAAATGAAAACATCACTTGTGCGTACTTCTGGACTACTACCTCTATGAAGTGATGTGTATAATTTTTCATTACCAACTCACATGAATCATTATAAATATGAAATTAATAAATAAATAAGATAATTTTCAGTAAATTATTATTACCTATGTAGAATATATCATCTACCTTATTACCCTTCCAACCATTTGAAAATGATAATGCCACTCATGTGTACATGTGGATGACCACCTCTATGAAACAAACTGATTCATTTATCTAATAACTCCTTACAATGATGATTCAAAAAAAGTATATAATTAGTGGAAATTATATTCATGAAATTATTGACATTATGTAGAATAAGAAACCATTTTATAAAACCTTTAAATATAGTCAATATACAAAAAGAATTTAGGATTCACTCCCCAAACAACCTTAAGTGGTAGATATAAGAAAGAACTATTGAATAAATGATTTAAATGATTATGAAAATAACATAAAATGGAATATAGATGAAAATTTTTATAAATAATGTGTTTAAAAAATTTAAATTTATTATTCATGATGATATATTGTATCTGAACAATTAGGAATCCAAGGTAATGATTTTTCCTCTCACTCCCACTTCATCGAGGAATATTTTATATTATACACCTATTTTTTTTATGGTTTATATAATGCCTCTATTTAATATTACATAATTCATTTATCTATATTATTTATATATAAAGATTCAATTCATGTTTTATCATTTAAGGGGGTTCGATTAAAAATTTATTAAAATATTAATTATTTGTTATACAATCTCACTTTTATTTGGAATTATTCAAGAATACATTTACGTTGGAAGAATAAAATTATATTTATTTATTAAATCACATTTATTTTGTTCTAACCTATTTATTTTTATAGATCAATTTTTTTATTCAAAAATTTCTACTTTTTGGTACCCAAAGTCCAAAAGAATGTATTGTAATAAAATATAAACTTATTTATCATTTTGGGTCAGGAATATATTTCATCCATATCAACATTTTCTAAAATGATTCACGTATGATATTTTTTATTAGTTAATGATGGTGAAAAGTTAGTTTCAAAAATATTTTACTTTATTTTCAATGTTTTATAAATTAATGTTTTTAATGTTCTCTGAACAAGCTATTTTTGACAGTTTGTTAATAAAAAGTGTAATAAGAATATTCATTTTAATGTGAATGTTGTGAACTAGTTTTAACACCAAAAATTTTCATTTTAGATTCCTCTATATGATTCCATGGTTATTTTTATTAAAAAGAATTTTCCATATTTTCAAGAAAATTTTACTAAATAAATTAAAAGAAAAGGATATTTTTTTTATGTTTTCAATACATTTTTTGAATGTTCTCTTAAAGTAATTTTTATATATTTCACCACCCATTAATGGCTCTTTTAATTTATTGGGGATAAAATATAATGATACCATCAACATTATATATTTATATGTATTATGATCTTGTTGTTTTATTTATTTTATAGGAAAATATTGACATTTCGTACACCAGTTTTTCAGTAGGATATTTTATGTTGATTATATACATTTTTGGGAGTTATTTATTTTATATGATGAAAAAAATTGAAATAAGTCATGGGTGGGGACCATTATATCTCTTCAATTGATTGGTATATCTCATTAGAAGAACTAATTTGGGTATTTGGTGTATACTATGAAAATTTATTTATGATATCTGAGCATAAGGCATTAATAGTAAGATTATGATATCTGAAATTATGTATTCTATCATTAGGAAATTATTCATTTTTATCCATTTGATTATTTATATTTTTAACCATTGAATTATTACATCTTCAAGTTCTTGATAGTTTTTTATTGAAATATTATTATTTCCTAAGATAAGAATATTGGACTATGAATTAAAATTTATTTTATGATATTGTAAGTGTAAAAGTTTTGTATTTTAGGAATATTTTTCATGTTTTTCAATAAAAACTTATGAATTATGATTTTTTATTTATTATTTCTTAAAAGATGTTTTATTAAAATCATTAGGCAATTATGTTTATTTCATGATTAAGTAGGTGATTGTTTTGAGCTCAAATATTATAATGAGAAATAGAAATATTTCATATGGGTATTCATGTTTTTCAAAGGACTAATGGTTTTACATTATTTTTATATCTCTTAATGAGATTTCTTATCAACCCATTTGGTCAAAATAATAATGGGTTTTAAGGATGACTGATAGTTATATTAGGGTATATATTTATGGAATGTGGATATATCTTAAAATACATGGATGAATTATTAATAAAACATGATTTTAAATTTTAAAATATTATATTTTTGTAAAAATTGGACTTTTAGAAGAAGTTTCCACTTTTTATCATAAGGGTATTATATAAAAGTGTTTTTCATAATTTTATAAAACTATAAACCAATTATATCTTCAAAATCTGTGAAAGTAAAATGCATGTTATAAATCATGTAATTATGGATTTATTAAGTGATTTTTTTTGTAATTAGAATCAAAGTAAGTTTAAAAGGACCCTTGGGAACAATATTTTGGAATAAAATAGATAGCATGATCATTTAGAAAAAACATTAGAATGTTTAATAAAATGTTTTGTTTTTGATTTTATAATTCAATAGTCATAATGTTATGAGCTAATTATGTGTGTTTAATTACTTAGAGACGGTCCCATGTATAAGAAAGGGAAGTCATGTCAACTCCCATAGTTATTATCGAGATTTCCGTAAAAACATGTCAATATAGCAGGTGTTGTGGATGAGAATATCATGCCTATATTAGGGAAAATAACCTTATTTATGACAAATAACATTGAACGTAGAGAGAGAAATATTGTTAAATTTCACGATGCAACTATGTTGGGTCACATTATAAGTTATAGGTCTCCATATATTAATGGAAATACTGATACGTTGGTTTCCAATTAATGGATGATGTCCCATGAAATTTTATTTCTTAATTTGGGAACTAATGAAAAGATAATTATTATTTTGGTAGTATATTATTTAAAATTACATTTGGTTCAACAGTGGTCATTGATTTGGAATACTGTAGAGGATGAGGATATAGAGGGGATGAAAAAGAATTCATTTAATGTGATTTTATTTATGAAATTTAGTATGTGTAATCCTTAGATTTGTAATGTTTATTTTTATTGAAATATTGACTCCATGGATGGTATATATTTTTTATGTTTTTTAGATAAGTAAAACCCTTCGCATTATATATAAACTTTATGGTCAGTAAGGTAAGTTAAAGTAAATTTATGTGAATATTTGATTATGGCATGAAAATATTTTATATAGTATATTTAGAATAGTTTTTTGATTTAATGATTAATATTGATAATTGGGTGTTATTATTTTGGTTTTGTAGATTGCTCATTCATTTGAGGGTTTGTTTTATGGAATATTATTTTTACTTATGATGACCATTTTTTATTATAGAAAATGTCTAGAAATAAATGTAATCAAGGGTTATAAAATATTTCAAACATAAAGAATATTATCCTTTAATGGATTTAATGATCCAATAAAAGTTTATTTTAGTTATTTGATTAAGAAAAAATCATTTTTATCATAATATCTAAAATTAGATGAATCATAGGTAGAAAAATAATCGAATACAAACTAAGTATTAAAATAAAGTAAGTATAATATCTAATAATTATTAAATCAATTGATAATAAATCTATAATTTTTTATATTGAATTTATCACTTAACTATAAATTTATTATTCTAGAAACACATTCACACATACAATTCTTATAAACAAACACATATTTATAAACAAATAATTATTTATGAAATAAAAATTTTCATAGTTCTGCGCTAAAAATTGAAATTCATGGCATAATAAATGATTATGTCATGATATATTAAAAATTATTTATAATTAAAATGATGTAATTTATATACTGAGTGGATAATGTAACACCCCATGAGTTTATATCACTAATATTATGTATGATATCTTATTATAAAGAAAACACATGGCATAAACATACCACAAAATACAATTAAAATATTATTATTCGAATATGATCATCATAACCTCACCATTGAATTATTATGTACAAAAAGAAGTAAAAAAATTATAAAATATATATAGATAAATTTTTATTAATAAAAATATATTTATAAATTTATATGAAATAATATCCCAATTTTGAATAAGATCCTATATTATTAAATGAGATATTTTGAAAAAAACTGATTTATATGTAGAAATTTTTTACAAAAATAAATTTATTTAATCACTATAGAAGAATTATTTTTAGGGAATTAAAAGATAATATATTTAAAAAAATGAATTAATATTCATATAATGGTGGTTACTGTATATGTAATGAGTGTAAATTATTTTTATACTTAAAAAATATATTTCCTACAATAATAGTATTAATAGCATTTTATATTGGAATATTAGGATTAATTTTTATAACTTATAATAAAATTATTTGATAAAATTTACATAATTTTCCAAATCTACATGTCAAAATAATCATAAGATAATGTTTCATTATTTTTTTGAAAAGAATGATTTTTCTGAGAATAGTAAAAAAATATCTATTTTCTCAAAAAAGTCACTTCTTTTCTTTAAGTCGAGTAATTTAAAATTCTCATTATATTTTTGAATTATTTGAAAGCAAAAAAAGTTTAATTTTATGGTAAATAATTCAAAAAATTCTAAGGGAATAGACACTATACATGATTTTGGTATCAAATCATTTTTAGGCTTAAAACATAGATTTTTCAAAAACAATTGTTATCCGTTGTGTTTTGTGCACTTATATTAAAATTAATTTCTAAATATTCTAGAACTTAAATAATATATAATATATTCCATATTTAGAATCAATATATTTAAATTATTTAATAATAATAATCTTATATTTATTCAAAATTAATTGTAATCTTGATAAAACATTATCACTGTGGAAAATAGTAAAATGTGTTAATAGTGGTTTAAATTATAGGATAAGGCTTAAAAATACTTAAAAAACCTGTCTTGATCTCATTGGATGCACATATTTCATCCATATTTGTCAAAACATTTAAAATATTCCATTTTGTTTCACTTTATTGGGATTGTGACCGTTGTATTATTTTAAGTAGAGAGTAATTACAAAATGTCACACTATTTCACTTATTAAATTATAATGGTATGGATGTAGATAAATGTGTTATATGAATTAATATAGGTAATAAAATTGTTGAAAAATAAAAAATATTTATGATATTAATTTATTTGGAAGTCTAATTTAAGGTATAATTACCTATAACATTTACACAATGTTGATATAGAACACATTTAAGAAGTAGAAAAATGTAGTAAATGTTTTTTAAAACACTAAATGTATAATTCCACATAATTTAAACAACCCATACCTATGTGATTTATAAAAAGTGCTTAACTTTATTATATTTCAACTATATTTTTGGTTTACAATTTTAGATTATTATGAAAAACACTTACATATCAAACCCTTATGATAAAAAAGGGGATACTTACACTCAATATCCATTTTTCACAACAAATAGATAATTATATTTAGACTCTAATTTATACCTAATAAAGTTAAATCCAAAGAATATAAATTTAGACATTACTATACTATCATATTCATCTTTATACCCCAAAAGTATTTAAAAACATGAAATGTGCACAAAAAACTCTGTAAGGGATATGAATAGAAATAATTTCATTAGTATATTTAGAAAATATTGTAATCTCATTAGATATTATTAAATTTTTATATAATAAAAATTAAGTTAAATAATTATTTTGATACTCATTAAATAATTTTCATTACCCAAATATTTTCATAAAAATAATAATAATAAATAATAAATGAAAAAAACATAATCATGAGGTTTTCTTTGTAAAAAATGGTACTCATGAAAACATTTTCTTGAAAAACGTAACTTTCAATCTAAAAAGGGGTATTAAATTTTCATTGAAAATAAAATAATTGGATTATTTTTTTAAATAAAAAAATATATGAAAACTCATTTACCATTATATAATAATCATATTTATACATTGGTACGTCAACATTATATCAATCTTAAAATCAATCTTACAATCACTATTAAAAACGATATAACCTACATTTTTAATTCCAACATAATTGAATGGATAACATAACTATTACACAATGCTTTAGAGAGCTGTATTGGGCTCACACATCATCATGAAAAAAATACCTAGACCATAACCTATATAAAACACATATAATATTTTATTTATATCATATAATCTTGTATATTAATATTTTTAACACATAATTATATTAAATTTATGCTTCACATAAAAATAAGGATAAAAAACCATTTTCATTAAAAAGTATCTAAAAATTTCCTAGAAGAATGGGAAATAGGATATTATTTAAAAATATCATGGAAATTTTAATATTAATATTATTTAAGAATAACTTTCAGGAGGGTGGTAAATTAAACTGAAGTCTTATATGTTAAAAACTATTTTTTCAAACTTTTGAATAGATGTCAAAAATAACCCATTTAAAAAACATTTAAATGTCTTATTTTAAAATATTAAAAATGAAATTAAATAATGATTTATAATTACTTTTAAAATAGATTTAAAATTATTAATATCATAATTGAAACATTTTAAAAAACTTAAATTTGTTGGAAAAATATAATTAAGACTTTTAAACATACAAAATATGTTTTTAATTAAAAATATCTTATGTAATGTCTGGATCCCCATGTACATAATTTAAATTCTATATAATAAAATAATATAAATTTTATAATTTCTTAGGAACCTTGTTTAGGTGTACTACTATATTAAAATCCTTTTTATTTTATTTATAACCAATACTTATACATTTACTAAGTTAATTATGTTTATGTCAAATGTTTTGAGGATGTTCAATTCATAATCACAAAACAAATTTTGTTGGACAATCATGCTCAAAGTGATCCTAGTTCCATTATCTCTATAATATTATTCATGAAATAATTATCATTTTTTACATTAAATTCAAATTTATGAAAATCCGTAAAAATATATACTTGAAAATAAAAACAAAAATCTTTATGGTGGTGGTAATAACCACATATGAACAAACGATGTAATCAGTTTCTAATGGATGGGAGGGTAAGAAAATAGACGATTGAGTTTTTTAAGGAATTATAAAATATTTGATTAATATAATATATAAACATTAAATCCATGATAATAAACAACCATGAAAGGTGGTGATGGAAAATGAAACACATCACTTCATGGGGGTGGTATTCCACTCATATACATAAAATATGATTTTATTCTCTATAGGATAGAAAATGATATGAATAAGGGTAATATGATAAAAATAATATAATTTCATTATAGTTTATATGATAATGTTATTTTATCATCATGGTTTAATAATATTTTAATTTGGTGGAAGTATAAATAAAATGAATAATACTAGAAAAATGAAGTATAACCAGATACCTATAGCCCCAATTAAATAGGTCTTTAGCTATAGATTAAGAAATTACCATAATTTAATAAAACATTTGGCTATATTCTTCCTATATCAATGGGAAAAGAAACATGTGGGAATAGGTTCCCCTATTATTTCACCTCCATATGGAACTCAACTCCTCCCTCCATGTGGGACTCATATCCCCCATTTTTTTACCACATTGATTGTCAAATAACTATCCCTGATCCCTTCTCCCTTATCAATTGTCTCATAATCTATCTTCGATTCACTCCAACTCTTCCATTCCACCCTCATGTGATTCCTCCCATCCCATTCATCATGCATTCCTCCCTTCTCCATTATCTTTATCATGTGTTATTTATCCATTCATTGTGTTGGTTGGTTTAACCCAATTCATTCCATAAGAGGACAACACACATGTTTTATAGTCGAGTAATCCTCTATTAGGTGTACCAGATGAACCTTTTTCCTTTTTTGAGTGGTCCTTAAAAGGATTTTACAATCAATACCTTAAATAAGAAAGACCTACATTGGTTGACCCCAATATTTTCTATAAACCATACTCCTCTTGTTCCTTATAAACAATCTTCTTCCTCCATCCATGCGATTTTGTGGCATCATCCCCATTTTAATTTAAGGATAATAATAATTTAGATTTGTTTTTTTTTCATGTAAACAACTACTTTAATGCATATGTTCTCAATCATGGGTGAGTAAAAATACTTAATATAATACTAAAATTTACTATATAATGAATAAATAAATATATAATGTTCATTTTATTGGTTTTTTTAGAGAAATATAAAATTTATTCACCATCATAACCAAAATAAGTATCATTAATCCACTACATCTA
Source organism: Viscum album (assembly GCA_963277665.1). NCBI lineage: Eukaryota > Viridiplantae > Streptophyta > Magnoliopsida > Santalales > Viscaceae > Viscum > Viscum album. The sequence continues at coordinate 1,196,114,417 of OY728133.1, forward strand.
GTTGTGAATTTGTATTATAATTAATTAATAAATATACAAATATATAATAATAGAATGATCTTTGATAAATCATTAACTAATTCATTTGATCACTAATTTTAAGAGATAAATATTAAGTAATAATACACGTGTTTTGATAAATCAATTTAATAAAGTACATTCATTTTTAGATAAATTACATTACAACTCTTCAATAGATAATCATTTTGTTTTACCTTTTTTCTTAGTTCTTTTTTAATTCCTACATTTTTTTGTGATATAGTTTATCCATTTACCCTCATTTGTAAGAGGATAGTTATTATATTAATTTTTTTATAGTTTTATAGAGTGAAAACTAATCTCACACCATGTTTAAGACCAAGAAGATTATGGGAGAATATTCTAATCTTCCATTTATTGATAATAATGAATCAGTCTTGGGGTAAAATTTGCATATATATTTTATTACATATATAAAAAATTATAGGGAGTTGTGGATAATATATCCTAAGCATCATGATATTATATTATATTCTCTGTATATTTTTTAATTTGATTAATTATTTACTTCTGGTTCTAAATATATTAACATTTATTGTTATACTATTTAAAATATATGAATTTTATTTTTAATGTTTTAATTTTAAACCAATTATATTTAGAGGGAATTTTCCTTGAACTTATAAATACTTCAGTTCACCCAACACTTTAGTATATCTACTATGATAAAAATTTGTTTTATATTCTTTATAAAACTACATTGAATATTATTTATTTTAAAAACCATAGAATAATTTAGATAAAATTATTATATCGAAGATAATATTCCATCCATATTTATAGATGGTCACAACTATAGACAAGGCTTAATTCATCAATTTACATATCAATTAATATAGGAAAAATCATACAAGTTCATTCACTATGACCCCTAAAATTACATATATACTAATAATGAGAAAATAATACAAAACCATGGTGAATGTATTTTATGTATTTTAGAATGTTTAACCAATATAACTAAGCTTAATTTGGGAAGAATTAACACATAATTTTTTTATCTAGAAGTATTTATATCAGGTGTCATATTGAAAAAATAATATATGATATATGAAAAACATTCTAGAAATGTCAGTTCAGGGTGAATTTTTTTAATATAGATAGATTGACTCACTAAGTTGAATATGATAAATTATATTCTATACCAGGAGCATATTTTTCCAAAAATTGTTAGTGACGTTCATGAATTTTTAACAAAATATAGATTTTAAAAGATAATTATTTCACATATCACGTTCATTCATAAAAGTTCTTTTAGATTATCCAAAAAAATTATAATAAAATTTAACTTGAGTTGACAATAAAAAATTACATATTAGGATCATTATTATTTAACATATTGGGATTATTTTAAAACATGATTTTTATATCAAGAAATATTAGAAAAAATAACATTTTAAAAAATAATGAATTTAAAGTATATCATTATTAGACCGTGTGAATATAGAGATACACCACTTAGTAATGATAAATTTCCACAACATAAGATGAAAAATGATCAAATGTTTAAAAAGGAATTAATTTTAAGTATAACATTACTAGACCATGTGAATATAGTCATTTGACTTCAGTACAAAGATATTAGTGGTGGATTATTTCTCCAATATTCCCCAAAGGATCTAGAGAATAGTATGCAGGTGAATTTTCACTGAATGTTTCTCTTCTTCCCAAGTCTATGTGGTTCCATTCTTCATTGGCATTAGGTTTTCCTCTCTCTTATGTGCAGATCATATGGGCTTCCCCCTTTATTACATGATGATAGTGGTTGTGTAAATGTCGTGATGTTTCTTTGGTGGTGTTCATCTATGGTCTTTGGATATTTATAAATTTGGATTATTTTGACACTCCCTCCATCAATATGTGATTCGGGGATGAATACTTTAGGTGATATTTATCACATTGGTATCATATTTTTTGATGTTCTGGTGTTAGATCTGGTTCAAAAATATTTTTCAATCTATAAGGATGATAGTGGGGGGTTTGTGCAGATTTTTGGTGGCTGATTCGGTGTATTAGACATAATTTCTAGGCATTCGTTACGTTGGTAGTGGTTATTAATGTACATCGATTGTGTTTTTATCAATGTTCATATATCACTCACTACTTTTTATGTCAACAGATATGTATTTGGTTTTTGAAACAGTTTAGTGGCTAGACAATCATTTATCTTTTTTGGATTATTTTTGTGAATTATTTTGTCTTAGGAATGGAATTTTTTATGGGTTATAGATTTCAGTTCCATTTCTAGTTTTTGGTCTTTTTTTATTTAGATTTTGATTTTTATCCCTGTATGTGTTTTTATATGGGCAGTCTTAAAAGAGGGATGGGTGTGCTGGAATCCATCATTGAGCCATCATTCATCATTTTTTATGGACATATGGGTAACAGACCATTTATTTTTTTAAATTTATTTTATTCTAATCTTGTGATGCATTAGGTTGATAGTGGAGTGAGTGCCTCACATGCACCATCAGGTGGGTGTCTTGAATGAGAGATGGGTGTGATAAAATTCATCATCCAGTCATCCTCCCATATGTTTGTGTGGTTTGGAGGATTTATCTACCATGTTGTGTTAACCAACACGACACAATTTTTGGCTGTGGGTGATGCATCATCTTTGGCAAGAATCTCTGATGAATTCCCTATTTCATAGGAATAAAAAGTTTGACTAATTCTTTTCATGATTAATTTTTTCTATTGGGAATTAGGGACTATGTCAGGGACATAAAGTCATTATTCTTTTAATATATTTTTCATCTGAATCATGTAATGGGTTCTCCCTTTTTTATAGTTTCAAAAGGGTATTCTCTCTTATTATGTTTAATAAACTGGGATTGACCCTATACCTTTTTAAAAAAAATTGCCTCTAAATAATAAATTTTGGGAATGAAAATAAAATGTGTTATTATAAGAATAATATATTTATAATGTATATAATGGTCCCTCTACTAAAAGTGAATGAAAAAGTGATCACTTTAAAAGAATTTATAAATTTTTTACACATTGATTAGCAATAATTGATTAAAATATCATTTAGAAGTAAAAATATAATTTATTAGTGGGTTTTTTACATAATTTTCTTATAGAATATATTACTGATAATGAAATATATTTTTATTAAATCAATGAATATAGTGATGATTTTGACTATATACATTGAATTATAAAATCAAATAATTTAAAAGTAAAAGTTGATCTAAATTTGAAACAATAATGTATTTGTTAAAATACATTCCAAATTTTTCTTTCAATTTTATCCTTTATGAATTCTATAAACCATGATGAGGTGATTCAGTTAAAATATAAATACTAAAGTCTTATGAAATAGTTATGTAAATTTGTTATATGATCAATCATTCTTCAAGAAAAATTAACTATTATATAAACTATAAAAACACAAAAAATAGACTTTTATACTAAATATCATATGCTTATAACTAATATAGAAATTATATGGGTTGGAAAAAAAAACTAAAATATATTTATATGCCTATATTTTTATGGTATAACCATTTGTGGAACAAAATTATACAGGTAAAAAAATAATATTTCTTAAATTTAGTCTAAATATTTATATACCAATGGAAAAAACCCATGTAATACATATAATTTATTTTAATGAAGTATAACGGAAATAATTTCAAACTTTTATCAAACAAAAATGATTAATTTGGAAACATATCATTGAGAGAAAACTCGTGAGGTTCAATAATATAGGAAATGTAGTTATCCATTGTAAGTCATTAATTATATATGTATTACATAGTAAATGATTAGAACACAACATTGTAAGGGTTAATCGTTTTTTAATGAATTATATCTTAAAAAAAACAAATTTTCTAAAACATTTCATTTTGAGTTAAGATAATATCTACCAATAAATATTTTTATATATACAATAAACATAAAAGTGATATTCTAATAGAAAATTAAATTCCTTAGTGTAATTGATAATTATTCTCTATATAAAAATATAAGTAGAGGAAATTAAAGCCTCCATAACATAACGAAAATCTTTAAAATACAACTATAAAATAACTTACTAGATATTATTTTTGATTAATCTATTGTTTTTAATATCAACTAAAAAATAATCAATATAACACTAGCTTTAAATTAGTAGGTGATGTCAACAAAACTTGAATCTTGATATTTATACATGTGGATCATTTTGGATCAACTAATATAACAGGAATTGGAGGGTTAAACTAAATGTATATCCAATTGATAATTATTTCCACGGATGTTGATTTTATTTATGTATAGAAAATATATAGAAACTATTATTGTGTAATTTAAATTTTATTAATTTGATTTTATTTTTTTATTTATAACATAACTATAGATATGTTCTTTTTCTGTTCTGTAGCTTAGTTTCGAGAGTCGTGTGCCACACATCACACCTTGAACCTCATCCTCAAGCGACCTCTTCATTTTTCTATGATGCATGCATTTGATAACAATGAGGTCATATATGCATAAAATAATCCCAAAAATATTTTAATGATAAATAAAATCACCCCAATAAGGATCTCAAAATTCAATAACCATGATTATTTTATTAGGGAAACATATAAATTATTTAATTATTATAAAAAATATATTGAACAAAAAATTATATGATATCTTAATGAGTGTCTACATATACGGTTTATTATAATAACTCTGTCGGATATCCCTATAATATGTACTTATAGTGAGTTGATACAACAATATATATTTGTAAAATAGTTTCACAAATTTGTTTTTGGAAAATCTGTACAATAAAATATTTGAAAAACATAAATAAATAAATAATAGAAAATATGAAAATAAAATTGACTATAAATTAAAATTTTTCAAAATATAATATATTATTTGACTTTCCATTTAAAATATTTTTTATTATTTTTTTATAAACTTTTTACTAATGATTAGTTTTTAAAATAAAAAACCATATATATCACATCAATTAATTTTATTATTTATTTATTCAGTTTTTATATTATCCTTTGGATGGATATAGATTAAATATTTTATCTAAAATGAGTTTCAGAAGGAGTTATGATATTTTTGGGATATTTTATTCAATAATGATTCAGGTGGAAGATTGGCCAGATGCCTCTAATTTGATTGTGCTGGAAGACCATGGTTAATGTATACAGGAGGGAGTTTCCATATCAGTAAACATGGTTTCCAAAAAAAATATCAGGTGTTGTATCAAAAATGATAAAAATATAAATTCAAAAATTATATTGTTTTAGTTAAAATTATGGGAATAAAAAAATGTATTCTTTGTTTCTTTCTATTTTTTTCTAAATCCAATTACTCATGTTGACCATTTAAAGAGTAAATGAATACCATAACACAATTTTCATCTATTTATTATAATAATAGTGTTGAGAGTGTAAGAAATATGAGAGAATCTATGAATATCCCAATATTCCAAGCATGTGAAAAAATGAGCAAACATGAGTTTTGGATGTAATTATATCATGGGAAATAAATGTATGGATTAAGTAATTTTATTGTTGACTATATACTTACATTTATTAAGGATTTACTTTATGATGATGGATTTATTCTATAAAATGATTACAAGGAATCAAATTTAGTTGAAAATTTTGGATTTTCATCCACTAAGATCATGTATTTCCATAAATATTATTATCTATTCTAGAAGGAAAATGCAGAGCTGAGTCAGTGAAAAATGTGTAGTATATCAAGTTGAATTATTAATAAATATGGAACTCAATATTTTATACCATATAATGTGTTTTTTATCTTTCCATTAATTCACAATATTTATAAAAAAAATTATGCCACAACAAATTGAAATAAATACGAGATGAAATGAATATTAAAGAAAAAAGGGTAATAATGAAATATCGTATCTAGTATGTGGGTTATCTTGGATTAAATTTTATAGGTTACATCCTAATTTTCAAAATGACCCACAAAATGTTTGATCGAGATTATCATGTGAAGGTTTTAACCCATTTTTTAAAATTTATACTACACACAGTACTTCACATACTTTCATTCACATTTATAATATTTCTTCATGAATGTGTTTATAGAAGTTTTTTATTGTACTAGGTATATTGATATCTAGACCCATTGATCCTAGAAATGATATTTACATATACTTGAAACACTTAATAGACGAGTAAAATAATCTCTTTATTATTGGGTCACAAGTATATGATGTATTCACGAAGGAGTATTATATGTTTCATGCAACAATATTATGAATAAAAAAATAATTTCCATGCTTATGGAATGATGTATTGATGGACTACAGAAGGGAAATTAGCATTCCGTATTTGTATGAAAAATACATTGTCCTTAGATGTTAAGGCTTCAACACACATTTATATTTATAGGGAATCATTGATTTCTACCTATGGATCATCCATAGAAGAAAAATTATGGGCATTTAAATAATATCATCGAGACAAATTAAATGCCTTAATGAATTTTGGAGAATGATTTTGTTAAAAAATAGGATTTATTGAAATATGTTCTTCGAAAAAATCAATCAAATTTTTGCAATTGATAAAAATAATGATTCAAATTCGAATAACAATTAGGGAACGAAAAATTTATTCTTTGATTTTTAATATAGGTCATAAAATTTATTTCATCATTACTTATATGTGATGTATATATATAAAAACATTTCTTAAATGTTGCGTACTACTATTTTCATTTCAAGGGGAAAACATGATGTGTGGTCTCATCATGGCATAGTCAATTAGGATATAAGATAAATATGACATCCTGAGTCAATTGTCCAAAATAAGTGGAAATGCCCTTTGGCCTATTTTTTATGATTAACACAGATAAAAAAATTATTCAGTTAATGTAAATATTGAATGTTCTATATGGTTATTCAAGTAACATTTTGAAATGGTCGAATACACATGATGTGAAACTAAAATATCTAAAACCCCATTATTAGCTTGTATATTTATATGAGTTTATTCTCATTTTTATTTGAAATTTTATTTCATATAAAGTAAGAGTTTTTGTGATTGGGTTATGTCATTTCTATCAAAAAAATTGTGTCAAAGGACTCAGTAGAAGTGTTTATTAGAAATTTTACAGAGATTCCTCAATTATTCTTTGAGTCTTCGAGAAAAATTTCCACTTTTTATTATTCAAATGTCTTTTACTTTTTCCATTGAACATTCCCACAAAAGTTATTTTTGGTGGTTTTTTTCAAGTCAGTGATGTATTTGATAGAAATATTTATATCTACATTCAAATATTATGAGGGAAAATATCATCCTGATGTCACTGTTATGAAAGTTTATTTAGTACAGGAATACATGGATTTATTTTCATTGTACTTGGTTAATGTCACTAAAAGTTATAATCAAATAATAGGATCTAAATATGATGAATATGGTAACATTTAGCATATATTTCCACCACTACCCCAAATGTGAGTGATATCGGGATCATACTCATTGTGTACATTCAGTAAGTAATAGTAGGAAATGGATCATCATACATTATTATTCAATTGTGGTGTACTTTACGAATTTATCAAGTAATTAAACTAATATTTTTTTCTTTTTCCATTATGTGAATTATTTATAGATTTTAACAATTTAAATCTTTTTATATTTGTAGATAACATTTATAAATTTTTAAATTTAGATATCATTCCATATCTATTAATTGGAAGGAACAATTGCACGACCAAGATTTTACTCCATGGTTAAATTCAAAGGTACATGATTTTTTTTATTATATCTTAATCATGTGAATTTGTTTAACATTCGAGGCTTGTATCTTTAAGGTTATAATTTTACCAATGAATGTTGTATCAGATGAAATAAGAGCAATGTCCTTAGGACCAAACAATGTGGTATGTTATTGTAAGGAAATTGTTATCAAAGGATTTAAATTTTTTATATATAGCTATGAAATAAAAATTGATTCACAACATGATAGTATCACTATAATAATCACAAAAAAAAATTATTCAGCTACATAAGACTATAAACCTCAATCAGATAATCAATCATAATATGAGTTTTTTTGGACGAATCGTTTTATTAGATTTCTATGCATATGGTCATGTCGTTATGATGAAATGCATGTGATTTGAATCGATGAAATAGAATTGTATGGATATAAATAAATATGGATTAAAAGTGTCTAATATGAGTCATCATCATCATATAGATGAACCTTGTTTTCTTGTATCACAATCTAGAGAGGTTTTTTCTATAACTAACCTGTTAAAACACCAATTTGGTGTTATTTTTTATGTCATTCCTAGACATATTTTTTATGAATTATTAAAAGATAATGGTGTTTTGGTTGAACCTATCGAAATTTAATGGACTATTTTATTTGACCACATAGATGGTTAAATTGTTAGAATATATTTTTAATAATAAATTGGAATAGAGGACACATATTATTGACACATATTAACGTTTCTACCTGAAATTAAAGAAATATTGTAAGTATTTTTAAAAAAAATATTAAACATGATATCAAATTATTTTTTTTAAATTATATTTTAAAATTTTAAAATGAGTTTAAATCATGGTTACTTAATGTAAAACATTTAATGAAGTTAATATATTTATGTTGAAAAATATTTACATTAAATAGAATTTTGTATCTTTTTATTTGTTTTTGAAGATAACAAGTTGTATTATTTAAAAATTTTATTAATTATATTTATATTAGAATACAATTATAAATTTCCAGGTAAAATATTAAGATCATAATTAATTTAGAAGGATATGATTCAACAAAATGAACTACCTATTATAGATTTAAAAATATATCTTAGGATCACAGCTGCAATAACATTTAATGTTTGGATATGATGTTAATTTATATTATTATCTCCTTATCATTCATTTTATATAATCATTCATGAAATTTTAGGCTGCATCATTGAGGATAATATTGGATTATAATGTGGAAGCTGACATTGTGACGGGGATACTGGTATGACCAATTCTTTATTAAGCCATCCACTATGCCACTTTATTCAATGGGTGGTAATCTAGTTCATCCTCTCTTCATCCTACTTCGGTCTCCAGGAGTTCATCTGTAACACCCCAAGATTTCATAGTGTGTTATTTCTTCAAAATAATTCAATAACTTGCACTACACGCAACACCGAGTTCAATCACACCATGACTTACAAAAAAAAATCCATTCAAAAGAGGTTATGAATAGTATTATCTAAATTTTAAACTTTATATAATACTTATAATTTTAGAATCCATATTATGAGTTTCTTAGATATAATGCAAGAACAAATTCATTTTCAGTATTGCACTTTTATCAACTTTTAATAGTGAACCCTTTTTAAATACAATATTTTAAACTTATTGACTAAATGGGGACATCAAAAATTTAAAATGAAACATCCCAAGCTTCCATGGTACGCTTTCTTTGAATAATACAGTAGTGTGTGTTGTACGCAACCTTGAGTTTTAACACACACCACAAACAATCAAACTAGCCGTTATGAATAGTAATACCTACTTTTCGAAATTATATATATTTTATATTTTAAAATGGACTTCATTTCTGGATTCGGAATATCGAATTTAGCCTAAGGTGAAATTTTGGTACTTTTCAGATAACTTTCATATTGTGATGAATAGTGAAAATTACTAAATTTTAATTAAAAACAACTTTTTTAATCAAAATAATTAATACTGATAAATTATGAATTTGAGTGGTTTTAAAGTATATTTATAATAGATTTTTACCATTTAATATAATTTTGGTCATTGGACATAATTTTACAATTAAACCGAACATAAACAAGTGTCAATCTTTTGATAGTTATTATCTCTTAAAAACACGCTTTTTGTTTTGAAAGCGGGAATTAATTTTAAATTAATTTCTGCCACTTCTGTGTTTTGAATTTAGGAAAATGGATTCCATATTTGGAATCATGATGTTCAAATTGTGTAAATAGGTAGCTTTTATTTTTAGACATTTTGAATAATTACTGCGGTAAATATTTTATTTACCATGGTTAAGGGTAAATCCGGTAAATAAGGGTTAAAAAATAATATTATAATAATAATAAATTAAACTAAAACGTGTCTTAACCCTATTGTTTGATTCATGGTCGACCATGGGCATCTTTGGGTCGATTGTGGGACCCCATGGATCCACTTCTAAGTGATAATGACACTTTATTTTAATTAAGTTAAAATGAATACAAAAATGACACAAGCATATATCTTTTAGAAAAACAATTGTTACATAGGGTTATATATGTTGGATTTTAGATTATAAATATTCATTAGAAAGATAAAACGATTTCCTACATAATTATATTTTATTTATAATTTTTTATACATTAAATAATTTATTTTATTTATGACACAATGATGATGCAGTAATTACTATAATAGTGAAAATTTAAAATAATTGATATTATAAATACCTAAATAAATATAATATGAAACTTTTAATGAATTAAACTAATTTTCTAGGATAATATGATATATTAGGATTTATTTAATTGACTTTGTTCGAAGTAATCAATCTTTTATGAGTTTCACAAAAATCAACTATTGAATAGTGTCAAAATTGACATAAAAGAGTTCTTAAAACAAATATTATATTATTAATTGATATTAAATTCCTAAAAATCTAAGGTTCGGCCAAGAGACTTATATCATGATAGGTTCATAATTAATGGACCACTTGGGGGTCGATTGGATGTATTTAGTATGTTTATTAACCATATTATATAAAAATACAAAGAGACATTGTAAAAGTGAAACTAATTAAATTAGAGTTAAAACTTAAAGATAAGGTTAATATAAGTACCCAAACCTGTCTAAATTCTATTGGTTGAGTTGTTTTCGACCCATCCCCACCTTACTGGGCATTTGAGCTCACCCCTTTTCTATGTTTTATTTTTCCCAGGAAGTGAAAAGTAAATTATGAATGACCTGTAGGGATATTATGTGGGGATATGAGTGTGGATTATGGAGACATTATGTTGTTGTAGTAGTTTTTCATTTTATGATGTAATGTAAAACTTATGAATATATCTAGTGTTTCCAAGGATACTAAACCAATCGGTCTTTCGAGATTTGATCTTTCTTGTGATCATGCCAATGTTATGTAATAATGCACCGACTCTGGGTAACTAGGGTCGGGGCGTTACAGTTGGTATCGGAGGAAGTTTAGTACAAACCTTGGAAGCTAGATTTAGATAAACTCTGATTAGAGCACGTAGACCTAAGATGAACATTGAGGATTAGTGTAGAAGAACTTCCTAGAATTTTGGTATTGTAGAGATTTTGTGAGTTTGCCGAGCAATACATCCATGTCTGGATACGAGCAGGTAGAGGCGGCTCTGGCACATATGTACCTAGGGGTAAAACCCGAAAACACCGCTTTGAGCTAGACTCGAACGGGAACTGGTGCATGACAACGGGCCTTGCTGCACTCTTGGTTACGACACTCCCGGGGGATATGCTTAGGATAATTCTCATTTTTTTTACAAACCATTATGAAGGGTTTATGAGTATATACATCCTCAAAGGAGACATTTTTATGATTATGGATTATATCCAAAAATAGTTCAATTTATGTTAAGTGTTTTATAAGTATGGGATTATTTATTTTGATTCATAAACTGATCTATTGTATGCCATTGTTTAGAAATGGCGCCCAGTAGAAGGAATGAGAACTCCAGAAATGCACATGATCCAAAGAGAAGGAAGGATCATATCTTTCATGGTCTTAAGCTAGAATTTATAAGAGAAATAGTCTCCCATGTATTATCATTATATGAAGAAATAATAGCATGTGTTGATAAGATAAGTAAAGAGTTTACTGAGTCATATGGCTTTAAAGGGAAGCAAGAGAAGAAAATGATGGAAGATAGAAAGGTGGATAAAGGGAAGAGGGAAAAGAAGAATTTTCCCATATGTGGTAACTGTGGAAAGAAACACCCTGGAACTTGCCTGAAAGGAATGGGAGTTTGTTATAAGTGTGGAGGAAAAGGGCAAAAAGTACGTGACTGCAAGGGTAAGAAAATGGTTTTAAATGTACAATGCTTCATTTGCAAGGAGTTTGGACACTACGTGAACCTATGTCCCAGTCATCAGACTATGCCGCAAATGATGTTATTGGATAATAATCAAGTTATGATACTACCACAGATGAAGAGGAATGATTAGAGTTCTTATGTTGATTATGTCAATTGAGTGTTGTATCAACAATGTACTTGTTATAATAATTATGGAGTATATAAGGATTGTACTGTAGTACTCTTTCATTAAGGACATGAGATTGTGTGGAACAAAGAAAAGTGACTCAATAGCAGGATAAATTTTTGGAAAATATATGGTTGAGAGAATGATAAATCATAATATAGTTCTGATACTGAGGTAGTGATTTTGGAATAATATGTGATTGTTTTGGATAAATTATATTGGATATTATTGACTACCTTGGAACTGATTAATGATTTGTATATTCCATCATTTTTGTGGTTTAAAACATTTTTGGATTAATGAAGTATATCCAGCATTCTATATGGAATAAGGGAGCATGAATGTAATCAATAAGGAATATGGTAATACATGATGAAGGTATTCATATGCTATTACGGGGTAAAAAGGATCTATATTATGTTTACCTTCCTTATAAATGTTGGACTGTGAGTTTGGACAGAAGTATTTTGGATAGTTCTAGTTTGGATTATTTTGGATTGCCATAAAAGGACAACCCGGAGGTCGGGCGGCAACCCATCGCGTCCGGCAAGGCTGCGAGACTTGAACCCGCAACTGAAGGGCGACAATGGTGTATCACCTACCACTGGCCCACGAGATGTCCTGGACTAAATAATGTAGTTTTTATTAAAAGATCTTGTAGATGAATTATAAATTCGTTTATTTTGGAACCCTATACGAATAGTGTAAATAGAATTTTTTTACATTCTATTATCTTTTAGAGTGAAAGATGAGTTTGTGGTAGAAATTTATTAATGGATAAAACTCTAATTATAAATTAAGTATATCTCCTTATGATATTAGCCAATCTCATAAATAAATTTCTCAATATTAAGAAAAGAAACTTAGAACAAAATTTTTTTTCCTAGATGGTACCTTAAATCATCACTAATTTATGGCTTTGGGATTGTTGGCCTTTTCATAGCCATGTTCTCTACCACTCTCCATCAGATAATTGATGGTTAGATTTTTCTTCCATATCCATATTTTCCTACATGGAACCCTAGTATGTGTTATTTTCAGTAATCTTCATACTTTCGACTCTTTATTTTAAATAGAGGCCCCATTAATTCATTTTTCGATGTGGGATTTCAACTAAGATATTTTGAAACGTCAAAAATGTGTTATCCTAATACCCTATGTTTTGTTGAACCGATGGTATTTAAAATCATCATAGATTGATGAATTTAAGGACCTCAATTTTATACTTGTTTTTGATTGATGACCTCAATCACTACCTATAAATATTTACGTTTTTCCTCCAATTATATGTCTCTAATTTCCACCAATGTTCTCCTAATCGAGATCATAATTTGGTGGTGACCCTTTCATTTCTCTTTTCCTCATATTAAGACTAAATTTTAGTAACCCAATTTCCGATGTGGGTTTTCCCACAAATATATTTTCTATTTTCAACCTTTTATTTTCAAAGAACAATTTCAAATTGCGAGGACGCAATTTATTGAAGGAGGGGAGAATGTAACATCCCAAGATTTCATAGTGTGTTATTTCTTCAAAATAATTCAATAACTTGCACTACACGCAACACCGAGTTCGATCACACCATGACATACAAAAAAAATCCATTAAAAAGAGGTTATTAATAGTATTATCTAAATTTTAAACTTTATATAATCCTTATAATTTTAGAATCCATATTATGAGTTTCTTAGATATAATGCAAGAACAAATTCATTTTCAGTATTGCACTTTTATCAACTTTTAATAGTGAACCCTTTTTAAATACAATATTTTAAACTTATTGACTAAATGGGGACATCAATAATTTAAAATGAAACATCCCAATCTTCCACGGTACACTTTCTTTGAATAATACAGTAGTGTGTGTTGTACGCAACCTTGAGTTTTAACACACACCACAACCAATCAAACTAGCCGTTATGAATAGTAATACCTACTTTTTGAAATTATATATATTTAATATTTTAAAATGGACTTCATTTCTGGATTCGGAATATCGAATTTATCCTAATGTGAAATTTTGGTACTTTTCAGATAACTTTCATATTTTGATGAATAGTGAAAATTACTAAATTTTAATTAAAAACAACTTTTTTAATCAAAATAAATAATAGTGATAAATTATGAATTTGAGTTGTATTAAAGTATATTTAGAATATATTTTTACCATTTAATATAATTTTGGTCATTGGAAATAATTTTACAATTAAACCGAACATAAACAAGTGTCAATCTTTTGATAGTTATTATCTCTTAAAAACACGCTTTTTGTTTTGACAGCGGGAATTAATTTTAAATTATTTTCTGCCAATTCTGTGTTTTGAATTTAGGAACATGGATTCCATATTTGGAATCAGGATGTTCAAATTGTGTAAATAGGTAGATTTTATTTTTAGACATTTTGAATAATTACTGCGGTAAATATTTTATTTACCATGGTTAAGGGTAAATCCGGTAAATAAGGGTTAAAAATAATATTATAATAATACTAAATTACCCTAAAACGTGTCTTAACCCTATTGTTTGATACATGGTCGACCATGGGCATCTTTGGGTCGATTTTGGGACCCCATGGATCCACTTGTAAGTGATAATGACACTTTATTTTAATTAAGTTAAAATGAATACAAAAATGACACAAGCATATATCTTTTAGAAAAACAATTGTTACATAGGGTTATATATGTTGGATTTTAGATTATAAATATTAATTAGAAAGATAAAACGATTTCCTACATAATGATATTTTATTTATAATTTTTAGACATTATATAATTTATTTTATTTATGACACAATGATGATGCGGTAATTACTATAAAAGTAAAAAATTAAAATAATTGATATTATAAATACCCAAATAAATATAATATGAAACTTTTAATGAATTAAACTAATTTTCTAGGATAATATGATATATTAGGATTGATTTAATTTACTTTGTTCGAAGTAATCAATCTGTTATGAGTTTCAAAAAAATAAACTATTGAATAGTGTCAAAATTGACATAAAAGAGTTCTTAAAACAAATATTATATTATTAATTAATATTAAATTCCTAAAAATCTAAGGTTCGGACAAGAGACTTATATCATGATAGTTTCATCATTAATGGACCACTTGTGGGTCGTTTGGATTAATGTAGTAAGTTTATTAACCATATTATATAAAAATACAAAGAGACATTGTAAAAGTGAAACTAATTAACTTAGAGTTAAAACATAAAGATAAGGTTAATATAAGTACCCAAACCTGTCTAAATTATATTGGTTGAGTTGTTTTCGACACATCCCCACCTTAAACTTTGAATAATAAACTTTTGATCCATTAGAAACCTAATATGAATTTATTATAAATTAATATTTCTTGCTTTTCCAAAGGTGCCCCTCACCCCTCTTATAAAAGGGCACTCCTCCTTCTCATTTCTTCACACCTTCAAAGCCTTTTGGTTCGGCCAAACTCTGCCCAAATACTCTCCCAACTTCCCTCACTACAACCTAGGGTCCTTAGTTTGATCCTAAAGCCATCCTAAGGAGCCCTTTTGATCAAATCAAAAGGAAGAACCCGAAGAAGAGGTAATGATTTCACCACCCTTTTCTAAGTTCATTTCTTCTTCCACTTCTTCTTCCTTTGTTGTTACCATTATCAAATAATAAATCTAGTATCATATATATACTGTGATGTTATTATAAATATGGTACAACCATATTCAGTATTCTATCCACCCTTTGAATAACATGTCACCATACGTGCGTACGTACGGCTTACCATCTCCACATCGTGGTGTAATTGTTATTCAATATAATATTATTTGGATGGGTATAATAATGATGTGTAACTCATGTAAATAATAAATATAACATGTTAATGATTCTGTATATATTATATATCATCCATTTATATATTATTTTAATATCAAAAGAATGATATTGTCGCTCGTGCGTACGTACGGACTACCGTCTCCACGAACGCGATGAGATTCATTCTCCATCGTATCCATTCACGTATAATTATCATTTGATGATTTAAAAAATGATGTTTAAGGA
Organism: Viscum album; assembly: GCA_963277665.1. Lineage (NCBI taxonomy): Eukaryota > Viridiplantae > Streptophyta > Magnoliopsida > Santalales > Viscaceae > Viscum > Viscum album. Next base: position 1,196,130,714 of record OY728133.1, read on the forward strand.
CTTGATATCATTCTGGATATGAATAATATAAAACCTATCCTTTACAAACATGTCATACGTAACAAAACATATAAAAGAAAACAAGTAAGTTAACACCCGAAACAACGATAATACTAAGATATTATTATCAAATCAATATTAAAAGATCATATATGATATCATATTAATGTATATGATTATTGTATAATTTAATAACAATTATTTAACCATTATACAGGAAGTTAACCTACCCCAACCAAGGAAATGTACAAGGTAAGTGGTTTTCATCTCACTCCTTATTCCTGGGAGATTCATGCCATATTGCCACCATCACCTTTTGTGTGGTGTGTGTACTGCCCATAATTATATTCTTTGTGTAATACACCCTAATTTTTGTGTATTTACATATTCATTGTATGATACCTATTTCATGGGTTGTATGTTTCATAAGTTACCAAATTTGTAAGGGTTATTTCACAATCTCTTCATTATCCGAGGTTGTTTATACGTAATAATCTACGGGGATTTCTTTATCATCCACATCCATGTTTCTTCGAAATGTATTTCAAAACATATTTATTATTTACAAGAATATGGGTTAAAGTCATTTATACCCTTGTTTGACTTTTTATAAGAGGTTTATAAAGGAATCTTTCCGTCGTTTTCAAAACAAGGTCCTTTTTAACCTTTTCGACAGAATTATGGTAAGAATGTTTTTTTAACTTATACGGCTGGTGCAGCTATTTTCCGCTGTTATAAAATCTTCAAAGCCTTCCTTACAAGCTTATAATAATATTTTCAAAGAAAATGTTTTATTTTATATGGATCTTAAATGATTTCAAAATAAAAGGAGATATTTCTTTAAAAAGAATATTGATTTCATCTATGTCAACATCCTTTGATGGATGTTAAGATTATTTGAAGTTGATTTATTATGATACAAAACTTCTATATTGTATTGAAGGTTTTGTGATATGTTTGACTGTGGATGTGCTATTTTTATACCATTCATAGTTTATGGTGAAATTATTGACATTTCGTATGCTAGTTTTAATACTAATGTTTATGTTATGTTTAAACCTTTTCATATGGGAATGCATTGGACTTAGTAAGTGACGGGTGGAGCCCGCTATAGCTCCTCGATGCATCGGTAGGTCTCATGAGACAAACTAGTGTCTTGGCACAAGGCCTTGACAAAATCTTATTTGTAGTCTTGGCACGAGGCCTTGACTATGTGGTTATGATAGTCTGGCATTATGCATTCCAACATTATGAAAGTGGTTATTGATTTTTGCATGTGATTATTCGATTAGTAGAATATCCATGTGAATAAGTAAATGGCATTATTTCATTTTATTTATGTCGTACCATGTTGAAAGTTCATGTTTGAAAGGCTTTTGTTTTAGTTATACATTGCCTTAAATGTTTATTCTTATTTATGAAAGATTCTGCTATGTTGTTATCCTTACTGGGCATTTGAGCTCACCCCTTTTCTATGTTTTATTTTTCCCAGGAAGTGAAGAAGTAAATTATGAATGACCTGCAGGGATATTATGTGGGTATATGAGTGTGGATTATAGAGAAATTATGTTGTTGTAGTAGATTTTCATTTTATGATGTAATGTAAAAATTATGAATATATCTAGTGTTTCCAAGGCTACTAAACCAATCAGTATTTCGAGATTTGATCTTTCTTGTGATCATGCCAATGTTATGTAATAATTAACCGACTCTGGGTAACTAGGGTCGGGGCGTTACATCATCCTCCAATTATTCCATCTCCATATTTTCAATACAAACCTTATCCATATTCATTTCCTCCCACACACACATAGGATGGTAGTTATTAGGCTCTTATCCATCCTTATTACCCATTCCCACTATCCAATATGTAAGGAATTGCACCCCTATATATATATCACCTCCATATAAATATTTGTATGCACCTTTATTGGAATAGGTCTATCAATAATTTTTTTCCTCCATAAGTTCATTTATCATAATTCAGTATACAATTAACTATTGTTGTAGATATACCACATACAATAAATGATACTCCACCTCCACCAAACACAATACTCTAGGTGTTTATAGTTCTTAAAACCACTTTTATGTTTTTAAAAATTTATAATAGTGATCGTCGATAAATTCATATATATTATGTTACTTTACTAAGTATTTTTCATGACTATATAAATCCTATACCTGATGAAGAGGTCTCATAAAAATGTGAGAGTTTTAGAATAGACACACAGAGATCATGGATCAATACAATGAGGATGGAATCATTATTATGAAAAATGGTATGGAATGTAGAAGATTTCTTTGAAGACTTTTAAAACATGGATATATCATTCCACATAAGCCAATATGTTTTATATGAGTTGGGGTCCATGTAAAAGAAAATGACAGGGAAACGATTGGAGTAATAAATATTAATTAACTTTTATATATATTAATTTATTATATTCATTCAACAAATAAGTTTTCCAATATATCATTAATATAATTTTACTAATAGAATACATTTCTGGTCTACAAGTTTAAGGGAGTTGGGTGAAATGTGGACACCATACAAGTATGACTTGTATGTTGGTTGGAAAAATGATATTTGATATTGGGATTGAATAAATAACGACCATTCCGGATTTGTCGATATAACTCTATAGAGAGATGATTTTGAATTAGAAGAGACTCGAATTCATGGTATTAGTTATATTTATATATATAATATTTATTCTAATTTAAAATGGTTTTAAATGTATAAATTACTAATTATAGCTTTTTTAATTCATTTTTATAATATATTTTTATAGGAAAAATTTCATAGAAATAAAAGAAATAAAAAGTGAAATGAAATACATTCACACTCTCAGAAATGGTTCTCTCCCAAATCATGATCAAGAAAATATAATTTAAAAAATTGAATATTCAACTTTGTTCTATTGAAAAATATATTTACTACCATTAATGATTTGTTTGTGTGTCCAATTGGTTTGTTTTCTATAGTTTTAGGACTATACTGATAAATATACAACCATAAACTATAATGTTCTTTTACATCATCCTTGTTCTTCATTGGTCAATAAAATATTAAATTTAAATTGTTCACCACCAACACATAATGATAAATAATCATGTTCAGAGATATGGTTTCTCTTCATTTGGTTATTTTAAAATGTTTTTTGATTTCTTAACATATTTCCATGATAATTAATAGAATAATTATTTCTCCTAGATGATCACTTTTGTGGATAATCTTCTTCAGAATATTTTTTTTTAGTTTAATATCCTAATAATTTATTAATCTTACCCCAATTTTAGAAATCCAATTATAACTTTCATTTGTACCTATCTATGCCAAATTTTATTTCTTTTTAATTGAATTTCTTGAAATACTTAAAATTAACTTCTGTTTCATTAATATCAAGTTCTTTAATGGTTGGATTCAGTTACATAAAGGTCCTACAACCATTATTTGAATTAAAAAAACTTCATTCTCATATTTTCAATTGATATTCATAGATGGGACTCTTTTTATATAAAATAATGAAAAAAATATAAATTTTATCAATTTAAATAAACTATAGTTATTAGTCTTATTATAATATGATTCTGGTATCAAAATTATTCAGATATATTCCCCTGAATTTCTACACAACGTTGGAATTCCCAAGTGTCTCATCGTAACTTTATGTTAAAGAAATAACATAATTTAATTGAAAAAATAAGGTATTCCCTATATCATATTCGATCACCAATAATTTTTTTAATTTATAGTGATATATTTTGATTCATGAATCCCTTACATTCTTAACTCTATCATGAATTTCATTGAGCCTCTACCAAAATTCCTGAATTGTCTTTTGTCCCATGAAGTTTGTTAGATCATTACCTAATAGGGATGAATAGAGAATATTACATGAATTTATATCACCCTTATTCTTCTCATCATCTTGTGATGTGAGAGTGACATCATTCATTGTCTTCTCTAAAATATCATATACCAATCAATGTATATTTTAAACCATACATTCACTGAAAAAAGAAACCATATTATACCATGTATATGAATTCATTTAGTTTAAATGAATGTTGTGTTTTTTATGTGATCTCAATAAAGTAATGATATAAATTAAAACAAAATAAAATCATTAAGAATATGTAATTTGAACAACTGATTAAAATTATTTGATTCAAATTGAATATCTATGTGATGTGTAGTTAGAACAACTAAGGATTGAATCAGTTTCTCACAAAACACTCTTCACACCCACCTTTCCCCAATATCATTATATCAGTTAGTTGATACGATTAATGATAATTTATTTATGGAGAGAAAAATATCAAGATAATAATGGAGACCACACAAGAATAATATATTTTTACAATTTTCCTGTTATAGCATCGTTACATTGATTATTATAGTTTGTCCACTGGATTTAAAAGATATATATGAACCCAAATAATCCTGGATCGTATTTTTCCATACTCACAACATGATTAGGATTATTATGGAATGATAGTGTCCAATACAATAGAATCAAAAAACCATTAAATTTCAATTAAAAATTTTACTGATGTGTAGCCATACTAGTTTCAATAAATAATCATTGTTCCTTGGATCTGTTAAAGCATTAAACAATCCCCAAAAACTATGGAGTAATATCTTCTATTATGATGCGATGAAAAATATTGCATTGTGAAACATATTTTATATGATGATAGTGAAACGCTAAATTCTTATATCTTCTCTTTGTAGTATAATCCATTCTCTATAATTCCTCTGTAATATCATTTATTTTCAAGTAAATTTATTTTGGCATGATTCGTTATCTTTAAGGGTATATTTTTTTTCATTACAACAACAATTTTGTGGAGAAAACCTTTTTCATGTCGTTTGAATTACCAGTGTAAGAGTAATTTTCTTACCTACAACATAAAAATCATTGTTTCTTACACTATGAATATATCCTAATGATCTTCAACATTGAAATTAATTAATCCATTGTACCCTTATACATACAAAACCATTTCTATATATATTAGGACATTTGATTCAATAAAAAAAGTATACCATAATGAATTATCGTTACATTTATATTATAATATTGTCTCTAAATGTGATAGAAAATAAACATATATCTATAAAAACCCGTTATATTTTTATGGTTTGAATTAATTTAATTTTCACCAAAAATCATGTATTTATTTGGTTTTTGGTTATTAATGGTGTTGGTAGGGGCTCAAGGGTATGTTTTATAAATTTATCCTTGATTCTGGGATACAAATATTCCACAAATTCATGTTCAGATTAAATTCTACTGATTTATTGTTTTTGGAGAAGATATATAATATTTTTTTAAATTATGTGGTCAGTAACATAATAATATCGGAATTGTGCATTAATTTCTCTCTTAGAAGTATGAATTCATAGTAATGTGAGGAAATTTATTCAATGAATCCATAGACCATGAGGTTTCTATATCACTATGATGAGAATAATTACATAGTCGAATGACATAAACTGAGGTGGTCACGGTTTTGTTAGTCACTATAATGGTTCATTTCAATGTAAGTTATATTCCCACACTGTAATGTCACCCTAAGAATAGATGTTTATCGAAAAAAAATTATTACACTAAAACCCACCCAATGTAATATTTTTATTTATTTCAATGAAAAAATATAAAAAATTAATAAAAATGGTTGTCTTCTCTTTTTCTAATGTTCACATCACTTTATATTTTTCCTTGATGTATCCTTATTTTTTTTGATTTCCCACACATTTGTTCCTAGATTAAACAGTTATTTATCCATGTGAGTATCTTAAGGTAACTGTAACACTCATCATTCATTATTTTTTTGAATGAATACCTAATATTTAATTTTATAATTGATGTACTCTATTTTATTGATATTTTTAGATATTTTGAAATCCATCGATTGGTTCTTATTCATTAAAATATTTTCAATTAGGGAGTTTAGATTATATCTTGGTAGGTGGTCTCTATTTTTTCTATTACTTTTTAATAGTGTGATATATATCATATGAGATATAGGAATTTATAAATTTATAATCATACCCTGAATTGAAATTTAAATTATATAATTGCATATTACAATGATAATAAGATCCAAGAGTCTCCTATGTAGTCCTATGATATGTGTGTAATGACACCATGGTCACAGATGAACAATAAAAATGAGGAAAGTAATAGGTAACTAGATCTTGTAGTTGTGAAAGTTACCTTTATTTACATTACATGATTGGGAACATGAGTAATCCTTTCATATATCCGATTTTAGACTCTATTTTAACCAAAAAATACAACTTTTTGACACAAATAATGTGATACTTCTTGAAACCTATATTTTTCAAACATTAGAATTTATATTCCATGGATTTCATCATTAAAAAAAGTTTTACAACCACTTTTAAGGCTTCAAAAAATTCCCTTATTGATATCATAATTTTCTGATCTTAAATTCATAGTTTTTCAAACATTGAAATTTTTTTATCCATAATGGATTTAATTATTCCAACATGAGAAAATAGAATCCACTGATTTCATCTTTAGAACAGATTTTATCTATTGTTCTTCTATATAATTTTTTTTGATTTTATAGAATCTACAAAAGGTTCTCATGGATAGTGTATATACTTATTTCATTATGTGTCTATAGATTCTAGGGTATATGATCAGGTATTTTTTATAAAATGATTCAACTTAAGAATATATTATTAGATACCATCTTGATCTCCCCAGTTTCTACTCAAAAACACTTGTTTCTATTTAGAAGAATTACATATTCTTCTCATCCACGATTATATCTTATATGTATCATTATTCATTCACTAATCATGTATAATTATTTCTATAATAATATTAAATAATTACAAAGGTATAGATTTAATTACATTATCTAGACTTAAACATTTTTCATGATTTATATTTTCTTCACAAAATATCAATATTATGATTATAAGTTTAATAATATTAATTATATAATATTATGGAATAAAAATATTTTATATTATCTTTCATTCACAATATTATATCATATCAAAATCATCTTCACAATTTTATACAGTTTAAATTTATTCTCATTCAATCATTTTTGTTTTTCTTTTGGTTTAATATTGTATTTTATAATCAAAATTTCTTTGTTTGGATTTTCTTTTTGGTTTTTATATTCAAATCTATTTTTTATGATAAATATGATTTATTATAGCTTGGTTAAGTGTAATTTAATTCATTTCTAATTTTACTTTATTTTTTTTCTTTCTAGAAAATGGTATTGAATATTTTGGGTTGTGTTCCTCTCTCTACCATGTTTTATACAGGAGGGAAAATAGAGATTGCATTGTGGTAAATATGAGACAATTGTAACTATATTTAAATTTATTATATTTTCATATAATTTTATTCTTTATATTATTATATCATTTAAATTTATGTTATATATAACTTATAAAATTCATTTGGAGGCATTGGTAGAAAAAGAACCAAACAATTGGGGATAAAATGATCATCTGAATTATGTATTAGGAGATAAAAATCATAGTAAAGGGTGTTTTCAAACTAGGAATAATATTTTACCATCTATATATTTTTCGTAAGATATATTTTCATTGATTACTGGTTCTAGAATGGTTATATTAGAAAAAATTAATGTCACAATCAAACAAGAAACTAAAAATGTATAGAAGATACTTTGTGTCAAAATATGATAAATGAATAGATAATGAAAGCTATGTATAATTATTCTTCTACACATACACTAGTATATGTTGTATTGGTTGGTCCTTGTTTTTTGGTTATGTATTCTATTTCTAAGTATTCCTTTACTCTTGTTGATATTGATTGCACAACCAATATGGATTCCACTGTTGATACTGATACTAATGTCGATATCACTAATAATGATGCTTTTATTGTTTATGTCAATAAAAGTAATGGTGGTGTAAGTGGTAGTAATGGTGTTTCTTTAGGAGGTGTGAATAAGGGATGTAATAGTTCTTATGATTTTTATATTGAATATTTTTTTATGTAAATTGCATTGTTGTTATATTTATATGTTGAATTTATTATTTTGTTTTATTATAATTATGTTGATTTGGTATTTTGAGTTGTATTCTAATGTGGTGTATGTTTTGTTTTTTAGGAGCTAAAAGGAAACAATTCTTTTTATGTTTTGTGTAGAAGCCTACTTTCACGGTTTTAAACCATGGAAATAAATTAATGACCATGGTTTTATTTGTACCCGTGATTTTAAGTCATGGCTATATACCTGTGTGGAAAGAATCAATAGCCAATATTTGTAATTATGGCTACAGGTAAGTTTCCAAGGTGAAAACTATAAAAATTTACTATTTTAATGGTTTCCAACCATAAAAATGGATATTTCTAGGAATATTTACAGCTATGGTTTTAAAATGGGTTTATATGTGTATTTCTATGGTGCAAACCGTACAAATAAATCTATTGCCACTGTTTGAAACTGTGCCAATAGCATTGGCCCTATTACTATTCTAATAAGATACATGTCTTGGTAAACTATGGATATTTCATATAGCCATGGTTTTTGTATCTATATCCATGGTTATAAACTGTGTCTATATCTTTATTTTCTTATAATGGAAAATTCTCAGTTAAGAGTTAATCAACTTCTTTTGATAACAACCTTTGGCTAACACCTAGAGCTTTATAAGTTGGTATTTTAATAAGACCAAATCAACTAAGTAATGTGGGGGGGGAGGTTTTCATATATATTTTTATGGATTTTCTAAACTAGAGTACTTAAAAATTGTGAGGAAGAGAGTATAGTAGGATCCCTTTTATAAGTGAGAGGAGTGAACCCTTGTAATTATTTTTAGTATTATATTAATATAAATTAATTTCCATGTTAAAGTGTAAAATATTGAAATTTTTTAAGATATGATGAGGATGAGTCAAAATAATATCATCTAAAAAATGTTTTACAAGTTTAGGTGATTTTTTTACATTTATCTCTTAATTATAACCCATTGTTAACCTTTTCTATGATTACTATAATATCAAATTTTTTAACACTATAGGATTTAAAAACATACTATAAAAGAAAAAATGTAATTTAAATAGAAAATTTACGATATTATCTACCATATCCCATTAAATTGGACAAATATAAGTTTTTAAAAAATTAAAATCATTTAATACAATATCATTTAACATAAGATACCATTAATTCCATAATTTAGAAAATTCACATAGTTTGAATTTCATGAAATCAAGCTAGTAATGGAATTAAAAATTACAATTTTAAAACTTAAATAATATGTTATATTTACTTTAAAAATTCATGTGAGACAATAATTCATCTAAATTTTATTACTTTTAATATTTTTAATATCATTTACTTTATTTTTCTATTACTTTAACAAGCATTGTATCAGCATTATGTATGCATTTAGGGTAATTATTACAACAATAAAAATTTAAAATATCTTACTATATTAAAAAAATTGTTCATATTTTTAAATAAACCTTAATAACTGAACATAACTTCTTTTCCCATTGAAAAAATATTAGAGATATTAAAACAAATAGAGTGACAATTTTGTTTTTATTCTTTACTTAAAATCATATAAAGTACATTATCAAAGGAAAAATAGTAATAAATTAACGCATTTTAGAACAATGTATATTCATGGTTCAATAAGAATTATCCAATAAAATAAATACATATTTTAGGGATATTTTTAGGTCATATCTCATAGTTTTAACCTTAATTTACATATTTTACCCTTATAGATGAGAAAAATATTTTCTATAGTAATTATTAAAATGTAACTAAAATAAAAGTGGACTATTTACCAAATTTGAATCCCTTGATTATTAATATCAATTAAAATTTTTGTGGATAAGACTCCATAAATTTCAGAATTTAATTTAAGATGATAAAACAAAACTCAACGAAAAAAAGTTTTAAAAAAAATTATTTTAAGCCAAAATATAAACTTATACAAAATCAAGTATAATGATGATTATTTTGTAATTATTTATATAATATCCAATAAATAGAGTTTAATGTTACATTAATATTAAATTAAAAACATAATAGTAATTTTAAATTACTTTATTTAATGAAAATAAATGACTATATTATAAAAAATCAGTATTTTCACTATTCACTTGAAAATAAATATTTTCATAAAAATAAAAAAAATGTAACATAATATTGGCTTGATTATTTGAAAAATGCTATCAATTTTTTAAAATAAAATTTATAAAATTATTTTATATTAATTAATTATATTCACTCAAAATAAAATAGTCATAACCAATTATGAAGAGAACACATTTTTTTGAATCATAAAATAACTTTATGAAAAAATTGAGTAATTAATTATTAATCAATACAATTAAAGTATATAAATAATTTTTTAAAATTTGATAATTTTTGAAATCCTACTCATAAAAAAAATTAATGTCAAGGATATAATGGTCACATTTTACTAATAATATATTTATTATATATCAAAATTTGGTTAAAGAAGACTGTTATGTTTTAAGCAAGCTTCTAACCATAGTATTATTTAAAAAAAATTAGAGTGTTTAAAAAATTAATAATTTTTTGTTTAATAATGATATCCAATGAATTTAATGAACAATTATATTGGGTAAGTGTTTTTATAAGTGTTTATAATAAAATTATATTATTATCCTGATGTCTTCAATGTCAAAATTTTTTAATATTCCCAAAAATTAATTTTATGGTATTTCAGGTTGAAATAAATTAAAAATTTATCAATTAAAAATAATCATATAATATCTAAATTTTCAGGAAACTTTTCTAGTATAACATGAATGGTCTATGTATTTTCCAATTTTATTTATTAAAATTACTACCATGACCCTTAGAGATTGAAAATTTTATTATCTTGGTAATAGATAAAAGGGTTAACGAGGGGTTAAACTTAGATATAAGGTCCAAAGTGACACTTAAACAAGAATAATATTTGTTGCAAATATTTATTTATAAATTATAATCCTTATATTTGATTTTATAGAACTTTGGATCCATTTTACATTATTTAAAGACATATTAAATATAATATTTCAGGTATTTACAAGATTTCCACCCACCTAACATAATAAAGGGTACCTTATATCTTCTCGTATTCCCACTTATTGAGCCACCTATATCAACCAATACCTAAAAAAACCTTCCCAACTTTATTTTTTCCAACCTAGAGGTTTTTTTTGTAATAAAATACCATTTCTAAAAGGATTAAGGTGTAAGCCAAAGAAGGTTACCAAAATAAAAGGTACATGTTCATACCGAGATTTGTAAAGTTCCTTTTTTATTAAACCTCATATAAATCATTAATATTGATCCTAAAATAGTCAACTAATTATTTTTAAAATACTAGTATTGTTTTATGTTGATGTTATATTCATTTTCTATCTCCATTCCATCCTATGGAAAATGAAAACACTGCATGCATGTACGTGTACACTACTACCTCCAAAAAGTGATTTGTATCATTTTTCATCACCATATCACATGGATAGTTATAAATATGGAATTAATAAATAAATAAGATATTTTTTTAATAATTATAATTTTTAAAATATATTATATTATATACATTGTTATCCTATCATCTGTGGTAAAATGATAATGTCACTCATGCATACATGTGGAGAAACACCTCCCTAATGTGATGTGATTTATTTTTCTATTACCACCTTGAATAGATGATTCTAAAATTTTATATAATGAATAAAAATTATATTCAAGTTATTATTAAAATTATATATATTAAGTAACCATTTCATAACACCTTTAAAAATGGTCAATATGCCTATATAATTTTTGATAAATTGACCAGACAACCATATGTGGACAACATAAGGAATCACTATTATATGGAAGGATTAAAAATTACAATATAACTACATTAAAATGTAATATAGAAGAAAAATGATCTTAATAATGTATTTAATCAATTTTAAATATTTATTTAGGAGGATATAATGCATCTTACCGTGCATGAATCCAAGGTAAGGGTATTTCATCTCAATGCTTCTCTATTGATGCATATTTTTTTTATTATAAACTAATTTTATTTTATTTTTTTATATAATAAAATTTGTTATATTATATCATTAATTACACTTTATTCAAGGTATTTAAATTTTCAATGTAACATTTCCCTTTTAAGGGGTTTTAATTCAAAATTTATTTAAACATTAAATGTTTGTTTCAAGATATCACTCTTATTTAAGATTTTTTAAGTTTATATTTAAATTGGATGATTTATATGATATTCTTTTCTTATACCAAATATATTTTTTTTAATACCTAGTTATTTATGGGTTCATTATTTTTTTATTCTTCAAATTTTTCTTCCCTTTAGTACCCAAAAACTAAAATAGAATTTTAAAAAAAAAGTCAAACCTATTTTCTCTTTTCAGGTCAATATTATTCTTCTTGTATGAAAAAAATTATAAAATGATTTAGGAATGTTATTTTATATTCTATAGTGATGGTGTAATTATTTTTTCAAAATATTGGATTTTATTTTCTAGGTTTGATAAATGAATCTTTTTAATATTTTTAAAATGATATTTTTTTGGTTTTTTTAGAAAAGTGTAAAAGGAATAATCTTGTTCACCTACATCACATGTGAAAATTTCGCCCCTCCATAACTAATATTTTTTATTTATCTTACTATAAATGAATCCATGGTTTTTTAAAGAAAATAGTTTTTCAATTATTTTTTGAAGTTATAGTTTTTATATTAAAATAAAATCCATTATTTTAGAAAAGGTTGAAAGGAATTTTAGAAATTATTTATAAATTTTTTTATAGAAATGTTACGTAAGCATTAAGAAAATTCCTTTCTAAATTTTCACTAGAATATTACACTATAATTATAAAAAAATTCCTTTATTTCAAAAATTCATTTCTGTTTAATGTATCTAATTTAATTATTCTTTTTATTTTTTTAATTTTTACTTATTTGCGATTATTCACTCACTTGTGATTTTGTTCTCTATCACTATTTATTATTCATTACACACTATGTTCCTAATTGATTTCCATATTTTTAGTATCAAGGATTTATTTATTATAATTTCTCATATTTTGATATTATCTTATATGTATACCATTTCGATATATGGTTTTCATTGAAGGAATCATAGTAAGAAATTCATTTCATTTACTAGGTACATATTGATGTTCTCTATTATTGATTAAATATGAATATTTATTTATTGATAAGTTATATTAGTTATATTTTTTATTCAATGTATTATTGGTGGGGCTCAGTTATAGATAGTCCCTCAATGCGTCGATAAGTCTAATGAGACAAAATAGGTGGCCACATTAGATGGGTAATTCCTGTACACCTTCCCATATAATGGATGTTTCTTGGCCAAGTCCTTGACTGTAAGATTAATGATGACCTTTTCAATTCCTTTATGGTAATATCATAAATATCTTCCATTATTAATTTCTATTATTAAAATTTCATTTATTTTTATCCATATTATTACATTATTTTCCATGAATATATTTTTAATCTCAAAATATTAATTATATAGAATATGTGTGGTTGTTTACTCGACTATATTGTTTATTCCTAGTGTATTCATGATAGCATAGGTTGAATGGTTTTACTTACTAATAATCTATAGTGTTTATTTATTATGTTATTCCTTTACATGGGATATGTTTTATCCAATATTGCTTATATTATATTTATTTTCAATATTTTATAATGGTTGAAAATGGTTGTCAATAAATTAGAAGGATTTCATTGATTTCAATATCTTAAAGTGGTTGCCAATAATAAGTTTCATAGAAGTTTATTTAATGTATATATCAAAAACTAACCCAGATAACATGTCTAAGTAGTACTCACATCAATTATATCATGACTATAAGGGAATTTCCAATCCCTAAAGGTTGGTATCTCAAACTTAAGAATCAATACAATAAATAGGGTAGGATTTCACTATAATAATTACACACACAAATAAATAAATGGATATAAAAAAATAAAAAAATTGGTATTCCAAACACTCCAAAAGTGATAGAGTATAATAAATAGACATATAAAAGTCTCAAAATTGTAATTCAACTAGAGTATTATAATAAAACCATAAAATAAAACATCTTAGAATAAACATATATTAAGGGGGTCACATGTTCCACTAATAACTGGCAACTACAAAGGTCTCAGTAATCAAATTCACCAACCACCTCTAAGTGGTGATTTATCTTTCCATGGACCTGGAATAATAATATCTATAAACATATTAATGAAAAGGTATGGTGTGAGAAACAAATCCTTGTAGGATCTCACAAAAATTTCAAAATCAATATATAAAAAAAACCACATTTTCTCAATTTTAAATAAATCATGGAATTGAAATCCCATTGTAGTTCATATTAATAAAAATCTTATTTTCAATAGATTTTTAATTGGTAATATAATAAATTTTTCAATTGTATTTTAATCAAAACAGACACTTATAAGTATCTTTGTCAAAATAGGAAGGAATAATAATTTCTATAAAAATAAGTTTCAAGAATAATTTCAATCAATAATCGGTTTGTATAATCATTTTCAATCATAGCACCATGTTTAGTAGATCTAGTGTTAGATTGTTATAAGGATTCTTATAAATCATAGTGAAATATGCCTCTAGGTGTAGACACACTCCCTTGATTCAGAACCTATGGAGAAATGAGAGTATGCTAAAGAATAAACTATCTACCCTAAAGAAAGTTTAGTTATCATTATCATCATCAATCCATGTGTTATTCCCACCTAACTACCCATGATGTCATGTTCATTAAGGTAAATCCAACATACAAGGGGTTATCTTAATTTCAATCAATAAAATCAAAAAATCATTTCAAATGGCCTCATGATAATGTTTCAAAATATTCCTTTCAATTCAAAAACCAAAATATAATAGTCTTTATCAAAAAACACAGGTCTTTTATTTCAAATAATTTCATTTCACATCCTAAAACTTTTCATTTTATTTCAAATAATCAAAATCAAGTTTCAATTTTTTTTGCAAATCAAGATAATTTTGGAAATCACACTTAATTTGAAAAGTCATTGCCAATGGGTTTTATCATAAACACTATGTCACATCAAATCATCTATCAGGGGACTCAATTCAAATATTAAAAATCAATTATAAAACCAATATAAATTTAATAATAATAAAAGGTTTAAATAGATTGACATTTTCTCATAAACCCACATACCTTAATCAAGATCAGTAACACCCACATAGGATTTATAAATAGAAAGTTATGTGATGGAATGCACAAAGAATATTCCTAGAATCATAATTCATCAATTTGAAATATAGATACATCAAAAATGTAAGGAATCTCCACCATCAAAGAGGGAGATAAAAATTAAAAATTGGGTCTATGATAAAAAAGATATTACAAATACTAAAAGATATCCAACACACCAGCTAGAACATCGATCTATGGAGAAATGGGTTGGAAAGTATCAGAACACCTCTAGAGAGACTCCAATGATCAAAGGGTCATATTATTATTGACTAGGAGTTATTTTTAGTTAAAAATGTGGTATTGAGAATTAAATTATTTAAAGGAGAAAATTAAATTCTTGTCATTAAGTTTTTCCATAATGTTTTTTAAATTGTGCACCTTTTACTGGGATACTATAGAGAGTATCATAGTTTAGCCATGTGGTTTGAAAAACAATATTACAACCATGTGATCCCACCTAGGCCATTAAAATAGGATTCATATTTTTTCTTCAGCATTTTACAAATCGTGTTCCAACTGTGAACCTCCTCTTAAGATGATTGAGATATTTTCATGGTTTGAATAGACTGTGCACCAGCTGTATACCTCTTCCTCTAATTCAAGAGGGAGAATCATGGTTTCTTAGGATAACCTAAATTATTTTCTCTAACTATTATTGAACTGTTCAATGACCCCAAAACATAAAAGAAATATCCAAAATACGTCCAAAATAACATGAGATAAGAATATGTGAAATGTTGATAAAAACAAACGATCAAAAGTACCTAAAATGATTAATTTCGGTGTTATAACTCTCCCCACTAGAAATGATTTATTTCCCCTGAAATATTATCATATATACTCCATAGAAAATATATGAGGTCACTAATATACCATTAAATCCTCATGCTCCCAAATTTAATGAGAATCAAAACCATGATTTCATAACAAACTAACTAAGGGTACAAAATTTATATAGAATGTTTTTTTCTAAGAATCAAGAATCCAAAAAAGATACTCAATCCGGGATAAATTGGGATCCAAATCATGGTCCTCCAAACTCATGAAATGTTATGAGTTAAAGAGATACATTATGAGTAGTGACACATGAATGATATTTGCTATTCATGTCATCTGAGGTGGAAAATAAATATGGTACACCGCCATAAAATATTCTCAATAATCTCATATGGTCCCACATATATTAGAGATAATAAATTATATTTTACCAGGTATTAATTTCCAATAATAGATGAAAATCTCAAAGATACCATGTCACCAACTAATAACAATAAAGGGTGTCGTTTAAAAAAATCATAAAATATATAATAGATTTTTTTAAAAATTCATTAATGAATCAATAGAATTTTTTTGTCATATCATGGAAAAAACAAGGCTTAACAAGAAAAACTTCCCAAATCTCTAACAAATAAAGTGGATATTTATATGGACATGCATATAAGGCCTAAAATAGTGATATATTAATTGATGACTTATAACTATTTTTTTACAAAAACTCAACAAGTCCCAAGTGTAAATCCCAATCCCCCAGTCAATTACACGAACTTAAAGCATGTCCTTAAGAATCTATATATCTCATTCCATCTATCCATTGATATGAGGATGGTATATTGTGACTACATTTACCTAGTAAACCATTTCCTCTACAAGACCTCTCCAAAATTGGTACTTGAACTAGGGATCCCTATTAGAAACTATGGTAGATGGAACTCCATTAAATCTTGTAATCACCTACACATACAAATTTCCTAATTCCCAAATTTGGTCTTATCATGAATGGGAATAAATTAAAGTGGTTTTTTAAATCGCTTAATCACTATCAAAATATTTCTATGAGGTTTAAAAGGAAACCATACAAAAAATACATTGATATCTCGTATCACTTTATATTCGACATTGAAAGGTGTAGATGTAGGCTAGACGGATCCCGATGTATGGAATTAATTGATTGAAAAGTGTAAAAATAAGAAAAAATAATCAATATCCATTCTCATACCTGGACACCAAAAAATTCACCTCATATCATAAAATATCTTTATGGTGTATGGGTGTACTTTCCATTGAGTTTTATTAAATCCACTGTCACAACCTTTCTTATAGGAAAAATTATAACATAATAGATCAAATAGAAAAGAATACACTTAAAATCTATAGACAACTCATTTATATTCTCCCCTCCATATAAGAAATCCCAAATTCTATATAACTAATAATCAACATACTATTGTTGGATAATCATCTCGATAAGTTAGGAATTAAACTAAAAACATGACCAGATAACCCAATAATCATCCTCTGAGACTCCCAAATGCATAATTGTAAAGAGATACATCGTATTCCAACCCTCATATGATTATTTCACAACTTTTTATGGATTTTTCCGACTCAGATCATCAGTAATTATATTCCCCTTACCAGTGGTGTAGTCAAGGTTGAAATCAATGGATCACATGTACTCTTCCACCGCCTTTAGCAATGATTCAAATAATTTTGGGAGAACACATAAATCTAGATTTTATGATCAAATTATATGTTAAACCTTTTATAAAAAAATATAATTCTACCAAATATTCTAATATTTCATCACATATGTGAGTTTTATATCATGTGTGGGATAGTTATTTTCATGTGGAAAAATATTATAACAACCATAAGCCTCCACTTTATCACCCTACATGAGGTTGTAACCCAATACAAATCCTAATGTATCATGGAATACCACATATACCTTTCCATCTTTTGGAATATTCAACATAGGAGGTGAATTTAGGAATGGTTCATCTCATCAGAAGATTCCTAAAATTTAAAATCCCTAAAAAACCTTTTTACTCTTAAGTGATAACGGTCAATGGAGAATCCAATTTTGAGAAATCCTTCACCAAAAGCTTACAATAGCCAACCAATACTAATAATAATTTGATCTCAAATACGTTTTCTTGTTACTTTCAGGTCATAACATCTTTCACCTTCTCAGGATCAATTTAAATAACATGTTCAGAATCTATGTATCCCAAGAAAATTACTTCCCAAATCTTGAAATTATCTTTAGAAATATTGGTATAAATTATATAATTTATCAAGATATAAATCACTCCTCTTAGTTACACACATGATCATCCTTAGTTATAGAGTAAACCAATAATTCATCCACCAATACCAATATAAGAGAATCTTGTTATTGTTAGAATATCATATTCATCAACATCATAAACATTATAGGAGAATTTCTTTGACCAAAAAAATAACAAGGTACTCATAAGGTTCATACCAACACCTGAAGAAAATCATAGGGATATTAGACTCCTTGATCCTCATATGGCGATAATTATACTTAAGATCAATATTTGGGAACCACTTCTCCCCCTTCATCTATTAAAATATATAATTAATACTATATAATGGATACTAGTTCTTAATCATGTTATGATTGAGATTTTGGTAATCAACACAAAAATGAAGGGTTTCATTTCCCTTAATGGTAAAAAAGCACTTGTGATACCCAATTAGACACTCTAGGTCATATAAATCCATTTGAAATCATTTTTTCTAAATAACTATTTACTCATTCATTTTATTTGGTTATAAATGGTAAGAGGGAATTAAAATAGTCTAGGTACAAATTCCAAGTTTATCAAAAACTCCAATTATCTCACTAGTGGAAAAATAGAAAGTTATGATGGGAATGAATTGGTAAACTCAACATCTAATTTAGGAAGATATCAATATGAAAAATAATTTTCATGTTACAAGGAAAACATGGATATAATTCTACTTCAATCCAAAAGATGTGGTATGACACGAATTTCATCAGGTATCATTCTCCCCTAATATCATGAAATATCCCATTAGGGGTAGTAAAAGAAACTTGTTGAAGATAAAAGTCAATATAGGCTTTGTGATAAGTCATCGAATACATCCTAATAATAAAATTATGAGGTTTCATATCTAAAACCAAAAGGTCTTAAACCATATTTTCATATGAAAAATAGAAACCATAATTGGGGAATCTAAGATTACACTCTCTCTTCATCTAGATATGCATAGATATCTCAATAACATAGGGCATGAATTCCACATAAAGGATTAACTATTCTATAGTATAGGTATAATAAAGTTTTGTGAGGAACCACTATCAAATAAATAAATCACTGAATATGGATAAATGTTAATGGTACATCTCATGTTTGAAGGAACCACATCCACTTCCCCAATAGACTCATCCACTGCATGAAGAATCTTTATTCCTAATTCTAGTTCCTGGAACCCCTTTGTTATTGAAGGATGTAATTAGGAAAAAACATATTGTTAATGCATGAAAATTTCATAATGTAGAGAAATGAAGACATTGAAAAATATAGGCAAGTGACCTATGTTTACATAGGAACTATATACCCTTGTTTCCTCTGTGCAAGCTCACTTTGAGAACCCAACTTTTCCACTGAAAATAAGTAGTTGGTCATTTTCAAGAAATTTTCAAAATTTTAAAATAATTCTTCTTCTGAGATCCACCAATATTTTTTCCACCATGAGACTCATCCCACTTCCTATTCCCCTAAAAGGGACCACTCAAGACACCACTGCAAGTAATATGAACTCAAAAAAACTTGGATTACAAGACAATTCATATTCTACAATGAAATCTCTATCTAGAAAATCAACATGTGAGGAGATCTTCAGATGAAAAACCTCAAATTAGATATCTTATTAAATCCCCATATCAAACCTTTAATATCTAAAATTCTCATCTAATGCCACCATAGGTTGGAAATAAAAAATCTTTGAAAAACAGTTGGTATAATGAGTCATAGCTTAATCACCTTGATAAAGTTTAAGGAACTCCAACAACATAGCTTACAACATCGATTACATATAATATTGTTTTGTCAAAAGATCCAAAAATTATTTCCACTCCAAGAAGTCATTTTTTCACATTAAGACTCTAGAATCTTACCATCTTCGGATATTCCATTCATGTTTTATAGAAACATATTTCTCCTTAACTTAATCTAAAATATCCTAAAACTTAATTAGTTTCTCAACATTACTCATCCAATCCTATTCATCTCAAGGATAAATAGTGTCATGGAAAGTTAGTGTATTTTGATGGATAAATCCTTTAGAATGATCTTTATTATTGTCTCTCCAAGGTACATCCTTTACAGTCTAAATGAGAACTTATGTTGCTACTTGACCGAAATCTTTGACCATATTTATGACATATAACACCTTGATATTTTGTGAATATTTTATCAAATAAATTTAATATTTTAAATAATTTGTGTTAAATTAAACACCTATTTTGGCTTTTTCTCTAGGAAAAAATGATTTTAGCTTTCATTACATGCATTACTGTGTTTAGTTTATGTTACACACAACACTGATTTTAAATGAAATGAGACATACTATAAAAATATTATTATATAATACGATATTTATCACATTTCTGTTGGAATGGAGGGTATCAATAGTGTTAACTAATTTATAAAAATATATGATTTAATCCTTTATATATAATTAATTCTTTTGTGAATAAATAATTATAATTTAATATAAAAACCATTTCAAAATAAAGGTAATCATTTTTTTGAAAAACAATTTTTATACGCAGAAACATGTTTTCTCTCAATAATTTAAATAAATACATTTTAGTGAATGATTTTAATGAGATTTATATATTATATATTCAATAAAAGGTTTAATATTTATCTTATCTATTATATAAAAGTGTTGAGAACAAATCTAATTTTATGGTTAAAACAATATTTCATTAAAAATTTGTTTTGTTGCCTTTTGTGCACTTCTATTAAATATGAACTTTTATAATTTTATAAAATGTATTTAAAAATTATATTAAATTTTAAAATGATATTTTCACAATTATCTTAGGGTGATTTTTTAATTTTATTAAAAATATAAATTTTCTAATGAAGAGTGACAAATACTGGTTTTTATTTAAAGAAAAATTTCATTTAAATAATTTATAAGGTTAATTATATATTTATATAGTATTAATATTTGATAAATTATATCTCTAATAATTAAATTTAGTTTATTTTAATCAATTTCATATTTATTATTATATAGAAAAATAAACATTTGATGGTTTTTTCTTTGGAAAGTAGTTTATCAACGCATCTTTGAGAAAAAATTTAAAAAAATTATTTCCAATTATATGAATTCACTATGTTAAAATGGAATAGAAATTAATAATATTAATAATTTATATTATATTATAACGTAAACTTTATATTTTACTATATTGATTAGTGAAAACAGTAAAAATTAGTTAACGCAATTATGGTAAAAATGAGTTTATGGGGGGGTTAAACTAAGAAGATAGGGGTTAAAATTACTAACAATTAGTAAAATTACTATTTAATTTCAATATATTAATATTATACTTAAATATGTATAATAAATTATAGTATTTCATTTTTTTCATGACAATTACTATATTATGTAGGATTCCTTTGGGAAGTTTATAAATAGTTTCCAAGTGGGTTCCTTTCCCCCACATATAAAAGGCCACCACCACCCTTCACTTCATCAAACCTATCAAGACATCTAGCTGAAAACCCTTTAAAATCAATTCCCATAATCCTTATCCATTTTATAGATATTTTTCCTCCCAAAATATCAACATCATGGCCCTTAATAAGATATCTAATGGAGGATATTCTAAGAGAAGAAAAAAATTTCACTAAGCTCTTTCTTTTTCTTTATTCCTCTTCCACATTAAATCATATATTATAGTTTATAATATAATAGCACCATTATATCATATATACAGTTATTTTATTATTTTAATTTAATAACCAATGTACATATTTACTTCCATCGAATAGAAAACAAAACTATCGATCCTGTGTATGGTGGACAACCACCTTACGAACCGATATAGTTTTTTCCATAATTTTTATTCAATAAAAGATATAATTATGGATTTTAAATATTTATATGATATTTTTAACAATAATATACTTATGGTATTGTGATTTCATACATACATTTTTAATTTCTGTTCTATGGGAAATATGATAATGTCACTCATGAGTGTGGTGGACGACCACCTCACAAAGAGATGTGATATGTTTTGGCTTATGATTTACATAAGAGGTAGTAAAAATAAATTTAATAAATATAAATTCTATATATGAAATCATAATTATTAATTATGTTTGAGTTAATATTTAATTTTCTTTATTCTATACATCGAGAAAATGTAAACAATATTCATGTGTATGTATGGCCTACTATCTCCATGAATGGTGTATTTCATTTTATATATAGAGATTTAATGGATTAAAATAATATATATATATATATATAATATGTTATATTTATATCCTAGATAAATTAATAATGATTATGGAACCATGATAAATTTAAAATTATTGACAAATACAAAATCAAATCATACATGGAAAATAAAGGATTCATCACCTAAAACATGATTTCAACAAGTAATTATTAATAAAATAGTGATAAAAATCATTACTAAATCATATATGATTTGATAAATATAATTAATTTTCTTTAATTGATTTATAACAAACATGTATTTATTATAAAATTGTTGTTAATGTTTACCAAGTATTTTGATACTTATGGTAATGGATTTCAATCCCACTTTTTACTTTTAGGAAACACATGACATATCCACAAAATATTTATTTTATATTGTGTATATAATAACCATGAATCTATTATATTATTCTTCTTTCAAAATTTATTATTTTTTAAATAATCATGTTAGGATTTCTCTTTCATATGGATTATGATTCAATGTTACCAAAGTGGTAATGGCTTAATAATAAAATATCATTTTTTATCGAGGTTCTTTAGGATTATGTTTTAAATAATGAAATATTATAATATAAATATAAATAAACTCCTGAACATTATTCATATATGGTTATGTCGTGACAATATATTTTCTCTTAATTTTTATCTCTTTATATAATGAATAGGTAAAATAAATATTTCTAAGAAAAATCGTCCTTATTTCTCTCTTTGGTCAAAAACCATTTTTCATCTAAAACCATGTTTTCTGAAAATATTTTCAATTTTTTCTTTCTAATTCATAGAATGATTTTTTACTAAAATTATTACTCATGTTTGACTTTTTACAAAATCAATTGAATGAAATATTCATGTTGTTTTCCAAACCATCCATATTTGGTTTTTCTTGAAAATGTGAAATATATGTTTTTTTAAATGAATTTAATGAACTATGTTTCCACAGCCCTGACCATTATTTTATTTGAATATTAATTTTTAATTTTCCATTGTAGTTTGTAAAGAAAATTATATTTAATATGTCTTATGTTTTAACAAAATTATTCCAAATTTTCAATTATTTATTCGTCAATAAATGATTTAAATGATTTTTAAATCTTCATTTATAAGTTTTCAATGTTTATCATCCAATAAAATGATTTACCAAATATTTTTAGAAGTTTTTGTTTTAAAAATAATTTTTAATTTGAAGGTTGTTTTCCGCAACAAATGTTCGAAGTGATATTTCAAAATAAATTTCCATCCAAGATGACATCCTTTGATGTTACATATGATTTACTATGGATAATATTGAATGATAACAACTTTATTCTTTCACTATATGGTTAATTATTATGTGGATCTATTTTTTATGGATCACATTTATTTTACAAGGTTTATTATATGTTTAACTAAATAAATCATTATGAAACCACTTTTCTTTAAATTGGTAATAATGTTATGATAAGATGAATGCTTTATAATATTATGGCACATATAAATATGGTTTTCATTATGAGATGGGTGGGACCTATATCTCTCAATAATTTATTGGGTAAAGATTTATATCTACTGAGATAAATATTGTAAATAAGTTAATATAATTGATCCACTATGGGAAATAGGTTGTCTTGATCCATGTTTCGGATCGGTTTCGAAACGCCCAACGGTTTTGTACCCGACGATATGTGGACCTGCTTTCCAAAGGTAGGCGTTCGCTGGGTGGTTTGACCAATGACCATTAAGAACTCACATTGGTCGAGAGGATGGGAAGTCGGGCTCATCGTGCCTTTTGGGGAGAATTATTGCCTATTCTGGGACTCTCTTATAGATTTAAGACGTATTCTTATGTTCATGAATCTTTGTTTATACCCAAGCATAGTATCCACAGATTACTTATAGTTGGAAATGGTCAGCTGGACACAGGGGTTCGGAATCATTTATTCATGAGGTTTACCCTCCCTTATTGTATTAATGTCTCCGAGGAGTTTAGACTCATTGAGACGGTGCTGGTTTAATGCCTTATAACTGGGCGTACTAGAGTTTATTGTCATCCATGGTGATAGATAAAGACTTCGGTGTCTGGATCGAACCTGTGATATGGGATTCCTACATATTCTCATGAGAGGAATCAGAATCCATGTAGTTTGGTTGGGATTGGGGATTACGCTTTGAGGCAGCCCAGGGTAACATATTGGGGCTTACACTCTAAGGAGGCCCATGACGATGGATAAGGAATTACACTATAAGGAGGCCCATGGTAACAGATTGGGGCTTACACTCTGAGGAGGCTCATGATGATGGATTGGGGATTACACTCTGAGGAGGCCCATCGTAACAGATTGGGACTTACACTCTGAGGAGTCCCATGATGATGGATTGGGGCTGACACACTGAAGAGTGCCATGGTAACAAATTATGGATTACACTCTGAGGAGGTCCAAGAGGATAGATTGGGGATTACACTCTAAGGAGGACCATGGTATCATATTAGGTATTACACTCTGAGGAGGCCCATGACGATGGATTGGGGATTACACTCTGAGGAGTCCCATAAGAGGATGTTATAGTCGATGCTTACTCTAAGCCCATGTGATTCATGCTCGGTGTGAGAAACAAGAGGGAGCAGGGACCAGACAACCACGCCATGATAGGTGTGTCCATGGGAAGTGGAGTGGGGATTACGCATGAGAGAAACCCAAAATGTCAGGGCTTACTCTGAGATGGAATCCTATAGCGAAAAAGCGCAGCGGGAGAGGGACTTGGCCCCAAAGAAGGACGGAGAATCGCCCATTTCCACTACTCCCTTCCTTGGCCGTAGCTATGGGGAAGTACGAAGATTCATGGGGGCTTCCATTTGATGGGTAGCCCACCACACCCCGGGGAAAGGAAAAAGTTCCCCAGTCATAATAAATGGAGGGGCGGAAAGAGGAATCCCAGGATCGGACTCCGCATTACCGTGGTAATGTGAACCCAAAAATTCTTTGGGAATCTGTTCAAGGGCCGGATAAACCTCTTCGTCCTCACTTACCGTGGGTATGTGAACTCAAAAAGACACGTTGATGCACCTGAAGGTTACACCACACGGGTCCGGTGGCTCTGGTGGAGGCCTTGGCTCGGGGCCATGGAATGGGCCAATGAGGAGGTTGCGGAGGATTAAGTCAGATTGGAAGGATTTTATCTGGCTCGGGGAATGGGAAATTCGAAGGATATGGCGATCCACATAGGTGTATGAGTGGTGGAACCCTTTTCCTAGGGAGGATCTACGTGGCTGGAGAAGTCATCCGCAAAACTAGGGTGGTCCACGAGTTGATGGCCATTCCGCGAACCAGGGTGGTTCGCGGCTTGGCAGGTATCCCGTGAACTAGGGTGGTCCATAGACTGATGGGCATTCTGTGAACCAGGGTGGTCTGCGGCTTGGCAGGTATCCCACGAACTAGGGTGGTTCGCGGCTTTGGGTTCAGCCTGCGTACCAGGTTGGTACACGGAGGGGTCCAGGTGAGAAGTTGTGGCCGAGGGCGACGCCAGTCAGGGGTTCTTCGGTCGAAGCTTCGCCCGTGTAGGAGGGTGCTACACGGAGTGATGGATCCGAAAAAGGTCATAAACTCCCTAGTCCATGGAGGGTGCATCCTCAGAGGGGCCATGGTTCGCGGTATTCTTTTCATTGTTATTTTATGTTCACGGTCCACCATGTTGTTATGCGTTTTCGGTTCCTTATTAATTCGCTTCCAACTTCATACCTATTCTGGTTCGCAAAGTGGAACTTTTCTGTTTGAGAAATCCTAAGCTCCTATCTTTGGAATTCTTCCACCCAAATATGATCGATCTCCAAAATTTCCTCTCTCTCTCTCTCCCTGGATCTTCCCCCTCGATCTCCTTCCATAGAGGGGGGAAAGAGATATATCTGTGTTCATGCGGCACCTTTTGCGGAGGACCATGATCGGAGACCCGGTTCACAGATGACTTGGTAAATCTGCGTCTCACGGGTGCATTGAACACACCTCCCTCCGTGATCCAAACTAGCTCAGGGAGTGCTTCACGGCCGTGTAGGGTTCCGCCTCTATTCCGCAAATGATAGTGGATGCGGCCTGGGCCGGTCGACGCGGTCCTAGGCTGGGGCGGTTCGTGACGGTGGACCGGTTCAGCTCTCGTCCTACTTCGTGCCCACGGAGGATCTCTGCCTCCATTCTGCGAATGAAATTGGTCCGTGGAGGGGGTTCTTCGCGGAACCAGCTGCATGGTGTTATCATTGGACCGGTTCGCGGACCGGTTCGGCTTGTTCCTTCCATCAATTATTCTCCACACTTTTCCCCAATTCATTATGGGGGAAATTGGGTAGAATCTCCCTTGGATTAAATGGGATTCTCATTCTTCGTTTGGGGATTTTTTTAGGACCTTAAAAATGCCCCCCATCGGAATGGGGTTCGATCAGAATGAAGAGGTGGCTATTCCGAGGTAGAGTGGTCCTGAAAATTGATGATTGGTTGGACAATGATTTAAATTTTGCCTGAGCCAAGGAACTCAACGAGCACAGTTCGACATTTTCTATGTTTTTATAGACCCCCCCCCCACAAACGTTTTGTCTTTTCTTTTAATACCCTAATTTTTCCGGGGCCCATTTTTTGTGGACCTAGCGGGTATGGCCCGACATTTTCTTAGGTCGACCTTTTTGGGTTTTCGGCCTAACAGGCTTTGCGCCTCCTTTTTTTTGGTGAGCGGATTAAAGTCCCGCCGACAAGACTATAATTACTAATGTCTTATGTTGAACATATTTGACCAGACATGGTGGGGTGAGGTCCCCAATGAGTATGGTTGAATAATATATGTCCCGATATCCTTCAGATGCACGTGGTAGGAGCATGTTTAAATTTGAACTACATGTAGGGCATGTCTCAAGGCATGGAAGTCGCATCGGCGTACAGAGGCGGGAAGAGCATCGCCTATGGAAATCATCCCTTTGGTAGATGGTCCAGGGGAAATAAATATGCAGTGCCACTGAGGGAATGTATGCATAGTCATGCAAAGGTGTCCTTAAGTCAATAACTCTCCATTTCTGATGACCTAGGGACTTCATGGAAGTTCGGCTTATGGAAAACACCATGGGTGGCTTGTAGAATTATGAAAACCACTAGGGGTGGCTCGAATATGGTGTTTGATATCTGAAAGGGTTTGAGAACATCTATATTAATCATTAATTTGGACACAGGGTCTCTGTCCTACACATTTATCTAGCATAAAGGATGGTTGGAGCTTGGCGCAGTTTAAAGTCATGCAGCCTAGACATTCTTCGAAAATGGAATGGCTTCTCCTAGTTCTCAGTAAACTCTTCAGAGACTTCTACTGTATTCATGCATGGTTATGAAAGAGGTTGGTAAACTGTATCTCAGAGAGTTTCTGAATCCCAAGATGGACATTGGGTATCAGGGGCCAAGAGGCGTACGGAGAGAAGCACTGCCTAAGGAAATATTGCCTTTGGTAGACGACCCAGGGGAGATCAATATGCATAGCCACTGAGGCATGGTATGCATAGTCACACAAATGTGTCCTTAGGTCAATGGTCATATTTTCACGATAGCCGGAAAAACTCAAGGATGTTTGAGATTCAGGACCACCGGGGGTGGTTTATGAGAGTTCGACTTTTTATGAATAAAGTGTATGGTTTATGAGGGGAGGGTTCATGGATAAGGGAGAAGAATCTAGGATAAATTTATCAAGAATGGGTGAAGTAATTCCTTCTCACGCTGGTGTGAGATGGAGGTTTATGCATGTCTGACCCATGAACTGAGGGACAGAGAAAATCCTATGTTCCTTACTAAACCTATGACAGGTTTGACCTTGCAGTTTGACGTCATGCAGCAAGGACGGCTTCCATGAAGTTGAACGTTATGCGGTATAGATTAGGAAGATTATTAAAGGATGTTGTGCAGTTTAACATCATGCCGTGAGGACGGGGGAATTTTTAAACCAATGAAAATTCTTGATGTCGGAGGCATTTCCCCAGATGTTTAATGCTTGGTCTTTGCAGCTTCAGGCCAAGCGGCCAAAATGTTTTCTGCAGTTTAACATCATGCGGTAAGGATGTTGTTGTAAAGTTATCCATTGATTAGAATGCAACTTGGCTTGAACATCTAGGAATGACCAAGATGTGGAGAGGGGTTGATTGGTGTAAATAGTGGTTCTGGGGATTCTTGGATCAGGAGAAATGACATGGGGGGCTCTGAGGCTGGCAAGCGTATGGAGCTCGGAAGAGTATCGCCTTAGGAAATATTGCCTTTGGTAGATGGGCCATGGGATATC
This sequence comes from Viscum album, assembly GCA_963277665.1. Lineage (NCBI taxonomy): Eukaryota > Viridiplantae > Streptophyta > Magnoliopsida > Santalales > Viscaceae > Viscum > Viscum album. The sequence continues at coordinate 1,196,159,592 of OY728133.1, forward strand.
AACATGAAGAACCGCTGAGGTCATGGTATGAATAGTCATGAAATGTTGTCCACGGGTCGATAACTTTCCACTTCCGATGTCCATGAGTGATTATGAGGATCTGTGATTGACCGGGCCACGAAGTTTGTCATTTGGTGAGAAAATATCTGGACATGTCAGGCATATTTGGCCCCGGTTTCCATTAAATCATAGAGATCTCCCTGCGCTGATTTATCTTACGCGTGGGGGTGTACCTTTATTCCATGCTATTTAATGTCATACGATAAGGACAAAGTACTCCTAGTTTAGAGGTCATAGAGCTCAGATCATTGGGTGACTATTGCTGCAGTCACTCGAAGGATAAGTGAGTTACCATGCTCTGATATACTCTGAACGGGGTGAGGGATGAAGGTTGTAAACTTTAACTCTGAGGTTTTTTGGATCCGGAGATGTGGTGTGGGGGCTCTGAGGCCGGTAAGAGTACGGAGCTAGGAAGAGTACCGCCTGAGGAAATCTTACCTTTGGTAGATGATCCAGGGGCTATCAATATGTAGAGACACTGAGGGCATGGTTGCATAGTCATGCAAAGGTGTCCCTGAGTCAATGACTTTCCACTGCTAATGGCCATGAATGATTCTGAAATTCCGAGAGTGCTCACAGTATAGAGTTTGACATGCGGGGATAATGGTGTTCAAGCATACATGAAACATCTTTACTGCAATTATCCGTTGAGTTTAAGCATCATATCCCTTTCTTGACGTTCGTAGATGAAGGTCATCATATGAGCCATGAGTAGATACAAAGGCTAACCAGATACGGATACCCTGGAAACGTTTGGATTTGAAAAGCGGGACGAACTTGTAAACCACTGCGCCATAAACTTTTGGATCTAGAGATATGATGTGGGGGATCTGAGCCCTGTAAGCGTATAGAGCTAAGAAGGGTATCGTCTGAGGAAATCCAGCCTTCGGTAGACGAGCTAGGGGATATCGATATGAAGATCCGCTGAGGGCATGGTATGTATAGTCACGAAAAGCTGTCCCCGGGTCGATAACATTCCACTTCCAATGGTCGTGAATGGTTATGAAGATCCATAATTATCCGGGTCGTGGAGTCTGATGTATGCAGAGGATGCATCCAAATACACAAGGAGTATTTCCATCTCGTTTGTCCATATATCTTGGGTGAGTCACGAAGAAGTCCGTGTAGTTTAAACGTCATGCGGTGAGGAAGAAGTATGTGTAGTTTAACATCGTGCGGTGAGGAAAAAGTCCATGGAGTTTAACGCCGTGTAGTGAGGATGAAGTCCATGCAGTTTGACGTCATGCAGTGAGGAAAAAGTCTGTGCAGTTTAACGTCGTGTGGTGAGGAAAAAGTCTGTGTAGTTTAACATCGTGCGGCGAGGATGAAGAATACACCCCGTGCAGATCTGGTCTGTACACGGGGGGGGCATTTCTGACTTTCATTTGGGGACGGTTGGGCCTGGGTGAGGGACCCTGTCGTCACTACGTATCCTGTGAGGGCAAGAATCAAGCCCAACATAGTTCTTTGATGTCTCTGTAGTTTAACATCGTGCGGTGAGGATGGAGAATACACTCCGTGCAGGTCTGGTCCCTGCACGGGGGAAGAGAGCATTTTTTTTGAATTGTTGGGCCAGGATGCGGAACCCTGGAATCACTTAGTATCCCGCGGGGGCAGGAATCAAGCCTCACTTAGTCCTTTGAGGTCTATGTAGCTTAACGTCGTGCGATGAGGACGAAGAATACACCCCGTGCAGGTCTGGTTCGAGCACGGGGGAAGAGAGAATTTTTTTTGAATGGCTGGGCCAGGATGGGGAACCCTAGCGTCACTATGTATCCCATGAGGGCAGGAATCAAGCCTCATGTAGTTCTTTTAAGTCCGTGTAGTTTAACTTCTTTCAGTGAGGACGAATAATACACCCCGTTCATATTTGGTTCGTACGGGGGAAGGGGGTATTTTTGGATTCATTTGAGGTTGCTGGGCCAGGATAAAGGATCCCGGCATCGCTACGTATCCTGCAAGGGTAGGAATCGAGAATCATGTAGTTCTATGAAAAACAATACACCCTGTGGGGGTTCAGACCATTCACGGGGGGAGAAGGTGCATTTTGTTTTTTTACCCTTTTCCGTGCAGTTTAACATTGTGCGGTAAGGACAATGAATACACCCCATTCAGGGCTTGTCCGTACAAGGGGGGAGAGGTCATTTTTAACTTTTATTTGCGGGATGGATGATCTAGGGTGAGGGACCCTACTGTCACTACGTATCCTTCGAGGGCAATAATCAAGCCTTACGAAGTTCTCTGAAAGAAGTGCACCCCATGCAGTAGAAGTGTGGATTGTGGTCCGTTAATCCCACAATGCATGGAGGAGTTTATCCAGCCATGACTTCTTGTCTTTGTCCACCATTTTCTGGAGAATATTAGACAGGGTCTTTTTGAAAGCCTCTATTTTTCCGTTTCCCGCTGCGTGGTAGTAGGATGAGTGGTTATCCTTGATACCGTATTCTTGGTATAGTTTCTCCAATTCAGCAGAGCAGAAGTTGGTGTCGTTATCCGTCAGTATGGTATGAGGGGCCCCAAATCTGGTAATGATATTGGGTTTCACAAAGCTGATGGTGTGTCTTGCCATGAAATCCTTGAGAGGTATAGCTTCTGCCCATTTGGAAAAGAAGTCGGTTACCATGAGTATATACTTCAGTTGTTTGGCTGTGGCAGGAGGATATAGTCCTACGACATCCATTCCCTAGATAGAAAATGGCCAGGAGTACATTTCCTAATGATGTAACTCTGGGGGTTAGTGTATGAAGTTGGCATGAATTTGGTGTGAGTGTAATTTTTCGGTAAAGTGATCACAATCTCCTGCCACTGTGGGCCAATAATACCCAAGCCTTCGGGCCCGATGGGAAATCTTGGACCCCGACTAATGTGCCCCACATACTCTGGCATGTACATCAGTCATGACGGTAGTGGATTATTCTCCATCAATGCACCTGAGGAGGATTCCATCGAGGCCTCATTTTTAGAGGACCTCTGGTTGATCCGCGCTACCGTATAGGACAAAGTTGATTTACCTTCTCCATATTTTCTCTCATTTATCCCTGTTTGGTGGAAGTTCTCCCCATTGAAAGTAGTTTTCAATGGGGGACATCTAGCCGATGGAAGGAGAATATGGCCTAGGGACAAGACTGACTTCATTGATTTCTTCTGTCTTGGCCTGAACAAACGGAAAGACCATTTGACAATGAACAATACTGATAGTTGTTTCATCTTGGTCTGGGTCAGCTTGGGCTGTGGCCGTATTAGCTAATGCGTCAGCCTGGGCATTCTGAGACCGGGGAATATAGGTCAATGTTGGATCTGTGGATAATTCCTCTATTAACCCTCGAACATGGTCAAACAGGGGAATCAACTCCTCTTTTTTTATAGCATAGTCACCATTGACCTGATTGATGACCAGTTACAAGTCACCTTTTACCTTAAGGTGTTGTACTTGTGCTTGGATTGCGAGCTCCAGGCCTACAATTTGGGCTAGATACTCTAGTTCATTGTTCGTACATCCTTCTGATAGAAGGAAGGAATATGGAATGACTGCCTTTTCTGGGGACATGAGTATTATCCCCAAACCCACCTTATTAAATTTGTTATCTTCCATCCTCATCCCGGTTGGGCTTCGGGAGGAACCATCAAAGTACATTTCCCATGATGGGAGTTCCCCTGGAATTGAGAATATTTCTTCATCAGGTAGCTCGGTGTTTGGTGCCGCGGTCCCTATTGAACGGTGCTCCGCAAAAAAGTCTGCCAATGCCTGGCCTATTATGGAATTCTGAGGCACAAACCGGAAGTCAAACTATTTCATGATGACTTCCCATCGGGATAGGTGCCCGGTGACCATCGGGCGGCTGAGGATGTACTTAACTGGGTTACTACGCAAAACCAAATGGACTTCATGATGCTGCAGATAATGTCGTAACTTTTGAACTGCGGAGACTAAGTCCAAACAACTCTTCTCTATGTTTTAGTATCAAGTCTTAGAATCAATCATGGTTCGGATGAGGAAATACAGATTGTTTTCACTTTTGGCGTTATTTTTCTACGCGAGGAAGGCTACCGGCGACCGCTCTAGGGACATCATGTGTAAGATGAGAGGTCTTCCTTCAACTGGGGGCATGTGCACCGGTAGGCTAAAGATGTACTTCTTTAGTCTTTCGAACGCCTCTTGGTATTCATCTATCCATTGGTATGTGACTCCCTTCTTTATTAACCTAGTAAAGGGAAAACATTTACCTGGAAGGTTGGCTATGAATCTTTTGATGTAGTCCAGGTGCCCTTGGATTCCCCTCAACTCTGTGATATTGCGAGGAGATTGTAGGTTGAGGATAGCCTTTGTCTTTTTAGGGTCGAATTTGATGTCACGATGGCGTACGACGAATCCTAGGAATTTCCTTGAGGTAACCCCGAAGGCTCACTTCAGGGGATTCATCTTCAGACTTTGCTTTCGAAGTTTGTTGAAGATGGTTTCAAGATCTGATAGGTGATCTGAGCATTTTCTGAACTTAACCACCATGTCCTCCACGTAGAATTCAACTAATCTCCCCAGGAATGGTTTAAAGATACGATGCATGGCACGTTGATATGTAGCCCCAGCATTCTTGAGACCAAAGGGAATAACCCTGTAACAAAATATTCCTTGTGGGGCCCTGAAGGTAGTGGATTCTTCGTATTCTTGGGTCATCCTGATTGGATTATACCCAGAATAGCCATCCCTGAAGGATAGATCTTCATACCTGGCCGTTGCATCGATTAATAACTCGGTGATCGGGATCGGGAATTCATCTTTCGGGCCATGCCGATTGAGATCTCTAAAATCAATACAGACGTCGATTTGTCCATTATTTTTCTTGACGGGGACAATGTTGGCCAACCAGATGGGGTATTGGACCTCCTGAATGAAGCCTTCTTTAGTGAGATTATTGACTTCAGCCTCTATTTTGGTAGCATGTGAGGGGTGTGTCCTTCTGGCAGCCTGTTTATAGCCCTAGTGGTCTTCTGGAAGACCTAGGTGATGCGTCGCCACTTCGGAATCGAGTCCCGGAATTTCTGTGTAATTCCAGGAAAAGACATCCCGGTGTTGTCTCAGAAAAGAGGTATATACCTCATGCTCCTCGGGGTACATGGTTATGCTAATGAGGGTGGGACTCAGGTCTTCCTCAGTACCCAGGTTTATTTCCCTAAGCTCGTCCATAGTGGTGGAGATACCTTCCTCAAATGCAGGAGGTGCATCACTGAGATCTTCCTACTCTTTTTCTCCCAAATCCCCATCTTCTTGATCTGGAAAGAGGAGAGCTCATGACTCGGGTTCCTGGGAGTCCAGAGGCGAGGCATTGTGGGTGTCCTCTCTCAAGTATTCACCCCCAAATTGAGGTTTGGTGGACGTTCCCACATTGTCACGAAGGGTCGTTATGGATAAAGTCATGAGGACAGCTGAGTGTGTGTCTGGACTTGAACCCCTACTCTCAATATGGTTGATGGGAAGTACTTTATCTCTCCCAAGTTTTCTGAGGGGGTCGTCATGAACCATTTCCATACCATTTGGAGCAGGAATATAGTCAATAGCATTGACCTAGGGATTCTTCTTCTTTTTCTCATAGAACCCAACATCAATGTAGTGTGACTCGGAGAGCTAGAAAGCGGCCTTGCCGGCATGCAATGTGCCACTATTCCCATCAATGCAGTACATGACACAGTGGTGGTAAGATGAAGGAACGACCATGTGCTTATGGATCCAAGACCATCCCAGTAGGTCATTAAATTATGTATTCTACTGAACCACCAGGAATTCTGAATAGGCCACAAGGTCTCCGAAATGGGTTTTTAGCTTGACTAGTCTCATTGGCTTCTGCTCACTCTTGTCATAACCTAGCAGAGTTTTGGCTGAGGGTATTAAATTACCCTCACAGTAGCCCAACTTATGGAGTGTCTGTAGGGGGAGGGGTTTACTCCTGATCTATTGTCAATAAAGACTTTATGGAACTCAACATCATCTAGCATACCAGACACATATAGTGGTTTGATGTGTCCTTGCATGATGGAATTTCTTCCTGATCGGTGAAGGAAATCACCGCATTGCATTCAGATGATATAGTCTCCATCCGGTAAATCTCGATGGCATCCACCTAGGCTTGAAACTCATGGGGGATGAGTAAAGCTTCTATGAGTTCCCCCCTGAGGTCTGCGGACAATCTCAGGGCATCCAGGATCGACAGCTTGGCTGGTACTGACGCCAGCTTCTTATGGATGTCCTATTTCTGCTAAAGCGGCTGATGCTTCTCCGTTGGTGGGGGAGTCTTACCGGGCAGCTTAGGAGTTGGAATGTGTGATGAGGAGGGACCAGCCACAGGGTCGGATGTCAACGGTGTGCTCACGTTTTGGGGATTCGGCCCGGCCGGTCTGTTCGTGCGCACTGGGTGTCTAAGCGCTTGTTCCTCCTCTGATGGGTACCGCAGAATGACAGGGAAAAAGTGGTTGCATGTGGAGGAGGAGGGATATTCTTTCTCATGCTGAGTTTGTTGAAGGGCTCACCCACAGGTTTCTGTGATATTGATGGTTTGGGATGAGGTCCAACCGTAGGGTTGATTTCGGCCTCCACTGCACCTTCCTCGGTATCCCATGCCTCTGCGATTCCTCATCTCGTCCCCTTGCATCGGTAACACTAGTTCATAACCATACCCTTTTTTAGGGTATGATTCCATAAGATGGATGACGTTGATGGAACCAAAAATTAGCTCCTCATCCTCTGACAAGTCAACCCGGTCAGATGTCCTTGATGGTACCGTTTGGTGGGTCGGTGCCCGTGGTGCCAAGCTCAAGGGCATGAAATCTGATAGCATCAGGGTCCCCTTTGGCATCATCGCAAACTGATCCTCTTTCACACGTCTCCTCCCTTTTTTATTACACCTAGATGACCATATCGTGGAGGGTTCTAAGGTCGATATTGTCGGCTGTGTGGCATCAGGGGCTGTTGGTGGCAACACCGGCTACTGTAGATGAGCTCGGAGTATGCCCTGGGATTCATTGATAGTATTCCAATTCATCCAGTTATCAAATTTCTGCCCCTTTTTCTGGAGACTTCCTTCCACCCCTCCCTTTTATCAGAGTCAGTGGTAGAAACATATGTCACTTGTGTTGTGGGTGGTCCTGGCTCGACCTACCCGAAGTCTACCATCCTTTGCAGGAGGTCTTTGAAGACGAAGAATTCCCAACTGTTATGCCCCAACATTTGATGGTAGGGTCAGTAATCTGGCCTGTCATCGAGGCTGAATTCTTCGGGTTTTATTGGCTCCGGAAGGCAGAACAAGTTGCAATTCATGGCGTTGATGAAGTAGCTGCAGACATGGTCTTCTCGGAATGAGTATACTTTGTGTTTTCGTTCCTCAAACTGGTTCCGCTTCGATTGTCTCTGATCTTCCCGCTTGGGTGGGGAGACCACTGATATACAGGGGGACCCTGATGATTTTGCAGAGGCCTGAGCAGTGGAGCAGGCACAAGGGCTAGCTTGAGAATGACAGAGGACGCTTCAGCTCTAACGGTTCGCTTTTCAGGAGCCTGTGAGGCTATTCAGGACTTTAAGTTGGTCATCTATAGGGAGTCCTCAATTCTCTGGGTAATGATCGAGAGATGGCAGAAACTAGTGGTTCACTCCACTATATGAGGGGTGTTCGCATCTCAACTCGAAGATTATCAATTCAAATGGAAAGAAACTCGTCTTTATGCATTGTCATGTTCTGGGAGTATGTTAGAACATTCCATCTGGCGATGAAATATGAGACCCTCTCATTATCCCTCTTCTTGCAGTTCATGAGGTCGCTGACCGTTGTTTTAGGCAATGTCGAGCTGAAGTGGAACAAGAATTGCTGCCAAGGTCCTCCAAGCATTTTATTTAATGGTCTAGTAGGATTGTATACCAGACGAAGGAAGGTATTTACAAGGTCCATATGAAGCATCTGAGTTTCACTACTTCTTGTCGTTCCGGAGTTCCATTCATAGGGTTGCAATAGGACGCGTAGTGCATCAAGTGATGCTCCATGTTTCCTGATCCATTGAAAATAGGGAATATAGGGCTCCCAAAATTAGGTATAGGTGGTGTGTTTCTCACCCAATCCAGGTAAGGTTTCCGCTCTGGCTTTATAGGAGCGCGTCGACCTTTCATTGCTTCCAATCGAGCTTTCAGCGCCTCGATGGTGTTGGTGAGACCCTGTTTTACATCCTCTTGGGCCTGGTCATAGGATGGTGTATCCCGAGGCATTGCTTGGGGATCCATATCAGTTGGAACCAGGGGTGGATGAGCCGTTTGTGACACCTTTGGAGGGTTCAGCCATACACTCTCTGGTTTCTTCCTGAGTGGAGGGAATTCTTGGTATTCATATGGATCCACATTTAGGTAGTTGGATGGGCCGGGTGCCTCGTTGGGTGGGGTCCCTGACCATGCCTTGTTTGTCGAGTAAAACCTTGGTCTTTGAGGTTCACTTACTGGGAGTGAATGATGTGTCTCCTCTTGGGATGCGCTTTCAATAAGATGGTTCCTCTTGACTTTCTCAACATTAAGCTGCCTCAATTATTTTATTTCTTCATCCTGTTGAGTGAACCTCTCTTTGAGCGTAAGTTTCTATCTTTTATCAAGATAAGGAGGTGGTTTAAGGGTAACTGGTCGTTTATTTTTATCCTTAATGGAAGCTCACAGGGTCAGTGGAGGAAGGTTATCCAAAAGGGTGGCTATATTTAGAGAAGCCCTCTGGTTACGGTTTTCACACCTGGTGGTTCATTCTGAGTCACAACCTGACTGGAACCATCGTCTACTGATCCATCTGGATTTGCATCATCTTTGATGTTACCTGTGGGGTTGACCTCTATGGAATTGATGGAGGCATATCGAGGGGCGATGAAGATGTCATCTTTCAGATAGGAAGAGGATCTCCCGCATCTTTTACTGGTCTTCCCTCTTCTGTCCTAAGATTCCTTTAAGGCTCCTCGATGAAGGGTGACGCGAAGAGTTATTTGATGCAACCTTATGGTACGCCTCCCCCTGGAAGGGGATGATGATTCGAATGATGGGATAGGTCATGAACCTCCTCTTCTGATTGTCCTCCCAAGATGAGAGGATATTGACTCTCATGGGGGAGGTTGTTATTGAGGTGGTAAAAATTCCACCAGCCCTAAGGGTTGGGGTTGGCTCCGTTCCATGGATGTTGAGTCTCTTCCCATTTTTACTCGTCTTATGGGGGAATTTGTTGTTAGAATTCCCCCAGCCTTGTAGGTTGTGGTTGACCCTGGATTGTGGAAATGGATGCTGGTATCGCTACCCGCATGATTTTGCATGCCCCCGTTCGAGGGTGAACTGGGTTTGGTGCCGAGTTCTTCTATGAATCTACCCCTTCTGGGGAGGTAGGCACTGACCACTGATTGGCCTCTCTTAGGTGAGAGGCATGTTATATGCTCTCAGTGCCCTGATTCAAGAGTTCTTGAATGGATTGTTCCTATCGGGCCTGATGCTTCTGGGACTTACTCAAGGCCTAACTCTGTTGTGTGTGTTTTCCCTCCTGAGTAGGGACCCCACTCGATTGTCGTCTTGACGTGATGGCGTTTCAAGATACCATGCCAAAAGGGTTCTTCTGGGGTGGGGAGTGGAGTGAAATGCAGAGCTCCATGTTCTCCCCATCCTCTAATATGGACTCCTGTCAGGGCATCACCAATGACGCGGCGTAGCTGGTGCAGTGCACAGAGGAAAGATATCTCCATGTTTCTTTTACGCCTTTCGGGCCACCGTTGCCACGCCAAAGGAAGATCCTCCATGTCAATGTGACGCAAGAGGTCTCCTATTGTCTTGACATGGTCTACATACCCGTCGTAGGGTAGGAAGCTTGATTTCAGTCAGTGGAGGGATGTCCATATTTTGTAGCGGATGCCATGCACGCATTCTTCCCACAAATCTCAAGGTATGTCGAATTGAGATGTGGGCGTGGGCCAAAACATAACTGGTATATCATCCCTAGAAAGTCATTTCCTTAGTTGAAATATGTCGGCATACTCCACCGCTAGTGATTCCTCTAACTGGTCGGCCCAACTGAGATGCTCACTGATAGTGTGGTCGGAGGCAGTGGGACCAGTAGGTATTGAATTGTCATGTGGGCGATTATGAGGTGGTTCAGAATATGAATGTGGCCCCGAAATGTCTTCCGATTGAAGAAGGGTGTTGTTGGTGACTAACTGGGAATCTGACATGCTCGATCCTGTCCTTCTGAGTGCCTCATCATACGAGGGTTTTTCTGTGCCTGATTCATTAGGGGGAGGACCTTCCTATCGATATGATATGTCATTGCGGGGAGGACCTTCGCAATGGAGGCCACAATGGTGAGGACTACCATTACTGCTTGACACCTCACTACCTAGAGGACTTTTGCAGTTCATACCCTGGGGAGGACCTCCAAGGCTTGTCGCAGCAAGGGGAGGACCTTTTGGATGCGTAGCATTGTTAGGGGGAGGGCCTCCGCAACAACTACCATCATGGTTAGGATGACCATCATGGTTTGACGTCCGATGTGCATCCTAGGGATGACCTTAAAGACACACTGCGATGAGGGGAGGACCTTCTTGTCGCTTGGGGCCACTGTGAGGAGGACCTTCTCAATGGCGGCCATGGTGGAGAGGACTACCATCACAACTGCTGGAACAGTGAGGAATACCATTACAGCTGTTTCAGGGAGAATATTTGCAGTGTACAACTTGGAGAGGGCCTTCAGAATGTACCGCAACAAGGGTAGGGCCTTCTCGTTGCTTGACATATCTACGGGGAGAACCTCCATTATCAGGGTGGTCAGGACTACCACCATGACCTGATGCCCATATCTGTGGAGTGTTTTTGCAACCTAACCCCTAGAGAGGACCTTCAGGGTAGTCCACGACATGGGGAGGTCCTTCTTGACATGATGATACGTCACTGTGTGGAGGGCCTCCATAGTTATGACTATGATAGCGAGGACTACTATAATAATCTGTGATCCCACTACATGGAGAGTGTTTGCAGCGTATACCATGGGGAGGACCTTCTGGGTGGACCACAGAAAGTGGAGGGCCTTCTTTCTGCTCGATCTTCTGGTCACGTGGAGGGTTTCCATGACTCGCATCAAAAGAGGAGCTCTCGTGACTGATTGTTATATGCCCGCGGGGGAGGTCCCCACGGGTGCTCTGGGGGGGACCTTTAGAGCTGCTGGTAACAACATTGCAGGGAGGACCTTCGCAAGTACTACTGCCACTCCCATAATTTGGTAATGGGTGGGTAGGGTTCTGAGCCTTTTATATGCACATAGAGGCATCAGGAACCCCAGCTTCCAGCAAAGCGGAGTTATGAACCCGCTCTTTATTTTCCGGCTGCCTTCGCTGCATTGGGGGCGCTTTCTTGCGGGCAGTGGGGACCGTCTACTGTTGACAATCGCCTTCAAAATTGCTTCCCTGTCTAATTGGGTCCCGTGATGCTGCCGGGATATTCCGACGAACATCTTGACTTTTAGTAGGGATATATGCCTGCTCTGTAGCATCCACCATGATGGACGGGTGTCCCCCAGTTTGAACGAGTGATGCTGCTCGATCTAGTTTCCCTTGCATCATGGAATATAGCTGGCGACCATCCTAGGTGGATGTATGGATGAAAATCTGCTCCGAGGCGGCTATCTCTTCTCTTAGATGTGTCGCCTCAATTGGGGAGACGGGCTCACGGGCCTGAGTCCTTGTTGTTTCCGTTGATGCAATTACATTCTGGAAAGTCTGCAAGATATGATCTGGGATCGAAACCTTATCCTCCATCATTTCCAGGATATGTAGAGAGACATCTTTGGATGGAATGGGTATGAAGGCCAATTCATGTATCAGAGTAGGAATATCCTACTCCGGTCCTCTGGTGTTCAGTGGATACAGACAATTCTCCTGTGTCAGGGCAAGTTAATGAATCTTCCCCTGGACCGGGATATGCCGATTTATCTCTCTATTTTCCACCACATCGAGATGGTGGAATTTACTTCCATATACAGGGAACTGGCCCTGCATATGTTGGTTTCCCACCGTATCGAGTCGGTGGCCTTTTTTGTCAGGTAGACATGCCCGCCTATTAATTTCCTCCACATCCAAATGGAGGGCTTTGTTGATCTCCACCATATCGGGATGGTAGGCATCAAGGGAATCTATTAGGAGCTGGTCCTACAGGCGTTGGGTCACCACCATGTTGGGTTGGTGGGATTCACGACCCTAAGCAGGGAGAGGTGCATGCTAGGTAGGTTACGTCCTGCGTGAGCAACATGCTTGATGGAGCCTGGCGGGGATGCATGCTTGCTCGAATGATGCCACCATGTCAGGATGGTGGGATTTGGAGGAGAGAATAGGTGTATGTGCATGTTCGTGATATGTCTCCATGACAGGGCAGCGAAGCTCCTCCTCAAGGACAAGGGTGATGACTGGTCCCTGTTCATATGTTTTCCTCCCTCGTCTAGCATTCTGAGGGGCCGGAGCTCAGGGAGCGTGGGCCTGGATCCTCAGGGCGGCATCCTCCTTATCGTGAGGATGTTGAGTCATGGCGTGACTGCGATGGTGTCTTCTGGGGGGGGCCTTGGAGTGTAACCCTCGTTCAGTGGGGATGAATTCTTTATCATCGACCTCATCTGCCTCCCTGAGAAAAGGGAGGTATGCGTTATGTCGTTCTAGGGAAAGACTCCCAAAATTGTTTGAGACGGAAACAAGGGCCATCTAGATCTGCCTTTCCGGATGCTTCTGGTCAGGCAACCAGTGTGTCTTGGCGGATTGAGTGTTGTGCATGGCCGCCTCCCGCATCAGGAGAGTACTGTTTACGTGGTAGACTCAGATCAACGCATCTGAGACCCAGCGTTGAAGACGCTGAGTTGGTGACGGGGTCGTTCGTTGGTGTGGAATCCTGGTCATTACGTTGTTGGAATCACCTACCTGTGAGTTCCTTCATGAAACAATTTGATCGAAGGGAGTTCTATGTGGTACCTATAAAACTATTTTAAAAAATACAAAAAGCTAACCTGTCAAAGCAGCATCTCATGATCCCATGTGTAATTAAAGAACCTTCTTGTCCCTCCTTGTGTGTATAAGGGGGCACAGAGTGAGATTAGGTTAAATTTGTCATGCTTGGTTAAAGATTCACGTCGGGTTCACCATTTTTGTTTCAGATCAGTTTCGAAACACCCAATGGTTTTGTATATGACGATACGTGGACCTGCTTTCCAAAGGCAGGCGTTCGCTGAGTGGTTTGACCAGTGACCCTTAAGAACTCACATTGGTCGATAGGATGGTAAGTCGGGATCATCGCACATTTTTTGGGGGAAATTATTGCCTGTTCCGGGACTCTCTTATAGATATAAGAGGTATTCATATGTTCACAAATCTTTGGTTTATACCCAAGCATAGTTTCCACAGATTACTCTTGGTTGGAAATGGTCAGCTGGACGCAAGGGATAAGAATCATTTATGCCTGAGGTTTACCATCCCTCATTAGATTAATGACTTCGAGGAGTTTGGAATCATTGAGACGGTGCTAGTTTAAAGCCTCATAACTGGGCGCTCTGGAGTTTATTATCATCCAGGGGGGACAGATAACGACTTGGGCGTCTGGATCGAACTCATGATATAGGCTTCTTACGTATCCTCATGAGAGATATCAGAATCCATGTAGTTCAGTTGGGAGTGGGGCTTACACTCTGAGGCAGCCCAGGGTAATATATTGGGGCTTACACTCTGAGGAGGCCGATAATGATGGATTGGGGCTTACACTCTGAGGAGGCCCAAGGTAACAGATTGGGGCTTACACTTTGAGGAGGCCCATGATGATGGATTGGGGCTTACACTCTGATGATGCCCATAGTAACAGATTAGAGCGTACACTCTTAGGAGGCCCATGATGATGGATTGGGGCCTACACTCTGAGGAGGCCCATGGTAACAGATTTGGGCTTACACTCTGAGGAGGCCCATGATGATGGATTGGGGATTACACTCTAAGGAGGCCCATGGTAACATATTAGGGCTTAAACTCTGAGGAGGCCCATGATGATGGATTGGGGCTTACACTTTGAAGAGGCCCATGGTAATAGATTGGGGCGTACACATTGAGGATTCCCATAAGTGGATGTCATGGTCGATGCTTACTCTAAGCCCACGTGATTCATGCTCGGTGTGAGAAATAAGAGGCAGTAGGGACCAGACAACCACGTCACGAAAGGTGTGTCCATGGGAAGTGGAGTGGGGCTTACACATGAGGGCTGCCCAAAAAGTTGTAGATTACTCTGAGATGGATTCCCATGGTGACAAAGCACAACGGGATAGGGACATGGACCAAAAGAAGGATGGAGCATCACCCCTTTATACTACGCCCTTCTTTGGTCGTAGTCGTGGGGAAGTACGGAGGTGCATGTGGGATTCCTTCGGAAGGGTAGCCTGCCATGCCCCGAGGAAAGGGAGAAGTTAACCAGTCCTAACAAATGGAGGGGCGGAAAGAGGACTCCTGGGCTCAGACTCCGCATTACCGTGGGAAAGTGAACCCATGAATTCTTTGGGAATCCGTTCAAGGGTCGGAGCAACCCCTTCGCCCTCACTTACCTTGGGCATGTGAACTCAAAACGGTGCACTGATGCTCCTGAAGGTTACACCACACGGGTCTGGTGGCTCTGGTGGAGTCCTAAGCTCGGGGTCGATGAATGGGCCAATGAGGAGGTTGTGGAGGATCAAGTCAGATTGGAAGGATTTTATCGAGCTCAGGGAATGGGAACTCCGAAGGATATGGCGGGCCACACATGTGTATGAGTGGTGGCGCCATTCTTGTAGGGAGGCGCTACGTGGTTGGAGAAGTCGTCCACGAACCACGGTGGTCCGCGGACTGATGGGCATTCCGTGAACCAGGGTGGTTCACGGCTTGAAAGGTATCCCGTGAACCAGGGTGGTTTGGGGACTGATGGACATTCCGTGAACTATGGTGGTTCGCGGCGTGGCAGGTATCACGTGAACCAGGGTGGTTCGCGGCTTCGGGTTCAGCCCACGTTCCAGGTTGGAATGCGGAGGGGTCCACGTGAGTAGCGGAGGTCGAGGGCGACGTCGGTTGGGTGTTCGTCAGTCAAGGCTTCACCCGCGTATGAGGGTGCTACATGGTGCGATAGATCTGAAAAGGGGCATAAACTCCCTGGTCCGCGGGGGGTGCATCCGTGGAGGGGCCATGGTTCACGGTCTTATTTTATTTTTTATTTTAAGTTCATGGTCCACCAAGTTGTTATGCATTTTCCATTCCTTTTTAATTCGCTTCTAGCTTCATACATATTCTGGTTCGCGAACTAGAACTTCACTGTTTGCGAAATCCTAAGCTCCTTCATTCAGAATTATTTCACGCAAATCTGATCGATCTCCAAAATTGCCTCTCTCCCAAGCTCTTCCCCCTCTATCTCCTTTTATAGAGTGGGGAATGAGATATATCTATGGTCATGCAGCACCTTTTGCATAGGCTCGTGACCAGAGACCTGTTTCAGGGATGACTTGGTCAATCCGCGACTCATGGGTGCATTGAACGCACCTACCTCCGCAAACCAAACTAGCTCGGGGAGTGCTTCGCAGCCGCGCAGGGTTTTTCCTCCATTCCGTGAACGACAGTAGATGCATCCTGGGCTGGTCGACACGGTCCGTGGCTGGGGTGGTTCGTGATGGTGGACCAGTTCGTCTCCTGTCTTGCTTCATGCCCGCGAAGGATCTCCGCCTATATTCCACGAACGATAGCGGTCCGCCGAGGGGGTGCTTCGCGGAACCGGTCGTGTGGCGTTATCATTGGACCGGTTCGTGGACCGGTTCAGCTCGTTCCTTCCTTTGAGTATTCTCCAGACTTTCCCTCAATTATTTGTTGGGGAAATTTGGTAGAATCTCCCTAGGATTAAAGGGGATTCCCATTCTTCCTTTGCATATTTTTCAGGACCATACAATCGACTATGGGGAATAAGTGCATCCTGGTCCACTATGGAAATAGGTGCGTCCTGATCCATAATGGGAAACAAGTGATAAGTCATGATCCACTATGTTAAATTTCATGGTAAAAAACCTTGAAATATAATTTTTTTTCTATATTTATGATGGTTCCACCCTTTTAGGAGCTGATATTATGATTCATGATAGATTAATGAGGATTTATCACTCTTATGGCCCATTTTTTTTGGAAATGTTATTGTTTTAGTCCATGAATCATTATAATGATCTATGATTGGTTTGGTATTAAATTCATAACTTATGTTCATGATCACATACCATAATACTTATATTATTCTTTCATATGATCGTATATTTTGTGTATCCTTTTTTACCCTTACAGAGCATCTGATCTCACCCGTTCTTATTCTTCTTACCTATGTTATAAATAAAGGTTTATATAGGGTTTTCCTAAAAGGAGTAAAATATGAGAATATATTTGTGAGATATGATTTAATATATTTCATTAAATAATAATATATTATTTCTAGTCTCCAATGACACAAAAATATTATGGTCTTTAATTATGTGTTTGTGAAATGAATTGAATATTCATCTAAAATGATGGGATATTTATGTATCAAAAGACTAATTTGCTATAGATTGTTTCATTGGAAAGTTTTAGTTAATCATTAGAGATTAGGGTTATAAAATCATCATTTATATCCCTAGGTATATTTCTATGTATATGTATAGGGATATTTCTAGGTACATATCTAAGGTTATGTATACGGATTATTATAAGTATAGGGAAATATCTTGGAATTTTGGGGAAAATTAGAGAAAGGGGTTTCCAAGAAATTAAATCATTTTTTGAATACTATAATCGGACATGTATATAGTATAGTGTTACATAGTGGTAAAAAATCTAAAAAGGGCTCAATTTTCTAGACTCGATCATCACTTGGTTCATAATAAAGTCCCTTTCTGAACACGTAGTTTCACACTCTCAAGGGATATTCTTCATAAATTTCCAAACTATTTATGAACCATCATGAAGGATTCAAATAATTACCATGAATGACCAAAGATATTCCTAACATGGAATAGATTTAGAGGGATGTGTCGTGATTTAGACATCCCATAAATTGTTTTTCATGATTATGTGGTTTTCCACTATGATTAGTATTTCTCACACTATTGTTTTAGTTTTAGTAAATGTATAGAACCTAAAGGAACCCTCTAAATTCTGAGCATGATGGAAAATGAAATTATTTTACCCCTAAGAAATAATGAATTATGGGGTCTATAATGGGAAATATTCTTCTACGATCACACAACTTTATAAAACTATGAATCACGCTAAAATTCCAATTGAGAGAAGGAGGGAACAATGTGTTGTTGAGTACATCATGAAGCAAAATCCACCTAATTTTAGTGGTTTTGTTCATCCACTAGATTTTGAGAAATGGATAATTACCAATGAAATAATATTTTATATTATACAATTTTTAGAGATTGAGAAAGTCATTTTGGTTGTTTATCATTTTAAAAATGAAGAAGATTAGTGGTGGACACTTTTTATGAATATTAGAGGATAATTAGAAATTGAATCTATAGAATGGTAATAGGTTAAAGAGGTATTTATCATTAATTGTTTCCTTTTTATTATATGAAGAAAGATAGAAGTGTAATTCCTTGAGCATAATAAAAAGGATGATGAATCTATTGGTACATATGAAGATAAATTTACATATCGGTCAAGGTACATTTATGATTTAATCATCATCCATGAAATCAAAAACTTTTGATTCTAAGTTGGCCTAAAACAAAGTCTTTAGAAGGCCTTGGATATAAGAGGATTTATTAACTATGAATATGCCATTTTATGTAAAATGATGGTAGAAATTAAAATTGTATATTTCCACCATTCATACGTTTTTATAAGAAAAGGAATATCATGTCTCAAGAAAACTCAAATGGTGGATAGAAATTATAGACATTTTAATTCCATAAATGTTTGAAAAATAATTATGTAAATTGACATAATATAATTGGGAGGTTCTTTAAATGTGGAAAGGTAGGTCATAAAGCCCATGAATATCAAAATGTGATTAATGGGACAATTATTTCAATGGAGTAGAATAAGATTCAAACTAATCCACCACCCACACTCCAGTGATTCTTGTTCCAGGAGTTTAGAATTTATGAGAATAAATGCCCAAATCCATGGGCTAATGTAGATTATAAACCATAAAAACCTCTAAATAAAATGTAAAAATGGAATTATTATACCATCACAATAGATGAATTGAACCATGAAAATTAGTGCACATTTATCCTCTCCTCATTATATTGGAATTTCATGTTTGATTTAGTATTAACAATACCTATGAAAATATTATTATTCATATTTTAGTGATATTTTATTTAATTAACTCCCCCTATAAGGATTATTGAATAATGAAACCATATTTTATATTCTATAAATATAAGGATGAATCCAAATTACAATGAATTGATTTTGTATAATATAAGATTTTATATAAGGAATAAATAT
The DNA here is from genome assembly GCA_963277665.1 of Viscum album. Taxonomy (NCBI): domain Eukaryota; kingdom Viridiplantae; phylum Streptophyta; class Magnoliopsida; order Santalales; family Viscaceae; genus Viscum; species Viscum album. Next base: position 1,196,178,150 of record OY728133.1, read on the forward strand.
TGAATTTACTTTTCTAAGTGTATATTTATTCACGTAAGGTTAACATAAGTGTTTTGGATTACATCATGGGTTTATGATTTTAAGGGTGATCATAATTTCAAAGTCATTCACACTCACTTTTTAGGTTTTACATGATGGGGGTTTATGAATATTACAGATATTTTAAGATACATTTATAGAGATACAACCCTTTGGTTTTGTATATATATTAGAGAAAATATTATTTAAGGAGTAATGATTCTACACATTTTTTATATATATTATTAAAGGTACTAGTAACATTTAGGGTTTATCTTATCTTTGATTTTGAGGTAATTATGGGTTATATTCAATCACCTTACTAATGAAAAACATTTCATTACAATCAGTGAATATTTCTCTAAAAATCCTATTTGAAAATGTTAAATTAAAGAACTATTAATGTTTCATGGAGTACCTCATTCAGTTATATCTTATAAGGATCAAAATTTTATAATAATGTTTTTGAAAAGTCTTCAACAATATCTTGATACATATTTGAGTTTCATCACTTTATATCATCCTTATACCGGCAGTTAGTCTGAGAGAGTAAGTAAAACCCTGGAGGATATAGTTTGGTCTTGTTCTATGGATTTAATATGGGTTTTGGATGAACACCTTCCCCTAGTTCATTTTTCGTGTAACAATAGAATTAAATCGAGAATTTACATATCTCCTTTTGAATCCCTTAATAAAAATAATTTTAGAACTCAAAAATACTAGAATGAACATTAAAAAAATATATTTTCGCATGGGAAAGATGATGATATTGTAGAGAAGTTTGGATTAATTTAACAATATGTAAGGATAGAATAATGTTTACCAAAATTTTGTTCTGTTAATAATATATGTGATATAGAATATGAAGCTGGAGAAAAGGTATTTATATGAATTTATATTTTGAATAAAGATATAAAAACTACGCCCTAGGTATATCGGTCCCTTTTAAATACTTCATCTTAGTAGAATAATAGAATAGTGTTTCATGTTTTCACAAAAACTCTCTCAGGTTCACGATTTTCTCAATGTAACTCAATTAATTAGGTACATACATGATCCTTCACATGTACTAAACTCAATGGTCATACTGTTGGAGCATAGTTTTCTTATAAGGAAAAATGGGTTGAGATTCTAGATCATATAGAGAAAGTTTTACGAAATAAAACAACTCACATGCTCAAAACTTTTTAACAAAAAAATATTTATAAATCCATGAGGGAATATAGGGATGTAACGAGGTAGAAATACCCCCATTTTATGGTAACACAATGATCAATTTTGTGGGAGAAATTCTTTTTTAGGTGTGGTAGAATGAAACACCCTGGGATTTTGTGATTTTTTTCAAATTAATTTAATCATTTTGATATATTTTGTTACATAAAAAATTGATTTTGTCTTTTATATCAGGAAACAATTATTTTATCTTATGTTACATGCAATAATGAGTTTATCCAACATTACATGTAACACAGAGTTTAAATGAAACATGGCTTACTATTAGAACACTATTATTTAATATGTTAGTTATCACCTAGACAATGTAATTGAGGGAATTAATAGGATTAAATAGATTAGTAAAATATACGGTTTATATATGTATATATAATGAATTCCATTGTGACCAATTAATTATAAATGAAAATAAAAACCATTTGAAAATAAAAGGAATAATTTTCGGAAAAACCTATTTCAATGTTCATGAATGTGATTTTTATCAAAAAATTAAATAAATATATTTTACTTAATTATATTTATTAAATTTATATATTATATATTCAATGAAAAATATAACATTTATCGTATGTGTTTTCTATACAAGATATAATAATAATTCCGATTTTACACTTATAATTGTATTTTTCTAAAAAAAGTTTTGTTGCCTTTTGTTTACTTATTTTAAAATTTTGTTTTCCCAATTTTAGATAATTTATTTTAAAAAATGATATTAATTTTTTAAATTATATTTTGAAAATTATCTTAGTTAGAATTTTCAGGATTTTTTTGAAAAGATTATTTTTTTGATTAATAGTGAAAAATATTGGTTTTTGTTGAAAAAAATGTCTTATTATTTAAATAATCAATAAAGTTACTTTTATTTTTATATTATGATAAAATTAACATTAGTTAAATTATATATTTATTAATAAAAAATAGTTTATTTTAAAAAAAATTAAATTTGATAAAAAAAATTTTAAAAATTTGAATGTTTTCTCTTTGTAAAATCATTTTTTCATCGCATTTGTGAGATTAATTTTAAATTAAAAGTTTCCTATTTTTTAATTGAATTTGGTAAAATGTATTTCATATTTATAATCATAATATTTTATATTATCTTATAAGTTCAAATTCTTATCATAGCATAATTATTAGTGAAAACACTGAAAATCAATTACTGTGTTTAAGGAAAAAAGAGTTTAACATGGGTTAAACTACAAATAAAAGGGTCAAAATGACTAAAACACTAACCAAATTATAATTTTAAGGAAATATTTCAATATTATCCTTACCAATTTATAATATGTGGTCATTTTTAATCCTTTTTTGTGGTAATTTAATTATTATTTTTGATTCTTTTGGGAAATTTCCATGTGGTTTTTTTGGTGGGATCATTTCCCCCACTTACAAAATACTACCACCACCTTTCACTTAATAAAACCGTTAATTACATATATTTTTGTCCAAAAACTAATTAAATACCTCCCCCAGAGTTCATATCATATTTTATAGAGCTATTTTCCCTCTCAAAATACCAACCCTAAGGTTATTAATAAGATATCTAAAGGAGGTACTTCGAAGTGAAGGTAATTATCTTAACTAAGTTCTTTATTTTAAATTATTATTTTTATACCTGAAATTTTGTATTAAAACTTATAATAAAATATAATCATTATATAAAAATAATTATATGTTATTATGTAAATTAAATTACCTATATCCATTTCTACTTCCATCAAATCAGAAACAAGTATATCGATCGGGTGTAAGGCGGACTATAACATCATGAACTGAAGTAATTTGTTTTCCATTACCATATTTAAAGGAAGGATATAATAATTTATCTATAATATTTATATTATAGTTTTTACATTAATATAATTTGGTAATTATTATATGATATTTACCTTATTCTTTCCATTCGATGGGGGATACGATAATGTATCTCATGAGTGTGGCAAACTATCGCCTCATAAAGTGATGTCACTCATTTTGTATTACACATTACCTGAAAGGTAGTAAGTATAAATTTAAGGAATATTTGTGATATATATTAAATTATTAATATTTTATTAGTTTTATTTAATATTTACTACTCTTTTTTCCATCCGTCGAGAAAATGGAAACATTGTTCATGTGTATGTATGGCATACTCTCTTTGTAAATGGTGTATTTCACTTTCTATCTCAAACGTAAATGAGTTAATATAAATAAATATTTACTAAATATATATTATATATATCATGGATAAAATTATTAATATGATGGATCCATTATCAAATTAAAAGTACCTAAAATACCCAATCTAATTATACATTAAAAACAAAACCATTATCACCCAAAATGTGATTTTAACAAGTAATTATTAATAATTAGGTGATAAAATTTCACAACTAAATCATACATGATATGATATATATATATATATATATTTTTATATAATAGATATATAATTAACCTATATTTATTATACAATTGTGTTGAATGTGTATGAAATAATTTTAGACTCATGGTATGGGAATTTTGTCTCACTTTTTACATCTGAGAGGCAAATGAAATTTTCAACACCTATTTATTTTATAAAATTTATATACTTACCAAGAATTTATTTTTTGAGGATTATCCAAAAAAATATTGGGTCATAAATATTTATTTGAGGAAATAAATTTCTTGGGTATTATGATTCAATGTTTCTAAAGTTGTAATTGTTTTATGATACAATCTAATCATTTCTTTGGATTCCTTATTATTATTCTTCAAATGATGAAAAATTATAATCTATATCTAAAGAAACTAATATATTTTATTAACATATGGTTATTTCATGATAATACATTTTTTCCAATAATTTTCCTCCAATTATGTACTCAAGAGTTCAAAAGATTTTTTTTAAGAAAAAACTTCTTTATTTCTCTGTTCGGTAAAAAACCCTTTTTCCAAAAAAAATAATTTTTTTCTAAAAATGGTTTATAAAATATTTTTTAAAATTTTTTAAATGATTTATCAAATAAATTTTAACCCATTTTTGATCTTTTTTTAATTAATGTAATCTTCCTATCATTATTCAACCCATTCATAATTGGATTTTACCAAGAGTATGGGAGGAATAATTGTTTTTACATGTACAACATGAATTGGATTTCCACCACCAAGAGCATTATTTTTTTTAATATTCCATTATAACATTTAAACATTAATTTCTATGAAAATTATCTTTAAGATGTTTTATGCTTTAAAAAATAAATTTGGAAAAAATATTTTCCTTAATAAATGTTTCAAATTTTTTTTGAAGCATCATTTTTAAGTTACTAATGATTATATTCAAAGAAAATTATTTAGAAAACATTTTATGAATTTTTTGTTTCAAAATATTTTTTAGTGAATGTTTATTTTCCTTAAGTATTTTTCCAGGGGATCTAGAAAAATAATTTCTCATCTAATATGACGTCCTTTCATGTTACTTATGTTTTACAAGGGATAATATTAAATTATACCCTCTTATTATTTCTCTAGATTTTTAATTTGTATGTTGATAAAAATTTTATGAAAGATGTTTATTTTTTATGGGTTAAGAAATGGTGAATTGAATAAAATTTAATGAACCCTATTTTCTTTACACAGGATATGATGTGATGATATGATGAATGATTTAGGATATTTTGGAACAAATAAATATTTTTTTATTTATGAGATTGGTGGGACCTATATATCCCTCCAATTAATTTGGTAAATATTTATATATTATGATATTACAATTGGAAACAAGTTGATTGGATTGATCCACTATGGTAAATAGGTTAGTCCTTATCCACTATGTGAAACAGGTGTGTCCAAATCTAGTATGGGAAATAGGTGTTCACTAATCTATAATGATAAAAAGGTGATAAGTCCTAATATAATATGTTTATTATCTTGGTAGTTAATCGTGAAATATTAAATGTTTTTTATATATTTATGTTGATGATACACTTTTATGAAATGATATTATAGTTCATGATTTATTTATAATGATCTTTCACTCTTATGTCCCATGTTTTCTGAAATGATAAAGTTTTACTCCATGACTCATGTTTATGATCAATGAAAATTTTGGTATGAACATAATAATTTATTTTCCTAATCACATACCCTAATTATTATCTTATGAATTCATGTGATAATTTATTGATATATGAAACTTTTATGCTTAATTATCATCTAATATCACCTTTTCGTTTGTTTTCATCCCTATGTTATATATAATGGTTTAGGTAGCATTTGCCTATGAGGAGTACTATGTGAGAAGTTATTTGGGGGATATTGGTGATGATATTTCAAGAAATAAGAATATTATGTTTTCAGTATCCAAATACACTAAACTATTATGCTACTTAGACAAGTGATTTTGAAATTCATTAAATATTCATCTAAAAAGATGTGATATTTATGCATGAAAATCTTGGGTTTCTATAGTTGATAATAGATAAAAGTTTTATTCAGTGTTTGTAGATAGGGATTTGAAAACATTTAGTGATATCAATTGGTATATGTCAAAGTATATGTCTAGGGATATGTTTAGGTATATCTAAAAGGATAAGTGTAAGGGTAATTTTAATAATTTGAAAATATCTCAGAATTATTGTGATGGATAAAACAAGGGGTTTAGAAGTAATTTAATGATTGTATGGATTCTACAAGTGGATGTGGCTCTTATATAGAGGCTTATAAGGTTAATAAATTCAAAAAGAATGCATTTAGTTGGACTCTATTATAACATGGTTCATGAAAATGGGCCTTGTTGTACACCTGGTTTGGCACTCTTAGGGGATTTGATTTGGAAATTCACACACTCTTTATGAACCATCAGGAAGGATTTAAATAATGACCATCAATGACCTAGGTTAAGTCTAATGTGTAATATATTGAAAAAAAGTTGTCGTGGTTTAGATATCCCACAAATAATTTTTCTTGATTATGTGTTTTTTCACTATTATTAGTGATTATCACACTATACTATTTGGTTTCAGTCAATGGTTAGAACCTAAAGAAATTTTTTTAAATGCCGAGTGTGATGGAAAATGAAATTATTTTCTTCCTGATAAACCATACATTATGAAAAATGGAATGAAAACAATTGTTCATATTATAAGACAACATTCTCATGATATGAATCATTTTAAACCTCAAAAAGAGAAAATTATAGAACAATGTTCTATTGAGTCCTTTATGAGGCCACATCAACCTTCATTTAGATTTTCTATTAATCCAGTAGTTTGTGAACAATAAATCAGTACCATGAAAAGATATTTCATTCTGTTCATTGTTTGGTGATGAAAATCCATTTTTAAGGTTGATCAGATCCATGGAGAATATTATTAAGAACACAAGGGAATAAGAATCAATTGAATATATTTAATGGGAAGAGCTGAAGGGGATATTATTCAGTAAGTAATTACCTTATATTCTATTAAAAATACGGAGAAGGAATTACCTGAGCTAAAGAAAATGGATAATGGATCTATTATTACTTGAGGAGATAATTTATATGACCTTAATGGTACAATTATAGTTTAATCACCATCTGTGAAATGAAAATTTATTGATTCTTTGGTGGACTAAAACCAACTATTCAGAAGTAAATAACTATAAGAGACATTAGTAGTGTAGAATACATTTTATGTGCACTGAAGTTAGAATTTTAAATTGGATATTCCTACCATTCCTATGGTTTTGATAAGAAAAGGATTATTAAGTCTCACAAAAAATTAAATAGTGGAAATAAATTCCTAATATATGGATGCTAGAAATGTGGAATGAATAATCAAGGGAATTTATTGAATGTAACTTGGCGTTTCATTAAACATGGAAATGAAATTCATAATGCCTATGAATGTTGAAATGTGATAAATAGATTGGTTAATGAAATGTAGGAGAAGAAGATTCCAACTAATAAAGTAGCCAAACTTGAATGTTTTAAGTGTATTTATTTCTTTAATTTTTTCAATAAATTCACAATTTCATGGGTTATGTAAATGATAAGTCACAAAAACCTATCATGAAAAATTATAAAAGTAAATATTATGAAATCATAATGGATTTAGGGAATAATGATAATTAGGTCACACTTATTCTCTCATCCTTTGTTGGGAATTTCATGTTTGATTTTGAATGAATGAACCCTATCAAAATTTTATTTTCTATCTTCTAGTGAAATTTCCTGAATTTATCTCCCTTTATATGGTTTCTAGAATAATGAAATCACTTTTTATATTTATCAGTATAAGTAAAAACCCAAGATTCTAAGGATTTTTTCGTATAATACATGAGTTTATGTAATAAATAAAGGGTGAATTAACTTTTGGAAATGTATATGTATCCATGTAATATTGACATAAAAGTTTTGGATACAATCATGGGTTTATGATTTTAAGGTTGGCCTTAAGTTAAAAGTCATTGAAACCCCCATTTTATGTTTTACATGATGTGATTTTATCAATATTATGATAATTTTCAGAGATATATATGGAAATACAGACATTTGGTTTTGTGTGTGGTTTAGTGAAAAATTTATTTAAGGAGTAATGCTTTTACACTTTGTGGACATATTCATAAATTTACTACTATCCTTTAAGTTTTATCTTATCTTTGATGCTGAGTTAATTATGGGTTGTTTTATATCACCTTAAAAAGTCAACACACCACGTTACTATTAGAGAAGATTACTCTTTGGATACTCCTACTAGAATATACATTAAGGAAGTGGTAATGTTTTATAGATTACCAAATTAAATTTTATTTGATTGGGATCCAATTTTTACCTTGAATTGTTGTAAAAGTCCCTAAAATCATGTGTCATAGATTTGAGTTTCAGCACTATGTATCATGATCAGAAATATGGTTGGTAAGAAAAATTAATTCAAACCCTAGAGGATATGATAACATCTTTTTATATGGATTTCAAATGTTGTTAGGATCAAAACCATCCTATAGTTGATTTTTCTTGTAAAAAACTTCCAATCGAGCATTCAGATAGATCCATATGAATACCTTTATGTAAAGAAGTGTGTAACATAGATCTATTGAATTGATGTTGCAGAAAGTAATATGTTGGGACCAGATAAAGATGAAGAGATTAAAGAGAATGTAAGAGCCATTCAGAAATATATAAGGACATCAGAAATTTGTTAGAAATTTTATGTTGATAATTGTCGATGTGATCTATAATTTGAAGTTGGTGAGAAGTTCTTTCTTTGATTTTATCTATGGAATATATAAGGGAAAAATATTCCATACGTGTATTAGTCCCCTTGAAATACTTCATTGTATTGGGATATCAGATTATTTTTTGGTTACTCCACCAAACCTCTCTTGAGATCATGATTTGTCCCTTGTACTTATCTTGATTAAGTACCTACCTAAACATTAACATGTATTGAACTCATAGGTTGATCTTTTGGATCATGATTTTTTTTTAAAAGTAAAATCGGTTGAGATTATGGATCATACAAATAAATTTATATTAAACAAAGCCACTCACCTAGTAAATGTTCTATGAAAAATCCACAAAATTGAGGAATCTATATGGGAACCTGAGGAAATAATTATGTAGAATTATCCTTAATTTTTTGTACTAAAGTTATGAATTTCAAGGGTGAAATTCGTTTTTAAGGGGAGATGAATGTAACACCCTAATATTTTGTGATATGTTTTTCAGATAATTGTAAACATTTCAACATTTCTCATTAAAAACACTATATATATATTTTGTTACACTAAACACAATGTCTAGCTTTATTTACATTTAATAACGAGTATTATCTAGTGTTAAATCCAACACTAAGTTTACACGAGACATAAATTATATAAAAATATTATTATTTAATATCATAGTTTCCACCTAGCTGTTATAATGGTGGGAATGAATAAGATTAACTAAATTATAAAAATATAACGTTTCACACAAACAAATATATATAATGAAATCCTTTATAGAAAATTAATTAGAAATGAATATGAAAACCATTTGAAAATAAAGGGAATATATTTATAAAAAAAACTTTTTTTTTCTCACAATTTTTTTTATGTTAGTCAATTAAATAAATCAATTTTTTAATGATCTTAATAAAATTTATATATTATATATTCAATAAAAAATTTATCATTTATCCTATTTTTTTCAGGAAAATTGAAATGAATAAATCCAAATCTACGCTTTAAAACTATTGTTTTTCTAAAAAGTAGTTTTGTAACCTTTTGCACGCCTATTTTAAAATTAATTTCTTACAATTATATATAATATATTTAAAATATTGATTTTTTTTTCAAACCTTAATTCAAAAATATTTTATGGATAGTTATTCATATCTTTCGAAAAAGATTGATTTTTTATGAATAGTTAAAAAGGTAAGTTTTTATTGAAATACCTCCATTTCATTTAAATAATTTATAACATTTATTTTATTTTAATAATGTTTTAAAAGTGAAATTAGTTCAATTATAATTCTATTAGTAATATTTTGTTCATTTGAATCAATTTTATACGGAATTTTTATTCAAAACCTTTTTAAAAATTTTAAGGTTTTATCTTTGGAAAACCTTTTTTCATCGCTTCTGCGGGATTAATTTTTAATTAAATTTTTATAACTATATTCATTTAATTTGGTCAAATATATTAAATAAATATAGTAATGATAATTTATTTCTTATTATAAGGTAAACATAATATTGTACCATAATGAATAGTAAAAACATTAAAAATTATTTACAACAGTTATGGTTAAAATTGATTCACTGAGGGTTAAAATAAGAAGATAATAGTTAAAATGAGTAATATACATGTAAAATTGAAATTTTATTGAAATATTTCAATATTATACTTATAAATTTTAAATATATGTTCATCTGTAATCTTTTATTATGGGAATGGCTTTATTGTTTTGGATTTTTTTTGAAATTTCCAAATAGTTTTCTAGTGGGTTCTTTTCCCCACTTATAATGTCAACCACCACCCTTCACTTCATCATATCTATCATGAAATATAGTTTTATCAACCGTAGAACAAATTCCACCCCCAAAATCCTTATCCATGTTAGAGAACTTATTTTCCTCCCAAAATACCAACACTAGGTTCTATAATAACATATCCAATAGACAAGCTTCTTAGAGAATGTAATTGTCTTCACTAAGCTATTTATTTTTATTTATTCATTTTCGACATTAAATTATGTCTTAAAAATACCAATATATTAAAAATAGAATTTAATATATACTAATATTTTATTATGTTTTTTTAATAACGTATATCCATCTCCACTTCTATCAAATATAAAATGAAATTTTCTATCGTTCGTACGGAGGACTACCTCCTCATGAACCGATGTAGTTTGTTTTCAATATCCACCTTTGAAGTTAGGATATAATTATATATTTAAAATATTTATATTATATTTATTACATTACTATACTTATATAACTATTATTTCACAAAGAAATTCTTACTTTTCATTCTTGGGGGAAACGATAATGTCACTCGTGTGTACGGTGGACTATCGCCTCACAAAGCGGTCTGATTCGTTTGGGAATACACATTAATTGTAAGGTAGTAGGTATAAATTTAATTAATATACATAATATATAATAAATTATAATGATTCATTTATTTGTAATTAACATTTAATTTTTTTCATTCCATCCTTAGTGAAAATTGAAGTAGCATTTATGCGTATGTACGGCCTACTGTTTCCATTAATTGTATATTTCAGTTTCCATCTCTAACATTAGAATATTACTCTAAATAAATAAATAATATATATATATATATGATATTTATATCATGGATAAAATTGTGGATATTAATTAACCATGATAAAATTAGAAGGATTGAAATTACCAAATCAAATCATACACAAAAAACAAAGTAATTATCACCCGAAATGTGATTTTAATAAGGAATTATTAATTAATGGATTGTAAAAGGTCATAAGTAAATCATATACGGTAAGATATATATAATTATGTTTCTATAATATATATATATATAACTATATGTTTATTATATATGTGGTTTTGAAGTATACGAATGATGTCAATACTTATGGTAATGGATTTATGTCTCTACGTTTTTCATGAGACACATTCCTTATTCACCCCTTATTTATTTTATGTCCTGTATATACTGAACATGAATTTATTTTATGATGATTATCCTAAAAATTATTTGGATTTAAATATCAATTTTATGATCTCTTTTTCAGAGGTATTACGATTCAATGGTACCAAAGTGGTAATGCTTTTATGATACAATATCATCATTTATGAGGATTGTTTATGGGCATGCTTACAAAGATGAAAAATTATGATCTATATCTCAAGAAAATATTTAATATTGTTCTCCTCTATTTTTTTGATAAGAATAAATTTTTATATTCATTTTCCTCTCTTTATGCACTCAATATTTCAGATGAATTTTTTTTAAAAAAAATCGTCTTTATGTCTCTCTTCATTCAAAAACTTGTTTTCTTCAAAAATAATTTTTTCTAGAAATGTTTTAAAATTTGATTTTTTTTTATAATAAATAATATTTTTAAAATACGATTTTACCCATTTTTTACTTATTAAAAAATGTTTTGAAAGGATTCTTCATGTCGTTATCCATGTTTGGATTTTACTGCAAATGTGAAAGGAATCATAGTTTTAACGTGTATGGAATGAATAGGATTTCCACAATCCTGACCATTATTTTATTTAAATATAAACATATAATATTTTAAGGTTATTTTCAAATTAATGTACTTTGATAATTTTTTATCATTTAAAAATATATTTTTAAAGTAGAGAGGGTATTTTATTCAATAAATTATTTAAATGATTTTTAAAGATTCATTCATAAGTTTGTTTCCAAATTAAATGATTTAGAAAAAATCCATGATGTTTTAGTTTTAAAAAGTAATTTTTAATGAAAGTTTATTATCCTCAAGAAATTTTCCCTATGATCTTTCAAAATCATTTTCCATCTAAGATTACATAATTTTATGTTACATATGATTTACTAGGGATAAGATTAAATGATACAATAATTATTATTTATATATGTTGTTAATTTTTATTTTGATGAAATATTTATGATGCACATTTATTTTTCATCAGTAATGCTATAGTGAATTGATGAAACCATTATAAAACATGTGTTCTTTAAACGGGTTATGATGTGATGGTATAATAAATGTTTTATGATATTATGGATCAAATAATAATGGTTTTAATTATAAGATTTGTGGGATATATATTTACTTCTAATTAATTTTTTAAATATTTATATCTTATGAGATAAAATTTTGAAACAATTCAATGGACTTTATCAGCTATGGGAAACAGGTGAGTCTTCTTCCACTATCAGAATCAGGTGCATCTTGATCCATTATTTGAAAATGTACATCTTAATCCATGATGGGAAACATGTGATATTTTCTGATCCACTTTGTTGATGGTATTGGTATTTAACCTAGACAAGAGTAATGGTTTTATATATTTTTTATAGTTCCACATTTTTATGACATGATATTATGGTTAATGATTGATTTATGATAATATTTCACACTTATGACACATGTTTTATAAAATAATAAATTTTTATACCGAAACTCAAGTTTATGATTTATGACAGGTTGGGTGTTAACATCATAAGTTATGCTCATGGTCATATTCCATAATGTTTATCTTATTATTTCATATAATAATTGATTAATATCTAATATGTTTACCCTTAATAAGTATCTAAGATCACCCTTTCTTAGGATTCCTTCCCCATGTTATAAATAATGGTTTGGGTAGGGTATGCCTTAGAGGAGTATAATGTGAGAAGATATTTCTTGGAGATTATTGAATATATTTCGGAAAATAAGAATATTTTTTTCTATTATACAATTACACTAAACTATTATGGTCCTATGGTGTGTGTTTATGAAATATATTGAATATTATTCTAAAAATATGTGATAATTATGAATTAAAATCATGGGTCTCTATACAACAACTACTCCAAGTTTTTGATCATCTAGAGGTTTCATTTTAATTGGGTCATCTGTATCACCCTCCTGAGGTCTATTCAATGGTTTCCTTGGGGTATGATACAATACAAGATCAATAGATAATAAAAGATAAATCAGAAATGTTACATTGTATCATCAACTATCTCAATCAGAATTCAACTAGGAAACTCAAATATCATATCAATTATTTGTAAAAAACATGAATTTGATCAAAAAACTCCTCAAAATATTTTTTTTCCAATTTCCAATGGTATCTTAAGCATCATGTGGCGTCCTAGACCTAGAATCCACATAATAAATTCCCCGAGCACGCTAGGACACATGTACTCAAGAAAATCCCCCCAAACACCATAGGTTACTGACTTGAAGAAAGGACCTAGATTGTGTCTATGGGGAGAATATTCCCTCATTACTAGAGTGTATCATAAAGGATAAATATAAATTGAGGTTAATAGTAGATAAAAATTATGTAAACAATTGAAAATAGCAATGTGATTAATAGACATGTATAATAATAACTAAAATAACTAGAATAACTTATGATGATATGTGACGTCACAAAAAGACTAGAAAAAATAGATAAAAGAAAGCAGGATTTATATGTTTCATAAAAGTATAATGAAAATAAAAATACTATCCCAAGAATCCCAAGCTCTATATTGGTCATTTTCTATCAAGATCTATCCTAAAACGAAAGAAATCATGTGTTCAAAGCCATATTCTTCCCTTAATCAACACCATTGTTCATGTAACCTATCTCTAGTACCAAATAGATCTCGGAGAGTGTGTGAGATAAATATCAATGAGCCACAACCAATGGGGTAAATAACACCTACCCCATGTAATGGAAATGTAATAGTGTTCATGCATTCATATATAATGTAATGTGGCACATTGTGACTAAATACCCATGTACCAGCTTCATCCCTTGGATGGTGTCTGAATATATAACCAATTCATTATTTGATAATCACCAGTTTATAAATAAGTCATATGTTACTACATTTAAGGTTCTAATACATAACAATGGATCCTTTAATGATATTTAATAAGGATTTTCCAAGTTAATAACCAAGGAAACATAGATGTCAAGGGTTTCCAACTTAGTAATGACTATTTCCTGGATAAGGGTAAGAGTGAAATCCAAGGATCATAGTCCATGCTATTACACAATAAGACACCTACCGAGTCCAAGGAGTTCATCTACGGTAAAATGGGTCTAAGAAATGACTGGGTATGATGGGGTGTAACCATGGAACCTACTTATCATTCAGGGATCCAAGGAATGTATCCAAGGCTTCTATAAATAATACATGAGGGGTCTTATGGTGTCGTACTGAGAATCTAAAGTTAGGAAAGGATCGGGATCTATGTGGGTCTCAACCTAATCAAGAAATATCCTAGAATCATAATGGGGTTCCTGAGCGCTCAAATCATTCCCAATGTAATCCATGGAAAGCTTGAGTCGGGCCACTTCTATTTGATAATGATGTCATATAATATTTCATAAGGTTTAAGACATTAGATTTCTTTAGTGTGACAAGAATCATTTGTAACACCATAGGGTTTTAAAAATAATTTAAAATGCATGAAACATTATTTTAATATATATTTTTAACTAGCCTCAAAAAATAATTTTCCACTTCAATGTTTTGAATTTTGAAAAACAGTCATCTACAATTGTGTTTAGTATGTCATTTGGAGTCTCATGGTACCAACTTGTTTTTTTTGTGAATAGTAACATACCCTTTTGAATAGTAATATGAATAGTTTGATTAACCAAATGAATAGTAACCTGTATTATTATTATATTTTTATAAGGCTTTAAGATAATGAAATCTTGCTTAATTTTTCAGTGTGATATAAAAGAAGTTGTAGTTTTTAAAATATTAATTATTTAATTAAGTATGATTTTAATTAAAAATTAAATTAATAAAATTTAGAAAGTTATTTTCAAAAAATATAGTTCATTTATAAATTATAAATGATGACAAATGGAAAGAGTGAATTTTTTGAATTTTTTCTGAAAATCTTGAATTTTCGATTAATAGTAAAATATGGTAAAATAATGTATATTCAAATTATCAGTAAAATACACTATTTATGACATAATAAGTGATGTTAGACCCATTTTTTCTAACTCACATGCCATTTTTACTATTTGGGGGCATATGATTTAAGACTATTCAAAATATTGATCCAAAACATTATAATAATGATTAAAATACTGAAAACTTCCTCCTCTCCACCACTATAATTAACACCCTCATTCCCCTATTCCTCTCACACCAATAAAGCCTTGAGACTTAACTATTCTTTGCCCAAAAATCGTCCCAATTCTATTCTCCACGTCCTAGAGCTTCTGGTGTCACAAAAAGTCCTAAAGCAAAGGCCTTAAAAAAGATCTCAAGGAGAAGAGATCAAGAGGTAAACATGCTCTTTAAATTTCATTATTTTCTTTCATTTTATGTTATTATTTTTCTTTTACTTTGTATTATGTTGGGATATTTCATTCCATACCCCCCTTAATGAACATATTATGTAATAATGATTAGATACTCCTTTTAACTCATCAAAATATTTTATGAAATTTTATACGACGTCGTTAGGCTACAGAATTTTTGTATGGGATCTCTCAAATTTTATTTTATTTTGAATTCCTTTATGTTATTCTTATTTCCTCACCTCCTCTTATCCTAGAGGAATGAAAAATCAATAATCTTTTATATTCTGGATTTTCTCATGTTCATGCAAAATTCCACACCAATCTTCTTCTCCTCCCCCGATTATTCAAGGAATTAAAAAATGTGTTTGTAATGTGCCGAATTATCGACATCATGGACGATGTGATTTCAATATTCTTTAATTCCTTAATGGAAGTTCATGATACCATTTATATTTCTTATCCAGGTTATAATATATTTATTCTTTCTCATCAATGTTTCTTTAATTATTTTGTACACATGGTTTTACTTTATAAAAAAAATGAGGTCGTTATTATCAAAGAACCGCCCAAATGATCTAAACAGACATCATTAATGTTTTAAATTATCAATCATCCTCATGTATGAATTAAAAATGATAAATGGTATAATTTCTAGTTCTTGAAATATTTAAATACAACTCCATTCTAATTCTATAGTTTCACTTCCAATCGACAAGAACAATCCATCATGAACCGATCATAAAAATCATGTAAAGAACACACCCCAATAAGTGTAAGGAACAAAATACTAATAATTAAATATAAAAATTTTGTAATTAAATGATCATAAAAGGTATTATAAAGATTTATATGTTTCAAATATATATTAATAAAACTCTTTTAACCATTATAAAGGAGGTTTAAACGAGTTGGATATAAGGAAAACCCGAGGTAAAGGAATTCTTAACATGATTTCCATTCTTTGGGTTAACCTTATACTTCCTTTTTTATGAGGTATTAAAATTGTTTTTGTGATTAAAATTATTTCTATTATGATTATCTATGTTTATTTATAGTTTATATACATATTCCATCCACCCTATTAAGTCTCACTTCAATTATATGATTTATGTAAGGGGCTTTTCTTTAAAAATACTCTATTAAAATTATATTTTACTAATTTTCAAAAGAAATATTTTTATGCAATTATTCCTGTTGTATGATTGTGTTTTGATTCTTGGGAATTGTGTATTATCTAGTGTGGGAACTATATTTCCCTTGAATTTATTGGGCATGTGTTAGTTGGAGGTTAGCCATATGGTTACTTCAAGTGTAACTACGATGGTTACACAAATTGTAAGGTATCTGTGAGGGTTAAAAATTATAAGTTAGTTGAGAGGGTTACATGATTATGTAAGTAATTCTCCAAGACACCTTTATGATAATATTTATGTTCTTATATTTTTTTGTATCTTGATTAAATCTCATGTTTCAAAAAGTATGTATAAATGGGTGAAAAGTATGTATTTGGAAAATGACTTCAAACATTACAAGTGTTCAAGGACTAATGTGTTCATTCCTACTTTTTATATCCTTTACTGATATTTTATTCTAATCCCAAGTTTTTAATTGAATTTCATTGGTTATAAGTATGTTTAATAAAAATAAGGATACCAAGTTAAATGTTTGAATATTAGTCAAACAAATCATGTTTTATGTGAATTTTTTTATTTTTTTCAAGAAATGAATACTGTTTTTATGGTATCTAATATGTAATAATGTTTAATTTTATGAATGTAGAATGTCCAAATTCTTAAAATCTCTAAAAATGAAAATATCCTCAATGTGAAAGGAAGTTAATTTTGGACTAAATTCAAGATTATGTAATTTAATATGGTCAGGTCCTGATAGTTTGTATCAGGGGATAGATTATATAACTTTTGGTGTTAGGAAGGTGTTAAAAGAATACCATAAATTATTTTTTCTCTAGGAATAATATGAAATGTTATATCATTTAAAGATTACCATGATGCTTCATATATGATATGTTTGTTTAGAATGTTTTTCTGTAGGAGAAATGGGGATGCTGAATAGGAGAGGCACAGACAGAATTACATTCTTCTGAATCTGCAGCCCATAATGATAAAGATTAGAACCAGGCAGTTTGTGATAGTGATGGCTCAGCTAAAATAGGAATAAAATGGTGGTGGCTTCCATAAAATAGAACGACCTGATGTACCACAATGTAACATGATAATAGTTGAACATTTTATGAGACAACACTCTCCCCCTTTCAGTGGATCTTCTGACCCAGTACCAGCTGATGGATGGATTAAAGAACATGAAAATATATTAGATGTTATCGGATGTTCAGACAATCAAAAGGTAAGTATTTCCATTTATTGTTATGAAGGTGAAGCTGATTAGTGGTGTTCAATGGTATGGAATATCAGCGATAAAGAGGATTTTGATTATTTAGAATGGGATGAATTTAGAATTCTTTTACTTGAAAAATATTTTCCTAAGGTGGTGCGACTTAGGATAGAGAAGTAATTCCTTTAATTGAAACAAACAGAGGAATATTTAGTTGTCATGTATGAAGAAAAATTCACCCAACTGGAGTGTTATTCACCAAATATTATTTTGTAACTTGATAAAAAATCAACCACTTTTACTCAGGACTAAATCCAAGGTATCGAAGGGGGTTGTCTACCCCTGAATTCAAAAGTTATGAGAAACTTGTCCAATGTACTGAGAGGGTAGGCATGGTTTTTTCTGATGATTATATTCATTTTGGAAACAAACATAACTATAGGCCTAGATGGAAATTTGTGGATAATAATCAACTAAACAAATTGGATGATAAGAAAATTCAGCTTCCAATTTATGAAAAGTGTGGAAAGAAGCACCCCGGGGAATGTCTTAGAAAAACTAGGAACTATTTTTGATGTGGTAAGTTTGGACATGTGGCCAGAGATTGTAATGAAAATTACCCTAATACTAATCCTGATATGAAAACCATAATATGTTTTAAATGTGGAGAGGTGGGTCACTTTGTAGATGTTTTCCCAAAGAGAGATCCAAATAATGAAAAGAATCTAGACTATACGTAGAAATGTGTAGTGAGATCTTTTTGAGACAACGTCAGCAGATTTTTGCCATATAATGCAGTTGTATCAGGTACATTTTATGTTTACATATATTTTGATAATGTTTTTTTATACGAGGTCTACACATTCCTTTATCTTTGAGAAATTTTCAAGTAAATTGGAAATATCACCTCAACCAATGAGTCTAGAACTTGTTGTTAAAATGTAAGGGGGGGAATATTATAAAAAAGTTAAATTATAATAATCTTTCTTTTTTGGTATATATAAATACCTTACCTACAAAATGTTTTTTACCTGTAGTCAAGTTTGATATTTTTCTAGGAATGGATTGGTTTTCTGTTTATCATGATAAGATTTTCTGTAGTGCTAAAGAAGTTGTTTTTCAGAAAGTGTTTCAGTTTGTATACAAGAATGAACCAATAAAATTCATAACAAATCAGGAATTTGAGAAACTTTTGAATGATGTAAATGAAATTTATCTTGCTCATATTGTATAAAATAATGGAACTGTTCATATTAATTATGTGCCGGTGGTAAATGAATACCTTGATTTTCTTTTTTGATGAGTTACCCAGTGTCATACCTGATTGAGAAGTTGAATTCACAATTGACTTAGTTCCTGATGCTAATCCTATTTCAAAACCCCCATATCATATGTCTCAAGTAGAACTTCTTGAATTGAAAAATTAGTTGCAGGATTTTCATGATAAAGGCTTCATTCATCCTATAACATCACCATGGGGAGATCCTGTTTTGTTCGTTAAAAATAAATATGGTTCCATGATAATTTCCTTGATTATAGAGCTTTGAATAACATCACTATTATAAATAGGTAACCATTTCCTCATATAGATTACATGTTCGATTAACTCTAGGAATCCTACTAATTTTCCATGATTTACTTGAGTTCTGGATACCATCATGTAAAGGTGAAGGAGTATGACATCTTGAAAACATATTTTCATACTAGAAATGGGTATTATGAATTTGTTGTTATTCCATTTGGATTATATAATTCAATTGGTGTATTCATAAATAATATTAATAGAATATTTCATTAGTTCATGGATATGTTTTTTGTTTTGTTTGTTGATGACATTCTGGTATTTTATAAAAATAAATAGGATCATGAAAAACATCTAAGGGTTGCTTTACAAATCATAAAATAAAAGAAACTGTATGGAACATTAAGAAAGTGTGATTTTTTGTTTGAAATATATTTATTTTCTTACGCATATTGAATATAAGGATGGAATAACAGTTGGTCTTTCCAAAACAAGAGTGGTTGATGAATGGGAAAGATCTACAAATGTTACAGAGATTCGTAGTATTCTTTGATTAGTAGGATATTACTGATGGCTTGTTAAGAAATTTTCATGTTTATCTAGTAAGATAACGAAGATAACACAAAAAGGGGTAAAATTTATTTGGATAGAAAATTGTGATGTTTGTTTTTAGGTACTAAAGAAGAGATTGGTGAATACTATAGTTTTGTCATTGCATTCCCGAAATGGTGAGTTTGTAATATACAGTGATGATTCATTGGAGGGACTTGGTTGTGTTTTGATATAGAATGATCAGGTAATTGATTTTGATTCAAGACAACTAAAGCCTCATTAGTTAAATTATCCCAACACATTATTTGGAATTGGCTGTTGTGGTTTTTTCTATGAAAATTTGGAGGCATCATTTATAAGGATCCAAATGTTAAATATATACTGACCCTAAAATTATAAAATATATATTCACTCAGAATGAATTAAACATGAGGTAGAGAATATTTCTTGAACTGATAAAGGTTTATGATTGCATGATCAATTATCATCCGGGAAAAGAAAATAAAGTAGTGGATGCCTTGATTCGAAAACATCATGCAAAATTTTCCATGTTATATTTATAAAATGAACCCTTGATTAATGATTTGATGAATTTTGGCTTAAAAGTTGTTGGTGTAGGGAATACATTTGTTTTGTTTTAGGCTTTAGTGCAGTCATTGTTATCAAACAGAATTAAGAAAGCATAGAAGGAAGACCATGAGCTATAGAAAAAGGTAGAATTCATTAAAATGGATAAGTTCCTAGAATTTAGCCTTGATAAATATTGTGTTTTATGATTTGGAAAATGGTTGTGTGTTTCTCTTGAATCCCAATTTAAGAAAAACTTTTCGTTTGAAGGTCGTAGTTCTCCATTTTCAATTCATCCTGGTAGTACTATGATGTACATAGACATTCCGAAGTATTGTTGTTGGGATGGAAAGAAAAATGATATTGTAGATTTTATTGTGAAATGATTAACATGTCAACAGGTTAAAGTAGAGCAGTAGTTACTAAAGCGGATTATTCTTACTTTTCCAGTGTCAGAGTGTAAGTGGGAGAATGTATCCATGGAATTTTTTGGTGGGACTACCAAAGACTTCTTGAGGAAATAATGCAATTTGGGTTATTGTTGATCAGCTGACAAAATCTGCACATTTTCATTCTATTCGAGATACAATGTCTTTGGATCAGCTTTCTCGATTGCACCTCAATGATATTTTCAGGCTACATGGAGTTCCACTTTCCATTGTATCTGACCAGGATCTCAGGGTCACTTTTAACTTTTGGAAGGGACTTCAAAAGTTGTTGGGCACATAATTAAATTTTAGTATAGCTTTTCATCCTCAATCAGATGGGAAGTCAGAACGAACGATTTAGACTTTCGAGGATAGGCTTCGAGCATGTTTGATAGACTACTAGGTAAGTTGGGATCAATATATTTATTTAGTTGAGTTTTCTTATAATTAAACTTTTTATTCTAGTATACAGATGTCACATTTTGAGGCATTGTATGGAAAGAGGTTATGGACTCTAAAATTTTGGGATAAAGTCATTGAAAGATAGTTGATGGGGCCCGAATTAGTAGAGGAAGTGGCTGATAAAGTGAAGACGATCTAGCAGGATATCAGGAAAGCTCAGAGAAGGCAGAATAATTATGCAAATAACAGAATGAAAGACTTTTCTTTCGAGGTAGGTGACAATGTTTTCCTTAAAATCTCTCCTTGGAAAGGTGTGATGTGTTTCGGTAAGAAAGGGAATCTATGTTCGCGGTTCATCAGTCCTTTTGAAATCGTAGATAATTTTAGAACAGTTGCATACTGAGTAGCTTTGCCTCTAAGTCTATCTCAAGTATAAATTTTTTTCATCATTCCATGTTGAGAAAGTTTTTGTCCGATTCAACTCATATTTTGAGCCCAGAAGTAGTTCAGCTAAAAGATAACCTTCTTTATGAAGAGAAACCAATTCAGAATCTTGATCAATGGTAACTGGTATTTCAGAATAAGGTAATCCACCAGGTAAAATTTTTGTGGAAAAACCACATGGTTGAAGAAGCAATATGGGAGTCTGAAAATGTTATGAGGGAAAGGTACCCTCACTTGTTTAAATAAGTAAATAAAATTGCGAGGATTCAATTTCAAGAAGGTGGGGATCGTATTACACCCTAAGTGTAACACCCCAAGATTTCATTGTAAATTATCTTCTTTAAAGTAATTTAATAGCTTGTGTTATATGCAACACCGAGTTTGAGCGCACCCTGACTTACCAAAATAGCCATTCAAAAAGTGATTATGAAGATTATTAACTAAAATTTAAATTTTATATACTAAATATAATTTTAGAATCCATATTATTTGTTTTTTTAGGATAAATATAAAAAAAAGTTCAATTTTTCCGATAAAAGAAATATTTTTCAAAAATGCATTTTTACCACCTTTTAATGGTGAACCCCTTTAAATCCAATATTTGACACTTTTATATGTTAAATTTGACAAAATAAACTTCTTATTTAGAATCAAGACATAAAAATTTAGTTTTGATAAAATTTTGGTTTTTTTATGATAACTTTCATATTTGGGTGAATAGTGAAAAATACTAAATTTTAATTGAAAGCAACTTTTTTAATCAGAATAATTTATAGTGTTAAATTATACATTTTAATGGTTTGGAAGTATAATTAAATTATATTTTTACCATTTAATCCAATGTTGGCCATTGTAATGAATTTCACTTTGAAATTATACGAAAACAAGTGTCATTCTTTTGATAGTTATTGTTTCTTGAAAACACGCTATTTGTTTTGACAATGGGAATTAATTTTTAATTAATTAATACAAATAGTATGATTTTAATTTTGTTAAATAGACATCATTTTTGAATTCGGAATATAAAATATAGCTTAGGCTGAAGTTTTGGTATTTTTCTAAAAAACGTCAATATTTGATGAATAGTAAAACCACTTAATAGTTGATAAAAAACATACTTTTTCATTTAAATGAAATTTTAACACTGCTGTGAATTGAATTTTGAAAATCCAAAATACATGGTTGTAATTATTTAGTAAATTGTGGTTCAATAATATGAAAATAATTTTTGGTGAATAGTAATTTTTGACTTTTATTTATCACTATTAAAGGTAAATCGGGTAATTTAAGGGGAAATGAATATTATAATAACCAAAAATTACCTTAACATTTGTCCTAACATTATTTCATCAGTCATGGTCAACCATGTTCATCCTTGTGTCGAATTTGGGACCCCATAGGGCCACTTAAGAGTGATAATGACACTTTATTTCAATAAACCTAAAGTAAAGACAAAAATGACATTAACAAATATCTTTTAGTATATAAATTTTTACATGGGGTTATATAAGTCATAATTTAGACTATAAATATTAATTGTAAATATGAAAAGATTAAATACAGTATGCTATTTTTAAAAAACAATTTAGACATCAAATAAATTAAATTATTTATGACATGATAATGATACAGTATTCACCTCATTAATAAATGATTTAAATAAATAAGATTATTAATAATAAAAAACTTTCCAAAACCTGTCCAATTATTATTGGATGATTTTATTTCAAACATAATTCATCTCATCTTCTAATTATATGAGTTTTGGACCTTTTTAAACTGAATATAATTTTATAATAAAATAACATTTTCAAACTTTCCAAAAGAGCCCCTTATCTCCCTTATAAAAGGACATCACTTCTAACTCATTTTTCACACCTCTCAAGACCCTTGGATTGTCTAAACCCTATCCATATAATCTCTAAAGATCCCTATCTTCCACCTTGATGCCTTACCTTAGGCATAACTATCTTCAAAAAGTTTTTTTGGTTCAAACCAAAGGGAGTTACCCACATTAAAGGTAATGGTTTCTCTTAACTTCTTTTCTTTTATTTTACATCACCGACCCCTAAACTATTTTTATTCCTTTATTTTATAACAAATCCAGTATCATCAATATTCTAGAATGTTTTTATGATAATTATTTGAACTACACTTACAAACACCTTTATCTAATGGGTAAAGAACATATTGTTTCAGTGGATGGAAAACTAATGCCTCATGAAACAATGATTGTTCTATTTTATCCTAACACCTCTCATGGTGGCCATTAGTATGGAATTGTATTTATATATGATATATATTATGTTTATATTTAATTTATTCTTATTTTTTCCATTTATATGATTCCTTTATGGTTTCCATTATGGGTAAAACGCGATAATTTTTTTCTAGGAAGTGCAGACTACCACCCCCTCAAAGTGATATGACTCATTAATTCCTTATGTGGGACATATAAAGCATGTATTTAATGATATTATATATGATATTGTACTTTAATTATAATATAATTATGTATCATTATGTTTTAATTACATTAAAATACAAAATATAAATGAAAGTAGCATTCATGCGTATGTACGACTTACCATCTCCATGAAAGATGCATTTCATTTCTTATCTCCAAATTTTATGTATTGTCATAAATACATATATATAATGGATATAGAATATATATATATATATGATATCTAAATCATGTATATCATTCTGGAGATAATGGAATTCTGACGACATGGAAAAATTACAATTATAACCAGTTCATTTTTTACTCTTATTCTGAACATCGATAAATATCCAATATGAACTCAAATAATTAACTAATTGTTATAGAAATGTAATAAGTGATATAACTGGGATAATAAAATTTAAAAATTTTCTTAATCAAGTATAAATTAACTTATGTTTATTATTCAGGGAGAACAAGGAACATACAAGACAAGTCGGACATGAGGTAAGGGGCTTTATTATCTCACTTTTAATTCTATGACATTTCCATTGTTCACCACTTATGTATTGAATGTGGTGTATTGTGTACTAAAAATTGATTTATGTTATCATGATTAAATTTATAGGCATGATATTCTATTGTTTATTGGGTTTTTATTAAGAAAAATTCTTATGACTTGATTGATTACAATGTGGTAATGGGGTTTTCATCTCACTTTTATTCCCGTGAGATTCATGCTACATGTGCCACTATTTACTTTTGTGTGGTGTATGTACTACCCATGATTGTATTCCTTTTGTAATATACTTTATTTTATGGGTATTTACATCTTCATTTTATGATCCTTATTTCATGGGGTGTATGTTTCGTAAGTTACCAAATCAGTAAGGGAATTTCAATATTCAATTTCCACTCATTCGATTTTATGCAAACATCATTAATTATTTTACTCCATGGTTATGTGTGAAATCACTATTTATTTACTTATGAAGTAATTTTTACTCCCCTTTGTGTGGAAAAAATTTTATACACACAATCACTCCATTTATAAATTCTCAAGTCGTCGATATAAACTTGATAAAAATAATTTTAACTCAATTTCAATTCATTGAGTTAAACATCCAAGTCACTGGTGTTGTTTTTAAAAGAATATTTGTGAATGTACTCTGATTTATTTACAATTAATATCCAATAATATTTAGTGTATTTATATTTTTCACACATAATTATGTCATTTATTTATCCTTAACCTAAGGATAAGGTCTTTATAAGAGAATTAATCTCAACTTACATTCCATTGAAACTTCTTTGTTGTTATATGCCAATTCACTTTTATATGGTGTATATAATGTATTTATACACAGTGTATCATGAATCCTATTATACTCATGATATAATAAAGTTTTTATTACATCAATTATTTTTATTTATGTGTCTCCCTTTTTGTTAGGAACTCTAACTAAAATATGATTTAAATGTTTTAAAGATTTATTCTTTTAAATCTTTCTTATTAATGTCCATGTTTTAAAAATGGTTTTAAGTATTTATTTATATGGAAATTAATGTTTTAAAATTAATATTTATCTTAAATGGTTCAAAGTTGTATGAGACACTTTGATTCAAAAATCTATTTTAAATGGATTCTTGATAAATAATGTGACTTTTAAATGTTTTCAAGAAAAAGGGGGATATTTATCTCAAATAGTTTTGATGATTGTTTTCATATATGTCAATATCCTTCATTATTCTATATTGAGGTTAATTTATTATAATAAAATCTTCTATATTGTATTGAATGAGTTATGTTTGACTATAGATGTTCTATTTTTATACCATTCATGGTTTCAGGTTAAAGTATTGACGTTTCATATGCTAGTTTTAATATGAAAGTTGAGTTATGTTTCAACCTTTTCATATGAGGAATGCATTGGACTTAGTAAGTGATGGGTGGAGCCCGCTATAGCTGTTCGATGAATCGGTAGGTCTCACGGGGCAACTAGATGTGGAATTGGATGAGGCCTTTCCCTATTTGATATATGGTTTTGGTCAAGGACTAAATCATTTTTTGAAATCTTGGTTGAGGCCTCGACAAATTGTTTCAAAATGTCCGGCATTATACATTCCCTCATTATGAAAATAAAATTAATGGTTCATGTGGTCATTCGACTAGAAGAATACCCATGATTATGTTTTATTATGGAATTATTTACTCAAATCATATTCCTTCCCTAAAATTGTTCGTGTTTATTATTTTTAAAGGAATGTGTTTTCAATTATTCATTGTGATTAATATTTATGTTATCTTCCACTGTATTTCTTACCCTTACGGAGCATTTAATTTCACCCCATTATTATGTTTCATTTTTCTAGGATATGAAGGAGTTAGTTATGAGTTACTGGTAGGCATAATCTAGGAGGCATGGATGTTTCTAATGGAATAAATTAGTGTTGTATTTTTTCAAGTTGTAAAGTTGAACTTATGTGTGAATCTTGTTTCCAAGACTACTAAACTGATCGGTACATCGGGACTTGATTCCTTGTGATCATGTCAATGTATTAAAAAAATGGACCAGCTTTTGGATTCTGGGGTCGGGGTGTTACACAAAGGATTTAAAAATAATTTGAAATTCCTGAAACATTTTTTTAATTAGATATTTATAACTAGCCTTAAAAAATAATTTTTTTACTTCTATGTTTTGAATTTCAAAAATCGGTCATCTACAATTATGTTCCCTATGTTATTTGGATTTTAATGGAACCAACTTGTTTTTTTTTTGAACAGTGACATACATTATGAATAGTGATATGACCCTAATGAATAGTAAATTGTATTATCATTTTATTTTCTTAAGTCTTAAGATAATAAAATCTTAATTAATTTTTCAATTTGTTATAAAAGCAGCTATAGTTTCTAAATTATTAATTTTGGAATTAAGTTTTATTTTGTTTAAATATTAAATTAATAATTTTGGGAAAATAATTTTCAAAAAATGGAGTTCATTTTTGAATTATAAACATCATGAAATTGTATTGGTGAATTTTTGGGAATTTTCTAAAAAACATGAATTTTCAATGAATAGTGAAATATGGTAAAATATTGTATATTCAAATTATCATTAAAATACACTATTTATAACATCATTAGTGATTTAAGTCCACTTGGTTCTAACTCACATTACATTATTAAAATTTTGGGTCACATGAATTAATACTATTCATAGTCATGAGCAAACTTATTATAATAATGATTAAAATAATGAAAAATACCCCCTCTCCTCCAGTATAAATACCACCTTCATTACATTCTTCCCCCCACACCTCTCAAGCCTTGATACTTACCTAGGTTCTGCGTAAAACTCTTCCCATAGTTCTTCCCCACGTCCTAGAGTTTCTGGTCTCACCAAAAGGCCAAAACCAAAGGCCTTAAGAAGGATCTCAAGGAGAATAGATCCAGAGGTAAACATCCTCTTCTATTTTATTTCTTTTCATTCTTTTTATGTTATTATTTTTCATTACCTTTGGATTATGTTGGGATATTTCATTACATATCCCCCTTAATTAAAATATTATGTAATAATTATAAGACACCTCTTTTCCCTCATCAAATTATTGTATGATATTTTAAGCAACGTCGTTAGACTGCGGAATTTTCATAATGTGTTTCTGAAATTTAATTTTATTTTTAGTTCCTTTATTTTATTCTTCTTTACTCACCTCTAATTATCCAAGAGGAATGAAAGATTCCTAATATTTTATATTATGGACTTTATCCAGTTCATGTAAAATTTCTTATTATTCTTTTCTCCTCCCACACTTGTTTATGGAATTAAAATCATTGTTTGTGATGTGTCGAATTACCGACATCTTGGATGATGTGATTTCAATCTTCTTTAATTACTTCAATACTGGTCATAAAATCATTTTTATGGTTGAACCATGTAATAATATATGTATTATGTCTCATATATGGTTCTGGAATTCTTTTGTACACATATATTTAATTGATAAACAAAATGAGATTGTTATTATCAAAGAACCACTAAAATGATATAAACGAACATCATTAATGTTTTAAATTATGAATCATCCTCATGTAAGAATTCAAAATGATAAATGGTATAATTTATGGTTCTAGAAATATTTAAATACAACTCTATTCCAATTATATAGTTTCACTTCCAATGGACAAGAAAATCCATCATGAAGCGACCATGAAAATCATGTACAGAACTCACCACAAAGAGTGAAAAGAAAAAAATACTAACAATTAGAGGATGAAATGATGTATATAAATGATCATATAAGGTATTAAAAATATGGATATGTTTTTGTAAGATATTAATAACTCTCATTTAACCATTATACTGGAGTTTTAAATGATTTGTAAGTAAGACAAACCTGAGGTAATGGACTTCATAACCCGATTTCTATTCTTTGGATTAACCTTTTACATAATTATTTATGTTGTATGAAAATTTTTTGTGTGATGAAAATTGTTTATATTATGATTATTTATGGGTTTTTAAATTTTATATACATATTCCATCAACTCTATTAAGTCTCTTTTCAATTATATGACTTATGTAACGGGATTTTCTCTTAAAATCCTCTTTTAAAATTTGTTTTTACAAAATTTCAAAGGCAATATTTTTATGAAATTATTCATGTTGGGTGATTCTGTTCTAGTTCATGGGAAATATTTATGATGATGTTTGGACCTATATTTCCCTCCAATTCATTGGGTATGTGTATGTTTTAGGTTCGTTGTATGGTTACTCCAACTGTAACTGTGATGATTACACAAATTGTAAGGTAGCCGTGAATGTTACAAATTATAAGGTAGTTGAGAGGGTTACAAGATCATTTAAGTAATGACCCAATATACCTTTATAGTTATATTTATGTTCTTTTGTTTTTTGTTTATCTTGTGTAAATCTCATGTTTTATAATGTAAGTATATATGGGTGATAAATATTTCTTTTAAAAATGGTTTCATATGTTACAAGTGTTCATGGACTAATGTGTTATTTCCTTCTTTTTATATCTCTTACTAAGATTTTGTTCTTATCCAAAGATTTAAAATTATTTTCATAGGTTATAAGGATGTGTAAGACCAAGAATGAATCCATGTTTGATTTTTGACGAATAGTCAAACAAATCATGTTTTCTGTGAAAATTTTTATTTTTTGTACAAAATGAATACTGTTTTTATAGTATCCACTATATAATAAGGTGTAATTTTATGAATCTATTATGTATAAATTATAAAAATCTCTAAACTTGGAAATATGAGAAATGTGGAAGGAAGTTAATTATGGACTAAATTCAAGATTTTGTAATTTAATAAGTCCTGGTCCTTCTAATATTGGTCATGCAACCATTTAATCATGTCATAAGTAATCAATAAGTCCATTTAGTTCAATCCTTGACATTCATTAGTGTGACCAGGCCAAGTAGCATTAAACAATTTATTTAATACATTTATTAAATTTTTAATAATCAATGTTCAATATGATCTCTACCATTAACATGGTAAGTGGTGCTACGTACATGCAAACTATTATTCAATAACATATAATAAGTCCAAGTCATATACTTATTATAGTTTCCAATTTCCATTTCACGTTATATCATTAATTAAATAGATTACCTTAGGTGGGTCAAGTGGTGATCATACATGGTAATTTTTATTATGATATTTTAAATTTAAATTAATACATTTAATATATATTTACAAATCCTATTAAGGTTCAATCCATGGAACTCCCGAAAGGTGGTTCAACGTGTCAAAACACAAAAAACTCAATTATGGAATAACATTCTACATGGGATGGATGGAGTTTTGGGTGTAACCACTAACAAATAATTGTATATTTTTAAATAGAACAACCATATGGTTATAATGATTGTAATAATGACATATAAATTCAATAAACAGAACCTAATGAAATTGGCAGGCACCACACAACAATTCCAAAATCAATGAACATGAGGGATGAGTTATGGACAAGCTACCTTAGGCTTGTATGACTCTCCTCCTCCAGTATAACCCTCTTCTTTGGATTGAAACAGAGTAGATCTAAGAAAACGGAGAAATGAGCACACCTCAATTACTTGTTCAAGATCAAGATAGGTGAAAAATAGATAAAATAGACTCGTGTATTTACTACTATGCCTCCAATGTGATGAAAAAAAGACCAAAAATATCTTAGAGGAAGGAGAACTATTGATTTTTAGTTTAGGGCATCAAAAGCTCTAAAATGATAGAAATTGGAGGTTCTTTTTTCTAGAATTTAAAT
The DNA here is from genome assembly GCA_963277665.1 of Viscum album. NCBI lineage: Eukaryota > Viridiplantae > Streptophyta > Magnoliopsida > Santalales > Viscaceae > Viscum > Viscum album. Next base: position 1,196,208,870 of record OY728133.1, read on the forward strand.
AAAGGAATAAGGGTGCATTAATGAGATCATTAAGGGTAAAATGGTAAAATTATGAAAAATTTATCCATTTTATGATTTGTCCATGTGGTTTTACAACCCGTGTGCAAACCATGATTGGGAACATGTATGAAGGGGTGTACCACATGGTTATGCCGCACGATTAGGGAAACCATGTGTTAATAGTGTGAGGTGGCTCTGCTTGAAAATTCAGAGCATCTGCATGGTCAGATCTAACTGTATTATCTACTTACATGGTTTACTCTAACCATTCAGTAGGACTATTTTCTCCAAAAGGGGATTTTCGGGCTCTGAACAAGCCTCGTACACCGTTGGGGCTTTCACAAACTCACTATTCATCCATATTAGGTCCAATATAAATAATTAGAATAAAATTTAATGGATCCATACCTAATTGAAAAATTGGGTTCTTACAGTCTTCCCACCATTAAAAGAACTCGTCCCCATGTTCACCATCCAATGGTCGTGAAACACTGTTTGAGAAAAAAATGGCCACTGGGCATGTATGTCACCCTCTCTCTCCTAAGTCTCGTCCTGCACGCGGTTATAAAAAAATATCTCCCAGACCAAAGGGATTGGCCGACCTCGAAGAGATTTCATGATCCAATCAATAATGTGTACAGGATACTCCTCAAAGGTATCATCAACATCTAACTCAACATACTCATGATCAATGGTATGTGACAGGTCAGTGTGATACTGGTGAAGCTGTGAAATATCAAAGATTTTATGCATGGAATGGTACCTATGAGTTTTTAGTAACTAATAGGATCCTAACCCAACTCTCTCCAAAATCTCAAATGGCCCTACATAAAAACATGGAAACTTCCCTTGATTTTGTGATCATCTATTCCTTAGCCTGGGTGATACCCGTAGGAAAACACAATCACTTACCTCTAACTCTAGAGGTCATATGTAGTGATTGGCATAAGATTTCTGTCTAGATTGTGCAGTACTCATAAACTTCCTAATCAGCTGAACCTTCTCTAAAGTTTCCTATAAGATATAATGAATTTTTAGGGATTCCTCACCTATCTCTATCCATCATAGGGTTGAAAAGTATATCCTACCATATGAGGCCTCAAAAGGATCCATATGAATTGTCATATGAAATATGTTATTATAGGCAAACTCAATGATAGAAATATTCTTCTACAAATAACTATAAAAATTAAGGACACACCCTCACAGTATATCCTCTATAACCTATATTTTCCATTCGTATTGTCCATTGGTAAGAGGGTGAAATGTTGTGATTAGAAGAACCTATGTTCCCGTAGCCTTCTGTAATCCCTTACAAAAATGTGATGTGAAACAAGCATACCCATTGGAAACTATTGTAGGAGAGACCCCATGTAATTGTATTATATCATGTACAAATAGTATTCCAAGCTAATCAAATGAGACACTCTCTAGAATAGGAATGAAGTGATCCAAATTCCCCAGTCTTACAATGACAACCCATACAACATTGCTACCTCTAGATGACCTTGGGAACCTGAATAAGATGTACATGGAAACATCTTTAATTTCGATTATGATACTAGAACAAACTGTATTAATCTTATAGGTCTCTCGTTCTCCACCTTCACCTGATTAATGGTGTAATACCAAGTGATAAAGCCTATTATCTAATGTTTCATCCCAGGACACCAATACTTGTGTCACATATCTCGATACATATTTCATATTCTTGGATAAACTACCTACTATGAAGCATATGACTCATACATCAACTCCTATATAAAATATTTAGGAACTCATACACTTCCATGATTACGCATGATATCCTCCCTTTCTATAGACCCATCTGTAGGCAAGTTATCTCTTGATATACTCTCATGGAAAACCAATACTTCTGGTTCTGAAAATTGTCTACCCTTCACCATCTCAAGAAGGGAAGATGTGATTTTTAAAGATGAGAGGTAAGACTTCTTGTGAATATCATGAAACTCCATATGAAGATCAGAAAATAAGAAAATTAACTAACATTAATCATTAGATTCCTATATGGAATCTTACTATGCTTTTTGACTTAGAAAATATGCAACCATATTTCCCTTACTCGGAATATAGTAAAGCCCAAAATAAAAGAATTAAATATATTTGACCCATCTCTATTATTTGAGTTTTATGTCACACAGTTTAAAGATATATTCGAGGCTCTTGTGGTCTATGTACACAACAATATTATCACTTAAAAGATAGTGTCTCCATAAATTTATGTCGTGGGCAACTGTTGGTAGATCAAGGTCATGGGTTGGGTAATTTCCCTCATGAGGCCTCCACATTCAAGATCCATACACAAAGACTCTACCCTACTACATCAGTATTGTTTCTAGGTAGATTCATGATGCATCATAGAAGAGGGTATAACCTCTACCTAGCTCTGGTATAATTAGAATAGGTACTAAGAAAAGACTTTGTTTTAGCTCCTAAAATTATTTTTCTCACACTTATGACCACGGGAACATGACACCCATCTTTTTAAGACTAGTGATAGGTGAAGAAAGGAATGATAAGTCCTATATAAAATTCCTATAATATATGGCCATTCTTAAGAAACAATATATATCAAACATATTCTTAGTATTCTCCCAGGAAATTATAGCACTAACCTTTTCTGGGTCAACAGATACTCACGATTCCAATATAATATAACCTAATAAGTGAAATTTTTTGATACAAAAGTGTCACTTATCAGGATTAACATAAAGATGAATATCTCTCAATATACTCACAACAATCTGAAGATGATTGTCATGGTCGTTATGAGTGTGAGAATACACCAAGATGATGTCCACAAAGACAATGAAAAAAGAATAGATATAGGGATGGAAACCCCTATTTATTAGATCCATGAAAACTATATGAATGTTTGTAAAACTGAACGACATGACTAGGTACTCATATAGACCATTCCTTCTATGGAAATCTGTATGAGGTATGTCTGATGTTTTTAATCATACTTGATAATAACTTAATATCAGGTTGATCATATAAATATTATTAGTTACTCAGAGCTAGGTGAAGAGATCATCTATTCAAGGTAGTGGATATAATATCTTTAGTTTAATCAGGTTAAAGATTATGTAATTCACTCATTTATGTAAGGTTTCAACTACCTTCTTAGTGAAAAGAATGGAAAAACCCCAAGAGGATATACTAGGCTATATGAAACCTTTGGGCACTAAATCTTATAATGGTAACTTGATCTTATAATTCTATAAAGGTTACATCCTGTATGGTGGAAGGGACACTATATTAGCTTCTAGAACATTCTTTATTTTAAATAATACCTCTCCCTGAGGAGGTAAGCCAAAAAATCATCAGGAAAGATGTCCCTGACGAGATCCAATACTGGAGGGAAATAAACTTTATGAAAACCCATATTCTCCATGAAGATATTTGTTATATGGTTGGTCACTCTACCCAGACCATGATGCTTTGGTCCCACTTTACTGTCTTGGACATCCCACTCACCCTTATGTAGATAATTGATTCCCTATAGGGATATAAAACATACCATCCGGTGATAGCAGTATAAAAAATCATGACATTGAACCATCCAGTTCATCCCAGCAATGACATCAAATCCATCCATCTCGAGAACTAAGAGGTTACATAATAAAGGGTAACTTCCTACCTCAAGGGGAAAGTTCCTACATTGGTGTATGCCCTTAAACAACACTCATAATGGTGTATCCAAGTTCATTACACTATAGTAATATTGTATCATTAGTCCAAGACTTTCCATTATAGATATAATGATAAAATAGTATGAATCACCTGTGTCAAATTAGTAAAATACTATGGTAGATTCCATAAGAATAGTACCCCATACCATAGATGGTCCTACAACCTGATCCTCAGGTATCAGTTGTTGTGCATGAAAATGGCCTGACCCAAGGCCATGTTCCATGGTTGGACTACCACAATCATATCTTCTATGTTATTGTTGTTAGTGGTTAGGGGTATAGCTACTACAACCATTAACTCCCCCTAGACCATACCTATTTGTTTTATTCCAACTCCCTGCCTGAAGTGGCATATAATAACCTATTCTTAAAGGTTCATCTAGCACATATCGTTTTCCACTCGAAGTGGGGAGAAAGATCCTACAGAATTTCAAAAGACTCCACATATATCCACAATCTCGGTACTCCATTATGTCTCCATCATAATGAGTATTTGGGTTCTCCTATCATCCAAAATGATGACACACCATAGAGTTATCAAAAATAGTACTTTGGTTGTCACTGCCTTGATGAGAAACCTTGATGGAACGTTTCCTTCCACTAGGATAACTAATAGCCTACCATGACACTAATCCTATATGCCTGGTTCTGTTTTTTCCCTCATGTTGTGCTTAGTGATAAGATCTATTCTAGAAAAATTAGGCAGGTGAAATATATTCACATGCATATGGATGGCATACACAATACCATCCTCAAAGCGTTTAGCACATGAAAAATCATCATCGGCTAGATGCTGTGAAAAGTGATGTATCTTAGGGAAGTGCACTGAATATTTCATAATTGACATATAACCCTTCTTGATATGTATGAACCCTTCGGATCTATCATCTCTCAATCTATTAGGAAAGAACTTATCATATATAGAAGTCTAGAAATCAACCCATAACATGCCCTAATGATGACCATCTTGGGTAATCACATCCCAATAGCACTTGGCCGAATCATTCAGTATATAAGATGAATGTTTGACACTCCACTTTGAATTAATCCTTATATACTCAAAGATAGACAAGGTGGCCTCAAGCCATGACTCAAGAGCATGTGGACCGCTATCCCTTAACAAAGAGTGAGGATTATGCAATTGGAACTCATGAGTCAGATCTTCCATCGTAGGAACAAATCATGGAGCACCATGTGTGGACTACATTAGACATAAGAGAATATCACAAACATGGGAATTAGTTCCTTGATCTGGTATAGTAGGTGATTCCACAGGTGTCTCTCTAGTTGGTAATAATTGCAGCTCATGGCCCACCACGTCTGGAGAATGTTCATTTCCACATTCCTGTCATACGACACGAGGATTTCATGGTGGAATTGGTCTAGAAATACTAATCCCACACATTAGAACAATATTTAATAGGATTGAGAGAAACAATTATAGAAACAAAACATGGAAATACTCACTACACATGTCATACTACCCCAAATACCCTCTTAGACGGCTAGGAAATGGTATGTTCTGAAATATAATTGTCATTTAATTTTAAAATTAAATTACCAGGTTCACTCATTTACCTATAATAAACATAAGAAGTAGGGATAAGGATGTGAAACCATTTCATTTTTGAAGCCATTTTTCACATTATAATGGATATCCATTCCCATTAAATTATTACCAATACACCTTATCACTGAAAAAGAAACCCTTTTATTTATAACAGAATATCTCAACTCATTAAATTACTCATCCCAACCAATGAGGGCACATGCACCTCATGAATTGTGATAGGTAATCACTCAATCGTAACCAAGAGTAATAAAATCATAAAATAACTATTAGAGCGGCACTCAGAAATAACATACATATAAGGAAATGTAAAGCAGTCAAATGAATCTTTATATCATAGAAATATGCATGACATTTTGATTCTAGGTGCCTCTAATGATACATGTACAAATTTTATTTTCCCTCATATCATCAGGCTAATTATAAATTAGAATCTCAATCAAAATAAAAATCAACAACAACACACAACATGTGTTCCACCCAGTGGAGAAAAAATATCAACTGTAATAGGAAAAAGTATAAAAAAAATTATAATTTAAGAAACTCAACTTTTACCCTGAACATGTGTTCGTGGTGCCCATGCATCACTTATGACCAAGTAACAATCATTCCACGTCTCTAATCTATTATCTCTAAATAGAAAATGAAGAAAGTAAAATAATATCACATGACACTTTGTGACACCCCGGACCCGGATTCCACTTATTAGTTTCCCTGATCCTAGTGGGCCACATTGCCTCTAGCGCATGTCCTTATATTCTAGAGGTTGATGACTAGCCACGAGGTCCTAGGGTGTGTCCATGGGGATATTATTCCCTCATTACCAGAGTGTACCACAATGGATAGATATAAATATAGGTAAATAATGGAATAAAATTAAGAAAACTGTGGAATCAGACTAAGGTGATAAATAGAAAAGGATAATAATAATTGAAATAACTTGGATAACAGATAATGATATGTCATATCACTAGGAAAAAAAAAATTAATGGATACAAGAAAACATGTATAACATGTTCCACAAATGTATAAGGGAAATCAGAAGACTATCCCAAGTATCTTGAGCTATGTCTTGGTCATCTTCTAATAAGATCCATCCAAAATAGAAAGAACTAAAGTGTTTGAAGCTATATGATTCCCTTTATCAACACATGTATTCATGTAATCTCCTCGGGTACCAAATGGTGCCCAAAGAGGGTCTGAGAAAAATCTTAGTGGGCCACCACCAATGATGTCTATAATATTTAGACTATGTAATGGAAATGTAATTGTGTGAAAGAATGTGTATATAAAGTAAATAAGTATAATGTAACTAAATAAACAAGTACTTTCTTCATCCCTTGTGTGGTTTCTTAACATATGCGTAGTTCATTACTTCATTGTCACCAGTTTATAAATAAGGCACATGTTAATAATAGTGAAGGTTCCAAGATGTAACAAGGAAACTTGTTATGATATTTAATAATGATGTTCTAAGGTATTAACCAAGGAAACATAGACCTCAAGGGTTTCCAACTCAAAATAATTATATCCAAACTATGGGTAAGAGTGTAATCCAAGGATCATAGTACAAGGTGTGGCACAATAAGACACCTACCGAGTCTAAGGAGTTCATCCATGGTAAAACAGGGCTCAGAAATGACCGGGCCTGAAGGGCTGTAACCATGGAACCTACTTGTCAATCTTGGATCCAAGAAGTGTATCTAAGTCACCCTATAATATATAATGAGGGATCCTATGATTTCATAATTGGTATCCAATGTTAGACAAGGATCAGATTCTAGGTGGGTCTCAACCTAAGAAAGATGTGTCCCTGAATCAGAATGGGGTTCCCGAGTGCTCAAGGAATTTCCTATGGAATCCAAGGCATGCTCAAGTCAAGATAATACAATTTGATAATAATTTACTATAATATTTCATAATTTTCAACACATTATATTTCCTTGGTGTGACAAGGCTGAATAAGAATAAAACCATTTAATGAACTCATAAGTAATCAATAAGACCATTTGGTTCAAGTCTTGTCTTTCATTTGTGCGACCAAGAAAGGTAGCATGCATCTATTTATTTAATCCATTCAAGGAATGTTCAATAATCTTGTTTCACTATTATACCTTCCATTAACATTGTAAGGGGTGATATGGACATGCAACCTATTATTAAATTACATATATTAAGTCCATGTCATATACTTATTTTACTTTCCAATTATCATTTCACATTAAATCATTGATTGAATCATAGGCCTTAGGTGTGTAAATTGGTAAGAATAGATGGAAATTTCCCTTATTAAATTAAAATTTTAAATCTATCCATTTAATATATAAGAGATTAACCTTGGAAGGGTCAATTCAAGGCACACTTGAATTGTATATCGATGAGTCAAAACACCAAAAACTCAATTATAGAAAAACATCCTACATGGGATGGATGGAATTTTTGGAGTAAAAACTAACAAAATAGTCACATATTTAGAAATAACATAACCATATGGTTCAAATTATTATAATAATTTCATATAAATTCATCAAATGACACCCAATGAAATCAGTAGGCCCCACACAACAATTCCAAAATCAACAAACTTGAGGGATGAGTTATCGACCATCCACCTTAGGCTTGTATGACTCTCCTCCTCCAGTATCTCCCTATGATTTGGAATGGAATAGATATATCTAAGAAAAAGGTGGATGTGATCACACCTTGGTAACTAGGTTGGGATAAATAGATATGAATAAAGGCTTAAATAGACTCAAGTACTTGTCGTTACGCCTATAACATGATGAACAAAAACTAGAATATGTCCCGGATAAAGGATATCTCTTGATCCCAATATTAGGACATCAAACTCTTTAAAATAATATAAAATTAAGGGTTTTCCACTATAATTATAATTAGGTATGAAGGGTGGGTAAATTAGATCATTATGTTTAAAATGGTAAAATTATACAAAAATGGTGCCTATTCGCCAAACTATGCACAAACCATGCACAAGAACCTATAAGAAGTGGTGTATCACATAGTTATGCTTCATGGTTAGAGAATCAATGTGCCAAATGCATGATATGTCTCTTCCCAAAAAAGTAGACCATCTACAAAGTTAGATCTAACTATTCGCCCTATCTGGATGATTTACATTAACCGTGTGATAGGTCCATTTTCCATAAAAAATAGGTTTTAGGATTTGAAAATGCCCTATACACCCTTGGTAACTTCTCTAACTCACAAGGAATTCATATTAGGTCTATAATGGGTCGATATCTGATTGAAAAACAAGGTTATTACACTTTATTGCGATGAGATTTGTCTAGGAACTCACTTGTAACCAACCCCTTAGATTCCAAAAATCCAATCTCATGTCTAAAATGACAACCCAAACGACATACCAACATAAATAAGGGACATCAACACCCTTTGATAACAAATAGTCTAGAAAAGACCTAGAAAACCAACCTAAGTGGTGCACGAATCAATTCCGACATGGTCTAAAGGGTGTTCTCAATCTTCATGGGATGGAAACTAGCACCTAGGAATCAAGACTATAATGAGTAATGATTTCACAATAATAATTACCCACAAAGATAAATAAGTTAATATAAAATGATAAATAGTTGGCATTCCATATAATCTACAAGAGTGATTGTACAAAAAGTAGATAGATACAATTCTACAAATAGTAATTCAACTTGAGTCATTAGATAATACCATCAAAGACAACATACTAGAATAACCATGTGTAAATACCCTGACCCTAGTTTCCTAGAGTCAGTTCAATACTTTAAGTAACCAGCCTTAAAACATTACATAATCTTGAACTAAATGAATAATTCAAATTGAGGATCTTTTCAGGATTATATTTTTAGAGAGTTAGGCCATAACTAATACATTTCATCACAAAAAATTACAAAGTATACACTTCTACTTAGTTTCCATTTTTTCAAAAAATAATAACTCTTTGAAAAAATAGAATCCTGTATAGTTCCATGTTTTAGATAGCATGACTTTTCCTTAATCTCATCCGTAACCTAATTACAATTTATATCCTATTAAAAAACATTTCTAAAACTAGGGATGCACATAAAAATCTTAGTAATGGATACTCAAAGAATGAAAACTGTTAGTTTTTCAAAATAACAAGGAAACAATGAATACCCTATCATAAGTAATACTTTTCACCATTAAGAAGTAGTCAATAATATCTACTGAATAAAAGATCATTTCTTACAATTTTGTAACTAGAAGATTACCATAAAACCTATAGATATAACACATAACATATAACGGTATCTTGGGACATAAACATACTTATATGGAAAAACCATACTGTAGACTTCCAAACATATCACTAAATAGAATAGCCATACGGACGACTTCCATACCCAATTCATTGAAGGTTATAACATAACCAACCATCCTAGTTTATCAATACACCACCCATCATTTGGTTTATCACATAACCACCCATCAAATTTCCAAGTACCATTATAAAATCATAACACATAAAACAAATATAAAGGAAAGATAAAATTTACACATTTCAATCAAAATATATCATTTAAATATATTTACAAAAAAATCCATTCTCAAAACCATTTTCAATTCCAAAATACATAAAAAATTATATGGTATTTATTTTCCATTTAAAAACATTACGGTTTGTTAAGGAAGCCAAAGATCAAATAATACTCGTAGAGGCGTTAAAGTCGATGTCACCGTGTATGTTAAAAGAAACATTATTTTTGTCATTTAGTAAAATTATTAGTAGAGAAAATATTCCCTTTGAATAAAAGTAAAATTAAAAGGGGTTTATACACCGTATAGAAGAGAGTCGTGTATAAAACAAAATATGCCTCAATGAATAGAGATTGAGATGAAGTCCCTTACCTCATGTCCAACATGATATGTTCTTTCTTTAATCTCCTGAATAATAATCTAAAGTTAATTTATACTTTCTTAATATCCTTTTTATAGTTTATTATTCCTTTTATATCACTTATTACCATGTTATATACATTGTGTAGTCATTTAAGTTAATAAAAGTCGTTTTGTTGATATTTGGTACTTGAGACAAAAATGAACATCTTATATTTACAAGTTGTTCATGTGGTAAAAATTACATTATCTCCAGAATTATATTCATGATTTAGATGTCAAGTATATCATATATATCCAGTATATAAATTTATTTATAATAGTACATAACATTTTGTGGTAAAACAGTAAATGCACAGTTCATGAAGACGACAAGTCGTACGTACGCATGAACGCTACTTTCATTTATATTTTGTATTTTAATGGAATGAAAACATAATTATACATAGTTATATTATAATTCTCGTATAATATAATATATAATTTTATTTACTCTATCCTTTATATGTCCCACATAAGGCATGGATGAATTATATCACTATGAGGGGGTGGTAGTCCGCACTTCCTAAAATGAAATTATCATGTTTACCCATAATGGAAACAAAAATGTATGCTATAAATGAAAAATAAAGAAGCATAAATAAAAAATAGACATCATATTTATCATATATAAATAAAGTTTCATCTTAATGTCCACCATTAGATGGGGTAGGAGAAAATTGAACAATCATCATTTTGTGAGGCGTTAGTTTTCCATCCACAAAAATAGAATATTCTTTACCCATTAGATGGCGGTGTGTGTAAGTTTTATTTAAATGCATATCATAACAACATACTAGTATATTTAGGATATAGTTATTATTATAAAATAAAATAATAAAAATATTTTATGGGTTGGAGAAGTAAAATAAAATAAAAGAATTTAAGAGAAATTGTTACCTTTAAATCGGGTAACTCCCTTTGGTTTGAACCAAAAGGTTTCATTAAAGTGCCTTATGCCTAAGCTAAGGATTGTAGTAGGAATATAAAGATGTTGGGAGATTATTTAAGAATATTTTGGACGATCCAATGGAGAGGTGTGAGGAATGGGTTTGAAGTGGTGTCCTTTTATAAGGGGGAGAAGGGGCTCTTTGGGAATGTTTGAAAAACTTATTTTATTATAAACATATCTTCTGTTTCAGAAGGTCAAAAAATCAATAAAGTCTAAGATAAGATGACTCATGTTCTAAATAAAATCATCCAATAAGACTTGTATAGGTTTTGGATATTTTTTTAGTAATTATAAACTTATTTATTTAAATTATTCATTAATGAGGTAAACACTGCATCATTATTGTGTCATAAATAATTTTATTTATATGATATAAAAAAATTATATAAATATACTATAATGTAGGAAATAATTTTATCTTTAAAATTAATATTTATAGGTGAATAGATAACTTATCTAAACCCATATAAAAATTGATTTACTAAAATATATTTTTTTATGTTATCTTTGCCTTTACTTTAAGTTAATTAAAATAAAGTGTCATTATCACTCCCAAGTGGCTCCATGGGGTCCCACAATAGACCCAAAGATGCCCATGGTTGGAAATGTATAAACCAATAGGATTAGGACACATGTCAGGGTAATATTATATTACTATAATAGTTTTTTTAGCCTTACCTACTAGATTTACATTTTAACCATGGTAAATAAAACTTTTACCGAAGTAAATATTCATAATGACTAAAAATAAAAGATATAAATTTTCAAAATTTGAACATCCTGATTCCAAATATAGAATCCATTTTTCCAAATTCAATACACAAAATTGGTAGAAATTAATTTAAAATTAATTCCCACTGTCAAAACAAAAAACGTGTTTTTAATACATAATAACTATCAAAATATTGACACTGGTCTGTGTCTAATTTCAAATTGAAATTACTTACAATGAACAAAATTGAATTAAATGGTAAAAAATAATCAAAAAAAACTTTAAAACTGATTAAAAAGATAATCTAACCATATAAATAAATTATATTAAAAGCCAGTTTGGAATTAAAATACAGTATTTTTCATTACTCATTAAAAAATTAACATTCTAAGAAAAATTACAAAATTTTGTCCAAAGTAAATTTTGATGGAATGATTCTAAAGAAGAATTTTATTTTGTTAACTAAAACATATAAAAGTGACAAAAACTAGATTTAAAAACGTTCTCCATCAAAAGGTAGTAAATCGACCTTTTAAAAAAATTTAGAGTATTTATGCTTAAAATTGGATTCATTCACATTTAGAGCCTATAAAATTTATTGGTTAAATGTAAAAACATTTAACAAACAAGTATAATAATATTTTTTTTAGTTTTATTCATTCCTTCCAATAAAACAGCTAGGCATTAACTACCATTTAAAATAATATTATTATATTATTAGTGTGTAATGTATGATTTCCAAGAAACTCATTATTGTGTATAGGGAAATCCATTGAACATAGCATCCTATTTAATGTAAAAATAATATTTAATTAAAAAAATATTAATAAATATGAAAATTTATTATTCTTTATTTACCTGGGATGTTAAATCTTTCCCCCCTTTTGTAAATTGTGTCCTCACAGTTTTTATTCACTTATCAAATAAGTGTGGGTATTTATCACTCATAGCATTTTCAGATTCCCATGTTTCCTCTTTAACCATATGGTTTTTCCATAAAACCATTACCTGATGAATTACCTTATTCTAAAAAATGTGCTCTTTTTAGTCAAGAATATGAACTGGTTGTTCCTTATTAGAGAGATTCTCATCCAACTAAACTACCTCATGACTTAAAACATGAGATGGATCTGGCATATACTTTATAAATGTTGAAATAATGAAAACAATTGTGTACATAGGATAAACATTGAGGTAAATCCACTCTGTATGCAACTAATCCAACTTTATATAGTATTTCATAAGGTATAATGACTCTTGGACTCAACTTTCCCTTCTTTCTAAAACGAATCACACTTTTCCATGGATAAAATTTGAGAAAGACATGATCACCTACCTCAAAATAAATATCCTTCCTCCGATTACCAGCATAACTTTTCTAACTAATCTAAGATATTCTCATTTTATTCTAAGTCAACTACACATTTTTCCATCTCTTCTACCAATTATGGTCCCATCAACTTCCTTTCACCTACATCATCCCAAAAATCAGAAGTTCGACATCGCATCCCATATAATGCCTTAAATGGTGTCATTTTTACACTGGAATGAAAATAGTTATTATATGAAAATTCAATTAAAGGAATTTTTTGGTCCCAAATTCTCTCATAATCTAGTGAACAAGCACATAGAATATCCTCCACGGTCTGAATTGTTCATTCTGACATCCCATCTAATTGAGGATGAAAAGTTTTACTAAAATTTAATTCAGTACCCAATGACTTATGAAGGCCTTTCCAGAAGATATAAGTAAACCTAGGATCGCAATTAGATATTATGGAGAGGGTAACACCATGAAACCTGACTATATCATTAACATACAACTGAGAAATTTTATCTAGATACAAAGTTTCATGAATAGTAAGGAAATGAGCAGATTTAGTCCACCAATCAACAATAACTCATATTGCATTATTACCTCGAGATGTCTTTGATAATCCCACAAAAAAGCACATAGAAATATTTTCCCATTTCCACTCTTGTACCAGTAAAGAATAAAGCATTAATTTCAGTAAATTCCACCTTGTTTTAACCTGCTAACAAGTCGAACACTTCATAGTAAAATAAGAAATATCTATTTTCATTACATCCCACCAGTAATACTCCTGATTATCTTTGTAAATATTAGTACTGCTTGAATGAACTGAAAATGGAGAACTATGAGCATCACATAATAACTCATTCTTGAACTACGTATCACAAGGTACACATAATCTCTTCCCAAACTTCATATCACAAACATTATCCATGTTAAAATCAGGTAACATAACCTTCTGAATTGACTCTACCTTTTTCTTTAACTTACTATCTTCATTCTATGATCTCATTATTCTATCTAATAGAGATGATTTCACTGACACCTGAAACAAAACAAAGGAATTTCTTACACCAAAAACTTCTATTCCAAAGTTCATCTAATCAAAAACTAGTGGATCTCATTCCAAACATATCATGGTTAATTTAGAATTACTTTTTATACTCAAATTATCAGCCACATTATTTTACATTCACAGATTGTAATGGATCGTGCAATCATAATCCTTGATTCATCCCATCCATCTCCTTTATCTCGAGTTTAATTCTTTATGAGTGAATATATACTTAAAACTTTTGTGGTAAGTATATATTTTACATTTTTCTCCAAAAAAATGATGCCTCCAAATTTTTAATAAAAAAACAACATTAGCTAATTCCAAATCATGTTTAGGTAAATTTAAATTATAAGGTTTCAACTAACATGAACCATAGTCAATTAACTAATCATTCTTTATAAGGAAATATCCAAACCCTTTTAATGAAGAATCACTATAGATAACAAACTCACCATTTCTAGAAGGTAGTTCCAAAACTAGAGCATTCACATATTTTCTTTTCAATTCCTGAAAATAATCATCACTTTTTTTTCATGATGAACTTAACACCTTTTATAGTTAACTTAGTTAGTGGGATAGATAACCATGAAATTTATTCAACAAAACATTGGGAATGACCTGTTAATCCATGAAAACTATGAATCTCGGTTATATTTATGGGTCTTGTCCATTCTTTAACAAATTGTTTTTAGCAGGATCAGTATTAATGCCTATTTTTGAAAGAATGTGACCAAGGAGGGAAATTTGTTGTAACAAAAAATCACCCTTGATGAATTTATCATACGGTTTATTTTATTTTAAAGTTTTCATGAAAAACCTTAAATGACTTTCATGCTCCTCTTTTATTTTAGAATAAACCAAAATATCATCAATGAACACAGCCACAAACTTATCCAAGAACTCACGGAAAATTCAATTCATAAGATCCATGAATACAACAGGTGCATTGGTTAAACCAAAAGTCATAACTACAAATTCATAGTTTCCATATCTAGTATGAAACGTGGTCTTTGGAATGTCTTCTTCCTTTACTTTCAACTAATGGTACCCCGAACTCATGTCAATCTTCGAAAAATACTGACCTCCCTGGAGCTAATCAAACAAATCATCAATATGAGCCAAATGATACTTGTTCTTAATAGTGATGTTAGTCAATTCTATATAATCAATTGAAAGTATCATTGAAGGATCTTTATTTTTAACAAAAAATACAGGAAAACCCCACGGTGATGTGCTAGGTTGAATAAAACCTTTATCTAATAACTCTTGAAATTTCTTATTTAACTCTAAATGTTCAATTTGAGCCATTCGATAAGGGGGTTTTTTAAATTGTCTTAACATCAGCTACTAAGTTAACAATAAATTCAACTTTCTCGATCAGGTATAATACTAGGAAACTCCTCATAAGAAACATCAAGATACTCATTTACAACTGGCACTTAATTAATCTGGATAGTTCATTTTTTTCAACAATATGTGCACGATAACATTAATTTCCATCGTATACTATTCTCTCAGCTTCCTGATATGTTATCAAAAGTAAGGGTTTATTCTTGTACAAAAAAAAATTCTTTCTAAAAAGAAACCGCTTTAGATCTGTAGTCAATCTTAGCATGATAAACAGAAAGCCAATCCATGCCCAAAATAACATCAAAATCTACTAGTGGAAAAAAATAAGGTTTTCAGGTAAATTCTTTCCACACATAAGGATAAGAAGGTTCTTATAATTTATTTTTGTCTCAACATTTCTTCCAGGTGTTTTTGCCATAAGTTTAGTATTCATATCTTGAGATGGAATTCTTAATTTACTAGGAAACTTCTCAGAAATGAAAGAGTGTGTAGAGCATGAATAAAAAAAATCATTGGTATAATCTGAACAAAAAACAGTTTACCTGATATTACATCATTCAATGGCCCAACATCTGCTGAAGTTGTTGCAAAGGATTTCACCACCCCTTTTTTCTTTTAGTCCGATTGTTTTCCCTCAGTTGAGTTATTCGTTAGACACTAATTTTCATGATGACACATTTCACTGGACTTATAACTTCTTACTGTTGGTTTTTCATTGCCTCCTTGATCATTTTACTTATAGTTACGAGCAATATGACTAGACTTATTACACCGAAATCACTTTCTAGACTTTGAAAAATATTCTCATTGATGATTTTTACAACACTTATCACAATATGGGTATTTAATTTTCTTACCTCCAGGCTTCTTTGATTAAATATTTCCATTTTCCTACCAACTAGACCTCTTCTTTTATTTTCTCTCTTGGAACACCTAATCATCAAAAAACTCAATTTCTTCCTTCTCGGCACATCTGACAAGTTTTTCATAAATTTTGAACTCACGAGAGGATAATGATCTTTGATATCGCAGCTTCAGTCTTGAGTAAAATTGATTTATCTTAATATAAAGATCCTAGATAAAATTGGGAGCATACCTTTCCATTCAAGTGAATTTTGCTTCATAAGATTCCATTGAGTCATCCTCCTACCTCAATTCCAAGAATTATTTTTCAATCCTAAGATGAACCACTTTAGGAAAATATTTCTAATGAAACAAACCTTTGAATTCTTTCCAATCAAGAGAATCAATATCTTTACTAGCCCTGATATTTTTCACTATCAACCACCACTGATAAGATTCACCTTCAAAACAGTAAATAGAGAGACTAACCTTTTGATGTTCTGAACACCCCATGACATCAAAAATCTACTCCAGTGCATTAATCCAGCCTTCAGCTAGCATGGGGTCAGATGATCCTCTGAATGATGGAGGATGTTTCCTTATGGAATTCTCCACTACTAATGTGTTCCTCTATGGTTGATTAGGCTGATGTCATGCATGGATACCACCACAATTTGTATCCAGACTCAATTATGTCATCACTGCAACAAATTGTTCAATTCTGATTCTGACCATCTCTGGTTGCTGATTTGGAAGGTTATCTTCCTCTTGATGTCCTCCCATTACAGTTGCCATGTTTCCTCTATAGAAAACTATTCTAAACATACAAATATCATAAGTTAAGCAACATGGTAATCTTTAAATTCTATATCACTTCAATCTTATGATAAATTAATTTATGGACATTAATTTAATAATATTCTAAAATCTAAGGTTATCTAAACCAACCTCTGATAACAACTATAAGGACCCATCCTTAAAACATCACATAATCTAGAATTAATGAATTTTTCACATTCAATGTCTTTTCAGGTTTATATTTTTACATATTTAGGCCATAACTATTACATTTCATCTCATAAAATTACAAAGTATACACTTCTACTCAATTTCCATTTTTTTCATAAAATAAAAACTCTTTGAAAAAATAGAGTCATGTCTAGTTCCATGTTTTAGATAGAATGACATTTCCATGATCCCATCCTTGACCCTATTCCATTTTATGTCATGTGAAAAACAATTCAAAAACATAGGATGAGTATAAAAATCTTAGTAAGAGATACACAAATAAAAAACCGATAGATTTTCAAAAAAACAAGTAAACCATGAATACCCTATCATAAGTAATACTTTTCACCTTTATGAAGTATTCAATACTCTCCACCAAATAAAATACCATTTCATTCCATTTTGTAACCAGAATATTACCATAAACCCCATAGAAAGAACACATAACATAAAAAGGTAACTTGGGACATATACATACTTAGACGGAAAAACCATACAGCTGAGTTTGACACATATCAATAAATAGAATATCCATATGGCCGACTTACAAACCCAATTAATTAGAGATTATAACATAACCACCTATCCTGTTTTATCACGGAACCACCCGTCATTTGGTTTATCACGTAACCATCCACCAAATGTCTAAGTACCATTAAAAAATCATAACATATAAAATAAATATAATGGAAAGATAACATTTCCACATTTCAATCACAATATATTATATAAATATATTGACATAGAAAATCCATTTCCATGACCATTTCCAATAAAAAAATACATAGAAGATTATATGGTATTTGTTTTCCTTTTAAAAAAAATTACAGCTTGTTAAGGAATCCAAAGATCAAATAATACTCGCAGCAGCGGAAAGGTCATTGTCACCCCGTATGTTAAAAGAATCGTTATTTTTGTCATTTAGTAAAATGATTTGTAGGGAAAATATTCCTTTTGAATAAAATTAAAATTCAAAGGGGATTATACACCATATAAAACAAAGTATGCCTCAATGAAAGAAGATTGAGACGAAGTCCCTTACCACGTTTCCAACTTGACTCGTTCATACTTTAATCTCTGGAATAACAAACTAATATTAATTTATACTTGCTTAAGATCATTTTTCAGGTTTATTATTCCATTTATATCATTTATTACCATTTTATAAAAATTATGTAATCATTTAAGTTAATAACGGTCATTTTGTTGATATATGGTACTTCAGCCAAAAATGAACATCTTATATCTACAAGTTATTCATGTGGTCAAAATTAAATTATCTCCATAATAATATTCATGATTTAGATTTCATATATATCATATATATCCATTATATACTTGTATTTATAATATTACATAACATTTGGAGGTAAAAAATGAAATGCACCACTCATGGAGACGGTAATCTGTACGTATGCATGAAGGCTACTTTCATTTCTATTTCATATTTTAATGGAATGAAAACAAAAATATAAATAGTTATATGATAATTCAAGTATAATATCATATATATTTTCATTAACTCAATCCTTTATATGTCACACATAAGGAATGTATGAGTCATATCACTTTGAGGGGGCGGTAGTCCACAGTTCCTAAAACGAAATTATCGCGGTTACCTGTAATGGAAACCATAAAGGTATGATATAAATAAAAAATACAGAATAATAAAGAAAACATAAACATAATATGTATCATATATAAATAAATTTACATATTAATGGCCACAATGAAAGGTGATAGGTGAAAATTGAACAATCATCGTTTCGTGAAATAGTAGTTTGTCATCCACAAAAACAATATGTTCTTTACCCAATAGATGGAGCTGTGTGTAAGTGTAGTTCAAATAATTATCATAAAAAATCCTAGTATATTAAGGATATTGATTTTGTTATGAAATAAACTAATATAAAGATTTTAGGTGTTGGATAAGTAAAATAAAATAAAATAATTTCATAGAAATTATTACCTTTAAATCTGGTAACTCCCTATGGTTTGAAACAAAAGATTTACTTGAAGTGCCTTCTTCATAAGTTAAGGATTCTAGGAGTAAAATAGGGATGTGAAAAAATTATTTAGCAAGATTTAGGTTGATCCAAGGGGCTTTATTGGTGCGAGGAATGGGTTATAAGTGGTGTCCTTTTATAAGGGGGAGGAGGAGCTCTTTAAGAAAGTTTGAAACAATTATTTTATTATAAACTTATCATCAGTTTAAAAAGGTCCAAAAATCGTTAAAGTCAAATATAATATGACTCATGTTTGAAATAAAATCATCCAATAATAATTGAACATGTTTTCGATATTTTTTTAGTATTTATAATTTTATCTATTTAAGTCATTCATTAATGAGGTAAACACTGCATCATTATTGTGTCATTAATACTTTTATTTATTAGATGTCTACAAATTGTAAAAAAAATACCAGGATATGGGAAATATATTTAGATTTAAAATTAATCTTTAATATTGAATATATAACTTATATAACAGTAGGTAAAAATATATTTAGTAAAATATATTTTTTATGTCATCTTTGCCTTTACTTTAAGTTAATTAAAATAAAGTGTCATTATCACTCCCAAGTAGCTCCATGGGGTCCCAAAATTGACCCAAATATGATCATGGTCAGAATTGTATCATTAAAAATGATTGAGACACATGTTAGGGAAATTTTATTTTATTATAATAATATTTTTTTACCCTTACTTATGAGATTTACCTTTTAACCATGGTCAATAAAATTTTCACTTTAGTAAATATTCATAACGACTAAAAATAAAAGTTACCTATTTACCAAATTTGGACGCCGTGATTCCAAATATGGAATCAAATTTTCAAAATTCAAAACACAGAAGTTGCAAAAATTAATTTAAAATTAATTTTCGTTGTCAAAACAAAAGGCGTGTTTTTAAGAAATAATTACTACCAAAAGATTGACACTGGTTTGTGCCTAATTTCAAAGTGAAATTTCTTACAATGGCCAAAATTGGATTAAATGGTAAAAACATAATCTAATTAAACTTTAAAAACAATTAAAAATATAATCTAACCATATAAATAAAATAGATTAAAAGGAATTTTTGAATTAAAATACAGTATTTTCCACTATTCATTAAAAAATGAACATTATCAAAAAATACCAAAATTTCATCCAAAGAAAAATTTCATGTAACGATTATAAAGAATAATTATATTTTGTTAAATAGAACATATAAGAGTAACAAAACTAGATTTAAAAAGGGTTTTCCATCAAAATGTGGTAAATCGACCTTTTAAAGAATATTAGAGTATTATGATTAAAATTGGATTCATTCACATTTTAAGCCCCTATAATTTATTGGATAAATGTAAAAACATTTAACAAAAATTTATAATATTAAATTAGTTAGTTATATTAATTCCCTCCAATAAAATAGCTAGGCATTAACTACCATTTAAAATAATATTATTATCTTATTAGTGTGCAATGTACGATTTCAAAGAAACTCATTGTTGCGTATCGGGTAAGCCATTGAACATAGCGCCCTCTTTAAAGTAAAATTAATATTTAATTCAAAAATATTAATAAATATGAAAATGTATTGATCTTTAATTACTTTGGATGTTACACTTACTTAATTACATTTGTACTATTAACAAGATATTGTATCCCAAAGGACCGAATAGTTAATAGATTTCGAAAACCAGATTCAAAAATATTTTTTACATTATAACATGAATTGAAATACAACATAGAAACTCCATTAGAAACACTTGTAAACATCTATAAATTCGATTCAAGTTATTCATAATATACATAGTCACATCATGGGGAAAATAAAACATAAGATATGGGTGAGATTTGATGCCCAATAAAAAATCAATATAGTAGAAGATAACATAAAAATAAAAAATAAGGAAATGTGAATAACTAAAAATAGCTTCCATTAAAACATAATCATGAGAAAAATATGGTTGGAATAAAAATATGATTAAATAATTACATATTAATAATCATTTGATAATGAAACTTAACCGTGGATATTCTACTAGTCAAATAATCACATGAATTATCAATTACTAATATCATAATGATGGAATGAATAATGTTAGACATCTGAAACATGTATTTTAGGCCTTAACCATGAAATATGAAAATAAATGGTTTATTCCTCACCCAAATCCATATCTGAAAATGGGAAAGGCCACAACCAATACTATATATGTTTTGTCTCATTAGACTTACTGATGCATCAAGGGGATATATCAGGCCCCACCCATCACTATCTAAGCCCAATGAATTCATAGAATGAATTGGGTGAAACTTAAACAACATATACATAATAAATGTAAATAACTTTTCCAAATCAGTAAAATAATCACTAATTATTATGAGCAATACGGTGAATAGTCTCAAGACAGTACATCCACCTTCAAAATGATCATAAACCATATAATAAAATATTGTATATGATATATTAAAATATCAATCCTAATTATGCATAAGATTCAATAGAGGGTGTTTAAATAGATTAATATACACTAATAAAATCATTGATTAATTCTTGTGAGAAATATCCTTTTTACTTTGGAAAGAACTTTTCTTTTAAAAAAACATTTGTATTAGTCATAATATCAGATTATAAACATGTATATCCTAGAAAAGAAAATGGGAAGAAAATAAAATTATTTTTGAGTCGAAAATTATGTCCAACTGATGTAAAAACAAGTAAAAATAGTAGTTAAGAAAATTTATAAATGGGCCACTTTTGTGTCGTTTAAGAGAGAATATTAGATTGTTTTAAGTAGACATGGCATAATTGTTTACATATAACTAGAAATGAACTAAGATAGTTTTAAATGATAAAAATATTAATTTTATAAAAATACCAACGGATTGAAATAAATAATTAAGTATACATGAAAATGTATAATAAATTGGAAAGCACCCTTTATCCGGGCTTGCTTATTGGGAGTTATAGAAAATGAACATTGTAAAACATGTAACTACCCATCAAATAAAAAATAATTGAGATAGAGACATATAATTGGAGAAAAAAACATAATTTATGGGGATTAAATAATAATAATTAATAATTACATTCAGTTTAAGAGAGATAAAGTGTGTCCTGAAAAGAAAATGGTGGTTTGGGAAGAAACCCTTACCTTAAGTTCAAACGTGTTTTTCACTTTTACTTAATGTTTGGGATAATGAAATTAGATTCATTAATAATTTAATTTAGTAACTATTCAATATTTTATTGTTTGTTTATAATTTTATTATGTTCATTTATGCTCTTTTTTAGTAATAATATTCAATTTTGTTATTCAGAAGTGTTTGTTTCCTTGGTTTTCAGGATTGGTTCACTTGTATACTTGTACATAAGATCATGTCAAATGGAAAAAAATTATACAAAATTGAAATTATATATTATTAATGAAAATATAATAATATTTAATGGTCTTATATTTATTTTTGATATAAGTTTGATTTTATATATAAATCATTAATGAAAATCATTTGATTATTTTGGTGTTTTTTCGATCATCACAAACTAGTTTAGTTTTATGAATTATTATTATGAATATAAACTGGATATATGTCCTTAAATAAGTTTTAATAGATATATAATAGTCTATTTTAACCATGAAAATTATTTTATTTCCATCCTTGAAGGTGAAGTATGAAAAGGAAAACTCATCGTCCATGAAGGCGGTAAATCGGTACATCACAGGAAAAGTTTTTATTTTTAGAATAAAAAAATATAAAGAGAAAATAATTGACGGTGGATATCCCATTAACACAATAAAATATAATTATATATAATATAGTATATTTATTATTCATTTTTGGACATAATATGTAAGAAAATGATAAGAAAAAGAAATGAAAATTAAAGAAAATTAAACGAACCAAAGGGGATTTACTTCTGGAATTCTTCTCCTCGAGAACCTTCTTAATGAACATTGAAATGGTTTTTTACTGATACCAAAAATACCTGAATTTAGGATAGAGGTTTGGGGGAGTAAATTGATTTAATATAAGAAATTTTTATGGATTTTTAGGTGTGAGTATAAATGGTGGTTGGAGAGGTATTTATAGTGGAAGACAGGCGGGTTTTGGAATATTTTATTCATTTGTCTTATATTTTGGCTCTATAATATGAATAGTTTTGATCATTGTTACTAGATATAGTAATTATTGCATGTGAGTTCTAAATAATGATTTCTTAACTCATTCATGGTGTTTTAATTCATTTATTTGGTTTAAAATTTTAAATATCGCAAATTACTGTATTTCACTATTCATCAAAAATTCAACTCTTTTAGAAAAATCATGAAAATTCACTATAACCATTTCTAAACATATTGAATTAAAAAATTAACATATATTATGAAAATAAATTTCTAAATATGTGAAATTTAATTTTTAAATAAAATTCCCATTTACATTGAAAATACTGATTTTAATATTGTAACTGTTTTTATGACACTTTGAAAAATTAATTACGGTCCCATAAAATTATATTATAATTATAAGAAAAAATATACTAATTTAAGAAACTATTTTATGAAGATAAATTTTATTTTAAATCCTTATATTAATAATGAAATTTTAAATAAACATTTATGTTTTACAAAAATACCAACAATTAATTTATCATTTTAAAAACATTTATATACATATTTCAAGATATAAATGTACCATATTTTAATTTTGACATAAAATAATTATTAATATATTAATATTGGATTTTAAAATTAAAATAATAAATATACTATTAACATAATTAAAATTATTGTTTTATAAAAAAATAGGATTTTACACTATCCATATGAAAATAAATATTTTCAGAAAAAATACCAAAAATTCATCATTAGGTAATTATGATAGTCATATTTCTTAAATAATGTTTATTTTGTTTAATTTAATTTATAAAATAGTTCAAATTTAGTTTTTAAACATGTGCTCCATGAAAAGGTCGTACAATTGCCTTTTATAAAATATATATTTTTATACAAAAAAAGGATTTCTTATTATCTTAATATTATAAATATTATTAATTGAATTTAAAGATATATGATTGAATATGTAATATATAAATTTCATTAAGATATTTAAATAATAGTGATCAACACAATTTTTATAAAAACTCATCCATTAGGTTCAATTGGTTTTTATTTCTATTTCTAAGTAATTGGTAACTAATGAATTTATTTTATAAACATGGGTAAACAATATTTTCATAATTTGTTTAATTCCGTTCATTACCTCCATTAAAATTCCTAGGATATAACTATCACAATAATAATATTTTTAATTTTTTAAAATTGGTTTCTTATTTAATGTACACTGTCGAATTAGATAAATTTAAAGAACATATATAGCTTGAAATCATAGCGTGTTACATTCTCTCATCCATTAATAAATTGTGTCCTAACAATTTAAAATTTTACATGGAAAATAAAATGTTGATACATGAAAATTACTTTATGGGAAACCCATATAATAAATAGGGATAATAATATATCCTCTTAATAATAGGGAAAAGGAAATGTGAATGTCACTAACAAAATTAGGCATCTGAATAGGGTAACATTATTGAAAAGTGAAAATACAAACATGAAAGAAAATCTAAACATCAATATCTTATGGGGAGTGATAAAGAAAATAGTAATTATAAATTTAACCATCAAAAATCTTTAAATTTTTTTATCGGTTAAAATACCATTGATTTCTCAAAAAAAAGAAGACCTCTAACTTTTTTATTCCAATATATTTTTCCTAGAGTTGACAGATTATTTTAATATTTGGATAATCACATGATAAAATAAACGTACATGATTAATTTCCATGACATAAGAATAATATAAACTATTTTTTGTTCTTTTATCTATTTTCACTTCATTCATTAAACTTAGAAATTAATGTTCAGGATGTATTTTTCATGCAAGAATAACTTTTAAAGAATCAAATGGTTCCAAAGTCATTTCTTCAACCATTAATTGTTTACTAAAACTAATAATGTTAGCATATGTTGTTAACAAACAATAATTTTCAATGTTTAACATGATCCATTATACAAGTAATTTATCTTAAGACTCGTCTAAAACATGTCTTACCACATTTAATGACCAAAAATCTTGAAGGAAGGTCATTAAATTTCCAAAATCAACTTAACATAAGATTCTATAAATAATATAGATCTGAATAGCACATACCAAATATATAATCACCTTAATCACTTTAATAAAAACTAACAAAATTTAAAATCCCTAAACAAGAATTACTATATCATAATCCTTATATATATCATTACTCTTATAACCAAAATATCATAACATAATTTTGGATTCCAAAAACACAAATACATTAATTATTCTTATTTTATAGTAGTAACAACATAAGATTGACCTTGAAACTTTTTTTTAGAGATATATTTTCTTGAATCTTGGGACATTCATTTACGTAGTTCCCCATCTTCTTATAGTTGAAGCATTGCACATTATCAGATTTTTTAATTCCCTTATATTCATAATCCAGGTGAACTTTCTCTTCACACTTGTAACAAAATCACATTCCCTTTAGATAAGTACCACGGTGTTTCTTCCCACAATTTTCACATGTATGAAAACACTTCTTTCTCTTTTCCCCTTTATCTATCTCTTTCTCTAAAATTTTATTCTTCTCTTTATTTCCCTTAAAGTAAAAAGACATAGTGAATTTATTCTCTTTATTCATAACACATGAGACTATATCCTTAAATTATGAGAATGTTTGGGAAACTAGTTCCCTTTATACAATTGGAATAAGACAATAAAAGAAACTATCAATATTTCTCTTTAGATTATGTATGTAGTATGATTATTTCCCTCATATCCTTGTAAAGTTGGATTCATACTTATTAACGTTTTCACTCTCTTTCTATCTCATAATGAAGAATTTTCTCTCAATATCTTCTCATTGTTCACTAGAAAAATAGTTTTCTAAGAAAAGATCCTTAGAATCCTTTTATTCCATGTTTTCAATTTACTCTTAACCTTTAGTGTTTTGAATTAATGGCACCATTAATCTAAATCTCCTAATAGATGATAAAATACTATAATAACCTTCTCCCTTTCGTTACATCCCAATGTAAGAAATATCTTCTATAAGTATCTTATCCACTACTCATCCAAAAATTGATTTGTAGTCCCATTTAATGATGGATATTGTTGTATCATGAAGGGTTATAACATTTTTCCTCCATGTTTGGTATCATAATTATTCATATGTGAAAGTATATTGTTCATAACATGAGTCAGTTATCCCAGTATAGTTATAAGTTTTCCACCACTGGTTACAACTCCATTTCCTAAATCATTATCTTGTATGGGAGATAAATACCTTCATGGGATACTGATATAGTTTTCATTCCATCAATTATTATCCATTTCTAAAAAATGGAATACACTAAATTAGGATATAATTCATAATTTCAAACTAGATAATTATTTAACATAAATTGAACATTTATGAATAGATAATCTAACAATCATAAACATTTTTTCATTGGGTACATACTTAATTTTAATTCCTTATTAATGGTTTCTAAAAAAAATTAAATTTATCAAAAGAATATCTCATAAGAGTGTCAAAATATGTGTACATTTAGGCACATTTTCATGTAATATGTTACACTGAGTCATTCCCAACACACCTTGTCAGAGTTTTTACCATTAGGTAAATCTTTTCCAAAACCACCTCCACTTTTAGTTTCTAGACCGGGATGTATTTCTAGAAAGACCCACATAATATTTACCTTAAAAAAATTACTATGTTATTAAAAGGTTATCATAAATGTATATATTAGTGTTATGTTCCCTAATATATGTTTTCTCAATATAGTTTCTAATATTTCAACTTAACACACTATGATACCAACTGTAAACACCCAAACCCCAGTTGCATGGGGTCGGTGCATTACATACTTACATTTTTATTATAACCAAGAGATCATATCCCAAAGTACAAAACGATTTAATATATATGGAAAACCATATAACATCATAAGTTTTATATTGCAACATTAAATGAAATACAACATAAAAACTCCATAGAAAAAACCCATGAATGTTGAGATTATCCCTACAATTCATTCATAGTAAACATCTTTACATCTTGGGGGAAAATAAAATAAAGAAAGGGGTGAGATTATATTCGTAGAATGGGTTGTAAATACAATAGAAGATAATAAATATAAAAAAATAAGTATAGGTGAATAACTAAAATCACATGCAATTGAAACATAATATTGGGAATAATTTGATAGAATAAAAGTGATTAAATAATTCCATATATATAATAATATGAAAATGAATCCTAACCATGGATATTATACTAGTAGATTAATCACATGGATTATCAATTAATAATATAATAATGATGAAATAGAAATTTTTTATATCTAAATCATACCATTCCGGACTCAGCTGAGACATATGAAAAAATGGTTAAGGCCTCGACCAAATAAAAATCTAAAAATGGGAAATCCCTTAGTTAAGTCGATATCTATTTTCTCTCAGGGGACTTACCGATGCATTGAGGTGTCTATATAGAGAGTAACCCATCACATACTAAGTTTTATTAATTCCTTATATGAATGGGGTGAAACATAAATTACATATACATATGAAATGTAAATAACATTCCCTAATCAGTAAACATAATCATTAGCCATTCTAATTAATATGGTGAATGGTATCAAGATATCACATCCATATATAAACTAATCATAAAAATTTATTAAAATATGGTTTGTGATATCATAAAATATCAATCCCAATTAAGCATATGATTAAAAATACAATGTTGAAATAGATGATGATACTCTAACAAAATCATCAACAAATTCATGGGATAAATTCCCTTATTACTTTGGAAAAAAGATTCCTTTTTTAAAATACTTTTTATTTTTAATAAAATCATATTTTAAACATGTATATACATGAAAATAAAAGGTAAGGAAAATTAAATTATTTTTGAGTCACAAATGATGTCCAACTAAAGTGAAATCAAGTAAAATTAGTGTTTATGAAACATTATAAGTGGGTCACTTCCATACGATTTAAGAGAAAATATAAGAGTCTTTAAAGTGTAAAAGGAATAATTATTTACATAAAACCAAAATTGAACTAAAATATTTATTCATGATAAAAAAGTTTATTTCATAAAAATATTATTTTCATAAAATGGATCATATATTGTACTTGAAAATGGGTAAAAAAAATTGAAAGTACCCTTTAATCGGCTTTTCCTTTCATGAGGAATTGAAAAAAAAACCATATAAAACATATAATTCCCCATAAAAGAAATAAAATTTGAGATAAATACATATATTTAGAACATTAAAATGGAATTTATTATAATTTCATAATAATAATTAATTACTAAATTTGGGTAATGATAGAGAGAGTGTATCTCAAAGAGAAAATGGAGGTTTGGGATGAAACCCTTACCTTATGTCTGAAAGTGTTCTTCGCGTGTACTTAATGTCCTGGATAATGAAATTAGATTCATTAATAATTTAATTGAGAACATTTACAACAATTATTTTATTTAATATAATATTATTCAGTTCATTTATTCTCTTTTTAATGATTTATAAGATTCAATTTATTTGTTTGGGAGTGTTCGCTTCCTTGTTTTTCCAAAAAAGTTCACTTGTATAGATGTAAAAAAGATCATGTGAAATGGGAAAATTTATAAATAATTGAATATATATATTATTAGTGAAATTAAAGAATAATTAATGGGCTTATATATCATTTTTTCTAGATATTATGATTTTTTATTAGATAAAATGTTAATGATAATCATTTGGGTTATTTTGTTGTTTTTTTGATCACCACGTACTAGTTTTGTCTTATGAATTAATATTATGTATATATTCAAGTTACAGAATAATAAATAAGTTTTCATACATATATAATATTCTTTTTTAACCATAAAAATGTATTTATGACCATCCTCGAAGGTGGATTTGAAAAAAAAAACATCATCATCCATGAATGCATTAAATCGACTCCTCACATATGATGTTGTCATTTTTAGAATAAAAATATGAGAAAAGAAAATAATTAATGGTAGATATCACATTAACATAATTAAATTCTAGTATATTTAATATAATAGGTTTACTATTAATTTTTTTATATATTATATTAGTAAAGGATAAGAAAAGAAAATTAATTGAAAGATAATTAAAAGAACAAAAGAGGATTTACCACTTTAATTATTCTCTTTGAGAACCTCCTCAAAAGAATTTGAAATTTTGTTTTGGTCATAAAGAATACTATAATAAATGGGAGAGAAATGTGAGAGGAAATGGGCAGAAAATAAGTAAGATTTAGGCTTTGGAGGTGTAAGGGGAAGGGCCGGTGAGGGGTGGTATTTATATTGGTGGATAAAGGTGTTTTTTGAATATTTTATTCATTTTTTTTATTTTGGAACAAGACTATGAATAGTGTTTATTCTTGTGAATAAGTACCGTAAGGAGTGAATTTTACTTCTAAATAATGGTTTCTTACCTCATGCATTATGTTTTGATTAATTTATTTTTCTTAAAATTTTAAATACCTTACATTATTGAATTTAAATATTTAAAAAAATTTAAACTATTATAGAAAAATCACAAAACATTCAACCTAACCATTTTTCCTATGTATATAACTCAAAAATGAAATAATTTTTATCAAAATATTTTTCTAAATATGATAAATATAATTTTCATGTAATATCACTATTTACTCAAAAAATAAATATGTTAATATTGTAACATTTTATGACAGTTTGAGAATTTGATTAAGGTCCCACAAAATTTTCTTATAATTAAAATAAAAAAATATTAGTTAATGAATATATTTTTTCAAAATAAATTTTATTTTAAATCATTATATTAATTATAAAATTTTAAATAAACATTTATGTTTTCAAAAAATACCAACACTTAATTTATCATTTTTAAAACAATTATTTACATATTCCATGATATAAATATACCATATTTTCATTTATAAGAAACCTAAATTATATTTATACCTTCAATGTTGAGTTTACTATTCAAATCATAAACACACTATTAATATAAAAAAATTAATTTTTTATAAAATAATTGAAAATTGTAATTATCAACTGGAAATTAAGTATTTTCAGAAAAATAACAAAATTACACCATAATATAATTTTGACATTACACATTTAAAAATGAGATTTAGTTTGTTTAATATAATTTATAAAAGTTTCAAAATTTAGTTTTTAATCATGTGCACCATTAAAAGGCAGTAAAATTCCCTTTTAGAATATATATTTTTATGCTAAAAATCAGATTTATTCTTATCTTGAACTTATCAAACTTATTGATTGAATTTAAAAATATTTGATTGAAAATTTAATGTATAATATTTATTAAGATATATAAATAATATTGATCAATATAATATTTATAAAAACATATCATTTAAGATCAATTCCTTTTTATTTCAATTTCTAATTAATTTGTAACTAATGAATTAATTTTATAGACATGTGTAAACTATTTTTTCATAATTTAGTTAATCCCATTAATTACTACCATTAAAACAGTTGGGTGATAACTATCATAATAATAATATTTAATCATTTTTCTAAGATCAGTGTTCTGTTTAATGTACACTATCAATGTAGATAAATTTAAAAAAGAGACATACCATAAAATCAGGAGGTGTTCCCCATGTAACTTTTGGATCACACATTCCATCAGTCACTACAGACTCCCAAGGTCCCACTAATAAATTACACCCCCACCTATGAGTGGTTCTCACCCTTTCCCAGCACCTAAATAATGAAAATATATAAACACCCAAAGATAAAGGTTTGGTTTGGGGAAAAAATCCCAGAATCATATCCCTATGAATTTCATAAGTAATCAATAACAAATAAAAAAACTTTGGAAATTTTAAAAAAAAACATTAAAATATTTTCTAAATTCATATCAAAAATATTATTTTCATAGCATTTTGAATGACTAAAAAAATTCAGTTTATTTTATATCAAAATAGGCATCTACATGCATCCTTATCAAAACTGGCATGAATAATTATTTCTATTAATATGGAAAAGACCAAATCATTTCAATAAATAATCATCATGTATAAAAATTTTCATTCATAGAACCATGGATATAATACATGGTGTTATATAATAATATGAATTCTTACACATCATAGTGAAATATGAATCCAGTTGTGCACACACTCCCTAGATCCTAAGATTAAGGGAATAATGGAGAATCCC
Organism: Viscum album; assembly: GCA_963277665.1. Classification (NCBI taxonomy): domain Eukaryota; kingdom Viridiplantae; phylum Streptophyta; class Magnoliopsida; order Santalales; family Viscaceae; genus Viscum; species Viscum album. Next base: position 1,196,240,597 of record OY728133.1, read on the forward strand.
AAAGAATAAACTCTCTTACCCAGATATAGATTATTTAGAATTTTCATCATCAATTAGTGAGTTCTTACCACCTAACTACCTAGGATTCCATATTATTCATGGTTTCCCAAACATATAATAGGCTATGCTTATTTCAATCAATAAATTCAAACATCCTTGTGTTCTTATTTCAAAACATTCTTTTAAAAAAAACAAAACCAAATGTATTTTAGAAAAACCCATTAATTTTTTCTCAAATGACTTCATTTCACATCATAAATTTGTTTACGCCTCTTCATCTCATACAAATCATGATTCAACAAATTATTTTTAAATCAAGATCATATTTTATAGAAATCCCACTAAATTTTAAAGTCCATTGTCAAAGGGTATCACCAAACACACAATGTCATTTCAAGTAATCCATAACGAGATTGAATTAAAAAATTACAAATAAATAGGAAAAACTATCTAAATTAAACAACCATTAAAGGTCTCTATTGATAGAGATTTCCTTATGAAACCACATACCTAAATCAAGATAAACAACACCCACATGGGATCCACTAATGGAGAATTGAGGGGTTGAATGCTCATAGGAAAATTGTAGATTCAAAATTCATCAATTAAATAACAGGATCTATTAAAAACATAATGAATCAGTACACTTGAATAGGGATAGAAACAAGGAATGTGGGATCCATCATCAAAAATATATTTCACTTACAAGAAAATATCCATCGCCCCAACCAACATTTTGACCCTTGAAGAAATAGGGTTTTAAGGGCCAAGAATGCCTCTAGATATCCTCCAAGGACTAAATATTCTTATTAGGTTTTATTTCGAGGTTTTTGGTGTTAAAAAGGGGGTACTTGTAATTAAATAATTGAAATTGAATAATTAACTTCTTGTCACTTGATTTATCCACGTGGATTGTCAAATCAAGCACCAACTGTACACCTCTTACTATGATACATGGGAGAGTTAAATGGTTTGGCCACATTTTTTGAAAAACCATGCACTAAACATGTTCATCCACTAGGGGCAGTGGAAGAGGTTTCATGGTTTGGCTACATTGTAATGCACCAAAAATATAAATTAAGAACATTGTATTCAATTGCATGTATAACAAACAACGCCAAGCACATAAGGGAATATAATATCCAAATAATTTATAATATATTTACTATTTCAAATAAATTTAATATATTTTATATCTTCAAATACATGAAACACTGAGCTATATTTTGCCACGTTTAAGAGTGAATTTCCTCGATATCTTGTGTTACATGCAAGATTGAGTTTTACTGAGAAATAATATATTATTAAAATATAATTATTTAATATAATTAGATATAAATTATTCATTAGGTTATCTATTATGAATATTATTAACTAAATTATGAAATTATATTATTTACATAATTAATTTATTAGTTACAATTTAATTACAAACAAATATAAGAACCAATTGAAAAAAGTAATATTTTATAGAAAACTATTGTTATGATCACAAAAATATTTTACAATAAAATATTAATTTAAATAAAATTAGTGAATGATATTAATTTAACATATTTATTATATATTCAATATAATATTATTTATATTCATCCAATATATTTGACAAATATAAGATAAAAAATCCAATCTTATGCTTAAATAATATTTTTTGTTGAAGTATTTTTCCACGTTTTAATTGAGAACATATTTTAAACCCAATTTTTGGAAATTTAATGATTTATATATGTCAAAATAAACATAATATCTTAAATATAAACATAAAAATTATGGTCGGGTAAATTCTTAGTATTTTTCTGTGAGGTTTCATTTTTAATGAATAATGAAGAATACTAAATTTCAGTTCAAAACTTCTTTTTCATATAATTTATTTATATGGATAAATTAACATTTAAATTAGTATTAAAATTTAAGTAGATAATATTTTCATAAATTAATCCAATTTATGTAATTTTATTTAATTTCAATTTCAAATTGACTATAAAACATAGCCAACCTTTAGACGTTTTTATATTAAAAACCTTCATTGTCATCCTATATGCGGGATTAAATTTAAATTATTTTCTGCCACTTCTATGATTAGAATTTCAAAAAATGGATTAAATATTTGGAATCAGAATAATTTATAATTTCTAACAATTTCAAATCTATTTTTTACTTAAGCAGTTAGGGAATGTAATTAAAATTAATTACAATGATTAATGTGAAATTAATCTTAACAAGGGATTAATCCATAATCATAAGGTCCCAAATGAGCTAGAAAGTTATCCAAAAAATATTATGGACATATCTCACACTTATAATAATTTTCAATAAATTTTACCATTATTGGATATAAATTCAATTGAAAAAATGTGGGTGTAATTCCCATTCCCAAAATTTACAAGAGTGTCACTCCACCTTTACTATAAAAAGGCCGCCTCTCCTCCCACTCCCTCAGACATCTAAATCCATTGTCGTTCGACCAATATCTACTTAAATATATCCTAAAAATCCCTCCCCTCATCCTATAATCATACCCTTAGTTATAAATCAATCCAAAGATGTATTTTTGGGAAAACCAATAGGAGTTATCCAAATAAGAGGTAACATCTTTTCTTAAGATCTTTAGTTTTAATTCCATTATACACACCCTCAACTCTTATTATTGCATAATTTTATAATAAATAAATATACTAGATATAATATGATTTTTTTGTACATTTTTTACTTATACTTACACACACTTCCATCTAAATGGTAAAAACATAATGTTTACATGTATGGTGATCTACAACCTCACGAAACGATAATTGTTCATTTTTCCTTTACTACCTATCATAGTGGAAATTGTGATGGAAATAATATTTATATATCCTATATATTTTATATATTTTATATTTATTAGTTTTAAATTATTTTATAAAACATACCCTTATACTTTCGATTTTGTGGGAATACGATAACATCGTCTTTGGAAATGTGGACTACCGCCTCCTTAAAGCGATGTGATTCGTTCACACTATGAATGAAATGTATGAAATATTTTTTTAATAAACATATGTATAATTTCTGAAATATATATGATACTAGAAATATAATATAAAAATTTATCATTTACTTTTAATAATACAAATAAATGAATGTGGTGTTCATGTGTAGGTATGGATTATAGTCTCAATGAACATTGCATTTCATTTCATTTCTCTAAATATTATGGATTATTATTAACACATATTTAATAAATATATAGGATAATTAAGTCACATTTTACATTATTCATATGATGAATTGACTATATATGTAATAGTATCAAGAAATTAAAAGTCAAAATATACTTGAGAAAATTAGGAAATTAAAACAAAAAATGGTTAAAATAATGAATGGATATTAAAAAATGGTTAATAAGATATTAAAATAATATTATATATGGTATTATAAATATAAATTTGGTTATTTTATAATTTATTAACTTCTTTAAACTCCTTTTATAAGATTTTAATGGATGTTCACCTCAAAATAAACCGAACGCAAGGGATTTTCATCTTACTTTTTAAATCTATGAAATAAATGTAATATTCCCCACTTACTTATTTGTTTTTTGTATCTACATTCCATTTTGATATATAATGTCATGAATAATTTTATCTTAATGGTATTTAGAAATTTATTTTAATTTAATTCCTTCATGAAGATTATTATTTAAATGTTTCCAATTGGTATGGGACACTTTGGAATGATTAATGATTATTTTTCCGAAGAATAATTAAAATGATAATTCATTTACATTTGAGGAAATTATATGACTATTTTTCAAAAAAAATAATTTTAATCTTATTTATATATTAATTAACTTTTACAATTATTAGTACCATTTATCTTCTCTAGGGTACTCAAAATGTATTAGAAATTGATTTTTAAAAAATCCATCTTTATTTCTCTCAATATTCTGAGAATTTTTTTTCTTCTAATAACCTCATTTTCAAAAAATGTTTCCAAAAATGTTCTTATCCTTCAAAAATTATAAATTAAGAAATTTTTACCCTTTTTTAATTTACTAATGTTTTCAAAGGAATCTTCTTATCACTTTCTAAAAAAGGCATTTTTTTCTAACCTTTTTACCGTAAAAATAATTGTTTTTCTATCTCATTTAAAAATTAATAATTTATCAACCCTCATTTCATTGAAATATGCTTTACATGTTTTATTGGATAAATTTTAAAGAAAATTTTTTCTAAAGTTAATTTCAACGAAAATGTTGTTCAAATGGTTTTTTTCAAAACAAAAGATTATTTTCCTGAAGAATTTTTTTAAAATATACTGTTATAATATTTCCATTCCTCAATGATAAAAAACCTTTAATTTACTCAACATGGGATATTTTGTTTTTAAACCATCCTAAATCTTCCACTTGATGGTTTATGATTGGTTTAGCCAAAGATGGTATTCAAAGTCACTTCCTTGTTTCATTTTTTAGTCCCATTAAAATATTAAATCACCTGTTGTCGTTGAACATTTAATTTACACTTATTATCAATTTCATTTATCATGGATATTACTATATCATAAACTGTATAAAATTTTTCATATGGTTTTTACTTTGAAATTTATTTTATTATTTGGGGAAATATTGATAAATATGTATCATTTATTCAATATATATATTTGATAAATCATATTGTTTATTCAATAGAAGGAATGTTTTGGATATATTGGACATGGGTTGGGGACCATCTAAGCTAAGACCTCTAGGTTGGGGATAAATTAATAAAATCCCATCAATGCATCAGTAGTCTCTTGGGACAAAATTAGTTAGTGAAAAACCCTTCATGTTTGTTCCTGAGCAGGATAAACGGGTTTATATACATAGTTATAAACTATCCATCAGATAGATCTTCATAGTAAAGGTATTTGTGTCCCTTAGACACGATGAACAGTAATAAATAATTTCCCACATTTTTATTTAGTTATTATTCATCCATGAGATTTTTCATCCATATATTTATGGATACATTACTTTTTTAGTTCTTTGATTAAATAGAACGTGCTTCAATTTCATACATTTCCATATTTATTTTTCCTTGTGTAGTTATTTGAATGGAATGTGTTTTCATTTACCATTCCATATTTTTTATTAACCTCATTTTCATCATGTGGTTACATGACATGTGTGTTTAGTTAATTACCATGCCATAATTACTATTCTCATTGAATAATTATTGATTAAGATATATTTTTTCCTTATTGATCATTTTATCTTGCTTTATTATGTTTCCTTTCCCCATGATTCTAAGAAGCTTACTATAAATGATATGAAAGTATAAACTATATGGAATAAATTAGTTATCTATGAAGTTATTTATTTAGAAAAAAATATGTTTTTAATTAGTGTATTCATTAGTAATAAAAGACTCATGTATATATTTGGTTTTACAGGACTACTAAACTCATTTTTTTTAAGATTCGATTCCTTGTAATCATGCCAATGTAATTGATAGCAGACACTAGCTCTGGGCATACAGGGGTTGGGTCACTAAATTTGGTATCCAAGTATGTTTAGTTTCAAACTTTTGTACTAGATTTACAAAACATAGGTTATAGAACATATCCCTGAGGTAGAATTCTAAGATAAGTATAGAAGAATGTCTTAACGTTTCAGTTAGACATAGATTGTGTGGGATTTCTTGCAATACATCCTTATTTGACTACTACAAGTGGATATGGTTCTAAAAAAATTGTACCAAGGAGTAATAACTCTTACATGGTGTGTCAGGCTTGACTTAGTTTTACCTAGTACTCAACAATGGGCCTTATTGAACACCTGGTTTGACACTCCATGGGGATATTAGTAAGACAATTCACATTTTCATTACAAATCATACAGAAATATTTTAACAATGAATAAACTAGATTAAACCTAAAGTGTTTTTTATTGATGATAAGGTGTCATGATTTTTAAATCCAATAAATGATGTTATAGATAAAACCTATGCTATGGAAGGACCTATCTGGAAATAAATAGATAAATTATTTTTATGTATTATGGTTGTATTGAAAATAGTAGGGTATTTAATTATTAAATTTCAAAGATGTACATTGTATTTATTTTGTAATTTATATCAATATGGTTTTAGAAAAGGAAAACTTGTATGTCTGTGGAAAATCAGTTAAATCTGGCAAGGACGTGGGACTTGAACCCATAACCGAAGGACAATAATGGTTCAACATCAACTATAGACCTATGCAATGTCCTGTTTCATATGTCATTGTTTTTAGTTAAAGAATTTGATGAATATATATTATTCATAAACTAGTACTATTTCATTTTAGGTTAAGAGATTGATTTCCTTGGTATATTAGTTTTGTACAATAATTAGAGACAAATGTAATGACTTTTAACTCTTATATGGGCCTTATGATCTATTAAATGTTAATTTTAGTGCTTCATGCATCAAAATTAATTTTCTGATGAATTAGAAAATTGACAAAATCCCAACAAAAGGATGAAATTATTTTCATATAAATATATCAAGTAATTATACATAGGAAATAAAATTAATTTCCAATATTTTTAAAATTAGTTAGAAATAAAATGTTTTTCTAATTCCTTAATTTTTGTTGAATCAGTGGTCTTCTAAATCATCTCATATTTTTAACTTTGAGGCCATAAATTTTCCATTGATTAGTCACGTGTAAGTGATTGATGATCTAAATCACTCCCTATAAATATATATCCTTTTCTTCTATGTGTGTATATCTATATGGAACTATTTTTCTCATATATAATGACCTAGTTATATCATTTGTACTTATCATTCTCTATTTTATAAAAGATTTTCTATGAACCCTTCTCACGATGTGGGATTTTGACATAGGAAATATCAAACAATATATCACCAAATTTGAGTTTAAATATCTAGGATGCAATTCAATTAATTTGGGGAGAATGTAACACCCCAAAAATCTAAATTAGGACCATTGTATTTAATAGCATCTTTGACACGCAACACTAAGCATGTAAGGGAATATAATATCCTTATAAATTATAATATATTTACTATTTTAAATAAATTTAATATATTTTATAGCTTTCAATGTATGAAACATTGAGTTATATTGTGTTATATGAAAGAGAAACATTCATTGATATCTTAAGTCGTATGCAATAATGAGTTTTACCAAACAATAATATACTATTAAAATATTATTATTTAATATAATAAGATATAATATAACCCTTAAATTAGAAGTTATGAATATTATGAACTAAATTATTAAAATATACTGTTTAAAAAACTAATTAAATGGTTATAAATTAATTATAAATGAATATAAGATCCAATTAAAAATAAAGGGACTAATTTATAGAAAACTAATTTTATACTCAAAAAACAATTTTTTCATAATAAATTAAATTAATTAAAATTATTGAATAATATTACTGGAATATATTTATTATATATTAAACATAATATTCCTTATATGCATCCAATATATTTGATAATAATTAGATAAAAACAAAGCCAATTGTTTTCATAAAATATTATATTTTTATTAAAGCATTTTTACCGCCTTTTAATAGAGAACCTATTCTAAATAAAGTTTCAAGTAATTTTATGAATTAAATATGTAAAAATAAAATTCACACTTGAAATAAAATTATAATAATTATTTTGGGGTAATTTTTTGGTATTTTTCAATGAAGTTTTATTTTTAATGAATTGAGAAAATACTGAATTTTATTTCAAAGTTTATTTTTCATTTAATTTATTTTTAAGGTTAAATTAAATTTTAAATTGGTTTAAAAGTTTAATTCAATAATAATATATTCAATTAATACAATTTAGGTCATAAAATTAAATTTTACTTTGAAATTGACAATAAAAATATAGCAAGCATTTGGATATTTTTACGTTACAAACCTGTATTCTCGCCCCATCTGTGGGATTAAATTTAAATTAATTTATTCCACTTATGTGATTGGAATTTAAAAAAAATGATTCCATATTTGGAATATTAATAATTTATAATTTATTATAAGATTAACGTTGTCTTTCACCAAAAAATATATTAGTTAAAGTAATTAAAATTAATTTTAATGATTATGGTGAAATTAATCATAATAAGGGGATAAATATTAATCTTAAGGAACCTGATGACCTAGAAACTTATCCAAGAGATATTTAATGGCCATATATAAACCATATTCTCCCATGGATAAAAATTTTACAATTATGGGATTTAATTTTCATGGAAAAAACATGTGTCGAATTCTCATTCCCAAAATATACGAGAGTGTCACTCCTCGTCCACTATAAAAAGACGTCCTCTCCTCCCACTTCACCACACCTATGAAGCCACTTGGTCTTGAAACATATCTGTCCAAATAGATATATAAAATAACTCCCATAATCCTATAATCCTACCCTTGGGATTAAATCAACCAAAGGATTCTCTTTGGTACAAACCAAAAGGAGTTTCTCGAATAAGAGGTAACATCTTTCCTTAAGCTCTTTAGTTTTATTTCCATTATTCACCCCATAAAATATGTTTATTCCATTAATGAATAATAAAAATAGTATCATTAATATTCTATTATGTAATTATGATAATGTTTCTAACTACACTTACACACACTTCCATCTAATGGGAAATGAACATATTGTTTACGTGTACGGTGAACTACCACCTCATGAAACGATGATTATTAATTTTATTCTTTACCACATCTCATGGTAAAAAGTATGATGGAAACTATATTTATATATTTAATATATTATATTTATTATTTATTTATTCTTATTTAATTATATTATAAAATATAGCCGTATACCTTCCATTTTGTTGGAATACGATAACATTGTCTTCGAAAGTGTGGACTACCAACTCTTTAATGGGATGTGATTCATTATCATTATATATAGAACCTATAAATGATGGATTTAATAAAAATATGTAACGTATATCTCATATATATGATATTTGAAATATAATATAAATATGTATCATTTACTTTCAATATGATAATGAAATTAAAGTATCATTCATGAGCATGTGCAGCTTACTATATCCATGAATGGTGCATTTCATTTCTTATCTCCAAATACTATGGATTATTATAAATACATATGTACTGAATATATATGATGATTAATTAATGTTTTAAATTATTTATATGATTAAATAATGATCTATGTAATGGTAACAATAAATAAAATTTAAAAACATACTAGATAAAACTAGGAAATTAACACATAAAATATTTGAAATAATGAAAGGTTGATAACAAAAGTGTAATAAGATACTAAAATAAGATTATATATGGTATTATAAATATAATTATGGTTATGGGATGATTTATTTACCTTTTTAAACCCCTTATATAGGAGTTTAAAGTATGTTCACCTGAAAAGAAATGCAAAGTAAGTGATTTTAATCTGACTTTTTACATATGTGAGACAAATGTTATATTCAACCCTAAATTCATTATGTTGTGTATCTATTGTAAATTTTGATGTATTATATCATAAATTATTTTATATTAATATTTTTTAAATCATTCATTTAATGTTATTCCATCATGAGTCTTATGATTTAAATTTGTCAAATTGGCATGAGACACTTTTTATCCTATAGATATTCAATACCATTTCAAATATTATTACCATTTCCACTTGTTTTTAATGAAAATGTTTTAGAAAATGATTTTTTTAAAACCTGAAATAATTTCTCTCTAATAGGATTATCATTTTTCTTAAAAAAAACTCATTTTCTAAAAATTCCTTAAAAATTTATTTTAACCTTCAAAATGATTTATTAAAGAAATTTTTACCACTTTTATTTTTTTAATTTTTTTAAAATATTCTTCTTGTTGATTGCCGAACATGGAATTTTTGTAACCTTTTTATCGTGCAAAATTAATTTTATTTTTACCTCAAATAGAATGTATCAATTTAATCTCTATTATTTCATTAAAGATTCATTTTCATGTTTTAAAGGATAAATTTTAAAGAAAATATAATCAAAATTTATTTTCAAATAAATGTTTTTTCAAAAGTGTTTTTTTCAAAAGAAAACTTTATATTTTTTCCAAGAATGTTTTTAAAATATCTCGTTATAATATTTCCATTCATCAGTGAAACAAAACCCATAATTTTACTCCACCTAGGATATGTTTTATTAATACCATCCTTGACATTCCTATGGTTGGTTTGTGATTGATTTTTCAAAGGATATTATTCGAATTCACTTCCTTGATCCATTTTTTAGTCCACTTTAAATATTCAATCACCTATGATCATTGAACATTTAATTTCTCCAAATTATCCATTTAATTTATCATGTATATTAGAATTTCCTAAACTATATACCATTTTTCATAGATTTTTTACTTTGAATGTTATTTAGATATGAACATTCATTATAAACATAATAAATATTACTCCATTATATAATGTTTCGAGATTAAAGAAGTCATATGAATGAACATGTAATTTTTTGTAAATAAAATTTCTAAATAGTATTTATCAAATAAAGATTTATGATTGATAATACATAGGTATTTTTGTAAATTCATTAGATAGAATATTTTAAATAGTTTAATCATACATAGGTTTGAGGATATTTATTCTATATAGAGTATTCTTTGACATATTAGTCCTATGAAGAAGAACTAGGCAAAGAAAAATTATGAAGGTTATATATGGAAATATTAATGAATGCAGAGGAAATTGAATTTACCATAAAGATAAATCTATTGAGTTCACCAAAAAACAATATTACATATAATTTTGGGAATTCAATAGAGAGATAATGTATATCAAACTTCCAAGAGAGAATCGGATCAGGAACACTAGATGCTATTTTTTTAGTCCACCATATAAATAACTCCATGTGAAAATTATGAAACCATCAGATGAATTAATCATAAAAAAGGATAGAAAATAATATGTTTCTAAAAATAGGAAAAAAAATTAATGTAATCATATGGATTTCAATAGAGTAACATGATCATATGAAAGATGGGATTAAATATTATTCGGAATGAATTCATGGTTCCATCAGATAAAAATCTATAAAGAAATATAAATTATATGTTGTATAGTTTTTCTACAAATTACAAAACATAATGTTATACAATGATATGAATGATTCTTACATAATTTTTTCAAAGTAATAAGTTATTGAAACATAGTTGAACTATTTTTTGGATAGGGTTGTGAACTATATTGGCTGGACCGATTTGAACAAACAAGTTTGTATCAGACATAAAGAAAGTTAGACAAACATTTCAAGTTTCATTGGACTAAAAAACATTATTATTCCATAAAAAAATCTCTAAAAAATTCCATCTGATTAAGAATCTGTATAGAGTCATCAAATAGAGGTTTCTAAGAAGTTCCATCAAATATATATTTCTATGAAAATTCATCAAGTAGAGTAATCTAAGGAGACTAGAAAAAATGAAGCATGTAAATTTTACAAGATGGACAAATATGATGTTTCAATAAGTGGAGAATTTTAAGATAATAAATTTATTATGAGGATGTGTCAAATGAAGGGTTGAGAACCACTTTTAATGTTTTTGTAAACTCATAAATTTTGATGACTTTTAGTTGTTATTTCAATATTCCTACATCAATCTAAGAATTGTGGATAGTTTAAAGAAGTTGGTCGATACTGAGATTTATGGACATTCATAGGAATTTTGTTGACTCAAAATTAATAAAAGGTTTTAAGGAGTTAAAATAAAGGAGTACCTGGTTGTGAACTCAAATTTGGATCCGGAAACTCAAATTTTAAGTTCACATTTCTCCCTTTGTTTTTTTATAGAAACACATCCAATATAAAGGATAATAGGTTCACTGTAAATTTTTTGTTAGTGGTTTTGGTTGTGATAATTATTGATTAATATAAGTTTTGGAGTAAGGTATTGACCACAAATATTGAGAGTAATTCTATTTTGGTTCTAAGTATCAAATAAGGTGTTACTAAACATAGGGTTATTAGATGAATTGGTATCATTGGAAACATGAGGTACCAGACATATGGTACTGAGTGAAAAATGGATCAGATGAAATGGTATTGGATGAACTAATGTTATAAAAATAGTATTGAATGGAAATGTTATAAATGAATAGATACCGGATGGATAAGTAAAGAATTATATGAACAGTTTCCTGTACATAACAGATGCACTGAGGAAAAAGAGAAGAAGGGAAGGAAGATAAGAGAAGAAGAATAAGAGAAGAATAAATATTTTACCTAATAAAGAAAATGAGTATTCTAGTTTCTTTCTATAAAGAAGAATAAGGTTGTGTGTACTGTTGTGTATACAAGTGAAAAACAAGAGTGGTTTATTGCATGAAATTGTGCAAGTAAAAATAGAATAATAGAGATAATAAAAAATAAGCACTTAGAAATTCAATAGAAGATTCAACTATTGTATCATTTACATGATATTGAAAATTAATTATAGAAGTTGAATGTTATCTACATAGGTAGTATGATTATCTAACAAGGTGTTATAGATGTATAAGGAATTCAACCATATAGGGAATAAAGATTGTTTTATATCCCACCTTTTAATGTGTAGGGAACAACTTTTACGATTAGGGTAGTTTTTTAGTAAAAAACATTAATTGGTATATCATTATAGTAGAGAATCTATGTACTGGTAACCATCATATACAATAATAACAAGCTACTCTTATTTTTGAGTAAACCTTGAAAAAAATTATGTCCCATTCTTTTCATTCTCTCATTTAAATTAATATTAAAATAAATAGATAACAACAGAATGAAGAACCTAACTGGTCTAATAGTTAATATTATAAAAATTGTTAATATTTGAAAAAATTCTCCTCCACTAATTCACCCTCTCCCACCAATTTTGAGAATTTCTCTAAGTGGTACTAAGAATTGGTATCAGACCAAGGTTCACCTGCTTTGGATTTTATATATTGTAAATTTATATATTTTATCGATTTTATTTTATATACATTATTTACAATAAATTATATCTTTAGTGATTATTCATTTATCTTAGAGAAGAATAATATTTTTACTAATATTTTGATGAATTGGAGAAATAAAGAAAAAATAAAATTGAAGAAGATGAAATTATTGAGCATAGATGATGAAGTAAATTTAGATTATTCATTCTATTATTACAAAGACAAATATGGATTGGAAAATGAAGAAAAGTTGGCTCAAATTTCCACCAAGAAGGATAAAAAAATTCTTAACTCAATAGGATAGAAGTTAAATGATCATGAGGTATGGTGAAATTCTTGAAAACATTGTCATCAAGAAGAAGAACCTATAAAAATTTGGAATTATAATATATCCAAAACAACTCAAGATATTTCAAGTAGTATATTAAAATATATTAAACTTTTTCCCAATGAAATTGTCTCTATTGTTTGTGATGTTTTTGAAATCATGTAGGAAAAAATCACTCATCTTAAAGAAGAATCAAATAACATGGATAAGGCTTTGGAAGAAGCGGTTTTAGAATTCATAAGTCTCTCCATGATTGTTCAAGCCTTTAAGATAATAAATTAAGATCTTGAAATGAGTTCCTCAAAATATGAAAACAATTGGCTCAAATAAGAATAATAAAAATATTTATTTTGGAATAATCTTAATGAGAATATCCATTCACGTAAAGAAAAGTTAAAAAAATCATTGATGTAAAATATTTTCAATTTTTGCTGAATTACAATAATATCATCTAACTTGAAATATTATTAAAAATAAGTTTAATATTCATAATAAATAGGTTGAAAGAAGAAATAAGGATCGTAGAGAGAAGTTGGTTATGATTGAAGATCAAAATAACATCCTTAATATGATATTTCTAGAAATTAAATTCAATTTATTGAGTCTTAATAAGAAACATATTGAGTATTTAAAAAGGATAAGAAATTTTATAGTCCAACATAATTTTTAATAGAGGATTATAATGATAATATTCCTTTAACATATGAAAAAATTTCATTGAATACTTTAATTATCTATCCCATTTAGTTGAATACAAAGGGTTACCACCCATATCTTCTTATAATAATTTATCTAAATCATTTTTCATGAATCATGATGGTTGGATAAAATATATATCATTATGGATGAATAAAATTAGAATTATTCTACCATAATATATAGGGCGGATAGGAAAATTACTATGGATGCTAGTTCAATATGAAGATTCCAACATGTTATGAAAGAAACCTAATAATATTATTCTCATGTTCTTATAAAAAATTGACATCATACAATAATTCTAATAAAATCAATATTTTTGGGTCATTTTTAGAAATAAAATAGTTTTAGTCATTAAAAATTAGATTTTTGTTATAACCCTCTAAATGAAAATTATTAAAGGAATCCAATGTTATGGGGGATAAAATCCAAAGATGAATCAGAAAAATCCAAATATTAAGAAAAAAATATCGATTTATACTATATTAGGAATTATTGAAAATAACTATGATGTAGATAATAATGGTGATCACAAGATTTGTGTGTGATAATCTCGACATGTATCAAAAGTTTTTAAGAAAAGTATATCACAGAAGATAGTCAAGAAATAATAAAAAAACCATATAATGTAAGTAGAATAATGTTACAAACACTAATTCCCCCAGGAATATATAAAAAAGGATGGGTGAGTGATACATGGATAATAATCTAAATTCAAATTATATGCATCAGAAATTCATGAGTTTTAAACGGAGTTAATTATGTAAAATAATTATTAAAATGAAAGAAATTTATAAGAATCCAAGTGGATAATCCAAGAATGATATCATTTAACATAAATATATATTATTAATTTTCCTAGAAGATCTATAGTAGGATTGAAATAAGGAATTGGTATAAGAAATATCTAGTGACAAAGTAGAAGAATGTGATTTAAATTAAGAAACATAATTTCTTAAGAGTCTTTCAAATAAAAACAACCCGTATGTTGAAAAATATTTGAGCGAGATATGTAATGATTTTGGCCACAATACTAAAAAATGTCTAACTATTCTACAAAAATAAGAATAATCCTTTAAAATAATAAATAATTCATTATCCATAATTTTTTTGAGAAGAAAATTTCTCTACAAGAAGTATAAGAAGACATAATAAGAGCCATGATTCCCCAATAAGAATTAAATTTCTGATGTACAAGACTAAAGAGAATATTAAATGGATCAAGTTGGTTGAGAAAATCATATACACCATTTTATTTACATTGAGAAGTAATAATGATCCACCATACTCAATTAAAAATTAAAAATTATATGTCTACTCACTATGTAATGAATATAAGGTAAAGCATGATCTTAGGGGGGGAACATGAGATAGTGGATAGACTATCATCATTGGACCACATTATTGAAAGAATTTATTATCCTAGAATGATTCCTAAATTGAAACTCATAAAAATATTATTATAGGATAATCCATGATGATGTTTAAAAGGTTGTTATCAACAAATGATAGTAAAGTGAAGTATGTCCCATCATGGTTTAATCTTAATTTTTTAATTAAAATGTAATATATTGAAAAATATAAACGTTAAAAAATATGTGGAAATATTAAAGTCTAAATAGGAACATGAAGAAGATTAATTTTGGTTTATTATATATATAAAAAATCCAAAGATGCATATTTTTGAATGATTAACCATTCTAAATATCATGAGGAATGTCTCCTTAAAAGGATGATAAGTGGAGTATGTACAGAAGCTACAAAAATTATTATTTTATATAAATATGATTATTATAGAATTTTCTTAAAACATTTTCATTGAAAAAGGTTTGAAATTATTAATATATATAAATAAATAAAAATATTAAAACATGGGGGTGAAATTAAATTAATTAATGACATATGAAAATTAGAAGAATGAAAATGTACCAAGGTTGGTTATCCTATTAATTTTTACTTTAATGATTTTAAATTCATTTGTTATGAAAGTGCAGATGTTATAGTTCTATTATTCTATAACTATTTTGTATCATGATTGATATCTTCATCTTTGAATAGAGTTTTAAAATCATGGAATTCAATTTTCTATTTCTTATTTCATTTGGTTTTAAGATCAATTGATAAAGAAAATATTTTTTGCCTAAATCAAATCCTCTAATTTTATTCATCAGGCATGGACCAGGTAAAATTATAGTGATATGATTGATGGCATGCTACTCAATAATTAATTTATATCATTTTCCCCACTACTTTGTATTTTTGGTTCAAATAGGGGGAGATAAAAATTAACGTTTGAAAAGAAAATGGTGGAAAGAAATAAAAACATATTCACATATTCAAATATTTATTTTGAAGGTATTTAAAATAATTACAAATGTATGTTTTTTTAGGAAACATAGGTTGTGTTATATTTTTTAAAATAGTTTTAAATGTTTGAAAATGGATGTAAATTAAGTATACTTATTACATTAATGTTAATACATTGAAGATGTTGTAATGAATGCGTTTTGTGGAAGTTTATTTAATGTATCCAAGCCTGTTAATGAATAATGTATAGATTGGATGATTAAATTGAAATGGATAATAGGATGAAACCATTATTTTTTAATAAGAAAATAAGATCCCAAGTCTTGTTATCTTGGAATAAGATAAATGGTATTCATTAATTTTGGATGATTTGGAATATATTTATGTAAGTATGAAATATTGTTTGAATATTGGAAAACATAGGATGATTAGTGACCAAGTATTAATTTCTTAGACTTTTTATTTAATGTATTCATGCATGCATTTTTAAACAATATAATAATTTTGAGTCAACAATATTAAGTATTTGGATAGTATGGATCAGATGAAGGAATATGTAGTTTCTAGATAGGGCTTTCAAAATGAAGTTTATTGGACATAGATTTCTAAATGTTCCAAAAAAGTTCTCCAAGAGAATTCACTAGACAAAGGATTCTGAATATATTCATTAGACATATCGGTAAAGATATTTATAAAAAATAGATTATTATTGGATAGAAAATTCTTATAAAGAAGAACTTGTTGGATGAATCCTATAGAGGTTCTATATGGAAAATATTAACCAATGAAGAGGAACTTGATGTTATTAGATGGAAAAATCTATTGAGTTCCTCAGATATTACATGTCAAAAAAATTCGCGGAATTCATTATATAGAAGAAGAAGAGATGTCCTTGGAGAGTGAATCTAATAGAGAACATTGTATGGACATTTATGAGTTCACTAGAGAAATAAAATTTTATTAATGTTGCGAAACCAACATATTGAGGAAGCATGCAAAGTATAGTAGAAAAAGTGTCCATACATAGGGAAATATTATGAGGTAAACATATAATGTCCAATGGACTAAAGTGATCAGATGGATAATAGAACCAAATATTAGTCTGGATGAATTCATAGATCTATAAGACAGAGATCTATAAACAAGCATAAATCAGATAATGCATTTTTTCTTCAAAGTATCAAAAATTAGATTTATAATATATATTCATGATTCTAGATTAAGGTATTTGAATAATGAATTTTCTAAAACGTGGTAGACCTTTTTTTGGAAAGAGTTAAGAAACTTATTTTATTGGAATGAACTTATCAAGAAATATTGTATCAGATGGAGAGAAATTCAAATGAAAATTTTAAAGTTCATCACTTAAAAAAGATTTGTTAGTCCCAAAAAAATATTTTTAGACAAAATTAATTGATGGATGAATGTGTGTGGAGGCAAAAAAATAGAGGGTATTGACTGGATCAATCAAACGAATATTTAAAAATGAATTCATCGAATAGAGTAACAGAAGAGCTTCAGATAGGGGAAATAAGTAAAGAAAACTCGACTGGAAAATATGAAGTTATACAAGATTGAAAAAAAAATTAGATTGATAATTTATTATGAATATAGATTGGAAAAAGGGTTGAGATCCTTTACAAAGGTTTTTATAAAGTTATAAAATGTGACGATCCTATGTTTTTCTTTGAATCTTCGTAAATATAGATTATATTTGAGAAATTTTCAAGGATTTTTCTAAAACATCAATATAAATATGTTCTTATGAAGATTTTTGATGCCAAATTAATTAGTTTCTTGAAGGTTATCAACAAAAGTAAGATCTTAGTGGGAATTCAAATTTGATCAGGAAACTCAAATTTTATGTTCCTTATTCTCACTAGGTTTTCATAGAAATGATGACTATATAAAGGGAAGAAGGAACATTGTGAAGTTACTATTAGTGGTTGTTGTTTTCATCATTTTTGAATAATTAATGTACCGAAATAGGGTGTCGACAATGAAACTTGAGAGTAATTATTTTTGAATTGAGTTTTGGGGTAGAGGATTACCAAATGGAGAGATATAAGTTAAACATGTATAAAGGGATAAGTGAGGTACCAGAAAGAGAAGCACTAGACATAAGGTACTAATTAAATAAGGGATAAAATAAACTAGTATCAAATGAACTAGTATCAGATGAACAATATTAGATAAACACTATAAAATTGAGTAGTTACAAATAAACAAGTACTAAAAGAGAAGTGCAGAATAAAATTAATAGGTTCTAGGGTAAAACATATGCACTGAAGGAGAATAAGAAGAGGAGGATTAGGAGAATAATAAAATAGAATAAGAATAACAAAAAAATAAATATTTCACTATATCATGAAAATTATTATTCTATTTTACTATTATGAAGAAGAATAAATCTTGTGAACTATTATATATACAAGGTTAAATGAAGACGGGTTCCCTCTATATTGTTTTTATGTACTTATATAAGAATAAAGAAGAAAATAAATAAAAAAACTGCAACATTCAAAATAATTCTCAACTGGTGGAGTTATTACTTGATGTTGTAAATAAATTTTAGAATTTTAATACTATTTACATATTTGTATAGAGATAAATCAGGGTGCTTCATTTGGGGTATGAATTCACCCATCTAAGGAATTATTATTGTTTTATATCTTACATCCTAATTTGTAGGGAACTACACATTAATTCGGGACTATTTTCATGTCAAACCACAGTAATTTGTTTCTCATTATAGTGAAGAATGTATTTACTGGTTACAACTATTCACAAAAAGGACTAGCTACACTAATTGGGTAGTGAGTCTTGGAAAAGATTATTTTCCATCTTTTTTATAATTTTATATCATGGAATATAAAAATAAATATAGAAAAAGATAATCATGATCGTAATACGTATAAGAGGTAAATGTATAAAAATAATTAATTGATTTAAAAATTCCACAACACTAATTCAACCCCCCCCCCCCCCCTTCAGTGCTAGAAATATACCAATGTGGTGCTACCAATAGGTATCAGAGAAAGTCTCACCTATTTTAGATTCTCTATATGGGAAATTTTTATCACTTTAATATTTGAGATTATTTCTAATATTCACAATAAATTTCATTTTTCATGATGGTTCATTTATCTCAGGAAATACTTTTTTATCAATAAAGAACATGATGAATAGTGTAAAAAAGAGAAAATAATGTTAAATGAGGTCTCTTATAAGCCATGAAGAATAAGGAAATAATATTTCATTATTCCATGATAAGCAATAATTTCGATCTATCTTAGAAATTAAGGAACACATTGTTCAAATTACCCCCATGGAAAAAGTCAACATTTCAACCTCTAGATGATCAATGTTATGTGATCATGAGGTATGTGATTTTTTTTCACAATCCATCATCAATAATAACATAGAATAATGTTTCATGATGATCTATAAATAACTTCTCAATATATAATGGTTATTAAAATAATAGATATTTCTTATTACATTCCCATTGAAATAGTCTCTCATTTTTATAAAGATCTTCAAATCATGTAGGAATAAATCAACCATCTTACAGTTGAAACAAATAAAATGGATATTGATTTTTAATAAACTATTATATAATGAATAAATCTCTCTAATAAGGTTGTATACTTTGAGATAATAAATTTATATCTTTAAATATGTTGCTTAAATTTTAAAATTAATTGAATAAAAAAGTTTAAGAGAAATATGGACTTAAGAAGACACTGGAAGATAAGATTTATTCTCTTTAAGAAAATTTGAAAAACCTCATTGGTGTCAAGTTTTTTTAATTAGATTTTAATTACAAGAAGATCAAGGAACATGAATCATTATTAAAAAAACATGGTTATTATTCATGATAATGTGGTTTTTATAATAATGAAGGATTGTGAATATTATATTTTTTGGTTGAAGATCGGAATAATATACTCAATATGAAATATATAGAATTTGAAGTCAAATTATTCAATATTGAGAAGATACATATTAACTCTTCAAAAAACAAGGAGAAATTATTTTTTGGTATAGAATGATTAATAGAGGAATATGATGATAAAATAACTCTAACATCTGAAAATAAGATCATTATATTATTTAGTGATTTGTATCAAGAATATATAATGAAGTTGGCATCATTTGTATCTTCTTATAATCATTTATCTGAATCCATTTTGATGAATATTTTATGATGGAAAATATATGTATAATTATAGATGAAGAAAATGAGAATGAGTTTACTATGATATCTAAGGTGGATAGGAAAAGTAGTATTGAAGTTGGTTCTCCATGAAGAGATTAACAAGTTGTGAACTAAATAAAAACATAAAATGCATGTGTTTCTAGAAAACCTAGAATGCATGTAGTATATATAATAAGATCAATATTTTTTTCAATGTTGGTGATTTAAGAGTTTCGATAATTATGCACTCGATTTTTGGTAAAAACCAATAAATGAAAAATTAGAAAGGAAGCTTATGTCAATGAGGAGCATTCCAAATATAAAGATACACCATTAAAATATTGAAAAAAATTAAACATAATTTAATTGTATTTTTAATTCCTGAAAACATCTATAATATATAATATAATGTTGGTCACAAGATTGGTTCATTCTTATCTTAACAAGTATCAAAATAAGACATGAAAAGAAGATCACATAAGTTAGTGAAGAAAGAAGAATCATCCTTGGGATGTAAGTAGAAGAATATTTCAACCATGAATTCCCTAAAGAATATATCAATAAGGATAGGTAATATATCTTTAGATAAAACGATAAATGATAATCATATACAATGAAAGTCTAAGAGTTTTAAAATGAGTTAATTGTTTGAAATAACTATTAAAAATAAAATAAAGTAGAAGAATCCATGTGGAGAATCCATGAAAGAATTCATCGAGCCTAAATATATAGAATTAGTTTTTATAGTATAACTAGATATGTATAAAATTATGGAATTGGAAAATTATATATATAGTTATAAAGAGAAATAGTAATCTTCGCATGAATAGGTCGAATTTTATGAGAGGTTTTTAATAAAAGATATCCCTTATGCTGAAAATGTTTTGTATGAGAGATGTAAAAAAAGATGGTAAATATTATAAATCATGTATAACTATATTTTTATACAAATAAGAAAGTAATAAAATAATTTAGAATGAATTATCCATAAATAATATTGAAAGCAAAAGTTCTCCGCACAAGGTAGAATAATAAGTAATAAAATCCATACTAGCCTAATCAGAATTAAAGTTTAGATGTACCAGAATAAATAGTGGGGGAAATGGTAAAACATGGTTGAG
Organism: Viscum album; assembly: GCA_963277665.1. Taxonomy (NCBI): domain Eukaryota; kingdom Viridiplantae; phylum Streptophyta; class Magnoliopsida; order Santalales; family Viscaceae; genus Viscum; species Viscum album. The sequence goes on from OY728133.1 coordinate 1,196,262,188, forward strand.
AAAATAAACTCACCCTTTTTGTTAAACTTGATAAGGAAGTAAGGGACACCTTATTCCCTTACCTTTTATAAATTTTATGTCATGTCATTATATAGGTAATTTAAGGCAAAGCATGATCTATAGGAGAGAACCTAAGATAGTGGATGGGTTTTCAAAATTGGACATCATTATATAAAGAAGTTATCATCCTATAATGATTACTATGTTGGTACACTAAAAAATATAATGAGAGGATTATCCTCAATGAATATTAAATGGTTGATATCAACAGGTGATAGAAAACTGAAGAAGAACCCATCTTGGTTTAATCTTACCTTTGGAATTATAAAGGAAAATATTAGTAAAGATCATTCTTGGTGAAGATGTGGAAATAGTAAAGTATAAAAAACAACACAAAAAAGATCAATTTTTCATTACTCTCATAAGATGTATATTTTGAAGAGATATTCTATTATATATTTCACGGGGAATGTCTTATTAAGCAGAAGGTAGGTGGAAATGGGGAAGAGCTTATATAATTCTTATTTCATTAAAATTTTATTATTTTTGAATGTTCTTGAAGATGTGTCACAGAAAAATGTATGTCTTTATTAATTTATAATAATAGAAAAAATATTAACAAAAATTGGGAGAAATTTAATTAATCAACAAAATAAAAAATAGGAATAATGAAGGTACACAATGGCTGGTTATCCTAAAAATGTTTACTTGAATTTTAGCAACCTATTTTTTATGTAGGTTCAAGGGTTTTAGGATAATTATTATATAATTGTTTTTTATATATATTGTTATATTTATCCTGGCATATAATTGGATAAAACATGAAGTTATTTTTTTTATTTATAACTTCATTTAGTTTCTTGATTAATTGAAAAAGGAAAAAAATTATCTAAAAAATCCTCTTTTTTCTGCACCAAGCATGGATCAAATAGATATAGAGTGATATGATTTATGGAACACTTTTTAAGAATGGTTTTATACCTTTTTACTAGTTTCTTTTTATTTATTTCTAATATAGGGGAGATAAATGTTAATTATTAAAAAGAAAAATGGTATGAAAACATTAAAAAATTATAATAAAATATTCATATATTGACATTTCCATTTTTAAGGTATTGAAAAAAATTAAAAAGGGGGAGATTATTGATCCAAATTGGATGTTTTTTATTTTTTTTAATAGTTTTGAGTGGTTGAAAATGATTTTAAATGAAGTAAAAGTATTTAATCTATGTCAATATATTGAAGAGGTTGTAAAGAATAAGTTTCTTGGAATGTGGTAAAAGTATCAAAGCATATAAAGAAGATGTGGCTTGGAAGATTAAATGGTGATGGTTATGGTGAATAATCCTAGCTTATTAAATAATACAAGAATTTTACAAGTATTATTACCTTGAAAAAATATAGTTGGTGTCATTAACTTTTGGATGATTTGTAATATACTTAAATAAAGGTAGAATATTTTTTGAATATCGGAAAACTTATGATGATTGATTAACTGATATTAATGTCTCAAACATGTGTATTGATGTTAGGAGTAGAAAATTCATTAACAATATATTAAATTTTAATCCCTCATATGATTTTTTTTGATTGAGGTGATCAAACAAAATAACATCTTCTAAGGAAACAAGTTTGACGTACATAGACATTACATTTCTTTTTTAGAATACATAATAAAATAAACAAATAGATGCCCAAAGAGAATATTATTTAAGTGTTTTCGAAACTCAGAACACATTCTTCTATCTTGATAAAAGATCTTCAACATCTCCCATATAGATCATCTCCATTAGTTTCCTATCTAAAACCTTTCTTTATATCCTAGGGAAAAGAAAAAATAAAAGTGGTGAGGTCAAATTCTTAGTAAGGGTAAACAAAAATAACATCAAACAACACATAAATATAAGAGTGTAAAAACATGAACATAAATTTTGAATATACAAATCATGAGTCATGAAATAAATCTTGGTAGTTCCTAAGGAATAAATCATAAATTAACATAAACTGTGATAAAATAACATTGACATAAAACATGGAATTGTGAAAAGAAAATAAGCACATAATATTATTTCCATAGTATACAAGTCATTTCTTCCAAGACCATCATAGTGGAAAAAGTCCATTACTAATCTGGGTTTACATGACGTTCCATTCATGTATTACTAAACTGGATTTACTTGTCATTCCATCCCAGTTTTACTGAACTAGAATTACATGTCATTCCAAGCCTATATTATTGAAGTCGGTTCTCTTTTCGGTCCATTCATTTCTATCTCATGAGATATAAATCATTACCCAATGCATTGAAGGGTGATATTGGTCTCACCCATCTCATAGTTAAATCATTCTTACATGTTCCACAAAAACATAAATCATCCATCATAGTATAACCCATGAAATAAAATGTGTTTCTTGAATATCATACCGTCATAATATATATAAAATAAATGGATTTCCTAAAAATAATACCATTATAAACACAATAAAATAAAAATAATAATAGGGATTGAAACATAACCCTATTTCATCATATATTGAAAATGATTTTGATAAAACAACTAAATTTAATTATTGAGGAAAATATCCTTTCTTTTTTGAAAACATTTACTTTTCCAAAAATTCCATGCATTTTTTAAATAAAATTATTTAGTTCAAAATAAAAATAAATTTTTGAATAGGAAGCTTCATTTGATAAGCCATTATGAAGATATAAAAATCTATTCATGTATTAAAAGTAAAAAAATTCTTCTCTTGCTCTTGCCAGAAAAGTCAAAAAGTACATCATATGGAAAACGAAAGAAAGATTTATTTCATATCATTTAATAAAAAAATCACCAATGGGAAAATTGACTTTAAAAATAGTATAATAATATAAATAATATTATATATTTAGGAAATATGAACTTGAATGATAAATATACGCCATTAAATAGTTACGAATAAACAATCTCAGATAATAATGAGATTGAAAAATTATCCCTTACCATCAGTCTAATTTCTTCTGTATGTGTCTAAAACTCTTGTATAGTGGGTTTAAACATATTATTTACTTTTAAAATAACCATTATAATATCTATGATATCATATATAAGTCAATTATAAAATTATATTAATCTTTTATTTATCAATTCCATGTTAAAGAAATGTTTTTTGTAATAATTGTTTGTTTATCATACATTTTTTGACTGGTTAATCTTGATATTATTACTTAGATATTAATTTAATTACTTAAAAAATATAAAACATTATTTAAATAACATAAATATTAAGTATAATATATAGATAAAATGAAATGGAATACAACATTCATGGATACGGTAGGTCATACGTACGCATGAACATTGTTTCTGTTTTATTATAGAATTAAATGGATGAAAGAAAATGACACTCACACACATATATATATATATATATATATATATTGTCATGACCCATCCCCCGGGTCCCGTGTTGTGACAACCCCAAGCCCGCCTTCCATAGGCCAAGGGCTGGCGACTTGCACCGAAATTCATATTCCCTAAAACTGGGAAGGCATTGCTTTAATAACATGTAAACACATGCAACCAAGCACACAACGAGATACGAACACAAGTAAAACAAATCCCTACCTCAACGTTCATTGGAATCGGTGTAAGGAAGAACATAAAGTTGCCAAGGAACATATCTCTCGCAACATGCCTTCAATCCTAGCTCATTCATTAGTTCACTAGATATTCACTCTTTGATGGAGGATGTTCATTGTTGGAGAATTTCTTCAAGATTTATCTCTTTCCAACACTTTCCCCTAACCAATAATAGAGTATCCAACATAAAATAAATTAATAACATAACATTTAATGTATATTGACACATATAATTTATTAGTGGATTTGATAGGTTTTCCCTTCTATTATGAGGGGTTCGGGTGGTCCCAACCACCGATCATTTATTTTGGAGGATAAAAATAAAATAAAAGGTATTCTTTTTTTATTATTATTTTCTCAAAAAACACGAAAACTAACTTTCACCCATGACCAACTATCATGAAGGTGAAAGTCTCCTTAAGTGAATATTAGTGCTGCAAGTTCAACGGTGTCCTCGGATTTCAATTCGGATCACAGGTTCAAAATTAACAAAAACCCACTCACACCTTTACTGAATGTACCCAAAAAAAGTTCATAAATTCATTTCGAGAACACTAGGCCTCAGAATCACACGCCGTCAATTTGCTCAGACTCATAAAATTTCCATATAATTAAAAAAATTATATGGAATTTCTAGGTCTTTACATTCTACCCACCTTAGGGATTTATGCCCCCATAAGACACAACTCAAACTAAGGAAAAAAGTGGGGGTACTGAGCACAAATATGAGCTTCCCACTCCCATGTGCACTTTTTGGAGGTTCCCGTGCTGCCAGTGAATGTGCACCAGAAGTATCGACCGCCCACAAAGGACCCTCTCCTATCAATCCTCAATATCTATTGGAACCTCCGTAAATGTCACCCCATAATCGATGTCCAGCTCACCATGGTCGATAACGGGGGATGGTTCATGTACGTATCTCCTCAGATGGGAAATGTGGAAGACGTCATGCACCCAGTTCAACTGAGGGGGAAGTGCTAGGTGGTAAGCCACCTCGCCAACTTTGCTGAGGACCGGGAATGGTCCAATGAACCTCAATGATAACTTTCTTCCCCAAAGAAATCTACGCAAACCTCGTCGAGGTGAGACCCTTAGAAATACGTGGTCACCATCCTCGAACTCCGGAGGTCTCTGTCTCCTTTCAGAATAATACATCTGTTGGTTCTGAGAAGTTTTCACTTGCTAACAAGTGAGGAATCGTGATACAAAATCTGCCACTTCTTTCTTCATCCATGGCCACCAGAACTGATGTTTAAGCTCCTGGTACCATGGTACATTCTCTGAAAAGGTTGATGTTCTCCCCACCTTCATAAAATATATTAGGTACCTGCCCTAAGAATATCTGAAGACGTCATGGCTTGCAGTCTGTGTCCCCACACGGTGCCTCCCTGACCCGCTGAAGAAGTGGGGGAGTGACTGTGAGAGACTGAATAAAAACTGGTCTATCTCAGTCAACCAAGGATATCAATAAATTAGCCAGTTGCTCCATCAGCTCACCTAGAAACTATATACCAGATCTCCTACTGGGTAAATCTTCTACAACGTTCCTGTTCTCAAGAGTATAGACTATCTAAAAGTCATTGTACTAGAGGAGCTCGATCCAACATCATTTGTCTCAGGTTCAGGTCCAACTAAGAAAATATATACCTGAGACTCTTTTGGTCTGAGTAGACTGTAAAATGTCCACCCATCAAGTAATTCCACCACACCTTCAGTGAAATTACCCCTTTTGTTAACTCCAGGTCATGGGTATCAGAGTTCTACTATTTAGTCTCCTTCTTAACTCTTGAAAGCTCTACTGACACTTTCCCATCCATAGGAAAGGCTCCCCCTTTTCGTCAAATTTAACAAGGGTTCTGCTACCCTGGGGAAGTTGGGTAAAAATCTCCAGTAGTACCTAGCCAAAGAAGACGCATCTCTCTTTTTGGGGGAGGTAATCCTGGAAACATATTTTGAAAAGATGTCCACATGCTCTACCACTCATGTTTGGAACTGAAAAGTCAAAACTCCTGCTGCCACAAGGGTAAGTATAGCTAACTATTGAGTGATCAGCTGCACCCTCCTATGCATGAGTCCATCTTGTGCTGCCTAGGTTTACTTTTCATCAACCATGCAAAAACCCATTCCAATTTTTTAGAGAAACCACAACCTTTTTGCCTAATACAGTCAATATGAGTATAAACTATGGATGTCCAGTCCATACCCAAACTAACGTCGTAAGGCCTTGATACTGCCACCAAGAGGTTCCAACTGAAACACTCATCTCAAGGGTCAGACCACACAGTCGGCGTAATTGTGATTATTGAGTCTCCTCCCAAAGGTATCTTCAGATGTGAGGTTCAAGTTAATGGCTGAACCAGAATCTCTAGGTCATGAACAGGATTTATGAAAACAATGAATGATTGGAACCTATTTCTATTGATACATAGGATAGTAGTATGCACAAACCATACCTCGAATCATTTCTAGAGACCTTGGGTCACACTCCTTGATCGCATGCAGCTACTCCATTCCCCTGTCCTCCAACACCATGAGCCTGGTGAGGACCACATAGGGGGGTGGTTGTAACATGTCAAAATGTACACCACCTTATTCTGCTCTCTTAGATCTGCTTCCATGTCTGCAGCCCTATAGATTCATCTATCCCTAACTCTTCTTCTTCTCGAAACATTTTTACAAGACCATGTCTCTGAGACTGGTGCCCGTTTTTTTGTTTTCCCACTACTAACATTCATGAATTGTATCCTATCATCCAAAGAACATCCAACCTCAAAGGTACTCTCTAGAACCCCAACATAAGTTTGAATTAAAAGAGGAATGGTGTTGTCTCATACATCCTTAAACACACTGTGCTCGAAAGTCTGAGCCCTGAAGAACTAATTGTATCATATTCATTGAGTACGAGGAATGGTCGGTACGCCTTGATGAATACTAAGCTACCGACATGTCATCCTACTGAAGCTGTAGAAGCTCTAGAGAACTCTCAACCACCTCCTCAAGCTTTTACTTAGTCTCCTATGAGTCAGGCTCACCTCATAACCTGAGAGGTATCTGATACTAAAACATGTGTAAGGCACTAAGCCTACATGTGTCCTCTACTGGTACCGCTGGTTGTAACTTCTGACCAACGGGAAGTGATATAGCTGGCACACTACCCGAAGGTACCATCTCAGTCAACGGTCCACATACTGAAGCCTCATCACTTTATAGACCATCCTCATGGTCACTTAAAGGAAAATACTGGTAGCTAAGACCACAATCTTCTCTACTTGTGTCTCAACTAAGCAGAAAACTCTTACAACCGCCTCTAGCCAGCCATCAGCTGCATGGGAAACTGTCTCTCCTTGAAACCTCGAAGGCTTATACTACTAGAACATTTTCAATGCGCTATTTTGGTGTGCACCATATACCAGTTCAGCAGGTGGTATCTTCTACCCAATGGGTGGTGGTGCTGCTGGCACACCACCTGAAGGTGCCAACATAATAAGTGGGTCTTACACCGGAGCCTCATCGCTCGGTGGGCCATCATTGCATACTCTCTTAGGAATCATAGCTAGCTATCTACGCAGTGGAATCCTGATAAGGAAAAGATGTTCCATGTTCATTAAGTTATACTTGGTGAGCTATCTCAAAGAGATCACAAATAAAATTCTTGAAAATGCACACGTAATCAGTGTTTTCGTGCACTGAGGATGAAATCATAAATTAGGATCCTGGTGTATGGATACGTCGGTCACCGCACCAACACTGAATTCCCTAAATAGATAAACACACTCAGTACTCCACATCTACATGACTTCTCTTCGTACAAACAGGTCGTATGGTCCACCTCTAGGCATTGTCTAGTCCTGGTACACTTGTCCTCAGTCAGCGTTGTCCATCGTCTGCACCAAACACAACAAGGTTCATGCATAGGCCATGTAGGGGTGATTATAACGATACTCATTAGGGACCCCAAGACCCTCAAGGTCTCAAAAAATCCAAAAAGGATAAACCATGAAGCATGATATCAACTGACAAACCTACATAGGTATATGTTAATACATATACCTAAGTTATCAAGTATGCCTATCTCAATCATGAGAAAACACAGATTCCAACACAAAAAGCCCAAGATCAACTTTTCCACAAAGGAAGGAGTACCACGAAGGTAAGTAACACACATGTATGCCACACAAAAGAATACCACCAAGGTATTAACACAATGGAAAAGTACTAGACAGGTATGGTCTCAGCTCACACTAGGTATAACTTAGGTATAGTAGTAGAGATGATTAGATATAACTATTCATTCATCTTAGTCTGTTAAGAGGCAGACCCACGAAGGATCCTAAATCATCATCAGACCCACATAGGATCGTAGTACATCGTCATACCCACAAAGGATCCTAGTACCTCGTCAGACCCACACAGGATCCTAGTACATCATCAGACCCACACAGGATCCTAGTACACCATTAGTAAAACGTCAGAACAAAACAGGATCCTATTACATCGTCAGTACATTGTCAGACCCACACAGGATCCTAGTACCCCGTCAGTACGTCATTAGACACACACAAGATCCTAGTACACCATTAGTACCTCGTCAGACCCACACAGGATCCTAGTAAAATTTTAGTACGTTGTCAGACCCACAGAAAATCCTATTTCACCTTCAATACGTCGTCAGACCCACACAGGATCCTAGTACACTGTCAGTAAGTCATCAGAACCACACAGAATCCTAGTACACCATCAGTGCATCGTCAGACCCACACAGGATCCTAGTACATCGTCAGTCTGTTGTAAGACCCACAAAGGATCCTAGTACACTACTAGTACATCATCAAACCCACACAGGTTCTTAGTAGACCGTATGTACGTCGTCAGACCCAGCTACAAGGTTCCCGCACTAAGCTCTCTTGTCTCCAGTATGATCTGCTCCTAAATCCACTGGTCGATACTCCAACTATCACAGAGTCCCACAAAAAAGTATCACAAAGGACCGACACTTCATAGAGGTCTCAACACAACAGATGAAGCATTGGATGACCATGTCCATCTCTGTGGCCGGCAACAGTTTCCCACCCTACAGCCTCTTCTACGGCCTCTTCCTTTATCGGGGGAGCAGACGCATGCCACCCCAGTTATGTGCGGCTGGCCTGGGTTCCAACTGCCACCTTCCACTGCCACGATTACCTCTTGTGATGAGGTTGTGCCACCTCTGACTTTCATTCCACAAAGAATGCAACAAGAACGACGATGTGGGGGGGGGGGGGGGGTCGGACCGTGTTCGTTTGGTCTGAACCTTCTGAGTTAGATTGATATCAAGTGGCTTATGGAAAGTATGTTTCTATATAATTTCATGAAAAAAACTATAAACAAATCCATATCTCAATGTTCGTTGGAGTTGGCGGGAGGAAGAACTTTAAGTTGTTGGTGACTGTCTCTCTCGCAACATGCCTCTGATCTCGGCTCATTCGTGGGTTCATCAGATATTCGCTCTTTGATGGAGGTTGTTCTTCATTGGAGAATTTCTCCAAGAGTTCTCTCTTGCCAACACTTACCCCCACCCATCAAGAGAGGATCCAACATAAAATAAATTACTAACTTAACATTTATTTTATGTGGACACATATAATTAATTGGGGGGTTTGAGTGGTTTTACCCTCCATTATGAGGGGTTCAAGTGGTCCCCACCACTATACTTTGAATGGGGGATTTTCTAGCTCGGTTTGTCCCCACCACCGATCATTTATTGAGGATGGTAAAAATAAAATAAAAGGCATTATTTTTTTCCATGAAAAACATGAAAACTAACTTTCACCCTCGACAAACTGTCATCGAGGTGAAAGTCTCCAAAAGCGAATACTGACACTTTGAGTTCAACAATGTCCTCAGATTTCAATTCCTAGAACAAGTTCAAAAGTTACATAAAATCGCTCTCACGTTTACTGAACGGACTCGAGAAAAAGTTCATAAATTCATTCTGGGCACACCGGGCCTCAAAATCATGTGTCGTCAAATTTCGCAGACTCATAAAATTTCCATATAATTAAAAAAAATTACATGTAATTTCTAGGTCTTTACATAAATAAATATATTAGAATAATTATTTCATATATTTAATTTTTATTTATTATATATACATTATAATCATTCTTGAATGGTTAATGTGAAGAGTTAATCTCATCGCATCGTGGAGATGTTAGGTCATACATACGCACAAGCGATGATATCATTCACTTAATGGTTTAATGGTATGTAATTGGATAGTATAATAATTATAAAGAATAATTATAATGTCATATTAATTATTTAAATCCACTATACACATCATTGTACCAATCCAAATTAAGTATTCTTGAATAAAAAATTACACAATGGTATGACACCATAAGCTGTATATACACACAAATGGTGATATTGTATTTAATATGATGGATAAAAGGAGGTATAAGTTTTTCTCATAATTATAATAACATCTAATAATGTATCATGTATTGGATTTATAAATTTAGTATGGGGACAATATAAGAAGAGGAAGTAGATGAAAATAATTTTGAAAGAGGTGGAAAAATATTTACCTCTTTTTCAAGTATCTCCTTCTAATTTGCACAAAAAGTATCCTTAGGATGCATTTCATCCCAAAGTGTGGCCTATCTGATGATTTTATGGAATTTGGAAGATGAAATGGGCATGTTTTTTCTATGCAAAAGAGCATTAGAGGTGAGATTAAAAAATATGGAGAATTCCCCATTTATAGGAGATGTGAGGGGGACTTTAGGAAAGTCTTTCAATATTAAATTAATATAACATTATTCTATGTTTATATTTCTACCATACTCAATTATTTAGAATATAATATGATTATGGTTATAAATACTCTCAACCAATATGTTTTAGAAAATTTATTTCTCTAAACTAACCTTATTTTTAGGTTTAACCCTCAGTTAAAAACATTAACTCTTACCAAGTCATCGTGTATTTTCATAATATATGGTCACTATAGTTAGAATAAAATTATAATAGAACCTCAAGTGGATAATTAAAGACATTTCTAATATTATATAAGTATTTTTATAGAATCTTAGATTTTTAGTAAAATTATATCATTTAGTAATTTATTATTTTTTTTAAAAAACTCATTTATGTCAATTTAGACACTATTTAGTAATTGATTTTTTTTAAAATTCATAAAAACCTGATTCCATAAAAAAGGAATTATATCATACATTACATGTTAATTTAATCCCAAAAAATCGTGTAAGTCATCAAAATGTTCAAAGTACATTAATTTTAATATTTTAATTATAATTTTTTTGAATATTTCATTAATAATGTAATCATTGCATCATAATTATGTCATAAATAAATTAACTTATTTATGGTCTAAATATCATAAATAAACTACCATGATGTTGGAAGTATTTTTATATTTATAATTAAAATTTATAGTAAAATATATCTATTATATAACCCTATATTAAAAATATTATAGTAAAAGATACATGTTTATGTTATATTTCTCTTTACATTAACTTTAAATTTATAAAAGGTCATTATCACACCCATGTGGCTTCATTGGGTCATAAAATAGACCAAAAAATTGTTATAGTCGTCCATATCTTATCCATTATGATTAGAACATGTGTTAGGGTAGTTGCATATTATTATAATATTATTTGTCACCCATATTTACCTAATTTACCCTTTAAACATTGTAAATAAAAAAAATTACTGAAGTTACTATTAATACTATCCATAAATAAAAGGTATCTATTTAAAATTTTTATACCTTATAATTATAAAAATGGAATCCATTTTTCTAAATTCAAAACTATAATTTTATGAAATTAATTTAAAATTAATTCATATTGTTAAAACTAAAAAGTGAGTTTTTAAGAAGTAGAAACTATCAAAAGATTGGCATGTGTTTATGTTCAATTTAAGTGTGAAATTACATCCAATGGAATAAATTGGATTAAATGATAAAAAAAATAATCCAATTAAAATTTAAAACCAATTAAAAATATAATCTACCTATAGAAATAAATTTGATGAAAAGGGAGTTTATATTTAAAATACAGTATCGTTCACTATTCATTTAGATATATGTTTTATCAGAAAAATACAAAAAAAAATTAATCAAATTAAACTATTATAACCATATTACAATGAAGAATGTTTTTTTCAAATAAAATATATTAAAGTGTTAAAACTATATTTTAAATGGGTGTGCCATCACAAAGAGAAAAACTTAATTTTTTCAAAATACCTCTTTTATCCGAAAATTTGAATTTCCATTTATACCATGTCTAGAAAATACATATAATGAATTTTAACATGATATAATATTAAAAAAAATACTATTCATAATGGGTATTTTATTTCCCATTATAATAACATATTATTGTTTAGTGAAACTCGGTATTATGTACAATGCAAGCTATCGAGGAAGGTCACTCTTACGTGTAATAAAAGCCAAGTAAGTGTTGTGTGTAGTGAAATATTCCTTTGGTGTGTCATATAAAATAATCCGAAACTAGTTCTTTTATACATTGAACAAAATCTATACTAAGTGTTGTGTGAATCATACACTAACTCGGTGTTTTTTGTAACATACAGAAAGTCGTTTTAGTGTGAAATAAATGATTGACTTAGTGCATTGTAAGATATAAATAAAAAATTTAATTTATTCAAAAGAAAAATGGTCCATACAAAATCAGGGTGTTACATTGTACCACACATAATATAAATTTCGCCCTTGAAATTTTTCAGGGTTTTAAAAGGATTACTACTTGGAAGTTTCTTTCAAAGAAACCCACATCATAAAAAGGAATAATGAAACCTAATTTTAAAAAGGAAACTTGGAAGTATAATGGTTACCCAAAGTTACTCATCACTGGGTTTCCACATAAGAGAATATAGGTGGGGAGTGAAAACATGGATATGGAAGAAAAACACAACCATCATGTTCTGATGGATAGTGATAGAGAACAATGTTTGGAGAAAGTTAACAACCAAAAATCCCTAAATCTACAATGATTTAATGGAGCTTCTTATTCATGGGATTAAAGGTTAATAGGATAAAATTATTGTTTTTCAAGATCCTTTTTCCTAATTTTGAAGAACATGAGAAGAAATACTTACTTGATTTCAGTAAAATCTCATCATTGGTCGTGCCTTGATGAATTTCCACTTCATCTCTTATTCAATGAAATGAAGGTCATTTTTTCATTCCTAAAGTGTTAAGTGATCATAGGATCCATAAAGTGAATGATAGATCATTACATCTGTATTTGTCACAAAAAAAATTTCACAAGTTATCAAACATGTATAAGTCTATATATAGTGAGATAATATTTTATTCTAACAAACATTATCTGATGTTTAAGCTTTCCAAAAAATTTATAACCTTACAATCCTTCTGAAATATGAAAGTACAAAACTATAGAAAAAGTTTCAAAAACATGGATTAACATTTATCTCCAATATATCATATGATATATCTTGTTTTTCATATTCCAAAAATTTAAACACCTTCGTTCGGTATTCTCTTGATTCATAGTAACAAATTCAATTATGAGATATCCTTATTGAAAACATGCATGTTTCATTATTCCAAAACATATTGGATATATTCCTTAAGTATCAAAAAATTGTATACTTAATCCATGATATCATAACCCTCTTTTCAATAAATCCGTAATTATATATCAGGAAACTATAATCATCAAATTTTCTTATTCAAATGCAACATATCATTAGCTGGACATCATTATCTTAACATAAGGGACATATTAAGGGTTATATTCCCATTAATCAAGTGTTCTCCAAGTTTATCACCTTACACTTAAATCAATTTTCTCTCTCCTAACAGCTATTCAACATATCCATTTCAATCCTTAATTAAAAACTTATACTGAAAACACTTATATATTTTAGGATTCATATATCATAATCTTTTAAATCTTAAAAATATACACCTCAATCATCTATCTTTATTCTTAAAAAATTTCTTAGGATCCAACATCATTGTATTTCTTAAAATATAAATCATTTCATAAGTTTTATCAACTTAAAGCTTCTTAGGTTTAATGTAAGCAATACTAGAAGAACATCAGATACCTTTAACATGTCATTTACAATCTCTTTATCCTCGGTTGTATGACCAATACTAGTACCATTTTCATGATTCTCTTCGAGATATTTCCCCTTTGGAAATCAATATTCACTATTACCATTATTTCCACATATGAAACATTCAATGGTTAACAATTTTATATGTAGTTATGGATATTTAATAAAACCAGAAATAAAAGTGTGAGAAATACATATCAGATATTAGAAACACATAAGTAAGGTAAATTAATTATAATATTTCAGTCTATGGTATCTTAGGTTTCATCCTATGTTATTCATGATTATCATAAAAAACACTCGGATTGTAACCAATACTTGACTTATCCGTAAGAAATAATTAAACATATCCTTAGAAATATATCTAGGGATCTCCGAAAATTTTTCACACCCTAGTTTCCAAAGCTTTACTAGTCCTTACCTCTAATACCAAATCTAACGACCCATGATTGACGTACATGGACATTACATTTATTTTTTGGAATACATAATAAATTAAAAAAATAGATTCCCAAATACAGTAATAGTTTATTGTCTTTGGAAACCTGTAACGCATTCTTCTATCTTAGTGAAAGATCTGCAACATATCCCCTAAATATCATCCCTGTTAGTTTTCCTACCTAAAACCTTTAGGTAAATCCTGGGGAAAAGAAAACATAAAAAGGGTCATCTAAAATGCCCATTAAGAGTAAAAATGAAGAACATCAAATGGAACATAAATATAATAATGTAAAAACAAGAACATATGTTTATAATATCAAAATAAAGAGTCATGAAATAAATCATGGTATTTCGTAAGGCATAAATCATAAATTAACATGAACCATGATAAAATAACATTGAAATAAAACATGGAATTTTTACAAGAAAATAATCTCATAATATGATATCCATAGTATCCATAACATTACTGCCAAGACCGTCATAGTGTACAACATTCATTACTGAACTAGGTTTACATGTCATTATAGTCTTGAATTACTGAACCATATTTCCTTTTTGTTCCATCCATGTATTACTGAACCAGATTTACTTGTCGTTCCAGCCTAGTATAACTGAACTGAATTTTTTTCCATTCCAGTCTTGTTTATATCATGAGATATAAATATTTACCTAATGAATTGGAGGCAGATATTGGTCCCACCAATATCATAGTGAAATAATTCTTACATGTTCCACAAAAACATAAATCATTCCTCATAGCATAACCCAAGAAATAAAATGGGTTTCTAAAACATCATTCCACCATAATCCATATAAAATAAATGGATTTCATAAAAAAATCCATCATAAAAATAATCAAATAAAATTAATAATATGGATAGAAACATAACCTAATGTCATATTAGATGGAAAAGAATTTTGATAAAACACTTGAACTTAATTCTTGGGGAAAATATCCTTTCTTCTTCAAAAACATTTTCTTTATTCCAAATGGCATGCAATTTTAAAAGAAAATTTTTTAGTTGAAAATAAACTTAAAATCTTGTAAAGGAAGATTCATGGAAAAAATTCATTATGAGGATGTAAAAATATATTAATGTTGTATAAGTTAAAAAACATTTTTCTTGTACTCTTTCCGGAAAAGTCAAAAAGTACCTCATATGGAAAATAAAAGAAATATTTCATTCATATTGTTTAAGAAACAAATTCACAAATGGGTAAAATTGACATTAAAAAATATTTTAAGAATAGAAATAATATTCTATATTTAAGAAATATGGATGTGAATAATAAATATTCCCTAGTAAATACTTACAAATCAACAATATCGGATAATAATGAAATTGAAAAATTATCCCTTACATTAGGTCTAATTTCTTCCAAATGTGTCTGAAACTTCGTTATAATGTGTTTAAACATATTATTAACTTTTAATAGAACCATAATCATATATATGATGTCATATATGGTTCATTTATAATTTTATATTACCTGTTTATTTATTAATTCCATATTAAAGTAATGTTTTGGGTAATAATTGTTTTATTTAGCATACATGATTTGACTTGTTATTCTTGATCTTATTACATATATCCTGATTTAATTACTTAAAGAATTTAAAACAAGATTTATATATCATAAATATTCAGTATAATATATAGATAAATGAAATGGAATACACTGTTCATGGAGACAGTAGGTTGTATGTATGCATGAACGTTGTTTCTGTTTCCTTATTTAATTAAATGGAGACCATTAAATGGAATATATATATATATACATAAATCCAGTATAATTATTATTTCATATATTTCATGCTTATTTATTATTTAACTCCCTGACCCTAGTTTCCCAGAGTTGGTACATTATTACATAACATTGGAATGATCACAAGAGATCAAGTCCTGAAATAATGGTTAGTTTTGTAGCCTTGGAAGTAGTAGATACATTCATAATATTTACATTACATTATGAAATGAAAGATTAACAACATTTTGTCTCAATTTAACACACTCATATCCCTTATCCTATCCCTACAGGTTAGTCATAATATACTTCTTCGCATCCTGGGAAAAATAAGACATAAGAAAGGGGTGAGCTCAGATTCTCAGTAAGGATAACAATATAGTGGAAACTATCATAAATAAGCATAAAAATTTAAGGAAATGCATAAGACTAAAAAAATACTTCTAAAAATAAACTTTAGAATAATATTTTAAAGATAAGTCAAATAATTCTATTTACTTATTCACATGGATATTCTACTAGTCAAATAATCACCTGAAATATCAATATCTAATTTCATAATGATGGAATGCATAATTTCGGATATCATAACCACATAGTCAAGGCCTCATTCCAAGACTAAAAATAAAGATTTTGTTAAGGCCTTGTTCCAAGACACAAATTTGTCTCATGAGACCTACTGATGCATCAAGGGGCTATAACAGGCTATTCCCGTCACTTACTACGTCCAATGCATTCATTATATGAAAATGTAGAAACATAACATAAGGATTCATATAAAAAATATCATAAGAAATTTAAATACATTAACTATAAACCATGAATTCTATATAAATATCACATACATAGTTAAACATATCACAAAACCTTCAAAACATTTTGGAAGATTTTATCGTAATAAATCATCTTCAAACAAGCGTAAATTCCAACAAAGGAAGTTGACATAGATGAAATCAATACAAAAACTATTTGAGTGAAATATCTCTTTCTAATTTGAAATAATATAAAATTAAATAAAAAAATTATTTTGAAAATATTCTTATAATCTTGTAAGGGGTTTTTTGAAGGTTTATAACAGTGGAAAATATTTGTGCCCACCGTATAAGTTAAAAAAACATTCTTTCTTTAATTTTTTGAAACGGTCATAAAGTACCTTATTTGGAAAGTGGTGAAAATATTCCTTTCAAATAATTTTATAAAAATTCTAACATGCGAATAATTGACATTAATCCATAGTCTAGGAAATAGTAAAAATGTTATGAAATACATTTTTATGAATCAAAGATGTGGATGATACATAAGTCCCAGTATATACTTATGTATAAACAACCTCTGATAATAAAGAGATTGTAAAATTAACCATTACCATGTAATTTTCCTTAGACGAGGGTATGTTAAATTATTGTATAATGGTTAAATAATTGTTATTAAATTATAAAATAACTACACACATAAATATGATATCATATATGATCCTCTAATATTACTTTATTAAAATTATTTCAGCAGTATCATTGTTTCGGGCATTAGTTGATTCATTTTAATTTATATGTTTTGTTACTTAAGACATGTTTGTTATGGATAGGATGTATTTTATTCATATTCTGAATGATATTTAGTTCTTAATCATTATTTTTAATCATCAAATTAAAATTATTCTTGAATTGTTATTATGGGGAATGAAATCTCATCGTGTCGTGGAGACGATAAGTCATATGTACGCACAAGCGATAATATCATTCTATAGACGGTGAAATTGTATGAAACAGGATAGTGAATTATATATAAATAATCATTAACATGTTATATTTATTTTTCACATTAATCATATTCATTGTTATACTCATCCAAATAATTATGTATTGAATAAAAACTACACCATGACGTGGAGACGATAAGCCATACGTACGCACATATGGTAACTTTGTCATTCATAGGATGGATAGAATAATGAATATAGTTGTACCATATTTTTAATAACATTAAAGTATGTAGAATTTTCTAGACTTATTATTTTGTTATGTAAACAAAAAAGAAAGAGGAAGTGGAAGAAGAAAAGAACATTGAAAGAGATGATGAAATAATTATCTCTTCTTCAGGTGCTTCCTTTTGTATATAACAAAATGGCTCCTTAGGTTGGATTTAAAATCAAAGTAAGAAATCTAGAAAATATTGAGAGTAGTTTTTAGGATATTTGAGTAGGTTTTGGCTGAGACAAATGTCATTGGAGGTGTGGAGTTAATAGAAGGGTAAGTACCCCTTACAAGAGAGGTGAGGGGCACTTTAGGAAGAGCTTGAAATATTAATTTATTATAAAATTATTTTCGATTAATAATAGATTAAAATTGGTTTATTTTTAGGAAAAGGTGGGGATGGGTAAAACTCCTCTCAACCAATTGGTTTTAGACAATTTTAGTTCACCATATAAACCTTATCTTTTAGATTTAACTCTTAGTTAAATAGTTTAACATTTACCATATCTTCATTTATTATTATATTACATGATTAATGAACATACAATAAAATGCCAAGAGAAACTCAAGTGGTTAATTAATGACATATATAACCTTACATAAGTCCTTTATATGAATCTTAGATTTTTAGGAGTATTTCATCATTTAATAAAATGGTTTTTTTAACTGATTTATATCAATTTTGAAACTTTTTATTATTTCTTTTTTTTGAAAGTCATAACAACTTTATTACTTCAAAAAAAATACATTTAATCAACTCTAAAATGTCATATTCCACTATAAAATTCATGTATGGAATCAAAAGTTTAAATTTAAATTTATTTTAATATTTATAATGTAAATTATTTTAATCATTCATTGATAAAGTAATTACCAAATCATCATTGTGTCAAAAATAAATTAAATTATTTAATGTCTAAAAATTATAAATAAAATACCATGATATAGGAAATATTTTTATTTTTCTAATTAATATTTATAGTTGAATTTTTCTTATGTGAATCTCTTTATGATAAATTTTTTAGTTATTAAAAATTTAATTTTACACTTTTAACTCCTCTTCAAATAAAATATAATAAAATTCTTAATCTAATAAAAGTGGATCAAAAAGGATCATAGTTTTTTCCTAAGGTAGATTTTGGTCGAAATACACTTATGCAATAGAATTAGGACATGTGTTGGTTTAATTATAATATTGTTTTTACATTTAATTACCATATTTACTTTTAATCGTGGTAAATAAAATTCAAAAGTTACTATTCACCAAAAATAATTTCCATCCTGTTGAACCAAATTTTACTTACTGATAACAACTGTGTCTATTACATTTTTGAAATATAATTTGTAGAAATGGTAAAATTACATTTTATGAAAATTTACAAATGTTCCTAGAAGGAAGGTAAAAGAAGTCAAAAAGTTCAATAAAATATTATATATCTATTATTATTATAAAATGACTCTAATGAATTACATTGGAATAATATAGGTATTGTGTATCTATTTTTAATTAAAAATAAATTTAAATAAAAAATAAATTTAAATAAAAAGTTTGTTTTAAACAATAACGCAATGTTTTTCACTATTCATCAAAAATTGAATGTTTTCCAAAAATACAAAATATTCACCCTAAGCTAATTTGGATGTTCTGAATCCAAAAAAAATCCATTTTGAAAAATAAAATTTATAAAATTTCAAAAATTGGTTATTACTATTCCTAACTACTTTTTAAATGGCTAGTTTGATTGGTTGTGGTGTGCTAGAACTCAAAGTTGTGTATAGTTCAATCTATTGTATTATTCAAGAGAAACCTACCATGGAAGCTTGGGGTGTTACATTCTTCCCTCTTTAAAATAATTTCATCCTCAAAATTTATAGAATACTACTGCATAAAAAGATTCAGGTGGTTCTTCATCATAAGTTCCTGAGGTTCCCACGTTTCCTCTTCCATTTTATGGTTTATCTGAAGAACTTTTACCAAATGAGTCATCCGGTTTCTCAACACTTATCCTCTCGTATCAAGAATCCTGATAGGTTCTTCACAATAAGATATATCTGGTTCTTATTTTATTTCTTCATAAGTGAGTACATTCATTGGTTCATGCATATATTTTCTCAATGGTGATTTGTGGAACACATTGTGATCTTTGGAGAGACTTGGTGGAATTTCCAAATGGTAAGCTACAACTCCAATTAATTCTATAATTTCAAAAGTTCTGATATAATAGGGACTTAACTTACCCTTCATACTGAAACATATAACACCCTTACATGGAGATACCTTCAAGAAAACATGATATCTTACCTGAAATTCCAAACCCTTCCTTTGGTTATCGGCATAGCTCTTTTTCCTACTTTGAGCTTCTTTTATGTGGGTTTGTATAATTTTAACATTTCCAAATATTTCTCAAAATATTTTGGGATTTTGAGTTTTCTTTCACTAACTTCATCCTAACAAGTTGGTGTGCGATATCTATTTCCATAAAATGCTTCATATGGTTCCATTTGAATACTTGAATGGAAGTTATTGTTATAAGAAAATTATACCAGAGGTAAATACTGATCCCACATACCATGAAATTCAAGTGAGAAAGGTCTCAACATGTATTCTTGGGTTTGAATAGTTTTTTCTGTATGTCCAATAGTTAGAGGATGTTAGGAATTACTCAAAAAAAGTTTGGTATCTAGGGATTTCTGAAGACTTTTCCAGAATCATGACGTAAAACAGGGATCACGATCATAAACAATCGATAGGGGTACACCATAAAGTCTTAAAAATTCATTAATATATAGTCTTTCCAAAGGTTCATGTGGTGAATCTTCTCTTATAGTAAGAAAATGTTATGACTTGGTAAGACAATAAATAATGACCCATATTTTATCATTCCTTCTATGAGTCTTTGGTAGCCCCCTAACAAAGTCCATAATAATATCATCCCATTTCTACTCTAGTATGGGAATAGGTTGCATGACTCCTCTAGGATTTTATCTTTCAGCCTTCATCTGTTGATAAACGATACATATTGACACATAATCATAAATCTCCCTCTTCATGTTGTCCCACCAAAAATGTTCCTTAAAATCTATATACATCTAAGTGCTACCAAGGTGTATAGAGAAATTAGAGCTATGAGAATCATCCAAAAATTTACTTTTTAGATAATGTACATCGGGAACACAAAGCCTCTTCCCAAATTTCATAATTCCATCTTCATATATGAATTTAATCAATATAACATCATTCATCGAATTAATTTTCTTTTGAAACTCCTTATCATCAGTCTGAGATCTTATTATCCTTTATAGTAAAGATGGTTTGGAAACCATTTGAAAAAAAAATTATGTTTCACCATCCAGGATTATTCCCCTATCCATCTTTACTAGATCCATAAACATAAGATCCCTTTCAACTCTCATCTTGTTCATAACTCCATGATCCTTTCTGATAAAATCATCTTCCAACTTATTTTCTTTCCCCAGGTGGTAGTGTATAGTGAAATCATAATCCATGAGAAGTTTGAGCCACTGCCTTTTCCTCTTGTTGAGTTCATTGTGTGAAAAAATATACTTCAAACTCTTGTGATCGGTATATATCTCACATTTTTCAACATAGTGATAGTGTCTCCATATCTTCAGAGAAAATATTATAGCTTCTAACTGAATAACATGAGTGGGATGGTTTTTTTCAAGAATTATTAGTTTCCCTAACACATAGGAAATAACTCTATCATTATGCATAAGGACACTACCAATTCCTTTCTTTGAATCATCACTATAAATAACAAACTCATCATTCCCCAATGGTACAGTCAAATAAAATCATTGACTAATATTCTCTTAAAATCTTCAAACCATTTTTCACACACTTTTACCCAAATAAATTTAACCCCTTTACATGTGAGCTTGGTTAATGGGTTATCCAATCGGGCAAAATTCTGGATGAAATGCAGATAGTAACATGCTAAACCAATAAAATTGCATACCTCAGTTATACTCTTCAGTGATGGACATTCTTAGATTTCCTTTTTCTTTGAAAGATCAATAGAGATTCCATACTTAGAGACAATATGGTCTGGAAAATAAATATTCTGAATCCATAATTCACACTTTCTAAACATCCCGTATAATTCATTTATTCTAAGAGTCTTTAGAATAGTGCGTAATTTATTTTCACGATCTTCATAGATTTTGATGTATACCAAGATGTAATCAATAAATACCACTACAAAGTCATAAAGATATTATTTGAAAAAACTATTCAACAGATCTATGGAAACACAGGGTGCATTGGTCATTCCAAAAGGCAATACTGTAAACCTGTAATTCCCTTACCTAGTTTGAAATGCTATCTTCGGAATTTCTTCCTTCATCATTCACAACTGATGGTATCCAGATCAAAGTTCAATATTTGAAAAAATATTGAGCTCTACGAAATTTATCAAATAAATCATCAATGCGAGTTAGGTGATACATGTTCTTTATTGTTATAGAATTGATCTCTCTATTGTCAACGAACAACCTCATAGATCTATATTTCTTCTGAACAAAAAGAATAGGGGATCCCCATAGAGAAATACTAGGGTGAATAAATCATTTATTACTCGATTCTTATAGGTTTCTCTTTAGTTCCACTAATTCCATAGTGGATATTCTATAAGGGTTCATTGATATGGGCCTTGAACTATGAATTATGTCAATGAAAAATTCAATTTTTCATTCTAGAGGATGTCTAGGTGAATCCTCTGGAAATACATCAACATATTCTTGCACAATATTTACATCCTCTATTTGAACATTCCTTTCCTCACCCACAGTTATTTCACTCCCTTTCTCCCCAATATTTTAATTTAGTAGAGCTACTGGGTTTGGAGTTAGATGAGAATCAGATGGTTATGTTTCTTCTCTAAAGTTAAAGTATTCCTTATCATCATAAACAATTGTAACCTCCTTCTTCTTACAATAAATTTTCACATCATGATCCAAAATCTAATCTATATCGAGGATTATATAAAATTCAATCATGGTTATGACAATAAGATAAGAAGATAAATAACATTTATATGCCATGATGGTAATTGATTGACAAAACATTGTTTCTATGATACTTCCCTTCGAAGTTTTTACTAACAACTCACTTGTTAAGTAAAATTGTAAATATCAAATATTCATGGAAAACTATCATGATATGAGAGAATGTGATGATCCAGAATCAAATAAAGCATTGGATAATTTTGAGTAAATGATTAATGTGCATGCCACCAAGTCATTAGAAACTTCAACCTCAGTAGAAGTGATCACATAAGCTTGGACTTCCTCACTTGTAATTTTCTGAGGTAAGTTTCCTTGACGCTTAGGACATTCATTTGCATAATTCCCCATTTCATTAAAATCATAGCATTCAACATTGACAGCCTCTTTCTTTCTCTTTCAATCACGAGCTTGGTGGCCTTTTATATAAATTTGTAACAAACCCCCTTCCCCCTTAGGCATGTACTGGGATTTTTCTTCCCAAAATTACTATAGGATATAAATTAAACTTTTCCATTCTTCCCCTTATTTCCTTTTTCAGAGTGTTCAGTAGATGTCTTCTTCTCTTTCTCTGCTTTAAAGTCATAATACTTAGAGAATTTCTTTTCTGTCTTATGATGAGAATTATTGAGAGACTAATTCTCGATAGAGAAATTGTTTTAACCCATCAAATAATCGATAAATCTTACTTCTTGGTTTATGTATATAATCTACAATATGTATTTCTAACCTTGTAAAGTTATCCAAATTCATTGCAACATTCTAATCCTCCTTTTTCCTCAAACTCATAAATTTCATTTCAATAACTACTTGATGTTCATAAGGAAAGTATTTTTCTAAGAAAAGATCTTTAAACTCCCTCTATTCTATATTTTATACTTCTTTATCCTCCTATGTGTTTTGAACTAATGACCACCTTTGACCTGCATCTCCTATAAGGCAATAAAATGTCATGATAACTTTTTCCCTTTCGCTACTCCCTAAAGAATGAAATATTTTCCCTAAGGAACATATCCATTTCTTATCTACAAATGTATTTTTAGTCCATTGAATATTGGTGGTTTCTACCTCATGAAGCGGTCTAACATTGATCCTCCACATTTTGAATCAAGGAGCTCAATATGGGTAAGGTTATTATTCATAAGATAAGTGAGTTGTCCGAGTAACGTTATAGGTTTTTCAGCACTAGTTTCTTCCCCAGCTCCACTATAACTATCTTGAGTAGGAAGGAAATCTCTACATGGATTATGTCTGTTGATACGGTTTCCATTCCTTCAACTAGGTGCCATTTCTAAAAAATATCATACACTAGGTTAGTATATGAATCGCAATGTATAATTCCAAAATTGTAAAATATGTAACATAAATTGAACAGTTTATGAATATAGTCCATAATAATAAAAATGTTTTATTTGAGAAATTATTTACTCGTAAATCCTTCATAATGGTTTTTTAAGAAAATTTTATTTATCTGAAGCATATCCCCCAGGAGTGTCAAACTAGGTGCGTAGTAAGGCTCATTATCGTGTACCAGGATATCTCAGGCCAAGCCCAAAACTCCTTGTCAGAGTTTTCACTCCTAGATACATCTGTGTCGGAACCATGTACACTTTTATTATCCATATAGGGATTTATTTCTTGGATAACCCACATAGTATCTACATTACCAAAATTTTTGGATGTTCTTCTATATTAATCCTCAAAGTATATCTTAGGGTAATGTTCTATAATCATAATTTATCTAAATATAGTTTCCAAGGTCTATACTAAACTTCTCTTGATACCAACTATAACACCCCGAACCTAGTTACCCAGGGACGGTGAATTATTATACAACATTGACATGATCACAAGAGATTAAGTCTTAAAATACCGATCAGTTTAGTATCCTTGGAAGTACAAGATACATTTATAAGTTTTAAATTATATTATGAAATCAAAAATAAACAACATTTTGTCCCCTTTGAACACACTCATATCCCTAATCTTATCCCTATAGTTCAGTCATAATACACTTCTTCGCATCCTGGGAAAAATAAAACATAATAAATGGGTGAGCTCAGATGCTCAGTAAGGATAACAAAATAGAGGAAACTATCATAATTAAGCATCAACATTTGATTAAATTCATAAGTCTAAGACAGAATCCTTTTAAACATAAACATAAGCGTAATATAGAAAAGATAAATCAAATAATTCCATTTACTTATTCATAGTAATATTATACTGGTCAAATAATCACATGTAGTATCAATAGCTAATTTGATAATGATGGAATGCATAATGTTGGACATCATAACCACATAGTCAAGGCCTTGTTCAAATACTAAAAATAAATATTTTTTTTCAATGGCTTATTCCAAGATACTATTTTGTCTCATGAGACCTACCAATTAATCGAGGGGCTATAGTGGGACTCACTCGTCACTTACTACATCCAATTCATTCCTCATATGAAAAAGTTAAAACATAACATAAACATTCGTATTAAATCTACCATAAAAGATATAAAAAATTTAATCATAAACCATTAATGGTATAAAAATTTCACATCCATATTTAAACATATCACAAAATATTCAATACAATATGGAAGATTTTATCATAATAAATCAACTAAAAATAAATGTAAAATCCAACAGAGGATGTTGAAATAGATGAAATCAATCCAAAAACTATTTGACTGAAATTGATATTTTTACTTTCAAATCATTTAAAAGTAAAGAAAACATTTATTTTGAAAATATTTTTATAATCTTAGAAAGGAATATTCGATGGTTTATAATGGTGTAAAATAGTTTCGCCTGCCGTATAGGTTAGAAAACATTATTTCTTTAATTTTTTGAAAAAGGTCATAAAGTACCTTGTTTGGAAAACGACAAAAATACTCCTTTTAAATAATTTTATAAAAATTAAAACAATGGTATAAATTACTTTAACCCATAGTCTATGAAATAGTAAAAAAATTGAAATACATTTTTATGAAACACGAATGTGGATGATAAAGAAGTCCAAGTAGTTACTTATGTATAAGAAACCTCGGATAATAAATATATTATAAAATTAACCCTTACCTTGTAGTTATTCTGGGCTTTATGTAAGGTTTGAAGCATTGCGTAAATGAATTCCTCT
Source organism: Viscum album (assembly GCA_963277665.1). Lineage (NCBI taxonomy): Eukaryota > Viridiplantae > Streptophyta > Magnoliopsida > Santalales > Viscaceae > Viscum > Viscum album. The sequence continues at coordinate 1,196,288,256 of OY728133.1, forward strand.
AAGGCCTACGGGCCACTTAATACTTACAACTACGGGCCTTGTAAGGGTTCCACCTCACCCCTTGAAAGGTGGATTATCAAAAACAAATAAAAAATGAAGGCCTTCAGGCCATTGGAGGATTAAAATTATTGTTATTAAATTAAAAAAGAACCACATACATAAAAATGATATCATATATGATCATCTAATATTTCTTTGTTAAAATTATTTCATTAGTATCATTGTTTCAGGTGTTAATTGATTAATTTTCTTTTATATGTTTTATTATGTAATTTATACTTGATATGGATAGAATGTATTTGATTCATATCCAGAATGGTATTAAATTCTTAAACAATATTTTTATTCATCAAATGAAAATTATTCTGGAATGGTTACGACGGAGAATGAAATATCATCATGTCGTGGACACAGTAAGTCGTACGTACGCGCGAGCGATAATATCATTTTATTGATGTTGAAATCGTATAAAATTCAATGTTATATTATATATAAAAAATAATTAACATGTTATTTTCATTATTTACATCAATTATAATAATTATTATACTCATTCAAATAATGAATTGCTGAATAAAAAACTACACCACGACGTAGAGACGGTATGCAGTACGTACGCACATATGGTGACTTTGTCATCATAGGATGGATATAATAATGACTAAGGTTTTACCATATTTATAATAATATAAAATTATATAGAACATATTGGATATATAATTTTTTTATGTAAAAAACAAAGAATGAGGAAGTGGAAAAAGAAAAAAACTTTTAAAGAAGTGATGAAATAATTACCTCTTCTACGGGTGCTTCCATTTGATTTGAATAAAAGGGCCCCTTATGTTGGATTTCTGATCAAAATAAGGTCTCTAGGATGAATTGAGAGTATTTGGGAGGATATTTGAGTACTGTTTGGCCATGAAATATGGCTTTGGAGGTGTGAAGTTAAGAGAAGGGGAAGTAACCTTTTATAAAAGAGTTTAGGGGAACTTTAGGAATATCATGAAATATTAATTTATTATAAAATGATTTTCGTTTTCAATTTGATAAAAATTGATTAATTTCATTTTTGATGTGGGGATGGGTAAAAATCCTCTAACAAATAGGTTTTAGACTAGTTTAGGTCACCAAATTAACCTTATCTGTTATATTTAACTCTCAATTAAATAGTTTAACATTTACCATGTCTTCTTGTATTTTTATATTACATGGTTAATAAACATACAATAAATGATAAACGAACCTCAAGTGGTTCATCAATGACTTATATAACCTTATATAAGTCCATTGAAAAAATCATATATTTTTATATGTATTATATCATTTAATAAATAGTATTTGTTTTAATAACACATTTGTGTCAATTTTGACATTATTTAGTGTTTTTTAAGTCATAAAAACTTTATTAATTTGAAAAAAATGAATTTAATCAACCATAACATGTCATATTCAACTAAACAATTCATTGATGGCATCAAAAAAATTATTTTAAATTTATTTTTAATATTTATAATATCAATTATTTAAATCTTTCATTAATAAGATAATTACTGCATCATCCTTGCGTCATAAATAAATTTAATTATTTAATTTTTAAAAATTATAAATAAATTACCATTATTTAGGAAATATTATTAGATATATAATGAGTATTTATATTTGAATTTATCTTTTGTGTAACCGTATATTAAATATTTTTTAGTTATAAGAATTTGAATTTAACACTTTTAACTCTTCTTTAAATAAAATATAATAAATGTCCTAATCTAATCCATGTTGATCAAAAAGGATCGTAATTTTGTCCTAAGGTTTATTTTGGTCTAAATACACTTATACAAGACAATTAGGAGATGTTTTGGTGTAATTATAATATTATGTTTACCTTTAATTACCATATTTACTTTTAACCGTGGTAAATAAAATTCAAAAGTTACAATTCACCAAAAATTATTATCATCCTACTGAACCACATTTTACTTAATATTGAAAATCAGGTCAATTTTATTTTTTAAATTCAATTCATAGAAGTGGTCAAATAATGTTTTTTGCATATTTTCAAATGTGCCTAGAAGGTAGGTAAAAGACGTTAAAAAGATCAATAAACTTTTATATATCTAATCTTATTACAAAGTGGATCTAATGAATTAAATTGGGCGAATATAGTTATTATATATCTATTTTTACTTTCAAATAAATTTAAAATAAAATAATTATATACGTAAATAGTCAGTTTTAGACAATAACATAGTTTTTTTCACTATTCATCAAAAATTCGACGTTTTCAAAAAAATACCAAAAATTCACCCTGAGATTTTTTTATATATTATAACTCCAAAAAGGATGTCCATTTTGAAAAAAAAAATTATAATATTTCAAAAGCTGGTATTATTATTCATAACTACTTTTTAAATAGCTTGTTTGATTGGTCATGGTGTGCTAGAACTTGAAGTTGTGTATAGCGCAAGCGACTGTATTATTCAAAGAGAAACATACCGTGGAATCTTGGGGCGTTACATATTATATATAATTTATAATCATTCTTGAATGGGTAACATGGAGAATGGATCTCATCGCGTCGTGGAGAAGGTAGGTCGTACGTACGCACAAGCGACGATGTCATTCACTTAATGGTTAAATGGAACAGAATTGGATGGTTTATTAATTATACAGAATACTTATCATGTTATAATAGTTATTTTTCTCTATTATACTCATCATTATACTCATCATTATACCCATCCAAATTAATTATTAGTGAATAAAAAATTTCACCATTGTGTGGTAGGTCGTTCGTACGCACGCATAGTGATATTGTTATAAGTACAATGGATAAAATGAGGTATAAGGTTGTACCATAATTTTAATAACATATCATCATGTATAAGATACTGTATTTATTACTTTAGTTTGGAAATAATATAAGAATGGTAAGTATAAGAAGAAAAGAATTTTAGAAGAGGTGATAAAACAATTACCTCTTTTCGAGTATGTCCTATTGATTTACACAAAACTTTATCCTTAGGATAGATTTATGCCCAAATTGATGCCTCTAGAATTAATTTAGGTAAGTATTTAGTGTAAATGGGTAGTTTTTTTTATGAAAAATTGTTTTATAGGTGTTATTAAAAGAGAAGGATAAGTTCCCTTTTATAGGAGAGGTGAGGGGCTCTTTAGGAAAGTCTTTAACTATTAATTTTTTATAAATTTAATTTCAGTATATAATGGACCCAAACTCATTTATGTGGAATTTAAGATTATTATGGGTCTAGATAATATCAAAAAAATAGGTTTTAGACATGTTTATTTTACAAAATTAACCTTATCCATTATCATTAACCCTTAGTTAAAAACATTAACTCATACCATGTCATCTTGTATTTTCATAATATACTGTTTCTATTGATAATATAAAATTACAAGAGTGCTCAAGTAGATAATTAATGAAATTTTTCACATTAATTAAGTCATTTTTCTGACTATTTGATTTTTAGGACTATTATATAATTTAATAAAATAGTATTTTTTTTAAAAGCTCATTTATGGAAATTTTGAAACTATTTAAAAATTAATTTTTGTTAAATTCATAGTAACTTGATTCCATAAAACAAAAGGAATTAAATAATCCATAACATGTAAATATAATCCATATATTTTTTTGATTTCTTACAAATGTTCAAATTAAATTTATTTTAATATTTATAATACCGTTTATTTGAATATTTCATTAATAAAGTAATCACTATATCATCATTGTGTCATAATAAATTTATTTATTTAATTTCTAAACATTTTAAATAAAATACCCTGATGTAGGAAATAATTTTATATTTATAATGAATATTTATAGTCATAGAGATCAGTTATATAATTCTATATTAAATTTTTTTTAGTAAAATATACATGTTTATGTTATATTTCTCTTTACATTAAATTAAAAATTAAAATAGGTCATTATCACATCCAAGTGGGTACATGGGATCCTACAATAGACCCAAGGATACTCATGGTCGGACATATCTAATATAATATTATTCAGACTTGTGTTAGGTCAGTTTTATATTATTATAATATTATTTGAATCTCTTTTTACTTAGTTAACCCTTTAACCATAGTAAAGAAAAATAATTAATTAAGTTATTATTCATAATGTACAAAAATAAAAGGTACATATTTACACAATTTGGACCTTATAATTACAAATCTGGAATCCATTTTTATAAATTGAAAACATATAATTGGAAAAAAATAATTTAAAATAAATTCCTGTTGTCAAAACCAGAAAGCTGGTTTTTATGAAATAAAAACATTCAAAAGTCTAACATGTGTTTATGTCCCATTTAAATGTGAAATTAAATCCACTGACCAAAATTTGAGTAAATGATAAAAACATAACCCTATTAAACTTTAAAAACAACTAAAAATATAATATAACTATATAAATAAATTAGATAAAAAGGCGGGTTTGAATTAAAATATAGTATTCTTCACTATTCATTAAAATATGAATTTCATCAAAAATAATAATAACAAATCAACCAAAGTAAATTTTGATGTCCCTATTCCAATTAATAAGTTTATATTATCAAATATAATATATAAATGTGTTAATAACTAGAATTGAAATGGGTGTTCCATTAAAAGGTGGAAAAACTGTATTTTTATAAATACTTGTGTATCCGAAAAATTTAATTTGTTCTTATGAAATGACTAGAAAATAAATAAGATGATTGTTAATGTTATATAAAATTCAAATTTTGGTTAATACTATTCATAACGACTAGTTTATATCCCATTAAATAATAATGTTTTAATAATATATCGTTATTTAGTGAAACTCGATATTGCTTACAACGCATGCTATCAAGGAAGTTCAATATTACGTGTAATGAAAGCCAAGTCAGTTTTGTGTGTAGAGAAATATTTCGTTGGTGTTGTATATAAAATAATCCAAAGAAAGTTCATTTATACATTGAACAAAATCTATACTCAGTGTTGGGTGTATCGTCTGACAACATGGTATTGAATGGAATATTTGAATTAGTGAATTATAAGATATAATTGAAATTTTTAATTTATTTATACGAAATATTCCATTAAAGGACAAGGTTTTACACATGTAGTTTCTAGATAGATCTTTCTTGAATGGATTTTTTGGGATAGAGATTTACAAATGATCGGACATAGGTATTCATGCGATGTTGTTGGAAAAAGGATTATAGGAAAATACATTAGAAAATAGGTTAAGGATATTAATTAAAAATAGAGTATTAACATAGATATACTTCATATAAATAAGAACAAGATATATTAACCTTATGAAAGTTACAAATGGAGATTTTTAACAAATAATGGGGAACATGAAGTTACCTGATGGAGAAATCAGTTGAGTTCACCCAAAAAACCACATAGATAGAATTATATAAATTAATTATAAAAAATAACTAGATAAGTCCTACAAGAGTGAATCAAATATAGAACACCTAAATAATTTTTAACAGTTTTCTGGATAAAGGAAACTAGATGAACATTGAAAACCCATCAGATGGAGGAATCTTAGAAATGTTACTGGATAGAGGGAAAACATGTGAGGTGATAAGATGAAGTCTAATAGACTGAGGGGAATAGACGGAAAATGGAACCAAATGTTAGTATAAATGAATTCATATTTTCATCAAATGGAGATATATGTACATTCATAATTCATACGATTCAATGTTATTCTTCAAAGTATAAAACATCTTGTTTATACCAAGATATTCAAGACTTTATCTTAATTTGTTTGAAGGAAGAATTGTATAATACATAGTGGCACTTCTTTGTGGAAAACATTATCAGACTATGTTTATAAGACTGAGATAATTGAAAAATATTGTATTATATAGAGATAAATCTAGACAAACATTTACAATTTCATCATATAAAACAAGGTTTCTAAAACCATCAAACTGAGTTTTTTAGATATATTTCATTGGATTAAGATTATGTGTGGAGGCATTATATAGAGGATTCTGAGTGGATCCATTGAATAGATATTTTTTATTGAATTCATCCAGAAGAGTAACTCAAAGATATAAAAATAGAGGAAACATGTAAATCTTATCCAATGAAAAAACAAATTTACCAAATGGAAGATTTTTTTTGGAAAAAATAGTTCTTAAAAATATGGATCAGATGAAGGGTTGAGAAACATTACATATGTTCTTGTAAAGTCCTAATTTTTTATGATTAAATTATATTATTTAAGAAAATGAATATCTTTCTGAGATTTGAGAAAATTTCGATTATGCTTATTGACTCTGAGATTTAAGGATGTTCTTATGGGGATTGTTGACTCTAAATTAATCAGATGTTTGATGGTGGTTAAATGAAATAATACCTTATTAAGAATTAAAATTTTGAGTATGAAACCAAAATTTGAATTTCACATTTATCCCTATGTTTTCATAGAAATGCTATATATATAAAATAGTGTTGGTGAATTGTGAAGTTCTTGTTTTTGGTTGTGGTCCTGATCACTGTTGAAGAAGTAAAGTTTCAAAGTATGGTGTTTTCTATAATGCTTAAGAGTAATTCTAATTTAGGAAAAATTATCGAACATGGGATTTCTATATGGAGAGGTATCATATGAACATATATCTGAAGAGAAGTGTAGGTACGTGACAGAGAAGTATAAAAAATAAGGTACTTAGTAATGAAGGGATCAGATGAAATAGTATCATATAAACTAGAATCAGGAGAGCAGTATTGAATGAATAATATTAGATGAATAGCTTTTGAGAAAAAAGGTGTTGGAAGGAGAAGTGAGAAATTAAGAAAATAAGTTCTAATGTAGTTCATACACACCAAATAAGAATAAGATAAGAAGGGAAAGAATAAAATAGAAAAATAATAAGAGTATAATAATTCTTACACTTCAGCAAGAAAATCAGTATTTTATCTTGTTTTTATGAAGAAAAATAAGGTCGTGTTCACTGTTGTGTATAAAAATGATAAATAAGAGAGGTTTCTTTCATTCTTCTATAGAAAGTAACAATACTAAAATATGGCATAGAATAAAAAATATGCACTATGACCATCAATCAATGGCTCAACAGGTAAAGTAATTACTTGATATTGAAAATTAATTATAGAAGTTTAATTTTTTTCACATATAAAATAAATAACAAGAATGAAGTTGTAGTTAGACAATAAATTTACCATTTTAGGGAATCCAGATTGTTTTCTATCCCCCCTTCTAAAGTTATGGAACCAAACATTGGCTTTGGATTTTTTTCCATGCCAAATAGTTGTAACTGGTATGTCATTATAGTGTGGAATATTTTTACTAGTCACCACCCCAAGTAGTAAATACTATCTACTCTTATTGGGTAGTAGACCTTGTAAAAAACATTTTTTCATTTATTTACTTTTTCGAATAATTTCGTATGAAAGAAAATATAGAGAAAGATAATGAAGATCATAACATGTAATATAGGAAAATGGATAGGAAGTAGTAATTGTTTTAAAAGGCACCCTAAAATAATTCACCCCCTTAGTTTTGATCAAATCTCAAAGTGGTTTAAACAATATAAAGAAGGAATATTTTAATGATATTCAAGGATGTAATAATTTTTTTCATGATATCATTAATTTTTATAATATAATTTGAAAACCATATATGTATCTAGACTCACAGTACTGGTGAATTTCTTAATAATTTATGGAGTGATCCCCTATATCTTCTACCATTTTATTACATTATGTATTGTCTATCAGTTACTATTGTTATGGTTACTTCCTAATTTTTTTTGAATAAAAATGGATATAAAATTTAGAAGAATAATAATAATTCTAGAGGGATCCAATATCACTAAAAGTTTTTCGTCCACTATAAATATTGTTTTACACCACCCTACAACTCTCTATCCAATTTTTTTTCATTATCATGACCCAAACCATTACCTATCATTCTTTCTAGACCTTCTAAAACCCCACACCCAATTTCCCTGCCTTTGTGGAAGCACTTCCACATTTCTAGTAGTGAATGTACCAAAAATATAAATCATTATAGTCACTACCCAACATTTTTATCCCAAGTAATTTTTCACCTTATACACAATACATAATTAGGAAACATCATTAATATCAGGGAAATCAAATTCATTTCATAGAAATATTTACCATATTCCAACCCACAAACCATACTCATTTTTCACTCCATAGTCTACCCTTCTCCCTATTTTGAGAAAGGGGTGTTCCACTAAACTTTTATTCATTCCTTAGAGGAAATTTTTCTTATTTATAATCTTGTAGTGACACACCACACCATTATAATATAATCTGTTAAACATTTTTTTAGCTATTCCATATGATATAGTGAGTACCTTAAAAAACTAACCCCCAAACCCTATCATATACGACACTATGGTGAAGCTCTCAACCTATTCCATCTAGATCCCAATAAAACATATATTAAAAACCAAAATATTATTATTTCATTACATCTTAAATTTTTTTTGTTCAAAAACATCACAATACTCATAATAATCATTACATCATCCATGAATTAGTTTGGTGACTCGGTTTCCAAAAAAATAAAATCCATAAAACAAAAAACCTAGTTCTAATCCAAACCATGACTATTTTTCAAACACTGCAACATGGTTTTCAAATGACTATAAAAATAAGCTCTATTAAATCTCAATCCATGAAATATTTCTTAAAATTATATACCAAGACCTTTTATATGCCCCTAAATCCTCTTTTCGCCTCAGCTCTAAACTAAAAAAGGTATAGCTTTTAAACATCATTTTTCTTCCATTACACCATTAGTTGAATCCTAAACCCCTTCCAGTTCCTAAAATCAATCCTTTGGCCTTTAAAATTCCTTCCTCAATTAATAATCCATCATATTACATCAATTTATTATAAAGTTTTTGTAACACAACAGGATTTTACAGTATGCATCATTTTAAATTTAACTTCATTGATAGCTTACCATCTTAAGAAATGATTTAAATATTATTATTTAATTAATATAGTAATATCCTAGAATTTAGGAATATATAGAATTAATGAGATTAATAAAATTATTAAAATATATATTACACGTGTTTATAAATTTAATTCATTAGTTACCAATTAATTATAACTGAAAACCAATTAAACATAAAGGATATATTTTTATAAAAACTATTTTTAGGCCAATAATGATATTTTATTAAATTAATCACTTTTATTTAAATATATTAATGAAATTTATATATTATATATTCAGTCAAATATTTTTACATTCATCCAGAACATTTTTAGAGACATAATATGATAATATGTAAAATTTTACACATAAAAAGTCGGTTTTTTCTAAACACATTTTTACCACCTTTTAATGGTGAAAATTATTTATATATAAATTTTGACAATTTAATAAATTATATATGAAAAAATAAAAAAAATATTTTTTAAGACATAATATAAAATTTTAATTTGGTTAAATTTTTGGTATTTTTCTGATAAGTTTCATTTTTGATGAATTTTAATTTGACCATTGGAAAAACAATGGTATTTTTAGCAATATTCATATAGACATTAGAACAATAAACTATATAATAAAACTATAAATTATTTTTTTCCATCTTATAAATGGTTATACAATATAATTATATTATAGTAAAAGTAAATAAATTTTTAAAAAATTAATAATTAAGTGTTTGTATTTTTTGTATTCAGGAATATTTATTTACAATTTTATAATTAATAAAATGATTTAAAAGGAAATTTACCTTCAGAAAATTTATTTATAAATTAATATTTTATGTATTGTTATTTTAAGAGAATTTTATGAGACCTTAGTTAATTTTTCAAAGTGTTATAAAATCAGTTATAAGTTTGAAATATATATTTTTCGAGTATATGATATTTTTAATTAAAAATTAACTTTCTCATATTTAAAAAATTATTTTAATAAAATGGAGTTTGTTTTTTAATTTTTCAGATAAAACAATGGTTAGGGTAAATTTTTGGGATTTTTCTGAAATAGATGAATTTTTTTAATACTAAAATAGAGTTATTTACGCTATACTTATAGTATACGTTAAATACATTATTCCATGAGTCATGAATGATTAAAGAACCATAATCATGAAATATCATTACTTGTGATAATATATTTGATGATATTTCTCAAAATAATCATAGTCTTTAGCCAAAATAATAAACAAATGAATAAAATATCCAAAAAAACACCCCTCTCATCCACTATAAATACCACCACTCACCACCTCTTCTTCTCACACCATCCAAGAAATGATCTTTGCATAAATTTTTCTCAATACACTTCCTAATTCCATTATCCACGTCCATAATATCTATTTCTCATAATAATACCAAAACCAATCCACTTAAGGTGGTTCTCAAGGAGTAGAATATCAGGAGGTAAAAATATGTTTTCTTTTCTTTTATTTACTTTTCAATTTATTTTATTTTATTATCCTTCACTCACCTCCCCTATCCAAAAAGACATTATAAATCTAGTATAATTTATATAATATAATTATATGATTTCAATGGAATATCCATCATCAAACTCCTTTCTCTATCTCACTCTCTTATTCTATAAATGAAAACATCTCATGTGATGTGTCAGTTTACTGACATCATCGACGATGCATTTTTATTTTCTAGAAATGCCTTCAACGATGGTCATAAAATTATAATAATGGTTAAAATATTTTTTATTATAAATATTATAAATTATCAAGTATTCTATAACCTATATAAATACATGATATTAATTAATAAGACAATCTTATTTTGTGATGATGGAAATCCTTCCAAAATAGTCTAAATGATTATCATTAAAGTTATATCTATTGAATCTTCCTCATATCTGAAAAAAATAATATATAATACCATTAAAAATACAATATGTTCATTAATAACATATATATCCAATTCAGTATAATTATACCCATTTTACATAATCATTATTACTTATAAACAAGTAAACAGATCATGAAAACCAAGAAAATGAATGCTCTTGAACGACGAAGTTAGACTCTATAACCCATCAATAAGGCCATAAATGATCATAATAAAACTATAATAAATAAAATAAACATATAAAATGTTCTGAACTAATTAATTAAGGCATATAATTTGATTATCTACGAAAATAAGGTCAATTCCAGAACACATGCGGGCATACGGTAATGGTTTTTTCCAGAATCTCAATTTTCATTCGGGTTATTCTTTCTCCCTCTATACACAAATTTAATTCTTCATTGTTTTTATATAATTACTTTCAATTATGTGTGTAAGTTCTAAATTCTTATATCCATATCATTTCATATTTTCTATGTGGAAATACATGTTTTAAAAAAGGCTCAATTCTCAATTCTTCTCGATATGCAATCCCGGTTAAAGGGAACACCTTAATTTCTTCATTATTGGTTTTAGGAAACCAATTTTTCTATAAAAACTGTAATTTTTTCATGGAAAAACTATATATGTTCATTAATTGTTTTATAAAAACAATTATGAAAAATAAAAATGATTTTTTCGAAAGGAACTCTTCTTTTCAAAGTAAACGGTGTATTTCTCTCAAGAACTGCTCAACGTTTTTATTAGGGTATTTCCATCTATTTCAATGCCTCTATTTAATTTTATTATTTATTTACAATTATCACTAATTATAATCATTTATCATATTTTATTAATTGTTTTATTAGCATTTGGATTATGAATGTGTTATCTTGATACCATTCACAATACTAATCAGAATGGTTATTGATTATGTTTACATATTAGTGAAAGTTATTTACATTTCATATGTATATGTTATTTATGTTTAACCCCATTAATATTGGGAATTAATTGGAATTACTAATTGATTATTGGGGCCTAATATATATCCTCGATGCATCGATAGTTCTCATGAGACAAACTGGATATGGTTCTGGCCGAGGCGTTACCCATTTATTAGATTCCTAGCATAGAGACTTAACAGTAATATATTCTTATCATGAAGCATTGATGGTATATTAATGATGTCCCACGTTATGAATACCCTCATTATGATATTAGTAATTGATAATCCATCATAATATTCTACAAGTAGAATATCCATGTTTAAGCTCCAGTCTAATGTGATTATTTTTATGGAATTATTTATTTAGATTTTTTCCATACATATTTTAATCAAGATTATGTTATAATTGTTTATATAGTCATTGACCATGTCTTATTTTTTATATTATCTTCCACTATATTACATACCATTACTGAGAATCTAATCTCACCCCTTTATTATGTTTTATTGTTCACAAGATGAAATGATGAATATTATGAATGAAATATGGGGATAATATAAGAGTTTATGGGTGTTTAAAACGAGTCTTCAATGTTGGATTTTCTTTCATTTTGTAATGTATTATTCATTCATTTAATATAGCTTTCAAATATACTAAACTATCTATTCCTTTGGAATTTGATCCTTATTTCTATGCCATTGTATTAGTATAAGGCATTTATTCTGGGTACTTGGGTAGGGATCTTTAATATTGGTATCAAAGGAATTTTATTAGAAACCTTAGAAGATTGATTTAGAAAACAAAGATTAGGGAACATAACCCTACGAAATACATTGAGGGTAAAAATAAAATAACATCCTACAATTTTTGTAAAGTATTGATTGTGTGATTATTCCAAGAAATACATAATTGCCTAGATACAACAAGGGGACATGGTTCTTGAAAAAATGTACCAAGTGTTAATAACTCCAAAAATGTGTCACAAGTCTAACTTAGGGTAATATAGTACACACAAATAGGACTTATTGTTCACCTCATTTGAAACTCTCGGGAGATATGCTTATGATAATTCACATTTTATTTAAAAACCATTATGAAGTATTTAAATGTAAATATGTCCCCAAAAGAAACCATGTTAATTTTTACGATATTAGATATGAATAAATTTTTCAATTTATTTTAAGGTTTTTTTTCTAGATCAAAATTATAGACTATCATTCATAACCTAATTCAGTGTATTACATTGTTTATTAATGGAACATAGTGGAAGAAATGGAAACCATATCAATGCATATTTTCCATTTATGGATTTCTATCCCATCCAAGAAAAGGATATTGGAATAGGATCTATAAATGGAGTTGATAAACTTATAATTATATTAAAAAAACTGAATATGGATATGAAAAATAACCTTACCCCTATAGATCTTCATGATCCAAAATGTGGAGGAAAAATTTTATATCACTTCATGAGAAAATATCCTCCATCATTCAATTTGACTACAAACCCATTTGTTGCTGAATAGTGGATAAGTTCCTTAGAAAAGGTATTTCTCACTTTGGGATGTAATGAAATAGAGAATATTATTATTCAAGTTTATATTCTCTTAGTAGATGTGGATTCATGGTGGTCAATAATTAAGAACACAAATTAGGAGGATGAAATATCAAAAATGTAATGGAAGGATTTTAAGGAACTTTTCTTGGAAAAATATTTCCCTCATGAAAAAAGAGTGGATATAAAGAGACAATTATTGAATCTGGGAAAAAATGATGAGAATGTTGCTAAGAATGAATCCAAAATTACAAGGTTAGAAAGTAATTTTATGTATTACATATGCAATCCAAATAGAAATATTTATTGATTCTTTGATAGGTTAAAACCATTCCTCAAAAGGGCACCGGTCTCCCAAACTTTTTCATCATTTGAAGATATAGTATCATGTGTTATCAAGATGGAGAAATAATTATCCACGTTTTATGAATTCAATAGAATAAAGACAATAATAGTATAGAATAGAAAACTACTCATAAAGGAAGGATGGGAAATAAGGATTTTCCTGCATGTGATAACAGTGGATGGAAACACCCTAGTACATTCTAAAAAGGAAAAGGAGTTTTTAGTAAGTGTGGAGAAAATGGACACCATGTTAAGGATTAAAAGGTAAATAATGAATTATATAATTTACAATGCTTCAACTGTAAGGATATGTTCCATTATGAAAATTAATTTCCCAATAATAAAGGTAATGTAGCTCAGAAGAAGCAAAGGGATCAAGGTCAAGCGTATGTTGTTACGATAGTTGAAGAGGATTAATTAAAAATATTTTTGGATTCAATAATATTTTTATGATATTCTACTTATATGAATCACAAGATATATGAGGATTTTACTTCAATACATATTCTTTTTGAATTTAGGATAATGAATGTTTACATTAAGGATTTAAGGTGATTCAGGTATACATATTTTTGGTATGTGACAATAAAATATTTATTATTTGGGGAATCATTTGATAGGTTTTTTTTGAAAATTTTGTGACCTTACATCTAAATTTCCTTTTACTGAATGTGTAGATACATGATTTAGATGAGCCTTAAGATTAAAAACTTATAGATTGGAAAAAAAATAAAATTTGGAAATTATTGTTCGTTTATAACATGTTCTAACCTTATTTGTTTTATAAAACGTTCAAAGGTTGGAAGAATGACTTATGGGCCATATGATACATCATAAGTACATCAGGCATGAAAAATTAAACTTGAACATTTTTTTCTAGATGTAAGGGATGATGTGAAAATAGATCGAATCAAAACAAAAGGATGAGATTATGAAATGTAAATAAATTGAGTATGTTTATTTTCTCAAGAGATTTTATGGATTGTAAAAGAAACCTCAACTCTAGGAAAAGGATTTTGGAAAAAAATTATCCGTTTAATTTTCATTCGAATAAATTAATGGTCTTTAAACTGAACACATATTTATAGTCTTGTCATGGTTAACATTATGATGTCTATTTTTTCTATCACTCTCCATCAGAAAATTATAGTAATATTTTTCTTTTGTTTCTATATTTTCATGAATCTTCTCCTATTTCGAAATCTTCATTTCTTTTGACCATCACATTTCCCATTCTCTCATATTAAGAGAATATTTTATTAAGACTCTTTCCAATGTGGGTTTCCCATAATTTAATTTTGAAGCATTAAACTTTTAATTTCAAAGTAAAAATTCAAATTGTGAGGACGCAATTTATTGATGGAATGGAGAATGTAACACTATAAGATTTTACAGTTTCCCCCTTTCTAAATTTAAATTCCTTGATAGCTTATCAATATAAAAATGATTAAAATATTATTATTTAATTATTATAGTTATATTCTATATGTTGGGAATGGCGAGAATGATTGATATTAAATAAATTATGAAAATATATATTACACGTGTTTATAAAATTAATTAATTAGTTACCAATTAATTATAAAAGAAAACCAATTGAACATAAAGGATGTATTTTTATAAAAACTAATTTTATGACCATATTTATATTTTATTAAATTAATCAATATTAGTGAAATACATTAATAAAATTTATATAATATATACTAAATGGAGTATTTTTACGTTTATCAAAAGAATTTTTAAAGGCATAAGATAAGAGTAAATCTAATTTTACACATAAAAGGATATATTTTTCTAAACGTAGTTTTGCTACCTTTTAATGGAGAACATATTTTTAAAATTAATTTTGACACTTTGATAAATTATATTTTACAGAATTTTTTTTTAAATGTAACTATCAAAATTTACTTCAGTTATTTTTTTGGTGTTTTTCTTATATGTTTCATTCTATAGGAATGATAATGTAACCATTGGAATAAAAATGGGATATTTCCGAATATTAATATGTCTATCAGAAAAATAACATCTCCTATAAAAGTATAATTAAAATTTCTTCATATTATAAATGGTTATGTGATATACTTATATATTTCTATAAGTAAATAAATATATTTAAATTTATTAATGAAGTTTTGGTGTTTTATATGTCATAATTATTTAATTGAAGTTTTTATTTAATAAAATGATTTAAAATAAAAATTATTTTCATAAAATTTATTCATAAATTGATATTTATTCTTATGATTTTGAGATAATTTTATGAGGCCTTAGTTAATTTTTCAAAGTGTTATAAAATTAGTTATAGTTTTAAAATCTGTATTTTTCAAGTAAATGATGTTTTCAATTAAAAATTAAATTTCTCATATTTAGAAAATTATTTTCATTAAATTGTGTTCATTATTGAATTATACACATAAAAAATAGGGTAATGTTTTGGTATTTTTCTAACATACTTGAATTTTTGTGAATAGTAAAATACTATAATTTTTGGTATAAATACATTACAAGTTAAATAAATTATTTGTTAGATCATGAATTATGTAAAACAATAATATATTAATTTAAATCATTGGTTTAATATATTTTATGATAATTCTCAAACAATTCATTTTCATGATCCAAAATAATAAACAAATGAATAAAATATTCAATAAAATACCCCTCTCTTCCACTATAAATACCACCCCACACCACCTCTTCTTCTTACACCATCCAATCCTTTAAAATTTTATAAATTATAACAAATAATATTCCCAATCACATGCCCCACATCCAAAATCACTTGGTCTCATAAAAATATCAAAACCAATCCCTTTAAGGAGGTTCTCAAGGAGGGGAATTCAAGAGGTAAAAATCATCTTTCTTTTCTTTTATTTTCTTTTCAGTTACTTCTATTTTCTAGTCCTTTTGTCACCTACCCTATAAAAAATACATGATAACTCTAGTATCATTTATATAATATAATTATATCATTTTAATGTAAGATACATCATCAAGTTATATTGTCTTTCTCTTATTCAAAAAATTAAAACATCGCATGTGATGTGTCAATTTACCCACATCATGGATATTGCATTTTAATTTTTCATTAAATCCATCAAGGATTATCATAAAACTATAATTATAGATAAAATATATTTTATTATACATATTATAATATATCTATTATTATATAACCAATATATATAAATGATATTAATTAAGAAGACAAAACTATTTTGTGACGATCGAAAACCAACCAAAATGATCTAAACGATTATCATTAAAGTTCTATATAATGAATCATCCTCATATATGGAATAAATAATAATATATATGAAAATTAAATATAATTTATGTTAATTAATAACATATAATTATAGTTCTTGATAATTATACCCATTATACATGAACTTCATTAATTATAAACAAGCCAACTGATCATGAAAACCCAAAAAATGAATGCTCTTGAACTATGAAATTAAACTCTATAACTAACCAATAAATATATAAATGAACATAATAAAACTATAATGAATAAAATATATGTATAAAAGGTTCATAATTAGTTAATTAATTAATTTTATTATTCAATACATTAATACCAAGTATAGAAAGCATTCAAACATAAGGTAAGGGTTTCTTCCAGAATCTCCATTTTCATTCGGGTTATGATTTTTCCCTCTATAAACCAATGTAATTAAAAAAATTTTTTATATAATTCTAATAAATATTTTTTATACAATCCAAATTCATTTATTTATGTCAGTTCATATTTTTTAATGGGGAAATACATGTGTTAGAATTCTCACTTCTTAATTCTTCTCGATACACAAGCTTAATTAAAGGGAACATTTTTATTTCTTATCCATTTTCAAGTACCATCCATAAAATATTTTTAAAAACCATTATTTTTTAAAAACAAATAAATGTGTCATGAAAAAAATATATTTTTTCATTTCAAGCCTTATACAAAAAATTATGAAAAATAAAAACGATTTTCTAAATGAAATATTTTTTTCAAAGTAAAAGAGGTATTTCTCTCAAGAACTCCTCGATGAATTTATTAGAGTATTTTCATCTATTTCAACACCTCTATTGAATTTGATGATTTATTGAGATTTATATATCATTATTATCATAAAAAATATTTTAATAAAAGGATTATTATCAGTTTTACTATGAATGTGCTATCTTGATACCATTCCCCATACTACTCAGAATAGTTATTGATTGTGTTTATAGAATGGGGAAAGTAATTTACATTTCATATTTATATATTATTTTGTTTAATCCCATTAATATAATGAACAAATTGGAATTAGTAATTGATGGTTTGGGACCTATATATCCTCTCTATGAATCATTATGTGTCATGAGACAAACTTGATATGGTTTTGGTAGAGGCCTTACCCATTTATTGGGTTATTGGCATGAATACTTGATAGTAATAGATTCTTTGCACAAATACTTGATAGTATTTTTATGATGTACCACATTATGAATTTCTTCATTATGATATTAGGAATTTATAATCCATGTGAATATTTTACTAGTAGAATATCCATGTTTATACTTCATTCTCATGTCATTATTTTTATGGAATTATTTATTCATCTTTTATTCTTCTCATATTATGTTAAAGATTATGTTCTAATGGAATTTATTTTTACTCATTCATAATGAATTATTGTTAATATTATCTTATTCTATATTACATGCCCTTACTAAGCATTTGATCTCACCCATTATGTTTTATTTTTTCCAAGCTGTTAAGATAAATATTATGAATCACTTACAAGTATAATGTAAGGGTTTATGGGTGTTTCAAATGGAGTTTATTTGTTGAGTATCCTTTCAAGTATTAATGTATAGTTCATGTATAAAATATGGATTCCAAATATAATAAATTGATCATCACTTTGGGATTATAGTCTTCTATTTATACCAATGTATTAATATAAGGCATATACTCTGGGCTACAAGGGTTGGGGTGTTTACACTTATCCCCAAACTGTTCACCATACTCAAAACCCATATCCAAATCCATGATATCTAAAACCAGAAAAACTCAATAAAAAAAATTTAACAAAGAGTTCCATAGGCCACCACCTATGAAAAAAATTAGGCATTCAATCCAAATATATACTAGAAAACATTTTTTACCCTTGAGAACACCCAACCATAATATTATTTAATACTCTTATAATCTCATTAAAGAAATATATTCCAAAGTTTTTAAAAATTAAATTAAAGTATGTTGGATACAAAATATTAATTTATTGTATGAAAAAAATGAATATGGTGTCCAGAAAAATTTAATAACCAACAAAATTTTCCAACCTCATCCTAGAGAAACCAATCAAGGAAATGCAAACAAATTGTTATATTTGGGGAAAATTATTAAGACTAAACAGGAATCCACTATAGAAATAAACTTATAGCACACAAAAACAATTAAATATAATAAAAAAATGTTAAAATAATGATTATAACCATGGGATGTAAGTCACTATAATTTAATTATACTTATAAGTAAATATATTGATTATTTTTTAAAGTATTATACTTATGGAATAATAGTAATAGACCCCGCAAAGGATATGGACTCTATAAAATAAAGATACTATAAAAATTTTACCCATTCAATCCCTGATCTTAAAAACATAAAAAAGTACCCATATCACTGATATATTTTTAAGAATAATCCATAGTATCATCACTATATATCTTTTAGGTAAAAGGTAGAAACAACACTTGGTTCACCAGTTGTAAATTAATATTATATATTATATTTTTCAAGACTCGCATCCTAATTTTTTCAAGATTATAGTAAATTATTAGTTTTCTATGAATTCAGATAATAAAATTACAATTATGGGGGTTTTATTACTTATTTTTATAATATAATTGAAATTTTTAAAATTATATACCCCTTAAAACATTGAGTTCAATTAAATTCAACAGTCATCATAATTTTTTGAACATCAAAATTTTTGAAAATAGAGGAAATTTTTAATTTGTCAAAAAAATGAGGATGGATATAAATGGTATCATTATCAATATGTAATTTTAAACACTCTAGGTTATTTATAGAGTAGGTACACTTATAATCTAAATACTACTGACGCACGCCTGTCGTAGGGCATGGAAAAACAATTTTTTCCTAAGTTAAAATGTAGTAATGTGGTTGACCAAGGATGTCTCCCGAAGAGGAGTGCACACAATGGGTTGTCACTTTAAAACGGGGGTAAAAATGTTGTGAACAGAAATTTGAAATTCAAATGATTGAAAAAAACAATGAAATTAAAAGGGTGATTAGGTCGGTGTCAGTTTCCTAATTATAATGCTATCCTTGTTTAGTTTAATTCAAATCTCTTCTTCTTAGTTGATTAAAGTGAGTTTCCACAATCGTTTCCTCTCACTTCCTTGGTGAAATTGTTATTGTGAGAGAAAACCTTACCAAGATCTCGGTTTGGTCAACTCTCCTTCCATATGTAAAATAGTTGTATTGAATATCCTTAATTGAAATGGGAAATATCCGATCGGGTTTTCTTTATCCCAAACAATCAAGAACATTCACTACACCTTTTACACGTACTGACGATCGTCGAGTACTTCACCACTAATTCCTGGTTTATTCCATCGTATATAAACCTGAAATTAGTGGAGGGAGATATTGATTATTTTACCAAGGAAAAAATCAATAACGGAATTAATATTCAAGAACGATCGCACTTGATTATAAAATCCGCTATATGAAATTGAAAACAACTTTGAAGAAGAACGAAATTTATTCAATTGCGTCCAAGAACTCAAGCATTACAATGTAGAAAACCAACCCTTCCCCAATCATTCCAAAAGTTTACCCCACCATGGTAAAGGTAATCGAGTTGAATGGGGAAGAAGAAGGCATTACAAAACAATGAAAAAATAAATAAAAGAGAAAGCTTAAAAGTCCTCCTTCTTGGTGTCCCAGAAGGAATGGGGTGGAGAATGGATGCCTTGAGAGGGTGGAACTCTCCTCCTTTTATAGCCAGAATGCTTCCCCCGAATGTCGACGCGTTGTAGCCCCATTAAATTGCATCTTCACGCGTTGATCCCTTCTTCAATGTTGTTCATAATTCCCTTGGCCGTGTCTCCTCAAAACCTCAGCGGATTTGGACATGTATTCCGAGAGTTATGGCCGTTTTACTATGAGCATTTATTCTGTCCAGTCAGACTCTCCAAAACGAAATCCTCCGGATTAGGGTGAGTTAATGTCCCCATAAACGGCCAATTCCATAGGTTCGTCCTTCATTAAAGATTATTCAAAACTCCTTGCGCGTCCACCCACCGAATTTCACAAGCTTTGGGACCACAGTGGATGATTTATGGATCCCACATCAAAACTAGGTAGAACTGAAAACAGTTTTTTTATAGAAAACTTGTGAGCTTCTTTTGAGCTTCAATATGGCCGATTCAGATTTTGGTCCAAATATATTAAATGAAGCCCTGGATGTGTAGAATCTGGAAAAGAACGAATATTTCAATTTGGATCAGTGTAGATAATGTTATGGCCAAACTACCAAAATAATTTAAAACTGTTAAAAATCCAAAATGGCCAATTTTTACTATTCAACTCAAAATAACACCATTATCATAAAAATGAAACAATTCATCTTAGAGAAACATTTTTCTGGGTTTAAAACAATGATATTAAATGTAAATTAATTGAAAATATTTTCTCTATCAATTCCCCCACACTAAGCACTTGGACTCTAGGACAAGTAAAAATCAAATCAAATAAAATCCAAAACACATATCAATGAGATCAATCAAATCAATTTCAAGAAACAAAAAGATATCATGCCTTATCAAACAATTTTATTTAAAGTTCTCCATTTAAGATTTTAATATATTTCCACTTAATTTCTTATCCCATGCACACAAAACACCTACCTCACATGAGTTTTCTCTCATCTCACAAATGTAAAGGCTGAACAAGGCTTTTCTCATCCAAACTCACACAAGAGTCACCATAGGTTTGATAAATTCCTACTTCTCCACCCGATGTGAGTCAAGGACATGTGTTTCTCATGAGGAATTTTCAGGGTTGTTCTGTGGCTTCCGGTTGGTAGGATTTAGATGTTAAAAGTTCTGAGGCCTAAAAAGGAAGGCTTGGCTCTTATTGAAGCCGAATTGCAAGATTCTAGTTTTCACTCAAATATGGTCTCCTTCACTTCCCCTTTGTTGAAAATAGGATCCATCATCATTCAATCAGCTCAGCAGCAAACATTTCAATCTTTTCAAACATAATTTTTTTTAAAGCTTTAGATAGGCACAGCTTTCTTTTGGAAGCTCCAGAAAGGCACAGCTTCTCTTATCATAAAATCTCCAGAAAAAGGCACAGCTTTCAACAGAATAATTTTTTCAGTATCACAAACATCTCTTCCACAATTTATTTTCCACCCAAAGTATATCAAATGAGTTAGTATACCACAAGACATCTTCCCCCACACTTAAGTTCAACTAGATCATGCAATTTTACATCAAGAGCAGGTATGATAGGAAGAATTGGCTTGTAATGTGGCTAACCTAATAGGCAATTCATGGCTACTAGGGGCTACAATGAAGGATAAATGTAAATGTGGGCCATAATGAAAAGGATTATTTTGAAAAGGGGGCTTCAAACAAAATAAATGCCTCAATCATTTAAAACACACGTACCCCAACCCTCAAGTTTTGAAAGGAATAAATCAAAATCTGGTTAAAGAAATCATGGTCTGGTTCTCTCAAGAAATGAGGTGAATGAAAAGAATATGACAAAAATGGTTCAGAAGCCTCACAGGAAAGTTATTTCAATGATATAGACAGTGAAATATGGCATGAGATTCAAAAATCTGTGTAATTTTCATGAATTTCCAAAAGATTTGAACATGAAACAAAGTTATTTCAGCATTCATTTAAGATCAGTTTCATGAAATAGATTCGTTCACTCATTGACATGGGTTTCAAAAATGGTATTGATAATCATTTCAGCTCAAAAGTTTTAGAAACACACCAAAAATTGAAAAATAAACACCCAAAAATTTGAAAACACACACTTTTTTTATTTTTTTAGTTTTTGAAAACAAACATTTTTATTTTTGAAAACAAACATCAAATAAAAAACTTATACTACAAAGGTTCCCTCCCCCACACTTAAATGATGCAGTGTCCTCGATGCATTCAAGTGGATTTAACATGTATGCCAATTTTCAAATTAATCACAACATCAAGAAAGTGTGAAAGAGAGGTACAACCTGATTTATTCGTAGTGCAACATTGAGTTAATCTTCCAAGTGTTGCACTATGAAAACCTACAAATAAAAGAACAAAAGAAAACATAAGATATTTATTGAAAGAAATAAAAATAGAAATAGGATGAGAATAGAAGGATAAAACTTGGTTTAATCCCCCAAGTGGGCCCTGGGTTTTGACTGCCTCCAATGGGGCAGTTCTAATTGGTTATCCCCAATCTGATGGTGGATGAGGTTTCTTTGATTTGAACCACCACATGTGGCTCTTCCCAACTTTCATTTCATTGTTCTTGTTGAGGAGGACTCCATAGATAGAGTACACCAGATCCACCCCCTTCGTAATGTGGTACACTGTGCATGGTGGGGGTAGAATGAAGTAAAGAGCCTCCTCCTTCTTGGGTTCCTCGTGAACAACATCTTCTTTATTATCCAGTGGTTGCTGAAGGTATGATACATCTAGGGAAAAATCAAAGGGAATGTCAGAGTTTAATTCTATTTGAAAAAAATTAAAGCATGAAGAATCAATATCAAATTCTTCCATTTCAAAGTAAGTAGCTTGTGTCTCATTTTCCTCTAAACAATTCACTTTGATCTTCTCATGTACTCCTTCCATTAAATTTTCAACAGGTTTAGGGAGCACCAGATGTTCCTCTTCAGATGCATATTCTCCCTCCAAGTAAATACAAGTGTTGGATGAATCTGAAAAATTTAAACAAGGGGAGGTAATACTCAATTCAGTTTCAACAAAATCAAAAGATAATGAGTTTATGAAAATATTAACTCCCTGAGCATGTTTGGATTCAATTTCTTCTTCAAAGGGATGTGGCTCTTGGAGTTGAATTTCTGTAGATAGAGGTAGGTAGTCAGACTCCTCTCTCTTCTCTTCAAATTCCACTACTTGGTTGGTTTCTTCCTTCAATGTTGTTGAATCATCTACATTATTAGGAATAGTTGGATCAAGAATTTCCTCACACTCATTCCAGAAGTTATCCAGATCTTTTTGATCTCCCATATGTATTTCAATTGCTAAATCTACTTCATCAATCTCATCCAACATTGATTGAGATGGGTTCAATGTATCTTCTTTTAATTTCATCAATGCTTCCATGGGTTCTTCAACTTGAAGGATTTGTGGGGATACTTCTTCCATCAATTTTTCTGGTTTTGGTTCTTGTTTGGGCTCCATTTATTGTTGATCCTGGGATGCAAGTACTTGTTCTGCAATCCACTGTATTGAGGTCTCTAGGTTTTGAACTGTTTGGATAATTCTTTAAAATTGGGATTCAATGTCTTTGTAAAGATCTTCTTCTTGGTGTTCTACATTGATTATGTCTTGATAAAATTCCGGAAAATACTCATGAAGTTCAATTAATTCTCTGGCCAATCCCTCCAACACTGGGTATTCGAGGTTCTCTTTAAGGTTTTCAATGAGAACCTTGAATTCATTCTCTATTATGATTTGGATTCGAGCTCCCCGGATTTTTTTAGCCAAGAAAGAAACATTATACCCTATAGACCAAGGTGATTCAATAATTGGTTCTCGCACTGGTGGGTAATTGTTCCATTAATTAATGAAATAATCATTTGAAAACAACATGGCAAAATATTTTTTTATATTTTTTTTAATTGAAAAAGTCAAATATTAACAATTAGTTTGTGGAACTACTTTCCCGGCAACGGCGCCAAGTTTGACGCACGCCTGTCGTAGGGCGTGGAAAAACAATTTTTTTCTTAAGTTAAAATGTAGTAATGTGGTTGACCTAGGATGTCTCCCGAAGAGGAGTGCACACAAAATGGGTTGTCACTTTAAAACGGGGGTAAAAATGTTGTGAACAGAAATTTGAAATTCAAATGATTGAAAAAAACAATGAAATTAAAATGGTGATTAGGTCGGTGTCAGTTTCCTAATTATAATGCTATCCTTGTTCAATTTAATTCAAACCTCTTCTTCTTATTTGGTTAAAGTGAGTTTCCACAATCGTTTCCTCTCACTTCCTTGGTGAAATTGTTATTGTGAGAGAAAACCTTACCAAGATTTCGGTTTGGTCAACTCTCCTTCCATATGTAAAATAGTTGTATTGAATATCCTTAATTTAAATGGGAAATACCCGATCGGGTTTTGTTTATCCCAAACAATCAAGAACATTCACTACACCTTTTACACGTACTGATGATCGTCGAGTACTTCACCACTAATTCCTGGTTTATTCCATCGTATATAAACATGAAATTAGTGGAGGGAGATATTGATTATTTTACCAAGGAAAAAATCAATAACGGAATTAATATTCAAGAACGATCGCACTTGATTATAAAATCCGCTATATTAAATTGAAAACAACTTTGAAGAAGAAAGAAATTTATTCAATTGCGTCCAAGAACTCAAGCATTACAATGTAGAAAACCAACCCTTCCCCAATCACTCCAAAATTTTACCCCACCATGGTAATGGCAATCAATTTGAATGGGGAAGAAGAAGGCATTACAAAACAATGAAAAAAATAAATAAAATAGAAAGCTTAAAAGTCCTCCTTCTTGGTGTCCCAGAAGTAATGGGGTGGAGAATGGATGCCTTGAGAGGGTGGAGCTCTCCTCCTTTTATAGCCAGAATGCTTCCCCCGAATGTAGACGCGTTGTAGCCCCATTAAATGACATCTTCACACATTGATACCTTCTTCAATGTTGTTCATAATTCCCTTGGCCGTGTCTCTTCTAAACCTCAACGGATTTGGACATGTATGCCGAGAGTTATGGCCGTTTTACTATGAGCATTTATTCTATCCAGTCAGACTCTCCAAAACGAAATCCTCCGAATTAGGGTGAGTTAATGTCCCCATAAAGTGCCAATTCCCTCGGTGCTTCCTTCATTAAAGATGATCCAAAACTCCTTTCACGTCCACCCACCTAATTTCACAAGCTTTGGGCCCACAGTGGATGATTTATGGATCCCACATCAAAACTAGGCAGAACTGAAAACAGTTTTCTTGAGCAAACTTGTGAGCTTCTTTTGAGCTTCAATATGGCCGATTCAAATTTTGGTCCAAATATATTAAATGAATCCCCGGATGTTTAGAATCTGGAAAAGAACGAATTTTTCAATTTGGATCAGTTTAGATAATGTTATGGCCAAACTACCAAAATAATTTAAAACTGTTAAAAAAAATGGCCAATTTTTACTATTCAACTCAAAAAAAACACCATTATCATAAAAATGAAACAATTAATCTTAGAGGAACAATTTTGTGGGTTTAAAACAATGATATTAAATTTAAATTAATTGAAAATATTTTCTCTATCAACTACCAACCATTCATATAATCCTTTGGAAAATATAGAAACCAAGGATGACTATTTGATTTAGGACTTAAAATACATGATATAAAAATTGAGTATTAATATTTATAGAATATATATACTAATAATAATAAATCTTATTCCACCAATAACTCTCATGAAGTTCTTTAAATCCACACTTATAGGGGTTTTCTTCCCTAGTTGTTATAGAAAATTAAAAAATGAGTAGGTGAATTGAGTTCTTTAAATCTCCCCTTATCAAATTTTAAAAAAAATATTATTCAAATATTATTTTTTGTATCCCTTTTAATTTTTTGTATATAATTGAAAATAAAATAAAAATTAGTAGAAGAAAATAAGTTTTATAGAGTTTTTTTTCTATATGATAGTGTTAATATAAGGTCCTATACTTAAACATTTCTTAATATTGAATTTAGTTAATAATTCACATTTTGGATCTTTTCAGGTTTAGAGCTATAGATAATTAGGTCATAACTTATTCATAAATAGTTGATTATTACATGTATACACTTATACTTGGTATCCATCTTTTTCATAAAATAAAAAAACTTAGAAAACATGTTTAATTCCATGTTTTAAATAGCATGAATTTTCCTTGATCCCATCTGTGAACCTATTCTACTTTAAGACATGTAAACAACATTTCAAAACCTTTGGATTAGCATAAAATGCTCAGTAAGGGTTATAGAATAAGAAAGAAAACATTAGTCCATCAATACATACAAAAATAATAGCTTTAACATACTCTATTAAATCATAAGATTTATGAATAACACATAATAATCACAAATAATAAAGGTAACTTCTAGCATCCATAACAAACTTACATTGTAGCTTTCACAACTACATAGGAAGTTATGTTAGGAATACCCATCATGGTATATTCCCTAGTCATATTAATAGAAACATGAATGTATACATCCATCACATTACCCAATGCATTGGAGAGCTATCTTGGGCTCACCTGCCCTTGGTTTATCATAGAACCACCAATATACTCAAACAATGCCCTAGAACCATAAAATAATCATAACACATAAATCAAGTACAAAAGAAAGATATCATTACCATATTGAAATCAAAAGATATTATTTCAATATATTTACATAATAAATCCATTATAAAAACCATTTTCAATAACAAAATACATAAAAAAGTTATATGGTATAAATTTTCCTTTAAAAACACTATGGCCTGTAGAGGAATCCAAATATCAAATAATGCTCACAGTGGAAGAAAGGTCATTGTCACCGAGTATGTTAAAACGAAACATTAATTTTATCATTTATAAAAACTCTGCATAGAAAAATATTCCCTTTTAATTAAATTAAATGTCAATGGGGTTTATACACCGTATAAAAACAATTTTTGTATAAATCAAAATATGCCTAAATGAAAGGATATTGAGATGAAGTCCCTTACCTTGAGTCTGACTTGTCTCGTATGTTCCTTGTTCTTTGTGAATAATAACCATAAGTTAATTTATACATGCTTTAGAATATTTTCAAATTTTATTATTCCTTTTATATCACTTATTACCATGCTATAAACATTACATAATTATTTAAGTTAACATTGGTTGTTTTTCCGATATTTAGTACTTGAATCAAACATGAACTTGTTATAATTAAAAATTGTCCATGTGGTCTAAAGTAAATTATATAAAGAATTTTATTCAGGATTTAAATATCATATATATCCATCATATATGTATTTATAATAGTCTATAACATTTGGATATAAGAAATGAAAATCATCATTCATGGAGATGGTAAGTTGTACATACGCACGAACGCTACTTTAATTTTTATATCATATTTAAAGGAATTAAAACATAATGATACATAGGTATCTTATAATTCCAGTATAATATCATATTTTATATATGTTATATAATTTCATTAACACCATCCTTTATATGTTCCATGTATGGCATGAACGACTCATATAACTTTGAGGGGGAGGTAGTCCGCACATCCTCAAATGAAATTATCGTATTTACCGATTATGAAAACTATAAAGGTATTCTATAAATGAAAAATATAGAATCATAGAGACAATATAAATATAATATATATCACATATAAATACAATTTCAACATAATGGCCACCATGAGAGGTGGTACAGAAAAATAAAATAATCATCATTTCGTGATTCAGTAATTTGTCATCCACAGAAACAGTATGTTCTAAATATATTAGACGAAGGTGTGTGTAAGTTATTTTGAATAATTATCATAAAAAACCTATAATATGTATGATACTGGTGTTTTTATATAAACAAGTAATAATAATAACATAGGGAGTGTATAAGTAAAAATAATGGAAAGAAACTTGAGAGAAGACGTTACCTCAAATCGGGTAACTTATTTTTATTTGAGCCAAGGGCTCTCTTGAATTGACTTAGTCCTAGAGTAAGGATTATAGGAGTAATATAGGGATTTTATAGCTTATTGGACTAGATTTTGGATGATCTGTGTGGCTTGAGAGGTGTGTGTAATGGGTTAGAGGTGGTGGCCTTTTATAAGAGGGAGGATGAGCTCTTTATGAAGGTTTGAAAGTATTATTTTAATATTAAATTAATTTTGGTTTCAACAGGTCCAAAACTCATTAACATAAAATATACGATGAATATAAGTCTAAATAAAATAATCCAATAAGAATTCGACAAGTTTTGTATATTTTTAATCCTTATCTTTTTTATTTACCTCTTTTTTACTCTTCCTATTTTATCAATCATTTAACAATTTGAGAATAAAAATAGATACCTAAACATGACAAATATCCAATTAAAGAGTAAATATTTTAGATTTTAAAATATGAATTTTGTCAATTTTAACACTATTCATATCATGAATTTTTTTAAAATCTATTACAACTTGATTTATTCAAAAAAAACTCCATTAATACAAATAAAACATGTAACTATCATCTAGATAATTTGTGTATGACATAAAAATAACCAAATTAAATATATTTTAACATATATAATATCATTTATTTGAATCCTTTATTAACGAAGCAATCATTGCATCATGATTGTGTCATAATTCCATTTATTTAGTTAACGTCTAAAAATTTTAAATAAAATACCATGATGTATTAAAAAAATTTATATTTATAGTAGCTATTTATATTCTAATATATCACTTATATATCCCCATATAATTTTTTTTACTAAAAGATATATGTTTATGTTACATGTTCTTTAACTTTAAATGAATTTTTATAAAATTTCATTTTCACTTAAAAGTGGCTCCTTGGGGTCACAATATCGACCCAAGTATTCCCATGGTTGTACATGTATCATACAATATTATTAAGAAACGTGTTAGGTTAATTTAATATTATTATAATATTTATGTATTTAGACAATTTGTACCTTCTAATTCCAAATATGAAATCTATTTTTCAAAATTCAAAACACAAAATTTGTAGAAATTAATTTAAAATTAATTCCTGTTGTCAAAACCAAAATGCGTGTTTTTAAGAAATAATAATTACCAAAAGTTTGACATGTGTTTATATTCAATTTCAAATTGAAATTACTTCCAATGACACACATTATATTAAATAGTAAAAAATAATCTAATTACATTTTAAAACCTGTTAAAAAGATAATCTAGCTATATAAATAAATTAGATGAAAACACATTTTTCACTTAAAATGTAGTATTTTTCACTATTCATTATAAAATGAATTTTATCAGAAAAACACCAAAAATTTACCCAAAAAAAATTATATCCTAATTCTAAAAAATATGTTTATTTTGTCAAATGAAATATATAAAAGTGAAAAAACTAGTATTAAAAGTGGTTTTCCATCAAAAGGTGGAAAAACTACATTTTAAAAATATTAGAGTATTTGTGCTTAAAATTGGATTCATTCTCATTTTAAGCCTCTAAATATTATTGGATAAACGCAAAAAAAATTAACAATCATGTTTAATTATAATTTGGTTAGTTCTATTCATTTCCACCAATACAATGTCTAGTCGTTAACTACCAATTAAAATAATAACATTATGTTATTATTGTAACATCCAAGTAAATGAAGAATAATAGATTTTCCTATTTATTAATATTTATGAATTAATTATTAATTTTAATTTAAATGGGTTTCTATGTTCGATAGCGTACCCGATAAGCAACAACGGGTTTTTTTTGAAATATTACATTGCATACTAATAATATAATGTTATTATTTTAAATGGTAGTTAACTCTTAGATGTTGAATTGGTGGGAATGAACAAAAATAACTAAAATATGATTATACATGTTGGTTAAATATATTTACATTTATCTAAAAAACTTATAGGCTTAAAATTTGAATAAATCTAATTTTAAGAATAATTTACTTTAATAGGATGATTTACCGCCTTTTAAAGGAGAACCCTATTTAAATATAGTTTTGGTAACATTAATACATTCTATTTTACCAAATAAAATTCTTCTTTTGATTTGGGGCATCAAAATTTACTTTGGGTAATTTTTTGTTATTTTTCTGATAAAGTTCATTTTTTAATGAATTGTGAAAAATATTGTATTTTAATTCAAAAAGTGCCTTCTAATCTAATTTATTTATATGGTCAGATTATCATTTTAATAGGTTTTAAAGTGTAATTAGAACATATTTTTACCATTTAATCTAATCTTGGTCATTGGAATTAATTTTACTTTGAAATTTGACATAAACAAGTGTTAATATTTTGATGGTTATTATTTCTTAAAAACACGCTATTTGTTTTAACAACGAAAATTAATTTTAAATTAATTAATGATAATTTTATGTTTTGAATTTGGAAAAATAAAAATCATTTTTGAATTCGTAATATCAAATAAAGATTAGCCTTAATTTTTTGGTATTTTTCTGAAAAACATCAATTTTTGATGAATAATGAAACCACTTAGTAGTAGTTAAAAAACTGATTTTTTTCATTTAAATGAAATTTTACAACTTCTGTGAATTGAATTTTGAAAATCCGACATACATGGTTGTTATTAGTAAGAAAAATTTGGTTAAATAAGAAGAAAATAATTTTTCGGTGAATAGTATCTTTTGACTTCTTTTACCACGGTTAAAGGTAAATAGGGTAATTCAAGGTTAAAAGAACATTATAATGATTCCAAATTACCTTAATACTTGTACTAAACTTATTGTATGGGTAATGGCATACCATGGGTATCTTTGGGTCGATTTTGGGACCTCATGGAGCCCCTTATGAAAGATAATGACACTTTAGATTAATTAATTTAATGTAAAGACAAAAATGACAAAAACAAATATCTTTTAGTAAATTAATTTTTATATGGTGTTATATAAAATATATTTTAGACTAAAAATAATCATTGGAAGGATAAAACTATTTCCTAAATCATGTTATTTTTTTATAATTTTTAGACAAAAAATAAATTAAATTATTTATGACATAATAATGATGCAGTGTTTACCTCATTAATAAAATACTTAAATAAATAAGATTATAAATATTAAAATAACATCCAAAACCTATACAATTCATATTATATAATATTATTTAAACTATGGGTAATATTATCTTCTACATTAATGATTTTTGGACCTTTAGAAACTGAATATCATTATATAATAAAATAATATTATCACACATTCCTAAAGAGCCCCTCCTCCCCCTTATAAAAGGAGACCACATATAACCAATTCCACAAACCTATCATGCCTTTTAGCTCATCCAAAATTTGCCAAATTAAGATCCCTACATACCTCTCCTCCTCCTATAAGCCTTACCTCAGGCATAAGGCACTTCAATAAGTCCATTGGTTCAAACCAAAGAGAGTTACCCAAATTAAAGGTAACGGTTTCTCTTAAATTGTTTTCTTTTATTTTACTTCTACAACCCCTAAACTCTTTTTAATACCTTAATTTGTAACAAAATAAGTATCCTCAATATACTATTATGTTATTATAAGAAGTATTATAACTACACTTACACACATTTCTATATAATGGGTTAAGAACATACTATTTTTGTGGATGGAAAAATAACGCCTCATGAGACGATGAATGTTCGATTAACTCCTACCACCACTAATGGTGGAAATTATGATGGAACTATATTTGTATTTGATATATATTATTTTTATGTTTTCTTTATGCTTTGGTAATTTCCATTAATATCATACCTTTATTGTTCCCATTATGGGTAAACGCGATAATTTCATTTGAGGAAGTGCGGACTACCATCCCCTCAAAGTGATATGATTCGTTCATACCATATGTGCTACATATAAAGGATATATTTAATGATATTATATATGATAGAATACTGGAATTATAATACTACTATGTATCATTATTTTTTAATTCCATTAAATATGAAATAGGATTGGAATAAGCGTTCATACGTACGTACGGCTTACCGTCTCCATGAACGGTGCATTTCATTTCTTACCTCTAAATATTATTTACTATTATAAATACATGTATATACTGGATATATATGATATCCAAATCATTAATATCATTTTGGATATAATGAACTTCTGACCATATGAAAAACATGTAATTATAAGAAGTCTATTTTTGACTCAAGTACCAAATATCGACAAAACGAACATCATTAACTTAAATGATTATGTAATGTTTATAACATGGTAATAAGTGATATAAAAGGAATAATAAACTTGAAAAGGATTATTAAGCAAGTACAAATTTACTTTAGTTTATTATTCAGGAGATTAAAGAACGATCGAGTCATGTCGGACACAGGGTAATGGAACTTCTTAACCCAATTCACATTCTTTAGGTTGAACTTATCTTTCTTATTTATGTCGTTCTTTCATTATGTGAGAAATGATTTTTTATATCTTATCATGTATTTATAATTTCTTAATGTGAGCTTATTCTAAATACACATAAGTGTTCTATTTTATTTAAAAAATGATCATTGTAAGGGACTTCGTCTCAATCTCCTTTCATTGAGGCATATTTTCATTAATACACAACTATCTTTTATACAATATATAAACCCCTTTGACTTTTAATTTTATTCAAAAGGAATATTTTTCTACGAATCATTTTACTAAATGACAAAAATAATGTTCCTTTTAATGTAATCGGTAAAAACGACCTTTTTCGCCGCCGTGAGTATTATTTGATCTTTGGCTTCCTCAACAAGCTTTAATGTTTTTAAATGAAAATAAATACAATATACTATTTTATGTATTTTGGTATTGAAAATGGATTTGATAATAGATTTTTTATTTCAATATATTTAGGTGATATATTTTGATTGAAATGTGGAAATTTTTTCTTTTCTTTGTATTTTCATTATATCTTATGATTTTATAATGTTACTTGGACATTTGACAGGTGGTTACGTAATAAACCAAATGACAGGTCGTGTTGTGAATACCAGGATGGGTGGTTACATTATAACATCGAATTCATTGGGTATGTAATTTGGTTGTGTGGATATTCCATTTAGTGATATGTGTGGAAGTCAACCGTATGGTTATTCCATTTATGTATGTTTATTTCCCAAGTTACCTTTACATGTTATGTGTTCTTTATATGGGTTTTATGGTAATTTTTTGGTTAAAAAAGTTAAGTAGTGATATTTTATTTCATTGAAGAGTATTTACTACTTCCTAAAGGTGAAAAGTATTACTTATGTTAAAGTATTCTTGGTTTACTTGTTGTTTTGTAAAACTAACATTTTTCCTTTTTTGTGTATCCCTTACTAAGCTTTTTATGCTCATCCCAAGCTTTCGAAATGTTTTTCACAGGACATAATGTGGAATAGGGTCAAGGATGGGATCATGGAAAATTCATGTTATCTTAGACATGGAACTAGACATGGCTTTTATTAAGAGTTAATGTTTTGTAAAAAAAATGGAAACTGTGTAGAAGTTTCTACTTTATAATCTTTCGAGTTGTAATAGTTACATCCTATTTCTATAAATCTCTATACCTGAAAAGATCCTCAATGTTAATTATTCATTTAATTCAATATTATGTAAGTTTTAAGGTGGGGTCCTTATAATTATTTTTCACTATGACTCACCATTGTGTGCAACATAATATTTTATAGAAACCAATTATTGTCTGTCGAGTATTCCATTGAACATAGAACCGACTTTAAAGTACAATTAATATTTAATTAAAAAATATTAAAAAATATAAAAATTTCATATTCTTTATTTACCTATGATGTTACATCTTTCACCGCTTTTGAAAATTGTGTCCTCATGATTTTAAACCTAGTCTCAGAAACTTCCTTGAAAATCCCACAATGATAAAAGAGTCAATAAAACTATCACTTTAAAAGAAAGAAAGAGAAGTACAAAGGTCACCCGAGATAACACATACAAGTATTCCATATAGAAAAACATGGATATGGAAGAGAAAACTAATAGTTTTCTTTCTTTGTGTATCCCTTTTGTTAATGTATTCATGGTTTACATGTTTTGAAAAAATAACAGTTTTCCTTCTTTTTGTATCCCTTATTGAGCTTTTTATGCTCATCCCAAGTTTTTGAAATATTTTTCACTGGAAATAATGTGGAATAGGGTCAAGGATAGGATCAAGGAAAACTCATATTGTCTTAGACATGGAACTAGACATGGCTCTTTTTTTAAGAGTTCATGTTTTGTAAAAAAAATTGAAACTGTGTAAAAGTGTCTACTTTGTAATCTTTTGAGATGTAATAGTTATGTCTTAATTATTTAAAATTCTAAACCTAAAAATATCCTCAATGTGAATTATTCATTTAATTCAATATTATGTAAGGTTTATGTCCGGGTCCTTATAGTTGGTATCATAATCCAGTTTAGATAACTTTAAAAGAGAGGGTATTGTTAAATAAATGACCATAAATTAATTTATGGTAATATTGAAATGATATAGCATTTACAGATTACAATGTTGCTTCACCTAAGATATTTCTGTGTTAAAAATGGTTTTTCATAGAGGAAATAGGGAAGCTTTTTTGGGAAGGCATATTGAGGGAAATGACGTTCCAAATTAGCATCCTGAGATGGTCAGAATCAGAATTGAATAGTTTGTTGTAGTGATGGCTCAGTTGATTTAGGATATTAATAGATGAATTGAAAAAGAGATTGGTGAATGATCCAGTTTTAGCACTTCCTTCCAGAAATGGTGACTTTGTTATATACAGTGATGCTTCATTGAATGGACTTGGATGTGTCCTTATACAGAATGATTAGGTAATTTCCTATGTTTCATATTAGACGAAACCCCATGATTTAAATTACCCTACACATGATTTGGAATTAGCTGCTATTGTTTTTGCTTTAAAAATTTGGAGGCATCATTTGTATGGAGTGAAGTTTGAAATATATACTGATCACAAAATTTTGAAGTATATATTCACTAAAGAACAATTGAACATGAGACAAATGAGATGATTTTAATTAATAAAGGATTATAATTGCACGATCCATTACCATTATAAAAAAGAAAATAAATTGGTTGATGCTTTGAGTCGAAAAATTAATGCTTCAATAAATATGTTATGTTTGGAACAAGATCCTTTGGTTTTTTATTTGCTGAACTTTGGCATAGATGTTTTTGGTGTAGGAAATTATTCTATTTTGTATCAGCTGTCTGTGAGATCGTCTCTATCAGACAGAATAAAGCAAGTACAGAAAGAAGACATTGAGTGACAGAAAAAGGTAGAGTTAGTTTAGAAGGGTAAGTTTCCTAATTTTATCATTGATAATGATTGTGTTTTTAGGTTTGGGAAGAAATCATGTTTGCCATGTGATTCACAGTTAAAGAATGAGTTGTTATTTGAATCACATTGTTCTCCGTTTTCATATCATCCTGGTAGTACTAAGATGTATAGAGATCTTCGGGAGTATTAATGGTGAGATGAAATGAAAAGAGATATTTCTGATTTTATTGTGAAGTGTTTGACTTGTCAGTAGGTTAAAGAAGAGTGGCAGATACCGAAAGGGATTCTTCAGTCTTTACCGGTACTAGAGTGGAAATGGAAAAATATATCCATGGACTTTGTTGTGGGATTACGGAAGACATCTCGAGGTAATAATGCAATCCGAGTTATTTTTTATCGATTGACTACATCTTCTCATTTCCTTCCTATTCGAGATACTTTTTCTCTAGATAAATTTGCTCGGTTGTATGTTAAAGAGATAGTCAGGTTTCATGGAGTTCCCCTCTACATTGTATCTGATCATGATCCTAGGTTTACTTCTAACTTTTGTAAAGTCCTTCAGAAGTTGTTAGGTACTGAATTAAATTTTCGTAGATCTTTTCATCTGCAATCAGATGGGCAGTCAGAATAAACAATTCAAAACATGGAGGATATGCTATGTGATTGTTCACTGAATTATCAGGGAAGTTGGGACCAATATCTTCCTTTGGTTAAATTTTCATATAATAATTGTTTTCATTCCATTATACAGATGGCTCCATTTGAGGCATTATATGGAAACCATTGTTGAACTACAGCTTTTTGGGAGGAAGTAGGTGCAAGGAAGCTGATGGGACCAGAATTGGTAGAAGAGATGGTAGAGAAAGTTCAGTTGATTCAGAAGCACATGAGAACAGCTCATATCAGACAAAAAAGTTATGCAGATAATCAGATGAATGATATTTCTTTTGAGGTAGGTGATCATGTATTTCTCAAAGTTTCTCCATGGAAAATTGTGATGCATTTTTTTAAGAAAGGAAAGTTGAGTCTGAGGTTCATTGGAACTTATGAAATTCTGGAGAATGTTGGATCAGTTCCATATAGAGTGGCTTTACCTCCAAGTTTTTCCCAGGAACACAATGTTTTTCATGTTTCGATGTTGAGAAAGTGTATTCCAGATCCCTGTCATGTTTTGAGTCCAGAGGTAGTTCAGTTGAAAGAGAATCTCTCTAATGAAGAACAACACGTCCAGATTCTTGACGGAAGAGAGAAAGTGTTTCGGAATAAGCTAATTCACAAGGTAAAGGTATTGTGAAAAAACCATATGATTGAAGAGGCAATGTGGGAATTTGAAAATGCTCTGAGGGATAAATACCCCCACTTGTTTTGATAAGTGAATAAAAATTTCTAGGATGCAATTTCCAAAAGGGGGAGGATGTAACATCCTAGGTAAATAAAGAATAATATATTTTCATATTTATTATTATTTGTGAATTAAATATTAATTTTACTTTAAAATGGTTTCTATGTTCGATAGCGTACCCGATACGCAACAACGGGTTTCGTTGAAATCTTACGTTGCATAATAATAATATAATATTATTATTTTAAATGGTAGATAACTCCTAGACGTTGTATTGGTGGAAATTAACAAAACTAACTACAATATTATTATACATGTTTGTTAAATGTATTTATATTTATCCAATAAAAGTTAGAGTCTTAAAATGTGAATAAATATAATTTTAAGGATAATTTACATTAAAAGGATGATTTACTGCCTTTTAATGGAGAACCCTCTTTAAATATTGTTTTGGTCACTTTAATACATTCTATTTGACCAAATAAAATTCTTCTTTAGATTTGGGATATCAAAATTTACTTTGGTTTTTTTCTGATAAAGTTCATTTTTTAATGAATAGTCAAAATGTTGTATTTTAATTCAAAAAGTGTCTTTTAATCTAATTTATATATATGGTTAGATTATATTTTAAATTGGTTTTAAATTTTAATTAGAATAAATTTTTACCATTTAATCCAATTTTGGTCATTGTAATTAATTTCACTTTGAACTTGGATATAAACAAGTGTTAATCTTTTGATAGTTATTATTTCATAAAAACACGCTATTTGTTTTAACAATGGGAATTAATTTTAAATTAATTAAGGACAATTTTATGTTTTCAATTTGTAAAAATAAAAATCATTTTTGAATTCGTAATATCAAATAAAGCTTAGGGTTAATTTTTGGTATTTTTCTGAAAAACGCCAATTTTTGATGAATAGTGAAACCACTTAGTAGTAGTTAAAAAAACAGACTTTTTCATTTAAATGAAATTTTACCACTTCTATTAATTGAATTTCGAAAATCCATCATAAATGGTTGTTATTAGTAAGTAAAATTTTGTTCAATAAGATGAAAATAATTTTTTGGTGAATAATAACTTTTGACTTTTTACTGCGGTTAAAGGTAAATATGGAAATTCAAGGTAAAAGAACACTATAATAATTCAAAATTACCCTAACACTTGTCCTAACCTAATTTTATGAGTAATGGTCGGCCATGGAAATATTTGGGTAGATTTGGGGACCCCATTGAGCCACTTATAAAAGATAATGACACTTTAGATTAATTAATTTAATGTAAAGGCAAAAATGACATAAACAAAAATCATTTAGTAAATTAATTTTTATATGGTGTTATATAAATTATATTTTCGACTACAATTATTTATTGGAAAGATAAAAATATTTCCGACATCATGGTATTTTTTTAAAAAAATTAGACAACAAATAAATTTAATTATTTATGAAATAATAATGATGCGGTGTTTACCGCATTAATATAAGACTTAAATAAATAAGATTATAAATATTAAAATAACATCCAAAACCTGCCCAATTTCTATTGGATGATATTATTTCAACTATGAGTAATATTATCTTCGACTTTAATTGTTTTTTGAACTTTAGAAACATAATATCATTATATAATAAAATAATATTATCACACTTTCCTAAAGAGCCCCTCCTCCCTCTTATAAAAGGAGACCACTTCTAACCAGTTCCTCACACATCTAAAGCATTTTTGATCATACAAACTCTACCCAATTAAGCTCCCTATATCACTATCCCCCTCCTAGAAGAATTACCTTAGGCATAGGACACTTCAAGAAGTCCTTTGGTTCAAACCAAATGGAGTTACCCAAATTAAATGTAACAGTTTCTCTTAAATTGTTTCCTTTTATTTTACTTCTCAAACCCCTAAACAAATTTTATTACTTTCATTTGTAACAAAACCAGTATCCTACATATACTATGATGTTGTTATAATAATTATTCAAACTACACTAACACACACCTCCATCAAATTGGTGAAGAACATACTGTTTCTGTGGATGGAAAAATAACTCCTCATGAGATGATTATTTTTTGATTACCTATTACCGACTCTCATAGTGGTAATTATTATGGAACTATATTTATATATGATATATATTATATGTATGTTTCTTTATGCTTCTTTAATTTCCATTTATAGAATACATTTATGGTTTCCATTATGGGTAAACGTGATAATTTCATTTGAGGAAGTGCGGACTACCGCCCCCTCAAAGTGATTGGACTCATTCATACCATATGTGGTACACATAAAGGATACATTTAATGATATTATATATGATAACATACTAGAATTATAATTCTACTCTTTATCAATATGTTTTAATTCCATTAAATATTAAATATAAATGGAAGTAGCGTTCATGCGTACGTATGGCTTACCGTCTCCATGAACGATGCATTTCATTTCTTACCTCTAAATGTTGTGTACTATTATAAATAAATTTATATGATGGATATATATGATATATATGATATACAAATCATGAATATCATTCTGGATATAATTAACCTTTGACCACATGAACAACATGTAATTATAAGAAGTCCATTTTTGGCTTAAGTACCAAATATCGACTATCTGAACATCATTAACATAAATGATTAAATAATGATTATAACATGTTAATAAGTGATATAAAAGGAATAATAAACATGAATAATATTCTTAATCATGTAGAAATTAAATTTATTTTATTATTCAGGAGATTAAAGAATGATCGAGTCAAGTCGGACACGAGGTAAGGTAACTTCTTAACTCAATTCCCATTATTTGGGTTGAACTTATCTTTCTTATTTATGTCTTTCTTTGGTTATGTGAGAAATTATTTTTTTATATCTTATCATGTATTTATAATTTCTGTATGTGATCTTATAGTAAATACACATAAGCGATCTATTTTATTTAAAAATGATCTTTGTAAAGGACTCCGTCTCAATCTCCTTTCATTGAGGCATATTTTAATTAATACACTACTTTCATTTATATGATGTGCAAACCCATTTGACTTTTACATTTATTCAAAAGGAATATTTTTCTACGAATTGTTTTACTAAATGACAAAAATATTTTCCTTTTAATGTATGTGGTGACAACAACCTTTTCCGCTGCCGCGAGTATTAATTGATATTTGGATACCTCAACAAGCCGTAATGTTTTTAAAAGAAAATAAAAATCATATACCTTTTTATGTATTTTGGTATTGAAAAAGGTTTTGATAATGGATTTGTTATGTCAATATATTTAAGTGATATATTTTTATTGAAATGTGGACATTTTTTCTTTCCTTTATATTTTATTTATGTCTTATGATTTTATAATGGTACTTGGACATTTGATAGGTGGTTACGTGATAAACCAAATGGTAGCTGGTGCCGTGAATACCAGGACAGGTGGTTATGTTATAACCTCCAATTCATTGGGTATGGAAGTCAGCCGTATGGCTATTCCATTTAGTGATATGTGTGGAAGTCAACTGTATGGTTATTCCATTTAAGTATGTTTATATCCCAAGATACCTTTATACATTAAGTGTTCTTTATATGGGTTTTATGGTAATGTTTTGGTTACAAAAAGGTAAGTAGTGATCTTTTATTTTAGTGAAGATTATTTACTAATTTATAAAGGTGAGAAGTAAAAATTATGTTAATGTATTCATGGTTTACTTGTTGTTTTGAAAAACTAACAGTTTTCCTTCTTTGTGTATCCCTTTCTGAGCTTTTTATTCTCATACCAAGTTTTTGAAATGTTTTTCACAGGACATAATGTGGAATATGGTCAAGGATGGGATCAAGGAAAAGTCATTTTTTCTTCGACATGGAACTAGACATGGCTCTTTTTTTAGGAGTTCATATTTTGTGACAAAATTGAAACTTTGTAGAAGTGTCTACTTTGTAATCTTTTTAGATGTAATAGTTATGTCCTAATTCTCTGAAACTCTAAACTGGAAAAGATCTTCAATTTGAATTATTCATTTAATTCAATATTATGTAAGCTTAAGGCCGGGTCCTTATAATTATTTTTTAGTATGACTCGCAATTGTTGCCAACATAATATTTTATAGAAACCCATTATTGTGTGTCAGGTATTCCATTGAACATAAAACCCACATTAATGTAAATTTAATATTTAATTAAAATTTATTAATAAATATAAAAATTTCATATTCTTTATTTACCTAGGATGTTACATATTTCACCCCTTTTGGAAATGGTGTCCTCACGATTTTAAAACTGGGCTCGGAAACATCCTTGAAAATCCCACAACAAAAAAAGTGTCAATAAAACTATCACTTTAAAAGAAAGAAGGAGAAGTACAAAGGTCTCCTGAGATAACACATACAAGGATTCAATATAGAAAAGCATGGATTTGGAAGAAAAAACTAACCATCATGTTCTGAAATAGAGTGATAGAAACACGGTTAGGAGAAAGTTAACAACAAGAAAACCACAAACATGTGATGGGTTAAATGGTCTTTGATTCCCCATTAGGAAAAGTAAATGGAAAATGTTTTTTTTCTTAAGTTACCTTCAGAAAATTTATTTATGAGATTGAATAAGAACATAAAGAAATATACATACTTTTCAAGTAGAGTTCTATCCATTAATATGTTTCTACCAAAAAATAATCTTTTCTCTGAATGATGAGTATTCAAAATGAATTGGTCATACCTAAAGTAATAGAATCAACTTCTAGAAAATCACATAATCCAAAAAATATGAACTATATATTTCCCCAATCTTCAGACATTAACAAATACCAATTAGTTTAGTACAAGATCAGATAATACTCAAAAAGGATAATCCTATATAAAAAAATACTACTATTAATCTTCAAAATAAAACAAATAATACCCAAAGATAAAAAAGATCATTAAATACACAATTGTACATAAAATTATTCAAAGTAATCCAAACTCAAATTGAAACCCATAACTCATCAGTATTTTATCATGTAGTCTTCCACAGTAAATCTTAACATTTATCTATTAATAACATCAACTACTCTTAAAGTCCCATACTATAAAGTAATTATCCTAATGAAATATTCCCTAGGATAGGTTAATCATTTCCACAAATAACCCAAATCTCCAAATGTCCATAATAAAAGCACAGATTCTTAAAAAATAAAATTCCACCATTACTCCTCAATTGAAATCACAATGTATTTTATTTTCCTTAGGTATATAGTGTTCCCAAAAAAGAAAACTTCTTCCAAAATAACCTTTATCACTTAATCACCAAATCATTTTTCAATAATGAGGATATCCATTTTATAAAACATAGTATCCCAAATCAACTTGTTCTTGATCAATAAAATCATTTAACTAAAAACAATAAGTCATAATAACCAGTGACTTCACATAGTCTTGTGGTAGGTGATAAATCCTAGTAGCACTTTGGTTATGGGTTCGATTACCATAGATTTTTCTAATGCGACTGGTTGTCACATAGTCTTCTTGTTGACCTTTTTCAAAAAAAAAATTGGAATTATAATAAAATTAAAAAAATGAGATAAAATTCTTTAAAATATTCATAACATGTTTTACCCTCAAAGGTTATTTCATGACTCACATTTTCCATCCCAAAACAAATAACCCATAATTTTATCACAAACAAAGGATCACATGAACCCATAAGGTTATCCATTATGTCCATATAATAAATGATAATTCTTTCTTGAATAATATTTTCACATATCAAATTTCACTATTACAAAAACTATAAAAATTCTTCCAATGTAAACCCTTCATCTAAAGTGCCTTAATAATTTTAAGAATTTCATCATCCTAAAATCTGCCATAAAACATGAATCCCTTATATATAAAATTATGAGTAATTTAAAGTTATTCATGATCCATTAACCATTATTTCCTAACTTATTCTATAATACTACTTTCCTACGAACAAAATCATGAATCATATCCTAATATCCAATAATGTTAAAACATCAGCTAATAAATAATCCATACCTTTCAATTTTCATTTTCAGTTTCCTCATCCTCAATTAGAATGAAATTATGTATTGGTAAACATATATTTTTATGGTCCTACTGATATTGTTCCTGAACCTTCTTCGTTGGACATCTATTTGTATAATTACCATGCACACAACATTTAAAACATTCAATTGATCCCTCAAAAAGAAATTAATTCCCTTTCATAGAGTCAACTAGATGCATCCTTTTTCTATGGATGAATCTAACTTTATGACTTGCATTGCCACATCTATAGCATATTCCTATCCATTTGAAGCAATTTCCTAGGTGTTTCTTTTCACATCCTTAACACATGGGTTTTTTAATATACATACCTTTATGATTATTTCCTAAACTTATATAGGGATTAATTTCACACATATACAATGCCTTATAAAAATCACCATGGTTCAGGTGGTCAATCATAACTCCATATAGTTTTTTAAGAAATACTACGATAGTTCTCATTGAAGCTCTCATTTTATTCAGTTTCATATTCAAAATACCATCACAGTTTTCTTCACATCCATTGTTACTTTAGTGAGTGCTATATCCAGCAATTTACTAAAACCAAAAATCTGAGTGTGAATATATTAGGAAAATTGTCATATAATATCTCATGAGAAGGGTTAAAAAATATATATACTTATTCATGTTATCTTAAACTCAATCAATATATCTTAAATAACTATGACTTTCTAATATGCTAAATGTATGGTTATGTAACTTATGCTTAAATATCACCCAATACTCTAAATTTATCTAAACCGGCCTTTGATACCAACTATAAGGCTCCAACCTTAATCATTTCATAATCATGAATTAAGTTAATAATTCATATTGAGGATATTTTCAAGTTTAGAGCTTTAGATAATTAGGTCATAACATATACATAGAATCTTGAATGTTACATGTAAAAACTTATACTTAGTATCCATTTTTTCATAAAATAAGAACTCTTACAAAAATTAGTTATATGTTTTAAATTTTAGTACTTTTCCATGATCCCATCCTTGACCCTATTCCATTTAAGGTCATGTGAAAAACATTTCCAAAACATGGGATGATCATAAATATATTAATAAGGGTTACAAAATAGAGAAAGAAAACATTAGTCCATCAATATATACAAATCATAATCTCTTTAAAATACCTCATAAAATCATAATATTTATGAATAACACATAGTAATCACAAATCCAAAAGGTAACTTTTGGAATCAATAACATACTTACATTGTAGCTTTCATAGCTATATAGGAAGATACTTTTGGAACACTCATCGTGTTATATTCCATAAATATATTAGGAGAAACATTAACATTTAACTATGTTACGTTACCCAATTAATTGGGGATGTATCTTGATCTCACCCTCCCTAGGATTATCATGGAACCACTCGTACTCATAAACAATTCCCAAGAACCATAACATAATCATAACACATAAATAA
Organism: Viscum album; assembly: GCA_963277665.1. NCBI lineage: Eukaryota > Viridiplantae > Streptophyta > Magnoliopsida > Santalales > Viscaceae > Viscum > Viscum album. The sequence goes on from OY728133.1 coordinate 1,196,333,010, forward strand.
AGCATAAAGGAAAGATAACATTTCCACATTGTAATCACAAGATATTAGTTTAAGATATTAACATAATAAATCCTTTATCAAAACCATTTTCAATACCAAAATACATAAAAAGGTTATATGGTATTTATTTTCCTTTTAAAAACATTGCGTCTTGTAGAGGAATCCAAATATTAAATAATGCTCATGGAGGCAAAAAGGTTGATGTCACCACGTACATAAAAAAGAAACATTCCCTTTGTCATTTAGTAAAATGCTACGTAGAAAAAACATTCTCCATGAATGAAATTAAAATTAAAAGGGGTTTATACACTTTATAAAATCAAGTCGTGTATAAATCAAAATATGTCTCAATGAAAGGATATTGAGACGAAGTCCCTTACCTCGAGCCTGACTTGTCTCGTATGTTCTTTGTTCTTCCTGAATAATAAACTTAAGTTAATTTATACTTGCCTCAGATATCTTTTAATGTTTATTATTCCTTTTATATCACTTATTACTTTGATATAAACATTACATAATTATATCAGTTAATATCAGTTGTTTCTCTGATATTTAGTAATTGAGTCAAAAATGAACATGTTATAATTTCAAATTGTCCATGTGGTCAAAAGTCCATTATCTCCATAATTTTATTCATGATGAAAATATCATATATATCCAATATGTAAGAATTTATAATATTCCATAACATTTGGACATAATAAATGAAAATCATTGTTCATAGAGACGGTAAGTCGTACGTATTCATGAACACTACATTTATTTCTATTTCCTATTTAATGGAATGAAAAATTAATTATACATAGGTATATTATAATTCCATTAAAAAATAATAGTTTATATATATTACATAATTTCATTAACACCATAATTTATATGTTCCATGTATGGAATGAATGATTCATATCACTTTGAGGGGGCGGTAGTCTTCTCTTCCTCAAATGAAATTATCATATTTACCCAGTATGGAAACCATAAGGGTATGATATAAATGAAAAAATACAGAAGAATAGAGACAATATATATATAATATATATCACATATAAATATAGTTCCATCATAATGAACACCATTAGAGATGGCACGGAAAAATCCAACAATCATCGTTTCGTGAGGTAGTAATTCGTCATCCAGAGAAACAGTATGTTCTAAATCCATTAGATGGAGGTGTGTGTAAGTGTAATTTTAATACTTCTCATAAAAAAACCTAGTATATTTAGGATACTAGTATTGTTATATAAAATAATAATAAAAAGATCATATGGAGTGGAGAAAGAAAATAATGGAACGAAATTTGAGAGAAGATGCTACCTCGAATCGGGTAACTTCTTTTGATTTGAGCCAAAGGGCTCTCTAAAATTCCCTTTTTCTAGAACGAAAATATGTATGTTGTGAGCTTATTTTAGTACAGTTCGAAGGATCCAAGTGTCTTTATAGGTGTTTGTAATGGGTTAGAGGTTGTGTCCTTTAATAAGAGGGAGGAGGGGCTCTTTAGGAATGTTTAAAAGTATTTTTTTATTATGAAATTATTTTTGATTTCTAGTAGTCCAAAACTCATTACATTCAAATATAATATAACTCTAAGTAAAAATAAAGTAATCCAATAAAAATTGTAAAGGTTTTAGATATTTTTTAATACTAATCTTTTTTATTTAACCCTTTTTTACTCTTACCATTTTATCAAGCATTTAACACTTTGATAATCAAAATAGCTACCAAAACATGAAAAATATCCAATTAAATAGACAATAAGAAAATTAGACTTGTGATAACCATTTGGAAAAATATTATATATTTTTTAATTTTATATTATTTAATAAAATATTTTAAATTTTAAAATAAGAATTATGATAATTTTTACAATATTCATATCTTGAATTTTTTAAAAATCCATAACAACTTGATTTATTTGAAAAAACTTCGTTAATAAAAATATAACATGTAATGATAATCCAAAAAAATCATGTATGACAACAAAATAAAAAAATTATATTTATTTTAATATTTATAATATCATTTATTTGAATCCTTTATTAATGAAGCAATCACTCCATCATCATTGTTTCTTAATTAAATTAACTTATTTATTGTCTAAAAATATAAATAAACTATAATGACGTATTAAATATTTTTATATTTTTAATGACTATTTATATTCGAATATATCACTTATGTAACCACATAAAAAAATTTACTAAAAGATCGATGTTTATGTTAAATTTTCCTTAACTTTAAATTAATTTTTTATAAAATGTCATTTTCAATTACAAGTGGCCCCAGGGGGTCCCAAAATCGATCCAAGGATACCTATGGTTGAACATGTATTATTAAATAGGATTAGGAACTGTTTTAGGTAATTTAATGTTATTATAATATTATTTGTTTATCTTTATTTACTAGATTTACCATTTAACCATGGTAAATAAAATATTTACTTAAGTTACTATTTTGAAAGTATAAAAATAAATTTTTCCTATTTACCAAATTTTTACCTCCTAATTTTAAATATGGGATCCATTTTTCCAAACATAAAATACAGAATTTGTAGAAATTAATATAAAATTAATTCTTCTTCTCAAAACCAAAAAGCATTTTTTTAAGAAATAATAACTACCAAATGATTGACATGTGTTTATGTCTAATTTAATATTAAAAATACTTATAATGACCAAAATTGGATTAAATGGTAAAAATATATACTAATTACACTTTAAAACCATTTAAAAAGATAATTTAACCATATAAATAAATCATATGAAAATAAAATTTTGAAATAAAATGCATTATTTTTCACTATTCAATAAAAAATGAACTTTATCAAAAAAATACCAAAAACATACCCAAAGTAAATTTTGATATCTTTATTCTAAATAAGAAGTTTAGTTTGTCGCATATAATATATAAATGTAAAAAAACTATATTTAAAAGGGCTTCTCCATTAAAAGGCGGCAAAACTAACTTTTAAAAATAGTAATGTATTTTATGCTTAAAATTGGATTTATTTTCTTTTTCAGCCTCTAAGTTTTATTGGATAAATTTTAAAAAAAAATTAAAAAACATGTTTAATAATAATATGGTTAGTTCTGTTCATTCCCACCAATACAATAGCTAGACGTTAACTGCCAATTAAAATAATAATGATATGTTATTATTTTTTAGTATGACTCAGCATTGTGTGCAACATAAGATATCGGAGAAACCCATTGTTTCATGTCAGGTACTCCATAAAACATAGAATCCACTTTAAATTAAAATTGATATTTAATTCACAGATATTAATAAATATTAAACTGTCATATTATTTATTTACCTGGGATGTTACACTTAATCTCCACCCCACTTACCCCCAGTGCATGATTGGTGATTTTATTCAAGATCCTTTGATCCAATGATATTCATAGTTGAGGGGGGAAGGTAATTATTAATGTTTTAAAATTAGAACTTCTTTTAATAATACTGTTTTTAAAATAATTCCTCTTAATGTATTCACCCCATACTTAATATAATAAGTGTGCATATAGAAGAAAAACAATGAATAATTTCTTAAATTTGTTAAGGAACATAATTGTGTATAAAAATAATTGTCCTAAAAGTGATAATTTCATACAAGAATAAATATAATTGGATGGAATCTATTAAATAATATTGATAGTCAATATAAATTATCTTTAATTATACACATATTGGTTTTTACAAAAGCAAAAGAATAATATTTATAAACTTTTCTTTTTTTCTTTAAGTCTAAAAAATAGATTTTTCAATATGATTTAATAGCATCATGTCAATAGTATTAATTATAATTATTTATTTTAATTAAAATAAATTAATATTTTGTTTCAAATAATAGATCAAATTTTAAATTTCTTATAATCAGGGAAATATCATCAGAATTCTTAAAACTGTAAGTAATTAGATCAACCCTTCCTAGAAAATAGTTCTATAAAATATGTCAAATTTATCCTTAAAATTGCATTGAATTAAAATAAACAATTTTAATTTAAATAAATATCACTAGTAAAATATATTAATATTTATAATTCCTTCCTTTACGTGTACTCTTCGTACAAATTGAGTTATATATGTATAACTTGACTGGACAACTCCATCTAAAATTGAATTAAAACAGTATTGAGGTAAATGATATTTAATTCAAAAATCCTTTTCTCATGTAATATTGAGTCATTAATATGTCATGTTATATAATAATAATTAAATCACATAAGTGTGAGTGAGAATCATGTAACTGAGAGTGGGTATCGCATGATAATATACTCTATATTCCAATAGTTGTGTATGATTTATACGTTTTATAAATGAAAAAAAATTATTATTCACATATGATTGAATATATAATTTCTTTTATTTAATAATATTTAATTTTCCTTATATAATTGAAATATCCAAAGTATGTGGTTCACATAAGTGAAAAATATTCTCATGTAAAATAAACCTAAAACTTCTCCAAAAAATATCTATAAGTTAGAACATATTAAAAACATGTTTCTTTCATTAAAAAAAATTATTACACAATAATTCACATAAAACTATAAATATATAACATTGAGAAACTCTTAAATATAATTATTATTATCATTTGATACTCAAAGTAGATCATCAATTACAAATATGATGGGTTTTTTAAAAGCAACGAAACTAAGATTTGTTGGGGTTAATTTTAGAAGAAAAACTCCAAAAAAAAGATCCCTTTTTATAATAAATAACTATAAAAATAAAAATAAATTAATATTTTACAAAAATATTAATACATTTTCTCATCATTTTTTCACATAAAATAGGGTTAATATAAATAAAATCCCATCATTATTACAATGTAATTAGTATAATTGAATGAATATGAACACTAATTTAACAATAAAATTTGTATTGACTTGTATTAAACTGTAAAAAAGATAAAGGCATAAATTAACTAAAGAAACAAATTAATGAAAAAATAAAAAATATTGTAAAACAATTTTTACTAAGAGGAAGATCTAAACTTCTACAAGAATATGGTTTAGTTTGTTACTTTTCCTTCTCAAAATTTATCTTTGTATTTTAAGGATCTATTTTTCAATGATGTCATATCTATAAGATCACTTAATTATTATTGATTCTATATTGTAATATCATTACTCATTTTAATTTGAATTGGATGATAATACCTCTCATGTTAGGATGATAACTGAGGTATATTAAAATAATTCCTTGAAAGTATTTTCCCAATCAATAATTTTTCTTTATTTTTTCTTTAATATTTTATACTAAAAAATTTCTATATAACATAAAATATAGATTGTTAAAGTAGAAAAACACCTTTATGATCATTCAATTTATACAATGTAAAGGTATAATATTTTAACCTCTGGATAATATATGCCTAAAAATTAATAGAATTATAACTTTATATAATATTGAAAAAATTATTATTAATCAATTTAACATACTATTTTAAGATTAATCCTATAATATCTTTTCCCAATTATCATCCAGACTACATAAAATTTTTGAAAATATATTTCCACTACTTAACATAGTGCTAAGAACTCTATAAAGAGTAGTTCTCTCTTCTAAATTATTTTTTAAAATTTGTAGTGATGAATTAATTTCTTCGGTTATATATTTAATTAATTTTAAACTATCATTAAACTCTTTAATGGATTTAGAATCCAAATTATTTTTGTTATGTGAATCAAAATAGGTGGAAAGTTTTCCAATTTTAAAATTTTTCTCGATATTTTTTACTAAAAATTTTAAAGATTCCATTAAATTTTCCAAAGTATAAATCGCAGCATCAAGCATCGTTATGTCATCAACACATGTAAAGTATGAAATACTTACAACTGGTTTAGATATCTTACCCATCAACCCATTTCAAAATATTTCCATTTAAAGAAGCTTATACTCTTGATTCCATTCCGAGTCCATGTACATTTCTGCTAGATCAAATTTAGAAATAATAATTTTTTGAAATTTTTCCAGATCACCTTAAATATTTATATTGAAATATTTGTTTTAAAATTTTAAATAAAAATTTTCCTCATTTTTTCGAAATTTTTGAAAAACATTATCAACATACGATAAAATTTTTCTTAACTAAACCTTTTTCAAAAGATAATATCTCATTAAATTGATAATTTTTCACCATCCCATTTTAAATATATTCAACTTTCTACCATGTTGAATTATCCTTTTCATATCTACTATTGAACTCATAAAAAATATTCAATTAAAAATAATCAAGTGACACATCACAATCTATAAGTGATCTATCCAATATTATAGTATCTAGTAAAGCTTCATCATTGGATCCAAAATTTATATCGATATTATCATTAACAATGACACTTTTATTTTTATTAACTTTCTTAGAAATTAGTTTTTTCCAATTTACCTACAATATTTAAATAATCTATTATTATATTTTATTTAACACAGATGGAATTAAATCTCTTAACCACTATATAATTCACTAATAAATATTTATTGGTTTCACTGTAAACTATTTCATTATCTCTTTTGGTAGTAGTTATAGAAACCAAATTTACTATCCATATCATCATCCCTTTCAAAATAAATATATTTATCAACATTAGGATAAAAAATATAAAATAATTCCATAAACCATATCACCAACAGAATCATGACCTAAATTATTCAAAATAGAACATTATTTTCAATAATCACATATGTTTCATCTATAATACTATATTAATTATCATTTTACCTAGAATTATCAATAATAAATATTAGGCAAAAATTACCAGTGTAAGGTATATTATCACCTCCAATAACTTCATTAATATTATCAACCAACTGAACTAATAACTGGTGTTAATTAGTGTGAACTCATTTAGAAACTAAGTCCCCCTAAATACACACAATATATTATTGAACTTCTTTTTCAACAAAATAATTTTCTCTTTTTCAATTATAGCTACTTATTTATTATCACCCTCGTCATCATTATTTTAAATAGATAATTGACTATTCAAAGTGGCCTACCTTTCTATATACCATTTTTCTAAGAATTTTTCATGAAATTATTTTTAGGTAATAGGATATATATTCATACTCATAGTTTAATGGAACCTCATTTCCTTAAAATATTAATGCTAAAAACCTTCTAAGAAGATAAAAATTTTATTTTATTTTTAAAATAATAAAACGAATATGTTTCACTATAATACTTTATATACCAAAATTACTTATCCTCTCATTCCAAAAAATATAGAGATAATATGTATCCAAAAACATTACTTTACAAACACTCTATATCTAAAATTTATACAAATTTTAATGAATTTAATAAAAAATTTATTCACATGAATAAAATGTTTTACATAATTTTTTCAATAATAGAAGTATCAAATAAGAAACATCATATATTAACTATTATAATCCCTCTATGATAAAATAATTTATTTAATTAAAATTTTCATCATGAAGTATTTTCAATACCTCAACCATTTAAAAAGTATATAAACTAAACTCATTTCTAATAAAAGTGTATTTAAAACTATCTAATATCCTTCCCAAATAAATAAATATCCTCAGAAACATTATCCCCTTCTATCTCAAATAAATTCTCTATATTTTTTTAATCAAACAAATATTAATATTTATAAAATTTTAATAAATTATTCAATATTAATTTAGTATGATTAATCCATTGATAATTAAAAATATTACATAAAATAATATTCTTTTTTAAATCTAACCTTTTAACTTTCTTAGAAGATGAAAATGTTGAAGGATATGCATCATATTTCACAACATTTCTCATTATAAATCGATTATATTATTTATTTTTTTATTAGAGGATTTATGTTTGATAGAAAATAAGTTTTAGGACATAATATATTTAAATGAGAGATATTGCAAAAAAACATATTTACATGAAAATAAAAATATAAATTAAAGAATATGAAATAGAAAACTAAAACTAAAGAAGTAAATGAAAAATAAATATAAAAATTGAAAAGGAGAAAAAATTAAATCAATATTATGTAATATATAATTAAAAATTTCACACACACAAGTGTAAAATTCACTTATATAGAAATAGAAATAACACATAGAGTTATTCAAAAATATTTTCAATCTTACATGAAATTTTTTTGTTTAATTTCAATATTTCATTGATGTTAAATATAATTTATGTATAGAGTTAATAAAGAGACTCATTCATAACATACATGATTACTCCATCATTTATGATAAACAAACATTATATTAGACATCCCACAATATAATGGTTTTTTTTGGAAAATTACATTCTTATAATATTAATACATATTAATTTTTAACATTATTTAAATATTTAATTAGAGTCATAATATAGAACAATCATGGCCATTTCAATATATATAATCTTATAATGAAATTAATCAAAGAATAGGTGAGTTTAAATCCAAAGAGGGTGGAATAAAAGGAAAGAAAAGGATATATGAATCTATTTGAGTGCATGGGCAATAATAATAGTCATTATTACATCATAAGTACAGGATCATGATAATAAGAATATGGGAATAATATTAAAGAGGAATATAATTTGGTAAATTTATAATAATGAAACACCATAAGAATATATCAAGTATCATTTCCATGAATATATAAAATACTTGGTCAAGGCTCTTTTTTCATGCCCCATACATAGTATCTCATGTGATAAAATATTTACATAATGAATTGAAAGTATTTATAATTATGATACCACCTATAAAATTATATTATATTAAAAATTCTGCAAAAAAATATAGTATACAATAGTCATACAAAAATCAATAAGCATAACATTGATAACTCAAGATGGAATAGGAAAAAAAATCTTAATACACACATACATTATAAAATGTCATCAAATTTGATGTTATCATTAGAAAGTGATGAAATTTGTGTTTAGTGAAAACATAAAGGTCTTAATTGACATTAAATTTAGATACATATTAATTTAGAACCATATAGAGTATATATTCCATCAATGTCATAAATAAAACCAAAAGTATATATGGGAATAAGTAAATAAAGGAATTGAGAAGATTAATTATTATTAATTTAATTATATGTGAAGGAAAAATAAATATATGTATAAAATGGGATAATAAAATTTCAATACCTAGAAACAAAAAAAATATAATATTTCAAGAAAAACTTTTATAAAACATTTAGAAAGATGTTTTGTTTTTTAAGGGAGTGTTAAAAGATGAGTCCATACAATATTTTAATCATCATAAATAGGATATTAGAAGCATTAATATACCAAAAGATACGATAAATATATTTATATATATAAATAGGTTAAAATATAATGGATTTAATAATAAAGGTAAATGTGAAAGAATTTAATCCCTAATAAGATAATCTCTATATAATCCCCTTACCTTAGCTCTTATTTTTCTTCATCACACTTAAACATCCTATATAACAAAGATGTTCTTACTAAAAAATTACTTTAGAAGTATGTTAAATTTATTTAGGTGATTTTTTAAGATTTATTACATTTGTAAATTATTTATTAGGCTTTATATAAATACAAAAATAGTATGATGATATGTTTTTTGAGTTATTCCGTTTTTATATCAATATTTTAGTTTTAAACGTTGTTATTTTTCTATTAGTTTCAATATATATAGAACATTAAAATTTTATAAAAGTGTGTGTGTGTGTGTGTGTGTTATATGTTTTATATAATTTAATGTAACTAGGTGCAAAAGTTATGATAAATAAATAATGTCAACATCCTTATAGGTTGAATAATCGACCTTGTATGGGTCAATCAAATGATGGAGAGAGATAATATATACATCTATTATAAATATTTTATATAAATATATAGTTGTATAATAAACTTAATATAATGTTTATATATTAAATATTTACTTTATGGATTATTATTTTAAATAATTGAAATTAGAATAAAATAATAACATAAGAAAATTGAAATGAAGGGAAAGGATTGTTACATCATCCTTAAACATCCACAATCTTTTTTTTTTAAATTACCACTTTAAAGGGTAAGTGGGAACCTACAGTACTTCCTCCATCATCAAGTCACCCACATCAAAAAAACATACAGAACTTATAGGAGTCTTAAATAGTTATATATGGATAGAACTTATGAAATTATACTTCATTTCGAAGTGATATTCTATATGGGGTAGTTATGTTTGGAGGGGCGAGGTATTTTGGGATAAAATAATGGATATAAAATTATTTAATGAAATATAATTTTAATAGTGGTCTTTTGTGAGACTATGAATATTATTTCATTAAAAACAAATATTTAAATGGATATTAAATATTTCCAAAACCCAAATTCATTATTTTTTTAATTTAAATAAAATAAAGAAAAAAATTATTCAAATTTGTTTTTTAATTTAATAAATTATGTTTCTAAACATTATAAAATAACTTTTTGGTTTTTAAATTCATTATATTATTTCTAAATACATAATTTATCTTATTAAACATATTTTGGTTTATTCAACCCTTTTTCTAATTAATGAGGTTATTATTTAAGAAAAATATGGTATAAATCATAAAGTATTTAAACAACTTCATTTTTACTATTTAACAAAAAATTCAAGTTTTTTAGAAAATTATAAAAAAAATCACTTAATTTTTATGTGAAAGCCCCAAATTGTTTATCCATTTTATCAAAATAATTTTCTAAATTCATTAAATTTAATATTTATGAGCAATATAAAGTACAAAGGTTGAATATATGATGATAAATTGTGTTCTAAAATAATTTCTCTTCTATGTTATATAAATTAAATAAATATATTTATTATATACAATAATAATTTTTATATTTTTTATATTTTATTTTTATATTTAATATATAATATAGTTATTTAAAAAAATATACATAATGGTCAATTTCGTATTCCAATATCATGCTACTATTATATTGGTTATATTTAAAACAATCACCTTACTCATTATAATCATCATATCTCTTCTCTCTACCCTATATAGACCCCCATAAGTACTACACATTTTACTCACATAGTTTTCTTTTCAATGTTCTATTAATTTTATTTAGAAAATTAATATCTTATTTATAATCATTTTCTATCTTATTGCGATTTTTTAATGGGTGTGGTATTTATGGTAAAGCACAATGCATCAAAATTTCAAATTCTAATTATTTGATTCAATTGTTTTTATTATACCATTGTAACTATTTTTTATTTTCGTGGAATGTTTTAATAATTTGTTTAAAATTTTATTTTTGATTAAATAAAATAGTATTTATTTTTATTATATTGTAGATGTTACTTATTTATAAAGTATATTTTACTTCATAAATATTGATATGGCATACATTTATATTAAAAAGATCAGTTTCATCTACAAATTTCTAGGTTGTTTCATTCTCCACCCCCATAAATACTTTTTTCCCTTGATTATTCAAATTATACCAACAATCAATGATAAATTAGGGTACTAATATTTCATAACATCCTCTAGTTCCCATATTACCTCTTCGTAATTATGGTTTCTCCACTATACTTTTTCAAGGTGATTTTTCTTGCTATATATAAACGTATCTCTATGATAAATGATTTTCACCAGCTATACCTTATAAGATAGGCCATTATCAAGTTACACAAACTATGGATTCATTATATGTGAAGTATTTAGTATATAATTCCTTAGGAGAGACACATGGAAACGTCACTTGAGATATGTTTGATGGAAGTACCATTCAATTAGTCATAACTCTAACATGATCAAGAATCTTAAAGGAAAAAAGTTATATAGGGATAATCTTTTTTTTTTACTTCCATAAACAGTAACCCACTTCCTTGAAGATATCTAAAGGAATAGATTATTAATAATTTCAAACATCATGACATTTTTACTATTATCAAAATAGATATTTTATCGACTTTGTACCACATTAATGTATTATAGAATATATTGAACCTTATTTATCATTTTTTTTAAAAAATAATGTTCCCATTATCTTTATTCACCATCTTCATCCATGTATAATGGATTTTTAATCTATTCAAATTTAGATCTACACATGGTTCCATTAGAATAATTCAGTGGAAACTATTTTTGAATGATAAATAAACTTGTTGGAGTTGTTAATACCATCTTATTTTAGAATTCATCAAGAAATATAATATCATGTCTTCAATGGTATGGATTTTCCTTTCAAATTGACCATTTATCTAAGGATGATAGTTTATACTTATATTAAACATCATTATCAAAGCATATTTTTTACTCCTCATCAACTTTGAGGTAAACCTAGGATCCTAGTTAAATATAATTTAATGTTATGTCCAATAAAAAACTCACCAGTTCCTTAAAATATATCATGGGGAGTTCATTAATCATGAAATATTCTTGAATGGAACTGAATTGAGAAGTATTTATAAGTCTATTCATCATATCCCTTATGAATTTATTTCATTTATATGTATTTATAATATCTAGAAACATATATGCTAATGTTATCCTATTTCCATTTTGGTATGGTTAATGGTTTCATCATCCACTTGAACTTATAATGATTGTCTTTAACTTTTTAACATAACAGTAATTTTAAGGTGTACACTGAAATCTATTTCTTCATGGTGTCTTTCTAAAAGTTCTATCAATGGTCTTAAAACATTTTGATACTTACATGGTGGATAGATAAATATGATAAATTCACATTACCTAATAGAACTTTCTTTATCACTAATTTTTGTGGAACATGTAGTCTGGTTTCAAACTGAAGGACTATATATGTTTTTATTTTTGATTTTTTTTATAATTCATTTCTTATTTGATAACTTATTTTTCAGCTCAAAATCATTCATTTATACCTCGTTTATTTTTTCTTTAATGGTTAGTTTTAAAATCATTTTGGAAAGGTAATATTTTTTCCCTATATTTATGATTTATAAATCAATCCTTTACTTATCCATGAAAATTGGGTCTTTCTAAATCTTAATCAGGGATAAGATATCAAGTACTATTTTTTTAAGTGAATCATCTACCTTATATAACATAAAATAATAGAAATGTATTGATCAGTCACAATCCTTAATTAGATCCAACCATGATTATTGATGAATGGTCATCTCAATATATGTGAATTTTTACATAAAACAGTATGATCATTATATATTTTTCACCGCTCTGAATAGAGGTAATACAAAAAAATATTCAATAAAAAGATTATTTTTTCTAATTCCATATCATTAATTGAAAAAAAAAATCTTATATATATTAAATTTTAGTGACCAATAAGCTGTCACATTATCAATTTTCATGAGGATAAAACTCAAAACCTTCTTCGAATAATCATTTTATATTATAGATGCCTCTACACTTAAGGGTGGTGTGAGTAAAAGTGAAATGACTATTCTCTACTTGATATTTTTAAATATTTTTTCACATTATTACATCTAGATATATATTACTCTATTTTATATTAAAGTTGTTATTAAAATAGAATGTCATGATAAAGTTCTCACAAAGTATCAGTAGTACCCAACTAATCTAAAAAAGTATGGATCTTTGTGACATGTGTGGGTCTTTGACATTTTTTAATCACCTTACTCTTTAAATGGTTCAGGTAAATTCCATATATTTTCATCACATTCCAAATAATGTAAATTTATATATACAAAAGTACCACTTTATAAATTTTTTAAACAACTTATCCTCCATAACTTCCTTCATCGAAATCCTAAGATGTTAATATTTTTAATATTTAATTGTGGAGTAGATTATAATATCATCAATAAAAACCAAAATATTTTTATTGATTTATAATATAATGTCTCAATTATTAACTCCATAAATATAGATAGTGTTTTTGTGAGTTAAAATATAATTAAAATAATCTATGTATCTATATCTTGTACTAAATAATATATTTAGAATATCTTCTCTCTTCGCCTTCAGTTCACGATATCCAAAATGAAGATACAAATTTGAAAAGTATCAATATACATGAATTAGTATTAATTATTCTCCAATCCATGGTAGTGGATACTTGTTGTTTATAAAAATATTATTGATCTCTTAGTAATAAATGTATATTTTCATTGACCCATCCTTTTTCTGGACAATTAAGGTTAGCGAACCCCAAGGTGATTCACAGTGGTGTATTAACCATTGGTACAAATTCTCTTGTTGTTTTTTCTTTAATTCCTCTATTTCTATCATCCTCATTATTTAGGGGATATTTTAAAATTATTCCACACTAGGAATAAGTTTTATAGATAGCTTTGTATCATGGTCTCAGTTAATTCTAAGAAACCCTTTCAAGAATACATTAGTATATAAACTCATAATTTTGTTTTTTTCAAAGATGAATTTTTATTTTCTATCAACTACATGAGTAAGATATTAATCTTCACTGGGTATCAATACCAATAAATTTGAAAGAATTTATAGGTATTATTGAAAATCTTCTTTGAATTTATATATAATTGTCAGATTTTTTACGATATGTGATAATATTTAATTTTAAAAATAGTGCATGTAAGATATATATAAAGAGAGTTGATCCATATGTAATATAGAATCAAATTCCATTGAATGATGGATTACTATATTTTATAAAAAAATATTCCCATGAATAATAATTATGAAAAATTTATATAGCTGTGATGAAAAACATTCACCACTATTTTTTTATAGATATATCAAATTTAAGGTATTAGGGGATTGATTTGATGAATCTAGTGAACTTTCATGATATAAAGTAATGTGTATAACTAGAATAAAATAATACACTTTTTAATCATGGGATTTTACATTTCACCACTTAATTTTTTGGCACTACCTCAAAGGTGGTGATGATGTAAAAATTTTCTTTCTTTTTTGGATTTAGTGGTTGTTTGAATTAATTATTCTCAATAACCATTGGTCTAGTGCACTGATTTATAAAGTCCTTAACATCCTTATCATTGGTGAATCAGACCATATGTGATGAATTAAGTGGATCCTTTAGTTCCTTCATTGTATTGAGTATACTCTTCATGTTCCATCAATAATTGTGTACTTAATGGACTCCTTTTCCAAATTTGAATCATTTTCTAGGTCCCCTAAGGTAGTTCCCTATTACTTATTTTCACATTTATAATATGTGGTTGTCAAATCTTATTGTCTCTATTTCCTTTATCATTTTTTCTTATAATATGAAACTCCATTATTTGTTTCCTGTTTTTGTGTCTACTATACCATCCCCTAAAAACCATTTATACTTTATGGTCATGTTAAATTAGTTATTTAAAACACCTAATGTCATGAATGGATAGATATTTTTGGATATATGGTTTTAATGCACTAAAGAATAAATTTATTCTAATTTCCTTGTTGATAAAAAACCAGATGTATACCATACAAGAATTGTCAAATTCAATTAATATAGTATAAGAGATTCATCAACAATTTACATGACTCTAGAAATTCTCTCTTCATTTTGGTATGAAGGGTGTGAGTAAAATACTTGTAAAGAAATATTTCTATTAGTACTTCTCACTCTGTTAATTAAAATTCACCCCTCGACAATGTATTCATGATCATTGTCCACCATTGGTCATCTTATTCTTCTAAATTCAAGATAACCAAAATAAAATTCACTTATATAGAAAAACAAAGAATATAAATTATATTTTATATGGTTATGAACCGTTGTTCCATAAAAATTGAATAAAAATATCCTTTAAATAATGGTGTTTGTTGTCACCAAAAGATCACAATAACTAATTTATTTTAAGGTTATCATAGATGCTCCCCATAGTTATAGTTATTTATTATCCTAGGACAAGTAGTTAATCAATGCCATAATATTTTTAACCTTATATCCCATTATATTAGGAATATTTTTTGTAAAATTAATACATTTATCATCATGTTTTTTATTAACCTGTTTCTTCTTATTTCTCTCCATTTTTTAAAATATAAATGGTTAGTGTAAAAAATAATACATAAGTTAATAAGTCATGGATAAATAACATGTTCATTTAAGTAAATCACTGATATGGTTATATCTTATTAAATCCCTAGGTTTAATCTAATTTATCTTCTAATATCTTACCTAATTTCAAATTTAACTAAACCTTTCGATGAGACCAACTAGAAAACCCCCTAAATAACTTACATTATTTTCCATTATTTTATAAAAACTTGCAAAATATTAAACAACTGAAAATTGATAGGTTTTATATCATGGAAAAAATATTCATAGATTATAATACATGAAAATATTAATAATTTATTTAAATCCTTCATTAAATTATTTTTATAGGCCCATAATTTCCTTCGTTATTAATATGATCACCTAGGTAGATATATCAAACAAATTGTGAGAAAAAATCCTCGTAAGTGGGGGATAATAGAAAATAAAGGAGACATGAATCAATCTGAGAACATGGGGGGTCATAATAGTTGTTATCATTTCATAAGAATAAAATAATAGTTATTAAAATGTGGTAATCTTGTCAAATATACAATCAGTGTTTCATATTCATAATAAAGAAACACCATAAGCATACATCAAGGATTGTTTCCAATAAAACAAAACATAATTGCGTAAGGCTCTCTAAACATTCTGTATAAATAGTATTTCATGAGTAAAATATTTACATAATTCATTGTAGAGATTTATAATTTTTGGAATTTCTATCACATCATAATATTATAAAAATCATATAACAAATATAAAAAATAAAGGACCGAAATATTCATTTATAAATACATAAGAAAAAATGGATCACCCATGATGGAATGGGAATGAGATTCATAATAAATTCATAAATTGTATTATATCATAAAATTTGAAGTAAAAATTAGAAACATAAGTATGTGATCATGAGGTTAAACAAAAACAATTTAACAGGTATTTAAGACATATATATACATTTAGTATCATCTAGAGGAGAGATGACATTAATGAAACATAAGATTATAAATTAGAAGAAGTCAATGATGGAATTGAGAAGATTAATTCACATAAATTTAAACATATGTAAGGAAATAATAAATGAATATATTAAATAGGAGAATAAAATTTAAATAATTGTAATAATAATAATAATAAATGAAAAGAATAATTAAAATAATTTTTATACAATTTTTTTGAATTATTATTTCAAAAAATGATGTGTTTTCCAAGGGAAGAATAAAGTATGTTTCTATATAATTTCATAATCATCGTAAATTTGTTTTTTAAATGAATAATATCTAAAAATATAGGGAAAATAAATTAATATACACTAATAGGGAGAAAATAAGGTATTGTATAAGAAAGGGTAAAAAGAAAATATTAAAACCCACGTGATAGATAATCTATAAAGAAGAATCTTACCTTAGGTATCCTTTTACATCATCAAGATTAAACATCTTGTAAATCTCTTGTATACCCAACTTAACCATTCCTTGAATATAATAAAGGCATGATAACATGTTTTTCAGGATTATTCCATTTTCATTACAATAGTACAGTTTTGATCATTTTTATTATCCATCAGTTAAATTACTTTTGTCAGCTTGAAAATATATAAAATTACACTACGCAGACATAATTGCTATGATGGTGGGGATAAATAAAGAAAGACAAAACCCATATAGGTGGTATAACTGAAGTTGTAAGGATACTTTAAAGGATATTGAGAGACACTTATGAAAATATTATAATTAATTGATATAAAGAATCATGTAGTATAATACCATAAATATATTTTTTGTATATATAATATTTAGTGTATGGGGGATTGGTTTAAACAATTAAAATGAGAATAAAATAATAGAAAAATAAAATTGAAATGAAGGAAATGGATTATTACCAAGTCCTTTAAGATTACTCCTTGTTAGGTTAATAATACATTGAAGGATTAGATTCTAGTGATATTATAATATATATAAGTATATTAAGAGATTAAAAAAGTGGGATATAGTTATGTTTTTGGTATGGGAAAAAATTTGGAAGTGGTTATCCATGGGTTTGAGAAAGATATTTATACTTAGAGGGGAGTATTATTTTGGTATAATATAATAAATATAAAAGTATTTAATGGCCAAGACATCTAGTTGTTTTCTTATATAGGTCTGTAAATAATATTTAATTAAAATATATATTTTCATGAATTTTAAACTATTTTAAAAACAAAATACATTACTTTTTTAATTTACAAAAAGTAAAGAATAAAATAATCAAAAATAGTTTTTAAATTGAATAAGTTGTGTTTTTAAACTTTGAAATTTATTTTTTAGGTTTCAAAATTCATTTTATTATTTTTAAATATATTATTTGTCTTCAAAAACTTATTTTGTATCATTAAAATTATTCTAAAATTTAGTAGAATGTTACAATAGAAAAATTTTGTTATAAACCATACTTTATTTTAAAACTAGTAATTCTACTTTTCACACTAAAATTAATTTTTTTTAGAAAAATTCTATAAAATCACTCTTGGATAATTTTGATGTAATGATCCAAAATTTGTTATCCATTTTATAAAAAATAATTTCAAAATAGGGTAAATTAAATATTTATGTATAACATAAAGTATTATGATTAAATATATAATGATGAGATGGATTAATAGAATAATTAATTTTTTAAGTTATATGAATTAAATAAATTTATTTATTACATTAAATATTTATTAAAGGTATTTATATATATTCATATATATATATTTGTATTTATTCAATTATATAGTTTATTAAATAATCACCCAAAACATTTAATATATTCTTCCAACAATAGGATTAATATTTTAATTATCATATTTCTTATAGTCACCTTACCCAATCCAATAATAATATTGCTTCTCTATACCACATATATACCACTTAAATCATACGCATTTAATTTAGGCAGATTTTTTATCAAGTTTCTCTATATTTAATTTATAAGTTTTATATCTTAATTTTATTCACTTTTATTATTATTACAGATATTTTTATGTGTGTGGTAGTTATATGAGACCATGATGCACCAAAATTTCAAATTTTAGTTATGTTATTTACTTTTTTATTATCTAATTTTACTTTTAAAATTATAAAGAATGAATTTACACTTCATATGTAATGTTCTCTATTAATGAAATAAAATTGTGTTTAGTTTTTTATGTTCTGTATTGATTTATTTATACCTTTTTTAATGCTTTATAAATATATATATATGAATATCATATATGTTAATAAAGAAATTTTAGTATATAAAATTCTATGTTGTTATAATTATATAGCATTAAACTATAGTTTTTAAAGGATTTATAATGTTCAAATGAATATTTCATAAGATTATTTTAGACTAGTGATGTAGATAAAAAAATAAAAAATGTTATATAAATCAAACAAATTCATAAAAAATGTTAAATAGTTTTTCAACCTAATAATCATAAATAAGAACAAAAACTTAATTCACAAAAATTATAAAAAAAATCTCAAATCTGTCTTAATAAATTCAAAATGATCAAAATAAATAGGATTTATATATATTTGTCTACTTACTGATGTTCAAGGTATATAAACTTAATAATTCCATCACATTTTAATAAATAATTAAAAAAACATCAATTTTTGGCAGTGATTTTATAATAAATAATTCTAAATATCAATATAATTGGTTATAGAATAGCTTAAACTATTTTCTCAAAATTTTATAAAACATTTTTATAATATTTTCTTGACACTTGTTTAAAACTAAATGAAAAAAAAACCTTAGAGTGTGTTTCATCCACAAAACTTGAGTATAACAACATCTAATTATACCATATTTATCCCCATCTATTAGAAGTGGAACTGAGTATTTTTTCTTAATTAATTAAGAAACTAAATATGTTAAAAATAAATAATATGTTCCTGAGGTAAGATTCATATATATTCTATAGCCTACAATTTCAATATCAGAATATGATAAAAAATTAAATCTAAAATATTTACTAAACATAATATCAAGATTCCATGCTTACTTCAAATACCGTAAAATTATTTAGGTTGAGTTCAGTTGAGATTACTTGTAACTTATCTAAAATATATCATTAATTCCCACATAAAACATGATTTTTTTCTATAAGATTATAAATATTTAATAAAATCTTGATAATTTTTTTATATAACTTATTAATAAATGGTTTCCCAATATCATCTATAGAAATTTCAATATTATAATTCATAGGTGTAATATCTGGTTTACTACGTTCATGTCCAATTTTTTTTGAATAAATCATGTGTATATTTTCGTTGATTTAATAAATTTATACAATCTATATAAAATATTTGAAAACTAATAAAAAATTCAAATCACCCATCACCCATGTTTCAAAATTATATTGCGGTTTTTTGAAAAAATAATTGTATAAATCCAAGTTATTCAAACTAAAAATCTCATCATCAGTATATATCTAAAAAATCCAAATATATGGTTATAATTTTTACTTAAAAAAAAGTTTCATCCTTCCATATTATAAATATATTTTATAAAAGAAAAGAATTAAACCTTCCATACTAGTCTCTAGGATCGTATTTATGTTCTCAAAAAGCATTTTTAATTTTAATATATAATTTAGATATATAGAACTTCCTGAACTATGATTTTATTTAAAAAAACTTCTTACAAAATAAAAACATTTAGAAAATAAAATTTGATATCCAATGGAAAAAAATTAAACCTCATTTAATATTTATAACCAAAAAGAATCCTAATGGATTTTACCCAAGAAATAGGTAAGAAATAATTACATAATATGTTCCTTATTTTTGATTGTAATATTATATATCCTATATATATTTTTAACTAGTAATCACACTGTGAACATCATAATTTTTCTTATAAATCCACTTGGTTCCTATAATTGGATATTCGTGGGGTCTCTAAACTATCTCTTAGATTCTATTTCTTTCATCCTAGGTTAGTTATTATTGAATTATTAAACTTAAT
The DNA here is from genome assembly GCA_963277665.1 of Viscum album. Taxonomy (NCBI): domain Eukaryota; kingdom Viridiplantae; phylum Streptophyta; class Magnoliopsida; order Santalales; family Viscaceae; genus Viscum; species Viscum album. The sequence continues at coordinate 1,196,353,921 of OY728133.1, forward strand.
TCTCATCCCTGAAAACATATTCTATAGATTTATGTTTTAAATGATAAAAAAATAAAAAAAATGAAATATTTATAGCATTAATTTTAAATATAACACTTTAATTTAAACCATCAATTATATAATTTAAGGGGTGGTCTCATAAAGTTATTTGTTTCTTAAGTAGCATAATATTGTGAATATATGTTTATAACTAATCTATTTTAAATTATACAAGAAAATTTTCTTTATCATTATCCTTTTTATTATAGAGAAAATATCTTGTCTCAAGTTGTCAAAATAATCATTAAAATAGTCAATGAAAACATTGTTATAATCAAAAGTACTAATTCCATCAAATTTTACAATGACATATTCTCAAAAATCATTTATAATTTATTAAAAACATTATAATATTTAGAATTAGTGGAATAATAAATTAATATTATTTTATCATATTTTAGATAAAATATGAAAATATTATTCTTAATATTAAAAATGTAAAAATTATATCCAAAAACTGTAATGTAACCTACTTTTTTAATTTCTTCATTCCTTAAATTATGATGATTTTTATTTGAAGTATGTCTTATTATAACTCTATTAATTACATAATAAGTTTTATTAGTGGATTTTACCAATACATGTACTAGTAACCTATATTAGCATAACATTTATTTAAACAATTCCCATAAATTTCAATTACTCTTTTTAACAATACAATTTTATTGAGGTGTTATCGGGGGAGAATATTAAATTGAATACTATAGAAAAATAGAAAAATCAATACTATTATATTCACATAAATTTTCATTTCTCAAATAACTAATTTTTTATTCTTTTTCATTCTATTTTTTTCAAAAATTAATGAAGACAACACAATATTCACTTTTAATCTGTAAAAAATAATTCCCAAGTAAATATATAAAAATATTTAATAATAATAACAAGTATTTTCCCAATGATTATAGTTTTTCCATATCCAAATAATAATATGTGGATAAAATAAAAAGTTTTATAAGTATATGCCTCATTAATGGATTTAAAAGAAGATATATATTTCATTCCCATTTATTGTGCATCATGTAGTCTCTTCTCATCTAACATATGTTTATGAAAATATAAAATTAATTTTTTAACTAACGTATTCAAATAATAATCATTCCAATGTATATGTATTCTACGAAAAAATCCAAAAAAAATTAATTTTAGCTTTAAAATTTAAAAAAATAATCTATAAAAATAATCAATATATAAATTGTTATCATTTTTAGTTCTTGGTGATTTAAATTTAAATAAATTATATTTAAACATAGAACATGAATTTTTAGAAAAATAAATAGTATAATAATCATCACAAAGTTGAGAAATACTTATCATAATATTATTTAAATCTCCAACATATAAAATTTCTTTATAAGAACTATTTAAATATTTATAAAATATATAACAGCAAAAAATCATTTTCTCATGGTCTTTGAGGTTATAGTTTCCATGAACTTTGAGGGAGAATAAAAAATTTTGAAATCACTACTCATATGCTATGGAAACACACTATTTATACACTATGTAATGTTATACGTATAATGAATCTTTACATATAAAACATCAAAAAAGAATTTTTTTTGTAACCACATACATTATGGCCCAATTGTATTTGAAATTAAAGAATTTCGAATTCAATTATTATTATTTTGTGTATATTTTTTAATTCATATAATAGAATTGAAATTCTTAAGAAGATATTCATATATAAAATAAATAAATTGATTCAATCACATTAAAAAATAATTTCTTAATCCACAATAAACCCATAATAAAAAAAATTAACATTAGATATTGTTTCTTCTTGAATCAGAAATTAAGTAATTTATATAAATCATTAGAGGTTGTCCAGTATAATTAATTCATTGCCTATATTTAAGAAACTTTTACTAACTTCCAAGATTTTTCTCAATTTATCACTCCCCGTAGTAAATTTATTAATAACCATTAGTACTTATCTTGGATAAAATAACAATAACTCTAATTTCACGTTAATTATAAGAAGAATCAACCAAAGTAGTTTTAGATTTAATATCAAAACGTTTTTCAACCAAAATATATTTTTCAATAACACCAGAGTTAAAGTATTTTATAATTAAATTGTGGTATTTAATAACAGAACAATAATTATGTTCTAATATAGATACATTATCATTTAGTTAATTAAAATAATAATCATCATTTTTAAGAATAGGTAAAATATTGATATAAATTATAAGATTGATTTATAAATAAAATGATAGCATGTTGGTTATGTTTTTTATTTTTTGAATCATAATTTGATATACCACTTCAATATTTAGAAGCACTCCATGCATATTTCATATTTTTCTTCCCATTTCTTTTATAATCATCTCATATATAAGTCTTACCTTCATATTTATTCATATAATTTAATAAAGTTAAATAAATATTAATATTCTCATGTTTATTGTATTAATAATATCTCACTTTCTTGGAAGTATGATCATTATTCTTGAACTAATTAAAATTTATTACAATCATATTTCTTTTATTACATATCGTATTTAAGCAACTTACAAATTAAGAAAATTTATTAGAAAAAATTATATGATTGTGATTTTCTTCATCCAATCAATGAATTAAAACATATTTTAAATTTTTCATCTATTAAATGGTAACATTAATAATTGTTTTTTTCTTTACTAACTTATGAGTATCATATTTATCCTACAATTAATCTTAACACATCATTGATGTACCAGTTATATTTTTCAATTTTAGCACATGAATAGGTGTTAACTATCAAAAAGCAATTAAAAATTCAGTATATTTATCAAGAAAAACTCTTATAACCTTTGTTTATTTATCATTCTCAAGAAATATAATTCTGAATTTCATAATGTTATTAATAGAATTAGTAATCCTTTTATTTTTAAAAAAAATCATCATGTACATTTTGGGGTTCTATTTGTTAAAAATATAAGTATCAAATCATCTAAAAAAATCATGGAATCATTATATATTGATTTTATAGTGTTTAGATAAGTTTATATGAAGTTATATGTTTTTTAAAATTAATATCCCACGTCATTCCATAAAATTATAGATTTCATAATGAAGATTAATTTCATTAGGAGTAATCTGTGATAATTCTGTGAGTCTATATCAGGGATAGCTAAAATTTTGCACCATGAATTAAAGGGGATACACAAATTTAGGGTTTTTAGATTAAATGCATATATTATTGGTAAAATTTTACATTGTAACATTTTATGTGGTGACGTGAATGTGTGGTATACATTGTAATGGGTAAGGTCAATAATGATTCTCTATTTTGGGGAAAATGTGATGAGGAAAGGTTATTACACAATGAAATTTCAAAAAAGATATATTTTAAAATTATATCATGCTAAAAAATCAAAAGATCAAATTTTTCAATACTGTGATTTTTAGGGGAATAGTTGATTTCACTGTTATGATTTTGGTCATATTATGATAATGGTGATCATAAAATTTTAATTTATTTTGAATTTCCTATATCTTAAGAAGTAACCTCAGATCTGAAATATATTTCTTTATCATGGTTTTCATGATGAATAATAGCTAAATTTTTTAAATATATTAAAGAAGGAATAAATACTTTAATAAAGAGAAACATAGATATATTATTGTGAATATTTAGAGAGATGTCCTATCATACAGAGTTGAGTAGAATGTGACATTTTTGTGTATTCTTAGAGATAGAGGAATTATATAATATTAATTAAAATAAGAGAGTATTTTATATGGGATCATATCATTAAAAAAATTAATAGTTCACCCTACTGATGAAGAGGAGAAGATTTAAACACCTAACTTGGTGTAATATTCTATTCTTTATTTTTGGAAGATAAATTAATTTTTCTTAGAGAAGTAGTGATAATTATATGTTAGAAAAAAAAAAGAGTTCTAAAAAACATTATAAGGGTTTTAAACCTTTATAGATAACGTATCCACTTTAAAATTATACAAACATGTAGTGTACTTTAGTGAATCTTGGTACATTATCACTTAACAGAGTGTGTGATCCTTAGAAATAGTCCAACAATTGTTAATTAAGGAAATTCATTTGTATCTATTGACTTTTTATTTCTTCTATATTTGATATTAGGAATATAATATATTTTTTCTCAACTGTGGAACAATATCATCATAAAGGGTAATTTTAATTCAGTATACCCTTACTCACCACCCACCCTATGATAACATCCTTATATGGGATTAACAAGTGCTATGTGATTAGAAGGTTCAATTTGAAGTATTTTTCTATCTTTGAAATCCATGGAAGTGATTTTAAATGATAATGGTATTTTGATCATCAATGGTAATAACATTAATATTTTAAAGAACTAAATTCAAAACTACTTGGTATACCTTACATTGGATTTGTATGTGGTTCTCATGAATGAAATTATGGTCAATATGGATAATATATCATTATCCGGAAGAGACCATAAGTAATTGGATTTTGATTCCAAAGGAATGAATGTGATAATGTTTTATTTTAGAACAATCTATATGAAGGAGATATCATCTAAATCCTCACACATCATATGGTAAAAGATTTTTAACATCTACAAACAAAACTCAAAGATATGTGAATCTAAATATTCGATTCAACTAAAAATTATGTAGATTTTATGATTAACCCAAATGAATCCATTAATGATTTCTTTGATTAGGTGAATGTGACTGTGAATGATGTGTGAATACTGAGAAAAACTATTGAGGATGTCAATATTGTTAAGTATTTTATATCAAGATTTCTACCTTTATTTAATATGAATGTCATTGTTCATAAGGATGATGATACAAAGGAAGTTACCTTGGATAGTCGTTATAATAATCATGGTGTATATTAATTGAGGAATAACGATGTTTATTTAGTGTAAAGTATAAATCTCATTAAGTGTAATTTAAGGAGATGAAGAATTTTTTAGGGGAGATGATCCTGGGGGAAATGGGGTTAAAAAGTCAGGTCAATCCTTTATTTAAATATAAAATGGGATAAAATTAAATTTTAACAATAAAATTCACATTTCATGATTTTGGTGTTTAAATTTTGTTAACCTCAATGGTAAGCAGTCCAAGATATTCCAATATGACACAGAAGATTACTCCCCCATAAAGAAATATCCTAATTTAGTGAAAGGAAGGAGGATCACTAGATATAATTTCTTTATGGATAAAAAATCTCTTTCAAAAAAAAGAAATGTTATAAAATAAATATATGTGAAGGATATTTAGGATTTAAAAGACCTTAGTAATGAATTTATTATAGATATCATAGAAAAACCATAAACTAAGTAGAAGACCGATGATGATGATCTTAAAGTTAAGGGTGTGGTAGACCTCAATGTTGTGTTAGATACTACACATTAATAGGTGAATATTTGTAGATCCAAAAACAATTAAATACAAATATATTGGTACATGATTAAAAACTATATGCAAGAATAATAAGAGTATTAATATGAGTGAAAATATGAGACAGAAAATATCACATTAGAAAATCCAAAAAACATAGTGAAACTAATTCATCTCCTCATAAAAATATAATTTTAGTTTCATAGACTTGACCAACATGGTGAAACATAAGGTCTAAAGGATCAAATAACTTAAACTAGAAGTCATTTATATGTCCTTAAATCATAAGGATCAATAATGTTCCACTACTCTCGAAATGATATTTGGAATTTGGATAGTACATGCCATAGATAGTGTAGAATAGAATCATGGATATCTAATTAATTATTTGGGATATCATATTCTATAATAAATTATTTATCAAAAATAAAAAATATTTGTGTTGCTTGATAATAAGTAAAAGGCTATCACTATGGTGGTTAATCTATAAATACCCACTCCTTAAAGAAATATTTAGTTGGGAGAGACTTAAAATCCTACTAAAGTATCAGTAAAGGCATATAATAATACACTATAAATCAGGTGTTCTATTATATAAATATGGTTTATACAAGAAACAAGTAATCCATAGCTAATAGGTTATTCATGGTATAAGATAAATGAATATAAATGAGAAAATTTAAATACACTATATATATTTTTATTGATATTTTTTTAAGGATTAAAAAATCTATGTTGAGAAGGGATATAATAAGTAGAATCAATGTGGTTGAGAAAGGTATTTCAATGAGTCACCAAGAAATAAAAAAAATTAAGTTTTTTGATCCATAGGAAGAGGAGGACACATCATATATGAACGTGGAATCTATATATACACAATCAACTGATGTGATCAAAAAATATTTGTTCAAGAATAAAATATAAGAAAAGAAAAGTGGGGTAGATATTTTTTAAAAAAAACAGAATATGTTAGAGTGGGGATTCTTGGTAGAGTATGCACTTACCGTATTATGGGGAAAATGATCTTGTCATGGGAATTGAATATGATAAGTAGGTTCCATTCCATTAAAAAAAATAATTGTGAATTTAATACTGTTGTCTTGGAAAAATATAAAATTAGTGGGAGATATATGAGGAATATATATGTCTTGGTTATTGAAGGAATTGGTCACAATTTACACAGTTTTGCCCAATTTCATAACATGGGATATAAAATAAATTTAATTAATAACAATTATACTATAAAGGGAAGAGATGGTACAATCATGACGTAGGGAAATCATAAAAAGGGGGATCTCAACCTAATTATTGGAGAATAAGACATGTTTTTCCTATCCAAGGAAGATAAAAATAGGTTATGGCATACACATCGTAGACTCCTGAACCAAAAAAACCCAATAATATTTGGTGAAACATGATATATCATGTGATATATCTAAGGTTTCATGTGATTATACTCAGACACATGAAATGTTTAAAAATTTAAGATCATTTAGTAGAATTAAAATATGAAATAAAATAAATAATTTTTTTAAATATGTAGGTGTTGGTCAATCTAGGCTGATATCAGTGAGAGAAATTAATAGAAAGATTTATTTCATACTATTCATTAATGATTATAGTAGGTCAGAATGGTTTATGGTATCCAATCAAAAGTTTTAGGTTTTCAATTACATTATATATTATTGTATATTGGGGGAAATGATACTTGGATTTTAAATTAAATAATTATGGACTAAAAATGTATTAGGGTGTATCAATAGTCAATTTGAGGATTATTTCATGAAATGTGGTATAAATAATAATGTTTTAGTGGTATGTATTCCTCAAAAAATGTTGTTTTAGAGAGGAGTAACTAAATAATCAAAACAAATTCTTAAACGATTCTAATTAAAAAATACATACCATAGAGGTTTTTAAATAAATTTATGTTGTCATTGATCTATATTAAAAATATAGCCTTATTATTTATGAGGGAAGAAAAACAATTCATAAGAGATCTGGTATGAGAAAAAATAAACATTAAAAAAATTTCAAATATTCTAAATTAAATTCATTATTCTTGATAAAGAGAAGAACCACATGGAGTTAAAATCTAATTGAGATGATGGAATATTTATCAGTTACTCATCTAAGAAAAAAAAATACACATTTTTCAACTAATTTCTTTGAAAACCTATTGAAACTAAATATGTCACAATGGTGGAAATGAGTGGATTATAGAAAAAAAAAGTAAAACAATTATGGATGAAGGAGTTAACAAGTTGAGTATATTAGGGGAAACAGAGAGACAATTTTGATTCATAATAAGAAACTCATAAAGTGGGTGAAAAAATGAGTATTTTAATTGTAAAAAATTGATAAATAATAATGAAACTAAAGAGGATAAAATTTTTGTGATGGAAAACTCTTGTGAAAATAATAATAATGAGTTATCTATAATAAACATCACTCTTATAAAAAGTATATCCTAGGTTTTTTATGAGGCTTCAAAGCATATTGTTATATAAAAGTGATGAATTAATAGATTTACCATAGTGATAAAAAATAAAACTTAGATCATTATCTCAAATCTAGATGATAAAAATTTGATCAAACCCAAATGGGATACCCATAAAAATATCAATGAAGAAGCAATGGTGATTCAAAACAAGGTATGACTTATATATAAATGATACTCCCAAATTGAAGGGATTAGTATAGATGAGTTGTTTTATCATGTTTCTATGTTTCAATTAATTTGAATGTTTTTATCTATTGTAGTGAAATATAGATTCAATAATTTATAGAAAAGGTCATATATATATATATATATTAATCAATAGAGTTATTGAGTAATAAGTCTACATTGAACATCCAACTAGTTTTTTTATTCATGAGTTTGTGAAAATAATCTTGTCGGGTGAATATTGTTCCTGATATGCTAAAGAAACCACCAAGATCATGGTATTCTAGGCCTGATCATAACTTTAGAATGGTAGGTTACTGGAATGAAAGATTTTATCATAATATTTATGTTAAGAAATAGGATTATAAAAAGCTGGAAGTTCTTATATTTTTTGATGGTATAATATTTAGAGTTTTGAGAAAGTTTCAATGCTAGTAGTTTTGTGAATTCTAATGAAGTGTGTTCAAAATTTCAATAATATATGAGTTTCTAGTTTCCCTTGGCCTGTAGTTAATGCAAGTAAGTCATTAAACATTTGCTTCTCACATTAAATATGAAAAATATAAGCACTAAAGAATGGTAATTGAGTAATTAAAGGATTTGAAAACACCATATTTTCGGAATATGATCTTTTTAGCCAATGAAAATTGAAAAGAGATCAATATCAAAGAGTATATATAAATTATTATGAAGATAATATACTTAATAGTGAGAATACCTAGTATTTTTTATTACATTTAGATATATTATGTGTAAAATTTTATCCAAATTAATCCACATGATATCAGTAAAGAGGATATTACAGTATGTCAATGACATGAGAGATTTTGGATTGTTTGATAATGAAACATAAAAGTGGGAGTTATTATGATTTATATGTATATCAGACTGGCTCATAAAATTATAGAAATTATATATCATATAATTTCTTTTATCATTGAGATTTAAAAATTTATTATCTAAAAAAGAAGTAATATTTTATTTCATAGAGAATTCTAGAAGATGTATATATTATGCATACTCATGTGTATACACAAATCGTGTAGATGAAGCAAAAACGTGAGGATATTAGAGTTAAAGATAATTATCCTACTACAATCAAGTGTGATAACTCGTGTGTAATTAATCATATAAAAATCATATTTATTATTCAGGTACAAAGAATATAAAGATTAGATATCAATTTATCAATGAGGAATTTAAGAAAGGTCTAGTGATATTAGAGTATGTGGATACTCAAAATAAAATTTTGGATATGATGAGGAAGTCATTATCTAAGGAATTATTTTAAAGGAATCATTTAGATCATATAATATAGTTGTATCAATTAACTTAAATGGTTTGGATAAGGGACCCAAACTCCCCTATGTTGATTGTTTCCCATGTTTTTAGCTAAATTATTCCTATCAACAAGTGGTATTTTTTTCAAGTGGTTCACTTAAAGGTCTGTTATTCTTAATTCCATGATTAGATCAGTTTTTATTTATCTCTCTTGAATACTCAAGTATGTTTTTTTGGTTCATTGATAAAGGGGAGAGATAACCATATTTTCATGGGGATGATATTATTTAAGAAGTGTTAGTTATTTTATTGATTGTTAATAAGGGGGTCCATTTTATGTTGAGAATGGGGGGAAATTTCTTGATCGGTTTTAAGAGAGATTTTTGGGATTATTATTAAATGGGACTTTTAAATTATACTCAAATTTATAATAAATAAGTGATTTCAGGTAAGTTCACAATTGATACTAAATCTAATTTATGTCTAAATAATTTCCAAAATAACAAGTGGAGTATAGAGTAATTATAGGATGATTATCAATAAGAGATATCAAATTATTAAATCGATAAAGTATTTCAGTACTGAATATTTTATTTAAATATTATTTCTCTTTCCTACCATTAATCATGTAAGGTCATATTGAATGATTATTTAATAATTGAATACACTATCATAAAATGAGGTTTGTAACTAGGAGACAGTGTTTGAAAATGAAAATTTTGTTTAAATGATTGCTAAAAGAAAACTCAGTGTGGTATATTGTTATAAAAAATCTTAATTTGAATTTTTTTGTTTTTTATAATAAAAATAAATTTTTAAAACCTATAAAATAATCATCGAATTTTTTTATATTGATGTTAATGATTTTGGTGAAGTTTGGATGAATTTAGATCTTCTTTGGAATTAATAACACAAATAAAACTATAATTCTAGAATATGTCAGGATGAATAATTCCACACTAAAAGGAGGTCCCATTGAATATTTTTAAAATCTATATTAGTGGAAGATAATGGTTTCTATGTTGAAGGAATGTTTCCATGCTATAATTTGTTATGTATGATCAAATCCTTAGATTTTGTGCATGTTATTACAATATAACATTTTAATTTGTCCCATTAAGAGGTGGTAGGTGTCTTGATATGGAAGATCATGAAAAAAATATATCCATTTTAGATAAATTTTATCATGGATAGTTAATTAAACCATGACATGTTGAAAAATAATATATTTTTAAAATGATATCATGACACGAAATCCAAAAACAGGTGTGGTTGATGATGTGATTTTCAGAGGAAGAATAGATTGAAAAATGACATGTTTGGTCACACTGTGATGATAGTGATCATGTACTTTTAATAACTTTTGACTTTATTATATTATTGTTTATGTATTTGGATCTAAAATAGTTTTTTCTAACTTGGTTTTTATGGGGAATAATGTATTAATTTTTCCACAAAGTTGATGAATAAATTTATAATTTAATTAAGGGAAACATTGATATTCTCTTAAGAATACTGTAAAGACTTGGATTTTCTAGGTAATATTTTTAATTATTTGGAATTAATACATGACTATGAAAATTAATAGTGCGTGATTCCGAGTCTCGGTGTACCCGGAATGAATTTATGAACTTTTTTTAAGGTACGTTCTATAAATGTGAGGGTGACAGTTTCTATATTTTGAACAGGTGCTCGGATTAAAAAACTGAGGGTACCGTTGAATCTACAGCCCTGAGATTCACTTAAAAGAGGCTTCACTTAAACCACATTAGGTCAGAAGAAAAACATAGACTTTGTAATTTTAAAAGAATAATAAAATAACAAAGTTATTTTATTTTACTCTTCTCTTTTCCTCAAACAAACAAGCGGTAGTGGTGGGACCAATGACATGTTAATCCATTAAATAGATTTACTCCCCATTATTCTTGTAAATGCACCATTATAATTAAAAAAGTTCCTTAGTTAAATCAATCCCATTAATTTTTCATGTGTTACTCACCCTCCCCATATCCTATTTATATGGAACGTGGGGAGGGGTGTTGGCATGGCTTCACCCAGTGACGAAGCTCTAGAAAAGTAGTGCGACACCGATCACTTGGAGGACGGGACCAGTTCCGATGATCCGTGAGGATATCCACTGAATCGAGAACCTAATAACGATGATAGAGTGGCATCATTGGACCCTTGTTGTGGGAACGAACAACACCATCTCTTCCTCAAGAATGGACATTCTTCAACAAATATTGAGGTTGGGGGTTTATTTTGAAGTTTTCTTTGATGAATTAAATTTCTCTCCTGCTTCTTATCATGTAACGTGGAGGGAGAGGGCCAAACGGATAAGGCCCGGACCATCCACCGCTTCTTCATAATGTGAAATTTGGGGAATAATTTCCAACTCGACAGAAACACAAAATAGCGGGACACACTATGACGGTGACAGTGCAAAAGATCCGTAGGCGTAGATGGAACCAAGAACAGACACTAGAGCATTCCAGGTGACCCGTGGATGAAATGGTCATTGTGACATATCGGTAGTGGCCAGCGAAGGTTGGAGAAGACCCGCGACAGCCGGTCGCAGGAGGTGGAAGGTGACACGCGATGGTGTGCTGCGGTGACCGAAGTAGGTCGGCTCGAGCCGGTAGTGCGGGACAAGTGCGGTGCCCATAGGCGCCGGCGGCGGATGCGGAAGTGGCCAATAGGCTGAAGCCGAAAGCTGTGGCATGGCCCGCACAATGCTGTGTTGGTGAAACCCAGGCCGGTCAAATGGTCGGCCATTAATTTCGGTGGGGCATCACCCCAATAGCTGGCGAATTTCCCCACAAGCGTGGCGCCAATGGGACACAACAGTCTACCTTCGAGCAGACCAAGTCAGCATGGGCCAACAAACACGCCCATTGGGATGGACCCACGGCCATGTGGGCCAGCGTGGGTGGGCCGAGCCCTACACGGTGGGACGGGCCAACCACATCCTGGGATCACAAAACAAATTAATCTGGCCTTGATGGACTATCCTGGATGGGCCATACCTAGTGAATAGGGCCGGCCCTTAACGGGTCGGACCTGGGTAGTGTCAGATAGACCTCAAGACCCATTGCGTCGGGCCGGTCTGACCGAGTCGGATTAGGTCCAGACCCAACCGGTCCCCGGATAAATAAACACCTATAACTGAAAAATCACATTTATTTTTTACATGCCATCAGTGTCATTGGGGTCCCTTTTGGGAAGTGGTCCTTTTGGCTTATTCTGACAGGCTCGACCGAGTTGGGTCAGACCAAGGTGTGATCACCCCCCCTATTCACAAAATGAGATGTAACTAACAAACTGAGCATCTATTTGACATGTCGTCTGTGGAATAAAGACTCTAGTGACAAGGCGGTATTTTTGAGATACTCCATTAATGTTTTAGAGAAATTTTGAGTATGGCGAGGTTGGATTGAATCTGAATCCAATCGGGCCCTCGGCACTAAAATGCCAATAACTTATAGACCGGGCGTCCGGTGGACGAGTCGTCTATTGTGTTGGGACCCTTATGAGGTTACGGATAATCAAATTACTTCTTCATGGGACTTCGTGCCAGTTATGATATGTCCAATGGCTTGATCAGAGGTTCTCTCAGAATCAAACGTGCTATGAGCAGGAATCCAATGGCTTGCAATGAGGCGTAGGTTGGAGACAAATCATACGGAGGTTAGTACCGAGCGATCATGTGTGGTTCATAACCTATCAATCATGTGTGGGTCAGTGATCAGTGATCCTATGTGGGTCAGCGCATACCGATCCTACATGGGTCAGATCCTGTGTGAGTCAGCACTCAGTGATCTTGTGTGGGTCAGCACTTACCGATCCTACGTGGGTCAGATCCTATGTGGGTCAGCGGGGGTTAGTTACCTATCAACTCCAGGCTGGTCGGATCCTTTATGGGTCTTTCAAGGGTTAGTACCTATCAATCCTATATGGTTCAGACTCCGTATGGTCAGTAGCAGTACCTCTTTACAGAATAAGATGATATAGCTTCCCGAAAGATCATATGTACTTCTATACTTCACTAATACCTAGTTCGAGATGAGACTCTATTTGAGTTGTGTCTTTTTCTTTATTCTTTATGATTGATATTATTCCTTGTGGTTTGCCTTTGTAGAATTCTGTGAGACCTTAGGGGGTCTCATGATCCCTATTGAGTATTTTTATACTCACCCCTGCACGGGCTTCACCCACACCTTATTGTGTCTTGTGCAGACGATGAGCAGCAAGGCTGAGACTTGAGGGACCCAGGACCAGGCGGTACACGAAGGAGATTGGATGATGTAGAGAGCAGTGGATACGAGTTATACCTACCATTAAGGTAGGTTCCTCGGTGGATGATCTAGGAGCTATTTTCTCTTTTTATTTGTACTTGTATGTTTCAGTTGGGCTTGTATTCTGGCCCCTTGACTTTCAGTACACTTTTTACTACTGCATTTTACTTCGTAGTTTCTTTTTTTTGTGTTCTTATCTTGTGTTTTTATACAGTTTTAAAGGCAATACCTTCCCATTTTAGGGATACGCCTTTCTGGTACTAGTATCCAACCCCTGTCCAATGGAAGTTGGGCTTGCTGTAGTCATGGCATGGTCCCTGGGGGGATGGGTTGTGACAAAGGGGTATTAGAGGAGTCAGTTATACCAAAGAACTAGGACTCTGATCATTTAATGGAGAAATGGTGTAAAGTGTTTTGAGTGTGGTTTTTAGTTTGGGGAATCTAATGTTGGTGCGGAGGCCAGTGTATCCATACACCAGGACCCTGAATTCTGATTTTTGACTCGATGCATGAAAACACTGATTATGTGTGTTTTGGAAGTGTTTTACATTTTATCTCTTTGAGTCATCTCACCTGGTTGAACTTTTTGACCATGGTGAGCCTGTTTTCATTCAAGATGCCACCATTTAGATATCTATCCAGGATTATTAAGATAGTACATGATGAAGTCCCATCGAGTGATGAGGCATTCGTGCAGGGCCCTCTTACAGTGTTAGCACCTTCAGGTGGTGTACCAGCAACACCACTACCTATTGGGTAGTCGTTGTCCCCAGCCCCACGAGCAAATGGTGCACGCTGACTGAGTGAATTGCATGAGTTTTAATAGTAGAGCCCTCTAATGTTCCGAGGTGAGATAGATCTGTAGGTGTATGAGAACTGGTTGTAGGTTGTGGCCATAGTTTTTCCCTTAGTTGGGACACCATCAGATCTTATGGTGATCCTAGATGCCAGTCTCTTACAAGGAGCAGTTAGGAGACGGTGGAGTCTGACAATCTAGTTACATGACGAGGCAACCCTCGCCTGGGTAGACATCGAGCACCTTTTCATTGTAGAGTTCATCCCATCAACTCTATGATCGGTGCATATATAGGAGTTGTAGCACTTATAACAGGGTAGCAACACCGTGGCCCAATACACTACGAGGTTCACTGATCTCTCCCGCTACTCCACTAACATGGTATGTGACCCTTTATTTAGGTCCCAGACCTTTGAGCAGGGTCTCTAATGGGAGATCAGAGCATCGATGATGTAACATCCCAGTTCCAAAAGCCACCTAGAGGCGCCCTGTACCCAGTTGGTCACATGGCCTCCTGAACTGCCTGTATCTGAGTCCTCCTGCTCAGTGCATCAACCACTGCATTGCCATTCCCAGTCGTATATGCAAGCTCAAAGTCAAAGGACTGTAGGTATTCAACCCACCTTCACTGTCTCAAATTTATATCTTGCTAAGTGAAGATGTAATTTGAGACTTTTGTGGTCGTTGAAAACCACAAAATGCTCTCCCATAAGATAGTGTCTCCAATGGTGTAAGGCATGAACAAAAGCTACCAACTCCAGATCATGCGTCGGGTAATTACTCTCATGTGGCCTCAACTTCCAAGACTCATACGCAATGAGTCCATCACTATGAATAAGCACAGATCTCAGCCCGATACCTAAAGCATCACAATAAACAGTATAGCTCTTGCCCAGCTCTGGAAAGACTAGTATCAGTGCTGAATCCAACCTCCCCTTCGGCTTCTGAAAGGTTTATTCACAAGAATCTGACCACAAGAACTTCGCACACTTCTTATTCAGACTTGTCACTGGTGCTGCTAAGTGTGATAAGTCTTGTATGAAGCATCTTTATTATTGATCTAGCTCTAGATAACTTCATTCCACAAAGACGTTCTTCGGCTGCTCCCAGGAAACTATTTCTCTCACTTTTTATGGGTCTACTTATACTCTTTCCTCTGAGATAATATGACCCATGAAATGAATTTGATCCATAAAAAAGTGGAATTTAGAGAGATTATCATATAATTGATGCTCTCTCAGTTTACTCAAAACAACCTCAAGATGGGTATCATGATTGTGTTGAGTGTGAGAGTACCCCAAGATATCGTCCCCAAAGACAACCATGAATGAATACAAGTATGGATGTAACACTTGGTTCATCAGTGCCATGAAAACTACAAGCGTGTTTGTGAGACCGAACAGCATAACCATATACTCGTATAGGCCATACCTGATCCGGAAGGCTGTGAGTGGTATATCATATGTTCTAACACGCAACTGATGATAACCAGATCTCAGGTCAATCTTAGAGAACACCCGGTCTCCTCAAAGTAGATCAAAGAGATCATAAATCCTCAGCAAGGGATACAGGTTCTTGACCATCAACTGATTCAACTTTCGATAGTCCACACAAAGCCTAAGGGTACCATCATCCTTTTTAGAAAACAAGATAGGGGAACCCCAAGGAGAAGTATTGGTTCGGATGAAACCATTTGCTTGAAAATCCTCCAACTTCTTCTTGAGCTCCTACAACTCAGGTGTAGCCATCCTATAACGAGTAATGGACATCGATTCCACCCCTGGTACAAGCTCAAAAGAAAAGTATACCTCACGCTCTGGAGGGAAAAACGAAAATTCCTCTGGAAATCCATCTCTAAAACGATCCACCACTGGAGGAAAGTCTAACTTTGAAGTCCCCTAGTCGTCCAGATAAAGACTAGCAATCTGGGCTATAACTTCTCCCAACCCATGATGCTCTGGACCCACTCTTCTTTATTGTACATCCCACTCTCCCTTATGAAAAAAAGATCCACCCTCTAGTGATATGAAACTCACCCTGTAGTGATAAAAGTCAACGACTACCTAGAAGTGAACTATCCAGTCCATTCCGAGAATAACATCATAGCTTGTCATCTATAGAATATAAAGATCCCAAATGAAGTGATACCCACAAATCTCAAGAGGGAACTCCTTGCACTGACATAGACCAGATGTTCTTGTCCCCAGCAGAGTGTCTAGTGTGAAAACATCGGTAGAAGAAAGGATATAGAGCCCAAGGCTCTCTACAACAGCAAAAGATATAAAGTTATGCATAACACCAGTAGCGAAAACGTATTAAAGATAAAACTGAGGCAACTAGGATCGTACCTAGAACTTTAGAGGGTTCGGGATCCTGCTCCTGATGGGTCTACTCCACTGCAAATGTCTGGCCAGCTCCGTGGCCCTGTGACCCTACCTGAATACTCTGAGTTCATCAACCCTGCTGTCACTGGTGTCCTAGTGACTAACCACCACGGTCGCGACCTCCACCTCGGCCTGAATAGCCAGAAGAATGCCAGTTCCTAGATAGGTGAGAAACTGGTGGAGTGGCTCTTGTACGAGGAGTCAAAGATGAACCCATGTCACCAGTTTCTAGTGAAAAGATCTGACAGAAATGTTTAAGGTGTCCAAACTTGCTGCAAGATCAGCACTCCACTGGGTCTCTCTAGCACTACGGCCTCATATGCCCATTTCTCCCGCACTGGTAGCACACTACCCGGCTAGTAGAAGAAGTGTCTTTCCTTTTAGGATCATCATGTGAAGACTCCATATGGAACTTCCTACTGTCATTAGGAGGGATTCTAACCCCATATGTAAAGCTGCCATGGATCACAACACCAAAATCCCTCAGATTGCGCTCTATGATTAGCGCCTGGTTCATGATGGAAGTGATAGAAGTCAACCGGAATATGTTCACCTGCGATCGGATTTCATACCTTAGACCATCCATGAACTTCCTTTCCATGAATAATATATGACCTCCGTAAAAAGGAATAAAGTGTTCTATCTCGGTAAAGTGTAAAGAATACTCCATGATAGAAAGAGTACCCTACTCAAGGCTCATAAACTCCCAAGCTTGATCAGACCTCATGGTCTCCAGATAGAAGTAGTCATGGAAGATGCACTGGAACTCCTCCTAATCCATAACCTACTGATGACCCACCTATGAGATCACATCTCACCATCTCTTGGTGGAATATCATACCATGTAGGTGGAGTGCTTGACTCTCCACTCTAGAGGCATCTCCAGATGCTCAAAGATCATCAACATGGCTTTCATCCATGAATATGCAGCCTGAGGTCCTCCTTCCCCTAAGAAAGTGGGAGGATGCTGCTACTGGAAGACCCACATCAAATCAGCCATCGACAGGGTAGGATGCGGCACTCCCTGAAAGGTCTGAATCATCCTCATGAATCATTCCCTGAACTATGCATTTTCACTAGTAACAGGTATAACTGTAGGTGCCAAGACTGGCACAACAAGAGGATCTGCAGGTCGTCCTTGATCATCCATGTCTATTGTCTAATCACAGCCTATAAAATGATATAAAACTAGAGGATTTCTCTATGGAATGACTCTACAAGTTCAATTGCACACCTTAGATCAAAATTATCAGGGACTTAAAAGAATTAGTGTATGAAGATAACAGGAAGAATAAAACATTCATGTTTTACAAAACATGACTACACGGCATGTACACTTCCTACACGGTGTGTTCCCTGAATTCATTAACATGGGTGTGTACTTTTTCCTAAACTGGTCGTGTAACACCGAAAACACACGGCGTGTACTTGAATCCTCTTCCCCTGCCCGAGTCCTTCTACATGGTTAAGCCACACGGATCACCTAAGACAAGACTACACAGCGTGTTCATGGTAGACACGACGTATACTAGACTAGCTTCATCCGGCCCGTGTTGTTAGTGACACGGTCAGACACACTAGTCAACTACATGGGGTGTTCCTGAAAGACACGGCATGTACGTGAAAGGATTACACCGACCCGTGTTGTTCGTCACACGGACGGGTACCTGGGTCAGACTACACGGCGTGTTCAAGGTGGAAATGGCGTGTATAAGAAGAGACTCCACTGACCCATTTTGTTAGCTACACGGCTCGGTTCCTAGGATTATACTACATGGCATGTTCAGTGCGTACATGACGTGTTTTCACCAAACTTTTCCCATATCGTGTCTCTACCCACATAGCCTACGACACGGTCAGAGACTATACGGCGTGTACATAAAGTACACGGAATTTACTTAAGAAAAATTGTTTCTTCCAGAATAGAAGAACACATGGCGTGTACTTAACACTACACGGAGTGTATTCTTGGATTTGTCTGGATAGTAAGCCTGAAAAACTACTATGAAACCTATAAAACACTAAAACAAACACTGAAAGTGCTAAATTATTATCCGTGAGGGCCCATACTCACTACGAATCAAAGCTTGGCATCTTAAACATGTTATAACAAGGTAAACAAGTCAATGATCCACCAAATTCTGGTCTATAAGGGCCCATAACACCTCAAGAACTAAATTTTGGCATTCATTAAAACAAAACCTTACACAACCAAAGATCTAACAAGAATTAGATATTTTTAACAAGGCATCTATCACAACAGCATGTATATTCTACACAACATCTATCACAACAACATGCAATTTCTAATGCATCCTAGATGGCATGGCAAGAATGCATGGCATGTGATTTCTAACATGTACATATAAGATGTATGAGATGGAACACCCTCATCTCATTAGGTTACGATAGAAATAGGGCCTTAATAACATCAATGGTAACCACACAAAACATGTGAATCATCCAACGGTGAAAATCAAATCAACAGTAAAACTGAAAACCTAGAAAAATTGGAATAACGAGGTAGATTGGATTTTCCCCGTACATAGGTTAGTTACTCCTGAGAAAAACTTATTACCAATTACCCATTATGTTCTATCCCTGGAAATAGGCTCCAAATAGTAAATCAAGAGAAATGAACCCTCTGATACCACTTTTTAACATCTCGGTTCCGGAAGCCACTTAGAGGTGTCCCGTACCCGGTTGGTCACATGGACTCAAGCGCATTTCCCTGAATGCCAGAGGTTGCCGACTAGAAGAAAGGGCCTTGGGTGTGATAGTGGGGAAACTATGCCCTCATTTATAGAGTACGCAGTGGAATTAAACAATAAAAAATAGCAGAAGCAGTAAATATCCAACAACAGTAAATAGCGGAAGACTGATAAAGAAAAAACTGGAGCATAAATATATATAAATGATGAATGATACATATATATCTAGGAAAGCATCCAAACAAGTCACCATGATGAATACTGTACTAAGCCAAATTACTAAAGTAAATAGACAACAACTCCTCAGTATTGCAAGCCTAAGCTTGGTCCCATGCTCTCCAGCTCTAATGTAATCAAGTACCTGAAGTTGAAGGGTTCTTTCCCTTGTCTATACCTACAGCAATATAATCTATTTGGGCCCAAAATAATGGCCCAAATAGGGTGTGAGACTAATTCCCAGTATGAAACCACCACAATATTTGTGCCTAACAGTCAGTGAATATATGGAAGGTAAAAGTATAGAAAGAAGTAATCAAGGAAGCACTAAGCAGTAACCAATTCTCAGTTTAAGCATTAAAGACACCACATATCATGCAATAGAAAAATAGATAACACAACAAGTAACCCTTTGGGAAGTACCCACATCTGATCCCCTATGGTCCTACCTATCGAGTACAAGAAACCCTCTTGGTAGCACACATATTCTCACCCCTCTGTTTCAGCTAAATTATAGACTCTCTATAGAAGTACTCACCATCAATTCCCTCCTATAGTATTGTATCGTACTAAAGGCGCTTTTGGGAATCAAACAACATCAATTCCCCCTATGAACCATGTCAAGGAACTACATACACTCTAGGGAAGAAATCAACATCAATCCCCCATGTGGTCTCTCATCGTAATTATAAATACACTCTGGAGAAGACCTCAATGTCAATTCTCTCTATGGTATATACACCAAGTTCTCACGGACCTGTGTAAGTCAACAAGAATATCATCATGTAACGGCCAAGGTAAACCTCAAGAAATACTTGGCTAGAATTCTACATCATAACAGCATGTCAGAAGAAAAGTCACTCCATCCTACAATACTTGGTATGGAAAAGGAAACAACAACCAAATAGGAAAAATAGACCGAAAGGTCAAAATCAGAAAAAACATGCATTGGAAATACATCCAAATCACACCTAATTAGATTATTCTCTGAAAATAACCTCTACTTAGGCATACAAGGACATCAGGAAACCAATAGGGGAAAAACAGTAAACATGAAATACCTCATTCAAGGGTATTCGTGAAATTTGCACATAATATTCAATGACTTACAACAAAAAGGAACAAACCACCTACCTCAAGGTTAGGAGATTAATTTACTTGAACCTAGAAGCTTGAATCTCCTTATAACTTCTTAGATCTACCAAAATGCATAAAATGTTCAACCCATGATAACTTGGAAAAGAGGAGGAATTGGAAAACGATGTTATAGAAGAAGAAAGAGCTTACCGCTACGATTCCAATGCAATCTATGATGGTCAATTCGGAGAACGGATGCACGATCGGAGGCTGAGGGAAGTCTCGGCAATGTACGGGTGCTCCATGACGTTTCGGTCAAAGAAGAAGACACCCTTATACATTAGACGCATCCCCGGTCCATTTAATGAAAAAAATACACTGCGTGTACTTTCCCTTTCTATACTCTGCTTTAGGTAGCCTCCACATCACCCCACATGACCATGTGTGTGGCCATGACATGGCCAGCATACGGCCTCCTATGGAAACGAAGTACACGGCGTGTACTCATAAAGTACACGGTGTGTATTTCAAAAATTTCCAGAAACTCCTCTTTTCAAAAAAAAAACTCCAGAAAAAAGAAAAAACATACCTGAAAAGAAAATCCTTGTTCTTACAGATGATATCGGTCATTATTCCGACTTAGGCTGGGGTGCTAGAGTTATATATTTTGGTGGGGAGCTTCCTAGCTGAGCAGGCACCAATAGCGAGAGCCACCAGCAAACGTTTGGTAGCAAATTCATCTGCAGGAGGTAGTAGATAGATGATGCAGTGGAACAAGTGGTCCATACCATCTGGTGGAAAAACTCAGGATACAGGGTCGATGGTGAGGGGCTCACGAGACATAGGAGGAAAAACGAGGAGCAGGCGATGCAACTCGTGTGGTGAGGAGGGCCACATGGCTCGTGACTGACCGACCTGCCATACAGACAACCAACTGACAGTCAAGATACCACTAAGTTAGAGGTAGAGGTTCAAGAGATGAGGTTATCAGGGTGGTGTACATGGCAGAGGAGTTGTTTATGCAGCAGGCGGTAGGCAGCGATTCGATGTTCTACTACCACCACCTCCAGGTGGTCCACCCCGACCTCACGGAGCAGGTGGACAGGGACGAGCACAGCTCCAGGCAGCTGAGGCTTACGAACACGGCACTCCAGATATGATTAGAGGTATGATCTATGTCTAATCCACCATAGATATAGTACATATAAGCATAGGTTCAAATAACTTTTCTATTTCCACAGCCCTCGTATGGAGCTCAAAGATTCTGATGGAGTCGTTGGCTCGATCCTTGAGATTAGAGACTCCTATTGGATATGATTCGATGATTAGACACTGGTGTTGGCAGTGTGAGCATACTCTAGTAGGTGAAATCTTCTGATGGGATATTCTAGTGGTGACGTCGAGGCCTTACGATGTCATCTTGTGTATGGATTGGTTATCCACATTCCATGCTCATATTGATTATATTTGGCGTAAAGTGTGGTGTATCCATGACGATGGGACTAGGTTTTCCTTCACTAGTGATAAGTGAACCTTTGCAGCACATGATGGACTTACCCGAAGGAGGCTGCAGCCAATCACACATTTGTTGGCAGGCCTTACCCTTTGATTAGTATATGCTGAGAGTATGAGCTATCTTGTAGTGGTGGACCAGTATGTCGATGTCTTCCATGATGATTTTCTAGGACTACCTCCTCATAGATAGGTAGACTTTTACATCGAAATTTACCCGAGGACAGCACTGATATCTACACCAGCATACCAGATGGCTCCCGTGGATTTTTATAAGTTATGGGTATAGTTGGAGGACTTGCAAAGAAAGGGGTTCGTAAGGCCCAGTGTTTCTCCAAGGGCAGCCCTGATTTTGTTCACTAAGAAGGAATATGGGAGTTTGAGACTCTATGTGGACTATCGGTGCCTGAACCAGGTGGTCATGAAGAACAAGTATCCACTTCCAAGTATATATTATCTTTTTTATCAGGTGAAGGGAGCTTGTTGGTTATTGAAGGTAGACCTCAGATCAGGCTATCTTCAGCTCAGGGTATGAGATGAGGATGTGAAGAAGACAAAATTTAGATTTTGTTACATTTATTATGAGTTCTTGTTTATTCCATTCGTCATGAACAACTCCCCCGTGATGTTCCTGGGACTCATGACCATAATCTTCCAGCCATACCTCAGTTGCTTTGTGGTGGTATTCATCGACAACATCTTGGTGTACTCAGTAATGGAGGAGAAGCATGACTATCATCTGCAGATAATATTGGATACGCTCTTAGAAAACTAGCTTTATGTTATACTCTAACAGTGCTAGTTCTGGATACAAGAGTTCCACTTTCTAGGACATGTTATCAAAGAGGCTGGAGTTGCAGTAGATCTGGTGAAGATAAAGGTTGTTCTTTATTGGGAGCCACCCAAGAGTGTGACTGAGCTGTGGAGTTTCTTGGGGTTGGATGGGTACTAATAGATATTCAAACATCCCTTTTCCAGAGTTGTGGAACCCTTTTAGGTGTGGATTAAGAACAGACAACCCTTTGTATGGACAGAGAGATGCTAGCAGAGTTTTCAGTAGATGAGGCATACTTTGACGAGTGCCCCCATCTTGGGGCTACCAGTAGAGGGTGTTGGGTATGTAGTCTACTGTGACGCATCAGGGACTGGACATGAATTTTTCCTGTTGCTGTAGTGATAAATGATCTCTTATGGTTCATGATATTTGTTATAGGATTATAAGAACTACTCCACACATGACCTGGAGTTAGCAGTATAGGTGTTCGCCTTGAATTTGTGGCAACATTACTTGATGGTCGAACGTTTTACAGTCTAATCTCATCATAAGAGTATTAGGTATATCTTCTCACAGATATACCTAAACCTAAGACAACGATGTTGGATAGAGTTCCTCCATGACTATGACTTCATGATAGTCTACCATTCTAGGAAGGGAAATGTAGTGGTAGATGTACTCAGTAGGAGGTATTGTTTACAGCTGCTAAGTGAGATGACAGAGCATCTAGTCGTATTGCAGATATCCTTTTTGGATAGTGATGGAGCATCTTACCTCTATTCTATGACTATCACTCCCCCACTTCATCAGTGATTTCGGGAGTCATAGCTTGGTTACATTGACTGTGAGGCTCGACATGCTCAGATATCCTTAGGACACGCACCTGATGGATTTTCTGGAGGTGGGGAGCATGTCATTCTCTTCATAGGATGTACTGTGGTATCAGTGGCGCTACGGGAGGAGGTGTTTAGGGAGTTCCATACGTCCCCTCTGGTGGTAAATCCTATTGTGGCTATGATGTACCAGGATCTCTTGCATCAGCACTGGTGGCCAGTGATGAAGAATGCAGTGGTAGAGTTTGTTTCATGATTCCTCACTTTTCAACAAGTAAAGGTCGAGCATCAGGTTCCAGCATGCTTATCACAGCCACTAGAGGTTATGGAGTGGAAGTGGGATGATATCTCCATGGAATTTGTGATAGGGATTCCACGTACGTCCAGGGGACATTATTCCATCTAGGTGATCGTTGACTAACTCACCAAGTCGTCCCACTTCCTACTCATCTGAGAGTAGGGATCAATAGAGGGCTTGGGACGCCTCTACGTAAAGGAGATTGTAGGACTTCATGGGGTTCCATTGATGATTTTCCCTGACTATGATGCATTTTTTACATCTTGGTAGTGGAAGGTATTATAGTAGGTGTTTAGGACTCAGCTACGTATGAACACCGTTTTTCATCCGCAGATGGATGGTCAAGCAGAGTGGACCATTTCAGACATTGGAGGACATGCTTCATGCTTGCATCCTAGATTTTGGCCGTAGTTGGGAGGATCACTTGACCTTGGTGGAGTTCATATACAAAAACAACTATCACACCACCATTATTATGGCACCATTTTAGACCTTGTACTATCAACCTTGAAGATCACCTCTATGTTTGACAGACTCAGGGGAGTCAGCACTTATGGGTCCATAGTTGGTATGGGCTACCACTAAGAATGTGTAGATCATCCAAGAGTGGATGAAGACTACATAGAGTATACATAAGTATTATAATGACAGGATATGAAGACCTTTAGAGTTTTAGGAGGGGGACCATGTATTCTTGAGAGTCTCCCATCAATGGGGACTACGGAGATTTGGCTGAGGCACAAAACTCTCAATAATGTTTATCATCCCATTTAAGATACATCGGAGGATTGGCGAGGTGGAATACCAATTGGAACAACCACTGTAGTTAGAGATGGTGCACAATGTATTCCATGTATCCCTGTAGAGGAGATATGTGCATGACCCATCTAATGTCATTGACCATGGGGTGCTAGAATTTGATGATGGGGTGACATTTATGGAGGTTCCAGTGGAGATTGAGGATCGACATGAGCAGGCCCTTCATGGATGATCGATACCTATGGTTCACATTCGTTGGTAGCACAGGAACCTCTAAGAAAGAATATGGGATCAGGAGGCTCAGATTCGTGGTTAGTACCCCCATTTGTTTCCTTGTATTATGTTGTGGATTTTGGGGATGAAAATCCTTAAAGTGGGGAGAATTTAAAGGCCCATATTTTCCATTTTTAATTATATCGAATTATTACAAGTCTGAGAAAATTTAAGGCACATTATTTTGAGGCCCGGTGTGCCCAGAATGATTTTATGAACATTTTTTAAGTCACGCTCCGAAAACACATGCGTGGTGTTTTCTATCTTTTGAATCGATGCTCTGATTAAAAATCTGAGGGCACCGTTGAATCCGCTAGTGTAGGGCCAATGCGACGCAATGGTCTGCCTCCAAGAAAATTGATCTAGTGTGGGCCGGGAAAGCAGTTTGAACCCACCCAAGGTGCTGGACCCACCATCGGGCCGGTCTGGACCTACGGCCCCTCGGGTCGGACCCGATAACGGGTCAGGAAAACCGTGACCCAGGCCCTCGAACCGAACTGGGCCGACCCTGACAAGCCGGACCCAGTGAACCAGGCCGAACCATAATGGGCCGGGCCTGGGTGGGGTCAGATAGACCCTGCGACCCATTGTGTCAGGCCGTTCTGACCGAGTCGGACTAGGCCCACACCCAACCGGTCCCCGGATAAATAAACACCCATAATTGACAAACCAAGTGTATATTTAACACGAAGTCAGTGGCATTTAGATTTATTTAGGGAATCATTCCCTTTAGCATATTCTGATGGGCCCAATCGAGTCGGGCCAGACCAATGTGCGATCACCCCCCCCCCCCATTTCATGGAAAGGGGTGTAACTAACAGACTGAGCGTCTGATTGATGTGTCGTCTATCGCATAAGGACCCTAATGACAAGGCGGTCTTCTGAGATACTCCATGAGAGTTTTTTATAATGTTGGAGTATGGATGAGTTGGATCGACTCCGAATCCAACTAGGCCCTTGGCACTAAAACATCAATTACTTACATATAGGGTGTCCAGTTGACACGTTGTATGTTACATTGGGACCCT
The DNA here is from genome assembly GCA_963277665.1 of Viscum album. Classification (NCBI taxonomy): domain Eukaryota; kingdom Viridiplantae; phylum Streptophyta; class Magnoliopsida; order Santalales; family Viscaceae; genus Viscum; species Viscum album. The sequence goes on from OY728133.1 coordinate 1,196,380,218, forward strand.
TATGACTTGACAGATCATTGGTTTACTTATTCATGGGACTTTGGGATTATAAAAATAAAACCAATGGCTCTAGAAGTGGTTCTATCATAATCAGGAATGCAATGAGTGGGAATCCAATGGATGGAAGTGAGGTGGAGGTTGGAGATAGATCATACGGAGGTTAGTACCGAGCGATCCTATGTGGGTCAGCAGCTATCGATCATGTGTAGGTCAAATCCTATGTGGTTCAGTTCTCAATGATCTTATATGGGACATAGCATACCGTTCTTATGTGGGTCAGATCCAATATCGGTCAATGCTCAGCGATCCAGTGTGGGTCAGCGCCTACCGATCCTGCGTGGGTTAGTTACCTATCGACTATGGGCAGGTCAGATTATGTGTGGGTCTTGTGTGGGTTAGTACCTATCTATCATGTGTGGTTCAGACTCTATATGGTCAGCAGTAGTGCCTCTTGATAGAATAAGATGATCTAGCTTCACGACTGATCATATGTACTTCTATACTTCACTAATACCAAGTTCGAGCAGAGACTCGGTTTGAGTTGTGTCTTTTTCTTTGTGCATTGGGATTGATATCATGCCTTTTGGTTTGACTTTGTGTAATTATGTGAGACCTTAGAGGGTCTTGGGGTCCCTACTAAGTATTGTTATACTCACCCCTACACGGGATTCACCATCACCTTGTTGTTTCTTGTATAGACGATGAGCAGCTGGGCTGAGACTTGAGGGAGACAAGACCAAGAGATACATGGAGGACATTCACCGATGTGGAGAGTAGTGAATAGAAGATGTACCTACCCTTTAGATAGGATCCTCGGTGGATGATCTAGGAGCTCTTTTCTTTTTTCAGTTATACTTGAACTTTTTAGTTGGGCTTGTATTCTCGACCCTTTACATTCAGTACACTTTTTACTACAACAGTTTACTTCATGGTTGCTTTTTTTGTATTATTCTCTTGTGTGTTTGTACATGTTTAAATGAAATTCCTTCAATTTTTTAGGGATACAACTTTCCATTTCTAGCTACCAACCCCTGGCCTATGGAAGGTAGGCATGGGGTAATCACAACATGAGCCCCAGGGGATGGGTCGTGACAAATAATTAGAGCTAAGTATTTTCCTATAAAGAAGAGAAAAATGATATATTTATGTGTGTTCATAGAAAGGGGAATTTCAGAATACATCTAGAAATAATAGAGTATTATTTTTTTTCTTGTTATAAAATTAGGTGTTTCATTGTATTGATAAATTAGGGGTAGCTTATTAAACTTGTATTTGTGTAATAGTTTGTCCTTGGTTCATGGAAGATCAAAGAATTTTTCTTTGAAGAGAAATTATATTTTTGAGTAAGGAGAGTAATAATTTATCAAATTGTTGCAAGGTTTGTAAACATAGAGGGATATTGAGTTTAATCTAAAATTTTAAAAAAAGCATTATGGGTTTAGGAATTTCTGTACAGAGACACATCATCAAATGTATTCTCCTTAGACATATCCTAGTGTGGGTAAGTCATGTTAAATTTATTATTTCTCTCATTATTTTTTTATTACTTTTGAAATTTCCCTAATAGAGAGAAGTTATTTTTTATTAACCATTGAAACAGGTCATTGGGAATGTTAATTTTAATTTGAAATACCCCAATTTACCCTCTAAGATATATTCATTATGTGGGATGAACATATATTCATCTGTGTAATTATTTTACCATTAAAAAACCTATAAGTATCAAAATTTAACATAGAAGTACTATATTTTAATTTTATAACATTATCTGTACCTTTATAATTATAATATATAGTTTTTCACATTTCATAGGCATGGAATACGGATAAAATATAATGAATTAATATGAACCAATATAATAAGTAATTACATTTTTAAATATATAATTTAAATCATACTCAATATAATTATTTTCACTTCATGGTTATGGTTCAATGGTATATATCTTATAATACTTTACAACATTAATATATACTTTCAATCATATAATTTTTATATAGAGTTTATTCATGATATTCCTACACCCATAATTTCCACTCTTAAAATATAGTTCTCAAACCATAAAAAAATATTATCTAAGATTTTACCTTTGATATAACAAATACTCTTTATTTAACTAGTTAGGACAAATAACTCAAAGATTGAACTTTAATAAAAAAAATGTCATCTAATATTTTATATAAAATGACTCAAGTGGAGGGTGAACAAAGTTCTTAAATTTAAATTAATCAAATTAAAAAATCTATATTCAAATATTATCATGTGTATTACTTTCTTATTAAAATGAACAATGGATACTTATTAGAATAAGAAGAAAGGAAAATGGATATTTTATAGTGGTTTAGGTAATCCAAGAAAATCCCCTAATTCACTCCACCAATATTCGAAACTATTTTTGTTATTTTATTTATGATCATTTAATACATGGATATTTATACTTGACTAAAATAAATTTACACTTATTGAATTATAATTACATGATATTTTAACTAGGAACTTTTTTTAAAAGAATTGCTCAAGGTTTTTAACCCATACATAGTACCAGAAATGTTCACTTAGAAGAAAAACAAATGAATAATTTTCAAAATAAGTTATGATTATTGAATTATATTTCATAAATGAAATTATTTAAATTATTTTTTTATATAAATCAAAACATAATTAAATTGTTTTTGTAATTTTTATTAAAAATATATTTAAAATGAACATTATTATATAAAATGACATATCATTCAAATTATACCCACTCAAAATATTACATATATTAAAACATCAAGATACTATAAAAGGAAATTTATAACTCCAGAATGTTGTAAAGATGTATCAAAATAATCTTAATGGAATAAAATTTTATAGAAATCCAAAAGACTTTAATGTTGCATCAATTAATCCTAAAAATATTATAGATCTATCAAAATACATATAGAATTCAGGATTTTTTGGATACTTTGTTACAATGGTTAAATTTCCATCTACCCCTATATAAATTTCTAAGAATAAGACAGCAGATAATTATTAAACAAAAGATTATAATATCTACAATTTTGTGATAATGAGTTTTTTATCTTTTATTTTCAAACCATTTTCTTCCTTGATTATTTAATATTTCATTATATAGGCACAAATTATTTCTTATTTAATTTTTCTACTTTTATTGTCTTTTTTTACTGAATAAGTTCAGGGGTACGGACTTGGTTACTACAGATCATACTGATCAAATAATTTGAAGGAATATGAACTTTTAATAATCAATACTAGATCAAAGAGGTTCTTTATTTCAACATTTTGTATCTAGATTTGGTTATAGACCCTCGTTCCACATTATTTCAATAATGAATAAGTTACAAGGATATAAAAATGCATATCATACATAATAAAATTATAGTGTTCTTTCATATTATTCATTTAAAACCCAATTTATTTATTTTAAATTTTTTATTCTATATATTATATTAATTTCGTGGTTTCATTAATATAATTTTATTTTAGAGATATCATACATTCAAAATTATTTACATATTTTCATTTTATTATAATAATTTTATTTTATAATAGTTTGTAGGTGCCTCAATTTACTCTATCTTGACTATTTTCTTATAAAAGGTATTTTTATCATAAGTATTTTAAAAAAAAATTATTCACCCCCTCTTAAGGAAGCCGTACTATTAAAAATTGATGATAAAATCTAATATATATATTTTATTTATAAAATAATATAATAAATAAGTGTTCCTTATATAAGTTAATATTCTAGTATAATTCATGAATGTTTAAATTTGATGTAACTACTAGTCTTTGATGGTATAGATTATAAATATTTGTAAGATATAATGATGACTTATATTCCCAATACAAGAGTTTATAATTATCTGATAATTCTTAGTGAATATAATATTCTGAATAAGTTTGTTATAAAAATGACACCAAATAAATTAGATGAATTCTCACTAAACATCAATATTAAAAATACTCATTTATGTTATATAAAAATAAATATATATGGTAAAAAAAATTATTATGAGACAAACAAAAATCTGGAAGAAGTTTGTGATTAAAAATTTCAGAACATTTAATTCCAAGAAACTAGAAGTGTTATTCTATGTTTTAAATTCCAAGGTCTTTTTTTCTACCTATAGATTTAGTAGATCAAATATAATGGAGAATCATGACTAATTTGAAAATATTGCAATCCATGGGAGAACCTAACATCATAGATAATAATATTGAAGAAAATATTATTTTCATGATTCTTAAAAAGTTGAAATATAAGAGGATATATTTAAAATATATTAAGAATATTACAAATCTAAAAATTGATAAACTTATTAAAACATTGTTAAAATATAAACATCAACTTAAAATATAAAAAGAGAAATATTAAAATAAGAATCAAGAAATTTATTTTACTATTATAAAAAATATATCAATTGGTTATTAGTTTTATATAAACATGTTAATATTTTTATTCTCAATTATTAAAATAAATAAATAATATATTTAGGAGGATAGAACCTGTGAAAAATAATAATCCAAAGGATATGAAGGATAGATATGAAAGATCCATTAGAAAAGAATAGAAAAATATCCAAAAGATGTTATCTACTATGAATAATAGAAACCAAGGACTATCAAGATGAAATCTATTAGGTTGAAAAATAAAGATAAAGTTTCAAAAAGGGAAAGTATATTTAAAACTAGAAAAATAAAGTCATTCATGTTTATTTTTTAATATTTTAATAATGAGGGTGAAGGAAAAAAAAATTGAAAAGTAGAAGGCTGGATAAAAGAAGAATGATAGAGAATCTTTTTATTTAAAGAGACTAAGTTTCATTCTCCGTTCAATAATGTTCAAGGATCATACTAACCAGAAGTGGTATCAACCATGGAAGAAGCTTCACATTTCACCTTCACCTTATAACAAAGGGAAAGGTACGGTTGTATATGTCAATATCTAGGTATCATCAGGCTCATCTTTTGAATCCGAACCACCCTCCAAGAATAAGAATTAATGATTGAATACATCATCAACTGATATCTTAGAACATCTATAAGATTCATTAGGGTTTCAGAAACTCCCTTTTTCATCACTTATTAATTCATTAGAAATGAAAAACCATATTTAAAAGAATATTTTCCTAAATTAAAAATCGGTTTATTTAAATTATATTATGAAAATACTGAGGAGTCATGTATAGTTATAATTACCTTCACAAAATGTCTAGAGAATTTATTCACTAAGTAATATTCCAATTATGTTACAAATGAAGTTAAAACACATGAGGAAGTCAAATTAGGTAAATAAAATGAGGTTGTTTAATTTGAAAGGTCAACTTTAGAAAATAAGGATGAACATAATCTTGAAGAATTGAACATGAAATATAATTCTATAGGGATTTAATTTCCAAGAGTTGATGAAATAATATTGAAGATTTTCAATGATATCCATCCTTATTATCTTGATGAGATCACACATTAAGAATTTGAAAGAGTAGATATATTTTCAATGTTGAAATTAATTGAAAACGTTTTGGATCTTGAAAATCAAAATATTAATATATTATATAAATTCATTGAAGTATTTTATGAAATAACCCCCAAAAATCACCATTATATAGTAGTATAATGAAACATTCTAGTTAGCTTAGACTACTACTACTCAGACGTAAATTATTGATAAACACATATAGATGAAGGGAAAATTCATTTTTTAAGGAACCTTTTCATCAAAATTTATGCCTTGTTAAAAAATTATTGAATTTATAGAGATTAAATAAATAAAACATAGTTAATCAAGAATAATAATAAAGAGTTTAGATCATTAATGATCGATTGGATAGTAATTTTAAATCTCTTGTAAAAATAAAGAATTTTAATGGAAGATTGTGAAATTTTAAAATCAAATTGAGTATATTCAGGAAACAATTAAGTATTGATTTCATCCTTGTATTTTATTTTTATGTTTAAATGAAATAAAAAACTTTTTCCCAATATTTTACCCTATATTCATTATAATTTTTTATATAAATAACCTTGATCTTCTCTTTTTGAGAATCACAAAGTGGTAGAAAAGTAATCATGACATATATTTTATTTTAAAGGGAGAAAGTAAATCATGTGGAGAATACATTTAGGGTAATATTATATTTAAAAAAAATTAAAAGTATTAAAGTATAATTTTAAAGGGAAGTTGCTTATTTTTCAATCTGTTTTTTCATTAAAAAACTATTTCTTATTGTTTCTTGTGATCATAAAAATATGGGATTTAATTGATTCATTTTTATTAAATTAATTCATTGAAATAAGTTTTTAATAAATCAAAATACTCTTATAATATTTCAATAAGTTTTATTTGATGTTTTTTTTTATAAAAACTATTATATGAAGGAACAAATCATCTAAATTATACTCACTCTGAAGATTACATGTTTCAAATCATTGTATTAATTTTATGACACTAAAAGCCTATAAATATACATCAATTTAAGTTTATTTGAAGAAAAATATAAATTGTATCTCAAAGGAATTACATTTGTAATGACTAATCCCAAAAAATATTATAGAGCCATTGAAATACGGTTGAAATGTACGATTTAAATGGATTTATTTATAATGGTTAAATTTCAAAAAACCTCTTAATATAGTTCTAATATCAAAGCTATAATATATTATTGAATGGTTGATGAAAATCATTGTGATTCTTTGAGAGTGGGTTTTTTTATTTTGTTTTTAGTTCTTTTTTTATGACTCTGTTTTAAGAGGTTTCCTTGTAAAGCAACTAATAATTTTTTATTATTATTTTACATGAATCTAATATATTTTGATCAAATAATCCGTTGGGTAATGATTTTGTTTTTTCAATCATTCTAATCAATAAATTATCAAATATAAAAACCTTTTTTCCAATATTTTATTTAATAGGTTCTTTATTAATACTCAGTGCCCTTGGATCAGGGTATAAACCCTCATACTAGTTTGGATTAAAAGTTAATAATTTCAAGGATATAAAATTTTATATCCTACTTAATAAAAATTTAATGGTATATAAAATTTTTCATATAAAAAATACATTATTTATTTATTTTATTATATTTTATTACCTTATTGGTTCCATTTATGTAGGGTTATTTCAGAGTGATAATATTGTTTTAATTTTTTACATATAATTATTCAATTTAATTACTTTTATTATATAAAATTTTGAATCTAGAATACTTTGGTCTATCCAAATGGTATTCATATAAGAATAATTTTTAACTTAGTAATTTTAATAGTTCTTCTATTCACCCCCCCCCCCCCCATCTTGAAGCAATCTTCCTTGAACAATAATAATACACAATTGGATGTAACCACAAGTCAAAAAGAGTGAAAAACTAAAAGAATAATCTTAAGGATCGAATAGAATAACTTGAAATATATTAATAATTAGTGAAAATAATATTCAATTATATACAGGATTTTTTATAGAATGGAAGTAAATTAATATTCAACAAATATTTGTTTTCATTCATCATTAGAATTAGCATGTTCATTCTATTTAAAGAAAACAAATAATTATCCTTGATTATTATTATCTATTTTCATTCGAAACGTTAAATTATATAATTCTAAAAATGGGTCTCAATTTACATTCTACAAATTAATGAAAAAAATGATCAACAACCTATCTAAAAAAGGTAAGTAATTAGAACTATCCTTCAAAAAAAATACTCTAGAAACTCAATAAAATATATCATGGATAATAATTTTGACATAAAATTAATTCATTTAATTAAAATAAATAAATATATTAACTAAAATAAATCATTAATTAAATAATCTTCATATTAGGGTTTCATTATTATAAATTTATTTATGTATGTGTAAGTTTAATTAAAACTCTACATAACATTTAATTAATAAAGTATTGAGTGATGTAATGTTAGATTCAAAAATATTAAAAAATGTAAGATTTAATCATTTATCATTCACTAAATATAATAATAATTAAATTATATAAGTGAGAAAAAAACTTATATTACTAAGACTATGTCACATATAAGAATAGACTTCAACTTTAATTTGATGAATATGATTAATCCATTGCATAAACAGAATAATAAATTTTCAATATTCTTGTATGATTGACTTTATAATTTCGTTAATTTCATAATATACAACTATATTTCCACAAGTTAAATCTCTATATTTTGAAATTCAAATAATATAAAAATTTCATCATAAATTATTAACATAAAACTTATCTAAAAATATCTAATAGTTGAAACACTTCACAAGAAAATTTCAATTACTGAAAATAATTATTCCATAATAATTAGGAATAAAATTATATTTTCATACTATATAAATTATTAATAAATATAATTTTTTATTTATTATAAGATAAAATAATATGTTTTTTAATTAATTATTGAACAAGAAAATCGTCAAAAGTGGCAACATTATAGTTTTAAAATATAAACTCTTAGGACCTATGATTTGATAAAAGAATTGGTGGATATAAATATATATTATAATACTATAGTGGTTGATATTTATTTATTTATAAGACCACCTATGAATTTAAACACATTATAATAGATGTTTTATAAAACATAATCTCGTATGGAGGTTATATGACAAGATTTTGAGGAAAATGAGAATAAAGACGAGTTAAAGAAAAACAAATATAAAGTTAAAAAAATAATGTTCAAGAATAAATATCAATTGGTAATGTTTTATTGATATAAATTTTATAAAATAAAATTTTTTATTTTAAAATAGCTAATATTCCCTCCACCATATCCACACATAGCCTTTTTCTTATATATAGATCATATTGTTACTCTAGTGTAAAATCAAGACACACGTCAATAGATTACTCATCCAAGTTTTGATTTCCATGTAAAATAAGATAAAAATTTAATGAGTTCACACAATAAATTTACGATGAAAATAAAATAGTTTCCCTAAAGGAAGAAGTGGAGGAGAGTGTAATAAGAAAGGAAAGTGTCAATCATAAGGACACTTAAGATTATTTTGTTTTTATTTTTTCATTTTTCCCCCATATATTTTGATTTATTTTATGAAATAATTTTGAAATTTTTATTGATATAATATGAATGAAAATAATTTAATTATGTATTTGGGGTGCTCCAATAATGGTTAGGAGATGACGGCACTACCTCTCCAATTTCTTCCCCCTATGTGAAGAATTCATGGTTTCTTAGAATCTGTCTCTGAATTCTTAGCTTAACCTAAGATTCACTGACATTTTCCACCTATTGAAATGAAATTTGGGTGTGGCATGAGTGTTTGAGGCTGCTGATGCATATCTATGTGATAGCAGGGTGTGCATTGCTAAGCATGTTGGGGTCAGCAAGCATATGGTATTGCACCAAGAAGGGTTTGAGTAGGAAAATAGGGATGTCCGCCTGGATTCTAATTAGGCACTGCATATGGTTCCTCCAACTCCAACTAATGAAGCTACGGTGATAGAAGTTTTCTATGAGGAAAAAGAAACTGGTGAGGATTCCTAGTGTTTTGTACTGCAGAACACCTCATCGCAATTCCAATTTATGGGTCATGGATTTAAATAGACATGAGTTTCAGACAAGTCAAAGAAGGTCACATAGGTAGTAATTTCTTATGTTGAGAAGGTTAAATATGGGGGATCGAATTTGACTCCTCAAAACTATTTTGTAGTGTTAGGAGAAGAGTACTGATAAGATAGTGAGGGATTAAAAGGGACGGATCATGGAGGGGACCCCATGGTGAATGTGGATGATTCTCAAGACAAAATGGATCATTCTTCTCACTCTGCTATGTCCAAGGAACTAGTCATTGTGGAGCACTATATTAGATCCTCTCCACAGAAGGGAAAAGACATGGCTATGGATTCTGATAGATTCATTATGAACAACCATAGAGCATGATCTATGAATTATTACTATTACCTTCCAATTCAAACTATTATTAAATCCACAAACAATGGTATGTTTCCTCTCTAAGGCTCCTACAAGTGCTGGTATCACCCCCTCAAATAGTATGCATAAGGTGGTTGACACCTCCAATGACTTAAGGTCTAAAATATATGAGTCTTATAAACCTATCATTCCCACGGGTGATAAGGTGATGGTGTATCCTTGGTAGTAGTATGAGACAGGCTCTAATGAAGACCCTCAGTGCTGGAACACATAGACCTACTAATGCACTCAAATGAAGAAATGGTAGAGGAATCACTGAATATTAAGGCGTTAAAGAAGTTTAGATCACTTCATGTCACCGATAAAAAAAATCAAGGTGATTGGATTGATAAGTTGTTCTACATTCTTCTTAGAGGCTTCAACATGGGGAAGATTAATAAGTAATAATACAAGTAATCTTAGGATAACATGGTGAATCTATATGAAGTAATCCTAAAGGACTACTCTGTCTCTCATGTAAATTCTATTCCCCGGATATTTTTTATGGGGATTGAGTCCAACCAACTCAAACAATTCTATAACAATTCTATCATTTCTTTTGGTGGTGAAACTAGTAAGTTTTAAGGGTTCTCACATTTCCATTAAAAGTGTTTGAAAATAAAAAAAAAATACATTGGATGGAAAATATTTCTTAAATTTTACATGAAATAACCCATGAAATAGTAGAGATATATAAAGCATTAACAACTAAAGGATCCCAACATAAGTACCAATGAAAGGAAGGTTATTTAAAAAACTGATGATTATATCAAAATATATTTTTTTTTACTATTCATTTAAATGTATATCATGTGAATATCATTTTTTCTTTCACCTTGATTAAAACTTTAAGGATAATGTTTTATTTAATTATGGTAAGGATTATATGGAATAAAACTTATGTTTCCATTGAAATCATAGATCTAAGAGAAATAATCACTTAGGAATATCTTTTTTTCCTTAATAAAAAATAAAAAAATTGAAAAAAATAAAGTGAAACCTATAAATGGTTATATTTATAAAATATTATTCTTATTTAATTTTTTTAAAAAATTAAGTAGATTGATCAATTTTTCAATTAAAAATTTGAATTTCATTTTAAATTTTCAAATTTTAAAAGTAAGATTTATAATTGGTACTTTGAATTATGGATAAAAAAATTATGTTTTCATTTATAATTAGTTACGTAAATGGGAAAAGGTGTTAAAATGAGGATAAAATGAAAATGAAAAATTAGGTTTAAAATAATGAAATTGCCTTAGATTTACCTATAACCGGTATATCTTCCAACCATGTGCAGCTTTCTATGACAATAACCATAAGGGTAAATTATTGTTAATGAGTAAAAATTTCACATATTTTTACTTATAAGGATGTTTGGAATTTTTTTATTCATTTAAAATTTCACAAATTTCATGTCTTGATAATTAAGTTTAGTTTTAAGAGGAGATTATACAATATAAAATTAGTGAATATGAAGCTTGATCCATCTAAATAATTTCATTGAAACTTTTGGGTGTGTGGGTGTGTGAACACACATAATTGTTTTCTCAAAATAGAAGAAAAATAGAAAAATAGTGGGTTTCTTGTTCATAATTATATATTGAAATGGAAATATAATAAAATTTGGATACATTTAAATAATTTTAATTTTTATAAACAAAATTTGTTCTATGAATAAAATAAAAATTCAATACATAATATAAATTTTTTGATTACTTGGGAATCATGATATTAAAAGAGTTTTCATATGTGGTTTTAAAATTTTCCTTTTATAGATATTTATATATTTTTAGAATTTTATTGAAAATTTACTTGAAAATGTATGTTTTATATAATATCATTTTTAATATATTTTTCATGAATATAATAAAAATTTCACATGTGGGGGATTTTTATAATTAGTTTTAGTGCCTATGTTTTGAGAGGAATTCTAGTGCCAAATGTGCTTTATATTGACTTATTATTTCCATTTCTAGTTTTTTTGTAATGTTAAATTAAAATGATAATTATGATAAATTAGAGTAATTAGAATCAAATTAATTAAAAATATTTTGTGGAAGGACAATTTTCATGCACTGGTGTGTCAAGGAACCCAAAAAAAGTCTAGGACCAAAAAAATACCCATCATATAGGTATTTTTAAATAAAACCTATCATATATTATTCTCTAAAGAACTAAAATGTGGTTATAGAGATGAACTAATTTTAGTGAAGTTATAGTGAAGAAAATTCAAAGATAAGTTTATATTTTTTTAGTAAAAAAACTACCGAGATATCTAGTTTTGAGATTAGATAATAACTACCAAAATATCTACATCACATTTTGGTCCTAGTTATAGTGAAAAGATAATTTGATTAATGAAAAGGAGAGGAAAATTTTTTCAAGATAAGGAAAATATGTAAAAACCTTATAAAAGAGATAGAGTCAACATGATTTGGTGATATATATCACGTCATAGATTTCTAAACTCTATAAATATTTTAAATTTATAAAATTTATGATATATTTTTCATGTTCTATATTTTAGTTATTTGTCTTTTAATTCTACAGGCACGCTATGAAATATTTTTTAATATAATTTAATAGGGTTTTAATTTCTATTAATTTCTTGACTACTCTAAATTCAAGTAAGTAAATTTAATAATTTTAATCTCTACTCTTGAGATATTTTACTCACTATTTGATAATGTTCATTAAATCATGAGTGAATAAAACACATAAAGGTAGGAAAAAGTAGAAGGGAAAACTCAATTGATAATGGTAATTTCAATTGGTATTATCTTGATACATACTAATTTATTATAATATTTATTAATACTTTTAAAAAAATAGTTATTACGTGAGGAAATACATGGTAATAAAGATAATTATTCTATGATAAATAGTTTGAATATTTATTTTTCTAAAAAGGATTGAAAATTATTTCAATTTAGTATAGTTTGGTTATTTTTTAATAAAATTTAATTGAATGTATTAGTTTTAGTATATTTTACCATATTTATTCTAGTTACAATTATAATATTACAACTAATTAAATCTATTCAACTCATAAGTGTATTAGATTTATATTTTTTAAGTAAAATCCTCTAATATTGATTTTCTATATTTTTTCTTCCACATTTATTTTTAATAAACCCCTTAAAACTTTCTTCAAAAGTAAACAACAGACTTTTATGGTTGTGGGTGCTTTTAAAATTAATAAACTAAAATAAATAGTATTTCATTATATTCCCATAAGATAAATCATAAACAAATAATTTTTATGACATTTAAGTCATATAAGTGATAATAAGAGTTAATTAGAAATTTATAAAATTTGAACATATCCATGGGATTTGACAGCACCTACAATCATGTCATAAACTTTATTTTCAGAAATGAGGCAATCCAACCTATGAAACATTAGGTAACAATACATGTTAAACAATAATGTGAGAAATCACTCATCAATAACTAAACATAAACCTCACAACCATAATCAACTGTGAATACCCCACCTAGAAACATCCTTCATAATTTGATGTCAATCAAAACCCACTCCACATCCAAGGCTAACTATAAAAATTATAAATATATAAGCTCAAAATTAAACTCAATCCATGAATCATTTAATTTACCAAGATCATTCCCCCTTTTTAGGGACTTGTAATCCTCTTAAATATAATATCCTACTCCCACATAATACCACACCTAATCATTTAGTGGTTTAGCAGCACATAAACAAAAACATAAAATATATAGGGTACATAATTTTTCTAGCTTATTTACTAAACTTCTACTGAACTCATTTCATTCCTCGGACCACTTTTCCCTGACCTATATAGCTTAAAAACATTTTTTCTTAACCATGAATAGGGAACTATTAAATATGCTTCCCGCGTAAATCCCTCATTAGTGCCCAAATTTTACAATTAACCACTATAACTCTATTAAAACATTACGTACACCTATACACACATAAATAACATGTGGTTTTTACATTAAACCCCATATAAACACCATTCCTAAAGTTAAAATTTATTAAACCAAAAACCAAAACTCATCATTTTAAATATGACTCATCAATAAACTAAATCATCAACGAGTCATTCATTCACAAGAATTTATAGTCATGTATAACCAAAAAAACAAACACAAACTGAACTAATAATATAAATATTAACACAAAACAATATAACTAACTATAACCGGAATTGATGAGATAAAAAATATCCAAAATAATAACTAATTAATTTCAAATTAAAATCGATTACCAATTTATTTTTGAAACATACCTGGGAAAATAAATTTCTTAAATCAAATTATTATTTATTTCTAAAAAGGTTAACCCCCAAAAAATCGTAAATTGGACTAACAACAGCGAGACAATTTGATAACCGTTATATAACCCACATAAGCATACCTATAATTCCCTTAAAATGTTTTTAAATTCGACCAATTTCCATCTCAATTTATTGAATCCTAATATTAATTAGTTACTTGTTATATCAATCATCAGGGTTCCAAAATAATAGTCATAATAATGATAATAATTATATTTATTAAATAATGGACAACACTCATTCATTAAAAATTATCAATGGAATCTAGGTGATAAATGGTATCCTATACAATATTAGGTTTATTAAATGAACCCTTGTATTATATGAAATAAAATCATTATGAAAACTAATACTGACTAAAAAACACAAATTCCAAAGAAAGAACACTCTAAAATGGTTAAAAATGAAGAAACACAAAATAAGTGGTGTAACAGTTCCAAATTTACCTCTAACAATATTATTCTTATCTATAGAGGCCTTGTATAAATATTAAAATCCAAATCCCCATATTTTGGGTTTTTTCCACATGATCTAGTCAAAACCACATTTCAAATCCCTAAAAACACACCACCAAAATCAAGAAGAATCAAGGAGAATAATAAAGGAGGAAGTAGGAAAGTATATAACATAGTCTTGCATAAGAAGTGACTATAATACAATCGATTAATCAATTACACTTCATCAAACTCCAAATTTTTGGAAATTATCATGAAAACTCAATCCAACTCAAAGCACCATAATAAAACATTGAACATTAAATAAAACTTATTATATATTGATCCCAACCCATTTATTTTATTGATAAAAATTCAATAAAAATATAAAAGAGGGAAAAAATATTCATTAATTTAATATAAGTTAGTAAATTATGATGTCTGTGGTTATATTGTCACTAATGGTCTCTACTAGAACCCTTTTTGGCCTTGTACTAATGTCGATTAAAACCCCCATATGCCGCCTCTAATGGGAATGGGTTGGTCAATTAAAAACCACCCAAATTTTGAATAATTATGGAACATACTGGATAAAATCACTTAATGGTATCATAACTAAAGCACTGCTTGGACTGAAGAATGACTCTCGATACACTGGTGTATTTTGTATGGTGATGATCTTGTGGATCATATATTGGGGAGACTATACATTAAGTGGAATAATAATAAAAAATAAATAATTAACCAAACATAATTCATATAAGATAATTAGTTTATATAAGGTCAAAAATACAATGTTCTATAACAAATGGATATATAAACATATAGTCAAACATCCTAATAGATCGCCCACATGGACAATCACATGACAATATAAATATTAGAAAAATTAAAGTATAAGGAATATCTCATATAACCCCAAGCCTCACCTCAAACCCATATCCCAATAATTTCAAGTTACTCAATCCTAATCTACTATACAACTTATTAATAGACTATCATATAAGAAATAAGGTATGCACACACACCAGGGTACCCATACAGGGTGTGATAAACACATCTTTGTAGGGTCTTACCATATTCCCCTAATATACACCATTGTATACATATGTATGCATATGAAAATAATTAAATATAAAACATAGAACAAAATAATGTGTGTTGGGTTATCATGTGCTAACCAAGACACCCATACCACAATGGCAACCCCCCCCCCCACCACTCAGGGTAGGGTCAATAAAAAACATCTTCCACAACAAACCAAATCTCTACCTCAACCCTCTCAATTAGGGTAGGGTCCCATAGCCCCATCCTATAAAAATAATCACTCACTCATGGTGGTCCCTCCCATCACCCTCTCAATCATGGTGAGTCCAATAATTATGTTCCATGTCACATCGTGACAAGAACCCAATCACTAAATGAGATTCATAACATCTATCCTAGACCAATATCCACTCACTCAAGGTATTCTATGCTAGTACCCTCTCAATCAAGGTGAGGAAATGCATCCACATCCTAAATTAATACACTATAACTTAGAATTATCTATGAAAAAACCCTCTCACTCATAGAAAGGATAAACATCTATATCATGGATCAATAACATATCACTCAAGAAAGTCAATGAAAATAACCTCTCACTCAGGGAGAGGCTAAAAATCTATATTATAAGATAATACCCAATCACTTAGGGTGGTCTATTTTAGAACCCTATCACTTAGGGAGTGGCCTAGAATTAGGTAACTTCATCATATCATACACACAGTTAGGGAACATAATAAATATGTGAGCACAACCCATATATAAATGGAATAGTTATTAACCAGTTCCTATAAAACCACTATAAAATATCTTATTACACTTATCATCATTGGTTTCCCTAAACTAGTCACATAAGGAATGATTCACTGAACCCATCATCAATACCATCTCACTCTTAGGATAGTATCTACTAGGGATTATATCTATCATCGTCTCTACTCCTTAATAACAACCTACATTTAACACCTCATGGTATTATCATAGCCCATGGGCCATACTAATACCATGTCACAAGAGGTTTTCCCACTTCCATATATCAATTATCACATCACCATCATAACCACAACATTATTGTCCTCTCATGATAAAACCTTGAAAATCCCCCTTATAAACCCATTAGAAAGTTCTGTGCAAAATTCTCATAGACTAAACATGTGTCCCATCTCACATCTAACAAAGAATATTTTTCAAGACCATCTTCTTGAGAAAGACCTCCATGCCACACTACATTGAACCTTGGAGGACTTCACCAACTAATCAAATTACGCAAGGCCTCAATATACCCAAAATAGGGTATTCCAAAAAAAGAGTGAGACATATGGTTGTCTCATCCATCAACCTTATCCCAAACCCCCATTCCTTTGACATTATCCCTAGGATATTCAACCTAGGCTACTCGCATCCCATCTTAGTTATATGACTTAACCCAGACCTATTTAAAATTCAAATTTAATCCTCATTTATTTGGTATCATAGGTTAATATCAAATCCCTTAACATGCATTAGAGGACTCACTATGAGCCTAGTAGGCTCTAATCCACCAAATTCAATAACATAGGGTGCTCTCATACTTATCCATTTTACCCCAAACCATATTCTCAAGTAAGAATACATAATCATATGTAATCAATCATATGGTTAAATATTATAGGGACCACATACCACCATATAAGAGTCACAATACTCAAGCTAAGTTCGTCTAAGCATCATCCAAGAGAGAGATAAATCCCATCCTTTCCATGAGAACTTATCTCATCCAAAAAATTTAATAATTAATTATAATCAAATAATAATTAATAAATTAAATTCAAAAAGAAAGGAATAATCTTAAAAAACTCAATGATCTACCCCATCACACTAAAAATGACACGAAAAACACATAAAAGATCTATAGTTCTCCTATGAAAACTTTGTAAGAAAAATCTCTATCAAACAACACTCAGAAAATCCCCAATTTAATCCAATTAATTTTAATTTAACAAATAAATTCACTAGATTACATACCTTAACCAAAATGGTGTGAGTTTATCATTTAGTAACTTCCTCCATCCACCATGCATAAAATCCCTATTGATCAGGATGATTCTTACATGATCTTGTAGAATATTCACTAAAACCATAGCTCCGAGACACCAAAATCAGTGACCAATAATGGAGAAGGAGGTTAAGGGAAAAGGATAAAACCATATCTCCAAAATTTTGTGGAAATAACACAAAAACTAACCCCCATTAAGGGGGTCCAAATTCGGAGGAAATAGGGGAGGATTCGGTCGAACGGCCATTCCCACACCCTATTTCCCATATAAATTGTAAGAGGGGTTCACATAGAAAAGATTGTTTTGACCCTATTTTTAAAAACTGGAAAGAAGAACCATTCTAACATGACCGAGGGAGGTCATAGAAGAACACCACTCATCAAGGGTTTAGATTTTGTGTGACCCATTTGTTCAAAACGCAATGCCTACCCCCAACCATCCACTACAGCACATCCCCAATATCTATAGTATGAGCCTCCCCTTGAAGTTTTCTTAGACCCATAACTCTTGAACACACTTCATGGAATATTCCTTATGAATCATCTTGGTTCTTCTACACCACTGCATCCTCATAGTGTAATACCTCCCACAGAAATGTGGGCTTCCCCCCTCAATCACCCCTTGGGGTACAGCCACCCTCATTATAGTGTGATCCATCCAAACACTAAATATATAATCTTAAACATAGGGGTTTTGGTTTTATTATTTTACATCATTCAAAAACATAATACCTCCATCAAAAAATTAATTATACATGACATAGAACACACAATAATTTCCACTAGCTTCATCATGATCTGTCTCCTATAATAGATTTATACTGTAGGGCCACCCCAACCCTACCCAATGCTCTCTTGATTAATCCATACATCTCTTTTTTCTCTAAACATATCCAAACACATATACTAAAGATGTTATAACACTAAAAACCTAATTTATGACCCAATTATGAAAACATCACCTACTCCATAACTCAAAATTAAAATTTCACATGATTTCCCCAACCTGTAACAATTTTTGTCATTATAAACACTCTATAATAAGGATTATCATCCTCAGTATGTAAATAAGAATGTCTCCTAACATCTAATTAATCAATAATACTATGATATTACTCCTCATTTTTTATTTAACACTATATTAGACACAAATTAACTTCCCACACACCGAACCTGAATACATTGGAATTTCCCTAAAAAGCTTCTGTTTGATCCTTAAAACACATTTTTTATACCTAATATGATAAAACTTGTGTGGCTTCCACATCATTGTATCCAATTATATGAAAAACACTGATCATATCACTTTTTTACAACTCTTCCAGAAAATGGTTTGTCTCACTCACCAACATTCCATTAAATTACCCGATCATGATGCCTTAATTCCTGGAATCATCATAGAATCATCCAAATTCCCACATTGAATTTCAAACCTGTCACTTGGTGTATTCCATCTATTCTATCCTTAACCAAATAACTCATTCACTGTGCTCTACCATAAGTACCAATGTATCTTGCATATGGATAACTCTCAGATCACACCAAAATCTATCATGAGCCAAATGTTGATGCCCAGAATCTATTTAAAACCACATCTAAATACCATTTCTAACATTTACCATGGAGTTATATAAAATAGTATATATCTATACACTAGTATCCAAGTACTTTCTTGGAAATCCACCAACCTATCTAACTACACGAAAAACCCTTCGGATATGAAGTACAAGCACCATAAACCAATTCAATGCTCCCCACTATAGTATTATCGTCATTTTATTCCAACAGATAAAAAACATAATCTCCAAGACTCATTCCATGTCCATTATGGAACATAATTACCACATGTTATTGACCTAATTATTTCTAAGTTCCAATAGAAAACACTAATCACTACTTATATCAATTGGTGTTATCTGAAATTAATTGGTAATGAGTTTCGTTTCCTCTAACAACTAATGGTGCACTCCCAACCAAATGATTTCCCTTATATTTTTTCACATGTACAGTGCCTAATAGGTGACAACATCACTCACACATTACTCTTCCTGACCCATTATCAGCCCATCCTTAAAAATTATTTTCATGGAACATAATTAGATTTTTTTTTACCATGACACTTATATCTATTACTGATGTCTAATATTACTAGAGAGGAAGCACCTCAAATCCTCATCAAAACTTGGGGGCTACCATTCCTTCACGTGTTCCATTGATTCCATCAGTACTCTCACCCCATGGTGACTATTACCCAACCCTACTATAGTTCCATGACTCACCTCAAAGAAGTCAAGAACCTAATGGTACTCCCTACAACCACTTCTACACTTCTTAAGTTCTCTTAGAACTTAGAAAATTCCCAAAAATACCCTACACTTCTAATTCCAACACTCCATAACAAAACAAGAACTGCACATAACTAATGTGCATTTTCCCTCACATATCAAAACATTCTCTGAGATATCCCTCAATACTCACTATCCCTTTTTTCTGGGTGAGCGTAAACCTCCTAACAAACACTTTAACTAGTTCTTCACCCAAAATCCATCTCAATATCAGTTGAATGAAATGGTTGTACACCACCATATCTTTTAATCATGAAACTCGATTCACATTCTCATGAGTTACATCCCCCAAAACATAGGATAATGTGACTAAACAATTGGAAATTATTCCTTTTTATATCAATCTCCTAAAGCTAAAGTCCCCCTTAGTGTTTTGTTTCTAATTAACCCAAGGAATCTCAATCATTCCATGTATAGAACATAATCACCCCCACCCAAGGAATATTAATCATTCCAAGTAAACCATAATCACTCCAAGTGATTTACATATCAAAAATCATAGGCAACCCACATGTCATTCCCCAAACCTCTCAAAGGTATCCAACTCAAAAAAAATTATTCCCACTTTGAACAATTTATCATTCATTCCTTGCCTTTATCAAGCCATCACTATAGAATATAATGACTAAACAAGCCCAACAAATTATATAAATCCCTTACACTAAATGACTACACATCTGTCATCATAGAACATCACATGATAAGATCCACATAACCTATTATTAGAAAACACTATTGTTTATATGATTAGATTGTCCCTGAAAAGTTATATAGGAAACACCACATAAGTGATTATTGATACTTTAAACAACTGAACCCACTATCTCAATAAATTAACTACACATAAGTACACACATTCTATATTAATCCTAAAACCCAAAAAAAATCATTTACGCATTCTTATTACAAGTGTGGGCCAAGATCCAAAACAAAAATATAAAAATATAAAATTAACATATCATACTTTAATAAATATCTTAATAATAAAAATTAAATCAAATAACATTAGTCTTATAACCATATTAAACTGGAATTCATATCAGACACATGTTTACTAATCACTATCATGAGATCTATCAGAAGCTCTAACACATTTCTTAACATCATCTACCAATCTCTAAATAGTATGACAAAAGATATGAGACTCTAATTCTATATTATAACACCCCAACTAAAATCACTCAAAACATATATAATTTAATATCAACATGACCCCAATCTTTCCACCCTATATATAGAAGGTTTTTGACTAGTAGTGAGGTGATGGATCTTATATTGGGGAGATTATGACTTTGATTTCATAACAATTAATAATAAAAATGTAATAAAAATAATCCATAGAAGATAATCAAAGTACAAAAGATCAATACTATGACATATTATAACAAATGAATTAACAATAATACAATAATATATTATAATAGATCACACATTGGGCTAATCATATAACAAAATAAACAATATAAAAATAAAATTATAAGAAGGCTCTACTATAACCTTGATCCCCACCTCAAACCATTCCCCCAAATCTTTCGAGATGCTCTATCCAAATTAAAAATACATATTCACATTCCATCATACAAGACATTAATTTTTCTCGTGCTATAGGGTTCCCATGAAGGGTCTAAGAAATACATCTCAGAAATGTATCACCAAGTTACCATAATATATGACATCATATACATGTGTAAGCATGAGGAAAATAAATAAATAATAAAACATATCACAAAATCATGTGTGTTGGGTCATCATATGATAATCCGGACACCACAAAACCTGACCACACCTGGATCAACAAACATTGGTGAAAAAATAACATAGTTTTTTCACCCCAACCAATACCAAAAGAATCGGGGTAGGGTTTAATAACTTGTCATGACCACTACCCTCTCATTATAGTAGTGTCTATACCAAACCTCAACTACATCATACCAAGTCTCAACCTCTACCCTATCAATTGGGGTAGGGTCCCATATTCATATCCTAAACCAATTCCCTCTCACTCATGGTGGTCCATGTCAGAACCCTCTTACTCAGGGGGAGGCCAAGAATCAAGTTCCATGTCACATCATGTATATAAATATATCACTCTATGTGTAGCCTAACATACATCTTGTACCAATACCCTCTCATATAAGGTAGTTCATTCTAGAACCCTTTAACTCAAGGTGATGTCAAGAATAAAAATTCTAAAACAATACCCCATCACTCAGGGTGTTCTATGCCAACATCCCATTATGTTGGGAGAGTGAAAAACACTTCATCATGTACCAATACCTTATCACTCAATTCGGCCTATTTTAGAACCCTCTCGCTTAGGGTGATGTCAAACATCTAATCATATATTAATACCCTATCACTCAAGGGGATATATGCTGGAAATTTCCCTAAAAAGTCATGTCCTTGACCAATATCTTTTCACTTAGGTAGACTATGTCATTACCCTCTCACTTAGGTAAAGTCATATCATCAAGTTTCGTCTCAAATCATAAATACATTCAGAGAACACAAAAATTAGTGAATCACTTACCAGCTAAACCTCGACTAGATATGTTCCCATACCTAGATCATTTATATTGAATATTTTAATTCATAGATCATCATCAGCCTCCTTAACCTAGTCACATAGGGAAGGACTCATAAAACCCATTAACATTCCAATCTTAATTAAGGGAAGGAATCTAATAGGACTTTATACCAAACCTAGTCTCTAATCCTTGATAGAAAACCACATCCAACACTTCACTTATTCCCATAGCTCATAAGTTATACACAGCCCAAGCCTTGAGTTACAATTCCACATCCCTATATTAATTCCTATATCACCTTCCCAAACAAAAAAGTATGGTTTTCTTAAATCAAAGACTCACAAAACCCCTTGGAAACCCCTTTCCAATATGTCAAGTAAATTATCACAACTGACACTTGAGTCCCATGTCATATATCCTAAAGAATATATATCAATCCCATCATATATAGGAAAACCTCCACATCACACTAGATAAGTCCTTAGATTACATCTCCCGCTCTTCTTATGCACCAATACATTAATCCACCATTAAGACGGTATTACTAACAAATAGTGATATGTATGGCCATCTCATCCATTATACCTTGTGAAAAGCCACTCATTCTTGTGACACTATCCCTATGAAGCCGAAATTGGGAAACTCATAGCTCATCACATATCTATGACTTACCCAAATACTCTCATAAGCTCAAATAGTATCTTTTCCCCCATGGAAACATAGTTTTTGAGAGATCCCAATTTTGTTGATATGCATCAAAGCACTCAATCTGTGGTGAGGAAGCTCTTAGACACCGAATTACATTTCATAGGGAACTCACAATCCCTAATAAACATACCATAACCCATTTTATCAAGAATAAATACATAATCATGCATAAAAAAAAGAATATTTTAAAGTATTATAGGGACAACCTACAACCATATAAAAGAGAACATCCTCAATACAAACTTATCCAAGCCTCATTGAAGCTCGAACTAAATCCCATCCATGCTAATAACCCATATCTTATCCAAAATTCAAAACAAAATTAATTATAAAAAAATATAACTAATTAAAAAAATTAATCAAGGTTTAACAATCATAAAAAATCATCAAGTTTCCCTAACACACTAAAACCATGACCAAAAACATTCAAAAATTACTTAGTACACCCATGACTTATATATAAGAAAAAACACTATTATTTGATGCCCATATAATCTGTAATTTAATCCAATTAAATTTAATTTCTCAAATAAATTATCTAGAAAACATAACTTAGCCGAAACTGTGAGTAATGGTGTGAATTAATCATCTCAGGTCATCATCCATACACCATAAAAAATCCATATCGATCTGGATTATTCCACTCTGATCTGGTGGAATTGTCACTCAAACCCTATCCAAAATACACTAAAATCAATGGTCAATAATGGAGAAGAATAATATAGAGAAAATGAAATACTACCTTAAAAATTAAAAATAAATCCCCCATAAAACAACCCCCGTCAGAGGTGATTCAAAGGAGGAAGAATAAGGGGATGAGTTTACTGAATATCCCTCCTTGAGACCCCTTTCCCACACTAAATCATGAGAGAGGAAAACCTATAAAATATTATTTGAGATCTATTTTTAAAAATGGAAACAGGGTTCATTTTTAGTGTGACCCATGGGGGGCATATTTCACCACTCCTCATATGGGATTAAATCTTAGAATAGTCCATTGGGTCACGATGTAATGCCTACCCCCAACCATTCACTACAGTGTAGACCCAATATCTATGACATGAGCCTCCTTATAAAGTATCATGACAACCCCTCCACTTTAATGAATTTCTTTGAAATACCCTTGTGTAATGAATTGGCCTAGGCTAGCCCGACACACCACCTGAGCTGTTCTTCCACACAGCCCTAGGTAAATTCATGATCGCCCCGGGCTGGGGACAAGCACTAGGGTATCACAAGTGAATATATAGGAATGATTTAACCTTGAATAAAAACCAATATCAATAACAGGTTCCAAAAAGTAACTCATCATGAGGTCTCTATGCTTTTGGAAAATATAGAAAAGTAAACTAAATAGTTAAAAATAAGAATTTACAAACAAAGGATGAAAACAAATAAACAACACCAAAGCCTTTTTCAAACATTTTTTCATATAAAAAAATTCATTCTATGATTTTATAATCCATAAAGAAAGAAAAACTAAATTTTAATCAGAAGGAAGAATATTTGAATTCACAATATAACCTAAATCGGTTGAACCAACTTGGGATACAAAACCCAACACCCCCACAATGTGAATCTCAAGAAACCAACATGTGATTCATAAATTGGGGACATAGAAAAAACATGAAGAATACATACCCACCAACATGAGTATGTACGGTGTGAGTCATAGGCCAATAGGATACAACCATGAGTCCATTACATTCCTTTTATAAAGAAACCAGGTATACAACTTTTAAAGTAATAGAAAAATTAGTTTTAATTATATTTATAAAAAATAGAAATAAACAAGAAATGTCGGAAAACATTTTATAAAACACACCATTTATAAAACATGCCTATATGAGGAATTGCCATGGTAATATTATTTCAAAAACCAAAAATTTAATTTTTAAAGGAACTTGAATCTCAAAAATTAACAAGTTAAACATCGTATTTTTATTTAAAGCAACCCTTTAAAAAACAAACCATCACATGGTTTAAAATTAATTTCAAAAGAAAAAAGTTGTAAGTATTCCATTTTAAACAACCTTACATATTTCCCTTTATATTTTCAACCAATACATACACACACCTCAAACATGAGTAAAGGATAATGTAAATCATAATAAAATTAAAAACCATGAAAATTCATAAACAAATCACAATAATAGTGCAAGTAAATCCTTACAAAAATAATGATGCTCAACCATAAGTAACAAATACATCTAAGTAGGCTCAAAACAAGAGATAATAAACTCATATTCCAATACACAATAAAGAGACATAACATAGAATACATATCATGAGGAAAAAAATAAGTAATAATGAAGCAAGTGATAGATGTGAAAAATAGAACCAACTATTAGCAGGTTAATAGTCACATAACATGTCCCCTGAATCACTCTCAACTAGTCTCAATGATTAAACACCTAGCCAAGTCATAATTTTCAAATAGGGGCTACAATAAAGTGTGTAACTCTTAACAAGAATGGAAAACATACATTGACTCCCCAAATAGTATCACAAGGTTCCTCATGTACTAAATAAAAGATATAGAACAATATCAAACCAATTTTAATCACACATCCCCAAGTAAATAAAACACATAAATCAAATAATTTCTACCTTCAACACACCCCCTTAAATAACGAGCCCTAACCTAGACTCCATAACCATGAATATCCATTTATATAACTATAACACATAAACACAAGCGTAAACAATTGATAAAAAGGGTCTCAACTAGAGTGTAATCATCAATCAATATGACACATTTTATCATGACTATAAGTGTACTTTGAGTTTTTAAAATTAAGAGTTATATATTTGGAAACCCATTTGAAAAACCAATTTCTAAAATAAATCTCATTCCAAGGGAAACCTCCCCTAACACCAATACATAATGCATAAAATGATATATGAAATAACTAAGTAATCCCATGAACAAAATCATCCCTTTTTAAAAAATATATAACCACTTAGAAATATGGGAACCAATTTATAAAAACATTGAAACACATTTATAAAAAAATGAATATTCTTTTAAAAATAAGGGAATTCCTCTTAAAATAAATAAATACCTTTTTATCAAAAGACCACTCCAATTTTTAAAATTAAAATGGCCAAAATAACTATGAACCAATAATTTTTTTTATAGAAATAAATAAATTTCATTTCATCAAACACAGTGAACACATAAAATACTATTTGAAAACATAGTTCAATTGAACGAGACAATTAACCCATTTTTTCAGAAGAAAAATACAAAAAAAAATGGAAAACCGTTGATAATAAAAAATTAGGTATCATATTTAAATTATTTTAGTTCAAAAAAAAATTAAATAATCAAGAAGCTAATTAAATATTTGGAAATATAAAATTAAATTTTAACACAAACCTCAATCGATGTAACCATGTTTTCATCAATGGAAACCACCAGAAAAGGCCTCAAGAGGTAGATTGAGACCTTTATAATCCAAAAACCCAAATTAAAACAACTCTATACAATAAAATCAACCACCCATGTCCACTACAGTTTGAGAGGATTGAATAAAATGACAGAAATTTTAAATTTAATGAACAAGAATCTCTTATCATTTGATACAAATTAGATCCCATAAAATTTACTTTGAATTCAACTTGGAGGGGTTGGGAAGAATATATAAGACCTTGGAAGAAGAATAGGATGAAATAAATAAAATGGGGTGTCTTATGGGAGAAAAAACAAATAAAAACAAATAAAATGATAAAAAAAACCACAAACCTATATAGGTTTCATGGTGTGTCTGCATGGTTTTTCAAACAATGTGCTGACTATGGGGTCTCCACTGTTTGAAATTTTCTAAAGTTTCATGGTGTTTACAACATAGTTTCCCAAAATCTGTTTCTAAACATGGTTCCTTAGAATAGTTCCCAAAACTAAAAAACATTCCCTGGAAAATATTTAACTCAAGGGAGAGAAAAAATATAAGAATAAGAAATAAAATGGAATTTTGCGGTTTCACAATTCTCCCCACCATAAAACTTTCTACCTCCGAAGAGGCATTTGAAACTTAGGTCAGAGGAGAGGAAAAAACCAACTCACTAAAAGAATGATCAAAACCATAGGACCAACTTATCATACTTGAAACCAAGAACATGTGAAATTAGTATCCCACTTCTAAGAAAAATATTTCAAAACAATTTAAGATATTCCAGTCATCAAGTAACTATGAATCCTAAAAGAAAATTCAATAAAAAATGAAATATTGGAATGAAGAATCCTATAGTCTACTTTAAGTTAAAGAACTCCATGAATTCACCTATCAATACCCATAATTTATTCCAAAGCTACAAACCATATCAGTGAGGAAAATGTTGACAAATTTGGAATATATGAGGTCAAAAGATCTATATATAATGATACATATCAACCCAAACCATAGAGAATAAAAACTCCAAAAAAGGGGAACACATAGATACTAATTAAAGGTATCCACGCTATTTGGAATTTATCTAAAATGGTTAAAAACAACATAAAAACACCCAAAATGATGATCATTAAAAAATATGCACACTCTCACTATTTTTTATAGGAAGAAATAAGATCTCTCCAACTATAGATAACTTGATAAAAATATCACTGAGATCACAACCTCAAAATCTCACAAAAAGGTTACTAGATCAGATCCCAATGATAAAACACTCCAAAAAACTGAATAAAAACCAAATACATGATCATTGAAAAACTAATAATGAAATGGATCCAACTTTACGTCATGAAACAAAAAAATGTAAAACTCTGGTCCTAACTTGCTGAATATCCACCCTCGGTGATCCTAAAAGAAAACATAAACCCAGTAGCTCTCGTGATCTACCAAGAAACCATAACATTTTCCCTATTACTTGATCCATCACCAAATACATTCCCATGTAATATATAGAAAAAAATCACAAACCATGTCCTACACCATGCACAAAGATAAAAATATCCACAAAACAACGAGGTGTGAACATAAAAAGGCATGAACATCCCAAAGGAATAAGAACACAAGAAAAAATATATATCATCCATTATAAAAAATATGCGGGGTGTACAAATGAGATAGAAAATATTCAAAAAAAAATAGAGGCTACAAAAGACATCAATCCTAAAACCAAAAATTAATTTCAACTCCCCTCCCCCCATGGAAGAAAATCCACAAACCACTACTTAGTTAAAATTTGGTTTTGAGACTTATTCATTAAACATATGTTCATCTTAAAAACCTATAAATATGACTGGGATGGACACACTGATAACATTTCTTCAAATCTATTGTATAAGAGGGTCTCAAATTCCCATTTTTCCAACACTAGAATAATTAAACTAAGTTATTCTTTCATCTAGTTGAGTAAATTTTACTAACACCAGACTAATTCAAATCACTACTTTTCATAGTTTTCCCTACTTAAAAATCCTCAATGATGATGCAATTATAAATCACCTCCACAAAGGTATTAAAGAAATTTTGAAACACCATTGAGATGAGATATAGATGATGTCCTTTATGGAAGAACCAATCATTTTTCAAATCACCAATATCCAACTCAAGAAAGAAGGATTCTCATTTGGTGAAATGTTCAACATAGTCCTTCACCAACTAATCACCTAGATTAACGCTCAATAATTCCATAACTATTGAAATTATTACTTATTTGGGATAAAACCATTGTATATTGGATGCCTTAAAATATACATAAGACAATTCCTCAAATGGTTGATCCTGGATATTTTTATTCCACCAATCCAAACAAAAACCTTCAAAAAAAGGGACTGCTTCACCTCACCCTTGAGGGATCGAGAGATATGTATAAATTGAATGTAGTTTTTATCTTAGATATCCACTTTGTTGCCTTCTAGGGTCCATGATATTTACAAATAAAATAGAGGATACTGATTCAAAAACTCACATACATTATCCAAAAGTTGAGAATAACATGACCTTGCCACTCCATCAAGAGTCTGGGCTATGTCAGAGATAGGGAATATAATATTTGGATCACTAGAATAGCTACCCAAAAGATTCCTTTCATTAATTTTTGATTCCATTCTAGGGGTTACATTCTAAAACATCGCAAAAAACACAACATCTTATCAAACCATCCAGAGTTCCAAAAAAAGAATTCAAAAACAAAAATCACACAAGGATACATCATAAAAACCCCTTTAAAACCCCATTTCAAAATTTCTAACAAGGTGTACTTTCCATTTTCAAACACCTATAAGGTTTCATAAAGACCCTTTTAAGGGATCGACTTCAAAACCCTTAAAAAATTTCAATCCCAAAAATCAAAAGTAACTCACTTATTGAAAACTAATTTACCACTTCGAATAACACACAAAAAAACATTCACATTTTCATAAAGAAACTCATTCAATGGATATTAGAACCGTTCCAAAACCATTTTGAGAATTATACCATTATTGAAACCCATGAGATTATTTAATTAAAAAAATTACAACCGAAATTAATTTCATCCACTTATATAATTTTTTCTAGAGTTAAAAACCATTGGAAAAAATCAACTCAAGGACCAAAATCGTGGTTTTAAAAACAAAAATAAGTACCAAATAGAAAAATAAAACATTAAATATTTATGAAATGAGATTTAAAACCCCAAAATATTAACTTCATAACTCACAAAAAGATCATCAATAATAAAAGGGTCTAAAATAATCCAATGAGAGAAAATTCCCAACATTATCCACAATAGAAGGTTTGGCCATGAGGTTTGTCAAGACATGTTCCAACTGTGCGAGTGCCACTAGATGTGATCTAGAACGGTGCATGGGGTTTTCAAAAGGTTTTATAGACTATTCACCCAAATCATGTTCCCCCTATATTACTTCCAATCTTACTATAAAACTAATAATTTATTGATAAGTCTCCCTTGGTCTTCCTAGAACTCAGAGTAACGGTATTCAAAATCAAAATATCTCAAGAATAAACCACCATAAATCTGAAAATGGAAATAAACATAAAATATAACCATGGTAACTCATGTTCTAGTATAATGAATAGTTGTATAGGTATTCATTTATTCCCACAACTTGATCTCTGATGGTCTTAACTCAGATTTAACATCAACCCCCAAATATCAATCTACCATAATTAAATTTTATAATGAACTATAATAGAATGATCTAACACCTCACCTAATTCTCTCAGCCACAATGTCCAAGGAACATTTTTGATTGACCTATGATAGGGACAATCACCAGGGTATCACAAGAAAAAAGCTGGGAATGATTTCATCCATAAGAAAAACTATGTTCAATAATTCATTAAAACTAAGAACCCAAAATCAGGTCTCCATGTATTAGAAAACCATTCCAAAGTAAAATAAATAGTTTAAAACAAGAACATCCCCACAAGGAATGACAAAAAATGATCAATAGTAAATTATTTTTCAAAAAAAATGCATATAAAAGAAACTTTTTTTTAAACTAACATTATAAAATCCACAAAGGGAATAAAACTAAAATAAAAGAAGGGAAAATACACCACATTACCCAAAAATGTCAAACCAACTTAGAAGAAAAATACTGATATCACCACCATGTTACTCTCAAGTCACCACTATGAACTTCACAACACCCAACTATCAATTTAGAGTGGTATCATACCAACATAGAATCCATATCCTAGGAACCTATAGAAAACATTAAGACTACATACCCACAGATGTGAGTATATAGGGTGTGATCCATAGGATAGTATTATACCACTATTATTCTATTATAATTTTTTATAATTAGACAAATTAAACTAGTTTTAATGTAATAGAAAAATAAGTTTTCATATACTTTATAAAAAAATAAACATGAAATACCTTAAATCATTTCTTATAACATGTTATTGATAAAACATGCCTCAAATAGGACATACAAATGTACTATAATTTCTAAGAACAACCATTTCCTTTAAAAAAAATTAATTGAAAACGTAAAAATTTAAACCTTATCTTTTCATTTAAAACATCCCTTTTGAAAAACCATCACATGGTTTAATATTTATTTCAAAAGAAACATTTCACAATACCTGAATTTAAAAAACCATTACTTTCCCATTTTTAAAACTCAACAAACATTCATCGAAAACATTACTACATAAAAATAAAAATCATAATAAAATAAAAAACCATCAAAATATATAAACAAATGAAAATAATAACACAAGGGAAGAATTACATAAATAATGATGTTTAATATTAATTAACCAATACATAAAATTACACTAAAAATAAGACATAATAAACTTGAATTCCAATACACAATAAAGATTCATAACATATAATTCATATCTTCAAGAAACAGCCTATGGACTAAGGGTGAAAGTAATAAATGTGAAAAGGTGGAACCATCTCTCTAGTTAAACTATCACATAACCCATCACCTAATTCACTCTCAGCTAGTCTTATCAATGAACCCCCCACCCCCCAACCTAGACATAACATTAAAATAGGGGATACTAACTAGTTCATAAATCCCAAATAGTATATCTAACATCCCTTGACTCCCTAAATAGTATGCTAGGTTTCCTTATTTCATAGTTAATGGAGGTGGACCACAATGAAACCAATGTAAATCAAATGATATCCACATAACCCAAATATAATAAAATGCAATAAAAAACATTACATATCTTACATACCCCTTCAATAATGAGCCCCAACCCAAATCTCATAGCCATGAATTTCCATTTGTAAAGCTATAACACATGAACATAAGAATAAAAATGGATAAAAAATGGG
Organism: Viscum album; assembly: GCA_963277665.1. Taxonomy (NCBI): domain Eukaryota; kingdom Viridiplantae; phylum Streptophyta; class Magnoliopsida; order Santalales; family Viscaceae; genus Viscum; species Viscum album. The sequence continues at coordinate 1,196,412,338 of OY728133.1, forward strand.
CTCAACAAGGTTTTAAATAATAATCAACAAATAATAGTTTATCTAAGTTACAGATGGGACTTATCTTTTAAAATTATGATATATATCTTTTAAAACCCCTTTTCAAAACCTATTTTGAAAAAAAAAATCACATTACAAGGTAAATCTCAACGAACACCAAGGAATAATGCCTAAAAAATATAAGGAAATTATTAAGTAATCTTCTAAACCAGAATAATACTTTTTGAAAATAAATATAACCACTTTAATACATGGTAACCCCAATATAAAAATAAGGAAAACCCTTTATTGAAATAGGAATTATATTTTAAAAACATATAAAAACCTCTTAAAATAAAGAAACCCCTTTTTAAGAGAATTGAACTCCAATTTTTTAAACTAAATTATCCCAAATTACATTTAAAAACCATTTTTCTCATAGAAATCTATAAATGGAATTTTATCAAACCCCTTGAATGCAGAAAATACTATTTGAAAACAAATTCCCATTGAACTAAATAATTCACTGATTTTTTCAATTGAAAGAAATAAAAAACATGGATAACATTTTATAACAAAAAACTAAGTATGAGATACTTCATTATATTAGTTCAAAAACACTTTTAAATCATTAAGAGACCAAGTAAATATTTAAAGTATGTTAATGAAATTGAAAAACCTACCCCAAATGGAGTAACCACACCACCTTCAATGGAAACTATTGGAAAAGGACTGAAGAGGTGGTTCATAACCCTTAGAAACCAAAACCCCAAATTAAAACATTTATAGACACTATAATCATCCACTCATGTCTACTAGGGTTTGAGAGGATTCAATAAAATAAAATAAACTGGCAAGAGAAGGAAGGGGGATCGCTTTCCCTTTGATCTAGATAATATGTCCCTAAAAAATACCTCCAAATACACCTTAAAGATGATTGGGAAGAGGAGATAAGATATTGGGATAAACCTAGGTCAAAGGAGTCTGAATGGGTTGGATTATGGGAGAATTTATAAAAACATAGATATAATACCAAAATGCTCAAACTCAAGGTTTACTGAACCATGAGGTTTCCACAATATGAAGTGGTCTAGGACACATGATTTCCATTTCATGTTTATTAAGCCATGTTCCTAATAGGGAAGCCCTAGAAAAGTTTAAAAAATGAAATTCCTTCTCAGGATTCCTTGAACTCAGGGCATAAAAACAATATAAAAAAATCAATAATATGGAATTTCAGGGTGTCAAACCCTGGGATACATCATAGAAATTTAGCACCACACCACCCTAAAGGTGAAATTACACCCATTATAGTGTGACCCTACACCCAAAAAGGAAAACAAACATCACTGGGATTTTATCTACTAAAAATATAAAATTTCAATCATATATGAAGGTTTTTATTTATTTTATTCTTTCAAAGAACAACCCTCTCCCTCCCTCTAAAACATAATCTTAATTGATATATTCTATGTTGTAATTCCCATTACTTACAAGTTAATCTGTCTCCTACAATATATTTCTCCAATATGGACACCTTTACAATTATATGATACTAATATGATCACTTTAGACATTTCCAAGTCCTATAAACACCTCCTAGAGATGTCCAAACTCTCATAATCCCAATATGAGAGCCAATTATCAAAACATCCCCTACTCAAAAAATCCAAATTCAAATTTCCCCTGATTTTAGAAAACCATAAAGATGCATTTTATAAAAAATTAAAACATAATAATTCATGTTATTTCAGAAAAAAAAATATAACAACATCTCTAAAGAGTTTATCAAGAAGAAAATTAGAACCTTGGAAGGTAGAAAAAACACATCCAATGCTAACCAATCACAATTTCATGAGCTATAACAGTCTAAAATGATCTCTAGTACCATCCTAAAAATACATAAAAATAATATATATAATTTTGGATTTGTATATAAGTACACTCAGTTGGTTAATCCTTAAAAAATTCTCATGTCAAGGAAAAAATTATATTTAATATTGGGTGAAAAAACAATAAAACTAACTTATTTCCCATATGAAATCAACTACATACCAGTCTCACCACTAATTAACTCTCCACATCCACATAAAATAAAATAATATTTTGAATTGTTAATATTTATCCAAGAAGGTTGCCTACTGATTTATTAACCCATGCATCCCAACAATATATGTCTAGGAACTCTAATCCTTTCTCATATCAATATACCACAACCACATATCACAACCTCATACCACAACCACATCATGAGACCTCATACCATAGAAAATTCTATCCCATATCATAACCAATGATAATGTTTTCCCCAAATGATCCAGGTTTCATTTTTCCAATATGTCCTCAAATCCATATTTTTATTTTGTAATGACACTTTTAAAGGATGACTGTGAACCGTCATTTTTCCAATATGTCAATATTTGTTTTTAGATAGAGAGAGGTGATTCTTGGTGGGATGTTATGGATTACATCCTGAACATATGAGTGTTAGGATTGATGTGTTGATCTTTAATGAAGTCAATGGAGGTAATACTATATATTGAGGCACTGTCTACAATAGTTTGTTCTTAACGTTGATTTATAGACTGTATTCATCTGTTTAAATTCATGGTCAATCAATTATTCTTGTGGTCAATTGATTTTGTTAACAAAGTTAATACAAACTGATCTATGTGGTGGATATAGAAGAGGAAACTAGAGTCTAATATTTGAAAAAGGAAATTTACTTATACATGGTGTATTTGAGGCCACATAAGGTAATTTAGTTCCAAAGATGTGGCCTTATAAATAATTTAAAAAATGAAAGAAGATTTATTAGTTTCACTATATTTGTACAAGGTATTTATCTTACGTGTAGAAGAGATATAATATAATTTACTTATATAATATTTACATGAGACTGGCGGAGAAAAATTCATCTATGAAAAAGGTTTTGATATTGGAAATTTTATTTATATTATGCTTGTAAGATAATTCACTTATGTGGTGGTTGTTTTTAGAAAATGTAATATAATTATCCTACATATAATATATTATATAGAATATGAGCTCTACACCTACAAAATGGTAGGTCCACATCGCAAAGATGCATGATTTTATAACACGTAGAGATTTAAAATGTGTTAAAAGAAGTTTATTTAATAGATAATAAAAATAATTAAATAACTCGATTTATTTTGATATGTAAATAAATATTTGAATGGGATTTCAAATAATGAATAAATCAGAAAAGTTGTTGCCCTATTTGACTAAGAAAATATCATATCTATCAAGGATTACAGTTTTTCCAAACATGAATGGAAACCTAATGTTAACATGTTATTATGTGATTATAAATATGAAGGTTATAAAGGATATGGAATATCCAAGGAATAAGAATAACCTTGAGAACATTCAAATCTTAAATGATGGAAATTTATGAGATTCCCAATACTATATAGTATTGAAGAGAGAAATATATTTCAAATCTAGGATCCACTGGAAGGAAGCATGTATTACCCAAGTATTTAAAGAATATAGGAAGATCTAGATCATTAAAGATCTGGATGTGGTCATTACACTAGAACCATTATTTACATTCTTGAGGATGTACATGTGTAGACATACTGATCTATCTACCCATGGAGGAGGACGATCTTATAGAGGTGAAAGTCTATATTTATTGGATACTAATTATTGAAGAAGTGAAGTCTTGTAGATTATATTTTGGAATTCATGATAATAGATTGTTTTCATTATTTGGAGATAATATTTTAAGGAAACAATGTTGAATATATATTGATAGTAGTTTATTGTCCTTGTTTGTAAACAATTTTTAAGGATGATGTAGATTCCATGTTTAGGGTAAAACCAACATGGAAAAGAGTATTACTTTTATAAAAACATTTTAAATACTATATGTTACCATAATGTATATTACTTATACACATGAGGACCGAATGAGAGATATCATTAAATGGATTGATAACCTTAACAAGTTTGCTAGGTTGAATTAGAAGGTAAATAATTCATAAAAAAATTGTACCACTGATTCACCCCACCTCTCAGTAGTACATAATTTGGATTTGAAAAATATAATTGGTATTAGAGTGTTTTTCCCACTAAATAATAAAAAAATAATTTATCAATGGAGAATATAATTTCTATGAACACCTAAGAAATTCCTAACTTAGATATCAAAAACTATCATATATTAATGAATATGATGCTACCCTACCTCCTTTTACTCGTCAGAGAATTTACATATATTTTTATAGTGGGATTCCCACCCCATGATAAAGGTGATTCTATAACTCAAGATGATATAGAAATACGAAGTTATATTTAACAGATCAAAATCTCATATTAATTTACCATTTATAAATTTTCTCACAAACTTAATAGGTTATAAAATACAAAGGAGGTATGGGATAAACTAAGAAGCAGATGTGAAGGAAATATCCAAGAGAATAAAGATAATTTGTAGGTATGAATGAGAATATTTTTAATCATTAAAATGGTTTATAATAAATAAATTTATGGTTATTCCACTGGAGTGAATGAGATATTAAACAATATTTGAGGCTTTGGTGGAAATCTAGATGACTCTACTATTGTGAAAAATATTATGAGGAAATTTGTATATTGGTTTGATCCAAAAGTATTATCTCTTGAAGATAAAAAATATATATCAATAGATGAGTTGTATAATATACTCATTTATTATGATATGAGGAAAGATCATGATTTCAAAATACAAGAAAAAAATGAAACAGCATTTGATGTTATGAGAAAAGGAAAATATAATGAAGAATATATTGGATGAAGTGGTTTAGATGATGAGGAAATTGATGAATACTTTAACCAAATTGTTTCTCTTCTATTAATGAAATTCAAGAAGAGAAAATAGAATGTAAAAGGTATAAAATCCCTAAGATTTTTTAATTGTGATGATATTGGAAATATTAAAAAACACTCCACCAAAGAATCAGGTTGAAGAATCTGATTTAGATGATGAGGATGGGAAAGATTTAAAATATAAAAAGTGTAAGGATAAAAAATATTTTCAGTAGAAAATTAAAATGATTTATGATTAAGAAAGATAAAGATAGATAATTTAGAAAATTTGATGATAAATTCATTTTCTTTGATAATACTGAGAATTTATTTGATTTACAAAGTATTCATGATGATAGAGAAAAAAGGGACATAGCTTGAATTGGAACTGAAAGATAAGTTGTAATCCTATCTTGAATATATTTCATAGTTCATGAAGGAAGAGTTCATGATGAATAAATAGAATAAGAATTTGGATAATAAAAAGGAAAATTTTGAAACTAAAAATGTGGATGAATAAAAAGATGAGATATATAAAAAAAGAATTTTATGTCGATGAGATCACAATGTGAAAATACAAGATATTTAAACATGTAAATATAGTGATTGGTTAACACACAAAAATTTCATGCATGTTTTATAATAAATTTTCAATGAATTTATGTTTTTTTCAATAAATTAATTCATTTTTTCAATGTTTTAATAAATAATGGGAAACTTGATATATGGAATGGATGTGGTTTTAAATGAGTAAAATAATGTTATTTTGAAATTTGGAATTTGATCATGTTATATGGTGAATATTAAATTATATATTTGAAAAATGTTAATTTATTATTGTGTTAACACAAAATTATGTCCAATAGGACAATCCTCAACCAAGGAACCCACATGCCTCATAGGTAGGCCCATAGGGGGGCATACTCATCTATAAAATTTTATGGGAAGGACAGCCCAGTGATAGGGGTAAACGAGGGAATAAATCCCATGTACAAGTCGTCTAATAGTGATTTATCATACGGGGTGCATAGATGGGATAAAGATCATAAGAGAGTATATAAATGTAGTGTTCAACCAAAATGGATGCAGTAGGAGACCCTCTCCAGTACGGGGTGGTTCACGGTGGCATTGGGAGTCCTTTGACCCCCAGTTTGACTTCATTTTTGTCCAATTCTATGTCCTTTCTTACATGTGTTTGACCTCTAACGGTGTGATTTAAAATGTGACAGAATTTTTATGTGGGGTACATGTCAGTTTTGACAAAAAATAGTGTCATCCCATGTTATGCCCACTCACTCTCCCTTTGAAACAAATCCATTCAATTCTATACCGCTTCATGCACTCGCACAATTCCAACCACTAGTGCTAATCACTAGATAATTACACAGAAGTCATTATCATCACTCAAGATCGATCTCCACCACCAATCCAAAGTCTGAGATCACCTTGTATTATCTTTGAAGTAATTACCATACACCATGAATCCAATTCGATTATCCTCCAACCATTTTGAAAGTCAGAGGAGTTGATGAGACCCCCAATTCAATTCCATCATCCTCTGCATCCATGCTACCCTAGAAATCCATGCTACCAAATCACTTCTCTAGTTCTATGCTCAATAACTTCAAACCATGCACATGAAAGAATAACCATGAATATTACCTATAAACTTGGTCCACCAAAAATATCAAATAAACTGAATATCATGGGTTTCTTCAATCTTCATGTAGGTATCAGAAGAGATTTAATAAAAAAAATTATTTGGAGATTATTAGGGTGATTAGAATTGGAAGAGGATGTTGAGGATCTCACTGTCATTGCCTATAAAAAGATACCCCAGCCCACTACTAGGATAGTTTGACTCCATTGGAGGTAGATCCTTCCAAGGAGCCACTGTTGTATTCTTATTTTTTTTAATTATTTTATATTTTTTCATTTATATTTTAGTTTTCTTTTAATTTTTCTTTTATAAAATTAATTCATGAATTTTAACAAGTGTGATTCGCATATCTGAATTTGATTTCTCTTCTTCACCTTATTCTTCTTTTCATCTACCTCTTATCTTCTAATTTATTTTATATATTATATTCATGGTTTAGTTTTATATTTCTTATATTTTATTTTAATTTGTTTATTCTTATTCTATTTTAATCTTTTATTTCATGTGTTTTTAGTTTTCATATATCACTCTCTCATTCTATCTCTTCTATTATTTTTATTTTATTTTATGTATTTTCTTCTTCAATTCTCTCTCATATTACCACCATGAACTATCACCGCCATAAATGATAGTCTAACCAAAGGCTTGGGTCAAGGGAGGTAAGTGGTGTTTCTATTTAATTATAGACATAAATTCTTAAGTTTATTTATGTATTTGGAGATCAAGAGTGAAGTGAACAAGTGTGGAGATTTCCCTCTATGACATTAAACTAGAAATCATTTCTATTATTTGTCTAAAACTTTTTCCTCCCTTATAGTAAACAAAATCTCTTTATGTGATTAAGTTGATCTGTTTAGTGGATCAAACAATATACAATAGATTAGGGTCCTAGAAGGTTTCACACTCTCAATTGAGGTGTGCCATCAACCTTGGATATAGGAGGATTTGGAATTAATATTTCTGAATGCATTAGATATTTAGCACAACTAAATAATAGAATAGTAATTTAAAATTTATATCTCATGATTAAACTATCAAAATAAATTTAAACACCAACAAAGAGAGTGATTGAACCCATAAACCAAACAAAAAAAAGGCCAAGTTCTTTCTTCACTAATCACATTCAATTATTTCATGTTAGTGTAATTTTTATAATTTCATGTATCTTCTTTTATTCCATTGATTTTATAGATTAAATAAAAACAAAAACAAAAAAAGAATTTTTTTTTTGAATTTTATTAAGTGAGTGAACATACCTAGAAATCTTCTCAAGTCAGATGACATTGGTCATCCAATGTGCAACACTAGGAAAATAAATTTTCTTTAATCACATCCCACAAAAGGTGTGCATCGAAATTGGTGTCATTTCTGGGGATCTGATTAGTGTTTTGTTATTTTTATATTTTCCAAATTTTATATATTTTTCATTGTTTTTATTTTCAAAAAACTATAAACATTAATTTTCCAATGATGTCTCCAGACATCCATTTTTTCAATACATGGAACAATTACTCAAGGGTGAACGATCAAAAGAACATGATACACAATATTGAGAAGGCTCTCCTAAAGAAAGATGAACTCAAAAACCTGGGTAAGCCTATGTTGAATGGAAACAACATATAAATTTCATTTCAATATCTAGAATACATGCTCAATGAAGTTAATGTTAATTATCAAATAATAAAAGCCATTGAGGAATTTAACATATCTTTCTTGATTTTTCTAAAAAAATCTTCAAAGTAGATACCCAAATCGAAGACTATAAATAGGCCAAGAATTTTAGGATCCAAATCCAATCTTACCATACTGATCTAGAGTGGATTCATGATGAGTAAGACTTAACTGCTGAGATTCATGTGGGAGATCGACGATACCTAGACAACTTCTAGAATTAGTATAAGGAACAACATAATATCTCCATTCCTTAAAAAGTGAAATATCTAACACAACTATACTTGTATATAGCCATGGAAGAGGAGGAACCCACACAAGTTATGTGATTTGAAGAAAATATGGAGTATCCCAACTAACTACCTCCACTTTCCACCATTAAACTTCAAGAGGCACTCACCACTAACGATGTGGTTGGACTAGAAACAAATCAAGGAGATTATATTATTTTAAACTCATTTTCTAATCATATTCAATATAATTTTATTATCACTAATTATTTTGAACTTTCATCTTTGGTAAATTCATTACATTTATTAGATGAAGATGAGAAAAAAACACATTCACCTTCAAAGGAAGACATGGATCTCCCTAATTTTAATTAACATACATTTGAGGAGTCCCATGAAGAATACCATGTAGATAATCATAAGGAAATAAAGATATAAAATTATAATATATAAAGATATAAATTAGTTCTTAAAATATTGAAATTAAAATTTTATTTATGTAAAAAAATTACTTTCCATTTGAGCATGAAATTCATGCAGCCCATGTTGATCCAGTACTAGAAAATAAGGAAGAGGTTTTGTAGCGACCCAGCCTTTTATTTCATTACTATTACAACATTTCAAAGATAAACAACATAATAGTATTACACATTGAGTATTCATAGGTTTAGTGTCTTGGTCAAACTAGGACCATACATAACAAATACAACATCAACCGTAAATATTTATTTAATTTCTTCTTCACTGGCTTCTTAGTGGAACTTGTCCTCTCTTTAGTACATGTAGCCACCTGAGGATATACATCAAAAGGGGTGAGATAGAAGCCCTGTAAGAGGATATATAAGAACAATATAGCATGGGGTGAGCATAATCATGACATAGGAAAAAGATCATGAACATGAGAGGAGCATAAATAAAAGACTTGAAATGTGGCAATGCATAAAAATGAAACATCATGTCTTAGTGGTTAACTACCACACATATTTCTGAACCAAGATAGAATATTTTTCACACATAATTTCACATTTAATCATGAGATTCATCACTTTATCCAATGCATTGGAGTGCTATATAATTCTGGGCACACCCGTCACATTTAATCATTCATATTGCGCTATATAATTCTGGGTGCACCCGTCACATCATAACATTATCATTTACAATGCATGCCACAATGAACATATAAAATAAATGAAAATACCTAACCCATAAAAATGAATGGGTTTCATATCATAATAACACATTCATAAACTGTGGGTTCCCAAAATAATGAGGGAACAACATACTTGATACAAGAATCATCAACCTTGAATGAGAGGTAAAAGTTAAGTACTTAAGAGAAGATTTCGTTTGGAAAACACTTGGATTGACATAAACTTCAGTATAAAACATGTATATCCCATAAAAGGAATGAAAAATATGAACAAATTATCTTTAAGGAGTGACCATATCAAAATTGGAGTGAAAGAGGTAGAACCTGAAGGATGAGAGTTGGGTTCGAGAATTTCCCCTTACCTTGTACTTGAATGCCTCCTTCTCTTTAATGTCCTGTATAATGACATTATATTCATTAATTACAAATTATATAACCTTTTATAAATTAATAGGGTTCATTATGGTTTCATTATTTCATATTATCTTCCTTTTGATGACTTATAGAGTTTAAAAACATTGATCGGGGATGTTCGTTTTCATGGTTTTCTTGAGTGGTTCACTTGTATTCTTAAATTGATGTTTGGGTAGATCATGGGTAAACATCCAGAACTGATATTACATGTTATTAATGATATTACAGGATCTTTAATGATTTTATAATGAATTATATTAGAACCATGTGGATGAATCATTAGATAAGAATTTAATGATGGTTATTTAGGTTAATTTGAGCGTTTTTTGGATCACAACGAACTTGTTTTAACTTTTCACTTAGTAATATGGACATAGGTTATATCCAGAACATAAAATAGAACATAATACATATAAAATATTCTGTTTCAACCATAAAAATGTTTTCATGACCAGATCTGAAGGTAGAAATGGAAGAAGAGAGCATGTCGTTTTTGAAGGTGATGAATTAACACCTCATGAACAACGTTCTCTTTAATAAAATAAAAGGAAGAGGGAAATGGGGTGGGTGGTATAATATCCCATTAGAATCATAAAATTACAGTATATGTATAATATTAGAGTTACAAAACAATTTGGATGAATATAGGTGAGGAGAGATCAAGAAAGGAACTTGAACTTGAAAGGAAATTAAAGGAGAAGTGGGACAGAAATTACCTCTAGAATCTTCCTCTTGAGATCCTCCTTAAGAAAGCTAGTATTGGTCTTTTGATGAGACCAAAAGCTTTTGGACGTGGGGGAGGGGATAGGGAAGGTTTTTGGGCAGAGTATAGAGAAGTCTTGGATCTTGAGAGGTGTGAGGAAAAGAGGGAGTGAATGGTGGCTTTTATAGTGGAGGGGAGAGGGGTTTCCTTAATATAAAATTGATTAGTTTATTAATTTCACCTAAGACTATGAATAGTTAGTCTTTAATGACCAAGAATCATAATTTTATAATTTAATACCGAACCAAGTGGGCTTACATCATCAGAACATCACACATTACCCTATAATTAGCTTATTTAGCTTATTTTGTAAATTATGGTATTTCACTATTCATCAAAAATTCAAGTATGTCAGAAAAATCCCGAAAATTTACCCCAACCATTTTTTGACATGTATAATCCAGAAATGAAGTCCATTTTTCAAAAATAATTTTCTAAATATTATTAATTTAATATTTAATTAAAATATTAATTTACTTAAAAAACAGTTTTTAAGATTAATACTGATTTTGTAGTTCTTTCAAAAATTATGTAGGGTCTTATAAAATTATCTAAAAACTATTAGACATTGATTCAATACATTATGAATACATTTCAGGGAAATAAATATTATTTTAAATTAATTAATTAATTATAATTAATTATATATCACTTATAAAATACTAAGGTCAAATTATCACTTTCTAAGATGTCTAAATTTTATTTTATTATTCATAGGTAATGTTACTCTTATTTACTGTTCATAAGGTCCATATTACTATTCATAAGGGTAGGTTACTATTCATAAGGGTAGGTTACTATTCACCAAAAAATTATTTTTGTTTCATTAGACTCCAAAAACCATCTTGAACACAACCGTGTATGTCATATTTTCAAAATTCCAAACATAGGGGTGACAAAATTATGTTTAAAGGTCACTTATCACTTAGTAGTTCAGTATTTTGTGTTTTTATGACATAAATATAAGAAGGGAATTTTCCATTGGAAAACTTTTGGTCGTTACATTCTTCCCCCCTTAAGAAATTTCGCCCCCAAAATTTCACTTTACACAAAAAGGTGAGGGTACTTCTCCTTTATTGTCTCTTCTGGTTCCCAAGTTACTTCCTCAAACTTATGGTTCCTCCAAAACACTTTGACAAGATGGGTTGTCTTATTTCATAGAACCTTATCACTTCGGTCCAGAATCATTATCGGCTGCTCCTCATAGGAGAGATCATCCTCCAGCTGCACCACCTCTGAGTTTAGTACATGTGAGGGGTCTGGTATGTACTTCGTCAGTAGTGATACATGAAACACATAATGAACATGAGCCATATTTGGTGGAAGTGAAAGACGATAGGCCACGGCTCCTATGCGTTCAAGGATCTCAAAGGGGCCAATATACCTTGGGCTTAGCTTACCTTTCTTCCCGAATCGCATGACTCTCTTCCATGGAGATATTCGAAGGAATACTTTATCTCCAACGTCGAACTCCAAGTCCCTTTGATGGTTGTCAGCATAACACTTTTTCCGACTTTGAGCAGCTTTGATGTGTTTCTGGATGACTTTAACCTCCTCAGTCATCTCTTGAATAAGATCGGGCCCAAGTAGCTTTCTTTCTCCAACTTCATCCCAACAGGTTGGAGTTCTACATTGCTTCCCATAAAGAGCTTCATAAGGAGCCATCTTAATACTCGAGTGGAAGCTATTGTTGTATGAGAACTCAACCAATGGGAGATTCTGATCCCAACCACCTTTGAATTCAATAGAGTATGCTCTTAGCATATCTTCAAGTGTCTGAATAGTCCTTTCAGACAGGCCATCAGTTTGGGGGTGATAGGTCATGCTGAAATTTAATTCAGCACTCAAAGCATGTTAAAGGCTCCTCCAGATCTTAGATGTGAACCTTGGATAATGTTCAGAGACAATTGAGAGTGGAACACCGTGCAGTCTCACCACTTCCTTCACATATATCCTTGCAAGTTGATCAAGCGAGAGATCTTCCCGAATAGCGATAAAATGGGCAGTCTTGGTGAGTCTATCAACCACAACCCATATCGCATTATTTACCATTGACGTCTTCGGGAGACCCATGACAAAGTCCATAGTAACATTTTCCCATTTCCACATGGCTATAGGCAATGGCTGCATCATACCCTTGGACTTTTGTCACTCAGATTTAACTTGATGACATACCAACCACCTTGATATATATTCCAAAATCTCCTTCTTCATGTTTTCCCACCAGAAGTGTTCTCGGAGATCACGGTACATCTTGGTACTCCTAGGATGGATAGAGAAAGTAGAGCTATGTGCATTATCTAATAGCTCATTCTTTATTCCGGGTGATGAAGGCACAAAAAGTCACGTTCCAAACCGAATCACACCATCATCGTCGATATGGAACTCTTGCAGCTTCCCTTCCTTTACACCATTCACCCTCTTTTGTATCTCGACATCATCCCTTTGTGCTTTTTTAATCTTCTCTTGGATGGATGGTTGTGCAATCATTTGGGAAAGGTAGGATTTATCCCCTTCCCTTATGATTCCCAAATACATCCTTTGCATATCCAAGAAGATATGGTCTTTCCCAATCCGCAACATCGATAGAGTAGCAGGTTCTTTTCTGCTTAGAGCATCAGCTACCTTGTTCACCTTCCCAGGATGATAGTGAATAGAGCAATCTTAATCCTTGATTAGCTCTAACCATCTCCTTTGATGCTTGTTGAGCTCATTTTGTGTGAATATATATTTAGGCTCTTTTGGTCAGTGTATATGTCACACTTCTCACCATAAAGGTAGTGACGCCAGATTTTCAAGGCAAAAATCACGGTTTCCAGCTCTAAATCATGCGTCGGGTAGTTTTTCTCATGGATCTTCAACTTTCATGAGGCATAACCTATCACATTATCATTTTGCATGACTACACAACCCAAGCCTTTCTTTTAAGCATCACTGTATATCACAAAACATTCTCCACTTTTTGGTAGTGTGAGTACAGGTGCAGTGATCAGCCTTCTCTTTAGCTCCTTGAATCTTCCCTCACATTCTTCCATCCATACATACTTTACCCCATTCCATGTTATCTTAGTTAGCGGTCTTGACAATCGTGAGAAGTTTCTCACAAAATGTTGGTAGTACCCAGCTAATCCAAGAAAACTACAGATTTCTGTGACACTAGAGGGCCTGAGCCATTCCTCAATCGCCTTTGTCTTTGAAGGGTCCATAGAAATTCCCTCACTCGTAATCACATGTCCCAAGAACGTGACTTGATTCATCCAAAAGTCACACTTTCTTAACTTGGCGTACAACTTCTCCTTTCTCAATGTCTCCAACACAAGTCTTTGATGTTCTTCATGTTCCTCTTTACTCTTGGAGTAGATGAGAATATCATTGATAAACACTACCACAAATTTGTCGAGGTAATGTCAAAAGACTCTATTCATCAAATCCATGATGATTTCAGGGGAATTAGTAAGTCTGAAGGGAATCACCAAAAACTCATAGTGCCCATACCTTGTTCGGAAGGGAGTCTTTTGAATATCTTCCTTCTTCACCTTTACTTGATGATATCAAGAACGAATATCCACCTTTGAGAAGTATTGAGCTCCTCTTAACTGATCAAACAGGTCATCAATCCTTGGGAGAGGATACTTGTTCTTTAGGGTGATCTTGTTGAGTTCCCGATAATCGATACACAACGGCATGGTTCCATCCTTCTTCTTCACAAAGAGCATTGGTGCCCCCCAAGGTGATGCACTAGGGCCTATGAACCCTTTGTCCAGATGCTCTTGCAGCTTCTTCTTTAACTCCTCCAGTTCGATAGGATCCATCCTATAGGGAAATTTTGAGATATGAATAGATCTGGGTATGAGTTCAATTGAGAACTCTACCTCACTATCCGTGGGAATTATAGGTAACTCTTTGGTAAATACATCACTGTATTCCGTCACGATGGGAATTTCCTCAAGGTTGGAAGTATCCTTCAACTCAGCCATTTGGGCGACGTATACTTCTTCATAGGGAATCAACACCCACACCATTGAAGGATTTTTCAAAGGAGATTCATGATCTTCCTTGCATTTGTAGAGGAGCATGGGATGGTTCAGAATATGAAAATATATTTCCTTTTCTCGACAGTTGATATGTGCTCTATATAACGAGAGCCAATCCATTCCCATTATAGTGTTGAATTCCACCAAGGGAAGTATTACGAGATTTTCCAGAAGAATATTCCCACATACATCAATAGGATATGAGTAAAACACTTGGGTTTCAATGATTGCACCACTTAGTGTTTTTACAGATAACTCTACTTCAAGGTTTCAGGGCTTTGATTCAATAGTTCTAGCAAACTTGCAAGATATAAATGAATTCGTAGAACCAGAATCAAATAAGACTTTTTCCATTCTTGAGTGAATAGGAAGTGTACCTTGTACGACTTCAATATCATGATCCACCTCTGCAGTAGTGATGGCATAAGCCTTTCCTTGTTCCTTTGGCTTTGGTGGCTGCTGACGCTGATTTCCCTCGAGAGCTCGAGGTTTAGTGCACTGGTTTGCATAGTTCCATAGCTCCCTACAGTTGTATCGTTGAACCATGAGTGGTTCTCCCCTTTCATCGGCTACATTATCCTTCCTTTTCATGTATTTTCGACACTCTTGAGCTTGGTGTCCTTCTTTCCCACAATTAAATCATTTCCCCGTTCCTTTGAGGCAGTTCCCATGGTTCCACATCCCACATTTTTTGCATGTGGGTGGTTGATTTTTCTTCCCACCTTTGTCATTAGATCCACCAGCTTGAAACTCCATCTTTCTTTTCTTATCACCATAGCCATGGGACCATTCTCTAAACTCCATCTCCACTTTTAGAACACACCGAACAACTTCTTCATAACTCCAAAAGTCTCAAATTGGAAGAGCCCTTCGAAGATGTGGTTTTAATCCACTAAAGAATCTATCATTTTTTCTATCATTGTTTATAAAAAAACCCAAAGCATACCTTGTGAGCCTTGTGAAATTTGCTTCATAGGTTGTGACAGATTCTCCTTCTTTTTTCTTGATCTCTATGAATTATCTCTCCATCTTCGGGTTAAGAGTTCGTGGGAAGTACTTATTAAGAAACATTATCTAAAAGTATTCTCATTCCATCTCTTCAATTTCCTCCCTTGGCTTGGTGTTTTTAATTAAAGCCCACCATTGATAGGATTCTCTATCTAGACGATAAACGGCTAGAGTCACCTTCTCCATCTCAGAACAGCGAAGAACAGAAAAGATCTTCTCCATGGTGCTGACCCACTGTTCCACAACTAGTGGATCAGAAGATCCACAAAACGTCAGTGGTCATTGCCGCATAAAACATTCGATTTCCAGTTTCTCCCTCTTTAGTGAAGGATGAAATTCCCCATTATTATGGTTATTGTTCATAACCTGAGATAATTGGGTAAGAATTTCCATGATGTTTTGAACTCCACCTCCCAAATCATTGGGGATGTTGTTCGGGAAATCGTTGCATTGGCCCTCGCAAGAGTTGTTGGCCTGATTTCTCCTAGTTCCCACCATTTTCTAAAATAGAAAAGGATAGAACAAAACATAAGTAAAAAATTCATGAATAACTTATTAATTTAAAAATTTATAACAAAAACATAACATATGGGATCCCTAGGTAAATATTATTGTGTGCATTTTTGTACTTAGTCTCATTCTATAGGTTTTCTTTAGGGTTTACTAATCCTAATTGACAAATTAACTAAACCTTTCCTCTGATACCAACTATAGCGACCTAGCCTTTTCTTTCATTACTATTACATCATTTCAAATATAAACAACATAATAGTATTACACATAGAGGATCTAGAGGTTTAGTGTCTTGGGAAAACTAGGACCATACATAACAAATACAACATCAACCATAAACATTTATTTAATTTCTTTATCACTAGCCTCTTAGTGGCACTTGTCCTATCATTATTACATGTAGCCACATAAGGATATACATCAAAAGGGGTGAGATAAAAACCCACTAATAGGATAGATAAGAACAATATATCATGGGGTGATCATAATCATGACATAGTAAAAAGATCATGAACATGAGAGGAGAATAAATAAAAGACTTGAAATGTGGAAATGCATAAAAATGAAACATCATGTCTTAGTGGTTAACTACCACACATATTTGTGAACCAAGATAACATCTTTTTCACACATCATTTCACATTTAATCATGAGATTAATCACTTTAACCAATGCATTGGAGCGCTATATAATTCTAGGCGCACCCATCACATTTAAACATTCATATTGCGCTATATAATTCTGGGTGCACCCGTCACATCATAACATTATCATTTATAATGCATGCCACAATGAACATATAAAATAAATGAACATAACTAACCCATGAAAAGGAATGGGTTTCATATCATAATAACACATTCATAAACTTTGGGTTCCCAAAATAAAGAGGGAACAACATACTTGATACAAGAATCATCAACCTTGAATGAGAGGTAAAAGTTGAGTTCTTAAAAGAAGAGTTCTTTCAGAAAACACTTGAATTGACATAAACTTCAGTATAGAACATGTATATCCTAGAAAAGGAAATAAAAAGATGAAAAAATGATCTTTAAGGAGTGACCATATCAAAAATGGAGTGAAAGAGGTAGAACCCGAAGGATGAGAGTTGGGTTCGAGAATTTCCCCTTACCTTGTACTTGAATGCCTTCTTCTCTCTAATGTCTTATATAATGACATTATATTAATTGATTAGAAAATACATAACATTTTATAAATTAATAGGGTTCATTCTGGTTTCATTATTTCATATTATGTTCCTTTGGATGACTTATAGAGTTTGAAAACATTGATTGGGGATGTTCGTTTTCATGGTTTTCTTGAGTGGTTCACTTGTATTCTTAAATTGATGTTTGGGTAGATCATGGGTAAACATCCAGAACTGATATTACATGTTATTAATGATATTACAAGAGCTTTAATTATTTTATAATGAATTATATTAGATCCATGTGGACGAGTCATTGTATATGAATTTAATGATGGATATTTAGGTTAATTTGAGCAGTTTTTGGATCACAACGAACTTGTTTTAACTTTTCACTTAGTAATATGGACATAGGTTATCTCCAGAACATAAAATAAAACATAATACATATAAAATATTCGGTTTCAACCATAAAAATGGTTTCATGACCAGATCTGAAGGTAGAAATGGAAGAAGAGAGCATGTCATTTTTGAAGGTGTTAAATTAACACCTCATGAACAACGTTCTCTTTAATAAAATAAAAGGAAGAGGGGAAGGGGTGGGGTGATATAATATCCCCTTAGAATCATAAAATTACAGTATATGTATGATACTGAAGTTAAAAAACAATTTTTATTAATATAGGTGAGGAGAGATCAAGAAAGGAACTTGAACTTGAAAGGAAATTAAAGGAGAAATGGTAGAGAAATTACCTCTAGAATCTTCCTATTGAGATCCTCCTTAAGAAAGCTAGTCTTGGTCTTTTGATGAGACCAGAAGCTTTTGGAAGTGGGGGAGGGGAAAGGGAATCTTTTTGGTCAGAGTTTAGAGAATTCTTGGAGCTTGAGAGGTGTGAGGAAAAGAGGGAGTGAAGGGTGGCTTTTATAGTGGAGGGGAGAGGGGTTTCCTTAATATAAAATTTATTAGTTTTTTAATTTTCACCAAAGACAAGGAATAGTGAGTATTGAAAGACCAATAATAGTAATTTTATAATGTTATCCCGAACCAATTGGGCTTGCATTATCAGAACATCACACATGACCTTATAATTAGCTTATTTAGCTTATTTTGTAAATTACGGTAATTCACTATTCATCAAAAATTCAAGTATCTCAGAAAAATCCCAAAAATTTACCCCAACCATTTTTTGATGTGTAGAATCCAAAAATTATTTCCATTTTTCAAAAATAATTTTCTAAATATTAATAATTTAATATTTAATTAAAATCATAATTTACTTTAAAAACAGTTTTTAAGATTAAAACTGATTTTGTAGTTCTTTCAAAAATTACATAGGGTCTTATAAAATTATCTAAAAACTATTAGACATTGATTCAATACTTTATGAATACATTTCAGGGAAATAAATATTCTTTTAAATTAATTAATTAATTATAATTATTTATTTATGACTTATAAAATACTAAGGTCAAATTATCACTTTCTAAGATGTCTAAATTTTATTTTCTTATTCATAGGTTATGTTACTCTTATTTACTGTTCATAAAGGTCATATTACTATTCATAAGGGAAGGTTACTATTCATAAGGGTAGGTTACTATTCACCAAAAAATTTATTTTCGTTTCATTAGACTCCAATAACCATCTTGAACACAACCGTGTATGTCAGATTTTCAAAATTCCAAACATAGGGGTGACAAAATTATGTTTAAAGGTCACTTATCACTTAGTAGTTCATTATTTTGTGTGTTTATGACATAAATATAAGAAGGGAATTTTCCATTGAAAAACTTTGGGTCATTACAGGTTTCATAAGTAGAAATAAAGAAGGAGGTTTATCAATAATTCATCCTACTCCCATTATGTAAGATATACATAATTGTAAAGGGGTAGGATCTTTCATAATCTATCCATGGATCATTACTCACTATGAATGTAATTATGAAAGCCGGGAAAACCCACTATGGTGATTCAAATATAAAAGGATCCACCCAACATAAGATTATGGAAAATATCTGGTACTTCTCTCTAGAGTCTGTAAAAATTCATGGCCTTCTTGGGGGATCAAACCAATACTATTCCCTTATACGTGATTTCTAGGACCTTATATTTAATTTTTAGGATTATTCCATAATGAACCCCCACTACTTATTATCAATTTTTGAGCTTAAATAACATGATATCTATACATAATTGAGTAATTTTATTTTATAGGTTTGTAAGTCACTTTACTCTTGAGATTAACCTCATTCTTGAGATTTAATTTTCAATTAATACCAACCTTAAGCCTCAGATTCATTTGAACCCTTAATGAAATTCTTTATGATTTTATGTGTCTTTTTTCTTTACAATGTGAAGAAAATAGTTCTTTTATAGTCTTATGGATTAAGAGTATGGTCTAATGATATGAGTATAACCCCACATGAATTGTATCATAATAGATGAGTCAAAAGATTCAAAAGTGAGGGAAATAAAGGTTTGTAATGTTTAATAAAAATGAATTTAGGAACTTGAATGAATGAGAGAATAAGTTCCACCATTTTCAAAAGGGAAAAATTAAAATGCATGAATTGATTGTTTCTTTGAAAATTTAGAATTTGAATTTCTATTTTATATGGAATTTGAAAGTTTGATTTAACATTGAAAATTGTTTTATTTTATTACTTTGTATTTTAATATTATTTACATTGGATCCCTATGAATTCTTTGTTGAGATTTTATGATCAAGGAAAAGCATGGTTTGAGTGTGGAGATATTTGAAAAAATCAAATATAATGAATATTTTCTAATCAATTTTCACTGATTTTAAAGGTTTTTTAATAAATTAATCCACGGTTTTCAGTTTTTTAATAAATAATGGGTAATTTGAAATGTGGAATGAAAGTGGTTTCAAAGTAATAAAAGAATAGTATTTTGAAATTTGGAATATGATCAAGTGACATGTTGAATATTATATTATATTTTTGAAACCTATTATTTTTTTAGGTGTTAAAAAAAATTAGGGCCAATAGGCCTGCCCTCAACCAAGGATCCCACATGCCTTATTGGTAGGCCCATAGAGGGCCACACTCAGCCATGAAGATCAATGGGAAGTCCGGCCTAGCGAAATATGTGCATGGGGGAATCAATCCTGTGCACAAGTGTCCCGTGGGTGATTAGTCTTGTGGGGTGAATATATGGGCTCAAGCCCTTATAAGTGCATAAGATTGTGATTGTCAATCACATGCAGTTGTAGGAGGAGATCCTCACTAGTGCAGGGCAATGCATGGTAGTGTTGAGAGTCCTCTAACCCCTAATATAACTTCATTACTAGATTATTCCATGACTTTTCCTATATACGCTCAGCCTCCAGCAACTCAGTTCTATGTTTCATAGAATTTTAATGTGGGATACTATTAATTTTTATAAAAATATTTCCATTCTGCATTGTGTTCACTCACTCACACTAAGACACAAATCCCCACCATGCTCTGCTTCCTCCTACACTTTCATGACATCAGTTGCCACTCTAAATCCGTATAAAACCCATGTATGTTTCTTCCATGTCTCAAGATCAATCTACATCATCATTACAAATGTCTATATTTCTTGGTATGATCTCTAAACAATCACAAACAACCTTAAATACAATTCAAGCATCCTCTGCCTAATGTGAAGGCCTAAGAGGTTGGCGAGACCCCCACTATTATTACACCTTTCTCCAAAACCATCCATTCCATGCTTCTACTTCACCTTTCTGATACAATGCTCCACATATCCAAACGATCTACATGGAAGAAAGCCTTGAAGCAACATCCTAGGCTTGGTCCACTACAAAACTTAGAACACATGAATCTCATGGGTGTTTCCATTAATCACAAAGTCCTAGAGGAATATTTAATAAAAAAAATATTTATATATTCTTGGTGTGATACAAAAGTGGGGAGGAGGCTAAGGATCCCACTTCCATTTCCTATAAAAAAAGACCTCATCCCATTACATGGAGAGTTTTACACCACCAAAGGGAGATCCTTCCAAGAATATATTTTTGCATTATTATTTATTTTATTTATTTAGTATTTTTTATGTTATATTTGTACTTTACTTTTCTTTTATAAAATTAATTCATGAATTTTAAGAATTTTGATTCAACCATATGAATTTCATTTATCTTCTTCACCTTATTCTTCTATTTTTCTACATATTCTCTTATTATATTTTATTTTATATATTTTATTCACTATTTAGTTTTATAAATATTTTATTTTATTTTAATATATTTTTCCTTATTATGTTTTAATATTTTATTTCATGTGTTTTAATATTTATTCTCTCTCTCTCTCACATGTTTTGTTTACTTTACTTTATTTATTTTATTTCTTTTCTTCTTCTATTATTTCTCATCTTACCACTATAATATCTTACCCTAAAAATGAGGGGATAACCATAGGTTTGTCCCAATGAAGTTAAGTGGTTTATTCATTTAATTCCCCACATAAATTTTTGTGTTTATTTATGTTTTTGGTGAGAAAGATTGAAGTTTATGAGTGTGGTGATTTCCCACTATGACATAAAAATCATTCTCATTTATATTGTTTATTTGAAAATTTTACTTCTATTCCACTAAACATAATCTATTAATGTGATGAAGTAAATCCATTTAGTGGATGAAACAACATATGATGGAGTCAGGTCCTAGAAGGTGTTGCACTCCTAATTGACGTGTTCCATTGACCTTGATTACAGGAGGAGGTGGAATTAATATTTCCAAAGGAATTATAGATTCCACCCCACTAAATTAATTAATATTAGTTTAAAAGTTAAATCTCATGATTCATCTATCAAAATAAATTTAAACACCATCATGTAGAGTGATGGAACCCAAGAACCAAACATTAATGGACATGTTATTTCTTTACTAATCACATTTTGTCATTTCATGTTTGTTTACTTTTTATAATTTCATTTATCTTATTTTCTTCAATTGATTTTAAAGATTAAATAAAAATAACCAATAATAAGTAGTTTAGGTGAATTAGATTAAGTGAGTGTAAAAACTGAGAAATATACTCATGTGAGATGACCCTAGTCAGCCACTATTCTCCATTAGAAAAATAAATTTACCTTTTCCACACCCTATGATAGGTGTGCATCTTTGGTCTTGAAGAGAGGGTGGATAGAAAAGTGGAGGGTTTAGTCGAGACAGAGTCTATATAAATCATAGTTAAACATGAGTAAAATAAAATTGGAGAATAATTAATAAATTTAATTAAAGTTAAAGTTAAATCTTCGAAGGTCATTCAGAAGATGGGTTCCCATGGGTTATAGAAATATTCACCTATTTGGCCCCTGTTAAATATATTATTTCTAATAGTGTAGCTGAAAAACACAAGGAAGAATACATTTTAAATTATAAAAATATCGATAGATGTTATTCCCGATCAAATGAAGAAATGAGTCCAGGAAGGCCTCTTCCCCTTAAGTTCAAGGAGGCTTGTTTTATAGAACAATAGTTTTATAAGAATTTTGGATAGATTTATTATCAAAATGGATGATATAATTTTAGATTTTACTATTGGTGTTGGGGACGGTATGGAAGTAAATATTACTCTTATTATTTCAATATATTTTCTTCAGTGAATACGCATGAACCAAGGGGTGTTATAGTGGTAAATTGAGGAAAAAACATCAAAAGAAGAACATTATGGGAAAATCAATACCAATTTTTTCACCAAAAATAGATTATAGTTTCTAGTTGGGGTATATGGAAGATGCAGACTACAGGGCAAAGACCCAGAAATTCCATATAATATTTTTAATTATTTAGGATTATTACCAGTCAGTAGAAATTTACAGCACTTGATTCTGAGGCCCGGTGTGCCCTGAAGGAAATTTTGGACTTTTTTAAGGTGTATTCAGTAAACGTGCATGTGGATTTTTTTTATCTTTTAAACCGGTGATCGGATTAAAAATCTAAGGGCACTATTGAATCCATAACACTGGGTTTCTCTTAAGGGATTTTTAACTTCTACTGTAGTAGTTTGGGGGTAAAAGTGAGTTTTTGTGACTTTTAAAGAAATAATAAAATAACATAAAAATTGTAATTTTATTTTCCTACCTCCTTTTCAGCGGTGGTGGTGGGATTGATGGGTTTTTAAGCCATTTAATGGCTTGAATATTCGGTTTTTAACCACACTGTTGAGAGATTGAGAGGTTCATTCATTAATGAACCTCATTAATCTCCTATTGCGTTAACCTTCTTTCCCCTACTATTTAATTGATTCTTGGGTTGGGGTTTTTGACATGGTTGTGAAGAACCTTTGGTAAAGTGCCACAACATCTTTCATTGACTAAGAATGAAAGATTTGATGACAATGATCCAAGATCGACAAACGTCGGCAGCTTCATCAAGTGAGGACTCTTCTCCCTCCACAACCACGACATCACCCAACAGATCTCGAGGTATGGGTTTTGTTATTAAATTCTTGTGAAATGTTTATTTCCCTCATTCCTGAAAATAATGATGAATTGTAGAATTTTTTGATGAGATTAAATTTATCTTTGTGATGAATTGTTTATTAACTGCTTCTTATAATGCTAACGTGGAGGGAACGAGCCAAACAAACAAGGATCGGAACCTCCAATTCTTGATTTTTCATTATGTTCTTTGGAGGAGGATTTTCTCAACTTGACAGAACCTTGAAACTTGGTGGAACGAACTGAAGGTGGCATCTCAGGAGGCCTATAGGCACTTTCGGAAGAGAAAACGGACCATCAAAGCTCACCCGGTGGCCTGCAAAAGACATGTTGGCATGACAAAGTTGGATACCAGTGCTGAAAGGTGAAGGCAAAGGCTGGTGCTCATCGTCTGTAAAAGGAAGTGGAACCGCGGTAAACTGAAGGGGCGACCAGCTCTCGGCAGTCCGCGTTGGTGGAAGGGTGGTGCGTCGTCGCACGCCGCAGGTGGAGGTCACAGCTTCTATGTTGCGGAGGAAGGGGACTCGCTCCTTGTGGGTCTAGCATATAGAAAGGCGGTGCCATGAGGCACCAATAGTTGAAGAGCTGAATGTATCTTTGATTCGTTTGAGAATGAGGGTCTGTGAGACCCCTTGCGTGGGTCGCACCCAGCTGGCAGGGCAGGTCGGTCCGCTGCCCAACGGGCCAAGCCTATTACGACCTCACCAAGCTATTTCAGGTTAGCCAGATCCACGGGTTATCCTATTTGGGTCGTGATGGGTTGGACTTGGTTCAGACCCATACTAAGTCAGGTCAACCTGAACCTGGTCGAGTCGGCCCAGGATGATGGGTCAGTTCGGACTGGACCCAGACCCTCTTCATCCCAAATACGCTTAAATTCTATATCTTACAAATCATATGTCTATTTGATGAGCTGTCTCTAGAGTTTTAATCCTAGGGATGAGAATTACCTTTTGAGATACTCCAAATGATATTTATAGAAAGTTGAAGTATGATTGGGTTGGATCGTACCTAAATCCAATTGGGCCCTCGGCACTAAAATTCTTTTAAATCTCAGATCGAGTGTCCGATTGATGCACCGTCTATAGTGTTGTAATCCTTATGAATTAAAGGATATTTGGGTTACATATTTGTGGGACTTAGCATGGGTTTAAGTATTATTGATGTCTTGAGGAGTAGATCCACCCAAAATCAAGTGTACTTTGTACGGGAATCCAGTGGCTGGATGAGACATGAAGACTGAATAGAGATCTTGTGTGGATCTTCACCTAGTGATACTGTGTGGATGAGAACCTAGAGATCCTGTGTGGATCAAAACCTAGTGATCTTGTATGGATCAGCACCAAATGATCATGTGTGGATAAACACCAAGAGATCCTATGAGGATCATTACCTAGCGATCCTATGTGGATCTGCACTGAGTGATCCTATGTGGATCAGCAGCAAAACCCTTGACATAATAAGATGATATAGCTTTAAGACTAATCATTTGTACTTCTACACATAAGTTAAACCTAGTTTGAGATGAGTTTTTTGCTTTGTGATTTATGATTGAGATCATGCTTTGTGGTTTTCCTTGGTGGAATTTTGAGAGACCTTTGGGAGCCTCAAGATCCCTACTGGTTATTGTTATACTCACCCATGCACGGGCTTCACCCGCACCTTGTTGTGTCTTGTGCAGACGACGAGCAACATAGCTGAGACTATAGGATCCAGGACCAGGCAGTACACAGAGGTGACTGGCTGATGTGGAGAGTTGTGGAGTCAATCTGTACCTACCCAACAAGTGGGATCCTTGGAGGATGATCTTAGGATTTGTTTTTTTTATATTCTATTGTAGTTTTATCTTTTATGTTGGGTTTGTATTGTGTCCCCTTTACTATCAGTACACACTTTTACTACTGTAGTTTTACTTCGTGGTTGCATCATGTATTGTTCTTGGTCTATTTGTTTGTACAGTTTTAATGTCAATGCCTTCTCATTTTAGGGATATGCCTTTCTAGTGCTAGTATCCAACCCATGGCCTATGAAAGGTGGGCTTGGGGTAGTCATGGCATGGGCCATGGGGGACGAGTCGTGACATAGTGGTATCAAAGGGATCAGTTCTACCAAAGAACTAGGACTCTGATATTTCCAATAGAATAATAGTGTTAAGTGTTTTCAGTATGGTTTTCATTTTGTGGATTCCAGTGTTGGTGTGACGGCCGATGTATCCATACACCAGGACCCTGAATTCTGATTTCCATCTCGGTGAATGAAAAAACTGATTGTGTGTATTTTGGAAATGTTTTACTTTTAATCTCTTTAGATTCATCTCACTAGGTATAAATTTCTGACAGTGGTGCACCTATTTATTTTCAGGATGTTTTCACATAGGCAACTAACCAGGATTCTGGGGAGAGTACATGATGATGGCCCACTGAGCGACGAGGCTTTGGTGTAGGGCCCTCTTACTATGATGGCACCTTTGGGTGGTGTACCAGCAGCACCACCACTTGGAGGGTTGTAGTTTCCACCCATCCCACTAGAATACCATAGACACTTACTGAGCATGTTTCATGTGTTATAGAGGCATAACCCTCTAATTTTTTGATGTTAGATAGATCCCCAGGTAGTAGAGGACTAGCTGGAGGCTACGGCATGGGTTTTCTTCCTAGTTGAGACACCAGCAGAGCAGATAGTTATCCTAACTGCTAGCCTATTCTATGGAATAGTAGGGAGATGGTGGATTCTGATTATCTTGATGCATGAGGAGGAGGCACTCCCTTGGTTTGACTTCAAGACCCTCTTTAAGACGAAGTTCCTATCAGCGACTTTGCGCTTGGTGCGTATCTAGGAGTTGTTGAACTTCTAGCAGGAATCCTATCACTGGACCAAGACTCAGTTAGATTCACTAATCTTTCACGCTACTCCACCAATATGGTACAGGAACCATTATTTAGGGGCCTGGCTTTTGAGGAGAGTCTCTGGTGGGAGATCCGAGTGGAAATGATATCACTCAATATCTAGACATAGGATAGAGTGCTCGAGCGAGAATTATTGGTGGAGATATTCTTAGCTGAGCAGACACAGATGGTGAGAGCCACCACTGGACGACAGGTATCCGAGTCATCTATAGCAGGAAGTAGGTAGATGATGTAGAGGTCTAAATAGGCTAGACCTTCCATTGGATGACCCCAGGATGTAGGGTTAGAGGTGCAGAGATCACGAGGTAGAGGAGGTCTTCTGAGGACTAATGCCTATTACTCCTGCAGAGGAAAGGGAAACATGCTTTGCAACTGTCCAACTCCCTGCATAAATGATTAGATGATGACCGAGGAACCACTGAGGTAGTGGATGAGTTTCAAGTGGGGGGTCTGCAGGTCATCAGACATGTAAGAGGAGAAGGTCATGCAGCAAGTGGTTGATGACGATTTGATTTTCTACCACCACCACCCCTAGGTGGTCCACCCCGACCGCAGGGAGCAGGTGGACAGGGAAGATCTCACCTTCAGGTAGTAGAGGCCTATAATTTTGACACTCTATAGATTATTATAGGTATGATTTGTGTCTATTACACCCTAGTTATAGTTCTTATAGACACGGGTTCAAGTCACTCTTTTATTTACACGACACTCGTTCGGAGCTTAGAGATTCCAATGGAGCCATTGGATCGATCATTATGATTAGAGACTCCTACGAGAGAAGATTCTATGATTACACATTGGTACAAACAGTGTGAGCTCACTCTAGAGGGTGAGAGCTTCGGTTGGGGTCTTTTAGTAACAGTGTTGAGGCCTTATGATGTCATCTTAGATATAGACTAGTTATCCATAGTCCATGCTCAGATTGACTATTTTTTATGAAAAGTGCGGTGTATCCATGAGGATAGGATCAATTTTTCCTTTACTAGTGAAAAGGGATCCTTTTCATTACAGGATGGACTTTCTCGGAAGAGGGTGAAACTGATCACTCATCTATTGGCTAGCCTTACCCTTAGAGTAGTTGACGTGAGGAGTCCGAGTTATCTAGTAGTGGTGGCCCATTATGGCAATGTCTTTCCTGATGATTTTATGGGACTATATCCTTATATAGAGGTAGAATTATACATTGACATGTAAAATTAGAAGGCATTTATATCTACACCAGCATATCATATGGATCTCGTGGAGCATTGTGAGTTGTGGGTATAGTTGGAGGACCTGTAGGGGAAGGGGTTCATAAGGCCCAGTGTTTCTCCATGTGCATCATTGATTTTGTTCCCCAAGAAGGTAGATGAGAGTCTGAGGCTTTTTTCGTATTATCAGTGCCTTAAACAGGTGAGCATGAATAACAATTATCCACTCTTTAGGATTGATGATCTCTTCGACCAACTAAAGGAAGATTGATTGTTTTTAAATATAGACCTCAGATCAGGCAATCACCAGTTCAGGGTACGGGATGAGGACATACCCAAGACGGCCTTCAGATATCGGTATGGCCATTTAGAGTTCTTGGTGATGCCCTTCATCATGACCAACACTCCAGCATTGTTCATGGTTCTCATGAACAGGATCTTCCAGCCTTACCTTGACCACTTCATGGTGGTCTTTATTGATGAAATCTTGATATACTCAGTGCCGGAGGAGGAGCATACTACAAACCTACATATAGTTCTGGATACACTTTGAGACCACCATCTTTATGAAAATCTCTTTAAGTGTCAGTTATTGATACTGGAAGTCCACTTCCTAGGGAACATTATCTTGGTGTCTAGTTTTTTACTGGATCTGGCAAAGATAGAGGTATTTCTTGCTTGGGATCCACCCAGGAGGGTGACCGAGGTGCAACGTTTCTTGGGATTGGATGGGTAATACTAGATATTCATACCTGAATTTTCTAGATTTTTGAAACCCTTTTCAGCTTTGACAATGAAGGGAAAACCCTTTATGTGGATGGACATATTCTAGTAATGTTTTAGGAGCTGAGGAAGAGGTTGATGAGTGCCCCTATCTTGAGG
Organism: Viscum album; assembly: GCA_963277665.1. Taxonomy (NCBI): domain Eukaryota; kingdom Viridiplantae; phylum Streptophyta; class Magnoliopsida; order Santalales; family Viscaceae; genus Viscum; species Viscum album. Next base: position 1,196,441,160 of record OY728133.1, read on the forward strand.
CTATGAAAAGAGGGAATTGGTTATATAGTTTTCTGTGATGCATTAGAGACCGGACTGGGTTGTGTCCTGATGTAGGAGCGAGAGGTGATCCCATATGGATCATGGTAGTTGAGATAGCATGAGAATAACTATGCCACCCATGACCTGGAGTTAGCATTAATGGTCTTTGCGCAGAAGATGTGGCAGAACTACTTGATGGGAAACTGTTTTACTATCTACTCATATCACAAGACTCTTAGGTATATTATCTCATAGAAGGACCTGAACCTGAGACAACGGTGATGGCTAGAGTTCCACCAGGACTCTGACTTTGTGATAGTCTATACTCTTGGGAAGGGAAATGTAGTAGTAGATGAAATCATCTGGAGGTCTGGTCTATAGTTTCTAAGTGAGGCAACAGATCATCTATCCACATTGCAAATATCCTTTGGGGATAATGATGGAGCAGATTACCTCTATTCTATGATAGTTACTCCCCCACTCCTTTATCTATTTAGGGAATCACAGCTTGGGAACATAGACTGTGAGGCCTGACATGGTCATATATCCTTAGGACAGGCTCCTGATGGATTTTATGAAGGTGGGGAGCACGTCATCCACTTCATAGGATGCACAATGGTACCAGTGACGCTACGAGAGGAGGTGTTCTGGGAGTTCCAAACATCTCTTTTGGTGGTACATCCTGGAGTGGTGAATATGTACTCAGACTTCTGGCGTCAGTATTGGTGGCCAGGGATAAAGAAAGTGATGGTGGAGTTCATATCACGATGCCTCACTTGCTAGTAATTGAAGACCAAGCATCAAGTACCAGCTGGCTTAGCTCGGCCACTTGAGGTACCAGAGAGGAAGTGGGATGGTATATCCATGGAATTCGTGATAGGGCTACCACATATGTCTTGGGGATACGATTCTATCTGGGTGATGATTGAATTACTCACCCAGTCGGACCACTTCCTACCCATCCAAGAGTATGGATCAGTAGAGAGCTTTTGATGTATCTACATATAAGAGATTGTACGACTTCACAGGGTGCCATCAGTGATGATCTCAAATTGCGATTCACTTTTTACATCCCGCTTATGGAAGAAGTTGTAGAAGGCGTTTGGGACTCAACTATACTTGAGCATCTCCTTTCATCCTCAAACATTTGTTCAAATGGAGAGGTCCATTTAGACACTTGATGACATGCTTCATGATTGTGTACTTGATTTTGGCCGTAGTTGGGAGGATCACTTTACCTTGGTGGAGTTTACATACAACAACAATTATCACTCCACCATCGGCATGGCTCTATTTGAGGCCTTGTACATGCGACCTTACATATCCCCACTATTCTGGATAGACCCATGGGAGTCGACACTTATGGGTCTAGAGTTGGTACAGGTTACCATATAGAAGGTGAAGATCATCCAGGAGTGGATGAAGACTACATAGAGCTAGAAAAATTATTTTATCGACATGATATGAAGACCCTTATAGTTTGAGGGGGTAGACCATGTCTTCCTAAGGGTATCACCGATACGAGGATTGAGGAGGTTTTGAAGGGGCACCAAGCGATCTTTGAGGTTCATTGGACCTTTCCAGATCCTCAACAGAGTAGGAGAGGTGGCATACTTTCTAGATCTTCCCCCACGGATGCATTGGGTGCATAATGTTTTCCATGTGTCACAGTTGAGGAGGTACATGTATGATCCATCACACGTTATCGACTGGGGTGAGCTAGACATTGACAATGCGGTGATGTTAGAGAAGTTCCTGATGGAGATAGGGGATCAACATGAGTGGGTCCTTCGTGGATAGTCGATTTCTCTAGTGTGAGTTCTATGGCAGTACGGGAACCTCTAGGAGAGAACATGGGAGAAGGAGGCTTAGATACATGCTTACTACCCCCATTTTTTCCCTAGTTTTTTTGTAGCATTTAGAGATGAAAATCCTTATAGTCGGTAGAATGTAAAGACCCCAAAATTCCATATATATTATTTTTAATTATTTGGGATTATTATGAGTCTATTAAAATTGACGGCACTTGATTTTTTGGCCAAGTGTGACCGAAATGGAATTTTGAACTTTTTTAAGGTACATTAAGTAAACGCATGGGAGACATTTTCTATCTTTTGAACCGGTGCTTAGATTAAAAATATGAGGGCAGTGTTGAATCCCTAGCAACAATATTTCCTTAATGGAGTCTTAACTTCAACTACAATTGGTTGGGTGAAAAGGTTAGTTTTTATGACTTTTAAAGATATAATAAAATAACATAAAAATTGTTATTTTATTTCCCTACCTCCTATTAAGTGGCGGTGGTGGGAACGATGTGTTGTCAATCCATTTAATTTCTTGAATCTTTGGTTTGTAACCTCTCCATTGAGAGATTAAGAGGATCATTAATTAATGAAACTCATTAATCTCTCTTTGTGTTAACCTCTTTTCCCCCTCTATTTAATAGAGGCTTGGGTTGGGGTTTTTGACATAGTTTTGAAGAACCTCTGGAGAAGTACCATGACATCCTCCACCGATGAAGAACGAAAGCTTGGATGGAAATGATCTTGGATCAATGAAAGCTAGAGAATTTATCATGTGAGGACTCTTCTCTCTCCACGACTACGACACCAGCCAACAGATATCGAGGTAGGGGTTTTGTTATTAAATTTTTGTGCAATGTTTCTTTCCCTCATTCTTGAAAAGAATGATGAATAGTTTATGTTCTAGACATGATTAAATTTATCTTTGTGATGAATTGTTTATTAAAAACTTGTTATAATGCTAACACATAGGGTACGGGCCAAACAAACAAGGCCTGGACCCTTAGCCGCTTGATTTTTCATTGTGTTCTTCAGGGGAGGATTTTCTCAACATGAAAGAACCTTGAAACTGGGAGGCACGCAGCGACAGTGGAATTTTGGGAGGCCCATAGGAACCTTTGGAAGGGAAAACAGACCACTAGAGATCAATTGTATCTTGTGGAATACCCACCGGCATGGCGGCTCTAGTGACCGGTAGCTGGCACTCGCCCGCTGCAGAAGGAGGAAGCGCCAAGACAGACTGAAGGAGCAGTCGGCTCTCTGCCAGCCGCGTTGGCGGAAGGGTTGCGCGTTGCTGCATGCTGCAGGTGGAGGTTACAGCTTCGAAGCTGCATCAAAGGGGGAACTACTCCCTTCAGGTCATACGGATAGAAAGGTGGCACCACGTGGTGCTGCTAGTTGAAGAGTCGAATGGATCTTTGAGCCGTTCGATAAGGAGGGGTTGCGCGACCCCTTGCGTGAGTCACGCCCAGTTGGCGGGCCAGACCGGTCCGCTGTCCAGAGGGCCGAGCACACCGTGGCCTAGCCCAACCAGTTCAGGTTTGTCCACATCTAAGCTGGTTCAGGATAGTCTACATCGGGTTAGCCCAGGATGGGTGGGTTGGGTCAGACAGGACTCGGACCCTCTTCGGCCCAGATACGCTTAAAAGGTTGTATCTTACAAACCAGACATCTGTTTGATGAGCCGTATCTGGCACTGGAATCCTTGGGATGAGATGGACCTTTGAGATACTCCACCTAAGTTTTGGAGAAATGTGTAGTATGGACGGGTTGTATCATACTCGAATCCAACTGGGCCCTTGGCATTAAAATGCCTATAACTCTCAAACTGGGTATTTAATTGACACATTGCCTGTTTCATTGGAATCCTTTTGACTTGATAGATCATTGGGTTATTTTTTTGTGAGAATTCGTGTTGTTTGAGGTATGACTGATGGATTGAAGAGAATATCCTCCCAGAATCAGGGGTACTATGTACGAGAGTCCAGTGGATGGCTGAGACGTGAAGAATTAATAGTGATCCTGTGTGGATCAACACCTAGAGATCTTGAGTGAATCAGCACCTAGTGATCCCGTGTGGATCTGTACCTAGCGATCATGTATGGATTAGCACCTAGTTATTCTGTGTGGTCATCACCTAGTGATCCTGTGTGGATCATCACCAATCTATCCTACGTGGATCAGTAGTATAACCCTTTATAGAATAACATGATCTAGCTTTATGAATAATCATCTGTACTTCTGTGATTAAGTTATACATGTTTTCATCTGAGCCTTTTTCACTGTGATTTGTGATTAAGATCATGATTTTTGGTTTTCCTTTGTGGGATTTTGAGAGACCTTCGAGTGTCCCGGGGTCCCTACAGGGTATTTTTATACTCACCCCTAGACGGGTTTTTCCCACAACTTATTGTGTCTTGTGCAGACGATGAGAATTTTGGCTGAGACTATAGGATCCATGACCACGTGGTACACATAGGTGACTGTCTGACGTGGAGAGCTACGGAGATGAGTTGTACCTACCCATCAGGTGGGATCCTTGGAGGAAGATCTCATGATTTGTTTTTTGGGTTTTCTATTTTAGTTGTATCTTTTCAGTTGGGCTTGTATTCCAGTCCCATTACTTTCTGTACACACTTTTACTACTATAGTTTTACTTTGTGGTTTCATCTTGTTATGTTCTTGGACTGTGTGTTTTTATAGGTTTGAAGGTAATGCCTTCCCATTTTAGGGATACTCCTTTCTGGTGCTAGTGACCAACCCTAGGCCTATGGAAGGTGGTCTTATGGTAGTAACAAAATAAGACATGGGGGATGGGTCATGACATAGAGGGTCACCAAGATGAGGAATGCATGACCATAATTTTAAGGATGCTTCTTATTGTATGAAAATAAATAATTTTCAAAAGACTCTTATAGATAATTAAACTAATATTGAAGAGGATAAAAGGATATATGAGAATCCCAATAAATTTGGGCAAGGTAAGAAAGTTTTATTTACAATTTTTACAAATCGAATGATGTTGTATATAATAATGAAGAAAGAATAGATGTATTTTAATGCCAAAAAAATATGTTGTTACACATGAATAATATGGAATTAATGAGATATTTTCAATATCTACGGATTTAATGGTTCATGGAAAATCATGTGAATGGTATGGTTATCATTTTAATAGATAAAAATGTTGTATGAAAATCATACCAGCACTAGAATACTTTTAGAGGAAGTGGGTGAAGGAAAAAAGGCAACGAATTTATCCTGACTTCTGAGGTAAAGAAAAATATTTCATAACAATACGTTTCTCAAAATAAAGAGGAAATCCCATTATCTTTTGTGTATTTTGAAAAAATATAAGTGTAGAGTATGGTAGAAAATAATGCTCTAGAGTGAGAGTAAACTCTTAGTTTTATTGTTTCTTATAAAAAATAAATATATTCCCTCCTTTTTTCCTATTATTTTTATTTATTTATTTTAACTTATATATAATTTAAGGAGAGATGTAGATATATTACTACCATATAGTAAATATGGATAGATTCATTTTATTTTTACTTTCACATTGATTACATCCCTTAATGGGGGAAAATGAAGATGGATCTATCAATATAACAAAAGCTCTATGAATCTATAAATTTTGAAAAATATGGAAAAATCGATGAAATTGTGGGTTTGAGGTATTAAAATAAGTCCTATAAACCTTGGTAATGATTATATTAAATTAATTTATTAAGGGGGTTCTTTAATAAAAATATAAGATAATGGGTAAGTTTCATGCTTTGAAATTGAACTTTCTAGTTTGTTTATTGAGACATGCTCAGGCTACAATGTCTTTATTAATGAATCTAAATGATCATCACCTAAAATAATATTCTTATTTTGGTATCACATGAAATTTAATTTATATATATCATTGATAACCTTGGTTTTATCCCTCTTATTTTCTATACTATGTTATCCCAAGTAGACTTAGATTGGACTAACTAAAGGATATTTTCTAAGGAAAAGCATGTCATGTTGTACTTATGTTATAAATGGAACAAAATATTCATTAAATTAGGATAATAGGTCATCTTGATGATACATGAATAAAATTATTAACCCAAGTCATTTTATTATAAATAATGTGTAGAAATAAATGTTCACACATATTGACCTTAGAATTATGAGGGAAAATTAATAACAATTTTTTAGGGGAGATCATTATTCCTAAAGTATTAAGGTTGTATTTGTTATCAATAATCCAATATGTGTTTAGAGATTAAGAGAGGTAATTCTCAGAGAATTATAATGGATTAAATTCCCAAGATATCAGTGTGATGATTGATGGGATGAACGTCAATGAAATCAAGGTAGGTGTTGATGGATATAGAGGCGCAATCTAGACTATTTTTTTCTTATAGTTGATCCACTAAAAATATGAAAGATTTTAAACATTTTGTTGAACAATTATTCATATGTTCAATTATGTGTGTTAATGTGGTTGATATAGAATGCTCTATGCATTTTCTACAGAAGAATGAGGAGTCTAATATTATAAAATGTCAATTTACTTAAACATGGTTAATCTAAGACCACGTAAGATAATTGAGTTTTGTGGATAATGTTGCATAAGTCAATTCATCTATATGAGATGTTTTTTTAGTTTCTCAAAAAAATAAAAGGGATTTATCTTAAATTTTGGAGAGGATGTAATATAATTTACTTATGCACTAGTTATTTGAGAGTTGTAAAAGAAAATTCATCTACATGTTGAGTTTTGATATTGTCAATGGAATTTAAATTACATGCATAAAATAATTGACTTATGCACGAGATTTTTTTAGATCCATGAAGATTATTATCCCATATAGAATTATAATGCATAATTATCCTTCAGAGAAGATGAGATCTTCACCCAAAAATGGGAGTTCCATGTGTAAAATATTAGTGATGCTATAACATGTGGATATTTTGAATGAGTTTGAAGAAACAAATTTCATGTGGAATTAAAAGAAGGAAATTTCTTAAGTATTAAGGATATGTAAATAATGATTTTAATAGTAATTCAAATGACTAATAAAAAAATAAATTTATTGATCCATTTGAATAATAAAATAGCATGTCTTTCAATGATCATGGAGTTTCCAAAATTTAATGGAAACATAATTTTCACATATTTTTTATGTGATTTTAAATATATGGGTTATAAAGGATAATAATTTCATAGGGTAGAGGAAAAACCAAGAGAAATCATAAACCATAAGTGTGACAAATTTTCAATAGTCTCAATACTCTATATTATTGAAGATAGAAATAGATTTTGAATTCAATAGCCATTGGAAGGAATCATTCAATTCTTGAGTATTAAGAGAACTGAGGAAGATCTGGATCACTCAATATCTTGAAGAAGTATTAAGACTAGAATTGTTTCTAAAGTTCTTAAGGAAGTACATATACAGACCTTCTGATCTATCTACTCATACTATCATCAATAGGTATAGGTATTTCTTTGTTGGATACTCATTATTAAAGAAGTGAAGCCTCTTCTAGTGTATTGTGGAAGCCCTGTGAACAAAGAGAATTCAGTGTTATGAGAAAATTATTGAAGGGAACATAATGGAATTTATGTTTATAGTACCGGAAAATCCTTGTTTGTAATCAATTGTTGAAGATAGTGGATAATCCATATTGGGGGGATAACCAGCATGGTGAGGAGTAGGCCTTTAAACCAAACCTTGTAAATATTGTGGGATAATCTCTTTTATATTACTTATAAACATGAGGTGAGACCTAGAAATTTAGTAGATCAAAAACCTTTACAAGTTATAGTGGTTAAATTATCACCACAAAATTACCACTACCACTAATAAACATACAAAAATCAACAACATACAATGTATTTTACCTTATTTCACAATAGACACTCTTCTATATCGACCAAATACCCATAAACACATAACATTACTAATAAATTCCATCAACTACCCATCACACGTCATTCTTTACACACTTTCATATAAACCATTTAAATCTATAAATAAGTTTCCCTTTAAATTAACCATTACTTCATATATTCATCACCGCTCTAATCAATTACTTCCAATATTTTATTTATTCATGATATTATCAACATAATCTTATCCCCATTCATCTTATTCAATTTATTTAATTAGTAATATCACTTCTATATATAATGTAAACTAAAATGTCTCAAATACTCCAACCTCATTATTATAACATGTTAAATTAGTTATAATAATCAACATTTATTTCCACATTTAAAGATATAATTATTAAACCAATGCATGATTCACATAACTTCATTCTAAAATAATAGTATAAAACTAATAAAATATATCAAATAATAAATATAATATTAATATACCACAATATCAATATAAAACCTCTTCTAAGTTTCTATTATAGTTTATGTAATTATACTTGTCTCAATAATCCTCCCAAAGAAAACCAAATCATGAAAAATATATATGAAAAATAATAATGAGATGGAATGTTTATAAATCACTTACCATAATTGAAGCTTGAACCATCAAGGAAACAATAAGGAATAAATTTAGATGGTTAAACATCTATACTCTCACAAAGAACATCCAATATATCAATATTCCATTATCCAATCATTAATAATCTATCATAATAATACATATCATTTTTTCAATACAACTACAACATAGAAGAACTAGAGGAAAGGATATAAAGGGAGGAATAAATGTATTTTCGGTCATGAGAGATAAATATAAAAATGTTAGGAACTTGTAAAACCCTATTATTTTATTAACAATTTTTTCATCTTAAAAAATTTATTTTTAAGATAGTCTATGTTACACAGAACACCGTGTTTTAACAAAATGTAACATGCTAATAAAATAGTTTTATTTAATATGATAATTATCGACTAGATAATATAATGGTGGGTATTAATTGAATTAACTGAATTATAAAAATATATGGTTTAAACATGTATATAAAATGAATTATTTCATGACCAATTATTTATAAATAAAAATAAAAACCATTTTAAAATTAACAAAATATTTTTCTGAAAAATAAATTATATAAAGAAACGTGTTTTATCTTAATAAATATAAAAGGTCACTTTTTTGAATTATTTTAATGAAATTTAAAATTTATATATTAAATAATATTTTAATAACTCATCCTATGTGTTTTCTAGGTATGATATAAGAATAATCCAATTTTACACTTAAAGAGAGTATTTTTCTAAAAAAATAGTTGTGTCTCATTTTGCACAGTTATTTTTAAAAAAATTATTTTATATTATAGAAAGTATTTTCAAAAAATTAACTTATTTTTTAAAATTATTATGTCAAAATTGTCTTACTGTGAATGTTTGAGAATTTTTTGAAAAGATAAAATCTTCAGAGAATACTGAAAAATACATATTGTTATTAACAATATTTTTTCATTTAAAGCACTTAAAAACATAAAATTTGTAAAAATATGGTTTTAAACATTAAATTAATTAAAATTTATATTTATTAATCAAATTTATTTTTTTGTAATCAATTTCATATTGAATTATTATATATAAACATTAAAAACATTTGAATATTTCCAATTTGGAAACCGTGTTTTCATCGCGTTTGTTGGTTTATTTTTAAATTATATTTCTTCATCTATATAAATTTAATTTAGAAAAATTGATTTAATATTTTTAATAATAATAATTAATATTATATAATGAGTTCAAATTAATTTTTTACCTTAATTCATACCAAAAATAGTAAAAATTATTTATTGTGGTTAAGGTTAAAATTGGTATACTATGGGTTAAACTAAAAAAGATAATGGGTAAATTGCCTTATAAAATTTAACAAAAATAATTTTATGGATATAGTTAGATATTCTAATATACAGGGTTAAATAATAAACCATTTTGGAGAATTTTGGAATTTAAAAAATGTGGTTACACTTTACTCCTTTTAAAAATTCAAAGTGTGTCCTCTCCCCCACTTATAAAAGGTAATCCCCTTCCCTCTACTTTTCACACGTACAAAACCATTTTTTCCATGAAAAATACGAATAAATTCCTTAATATTTCTCCATTATCCTAGAGTAATTATTTTTTACTTTAATCCCTCTAAATAAGGGTTTAGGTGTAAACCAAAAGAGGCTCTCTGAAGAAGAGGTTAATTTCTTAAACTTGATTTTTTGTTTTATTTATTCTTCTACCTCCTTTAATGTTATTCACCTATGATGATATAATAATAAAATATCTACAATATACTGAGATGTTATTATTTTAATTCAAAAACCTTTATCTATCCCCACTTCTATCAAATGGGAAATGGAACCATCCATCGTGTGTACGGCAGACTATCGCCTCACAAACTGATGTTATTCATTTTCCATCACCACCGATCATGGATAGATATGATGATGAATTTAATATTTATATTAGATATATGTGAATTTATTATACTCATGTAATTAAAATATAACACATAATTTCTTCCCTTCCATCCCATTGTAAAACAACAATGCCATTCATGTGCATGTCGGACTACCGCCTAGTGAAGTGATGTGATGTGTTTTTACATTTCCATTTTAATTGGATGGTAATTTGGATATATCGAATGTATATTTATTATATTTTAAACATAATTATACCTATGTAATAAATATATCACATATACCTTAATACTTTCTATTTCTTGGGGGGTATTATTGTTGATCCCATTTTTCATTTATTTTGCATTAGTTATCAATGATTCAATATGTGTATGTGGATAAAGTGGTGATGATTGTAGAATTTTTACAGAATCACTTGATGCTATTATATGTTTTAATTTATCAATTCTATATTTTATAATTTATAAAATTGTTTTACTGGTCTTAATTTCAAAAACATGTCTCAAGAAGGACACATTTTTTATTATAATGTTAGAGAAGATGAATAATTTGATGAAGGCCATGAAAATGTTTGTTTGGATGACGGAATTACATTTTTCCTCAAAAAATTTATATATAACTTTTTAATTTCATGATGAATTCATTTTAGAGTGGTTGGAATTTTATTTTATACTTATAATTGTTATATAATATATGATTTTGAATAATATAAAAAATAGGTCCAACCAAACAAGCTCCCAAGGGATAGACCTCAACCACACTTGTGGGACCAGAGGGTCAACCTCATGGGAGATCCTACCCAAGGAGGTCGTATGGAATCTTAGAGAAATAGGACAATGTATATGGATCATGGTAGAATGGGACCGGAGCTGATGATCAATTAGAGAGGCTTATTGGGTCATATCCCTTGTGTGTGGAGTGTTATACTAGTGGGGATCCCTCGTAGCCTTGTTGTGGTAGTGGATGGCCCACGCTAATAAATCATGGTCTAGAGAAATATGTTTTTTAATGTGTGATACATGATGTCACATAATATATATCTTCCCTTTAATTATATGTAAATGACATGTTCCATATGATCTGAGCGATCTTCATCATCTGTTGGATCATGCGCAGTGTGTATTCAAATAAGATGATCATATTTAATCTATATTATTCCTTCAACGTTCCTAAAACCACTAGTTTTATGGTATGAACTTGATACAACCATCCATCTCTAGTGGTCACATCTTGATAATGATACCGCTCGACTAAACGAAATACATCCATTCAATCAAAGTCTTCCATGCATGAGATAATTAAAATAACTTGATTCGACCAAAGATAATCGAGTTTTGCAAGAATTCATCACAAGAATCAGTGAAATATCATGATTTCATCATGTGATGTTCTATGAATAATGAGATAGTTTGGAGACAACTAGGAATCTATCATATGAATAAAAATATATCATTGATCATATAAAATTTCCATATTTTAAATATATTATTGAATGAATTATTTAAGTGGATGTCAACCAAAACATCAAGAGGCGTCTCATGAAGTCATTTTGACACTCATTATGGCATCACAAAAAGTCCAACAATGCATCACATGATCAAATAAGTAATCATGTGAAGTAATCATATTATTGTGTGATCGTTAAAATGATTCATGGAGAGTCCTAATGATTTATAATTCATTATATCTTGTGATCCTAAATGTATTAAATAATTCATTTTCATGGATTAAAATATGGAGAAGCAGTGGTAAAGATCTTCCTATATAAAATGAGGCTCAGTTGAAAGTTAAAGTTGCTGATGTTGAGAATAATGAGAGATATCTCAAATATAGTTATATGTGTGATCCATTTATGTGAATAGAGATACAATCATGTGATTCTATCACAGGAAGGATTATCTCATTAACCACTCTATTTATGAAAAGGATGGTCCTAGAATGTCTTTTGATCATGATAAGGAACCCATGGACACAACTCTTGTCATGAGAGGAAACCCACAAACAGTTATTTGGTCACATTAAGAATGTAATATAAGTCTATAAAACATCATGTGATCACTTCACGTGAAGGTAGTAGGAGATATTCCAAGCCTTACATGGCTTATCTGAATCTGTTTGAATAGGCCACATACACCATTATGCAAATTAGTATATAAACCATTCAAGAATTATTTTTCTCATGAATATGATTACAATCATGAAACATTGAGGAAGAGTACAAAAATATTTGTAATGAACTAATATCATTTATGTAGCTAAGATATTATTTTATGAATATTGGTCTATTTTTTCAAATCCAATAATATATTATTCATCATCAAGAGTAAGGATGTTATTGAATAACTGGGTGATTTAGTTTAAACCAAACCATATATATGTTATAGGTTATCGATTTTACCTATAACAATTTATATTAAAATTGATCATTTATTTTGATCACTACAAATTAATAGTGATAAAAAAATTTGTGAAACAACCATAGGTTGATCACAACAAAGAGTAGGCCTTTTACAAACCTTGTAAACAATATTTTTGTGTTTTTCATCACTTTCATTTTTTTGCATATTGGAGAATTGGGAATTTATAAAATGAGAGATAGAGGATTTATCGACCACATAGGTTGAATCAAAAATGAGAATTCCCAAAAGTTTACCTCTGATCCCCCCAGTGGATCCGACGTAGGGCTCTATAAGTGGTATTAGATAAAACTAGTTTCCCCTGAGTTTATACTATTTTGAATTCTACGATATAGATATATAATTATTTAAATATAATATTTATATTGATATAAAGAATTTATATGGGTGAAATAATCTAATTATATCATATATACTATCACAAGGGATGGAACTAAGTGATGTTATCATTATTGGCTATCCACTAATTGCAATATATGGTTACATAACTTTTGAAGACAAGAGAAATATTGAGGTTTACGGGAAATAAAGAAATGATATAATATAATAATTATCATGAAAAGTTTTCAATAAGAATATGTTAATGAAAATAGTGAAGTAAATGTGGTAAAAATAGATGATATGTATGAAGGAAACAAAAAAATAAAAGAATCATAATTAAAAATTGGAGGGCCAAATTAGAATATGTAAGGATGGATAAAGATGAGAATGTTGGTTACTATACCACAAGATTAAAATAGACTGTTAGCCATATTAGAGGCTTTAGTGACAAACTACATGATTCAAATATGATAAAACAATTAATGAGAAACTTTTCTAATAGATTTGACCTAATGATTTAATATTTGAAATAAATTCAATACATATGACTTGATTAATTACACAACACTTTCCTAAAATTTGAGATGATTAAGCTCTAGTTTTCATGAAAAATACAAAATAAGAAATATATTTGAATGCTAATAATAAGCTTAAGATCAAGGAGCAATAACTAATTTAACCCCAAAAGTGATTTAGAAGAATAAGATAAGATTTATGAGAATGGAAAGAAAATATAAGTCCCCATATTCAAAAATCTTAAGAGGGTGAAAGGGAATTACGAAAAGGAAATCTAGATATCTACATTTTTATTTGTGGAGGTACTGAATATTTTACAATAAATTTTATAAATAAGAAGAAGGATATATAATAAGATGAAGAAGAATAAAATTTAAAATCATAGTGGAAGTTACAAGGAAAATATGGTAAAAGATATAGGAAATTTAATTAAATAAAAAACAAGTCTTTTTGGAAATAAAATTAGAATCATGATTAGAAAATAGGTTAAACATAACTCTTCAATGAGTTATGATTTAGATGATTAATGTTATGGAAAAAATAAATTAACTTTATAGAATATATTGAAATAAAATATGATAGTCCCATTAGTTAAGAAGAATCAATAAATAAAGATTATATGGTTCACATGAAGAAAACATAGCGTGAAATCTATCTGGAAAGAAACATTGGTCTCAATAAATAAAATAAATCATATAATGAGGAATTTTAAATACTAATATGAGGTTATCTATAAGTAATATGATCACATTGAGGAGATTAAACTTTTCAAGGTAAAAGTGGGTGAGAAAGAAATAATTATAAGAGCATCAAAGAAGAAGATGGATACTCTGAAGAATGATCTTAAGAAGTGTAAGTCAAGATTACTCAAGGATGATAAGACTCATGGAAATATGAACATTTATTTTTTCAAATATATTTAATAAATATATAAATTATCTCAGAGTGGTCAGAAAATTTGTATTAATTATCTAGTAAACTCTCTTCCAATTAAATTTGAAAATATTAAATCTTTACAGCCTAATAGTTTAGGTTTCATGTGAATTTTTGGGAACACATGGGTTGAGAAAAACTATCAAAGTAAGTTTTTCTCATTTAGGGTGGTATATAAATACCAAAATAATCAAGGATCCCTAAAAACCATGCAAAATAACGCAGGTCCTATTTCAAAATCGCAGTTAACTATCAATTATAGTCTAAACAGTTTTTTGGCATATCAAAATTCATGGGATACTGCTCATGTTGTAGAATTTATGGATAGTAAGACCTTATATAATGGTATAACATGTCTCTATCCATTAATAAAATAATTCTATAATTTAGGGGGAGCCTCTTTGAAATAAATAGATACATACTTATGAGAAGATAAAAAAATAATGAAAAATCTTATGTGGAACCTGACCAAAATATGTTTGAAGGACTTGAGAAAATGTGAGGAAGATATGAGTATCAAGGTAACTCTATTGAAGATTTTATAACTATTATTCCTGAACAAAACAAAAAATTCATAAATATGAAAATATTTTACATAAAATTAATACTAAAAAATCACTGATTGTGTAAGTCTCTTTAGAGAAAAAAAGGGGGTAGACCCTAGATTCTTGACAGTGGTTGTTCTTCACATATAATAGGATATCTCAAGATTATAAAATATAATGAGTAATGTGATGAAGTTTTTGTAACCTTATGAAATTATAGTTCATTAAAAATAAAGTAAATTGGTTCATCTAAAATTGAACCATCGTGGAAAAATTCATAAGAGGTTTTATTTGTTAATGGGATCAAATATAACTTATTGAGTGCCACTAAATTATGTGATCAAGGTAATGAGATAGTATTCAATAAAAATAGTTTTCTTATCAGGTTAATATTTTATAGAACAAATTTTATAATAGGATATAAAATACCATAGTAATTCCTATTATCTTAATCAAAAATAAGAAAACAATTCATAGAATAGAAGAATTATCCATATTGGTAAAAAAATTGACAAATATATCTTAAAAATATATTACATGGGATTTTCCTCATTTAATATAAGATAATGATCAGGTTTTTACAATATTTAATAAAGGGAAAATGGTTCAATATAAACACAACAGAGTGGATATACAATCAATAAGGCCTCTAGAATAAATTCACCTATATTTTTATGGACATATAAGATATCAATATACAGAAGGTGACTTTTATTTTATCACATTCAATGATGATTTCACAATAATGATATGAGTGTTATTTTTAAATAACTATTCATAGTAAATTGATATGTTCAAGATGTAAAAGAGAGAAGTTGAAAGATATCTTAGTATTCACATCAATAAATTGAGTTCTGACAATGGGAAGAAATACAGTTGAAGTTATTTTGAATCTTATCTTGAATAATATAGAATAAGTCATCAATATAGCACCACCCAAACATAAAAATTGAATGGATTTTATGAAATTATTAACCAAAGTACTTTTGAAATATGGAGGATTTTGTTTGCTGAGATTGGTATATAAAAATTATTTTGGAGGAAAACAACGTATACTATTATAAATATTTTAAACTAATGTCTTCTTTTGATAAATTCATATAAGACTTCAGATGAAATTTGGTATAATAAAAATACTATAGTTAGATACTGTTGAGTATTTATAAGTCCTCTCATCATCAAAATGAAAAACACAAATCTAGGAAAATTTGATGAGAAAGTGGTGGAATTTGTCTTTGATTGATATTTATCTAATGGGAAAGGATATAGATGCTAAGATAAGAAAATTCGCAAAACAATTAAAAATTACGATGTTAAAATCATTGAAAATAAAGTCTTAAATAATGATTTAGATGTAACAACATTTGAATAAGATAATGAAAACAATAGATAGGTTCCTGAACAAGTCGGTGAAAAACATCCTTGAGTTGAAACATGTACAGGAAATGTTAATTCAGACTAGATAGATAATGAAGATCATAATTTTGAAAATCAAAAAATATAAATGGTTGAAGAAACATGTGGAAAGAGATAATATCATTAGACAATAGTCTGAACCTATACAGACCAAAATAAAGATAAAATATAAGGAGCACACAACAAATCCAACTAGAATAATATTGAGGTTTGAAAAACAATCATCAATTATCTCTTAAATTGACCCTAAATTAGTGAGATGATCCATTTAACATAAAGAGTGGATTAAGGATATGAATAAAGAACTATGTAAAATTGAAAATAATTCCACATGAGATCGTATTCCCAGATGTAATGATAAATTATCATTTGAACCAAGTGTGATTACAAAAAAAGATAAATAACCAGGTCAAGGTTATCAAAAATAGATCCAAAGATGTATGCAAGGTATACTCACAAGTATAACGTTTTTATTTTGAAGAAACACTATATCTAGTTGAAAGGTTGGAAGATATTAGATTTTTTTGTATCCTACAAGAAATATAAAATTTATTAAAAGGATTCTAAATCATCCTTCTTAAATAGTGATCTTGAATAAGAGTTTTATATAAATAATCCTAGTGGTTTTATCCATGAAAATGATGACATGACTATAACAAAGTTTAATAATTATCTTTATGTTTTAAAACAATACCTGAGGGCTTGGTATTCAAATATGGACAACTACTTTAAGGAGTTAAAATTTTTGAAATTAAAAGTGGATATAAACATATATATCAATGAAATTAAGACTAGTATTATTATTGTAATCGTATCTATTTATGGTATAATATTTTCAGGTGGTAATTAAAACAATTTTCAATATTTTTCAATCCAAATGAAATAGAAATTTGAGATGTCCATTCTTAGTGCACTATGATAGTTCTTGGGATTAAAAATATTATAAATATATAGTTTTAAATTATTAAACCATGAAAATTACTACAAATAATATTTGAATAAATTTGAAATATAAGAATCAAATCTAGTGTCCACACCCATTCAAGTGGGTTTAAAGTTGTCAAAAAATGAAAATGGAGATAGTGATAATCAATGAAAATTATGTAGACTATTTTGGAATCTAATTTATCTCACAGATTTTAGACTAGATATTATATATGTTGTGATTATTTGTTCCAGATATCATATAGATACAAAGGATTAAAATTGTATAGCTATTAAAATAATTCTTGTATATATCAATGCGACAATGAATTATGGGCTTCTTTACAAAGAAGGAAACATCTTAAATCAATTCGGGTGTACTGATGTTTATTGGGTATGTGACTGTGATGATATAAGGACCACATCAAGTGTAATTTTCTTATTGGGAGATACTTGTATGAGTTGGCACACCATGAAATAGAAATAAATAACACTCAGTACAGTGGAGGTTGAATATGCTTCTAAAACTAGTTCTTTTACAAAAATGATTTGGAGGAAGGAAGAATTATATGATTTAAGGGTGAAATTTGAATAACTGCTCAAAATTCACTATGATAGTCAAAGTGAAATAGATATTTCTAAAAATCTTATACAATATTAAATATCAAAAAAATCGATATTTTATTTCCATTCGTCAAGGAGAAAGTTTCAAATGGATACATATGGTTGTAATTTATTCCAACTTAAGTTAAATTGGTATATATCCTCACCAAGGATATTCTTAAAGAAATATTTTAGACACTAAGGTTGAACATGGGTGTTCAACCCCATATTATTCATTAAAAACCCTTGTATGATACCTCCACAAGACATTGAATTCTATTGTTAAAATAGGATAAAATGTATACCATTATTACTATAAGGAGAGTGGGTTTTTAATCTAAATTTGTGGTCACTAATAAAATTTTGTAGCAATGGGATGATATAAAGGGGGATTTATTTTGGAAATCCCTTAAATTAGTATTGGGAAATTATAATAATGGTTTTACATGCCCGGTGTTTTATGGAAATATTATACATCCTTGGTTATATCTCTATTGTTTTCTACACAAGGTTTTACCAAGTAGACATAGATTTGATTAACTGAAGCCTATTTATTAAGATAACCATGTGATATCACCCCTCAATAATAAATTTCCAATAAATAATATTCAAAGAGAGGATAACATTTTTTATAAGATAGATGTGATTGGAAGATCCAACTTATTATTTGTATTTAATTATTAATAATATAGATAACTTTATCTCCCTATATTGACATATGATATGTGTGGGTGCTCAAAACAAAATACAAAGGAAGAAATTTTTTATCCCATGTTTCATTTGTGTTGTATTTTTTTTCAATGAGTCATTATGTGTTGGTTGGTGAAGTTATAATTCTTAGAGTATTGTTATGGACTCACTTGATGTCATTAGATGTTCTACTTGAGCAATTATCTATGTTATAATTGTGATGATTTTTGAACCGATCTTAATTTCAAAGACATGCTACAAAAACGACACATTGTTTATTACAATGTTAGAGAATATGAATAATTCAAAAAAGGACATGAAAATGTTTATTTTCGTTAGAGAATTAAGGTTTTCTAGGAAAAATATTTATTCATTTATACTTTTGTAATAAAGAAATTTGAGATTGGTTGGAATTGTATTTTTTACATAGAATTTATAAGTAATATATGAATGGGCCTTATATAAAAAATAGGCCCAACCAAAAAAACCTCAAGGGATAGCCCTCAACCACACATTATGGACCTAAGGGTCAACCTCATGGGAGATATTTTTTGAGGGGGACACATAGTCACTTGTATAAGTGGTCCCATGTATAAGACCCACAATAGAGCTTGACCGGAGGTGTGAATGGGATAGAGAGGCATGTTGGGAGACATCTCATGTATGATAAGTGTTATGTGGGTGTTGGTTCCATACATACATGGCATACTGAGGTATAAGAAGGTGCACGCTAATAAATCACATCCTATAGAAAATGAATTGTTGATGTAAGATATTGAATTATACATACTATTCATCTTTCCTTTAATGATATGGAAATAACATGAACCATGTGATCTAAGTGATTTCCATTATCTATTTGATCTTGTGTAACACCCTAAGACCAAAATCTCAGAGTCAATCCATTAATTTATTACATTAGAATATATACAATATTCAAATTCCTAGTGACTGAATAGTTTAGTAATCCTTAAGATCTAGATACATACATGGTATCCTTATTAAATTAATAATTACAAATAAAACCTAATAAAGGAAACAAATTTTTTTTCTTGAACTCATTGAAATATTTCATCTTCATCACCTAGATAAAAGATAAAAAATAAAATTTTGAGATCATATTTCTAGTAACAGTTACATACAGTGGAAGTTATCATGAATTAAAGATAGTAATCAACATGTAAAAGAAGATAACTGAACACACATTCTATTTAATCAATAATCTATGAATAAAATTAAATGAATGAATATATTTTTTCATAGTGAAAAATACTCTAGATAATAATAAATGAATTATTGATGAAATACTTAATAACTGGACGTCATATATCTAGCACATAGACCACTAATCTCAATACCTTTCACAAGATATTTTAATCTTTATGGGTAAATCCCCATTTAATTTGGCCACATTATTCAAATCATTAGACTATTGATGCATCGAGGGGATTTTTTTATATATCGTCCCCACCTATTCTTGTTTCCAAATCAATAATTATATATCGAAATGATTGACTGAATTCATTAACCAGGAATCCTTATCAATAAGTATCTGTATTTAGTAAAGGATATGGATTTAACATTATTTCCCTAGAAATTCAAATATCATCCAATATAGATGTCGTGTGTAATATGCAGTTTAGGAAAAATGAATAATTTTTGTGTATTCACTGTAAATACACATAAAACAAGTGGAAATATAATAATATATAATCAAAATTAATTTCACTCATAACCTTATCATGAAATAATCAATTAAATATAAGTTTAACCCAAAGAATGAAAATTGAGTTAAGAAATCCTTTTCCACTTATAATCAGTTGAATCATATGTCCAATAAATGAATGAAATTTAACAAAACTTTAGATATCATCAGAATAAAAAATTCATGATATGAAATTTCAAAGGTCATAATATACATCACACAATATTAATTAGTGGTGAATTAATCCTATCTCCCATATAATTAAAAGTGAGATGAGAAGAAAACTCATACCTTACACTTCCTTTTGGTTGTGAGTGATTTAACCAGATTTATAATGGTTTTAATCAGGTTATTAACTTCTATAAAAAATTTATTCATATTTATGATATCATATATGATCTTATTAAATTATTTTATCACTCATTTTTTGATAATATTTCGTTATTACCCTAGTTTTGGGTGTTAACTTCTTTATTTTTCTTTGCATGTTTTGTCATTAATCTCTCCATTATTTTACATAGGATATAGATTAAACATATACAAAATTATATTAATGTTAAAAATATAATATATCATCATTAAATAAATTTTTATATCCATTATTGAATTTTGGATAAGGAAAATTAATTACATTGCATCGTGGAGATAATAAGTCATATGTACCCACAAGCGACGATATCATTCCCTTAGAAAGTTAAAGAATATAGAAGTGTATAGTATATTAATTTCTCCAAAATAAGTATCTTTTCATATTTATTATATATAGACATTATTTCTATCATTATATCTATCCAAGTAAACGAGTGATGAAAAAAATATTAAACCACGACATGGAGATGGTAAGTCGTACGTACACACGCATGGTGCTTTCATTTTTCATAGGATGGATAAAAGGTGGAATATGTTTTTTCCATAATCAAAATAACATATAATAATATATATGATACTTTATTTATTACTTTATCACTTAAAACACATAAATATAACATGGAAGAAGAAACAAACGTAAAAGAGTTGATAAAGACGATTACCTCTTCTTCGGTTGACTTACTTTAGTATCTTCTTATGTGGTCTAGGGTTGGTCTTTTGGAAGGACCATTATCTATATAACTTAAATAAATATGTTGGGAGTATAAACGGGCAGGTTTTTATTGAGATATAAGGCTCAAGTTATTGTGAATAAGTGAAGGAGGAGGTGCCCTTTTATATTTGTGTTGAGGAGAATTTTCAAAAATCCTCAAATTATAAATTATAATAAGACTATTCTAGAGAAAAAGACTTAAAAATTTCATATAAATTAATTGGAAAATAAATTTTATACTATATATTATCTAATATGAAATTATTTAACCTTTTTAGTATTTTTAAATAATTTAATAAAATATTAATTCAATAAAATATCATTATTGTCAAATTTCACACTATTCATTTAATTGGACTTCAAATACATCAATATATAGTGGGAATTATAATATAATGATTTAAAATATATCTAATGTATCCTATATATATATATAATTAATTATACACATTAATTCAACCCAAATAAATCAAAATTAATACTTTTAAAATCAGTTATTTTATTTTTTTGTTAATTAAATAAATATCGTATTAGAATTGAAGAAGAATTTAATGTAATTATATAATTTAAAAACATTAAAAATAAATTTATATAATGAAAATAATTTCATTAGGAAAAAAAAGAGGAATTTATTTTCGTTCTTAACTTCATTTTCCCCATGTTGATATATAAAAGATATTAAATACAACGAGAGTGACATTTTGAAACAAACTTTGATTTGGATAATATATAAGTAATTTTTATAAAAAAGTGTGTATTAAACAAATCCAATTAGATATTAAGGTGATCAAAGTTTATACCTATTGATAAAATAAATTTTTGACAGGTTTATGTCACGGATATACCCATCTATTTTGGTTTTAACCCCTTTTTAAACACTAACTCTTACCGTGACAACATGTATTTTTACACTTTGAGTGTTAATTTAGTCACAATAAAATGTCAAAAGAACCATAAATGAGTCATATATGACTTTATTAACTTTATTAAAATCATTCGGAAAAATTTTAGATTTTAATTTATTTTTTATGATTTAATAAAATATTATATATTTTAAAATATCTTCAAAGTAAATTTTGAAACTATTCATAACATGACATTTAAAAAATATCATAAAAGAAATATAATTTCAAAAAAACCCATTAATACATTCATTATATTTATAGGTAATCTATGAAATTATTTTATGACATTAATTATCTCATATTATATTTATTTTAATTTTTTTAATATCATTTATTAGATATTTATATTAATTGAATAATTACTTCATCGTCATTGTATAAGCCTTTATGATAATTATCTATTTTATAGAAATTAAAAATAAATTAACATGCTGAATATAAAATCATTATATTTAAAATTATTATCTATAGTTTAATTTATATTTTTTATAACCCTATATTTAAAATGATATAACTATTAAAAATATGAGTATGATATCATTGATTTTTTTAAAATCAAAATAGAAAAAATGTCACACTCCGATCCAAGTGGATTCCCAAGGTCATAATTTTATCCCAATTAAACTTTTTGTCGACTCTCACTCATCCAATGAAATTTTCAAATTTGTTAGGGTAATTTTCTAAAATTTGTAATATTATTTTTACTCTTAATGACTTGATTTACCTTTAACCATGTTAATAAAAAAATACTAAATTTAGTATTCATAATATCCATAAATAAAAGGAACCAATTTAAATAATTTAGACCTTATGATTCCAAATACATAATCCATTTTTTAAAATTTTAAACACATCATTGGCTAAAATTAATTTAAAAGTAATCTCATAGACAGAACGAGAAGATAGGTTATTAAAGTGAAAACGTTCAAAATATTGAAATATTTTTATATCCATATTCATGTGATGTTTATTTCAATGACCAAAATTATTTTAAATGATAAAAAATAATTCTAATTATAATTTAAAACCAAATAAATATATATTTGAACAATATAAATTATATAAATGAAAAAGTTGTTTTCAATTAAAATGCTATATTTCATCACAATTCATCAAGACTTGAAACTTATCAGAAAAATATCAAAAGATAAACCAAATTAAATTTTTATATTCTGATTTAAAATAATAATTTTTTTTGAATATAATATATAAATTATTCAAAAACTAGATTTAAAAATAGTGCATCATCAAAATGGGGTAAAACTGCATTTTTATAAAAAGAATATTTTATATATAAAATTAGATTTTTTGTTATAACATGTATAGAAAACACATAGGATGAATTTTAGGCATCATATTTAATATATTATATATATTTAATTAATATAATTCAAAAATATTATTTTTAAATTTTATTGGTATAAAACTCAATTGGGCGCATTTTAATAGTTTTTATAAAAACATTTCCTTTATATTAAATTGGTTTATATATATATTTATATTTAATGGTTAACGAATGAAATCAATAATATATTTTCATCATTTAGATAATATTATTCATAACCATAAAATTAATGTCTATGAGATAATTTCATTTTAAATAATAATATTAATATTATATCGTGGTTTGTTTAACTTTGGTGTTGTGTACAACATAAGCTATCAAAGAGATTAAATTTAAAAATCTTGAGTTGTTACATTCTAACCTCCTTCAATAAATTGTGTCCTCAAAATTTTAAATTTCACATCAAAAATCAATGGTTGATACTTGAAATTTCTTTTGTGGGAAACCCACATCAGAAATAGGATTAATAAAACATCATCTTAATTAGAGGGAAAGGGAAATGAAAAGGCTACCACAAAATTAGGATTTAAAAAAGGGAAACATTATAAGAAAGTGAAAACTTGGACATGTAGGAGAAATATAAAGTAATGTCCCAACCCGGGTGCCACATGTCAGTTCCTCATGCCGGTTCTCTCCGTGACCTCAAGTTCGCCAGCCCGTATGCAAGGGGATACCAACTAGCAACGAAGGTATGATAAGTTAATCATGGGGAGACTATACCCTCTTTTATCATTTTAAAAAACCATCAGAAATAAATAATCAATGTTTGAAGCATAAATATACATAATCAATACCAACCTCAAGATAATCAATGAAGGAAATACAATATCCAACTAAAATAGAAAGCATGCCTTTCTAATTTACATGTGAAGTGTCTTAAATGAAAACTAAAAATAAAGACACCAATGACTCTGATGAATTTCATGAACCATGTCAAGATCCCTCATCCATGATCCATCCCCAATCATCTATCTAACTCAAGGTATTTACCCTTAACCTATCTAGAAAATATAAAGTCTATTTGGGTACCAATTATGAAGCCCATGTAAGGTGTGAGTATAACTCAGTAGGCCACCACCAACGGTGTCCAAAAAATTCATGTCAAATAGTGTATAAAGTTATATAAGGAATTAAATTAGAATGCAAAATTAAATAGTTATCACATTATACAATTAATCTTTATTTAACCACATAAGCTCCAGGGTTCCAAAGGATACTAGTACCTCTTTGTTTAATTTGACTAATGCCTGATCCCAAAGTGTTTCTAGGTAATATCGAATCTTAATACCTACTTCATCTCATGTTAGGGCCTTAATTATTCAAAGGTGATATCATATCTCAACAAATGATTTATTTCATGTCGTAGCCCGATGTATTCTCAAGTGAGGCCATATCTCAGAGTACCTTTATTTCCATTCTATAAATTTACATGTAAATTCCCAATTAACCAGTATCAAAATTCAAAAGTAAGATGACCATGTTACCATTATTACATCTCAATATAATTACCATGTTACTATTCCATTACTCGTAAGTATAATGACCGTGTTACCACTTATAATTCTCACTATAATAATCTTGTTTCCACTTCATTATGCTTGTGTATAATGACCATGTTTCCATTTATACTTCTCAACAGAATGACCATGTTCCCATTATTTCACACATAATTAATCCATAAATTAATTATTCAACATCAATTTCATTACTAATTCAACAATTATTTTATCAAACTATTACCCATAATTAATTCCCTAATTAATTAACTATATCCAAGTCATTAATTAATTCATCAATTAATTATCTCAAGTTGACTATTTCAACACCACATAATTAATTACACAATTAATCATATTAAATAAATAACACCATTAACCCTTAATTAATCTACCATTAATTATCTCAACTCAAGGAATCAATATCTAATAATTAATCGACCATTAATTATCACAAATAATGGCTTCAATATCTCATAATTAATCTACCATTTATTATCTCAAATCTTGGCTTCAATATCTCATAATTAATCTACCATTAATTATCTCAACTCATAAATAAATATCCTATAATTAATATACCATTAATTATCTCAAATCATGGCATCAATATCTCATAATTAATCTACGATTAATTATCTTAATTCATGTCATAAATATCTCATAATTAATCTACCAATTAATTATCTTGATGGATAGACCCCAAACCTGATAATTAATTCAAAAATTAATTTATCAATTCTGATAATAAATAAAACTCATCAATTGGCCACATTACAAAATCTATTTAGTGTTATAATTACTAAATAATGATACCAATCCAAAAGCATACATATACATATCAAAATCATGACTATGGGAATTTAATATTAGACCAGATAACTTGATTCTTTGATGAAGATCACCCAATGAAAATTTCACATCCATGAATTATTTTAAATTTATTTTTCATTTAATTTCCATTATTGCTTTGTTTTAGGGGTTCTCCCATTCATTTTGTTGGAAAAGGTGGGTTTCTAAAATTTGGGCCAAATCGTGAGCCCATTTCCATATTTAAATGTTTTTTTAATTGTTTAATATCTCATCCAATTTTTATGTTTTTTTGGTTATTCCAACTCTCACTCAAGACCGCTTACCTAAGGCGCGCTCCCATGCTCTCCTCCACCACTTTGGAGCCCATTGTTATCGCAAATTTGTGTGAAACCTCTCTAAATTTCTCAAATCACCTAGATTTGAAGTGGTAAATTGATTATTTTGTAACTCATTAAATTTTTAATCTTTTTATCCCATTCCAATTTATACATGACCTATTCATCCTTGTTCGAACATAAATTTCATTTATGGATGTTTTTAATTTCATCTACTGGTGTATTTGGGTCATTTTCACCAAGATTTATTCAAGTAAGTGTTTCTCTCTTTGATTTCATTCCTTTATTTATGTTTTCTTCCACTCTTTCTAGATTTACTATTTTCCATAACCTAGGGTTTATACCCAGGGTTTATATTTTTGACTTTTGGGTGAAATATTGAGGTTTTAGGTTGCTTCTATCTTCCTTGTGGTCCGGCGGTGGTGCTGATGAAGTTTCACACAATGATTTGAGGGTTCTGACAATTTTGGTAGGTGATTCCATGTGTAACCATTTCTTGATTAGTTATTTTTCTTCAATTACATATTTTTCATGACCATCATATGTTTTTTGTGGTGAAAAAACTATTTTTGATGGATTTGGTTTAGTATTTTAATATCATAGTTTTATTCTTGCTCTAAGTTGGGTGTTTTTCCTTGTATAACTCTTGTGGTATAAATTAAGTTATTTTATAACATATGAAGTGATTTATTAGTTTTGAAAATGGTATTCAAAATCTATTTTTCAAATTCCTTAGTGTCATGGTGGACTTGAAAGGGGGTTTTTAATGGGTTTAAGGGGTGAAACCATGTTACACTGCTTCAATGTGATTTATGAAAACATGTGTTATTCATGTGTATCTTTTGTGGTATTATTTGAGGTATTTTTATAACACTTGGGGGTGGTTTAATATATATTATTAGGGATGAAAATTATGTTTTGAATTGGTATTGGTATGGTTCTGGTCTTGAATAAGGGTTTTGAATGTATTTTGTGTGCAAACCATGGTTATACCTCTTGGGATAGTTTTATGAAAATTGTAAATGTTTTATTTGGTTAAACAAAGTGGGAAAGAGAGTGTATGTAATGTTTGGGTGAGTGTGTTCACCTAATATTGGTTTTTCTAAGGTAAAGTGGTGATTTGAGATTTCAAACCTTTTTAGAATGTTTCATAAATTTCTGAGATGTTTTACTAAATTGTGTTATGGGTTTGAAACATGGTTGTGGGCTATTTCATATATGTTTGTTAACAAAATGAATTTTAATTGTGCAAATGATATTATGTGATATTTATGTGGGATTTTATGTGAGTTGAAATATCTTGGAATGGTTTTATAATATTTTTTAATGGATCTGTGAAGTGTTAAAGAAATATTAAAAGTGTTGTGGGATATTTGGGTGTGAGTGTGATTTCAAAATTCATTTTAATGAAAAAGTGGATTTTGTGACAAGTGTGATGTTCATGTGGGATTTTTGGTAAATTTTTGATGTGTAAGTGATATTTTCAAGTGAAAATTATATTCATTTTCTTGTTTAAATTGTTTGAGTACAATAGGGAAATACAGGTATCTATGTGGGTGGACGTGTACTAGTGTGCTAGTGATCCTAATGGGTTTGGGTTGAGTTTCACTTAGAAATATTGATGCTTACAACACTATCTAAACTATGATGATGATGATTGGGGGCCACTAGGTTATGGTTATGTTCCCTACTAGTGGCTCATGCATGAGAACATATATTGTGATGGTTACTCTCACCGAGGTATGAGGTACCTAGGACCCGCAACGAGCTAGTACCTAGGGGTTATTTTCTCTTACTTGTGCTCATTAGTTACTTTATGATTAACATAAAAAAACAGTATTATTATATGGAAAATTAATTATCTTTGTAATTTATTTTAAAATTGTTGATTCTTTAAATTATCACACTTGAAAACTGTTTTTATTTAAAGTTCCATTTTTCAGAAATTCAACCTAGCATTTCATGTTTTAAAAAACATGCATGTTTTTCAACTCTGAATGTTTGTTACATGGAATATATTAGTGGTGGTATCCTACTGGTCTTTGGATCACACCATACCTACACCATTAGGAGTAAGTAGACTTGGTTTTTTTTTTTGTCATTAGTTGGGTACAGTTTTTAGATCTGGTAGTTTGGGTTTCTAGTAGGTCCTTGGTGGTGACGTCTTGTAGAGATGGCTTGAGGGTGGTGTCTCTTGACATGAGGGTTCTTGGGATGTTTATTTTTTTTATACCTTTTTTATAGTCTTGGTGAGTTGTTTTAAACTATGTAATTCAGTTCTGATTTTTTTTTTAAGATTTTTTGGTTTGAAAATCCAGATTTGTTTTATTAGGTTCAATTTTTGTTTTAAGTTTATATACTCAGACAAATCATTCCCAATTTTCAGTTTAAGATACCTGGGAACTTGTTCTAGCACATAGGGATCAAGGAAACCCTTCGTACCTTTTCATGGGCTAGTTCGGGTGACAGTTTTGATGGAGAATAGATCTAGTTCATAACAAAATGGTATCAAAGAGGGTTTAAGTTAACTCTTTGGGTCATGTTATTTGGGGTGAAGTTGGGATTGTCTAGAGTTAGGATTTTTGGGACATGGATTTTTTGTTATGGTTAGTGTTATTGATCACCACACCTCATAATGGGATTCAATTCACTAGGTGAAGTTGGGATTTATGTGTGTCCTTTGGTTTTCTTGGTTTGATGATGATTAAAGGAAATGAAAAGAGAGTCGGGTTAATGGTCTCAGTGAGCTCGTAGGGTCTGGAAATCCATGCGGATCTAGTGAAAGTTCCCTATAACACTCTATGTAATGGTGTAGTGATTGTATTATGGCCTCCAACGATATTTCCAATTCACCCATCGAAACTAGTTTCCTCTCGCATTGTCTTGTGTCCTTTAGTTTTGAAACCTTGGAAGTTCTGTTTTAAAGAAAAAATGACATGGTTTTATGAAGTGTAAAGTTTTTTTGAAATGGTTATTTAATAAATAGGTAGTTTTTATATTTATAAAATGGTTGAAATGAATTTTCATAATTTTTTTGAAATGAAAATCATGTCTTTTCACCTCTTTTAAAAGAAGAAAATTGTGTTAAATTTGGTTTTGAAAAAGTGTCTCTAATAGAGTATTCTAAACTGTTTAAAGGTGTTTTAATGGGATGAGATGTTTTAAAATTAATTATTATGACTTTAAAGTGAGTTTTTATTTTAATTATCATTACTTTATGGAGTCTTGGGTATGCTTTAATTTGGGTTTGATTTCGTGGTTAGCAGTTTTTAGAAAAAAGAAGTATTGGTGGACGGTTTTGGTTTTGAATAGTGGAATTAGTTTTTGTTTTAACTTTTAGTATTTCCATGAGAGACCAAATTAATGGTGTTATATGGGATGATGGATAGTTGATGGAATGGATGGATGAGTTCTGGGATTTATACGAGGAGGGTTCCAGGTGTGGCACCGAAATATGCATGTGTGAGGGCCATGGGGTACAATTGGTGGATACACTCACTTTTGAACCATTTATTTTAAAAAAGATTATTTTAAAGGAAAATATGATGTATTGATGACTAGTTGTGGATGGTGTATATTATGTTTTTTTGAAAATATTGGTTTTGGGATGTTTTGAGTCCAATAACCCATGTTTTTTGAACTATGTTTTGGGTTTGTGTTTGGTCGGTAAGATGGTTTAAAGGGGTGGTTAGTGGTATCTTCTAAGAAATGTTTCTAGATTCCTTTATGGTGGTTCCATTAATGTGTTTGAATCTATTTTGTAGAACATCTTGACCAATGGACCAGCTGGGTTGGGTTGTTGGGTTTTCACATTGGATAACATACACCCCCATTAAGGGTTAGTGCACTACTGAAGTTTAACTTGGATTTTTTTCTGCTGGAAAATCAAATAGTTGATCAATTTAAGGAATATTTTCTACAGATTTTTAGAGTGAGTCTATACCCTTTCCTTTTTTGTTTTTTGTATCCTCTAATTGAAGTATAGTTCTTGTGGAAGGTTGATAGAGGCCTTAGTTTCATAATTTACCAGATTTATTGAAGGTGGGTGTAGTTTGGGGTTGTTCGTGGGGATGAGTATCTGGATGGTGTCTTAGAGAGCCTTTGGGTCCTTCCTAGTCTCTTCGAAGCAGAGGTTTCTGTTAATCCACCAGTGTGAGAAATGTGATCATGAGATGCTGTTATGACCATTTTCTGGAAATGTGTGATGTTTGATGATGTTGCATAAGGTCCCCCCCCCCTCAATGTATTGTTTATATCAGTTGAATTGGTCATGTTCAGTGATGCATTGTGATCTTGTGTGCTCATTTGACTTTAAAAGTAAAATTTCAAAATCTTTTGTCGGTCTTTGTTTTCTCATATGTGTGTCTATTTTTGGGAAAACTCAACATCCTTTGTTTAGAGGAAGGTGTTTCTATATAACTGTTCCTCCTTCTGTTTCTCATCTAATGAAATATGGGGTGATGTGTGTGCATCTTCTAAGCCCTTGTTTTAGTGAAATTTTTGGTTAATGTAAGATTATTTGGGAGTGTGTTGTGTTTTGTAAATATTATTTTTATTTCAGTGTAGTTGTTTTTGGGACATAAAGAAGAAGTTCCATATAGTGGTTTCCAAAGCCTAACTAAAAGGCTGAATATGCTTCAATCTTTTGGGCTCGAGCCATAGGCCCTGGAGTGAAGCTGGTGCATAGTTAGGAGAAGTCCCAGGGTCATTAAAACCCTTGTAAAAATTCATATGATCACTATGAAATATTGTAACAGTTTAAACCTATGGTTTCATCATCTTGCCTCAGTTTTTCTCATTTGGTGGAAAGAGGTGTAGGGACTCATGCCCATGTAATCACCCAATTTCATGCATTTCCCCTTTTAGTTTCCATTGAGTATTTGAATTATTTTTGGTAATTTGGCTAGATAGGTTGAGATAATGGTATGTTCATGGTTAGTTTTAACCATTCCATATAAAACCATGCAAGTAAAAGGACCCACACGGTTAATTCATGGTTTCCAAAACCATGTAGACTGACCGTGCAGCCGTCCCAAATCTCTAAATTCAGATTCCTAACTCTTATGAGTTCTGACTCCGATTTCATTAAATTCAAACTCCAAACTCTTATGAGTTCTAACTCTGGGTTCCCTGAATTTAGACTCCGAACTCTTATGGGTCCAGACTCTGAATTTCCTTGAAATTAAGACTCCAGAATTCTATAGAATCCAGGTTACAAATTCTTTGGAAAATAGAATCTGAATATTCATATATTATAAACACTAAGTGGTTTTTTGTTAGACTCTAAACTTTTATTTTTCCATAGACTCTTAAAAATGAATTTGGTTAAGCATCATATATTTTCTTACTCTTGTTATGGTTATAAAATCATGTCATGCATTTAGTTACAAACTAACCGTTGTTTGAGTGACATGTGTACAGGTCCCTCAAAAATTCAAGGAAAAATATGACCATTGGAGGAGGGTTTCGACCATTGAGAATGTGCCTATAAATAAGATTTCATTTGAAAGAGCTCACAACAAGTTGATAAATCTAGAGATTACATGCTGCTAAATTGATTTCTAGAGAGAGACTTTATTTATTTGTGCGTACTGAACATCTTGTTCAGAATTTCTTCATGTGACTCTAAATGTTTCTGAGTACATTCGAGGGCTTATGGGGATAGGAAGACAGAGGTGTCGACTACCTTGAAGTTGAGGGATTGTAGGGATAGTAAGACATACTTTGATCTTTGTATCGAGGGCTTACCCTGGTGTGGGTAAGACAGACTTTCTTGAAAGTATAAATCAAGGGACCTTTATCCAAAGTTGTTAGATACCCTTATCTTTGGGTTAAAAGATTTTTTACTTGTTACTTGTATTGTTTCAAGTTTTCGGATGCATTTTGGTTGTTTTGGAAATTATAACTATCTAATACTTTCATATGCTTGTATACTCTAATTTGTAAGATTCAATACACTTTAAGGTAGAATCTTTTTTTTGTAAACTTTTGTTAAGTTTCATTTCTGGATTCACATTTTCGGAATTACATTCTCAGAATCACACTTCCAGAATCAAGAAAGTTTGTAGAACTAAGAGGTTTTGTGAATTTACCTTGTCTTAGTGAAATGGAAGATCATTATTGGTTGTGGCATAAAAGTTTAGGACACTGAAACCTTAGGAACCTATGAAAACTCTTGAAGGAAATACTAGTTAAGGATCTTCCGAAGCTTAGATTTGATTTTTCCAAAGTTTTTGATCTGTTTCAATATGTCAAGAAACATAAATCAAGTTTTAAATCAGTTGGTGAAGTCTCAACCACTTAGGCATTATAGTTAGTACATATAGATATTTTTTGTCCAACACAAATTAGAAGCACTGGAGGCAAATATTATTTATTTTTCTTATTTGATGATTACACAATATTTACGTGGGTGTATTTTTTAGCAAAGAAATATGAATCTTTTTTTTATTTCAAAAGTTTTAGATCCCAAGTTAAAAATGAGAAAAAACCTTCCTTTGATAACTATTCATAGTCATCATAGAGGATAATTTCAAAATTATTATTTTGGAACTTTTTATAGTAAAAAAGGTATTACTCATAACTTCTCAGCACCCAGGACACCTCAACAAAATGGTGTTGTTGAAAGAATAAATAGAATTATTCAAGAGATAACAGGAACCATGTTGAGTGAGTAATTGGTAGCCAAACATTTTTGGGATGAAGTTGAATGTAATACTTGTTATACTATAAATCGAGTTTTGATTAGACCTTTTCTTCATAAAACTCCTTTTGAGTTATGGAATGGTTGAAAACCTAGACTTTCCTACTTCAAGGTTTTTGGTTGCAAAGTATTCATTCTGAATACTAAAGATATTCTACAAAAATTAAAACCAAAATCTTATGAAGGAATTTTATTAGGATACTCCACAACTTCTATGGCTTATAGAGTTTTCAATAAAAATACTAGTGTTGTTGAAGAAATAGTACATGTCAAATTTGATGAAATTGGTCATTTTGTTTTTAAACAACCTCATCCTATATCTTCAGATGTGATTTCAAAAACTGATTAACAACCTTTGTTAGAAGATCCTTTTAATAAGGAAAATGTCTAAGAAAATAATTCTTAAACATTTACCCCAGAAGACTTCCTACCCTATTTTGATGAGCAGGTTTTACAAAACTCAAATCAGTTGTTTCTAAAGAATCATCCCAGTGATAATATCATTGGTGATGTAAATAAACATATAAGGACAAGAAGTTTCTTAATAATTGAAATACAACATCTATCATTTCTTTCCCAATTATAACCAAAAATATGTGATGATGCTTTAGGTGATGATGATTGGATAAAATCTATGCCAGATGAACTAAATGAATTCGAAAGAAATAAATTCTGGACCTTGGTTGAAAGACCTAAGGAAACTTCTGTTATTAGAGTAAAATGTGTTTTCATAAATAAGTGTGATGAAAATGGAATCATTGTAAGAAATAAATCTAGATTGTTTGCTAAAGGCTATAATCATCAAGAAGGAATAGACTATGAATAAACCTATGCTTTAGTAGCTAGAATTGAATATATTTCTATTTTACTTACCTTTACAGCATTATTCAATTTCCAACTTTTTCAAATGGATGTTAAATGTGCTTTCATTAATGGTTATGTTCAAGAGGAAGTTTTTGTTGTACAACCTCCTAGTTTTGAAGATACAAAACATCCTGAACATGTTTTCAAACTTACGAATGCTTTGTATGGACTTAAGCAAGCCCCTCGAGCTTGGTATGATATACTTATAGGATTTTTTCTTCAAAATAACTATGTTAAGGGAAATGCTCATCCAACCTTTTTATAAATAAAGATAAGGAAAAATTTTTAATTGTAAAAATTTATGTTGATGACATTATATTTGGTTAAACTCAGAAATATTTAACTGTTTCCTTTGTGTATCTAATGAAATTTGAGTTTGAAATGAGTATGATGGGTGATTTAACTTTTTTCCTTGGTTTTCAAATTTCTCAAAAACCAGAAAGAATATATATATCCCAACGTAATTATATTAAATATCTTCTTAAAAAGTATGGATATGACAACACTAAGAGTATAAGTACTCCTATTGGTACCTAAAATTCACTTGATCAAGATAAAGTTGCGAAACCAGAATATCAAACATGTTTTAGAGGTATTATTGGAAGTCTACTTTACTTGACAACTAGTTGTCCAGATTTAATGTTTCTGGGATGCTTATGTGCAAGATATCAATCCAATCCTAAGGAATCTCATTTAAAGGCAGTGAAAATAATTTTTCACTACTTAAAGGGAACCATGGATCTTGGACTCTTTTATACTTTTGGAAATGATTTTTTCTTAAAAACAATTCGGATGTTGATTTTGGTGGATGTATAATGGATAGGAAAAGTACATATAAAACTTTTCATTTATTAAGAGATTCATTAGTTTCTTGTCCATGAAAAAAACAACACTCAGTAGCACATTCCACTATTGAAGCTGAATATATAGCAGTTGGAAGTTGTTGTGCTCAAGTGTTGTGGATGCAACACACACTCATAGACTATGGTATGAATTTTACCAAAACATAATTTTTTTGTGACAATAATAGTGCCATTTCCCTAAGTAAAAACCAGGCACATCACTCTTGTGAAAAACACATAGATATTACACATCATTTTATTAGGGATCACACAAAAAAAAATATCATTCTTCAATTTATCAGAACTCAAGATCAACTTGCTGATATTTTCACAAAATATTTGTCATATGATAAATTGGAATACATTAAAAAAAGTTAGGAATGATAATTGTAAGTTAATCTTCTTTGTTAACTTATTATTGAAACCTAACTACTTACAGGAATAAACTCCTTTTCAAAGGGGGAGTACATTTTTTTGTTAGATTTAAAAAAAATCGTAGTCTAAAATTTTTTTTAGTCTAGAAATCGTTTAATTATTTATCCTTTATAAATTTTCATAATGATGATTTTCTAAATTTTTGTAGTGAATATTTCCTAAATTTTCATAATAAAGATTTCATAAATTTTTGTAATGAAGAATTTCTAAATTGTTGTAATGAAGATTTTATATATTTTCATAATCAAGATTTTATAAAATTTTGTAATGAAGATTTTATAAATATTCATAATGTATATTTTCTAATTTTTCATAATGAAGATTTCCTAAATTTTTATAATGAAGATTTCCTAAATTTTCATAATGAAGATTTTCTAAATTATTGTAATGAAAATTTTTTAAATTAACATACTAAATATTTTCAAAATTTTTGTAATTAATACTTGCTAAGTTTCTCATAATGAAGATTTTCTAAAATTTTCGTAGTGATTTTTTAATATTTTTCATAATCAAATCTTCAGAATCTAAATTTCTTCAAGAAGAATGTTTCCTCACTACGAATAATCTTCCTAGTAATCTGAAAGGTGTGATTCTTTCCTGAGTTTTCCTAATCATCATTTACTTGTTGTTATTTTTCATTTTGTTTTTTATATTTTCAGATTCCATTTTCCTTAAATCTGAATGTTTTACTTTAAAACCTCAAAAGATCAGCTTCTAACAAAATTTACTCATGGCTATTATCTCAACCATCAGATCTTATCAAGAAGTTTTTCAGTCATTGGACCAATCATTAAAGTTGGACCATCACCTAAAAATTTTATGTAAAGGACCCCCCAAATGGTTGTCCCACATCGATTTCAAAGATTTCACATGTTGAAGCTCTGCCCTTATACTTAAGCCCGTTCCAAACTTCTCAGATTTTATTTCTTCCAAATGTTTGTCGAGGTATCTTCTCAAAAATACATGCCAACTCTCAAGTCGATTTCTGAATGGAAAATTTACAGATAAAAGTTGGTACATCCAAATTTCTTTACCAAGTATAATTCTATCATATCAAAGAACATCAAGTTGAATGGATGGGAGATTGTTTGCGTATCGATACCAGGATTTCAGGATCTGGTATATCTAGAATTGTTAGTTGAATTCTATGAGTCAATGAGTTTTTTCAAGGGATAAGGTAGAGACAAATTTTCTTTTTTAAGTTCTATGGGAAGATATATTCTTTATCTTATACCAAGGGTAATAGTTTA
The DNA here is from genome assembly GCA_963277665.1 of Viscum album. Lineage (NCBI taxonomy): Eukaryota > Viridiplantae > Streptophyta > Magnoliopsida > Santalales > Viscaceae > Viscum > Viscum album. The sequence continues at coordinate 1,196,477,477 of OY728133.1, forward strand.
ATCGGAGTTCCCTATGACGGTGAGCCATAGTTTTGTTCCTATAAGCTGTCGGATGTCTAAGGAAGCTTTGTCAAAGTGAAGGCTATAGATTTCCTTGGTCATTCAGATGTTATGAATCCAAAAATTGTTCACAGAACTACAAATTTCAGGATTCTTGAATTGTGGGTTCAAGGATTCATCGTTCCAAGAAAAAGGTACAAGGATACATTGAATAAGAGTGACATGTATATCTTGGATTTCTTGGTGAATATAAGGAAGATAAATTTGGTTAAACACATTCTGATTTTAATCAAGAATATAAAGAATGGAAATATGAAGTCATGGATCATTATGTATCCAGCTATTCTTTCAATGTTGATTGTTCGATGCTTAGAGTCTTTCAAAATTACTTGTAGTTCAAAGCCAAGGAATTGCAAAGTCATGCTAGTAAGTGATGATACTCTGAGAAGGATGAATGTTGGATTTTATAAAGAATCAAAAGAATTTTATGATTTACCTAAAGAAGAAGATGAAGCCTTATCGAAGAAACAGGAGGTCGCTAAGACCTCTAAAAAGACAAGAAGGAAGAGAGAGCTGAAGGAAGTAGAATAGAAGGAAAAACTCTAGCAACCAAGGAAACCCAATCTGCACCACCAAATCCTAAGAAGAAAAAACCATATCAGGATGTGGTAGTAGCACAGTAGAGAGAAGACATGTAAAAAAAGAAAGCAGGGGAGCCTAGATTTGGTTTGGATCCTACAAAAGAAAAATATTTAAAAGAAAACACTATTGATGGTCATGAAAAGAAAGAAAAGGAAAAGAAACAAAAGAAGAAGACGACTAAAGTAGAGATAGTGAAATATCTTCTAAAGGATACTAAGAAATCCTTTGAGAACATTCTGGTACCAGAATCCTTTCAGATAGAATCATTACCTGAGACTCCAGGAAAGAAATATGTTACTCTAGAAACAGTCCAAGAAAAATTAGTGCAGGAAGAACAGGAGGAATAAGAATCGAGTAATGATACTGAAGATCTCATTAATAAAGTTGAGGATTTTCATGAGAACGAAATCCCTTCATGAAAATTATCAATATGAACTTCTCAAGATGAATTATCAAAGATTGCTACTTCTGGAAAGGATGAAGAGAAGTATGAAGAAGAAGAAGTGAATAAGTTGTCTGAAGAACAATGTTTAAATCATGGTTTAATTCATCCAAAAGATGCTAAGGCAGAATATGAGAAGGAAGAGATAGAGGAAGAAAAATTTGTTCAGTTGTATAATAGTGAACATGAATCTCCTAACCAAGTGGAATATGTTCCGAATGTTGATAAGGGAAAACAATTTATAGTTGATATATCTACCAAGGTTGTTGAAAATAAAAAGGATGATGGTGGCTCTTCAAAAAGTAAAGCTGCTAATTTAGAAAAAGAGTCCTCACCAAGAAAACTTTCAGATTCAGAATCATCCTCTCTGGGACATGATTTCATAGTATAGTACTTGAAGAAACTTTTTGTAACTATCCCTATATTTCCAAGAATTGAATCCAGATCCCAGATGCTTCAACACACTCTAAATCAAAAATTGGATTTAGTTTCCATAGTTATGGATAAGTGTGTCAATCTTGAAGATGATTTCAAATATTTTTTCATAAACTATGAATCCCACAAGATATCCTGCAAGAAGATGACCAGTTGGTCAAGAAAAAGTATTTAAGATATGATAATCTTGATGAGTTCCAAGATAGTGTCAAGGATTCTTTTGACACAGAAGATGTGAAAATCAAGGATCCCACAAATATCTTTGAAGAGAGGCTTACTATGGAATAGAATTCACAGATTCAAGAAGTGAAAGATCTGAATGGAAAGTTGTATTTAGTTGATGAGAGTTGGAAGAGATAAAGGGATCTTCAAATTGAGATGGAAGAAAAACTTTTCAAATAGGAAGAAGTATTGAAGAATCAGGTAGAGGTTCTTAAGGCTTGGGAAGAAAGAACCAAAGCCTTAGAAATGAAAACTGAAGATCAGGATCACCTTCTCAAGTGAGCAGAGGAAGATCACAAGGAGCTCAAGAAGCTAAAAAATATTGTGAAGAATTTGATGCCGAAGGAAAATGAAGGATAAAATTATTCAATTCTGATCTTCTGTTGTATTCCTTCCTTGTATAAATTTTTCAAATCGTAATGAAATCTTTTGGTTGCTCTTCGTATATTTATTTATTTGTACTAATATTTTAGGTACCATATTTTGTTTTCCATTCCCTGTATTTCTTTTTGAAAATCAAAAAGAGGGAGAAAGGAAAAAGAATACTAAGAAAAGAAGAAATTTCCCTAAGTAAGGGGGAGTTCATCTAAGGGGGAGTTTTCATCCAAGAAGATTTTCGTAAGAAATTAAATGACTAACTCTCATTATGGAAATCTAGAATATGATCATTACTGTGTCCAAATACTAAGGGGTAGGTTTATTCATAGTCATCTGTACCCATGTTTTATGGGAGATAAGTTTTTATTTCAGAGTTCGGGAAAATATTTTCTAAACTACTTATATTCTTTTCCGTAAGTAGGTTTGTACATTCAAAAATGGGGGAGATTGTTGAGTTAATAAGGTTTCCTTATGACTTTTCCATTCCATCATGGTTGGGGGAGATTGTTGAGTCAATATGGTTTCCTTATGAAGTTTCCATTACTTCTTGTTTTTAAAATTACAAACACCATATCTTAAGGAAAATCTCTTTTGCGCTATGCTTTACTCTCATAAGGAAAATTTTCTTCCCCAAGGAAATTTATCCTTACCATGTTTTTCATTTTTTATATTCTATGTATAAAATTCAGTTTCATATCCAAAAATCTCAGAATAATATATATACTTAGATATAGTGCATTCTGTTTTCAGGATCCAAATTCAGGTTCCATGTTCTCTGAATTCAGACTCTGAACTCTTATGAGTTCTGACTTCGAGTTCTCAAAATTCAGACTCCGAACTCTTAAGAGTTCTGACTCTGAGTTCTTTGAATTCAGACTCCAAAATCTTATGAGTTATGAATCTGAGTTCTCTTAATTCAGACTCCAAACTCTTATAAGTTCTGAATCTAAGTTCTCTGAATTTAGACTCTGAACTCTTATGAGTTCTGAATCTGAGTTCTCTGAATTCAGACTCCAAACTCTTATGGGTTCTGACTCCAAGTTCCTTAAATTTAGACTCCAAAATATTATGGGTTCAGACTCTGAATTTCCTTGAAATTCAGTCTCTGTAATTCTAAAGAATTCATGTTACAAATTCATTGGGAAACAGAATCCGAATATTCATATATTAGAATCACTGAATGGTTTTTGGTTAGACTCTAGACTTTCATTTTTTCCTTAGACTCTGAAAAACGAATTTGGTTAAGCATCATATTTTTTCTTACTCTTGTTATGGTTATAAAATTATTTCATGCATTCTGTTACTAAATAAACGTTGTTTGAGTGACACATGTACAGGCCCCTCCGAAATTCAAGGAAAAATATGATCGTTGGAGGAGGGTGCCGACCGTTGATAATGTGCCTATAAATAAGATCCCATTTAAAAGATCTCACCACAATTTGATCAATCTATAGATTACATGATATTGAAGTGATTTTTAGAGATATATATTTTATTACTTTGTGCGTACTGAACATCTTGTTCATAATTTCTATGTGCAACTCTGAATGTTGCTGAGTACATTCAAGGGATTCTGGGTGTAGGAAAATAAAGGTGTCGACTACCTTAAAGTTGAGGGCTTATAGGTATAGCCAGATAGACTCTGATCATTGTATTGAGGGCTTACCCTTGTGTGGGTAATACAAACTTTCTTTAAAGTATAAATCAAGGGACCTTTATCCATGATTGTTGGATACTCTTCTCTTTGTGTTAAAATATTTACAACTTGTTACTTGTATTGTTTCAAGTTTTCCGCTGCATTTTGGTTTTTGAGGAAAGTATAACTATATTATACTTTCATATACTTGTATACTCTAATTTTTATGATTCCATATGCTTTAAGGTATAATCTTTTTTTTGAAAACTTTTGTTAAGTTTCATTTCTAGAATCACTTTTTTAGAATTACATTCTCAGAATCACATTTCTAGAATCAAGAAAGTTTGTAGAACTAATAGGTTTTGTGAATTTACCTTGTTTAAAATTGTAAACCTTACCATCATTAAAAGTTCCAAAGGAATACTTTAATGTATACAATTCACCCACCCCCTCTTATATATTGAGTGTCTACATCATTATACTGATACTATAATCAGTATCATTTCTATCTCACAATTGGTATCATAGGAGAATATCATACTACATACCAAACTAACAATATGTTCCTTTAGAAATTTTGAATGGAATTCTACCCTTGTACCAGGGATTCTGTTCGTGCCTCCCCCTATTATTATCATGATTTTTTCTTGGAAAAAAATTGAGTTATCTCTTATAGTGGGGAGCCCATTTGTGTCTCCCCATACTAGTAACTCAGATTGGTTTGTGGTCTTGGCTTGGTGGTAGGTAGTCTTTTTTGGAGTTATCTAACAACTTATATCTTCCTTTGATAAAAATTGGGAGTGGAGAATCCCCAACGGTCTAGTAAAATCAAGTTAAGTGTAACCTTGTTCGTTGTTGTTGTTTGTTTGGGTAAATAGTTGGAATCTTGTTTAGATTGTGTTTTAGGAGTACTCTTTTAGGATAAAATCTGAATATACTTGATCATTTAAAGAAGTGTTGTATGTTTTGGTTATTGAGAGTATTCATTCCTTTATTGATCAATTTAAGGTGTTTTGGCCTTTTGGGGATGGTAAAAACTTGGAAATGGAATCCATTTTGGCCATTCGGTTGGGTTGGGATTTTTCCTTTGGCCTTGTTGTGGATTTCTGAGGGTGGAAACTTTTATAGTGGGTAGAATTGTCAAATAAATGAATTATTTTAAATTTATTTTTCATTTAATTTCCATTATTTCTTTTTTTTGGGGGTTTCCCATTCATTTTGGTGGAAATAGTGGGTTTTTGAAATTTGGTCCAAACCGTGATCCCATTTCCAGATTTAAATGTTTTTTAAAATTTTTTAATATCTCATTCAATTTTTATGATTTTTTAATGATTCCAACTCTCACCTTATTCCACTTACCCAAGACGCTCTCCCATGCTCTCCTCCCCCTCTTTGGAGGTCATTTTCATTTCGAATTGGGGAAAAATCTCTCCGAATTTCTCAAATCGCCCACATTTGAAGAGGAAAATTGATTCTTTCATAACTCCTTAAATTTTTACACTTTTTATCCCATTATAGTTCCTACAAGACCTCCTCAGCTTTGTTCAAACATTAATTTCATTTATAGATGTTTTTAATTTTATCTACTAGTGTATTTGGGTCTTTTTCATCAATATTTATTCAAGTAAGTTTTTCTCTCTTTGATTTCTTTCCTTTCTTTAGGTTTTCTCCCACTATTTCTTGAGTTCCTATTGTCCAAAACCTAGGGTTCATACCTAGCGTTTAACTTATTTCCTTTTGGGTGAAATATTGAGGTTTCAGGTTGCTTTTATCTTCCATGTGGTGTGGTGATGGTGCAGATGATGTTTCTCACCAATATTTGAGGGTTGTGAAAATTTCAGTAATTGGTTCCATGTGAAAGCATCTCTTGATAAGTTAATTTGCTTAAATTACTTATTTTTCATGATCATCATATATTTTTTGTTGTGAAAAAACTTTTTTTTATGTATTTTTTTATGTATTTTAATTTCATAGTTGCATTCTTGCTCTATGTTGGGTGTTTTTTCTTGTATAACTCATGTGGTATCAATTGGGTTATTTTATAACATATGAAAGTGATTTATTAGTGTTGGAAAAGGGATTGACATTCTATTTTGTAACTGAATTTGTGTCATGGTGTCCTTGAAAAGGGGTTTTTGAATGGTTTAAGGTTTGAAACCTTGTTGTACTTCTGGAAAGTGATTTATGAAAACATGTGTTATTCATATGTATCCTTTCTGGTATTATTTGAGGTATTTTAATAACACGTGGGGGTGGTTTAATAAATGTTTTTAGGGCTTCAAATTATATTTTTAATTGTTATTGGTATGGTTTTGATCTTGAATGATGGTTTTGAGATGGTTTTTTTGCGCAAACCATTGTTATACCTCTTGGGTTTGTTTTATGAAAATTGTAAATGTTTTTTTAGGTTAAACAAAGTGGGAAAAGAGTGTGTATGTACTTTTGGGGTGAGTGTGTTCACCAAATATGGGTTTTATAAAGGTAAATTGGAAATATAAGACATAAAACCTTTTTAGAGTGTTTCATAAATTTCTGAAATGTTTTACTAAATTGTGTTGCTCTTGTGTAACATGGTTGTGGGCTATTTCATGTGAGTTTGTTGAAAATATGAATTTTGATGTTGATAAGGGTATTATGTGATATGTGTGTGGGATGTTATGTGAGTTGTAATATCTTGGAATGGTTTTATAATGTTTTTTTAAGGATTTGTGAAGTGTTAAAGAAATGTGAAAAGTGTTGTGGGATATTTTAGTGTGAGTATGATTTCAAAATGCATTTGAATGAAAAAGTAGATTTTGTGACTTGTGTGATGTGCATGTGGGATATTTGGTGAATTTTTCATGTGTATGTGATATTTTCATGTGAAAATTATATTCATTGTCTTGTTGAACATGTTTGAGCACAAGAGGGAAACCCAAGTATCTAGGTAGGTGGATGTCTACTAGTATTCTTGTGATTCTGTGGGGTTTGGCCTCAGTTTCACTTAGCAAGATTGATTCTTACAACACTAAAAAAGCTATGTTGACGATGATTGGGGACTACTAGGTTATGGGTATGCCTCTTACTAGTGGATCGTGCATGATAATAGATATTGTGATGGTCACTCTCACCAAGATATGAGGTACCTAGGACCCACAACAAGCTAGTGCATAGGGATTATTTCCTATGCTTGTGATCATTAGTTACTTTGTGATTACCATCGGAAAATAGTATTACTGGCTATAAAATTGAGTATCTTTGGAATTTATTTTAAAAGTTTTGATTCTTTAAATTATCCCACTTGAAAACTATTTTTATTTAAAGTTTCATTTTTCTGAAATTATAGCCATCATTTCATGTTTTGAAAAACATGCATGCTTTTCATCTCTAAATGTTTATTACATGGAATATCTCAGTGGTGGTATCCTAATGGGATTTGGATCACACCCTACTTACACCATTGTGTGTAATTAGACTTGGTTTTTTTTCGCAGTTTGGGTACATTTTTTAGTTCCAGTAGTTCGGGTTTCTAGTAAGTCCATGGTGGTGATGTCTTGTGGAGATGACTTGAGGTCGGTGCCTCTTTCCATGAGGGTTATTGGTAAGTTTATTTTTTGTTTTTTACCTATTTTATAGTCTTTATGAGTTGTTTTAAACTATGCAATTTAGTTCTGAATTTTTGTAAAATATTTTTTGGTTTGAAAAATCCAGATTCATTTTATTGGGTTCCATTGTTGTTTTATGTTTATAAACTAAGGTAAATCATTCCCATTTTTCAGTTTATGATACCTAGGAACTTGTCCCAGACCATGAGGATTGGGGACTCCCTTAGGGCCTTTTCATGGGCTAGGTTGGGTTCTGGTTTTGATGGCAACCAGATCTAGTTCATGATAGAAAATCTCTAAATTTGAGCAGCACAATGGCATAGATTGGAATCTGGATCTAAAACCCTAAATTAAGATCAATAAAATAATATCTCTTTAATTTCACATCAATATCCAAAATACTAGATATATATTCAACAAATATATATCTATATCTAGTAAAAATATAATATTTCATCCACAAAAAGAGGGAGAGAAGTATGGGGATGAACGGGAAAGCAACGGGATAGGATCCAATTACAGTGAGAGGAGAAGATTTTTGATCTGGGCTCTGAATCACGAAGAATGAACGTTATGAGGGATTGAATATAACAACCATTATTTTTATTACACACTTAAGCATGATTTATTATATAAAATTTCACTTTATACAACCCAGAATATCAAAAGTTCTAGTGTATTTGTGGCTTAGGAACATTAAATGACAACTTAAGACCTAAAATACAACATCTTTATTGAAAACTTCTTTTACATGAACACAACATTCCTTCACACTTAGAATTGAATGGGATAACCTAAGTACATATATAAAAAAGGGTGATAAATAAATCCTATTAAAGGAGTAAAAAAGGAAAAACATAAAGAACATAAAACATGTTAGGAAATAGACATATAAATGGTGCATAAGAGAAACATGAACATAAAGATATGATATAACAGGATTATCATAACATGTAAATATAGAAACAACTTAAAACATTACATCATTAACATAAAGGAATCAGGTAAACCCATATCCTTACATGGTGGCCAAATTTCCCAAAAGGAATCAGGTAAACCCTTGTTCCAACATGAAGTATCATGGTACTAAACATTACCCAATGCATTATAGCGCTATCAGGGAACACCCTTCATAATCATTTCAATCCCATGCTTAAGTGTACCACATAGAACATATAACATGGATTCATTTGACATATTCATTTATTCCATGATAAATGAATGTGTAATATATATATTAAATTCTATAATCAATTATTATATGTTCATAAATGTGAATACCCTTGATAGGGAAATGGGTATGGTATTCACTACACGATGATTTTGGCTTGGAAAATCATGGTGCAATTTTGGCAGCCTAACGACGTGACATAAAAATTCATAAAACTGGTTGATAGAAGAGAAAGGTGTATCTAATTATATATACATGAAATGGGAAGTATGGGGGTCATATAGGTGAATTTCCAAAAATAATGAATTTGGAAATAGAAATCATAATATAATAAAGAAACATGAAGAAAGAGGAGAAATGGGATAACTCTTATGAAATTTTGGCATGGTAATGGGTGTACATGGGATGGATTAATGAGATAGAAAGAGGTATCCCATTATAAAAACATAATAAGGTCAGTATGGGGGAGGTGAAAAAATATACTACATAATTTTTAATTTAAAATAAAATGGTGTGAGAATATAAGGAAACTTGGATAAAAATGAGAAAGGAAGGAAAGTGAGGATCCCTTACTTTAGTGTGTGAATTAAAAAGTTTTAAGAGGGTATTATTGAGAGATTTTGGAGCCTTATGGGTATTATAGAGAGTTGAGGACATTTTAGGGATGTCCTTCAATTATTTTGAGTGAAGGTAAGTTGGAGCTTTGGTGGGTTTATATAATAAATGAGAGGGGAATTATTTAATATTTCACAAACATAGGTTTGGAATCTATATAATTAAATATTAAAAATCACAAACCTTAACCTGGTTATTTACCATGGTGTTTTTAAAAGATTAGTGGAAAACATTATTTTATAAGGCTAATGGCCGAACATATTAAAATATTATCCTTGCTTATGTGGAGGTGAGTCACATTATTAAAGAAATGAATTTAAAATCATAAAATGTTTTATAAATTTTGGAGGATTCACTAAGGCTTTATAAAATAAGAAAAACAAAAATAAAATCACATTATTTTAATGGTAAAAGATATATTGGGCCGGTAATACCCATTATATTATTTATTACATCATTTTGTGGATTATTATGATGCCATAAAACACATATTTTGTTTATAAAATATTTAATTTTTACCTGTAAATTTGACTCTCAAAAAATTATGAAAAATTCACCATTGGATAATTTTGATGTTCTGATTTCACAAATAATATTAATTATACCAAAATAATTTTCTAAATATGTGAATTTTCACTTTTAAAATGAATACTGATTTTTATTGAAAATTTACAAGTTTTGAAAAAAACAATTTTCAAACCTTAATAAAAATTGAATTTGACTTGATAAAAATTATATAATCAATTATTATTCATAATATTAATTTTATAATAATATTATATTAAAATATTAATTATTTAAAAAATTCATTAATTCCTTAAAATAATTTTTTTAAAAAAAATACACTTTCCATTTTATCGTATAAAAAATGTAACTCTTATCAAATTGATTGCCTAATAATTTATAGATAATAAACTTATATAATCACTATTTAGAATATTTTTTTATAATATTATTAATAAAAACCTTTTTTAGTATAATAACTTACATATTTCTCAAAAGTACCATTTTTACCTGAAAAATCAATTTATCAAATTCATCATTTTTTTAAGAAAGGTTATTTTCATAATGGGGTTGATGGGATAAGACTATTATTTATAGAAAGGGATTAAACAATAAGTAAATAATACTTTATTACATAACCCTTATAACACCCACATAAGACCTAAGGGTAAGGTGTGTGATCATAACAGACTCTTGGGGAGACTCGGATAACATCGCCAGGGTGGTAATCTCTACTAACGTGAACTTCTCTTGTAGGAGATTCCATTCTAGATTAACGTGTTGAAGCTCAGATTAGGATTGGTCAAGGTAGAATCCCAGTGAGTCTATCCCCTTTCTGAGCTCTGAGAAAAGAGCTTCTCAGGGCCCGAATCTACTAGATGAGGTCATCTGCTCCTTTTTCAATGTCAAAAGGATTTTTCTTAAACCCTATATTTATATCAGTCATGTGATCACTATTCAATGGCTATATTATTAACAATAATAATATTTAACTGTCATTTAAGCCCAATAATAATAAAAAATCATGTTTTCTCAATATCCATAATAAGTTAAAAGAAAATTAATTTTATTCATAAATGATCTGGTTGTTACAATATTCCCCCTTAAGAGATTTCACACTTGAAATTTTCTTTTCCCACACTAAAATAGATGAGGGTAACTCTACCTCATCACTTCCTCTGGTTCCCACATTTCTTCTTCGAACATGTGTTTTCTCTATAACACCTTGATGAAGGGAATCATCATATTTTGTTGAAATGTTTCTGTATGATCTAAGATCTTCACTGGCTTCTCTTCATATGAGAGGTTATTATCCAATGGTACCACCTTTGGATTGAGTACATGTTATGGGTTGGGTATGTGCTTCCTCAAGAGTGATACATGGAATACATCATGTACTTGAGATGGGTTTGGTGGGAATTTTAGTTGATAGACAACTGCTCCAATAAGATCAAGGATCTCAAAAGGGTAGATTTACCTTGGACTAATCTTTCCCTTATTCCCAAATCTAATAATTCTCTTCCATGGAGATATATAGAGTAAAACCATATCTCCAACATAAAACTCTAGGACTCCTTGATGATTGTTAGCATAGATCTTCTGTCAAATCTGATTAGCTTTAATTTGTTGATGGATTTTCTTAGCCTTATCCACCATTTCTTCGACCATTTCCAAACCTAGAAGTTTTTAGTCCCCAACTTCATCCCAATATGTCAGTGTTCTACACCTCTTCCCATAAAGGTATTCATAAGGATCCATTTGGATGCTTGAGTGGAAACTATTTTTGTAATAGAACTCAAGCATATAAATATGTTTATCACATCCTTTTTTTAAGTTCATTGAGCATACTCTCAATATTTCCTCAAGTGTTTGGATAGTTTTTTCATATCGTCCATTATTTTGAAGATGATAAGCCCTACTGAAGTTCAACTTAGTATTCAGAGTGTATTAGAGAATATTCTAGAATATAGAGTGGAATATTGGATCTCAATTAGATACAATTGATAGTGGTACACCAGACATCCTCACCACTTCTCTGATGTATATTTTTGTCATTTTATCCAATGATAAATCCTCTTGAATTGAAAAGAAATTTGAAGTCTTTTTAAGACTATACACAACAACCCAGATTGCATTATTTCTTTTCTATGTCTTCAGAATTCTAGTGTCAAAGTCCATGGTGATGTTTTCCCATTTACATGATGGTATGGATAATGGTTTCATCATCCCCTTAGACTTCTACCTCTCAACCTTCATTTGATGACATGCCATGAACTTTGATGTATACTCATAAATATAATTCTCCATGTTATCCCGATAATAATGATCTCTAAGATCTTAATACATCTTTGTGTTTCTTGGGTGAATGGATAAATTCAAACTATGTGCATCATCCAAAAGTTCTTTCTTTTACTCTGGATTTGATGAAACACAATGTCTTGACCAAAATCAAACAATTACTTCTTCATTAATAGTGATCTCTAAGGATTTACCTTTTCTAATAGTTTCCACATTATTTTTAATTATCACATCATTCTTTGGAGCATCCTTTAATCTTTTCAAAAGAGATGGTTGAGAAATCATTTGTGAAAGGATTGATGATGTTATCTTCTTTATGATTCACAGGTCCATCTTCATCAAATCCAAGAAGATTGGATCATTTTCAATTCTCATCAATAAAATATTTTTTGGATCCTTTCAACATAGATCATATTCTACTTTATTTGATTTCCCCATATGGTATTAAATTGAGCATTCATGGTCCTTGATCATCTCTAACCATCTTTATTGGCACATATTCGACACTTTCTGTGTGAATATATACTTGAGGATTTTTTGATCCATATATATTTCACACTTTTCCACAAAGAAGTAATATTAACAAATTTTCAAAGTGAACCTCATCCAAATCTAGATCATGTGTTAGATAGTTATTCTTAGGAAATGTCAATTTCCATGAACCATAGGCAATGACTTTGTCATTTTTCATCAACACACAGCCCATTCCCTTCTTTTAAGCATCACTAAATACCATAAAAAGTTCTCCACTTGTGGGTAGTTTGAGAACAGGTGTAGAGATAATCCTCCCTTTTAACTCCTTGAAGCTCTCTTAATATTCATCATTCTATGAAAACTTGACTCTCTTCCAAGTTATCTTGGTAAGAGGGTTTGAAAATCATTAAAATTTTCTCACAAATTGGTGATAATATCGAACTAACCCAAGGAATCTATGGATATATGTCATAGATATTGGCCTCAGCCATCCATAAATTTCATTTTTCATAGATGGATCCACATATATCCCATTTCTTATGATGATATTCCCAAAAAATGATACTTCCTTCAACCACAACTCACACTTAATGTACTTTTAATATATATTCTCTTTTCACAAGGTCTAGAGTATAATGCTTAGTTGTTCCTCACGCTCCTCCTTGGTTTTGAAGTATATTATAATATCATATATAAATACAACCACAAATATTTCAAGGTAATATATAAATACTCTATTAATCAATTCCATGATGATTATTAGAGAATTAGTGAGTCCTAAATTCATTACTATGAATTCATAGTCCTCGTACCTTGTACGAAATGTAGTCCTGGGGATATCCTCCCTATTCACCCTTAATTGGTAATATCCTAACCATATATCCACCTTGGAGAAATATTTTTCTCCACTTAGCTGATTGGAAAAGCCATCAATTCTTGGAAAGGGATAATTGTTCTTTATCATGATTTTGTTGAGATGATGATTATGAATATAAAGGTGCATTGACCCATCCTTCTTTTTGATGAAGTGGACTGGTGCACCCCATGGTAAAGCACATGGGTATATAAACCCTTTCTCTGGATTCTCCTATAGTTGTTTCTTTAGTTCATCAACCTCAAAAATAAATATTATATATGGACTCTTGGATATTGGCAATTCCCCAGGTATAAGATCAATTGAGAATTCAACATCTCTTCTAGGAGGAAGACGAGGATATTCCTTGAGAAACAAATCAGTAAATTACCTTATAATAGTCATGTCTTTGAGGATGGATCCTTCATTAGAATCAATCATCTGAGAAGGATTTGTGTGATCATAGGGAAGTAATATCAATGCTTGAGATGATGGTGCTAAATAAGATTCATCCACCTCCTTTCACTTGTATAGAATTTGGTGTAAATTCACCATATGGAGAGTGATTTCTCTCTTATGAAAATTTATATTGGATCTAAATAGGGAAATCCAATCCATTCCAAGAATTGCATCATATTACACAAGAGGGAGTATGAATAGGTATTTCGGGATGTTCAATCCACAAATTGTGATAGGGGAGGAGTTATATTCTTAGGTTGAAATAATTGACCCATCTGTCATTCTTTCCAAAATCTCTACTTCTATTATTTGTGGTGGTGTTTGGATTGTTCTACTAAACTTTCAGAATATAAAAGAATATGTAGAACCATAATCAAAAAGTATGTTCACTATTATTTAATTAATAACTAGCATACCTGTCACCACTTCATTGTCAGGATTTTCTTTGTAAATAGTGATGGAAAAATATCTCCCCTACTTCCTTGGAGCTCGTTGGTTTCCTCTAAAACCCCTTGGCTTAGGGCACTAGTGTGAAAAGTGTGTTGGTTCTTTGCAGTTGTAGCAATGAACAATGCATTGAGGGTCAAAATGAGTGTTCTTATCCTCTTTCATGGCAGTGGGTTTTTCTTGTCAGTAATAATTGGCTAGTTCGCTTCTCTTCCATGCCTAAAGAATTTCCTTATCCCCTTCAGTAAATTTCTAGGTTGCTTCTCTCATCACCTTTGGAAGGTAGGGTGCTGGGATTTCTTAGCACCATTGGATTTATCCATCATACTACTAGAATTAAAACACACATTTTAATTCTTATCCCTATGATATCCCTAAGATTCTTTGATCTCCAATTTCACTTTTAGTTCACATCATAAAATTTTCTCATAGCTATTGAAGTCACGGATCACTAGGGATTTCTGTAGGCTAGGTTTAATCCTACCAAAGAAGTGGTCAACCATACATTCAGGTGTAATGACAAATCCAAAGGTATATCATGAAATCCTTGTGAATTTTTTCTCACACGCTCTGATGGATTCATCATCTTTTTTCTTAAGGTTAAGGAATTCCATTTCCATATTTTGTTGGAGGGTGTAAGGAAAATATTTATCAAAAAATATTTTCCATAAATCCTTCCATTCCAATGCCTCAATTTATTCCTCTTGCTTTTTATCTTTGATCAATTTAAGCCATTGATCATATTCACCCTAGATATGATAAGCATCCAGAATAAACTTCTCTTGTTCCAGTGATTGAATAATGGAGAAGATCTTCTCAATAGAGTTGATCCATTGTTTGGTGATTGAAGGATTGGATGATCAATTGAAAGTAAGGGTCATTTATCTCATGAATCTCTCAATTGAAACTTCTTCTTTCTTAGGGGTGATGGGTGTTCCTCTTGAATAATGTTTATATTCAAAACCTGAGTTAATTGAGAGTTTTTCACGAAAATTTTTATGATTTTCCACTCCCATCAGATTGAGCATCTCATTAGAATAGTAATCACATTGATCTTCGCATCATTTGTTAGCCCGAGTCTTCCTATTATCGACCATTGGATAGAATAAAAAAAATTGGGATAATTATTTTAAACTATTAAACACATAAAGGGTAATACAATGACAAAAAGGTATAACTTATAAATTTAATTAATTCCTTAACTTATAAATTTTTATGTTTCGATCTAATTTATCCATGATCTATTTTATAACATATATTCTTAGAGGAATCTTATTATTCCCTTAGTAATGCTTTGTAATAATATTATGAATTTAATAAAGTGTATCCCCTGATATTGTCGAACCACGAGTGAATTAAAGCTCATTATCATGCACTAGTTCCCATTTGAGTCTTGTTCAAATTGGTGTTTTCAGGTTTTACCCCTAGATACATATGTTCTAGAGACACCTCTACTTGTTCTTATTCAGATAGGGATGTATATTATTGATAAATCACTCATTCTATTCTCACAACAATTTAGGGATGTTTTTCTTATATTTAGTCTTATAACTAAGGCTTTCACTTGGGTTTTATAATCAAAATCCCCAAAATAACTAAACTTATCCTCTGAAACCAACTATAACAACCTTTCTTTTTATTATACAATTAAACATGATTTATTAAATAAACTTTCACTTAATACAAACCAAAATTTTGAGAGATATAGTGTATTTGGTGATTAGGAACATTAAATGACAACTTAAGACAAAAAATACAACATCTTTATTGAAAATTTCATTTAAATGACCACAACATTCCTTCGTAATTAGCATTGCATGGGATAACCTGGGGAAATACATAAAAAGGGTGAGATATAAAGCCCAGTAAGGGAGTAAACAATGCATAATTTGAAGAATAAAATACATTTTAGGAAGTATACATATCAATGGATCATAATAGAAACATGAACATAATGTCCTGATATATCATGTTTATCGTAACATGGAAATGTGGCAACAACTTAAAACATTACTTCATTCACATAAAGTAATCAGGTAAACCTTTACTACAAAATGGTGGAAAACTTCATGAAAATTAATTAGGTAAACCCCTATCCTAACATTAAATATCATGGTACTAAATATTACCCAATTCATTAGAGTGCTATCAGGGAGCACCCTTCATAATCATTTTAATCTCAGTCTTAATTGTGCCACATAGATCATATAAAATGGATTCATTCAACATAATCATTTATTAAATGATAAAGTAATGTGGAAGAAATACAATAAATTATATAATCAATAATTATATGTGTATAAATGCGAATACCCTTGATAGAGGAATGTTCATGGTATTCACTACACAATGATTTTGGCATGCAAAATCACAGTGCAATATCGGCAGCCTAACGGTGTGACCTGAAAATTCATAAAAATAGTTGATGAGATATAAAGGGTTATCTCATAATATATATATGAAATGGATAGTAAGTTTTTCATATAGATACATCACCAAATACAATTAATATGGAAATATAAAATGTAACATAATAAATCAACGTAAAGAAAATGGAGAAATGGAATAACTCTTACAAAATTTCGGCATGGTAACAGATGTAAATGGGAGGGATTAATCAGAGAGAAATAGTTATACCATCATAAAAACATAATAAGGGAAGTATAGGAGAGGTTAAAAACATACCCCATTATTTTTAATTGAAAATAAAAGGGTGTAACATTATAAGGAAACTTGGATAAAAATGGGAAATAAAGTAAAGTGAGGATCCCTTACTTGAGTGTGTAACTTCAAAAGATTGAAGAGGGGATTCTTGAGAGCATGGGGAGAATTTAGAAGATTGTAGAGATGTTAGGAAATAGTAGTTATGTGATCCAATTCTTGTTAGTGAAGTGAATTTGGATCTTGGGTGGGTTTATATAGGAAATGAGAGGGGAATTCTTTAATATTTCACAAATGTAGGTTTTAGAATCTATATAATTAAATATTCAAATCCACAAACCGTCCCAAGTTTTTTTCCTCTAATTTTTACCAAAGAGGAGTGGAAAATATTATATTATAAGTCCAATGGCTGAAAATATTAAAATATTATTCTTTCTTATGTATAGGTGAGTCACATTATAAAAGAAATCAATTTAAAATCATAAAATATATTATATATTTAGTGGATTCACTAAGGATTTATAAAATAAGTAAAACAAATATTAAATCAAATTATTTTAATTTGAAAACATATATTGGTCAGATAATAGCCATTTTAGTATTTATTATATCATATTGGGTTCATTATGATGTCATAAAACACATATTGTTTTTATACGATATTTAATTTTTACCCAAAAATTTCACTGTCTCATAAAATCATGAAAAATTAACCATTGAATAATTTTTACATCCTGATTATAAAAATAATAGTAATTTTATCTAAATTATTTTCTAAATATTTTAATTTTCACTTTTAAAATTAAAACCAACATTTATTGAAAATTCACAGGTTTTGAAAAAAATTGTTTTCAAACCTTAATAAAAATTATATTTGACTTCATAAAAATTATATACTCATTTATTAATCATAAAAGTAATTTCATTATAATATTTTATTAAAATATTAATTATTTCAAAAATTGTTGAATTCCTTAAAATAAATTCTTTAACAATACACTTTCTATTTTATTATAAAAAAATGTAACTCTTATCTAATTGATTACCTAATCATTTATAGATAAAAAACCGATATAATCATCATTTATAAGAATTTTTTTATAATATTATTAATAAAATCCTTAATTTAATATAATATCATATATATTTATCAAAAGTACCATTTTTACCCGAAAAATTAATTTATCAAATTAATCATTTTTTTAAGAATTGCTATTCTCATAAATGAATTGATGGAATAATACTTTTATTTATAGAAAGGGATTATACAATAAGTAACTAATTCCTTATTAAATAACCCCTTATACCACCTGAATAAGACAGAAGGGTAAGGTTTGAGATGGTGACAGACTCTTGGGGTGGCTCAGATAACAACTCCTAGGTGGTAATCTCTATTTACTTGAACTTCTCCCATAGGCGATTCTGTTCAAGATTAACATATTGAAGATCAGCATGGGATTGGTTAAGAGAGAATCCAAGTGATTCTACCTCATTTATGAGTGCTGAAAAATGAGCTTCTTACGACTCAAGTCTACAGGATGAGGCCATCCTCTCCATTTTCTGTGTCGAAAGGATTTTTATTAAAAAAACTTATATTTATATCAGTCCTGTGATCACTATTCAATGGATATATTATCAATAGTATTGATACTTAATGGTAATTTAAACCCAATAACAATAGAAAAATTAGTGCATGTATTTTCTATGTCCATAATACATTAAAATAAAGGTAATTTTATTCATAAATGATTGGATCGTTACATTGAAATTAGTACAAAGAGCTCCAAAATTTTGAAAGACCACCTTGGGTTGAGTGAGGGTCAAAATAGGTAATTTTAGGGGGTTCTGGGATTTTAAAATTAATTTTTGGGCCACATTAATTTCTTCCCAAGGTTTCCTTTGCAGGGGTGAATAGTTATCCCTAACCATACACCAACCGTGAGCTTGTTATTCTTGGGGTTTCTTGTTTGACTTTTTTGGATTCATTGTTTGGAAAACCTTATGCCAGCCGTGCAAAACCTCATTGTCTAGGTTTGCATAGTTTCATGGGTTGTGTGAACGGTTTTCTCTTACAGTGCACCAACCATGCACATCCACTTTTTATTCCATTTTTCTAAATTTACACCCAAACACACCCCAAGGTAAAGCCCAATCTAAAGGTAATTAAATAAAAAAAATTACCTGAATTCAATCCCAAGTCAACTCAATAAAAGGTGAGGATTTTACAATCTCCCCACCTTATAACAACTCATCCTCGATATACACTCCAAAGCTTCCCTAATATTCCAAGACAAAAAATTTGGGCCCTGAGCCCTCATATCTTCTTCCAATTCTCATGTTTCCTTCTGTACATGCCCATGCTACCACAAAACATGAACTATCAGTACCATATTCCCCCACTACACTTTCTCACTGTGATCGAACACATCTATCAGATAATCCTCAATGGACACATCAATCTCATGGTAAATCTCATATACATTGATCACATGAGAAGGATCGAGGTGATACCGTCATAATTATGATACATGAAAAATATCATGAATATAACTTTATTTCCATGGATGATCCAATCGATATTCCACCAGCCTGATTCTCTCTAAAACCTCAAAAGGTCTAACAAAACTAGGTGCCAACATTCCATGTCTCTATATCCTATGGTGACCCAACCTAGGTGACACTTTAAGGAATACATGATCACCATATGTAAACTCTAGGGGTCATCTCTATCTATTAGCATATGACTTCTACCTACTCTGATCCATATCCATACATTTTTTAATTAGCTGAACCTAATATATTGTCTCCTTCCGAGGCTTAGTCCCAACAACAATGACTCACCAGCCTCCATATAGCAAACGGTGATCTACATGGCCTACCATAAAGAGCCTTATATGGTTCCATCTGTATAGTTTCTTGATAACTGTTGTTATAGGAAAACTCTACTAAATCCACATTCTTCCCCCAAGACCTATCAAATTCAAGGACACACTCCCACGGTATATCCTTCAACACATGTATAGTACGCTCGGACTTCCCATCTTTTTATGGGTGGAAATTCATACTCAAAAAAATATGTGTACCAAGCACTTTCTATAATACCTTTTAGAAGTGTGAAGTCACTATGGGAAAAATGAGTATTTACGATGGATCATTTGCGATGGGAACTCGTCGCAAATAGTTTTATCGTGTTTTTTTTTTAAAACTCAATTGCTACTGGCCCATCGAAAATAGTATTTGCGATGTGAAAATATACCCATCGCAAAAAATAAAAAACAATTAAAAAAAATGTTAAAAAATTTTAAAAAAAGTATTTATAAATATTATTTGCGACAGGTATATATTCCCTTTGCAAAAAACATAAAAAATTTATTATTAAAAAATTAAAATAATATAATATTTATATAATAATATTAATAATAATAACATAATATTTATATACTAATAATAATAATGATAAAATAATATTAATATGATAATTATATTATTATTATTATTATTAAAATAGAATAATAATAATATTACTATTATTAATATTAAAATTTTAAAAAATTATAAAAAAAATAAAAAACCTCAATATTCATAAAAATATAATAATAATAATAATAATAAATAATTTTAATAAAATAATAAATCAATAAATAAATAATAAAGTAATAAAAAATTAAAAAATTAAATAAATAATCAAATAATAAGAAGCACAATATTTGTAATAATATAAAAAACTCACCAAACCACGAGTCAGACATTGCATGTACTTCCTCATCTACTAGTGTTGCTACTCTAGTAAACGACACATCTTCTCCTACTACTACTACTATTGTCATCAACATGTCACATAATGTTTTTCCCGGTATATATCGATCAAAACATGTGTTAGATTAATGTGTAGTTGGTTTGTACACATCCCAAAGTCTCAAAGTAGTCCAAACTGCCAATGTAACCATGTTTCCATTTTCATTATATGTCGAACTGCTGACACTACATGTTAACTAATTTTTTTCCAATTTTTTCCCCATTGTTTAATGTCAAAAGTGGAGAATAATATAATGTGCCAATTATATCATGAGAAGTCACCATAATGGGCACATGAGATTCTTTTACTCTATTATCCTTTTAAAATGAAAAAGGTTTTTCAGTTAACAACATCGAATCAATATACAGTGCTGGCAGTTCCATAAAGAAAGATGATGAATATGGAAAATATGGTCACATTGGTAGAAAGAATCATTTTATCTATTTTGTGGCATGTTGCAGATAGTAGAAATCAACACATGATTTCCCAAAAGATCTTGGAGGAAAAAATTAAGTATTAGATAAAAATGTTGTGGAAATAAACTTACAAATAGTAGATAAAATGATGACAAAATTAATTAAAAAAGTAGTAATAATTCACCTTTTCTTAATGGTTGTATATATTTTGGATCCATTTTCTAATTACCGCTATTTATTAGTATTTATTACTATTTATTACTATTTATTAATATTTATTACTAATTATTACTAATTATTTTTAATTATTACTCATTATTAATAATTATTATTAATTATTACTATTTATTACTAATTATTTCTAATTATTGCTACTTATTAATATTTATTACTAGTTATTATTAATTATTACTATTTTTTAATATTTATTACTAATTATTACGAATCATTACTAATTAATCCTAGTTATTACTATTTATTACTAATTATTACTAATTAATACAAATTAATACTAATTAATTCTAATTAATCATAATACTTATTATTTATTACTAATTATTACTAATTGTTATAAATTATTAATAATTAATCATAATTATTACTAATTAATCCTAATTAATCCAAATTAATATTAATTATTACTATCTTTAACTATTTTATACTAGTTTTTACTATTTTTTACTAATTATTACTAATTACTACTAATTATTACTAACTGGTCTTAATTAATCTTTATTATTACTATTTACTATTAATTATTACTAATTATTACTAAAATTATTACTAATTAATCATAAATATTAACAATTAATCCTAATTAATCCTAATTATTATTAATTATTACTAATTATTACTATTTATTACTATTTATTACTAATTATTACTAATTATTACTAATTATTTCTAATTATTACTAATTATTACTATTTACTATTAATTATTACTAATTATTACAAATTATTACTATTTATTAATATTTATTACTAATTATTACTATTTATTACTATTTATTATTAATTATTATTAATTATTACTATTTATTACTATTTATTACTAATCATTACTAATTATTACTAATTATTATTAATTATTACTAATTATTACTAAATAGTGCTAATAAATCTTAATTATTACTAATTATAACTAATTATTACTAATTAATCACAATTAATCATAATTATTACAAATTATTATTAATCCTAATTAATCGTAATTATTATTAATTATTACTATTTATTACTATTTATTACTAATTATTGCTAATTATTACTAATTATTGCTAATTATTACTAATTATTGCTAATTATTACTAATTATTGCTATATACTATTAATTATTACAAATTATTATAAATTATTACTATTTAGTACTATTTATTAATAATTATTATTAATTTTTACTATTTATTACTAATTGTTACTAATTATTACAATTAATATTATTTATTGTTAATTATTATTAATTATTACTATTTATTAATATTTATTACTAATTATTACTTATCATTACTAATTATTACTCATTAATCCTAATTAATCCTAATTATTATTAATCATTACTATTTATTACTAATTATTACTAATTATTACTAATTATTACCAATTATTACTAATTATTTCTATTTACTATTAATTATTACTAATTATTATAAATTAGTACTATTTACTAATATTTATTACTAATTATTACAATTAATTAATAATTAGTACAAATTAATACTAATTATTTCAAATTATTCATATTTATTACTAATTATTATAAATTATTACTATATATTAATATTTATTACTAATTAATACTAATTAATCCAAATTATTACTAATTAATCCAAATAATTACTAATTAATCCTAATTATTACTATTTATTACTAATTATAACTAATTATTACTAATTAATGCTAATTAATCCTAAATAATATTTATTTCTAATTATTGCTAATTATTACTATTTGTTACTAATTAGTACTAATTATTACTAATTATTACTAATTTTTAATATTAATTACTAATTATTATTAAATATTACTATTTATTAATATTTATTACTAATTATTACTTTTTATTAATATTTATTACTAATTATTACTAATTATTTCTAATTATGACTGATTAATTTTAATTATGACTAATTACTTCTAATTATGACTAACTATCATTAATTATTAATAGTTATTACTCATTATTACTAATTATGAATAATTATCACTATTTATCACTAATAACTATTAATTATTAATAATTAATATTACTATTAATTCATAATAATTAATACTAATCACATGTAATTATTTGTAAAAATAATATTGTAAAATAAAATGATCTAATTCTAATTTAATTTAAATTTTGCTAATTAACAATAATTATAACTAAAATAATATAAATTAAATTGTCTAAAAATAAAAGAAATAGATAAATACCATAAAACTGAAGCTTTTAGAGGATCTATGTTGCGAATGATGTTCTGATTTAAAACATTAAATTTTTAAAAAATTTGAGAGAAAAAATGTAAGTAGAGCTGGAGAGGGGTGTGGAGAAAGGGGTGAAATGAGAGAAAAATGGATGAGAGTATATATATGTTAGATTATTTTTTATGGGAATATTTGTGACGGGTCCCGTCATAAATAACAACCAGTTAAAAATGTATTTGCGACAGGCCCTGTCGCAAATACCAACCTGCCGACATACTATTTGCAATGGGATTGACCTCCCGTCGCAAATACTAAAAAACCCCATCAGGTATTTGCGACGGGTTTTTCATACTATTTCAAATACCCTTCCAGAGTTTTGGTGTGGAAGTCGCGTCAAACCTTTTGCGACGAGAAGAAGGTCTTGTCACAAATAGTCTCTTCTAATGAACTATTTTCCATGGGACCCTCTCTCGTCGCAAATAACCCATCGCAAATGCCCATTTTTCCATAGTGAGTAAAGCATGATTCATGATCTGAAATTATAGTATGTGCCACCCCAGGTAAATGGACTATTTTGGTATATACAGTTCTCCTAACTTCTCTACTGAGAAAGTCGTCCGTATAAGAAACAAATGTGTTACTTTCATCATTCAATCCAAAACAACCCATATAGCATCATTCTTCCTTGACATATTCAGAATACCCACCAAAAAATCAATGGGCACATTATCCCACTTCCCTTCCAGAATTGGTAACGGCTATAGCAAACCACCATTTCATTGATGCTCCTCTTTCACTTGCGGGCAGGTGAAGCATTGGGTCTTGAACCTTGCTATTTTCTTTTTTATGTCTGGCCATCAAAACTTTCTTAATAGGTCATGGTGCATTTTGGTCCCACCTAGATGTAAAACCCACTTCGAGGCATTAAATTCTTGCATGAGATCCTCTTGTATACTCGTAGGCACAACAACCCAAAACCTGACATAGATGATCTCATCTTTATCTATACTCTAATCTGAAGGTGACTATCCACATTATGCTTTCTCTCAGGGTCAAACATTTTGGATCCTCATACTTCATGTCTCTAATCCGGCTCAAAAGTGTCAACTACACTGAGACTGATACAAGATTCAGCTACTCCTGACTCTCATGAACCACCACATCAATTTCATCTAGCAATGCCATCATCTTCTACTCAGCACTAGACTCCTGAACTGCCTGAGTCTGAGTTTTTCTTATCAAAGAATTAGCCACACTATTTCCCTTCCCAGGCATATATGCCAGTTCAAATTTAAAGAACTGCATATTCTCAACCCATCTCTATTGAAAAAGATTTAAATATCACTATGAAAAGATATAATTCAAGCTCTTTTGGTATGTATACATAGTAAACTTTTCTTCTAATAGCTAATGATGCCAACATTTTAAATCATAAACCATTGCCTCCAACTTGAGGTTGTTTATACGGTAGTTTCATTCATGAGGCCTCGACTGCAAGGACCCATACCCCACGACTTTATCTCTTTCATCAACACTTCTCTAAGCCTGATCCGAGAAGTGTCACAATACACCATATAATCCTCACCTGGCTCAGGTAAGATCAAAATTGGTGCTGATGTCAAACGCTTCTTCAGATCCTAGAAAGAACTCTCACAAGATTATGACCATTCAAACTTTATCCCTTCCTTGGTCAAACCTAAAAGTATTACTTCCAATTGGGAAAATTCATGGATGAATCGCTGATAATATCTAGCTAACCCGAGAATGGTATGGTTATAAAAAATGTTCTTAGGATGCTCCCAAGAAACTATAGCTTGAACCTTCTCTGGGTCCACTGACACACCTTCCTCTGATATGTTGTACCCCAATAATTTTACCATATCAATAAAAAACCGATACTTAGATATCTTGGTGTATAGTTTATACTCTCTCAGTGTACTCAGAAGACTATCATTATATTGGACATGATAATCATGAGTCTTGGAGTACACAAAGATCTCATCCATGAATACCACCACAAATCGATCTAGGTACGGATGGAATATCTTATTCATCAAGGCAATAAACACTTTTGTGGAATTTTTCAACCCAAAATTCATTAGGATGAACTCATATAGTTCATACCTGCTTCTAAAAGTAGTCCCCATTATATCAGAAGTCCTAAATCTCAACTGATGATACCCTGATCTCATGTAAATATTTGATAACACACAAGCTCCTCTCAACTGGACAAAAATATCATTGATATGTGGAAAAGGGTTGTAGTTATTTATAGTAATCTTGTTAAACTTCTAGAAATCCACATACAAGAATAAATTCTTATAAACCTTCTTTACAAAAAACATAGGTGATCCCCAAGTCAATGTTCTCGGACGGATAAAACATTTATCCTCTAACTCCTCCAGTTGAGTCTTGAGATCTTGAAGCTATGTCAGTTCTATTCTATATGGTGGAATAGATACTGGCTCATCCCCTGTAATGAGCTCAATAGTGAATTCCAAATATATCGTAGGAGTAAGCCCTAAGAAGTATTTGGAAAAAATATCCCAAAACTCTTCCACTACTAGTGGAAAAACATCAGGTTTGACACCTCTACCATTTAGAAAAAGACTAGAAGCCTAGGCTTTGATCTCTCACAGCTACTAAGTGATTCGCCCTGATCAGCCTTCCTGGATATCCCACTCTCCATGGTGAATGTAATTTCCACCCTTATGAGAAATTATTTTTACTCTCTTCTGGTAAAAATATATATTGGCTCAGTATGTGACTAGCCAGTCCATACCTATAATTACGAAAAATCTCAACATGTCAAGGATATAGATACCCCGTAAAAAAAGATACTCCCAGATCTTGAGAGAACACCCTTAGAAAATATAGATATATCCAGACTGCACTCTGAACGGTGTATCTATAGTCATCAGACCACTCAAAAACTCTACCTTCATGCTCATACTATTAATTATTTTTTTCATATAAGGAATGAGAGGAATGACTATAAAATAAGGCACTAAATAATATAGAATCCATTAGAATAGTACCTCTCATTATTGATGGCCCAACCTCGTTTTCCACAATTGTAGGTTTCACCTCATACAAATGTCAGGAACCTCTTCCTTATGATATCATCTGACTCACTTGAGTTTCACCAATATTTTGATATGGGATCTCTTTCCCAGAAGCACTACATCATCTGCCTATGCTTCCTCAGCTAGTAGAACTCTAGTTTCCAGTCTGATAAGGTGTCGAATATCCCATTCCTACACCTTGGTTATTAACTCCACCATCACTAACCATTAGTCACTATAACCTTCAAAACTTCTACAGATGTCCCATATTACCACAAAACTGAGACTCTACTAGTGGTCATCAATAGTATCTATGATAGTGTTATAGCCTACCACATTGATGAAAAATCAATCCAGTAAGGTCTTATGCAACTGAACCTACTGTCTAATTACTTCGATTTCTACTGTTCTAAATAATTTTGTCATAATGGTTCTTCCTACTCTTGGAAGTTGAACCTCTTGATCATCCATTTGAACCTGTATATCCAACATTGGAAGCCTCTTTCAGGTCTTCCTCAGCTATGAGATCCGGATCTACCACCTTAGCAAACTTTTTAAATCAAAATATGTTAACTTGGGACATAATCTCACACTTAAGTCTATCCTGAAAGCATATCTTCATAGATATATCACCTTCTTTAAAATCTTGATCAAATCATTGTAGGCCTGTAAATCATCCAACAAAATCCATCACAGTTATGCTTCCCAGAGTTATCCACCAGAACTCAACTGTTTTCTCCTTCCTATGCATCTCTGGTCCGATTTTCTCTACGAACCTATCCAAGAATTCCCTCCACAACATACTATCTTTTTGTCCAATATGTGCCTAAATGTCCCACCAGTGCTTCACTAATACTCATAGCATGTTAGCATCCAACTTGACCCTCATCTCAGTAGGAGTCTCAATATGTTCAAGTATCATCTCTATGGACTCAACCGAGAACTCATCTCCCTTAGGTACACCCTCTCTAGTAAAATTTAGAGGGTTATGCGACTGAAACTCTCTCATCAGGTCATACATTCTCTTCTCAACCCGACCTGGTTCACTTTCCATAAATTTCATGAATCCAGTGAACTTTTCTTTAACTCCTCCCCTGCTTCCTCAACTGGCACAATCGGTGCCTCAGGTTCCATCATTGGGGGATTATTCCTAGACATTCCCTCGGGCCATCTTCTCAACAAGAATTTTCGTGTGCGCATACTCTACAATGTCAAACACACGTCTTATTACTAATAACAAAACATCATCACATTTAAATAAGAGGAATAATTATAACAAGTTTCTACAATCCTTTCCCCTAAATCTTGCTACCTGGTCAAAATCGAGGCGCTTACACAACTCTTAAGAATCCTACACCTAGGTCTTGGTTGACAAGGTTAAACAAATCATCATATCAAATTTATCATTTAGAAACCCATTTATTTTCATTTTGAATCAATTTACTATTTTCAATTCATATTATACACCATTTTCAATTCAATTTCACAAGAAAGTAAAAATATTCTACGTTAAACAACTTACTCAAAATATATTTCCCCATTCATGCCTAAAATGATATATGCCACAATAATCCTGAGTGCCTAGAATGATGCTTTCATACTCAAATTTTGTTCCATTTTAGGAAACAATTCAATTCTTAGAAAAACTCAAAAACAATTTCCACATCACACAATAAGTGTGTCACCCAAGGTGAAATAATATTCAACTATAATAGAAAACAACAATAACAAGAATCCCACCTAGAGTACTTGGGTTTTACCTCATACATAGATCTGAAACTCCTATGTACGATCTCATTACCAAGACCCTGACTATTTATAGTCTTCTTTCTACCTTTACCAAATATTAAGACAAAAAATTAAAAGAAAACTATACCATTGATGCCACTTTGTAACACCCTGGCCCGGGTTCCCTGAGCCAGTTCACTATGTGACCTCAATTACACCTCCCTATATACCAGAGGCTTCTGACTAGTAGTAAGGGTCTGATAAGTCGATCATGGTGAGACTATTCCCTCTTTTATCAGATTAAAACACTAAAAGAAATAAATAATCAATATCAGAAGAATAATATACATAATAAATATGAACCTCAAGATAATAAATTTAGGAAATACAATATCCAATTAAAATTGAAAACATGTCATTCTGAAGTACGTGTCAAGTGTCTTACATGAAAACTAAAAATTAAGACACCAACGACTCCCAAGCGGGTCCCAAACCACATATGGTTCCCTCATCCATGATCTATCCTCAATCATCTATTTAACATAGGGACATTATCATTAACCTATCTAGAAAACAAAAAGTCTATTCTACTACCGAATAGGAAGCCCGAGTAGGGTGTGAGTATAACTTTGTACGCCACCACCAATCGTGTCTAAAACAAATCCAGTCAAATAGTGTATATAATTATATAAATAATTAAATTAAAATTAATAATTATATATTTATCACATTATACAATTAGTATTTATTTAACCACATAAACATGAGGCTACCCGAGGACACTCGTACATAGTTGTCTACTTCGGGTCATGCCAAATACCGAAGTGTTTCTAGGTAATATCATATCTTAATACCTAATTTATCTCATATTGAGGCTCTAAGTATTCAAAGGTGATATCATATCTCAATACCTACTTCATCTCATACTGGATCCCAAAGTATTCCCATGTGAGGCCATATCTTTGAGTATCTTTATTTCAATTCTTTAAATTCACATATAAATTCCCATGTTACCAATATCAAAATTCCTAAGTAATATGACCATGTTACATTTCTCACTTCTAAATGGAATGAACATGTTCCCATTACATTAATCATAAGTATAATGACCATGTTAACATTTATACTTCTCAATAGAATGACCATTCTCCCATTATTACACACATAATTAATCCATCGATTAATTATTCAACATTAATCTCATTACTAATTCAACAATAATTTTATCACATAATTACCTTTAATTAATTCTCTAATTAATTAAGTAAATCAAATCCATTAATTAATTAATCAATTAATTATCTCAATCCAACCATTTCAACACCAAAAAATTAATTCAACAATTAATCTACCATTAATTATCTCAACTCATGGCCTAAATATCTCATAATTAATCTAACATTAATTATCTCAACTCATGGCATCAATATCCCATAATTAATCTACCATTAATTATATCAATTAATGGAATAAATATCTCATAATTAATCTACCATTAATTATCTCAATTATTGGAAATAATATCTCATAATTACTCTAACAATTAATTATCAAGATAGATATCGACCAAACCACATAATTAATTCCAAAATTAATTTATCAATTACGACTATAAATCTAATTCATCAGTAGGCCACATTACTAAATAAATTGAGGTATTGTATTGATAAAGAACACTATCAATCCTAAAGCATGGATACATATATAAAAATCATAACTATGGGATTTGAATATTAGGCAACCTATCAAGATTATTTTTTGATGTTTTCCCAATGGAAATCTCCAAAATATAGCATCACAACAACATAGATTGGAATACAGATCTAAAACCCTAAATCAATATCAATAAAATAATATCTCTTTAGTTATACATCTAGATCCACAATACTATATCTAGATTCACCAAATATAGATCTAGATCTCGTAAAAATGGAATATTTCATCCACCAAAATAAGTATAGAACATTTGAGTATGAATAGGAAACTAAATGGTTATGAAACATTAATAGAAGAGGATACTATCATCGATATAGGATTTGGATTACAAAGAATGGAGGTTTGGAGGGTTGGGAATTCATCCCAAGAGCTTCAAAATCAAGAGATACCACCTAGGGTCTAGTGAGGGTCAAAATGGGTGTGTTTCGTGGGTTCGTCAGATTTTAAATTTCATTTTCAGTCCAATTTCATTCCTATGAATAGTTTCTTGGGTAAGGACACACAGTTTTCCCTAACTATGCACCTATTATTATTGGGGTGTATGGTTTGTATTTTTTGGGTGAACAGTTTGGAAAATATTACACCAGTAATGTGAACCGTCATGCTTAAAGGTTTCATGGTTTTTTGGTCTAGGTGTACAATTTTCTATAATCGTTCTCCAACCATGCACAATCCCTTCTTATTACATTTTTTCCAATTTCCGCCCAAACACACTCCAAGGTAAAACCAAATTGAACGATACTTAAATAAAAATAAAAGGTACCTAAATGAAATCTTGATTCAACACCAGAAAAATTTAGCATCTTATATATAACAATCATGTTTTGATGTAGAGTGATAAATAACATGGTCATTAAAAAGTTAACCATAACAAAATAGTAAATTTGTGATCATTTAAAATACCTTTCATTTCTTAGTATTAAAATTAAATGGATAGATTTTTTGTTTCAAAATACATTTCCTAGAGTTGAGGGATTATTTTAATATTTAGATAATCAATTGAGAAAATAAACTTACTTGATTACTTTCCATTTCATAAGCATAATCTCATCCTTTGGTTGGGCTTCACAATATTTTTAGTTCATCCCTTATAGATGAAAATGAATGTTTAAGATGAATTTTTCATGCCTAAAGCACTTTTATAAATCGTAACATCCATGAGTCATTTCTTATTCCTTTAAATGTTTACTAAAACCATAATGGTTAGTATATGTTATACAATATGAGGAATAATACTTTAACCCAAAACAATAATATATAATGTTCAACTTAATCCATTCCAAACTTAGGACTCATCCAAAATACATCTATCTAAATTGAATTTCCAAAAACATCATAAAATTACCAAAATCAAAATTAACATTAGATTCTCCAAATAACATAATATAGCTCTTATTGTCACATACCAAATATTGGAATAACTTTATCACCTTAAAACCTTAATGGAAACATTAATTCTTCCAAATTTTTAAAGAAAACATATTATAGCACAGTCCTTATACATCTCATGATTCTTATAATCAGAGCATCATTGATAAAATAATTCTTGAATCCAAATACATAAGAAATTTGGTAATTCTACCTCATTCATAAAACATTAACTTTGTGTCATCATATCATCCTAAAATTCATTAATAGGGTTATATTACCTATTCTATATTTTCCTAAATCTAGTTCTCAAGGTTTCTACAAAACTTCCTCTAATACCAACTGTAACACCCTGACCCCAGATGCCCGGATCCAATGCATTACTTTATTACATTGTCATAGATACAATATTCAAATCCCAAAGGACCGAATAGTTTATTAGTCTTGTAGAACTAGATACATACATGGTACCCTTATTAAATTGGTAATTAAAAATAAAATATAATAATGGAAAGTAATTTTCATCCTTGAACTCATTAAAATATTTAATATTCATAACATAGGGAAAATAGAAATAAAATGGGGATATAAGATGACTAGTAAGGGTAAAATACATCTGAATTTATCTTTAATTAAAGAGAATAGTCAACTGGAAAGGTAGATAACTGAACACAAATGACATTTAATCAATAAACTGAGAATAAAATGAAATTAATTCGTAGATTTTGTCATTGTAAATATTCAACTCGATAATAAAAAACTGAATTATTTATGAAATTCTTAATTATTGGATGTTATGTATATGGAATATTAATCACTAAAACCAATACCTTTCACAAGACAGTTCAATATTAATGGGTAAAAACAACTTTAATTTTGCCACATTATTCATCTCATGAGACTACTCATACATCAAGGATATTTTATATATATGGTCCCAACCCATTATTGTGTCCATAGAATTAATTATATATTAAAATGATAAATTTAATTCATTAACCAAGAATCCTTATCAATAAGTTTCCTTATTGAGTAAATGATATGGATTTAGCATTATTTCCCCAGCAGTTCAAATATCTTTCAATGTAGACACTTTATGTAATATATGGTTTAAGAAAAATGAATCGATTACTTTTTTCACTATAAATATACATAAAACAAGTGGAAATAAAATATGATATAATAAAAATTGTTTTCATGCATATCCATATCATTTCATAATCAATGAAATATAAGTTTAACCCAATGAATAAAAATTGAGTTAGAGAAATCCCTTACCACTTGTAATCAGTTGAATTGTATGCCTAATAAAAGAATATAATTTAGAAAAAATATAAATGTAATGAGAATAATAAAATCATGATATAACATGAAAAATTTCATCATATACACCACACAAACGGAATAATTAGTAAATTAAGCATATTTCCCATAGAAATAAGAGTGAGAGGAGTAGAAAACTCATACCTTACACTTACATTGGGTTATGTGTGTTTGAGACACCATTATAATAGTTTTAAGAATGTTATTAACTTATATAAGAAAATTATTCATATTTATGATTTCATATATGTTATTCTTACATTATTTTATCACTCTATTTTTATAATATTTTTTCATTACCCTTATTTTGGGTGTTAACTGCTTTATTTTCCTATGCATGTTTTGTCATGAATGTCTCTGTTCCTTTTCATAGGATATAGATAAAACATCTCAATAATGATATTAATGTTAAAAATATAATATTTAATTATTAAATAAATTTTTATATCCATTATTTAATGTTTTATATGTAAATTTAATCACATTGCATCATGGAGATGGTAGGCTATATGTACGCACGAGCGATGGTATCATTCCCTTAGAAGGTGAAAGAATAAGGAATTTTATGGTATATTAATTTTTAAATAATTATTATAATGTCATATTTATTATATATATATATATATATTATAACCATAATTATATCCATACAAGTAAATTAGTGGTGAAAACAGATTATACCACGGCATGGAGACGATAAGTCGTACGTACGCATGCGTAATGCTTTGGTTTTTCATAGGATAGATAAAAGGTGGAATATAGTTATACCATAATCATAATATCATATAATAATATATATTATACTATATTTATTAATTTATCATGTAAACAACACATAAATAGGAGGTTTAGGAGAAAACAATTTGGAAAGAGTCGATAAAGATGATTACCTCTTCTTTAGCAGACTTACTTTAATATCTTCTTAAGTGTTCTAGGGTAGGTATTTTGGAAGGAATAGAATCTTTATAAATTTAATATGGATGTTTGGAGGAGAAATGTTTAGGTTTTGGTTGATCTATAAGTCTCAATGTGTTGTGAAGAAGTGAGGGAGGAGGTTCTCTTTTACAATTGAGGTGACGAGAATTTTCCGAAATCCTCAAAATAATAAAATATAATAAGGTCATTTTAGATAAAAATAATTATAAATGTTCTATAAATGAATAGTTAAAGAAATTTTATACCATATATTATCTTATTGTAAATTAATTAATATTTTTCTTATTTTTAAATAATTTTAGAAAATACCAATTCAATAAAATATCATTATGGTCCAATTTGATACTATTCATTTAATTTGACTTCCAATACATCAATAATAAGTGGTAATTCGAATATAATGATTTAAAACATATTTAATATATCCTATATATATAATTAATTATATGCATTAAAACATCCCAAATATATCAAAATTAATACTTGTAAATTTAGTTATTTTATTTTTCTCTTAATTAAATAAATATCGTATTAGCATTGTAGAAGAATTTAAGATAATAATATAATTTATAAACATTAAAAGAAATTTATATAATGAAAAACAATTATTATGATCAAGTTATATGTTTAGGTTTGTTCATATATTTATTTTTTTCTGTGTGGATATATAAAAGATATTTAATACAAGTATAATGACATTTTGTAACTATATATAATTTAAATAATATATAAGTTTCTTTCATACAAAAGTGTCCATTAAACAACTCTAATTTGATATTAATATGATAAGGGTCTAATTATATTCATCCAACAGATTTTAGAAAATTTTAGGTTATGGTTATACCCTTATATTTTCATTTTAACCCCCTTTTAAACTATTTAACTCTTATTGTGCCAACATGAGTTTTTACGATTTAAAGGTTAATTTAGTAACTATAAAATTACAAACGAAGCATAAATGAGTCTTAGGTGATTTTTTTTAAATTTATCACAATTATATAGCCTTGTTTTATATTTTTATAAATTTTTTATAATTTAATAAAATATTATTTATTTTAAAATATCATAAATGTTAATTTTGAAACTATTCATTACTTGTATTTTTAAAAATATCATAAAAACAATATCACTTCAAAAAAACATATAATACCTCCATATGATGTCTAGGAAATATATAAAATTATTTTATGACATTAATTATTTCATATTATATTTATTTTAATATTTTTAATTTCATTTATTTGATATTTCCATTAATTAAATAATTACTTCATTGTCACTGTGTAAGCCTTTAAGGTAATTATTTATTTCCTAAAAATTGAAAATAAATTTTTATGATGAATATAAACACATTATATTTAAAATTAATATTTATAGTATGATTTATGTTCTACATAACTTTATTCTAAAAAAGATATAGTTTTTAAAAATATAAGTATGACATATTTGACTTTTTTCAAATAAAATATAATAAATGTCATACCCTCATAAAAGTGGGTTCATAAGGATATAATTTCATCCAAATAATTTTTTTTACACCTCCCTATCTAATGAATCTTGGAAAAGTGTTTGAGTAATTTTCTAATAATTATAATATTATTTTTACCCTTAATTACCTGATTTACCTGTAACCATGTTAATAAAAAAATACTAATGTTACTGTTAAAAATGTACCAAAATAAAAGGGAACAATTTAAATAATTTGGAACTTATTATTCAGAATATTTGATCCATTTTTAAAAATTCAAAACACATACTTGGATAAAAATTAATTTAAAATTAATCTCGTAGACAGAACGAGAAGGTGAGTTTTTAAAGTGGAAACGTTCAAAAGATTGAAATATTTTTATATACATATTCAATTTCAAATTTGTTCCAATGAAATAATTTATTTTTAAAGATACAAATTTCTCTAAATATATTTTTAAACCAATTAATAATATAATTTAACACTATAAAGTATTTAGATAAAAATTTTGTTTTTAATTAAATGAAATATTTTATCACTGTTCATCATAACCTGAAACTTATTATAAAATTACAAAAAAATCAAACAAAGTAAATTTTTATATTCTTATTTAAAAGAAGAAGATTATTTTTTAAAATATAATTTATAAAAGTGTCAGAACTAGATTTAAAACAAGTGTTCCATCAAAAGGCAGTAAAAATGACTTTTTATAAAAATACATATTTTATGTATAAAATAGGATTTGTTCTTATATCATGTCTAGAAAACACATAGGATTAATATTAAAAATTATGTTGAATATTATATATATATATATATATATCATTAATATAATCCAAAAAGTGTGATTTGTTTATATTATTGGTACGAAACACACTTGTACGCATTTAAATGGTTTTCTTAAAAACATTTCCTTTATATTAAATTTGTTTTTATATTTATATATAATTAATTAGTAACCAATTAATTAAATTATATATTTTCATAAGTTTTTTAATCCTATTTGTTACCACCAATTTAACGTCTAGGAGATAATTTCATTTTAAATAATAATATTAATAGTATATCGTGGTTGGTTTAAACTTGGTATTGTGGGTAACATAAGCTTTCGAAGAGATTAAATTTAAAAAGATTCATACCATAAAATCTTGTGGTGTAACATCCTAAATAGTATGTATTCAAATAAAATGATCATCTTTAATCTTTGCTACATTTTCGGCCTTCCCAGCACCACTAATTTGATGGCGCAAGTTTGAGATAACTGACCATGTCCAGTGTTGACCTCATGAGAATGAGATTTCTCTACTGAATTGAATCCATGAACACAATAAATGTCTTTCCATCATGAGTTGATTCATAGAACTTTATTTTTCTTAATTTAATTTATTTTTATATAAATCCATTACAATAACTAGAGACATTGTATGATGTTGTTGCATGATGTTCTTTAGATCATGTGACAGTTAGGAGAAAACCATAAATCCATCGCATGAATATGAACATATCTTCAATAACATGAACCTTCTATATTTTACAAATATTATAAAATGAATTATTCATGATTATATCCATTTATCTATCAATAGTCATTGCATGAAGGCATATCGACACTCACCACAACATCACAAGAATTAACTAAGGCATTTCATGATCAATGAAGTGATCATGCAAAGTAATCATGTGATAATTTAAGTAAATCATAGATAATCTAAAAGATTAATAATTCTTGAGATCCCAAGATGCTTTGGGATTTGAATAAGTCTTCAACATGACTTAAAATTGATAGGATCAGTAGTAAGGATCTACCTATATAAACTAACGCTCGGTTGAGAGTTGAAGAAACTGCTATTGAGAATACTGAGAGAAATATCAAAATAGATTCTTATAAATGATCCATTCACATGAATAAATATACAATTGCATTATTTTATAATGATAATTTTTATCTCATAAGCAACTCTAGTTACATGAAGTACAAGACTAGTGAGTATTTTATTCTAATGAATGTGCTTGCGAACACAACTCTTGTCACGTGAGGTAATATGCAAAAAATGATTTGGTCACATGAATCACATATGTGAAGTATATGAAACATCATGTGATCACTTCACAAAATAATAGGATTATATCTTGTAATAATTACTTATCTTATGAAAATATCTTGGAATAGGTTGTGTACACCACTACAGGATAAACGAAGTGAACCTTTCATGCATCCTTGCTCTCATGCATGAGTTCTATCATGAAACTTTGAGGAATAGTATAAAAAGATTTACACTGGTCTAATATATTTTATGCAATTGAGAAATTATTTGAAGAATATTTGTCTATTTTTTTCAATCCCAATAATATCTTCTTCATCATCAAGAGCAAGGATACTATTGAAGAAATGAGTGCTTTAGTATAAACAACTTTTTCTATCCTTTATTGGGTATGGATTTTACCTCTCTAAATTTGTGTATAAATTGTTCAGAAATTTTAATCTCTAAAAATTAATATTTATAATATAATCCTTTAAAACCCCATATTTTTATCATGGAAATGATTAGGTTTTTTCTGAACCTTGTAAAAATCATTGTGTAATTTTCATTTGTTTCATTTATTCATACGGGAGTATTGGGACTATATAGAACTATAGATCAAGGATTCAACTAGAAATAGAGGTTTAATTAAAAAGGATAATTCACAAAAATTTACCACTGCTTCACCCCCCCCCCCACCTTCCCTCAGTGGATTCATCCTAGGGCTCTATATAATG
The DNA here is from genome assembly GCA_963277665.1 of Viscum album. Taxonomy (NCBI): domain Eukaryota; kingdom Viridiplantae; phylum Streptophyta; class Magnoliopsida; order Santalales; family Viscaceae; genus Viscum; species Viscum album. The sequence continues at coordinate 1,196,515,280 of OY728133.1, forward strand.
ATAATGATGATCATGTATATGAAAGACTACCACCTCACTAAGTGATGTGATTTTTTTTCACTAACACTTTTCATGGAAGGTAATAAGAATAAATTTAATAAATATATGTGATATATATTAAATAATAATAATACTATAAATTTGAATTATTATTTACCTTTATTTTATTCCATCTTTCAGAAAAAGGAAAAACATTCATGCGTACATACAACCTACCGTCTCTAGGAATGATGCATTTTATTTTATATCTCAAAATTTTATGGATTACTATAAATACATATATAATGAATATATATGATATTTATATCATTTTTAAAATTATTTATATGATAAAATAATGATTTATTTAAAATTATTGAAAATACCAAATCAAAAGATACATGAAAAGCAATGTATTTATTACCCAAAACATGATTTTAACAAAGAATTGTTAATTCCTGGGTAATAAAAGGTCCTACTTAAATCGAATATGGTATAATATATATATAAGTATGGTTATGTATTATATTTATAATAAATGTATATTTATTTTACCATAGTTTTAAATGTGTATGAAGGAAGTCAATACTTGAGGTAAGGAATATCTATCTCACATTTATTATCTATGAGACACATGTCATATTCACAACATGTTTATTTTATGTGGTATATATACTATACATGAATTAATTTTATGACTATTTTAATTAAAATTATGGGTATTTACATATCTATTTGATGATATCTCTTTCATGGGGTTTATGATTCAAAAGTTACAAAAGTTGTAATGGATTTTGTCTCAATTTTCTTTCATTGATACACATTTAGTGTTATGCACATGTCTTCTTTTATAAGGTATATATACTACCCCAATGACATGTTATATCATGAATATTCTTATATTTATGATATTTAAATTTTTTTATGTTATTATTTAATGGTGATTATGATTCAAAAGTTACCAAAGTGCTAAGGGTTTGATGTTACAATCTCATTGTTTATAAAATTTGTTTATAATTATTCTTTTGATGATGAAATATTATCATCTATTTCAAAAAAACCTCATGAACTGTCCTATACTCTATTTATTTATTTAGAATACATGTTTTCCACTAATTTTCCTCTCTTTATACACTCAAGTATTCCAAAAAATTTTTTTAATAAAAATGAATTTATTTCTCAGTTCGGTCGAAAACCCTTTTTCTTCCATATCCATGTTTCATAAAAATTATTTTAAAATGTTTTTAACATTATAAAAATGATTTATTAAAAAATCCCCATTTTTTTAAAAAAAAAATTAAATTAATCTTCACTCCATTTTTAAAACAATGCTTTTTTGGCTTTTAAAAAAAATATGAACAGAATATTTGTTTAATATAAATAGTATGAATAGTATTTCTCACTGTAATGACCTCTCAATGATTTCAATATTCCCTTACAAGTTTAATGGTTCATTAAAATGAATATTTTTTCATTAATGTTTTTGGAAAATTTTATATTTTAAATAAATAATTTCAAAGTGAAAAGGTATTTTACTCAAAAAAATTTATGAGTGATATTTTAAAATAATTTTCCATCTCAGTTGACATTATTTTATGTTACTTATGGTTTTATGGGGATATGATCTAATTGTATTATCCTTATTCTTTCTATAGATGGTTTATAATTATAATTAAGAAGTTTTTATGAAACACATTCCTTACTCATGGGTTATGTTATGATGAATTGATAAGATGATTATAAAACCCTTTTATATTCCCTGATTTATAAAATGATGAAATGTTTATCAAACTCATTTCTTTTCCATGGGTTATGATATGATGATTGTTTTATAATATTTTAGAACAAAATTTTATGGATTATTTGATTGGTGGGAAAAAATATACTTTCAATTCATTGGGTAAGGATTAATATTATATGAGCTCAAAGGGTATATGGGAGGTTATCCCAAGCCTGAAAGAGGTTACACGAGAGGTTATCCCAAGCCCAAAGTAAGTAAATAGGTCTTTATCCCAATACTTACATGTTATAATTGTCTTGGTGGATGGACTTGACATAATATTTTCTATTCTTATGTGTCTACCACAAATCTATATCTGATTCCAATGTTATGATCTAATGGATCATGTTCTTCAATTACATTATGATTTATGTCTTGTGAACTATAAATATTTATTTCATGACTCTTATTTATGATCTATGATCTATGATATGCAAGGTATGGTTTTCAAATCTCATTATCTTGTTCTCATACTCATGTGATCATGTTATATTGATATCTCCTGTGTCTACCCTTTTTTGGAATTTTACCTCATCATTTCTTATGTATCATTTCCCCAAGATATGAAGAAAGATATTATGTATGGTATATCTAAGAAGGGTGCTAGATGTAAATAACTTAGAGGAAGATGACATAGTTCACTTATAAATTAATTTTTTGTGTGTCTAAGTTTCCAAAGGAACTAAACCTAAACAATTTTGATAGGGATCATTATGTTATTTAGTGAATATTTATCTACTAAGATTTAATAGATATATATGTGAATTTTGCGTCTTTACAGTTGGTATCAAATCAAGGTTTAGTTAACCTTTGGAAGCTAATATGAGAAAAATTTAGTGAGATCCCTAGGTATGTTTATAAGGATACATATAAGGATAATTCCAAGTATAGGAATTTATCTTATAATATTGGTGAAGGATAGATAAAGTGGTTTCCAAGAAATCAAATCCCTATCTGGATACTAAAAGTGGATTTGGATTTGGTACGAATGTTTCTATGGGTAATAACTATAAAAAATGAACAACATGCATTACTCAATAATTACCTGGTATATTACAACAGGCCTTACTATGCACCTTGTTTGCCACACTTAGAGGATATGGTTTTCTTAATCCAAATTTTCTTTACAAATCATTATAAAGGATTCAAATAGATGATAATCAAGGATGACCTAGGTTAAAATTAAGTCATCATAGGATGAAAAGATGGTGTCATAATTTAAAAACCCTATAAATTATTCATGATTATTTGGTTTTCCACTATGAATATTGTTGTTCATGCTATTATTTTTGGTTCTAGTCAATGGTGGGAACTAGAAGGAACTAGGTTAATGTTGAATTTTATATAAAATGTGTTGATAAGAAACTAAACTGGATGATGATTGGACTAAAGGATATTGTGATTATGAATAATCATTTATCAATATACATGATTAATAACTTGTACCTTAAGTAACTCTTGGACTCACCAAATAAGTAAAGGATAAAGTTTTTTTAGAGCTTGGGTACTAGAGAATATGAAGAAAATAATATTTAGTTTCCTATATTTTAATAATGTGTGATGAATAACTCTAGGGAATGTATCAAAAAAATGAGAATTTTCTTTATATGTGGAGAAGAAGGGCTCATATTAATTGATTTCTGAGGAAAAAATAAATGTTTAGTTAATGAAATAGATGAGAATAATGGTTTCCCTAAGGCATCATCAATGGTTAAATGTTTTAAATGTGTAAATTATGCTCATTATAAAAATACATGTCATAATGGAAATCTCAAGAAGAGGATAGGATAGATGGTGCATGTAAAGGTCTTTTTGTTGATGATGAAGAGACCATAAATGAGATATGAATGGTATGGGATATTCGAACATTATTTTTTATGTTAAATTTAATAGGAATGATTAAATTGATTTTGATTAATCTTAAGACAATATTAATGTTTATTATCATAGGAAATTTGTATTATGTAATGATATAATAAATCCTAGTTAATGGTCTAAGAATTAAGTGGAATGATTGTATTGTTTGAGTATTATAATTCAATAATTATGTTATATGGATCATGAAATATATATGGATTGTTCTGTTAAAAAATTTCATTAAGTATTTGTAATAATATGTTGAATGGTATTGACAACATAGAAAAGTTATTTAATGGAAAGTTAATATTTTATGGGAAACACATTATTAATGTAAGATAACCTTTAATATGTTCATGATGTTGAAAAATGGTATTTTGTTTGGATAAAGATATGAATGATATGGATAAAGTAAATTGTATAGTATTTATGACCTTAGAACTGATTAATGATTTATTGATAAAGTGGATTATGTTCTCATTTATGTATTTTAGATGATTTTTTTACTTAAAGAATATATTAAATAATCTATGGTTTTATTTAAGGAATGAGGAAGCATGCATGTTTTCATTGAGGTTTTATGGTAATCCTGATTATTACCATGATTCAAGATAATATATGACCAAGTTATTCACATATTTTTCATGTGATGTTTGGGGGATAAAAATTAAGTTGATTTTGGAAAATTTAGTGACCCTCTATAAAAAAATTAATTTTGGAAGGGTTATATGGTTAACCATTTAAGGAATGGTTTATGTTGAACTTTGGAAGAGGTTTTAGAGATTATTTTATTATTTCACCATATGAATATTGGATAATATGTGCTAACCATTTTGATTTTTATAATATATAGGGATAGAAGGAATTAATTGTTAGTGTTTTATAGATCTTATTATCTTTTTTTTATTTAGGCATGAAAATTTTACCTCTTATAGAAATAGAAAAGGTAAAAATCAATTGATGTAATACCAAAGGATTATATTGTGCTTTTGAAATTGAATAAAATCACGTGTATATTCTCATGAAATTTCCTCAACATTAATAAAATGGTTTTTAAATAAAATTTTAAATATTTTCCTTCATTTATGATGAATGAATAGTCTTTTAACCTATCACATATTTATATATTCATGGTTATTAAATTTCTCATTACCATGTTCTCTATCAATCTCTATTAGTATTTGGACGTTATTTTTATCTTCTATGCCCATGTTTTCACTTCTCCCCAATGTACGTCTATATGTAAACCTATTTTTTGTTATTCTAGGTGACCTTCACACATCCCTATTTCTATTTTAAATATGAATTTTTATTAACCCTTTTTATGATGTGGGTTTCCCACAAAGGTATTTTCAAATGGTAAACCCTTGATTACTGAGAACAAGTTAAAATTATAAGGATGGAATTTATTTTAAGGGGGTATAATATAAAAACCATATATTTTATGAAATATTATTCTCAAATAAATTTAATTTATTTGATATCTTTTTTATTCTTAACACCAAGTTTTAATAAAATGCAACATACTATTAAAATATTATCATTTAATGTGATAGTTTTGACCTAGAAATTGGAATAATGGGTGCAAATAGAATTAACTAAATTATGAAAATATATGGCTTATTAATTTATTAAAAATAAATTATTTGGTTACCAATTAATTATAAATTAAAATAAAAACCATTATATAATAAAGGAAGTCTTTTTCTGAAAATTAAACTTTTTTATATATACAAATGTGTTTTATCTTAATAAATTATAAAAATCACTTTTTATAAATTATTTTAATTAATTTTTTAAATTATATATTAAATAAAAAATTTATCATTCGTCTTATTTTATTTCTATGCATGAGATAAAAATAAATCCAATTTTATGCTTAAGAAACTACTTTTTTTTTAATATCAGTTTTGTTCCATTTTCTTCACTTATTTTAAAATTAATTTGTGAAAATTTTAGAAACTTTATTTCCAAAATTTAACTCCATTTTTGAAATAATAATTTTAAATTTATCTTATATTTAATTTTTTATAATTTTATGAAAAGATAAAATTTTCAGTGAATAGTGAAAAATACTAGTTTTTATTAAGAATTGTATTTTTGTTTAAAGTATTTAAAAACTTCTAAATTGTTTTATTATTATTTTAAAAGTAAAATTAGATAAATTATTTATTTATTTATCCAATTTATTTCATTGGAAACAATTTAATATTTACTTTTTATATAAATACATTTTAAACGTTTTTTGATTTTCTCTTAAGAAAACTGTTTTTTCATCACGTCTTCAGGTTTAATTTTAAATTAAAAATAATAATTTATATAAATGGAATTCAAAAAAATGTATTAAATATTTGGAATAATTATAATTAATATTATATAATTTTTTAAACATAAATTTTTACATTAATAAATAGTAAATATATTAAAAATTAACAACCACAGTTAAGGTTATGACGAGTTTACCATGGGTTAAAATAAAATGATAAACATTGAATGAACTATAAACATATAAAAACCACATTTAATATCTATTTTTGGAATTTATAACATATAAATATCAATATTGATCCAATTTTTATACTTTTGGCAAGTGAAAAATGTGGATACACTTTATTCGTTTCAAATATTTCAAGTGTGTCATGTACCCCACTTATAAAATACCACCCCCTCTCCTCTCCAATTGACACTTAAAAAACCCTTTGATTCCAAAAATAAATTCCTAAATCAATTACTTACTTCCCAAACCTCATAATATATGCCTTATTTTTTTAATTAATACCTCCTAAGAAGGCTTTAGGTGTAAACCTAAAGAGGCTCTTTAAAGAAGAGGTAAAATTCTTAAACTTTCATTTTTTTCATTATTTCTTCTTCTATATAATTTAATGTTATTAAAATATTATAATATAATAAAAATATTATACAAATTATAATTATATCTTATTATGTCAATGTAATTACTTATATTTATCTCCACTTCCATGAAATGGGAAATGAAACCATCGATCGTGTGTACGATGAACTACTACCTCGTGAGCTGATGTTTTTCGTTTTCCATCACCACCTCTCACGAATATATATATAATAATTTATTTAATGTTTATATAATATATATGTGATATTATTATATTTATATAATTTTAATATCACACCTACCTCCTTTCCATCCAACACATTGGAAAACAATAACGTTGCTCATGTGTACGGTGGACTACTGCCTCACGAACCGATGAGATGTGTTTTTTCATTTCTATTTTACATGGATGGTAATAAGAATATATTAAATTAATAAATATGATATTTATAACAAAATTATTTATATATAATAAATATATAACATATACCTTCTTACTTTCAATTCCGTGAGAGATACGATAACATCAATCGTGTGTACGACGAACTATCACCTCATGAAGAGATGTGATTTTTTTTCAATAACACTTTTAATAGAAGGTCATAATGAAAAATTGAATAAAAATATGTTGTATATATGAAATCATAATTATAATTTAAGGTGAATTTTTCTTTACCTTTATTTTTTCCATCTGTTAAAAAATGGAAATAGTGTCCATGCATACGTACTGCTTTTCGTCTCCATGAACGGTGTATTTTATTTTATATCTCTAAATTTTATGTATTAATATTAATAAATATATATTGAATATATATTATATTTACATAATGGTAAAAATTATTTATATAATTTTACCACGAATAATTTAAAAGTATCATAAAATACCAAATCAAAACATATATAAAAAACAAAGCAGATATTACCTTAAATGTGATTTTAACAAGGAATTGTTAATAAATGAGTAAGAAAAAGTCATAATTAAATAATATATGTTGTGATAAATATAATTATGGTTATTTATTATATTTATAATAGTAATTTATTTATTATATATGATTTTTTAATGTGTATTGAGAAAGTTGGTACTTAAGGTAATGGATTTATGTCTCACTTTTATTTTCTGTGAGACACATTTCATATTCACCATGTGTTTATTTTATGTTGGGTATATTCTATACATTAGTGTATATAATTATTTTCCTGAAAATTATTTGTATTTACATATCTATTTTAGGATCTCTCATTTATGGGGTTTACAGTTCAAAAGTAGCGAAAGTGATTAGGGATTTTGTCTCAATTTTCCTTTTTTGAGACATATGTTGTGTTATGAACCTATCTTCTTTTATGAGGTTTATATAATACCCCATTTTACATTTCATATCATAAATACCCTTATATTCAAGATATTTAATTTTTATATTGATGTTATTCTTTAATCGTTATTATAATTCAAAAGTTACCAATGTAGTAAGGATTTGATTTTACAATCTCATTATTTATCAGATTTTTTTATTTTTTTGGTTTCAAAGATAAAATAATATAATATATTTCTTAATAACTTAATAAAATTTACTATAATTTATTTATTTCTTGTGAATATTTTTCCCATTTATATTCCTTCATTTATATACTCAATATTCCAAAATAATGTTTTAAAGAAAACTAACTTTATTTCATCCTTCGGTCGAAAATCATTTTTCTTTCATATCTATGTTTTATAAAAATGATTTAAATTTTTTTAATGCTATAAAAATTATTTATTGAATAATTTTTATCGATGTTTTATTTTTTTAAAAAAAATTAATGAAATATTTATGTCTTTTTCTAAACAATTTTTGCTTGGATGTTACCCAAAATGTGAAAGTAATATTTGTTTCAACGTACATTTAATGGATAGTATTTCCTATTTCTATAACCACTCATTGATTTCAAGGTTCCCTTAAAATTTCGAGGGTTATTTTCAAAGAAAATATTCTCCTTAATATTTTGGATATTTTCATATTTTAAATAAATGATTTCAAAGTGAAAAGGAATTTTCCTCTATAAATTTTCTGAGTGATCTTTCAAAATCATTTTCCATCAAAGACGACATCCTTTCATGTTACTTATGATTTATTGGGGATATGATCCAATTGTACCATACTTATTATTTATCTGGATAGTTTAATATTATAATAATGATATGTTTATGAAACCCCTTCCTTTTCAATTGGTTATGATATGGTGAATTGATTAGATGATTATGAAACCCATTTTCTTTCTATGGGTTATGATATAATGAAATTTTTATGAGACTAATTACCTTACTATGGGTTATGATATGATGAATATTTTATGATCTTATAGAACAAAAATTCGTGGATTATTTCATGGGAAGTACTTATATCACCCTCCAATATAATAGGTAATGATTAATTTTATATGAGATCAAAGGGTATATAGAAGGTTATCCCAAGCATGAAAGAGGGTACACAAGAATTTATCCCAAACCTGAATGAGGGTACATGTGAGGTTTTCCCAAGATCAGAGTACATACATGGGTGGTCATCCCAATCCTAACATGTTAATAATGTCTTGGTGGATATACTTAACATAAGATTTTTTATTCTTATGTGTATGTCATAAATATATTTCTTATTCCAATATTATGATCTCATGGATCATGTTCTTTGATTCCACCATGATTAATGTCTTATTAAATGTAATTATTTATACCACAACTCATTTTATGATCTATTATATGTAGGGAATAATGTTAAGATGTTTTTTTCATGTTTTTATACCTATATTCTCATGTTATATTGATATCTCCCTTGTTACCCTTACTAAGCATATGAGCTTACCTTTTCTTATGTTTCCTTTCCACAGGATATAAATAAAGGTATTATGTATGATATTTCTAATAAGGGTGATATTAATGAGGAACTTAGTGATAGATGATTTAGCTCACTTATGAACCAGTTGTTTATGTGTCTATGTTTCCAAAGGCACTATACCTAAACTATTCTATTGAGTATCATTATGTTACATAATGAATATTCAACTACTAAGACGTAATATTTATGTATGAAAAATTTGGGTCATTATAGAACTTAAGAATCCACCAAGGGTATTAGAAACCACCAAAGGAAATCTCTAATTCATCTAGGGTCACAAAAGGGTGTAATATAAACAAATGAGAGATAAAATAAGTTCTTTTATTTATAATTAAATTTGTATGGAATAAAACATAGTATAGTACCCTAAACCATGATGATGTTTGGGACAGTCAATGATGATTTGAAAACCACAATGACTTAAACACTCAATCCCCTTAAATCTCACCAGCAGTTTTCTTTCCAAAATACATTTTTTACAAAACCCATAGAATAGTTGATAAACTATGATGTGTTTAGCACAATTATTCATCAAACCGTCCAAATAACCAAGATAGATTTCTATATAAGATATTTCATTATTTTCAAGAATGGTGTGGTTTATTTCCCTATTTTTTTAAATAAACTCAACCAAAGTACTTCTCTAAACCATTCCATGAGAAAATAACATTTTCATAAAACCAATTCATGGTTTATTAAACCATGACATAATTTAATAATTATGGTAAATAAATAAAACATCAATAATCCTCCACCATAACCTTAATCACATGACTCAATGAGGACCATAACTATATTAAGGGTAGAAAACCATAGAATACTGAATACTTAACCATGAAATGTTTAATCCTGAGACACAAAATTCTACTATTCTTCCATAATTTTCCTCCATAATCATGATATCCTTATCTAAAACCCAAAAACCCAAAGTAGGCGACTAATAAAATCTATGAATCTATATTAAATACACTTCATGTGATTCTTATCCTTGATAATCAAAAATAAACTTATACAAAGAAATCCCAAAAACTGAACCACCATGGTAGATACCTCTCAAATAAGAATATTGTTCTTGTAAAAGATTGAATATGTTATAAAATGGAAAATAAATCATTAAACACTTCATCTCTAAATAAAATATCCATATCTATATAAGAAATAATTTTCATAATGTATTTCGGTACTAAAACCAAATCCATGAATATTTATCCTTCATTCATTTATGTAAACCACCATTCCTCTATAATATGCATGCTAAAGGAATCAAAATTCCAAGAATCCCCTTCACTTGATGATCTTGAAACTATATATGATATTTTATTAATGTCACATCCTACTCAATATCATACTCACCCTAATCTATAAAAATGATTCATCATGAAGATATCCTCAAAGTTTTGAAACATGGAAGATTTAGTGAACCTAATCTATCTTGGGTAAAATTTCCAACTGATACACCACCTCTCAAAATCTCCCCAATACCTCAAAGGGTCAAAAAAATCATGGATAAATCTTGCTAGCTTGAAAAAACCTACACTAACCATGATAGGAATATTCTTCAAAAAATATGTTCACCCACTTTGAACTACCAAGGTTTCCACCTCCCATCTATATAATATTTCTAACAATCCAAATAAACATTCATTTGCACTTGAATCGCCTTTAATTTATCTACCATAATCTACCCCAAAATTCAATGCAATGATCGTTGACCCCATAAATTTAGTCTATAAAAATGGTGATCCTCACAGATACCCATAAAATGCTTTGTATATTTCTCTACCAATGGTATATTGATATCTATTAGTATAATAAAACTCTACCAAGGTAAACTTATTCACCTATAAATCTATAAAATCAAAAAACAGATCACATAATATGTACTCGAATGGCGGGATAATTTTATCTATTTTCTTAACCATATAAGGATTAAACATTATTATAAGGTATAATTGAGAGAAAAAATCATGTTATAAACCCTTCAATACTCGTGAAGTTTAATGTGGATCAAGACCAAAGATGGTCATTCTCAAAATCTAGTTAAGAATCAACACTTATTCTATATAGAACCTCCCCATAACATCCACTATACTAGACTCTATGATTTCCAAGGAATGATATGACTTCACCATTTAATCCACAACTACATAGATGGTATCATATCCTCCAAAATCACAAGCAAAAATGATCAAAAAATACATCGTTATGTCCTCTTATATATAGTGAATAAGATCTAAAAGCTGAAACAAACTAGTTTGAAGTTGATTCTCAAATTTATCCAATTGATAGAAAATGAATTTACACACAAAATCTTACACCAAATTCTTCATACTAGGAAACAAAATTTTCTCCTTCAGGGATAATAAATCTTAAAAATATCAAAATTCACTTCTTGAGGTGAGCAATGAAACTCTTACAAAATAGTCACTTGAATAACCTATGGAACAAATATTTTCCCCTGAAACAACACTCAATTTACACCATAATTTTTACATACCTTAATAATATCACTATAAACGATATGATCTATATACACCTCTACATTAGGATCTCCCATTTGAGAATCCACCTTCTACTTAAACAATAGAGAGTGAACCATCATATGATATAGGAAAAATCCACCATTATCTTACTCTATGTCCAGATGTAAATCTTCAGGCTCCTCCATCATCCATTACTCATCCATAAATTTATAATAAATATCACCATACATATTCCTAATCAATTCAAAAGATAATTCATTACCTTTATACATAGTATAAAAAACCATGACTTCATAATCCTATAAGAACTCCATATATATCCTTTGATGAAAATTTAGATCCTGTTGAGATAAAATATACACCATGATCTTGTGATATTATAAGAATATAGATAAATATATGATAAAGTAATATTTTAAAAACTTCAAATCAAATAGTACTATTTCAATATCAAGATCATGGGTGGCATAATTACATTCATGAGGACGTAACATCCTAGAACCATAAGATATCACTACCCACTCTTACATTAAAACACAACCCATACTAAGATAAAAATCATCACAATAGACCTAAAACAATAATTCTTATTTAGGAAAGTGGTTGATGGAATTAATAATCCTTTGGGTAGTAAAATGTATCCTGAAAATAATCCAACCACATAGAGGCCCAGTCCTTCTAAGTCAATGTTTTCTAAGGTGTCATGATCTAAGATAAATCATACATTAACCTTTATAATAACATAAAATTCCAAAGAAAATAAATATTTATACAATATAATAGGGTGTTAATAAAGAAAAAATACTTCAATATTGATAGTTATACTATGTTATGGCATGGAATTCGCATAGAAATATACCTCGCATATCTAAAAAATGCACAGTTATAACATTATATACATATGATTTTGTCAAAGGACCTCTAGTAAAACCCTTAAATACTCAAAAAAATTATTTTTACCATCAAATATACAATTATTTAATCTATGAACACTACCATGAATTGGTCAATGAACTCATGAAACATCATGTTCATCAATCATAAAAATACTGTTAAGGAATTCCTGACCCCGAAATGTATCAACATAAACTCAAAATGTATTAGTGAAACCTGGATGTAGTCTTCTAAATATCTTTCTCCTCCACCCTTATTTAGTGATATCTTGATCATTGTTAATTATTTGATAATTAGATACCTCCTTCAACTAGTTGAATAAATCATCAATCCTTAAAAGTGTGTAATTAGTATTCACTACTACTTGGTTCAACCATCGATAGTTTATGAAAAGACAAAAACTACCATCCACGTTATTTGAAACCAACATTGGATCTCCACATAGAGAAACTATAGATCATATAAATCCCCTATATAAAAAATTATCAATATAGATTCATAATTATCATAGAACCAAAGATTCTATCATATAAGGGGATATATAAACTAGAGAGATACCAGGTTGTAACTCTACCCTAAAATTATTTTCATGTTGAGGAGGTATTATAAAAGCCTATTTAAAAAATACACCTAATGAATCCTATAAAACTCTTTAAATATCATTTTCCAATAATTTTATTAAAAAACTTTAATCCAACCAATTTTTATGAGATTGGATCAAGATGTATATAATCCATCCAATGATCTCTCTCACTAGATTCCATATGTTCACCTCACACATTAGTGAAATACACTCACCTTTGATAAAAATAAATGATTTAATATACAAAATATAACCAATAAATGTCAGGGAAGACATGTATAGTTGTGACTATAATAATAAGAACTCTTTGATAAATTAATGGTTCCCCGTCATCAGATCACAGCCTCGATGAAATATTATCAAACTAAACTAAACACTAACTAACATAGATAAAACCATGAGCCTAGGAATTATATCCACCATAAATCCTAGCACACAAAATATGGTAGTTTCAATATTGGACTAAAAAGTTATTATATCGATCAAAGTATCAACCAAGGTGTAATATAAATAGTTAGTAGCTCTAATGATCTCAATTCCTCCTAGTCTTGGAAAATAGATCAAATGAAACTATTTTCATCCTATAACTCCACCATATAACCCTAAATTTCAATATTTTCCATTTACATACTCTAATTAAGGACCTTAAGGATGGGGAAAATCTCAAGGTTTTACTCTACCTACTCTATATGAAAATATTGAAATGCATATGCAATAAATCTAATATTTTAGGTGATGTGTTCAAGTGGTTGTGGACTTAGGATTTCATTACTACTAAACATACCCTTAATAAGAGGCTTTAGGATTTTCTATCACTGACATAAACTTAATAATGGATTGATGATACATTGTAACTAATATATTTATAATCAAATGATAAATTTTATATTGAAACATTGTATGATGGGTGTATTGTGTGTGTAACCTGCAACCGATGTTGATCATTTTTAGTTGCTTTATTCCACATGATATTTCATTAAAGTAGTGTCACATTAGATGTAATGATAATGGATATTAATTATAATGATTCATGTATTGAATGAGGTATTAAATATTTTGTTACAATGTATGAGTTAATATACAACCACTTAAGGATCATCCTCGAGGTCCCTATAAGGGGATCACTACTATATGATAGAATGTTTGGGATTTATTTATTCATGGATGAATCTCAATAATACTATATCACTCATAATATTCCTCCTTGTTTGGGTAAGGTGCTAGAACATCATAGAGGTTAGTGGATCATGTTCGTACAATGAATGATTTAGGTGAACCCCATAGATACCATGTGAGGTGGGATACCTTTTGGTTTCCACTTCGGTGATCTTCATAAAACCCATTTGAAGTTTTTCATGTAGTATTTGGTTTTGGATAAAATACAAGGTATGTATTACAATCTATTTTACTATTTACTATTTTAGTTTATCTAATGCTCGGAGATCTTGGTTTTGTAGTTTCTAATATCTTCAATAGCTTTTGATAAAGTGTGCATCATCCCCTTGGAATCCCAACAGTGGTATAAGAGACACTATGTGCTTTGAATCTAGGAAATCATGTTTTGAAATAAAAAAATTAGCTAAAATTATGTATATCATAAATATAATCTCAACCAGGAACGTTGATATTATGTCATGTCTTTAATGTACTATCAATATAATCCTCAATGTCATGCTTAAGTGATAACACAACATGTTCTATCTCTTGACAGTATTTTATACTAATAATTTAATATGGAGTTTAACCACAAAATATGTTATACAAAAATGTATATTGTTTAATTTTCTAAAAAAAATAGAGTATCGTAAAATGTAATCTTGACATTGTGTTTTGAGACAAGTGGTGTGAGAAAATCTGCTTGGAATTACATTATGAGACAATGTAATGTATAATGTGACACTCACCATGGAATTACATTATGGGATAATGTAATACAATTTCCCTACCTAAAAATACATTAATGGTTTATGTATTATCAAGTATCTATTTACAAAAAAATAATTAAAATTAAATAGTTTTATTATTTTTATTATAATTTATGAATTATTGATAAATGATAAATTAATGTTTATAAATTTTAATTACAATATATTTTGGGATATTATTAATTAAAAAAAATTTATAAGTTAATTAATTATAAAAATAGTTATAATTAATTAATTGAATATTTCTGAAACATTTATTAATAAAAATTACATAAAATTTAGAGTTAATATAAAATGCCTTTTTTATATTATATTGAATTTCATTTAAAATTTAAATAAAATTTTTATTTATAAATCAAAAAGAGTGATCTATAAAGTGTTTATAGATTAAAAAATGAGCAAAAATATAAAGAATTATATTTTTAAATAATAATATTATCATATTATATGAAATGTTCAAATTAATGGGACTTATTTGAGATATTATCTAAAATAAATCAAAAGTGTTTTTAATGATTGATATGATCCGACTTTAAATAATATATGTTATGTGATATTTCGATTATTTATAATGTTTACATAATATAAATTGAATTATAAAAGGGTTATAATTCATAAAATATCATATATTTTAACTAATATTTCATATAATGTATAGTATGAAAAGTTCATATTTTTAAATGAATGTGAAATGTTTATATTCAAGATCATGGAGGGTTTATAATGTTTTAATAATTTAAAAAAAATTATTTTTTATATGAATTGTTTATAAATAATTTTATCATTTTTTAATATTTGAATTGTTCAATTATTTAAAAGTTATTCCATGTTATATTCATAGTTATAAAATTTTTATGTAATTAATATTTTATGCTTTATTTTAATTATTAAACTACTTTTTATATATTGTCATACATTCATATAAGTATTTACCTGAGAGGTATGATAAAAATATTAATTTTTCATCTACCTTGACCTCGATTTGTAATCAAAGTTAGTAGCTTTAATTTATCTATTAAAAATAGTTTATATATATTAGGTGATAGAGTTTTGATAAATCAGATTTACTCTTGAGTAAAGTCTCCTCGGGGAGAGGGACTGGGGGTAAGACTTCCCACTAGCCTAGGCTATGCCCTATTCTAGAAAGGTGTGAGTCGGTTTTCTATCACTCTAGGGTTACTCATGTGGAGATTATCAATATCATATAACACTAATCCTTTATATGAATATTTCATGAACTTATACATGAGATTAATTTGGATATGTTTAAATACATTATTTTTATAATTTGGGGTAAGTAACACAAACTCTTGGATGTTTAAAGAGTTACACGTCAATATGGATTTACCAAATTGATTTGGTGGAAGGGAAGTGATTCTAAACTAAATCATTATAACCATGCATACATAAATGGAATAGAATGGGATAAGATGGTGAAATTAAACTGGGTAGGTCATGCCAAATTTGGGTTCCTTTTTATTATCTTGTGTGATTGAAGAAAGTAATATGTGACATTGAATCATCATTGTGTAGGTTTTTCAAAATTATGGTTCCCCTATATTGTCTTATGTTATCTTATTTTAATCGTTTTATTTGGGTCTCACTTAGCTAGGAAATCCTAACAGTTAAAATAAAAAATGGATGGAGTTGGGTTTATCCACTTGATAGATTAGACAAAGAGTTTCTTTCTTGACTATACAAGATTCATATTAGATATGACTAGGATGATTCCCTAAAAAATAATTAGGTGGTGAGAGGAAAACCAAATGGGACTCATTAATTAGTAAAATATGGATCTTGGACTATTATTAGATATGATGAGTTTAAAAGGGTACATCATTCAAGTGGGATCCCATTCAATAAAATTCTATATTAGTCAGTAATAAAATATAGTACTCATCTGATAAAATATTTCATTTTATAAAAATAGAATCATCATCATCAAAATTAACTATGAGATTAATCCTAAGGAGAAAAGGCTTATCATAAGCAACTCTTAAGACTGGTTAATTAAGAAAAGTTCGTAACTAAGAAAACTTATATGTGTTAGAGAAAAAAACATCCTAAGAAACCAAGTGTTAAAGTTGTTCAATAAATGAATCTTGATGTTTGTGAATCATATAATGATTCATTTTGGGTTTCAATGGAATTGTATAAAAAATTAACTAAGGAAATTTAGTATATACTCTTATATACTCAATATGATTGGGTATAATAATAACTCGGTAATACTTGATGTCTCCTTAAGCATTATTCTATTTAAGGAAATAATTTTTTTCATCTATTGAAATGATTCAAAAAGATGAATAGGTCCATGAAAATTTTACCCTATATTCTCAAGTGTTGGGAATAGTTGAACTGGGAATATGATGTCAAGATTCTAGTGTTTTTGTGATTGTAAAAGTGGTTAAAGGTTCAAACTACAATAATAAAAGATATATGGAGAGTCCAATAAATTTTCTTCTAGTATTTATTCAAGGTCACTGAAAACTAAATCCAAAATCAAGAAAAATAATTAATGATTCCATAGGTTGAAATTTTATGAAAATCCTAAAGGGGATTTGGAAACTCTATGGAATTTATATGTTAGGTATTAATGTTATAGAAATAAATTCATTGATTTTGAAGGGTATATGATACAAAATTTTATTTTGAAAGTGTTTTAAATATACAAGAGTACAATATCAAGGAAATAATTGATGGATCTTGTAGTTTTCAATCAAATAATTATATAAAGAGTTATTAAATCATTGATTTGAATATAAAGTAATTTATCAAGCTTAGATGAATGTTAAAAGGATGTGTATATTTATCTCATTTATCTTATATGATAATATAATTCATTGACTAAAAAATGGTTTTTATGAAGAATGATATGATTAATTTTATATAAATTTTTTATGATTCATTGGATTCTATAATAAATTTTGAAAAGGAGAAAATGAAAAAAAAAATGTTTTATCCAATATAAAGTGTTTCTCCAGATGTTTGTTAAAATATGAGGAAAGATTTTCCTACCACCCATTAGTGAAATATTTTTTTAAATATTCTTATTTATAGTGGGGTAAGCAATAAATATCAATAATATCGCTTGGGATATTTAAATAATAGTTTATTTTTTAAATAAACTTATTAAAGATAAATAAGAGTTATTTCCTAAACATAATGGAGTTTGTGTTTCTTAACATGATATTTTAAAGATAATATAGTATATAAGAGGCAAGTGAGAGTATGTTTGGACTTATATAAGTTCAAAATTAACAAATAAAATATTATACCAGCCTAAAATTAATGTGATTTCTAATTAATTACTTAAAGATTATATGATATATGAATGAAAAAAATATAACTAGTTAAATATAAATACCTTAATAAATTAAATATCAATATTTCCTAAAGGTTTATTCTAATCAAACTAAATTGAATTTCACTTGACATCCTAAAAGAGTCTTAGGGTATGAAAATAAATTAAAAAATTAAAGAGTTACATTTAGTTAATGCAATAAAGTGAATGTCACTTTATCCTAATGAATTTTAGGTTGTGTTCGAAAATAATAATGTAAATAGTGGAATTATTTTTAAAGGAAAAAATTTGATATAAATGGTTCCAATAATTATCCAGTTAAATTTAGAAAATTTATAAGTATACATACTATGTTAACATTGTAACATTTTATGTTTTAGAGTTAAGGTGTTTCAATATGTTTATGGAGTTCGACATTAGAAATATGATTTTTAAACATCACCATTATTAAAAATTTATTTATTCATATATGTTACTGGATAAAGAGTTTAGTGGGGGGGGGGGTTCTGATATGGTCACATAAAGATGTGATAGGAATTTTATATAGATGTAATGAGTTAAAAACCCCCAGAATGTGTAACAAAAATAAGGGTGATCTAAAAGTCTTTCATATATGATATGATAGACATATTCTTATATTAGGTTTGTTAAATATTCTTAAATGTGTTTTCAAAATATTAAAATTTATCATATTTTGATTAAATCTATATTTTATAATTCTTTCACATTGGTTGTATAAATGTATATAAAGATATAAATTTCATGAAGTGTAATTATAACCTCTCAAAGTATATTTTTGACTTATCCTTAACCAATGTTCTTCATGGAGTATTATAGGTTTTGATAAAATATTAATTTTAGTGTGAGAATAATTATTTTTTTAGAAATAGTAATATGCTCATGAGGTATAAAAAGTGTTTTTGTGTTCTTTATGAACAACTATGTATACCACATGTAGCGTCTTGAATTGTCTATTTGATATACTAGTTGTTCATAGATCATGTATGAGTCCCCATTATGTGAGTTTAGTGAGATACCTAAAATGAGAACCTTTATAATTTGATACCTTTATTAAGTAATCCATTAAAACTTAGATAATCAGAGTTTGTTTGGGTATGTTGTCAATCATGTTGTCAGTTGGAGCTCAACCAAGATGATATTTTTCCTCTCGTATGATGAGTATGAAATCTGGGACCTCATTTAAGATAGACTAGTGAGTTTTCGACCACACATAAATAGTACATATAATGTTCTCATTTATTCGGATAAGTGATTAGAGATGTGATCATACATAAAGGTGACTAACATGTGTTGTATTCATCAACTTGGTTAATCTATACTCAAGGAATAAATAATATATGAGTTGGATATATGGGATTGAGATACTTTGTCTCCCATGTTCACTTGATGTCATGGAAAAAGGGTGCATATGAGAGTGAATCATGTGATGTGACTAGTGTAAATATGAATAGAGATACATTTATTTTATGGATTATACACTAGATCATTTTATAACTTGAGTATAATTGATCCTTTATTATAGGTTACTCATTTCATTCATTTATGGATATAGAGATTCATATTTAATTCCAAAACTACAATGGTATGTGGTGCCACACATTATAATTTACTATATGGGGATTGATTTTGACTCAGATATATACTTTAAAAAAATTATAGTTAATCCAAAAGAGTATTGGATGGGTATTCACGAGGTTTTAAATGTGATGTAATACATGGTGAAGTTAATGATTGCTTTCCAAAAGTTTTTGAAATATATTCAGAAGAGTTTTTGATATTTTCTCATGATATATTTTATATGATACAATATAATGATAAATGGAACAAAATATTTTGGGATTTAGTTCAAGTGATAGATTGAAAGGTATATTCCCTAAATTCAGATTTTTATTTTGATACATTTTTGTGCCTATATCATTGAGATTATGTTTCCACTCAATGTTGGATTTGGAAGAGGATTTAAGATATATATCCACTAGAATAACCTTAAGAGTATCATGAGAATATGTTTTTACCAATATGTTCCTAAGAAAATGATAAATTTTATGTTTACACAATATTCGATGGGTACATAGTATACTTAAACTATAACTAATGTTGATCATTTGTGGTTTTTTTATTCCACATATCTATCATTAAAGTAACATTACATAATATGTTATGTTAAGAGAGATTAATTTATATGATTCATGTATTTATTGGTGTATTAAATCATGTGTCATATTTCATGTGTTAATTCATAAATGCTCATGGGTAGTCCTTGAGGGACCTATAAAGAGCCATATTCCATGAAATGGAATGCATGGGAGTTATTTATATATGGTTGAATATATTTGATCATGTTTCTCGCATCATATTCTATCTTATATTTCTAAGGTTATATCACCACATAGAGGTTGAGGGATCATGTTTATACAATGAATGATTCAGGTGAAAACCCAGAATACTTTTATATGTGGGATACCTTTTGGTTGTCACTTTAGTGATCTACATCAAACCCATTTGAAGTTGTTTGGATAGGTTGTGGTTGCGACTATAATAAAATATAATCATTATGTAATAATTTATTGTTTATGATTTTAGTTTATGTAAATCATGAAGATCCTAGGACTGGTATTTATAATCACTTCTATTATAATGATAAAAGGTTTATCATTCCCATAGATTCCCAATATCTATAGCCCAAAATCTAGAGGAAATAGATACTACTAATAATTCCATGAAGGAAAAATATGTTTAGGATACACTTGAAGCTGACAAGGTTTGCCTTCTATCATTTCACTAACTCAACACTGACCACAAATAAATTTCAAACACATGAATTATCAACTTTCATACCCACCATATAAATAAAAAACTACACCAAAGTTACTAGAATAATTCTAAGAACTATTAGCATTGGATAAATGGTATACGCAATGTTTAGATCAACACTGTATTATAATAAATTCCAAATTCCCTAAAAAACAAGAACCCTTGTTTATAGATTCACTATTCATAAATTTTTTATGACTTCTAACTCAAGAAGAATCATTTTGTTCTAAATTATTTTTAATCTCTTTAGATTTTATTAGTACCTTAGTATAGGGAAAAATGTGAAATCAATAAAGTGACACTAAATATATCGGTGTAATTACTAGTCAAAATGTCATAACCTTACCCCATTATCTAATTAAAGATCAATATAATAGTAAAAAATTTATTTATAATCCTCACTATAAATTTATAAATGCAAAAGATCTCTTATTGGATAGTAATAAATTCCTAAAACTATATTTCCTTCAGAATCGAAGATAAGAACTAGATCCAAAACTGACTCATTAATTTCTCATATATGACCTTTGACTTATCACATTCACCAATATGAAGAGTTCTACACTATGAAACATTACCTCTAAATATATAAACTATTAATGGAATCCAATGCTCCACCCACACATGCATCATCCCAAAATTGATCTCAATCTCCTCCAACCACCTCTCTATCTTATAATCCTAATTAGGTACATCATACTTTAGTATACTCTGCCTTTTAAACTCGTATAAATTCATCCTCTAAGAATCATTCTCCCCAAGGTTAACTAATCTATGATCAGCCAAATCATTATGTTGTACCCCACTAACATGAGCAATGTGAGGTTATCACCCACTATAAATATCTATAACCATAGATAAAAATCTTAAACTCGGGATATGGATTTGATTTAAAATATTTTAATAGAATGTATTTTAAATTTCCATAGATTTTATTCCTCAATTTAAATACATTCATAAATAAAGATAAAAAATTTATTTCACATAGGTATCTATCTTACAACCAGTAAACTCTTACTTAAAAATGTTTATTAAAATATTAAGGTCATTACCTTAGATCATAAGGGTTATTAGATATCTTATCTAATATACATTGCCTAAATATCACACTAATCTAAAGTAAACCATTTTCTTACCAAACTAGTGTAATCCTCACCAATATTTACTCCCAATTCCATCTTATAATAAATTGTGTCTCTGATACTACTCTGTTTGAACTTCTCTCTACTAGAAACCCTCCCAGGTTAGTAGTTAAGTTGAGTGTAATCCATGAAGGTTAACTCTGATATTAAAAGGATTAGTGATTAGTGTTAATGGTATATAACACACAATATATGAGAAATTGTAATATTTATTTCTAGAAAAATAAAAGAAAACATCTAATCAACACCAACCCTAATGATAAACCAAACCCAAATCCCAATAATGAAAATATAATAATTCAAGTAATTTTTAAAAAAATAATAAAACAATATCCCCAAAGTAATTTCCTAAAAACAAAATATCTTCTACAAATATAGTAAAATTTATATAACACAAACCAATCACCAAGTTAAGAGATAGTGTAGGCCATCCTGATCTCCAAAACAATTTTGTAAATATATAAAAATAATATATAGGAGTAAGCTGAGAAAATGGGTATACATAGAAAGTTCTTCCCAAGAAAAATATTATAACAAGGTATAAAAATAATACTAAAGGATTAGTGAACAAATAGTGAAACCTATTCATGTCCTATCCTAGGTCAACTATAAACACATCAAACCATAGGATCTCTCTCTCAATCTATATACAATATAATAAAATAACAAATCAATAAAATATAGAAATGAAGGAACCCCACACCAACTTATCCACTAATCTAGTCACTCCCACATCCTAACATTATATATCATAACACCCCCATATCTTCCCTTTAACTATATACAACAACCATATACTGCGATCACATGCCACAACCTCATACCACAGCCACATTCTACAACCTCATACCACAACCAAGTCTACCACATATCATAACCACCATTATCACTACTATATAATTTCACTATGATTGGAATAAAGGGAGGGAGTGGGGGATTAGATAGTCATTTATATCACTCACATTATGGATTTTGGGGGGTTAACCCCATACCCAAAACCTTATATGGGTGTTGGTAAGGGTATCCAACATGGATGGTGGTATGAAAGAAATAAAAAAACATACAAATGATATATAACGACACATAATTAAATGTTAGGGTATATTTTTTAACATTTAATATATATATCCATATCTAATCACCCATGAAAACACTTCTACACAATTACTGATACCATCACTAACCACCCAACAAACCAATAGAATAACCACACAACAATCAATAACTAACTGAACCACTTTCCCTTTAACAATACACATTCAATCTAATTAACCATGTTCTCATTACCATATATCATAGTTAATTAATTTTATCAATTAATAATCTAACATAAATATATATATATTTTTACATAAACTATTCCTCTCATTAAAAAAATTACACTTTCAAATAACCATTACCTATTTTATCCATCACTACTCTAATAAATTAATTCTATAAGTTAATTTTTTCATGATATTATAAATATAATAATATAATTATTCATTTTGTAATTTATTCATTCATTTTTTTCTATTCCTTATCTAATTTAAACTAAAAAATCTCTTACACACCTACCTCATTATACTACGATATTAAAAATATACATTAATACTCTTCCATTACGATATTTAAATATATAATTATTAGAATACCATATGCTTCATGAAACTTCTTTCTACCATAATAGCAAGTAGAAAATAAAATATATAAAATAATATCACATATACCATAATATCAACCAAAAACCCATCCTAAGGTTTCAATTTAGTTTATATAAATAGGCCAATGTCAAAAAAACCACCCAAATAAAACCAAATCATGCTAAATATGAATTAATTGTAATAATGAAAAGTAAATTTGTTTTAATCGCATAACTCAACCAAATTTTGGATTATCACAATAAGAAGAATAAATGAATTCAGATGATCAAACATCCATTCTCTCTCATAAATCCTTTAATTTATCTAAAATTTATTATCCCCACATCAATCCTTTTTCATAATGATCCGTGAAAAGTTATACACATATCCTAAAGATGGAAGGACAACGGAAATGAGATGAAAAGTCAATAATGGTATATTAGATCATGAGAGTTATATATCACAATGTTAGGAACTCAAAAATCAAACCAATGGAGTATAAAACCACCAAAGGAAAGCTCAAATATTCATAGGGTCTCAAGATGGATAAATGGAACGAATGAGAGAAAAACAAGTTCTTAAGTTTATAATTAAATTTGGGTGGAACAAATCACGATGTGGTTCTCTAAAATATATTTTGGATTGGGTTATCCAATGATTATCTAAAAACAAAAATGACATAAACCCATGAACCTTAATGGCCTTAAATTTTTTCAGTTTATTTCTCTCAAAAAACATTTATTTTGCAAACACCATGACTAAAACAATAAAACACAATGTATAACCTCATATCCACTTCAAAAACATGGGATAAAATATTTTATTACTCCATATTTCATGTAATTTTTCTAACCCTGATGAATAATCATTATGTGGTTTCGTTTGTTATTCGAGACATAAAATCCAATAAAATACATCTCAAATAAATTCCATTAGAAATTAATATGTTAATCAAATCACATCACGGTTGGAAAAACCATGATGTAATATTCTCTATATGGTAACAAAATACAATAAAACCCCTCCTTTATAACCTTTAATTAAACCCAAAATGAGGATCATAATCATGAAAATGGTATAAAATCATTACTTAGAAAAGAACACCCATGGAATGGTCTATCCAAAAACCAAAAATCAACTCTCCTATAATTAAAATTAATACTCATATCTTCCATATTTAATTCCTAAAAATGTATATAGTTGAGAAAAATCATTCACCCACAAGTGTTATTAATTTTATTTTCATAAAAAACAAATATTACATCTAAATAAATATACAAAATATAATAAGGAAAACTGAAGTCAATATTCTTCAAGTATAACCCAAGAATCACTTGGTGATTCAAGAATATCTAACATTATTTTTTTCCTTTTTGACTCTTTAATCACAATCCAAAAGTACTATAGTGTCTCATAGAATCACCAATTAAAAATTCCATAACCATAAATAATCAATTACTTAAGAAATCAAAAAATCCAAATTGAGAACAAATTAAAACCAAGCTAAAATCCAGGAATAATTTCACAATAATCACTCTAACCAATATTTTATAAGAAGTTATAATAATAGACCTGATTATCACTATATTAATGAAACCACAATAAAACTATTATGGAAAATATTTATTCTAAACTAATAAATTATATAAGAACTATCACTTAGGTTATACCCAACACATATAAGAAGATGACAGGGAATTCAAAATGATTTCACCAAGAATTAGGTAAAATACATAACTAGTGAATCTATTCATAATATAAAAACATATTGAATCCATTGTAGGAAGATTTTAAGAGATAAATAGGGTCTTACCTAATCGTAGACAGGAATAAATACACCCAAATCTATGCTTTGTTTTCAAGAAAGGTGAAGAGAAATTTAAGGGAGAAAGAGAAGTAACTTTGAGTATAATTTTTCCAAGAGAAATTGAGGGATTAAGGAGGAAGGGTTGAGAATTTAAAAAAAAGGTAAAAAATTGAAATTTTTCCCATAATTATAAATTTTATGAAAATTTTCCTAGGTATCCACCAGAGTTATGGTGGTAGAAAAATAAAAATTACGTGTTATTATAAAGGCTACATAGCCACTGGTTGTCCATCAAGTTTCTAGAGGACCACCATAAAAGTTTTAGTAGTTAATGGAACATTAAACCCCATTCCCTTTTCTTAGTCCACCCTCCACTAATCTTCTACCAAACATTCCTTATATCCAATTATTCTTTAATAACCCATTTTAAACACTCTAAAACCATAAAACATATCTTCTCCCTCAACCTAAACCAAAAAAGAAAATGAGCCTATAATTTGATCATCCAAAATACCTGCTGAAGATCTCAAATAACTATAGCTTGGACACGGGTCATTACAACCTCCCCTCCATAAGACTTTTTATCATTAAAAATTCCTAAGTAACATGTTCCCAAAATATATATATCCCCTAAGTCTCAGATATATATATATATATATACACTAGAGTATTTACTAATTTTGTAACGCATAACTACTGATGCCATCATAAGTCACCAAGTTCAACTAATTTGGGTTCCTAAATCACTAAACCAATATCACATCACCAGCATGACCCAAAAATAGAAAATATCATATATTAAATCATTCATACAACTTACAACTCAAACTTACTAAATATATTAAAAATAAATAATAAAACAAAAAATTATAATAGATAGAAGACATACCAACCACTAACACTATAAAAAAACTTAAAATTTTCCTTTAAAAATTTTTTGTGTAACCCATAATACTAAATAAAGACACTAAATTTTCATGATACATCAATACTAAAGGATATAACATAATCCTTACAAAACTCCAAATACCATTAACTAGTAAAATATGAGTTATGGTACTCCCCACCATAGAATCCTTCCATGAATATTTATGCCTAACCTACCATTAAATTCTAATTTATCAAAGATATACATTTATAAAAAAGTCTATAGAATCTAATTATTCATTTCAATAAAATAGTATACCAAGTCATTTATAAAAAATAACATGTTTACATAAAAATAAAAATGTTCCCTTTCAAAATTGAATTTTCATTACATTTAAAAATATTTTCCTCATTCAGATTTTAAAATCAACCTCTTCCCAATTTAAATCACGAATAAGTGTAAATGTTTTCCCTCAATACCCAAATATGAAATTTAAATTTGAAAACACCAAGTTTATTTACAACACTAAATTACATAAAAGATAATTTTAAAGGGAAATATGATCCCCTTTTCACAATATACTACCATTTTAAACACATTTAGAATAAATCATTTCTTTTCATTTTATAAAACATAATGTTACGAATAAGTTACTTTTACTCAATGAAAATAACAAAATCCACATAGTTACTCCTGTTAGAAGACATGATTTCTCATTGGAAATGACCAAACTATAATAACTTACATGTTTTACTACTCTATTTTTTAAAAACACTTCTAGAAGTACACTAGTATATAGGGAATAAGAAACATGATCACAAATAGGATTTAAATATGATAAATAATATTAAAAAATACAGAAAAAATATCGTAATTAGAAACATGATATGTGATGGAAATAAAAATAGTTTCTTGATTGGTATGAAAAAATAAAAAGCAACCAAAGATATGATCAGAAATTAACACTAACGGGGAAAAATATCAGACTACATGATAACATGAGTATGAGACATAGAATAATCTAATTATTCAAGTATATATAGAAAATGAAGAAATTATTTGGAAAATTAAATATTAAATAATAGATATAAGTTATCAGAGGAATAATAATCTTTATCTCAGTTATAAGAATCAACTTTCATTTTATATTGGCATAGTCAACACTGATATGTATATATAGGGAAACACTATATATATATATATATAAATGTAAATTATGAAATATGGGATGAATTCCTATGTGTTCCTATCTATCTACACCTAATATTATCCATTAATAGAAAATAGATGTTATCACTCAATCGATTCCTAGATGTAAGACTTGATTTTCATTCCATCATACTTGAGACAACCAAATAAAAACCTCACACATACATATTGTGCCTAATAAATATGTGTACATCCCCTAGTAACATGATAGTCTATTATAAAGAGGTTTGTGATACCTTTTATGCATTAATTCTAATGTATCGATAGTCCTGGTGTATGTCTAAGGAAAAATAAAAAATCCTTTAATCCAAATATTGATCAAATACCACTTTATAGTGACCCTAACCTAAATTCATATATGGAACCTAAATTGGATCACTACTACCCTAGGATTTATCATGATTTAAAAAGGATAGTGACTATTACCCTAGGTCTTGATATAATGTTTGGGGAATGATTGACCCACTTTGATTGGAGAGATAAGTCATGGTTAAGTTATACCAAAATTCTAGCATGACTCATCCATGTACCAGGAATTTTAAAATATAACATGAAACCAAATACTGAATAATAGAATATAATCAAATGAATGCATAAAAAACAACTCACATGAAAATAATTTCACACAAATCCATCCATAATAAATTTCCAATCAAAACGGGGCTTAAAACAAGAAGATCTAAAAGGAGTGGATTATAAGCAAAAAAGGGACTCCAACCATCTTCAACATCCCAACTCCAAAGTGAGAATTGATCATTAATACATGATAAACATGAGTTATCATCCAAAAAGTCTCAATAGTTACTTGTGTACCTATAAGTACCTATAAAGTTACAAGGGGAGGTTTCATGTTCACTGAGGTGTCTATATAGGGTGTGAGCATAAATAATTAGTATGGGACCACCAATGATGTCTCAACAGAGTAGTGTATAATAGGTGTATTTATGAACATGTTTACACATTTACATGAATAAAAAAATATATATTTTGAGAAAAAAAATTATAGCAGAGGATCAATAGTGGTACATATAATAGACTAATATTTACTATAAATAACAACCCCTTATGTCAGGAGGATCCATATTTGTACAAATTTAGTAAAGGATCATCTGAAAATCTAACATGTACCATAACATAAATGTAAGGGGAACCACACATCCCTATTATTAAAGAAGGGATATTCCACCTATCTCTTATGGGGAAATCATGTATAGTATATTCAAGATGTCTAATATCACATTCTCATTCAAGGGTAGGGGAAAGGGGTATAATGTAGTCGGGATAAAAATCCATCACACTCAATATTGTATCCCAATAGATAGTGAAACTACATAAACAATGATAATAATATCAATATACCCATTACATAATGCACATCAATTAGTAAAGTAGTATACATACTCATAGTATCAAAACTAGTTACACCAAAAAATATATTTACTTGCCAAAGAAACAATATACTCAAGACAGTAATGTAGTGGGAATTATCAAGAAATATTATCACCAAATTCACTCACCATGATTTATAAAATAAGTTATTAACATGCTCTTCAAAAATAAATGCATGTTATGTTTACTCACCTATAAGTTTTCACAAGTATGGAATTATCCAACATAGATTTCAAACATGAAAAAAAGCATGTTATTCAAAAAATATAAAATAATACATAATAAGTGAAAAATTTATAATGGAAACCCAAATGGGAACCTTATATGTGAAATACTCGATTCCCAAACCATACTATTTGGAATCCAAACTAGGTGACAGATAGAGAAATCTAATGGTGTTAGGATTTGTGAGAGCATGCCAAATGAGGAACTAACTAGAAAATTATAGTGGTATCACTTGAACAAAAATTGTAACACCCTAACCCAAACTACTAGGTCTAATCTAAAGAGTTACAAGACCTCATGTGTGTCCTTGTATTCAAGAGGCTACCAACTAGTAGTGGAGGTCTGAACATCATCTATGGGGAAACTATTCCCTCAATATTATATCATAGCGCCAATAATAATAATAAATAAATAAACAACATAGAGTAAATAAGGAGGCATAATATAATTTCATATAGAACACATGTCTTATAATGCATGAATAAAAAATCTCCCAAGGTGGAAAGCGAAACCATAGTATAATTGAAGTCGATATGTAAATAAATAAATAAAAATAGATGGAATTTTCTAGAGTCTTTCCTAATCTAACCATAATCTCTATATTCCATCACTGAGTTGTCTTCCATGGGCCCCTTACCCTTTCTTAGATCCCTATACAAGAAGTATTCACATGAATCAACATGCTTGTATTGGGTGTGAGTATTAAAACCTAGTATAACATAGGAAATGTGTCCTTAAAAAATGTTCCCAAGTATAATAGGTGTATTCCATGGTAATAATAAATTCACAAAAAACCATATCAATCATTTTCCAAGTACCCATGTGATAACTATGCCACCACAATCCCTAGTTATACCTGCTTTAGCTTCATGTGAGAAGGATGATCGTATGGATTCCATAAGTGACCAATATAATCCACAAGTCTTGTGTACATGTTAATTTGCATCCTCATGGAATTGAGTCAACATGTTACATAGTATCCACAAGGCATTGACTTCTAGGTTGTTACTCAGTATCCTCACGACATCAAGTTCCAAGATGGTCCATAATGCTAATATGCTCCTATGATGTATAGGTTCCACTGTCATAATTTTCATGTGTCAATTGCATTCACTCTATAAGGGGGAATCATAACGTGGTGGTCCATCTATCACTAGTACCAAGGTAAAACATTTAATGTCATGGTAATACAAAAATAGGGTAAAGCAAATAAGTTATTCCATATCATCATGAGAACATGGTAGCAATGTCTAACAACAAGTGATCATCATCATGCATAGTAACAAGCTACTCTAGAATTACCTATAGAGTCATGTGTTCAAAAATGGTCTCATAGGATACACACACACCCATAATCAAACATCATCATGCAAAATTAAGAGGAAATTCATTCAATATAATAAACCAATGAAATAAAAGAATACAATGACCTAAAATGTTAAGTAACGTTTTATATCAAGTTTTTGGATGAAAAACTCTGAAGTTTGTAAAAGATAAAAGGCTGAATCATGATTTGAAACCACATAGATCTAGCTCACATATTAAGGATTCCTAACACAGATTATTGTTCAATAAGGAGGTTTATAATGAGACTCAAGAAGATTCCATGTCAAGAATTTGATTCAAGAATCACATACCTTATGAATTTCATCAATGGAATCAATTTTGAAGTATTTGGAAAGAAGTGATACCAAATCACCTGATTTTTTTTCCATTTGAAGAACAGATCATGAATTATTCACTATTTATAGAAGAGAATATATGGTCTAGATAAAAAATATTGTTAAATAAATAATTCTTCAATGTAATAGAGATTCAAGAATAAGAGAGTCTCAAAAAGATTTATAATATATGACTTTCCCAAAAACATTAATCGTCCATAAGAGGTCTATATATTCTCAAGAGGGGGTTTTCATTATCACATAAAATCCATCACCAATGCACCAAATAATTGTAAATAGATTAAGGTTATTTCATGAATTTTTCATCAAGAAGGGGTCTAGGAATATGATTTATATACCCTTACCAGAAGAACTCCAATTGCCAATGGAAGATCTCAATTTGATCAAGAAACATTTTCAATACACTAATTATATCACCATTTTATAAAGAACGTGATAATTCACCATCATATCAACATAGAAACCATAGATACATCATAAATCCAGGCCCATCTTATAAGAATGAATTAGGATCTGGAATCGATCTAGAAAATAATCATCATTCTAGCATCTCTAGATCATTCAAATATTGGATAGGAAAGGGGGTAATATTGGGAGTGCTAATATTGAATATATGATGTTTAAATTTTTAATTAAGGCCATTATGTTCAGAATTTTATAATTAATGGGGTCAAAAAAAGAGTGGTATTCAAAAACAAGTGGTTGTGTTAATTTCCCCCTTAGACTAGGCACATAATCTTTCCAGGGGAGCTAACTGGACATCTGATATGTTTGATAGAACCATCTTGGTTCTTCAAACACCACTATTTGGTCAATTGAGTCTTTATAATTCTACAGGAAAACTGGAAATCCACTAGCTTTCCAGTGGGTTGCACCAACTAGTTGGTGGCTATTATCTTTCCACAACAAGGGCAAGCCTTCCTTAAAAATAAAACCACTAATTCATGAGCCCTTGGAAATCAAAACCCTTCCTCTTAACTACTCATATCAAAGAAGAAGAAAAATTGAGTGGAATTTTTAATAACTCAAAATATCTCTTACATCAAAATAAAAGGAGGATGTTAAAATTATCCCCCTCTAACTATATCTCATCCCTGATAAGTACCTTAAAAGGTTTTGAAAAATAACCTGGTCCATTGATCCTGAACATTAGTCACTCACTACCAAGTCTCCTCCTATATTCATCAATGATTACATAGAATATAAACTAGTGGTACTATATTCCCTTAAAGGACTTTCTCTCTCTAATCTACAATCTACATTCGGCACTCCATGTATGATGCGTCAGGCTCTAGCTCAACATCCTCTTAGTCAACAAAATGTGTGGAATCAAGTTTGTACCTCAAGAGATGAGACACATAAAACAATTTCAAGTATACCTCAATAAATTGAATTAATATCAAGATAGTACACCACATTCCCAACCTACTCAATGATCTTGAAGGTTCCAACAAAATATAGAGCCAGCATACTATGCTTCCTTAAATATAAATGGCCTAACCAATGAGTCACTATAAAGAATACTTTTTCACTAATAGAAAACACCATTGGTGTCCTACTATAGTCAGCATAATATTTATTATTACTCTAAGTTGTGATAAACTTATTCTAAATTAGCTACACTTCCTTAGAGTTCTCTAGCATCAAACTAGGCCCCACAACTACTACCTCACAAGATTCATGTAAAAAAATTAGTGATCGGAATGAAATATCATAAATATCTTTATAAGGTTCCATTTTAATCGAATTTTGGTAACTATTTTTATATATGAACTCGACCAAGGCTATATGATCATCCCAAGATCCACTAAAGTCTATAATTCAATATCGGATCATATAACCAAATATATTAATCATCTGATCTGATTGTTTGTATGTCTGGGGTTGGTATGTTGTTCTTAATTTTAACTAAGTCCCTAAGGCCTTATTCAAGACCTTACAAAACCATGATGTAAAACATGTGTATCTATTAGATACAATACTCAAGCAAACTTCATGAAATATTACTATTTCATAGACATAAAGTATCCACATCTCATCTAATGAGTGAGTTGAAAAAAATGGTAAGAAATAAGAAACATTCATTATCCCATCAAAAATCATCCATATAGTATCATAGATTCTTGGTTTCCCAGGAAAACCCAACAAAAATTATATTTTGAGGTCTACCCACTTCCATAAGGTCACAATAAGTGGCTAGATAAACTCACTCAATCATTGGTGCTTAACCTTAATCCTCTAGCATTTAAGGTATCCAGAAATATATACAGGAATATCCTTCTTCATCCTTGACCACCAAAACTATCTCTTGATGTAATGATACAGATTTTTCATAATAGGATGTACCGAACACTTATATGTGTGTAAGTATCTCATCGTCTCTTCCCTGATGTAATTAGGGACTAAAACTCTCCAATGAAAATAGATCTCATCATCATCATCCAATGACCACCCTATTATTGGGCCACCACCTATTAGTTATTCCTAAATCACAATGAAATATGGTTCAATTTCCTATCCATGATTTACCTAGTCTACTAAAGAAGATATTACCCCCACTAGAGTACACATCAATAATCAAATATCCTTGAAAGAATCCATCATAAAATTAGAAAAAAAAGCTCATCAGGCACCATTTTTTCTCAGAAATTCACTCACCAAACACTTGATCTTCCCATGTCTTTCGACTAATAGTGTTTTTAATGAATTTTAATTTCTAAGATATATAATCCATCTAAAATTTGAAAATCTGGAGATACTCTACCCAAGGAATCTACCTTAGATTAAGTTCTATCTATGTAGTGATATAGATAAGTATATTATGGTCAATGTAAACAAAAAAAAATTTGAAGAGTTAATCTCACCAACCCTTAAAATTATGGACCATATTTGTTATATCCAAGTCATGGGTAGGATAGTTCCACTCATGGGGTCATAGATAATGTGTC
The DNA here is from genome assembly GCA_963277665.1 of Viscum album. Lineage (NCBI taxonomy): Eukaryota > Viridiplantae > Streptophyta > Magnoliopsida > Santalales > Viscaceae > Viscum > Viscum album. Next base: position 1,196,549,539 of record OY728133.1, read on the forward strand.
CCATAAGCTACTACCGTCTCCCTATACATTAGAACTTCTCCCAAACCAATTTTTTATGCATCATAGTATACATCATACCTAATCCCAGGCTCAGAAAGAATCAGCACTGGAGCTATAATCAAACTCCTCTTAAGTTCAATAAATGTGTCTTCACAATGGTCTGACAATAGTAACTTCACTCTATTCTTCTTCAGTATAGCCATGGGTTTTGATAGATGAGAAAAGTATTGGAAAATTTTTGGTAATATCCTACTAAACCTAGAAAGCTCTTAATATCAAAAACATGTTCCAGGTACATGTCTAGGACATCAATATATTAACTTTATATAGTTCCATGGGTATACATGTTTTATAAACCACATTCCCCATGAATTTAACCTCATGTATATAGAATTTACACTTTAATGTATTTTCATAAATTTTATGTGTTTGAATTTTTCTTAGAAATATCTTGAGACATCTATCATGAAACTCCATGTTCGGTGAGTATATGAGGATTTCTTCAATGAGCCACATGATGAACAAGTTGATATATGGCTGGAATATATTCTTAATGAGATCAATGAGCACTTATAGTGCATTCATTAATCCAAATGACATCACTATGTACCCTTATATCCTATACCTTCTCTGATATTCCATATTTAGGATGTACTTCTCTCTAACCCATGACTTGTGATATCCCAATAAAATATAAATCATGGAAAATCATCATGACACCTATAAATGATCAAAGAGATTATCGATCTTGGGAAAAGGATATATGATCTTCCTTGAAACCTAATTTGGCTCCCAGTAATCTACACAGAGTTGAAGAATACCAACCATATTCATGGTGAATAGAATAGGTACACCTCATGGTGAAGTACTTGGCCTAATAAATCCATTCTTCTCCAAGTCCTTGAGATATAACTTGAACTCTTTGGACTCTGTTAGTTAAATACAATAAGGGGTTCCAAAATGGGTGGAGCACCTAGAACTAGATCTATCTCAAAGTTATCTCCTTTTTATGGGGGGATTCCTATGAAGTCATCTATAAAGACATCCTGATAGAGATCCTCAATTAGAGGAAAAGAATAAGAGATACCACTAATCCCGCTGAAAGAGCAAAGCCCAAAATCTATGACAAGATCATCCGGATATAACTCAATTCAGGACCAACTCTAATTACTCCCTGTTCTTATTCTCTATTCATCACATACTTATCTCCATTGGGTGATGTGAATGAAACTGTTTTCTAATAGTAATCAATGTGATATTAAAGGATAGTCAACCAATCAATTACAAGAATTACACTGAATCTCATCATATTTAGAATATAGAATTCCCATATATGTTCATAATCAAAAATGACTATTGAATACTTTATGTATCATTGAAGTCATTCTACATTCACTCCCAATAATTTATCGATGTAAAGTAACTACAAAAATAATATTACAAATAAATAACATATAACAACGACTTCTATAGATATGAAGGAATGTGAAGCATTGGTATCAAACAAGGTAGTAGATAATGTAGAAGTGATCTAGACTGTACCTCAAATAGTATAAAATCTCTCACCCCCATCTGATAGAGTATGATCTACTATATAAAAATAGTCTGCCTTAGCTATTTGACACTATCCATGAGATATATAACTAGTCTAATTCATCATCATATAAGCCTACTACTGAGGAACTTGACTAGATCCCTTGTTTATAGATCACATACTTCCTTCAATTGTGTAGAAATTTATCCTTGAATCCCTATATAAAAACTACATAAAATTACTTATATTTCCACACTTAAGTCACTTTTTTGGGTTATTGTTCAAAACTTTTGATAATGACGAACCTTATTGTAGTTGAAGCACTTTGGGGCTCTATATGAGGAGGATGAAGAAGTCATACTTAGATCCACCTACATACCACCACTTTGATTCAAGTATCTTGTATTTATTCTTCAACCACCAGAGGATATGCTCACCATAGAAGTAATAGATACACCCACCAAAATATTGAAGGGTGTAAGAAAAGTAACTATTTTAAACTCCTCCATAACCTTCTCAATGGTCAAGGCCTTGCGCAAAGCCCCTGGGTGTGTAGCTTGGTTAAAACTCTAAAATTATCATTTGATGTCGGGATAAAGTATGATCTCAAACTTCCTATAATTTTGTACCTTAGTTCTGACCAAGAGATAAGAAAATAAACGTACCTTAGTGAAATTATCAGATTATAGAGATATCATCATGGACCCCTATTGTATCTCCATGAACTATTACACTCAATCTATATTTAGTATGTTGGGAAAGAACTCCACAAAGAACAGGTTCTTGAAAGTATCCTAAGTGAGACCCTCATGCCTTTAATCCTATCCCATCATGTTCAACCCCCTCATGTCGGGTCCCTATAGCATGAATGCATCCAACATCACCTTCCTAAACTCATGCGTCTCTATGAATTTGAAGAAACCCTAATTGATGTTTATCCATTCCTCTACATCCAATGGACTTTCAGTTCCCTGAAAGGATAGACGATATTTTATCTGGAAGACTTTGGCATAGTTGACAATGGACATTGGTGCCCCTATTCACTATACATGAACAATAGGGATGACTCTTGGATGAGGTGGACCCACGGTATGTTCTATGGGAGTGGTGTGAGAGTGTGATATGTTTCACACTTCTACATAGTAAGCAGTGGAACTGGGGAATCCACCCTAGAAGGAGCACCAAAACCCACATCAACTGGTGGTCCCATCAGTCACCTTCAAGTAATAGTATTATATAACATAGAGGGAAATATTTAAAACATTTAAGATAGATCCCAAGAAGTATGTGGGATCACACAAATGTTTTACTTAGGATTCTACCCATAACAGAATGTATATCCTTCCTAGAACTAACCAAGGTCTCTATCCCTACACGTTAGTCACATTCACATATATGAAAATAATAATAGCATGATCAGGATAAAATAATTAATTCCAACATATATATCATAATAGTATGGTAAACATGTGTATCAAACAGTCAAATAATGCAAGTCTATCCTGAACAGATAGCACAAAATAATGCATTAAATTGAAGATCTATTATAAAGCATACAACAAGTATATATATATGGAATGTGATTCTATTTTCCTAGTCATGATGCATAAATAAAATCAAATCCTATAAAATAGTAACATTAATCCCATCATATAAAACATAGAAGTTTGTTACACATGTTCTGGCCATGCACATGGAAACTCCCATACTCAAGTCCCACATAGCCTGTCTCCTTTCTACCAAGTCCCAGGTTGGTCAAATGAAAATAAGATATAAATTTCCAAAGGATTGAATAAAAACTAAGAGAGCGGTTGAATCCATTTTTCAATTTTATAAGTTTAAAAAAAATATAAACTTAACCCATGAAACCTGTTAATATTTATATACATATCATCTTTTAGTAAATACTCATGCATGAAATTGTAGCAAATCAAGTAAATCACACAAGATTTATAAGGTTAGACCTCAATCTAAGAACCTAAATCCTTTCCATAACCACTCTCATGGGTCTATGGAAATCCATTATTAAAAAAGTAGTGAAAAAAAACTTATGCCAACTCCCATTAGACACCTTCTAACTTCTGATAGGAATGATTATACTGACTCCCATCAGTTTAAAATTTTTTCTTGTAAAAAAATTTATCCAAAAATAATAATAAATAATTTTTTGAAATTGCTCCACAATTACCCAGTCTAAATCCTCAGTTTGATTTGGTTGTATCCAACTTTCTCAATACAATGATTCTAGATCCGATTCCCTCAATAAAATCTATCTAGATCTGATTATCTTAATATGATGAGTCTAGATTTTATTATCTTAATATGATGAGTTTGGATCTGATTATCTCAAAATGGTATACTCAATATGATTAACTCATTCTCAATCTGAAAAAATTAAACTGTACTCAAAAACTCAATACAATGTACCTTAGTCTAATTAACTCAATCCTATTGATAGAATATGATTTTCTCAATTTGATCTTTCTCAATACTATCTTTCTCAATACAGTAAACAAACATTCAACTGTCTAATCCTTCTCACAATATATATGGATGTAAATTAATCACACTTGATTTCTTCAGTACTCTACATTTTTCTCTTGCACGCAAAGTCCACATAAACAAAATAATCTATGAAATTACTTATAAGAGATTCAGAAAAAAAAAGCGGTAATCTTGAAAATTTTCCCTGGTTCTCAAATTTCAAAAACTCTAAAAATATATCACATTTAAAACATTAACTATTACTTCTTCATAACTACTTAATTTTTTTTGAGATTTATGAAAAAATAATTTCAATTTTTACCTCCTAAAATCTTCATAAAAATTATGGAATTTTCTTTTTGAGTATTCTTCATAATCAGATCAATATGATTTATGTTTCTTTATTAGTGAATCCAATTTATGTATCCTTATTAGTGAATATGAATTCTATTTCTTTCTCAGTGAATCTAAATTCTATATCCCTCTCATTGAATCCAAAATTTGTATCCTTATAATTAAATCTGAATTATATACCCTTATTAGTGAATCTGATTGAATTCTTATTACGATATAATATCCATACTTTAACATTGAAATTCTTTAAACTTCATTAGCTTTGCACATTCTGGATTATATATCTAATATTTTTAAATATTATACCTTCATTTTATTTATTCATAATGATGGAATCCCCATTATGATGAAATTATCATTATGATAGAATTTATCATTAAAATGAAATTTCTAATTATGATAGAATTCTCTACTATGAAATTTTTAATTTATTCAGAACTATTGATCATTTATTTAAAACATTTTATCATGAAAGTAATCATGATTTGTGATAACTTATTGATCAAAAAAGAATCATCTTATTTTATTTATAAATTATAAAATATTTATAACTTCTGACTTCATAATATTCTTTCAAAACTCTTCGGCAATAATATGACTTATAGATATAAAAACATATTTATTTTTAACATAGTGAATTATTTCCTTATAAATTAGACACTTCATTTATTCTCTGAATATGAAAAATATAAACTTATAGTAAACAACAAATTTTTCCTCTCATTATTTTAGATTTGATTATCTTAGCATGATGTAGATTGATCTAATGAACTGAATCTGATGGACCTAAGTTTGATTTTCTAATTCGGATTAACTAGATCTGATTCCTGGATAACAAAAAAATTCTTATAAAAAATGTTTATTATAAAAAAATATCAAAAATTTGTTAAAAAACTTATTCACAAAGGTACTTAAATATCCCCATTTGGATAAATTAACAACACTTGTTAACAACTTTTCAACTCTCAGAATTGTTTCACAACACAAATTTTGTAAACAACTCAAGTATTTTAATTTTATCAAAACATATCCTTTCTCAAAAGAGAGTGTCTTGACACCACATTATTAGAGAAGGTAATGTTTTAGACTGAATTATATCCCTTTGTGGCAAGAAATTTTTTTATCCATGTAAAGAAAAACTCTTCTCATGTTTCTTTTCACAATTTCCTTTTCTCTCCCTTGTTCTTTATTTTCTCTATTTTATTTTTCTATCCCCCATTATATGATAATCACACCTTCAAATTCATAAAATAATGATAAGTAAAAAACTTATTAAAAAGTTGTTACTTTATCTCCCCTTTCTCAACATAATTTAAAGCATGGTGAGGATTTTCCCAATGAGGTTTAGAAAAACATGGGAGAAGATCGAACATGAATTTGTGGCCTCAATTACACAAAATTTCATTCAACATTTATTTTTTAAATATATCAGCAATATGATACTTTGTTGAAATGTATTTCAGTAAAAAATATCTAACAACAACTTTCACTTTTATAAAGTGAAACTTTTTATCAATGTGTCTTGATCTTGAATGTTGAAAAGTATTTTTAGAAATATCAATTTCACTTTGACTATCACAAAGGATATTCATTGGTTTAGAAACATTCACTTTCAATACTTCTAACTAAAATTTCTTCCACAAAATTTGAGTAAAATTCTGAGTAGCTACAATATATTCAAATTTAGATTTTCTCAAAGTTACTAAACATTGTTTCATATTATGACAACTCATGAAACATTCACACAAGAAAAATGTTCCTCCTGAGGTTGATTTTCTATCATTACAGTCACCAGACCAATTTGTATTAGTATAACCATGAAATATCATCTCACTATTTCTTTTGTATAATAACCCAAATGAATTTGTTTCTTTGATATATCTTAGAACTATTTTTGTTTCCAACAAATGTGATTATTTCATATTACTTTGATACCTAGCACACAAAGTCACAGCATAAAAAATATTATTCCTTGAGGCTATAAGGTAAAGAATAATTCAAATCATCTTCTGAAATAATTTTTGATCCACACTTATTTTGGATTTATCTTTACTCAAATTTTTTCTCACTGAAATTGGAGTTCAAACTTATTTGGATTCTTCCATCATAAAATTATTTAATAATTCTCTAACATACTTTTCTTGATATTATAAAATGTATCTTTCCTTTTTTTAACTTGTAATCCAAGGAATAAAGTCAATTCTCCCAAAATTGATATTTCAAAATTCTTCTCCATTTCATCATAAATTTTTTTACAACCTTTTTCTTCATTCCCATTAAAATTATATCCCTCACATAAATAATTACAATTTGAGTTTGAGAGTCAACATATTTCATACACAAGTTTCTATAAACTTTTCCTTTAGAAAAGTTTAAAATTATAAAACAATTTTCAATATTAGAATATCATTCATGTGGTACTTGTTTCATCCCATAAAAATATTTGTTCAATTTATAAAATAAATTCATCCTCATCAAGTAGAAACCCACAAGGTTTTTCAATGAAAATTTCTTCCTCAATATCACTATTTAAGAAATATGAATTTACATCCATCTGATAAACTTTTTAATTCTAATGATAAACCACTGTAAGAAATATTTGAATAGTTTTTGACCTTGCAATAGGGGAAAAGGTTTCATAAAAATCAACACCTCCCACCTGTGCATATCCTCTAAAAACAAGTCTTCATTTGTTTCTTAAAACTTATCTATACTCATTCAATTTTTTTCTATAAAACTACTTTGTTCTGATAATAATTTTATTTAATGGCCTTGGAATAAGTTCATGTGTTTCATTCTTCTCAATCTGATCCAACAATTCATTCATAGAATTTACCCATTCTTTTTGTTGAAAAGCCTCTGAAATCTATTCTGGTTCAACTTTTTAGATAAGTGAAGTATGGTTATCTAATATCAACTTTATTCTTGTTTGAACTAGATAATTATAAATCCCAATAATTTTTTCGAATTCAACATGTTTTTTAAGGTAGTAAATTTCATATTTTCTTTCCCAGTTGAAGTTTCCTCATCACACGACTCTTCTAAATCTTGATAATTATGTTTTTAAATACTTTAACTGTTGTTGAAATTTTTCAGTTTATCCTCCTCAGTATTCTCGAAAAATTTTGGTAAGGAAGTTTTATATTCAATTACACTCACATAATGTGATTCCACAATCTTTTGTAAATGATTATTCCAAAATTTTTAAATTCTTCCATTTGGTGAATAACCCATAAAATTTTTTTCCTCAACTTTATCATTAAAATTTCCCAAATATGGATTTATGATTTTGAGAAAAAATGGAATTCCAAAAACATTGAAGTATTTAAATGAAGTTTTTTTGTTATAACAAATTTTATAAGGATTCATGTTGGTTTTTGTTCTCAATAAACATCTATTTCGAACATGTACAAAAATTTTGAAAACTTATCTCTAATACAACATTGAAATTTTTTATTCTGCTAATATACTTATTCTCATTTCCTCCAAACTTATATTATTTTTTTCTGATTCAATATTTTGTTTTGGAGTATAGGGAACACTATACTGATGTTTCATACCATGTTTTCTCATAAAAGTTTCAAAAGTATTTTTTTTTGAATTCGGTACCATTAGATGTTCTCATCTTCTTTATGGAAACTCCAAATTCTTTCTCAACATATTTTCAAAATAATTTGAACATTTCAATAGCCTATGCATTTTGATCCATAAACATGGTGTTTTCCATCTGATTAAAATCATTAATAAAAGTGATAAAGTATAAATATTATTTTTTTATTGATGTCTCATCGGACCATATAAATCAAACTGAATAAGCTCAAGTGGTCTGGTAGATTGAATCTTAATTCTCTTAGGACTTTTGTTAGTCATCTTTCTTTTCTGGAAATTAATACAAACATCTTCGTATCTTTTATTAAATTCTAGAAAATTCTAAATAGATTCAACTTTATTAAGATTATTCTTTTATTTATGCCCAAGGTGGACAAATCTTATATTCCATAATTTTGGTCATCTTCAACAATCACATAATAGAAATTATTGAATTGTCCTATTTTAAAGTGAATCCTATTAGTTCTTTCTCCTTTTATAATGAATTTTCTATCTTTCACACTTTTCATAACATAAAAATCTTTTCTAAAAAAAATTATTTTTCCATCATCACAAAGATGACTTACACTAATAAAGTTATTTTTACCCCATAAAAAAATAAAAATTCTTTAGAATTCACCTTTTTGGCTTCAATATCAGTCGTTCTGATTCCTCTGATTCTTAAAGAACTATCATTACCAAATGTAACTCTTCCTCTATCATAGATTTCAACATGTTTCACAATTTTTATATCACCTATCATATGTGAATATTAACCACTATCAAGTATCCATGGTTTGTTTCTTTTACTTGATTTCAAAGTTTTTTCAATAATAAAAGATATTTCCTCAACTTTATTCTATTGTTCTATATTTTCTTTTCTATTATAAGATACTTATTATGGAAGGAGTGTCATACATATTTCAATATGATTACCAGCCTGATCACATATTACAAAAAATTCTTCTAGGAATTCAAATTGATTTCTTGTTGGTATGTTTTTAACATCTTGATAATTCACTTTTTTAACTTTCTGTAAGTTGGGAAAGTTTCTCATTCTACATTCACTGTTTCTTCCTCTTTTCTAAAACATTATTTATAGGAAGGATAATTTCTACTAACAATTATAATCCTTGTGCCTATATATGCCACAATACTAGAAATAACAATCAAATATTCATTTTCTATTGAAATAAGATCTTTCTTTATTGAAACTTTGTTCAGGTTGGTAACTTCTTTCAACTCTAACATATTCAGGATGTGTACCATGTTTTCTTTTGAGTAGGTTTTCTACTTTTTTAAATTTAATAGTTTTCTCACATCTTTTCCCCACCCAACCTTTCCCAATACATTTTTTAGAACCTGAAATGTTAAAATAATCTAATGAAACATTATTTTTGGTAAGAGAGAATTTCACCTGATTCTCATATTGATCTTTCTTAGAACTTTAAATGTCTCAACTTTAAATGTCTCAACTTTTACTTTGAATATTTGTTGAAGTTTTCATTCATCTTCTTCAATGTACATTCAGACTCAATGTGTTTTTATTAAAAATCGTTAACCTATTCTTCCTTATCTTATAGATTCTTACTAAGATCTTTAATCATATTTCAATGTTTAGAAATTATAAGTTTATAACATAAAATATCCTAAATATATTCATTATCCTGTTTGATAATAGCTTTTCTTCTATTAGAGATTTCTTCAAAATCTTTCTTCATTACTCTAATTTCTTTCTTGAGAATTTAGTTTTTCTGAAGACATGAATTTTTTTTCTAAGATGATACTCTCTATAAGATTGTTCACCACCTTCTTCACCCTCTGAGGAATATTTTGTTTTCTTAACTTTTTCAATGAAGGTTCTGAATTGTTCTGAACTTTCTTCTTCAAAAGAATTTTAAGCGGTTGAGTCTGATTCAAATGTTTAATGAAACATACTTATTTTGTTTCCAGTAAACTTATTCTTGTATATGTTAGAATAATTTTCTTCTTTATCAATGTTTTCCACTTATTCCATCGAGGTTTTCCATTGGAATCACTTGATACTCTTCAACTTTATCATTGGGTTAAATTATAGAAAAGTGTATGATTCTACCACACTTTATCCATTTGAGAAAAAGTTTACCTTCATACATTCCTATTCCTCTTTAATATTTATTGGATAAAAGAGGAATTATTTTTCATTAAACTCATCATCTTATTTATCTTCAAAGTCACAAGGTTCAACATCTTTAACATATTGAATTTTAAAATTTCTCATTGCATCAAAATCCATTTCATCTTTCATATTCTTTTTAAACATTGGATCTTTCCTAATTTCATAAGAAATAAGAATATTATGAAATTAATCAAGTGATTAATCATATTTTTATTCTAAATAATAAATTTTAGAATCAAACTTGTCCAGGATGTTTCTCATAAGTTTCTTCACAATTGTAGAATCTTCCAAGATATCTTTGAATCCTCTAAGGTTGCAAAAAAATCATTTACTTTGGTGATTTATTCATAAATTGTTTCTTCATAACTCATTATAATGTCTTCATACTTACTATTCTATATTTTTATGTTTTCTTCCTTAACTTTTATATTCCCTTTGAAATCACTTTCCAGCTTGTCCTGCATACTTTTTTATGTTTTAATACCCATCACATTCTGATAAAAATTATCTAATAAGAACATAATGATTTTATTTCTAGACTTTCCATCAACTTTTATATTTCCCTGATTAGAAAACATTATATGATAATATTTCTCAATATGTGGGAAAATAATAGCAGCAGCATCAAAAACTTCAAGGCCAAGAGATATGAGATAAGGAATCATTGTCCTTTTTCATCCATAATAATTTTTTAATCAAATATAATAATTATACTACTATTGATATAATTTATATTATCCATGATAATGATTCAACAAGGTAACCTTCCCTATGATACCAATTGAAGTTCCAAAGTATATAATAACAACTGATATGGGGGTTGAATCAATTTTTCACATTTATAAGTTTCAAAAAAAATTATAAAATTAACCTTGGAAACTTGTTAAGATTTATATCCTTATCATCTTTTAGTAAATACTCATTCATGAAATTGTAGAAAATAAAGTAAATTAAACAAGATTTACAAGGTTCGAACTCAATGTGGGAACCTATAACCTCACCATAACAACTCATGTGGGTCTATAGAACCCCACAATTAAGAAGAAGTGAATAAAAAGTGTTCCAAAACCCATTAGACACCTTCTATCTCACAATATGAATGATTATAATAATTCCTATTAGTTTACAATGTTTTATTTTAAAAAATTGATCCAAAAAAATAATAAAGACATTTTTTTAAATACTCCATAATTTCCCAATTTGAATCCTCATCCTGATTTGGATGGATCATATTTTCTCAATCTGATGATTATGGATCTCATTCTCTCAATATAATCTATCTGGATCTAATTCCCTCAATATGATGAGTCTAGAATTTATTCTCTAAATACTATGAGTCTGGATCTGATTCTCTCAAAATTATGTACTCAATATGATAAACGCATTCTGAATCTAAAAAACTTGAAATATGCTCAAAAACTAAATATAATGTAGCACAGTCTGATTTACTCAATCCGATTAACTGAATATGATTTTATTAATATGATCTTTCTTAATATGATCTTTCTCAATCTGGTAAAAAACATTCAACTATCTTATCCTCCTCATGATATATTTGGTCAACAATGACTCACACATGATTTCTTCAGCACTCAGCCTTTTCTACTTGCGTGTAGAGTCTACACCAAGAAAATGATCTGATCAAGTACTTATAGGTGACTTGGAAAACAAAATCAGGAAACATGAAATCTTTCCCCACTTTCTCAAATTTTAAAAACTCCAAAAATATCTCTCATTTAAAAATTCAACTTTGAATTCTTCAAAACTCCTTATATTTATTTTAGATATATAAAAAAATTAATTTCAATTTTGACCTCCTGGACTCTTCATAAATGTTTTATAATTTTATTTTTGAGTCTTCTTTGTAATCATCTCAATATGATTTTTTTTCTTTCTAAGTGAATCTAATTTTTGTATCCTTCTCAGAAAATTTGAATTCTATTTCTTTATCAATGAATCTGAATTATGTATCCTTCCCAATTAATCAAAATCTTTTATCTTACTTAGTGAATCTGAATTTGGTATTATTCTCAGTGAATATGGTTGAATTCTTATTATGATGGAATCTCTATAATTTAACTTTTAAATTATTCAAAATTCATCAGCTTTACACATTTTGAATTATGGATATGATCTTCTAAAACATTTTTCCTTTGATAATGATGGAATATTTATTATGATGAAATTCTAATTATGATAGAATTTCTCATTATGTTAAATTTTTTCATTGTGATGGAATTCTCCACTCTATAATTTTAAATTTCTTCAAATGACTCCACCATTTCATCAAAATATTTTATCCTGAAAGTATTCATGATTTTTCAGAACTTCTTGATCAAAAAATCATCACTTGATTTTTTTAGAAAGTTTAAAAACTTTCCACCTCCTGAATTTTCAATATTATTTCTAAACTCTTCAGTAAAAATAGGACTTCTTAAAACAAAAACTTTTTTCTTTCAAAATTATCAACTTCTTTATTTCTAACTCGGAAACTTCTTTCTTTTTAACTAAAAAATATTTCCTTCTTTGAATATATAAAATAAAAAATCCATTAAACAAAAAAAATCCTCTGATTCATTTGGATCCTATTATCTGAATACGATGCAGATGGATCTGATGAACTGAATTTGATAGACCTAAGTATGATTCTTTTAGTATGATTAACTGGATCTAATTCCTTGATAATAAAGACATTCGAATACAAAAAAATTATTTTTCAAAAAATTAAAAAAAAAACTATTTATCATAAAGGTTCTTCAATAAAACTATTCTCTAATGAAATTTTTTAATTCCCTAACTTGAACTTGTGCTAGAGATTATCATTACCTCATGCACTCCTCATATGGAAGAGGATTCCAACTAGTAGTGAGGGTATGAATTCCATCATTGGGAAGACTATACCCTTAGTATCATGACATGGTACTAATAATAATAAATAAATAAATAATCCATAATAAACAATGTGAAATAATAAAATTTCATATGGAACACATGTGATATAAAACATAAATAAACAGGATCCCAAGGGGGAAATCCAAACAAAATTATAAGTGTAGCGGATATGTGAATATATAAATAAAAATATGTAGAATCCTTTAGTGTATGTCCCAGTCCCACCATAATCTCCATGCTCCATGACATAGATTTATACTATGGTCCTATTTCCCATGCTTGGATCACTATATCTAAATTATACACATGCATTGAGATTTTGGTGTAGGGTGTGATTAATAAAACTCAATAGTAAACCATTGATATTCCCTTAGAAAATGTGCACATGTATAATAGGTTCATTACATGATAATAATAAATGAATAAAAATGCATATTAGTCATGTGTTAAGTACCTGTGTGATAACCAATCTACCATGAGCCTAGGATATACCTTCTTTATCTCCATGCTAGATGGATGATCGTATGGATATTAGAAGTGACCAAAATAATCCATAAGTCTTTTACACGTGTTACTCAGTATCATCATGGCATCAATTTGAGATTTTTTATGGTATCCAAAAGGAATTGATTTCTAAAACATTACTTTGTATCCTCATGAAGGAAAGTTATAGGCTAGGTTAGAAGGATAATATAATCCTACCCTATATATGGTCCACTATCATCATCACCACACTTTGGGTAAACTCTCCCTCAAAGGGGTAACTATAACATGATGGTCCACCTATCACAAATACCACAGAAAAACCTACAAAGGAATGTTAACACAAAAAAGTGTAAATAATATAGGGAAAATCATATAATATCATCATAAGAACATAGTAGTGATATATAACAATATGGGATTATCATCAAGCATGGTTACAAGATACTCTAGAATTACTCTCATAAAATCATGTGTCAAAAATGGATCTTTCAGGATACACACACACCCATAAGAAAACACAATCAAGAATGATCAAGATTCTACTCCATCAACATATGAAACCAAGGTAGTAAGATAATATGAGGACCTAAAATGTTAAATAACTTTTTACAACAATTTTGTTGATGAAGAACTCTAAATTTCATCAAGGACTGAATATTAAATCATCTTGTGCACCCACAGAGAGCTAGATCTCACAACAAGGATTCCTAACTAGGATTTCAGCTTAAGAAGTAGGTTTATAATGAAACCTAAGAAGGTTTCATGTCAAAAAGTTGATTCTAGAATCGCATACCTTTTTTAATACATTAACAGACTCAATTTTAGGGTATGTTGAAGGAAGGGGTGCCAATTCAATTGATTTGTTGTAATTAGAAGAATGGATTGTGAATTTATTACCAATTCTAGAAGAGTGGATCACCTATAACAAAAAAATTGAATAATAAACAATCCATCAATGGATAAAGGATTAAAGAAAAAAGAGTCTCAAAAGGATCAATTAAAGATGAATTAATGGGAAATTTACACTATACTTGTGAGGTCTATCTTTGGTCAAGATGGGTTTGTCATTGAAAAATCAAATCCTCCACCAATATAAAAAAGAATCATCAATAGATTAAGTTTCTATCATCAATATTTCATCTATTATGGCTCTAATAAGATTATTCCTAATCCCTTGCCTAAAGAATTCCTATTGTCAATGGTAGATCTCAATTCAATCCATAACCATTATCAACAAATTTATTCTATCACCATTCTGCAAATAAAGGGTGAATATACCATCAGATCATTGTAGAAACTATATATTAATCATTGATTCATCCTTATCTTATAAGAAATAATAAGTATTTGTTATGGATCAATAATATACTCATAGTTCTAGTATCTCTAGATCATCCAAACATTATAGAGGAAATGGGAGAACAATATGAGTTCCAAGATTTCATGGATGATGTCTAAAATTTTAATTAAAGTTGTCGGGTTCATAATTAGAAAATCAAGGGGGTCAAAAATGAGTGTTATTCCAAACATGGAGGGTAAATTAGTTACACCCTTAGAGTGGGAATACCATCAAGCTGGTGGACTTGACTGGTTGTCAAGTTACTGGACACCAGTTAGCTGATGTGCCTAGAAGAACCACCTAGGTTCTTCTAGCACCACTGACTTTCTAGTGGTTTCATAAGAAATATGAAGAATTATTAGAACTCCATCAACTGGTTGATGGGTTCTACTAGTGAGCCAGCTTTTATTTTCCAGCCACCCCATGGTTGATCCCTTCTTCAAAACTCTAACCACCAATTCACTAATCCTTATCCACAAAAAATAATCCTTTAAAATACCCAAATCACAGAAGAACAAAATAGAAAAGCAATTATTAATAACTCAAAATATCTATTACATTGAAATAAAATTAGGATGTTAAAAATGAATAATGTGTAACCAATATCCAGAGTTATTAGTTTCTAAAATACTTATTGGAACAACTTGGTAGTTCCAAAATCCATATTTAGCATCAAACCTTACTTACATATTTAAAATATTTACTTGAATTAACATAAGACTCATTTTTCAAGGAAAATAAACTTTATATTAAAAACACAAGTAAATTATTTCTTAAAACTTGGAAGACCATGAAAAAAGGGGTATTGTAAATCCACTTCCTATACCCCCATTTTTTTAAAGTGTTTGTTACACATATTTATCAAAAAATTCTTTATAAGAAAGATGTAAAAAAAATAAAATGTGGTGAGTTCCATTGAAAATATTATCTCATTAAAATATTTAAAAGAAGGGTTGGATTAACCAAGAAGTTTTTTTAAAATGGATCCATTTACAAAACAAGGTTTTTAGATAGAAAAATCTACTCACCTTAATGGTTTTGAAAACTATTTTTTTATTGTGTGACAAATCATTGAATTTAAACATAAACAATTAAGATTTTAATTTTAAATAACTTTCACGCATGTAGTTAACACATCCACCACTTCACCATTAAAACACTCTCCTAACCCAAAGGTTAAGTTTTTTTTTAAAGTATAGTTTATTTAGGTTTTTAGGGGGGAGGTGATTCTAATTTTATAATATAGTTGTGACTCAAGGAAATACATTTTATTTCATTCGTAAATTTTTTTAATTTTTCTATGGGATTTAACATCAGTTATTATATAACCAATAAGTTTTAATATCGGTTATTCATCTAGATGATGTTAAAATCCCTATAATGGAGGGTTTTAGTGTTAGTTATTCATATAAATGAAGTTAAAACCCCAGGATTTTAATTTCTTCTAAAATAAAACTAATGTTAAAACTATGGTTTTTAACATTGATTATATTAATAATAGATGGTAAAACCCTTTCAAAATTTTAAAAAAGTCATGTATCTATTTTATTCTCGTTTTTATATTGCATTATTGTTTGAAACCCTATTCTCTATGACTCACATGCTCCCAAAAAAATCTTCTTTTGACTGCATTCCACCACCACATTCCTCCTCCTTGGGATAAATTCCACATCTCTCGGATTCCTACCACTATCTTCGTCCACACTCCCCCTTTGGTTGTGTTCCACAACCTTTAGTTTCCTACCTCCATCTTTATCCATGTTTCTCCTTCGGTTATGTTCCACCACCTTCATCCACCTAAATCTATCTTTAGATACACTCCTCCACCATTGAATACAATATATCATCCTTCTACCATGGTATTTACTCTCTTAGTCATAGAACTACTGCCTAGATACCCATTTTTTAAGAGTTCTAATTGTTGATATATATGAATACATGATCACATGTTTATATATATACTTATATGTTTATATTGTATTCATTTTTATATTATTTTATTGTTTATTTTAATTTTCTGTTACTTTTATTGTTAAAATTAATTTTAATTTTTTTTATCTTTATATGTTTAATAGATTGATACATTCATTGTTATATTTGTACTAATATGAAATTATTTTTATTTTTATTGAAAAAACTATTGATTTTATATGTGGGTACATGATTATATTTTTTGATAGATATGATTACATGTTTACATGTTTATATATCTGTTTATATGTTTGTAAATATATTAAAATATGTATAAATGATTATATGTTAATATATTTATATATGTTTATAAATTTTTAAATTTGAATATATATATATATATATATTCTATACATATATGTGTTTATATGTTTATACAATATAAATAATGTACATATGTTTTTATATGTTTTACTCAGTGTATATATTTATATTAAATTTATATATACATTAATATATGTTTATATTATTTTAATTTATTTATTTTTATTTTTATAATTTATATATCATAAATTTATATTTATATGTTTTTGTATTTATTTGTTTATAGATTTTAAATTTATTTATTTATATTATGTTATAAATACGTTTATATTTTTTTATTTTATATGTGTATATATTTTTTATTCTATATGTTTTAAATTTATATATGTTTATATATTTAAATATTTTAAATTTATATGTTTATATATATTTTTAAATGTATATATATTTTAATATATTTATAATTTGTATTTTTTCGGTAATTAATGGATCATAATTGGACAAATTCAAGAATAAAAAGGGATTAACGATTTATTAGAATTTTCTAAATAGGCTTTTGAAAAAAATACAATATTTTTTATATACATAAAATGTTTTAATATGAGAAAATTAGAGACCACAGAAATAAAATATCATCTGTATTTTTATGATTTTAATCATAGGTATACATGTTGGATTTGGTATGATGAAATCATAAATAATTCATAATCTAACATTGATGAAGATGTTCAGTAGGATACTGAGGATCGTTTTGATTAATTGATTCATGATGTATGAATTGAAACCATTGAAAAAATAGAATGTTTTGAATGATTTTATGAATATTCTAAAAACCAACTTCTCTCAGGTTATACTAAATTTATAGTGTTATCAACAGTGGTATTATTTGTCAACGTAAAATTAATAAATAATCATACAGATAAAATGTTTCACTGAATTTTATAAAATTTTGAAAAAAACTAATTGTAAAAAGAAAAAATATTCCATATTCTAATTATGATGAAAAAGAAATATTATGTAAAATGGGACTAGGGTATAATAAAATAGAAGATTTTCTCGATGATTTTGTATTGTAAAGGAAAGAATATAAACGTTTATCAAAAAATTTAAACATGGGACATCATGATATAAAATGGATGGTAAATCCTTCTATGATTCATTCTCAAGGATGGGAACCAAACCTCATACTAATAAAATATGATATATTCTAGTAATTCGTTTTTTTAAAGTGTTTATTTGAAAATTTAATGATGAAAAGTGGCTGAGAAGGCTTATAGATGATTGAATCCATGATAGAAACCTACATCACATTATTGCAATGGATTAAATGTGATCAATAATTTCTTGATTTTAAAAATGAATTTACAAATATCATAATGGGATTATGAATAGATAGAATGAATTCATATCATAGACTTAGTATCCAATGTAGATCATAACCTATTATGTTAGTAGTTTACAACTTTTCCCTATTGATATGTATAAAGAAAAAAATATTTTATGATGATCTTGATGATTTCTAAACCAATACAGACTAAAAATGATATTGATATTTATTTTCCACTATTTATTGATGATTTAAAATTTCTATGGGAGGTATGAATAAAAGTGTTTAATGAATACATGAAAGAGTATTTTCTTTTCATCCTAAGAGTTTTCCAAGAACTATTTTGTTATCCATGTTTGGTGTTTAAAATATATTTAATAATTAAATCATAACCTAATCATGAATTAACTTCCCCTACTTAAATTTTAGAACACAACATTCATCAGATAACCTTATTCAATACATAGATCTCACCTCCCCTATAGTTTAAACTATTAACACACCCTAAATAAGCCATGAAACCATTTACCGCTACTATTAATACCAAACCCACCTCATCATATTATGATTTGGATGAGTTGAGTAATGGGAGGAAAGAGATATATATTTAAAAGGGAATGGAATGTAGTTATATTAATACTAATAGAATATGGTATCCTACCTCACCAACACTTTACGCACCTACTGTCATATCTAAAATATATGAAGAACTTACCTAAATGAGATGCATGGATTTGGTAATGCCTTAAATCTACCTCAAGGATCCTATCCTTGGATAAACTAATTCATAACCATCAAGCATGAGAGATCACCATGGAGAGTGATAATGGAGGAAAACATGAAAAAAATATAAAAGGGAACATTTCTACATTATAATATATAAACTAAAACCATATTTAAACCAAATATTTATTTAAGGGTTAGGAGTCAAAATCCCTTACAAGTAAGATAAGGTACATTTAAATAAGAAATAGGGAAGATCTTCATAAATTATTCATTCATGGGATGGGTTCACTATGGTACCTAGTCAAGGGGATGATTTCCACATTAAAGAATTCTCAATTTTCCTCTCAAGTACTCATATCAATAATTCAATCTATGCATGGTCTATGTTAACTTATTTTTATGGATGAATGGAATATGGAATGGATCATTATTGTGTTTCCTAGTTTGTTCAAGTAGATCATTTGAGAATATCACATCAATCAGGACACACCTTTTATGTTGAGAATGTGGAACTTTGACTTATCCTATGATCATATTTTATCTTTACTAAAGTTCTTCATGACTTAAAGAGTGATCCAAAGACTTGGTCTGATGTTTTTCATGATTTAAATTTGATTGGATTGCATGGTAATACATGGAATAAGAAATTGAGCATCATAAACATTTTGGGTCATCCCTTATCCCTTTGATTTAATCATACATGCTAGATTGTATCACCGTACATAGCTAGTTAAATAAAATGTTTAATCTAACATAGGTATGAATTAATTTTATTTGGATTTTGACT
Source organism: Viscum album (assembly GCA_963277665.1). Lineage (NCBI taxonomy): Eukaryota > Viridiplantae > Streptophyta > Magnoliopsida > Santalales > Viscaceae > Viscum > Viscum album. The sequence goes on from OY728133.1 coordinate 1,196,569,449, forward strand.
TATTTAGGTTAATCACATGTGGCTCACCTCTTATCCCAGATCACTTTATGCAAAGTCACACACATGGTTTTTATTCTAACTCTGTATTTATTGATTCATATATAGCTATATAAAGTAGTCATATTAATCTAATGTGTGATGAATTTAATATTATACAAGGGTTTCATGGACTTTTTATTCTTATATGGGGTGCCTAGAAATAAATTTAATTACATGGAATTCATGATTGGATTTTATTGATCTAATGTGATACTTTTCTAAATTATTCTTACATAGCTCCAACTCATTGGGGTACTTAATATCTCTCATCTAGGGTCATTCTTAAAAATCTATATGTGACACCCTAGACCTGTACTTTTGTATATGGTTCCATAAATACGTAATTTACATACTCTCTTTGATACCAATTTTAAAAACCTGTATAAAACCATCCATAATCACAAAATTAAAAATGATTATTACATCCCAATGATCTTTTCATTTTTAGAGATTTATAGAATTATAATAGATCATAAAATAAAATAAATATTTATTCCTCAACTAATGGACATTTTTTCCACAATATAAGAAAATATTTAATCTATAATGAATCTTCAACATCTCCCATAAATTATTTCAAATGTATTATCCTTATAAACATGTCATGTGTACTACTTTTCTTCAAAATATGGGGAAATAGAAACATAATAATGGGTGAAATAGAATGATCAATAAGGGAAATAAATATTATTGAGGAAATCATGGAATGAACATTCCTTAAATATTATGGTAGGAATAAGTTAAAACATGAATCCATTGCCAACATGAAACTGAGAGCATGATATATTTATGAAAATAAGTGAAAACATGGATATCATAAATAAATATCTCATACTAAAGTAATATATAATTTCTAACATCAAAAACATGTTTTTAAGGCCTTATACCAAGACATTATCATGTAATGGGGAGAGTTATACACCAAAATCCAACCTATTTTTTCTCATGATACTTAACGATGCATCAAGGGACTATATAGTTCTCATCCCCACCTATCACCTCATTAAGTCCAATGAATTCACTATATGAGTCAACAAGACTTTTATTAACATTCACTAAGTAACCTCCTACTAAATAGAATCATGGTTATCCATATAATAAAAGGTATAGAATGAAAATGTAGAATAAAGTTGTGTTAGTAATCAATAATAACCAAGAATGTAAATAATTTTCCTCATGTCAATAAGAGGGATAAAATGATCCTAACTTACCCAGATAAAGAATGTGTATGGTCAAAAAATACATATTCAACTTCATGATAATCATATATATTGGAATAACAACATACATAATGACAATAATTTTTCCATTTCAATATAATAACATACTTTCTAAGAGAACATAATCTAATCTAAATTATTTAAAATGTTATGTTTGCACCATATAGGGTAATGAGTATATTTTTAATTCAATACTAGAATATTCTGATCATAAACCATCCAGAGGAATAAATTATATGGTTAAAAAACAAAATATACCTAGTGAAACAAAATAAAAATAGTAGGGTGTTGACATAAATAGAAAAATACCCTTGCAAAAATAATTCCTCGAACAGTGTCAAAAACGAATGGATTAAGAATATAATTGTTTAATACTGAGATTTAAATCCCAAAAATGATAATATATATATATATATATGAGTATAAATCATGAAAAATAAACCCCATTATGGTAAACCATTTTGAAAATAAGTAGGGAAGTGGAAATGAAAACATAAAATCACTTTTAGAAAAAAAAATTACATCGATGTAAAATATAAATTTACATGTTACCTCTAAAACATATGAAAGTGAATGGAAAACCCCTTTTTATTATTTTCAAAATACCTTTGTTTGAAAATCACTATCTATAAAGTGTAACAAAACATTAATTTTTATTAAAAATTAATTTTAAAAACTTGGATTATAATATACCATATAATAAAATGTTAGTTTTGGAGAACCCGGGAATTGAAAAGAAAAGTTTAACATTAAACATTTTAACTCAAAGAAAGAGTATTTGAGTAATAAATATCTATTTCAGGAAACATAATCCATGAAGCATGAAATTTTTAAAAATGGGTTTGTGTATAAAAAAGGTAAGCAATGATGTAATAATATATAATGAAATCAAAGTTTATAATTTACCCAACTTATATGAAATAAGTACAAGTGAACGATCATGACTCAAGGAATGAAAATTGAGTTACCAAAAACTCTTACGACTAGGGTAACACTTAAGTCAAAATATATTTGAATAAAAGAACTTGATTTGGATTATTTTATACCAAAAATTAAAAATAAAATAAAGTATAGAACATTCATGGGATAGTAAATTAATATAACACCATACAAAGGAAACATGGTTCATGACATGTAACATGTCTCAAGGAATTAGAATTGAGACCAAGACAACCCTTTTGACTTAAGTAACATTTTAATCAAACCCCCTTGAAAGATAAGGATGTTAATTTAAAATAAAATACAATGATTAAAATATAATTCATGATATTATATCTTATATAGTTAGTATATACACCACATAGATGAAATTAGGTGAATAATACCAAACATGACTCGAAGAGTGGAATTTGAGATGAAAACTCTTACCTCGATCCTAATTGATTCTTCACTTGCACCAAAAATACTGAATAATTAAATTTAGTTCATTAAATACATGACCAAGAACATTATTCATAATTATAACTATTTTTACTCCTTGTTTATAATTATTATATATATATATATTAGTAAATTGTTTTCTTTTTTCGACAACAGGTGTGAGTAATCTTTATCACTTTGAACAAGATTTATAAAAATGGTATTAGTATTCATTATTCTAAAAAATTATCATTAATAGATAATTAAAGGTACTATATTATATTTTATATCATATTTTATGGGTATAATTTCATTCCATGGTTGTTATGGTCAAAAACCATGAATATTAAATCGGTGATGATCATGTTTCGGTGATTCTTAACGAATGAATGGTGTTTTATTATCTAATGATAAAAATTTTGATATAAAATTAATAGAACAAAAAATAATATTATTTAAATATTTACATTATATTATATGATTAAATAATTTCTCATAGTCATCAATGATATAGATTCCAAGTATTATTCAAGTGGGTGGTTAAATCGACCCAAACATGAACCTACCATGATTAATTAATGACTATGAGGTGGTTTAGTTGTAATATCAGTATAAAATAATAATAATGACATTATTTAGTGTTATAATAATTATATATCATAATTTTAAAGATTTATAAGTTTAATATAATTTATATGAAGTCGTTATTATAAAGAAGAGATCATTTTCCACTTAGTTTGTTCATTTTAAACAATTGAATTAATGATAATTTCTTGTTAATCATATCATTAATATGTTATAAACTTTACCTTACCAACACCTTAAATATATAATAAAAAACATATTTATCCTTTAATCTCATCCTCATGTCCATCCATGTAAGGTTTTGATGAAAATAAAAATAAAAATCAATCGTTCTATAGAGGCAGTAATCCACACATACACAGGGTTGAAAATTTCATTTTCTATTGAATGCGAGAAAGAATTAATATGGTTTATTTTTTTATAATAATAAAAACAATATAAATACCATAATTATTTATAAAATCTCCCTTTTATTCCTTCCTTATAATGTGGTGAATTAAAACAAAACATATTGCGTTATGGAGGTGGTAGTCCGCACAATGCATGAATTACAGTTTTATTTTTCTTAATAGAAAAGGTAAAAACTGATTAATGATTATTACCATAGAATAATAACATTATTTTTATAAACAATACTTATTTAATTACATTTTAATTTTAAAATTAGAATTTGAAAATAAATATTGAAATGAAATAAGTTAAGTAATAATGATTACTCAAGTTGAGCACTTAGATATTTCCTTAGAAGATCCCTTAGAAATAGATGGAATAGGATAATATATTGTGATCATATTACAAATAGATTTAAATATTTTTCTATAAGAATTAAAATTTAACACCTGGATATTTTAATGTAACACTATGAGGAATAGTGTATTCAATATGCAGCACTGAGTTTAAACTAACTACGATATATTATTAAAATATTACTATTTAAATATGACTGTTTTAAAATATCCATTTAATTGGAGGGTATTAATAGGACTAAATAATTTAATAAATATATATAAATCTACTAATCAATATAAAATTATTTTTAAACACTTAGGAATAAGTGATCAATTTTTAATAAAAACATTTATTTCAAAAATGATTTTTATTTCTTTTGTGAACAGATATTATAATTAATTATTGATCCTTTAAGATATTTTATTTTATAAAATTAACATGAATTTTTAAATCATAATATAAATATTAACTTAGGTTATAATTTTTGTATTTTTTGAAAAATATTACTTTTATTAATGAATAATGAAAATACCGATTTTTATAAAGTTGTCATTTTTTTAATAAATAAGGAAATTTAAAATTACAATTATTGTTTTAATTTTATTTAAAACTAAAATAAGTGTTTTTTATTTATTTTAAATCTAATTAATACACTTAAATCATATATATACTACATTTTATTATAAGTTATTTTAGTCTTTAAAACACATTTTCTTGAAAACTATTTTAGAGTGCATAATGTTTCTCTATTTTAAATAATTAAAATAAACCATAATGAGGAATGATTTGAATGAAATTTATATATTATTTATCTATAAATATTAATTGAAATTAATATAATTATTATTACTTTTCATATATTTAATATGAAAATATCTTTTCCTTAAAAATGTATTTCTTGAAAAAAAAATTTGTTTTGATATGTCTGTGGGTTTAATTTTTAATTAAATTATGCCACTTATATAATTTTAATTTAGAAAAATTGATTCAATATTTTGAATAATTATAATTTATATTATCTAATAATTTCAGCTTAATTTTTTTCCATAACGAATAGTGAAAAGAGTAAAAATTATTTACCACTCTTAAGGTAAAAACAGGTTTATTCGGGGTTAAACAAAACATATAAGGGTTAAAAATGACACAAAACCTATATAATTAATTTTTTATGGTTATAATTAGACCTTATATATTTATATGGTCTATTTTTTATCCTTTTGGAATGTGAAAAAAATGATTGTAATTCTTTCTTTTCAAAAATTCCAAGTGTGTCCTCCCCCCCCCCCCCACTTATAAAAGGTCACCCCCTCTCCTCTCCAATTTATACTTAAAAACACATTTATTTAGGAAATAAATATCCAAATAACATCATTAATTACATCACATAATCCTAATATCCTTTATTTGATTATAAATCCAACCTATAATTGATTTCGGTGAAAACCTAAAGATGTTTTTTAAAGAGGTAATGTCTTTAACTAAAAATGTTATTTTATTTATTCTTCCACCTCATTAAAATATTATTAAAAATAGTGATATAATAACCAAATTACCTTAAATATACTTATATATTTTTAATTTAAGTTCATTATGTATAGCCATCTCCTCCCCCCTCAAATGGGAATTGAAACTGTTGCTCGTGCGTACGACATACCACCACCTCATGAAATGACGTAATTCATTTTCTATAACCACTTCTCACAAATAGATATAATGATTTATATAATTATTATATATGATATTTGTTGTATAATTATAATTCATTAATTATAATATCACATATAACTTCTTACTTTCTATTCTATAGAGAATATGATAAGGTCGCTCATGTGTAATGCGGACTACCACCTCACAAAGTGATGTGATTCATTTTTTACCTATGCATTACAAGAAAGGCAATAAGGATTAATTTAATGTTTATATATGATAATAATTAAATATTAAAAAAATTAAAGGAATATATCATAAACTTTATTACTTTACCATCCATTAAAAATGATAACGTTGATCGTGTGTGTGGGGGATTATCATCTTGTAAAGTGATGTGATTCATTTTTTTAAAATTTTATTATTACCGCATCACATAGATGGTATATTTTAGGGTATTTAAAGAAATAATATTGTATTTATTATATAATGATCGTCCTATAAAGATAAAATAATAGTTACCTTCCTTCAATCATGATCATCGAAAAATGGAAACATTACTCATGTGTACGTACAGCCTACCATCTCCATGACTATAACATATTTTATTTTTCATAACCATATTTCATAGTTGTTTTTAAAAGACTAATTTATTTATAAAAATTATAATTATGAAATGATTACCATTTTGGACATATGATTCATTTATCAATAAAATGTCTAATATGAAATTAATTGGTTAAGTAATTGAATATAACATGATAATAAATAAAATAAAAGGAATAATAATCTTGAAGAAAAATAAGAAAGTAAATAATTTAAATACATTTATTATTCAGGAATATATATAACACATGTGATTAATTAGACTCGATGTAATGTATCTCTCTAAACAACACTTTCCTTCGGGTTATGAACTTTATCTCTCTAACTTGCACTATATTTATCTTTAATTTAATTAAATAATTACAAATTATATATATATGTATCACACATATATACCTAGCTTCTTATCCCTTCCTTTTATGGGGTAATATGTTCCTTAGTATCATTTCATAAATGCCTTCACTATGAAATTTCTTTTGATTATATATGAAGCAAGATTATGTGACCCATTTTCTATCCATGGGTAATTATTATGTAATAACTTATGATTTATTTCAAATATGTGGAACACGTAGATCATAAACATGTTATTATGGGTGCACCTAGATAGTTCTTCAATGCATTAGGTAAATCTTTAGTCTCATGAGGCGTCATGTATGGGATTATAGAGTAAACATAATCTATTATGGGACTCCATCCACTATGTGATATTGTCTAGGTAGTTATCCTTGACACATGTTTATGTCATGTTATTTTTAGTTTCTACAATCCCTATTATTCCATGATCTTACGATACCATGTTATTTATATTATGAACCCATGTGATTACTCATGTGTCTTCTCTTCTATGATATCATGTTATACCTTTGACTCACATGTTATGTTTTCTTATCATGTTTATTCCCTTATATATATTTTTAGATCACCCCTTTCTTTATGTATTCCCTAGTTTATTCCATATAGTATTAGGAGCTCAAATGGATTTTAGGATCTCACTATAGAGAATAAAATAAATATTCCATGTTTAAGTTCCTTAGATGTATTATGAACCTATTCTTCCAAAGAAACTAGTCCCCACAATCTTTGGGATTGTATTTTTTTTTTGTGATATTTATGTTTAATTATCATGTGATAATATGTGTAAGAGGCGTGAGTCACTATAGTCAGTATCAGAGTAAAGGTTTAGTTTTCCTTTTGAACTAGGATGATAAAACTTTATTTAGAACCTTAGTGATAAGTCTAAGGTTATGAATAAGTGTAGAAAAATATCCTTGAATCCTACTGAAGTATAGATTAATTTTTTTAAGAAATTACAACCTAGTATGGTACTACAAGTGGTTGTGGTTCTGGTATATATCTATCTGGGGTAATAACTCTAAAAAAGGTGCATCGGGCTTTACTTAAACATTACTTGGTACATGAAAATGGTCATTAATGCACACATAATTTTACACTCTAGGGGGATATGTTTTGGAAATTTAAAAACTCTTAATGAATAATTATGAAGGACTTGAACAAATTGTTAGGTTATAAAACCTAATAGGAATTATTACCATGGATAATGTATAATGAAACCTAGAATCCCATAATTCAAAAACAAAACTTATCATTTATAAGTTATTATTTCTCGTTTAATAAGTTTCCCCTTTGTATTTTAATTCATTCTCATCTTATTCATTTTAACCTTATTAGTCAATGGTGAGAAATAAGAGAAATAATTCCAACAACCAATGTGATGGGAAATGTGATAATTTAAAAATAATATTTTTAAACTAGTTGGAATGGTAGTTATACATTTTATGATCATTCCAAATTATCATTATCTGGTTATTATTAATAACTTAAATATAGTTTAATTTTCAAACACATAAAATAAGAATAGTATGGAATCTCATGAAAGTTCAAATGTTAAATATGATAAAGAAAAGAATATTTGGCCTCTTACATGTCAAGAATTTGGGAAAAATAACCTATAATAATATATCAAATAGAGAATATTATGATTTCTATGTGAAAATATAGGGCATAGAGAAATGAATTACAAATTAATTCGATGTATTATTTGTGGGTAATTTGAACACTATCCAAGTTAATGTCGTAAACTAAGCATTATCTCTTATAACAAGGATGGAACTCGGTTCTACCAATAATTAAGGTGAATCAGTTATGTATAGTGATCCTAGAATTATTATCTAGAAGTATTTTTATCAATTTTATTTTTAGTTAAAATAATCATGAAACTTATAAGGATGTCCTGAAGTGATTTTTCTTTAAGGATTTGGAAGAATATGTTGAATGGTACTATTGACCTAGAAAGGATATTTAATAATAAGTTGATACTCTATTTAAAAAAATAATATTGAGGAAAATAGAATTTTGTAAATTTTATAGATGTTGAGGTTATTATATTCAATTAAAATTATCTTATTTTGTGGAAAAGAATAAGTTGGATAGAAAACATTAGAGGTTAAAAATTATTTCATTTCTAATGGTATGTTTTAATATTTTCATCATATTTTTGAGAACATTATAGGATAAATGTTAATTATGAATATTATTATCATATAATATGTTCCATATTTTTAGAAATACAGGACATCTTGTAAGTCAAGTGACAACTCATCGCATCCTGAAAGTATGTGTGGCTTGAACCCATAACTGAAGGGTGATAAGGGTGAAGCACCTACAATTGGCATTCATGATGTAACAATTAGTATAAAATTGTTTTTTTATAATACATTTGGTGGATAAATATTATGTTGATTTGGTGAAACATATTTTAGGATCAAATATTTTTAAAGTTTTATAATTTTAAGGTAATTAATGATATTTTGGGAAATATTTAATTTGTTTAATATATATATATATAACCTATAGTTTTAACATAAAGGATTATTTGGGAATAATGATATTATGTGTTTAGATATATAACTTGAAGGGTATGAGATAACCTTTGAGGATAAATCATTCTTTCACATTGTGGTTATTTAGGTTATTTGGAATATAGGGATACTTATTTAAGGAATGATCTATGTTAAAATATTGGTTTTATTATTGAACTTTGTAGGTTAATATATTCATATAAATTTTAGGTATTATCTTACCTTTCACTGAACATTTTTATTTTAATACATATAGGAGAAATGGATTGTTAATATTTTTTATCTTTTGATCTGTTAAAATTTAATTTTAGTTCTTGAGGCATAAAAAATTCATTAGGTATATTAATTCCTTAGAGTTAGAGTTTAAGTGGAAATTTATTGAAGCATAAATAAATGAGGAAATTTTATTTATGAAATAAAAAGATATCAAGTATATTTTTTTGGTTCTCTCTATCTTTACAGTAAAATAATCCCTCAACTCTAGGAAAATTATCTTGAAACAAAAATTTTCTCATATTACCTTCATATTCGATGAATCAATGATCTTTTAATTCATCATAGATTTATGGTTTTTTATTGTTAAATTTCTCTTGATCATTCACTTCATTTTAATCAATGATATCTACCTCTCTCCATAATTATTTACACTTTTATTCCATGTCTATATTTTTAATTCCCACCAATTTTATCCTTCTTAGAATCCTAGATATGTGTTATTCTATATGACTTTCATATTTACCATTCCCTCTTATTATGTGGAAGTTTTATTAACCATTTTTACAATGTGGATTTTCCATAAAGAAATTTTTGAATCTCAAACTCTTGATTACTGGTCATAAGTACAAATTGTAAGGATACAATTTATTTAACGTGGTAATATTGTAATACCCCAATATTTTAAAGGAAAACTATGCTCAATAGCGTATTTAATATTAAACACTTAGTTTAAATGAATTGTGGCATACTGTTAAAATATTATTATTTAAATATGATAGTTTTTACCAAGACATTAAATTTTCATGTATTAATATGATTAAATACTCCAAAAATTTTATATAAATGTACTGTCTAAAATAAAATTATTCATAATAACTTAGAAATAAAAGCTCAGTTTTTAATAAAAAAAATTTATTCCAAAAATGTGTTTTATTTATTTTGTGAGAAAATATTATAATTAATTTTTGGACCTCCTAAAAATATTATTTTTTAAAATTAACTTCATTTTTAAATAATAATATCTATATAAACTTAGGGTGAAATTTTTCTATTTTTCGATAAATATTATTTTTTCAGTGATTAGTGAAAAGTTATGATATTAATAAAATTTTCATTTCTTTTAATAAATTAAGTAGTTTAAAGTCACATTACTATTTTAATTTGATTTAAAATTAATATAAGTATTAATAATTTATTTTAAATTTAATTAATAAAGTTAAATCATCTTTATAATAGATTTTATTATAATTTGATTTTTGTTCTTTAAAACACATTTTTCTGAAAACTATTTCATAGAGCATAATGTTTCTCCATTTTAAGTTATTAAAATAACCCCTAATTATAAATTATTTAAATTAAATTTATATATTATATGTATAAATATTAATTTAAATAATTTTAATTATTATTATTTTTCATATAGTTAATATGAGATTATCTTTTCCTTAAAAAATACATTTCTAAAAACTGTTGATTTACACATCTATAGGTTTAATTTTAAATTACATTATTCCAATAATATGAGTTTAATTTTGAAAAATTTATTCCATATTTATAATTATTATAATTTATATTATATAATATTTCCAACTTAATTTTTTGTCATAAGGAATAGTTAAAATAGTAAATATTATTTACTGCTCTTAAAGTAAAAACAGATTTATCAGGGGTTAAACTAAAACGATGCAGATTAAAAGTGACCCAAAACTTGTCTAATTACTATTTTATGGACATATTTAAACTTTATCTCTTCTAAAGTTCTAAAATTTTCAATTTTTAAGTCTTTTGGCATGTCAAAAATGTGGATGTAATTCTTTCTTTCCAAAAATTCCAAGTGTGTCCTCCCCCCACTTATAAAAGCCCCCCCCCCTATCTTCTCCTCTTTAAATTTAAAAAACCTATTGTTTCAGCCAATAACTTCCCAAATAACTAACTTAATTTTAAAAACTTATCATATAATCCTTTATTTTATCAAAAATCAAACCTATAAATGATTTTGGTGAAAACCTAAAGACGTTGTTTCAATAAGAGGTAATGTCCTTAACCAAACATTTAATTTTATTTATTCTTCCATATTATTTAAATATTATTAAAAAATGATGATATAATAACCTTAGTATATTTAATAGATTTATATTTATTTATGTTAAGTTAATTACCTATAACCATCTCCTCCTACCTCATTGGGAAATGAAATTGTTGATCGTGTGTACAGCGGACTACCACCTCACAAACAGACAGAATTTGTTTTCCATAACTGCTTATAAAAAATGGATATAATGATTTATATAATGATTTTATATGATATTTATGATATAATTATACTTTTTAAATCATAATATCACATATACCTTCTTATTTTTCATTTTGTAGAGAATATGATAGCGTCGCTCATGAGTGTGGTGGACTACCGCCTCATAAAGTGAAGTGATTTGTTTTTCACCTACGATTTACATGGAAGATAATAATGATTAATTTAATATTTATATATTATAATAATTATAAATTAACCATTATTGAAAATTAATATATCATATACTTTCTTATTTTTCCATCCAATGAAAATGATGACGTCGTTCGTGTGTGTGTCGGACTACCGTCTCAAGAAGTGATGTGATTCTTTTTTTTATTATTGAATCATATGGATGTTATATTTAAGGTAATTAAAATAAATAATATAATATTTATTATATAATAATAATCCTATAAATATAAAATAAAACTTACCTTCTTTTCTTCATGATCATAAAACAAATGAAAATGTTACTCATGCGTATGTACGGCCTATCGTCTCCATGATTGCAATGTAGTTCATTTTTCATAAACATATTTCATGGTTGGTTTTAAAATTATAATTTATATATATAATAATTATTATTTATTTATTATGATTCAAAATATTATTAAATAATAATCTCTTTGACCTTATTCAACTTACCAAATTTATTTTTGATATATGATTTGTTTATCATTAAAATGTATGATGTGAAATTAATTGGTTAAGTAATTAAATATAAAATGATAATAAATAGAATAAAAGTAATGATAAACTTGAAAAAAAATATTAAGAAATTAAATAATTAATACAAGTTTATAATATAATAATATAAACAACACACATGATGAATCAGACTCGGGGTAAGGGATCTCTCTAAACCACCCTTTCCTTTCTATTATGAACTTTCTATATCTAAATCACTTTATATCTCTATTTGATGTTATGTAATTATTCCAAATTATATATATATATATATCTAAACTAAATAACTTGATTATTATCCCTTACTTCGATGGGTTAACACATTCCTTATGATCATTTATCAAATGCCTTCATTATATAATTTCCTTAAATTGTGTTATAAAGTAAGATTATGAAACTCGTTTTCTTTCCCTAGGTAATTATTATGTTATAAATTATGATTTATATCCACTATAAGGAATGAATAGATCATGAACATGTTATTATGTGTGTTCCTATATATAATTACAATGCATTTGGTAAATCTTTAGTCTCATGAGGCATCATGTATGGCATTAAGGAGTAAACCTAATCCATTATGGTACTTTTTACTCCGTGTGATATTGTCTAAGAATTTTGACTTGAAAAATTTTTATGTCATGTTATATGTTTTTTCCACATTTTATATGATTACATGATCTTATGATACCTTGTTTTTATGTTATTCTCCAATGTTATTACTCATGTTCCTTATCTTCTATGATATCATGTTATACCTTTGACATGCATGTTATGTTTTCTTATTATGATTATTAACATAATTAAATTTCTAAATCACCCATTTATTTATGTATTTACAAGTTTATCCCATTTCTTTTTAGGATAAAAAATTTATTTTAGGATCTCATAATGGTCGATAAAATAAATATTTCATGTTTAATTTCCTTTTGATATAATACGAACCTAGTCTTCCAAGGACAATAGGCCTCATGGTCATTAGGGTTGTTCTTGTTAGATATTTATGTTTAAAAATAATTTAATAATATGTATAATATGAATGGGTTTATATATAAAATGTAATAATGTAAATAGGAAACCAAATTATTAGGAGTTCCTTGAAGGGGGAGTGAGAGGCCCCTTTTACAAGTGGTGAGAATGATATTTTTTAAATATTTCAACTTAATACAAAGATAGAAAATGTTAAACATATAAGGTGGCTCAAAATTGAGAAATAATGAATTTTATAAGATATATGGTTGATCAAAACCTCATCCATACAATTATAGACATGTTTTTATCATGTTTTAATCCCTTTACCACTGGAATTATTACTTTTACCCTTTTAGTTTTTACTATGGTAACTAGTTTTTAACTAAGGTAAATTGATCTTTTTTCTTATAAAATGGTACTTATTATATAATTTTAACACATTGATTATAAATTTTAAATCCATTTAATTTTATTCATGTCATAAAAACGATAAAAATTAATTTTAATATAAAATGTATAATTTATTAAAAATAATTTTTGAGAAAATATTAATTATGTTATAAAATATCAAACACACATGGATCATTTAAATGTAATAATGTATTAAATTATTATGATTTTTCATTATATGTCATATCTATTTAATCACACATGGATTTTTAAATGTGTGAGTAAATCACATACAATACTATGTCCTGTGGAAATGATTTTGAAACGGTCTGAAGCATGGACAGATGAATCCAACATGAGCTATATCATTTTTTTAATAACATGGAAGGCTCTGAAAATATATCTCTTCTCATTACATCCTAGGAAAACACATTAAAATTAAATTTTCAAGTATATTGGTTCCTTTTCATGCTCCACCCTTATGTTGTTTTGTACCAATTATGGGTCTACATTCTAAAGGTAGGCATCGGTGGGATATACCAATGAAACTTTGAATTTCATGTTGATCAAGATTATTTGATGTTTAATCGGCCTTTAAAATATATTATTACCAGTCCATGGCACTCTTATAGTTTTAAGATGCATTTATGAAATCCTTCCTAATAACAATATTGGTTACCTTGATCATGACAGCGATCAATCATTACCATGCATCTATGAAAACAACTGTATTTATCTAAGGTTCTATATATTTATATTTATAGTTGATTATACTATGGTTTAAATATGAACTATTGGGAACTTTGGAATTTATCACCATATAGGGTGGTGATAGTTGTTATGGAGTTGGGATCAGGCCCACAAGAGATTATTCTTATATATCCCTGAGAAGTAGATCAAAACAAACATAGTTTGGGGACTTATAATGGGACACATAATACCTTTTAAATTTATGTGAAAAATACCATTGTGGTACCTTTTAAGTTCTTGCATACATGACCAAATGAATCTCCTTTTTAGGATATTCATCCAAAACCAATGATGTGCCTTTTAAGGTCATACATATAGGACCATGGTGTATTATAATTTAAGGTCATGTGAATAGTATATATTATAATTATTTTAACATAATTTGGAATATAATATATGTTACACATTTTAAATTCATATAGTTAGGACTACTAGGAAAAGGGTTTCCATAATGGTTGTGGGACTTATGAATGAGTGGCCCTTTTCTAGTTTATCCTAACAGATTATTCAAGTGATGGAAGTTTTATATATTACACTAAATTAGAGTTACATGATATGTATTTTTCATTTATGGTTCATATGGATGATATCATTAATGATTAAATGGTTGTGGATTACACATAAAAGGAGTCTTGTGATTTATATATCTCATTATTGGGGTATAAGGATGGTATCATTAATGTGGAAATGGTTGGATATTACACCTAGTAGGTTTCCAATGATATGAATAAATCATTGATGGGGAATTAGTATGATATCATCAATGAGGACATAGTTGGGGCTCATACCTTGTAGGAGGCTCATGATATGTATGTCCACATTTTGTCAATTGGTCACTATATAAGGAAGGAAGATTGGAATCATGGGTGATATTACCCACTGAGGAAGGGTTGGGACTTACAAAAGATTAAAGGTATTTTATATTTATATATCATTGATCAAACACAAATAAGATAGCCAGATACGTGTACATTGGTAGTATTATTAAAAGATATAGAGTTTGGTTTGGGTTATCCAGGATGAGTGTCTAGATCTAGGCGATATTTTTTTAGTCTCTTAATGATAGAGACCCTGATTATCAATGGAATGCATGGTTTTTAAAAACCTAAGGTTTCTTTTGGTTAAGAATATAATCATGGTTAAATTCAATCATGGTATTTGTGTCCCTAAATATATCAAATGAATATTCAATTGAAGGGGAGAAATCTGGTATGCATTATAATAACTTATACCTTAGTCATCCAATAATTATGATTTTAATAGAAATAATCAAATTTTATTACATTATCATGATCATTTAATTTTAAAGTTTTATAGGATTAGAAAAAATTCTTATATATAAAACCCTTAAAGTACAAATTAGGAACTTTCTTTCAATGTATGTTTTAAAAAAAATATGTTTCTTGAATTTAAAATCTTATTTATTCTAAACATGTTCTCCTATTCTAAGATGAATACACATAGGAATAATTTATATTAATCATACCTAGACCTATGAAAAAAAATAATTTTTTGGATGATCATGTAAAGGATGGGAAGGGATACAAAAAGAAATAAATCTATTAGTCCATTTTGAAAACCAATAAATCCTATAGAAAATGTTTCTTTTATATATAAATTATCTTGAATCTCAAAATAATAATTTACTTACTCAATAAATCAAATGTAACATCCAAATATTTTCATAAAACATCTCATAATAAATTTTAATGTAAAATTCATCATCATGAAGGTTTCTTGTAAAACATGAGTACTCATGAAAAAAATTTCTTGAGAACCCAACAATTCACCCTTAATGGGTCATAAACTTTACTTTAAATATAAACTCATTATCTTACCTTATGAAATATAAATACTTCCATGAAAACTCACCTAAAATAATAGAAACTTTTATTTATTTACCTTGGTAAATCATACTCATATCAATCTTGATATCACACTTACAAGTACTCTTATAAATGGAATAACATTCCTGGTAAATTCCAATATATATTCCCCAGAGAACAAAACATTACCCAATGCATTGGAGAGATATATTGGGATCACCCTTTATTATGAATAATTAAAAAGAACCAAAAAATATATATAACACTTATATTATTTCATTAAAATCATAAAAACTCATAAAATATCTTTTTAACACATATGCATGTGTATAATTAAGATTCATGTAAAAATTAGAAGAAATTCCATTTTTCATATGAAAATTATTAAAAATGAAAAATTCCCAGAATAATGCAAAAAATATATTCTTTATAAAAACATGAAAAACTTTCATATGATAAATTATAAAGAATAATTATTGTGATTTTGGTAAATTTTTCTCATGTCATGTATATTTAAAAAAACATTGATTTTTTTTCTTTGGTAAAAAAAGTCAAAAGTGACCTATATAAAAAATGATTAAAACATTCATTTTAAAAAGTTTTTAAAGAAATTAAAAATTATTTTAAAATTAAATTTAATAGTTCTTAAATAATAAATAATAACATTGTTGAAAAATTTTTAATAACATGGATATGGAAGAAAATAGTTAAAAAGAAAACTATAAAATAATATTTTAAAGAAAAATTGCACACCTTGATCCTTGACTTGTTTCATCTACACTTTAACTCTTATGTAATAAAATTTTATTAATTTTATATTATTTAAGAACTTTTTTTATTTTTATTGGCTTATTATTATCTATTTTTTATTTCATTTATTAATTAATATTATATAGTTACTAAATCTATTAAGTTAATGTTATATGTTTCGATGACGTTTGGTTCATAATTTCCGAAATAATATTGGTAGGTTGACTTCGGTCATATATTTCATGCTTAAATCATATATATATATAATCATAAAAATGTTATAATTATCATGTATATACTTTTAGAGTCATCCATGTAAGGAGGTCATGAAAAAGTAATTACATCCTTTCATAGAGACATTAGGTCAATCATATGCGTGAGAAATGTTTTCAATTTTCTACTAGGTGGGAAATAGATAAGGTGGATAATGTTTTAATTTTTCATAATCATATCTATGTTATAAATTTCATATTTATTAATTAGTTACAACCTTATGTCCTTCCATGTGAGGTGGTAATTAAAAACAAATCACAATTCCTCGTAGAGGTGGTAGTCCACACGTACGCACAAGCGACGTTATCATTTTACAACAGATGAAAAGGTAAGATGTTAAGTGATATATTATCTTTAAAAAAATAATTCTGTCATAAATACAATATATTTTAATTTTATCTATTATTTTAACTAGTCATATGAGGTCGTGATAAAAAACAAAACCCATCACTATGTAGAGATCGTAGTCCATACATATGCATGAGTGAAGTGATCATTTTCCATTGGATAGAAAAGGGTTTTTCTATAAACACAAAAAAAAATTCAGAATGTTGAAGATAATAATTTTATCATATCTGCATGGTTATAGAATATTCTAAGGAGTTGTAAGAATAAATAAACATGAAAACAGCCCGTTAAGAGTTATACCACTTCTTGAATTACACCTTGAGCATTGTAGGATTGGTCCTTGGGGTAGATCAATACATCTAGAACTTGGGTATAAGAGTTTAGATATATATTTGGGAAAAAATTGAGAAAAAAACAAAATTGATTTGTGTTTTTAAAACTGTTTTTTGATTCCGTTTTTATAAGAAAAAATCAACAGTATTTTCCTAATTTTTCAATATTTAAGGTCCACGAATGTAATTTTTAAAAAATAAAATCCACGCATACATGTACCATGAATTATAGTCTCAAAACATTCTCATATTATTGAGTTAATATGGTATTTTTATGATTTTAAAGTAATTTTTAAACACTAAATATTATTTAAATTCATTTTCATGAGTAGTTACATATCTTGACTTTAAAGGCATCAAGATAATAATAGAATTTGAACATAAACAATTTCAATAGAACATAAAATTTTCAATTATCCATTAAATTCATAGAACACCATAATTAATCCAAAAAATATTTATTTTAATGTTTTTAAAATAATTTACTTGATTTTTATACTTCTTTCACAAGTATTTCATTAGTGTTTTGTAAGCATAAAAGGTAATTATACCATGACAAAAACTTAAAAATAAATTACTATAATAAAAATTATTTTTTAATATTCAAAATAACCATTCAAAACCATAAATAAATTATTTTTATCCCTATTTTTGATCCAAAGTGTTTCATTTATTGTCAATAATGTGTCAATATATGTTTAGTGAGGTGAGATAAAGTGGTTATGCTTAGGTAATTTTTATATATTCATTTAATGACATCGTATGTCATGTTTGAACTATTATTATTATTATTATTATTATTATTATTATTGAATCATTATTCATGAAAAACACTTACGTCAATGGCAACACATTTTTTGAAATATGTAGAAGAATACCATGAAAGTTTTCATTATTTAATGATGGGTCTTGATGAAAACCATTCAAATATTTATTTTCATAAATATTGAAACATTAGTTTTTTAAGTGGAATTAAAGATGACCATGAAAACATAAACTAATTCCATAAGTAATGGAATAATAAATTGATGTCAAGAAGTTGAGATTATGGTTTTTCATTTATTTTTGGAATATTTAACTTAGATATTTTCTAATTGTCAAGAAAAAAATTGGCCACCCATAAAATCTAACAAAGACAACTCAACCATGTTGTTGTGGGAGAAAGATCAACCATGCCTGAGAGTCAGCCAACTAGGCTTTATAGTGGAATGATAATTTCTGCATGGCAAGGAAGGTGTGCATAAATGGGTATAATTGATGTATATAATCATTATAGTGTGCATGAAGGTTTATAGAGGGGAAAGTGGATCGTCCTACCCCATGTTGTATGTGAGGTGTATTAGGGTGCCATCTCAAAAGGTGAGGGGAACTAAAACATTTATTAATGAGTTAAAATCCATATGGATAAGTGATGTAGGATCACAGATCATGGAATATTTTTCAGCCATCTATTAAAGATATGAACATTAAATCATCTATCTGATTCAATCACTTAGCATTATCTGATTCAACACACACTATCACCATCATCTTCAACCTTAGAACTTTGAAGTAATTGCATGTGAGCTCATGATGACCAAAATTAGTCCATATCCAATGATCAAATTGATTAATTGTGAGTCACTTGATCATCTCAAAATTATTCATGCAATCTAAATATTTAATGCATGAGATAATTTGATATTTAAGACAACTTTTGAGGTGATATGAAGTTATAGATTGATGATCATTTAGGAATGAGTTTGATCATATGAGTATGTGATAAAATCATGCATGTGACTGAAGAGAGGATTTGGTATGTAATAAGGTATTCTAGGTTTTGTAGCATTTTCTAAGATGAAACCCAATATTTGATAATATGAATATATAGATCATTGAGAATTTTAAATCATCCTAGAAGTGGAATTTAACCTAAATAATTTACATGGATTATCTTTTATAAGATGATGTGGTGAAAATAAAGTGAAACCTCACTTATAAATATCAAGAAACCAAGTGAATGAGACATTTGTATTGATAGATATATTGCGATATCAATCATTTTCTATAAAAATAGAGTATCTTTGAACCTTGTTTCATGAAGAAGATATTACGAAAAGCACTATACTTTCAAAAAGATTAATAAATGCATACAGCCTCTTGAATTGAACTCATGCTCAAGACTCTCATGAAGAATCAAAAGTTCCAAATACACAATCTATTACACATGGGATGTAACATCCCAAACCGGGTGTCACTAACCTGTGCCCTGAGCCGGTTTTCCACATGACCTATGGCACACCTCCCCATATGCCAGAGGCTATCGACTGGAATTCAAGTTCTAATGAAGTATGTGGGGAGACTAGAGACTCTTTATCAGAGTATTCCATAGTAGATAAAATAAAAACTAGTAGAAATAATAGAAAAGATAATCATGAATTACCAAAATGATTTCCCAAAACTGGGTATGTGCCCATAACAAAAAATTAACTATTCTATATTTGTCATATAGTTTTTGGTACAAGGAAAACCCAAAATAAAAAAAACACGGAAGAATCCAAAAAATGGGTCTTAAAATCATGTTTTGTTTCCACATCCATGCACATCCATGATCCCCAAATCAACCCTCTAGAATAGGTCCTTTTCCCTTATCCTGGTCTACAATAATGAAATTTTTTAGGGTACCCAATGGTATCTTGAGCAGGGTGTGAGTACAACTTAGTAGGACACCACTAGTGGTGTATAAATAATATCTAGTCTAATACAATTTATAAATAAGTACATATAATTATGAAAATATTAAACTAAATAGGTTACATAATTTAAAATTTATTATATCATTTACTTTCATTCTTAGTTCAATGTTTTACCAATTTTTCATCAAACTAACTTCGGCCCATGTCAGTCTTTAGAGCCATGTGTCAAATGGGTCACAATTCTGAAAACATGGAGCATTAGTCCATGAATCTGACTAGAACTCTGAATTCCATGTCTAACCATCCTAACCAAGATTTGTAATTCCATGTTCATACCCTTGGGTTCAGAAGCATCATTCCATTCTCTAAAAAAATACTATGCAAAGGGGAAACTGGAGAATCAGTCTGTCCCACCCATGGGAGTATAGCATCGATCCAATATCCCACTAAACATTTGTCACATTCACATAAGATCATAATCATTAACCATTTTATTATAGAAAAATACAAGGGTTAACCATTTCTATTTTATCACATTTCCATGATCCTTTATAATCATAATATTCTCAATTACCTACACAATCCCATTTTGTAATTGCATGGGTAATATTGTTGTATCACTGAGAGGGCAGGGGGTGAATCAGTGATATCTTTTTATTTTCTGTTTCCTTAATAATGAAACAATATTCCACTATTATTAAATACTTATTTACCTACTGAAAAAGTTCAAACAAACATCTATATGAACATAATAATTTACAAGGTTCACTACTTAGTAAGATTAGCTACGTCCTTTGTATGGTTTGGAAATGATCCAATACCACACAATCTTCTAGAAAAAAATCATTTTATGTAGAATAAAATGCATAGGACATTCCATTACTCTCATATATCGCGATGTTCAATACAATGGTTCATGAGATTCAATTAGCAAAAAGATTTAATACAAAGTTTTTTGTAAAAAATATGGTATGATACTTCTTCATCAACTTTCAAAAATATCATATTTAAAAATAATTCTTCACTTTATTACCTATAAGATGGTAAGAACTTCCTAGAATTCATAATGACACTCAATATGGTTTCCCAGTTCTAAATCCCAGTCTTATTGCTTAATATAGAAAATATAATTCTATCAGAATACCAGTGAATCAATACTAAACCACTTCTATCTAAGTTTATAAATCCCAGTCTGATTTCCTAGTCTAGTCTAGAAACCTTGATTATGATCTTGTCTTGTATCAATTATTCTTATGTTTGGAAAACTTCCTCGGATAATCACAATCCATAAACATATTCTCCCTAAAAATTTAGATCTTCTCTCTCTTCACTCTAAATAGTACTTGTGTCAGTAAAATGTACAAAGTACTTTCACCTTTTATAGTCAACCCAAAATGGGTTTGGGAGGGATTCCAAAAATATTTCCAACTCAACCAAATTTTTCCAAAGCATGAATTCTTCTTCAATTTTGGGTTCATTGATGAATTTTTTAAATCATTTCAACTCCTCTCTGACCTTATCAAATCATCTAAAAACATCTTATGGATTCGGACTTTTTTAATAAACTTTAGTCTAATTTTGATTCTCGGTTATAATTTTTTCAATAAAATTTATTCATTAAGATGCTCTGTACCACCTACATATATGAAGAAATATACATCTTAAATCTTCTTAGAAAACTTTATTCTGATTCTGAATTATATTTCCCATTAAAATTTCTTCATTAGAATGATAAAATCTTATCACTTTGATTTTATTAACCCTATTTCAAATAAATATAATCTGAAAACATCCCATTATGTTGCTTTGTAAAAATTGGAAAACCAATCTTCTCATTTTGATTTCTTTATTACGATGAAGATAGAAGATTCTTGAATATGATGGATCTTTACAAATATGTAAATAAAAACTCCTAAAAATAAAAGCACAGTTCTTCCTTTCATTCATGACCCACTTTTTAAGTATATTATTTTTTATCATGAACCATTCAAAAAGGAAACAACAATTCATTTTGATGGGAAATGTTTGACTACATTATTGATTGATCACTTATCCAATTTTTCATTATTCTCAACAACTTCATTTATTTTATTTCCTTTTCATTGGTCCTAACAACTCCCAATATGAGCAATCCTACATCAGATTGATCGGTGGAACATTGAGTCTAATAGACCGGTTCTAACATCTTCTTCTTTAGAAACATATATAAATATGATATCAATAAACTTCATTCTCTTTTCTGATTATGAAACTCATCAACTTATTTTTCATAAGATTTCAAATCTTTTGGATTTTGGTCTTAACAAAAACCAGCATCTTCATAACTTCACAATTCCAACAATCCTTCCCATCCTTTAAAAATATTTGAGTTCAATGATCTCATACTAATGAAATGATATTAGAAATTCACAATTTCAAAAAATTCCTTCTTTCAAAAAATTCTTCTTGTATAATGACTTCTTTCATGACTTAGAATATGTTAAACATTATCTTTAGCATCATCTAACTTTTATTAGAAAGTTTTATAACTTCCTATTCTTTCAACCACTTTATTTCTTTCCAACCAACCTAAATATGTTTGGTCTTAATAAGATTATCCAGAATATGATTGGATAAACATTTTCTTCTCATTTCCTTTCATCAAGATTTCATCAAAAATTTTACAAATTAATTATGTTTTTTTAATTATAAAATAGAAAAGCGCCATTATATTTTTATCAGATCCATGACGAATCTGATTCCCTTTCTTATTATGATTATAATCGCATTCTAGACCTACGGTGAGTCTGATGATCCATTCGAGAGAAACTTCTTCTAAATACGATGGACTTTTTTAAGCATGGTGAGTCCAAAAACCTGAAAAGGATGGTTAGTATGATTTTCCAAAACATTTTACAAAGTGGGTTTATTTATCCTCTTTGACAAAAAAAAATAAAACAGACATGAAAAAACAAACTTCTTACTTCCAAAAACCTTATCTAGCCAACTTAGTCCCAATAATCCCCCTTTGGATTTTTTTCAACCAAGATTTATAAATCATTGAACTTTTTAATCTCAAGATATGGATTATTTATCAGCAATTCTAGGCCTATGTGATCTAAATAATTATAGGAAACGAAAATTACTAATAGTAGAGCCATGATGTCCAAAATAGTGCTCATAAAACTTCCTCATCATTCTTCCTCACCTTTATTCCTCACCTTTATTCCTCACCTTTCTTACTCAACTATTCTATAAATAAATGTTTCCTACAAATACTCCAAAAAACAGCGTGAATAGATCACACACTTACATGCTGAATTTACATCATACCCATAACTCCCCCTTTGTAAATGCTTCCCTTAAAAGGTTTATCACATATCCAATGTATAGATTTATGAAAAAATATCCCCCTTGACAACACTATCCAAAGAAAATATGTGATAGGGGAAAATCGCATACCTCAAACTTGATGAGAAGAAGGTTGGACACCCATTTTCAACCTCATTTTTTGAAAACATTCCTTTGGTAAAGTTTTTTTGAAAATTTTAGCAACTTGTTGTGATGTAGGAACATAATCCAGCTTTAATTCATTCTTCTCCACATGATATTTGATGAAATAATATTTGATATCAATATGTTTGGAAGGATAATGTGGAATAGGATTCTTGGTATGGTTTATTTCACTTTGATTACCACAAAAAAAGAGAAAGGGTAACTTTACTTAAACAAGTAAGTCTTCTAACTGAGCCTTGAACCACATAAGCTAGGTAGCATCTTGAGTATAAGAAACATAATTAGATTTATTCATGCTAAGAGTTACTAATTTTTTTTCTTTGTATGCCAACTAACACAACTCTTTACCAAAAATAAAAATACACCATATGTGGATCTTTTATCATCAATATTTCCGACCCAATCTGTATATGAATACCTAAAAAATCAATACTTTCTGAGCTATCATACCTGATTCAAAAAAATTTGTTCCTTTAATATATTCGAGAATTATTTTTCAAACATGTAAATATAATTTTTTAAGAGAAATCTGAAATCTTTCACATAAGGTAACATCCTAAACAATGTCATACCTTGAAGAAGTAAAATATAACAAACTTCTAATCAGCTTTTGAAAAACTTTCTGATCAACTTACTTTCCTTCTACATCTCTAGACAACTTGGTTCCCACTGAAATAATTGTATAAATTTGTTTTGAATTTTTAATGTCGAACTTATTAAGAATTTCCTTAGCATAAGTTTCTTGATAAATAAATTTTTTTTCTACTTATTTAATATTTATAACCTAAGAAAGTATTTAATTTCCCCTAGCATGGAAATATAAAACAAATTTTTCATCACTTTAGAAAATCTTTCACAAGACCTTTCATCATTCCCAACAAAGATAATTTCATTAACTAAATAATTTATAAAGAGGTAAAACTCCTAACTTTAATTAATGTAAATATTTTTATCAACTCTTCCATTATCATAACTCATCTTCTTTAAGAAAGTATCCAATTTGGAATACCATATAATCAAAGAATGTTTAATCTGATACAAGGCTTTCTTCAAATTACACACCTAAATTTCATATTTCCCAACAAAAAATCCACCAGTGTATTCAATGTAAACTTCCTCATCAATAACCCATTCAGAAATGAGAACTTTACGTCCATTTGAAATATTTTGTAACTTGTTTGGGCAGAAATAGAAATAAATATTTTTATTGATTCTAACCATTCCATTAGAGAAAATGTATAATCAAAATCAATAACTTCTATCTGTGAGTAACCTTTTTACCCTAATCTTTCTTTGTTTCTTATCATTTCATTATCTTCATTCATATTAGTCCAAAAACCCATTTTGTTCCAATAACAATTTTATTATCCAGCTTTGGTACGAGTTCCCAAGTATCATTATTTTCTATCTAATCAAGATCTTTATTCATAATTTAAACCCATTTTGGATGAAAAAAATCTTCATTCACATATTCCAGTTCCACTTTTGAATACAAGGATTTATGTGAAACAATCTTGTTATGCTTTTCTTGTTTTAACATTTTTTGATGTTGATCACCAATAATTTTTTCATATTCTTCTTGATTCCTCTTCTTGGGATGATATTTTTTAGTTTACTCCTCATCATTAGAAATACATGAGTCTGATTATTCTTCTTGAGTAGGATTACAATTTTCTGTATCTTTATTATAATTGTTAACAAAACATTCTTTATCATGTGCGACTTCCATATCTTCATAAGTATCTTTATCCTCCTTTCCTTTCTCAACAAAATTCACATCAACAGAATCAAAAATTATTTATATTTATTTATTAAAACAACTATATACTCTTTCTTCTAGAGTATATCCAAGAAAATATCCTTCTTCACCTCTTTTCTCAAACTTTCCTTGGTTTCCACCTTATTTATGATGCATGGGCTCCTAAAAAATCGTAAGTGTTTCAAACTGATATTTTTTCCATTAAACAATTGATATAGAGTCATATCCAAAATTAGCCTATAGAAAAATCGGTTTTGGATATACACATCATTACTCATGTATTTTCTTCAAAAGTAATGAGAAATTCAATGTTCACGTAACATAGTTCTTCCAATTTCCACCAAACTTCTATTCTTTGTTCCAATTTCCACCATCATCAGTTCTCAACTTATTCATTGAATACTCACATTCCTTCTCATATTTCATCTTAAAACTTTTATACATTTTTAGATCATATGACTTATGTTTCATATACATAACACAAGTAATGAAAGTAAATTCATCAATGAAAGTGATGAAGTACTTATCACCATTATTTTATTATTTTCTCACTGGACCATAAATATTAGAATGAATAAGTTCCAGGGTCTATTTTCAAAAAATATCAACTTTATTATGAACTAAGTTAGTAATTTTTTCCTTCAAAAAAATAGTGCAACAGCAATCTATTTTTATTATAAAATTAGGAATTCTATGGACACTATCTCTTTTTTATAGATTGGGAAAGTTTATTGGATACATGTGTTCCATCCTTTTATGTCACAGCTGATTCTCTTCTACTATACCCATGTAACAAGAGTTTTATATTTAACCAAATTGGAATTAGTTTCCTTTTGTATATTGGCATCTTGTAACAATATTTCCATCTTCCTCACTCTTCATAACAAACCTGTATTTTGTGAAAATAAATTTTTTGACTTCATCACAAATTTGTGAAACACTTATCATGTTTTGTTTAAGTCTATCAATATTCAAGGATTTCTTGGATTTTAATTTTTATTTATCAATGATGGTTGATCCAATATCTTTGATAATAAGAGATTCATTATTATTGAGTATCATTGTACCTTATTTTAATTCTTTTATATTCTTCAAAAAATTTAATTCTCCTATCATATGAGAATAACACCCAGAATCCAAGATCTAAGTTTATTCTCCTTTTGTAGCTTTCAAAGTAGTTTTTATAATAGGATCTTTTTCTTTCCCCTTTTATTTTTTCATATATGTATTGTGATAATTGTTAACAAACTTTTTTGTGCTAGTAACAAAATAAGTTATCATTTTTTAAGGTGTATATGTTTCTCACACCATTCAAAAATAGTTTCCAAGGGTTGGAAACTATTTTTAATTTTTACACCAACCTTCTAAGGATTCTTCAGAACACCCTTCGTAGACTTGTTCCTTTGAGGGTATTGAATACCCATAGAACATTTCCTTCTGTAATTTGTGGAATATTAATATTATTTTGGTTGAACCAATACATATTTTTTGAATTTAAAAAACCATCACAATACTAGTAATTCTTGTAGAAAGAATATTTACCTCTAAAATTTTTCGATTAACTAGTATTGTGAGTATGTTTCTTAAAAACCTTATCAACTTTAGTAGCTAGCCTTTAATGACTACCAAGTCTTATTTCATCAACCTGATTCTTATTTTTCATATTAGTTTTCTTTTCAGATTTATTATAACCAAAAAATATAAGGACTTTTCTTTATTTAGAAAAATGTTCATAGTTTGATTTTTTAGAAACTTTTGATTTTTCCACTTTGCTGGTCTTGGAAACATACATCACCTTACCAGATATCTTTTCTTCAGAAACATTTTTAGATTTATTCTTCTTAGGAACAACTTAAAAAAATTTAACAACCATTTAATGTAACTTGTGTTGATACTTCTTAGTTTAATCCTTCCTAGAGATTTCACCAATTAATAAGTATATTTATTGAAACTTTTAACCTTATTTTTGGAATTAAAAAGTTTTTGTTGAACAAGTTACAATTATTATTATTTTACATTCAGATTCACTTCCAATTAGAAATTCTTATTATTTTCATTCTTAATAGATTTTTTTCTAGATATCAATTTCTGCCAATATAATGAATTTCTCATTAGGAAAACATTCTTGACAGTTTTTGATAAACTTTCATCTTTAAACATCTTGTTTTACTTTTCAATCCTTATGATATTCTTTATATATTATTTCAACTCTTCTTTGAGATGAAATTAAAGTTGAGTTTCTTCTTATTCTTCAGAACATATGCTTCTAAATTCTTCATTATTCACTATTTCAATAAAATTATTCTCTCAAATATTCTCAATAGATTTTTCAAATTCATATTCAGTATCATCATATTCATCATATTTAGATAAGAAAATTATCCTTTTAGATTTGGATAATTTTCTATCTTTCCCTATAGAAATAGTTTTAGCCTTATCACCCTATTTCTTTCACAACCTTCTTGTACTTAATTCTTCTTTATTACTATCTTATTATTTCTTATTTTGAGGATAATAAGTCACAAAGTTCTCAAGAGATCCACATACAAAAAACATAAAGTGAATTTTCCCTTTAAATTTACATGTACCTATTCTCACATTTTTATAAAACATAGATAAAATTTGATCAATATTTTTACGTACCTAGTTTTTGAAGTAAGAGTTAGCAATATAATCTTCCTCAATAATTTTATTAGATTTTTATTTCTTGGAATCCATTAAAGAAATTTATCTATCAACTTTTTTTTCATTCAACAATTTCCCCCTTATCATTTTATAAGTAATTAGAGTGTTGTGATGATCATCCATAGATAGAGTTTTAGGATCTCTATCTTCCAACAAGTATACTTTAGCATAAAACTTATCAGGAAGAATTCTTAAAATCTTTTTAACAAATGTAGAATCCACTAACTTTTTACCAACACATCTGATAGTGTTGAAAATTTCATTTACCCTGGTAAATATGTCTCCAGCATATTAATACTCACCCTTTTTAACATCTTCATACTTCAACTTCTATATTTGTAGTTTTGTATTCCTATCTTTTGTATTACCTTCATAAATGAATTCCAACTTATCGTAGATACCTTTAACAGTGGAAAACCCTTCACTATTAATAACACACATTCAGAAAGTGATAAAAGTAAATCATTATTAACCCTTCCATCATTCTCAAGATTCTTCTTGTAAACAGAAGTTACATGAACTTTATCATCAATAAGAGGAAACCCATTTGTTGCAGCTTAAAGAACATCATATCCAAGATACATAAGATATGTAGAAATTTTTTATTTTAAGATATGATAGTTCTTTCCATAGAAGACCATAATACCTTTATTTTTTACATGATTAAAATTCTTTATCAACTTCTCTTCAAGACTTCAACAAATAATAAATGAAGGGAACCTTGGATTTGATACCACTTGTAATTTCCTAGGTAGGATTGTTATATCACTAAGTGGGGTAGGGGTGAATCAGTGATATATTTTTCTTTTATGTTTCCTTATTTATGAAATAACCTTTTCCTATTGTTAAATACTTCTTTCCCTACCAAAAAAAATCAAACACACATCCATAGGAACAAAAGAATTTACAAGGTTCACAACTCATTAAGAGTAGTTGCATCATTGGTATGGTTTAGAAATGATCTAATACCACACAATCCACTACAAAACAATCATTTTGTGTGCAATACTATTATTATGATATTCCCTTACCCTCTTGTAACATTATTTTCAATACAATAGTTCATGTGATTCAAATATAACAAATATGTAATAAAAATTTTTGTAATAAACATGTTGTGGTGATTCATGATCAACTTTAAAAAATATGATCTTTAAAGACGATTCTTTAATTTATTACCCAAAATCTGGTAAGAACTTCATCGACTTCATAATGACACTCAATCTGATTTCCTAATCCAAAATCCCAGTCTGATTGCTCAATATGAAAAAAAACACTTCTATCAGAATACCACTGAAGCAATATTGAACAACTTCTGTTTGAGTATAGAAATACTAGTCTGATTTCCCAATCTAGTTCATAAAACCTAATTAGGATATTGTCTCTTCTCCTTTATTCTTCTATCTATCAACCTTCCTCAGGTAAGAACAATCCAAAAACTTATTCTCCCTACAAATTCAGAGCTTCTATTTCTTTTCCCTAAAAAGTACTTGTGTTGGTAAAAATTAAAAATTATTTTCGACTTTTATAGTCAACCCAAAATAAGTTTTGGTGGGATTCTAAAAATGCTTCCTTCTCAACCTAATATTACCAAAGCATGAATTCTCCTTTAATTTCAAGTGAATTTATAAATTTTTCAATGCTTCTCAACTCTTATCAAACCTTATCAAATATTCTAACAACTTAATCTCTCTTATGAATACTTTCACAATCTTTAGTCGGATTATAATTCTCTATAACAATTTTTCAATATGATTTCTTCATTATGATGCTCCATACCACCTACATATGTGAATAAATAGACAGATTCAATCTTCTTAGAAAACTTTAGTCTGATTCTAAATCTGATTTCCCATTATGATTTCTTCATTATGATGAGGGAATCTAGTTACTCCAATTTTCTAGACCCTCTTACTAATAAATCTGAACTAAAGACATCCCATTCCGTTGCTCAGTAAAAATTCTAAAACCAATCTGATCATTTCGATTTCCTCATTATGATTAATAAAGAAGATTATTCAATATATTGGCTCTTAAACTATATGTAAATAAAAACTCCTTAAAAAAATTATAGTTCTTCTTTTCATTCTTGACCCACTTGTTAAGGATATTCTTCTTTCTCTTGATCCATTCCAAAAGAAACAATAATTCATTTTGATAGAAAATTGTTGAAGAGATTTTTTATTGATATTTGATCTAATTTTAAATTATTCTATGAAAATCATTTCTTTTCTTTACTTTTCGTTGGTCCTAACAACTCCTAATAAAAAATCCTACATATGATTGATGGTGTAACTTCAAGTCTGATGGAACAGTTCCAACATCTTCTTCTTCGGCAACTTCTATAAATATGATACTAATAAAATTCCTTATCTTTTCTGATTACGAAACTCATAAACTTATTTTTCTAAAGATTTTAATTTTTTTTTATTTTAGTCTGAATGAAAACTAACATCTTCATAACATCACAATTCCAAAAATCCTTCCCAACCTTCAAAAAAATTTGAGTCTAATTATCTCATACCAATGAACTGAGACTGAAAATCTTTATCTTAAGTAACTTTCTTCTTTTAGAAACTTCTTCTTATATCACAGTTTCCTTCATGAATTTGAATATGTTGAAGATCATTTTTTTCTTCATCTAAATTTCATTAGGAAGTTTTATAACTTCCTATTCTTTTAGCTACTTTCTTTCTTTCCAACCAGTCTCACTATGATTGGCCTAAATATGATTGGAAGAACCTTTTCTTCTCCTTTACATTCATCAATATTGTATCAAAAAATTTACAACTTATGATCTTTTTGAATTACAAAATAGAAAAACATCATTAAATTTATATCAGATTCATGCTGAATTTTATTCTCTTCTCTATTGTGATCAGAACCTCATTCCAGATTAAGGTGACTATGATGAGACTTTCTATAGAAACTTCTTCCAAATACGATGGCCTTTCTTAATCATGGTGAGTCTAAAAACATGAATATGATGGTCATACCAATTTTCCAAAAAATATTACAATGTGAATTGATTTATACTTTTTGATAAAAATGGAAAACACGCATAAAAAACTTATTCTTAGATAAATAAACCTTCTCTATCTAACTTGGTCCTAACACATTTTACCATTTTAACACATTACAACAATTTATTCCCCTTTTCAAGCCATTTAACCATGAGGCCAAGCCCCATTGACCAATTATCACATCCATCCATTTACACACCATCAATAATTAACTCTTCAAGATAAGTCAAGCATCATGTCTTGCTCTTTTATTGGTTTAATAACATTTACAATCGGTTTAATATCATAAACACCCCAATTTATCATTAAATATCTCAATCACTCATGTTCAAGGGAGTGGTCCACCCCAAGGGTGTCCATTGGCATGGTTTACTCATCCTTATGAGATCCCATAGGGGTAATGAGGGATCCATCCCATCATTTTGATGCCCAATTAATTTTTTCCTTTCAAGGACAATAAGAAACAACATAATGACACTAAGTACACAACCACATAAAAATAATTAACATCAATACAATGTGATATAACTTTTAGACCACCTACCACAAGTTCGTTAATAAATTATTGATTATCCATATCCCTTGATTCTAACTCAAACAGCCCTCAATGTCCCAACATATCATATTCTAAAAAATAATTTTTTAGGTATTCAGATAGAGAAAAACAACCACACAAGGCTTGTTTATAAAATAGTGGAAATGGAAGTGTTAGACTCTCTCAAATATCTGATTCACACCCAAACATGTTCCAAATATCCAAGAATCAAAAGAGAATCATCCCTGGAATCTTGGGACGAAGTAGTTATTCACCCATGTTTCTGGAGGAATAATGGGGGAGAAATTAGGGTTATAACAATTAAATCTTGAGGTGGGGAATGGGAAATTTTCCCTTTTTAATGAGGTTCATGGTTTAGCTACATGGGAATCCAAACTATGTGCTAACCATGGGCCACCCTCTATCTAAGAGGAACATGGGTCACATGATCTCCTAGGATCCTGCGCAATTTGAAAAACTGTGTGGTGGCCATGTGAAATTTCTCTATCCAAGTTTTCGCATTTTCAAGCTCCCCCTTGCATTCTTTTTCAATTGTACACCCTCTCCCTACCTGTTGTATGGTTTGGGTGCATAGTTAGTACTAATCATGCACCAAATATGTACCTTGCCCAAAGTTTCCTCTTTTCTTCCATTTTCATTTCCTGAACCAATAAGACACCCCCAAGAACCCACATATTCTTGATAAAAAGTTCATTAACTAAAAGAATATAGTTCAACCAAAACATAAATGAAGCACGCATCATTAGACATTCAAAATTTTACAATATCCCCACCTAATAACAAGTCGTTATTCAGTTGTACTCCCAATCATTACTGAGTATCTAAGGTAAAAATATTTGGGCCACTGGGCATGTATATCTTCTTCTCTCTACCATGTTTCCTATAGAATGTTACCATGCTACCATAACACTCGAAACCAATGGAATGTTCTTTCCCCACAAGATTTTCTCACTATGATCCACAATAAGAACAAAATTCTCCTCAATTTATCTATCAGAATAAATCTATACATCATCAACATTAATCACATGAGAAGGGTTGGGGTGATACTACTACATCTATTACACATGAAAAACATCATTCATGCCACTATACCATTAGTGATGAGCTAATTGGTATGCCACGAGTCTGATCCCCTCCATAATCTCAAATGTCCTCACATACATGGGTGCCAACTTGCCCTATCTTTGAATCTAATGATGATCCAACCTTGGAGATACACAGAGGAACACATGATCACATATTGAAAAATAACTAGCTCGAAAATGTTGATCATCATATGACTTCCACCTAGTATGATTCATATCCATATGCTTCTGAATCAACTGAACTATCTCTAATGTCTCCTTTATGAGACTTAGCCCTAATAACTATGATTCCCTAGAATCCATCCAACACAACGGTGATCTACATGTCCTTCCATAGATTTTATCATATAGTTTCATCTGAATAGTCTCCTAATAATTGTATTTGTAGGAGAACTAAAAAAGAACCAATTTTTTTTCAAGTTCCACCAAAATTAAGGATTCATGCTCTTATCATATCCTCTAGAAGCTAGATTGTATGATCTAATATATTATTGGTCTATGGGTGGAAATCCATACTCAAAATCACCTATGTACCAAGAACATTCTTCAAGTCTCTCCAAAAGCATGAAGTAAAATGTGAATTAGTATATGAAACAATACTAAAAGGTACCCCATGAAAATGTACTATCTTCCAGACATACATTTCACCCAACAAGTCCACGGTAAAAGTCTCTTCAATTGCTAACAAGTGTGACACATTTTTTAACCAATCTACAATTACCTATATTGCATCATTATTCAGTGGAATACTTATAAGACCTAACACTAAGTCCTTGGTGAAATCATCCCACTTATATTCTATACTAGCCAATGGTTGAATCATACTACTTGGATACAGAGGCTTGGCCTTCACCTACTGATAGGTTTAGCACTGCATCATGAAACCTTCAACCTATTTCTTCATCACTAGCCACCAATATTATCTACGGCTATCATTGTACATTTTTTTAAACTAGGATTCACCACTCACTTCAATTCATGGAACTCATGCATCATATTCTCTCGTATACAAGTACGCACAAAAACATAACCACAAACATAAAAAAATTCATCATCATAAATACTCCAATCAAAAGGTGACTCCCCACCTTCAAGGATCTACCTTAAGGACAAACACTATAGATCCTCATACTACCTCTCATTGTCCTAGTCCAAAAGGATGGACTCAAATGATGAGGATAAAATTATAATTTTTCCCAACCCCTACTTAACCTATTTATGCATCTCAGTAAACAAATCCATCATTTTCCACACAAAACTAGACTCATGAACTTCCTGAGTCTATGTATTTTGTCTCAAAGTATATTCAGCGTTGTTCCCTTTTCCTATTATATAGAACAACACAAAAATCTAAATATTGCATATACTAGACCCATATTCACTATTTAAGGTTCAAATTATACTGGGAGAATATGTACTTAAGGATTTTATGGTAAGTGTACATAACAAATGTTTTTTCCAATAGGTAGTGTCTCATACACTTTATGTATAAACCATTGTTGCCATCTCGAAGTTGTAATTAGGGAAATTTCATTCATGAAACCTCAACTATTTAGAACCATACAACACAACTCAATCTCCCTACATCAACACTACTCCAGGTCCAACCCCAGATGCATCACAAAACAAGGTATGTCTTTATCCGGCTCTGGTAGGATCAAAATTATTATAGTGGTCAAATGCTTCTTTATATCTTGTAATTAATTATCATAATATCTATACCATTCAAACATTACACCCTTTTTTATTAAGACCAAAAGTGGTTATTCCAAGATATAAAATCTCTTGATGAACCTTCAGAAATTATCCATCAATCCCATAAATCTTTTGATTTCAAAAAAAAATATTGGGATTCTCCCAAGTTACAATTGCTTGCACTTTTTCTGGGTATACTGACACTTATTCCTTAGAGATGATGTGGCTTAATAAATATACATTTTAGATCTAAAAACTAAACTTGGATATCTTGGTGCATATTTTATGCTCTCTCAGTGTACTCAAGACAATGTCAAGACGTTTGGAATGGTTGTCATGAGTTTGGGAGTACACCAATATATAATCCATAAAAAAAATACAAACTGTTCTAGGTATGAATGGAAGATTCTGTTCATTAAGTCCATAAACACTGATGGTGTATTTGTTAACCCGAATAGAATCACAATAAACTTATATGGACCACAAATTATCTTGAAATCTATATACAGTATATCATATGGTATAACACTTATCTAATGATATCCTAAACTCAAATATTTCTTGGAGAACACACAAGCACCCCCAGAGTTGTTCAAAAAGATAAATGATACACAAAATAGGATATTGGTTCTTAACTGTCATCTAATTCAACTTCTGGTAATCAAAACACAAACCCAAAATCATGTTAGAATTTTTGAAAAAAAAACACTGGAGAACCCAAAGGTGACATACTTGGATGAATAAAACCTTTATTCTCCAATTCCTCTAACTAATTCTTGAGCTCCTAAAATTTCGTTGGTATCATTTTATATGGTGGAACAAAAATTGTCTCATCTACATGTACTAGATCAATCCTGAACTCAACATATCTCTCAGTTGGAATCCCCAAGAAATGTTTAGAGAACATGTCCTAAAACCAATCCACCATAGTAGGAAAGAAATAATTATTTAATTCTACATCATCATGCATAAGGCATTCCACTTGGGTTTTGATCTCACCTAACAACTAAAAACTAGCCAATAACGACTTTCCTAGATATCTCATTCCCCATGGTCAACATAAGTGGAAACACCAGGGGACATGAACATTACCCTTCACTAGTAATAGTTGATATGGGATTGATACAAATCCAACCAATCCATATATAATATTTAGTCAAAACTAGACATATTGAACATAAAAAAGTCCAAAAGGAAGTTTTACCCACCAACCTAAATAGAACACTCCTAACATTGCAGGATATTCTCTACTCGTACTCTAAATGGTGTTTCAATAGACATAACACCACAAAAAAGTTCCACTGGTAGTACAAAAACTTTTAAAAATTTAGTGGATATAAAATAATTTGAGGCCCTCATTTTAAATAAAACACTACCAAGCATGAAAGTTATGAAAATTATACATAAAATAGTCAATGACTCAGCCTCGTCAACACTAGGTACAAGATGAACTATATGAAGCTGACATGCCCCTATACCCTAGGCTCTAGTTTGAGTTCCTCTTTCATAATAACTTCCTGATAGAGATGATCATGTCCTAAAGTAATACACCCCTCAACCAAACCAGTATGGTCAGTGGAACTCCAACTAACTGACTGATACATAGTAGTTGACCCCCTTTCAGCACCTTGTACTGGCCTAGATCCTCTTCAGCTGCCTTTCTGCTATGGGTTACTACAAAACCATTGTATATAACCCATATTGATGCATGATTGACATTCTACTAAAGGTCATGCATACTGACCCACATGTGTCCTATCCTACCACACTGATAGTAGACAACCGAGCTACATCCCTAGAAGATAGTTCATCTTCCCTAACTATTATGTCTTCCACTACTCTAGTGGAAACTCTCACAATGGAGTTTCCTAAAATAATAATATGTACCACCATATCTTCCAACTGTAATTATAATTCCACCACCAGAAGCTTCATTCAAGTTACCTTTAGAAATGAGATCCTGATCTACCACCTCAACAAACCTCTTCAGGCATAAGATATTTATTTGGGACTTGATCTCACATCTAATCCCATCCTAAAAGAACCTAGATAATAATCTTCTCATATCTTTCCAATTTATAAGTAAAAAAATTGAATATCTGTGAACCTTCTAGAAAAATCCATCAGCATCATACTTTCATGATTCAAGTGCATAAACTCTCCAGCCTTCCTCCTGTCTTAAGGTCTCAGGATAAAAAATTTCAAGGAACTTATTCAGGAATTAATTTCATTAGATGCCCTCCATATGCTCATCCCAAGCCTGTATATCCCACCAATGCTTCACTGGCCCCTGCAACATAT
The DNA here is from genome assembly GCA_963277665.1 of Viscum album. Taxonomy (NCBI): domain Eukaryota; kingdom Viridiplantae; phylum Streptophyta; class Magnoliopsida; order Santalales; family Viscaceae; genus Viscum; species Viscum album. Next base: position 1,196,606,627 of record OY728133.1, read on the forward strand.
AATTCTCTAACTTAACTCACTTTTTGGGTAGGATCACAAAGTGATATAGAATCATCTAGATGAACTCCATCCAAAACTCTATTTCCTTAATCCCACCCTCCCCAAAAAACATTGGAGGGTGTTATAGTTGGAACTCTCATTTCAAATCAAACATACTCAGTATATCCCTACCTAGATCTCACTCTATAAATTTTTTAAAATGGGTGAAGTTCTCATAGAATTACTCTTACCCCTTATTACCTGAAATCACTGAGGGCTATTTCCCCTCTACTAGAAGGGAATTTTTGATGATGTCCTCCGATATCCCAATTGATAAACTTCATTATGGTGGAATCTCTCTTAAATTAAAAGCACGCACTCCAAGACACATAACATATAATTTTCACAATTGAAAAAGAGAGTGCTTGCATCTTGTAAAACATGTCACCCTGAATACATTATCCCAACATTTCTAACAAGGGGTAAACCAACTCCAAAAATTTCAATTTTCATTAGAAATTATTTTAACTATCCCACCACAATATTTCAGTTCCTTACGAAATTATAACATTTTTATTAGGCACATTTTCTTTAAAATTAAAAAACAATCAAGATGCATTTTAAACTCTCATACCCAACCATAACCCATTTTCTCATGTGTTCCTATCATGATTCATGTCACATATATCCCTAGTTTACTATAATAGTAAATTAATATATGACCTTATTCCATGTTTAGACATAAATAAAATATCAAAAATGTATAAAATCGCACGAATAGTGCATAACTCAAGTTGAAATAACATTCAACTATAACAGAAAACATCAAGAACATTAATCCCACCCAGGGTGCTTTGGTTTTCCCCAATACATGGGTTAGACAGTCCCATACATGAGCTGAATGTTGTGGCCCAATAACTCCTAATATATTATCTAACTTTACCAAAATAATATAAATAACAAAAAAGAACTGCTCTGATACCACTTTGTAACATCCTGACCTGGGTGCCACTAACTATTGCCCTGAGTTGATTCACTACATGACCTCTATCATGCCTACTCATATGCTAGAGGATACCAATTAGCAACGAGGGTCTGATAAAGTACATTGGGAGAATATACCCTCTTAATTAGAGTAAACCGCATCAGATAAAACAATAACTAAGGGAAACAACACAAAATATAATCATGCATTACCAAAACGATTTCCCAAAACTAAGTACATGAACACAACTAAATACTAATTATTCCATGTCATGTCATATAGTTCCAAGTATAAGAAAAAACCAAAATAAAAACATGTTGAATAATCCCTAAAATTTGTTCTAACACCAAGTTTGGTTCCTTTATCCATGTACACACCTGATCCCCAAATCAAAAATCTAGAAAATGTCCTTTTCCCTTATCCTAACATGAAGCCATGAATTCTTCTAGGGTACCCAATGGTGGCCTAAGTAGGGTGTGAGTGAAACTCATTAGGCCACCACCAATGATTTATACAAAATATCTAGTCTAATATCGTGTATGCATAAGTATATATAATAAGGAAAATATTAAACTAAATATGTTATGTCATTAACATTTATTAGGCCATTTACTTTCATTATTAGTTCTATGTTTTACCCATTTTTCATCAAAACTTATTCAGATTGTTTTGGTTATTGGATCCATGTTTCAAAGAGGTCACAGGTCCGAAAACATGGAGCCTCAATCAATGAATCCCATTGGAATTTGGAATGCCATGTCTGACCATCCCGGCCATGATATAGAACACCATGTCCATACCCTTTGGTTCAAGAGCATCAGTCTATTCCCCTAAAAACTAAAATGCATATGGGTGCTTAAAGCATTAGTCTTTCCCACCCAATGGAGTGGAGAACTATTACAATATCCCATAAACCATTTGTCACATTCACATAGTCTAATCATCATTAACCATTTTATTAAAAAAATAAAAGGGTGCACCATTTCCATTTAATCATATTTCCATGATCCTTTACAATCATCATGTATTTAATTCCCAACATACTCCCATTTTTCTATTTTAACACATTACAACCATTTATTCCACTTTCCAATCCATGTAACCATGAGGACAAGCCCCATTAACCAATTATCACATCTATACATTTACACACCACAAATTACTTAACTCTTCATGTTAATCTAATCATCTCGTCTTTCTTTGTTACCGAGTTAATAACAATTATAATTGGTTTAATATCATAAACCCCTCAATTTATAATTCAACATCCCAATCTTTCATTTTCAAGGGATTATTCCACCTTAAGGTTGTCTATAGGCCCTGTCTACTCATCCTCATCAGATCCCACGGGGATCATGAGGGATCCAAACCATCATTTATATACCCAATTAATCATTTCCTGTAAGGAAAATATAAACTCCACATAATGGAACTAAGTTCATAACCACATATTCATAACTAACATCAAGACTATAGGATATAACTTATAGAACAACTACCTCATGTTCATGGACATATTCTCACTTAACCTGATACCTTGATTTGAAACCAAATAACCTTCAAATACTCATCCTATAAGCTACTATAAAAATAATTTTTTAGGTATTTGTATAGAGATTCAAAACCACACAAGACCATTTCCATAAAATATATCAAAGATAAGTGTTAGACAGACCCAGATCTTTGATTCACACCCAAATATGCTCTAAATGGCTAAGAATCGAAGGAGAATTATCCCTTAGAATCTTGGGAGGAATAATTTCCTTACCAGATTTGTTAGAGGAAGAATTATGGAGAAATTTAGGTTATAAAACTTAAAGACCAAGGGGGGAATGGTAAATTCTCAATTTTTAATGAGTTTCATGGTTCTTTCACATTGCTAACCAAACCATGTTTTGACCATGTTCCACCCTCAATCTAAGAGGAATCTGGGTCATACAGTCTCCTGGGAACCCAAATGATTTTACAAATCATGTATTGGCTATATGAAATGTCTCTCTATATGTTCACATGGTTTTTAGGCTCCCCCATTCATGGTTTTTCAACTATGAACCCTCCCCCTACCGGTTTCATAGTTAAGGTGAACGGTTAGTACAAACTATGTGCCCTTCCCAAAGTAGCCTCTTTTCTTCCATTTTCATGTCCTGAACCCCCAGGACACCCCCGAGCACCCACATATTATTGGTAAATAATTCATTAACCAAAAGAAAATAGTTCAATCAAAACTTAAATTTAGAAAACATTATTAGAATTTTGGTATCTTACAAAGGACCTTAAGAGTTCCACAAAACCATCTAGGTTTGTGGGAACTCATTCAGATATCATGAACTACTGTTTATAAAATGATTGTGTTATTCAAAGAAGAAAGGAATATGATTACTCGTGTGATTTTTCATCACTTTCTCAAAGGTTTTACATGAAGAACATATTTCGTGATATATCGAGAATCTATTGTGGTTTTTGAAAAAGTGATTTCAAAAAGAAATTATAATAAATTTTGTAAAATAAACTCATGAATGTGTGAGAACCCATGCATATATATATGTGTAAAAAAGAAACAAAGAATAAAGAGTGTGTGTATTCATACATTATTTCATATGCACATGAAAACATAAATTCATAAGCACTAGAGAAAGGTTAAATAGATTGAATATAAAATAATAAACCAAGGATTATTATGTGATAGGATTTATAATATTGAGAAGACTATAAAATTCATGAATGAATTATTATTCATAAATTATGTTCATTAATTGAAAATATCTAAGTGAGGTTGGGACATCAACATCAGAAGGAATAATTTCCTAAGCATTGTTTCACTGATGTAATTGATCATACACAGGTGATAAAAATTAATTTATCAAGACCAATAAACCTGATTAGTGGCTATTAAATTTACCTAAACTGTACATGAGAAAGTCGGATCCTATAAGCTCATAGATGAAGATCAAAAAGATCATCCTATAGTGGATTAACCCTATTAAAGTGAATAAGTCTCTTATTTTGAGTTAGGAGTGGAGAAGTATTTAAATTGGTGATGAGAGAAGAATAATTCTCTCTTTTGGATCTTAGATAAGTGGAAGTATTTTAGTTAAATTTGAAAGTAGAATAATACACTCAGTTGGTGAGAGGATTAGTGGGAAGTATTTTAGTTGGAGATGGAAGTAGTTTAAGTATCTCAGTTTGAGCTGGGAGTATAGGAAGGATTTAAATTGGTTATAGAAGAATCATAAGATAAATTTTTACTTCGTGTCAACCTTTCTAATAGATAAAAATATTATAGTAGATAATCCATGTTATGGTATAACCAATATGGAAAGGAGTGGTCCTTTCATCCAAACCTTTTAAATGCAATGTATTGTGATCTCTCTTATTGTCTATTAATAATAGGTGAGACTATGAGATATTAATGAGTAGATCAAGTACCTTAACTATTTCATGTGTTTTAATTCAAAAAAAATTCATAAAATTGAACCAATAATTCACCCCCCCCCCCTCCCCACCCCAGTCCTCAATTCAACCTAGGGAACTACAAGTGGTCTCAAAGGGAGGTTCCATCTAAAGATCCAAATGAGTTATTATGAAGTTTATATTTTAGGTAATTAGTGAGATATCTCATATATAGAAATATTAATTTATACATAAGGATAAAATTTTAGATATTTATTCCAAGACTCAAAATAATATAAAGAATGTGTAGGCAAGGAAGGTGAAGAAGAATTTTATAGTAAAGGTAGAGATGGTACTAACTAAAGGTAATCAAAGTGGTATATGTTGAAATAATTATCTTCATAATTATTCTTCTGAAGAACCCTTATCAAGCTATGATGATGATATATCACTTAGTTATCTTTATTTTGAATTAAAAGATCATCTTAATAAATTTACCAAAGAAGTTTTAAACTATATTATTAGAGGGTTTAAGGTTATTTAGGATGAAAATTTACAACTTTTAGAAGAGGATAATTATATGAAAGAAGCATTGGATAAAACAAATTTCATATCAAACACTCTCAAGAAACTAGTCAATGAAAAGGATAAAACAATGTCTCTTTATAATGAAAGATGTGTTGGAGCTATTGAAAAATTTCAAAGTAATGTATGTGAAAAAGATATATTTGATAGTTTTTTATAAAACAAATACATTATCGAAATAAGATACATAATATATATATGAATTTTTAATATTATATGCTATAATTTAAAGAAAAATGAATTAATTATCTTTAAAATTTGGTACTTAAGGCCAACCAGGTGCATGAAGATGATCTTTAGAATGTATCACAAAGGAAGAAATCAATATTTTTTTGCTATTGTTGGTTCTGTTAAAATTTTGTGCATCTAGAAATAAATTTTTGACACAATATTTAATTTTATAAAAATTAAATAACACCTAAATTTGGGGGATTAAATATGAAGAAAATACCAGACCTGCATAATAGAAAAAGAATTCATAGAAAAAGAATCAGTCTATCAATAATATATATAAATAATTTGAAAATTTCAACAATTACTATAATAAAATTGGTTATTGTTTTGATGAGTTCTATTATGTACCAATATTTCACAAATAATATATTTATGTTGAAAATAAAACCACAACAGAAAGGGAATCAATTAAGAAAAGAAGGAAATATGTAAGCCTTGGGAGGTGAACAATAGGAGAAGACTATCAAACTAATAACTTCCAAGAAGTTTGTAAAGAATGATGTGAATGGTGTCACACCAAATAAAATATGATTCTATTCTGGAATCAATTCTCATATCATAGACCATTTTTAGTTTTTCATGAACATAAATACTAAAAGATGAAATTAGAAATAAAAGAAATAATTAATATAGAAAAGAAACAACAATATTGATTTGGTGAAAGACAAATTTGGTGAGGAATATGAAAAGTTTCATAAAATAATAAATTTATGAATATTAAAGGTGATTTTTGTGAGAGGTGTGGTAAATCTAGACATTCTCTACAAAACTGAATGGATATTCTACCTACATAGTGGGGACTATATAAAAATAAAATTAAACCAATATAGGATTCATGTACTAAAATGATTTCAATGGAAAATGATATTTCACACAAAGGGATGGTGAATAAAGGAATTAAATATTGGACTAGGTTGAGAGGAATATCTCAAACTTGGAGTTACTTCTAAGAAACCAATATTTCCCTCCTTATTCCCTTACTCTTGTTTACCTGAATTAACAATAAGGGTATTTAAATATAATTGATTTTAATCATGGATTTAATAAATTTCCATGATAATAAATGGAATAAATCCCTTGAGGGGAACATTAAAGTGGTGGGAAAATCACTCCCTTATATATACTCTAAATTAATTTGATAATTATTATCAAGGGGGTTGATATTAATCAAACTAGGGGGTGGTATATCTTTTTCAATTGAAATTTTTGATGTATTTGTTGAAGTGTGTGAGGGATCTATCATTTTATTGATTATTAATATTTAAAACCCCTAAAATGAGAATTAAAAATTTATTATCATGATTTCACATGCATGGTAGTTTATGGATAGTGTAGAAAACCTTATTTGTATCACTATAGTTTTCTACACTGGGTTATCCCATGTAGATTAAGAGTAGACCAAATAAAGTATCTTCACTAATAGAACTATGTGGTCTCGCCCTTATCTCCTAAATTAGGGAAGATAATGAGAGTAAATTGAATGGTATAAAAAGAGATGTGAAATACCACCATTTATCCTTTTCATTTTATTTACAATAATGGGGAGAAAATATTTGAGCATACATATTGAATTTTATAATGTGAACGAGATATTGAAAACAAAAGAAAAAGGGTAGATTGTTGAGCCTATGTTTTTCATTTGTTTATTATGATGTGTCAATATTTTCTTGGAGAGGTGAGATGAAGTGGTGATTCTTTTATAATTGTTATATATTCATTTAATGTAATTAGATTTCATGCTTGACCAATTATCCTTGATATTGTGGTAATTATTGAATCATTCTTCATGACAAAGAATTTTTATAAGAGGGAAAATGTTAGTAATAAGTACAAGGTCATGCAATATTTAATTATTTCATGGGGGTTTTGATAAAACTGTGAAAATATTTATCTTCACAAAGACTGAGATATTAGTTTTAGAAGTGGAATTAAAGACTCACATGAAAACAAGTATTGAGTAATGGAAGAATAGTTTGATGTTAAGAAGTTAAGATTATAGTTTTTAATGTATTTTTAGATGTAATATTTAACTTATATATGTTATAAGTGTTGATAAAAAATTATCTAACTACACATGATAACCAAGCCAACATAACCATGCTCTTGTGGGAGAAAGTTCAACAATGCATGGGAGCCAGCTGAGTAGTTTTCATTGTGGCATAGGCATGCCAGGATGGGTAGGTATTTTTGTTTAGAGTAGTATAGTGCACGCATAGAACCCTCAGAGTGCACATGGTGGCATGAAAGGGGGAATCGGTTTCTCCCACCCTATTTTGTGTGTGAATTGTATCTAGGAGTCGACCCTAGTGTCATCTCAGGAGTTGAGCGGAATGTAAAATATTATTAAGGTGTGTAAATATGTATAGAGAAGTGATGTGGGATTGCAAAGAAAAACATATTCTTCACTCTTCTATTAAAGATATGAAAATTACATCAGTAATCTGATTAAATTTCTTAGCATCATCTGATTGATCCCACACTATAATCGTCATCTTCAACCTTCTTCCTTATAAGGAACTACATTCAATAGCATGATGGTTGACATATGGCTATCTCCAATGATCAAGATGAAGAAGTGAGACTACTAAATCATCTATAAATAATTCACTCAATCTATTTCATTCATGCATGTGATAATTTAATGTTTATAAAAATGACTAATCCAATATGAAGTTTCATTATATCTTTTAAGATGGAAACCATCATTAAAGAATATGAATCTTGATAACTTCAAGAGTTTTAACTCATCCTTGTTTTGGAATTTAACTCATATAATTTACACAGATTATTTTTTATAAGCTAGAGTAGTGTAAAGGCAATGAGACCTCTCCAATAAATAGTAAAGAACTATGTCAAGGAGATTATTTTTATAATAGATATATTGAGAGATCTCTCATTTTTTTGTAAAAAAGTAGATCATAAATGAACCTTGTTACACAAAGAAGATATTTTTTTAAGCACATTGGTTTCAGGAAGAATAAGTAATATATGTGGCCTCTTTAATTTCACACATACTCAAGAGTCTCATAAAGAAACAAAAATCCCACATATACAATATATTATACGAAGGACCTTAAGAGTTTCATGAAACCAACGTAGTTTGAAAAAACTCATTGAGATACTATGAAACATTGTTTATAACCTCATTATTTTATGTGAATGATTATGGAATAAGATAACCCTTTCACTTGATCATCACTTTCATAAATGTTCTGCATGAAGAAGAAGTTATGTGATATATCAAAAATCTATTGTGGTTTTCATGAAGTAGAGACTAATAAGTTGTGAGAATATAGGGAATGAAATAAAATCATGAATGTGTCACTTCATGTGAATATATTTTTTTGTGAAGAAAAAAAATAATAAATATTGAATGCATGAATACATGAATGTATATGCACAAGAGAACATAAATTTATAATAACTTGAGAAAATTTAAACATGCAGTTATAAAATAATAATCCAAGGATTATTGTGTGCTAGTTTTTTCAATATTTATAAGATTGTGAAATTCAGTCATGAATTATCATTAGTAAATTGTGTGCATTAGTTTCACACATCTTAGTGAGGTCAGTACATCAACATCAGAAAGAATAATTTTTCGAGCATTGTTTCACTGAGGAAACTGATCATATATAGGTAATTGGAATTAATTTAGAAATATAGTAAGATATGATCAGTGGGTATTGAACATACTTGAAGTGTACAAGAGAAATTAATATCCTAAAATCTCATGTAGGATGACAAAAATATCATTAAGTAGTATATTGACATTTTTATAAGTAAAGAAGTATATCAATTGGAGCTAGGAGTAGAAAATTCTTTCAGTTGGTACCAAGAGAAGAATAAGTATCTCAGTTGGAGATGAGAGAAATGGAAGTATTTAAGTTGGATATGAAAGTATAACAAGTATATGATTTAGATAATGGAGTATTTGGAGTATTTTGGTTGGATCTAAAAGAAGAAAGAAGCCTCTTAGATGAAGCTGGGAGAATAGAAAGACTCTCAACTGGTGATAGAAGTAGGAGAAGATATAGTGTGACTCTGTATTGACCATTTTAATTTATAAAAAGAATATAGTATAGAATCAATATTGGGGGTATTACCAACATGGAGAGGATTAGGAATTTAATCCAAACCTTTTAAATACTTTGTGTCGTGCTCTCTCATATCATTTATGCATATGAAGTAAGATTTTGAGATATCACTGAGTGGATCAAGAACTATAACAGGTTTAAGAGGTTGAATTTAAAAGAAAAGAATTTATAAAATTGAAACACTAATTCACCCCTATCAATGATCAATATGTACTGGGGCACTACACCTAGGAAAACATATTAAAGATATTAAAAGAGAGTGACATTTTGTAATTATCCTTTACTTAAAATAATATAAAGGTTATAATCACAGAAAAGTGTCACTAAATTGACATATTTTTAATCTAAGGTGATAAGGTTCTAAATCTTATTATACAAAAAATATAATATGAGATTTTTTGAACTTATCACAAATTTTTATCCCTATTTATTGAATTTTACACTTTATCATAGTGATAAAAAGTTACTATAGATATTATTCATTATGTAAAAAAAATGAAATGTTCCCATTATTAAATTTAAACCTCTTGATTCCAAATATGGTATTAATTTTTAAATATTTTATTTTCATAAGTGGTATAAATTAATTTTAATATAATTTCACTAAACCCAATGAAAAAAAAAATTTAGAAAAATATATGTTTTAAGAATAAAATTTATTTTATACCAAAATTATGTATAATGTTGATCCCAAAGAATTAATTGGATATTTTTTAATAAAATGAAGCTTGTGTAAATTCAAAAAAAATCCAAAACCAAAAAATTATTTAAATTATTTTTATTAAAATTAAATAAATGATAGTATTTTCAAAATATGTATTTTTCACTATTCACCCAAAAATTAACCTTTTCAGAAAATCAAAAAAAAATTAACTTAAAATTATTTTTATATAATAATTTCCAAAATTATGTAAATTTTATTTAATAAAATTTCTAAAAATTTTAAAATTAATCATAATATCTACGTACGAAATAAAATAAAAACCATTTTTAAAGAAAATGTATTTTTGATGTATGAGATGAATTTATACTAATTATTTTTCAATTCACCACCACTAAATTCATAAAAATATTTATTAAATATATAAACTATAAATTTCATTAAAATAGTTCATCTATTGTGATTAAATTAATTTAATTTTATAGAAAAAAATAGTGCACATAAATCAGTTTTCTGAAAAAATGTATGATTTAATCTTATATGATCTTATTTAAAATAGATTTTTTATTTACTAAGAATTAATCAGTACATTTTTATTAATAAAATTTTCTCTAAATATATTTCATAAAGTGGTTACTCATATTCATACCTGTAAATATAGCACCTAGGTTATAACAAACATATTAAAATAGAAATATTTTAATAGTATATCACATTTAATTTTAAGATCGGTATTGAGTGGGGTAAATGCAATAGAACATAGTATTATTTTAAAATAAAATCTAAAGGTGTTATACAAATAACACAGTAATGTATCATAGGGTTTTGTAGAGGAGGAATGGGTAGATGGGTGTCTGAGTAAGTTAACTAGGAAAATGGCATGCCCATATTTGTGACCGGGGAAAATTGGCACCCAAGTAGGTAACCTAGGTTAATGGGGAACCTAATTATATGACTTAAGTGAATATGTCACTCAATTTTGTGTCCTAGGTGTAACATTTTAGGAATTTAAGTGTGAAACTCATCTTGGAAAGACCTGTGTGCCATGTGAGGGAGGGATCGAAGGTCAAACTCCATTCAGAATTAGTTACTTGATAAAAGTGAGAACTTGTTTGGGTACCCTCTAGGAGATGGGTTTATTCCTTTAATAATATATTGGTCACATCCCCTTTGAGATAGATAGGATGCCTAGATAGTGTGCCTGGGTTATTTAAGGGAACCTTTTGAGGTGGGTCATTCACCCTGATCTTGAGGATGACCTTGGAAAAGGGGTCTTTAAATGGGAATATCCATTAAAATATATAAATACCCTTCACTTTATTCCATTTATCCTTAGTTTTGAGTTTAAACTCACCTAAATGGGACCATAGATGAGTTAGGCATGTATTTTTAGACTCAGGTGCTATTGGGGATTCTCCTATATGCTGATTTCATGCTCCTTCGCACGTAGTTTTTAAATTTGGGGTATAGGATTAATTATGTATTCAATAATAGTTGGACACCCAAATAATCAGTGGTAACTCCTTGGGGTTCCCAACTCTTTTGAGTAGTGTTCATGATGTGACAGTGAGTAGTATTGGGTGCATGAAACTAAGGAAGGAAAAGTGTGTGGATTCAATAAGGAAAGGGAATGTGGGAAACTTATAGAGTTGGGTGTTAGGTTAGATGGTTACCCAGATAGTTTCTCCCCATTTTGAAGACTTTTAAACATTCTCAAATAATTAGTTGAATTCTTAATTTATAAAAATATGAGTTCTAAATCCCCCCCCCCTTAGAATTAGATCTAATCAGTATAAATACAATCAAATTATTAGGTAAATATAATATATATGAAACATGTCCTTGTAATTATTTCTCAGGTGTTCAGAGTGGTCACATGCATAGATGATGTGAACTATGTCTGATGTGTGGGTTTTCATGTTGTTCATTATGTTGTGTTCTATGTGGGATGATGTAAACATTATATAGAAATGGATCAAGTTAATCATAACTACCAAAAACTTTAGCCAATTATGATACATATAAATCTAATCATTGTCTTCTAAACATGTTCCCTTAAATAGATATAGGTGATCCAGATATGCAGCACAAATATTGTAATTGTAATTTGGGGAAATTACATCAAACAAAGGACTGAAAAATTCAATTTCTTTCTGAACTTGTAGATTTATAAGGATATAGTAAAACTTGTTATGCATCATATGTACCATCACCATAAGACAAGGTTAGTCCATTCGGTGGACTTCCTTAAAAACTTGTACTCTCATATAAATATAGGCGGGTCAGATATGCATCACATTTACCATGACCATAATCCAAAATTAGTTTATTCAGATATGAGGGAGATACATGTTTTGGAATAATGAAAATCGTGAAGGGGAATTTTTAATGAGGATTTCAATGATCAAAAAAGATCAAGTAACCTAAAATTAAACCTTCATGTATTTTAGATAAATAATTTGAACTAATATATAATAATGGTGCTCTAGTTTCTGCCTATGTTGAAGAACCTAGCAAGCATAACTTGACATTTTCTAGGGTTGAATGGTGGTCCCTAAAAGCTTTATGCATTTTTATTTTATCTTTAATTTTTTTTAAATACATGAATGGGGGGTTGATTAAAGATAATTAACTCATATTTTTATCATGTTTTAATACCTTGAGATTTAAAAAATCTATTTTTAAAAGTGTATATGGAACGCAACATCATGCCTAAAAAACTATAAATTATTATTGTTTAAATATGACCCTTATAAGCTTGTTGTTAAATTGGTGGGTATGAATAGGATTAAATAATTTATGAAATATATATAAATATCCTACTCAATATTAATTTCTTGATAAATTCTTAGGAAATAATCACTCAATTTTTAATAGCCATTTTATTCTTCAAAAAAATACATTTTCTTCAAAAATATTTTTTATTGAATTTTGTGATGAAATATTATAATTAATTTTTTAAATTATTTTAAAATATATTTTAAAAAATGAACATAATTTTTTAAATCTTCATTTCAAAATTAACTTTGGGTAAAAGTTTGGGACTTTTAAAACAATTTCTTTTTTATTAAATAGTGAAAATTGTTGTTTTTTCAAATAATCTCATTTCCTTTCATTAAATAAAATAATTTAAAGGTCGTATGATATTTTGGATTTGGTATTAAACAAAAATATAAACCATTTTATTTATAATAATCTAATTAATTTCATTTTAATCAGTAATTTCCATGATTTTGGTATAAGTTTATTTTTATACATAAAAATGTGGTTTTCTACAAACCATTCTTAAATGTATGATTTAATCGATTTTTATTAATTAAAATAGACCATATTAAGGAAAAAATTAAAATTAAATTTATAGATTATATAACTATTTAAATTTATTTAAATTCATATAATGATTATTTCTTGTTATAGAGTTAATTTAAGATCATTTATTACTTGAAAAATGATTTTTTTTGAAAACATGTTTTTCATCACATTTTGTGGGTTTAATTTTAAATTTAATTATTCCACTTTTGTGAATTTAATTTGGTAAATTGGATTCCATATTTTTAATAATTATTATTATTATTAGGTAAAAATTTCAACTTAAATTTTGGTCATAATGATTAGTAAAAATTAATTATTATTATTATGGTTAAAACGGGGTTTTACGTGTTACATGCGCTTGTGTTAAAATTAATTTTCCGCACGTATATAATTTTTATTTAATAAAATATATTTAGTATTTAAAATAATTGGGTCTAAATTATCTAGTATTTATCATTTTATTTTTAGTCTTAAATGATAAATTACCTACCAAAAAAACTAGTTACCTTGGTGAAAACTAAAATGGTAAAAGTGACTAACCATAAAGATAATGGAAATAGAATGTTTTAAAAATGTTTATATTTTAATTTAGTATGTTTTTATCAACCTCATATTACCTGAAATTAATCATTTATAAATTTTTTAGGCACTTTCCTTAAGATTTACTTCCCATTATTGAATATTTTTGGGTATTTACAAAAAATGTCACTTACTCTCACTTGTAAAAGGGAACCCACTCTCCTCATTTATTCAAACATAAAATTATTCTTGGATCATCCAATAACTACAAAAATACATTAATTACTCCCCTTAACACATTATATATTAATTTTTTTTATAAAACCTTTATTGGAAGTATTTTGGTGTAATACAAAAGAGGTTGTCTGAAGAAGAGGTATCGTTCTTAACTGTGCATTTTTTATTTATTTTTCCACCTCCTTAAAATATTATTAAAAAATGATGATATAATAAAATAATTATCTACCATATACTTATATTTTATTATTTTAATATAATAACCTACATCCATCTCCTCTTCCATCAAATGGAAAATGAGACTATCGTACATGTGTACGGTGGACTACCACCTCACAGACTGATATAATTTGTTTTCCATAATCATCACTCATAGATGTTTATTATAATGAATTTAATGTGTATATATATATATATGATATTAATGACAAATTTATCATTCATTAAAAATTATATATCTTATATTTCATACCTTTCTATTTATTAAAGGATGATAACGTTGTTTGTGTGCATGTGTGGACTACTGCCTCCATGAAATTATGTGATTCATTTTTCATTACCGCATCACATTGATGGTATATATAAGTTTATTTAAATAAGTAATATATTATTTATGATATTATTATAATTATTTAAATTTAAAATAATAATCATATGCATTTCATAATTATCAATGAAAAATGGAACGATGCTCATGCATACGTATGGCCTACCATCTCTATAATTGTAACATAGTTCATTTTTCATAAACATATTTCATGATTGGTTTCAAAATTATAATTGATGTATTAAAATTATAATTTTTTCATAATTATTATTTTGGATATCATTTAACAATTACTTCTTCTACCATAGTCAACCTATCAAAGTCATTTTGGACATATGAACCGAATATCATCAAAACATGTGATGTGAATTAAATTGAATAAAAAATAAATATAATATGGTAATAAAAAAAATAAAATGAATAATAAAATTTAAAGGGGTTACCAATAAATTAAATAATTAATATAAGTTTACAATTTAGGATTATAAAGTACGTACGTGATGTGTCGAACTCAAGGTATGGGGTTTCTTAACTCAATTTCTATTTATTGGGTTATAAGTATACTTCATTGAATATGTTATGATATGATTATGTGTGAAATGACATATGATTTTATTATTTTATATTCTCAATTTTTTTGTGGATTTACATTTATTACACATAATAACTTCATTGATTAATTCTCACTCCAATGATATGATCTTTGTAAGGGATTTTATCACAATTTCCCTTCATTTAGGATTATTTTAATGTTATGAACCTAATTTATTTTATATGTTGTATATGCTTCTCATTTTATATATTATATCATGGGTCCTTAATAATTCATGGTATTTTAATTTAAAAAACAATTTAATTCATCCAAGGGGATTTTATTTGAATGTTGCCAAAATGGTAAAGGATTTATGTTACAATCTCATTTCTTTTCAATATTTTTTAAGTTCAAGGTTAATTTGGGAGGAATAATATACAATTATTTTCTATAAAAGAATATATTTTATTATTATATGTAAATTAATTTTTTTAACATGTTTGGTTTCCATTTCCTCCCTTAATGAATAAATAAACATCAATAAAGTTGTTTGTAAGTAATATTGATCTTGTATCTTCTTTTTGATCATGAATATTTCTCTTCCATGTATATATTTTCCTTAATAAAATTTAATGAATGTTTTTTTATTATTTAGTGATTTATTATATAAATTTTTATTCATGTTTTACTTTTTATAAAATAGTTTACAGTAATCTTCCTTTTTTTCTAATTGAGGTACTTTTTTATTTTTTTATTAAAGTGTGAAAGGAATGGTTTCATTTAACTTATATGGAATTAATGGAATTTTCCTTTTCCAAGAATACTAAATTATTTAAATATTACATTAAATTATTTAATTTTTATTTTTGAAAAAAATTATATAATATTTTGGAATTTTTTATATTTTAAAGAAGTGACTTCAAAGTGAAATGGGTATTTTCCTCAATAAATATTATCTGTGATCTTTTAAATACATTTTTATCAACAAAAATAAACTTTGATTAATGAATTGATTCTAAATTCATTATATATGTCTCTTACATATATACCTATATCATTCTCTAATCCTTTAATTGGTTAATACATGCCTTAAGTTAATTTATCAAATGTATTCTCTATGAAATCTCTTTTGATTATGACATGAGGTATGATTATGTAGCCCATTTCTTTCTATGGGTATATAAATTATGATTGATTTTATTTTTTTGGCACATATAATCATTAACATGTTATGATGGTTATTCCTAGATAGGGATATAATTCATTGGGTAATTTTTTGGTCTCATGATACGTTTTGTATAGCATTATGGAGTAAACCTAATCCATTATGGGACTTTGTCCACCATGTTATATTTTATAGGTTATTAGCCTTGACTCGTGTTTATTCCATGTTATATGTCACTACCAAATTTCCCATATTGTTTTATTATTATAATACCATGTTCTTAATATTGTGCTTCCATGTTATTACTCGTGTTATTTCTATTTTATCATATCATGTTAAAACTAGGACTCACATGTTAAATTTCCTTATCATTTTTATTCCCTTACTAGAATTTTTAGGTCACCCATTTCTTTTATGTACTCCACAAGTTATCCTAGGTAGTTTTAAGAGATCAAATAGATTTAAGAACTTTCTAAGGAGAATAAAAATAAATATGTTATGTTTTATTTTCTTTTTATGTTTTATGTTTCTTATCTTTGAAAAAAACTAGGCCTCGTGATCTTTGGGTTGTAATTAATGGATGTTTATGTTAAAATCATGTAGTAATATATTTAAAAGACTTGGGATACTATATTTGGTATCATAGAAAGATCTAGTTTTTTGGGGATTAAGATTATGGAAATTTAGTAAAAATACAAGGGATAAATCTAAGCATATGATAACATGCTAAGGTTTTAGTAATGAAGATATTATGTAGTTTTCCTATAAAGACATCCATTTATAGATACTAAAAGTGTAAGTGGTTTTGGAACAGATTCATCTAGGAGTAATAACCTTGAAAAGAGTTGGTTGATTATATATCCACTATCATTCTGATACACTGTGAGATTTTATTTACTTTGTACCTGGTTTGACACTCTCAGGGAATATACTTGGGTTAATTCACATTTTCTATATGAATCAACATGTTGAATTATAGAATAAAATATATGGAAACATATGATATTCCATAGAGATATGGGATAAACCTAAATCTTTCTATTTTGATAAGTCTATGGTTGATCATAAGTTTAAATGCATAGATACCCATTATAAGGTTTTATAAGAGGAAATTTTAATATGAATATAGATATTTTTAGGTGATGTTTATGGGAATAAATCCCTTTGGTTAGTATATATTTTAGTTATTTGAGATAAAATTATTTTATATTGTGCGGACATAATTTTAGTTTCATTGATAACCTTCAATGTTAATTTTATCATTTATGTTAAGGTAATAATATTAAATTAAAATTATTTGATTTTGTGGGGAAAAAATAAAACATATATAAGACTTTAGTAAATAAAAATTGATTTTATGATTAATTTTATTTTGAGTATTTTAATTATATATTTTGGAATTTATAAGAATTATATTAATATATATTTATAAGAAGTACAACCTACATGTTTAGCACTAACTCTTCATATTCAGCAAGGTCGTGGGGCTTGAACCCACAATTGAAGGGAAAAAGGGTGTTATTCCTACCACTTGCATATGTGATGTCCTGGTTAATATGAAATTTTTTTTCTTAAATTACTTGTTTTATAAATATTGATTTTATTTTACGAACATATTATAGGAGCAAATCTTTTTGAGTTTTTAGGATTTTGAGGTGATAAATGATATTTTGGGAAATGTTTCATTCGATTGAGGTATATGTAACCCTTGGTTCTAATATGTGACTTAATATGAAATATTAGTCAAGAATACTATAATTAATTTTTTTAATGTTGAGGTAATTTGGGATGTGGTGTTATTTATTTACGGAATTATTTAAGCTGAACTTTTGATTTTGAGATTAATATAAAGGTTTTGTATATTATGATATTATCTTACCTTATGGTAACAATTTCATTTTTTGGTTAATATTTAAAGATAGGAGGAATATATTATTATACTTTTTTGGATTATGTGATATATTAAAATATTATTTTAGTTATTTAGCTATCAAAATCATCTTAAATACTCATCGTATGAATAAAAAGGTGATATTTTGGTGGGAATTGATTAAAGGATGGAATTCTACTTATAAAGCAAGTATGTTTGTTTATTTTATTAGTCTATATAGTATAATAATTACTTAAATTTACTAAAAGGATCTTGAAACAAAAATATATACATTATCCTATTACCTTCATTTTTTATGAATCAATGGTCTTTTTCACACCTCTTCGATTTATAGTATTGCGGTTGTTAACTTTATCATGATCATTAACTTTCTTGTGATCAAAGATCTCTATCACTCTCCATAATTATTTTGACATTACACTTTTCTTCCATGAATATATTTTCACTTATCATTAATTTTTTTAATATTTGGAAACCTATTTATGTGTTATTACATATGACCTTTGTATTTCCCTTTTCTATATTTCAAGAAGAAGTTTTATTAACCCTTCTTATGACTTGGGGTTTCAACAAATTATTTTTCATTTATCAAACCCTTAATTATTGAGATGAATTTCAAATTATGAGGAATAAATTTATTAAATGTGGAATAATGTAACACACCAATATTTAAATAACAATAAACTATGTTCAATCTTGAATACGGCATGTAACATTGAGCCTAAACGAACCATGAAATATTATTATTTAAATATGATCATTATAACCTATATATTAAATTAGTGGGTATGAATAAGATAATATTATTTATGAAATATATAAATATATATATATATATATCCTATCAATATAAATTTATTGATAAATTATTAGGAAATAAGAATCAATTTTTAATAAAGATATTTTATTCTTCTAAAAAATATGCTTTCTTCAAAAATGATATTTATTTATTTTTGTGAGAAAATATTATAATTAACTTTTGGAACTTATAAAAAAAAATTTAATAAAATTATATTCATTTTTAAAATCATAATATAAAAATTAACTTACGTATAAATTTTGGTCTTATTCTGAAATGATTGATTTTTCATTGAATAGAGAAAATTACCAAATTTTCAAATAATGTCATTTATTTTCATTAAATAAAGTAATTTAAAGGTACCATTATATTTTTTATTTGGTACTTAAGTTACATATTAACTATATTATTTATAGTAATCAAATTAATTTTATTTCTATAAGTAATTTTCATGATTTTGGTATAAGTTTATTTTTATTCTAAAAAATGTGGTTTTCTGCAAACTAATTTTTAAGTGAAAAATGTTTATCCATTTTAATTAATTAAAATAACCTATAGTAAGGAAATATTTAAATTAAATTTATATATTATATATCTATTTGTATAAATTTTAATTTATATAATTATTATTTCTAGCCATAGATTTAATATGAGATTATCTATTTCTTGAAAAAGGTATTTTCCTGAAAAACTTCTTTTCATTGCATTTTACAGGTTTAATTTTAAATAAAGTTACTTTAATTCTATGAATTTAATTATATAAAATTTATTCCTTATTTGGAATAATAATAATTAATATTTGTTAATAATTTCAACTTATTTTTTATCATATTGAATAGTAAAATTGGTAAAAAAAATAATTATCGCGGTTAAGGTTAAAATGAGGTTTTGCGCTTTACATGTGCTTGTATTAAAATTAATTTTACAAAAACATAGAATTTTTATTTTATAAATTTTATTTATTATTTATAATCAATGGTTCCAAATTATCTAATAATTTGAATTTTATTTTTAGGCTTTAATAATAAATTACCTAGGTAAAAAATTAGTTACTCTCATGAAAACTAAAATCGTAAAAGTGAGTAATCATAAAATTAAAGAGAATAGTGTGTTTAAATAATGCTTCTTTTTTAATTTTTAGGGGTTTATTAAACTTATATTTCCTAAAATATATTATTTTTCAATTTTTTAGGCACTTGGATTGAGAGTGACTTCCCATTATTGAATAGTTTTGGATATTTACAAAAATGTAACTCCTTCTCACTTAAAAAAGGGAATATCATCTCCTATTTTATTCACACTTAAAAAGCCTTTTGGCCTAGAAAATACATACCCAAACTAAATTCCTTAATCCCATTAAAATGTAATAGAGTAATTTTTTATTATAAAACCCTCCTTTGAAGGTGTAGAGACCCTAAGCTTGACGTACATGGACATTACATTACTTTTGCGGAATACTTAATACATAACAAAAACAGACACACAAGGATCGTAATAGTTTAGTGTCTTTGGAAACTTGGAACGTAATCTTCTAATCGTGGTGAAAGATCTTCAACATCTCCTATAAAGATCTTCCACTTTTTGTTTCCTAACCTAAAACCTTTCTTTTGATCCTGGGGGAAAATAAAACATAAAAAGGGTGAGCTCAAATGCTCAGTAAGGGTAAGCATGGATAAAATAAAACATACCATATACATTGGAACTTAAAAACATGAACATAATGTTTAAACATTAAAATCTTGAGCAACGACATAAAACATGGAATTACATAAGGAATAGATCATAATGGAACATAAAACATGATAAAATAGCATGGGAATAAAATATGTAATTGTGGCATCTATTAAGCACATGTAATGATTTCCATAGTAGCCAAGGCATTGCTGCCAAGACCATCTTAGTGGACAAAGTCCAATTCTGAATCGAGTTCACTCCTCGTTTCAGTCCTGTAACACTGAACCGGATTAACTTACCATTACAGTCATGTCTATCTCAGGAGATATAAAATCTTTACCCAATGAATTGGAGGTAGATATAGGTCCCACCCATCTCATAGTGAAATCATCCTTACTTGTGCCACAAAATAAACTTAAAACATTCATCATATCCCAAAGAATAAAATGGGTTTCATAAACATCATCCAATCATTTCATAATCCATATAAAACAAATGGACATTTCATCATAAAAATTGAACCATGTAAATCATAGAGACATTAAACTTGAAACATACAAATATCAATTAATGTCATCTTATATGGAAAATGGTTTTGATAAAACATTTGAAATGAATTCTTGAGGAAAATATCCTTTCTTTGTCAAAATAATTTTCTTTTCAAAAAATTCCATGAACTTTTAAAATAAAAGTATTTTTTTGAAAATAGTCATAAAATCATGTAGAGTAAGATTCATGAAAATTAGGCATTATGAAACCGTAAAAATCTGTTCATGCCGTATAAGTTAAAAATAACATTCTCCCCGTACTTTTGTCGGAAAAGTCAAAAAAAGTACCTCGTAACGTAAACAAAAGAAAGATTCCTTACATACCATGTAGTAAAAGTCGAAAATGGGTAAAAAGGACTTTAATAATACATGAAAACACTTCTATAAAACATGGACACGGATTATATAAATAACCCCAGTAAATACTTACGAATAAGCAATCTCGGATAAAAATGAGATTTGCAAAATTATCCCTTACCTTAGGTCCGATATGCTTCGTATGTATCCAAAACTCCTGTATAATGATTTAAATAATGTCGTTGACTTATTATAGAATCATATTCATTGTTATTAGATCATATATGGTTCACTTATGACTTTATATTACCCGTTCTTTTGTAAATTCTATGTTAAAGAGTGTTTTGGGTAAAATCGTTTCATATGTCGTCCGTGTTTTGACTTGTAATTATTCATATGATTACTTAGATTGTGATTACTTAATTCCAGAATATAAAACATTATTTATATATAATATATATTTATAATATACATATATATAATAGATCGATAAATGGAAAGAAATACATCGTTCATGGAGACGGTAGGCCGTACGTACGCATGAACGATGTTTTCATTTCCTTATTGAATTGAATGGAATTAAGTTGGTGACATAAATATATATATACATAAATCCAGTAGCATTATTATGTCATATATTTTATGATTACTTATTATATATACTTTATAATCATTCGTGAATGGTTATCATGGAGAGTGAATCTCATCGCGTCGTGGAGACGGTATTCCGTACGTAAGCACGAGCGATGATATCATTCCTATGATCGTCAAATTGTATTAAAGTGTATGTATAATATTACAGAATAAATATAAATTTAAAATAATCATATATATTCATTACTTTCACCATTATACCCATCCATGTAAGGTGGTGGTGGAAAAACAGATTACACCACGGCGTGGAGACGGTATTCCGTACGTATGCACGCGCGGTGATTTTGTTTTCTGTAGGATGGATAGAAGTTGAAATGGGGTTGTTTCGTACATATAATAACATATAAGTATATTAGTGATAGTGATTTTATTACTTCATAATGAAACAACCTAAGAAGAATAAGTGGAAGAAGAAATAAAGGTGAAAGAATCGGTAACGAACATTACCTCTTCTTTGAAGAGCCTATTTGAGACCTCCTCTTAGGGCACTAAAATTGGTCTTTGAAGAAGACCAGGACCTCTAGGATGTTTCTAGGGAAGTGGAGAAGAGAATTGTTCAGGGGTTGGCCGAGCATGAAGGCTAAAATTGGTGTGAGGAGGAGAGGGAGGAGGTGCCCTTTTATAAGGGAGGAGAGGGGCACCTTTGGAATTCTTAAAAATATTAATTTATAATAAATATAACCCCACATAAAAACCTCCAAAAATGACTCATATTAAAAGATTAGATTATACAGGGTTTTAATCTCATCAACAAATCAAATTTAGACATGTTTCGATCTTATTTTAAACCTTATCATTTCGATTTATCCTTATTTAATCTATTTAAGATTATTTGTGGTAATAAATTCTAAATTTTAAATTATAACAAATAATTACTTAATTTTTGTGAATTTTCCATAATTGTTTAATTTATAACATTATAGACCATATAAATGTAAATTTATAATTTTTAAATATTTTTGTGATTTTTAAACAATTTTATAATATGTTGTTTTTATAAAATAACAATAGTGTCAATTTTGACACTATTCATTTATTTGAATTTAAATAAAATATATACAGAAGATATGTTCGAACTAAAAGCTTTAATAGATTAATAAAAGTTCATATGTATCTATAAAATTAGTGGATCACATTAAATAGTTCATATAATATATATTTTATTTTTTTTTTTAAACCATTTATTTGGTTTATCTCTTAATAAGATAATTACTACAACATTTTTGTATAATTATTTAATAAACTGATTTGTTGCATAAAAATTTAAAATAAAATCCTATTATGAAGATAAATCTATTACCTTTCACAATAATAATTTTACTCGAATTTATCATCTTAAAATCACAATATTTAAATTGTTATATTTATTAAATTATGAAGGTGACAACTTTGGCATCATTTAAAATAAAATAATATAAGTGTCATAATTGCTTGTATAAGACACCAAATGGTCAAATATTCGACCATTGGATGATTAAAGTTTAAATTTACATGACCAATAAGTTTTGGTCATGGTTTTGTGCCTTTTATGGTCACTATTAGTTTAATAAAACGATATTCTTGATTTTTCACTAGATAAATAATTTCTGCATCACTTTGTGTCACAATTACTGATAATTATTTAATCCCAAAAAATTCTAAATAAATTCTCCTGATGTAGATAATTTTGTTAGATTTCTGTAGACTATTAATTTTTGAAGTTTCATGAATTTTATCACTAACTTAAAGTTATTATACTTATAGTATTTAAGAGAGTGACATGTTGTCACTTTCTTTGGTTTTAATAATAATTAAATTATTTTCAAGGAAAACAAAGTCCATTAAAAGAATCTAATACGACCCTTAGGTGATATGGGTCGACTTTTAGTCATCCAATAGGATTTTTCCAAGTGTTAGGGTAATTTTATAATCTTATATTTACCCTTAATTACCCGATTTACCTTTAACTACAGTAAATAAAATTTACCATAGTTACTATTCACAATGCCCAAAATTAAAAATTAGCTTATTAACATAATTTGGACCCACTGATTCCAAATATGGAATCCATTTTTCCAAATTCAATACACAAAAGTTGCAGAAATTAAATTAAAATTAATCCCATTATCGAAAGAAAATGGGTTTTTCTTTAAAACATTGCAAAAGATTGAATTGATTTAACCTACGAATTCAAGGTAAAATCAATGCTAATGACATAAATTATATTAAATGGTAAAAATATATTTTATTTACACTTTAAAACCATTCAATATTATAATTTAACCACATAAGATATTACGATTAAAAAAGTTGTTTTTAATTAAAATATAGCGTGTGTTTACTATTCATTAAAATATGAAAGTCATCAGAATAAAATGAAAAATTTATCCAAAGTAAGTTTTTATTTCTTTATTCCAAAGAAGAATTTTATTTTGTCAAATTGAACTTATAAACATGTCAAAAACTAGATTTAAAGTGGGTGCGCCATTAAAAGGCGGCAAAACTGCATTTTTTGAAAAATACTTATTTTACCCGAAAATTTTATTTTGTTCTTATACCATGTTCTAGAAAATGTGTAAGATGAATAATAATGTTATAAAATTCAAAATTTAGTTAATACTATTCATAACGGCTAGTTCATAATAATATTATAAAAATATATCGTTGTTTAGTAAAACCCGGTATTGCGTACAACACACGTTATCAAGGAAGGTCGTGATTGCGTGTAATGCAAGCCAAGTCAGGGTTGCGTGTTGTGAAAAGAATCCTTCGTTATTTCGTATAACTGAATCCAACCATATTTCATTTATACATTGAATGTATATATATATACTCAATGTTTCGTAGAATAACTATTATCAAAATTATGTGTAACACGATCCAAGAATAGTGTTGCGTATACTGCAGGCTAATACGGTATTGCATATAGCGCAAGGTAATCTTGGTGTAGCATACAAAACAAGACATTAATGAAATTAAAATAATATTTTTCATAAAATCTCGGGGTGTTACATTCTACCCCCCTTAAAATGAATTTCGCCCTCAAAATTCGTCGGGGTTATAAATGGTTTACTACTCGAAAGTTTGTTTAATAGAAACCCACATCGTAAAAAGGAATTCCAAAACATGGCTTTAAAAACTAAAGTATGAAATGTAACGGTTACCCAAATTAACTCATCACTGGGTTTCCATGTAGGAGAACATAGGTGAAAATATGGATATGGAAGAAAAATCTAACCATCGAGTTCTGATGGAGAGTGGTAGAGAACATGGATATAAAAAAGTCAACAATCACAAAGCTATTGATTTGTGATGATCTAAGGTACCATCTTATTCATCGGATATAAGGGAACTAGGACAACATTTTTTATTTTCATGATCATTTCCCTAAAGTTGGTGAATTAAAAGAAATACTTGCATGATTTTGGTACAATCTCACTGTTGTTCGTGAATTGAACAATTTCCACTTCATCCCTTAATGAAATGAAGTTGAATTTGTTATTCGTGATGTGTTAGCAGATCATGTGATAGAATGATGAGTCATTCTATCTCTTTCAAACAAAAGGTTAGAAAAAGTTATAAGCCCATCTTATGGTTAGATTAATCGTATATGATTCCAAAAATGAACTTATACTTCATATATCATACCGCTTAACTAAACAGAACTAGTTTCTACTAACCAGGGACTTCCTGTAGGCCAGTTGTAGGCGATAAAGGCCAGTCGCACTTCGGTTGTGGGTTCGATTCCCAGAGCCTTGTCTGACGCGATGGGCTGTCACCCGTCCTGCAGGTTGTCCTTTTTCTAAAGTTATATTACTATAACATCCCATCAATAATATCAAAAAAAGTTCTATCCTTAAACAATATTAACTTACGTCCAACATAATCCATTCCAATCTTTAGGCTTATCTAAAATACTTCGGTCCAAGCTCATAGTATAAATAAAATGATTACTTGAAATGTCATCAACCAAGCATGTGAATACCATCATTTATCCCCCATATATCTTGTTGGTCACATTCCAATCATGTGAATAACTTAATCATGTATTTTCTTGAAAAATGAATTCTCATTAAACCTTAGTGAAAACATGAATTCTGTCAAAGGATAACTCTTTCTACATACCAAAACCCAAAAAATTCTATATACTCAAACCATGATATAACTATTTCATTATATCAGTCATGAGCTCATTAATACTGTCAAACATTTCATTTTCTCCTTATACCTTCATTATGCGCATATCATCTTCTTTCCAAAAATATCTCAATCACTTTCCATGGTTACTGGTACCATAAAATTATTGAAAACCACAATATACTAATACAAAAATATTCTAATAAACCATAAAAGTACCTCAACAACATTATTCTTGAATATGAATACATAAACACTTCAATCCATATTCTTCAATGATTTTCCTGGAATAATTCTTTCCTTGATTTAGAAGTAACTTTTTAGGTGAGGGCATTGATTTGGGTAATTCCCATGTTCTCCACAAATAAGAAATTGAACTCCACAACAGTCTGTCACTCTATGACCCTTTTCTCCACACAGATAACATTTGTCCCTCTGTTTGAGGTATTCTTCAAGGTTCTTCTTCCCTTATTTATAAATCTAAATATTCCTTTATTTATGCTCCTCAACATGCGGACATGCATAAAAGTCTATCTTCCTCTTATTTGATGAATTAGGCATACCACTAAATTTCACCTTGTTAACCATATATCGTGATGACTGATTCGGCATAATCACAATATCTTTCTCTCTAGGCATTACACAATTTTGCTGCTCATAGTCACCAATTTTTCCATTGGATTCAATGTTAACCGAATTCCTTCTGGTTCCCTCCATTGACTTAAAACACAAAAAGAATTCTGTGAGAGGCAAAAATCATGCTAGAGAAAAAATACATAGTAAAGGGGAAGTACCCTCAATATCTAACATCTTAGATTAAATTCTATGATCGTTACCGTAGTTCTAGGACTATATCCTATATGTATACTTATCCTTAGGGACATCCCTAGACATACCTTAGAAATATCTCTAGGGATCTCACTAACGTTTTGGCATCCTAGTTTCCAAAGGTTGACTAAACCTTTCCTCTGATACCAACTGTAGAGACCCTAAGCTTGACGTACATGGAAATTACATTACTTTTGTGGAATACTTAATACATAACAAAAACAGACACACAAGGACCGTAATAGTTTAGTGTCTTTGGAAACTTGGAACGTAATCTTCTAATCGTGGTGAAAGATCTTCAACATCTCCCATAAAGATCTTCCACTTTTTGTTTCCTGACCTAAAACCTTTCTTTTGATCCTGGGGGAAAATAAAACATAAAAAGGGTGAGCTCAAATTCTCAGTAAGGGTAATCATGGATAAAATAAAACATACCATATACATTGGAACTTAAAAACATGAACATAATGTTTAAACATTAAAATCTTGAGCAACGACATAAAACATGGAAGTACATAAGGCATAGATCATAATGGAACATAAAACATGATAAAATAGCATGGGAATAAAATATGTAATTGTGGCCTCTATTAAGAACATGTAATGATTTCCATAGTAGCCAAGGCATTGCTGCCAAGACCATCTTAGTGGACAAAGTCCCATTCTGAATCGAGTTCACTCCACGTTTCAGTCCTATAACACTGAACCGGATTAACTTACCGTTCCAGCCATGTCTATCTCATGAGATATAAAATCTTTACCCAATGCATTGGAGGGAGATATAGGTCCCACCCTTCTCATAGTGAAATAATTCTTACTTGTGCCACAAAATAAACTTAAAACATTCATCATAACCCAAATAATAAAATGGGTTTCATAAACATCATCCCATAATTTCATAATCCATATAAAACAAATGGAAATTTCATCATAAAAAGTGAACCATGTAAATAATAGAGACATTAAACTTGAAACATACACATATCAATTAATGTCATCTTAGATGGAAAATGGTTTTGATAAAACATTTGAAATGAATTCTTGAAGAAAATATCCTTTCTTCGTCAAAATCATTTTCTTTTCAAAAAATGCCATGAAATTTTAAAATAAAAGTATTTTGTTGAAAATAGTCATAAAATCATGTAGAGTAACATTCATGAAAATGATGCATTATGAAACCGTAAAAATATGTTCATGCCGTATAAGTTAAAAATAACATTCTTCTCGTACTTTTGTCGGAAAAGTCAAAAAAAGTACCTCATAACGTAAACAAAAGAAAGATTCCTTACATACCATGTAGTAAAAGTCAAAAATAGGTAAAAAGGACTTTAATAATACATGAAAACACTTCTATAAAACATGGACACCGATGATATAAATAACCCCATTAAATACTTATGAATAAGCAATATCGGATAAAAATGAGATTTGCAAACTTATCCCTTACCTTAGGTCCGATATGCTTCGTACGTATCCAAACATCCTGTATAATGATTTAAATAATGTCATTGACTTATTACATAATAATATTCATTGTTATTATATCATATATGGTTCACTTATGACTTTATATTACCCGTTCTTTGGTAAATTCCATGTTAAAGAGTGTTTTGGGTAAAATCGTTTCATTTGTCGTCCATGTTTTGACTTGTAATTATTCATATGATTACTTAGATCGTGATTACTTAATTCCAGAATATAAAACATTATTTATATATAATATATATTCATAATATACATATATATAATAGATCAATAAATAGAAAGAAATACACCGTTCACGGAGACGGTAGGTCGTACGTACGCATGAACGATGTTTTCGTTTCCTTATTGAATTGAATGGAATTAAGTAGGTGAAATAAATATATATATACATAAATCCAGTAGCTTTATTATGTCATATATTTTATGATTACTTATTATATATACTTTATAATCATTCTTGAATGGTTATCATGGAGAGTGAATCTCATCGCGTCGTGGAGACGGTATTCTGTACGTACGCAGGAGCGATGATATCATTACCATGATCGTCAAATTGTATTAAAGTGTATGTATAATATTACAGAATCAATATAAATTTAAAATAATCATATATATTCATTAATTTAACCATTATACCCATCCATGTAAGGTGGTGGTGGAAAAACAGATTACACCACGGCGTGGAGACGGTATTTCGTACGTACGCACGCGCGGTGATTTTGTTTTCCGTAGGATGGATAGAAGGTGAAATGGGGTTGTTTCATAATTACAATAACATATCAGTATATGAGTGATAATTATGTTATTACTTAATAATTAAACAACCTAAGAAGAATAAGTGGAAGAAGAAATAAAGGTGAAAGAATCGGTAACGAACATTACCTCTTCTTTGAAGAGCCTCTTTGAGACCTCCTCTTATGGCACTAAAATTGGTGTTTGAAGAAGACCAGGACCTCTAGGATGTTTCTAGGGAAGTGGAGAAGAAAATTGGGCAGGTTTTGGCCGAGCTTGAAGGCACAAATTGGTGTGAGGAGGAGAGGGAGGAGGTGCCCTTTTATAAGGGAGGAGAGGGGCACCTTTGGAATTCTTAAAAATATTAATTTATAATAAATCTAACCCCACTTAAAAACCTCAAAAAATGACTCATATTAAAATATTAGATGGTATAGGGTTGTAATCGCATCAACCAATCAAATTTAGACATGTTTGGATCTTATTTTAAACCTTATCATTTTGATTTATCCTTATTTAATCTATTTAAGTTTATTTGTGGTAATAAAATTCTAAATTTTAAATTAGAACAAATAATTACTTATTTTTTGTGAATTTTACATAATTGTTTACTTTATAACATTATATACCATATAAATTTAAATTTTTAATTTTTAAATATTTTTGTGATTTTTAAACAATTTTATAATATGTTATTTTTATAAAATAACAATAGTGTCAATTTTGACACTATTCATTTATTTGAATTTAAATAAAATATATACAGAAGATATGTTCGAACTAAAAGATTTAATAGATTCATAAAAGGTCATATGTATCTATAAAATTAGTGGATCACATTAAATAGTTCATATAATATTTATTATATTATTTTTAAAACCATTTATTTGGTTTATCTCTTAATAAAATAATTACTACAACATTTTTGTATAATTATTTAATATACCGATTTGTTGCATAAAAATTTAAAATAAAATCCTATGATGAAGATAAATATATTACCTTTCACAATAATAATTTTACTAGAATTTATCATCTTAAAATCACAATATTTAAATTGTCATATTTATTAAATTATGAAGGTGACAACTTTGGCATCATTTAAAATAAAATAATATAAGTGTCATAATTTCTTGTATAAGACTCCAAATGGTCAAATATTCTACCATTGGATGATTATAGTTTAAATATACATGACCAATAATTTTTTGTCAGGGTTTTGTGCCTTTTATGGTCACTATTAGTTTAATAAAACTATATTCTTGATTTTTCACTAGATAAATAATTTCTGCATCAATATTTTGTCACAATTACTGATAATTATTTAATCCCAAAAAATTCTAAATAAATTCTCATTATGTATATAGTTTTGTTAGATTTCTGTAGACTATTAATGTTCGAAGTTTCATGAAGTTTATCACTAACTTAAAGTTATTATACTTATAGTATTTAAGAGATTGACATGTTGTCACTTTCTTTGGTTTTAATAATAATTAAATTATTTTCAAGGAAACAAAAAGTCCATTAAATGAATCTAATCCGACCCTTAGGTGATATGGGTCAACTTTTATTAATCCAATATGATTTTTCCAAGTGTTAGGGTAATTTTATAATCTTATATTTACCCTTAATTACCCGATTTACCTTTAACTATATTAAATAAAATTTACAGTAGTTACTATTCACAATGCCCAAAAATAAAAAGTAGCTTATTAACATAATTTGGACCCACTGATTCTAAATATGGAATCCATTTTTCCAAATTCAATACACAAAAGTTTCATAAATTAAATTAAAATTAATCCTGTTGTCGAAAGAAAACGGGTTTTCTTTAAAACATTGCAAAAGATTGAATTGATTTAACCAACGAATTCAAGGTAAAATCAATGATAATGACATACATTATATTAAATGGTAAAAATATATTCTATTTATACTTTAAAACCATTAAATATTATAATTTAACCACATAAGATATTACGATGAAAAAATTTGTTTTTAATTAAAATATAGTGTGTTTTTACTATTCATTGATATATGAAAGTCATCAGAATAAAATGAAAAATTTATCCAAAGTAAATTTTTATTTATTGATTCCAAATAAGAATTTTATTTTGTCAAATTGAACTTATAAACATGTCAAAAACTATATTTAAAGTGGGTGTTCCATCAAAAGGCGGCAAAACAACATTTTTTGAAAAATACTTATTTTACCAGAAAAAATTATTCTGTTCTTATACCATGTTCTAGAAAATGTGTAAGATGAATAATAATGTTATAAAATTCAAAATTTAGTTAATACTATTCATAACGGCTAGTTCATAATAATATTATAATAATATATCATTGTTTAGTAAAACTCGGTATTGCGTACAACACACGCTATCGAGGAAGGTCGCGATTGCGTGTAATGCAAGCCAAGTCAGGGTTGCGTGTTGTGAAAAGAATCATTCATTGTTTCTTATAACAGAATTCAATCATATTTCATTTATACATTGAATATATATATATATATATATACTCAATGTTGCGTAGAATAACTATTATCAAAATTGTGTGTAACACGATCCAAGAGTAGTGTTGCGTATACTGCAAGCTAATACGGTGTTGCGTATAGCGCAAGGTAATATTGGTGTAGCATACAACACAAGACATTAATGAAATTAAAAGAATATTTTTCATAAAATCTCGGGGTGTTATAGAAGGATTTTGGTTCAAACCTAAAGAGGTTATCTGAAGAAGATGTGTCGTTCTTAACTGAGCATTTTTTATTTATTTCTTCTTCCACATAAATCAAATATTATTCAAACATTATGATATAATAACATATTTATCCAACATATAACTATATTTTATTATGTTAATGTAATAACCTAATTTCTTCTCCTATTCTATCAAATGGGAAATGAAACCATCAATCGTGTGTACGGCGGACTAGCGCCTCACAAACCGATATAATTCGTTTTCCATCATCACCTATCACAACTATTTATAATGATGGATTTAATGTATTTATATTATATTCATAACATATTTATCATTATTTAAAAATAATATATTATATATTTCTTACCTTTCTATTCATTAAAGTGTGATAACATAGTTTGTGCGCACATTAGGATTATCACCTCTACGAAGCGATGTGATTCATTTTTCATTACCTCATCAAATGGATGATATATATAAGTTTATTTAAATAAATAATATGATATTTTTTATATTATTATCATTCTATAAATATATAATAATTCTTACCTTATTTCCATAATGATCGTTGAAAAATGAAGGACCCCAGGACACCCTAAGAGGGGAGGGGTGAATCAGGGTGACAGCTTTTTCTTTTAATGTTATAGATCTTATTACCATGTTGGTAAAAACTTGTTGAACCAGTTTGATTAATATGATCAGAAAGAAAACATTCACATGCACAGAGAAGACACATCACTTTTTACTTGGTTCACCACTAAGGGCTACGTCCAAGGAGCATACGCCGACAAGTTGTCGGTCGTACCAAATTCCCCTAATCTTCACTAGTTATGGATTACAAAGGTTCGGGTATAGTCACTATGTCCCAGGCTCACTGCCTTTACAAAGGTTCAGGGATAGTTCACTACTTCCCTTGGGTCACTCCCGTTGACTCCCCCTGGCTCACTGCCCTTGGTGAAGTCACACTCAGTTTATAGACGTGAAGGTCTCTTCATCATTGCATAATAATGAATCCTTTGTTGTATGTAGATGCTCTGTTGAATTCCAACTCTCACCAGAAGACGAATCTCACTTTTCACTGAGGGTACAGGGTGATCTTCTAGCTTTCGTGCAGCTTCAAAAGGACAGATGTACTTTAACAACCCTGGCGCACTTCTCCAAACCCGGTGCGCAAGTATCAATCCCAGCGTGCAAGTCACTTTCGCGGTACAAATTTGGCACGCATGTGACACCAAACCACTTGTGTGACACTGCCTCCTTCAACTCCAAACTTGTGCGACGTTGTGCCTTTAACTCCCCCAACTGCCTTGATCGTGCAGCCAACTACCGGTGTGAAGCCTCTACTTGCGCGACCCAATAACCATTTACACGACTCAACCACTTGCGCGATGAGAGCTCGAAAAATCTAAGTCTTGAAATTCGTTAAAAATTAGGTGGGGTGTCCTCTATTTATAGGCAAACTGGACCCACTGCGCAGTGGCGCGCAAGTCTTCCCTCGGCGCTCAGGTTCCGACGTGCAGCTCATCCTTCCTAGCCTTTGTCGCGCTACTCACTTGTGCGACCACACTAATACTTGCATGACCTTATTTTATTTTCCATATTTTGATGTTATGATCTTGAAAAACAATTGGTGCGAAAGTTTCCAATCCTCTTAGGCATCGGCGCGCAAGTCTCTTCATGGCGCGCAGGTCACTTGTGCGACCAGCCCAAAACTTGAACGACCCTTATCCCTTTGCCATTTTCCCATTTTCTGATCTTGAAAAACATATGGCACGCAAGTTTCCTATACTTCAAGTACAAGTTGCACAATTCTCTTTTCCAAAAACACTTTTCTCCATTTGTCGATTTTCAGGCCCAAAAATTTGGCAAACACTGGGAAACAGCACCACTTTCAATACTGTTGTCTGCTTGAACTGTATGATCTCTTTACTGGTACACATTCTGAACTTTTATTGAGGGTTGACAACAAACACAAACCATACTCCAAATCATGCATAGAAGACCATGGTTCCAACAAAAAATGGAAATGTTTCTCATGTGTACGCACGTCTTACTGTCTCCATGATTGTAACATAGTTCAATTTTCAAAAGAATATTTCATGATTGGTTTTAACAGTATAATTTATATATTAAAATTATAAATATTTCATGATTATTATTATATATAGGATGTAATAATAACTTCTTATATCATATCCAATCTACCGAAGTCATTTTGGACATATGAACTGAATATCATCAAAAATTCTTGATGTGAAAGTAATTGATTAAATAAATTAATATAACATGGTAATAAAAAATATAAAATGGATAATAATATTCAAAAAAATTATTATTATCTTAAATAATTAACTTAATTTTATTATTTAGGAAGATAAAGTATGTAAACGATGATTCTAACTCGATGTAAGGGGTTTCTTAACACAATCTCCAATTATTGGGTTATACTTCTACTTCATTGACTATATTGTGATATGAATTTATGTGAAATGGCCTTTTATTGTATTATTTGTTTATTTACAATTGTTTTTTTTATTATGTTTGGTTCACATAATCACTTTATTGATTAATTCTCTCTCCAATGATATGATCTTCATAAGGGATTTCATCTCAATTTCCCTTAGTTGAGGAATATTTTAATGTTACAAACCTAATTTATTTTATATGTTGTTTATTATTACCATTTTACATATTATATGATTAATACTTCATAATTCATGGTATTTAAACTTACAATTCATTTTAATTCATCCATTGGTGTTTGATTTTAAAGGTACCAAAGTGGTAAAGGATTTATGTTACAATCTCTTTTCTTTTTGAGATTGTTTAGGTTGAAGGTTCTTTTAAAGGGAATAATATACAATTATTATTTTTAACCATATATATTTTATTCTCCTCTATTTATGAATTTCTTTTATATGTTTTTTTTCATTTCCACCCTTCTTGAATAAAAAAAATTAAATATTTTTTTATGTAATACTAATATTGTATCTTCTTTTAGATATGGAATCTTTATCTTCCATGTCTATATTTTCATTAAAATATTTTAAAAAGTTTTTAATATTATAAAATTATTTATTAAATATAATTTTACCAATATTTTAATTTTTACAAATAAAATTAAAAATATATCATATCTCATTTTTCGAATGAGGTATAGGTTTTGAGCGCAGCAGAAGAGTGTTGGTGGGTGTACCAAACTTTAATTTTTCAGTTAATAATGATCAATCTGAGATCTATCGCGATAATAAAATGCCAGATCATTGAAATAGAAAAAATAAAAAAAGGAAGGAAGGGAGTCCTATAACCATAGAGAGGATCATAATATGTTGGTTATAATTAATTTAATTAAAAAAGACAAGAATTATATTGATGGAATTCTATCTCTATTGATGTTTCTGTTCACGATCTAATATGATCCGTCATTGCGTCATATAATCCAAGTGTAGGATTCTTCTAGCGGTGATCCATGCATGCTCCGCATATCTCTAGATATCGCTGAAGGGATCAATAGGTGCTAGTACAGAAGAGTCTTCACTTGCGATGTCCACCTTAGATCGCCTTTATCCAGTGGAGGAAGATCTCTCTCATAGCTTGAGAGAATTCTTGGAAGAAAAGAAATTCCCTCTTGGCTTGAAGGATTTTTTTAGATTCGTTGTACAAAACCCCCAAAATGGATTATCTAAAGAGAATTATATAA
The DNA here is from genome assembly GCA_963277665.1 of Viscum album. Lineage (NCBI taxonomy): Eukaryota > Viridiplantae > Streptophyta > Magnoliopsida > Santalales > Viscaceae > Viscum > Viscum album. The sequence continues at coordinate 1,196,642,300 of OY728133.1, forward strand.
TTGGGATTTTATTTAATCAAAATAATAAAATGAATTAATTACCTGACAAAATTTATTCATTTCATTTAATTCTTAGTAAGACCTCATGTCTAATAATAACAGTTGACTATTATTATTACTTGACATGCATCCAGCGAATTACACCTAATATTATTTAATTAAATAAATAATATTATTTCTCACAAATTCCCAGAAAAAATAAATGATTTGTATATTAATATACACAGCATGTACTTTTGTTTTTCCATTCTATTTATTTCATCCACCACATTTATTAGACCTTGAATAATGGCTATTTATTTCTCAAATAAATATCACTACATTACTCGCTAATAAATTTATTATTTTCCCACAATATATTCTCTCAAATAACTAGTGTTGAAATAAATGTGATCAGGAATCCTTGAATAATTATTAAACCATAATCATGAATAATATTTATTCAACTTGTTAAATTAATATTTAACTGATATACATGGACACACTTAGTGTGTGATTCTCTAGGACTCTTTTTTAGTGGAACTAGGCCAATCCTGCCTAAAGTCCAAGGTTAGAGTCTAGAAACATGCCAAGGTTCCCATAGATAAAGAATTTAATGCCACAGTAATGTGTCACCTCCTATGAACACTTACTGTGTAATATAATCCCTTTGTCTCTATATCTCGAATCAAGTGGGTTGCATGCTAGTACCATCAACCCATGTGAATTATTCTTTCTTTGACTTTCCAGAATTGAACTTGCCAATTACTCACCATGGAAATGGATTTATTTAGGATATATAAATTCCATCAAAGGGACTGGGATATCTAATTTTGTTAGTAATAGATGGGACAAATCCATTCTCGCATTATCTATTAATGTAGTATTACCCGTAACCCACCCAACATATCCCACCTCGCTACAAATAGTGTGTCATCATAGTTTTCATCAATTCATATAAGTAAATTTGTTGTAATACCCATTAATAATAATCTTAAATTATAAGAACCAATATACACGTCTGTAGATAGGAACATCCAATGACACTATGAAATGTTGATTTCCTACTAGCAGGTCTCATTCTCATAATATCCTCCGGGATATTACCAAGGGAACACACCTTGATAAGGTTCCTCAAAGTTTTATGAGTCCTCACCCTTAATTTCCTATATTATTTTTGTCCCTCAAATAACATCATCCGGACATAGAACATATATTCAAGAACAATGTTATTGCACTTTTGGGTTCTCATCATAGCAAGGATCCGCTATGAACTTTTAGTTAAACAATTATCCATATGACATTATCACATCCACTTTCATGCAAAAGAACAATCATGATGTGATAAGATATTTATTAATGAATAAATTACAAAGTTGTTGGTTCTAGGCCAACAACTCCAACAGACTCCCACTTGGACTAGAGACAACTACTAACAACCTTTAACCTGCTATCTCTCATATGATATCCTTGCTTCTTCTAAGATAGGTCTTTAGTCATGGGGTCTGCCACGTTCTCTTCCATGGATACTTTGCTCACTACAACTTTATCCCTTTGATAGAAATCCATCATGAGGCGATACTTCTGGAGTATGTGCTTTGTCTATTGATGTGACCTTGGTTCTTTTGCAAGAGCCACTGCTAAATTATTATCACAATACAATGTGATAAGATCTTTATTTCAAGTCACTACATCAATCTCCTTGACAAAGTTCTGAATCTAGACAACTTCCTTGGCTACATCAGAAGACACTATATATTTGGACTCTGCTATAGAATCAAAGACAACTTGTTGCTTTGAACTCTACCAGCTCATAGATCTTATATTGAGATAAAAAAATATCCATATTGCAACTTCAGATTATTATAATATGTCTGCAAACCAACATAAATATACCCTATGATGAAAATATCCTCGTCTCCTCTACACACCATAAACATATCCTTAGTTATTCTCAGAAACATAAGGATAGTCTTAACAGTAGTCCAATGTTTTTCTTTTAGATCTTCTTGATATCTTCCTACCATGATTAGTGCATAGGAAACATCAATCTTGGTACATAACATGGCATACATGATGGATCCTATAGCCTAAGATTATGTAATCTTACTCATTCTATCTTTCCCCTGTTGTGTCTGAGGACAAATTTTCTTAGAAAGATATATGCCATGTGACACTACAACCAATCATCTCTCAAATTGTTTCATACTAAATGTCTTTAGTATCTGGTCAATGTATGTACCCTCACTTAGTCCAAATAGTCTCTTGGGTCTATCACAAATGACCTTGATCCCTAGAATATAGGCTTATTCACCCAATTCCTTTATAGAGAAACACTTTTTAAACCTGTCCTTAACTAACTATAAGATTGGTACATTGTTTCCAATAAGTAATATGTCATCAATATATACTACTAGGATAAAGTCCACATTCCCATTAAACTGCTTATAAACACTTGGATCACATTCGTTTTTAATGAAACCAAATTCTTTTATGGCTTCATAAAATCAAATGTCCCATGACCTAGATTCTTTATTTAATCTATAAATGGATTTCTGCAACTTGCAAACAAATTTGGCATCACCTGGTGTTAAAAACCCTTCTGGTCGTGTCATATAGACATCTTCTTGAAGCTTCATGTTAAGGATTTTTTTTTGACATCCATCATCCAAATATCATAGTCATGTTAAGCTGCTATGGAAAGTATGATTCTTATGGATTTAAACATGGAAACTAGCGAGAATGTTTCATCATATTCAATTACTTGATGTTGTCTGAATCCTTTAGCCACTATCCTTGCTATATAGGTTCTAAATTTACCTTCCATGTCTAACTTTATCTTGAATACCCATTTTCATCCAATAGGATTTACATCAATTGGATCATCGACCAAAACCCAGACTTGGTTCTGATACATAGAATCCTTATTAGAATTTATAGCTTATGGACATCTTGTAGCATCAGAGCTTTCTACTACTTCTTTGTATAAGATAGGTTCATCATTTTCTAACAATAATGATTCACCATCCTTGGGAACTAAAAAACCAAATCTCTCTAGTTCCCTTAACTCTCTTGAGCTCCTACTTAGTACTTGTATTTTTGGAACCTCTTCCATAGGGACCTGTGGAACTTGTTCCTATAAGAAATCTTGTGTGTCTTGAGCATCAACTTCTTCAAAGTCAATCATTCTCCCACTATACTTTTTGAGGATGTTCTCCTTCTCATGAAAGATGGCTTGTCTGGTGACAGTCACTTTCTTTTCTAATGGGTTATATGGGTAATATCCTTTCATTTCCTTGGTATATCCTATAAAGATACACATCATGCCCCAGGGTGCTAGTTTATTACCTGAGAAGGCCTTAACAAAAGCCTTGCATCCCTATACACATGTGTACAACAAAATGGGTTTCTTTCCATTCCATAACTTAGAGGTAATTCCATTTTCCACCTTATTTGGTACTCGGATTAATGTGTATTATATAGTTTGTAATGCATATCCTCAAAAGGATAATAGAATATCTTCATGACTCCTCATAAAACTCACAATGTCCAATAAGGTGTGGTTCCTTCTTTCACTAACATCATTCCACTATAGTGTATAAGGAGTGAGCTGAGATAGGATTCCAAACTCTCATAGAATATTGAGGAAATCTTGGTTTAGATATTCTCCACCTCGATCTAATCAAATTTTCTTTATCTTCTTACCAATATGATTCTCTACTTCATTCTTGAATTCCTTAAATTTATCTAAGGACTCTGACTTATACATCATTAAGTATACATAGCCATATCTACTCAACTCATCAGTAAAAGTAATGAAGTAATAATATCTCCCTATAGCTTCTACTAGAAATGGTCCACACACATCTGTGTGAACCAATCCTAGAAGCTTTGTAGCCCTTTCACTCTTTCCACTGAAAGGAGACTTGGTCAATTTACCATGTACACAAGCGTGACATCTATCAAGTGGTTTTATCTTAGTAGAGTCTAAATATCCATCTTGGTCGAGCTTTGTCAAGAACTTCTCATTTAAATGACTGAGATAGTGATACCACAACAGGGTGATGTATGAATCATGTGAGTTGGTTTCATTATCAATTTCCAACACTTAGTTTTCGTAATTTAATACATACAAAGCATTATTTAAATGTGTCATACCCTAACATACTTTTTTCTTATAAAATAATCAACCCTTATTTCCAAACTTGAAAATAAATCCATCCATATCCAAAAATGGTACATAAATTATGTTTTTTGTAACACTAGGAACATAATAATAGTTATGTAAAACCAAAATCATCCCAGTTGGCAATGATAGATGGTAATCACTAGTGGAAAATGCAGCCAGCCGTGTGCCATTAGAAGATCATATATCCACCTCTCCTATGGTAATCATTCTAAATCTATTCTGTTCTTCTATTTGAATACAGATGTGAGCCCTTAAAGTTATATCTAATACCCAATGTGTAGAAATGTAAAGATTACCCTTGATAATGAATGAACTTTTAGCATCACCATTCTTCTTGGTGAATTTCCTCTTCCAGTGGCCTTTCTTTCCACATGAAAAACATACCAACTCTTGTTCCTTTACCTGACTCTAGATCTTCCCCTTCTTTGAGGGACAATGATCAGGGGCTTCAGAACATTTATAAGTACTTGTCTCCTTTTCCTTGTCATTCCTTTTTTTATTCACCATAAGGACTATGGGTTTGTCATGCCCCATGTCCCTATCTACTTGGAAAATTAAGGTCATAATTTTGGATATACTCTTCTCATTGTTTCTCATGTTTTAGTTGAAAATAATTCTAGAGAAGGTCTTGGGAAGTGATGATAGGATGAGATCTGTATGCAACTCATCTGGGAACATAATTCCTAAGATGTCCAGGAATTTAATGTATCCAATAATCTTGACTACATGAGGCCCAGCTGGTGTAGAATCTCCAAGCATAGTTGTAAACAAAGCGTTGGAGATCTCATATCCCTCCTATCTCACCTTCTCTTGATAGAGATCCGTAAGGTGAGACATCATTCTATATGCATCCATGTTTTCATGTTTCTCCAAGAGCTCATTAGACATGGATGATAGCATGAAACATTGGACATATGTGGAATCATCCATATGTTTTATATAGAGAGATAGTTCCTCATCACTGGCCTCTTTTCTAGACGCAACTGGAATTGGCTCTTCCAGCACATACAATTTTCTCTCGTGGGGAAGGATAACATGTAAATTCCTCTGCCATTCCTGGAAATTGGTGCCGGGGAGAAGGTTTTCCTTATCGATTATGGTTCACAATGATATGTTTGAAGTCATTTTTCTTGTTATTTCTATAAATTAAGATGATAAAAGGTTCAGTACTTTTATCATGATAAAAGTGAGACAAATAAATAAATAAATACTTATTAGTCTTCCACTATTTTATCGAAATCCAATAGCCTTCACCATTGGCTTCATAATATTCTATTTCCTGAATATTCTAGTGGTAAGGATCCATATTTCCCTTTGCATTACCCCAACTAGGTATGGTCAAGAAACTTTAAGGGTTTTAGGTAAGCATTAGAAATTCTAACTACATTAACTCATAGCTCCTCGATCTACTGATTGGACTCCCCAATCCTAAAATCCTTTTATTTTGGATTTCCTCAACCTTTGCCTCTTGGTCACACCAAGTCCTATTATGGCAGTCAACCCTTGATGTGAACCAATTCAAGTCAACCCAAAACCTTGATTTATAATTCCCTGATAATTGAAATCACCCCAACTAGATTTTGTTAAGCACATTGAACTATGGTTCGATTATAACCAAGATTATGGAAGTCTATACCAACTTAATATTTTCTTTGAGGGATTTTATGCTTATACATAAATTTCCATTTTATTATCTTTGATTACATGATTTTTAATATTAAGTGGGGTATACTTAAGTGATTAACCATGTCTAAGATAATATTTACACATAAGTCGATCTTATTTTAGTTATATCTTGCATGCTTGTTTAATTCATTAATTGTGTGATTGTGACAACACGCCCACAATAAATAAACCATGCAACTGATAGAAATAAAATAAATGGTATGATCATGATCATGTTCTATTGGTAAGTTTATCTAGCAGTTGATAAATCAACCCAAGACCTAGGGGAGAAACACCTTGAACCTTTTGGGTCTGTGTTTACAGCTTTCCACATATCCACCTTTGTATCTCCTTGGATTGGTTTCACCTTGGCTCCTAACTTCAGCTACCTACACTAGATTGGTATCTCCATTCATTATATATTCTTTTATCTCACTCACAGGTCAGGGGTAAAATGGGGTTTTACATAAAAGAAACCTTGGGAACGTAGGCCCTATATATTAATAAGGAGAAGGCTCGCAGGCCAACAAATTTAATTTAAATAAATAAATTAAAATAAATAATTCTCACATAAAGGTCTTGGTCGAACTCATGATCATCCATACATGCAATTATATTTATGCATAAATAAAACTATCATTAAATTATTAATCATTCTTGTTTAAGATATATCACTCTTGAATTAATTAATTATCTTTAATTACTCAATCCTTTTATCTTAAACCATTTTTCTAAATTTCTTTGAGATTCTCATAAATCATAATTTTAAATAAATAAATTCATTTAAAATTATCTTTGTATGTAACTTATAACTCGGAGGAAACCTAGTGAATTCATGTGCATAACTACCCAATGAGTAGAAATGAACATTATGCAGATGTTAAATTAAATGCACTTATATAAAACACATGTCACGTGTTGTGCCTCAGCTTTACGCATGAACTATGGTACACGTCTCAAGGTTTTGTATAATATAATAATAAATTTTAATAAAACTGCATAATTCGGATGAGTACATGGCATATAGTTCTGACTACACAGTGTGTACTTTTGTTCACCGTCCATTAGAAGTAAACACCTGGGGTTATGGAGTGTAGATGTACTTTGGAAATCTTTGGAGTACACAGCATGTTTAGTGAGACACATGTCGTGTAGTATCCACATTACATGGTTTCCAGCTAGGTAAGTCGTGTATGAGGTACATGGTCTTACCCAAACCCGAAAGGACTACATGTCATGTTCAATGGGCCATACGACGTGTAATCTAGAAACTGTGTTCCACCTTTTCCTAGTCAACACATGGAGTTTTAAAGACTTTGATGGGTTCCATTGACACAGCCTAGTTTGGTGGACCAGTCTGATGCATTGAACCTAGACTACATGTCGTGTACTGCCAAATACACATTGTGTGTTATAGTGTTGTATGGCTAGGAATGTTTGGAACCTCCAGATGAGATCCTCTATTTTATTTTAATCAAAAATTAAAAGAAAAAGTCATTTCTATAAGGTGAATGAGAAACGAGAGAGGAGGAACAGAACTCGAGATTTAGATTTTCATAATGATTAACTTGAATTGAAACAACTAAATTATTAAATTCATAAACCATCAATGAAAAACTAAGTAATTAAAATCAACAATATAACCACTCTCTGATACCACTTGTAGGTTTTTGGTGAAGCAGAAGTGCATTGGTGGGTGTACCCAAATTTAATTTTTCCATTAACAACGATCAATCTGATATCCATAACGATAATAAAACATCAGATATTTGAAATAGAACAAATAATGAAAGAAAATAAGGGAGTCCTTGAACCATTTAGAGGATCATCATATGTTGGTTATAATTAATTTAATTAAAAAAAGAAAAGAATTACCTTGATGTAATTCTCTCTCTATTGGTGAGACACTGTAAGTGGTGCCACGGTCACACTGCCACCATCATGGTGCCACCATTAGTGGTGCCACTATTTTTGTGTGCGACCTTGATGGTGTGAACGTTATGGTTCCATCCTCTTGGTTCCACCCTAATGATGCCACTTTCATGGTGCCACCATGAGTGATGCCACTGTTTCAGTGTGTGGTCGTGACGGTGTCACTGTTACGGTGCCACCGTTTCAGTGTGCGACCACGACCGGTTCCACCATTTCGGTGGAACTATTTGATGGAACCGAGTTTTTGGAGAACTCGTTAATGAGTCATTGTCTGGGCCATTACATCAGATACATCTGAAACTATTCTATCCCTCGATAATAAAAACTAGACCCGAAGAAAAGAGAGGGGTCCAAACAACCACCTCAAAAGATACCTCTCAAGAGCATACCTCCTCAGCATCTAGGAACACCTCTCCATCAAGTAACCACACAACATATAAGGTGGTCATTTTCTAAACATATGGATTGAGGATTCCTTTACCCTGTGTCAAGATATTATCTTCTTTGGGCGGCACTGACTCTCTTGCATGGGTTTAATCACATCCAATTTAATGCGTCTTGATTAGTTATTGGGTCCTCCCTTCCCCACAGTCAGGACTCTTCACACACATTCAAAGAACAAGGGAAAACACATTTTATAGTTAACAAGGTTAAGCACTACATCACAAAAAAGTATGAAATAAAATAGAACAAAACTCAAAATAGCTTTGGGTACTAGGTGTGGATCTGTGCCTCCCGTTCCTAGGTACTCTCCTTAAGGCCACCATTCTTCCATAACACACGAACCAAAGGAATGGTTTGTCCATGAACCACCTTCTCCTCACAACCTTCTATCATCACAGGTCGCTCTAAAAACATCATTTCTTCCTCGATATCTATCTTTTTCTAGTCGAGGATGTGTGAATCATCATGTATATATCGACGGAGCTGAGACACATGGAAGATGTCATGCACTCTCGGTAGGGGCGGTGGTAGCGCTAGCTGATAATCCACTTCGCTAACCCTCCACAACACCTCGAAGGGTCTGACAAACCTGGGAGAAAGCTTACTCCCCCTATCAAACCTATGTTGTCCACACTAAGGGGAAATATTCAAGAACATGTGGTCCCTGACCTCGAACTTCAAGGGTCTCTTTCTATTATCAGCATATGAATTCTGCCGTTCCTGGGCCGCCTTCATCCTATCTTGTATAATCTGAACATTCTTGATCATGATTTGCACCACTTCCAGACTAAGAACACCTAATTCCCCAACCTCTGTCCAACACACGAGTGAGTGACACAACCTCCTGTACAAAGCATCGAATGGAGTCATTCTAATGGTAGAGTGATAGATATTGTTGTAGGAAAACTATGCCAGTGGAAAGTGTCATACCCACAATCCCTCAAAGTTCAAAACACAGGCCTGTAGAATATCCTCCAACATTTGGATGGTGAGCTTTGTTTTCCCATCTGTATAGTCATGGGAAGCAGTTCTGAGGCATATTTGGGTGCCAAAAGCATGTTGAAAACCTTTACAGAGCTTTGAGGTAAACTAGGTATGCCAATCAGAGATTATGGACCTCAGAACTTCATACAACCACACCACTTCTCCCACATACCACTATGATAGGGCATCCACCACACTCGAATCCTTGATTTCCAGGAACTGAGCTGATTTCATCTACCAGTCCACCACTACCCAGATGGCATCACAACCCCCTTTAACTATGGGTAATCTCATGATGAAATCCATCAAGATTTCATCCCAATTCTATTCTAGGACATATAAAGGATGTAATATACCCCCTGGGATGCAGTTTTCATCCTTCACCTGTGGACACATGATGTACTTTTCCAAAAACTCTTCCACTTACCGCTTCACCCTGGGCCACCAAAACTAACCCCTCAATCCCCGATACATCCTTGGAAACTCCTAGGAGCACTGTTAGGGGTGAGTTGTGGAACTCACCAATAAATATCTTGCACATTTCCATCAGGATGAACAACTTACCGTGAAACATCATCTGATTATCCCCATCTTCCAAACATCCCCTTGGAGCATCACCCTCTCTAACATGAAAGCGCATCACTATAACCTCTAAGTCCCCCCACTGAGACTCCTCCACCTGCTATAATAGAGAGGATTGCATTTTCATCTGAAAAAAATAACCTCTGTTATCCTCTACACTTGAATCCAAGTGTAGGGAATCCAACTCCTCCATTTCCTTCCAAGTATATACCGACTCTCGAACCACACTCTTATGTGACTTCCTACTCAAGGAATCAGCCACCACATTCCCCTTACCTTCAGTGTAATAGACTTTGAAGTCGTAGTCCTAAAGAAAATACATCCACCTCCACTGTCACAAGTTGGTCCCTCTAGGAGAATATATACCTCAAACTCTTGTAATCCATAAAGGCCACGAAGCGCTCCCCAATGAGGTAATGACACCACAACTTTAGTGTGATCATGACCACTACAAATTCTAGATCGTGGGTGGCATAGTTACGCTCATGGGGACATAACTTCCTAGACCGATAAGATATCATCCCCTTCTATTGCATCACCACACACCCCAATCCTTGGCTTGAAGCATTATAGAATACCTCAAATGTCAGTCCTTCTTCTAGAAACCTTAGCACTGGGGAACTAATCAACTTCCCCTTCAGATAACTGAAGGTTACCTCGCACTTCCCATTCCACATGAAAGACTGGTCTTTCTTGGTCAAGGTTGTCAAAGGTGTTGCAACATGGGAGAATTTGGGCATGAATATCCAATAGTAACTTGCTAGTCCCAGGAAACTATAAACCTTTGTCACATTCTTGGGTTACTTCTGAGAAACAATCACCTCAACCTTTGACGAGTCCACCACTATTACCTTCTCAGACACCACATGTCCAAAGAAGTGTACTTCTTATGTCCAGAACATGCACTTAAATAATTTCCCATAGAGCTGGTGTTATCGGAGGACCTATAAAACTATCCTCAGATACTCAGTGTGATCCTCCTATAATATTAAGTAGATCAAGATGTCATCAATAAACACAACTTGGAACTGGTCCAGATATTCCTGGAATATGGAGTTCATGAGTCCGATGAACACGGTTGGTGCGTTCGTAACGCTGAACGGCATGACCATGAACTCAAAGTTCTCATATCTGCACCTAAAGGTAGTCTTTGAGATGTCAATCTACTTCACCCTCAACTGGTGATATCCTGACTGTAGGTCTATCTTGGAGAACCAACCTTCCCCCTTCAACTATTTAAAGGGGTCATATATCCTCGAGAGAGGGTAACAGTTCTTGATCGTTACCGGATTCGATCTCTGGTAGTCTATGCACAGTCTGAGACTACCATCTTCCTTCTTCATGAACAATAATGGAGCACCCTATGGTGACATTCTTGGTCGAACAAAACCCTTCTTCATTAGATCATCAATCTGAATCCATAACTCCTACAATTAAGAAGGATCCATCTGATCGGGAGCCAACAAAATTGGATGCGCATCAGGTTACAAGTCTATCCCAAACTCAACATCACGTTGAGGGCGTAGAGTCACCATCTACTCAGGGAAGATGTCAATGAATTCACTGACAATCCCCGGGACTTCCACCACCTCTAAGTCTGGTGGCTCCACTGACAGTTTGGCTAATAAGGAAAGAAGGGTCTCCACTCACTGGCTGCCCTCTTAGTAACCCCACTCGTCGAATATATTCACATGTTGTCTGCCCATATCTGAAAATACAGTCCTTCTTCAGAAGTAGTTGATGATAGCACATATAGAGAATAGGCAGTCAATGCCTAAAATGATATCATACGACTACATATGAGCAAAATAAGGTCCCCAGTGGACTTATGTGGTCCCAACATCAGTCTAAATCCTCAGTAAACACATCACAAGTTGTTCAGACCTCCGACTTGAGTACTCAAAAATAGGAGTATGGAAAGTGTATATGTTTCTATACCCAAATAATGGGCTAGATTGGGTGAAACAAAGTAGTGTGAAGCTCCAGAATCAAACAAGTCCCATACGAGAGTACTAAACAAGATGATCGTACCTTCAATGACTTCTGGACCTACTGGAATTGTTGCCTATACAGCATGCAACTACCCACGTCCAACTCCCCTGCCCCTAGCCTGTCGGCTGCCTCCCTAACTGCGCCCTATTCAAGGTCTCTGAGAAGCACCCTGAGGTCGGCATCCTCCTGCAACATCTACTCTCATAAGAGCGGAAGCTCGCTGTCCTTTCTACTGTTGCTGAAAGGGCCTGGCTGAAAACTACTACTGCTAAGGTGGGAACTAAACCTTCCCACCCCCACTGTACTACACACGGTCTGGGAACTGATTCCAAATATTCCCATGGCTTCCATAGATGAAGCATCTCAGTCCTGGGCCCAAAAAGTAATGGTGAGGACCGGGAGATCGAAACTGGAACTATTGGGGCCTACTCCCCACTGTCTGAAACCTGGAAGGCCCTAATGCTATAGGCCTAGTGATGACGGCCTTCCCCTTTGAAGAGGCCAACTGAATCCCTTCTTAGGGAACACCTCCCAGTTTGTGAATCCTCTATACCACTTCATCCTTCTTCTGGTCCTCCAAGTATGTCGTTAGAGTGAAGGGAGTAACAACATACTAGAGAGAATGTATGAGTTCCTCCTCTAAATGTCTCTACCGAGACTCCTCATTTGGAAAGAGATTTAGAGCAAAGCAAAGGAGATCCTTGAACTTGATCCCCAACTCCCTCACTGACATACTCCACTGCTGAAAGGAGAGTAGCTTTTGCCTCTTTTCTGACTTCATCATAGAATAGAGGAATTCTACCCGGAACTCCCTCTTGATGTCAAACCACAAAACCTCAGCTTCCTTATTCTCCCCAAGATAGAGTATCCACCACTAACGCGCCACTCCCCGAATATAGCTTATAGCCAGAGGAACCCAATACTCCGTCGGAGCCCGGATCAAGATGAAATCTATCACTAGCTCCTTGAGACAGCTCTCTATATTTATGTCTGAGATGCTGCCCTCATACTTCTTGGGGGTTTTCCGCTGAAAGGAATGAATCTTCCTCTTCCACTGGGAATCCTCCTCCTCTTGATCATCCCTATACTAATCATTCAAATCATCCTTTTGGGCCTCAATCGTCCGCACTACCCATAGTCACCATTCGGGTGCCATAGTTGTAAGGTAAACAAGGAATGCCTAAGCCAGAGAAGTGTAGAATATTGCTTTTAAATTTTTCTTAAACATTTCATTTATTTTATATCCCCAAAGTATCCAAGACACACAATAACACAAGTCATTATGATTCATGTACCTTTCTTAGGGTCTCTACCTTGCCATCAATATAGCCTCACTTGGTCATTTAGTAGGTCCAAAGTCCTTGCATCGGATCACAGGGGGCCCTAAAATCTCACGTCCTAGCCAGTCTTCCCTAGAATCTTTCACATGCCATGTTTGCCTAACGTTTTTGGCCTACCATCCCATGAAACCCTCAGTTCCAAACTCTGAACTCCATCCTATCTCTCAACCTCCCTCTGATATCATTCTGTCACGACCTTTATTCACCAAGATGAAGGAAAGGACAGCAGATTTCCATACCCTTCCTTCTTCAAGTTGAAGGTGAGATAATGACCCCCAAGACCCACCTTCAATAGGTCCCAAAGTGGTGACTAGCACCAAGGGTATAGAATCACACGTAATATGGAAGGCATTGCCCTTTTTATTTAGTAGGATCGGGAGATAAGATAGTAAATCCCAAAAAACCAAATCTACAAGTAAAAGAAAGGCCAAAACAATCCATTCCCATAAGGATGTTCTTATAATGAAGTGCTACGATGTATAGGAAAAATTCCAAAGGGAAGTACCAAAATAAAAGAAAAACACCAACATCAGTGGTCTCGACGTCTGAGATAATAGGGTCCGACAAAGTCCTCGAAGTCCTCCTAGAAACCTAAAATTAGTTTTTATATACGTAGGGTGAGTATACAGGTATACTCAGTAGGGAAATTTAATGTTCTCATGAAAAAGTGAGGAGTCATTCTAATGCCCTGTGGAAAAAAATAGATAACCAAAGGACCTAGTAAGGAAACTATCCACCCAAACCTCACCAAGGAACACTCCCCAAATAATGCAACTAAAGTAAGTAATAGTAATAACACATCGATGTTTGGGTACCCTACACCACTTTCCCACTTGTTATTGAATACATCATATGCGTCAGACCTCTCTCGTCAATCTCATTGCACTCCCACTGCCATACCCCACCCACACACACATGGGATACCACAACCACAAATCATACCCGAAAACAACTGGGCCACAACAACCTCACGTAACCCCGCCCTCAGAAAACTGGTCCAGAATAACTACCACCATGCTCGAAGACACCTAGGCCTCATTCCAAAGACACTTGGGAAACAACCTGCCCGCACACACCTAGGCCAACCACTAAAACTACCATGCCCGAAGAATCATGGGCTATAATGGACCTCAGGCCATCAAAACATGCCCGAAGAGTCTTGGGCTACTTGGGAAAGGGAGAAAAAGGAGCTAATAACCAGCCACTCATATGAGTGTTGGAAAAAACACCCTCCCCCATGAAATGGGGGTGTTCGGCATGAGGTACTTAACTTGGGTGGGGTGCGAGTAAGAAACATAAGAACTAAATTATACATATAGGTAAAAAAGCACTCATCCCAACCAAGGGGTTCTAAAACCAGCCTATACACAAACACCCTCATCAATATTCATTTACAAAAAGCACAAAACCCATAGCCAAGTCACAACTCATTCCTGGAAAAAGAATCCCCATTGAACCAGTTCTTGTTATCACATTTGAGTGGTTCCATTTTAAATAATTCTTCACTTCTGGGAAAATAATAGGTATAGCTATAAGCCAAGGAAGGAAAAATAGACAAGAAACAATTTAATCATTAACACTCAGTCCTCTTGTAAAGTCACAACAACAAAAGGGATCTGTGAGATCCCTCTAAGTACTAGAACCAAACCAAGCCCCAACATACGGCCCCAAACGGCCTCATATCCACAAAACAACAACTGCACCGCAATAGGGGATCCCATCCCAATCCATGTCACCCAAAAAAATCAACCAAAACAATCACACATACTACCAAAATAGGGAAAAGGAGTTTCCAAATTCTATCACACCATTCATTGAGTTCCTTCTTTTCATTTGGTTAATTGGGGTGATAACACAAGGATTCTTATTCACCATACATTCATTTAATCAACAGTTTACATGATTAACAAATTTCCATGTTAAGTCTATTCAATAATCACAGAATAGAGGGTTCAATTAGTGTGCAAGGAAATACCGCCAATGGCCATGATTTTCAGTGGATAGAAGCCCATACAATTCACAACATATAAGCAGGGATAAAAGAGTACAACAACATAATCAAGCACACCCCTTCATTATTTAAAAGTCTGGTGATTATCTTCATTAAGTTTTGGTTTCATCCATCCCCATATAAACATTATAATACCCGCCCCGCATGATACAAAATAAAGAGAGACGAAGGAATAACCCTACTTGGATGATCAGCAATCGAAGTTTCTCTCCACGTTCCAAGAATTGGGGGTGCGCAAATTCCAGGGGAGGAACTTCGAGGACTCCAAGAGTGAGTAGAAAATCCCCATCACAGGTGCACCACTTGCCTCAGGAAGGGGGACTCCAAACCCCCCAAGGAGAATAAGGAAACCAGCCAAGAAGAAGAAGGAAAGAGTTCTAGAGTGATAAAAAATTGATATCTTGGAGTTATGGGATATTAAAATATTGAATTACTTTAAAGGTAGATTGTGTTTTCACCACATGGTTGGGTGGTTACACATGATGGAATTAATTGTCATTTAATAATTCTCATCGGAGAGGTTGACATAACTACTGTGAGTTAAAGTATTTCCTTTAACTATAGGAAAACCGGTATAATAGGAGTGGAACTGGAAGTACAAGAAAAAGGGTGTGGCATTGAAGAAAAAGCCACACGTTTTGGTAAGTCAAGGGTTGCCTGGATCTTGGGGGATTTTAGATATCATTTATGGTCTTTAAATGGCTCTAAAAGGGTTATTAAAACACTCTTACATCAAAATATACGTTGTGAGAGTGGAACTGGAAAAAGAAACATGGGTGGGACATTGTTTGGTGAGATGTTGTAAACGGTTCCACGGTCATGGTGCCGTCATCACGGTGCCACCCTCATGGTGCCACCGTAATCAGTGCCACTATTTCTATGTGAGAAAGTGATAGTGCGACTATTACGGTGCCACCCTAACAGTTCCACCATCAGCGGTGCCACCATTTCGGTGTGCGACCATGATGGTACCACCGTCAAAGTGCCACTATCACGGTGCCACCGTTTTGGTGTGTGACCGTGACCAGTACCACCATTTCTATGGAACCATTTGATGGAACTATGTTTTTGGAAAACTTCTTAATAAGTCATTGTCTAGTCTATTAGAGTTATAAATTAATTGTAATATGTTCTCACAAAAAACTATAAGACCCATTTTTGAAGAAAAGTATTTTTGAAGCATAAAAGGAAATCACTAAAAATTGTGTGCTTAGTTCCTAATAATTAATCAATAAATTTTTATTGAGTTGGACCATTAACAAATATTTTATAATTTTATTACTCTTATTTATTTAAAATAATGCAATGGATAAGTTATAACTATCACATTTAAATAGAAATATTTTTACAGTATATTGTAATTAGCTTAAATCTTAATAATGAGTGTTAAGAAATATATTGAGTTTATTATTATTTTAAACTATATTTTTGAGGTTTTAAAACCTTCCCCCTTAAACAAATTGCATCAAAGAAATTTTATCTCAGCCATCAAAGGTTCAATTTTTGAAAATTCTTTTATTGAAACACACATCGTACAAAGGGATAATAAAACATACCTTGAAAAGGGGAAGTGGGAAACACAATGGTTACCTAAAATAACACATAATTGGGTTACCAAATAAGTAGAGAATTATAAAGGAGTTAAAATATATACATGTAGGATAAATATAATCTCTAAATAATAATAGAGAGTGATATGGATCATGGTCATGAGAAAGTTAAAGACCACAAAACCATAAATCAGTGAGGGATTAAAATAACCATCAATTCTTTAGAATAACTATAAAAAAGAAAAAATCCATTTTTAAGATCCTTTTCCTAGAGTTAAGGAATTATTTTTACATGGAATACAAGAGAATATACTTACTTTATTTCCTCAAATCTATTAACACAATTTCATCATTTTTTTCATGTTTTAATTAGTTTCCACTACTTTTAATTCCATATTCCAATGATGAAGGAATAATCTTAATTTTTCATATCTAAAACACTAAAATAAACTTATAATAGATCATAATCTATATAAAAGGATGAAATTATATTCCTCTTATCTCTATTCAGTTATTAAAACCAAAAAAGGTTTGTACATGATGACATAAATAATATGAATAAACTATCCTTTGAAATATTCATCTCAAAGATTTCAATAATAATACCCAAAGATATTATTAATTCTTTCCAAAAATAGATAAATTCCAAAAATCCCCAAATAATTCTTAACCAGTATTCCAACGCTATAATTTTAGAAAAAAAGTCAAAAAAAATTCCCAAAAATCAACTTAAATTTAATCCAAAAAAAATAATAATATCTTAATGTAACATACCAAATACATGATTACCATGGTCATATATTTTCCTAGAACATGTTAATAACTTTAATAATCATAATACCTCAATGAAAACATATATTCTTCCAAAAATTAGATTTATCCTTTTTCCTCAAAGAAAATCACAAACAATACAATATATTCTATAACTCCAAAAATTAAATAAACTTTATAAAAAATTAAATAAATTTATCATCAAATCAATAATTAATTTCAAGGTCACCAATACATTCCAATTTACTTTATCAATAAAAAACTTATATTTACTCATATTAACATTATTATCTCAACATCAAATGTATATTAAGGGTTATTTATCCCTCAATCATGTTTTTTACAAAAATATCACCTTACCACTAAATCTATTTTCTAGTTTATTGATATCATTCAACATATTCTTGTAAATATTTAATTAAAAAATATTTCAAAAAAACCATATATGTTTCATGATTCTTATAACCAAAATATCATTGATAAAAAAAACTTCTACAACATAATTATTAAATCCATATATATAAACACTTCAATTATTCCACTTCAATTATTATAATGGCATATGACCTTCCATAGTCTAATAGTTATCCCTTGGATTAGGGCATTAACTTTGATAATTCTCAAGTTCCCAACACATAATACATTGAACTATAATTGGTATATTAGGATGTGATTTATTTACCTCTATTGAACTCTTTATTTTTTCTTAGAAATTAGTTCCTTTATTCCCTTATTTTTCACATATAAAACATATTATTGTTCCTTTGAGACATTTATCAGGGTGTTTCTTCCCACATCCTTGACATATAGGAAGCTGAATCTTCTCTCCTCTATGGTCTTCATGGAACTATATTTTTCTATTATTTAATTTGATTATAAAATAAAAATACATATGTTAATTACATTTTAATGGTATTAAATAACCATTTTTTTATCTTATGGGCCTGATTTAGTGGATTTTAATTTTCAACATCTATTCTCATCATTTGTGCACTTCATGCCTAATATACACCAATGTAGGCCCAATGATTCATCTGATTTTAAGGAATGTTATTATACATATTTTAATTTGGTATTTTGATAAATGTATCTAAAGTTCAATATGAACATTTTTTATTCAGGTATCAATGGAGGATTTATAAAGGATGATGGGGATATTTGGCGATGAAAGGAAAAAATTCTGGAGAAGGCAGATTGGACACCATCCCACTGATGAGAATTTGGGTCCCACAATACATACCCACTGAAGCCCAAATTTAGTGGGATGATAGAAAAAATATATAGAAACATATAATTATTCAGGATCTAGTGCTAATTCAGTCTCCATTGTAGTTATTAAGGTGTCCCAAGTTATAGATAAAATTCTGTGCCAAATTCTGCGGCCCAGAAAAACATCCCACCACTTTAATCTTATCTCGGCAACCACAAATTCATTTGGGATGAAATTTTAAATATACCTAGGAGAAATCAGTAGATTAACTTTTTTATTCTATTTCCCACTCTAATTAATCGATATAGAAGGCCATATAGGTGCGTTTGTTTGGTGAATTCAAGGTGAATGCCACTTCGAGTCAAGGATAAAGAAGTCCATTATCCCTTACTTTCCACCACCCTAGACCTATCATAATAAAGTTTGATTCTTTGTAATGTTGGAGGCTTGACACAAGGCTCCCAAAATTACTATTTAAGGTAGTTTGGTTGAAGTATTTAATCATATTTGGTGCTTGGTTTCATTGTAGTGTTATGTTGTTTCTTTTTGTTTTTAATCACATTTCTGTCTCATGTAAGTTGTTCAATTAACCTTACTTTCTTAATAAAAGTTCTTATTTTACACTCATTATGTTCTTCTAAATATCGTGTTGATACCATTTCCTAAAATTGTGAATTTGTTCACACCATAATTTGTGAGATTTATCACACAACGGTGGACTGGTCGATTTTTGTTGCTATTTTTACTTCTTTAATTCCACCCTCATAAGTCTACTTCCCGCTTCTGTTGAGGACATGTCATCAATGGAGGTATAAATATTTTATGGGTTGATCCAAGGGATTAGAAAGGGTATGAATTGAATTTAATTTCTCACTCTAAAAATGTTTATTAATTTCTTTATTTTATTTTCTTTTATTCAATGATTTTCTCTCTTCCTCTTCCATATTGAATTTAATCACCCCACTTTTATATGCTAATAAGATCCTTTACCATATAGTGCTCATAAAAATGATCCTAAAAGTTTATAGGTGATTAGAATGTGTTTTTGAAGGTGTTTAACCAGTAGGTGATGAGGATAGTTTGAATTCATTGAATGAATCCTTCTCAAGTTAATGAAATTGAAATCTTCGAAAAAGGAATTCATCCAATCTGCCCCGAGCGATAACCTAGGATCAACTCATTATCTTAATTTGAATTAACTTAAATATGTTAGTGATACTTTAAACCCATATAAATTCAACCCAAAGTTGGAAACTTCATATCCAAAAATCCATCTCATAGGTTGTGTATCTTAGGTATCTTCTTAGGTCTCAGTGGATTCGACATCCCAAGCTAGACTACAATGACTGTTCTACCTTCATCTCTTGGGTAAATTTGAGTGTGAATCAAATTTCGGATCTATTTCTAGGGACCAAGTAAGTACCTTAGACCAAAACCTTATTTCATCACCCCAATTATTCTATTCTCACCCAATTCTCTTATCTTTTCCCTTTCACGCTTTTTTTTCTTTTGGCGCATGTCCGCCTATACTCGTGATCAATAAAACTATCTAGTTAGGGTGGATAGTCATGGGGTTGGTTAGTTAAGTACACCAAGGGAACTCTTTCAATTAGATCCTAATCTTCCTAATACTCCAGAGTCAAAAAATGAGATCATTTCAATGGAATGTCTTCAAAGAAACCAACTTATAAACCCGAGTGGGAACCAAAATTGAAATCTAAATGAGGTAGCCCCAAACTTGGAAAATGTAGTCGATCAAACCATGAATGACTACCTCACACCTTCCTGGACCAATGCTCCCTCATGCATTAGAAACAATTCCTTAGGAGATTCCAACTACATATTTAAACCTCATGTCCTAAACCACCTTCCCACATTCAATGGAATGGAATCTGAGATGCCCTACCTTTACGTCAAGGATTTCAATGACATTGTAGAAACCATGTGTCCCCCAAATCAACTAGAATCAGATAAGAAGAGGATATTTCCGTTTTATTTAAATGATCGAGCTAAAAATTGGCTAAAAAATTTGAGACCATCATCCATCAACTCTTGGGACCAATTACAAATATAATTCTACAAAAAATACTTTCCCCAGCACAAACCAACTGCACTTAAAAAGAGCATCCAAAAATGTTTTGAAAAGGAGGGAGAGTCATTCTATAAAACATGGGAGAGGTTCAAAGACACCCTAAACCTGGTTCCACATCATGGTTTTTCTATACCTGAACAAGTGTAAAAAATTTATGAAGGGTTGGGCCCAGGGAACAAACAATTCATTAACATGATGTGTAATTGAACCTTTAAAAACAAAGCCCCAAATGATGCTTATGAGTATCTGGAAATCCATGTTGAACAAAACCAAACATGGGGAACTTCACATTATTCTGAAAATCCACAAAGACCTACTAGAATTTTTACACTTATAGAAGTGGAAATCCTTAGGGATAAACTCATAGAACTCTCTAGGAAGGTTGAAGAGATAGACCTTAGTAAAGTCTATGAAATCCAAATTGTAAAACCCGTTTACACAATTTTTGAAAAACATGACCATAAGATAGACAACTGCCCAACCATTCCATCCATCAAGGATGTTCTTTTAGGAGGACCCCCAGCATAAGTAAATGATTTTAACTTTCAAAATCTTCAATACCAAAGCAACTTGAACCCAAGGTATAATGACTACCCATTCTTCTGTTGGAAAGATAACCAACAACCTAGCCAACGACAGGGACAAAATCCTTACCCCCTTCAGAACTACCAAACCCATAACCAGTTCCAAACCCAACCTATCCAATACCAATAGCCACTGTTCTATTTTCAAAAAACCATCCCACCTCTAAAATATCCCCCTAGGATAAACCAATCTTTTGAAGCACCAACCCAAACTGTTCCACAAAGCCTACTAGAACAACTATGAAAACAAATGGAAAGGATGAACTCAGAAGTCTCTTTTCTTAAACAAGAACTTAAAACCATAAAAACTGTAAAGGCACCCATGCCTACTCAAGTGGTACCATTGTAACACCCCAAGATTTCATAGTGTGTTATTTCTTCAAAATAATTCAATAACTTGCACTACACGCAACACTGAGTTCAATTGCACCATGACTTACCAAAAAAAAGCCATTAAAAGAGGTCATGAATAGTATTAACTAAATTTTAAACTTTATATAATCCTTATAATTTTAGAATCCATATTATGAGTTTCTTAGTCATAATGCAAGAACAGATTCATTTTCAGTATTGCACTTTTATCAACTTTTGAAAGTGAAACCTTTTTAAATACAATATTTTAAACTTTTTGACTAAATGGAGACATCAAAAAATTTAAAATGAAACATCCCAAGCTTCCACGGTACGCTTTCCTTTGAATAAAACAGTAGCGTGTGTTGTACGCAACTTCGAGTTCTAACACACCGTAACCAATCAAACTAGCTGTTATGAATAGTAATACCTAAATTTTGAAATTATATATATTTTATATTTTGAAATGGAATTCATTTTTGGATTCGGAATATCGAATTTAGCCTAAGGTGAAATTTTGGTACTTTTCGGATAACTTTCATATTTTGATGAATAGTGAAAATTACTAAGTTTTAATTAAAAACAACTTTTTTAATCAAAATAATTAATAGTGATAAATTATGAATTTGAGTGGTTTTAAAGTATATTTAGAATATATTTTTACCATTTAATATAATGTTGGTCATTGGACATAATTTTACAATTAAACCGAACATAAACGAGTGTCAATCTTTTGATAGTTATTATCTCTTAAAAACACGCTTTTTGTTTTGACAGCGGGAATTAATTTTAAATTAATTTCTGCCACTTCTGTGTTTTGAATTTAGAAAAATGGATTCCATATTTGTAATCAGGATGTTCAAATTGTGTAAATAGGTAACTTTTATTTTTAGACATTTTGAATAATTACTGCGGTAAATATTTTATTTACCATGGTTAAGGGTAAATCCGGTAAATAAGGGTTAAAAAATAATATTATAATAATACTAAATTACCCTAAAACGTGTCTTAACCCTATTGGTTGATAAATGGTCGACCATGGGAATCTTTGGGTCTTTTTTGGGACCCCATGGATCCACTTGTAAGTGATAATGACACTTTATTTTAATTAAGTCAAAATGAATACAAAAATGACACAAGCATATATCTTTTAGCAAAACAATTGTTACATAGAGTTATATAAGTTGTATTTTAGATTATAAATATTCATTAGAAATATAAAAATATTTCCTACATAATGATATTTTATTTATAATTTTTAGACATTAAATAATTTATTTTATTTATGACACAATGATGATGCAGTAATTACTATAATAGTGAAAAATTAAAATAATTGATATTATAAATACCCAAATAAATATAATATGAAACTTTTAATGAATTAAACTAATTTTCTAGGATAATATGATATATTAGGATTGATTTAATTGACTTTGTTCGAAGTAATCAATCTGTTATGAGTTTCACAAAAATCAACTATTGAATAGTGTCAAAATTGACATAAAAGAGTTCTTAAAACAAATATTATATTATTAATTGATATTAAATTCCTAAAAATCTAAGGTTCGGCCAAGAGACTTATATAATTATAGGTTCATCATTAATGTACCACTTGGGGGTCGCTTGGATGTATATAGTAAGTTTATTAACCATATTATATAAAAATACAAAGAGACATTGTAAAAGTGAAACTAATTAACTTAGAGTGAATACTTAAAGATAAGGTTAATATAAGTACCCAAACCTGTCTAAATTCTATTGGTTGAGTGGTTTTAGACCTATCCCCACCTTAACCTTTGAATAATAAGCTTTGGAGCCATTAGAAACCGAATATGAATTTATTATAAATTAATATTTCTAGCTTTTCCAAAGGTGCCCCTCACCCCTCTTATAAAAGAAAACTCCTCCTTCTCATTTCTTCACACCTTCAAAGCCTTTTGGTTCGGCCAAACTCTGCCCAAATACTCTCCCAACATCCCTCACTACAACCTAGAGGCCTTAGTTGGATCAGAAATCCAACCTAAGGATCCCTTTTGATCAAATCAAAAGGAAGAACCCGAAGAAGAGGTAATGATTTCACCACCCTTTTCTAAGTTCATTTCTTCTTCCACTTCTTCTTACTTTGTTCTTACCATTCTAAAATAATAACTCCAGTATCTCACATATACTGTGATGTTATTATAAGTATGGTACAACCATATTCAGTATTCTATCCACCCTTTGAATAACATGTCACCATACGTGCGTACGTACGGCTTACCGTCTCCACGTCGTGGTGTAATTGTTATTCAATATAATATTATTTGGATGGGTATAATAATGATGTGTAACTCATGTAAATAATAAATATAACATGTTAATGATTCTGTATATATGATATACCATTCATTTATATATTATTTTAATATCAAAAGAATGATATTGTCGCTCGTGCGTACGTACGGACTACCGTCTCCACGAACGTGATGAGATTCATTCTCCATCGTAACCATTCAAGTATAATTATCATTTGATGATTTAAAAATGATTTTTAAGGACTAGATATCATTCTGGATATGAATAAGATACAACAACCATGGCTTACGTAACAAAACATATAAAAGAAAACAAGTAAGTTAACACCCGAAACGACGATAATTCTAAGATATTATTAACAAATCAATGTTAAAAGATCATATATGATATCATATTAATATATATGATTCTTGTATAATTTAATAACAATTATTTCACCATTATACAGGAGGTTAACCTACCCCAACAAAGGAAAAGTACAAGGTAAGGGTTATTTCACAATCTCTTCATTATCCGAGGTTGTTTATACGTAATAATCTACTGGGATATCTTTATCATCCACATCCATGTTTCTTAAAAATGTATTTCAAAACATTTTTACTATTTACAAGAATATGGGTTAAAGTCATTTATACCCTTGTTTTACTTTTTATAAGAGGTTTATAAAGGAATCTTTCCGTCGTTTTCAAAACAAGGTCCTTTTTAACCTTTTCGACAGAATTGAGGTAAGAATGTTTTTTTTAACTTATACGGCGGGTGCGGTTATTTTACGCCGTTATAAAATCTTCAAAGCGTTCCTTACAAGCTTATAAGAATATTTTCAAAGAAAATGTTTTATTTTATATGGATATTAAATGATTTCAAAATAAAAGGAGATACTTCTTTAAAAAGAATTTTGATTTCATCTACGTCAACAACCTTTGATGGATTTTAAGATTATTTGAAGTTGATTTATTATGATACAAAACTTCTATATTGTATTGAAGGTTTTGTGATATGCTTGACTATGGATGTGCTATTTTTATACCATTCATAGTTTATGGTGAAATTATTGACATTTCGTATGCTAGTTTTAATACGAATGTTTATGTTATGTTTAAACCTTTTCATATGGGAATGTATTGGACTTAATAAGTGACGGGTGGAGCCCGCTATAGCTCCTTGATGCATCGGTAGGTCTCATGAGACAAACTAGTGTCTTGGCACAAGGCCTTGACAAAATCTTATTTGTAGTCTTGGCACGAGGCCTTGGCTATGTGGTTATGATAGTCTGGCATTATGCATTCCAACATTATGAAAGTGGTTATTGATTTTTCATGTTATTATTCGATTAGTAGAATAACCATGTGAATAAGTAAATGGCATTACTTCATTTTATTTATGACATACTATATTAAATGTTCAAGTTTAAAAGGCTTTTGTTTTAGTTATACATTGCCTTAAATGTTTATTCTTATTTATGAAAGTTTCCGCTATATTGTTATCCTTGCTGGGCATTTGAGCTCACCCCTTTTCTATGTTTTATTTTTCCCAGGATGTGAAGAAGTAAGTTATGAATGACCTGTAGGGATTTTATGAGGGGTTAATAGTGTGGATTGTGGAAACATTATGTTGTTGTAGTAGTTTTTCATTTTATGATGTAATGTAAAACTTATGAATATATCTAGTGTTTCCAAGGCTACTAAACCAATCGGTCTTTCGAGATTTGATCTTTCTTGTGATCATACCAATGTTACGAAGTAATGCACCGACTCTGGGTAACTGGGGTCGGGGCGTTACAGTTGGTATCAGAGGAAGTTTAGTACAAACCTTGGAAGCTAGATTTAGATAAACTCTGATTAGAGCACGTAGACCTAAGATGAAATTTGAGGATTAGTATAGAAGAACTTCCTAGAATTTTGGTATTGTAGAGATTTTGTGAGTTTTCCGAGCAATACATCCCTGTCTGGATACGAGCAGGTAGAGGCGGCTCTGGCACAGATGTACCTAGGGGTAAAACCCGAAAACACCGCTTTGAGCTAGACTCGAACGGGAACTGGTGCACGACAACGGGCCTTGCTGCACTCTTGGTTACGACACTCCCGGGGGATATGCTTAGGATAATTCTCATTTTCTTTACAGTCCATTATGAAGGGTTTATGAGTATATACATCCTCAAAGGAGACATTTTTATGATTATGGATTATATCCATAAATAGTTCAATTTATGTTAAGTGTTTTATAAGTATGGGATTATGTATTTTGATTCATAAACTGATCTAGTTTATGCCATTGTTTAGAAATGGCGCCCAGTAGAAGGAATGAGAACTCCAGAAATGCACATGATTCAAAGAGAAGGAAGGATCATATCTTTCATGGTCTTAAGCTAGAATTTATAAGAGAAATAGTCTCCCATGTATTATCATCATATGAAGAAATAATATCATGTGTTGATAAGATAAGTAAAGAGTTTACTGAGTCCTATGGCTTTGAAGAGAAGCAAGAGAGGAAAAGGATAGAAGAGAGAAAGATGGATAAAGGGAAGAGGGAAAAGAAGAATTTTCCCATATGTGGTAACTGTGGAAAGAAACACCCTGGAACTTGCCTGAAAGGAATGGGAGTTTGTTATAAGTGTGGAGGAAAAGGGCACAAAGTACATGACTGCAAGGGTAAGAAAATGGTTTCAAATGTACAATGCTTCATTTGCAAGGAGTTTGGACACTACGCGAACCTATGTCCCGGTCATCATACTATGCCGCAAATATTGCTATTGGATAATAATCAAGTTATGATACTACCACAGATGAAGAGGAATGATTAGAGTTCTTATGTTGATTATGTCAATTGAGTGTTGTATCAACAATGTACTTGTTATAATAATTATGGAGTATATAAGGATTGTACTGCAGTACTATTTCATTAAGGACTTGAGATTGTGTGGAAAAAATAAAAGTGACTCAATAGAAGGTTAAATTTTTGGAAAATATATGGTTGAGAGAAAGATAAACCATAATATGGTTCAGATACCGAGGTGGTGATTTTAGAATAATACATGATTGATTTGGATAAATTATATTGGATATTATTGACTACCTTGAAGCTGATTAATGATTTGTATATTCCATAATTGTTGGGGTTTTAAACATTTTTGGATTAATGAAGTATATCCAGCATTCTATATGGAATAAGGGAGCATGAATGTAATCAATAAGGAATATGGTAATTCAAGATGTTTCAGTTTATTAAAAGAATACAAGATGAAGGTATTCATATGCTATTGCGGGGTAAAAAGGATCTATATTATGTTTACCTTCCTTATAAATGTTGGACTGTGAGTTTGGACAGAAGTATTTTGGATAGTTCTAGTTTGGATTATTTTGGATTACCATAAAAGGAAAACCCGAAGGTTGGGCGGCAACCCGTCGCGTCCGGCAAGGCTGCGAGACTTGAACCCGCAACTGAAGGGTGACAAGGGTGTATCACCTACCACTGGCCCATGAGATGTCCTGGATTAAATAATGTTGTTTTTTTAAAGATCTGGTAGATGAATTATAAATTCATTTATTTTGGAACCCTGTACGAATAGTATAAATAAATAAAAAATTACATTCTATTATCTTTTAGAGTGAAAGATGAGTTTGTGGTAGAAACTTATTAATGGATAAAACTCTGATTATAAAGTAAGTATATCTCCTTATGATCTTATCCAATCTCATAAATAAATTCCTCAACATTAATAAAAGGAACTTAGAACAAAAATGTTTCCCTAGATGGTACCTTAAATCATCACTAATTTATGGCTTTGGGATTGTTGGCCTTTTCATAGCCATGTTCTCTACCACTCTCCATCAGATAATTGATGGTTAGATTTCTCCTCCATATCCATATTTTCCTACATGGAACCCTAGTATGTGTTATTTTCGGTAATCTTCATACTTTCCACTCTTTATTTTAAATAGAGGCCTCATTAATTCATTTTTCGATGTGGGATTTCAACTAAGATATTTTGAAACGTCAAAAATGTGTTATCCCAATACCCTATATTTTGTTGAACCGATGGTACTTCAAATCATCATAGATTGATGAGTTTAAGGACCTCAATTTTATAATTTTTTGTGATTGATGACCTCAATCACTACCTATAAATATTTACGTTTTTCCTCCAATTATATGTCTCTAATTGCCACCAATGTTCTCCTAATCAAGATCATAATTTGGTGGTGACCCTTTCATTTCTCTTTTCCTCATATTAAGACTAAATTTTAGTAACCCAATTTCCGATGTGGGTTTTCCCACAAATATATTTTCTATTTTCAACCTTTTATTTTCGAAGAACAATTTCAAATTGCGAGGACGCAATTTATTGAAGGAGGGGAGAATGTAACACCCCAAGATTTCATAGTGTGTTATTTCTTCAAAATAATTCAATAACTTGCACTACACGCAACACTGAGTTCAATTGCACCATGACTTACCAAAAAAAAATCCATTAAAAGAGGTCATGAATAGTATTAACTAAATTTTAAACTTTATATAATCCTTATAATTTTAGAATCCATATTATGAGTTTCTTAGTCATAATGCAAGAACAGATTCATTTTCAGTATTGCACTTTTATCAACTTTTGAAAGTGAAACCTTTTTAAATACAATATTTTAAACTTTTTGACTAAATGGAGACATCAAAAAATTTAAAATGAAACATCCCAAGCTTCCACGGTACGCTTTCCTTTGAATAAAACAGTAGCGTGTGTTGTACGCAACTTCGAGTTCTAACACACCGTAACCAATCAAACTAGCTGTTATGAATAGTAATACCTAAATTTTGAAATTATATATATTTTAAATTTTGAAATGGAATTCATTTTTGGATTCGGAATATCGAATTTAGCCTAAGGTGAAATTTTGGTACTTTTCGGATAACTTTCATATTTTGATGAATAGTGAAAATTACTAAGTTTTAATTAAAAACAACTTTTTTAATCAAAATAATTAATAGTGATAAATTATGAATTTGAGTGGTTTTAAAGTATATTTAGAATATATTTTTACCATTTAATATAATGTTGGTCATTGGACATAATTTTACAATTAAACCGAACATAAACGAGTGTCAATCTTTTGATAGTTATTATCTCTTAAAAACACGCTTTTTGTTTTGACAGCGGGAATTAATTTTAAATTAATTTCTGCCACTTCTGTGTTTTGAATTTAGAAAAATGGATTCCATATTTGGAATCAGGATGTTCAAATTGTGTAAATAGGTAACTTTTATTTTTAGACATTTTGAATAATTACTGCGGTAAATATTTTATTTACCATGGTTAAGGGTAAATCCGGTAAATAAGGGTTAAAAAATAATATTATAATAATACTAAATTACCCTAAAACGTGTCTTAACCCTATTGGTTGATAAATGGTCGACCATGGGAATCTTTGGGTCTTTTTTGGGACCCCATGGATCCACTTGTAAGTGATAATGACACTTTATTTTAATTAAGTCAAAATGAATACAAAAATGACACAAGCATATATCTTTTAGCAAAACAATTGTTACATAGAGTTATATAAGTTGTATTTTAGATTATAAATATTCATTAGAAATATAAAAATATTTCCTACATAATGATATTTTATTTATAATTTTTAGACATTAAATAATTTATTTTATTTATGACACAATGATGATGCAGTAATTACTATAATAGTGAAAAATTAAAATAATTGATATTATAAATACCCAAATAAATATAATATGAAACTTTTAATGAATTAAACTAATTTTCTAGGATAATATGATATATTAGGATTGATTTAATTGACTTTGTTCGAAGTAATCAATCTGTTATGAGTTTCACAAAAATCAACTATTGAATAGTGTCAAAATTGACATAAAAGAGTTCTTAAAACAAATATTATATTATTAATTGATATTAAATTCCTAAAAATCTAAGGTTCTGCCAAGAGACTTATATCATGATAGGTTCATCATTAATGTACCACTTGGGGGTCTCTTGGATGTATATAGTAAGTTTATTAACCATATTATATAAAAATACAAAGAGACATTGTAAAAGTGAAACTAATTAACTTAGAGTTAATACTTAAAGATAAGGTTAATATAAGTACCCAAACCTGTATAAATTCTATTGGTTGAGTGGTTTTAGACCTATCCCCACCTTAACCTTTGAATAATAAGCTTTGGATCCATTAGAAACCGAATATGAATTTATTATAAATTAATATTTCTAGCTTTTCCAAAGGTGCCCCTCACCCCTCTTATAAAAGGGCACTCCTCCTTCTCATTTCTTCACACCTTCAAAGCCTTTTGGTTCGGCCAAACTCTGCCCCAATACTCTCCCAACATCCCTCACTACAACCTAGAGGCCTTAGTTTGATCAGAAAGCCAACCTAAGGAGCCCTTTTGATCAAATCAAAAGGAAGAACCCGAAGAAGAGGTAATGATTTCACCACCCTTTTCTAAGTTCATTTCTTCTTCCACTTCTTCTTCCTTTGTTCTTACCATTATAAAATAATAAATCCAGTATATCACATATACTGTGATGTTATTATAAGTATGGTACAACCATATTCAGTATTCTATCCACCCTTTGAATAACATGTCACCATACGTGCGTACGTACGGCTTACCGTCTCCACGTCGTGGTGTAATTGTTATTCAATATAATATTATTTGGATGGGTATAATAATGATGTGTAACT
This sequence comes from Viscum album, assembly GCA_963277665.1. NCBI lineage: Eukaryota > Viridiplantae > Streptophyta > Magnoliopsida > Santalales > Viscaceae > Viscum > Viscum album. The sequence goes on from OY728133.1 coordinate 1,196,672,975, forward strand.
CATGTAAATAATAAATATAACATGTTAATGATTCTGTATATATGATATACCATTCATTTATATATTATTTTAATATCAAAAGAATGATATTGTCGCTCGTGCGTACGTACGGACTACCGTCTCCACGAACGCGATGAGATTCATTCTCCATCGTAACCATTCAAGTATAATTATCATTTGATGATTTAAAAATGATTTTTAAGGACTAGATATCATTCTGGATATGAATAAGATACAACAACCATGTCTTACGTAACAAAACATATAAAAGAAAACAAGTAAGTTAACACCCGAAACGACGATAATTCTAAGATATTATTAACAAATCAATGTTAAAAGATCATATATGATATCATATTAATATATATGATTCTTGTATAATTTAATAACAATTATTTCACCATTATACAGGAGGTTAACCTACCCCAACAAAGGAAAAGTACAAGGTAAGGGTTATTTCACAATCTCTTCATTATCCGAGGTTGTTTATACGTAATAATCTACTGGGATATCTTTATCATCCACATCCATGTTTCTTAAAAATGTATTTCAAAACATTTTTACTATTTTCAAGAATATGGGTTAAAGTCATTTATACCCTTGTTTGACTTTTTATAAGAGGTTTATAAAGGAATCTTTCCGTCGTTTTCAAAACAAGGTCCTTTTTAACCTTTTCGACAGAATTGAGGTAAGAATGTTTTTTTTAACTTATACGGCGGGTGCGGTTATTTTACGCCGTTATAAAATCTTCAAAGCGTTCCTTACAAGCTTATAAGAATATTTTCAAAGAAAATGTTTTATTTTATATGGATCTTAAATGATTTCAAAATAAAAGGAGATACTTCTTTAAAAAGAATTTTGATTTCATCTACGTCAACAACCTTTGATGGATTTTAAGATTATTTGAAGTTGATTTATTATGATACAAAACTTCTATATTGTATTGAAGGTTTTGTGATATGTTTGACTATGGATGTGCTATTTTTATACCATTCATAGTTTATGGTGAAATTATTGACATTTCGTATGCTAGTTTTAATACGAATGTTTATGTTATGTTTAAACCTTTTCATATGGGAATGCATTGGACTTAATAAGTGACGGGTGGAGCCCGCTATAGCTCCTCGATGCATCGGTAGGTCTCATGAGACAAACTAGTGTCTTGGCACAAGGCCTTGACAAAATCTTATTTGTAGTCTTGGCACGAGGCCTTGGCTATGTGGTTATGATAGTCTGGCATTATGCATTCCAACATTATGAAAGTGGTTATTGATTTTGCATGTTATTATTCGATTAGTAGAATAACCATGTGAATAAGTAAATGGCATTACTTAATTTTATTTATGCCATACTATATTAAATGTTCAAGTTTAAAAGGCTTTTGTTTTAGTTATACATTGCCTTAAATGTTTATTCTTATTTATGAAAGTTTCCGCTATATTGTTATCCTTACTAGGCATTTGAGCTCACCCCTTTTCTATGTTTTATTTTTCCCAGGATGTGAAGAAATAAGTTATGAATGACCTGCAGGGATTTTATGAGGGGTTAATAGTGTGGATTGTGGAAACATTATGTTGTTGTAGTAGTTTTTCATTTTATGATGTAATGTAAAACTTATGAATATATCTAGTGTTTCCAAGGCTACTAAACCAATCGGTCTTTCGAGATTTGATCTTTCTTGTGATCATACCAATGTTACGAAGTAATGCACCGACTCTGGGTAACTGGGGTCAGGGCGTTACAACCATCCTCAAATTTAAGGGGAGATTCAAGTTTCACTCAAACAACTCACAAACAAATAAAGGTTGTGACAGTTTTAAGAAGTGGGAAATCAATTGAGAAACTTGAACAAATAAGTCAGAAACCATGTGAAGCTTCAAACTCTAATGGAAATTCAAATGAACCACAAGATCAAACTGAGGAAATTGATAAAAATGTGAAAGAAACAACTCTGCAATAAACATCCCCACAACCTACACCACTTCCTCAATGCATGAGAGGGAAAACCAAGCTTGAATTGACTGAAACATTAAGGGAAATCTTCTCAAAAGTCAAGTTGAACATTACCCTGCTCGATTCCACTCAAACCATTCTTGCATACTCAAAATACCTTAAGGACCTATGCACATTTAAAAGAAAATTTCCACATATAAACCAAGTCCTTTTGGCTACTAATGTGAGTACCACCATTCAAGGGACCATTCCTCCTAAGTTGAAAGGCCCGAGTTTCCCTTAAATCAATGTTGAACTAGGAGAGAGAAAATTTTTCATGGCCTTGTGTGACCTAGGTTCTAGTTTCAATATCATCCTCTATGTTGTGTACTGCTATTTAGGCCTAGAATAAATCTAACCCATATATGTCACACGTCAACTTGATGATCATAGCATTAGGGTTCCAAATGGGATTTTAAAGGACGTTCTGGTTAAGGTTGAGAACTTCATCTACCCTACTGACTTCATTGTCCTTGACAACCATCCAAACTTAGTAAATAAGGAACAAATCCCAATCATCCTTGGTCTTCCTTTCCTTGAAACAATCAAATTTGTTATCTAAGTCCGAAATGGAAACATGACCATCACCTTTGGAAACATGAGTCTAGACATGAACATCTATAATGCAAGTTCACAAATAGGGGATGATGAGGACATTAATGAAGTAAACATGATAGGAAGTATTGATAATGAAACCATATAACATCAAGGAATATTTGATGGATATTTAAGTCATGATGAGATTGAATTACTTTGTTCACATGAAGGAAGTTTATCTCCTTGGCTTGAATCATTTTTATATTTCTCTTATGATGAAGTCTTTGGTCCAACAATTAGTGAAAACTTTCAGAAAACCAATTTCATGGAGACCGCTCCAACTTCCTTACCTAAATCTGATCAAGCCAATCTAGTAGCTGAAACTTATACATGTGGGGAATCAATCCTATATAAAACTCTAGGAAACAAAATTTATCTTGATCCAATGTCCCAATATTCTACTGAAATTCTGAACAAACCTAATCTTGAGTTCAAGGAACTTTCCGTTGCACTCAAGTATGCCTTCCTAGGGGACAATCAAACACAAACTATTTTCATTTATTCTTCTCTTGAATCCAATCATAAGAGGATGCTACTAGATGTCTTTCAGAAACATAAGAAATCCATTGGTTGGACCCTGTCTGATATTCCTGGGATTATCCCACTTATCGGGACTCATATGATTGTTCTGGAATCTGATTCAAAGCCATGTCATCAACCTCAATAGCGACTCAATCCTAATCTCATGGAATTAGTGAGAAAAGAACTTCTGAAATTAAAGATGGTATAATATATCCCATAGCTGAGAGTGAGTGGGTCAACCCAATCTAAGTGGTTCCCAAGAAGGCAGGAATCATAGTGATAACCAATAAGGATGGAGAGATTCTTCCAACTAGGTTGAGTAGTGGATGGAGGGTCTGCATTTAATATAGGAAGCTAAACTCATTCACCAAGAAGGACCATTTCCCCTTACCATTCATTGACCAATTCTTTGAAAGAGTGGCAGGTCATGCCTTCTACTGTTTCTTAGATGGGTACTCGGAGTATAATCAAATTAAAGGTCTCCCTAAAGGATCAAGGGAAGACTACATTCACATGTCCATTCGACGCCTTTTCTTTCAAATGCATGCCCTTCAGTTTATTCAATGCACTTAGAACCTTCCAGTAGTACATGATGGGAATTATCAGAGTGACATGGATATCAATGGATTAAAATAGAGCATCGATAATTTCAACTTCAACAACCAGGTAACTTCATTCCATGATCCTTGTTTTCATTTTCCCTTTTGAAATATCATTCTCTACCTCTACCCCCTTCTAAATTTTCTTTTTCTTTAAACACTCCATACAATGTTATTTTGAGTTGGGGGGGAGGAAAAAAATCTTTTGTGTCAAAAAAATTAGTTATTTAAAAAAAAGTGTGCCTTAATAGAGGGAAAATTTTATTTAACCTTGAACATGATAATAGACATTGTACAATTTGAAAATGAATATCAAATAATTTAGCATGCCCTGATTCTGATTTTAATCCATGTATATTTCATGAGCATAGATTTTGGAAAGTGTGGATGTTTAATGTGATATATCATTGCTTATATTTTCATCCAAATAAAAAAATAATCATAACACACATCCTTTGGTTAGTGGGGTATTAGTTTGAGTTCATGGGGTCCCCCAAATAAATAGCATAGGTTTGGTGATCATTTTAGTTTTAATATGAGTATTCAATAAAAAAATTTAAAAAAACAATAAATTTGCACGTAGAGCAATGAAATGACCTAATGCATGGCTTTAGGCACTTGGTAATCATGACTCCATAGTTTTTTGGCACATAGTTAGTAAATTTATCTCTATTTTTGGTGATTTGAATTTATTTTTACTGAGTTAACTCGAGATGATGCCCGAGTATGTGAGATTCACTTGGTTCCCTAAGGTCTTTGATCCTGGGAGTCATCAACAAAGTAGCACTATATGGGCTGACTCTTTTGAGTGAAATTTCAATTACCATTGAAAAAATTAAAAAAAAATAACAAAATAAAATACAAGATTTTTTTTTAATAATCATCTAAATATTGAAATGTGATTCCACCTATAACTTCCATCATTTCCCTCTTGAATAAAGATGAACCCCCATGTCTAATGCGATGCAAAACACATCATCACTCTTAATTGATATTGGATGAAATATGGTGATGAATTTGAACAAAGGAATTGTCTTGGTATTGGGATATTCTTATGAAACTATCATGTATTAAAATATTTTGATGGGTTTCATGATTTTTTGGTATAAGGGTTTTTGTTTATCATTTTTTATTAAATTTTTTTTTGAAAAGAGAATTTGAATTTCATATTGTTGAGAAACATTTTGCTCGGGACTAGAAAATCACAAGTTTGGGGGTGTGATTATACAATAAAAATACATATTTTAATTAAATTTTAATGGTATTAAATATCCATTTGTTATATTATGGTTTTGAGTTAGTGGATTTTAATTTTGAACATTTATTCTCATCATTTGTGCACTTCATGCCTAATGTACACCAATTTTGGCCCAATGATTCATCCACTTTTAAGGAATTATATTATCAATATTTTAATTTGGTATTTTTAGAAATGAATCTAAACTTAAATATGAAAATTTTTCATTCAGATATCAATGGAGTGTTCATAAAGGATGATGGGGATATTTGGCGATGAAAGGAAACAATTCTAGAGAAGGAAAATTGGACACCATCCCACTAATGAAAATTTGGGGCCCAAAATACAGACCCACTGAAGCCAATATTTCTTGGGATGATGTAATACATATATAGGAACATATAATTATAAAGGATCCAGTGCTAATTCGGTCTCCATTGTGGTTATTCAGGAATCCCAATTTAGAGATAAAATTCTGGGACAGATTATGTGGCCCAGAACAAATAGCCCACCAATTTAATCATATCTCAGCAACCACAAATTAATTTGGGTTGAAATTTTATTGATTTATATGAGAAATCATGAGCTTCACTTTTTTCGTCTATATACCACTCAATTTATGCCATCTAGAAATCCATATAGGCACGTCTGTTCGGTGGATGCAAGATGGTTGTCACTACAAGTCAAGGATAAAGAAGTCCACTCTCCCTTACTTTCCACCACCCTAAGCCTACCATAATCAAGTGGGATAATTTTTACTATTGTATTATATACCCAAGGCTACCAAAATTCTTATTTAAGTTAGTGGTGTTGAAGGATTTAATCATTTTTTGTGCTTGGTTTCTTTGTAGTGTTATGATGCCACTTTGTGTTTGTAATCGCATTTCTTTCTCATGTAAGTTGTTCAATTCACCTTAGTTTCTTAAAAAAGTTCTTCCTTTACTCTTATTATGTTATTCTACATATCATTTTGATACTTTTTCCTAAAAGTTTTAATTTATTCACACCATACTTTGTGATATTTATCACACAATGGTGGAGTGATTGATTTTTATTGTTGTTTTTACTTCTTCAATTCCACCCTCATAAGTCTACTTCCCGCTTTCATTGAGGAAATGTAATCAATGGAGGGATAGATATTTTATGAATTGATCCAAGAGAGTAGGAAGGCTAATGTTATTTCTAACTCTCTAAATGTTTATTAATTTCTTTCTTGGATTTTCTTTTATTCAATGATTTTCTCTCTTCCTCTTCCATATTGAATTTAATCACCCCACTTTTATTTGATAATAAGATACTTTACCTTGGAGTGCTCATGAAAATTATCCTACAAGTGTATATATGATTATCATGTGTTTTTAAGGTGGTTAACCTGTATATGATTAGGTTAGTTTGAATTCATTTAATGAATCCTTCTTGAGTTAATGAAATTGACATCTTAACAAAAGAATTCATCCAATCCACCCTGAGCGATAACCTTGGATCAACTCACTATCTTAATTTGAATTAACTTAAATCTATTAGTTATACTATAAAACCATCTAAATTCAACCCAAATTTGGTTACTTTATATCCAAAAATCCATCTCATAGGTTGTGTATCTTAGGTATATTCTTAGGTCTCAGTGGATTCGAAAACCCAAGCTAGACTACAAGGACCGTTCTGCCTTCATCTCTTGGGTAAATTTGAGCGTGAATCATACTTAATTAAAAAACTAACATATGTTTATGTTTTTAATTATATATTGATATATATTTTTAGACATAATCACAATATTTCTTATTCTATATATCTTTTCATTTGGTTTCTCATGAGGGTATTCATTGGATTTCCTATCACATTTAATGTTAACATGATTCCTCCTAATTCCATCCATTAGATAAGCCCAAAAATCATAGTGTGAGTAAAAATAATCATAGTGAGTAATCATATAATCATGAAAAATCATTCATAGTATGCTTGAATAATGACATATTCTTTTAAATATATGACATCATTGGTTTAATCTAGGTCATCAATGTTCATTATCTATTAAAATCATTCATAATGGTACATAAAAAATATGAACTAACCCAATAATATATCTTGAGAATTTCCATCTATGTGTTCTATCTTGGGCCCACTCATAAAGCACTTGTGATGATTGATTTAATACCAAATACACCCATTTTAGATTTATTAATCCAAATTGAATTTTTTCCACTACTACATCTACTTTCTAGTATTTAGATAGGGATTTATTATCTAAGAAAATAATACTACTTTATTTATCATAAATTATGATGTTATCTTATACTTAGGCTTATCATAAGGTTTATTTATGATGTTTCCCAATCCTAGTTTCCAAAAATAACTAAACTCATCTCTGATATCAACTCAAGAAACTCAAACTTTACATACTTATGTCATGACATGCCTTCACCAAGATACGGGAAGGGACAGAAGATTTCCAAACCCTTCCTTATTCAAGTTGAAGGAGAGATAATGACCCCCCAGACCAGACTTCAATAGGTCCTGGAGTGGCGACTAGAACTAAGGGTATATAATCACATGTAATATGGAAGTCATTACCATTTTTATTTAGTAGGATCGGTATATAAGATAGTAAATCCCAAAAAAACACCAAATATAGAAGTAAAATCATGTCCAAAACAATCCATTCTCATATGCATGTTCCAATAATGAAGTGATATGAAGTAAAGGAAAAAATCTAAAGGGAAGTACCAAAAGAAAAGAAAAACAATAACGTTAGTGGTCCTGGAATCCGAGCTAACAGGGTCTGACATGGTCCTCGAAGTCCTCTTGTTAACCTAAAATTAGTTTTTATATACATAGGTTGAGTATACAGGTATACTCAATAGGTAAACCAAAATATCTCATGCACAAGTGGGGAGGCATTCTAATGCCCCATGAAAAAAATGAGATAACCAAACCACCTAGTAAGAAAACTATACACCCAAACCTCACCAAGACACACTCCCTAAATAATGAGAGTCAAGTAAGTAATAGTAATAACACATCGATGTTTGGGTACCCTCACAACTTTCCCACTAGTTATTAAAGACATCCTACGCGTCAAAACTCTCCATCCATTCTCACTGCAGTCCCAATACCGTACCCCAACCCCACACACCTGGGCTACCACAACCACACATCCCACCCGCAAATACCTGAGACACAACAACCTTACGTAACCATTCCCTTAAATGCCTGGTCTAAAATAACTACCACCACGCCTGAAGACACCTGGTCCTCGTTGCAAAGACCCTTGGGAAACAACATGCCCGCACAAACCTGGGCCAACCACTAAAACTACCCTACCCAAAGAGTCACGACCCATCCTCGACACTCCTACCGTGACTACCCCAAGCCCTCCTTCCATAGGCCAGGGGCTGGTGACTAGCACCAAGGCGTAATTCCCGATAAAAATGGAAGGCATTTCCTTTATAAAGTAAACAAACACATAGAGTAAGCAAGCAGAAGTAAACACTAAGTAAAACTGGGTACAAAAGTATGTGCGGAAAAGTAAGTGGGCCAGAATACAAACCCAAACAAAAGTAAAGTAAAACTGGAAAGAAATTACAGCAACTGAAAGTAAAGCCGCAACGTCGTGTCATCCACAGGAAGTCCCACCTGAAGGGTGGGTACAGATAGCCTCCTCATCTCCACGGGTCCAGCCGTCCGCTCCGTGTACATCCCTCCCAGTGGTCCACCTCCAGGTTCCGACTACTCCACTAGCCTCTACCACGATCAGCATTGTCCGACATCTTCATCCAACACAACGTAGTGCGGGCATAACCCGTGTAGGGGTGAGTATAAGCTACTCAGTAGGGACCCCGAGACCCCCTAAGGTCTCCCAGAATCCACAAAGAAAAGATACAATCACGAAGTAACATCTGACACTGCTTACGTATATTCCCATACATATACCTAAGTCATCAATTCCAGTTCAGCTCCAACATCCGATCCCAAGTACAACCCAGACCACACAGGAAAACATAACCCGTTCCACATAGGAATTCACAACTCAATCCACACAGGAAAGCATAACGTAATCCACATAGTATATCAAGTCAATCTTATCGAAGATAATATTTAAATTCAAGACTCATCTCAAAAGTTATACTTCTTCGTAAGACGATAGAGATGATCAGATGTAGCCACTGATTCATCTAAGTCGTCGGACCCACAAAGGATCGATAGGTACTAACCCCCGCAATGACCCACAAAGGATCGATATGTACTAACCCCTGCAATGACCCACAAAGGATCGAGAGGTACTAACCCCCACAATGACCCACAAATGATTGATATGTACTAACCCCCGCAATGACCCACAAAGGATCGATAGGTACTAACCACCGCAATGACCCACACAGGATCTGACCCACACAGGATCGATAGGCGCTGGCCCACACAGGACCGCTGAGCACTGTCCCACACGGGATCTGACCCACACAGGATCGGTAGCACAGATCCACGGAGGATCGCTGAGTGTTGTAGTCGTCGTCGTCGAATCCACGGAGGATTCCCGTACTGTCTTCATCGTCGTCGCAGTTGCAGCCAGCTCTAGGGTTCCCGCACACAACAAGCTCATTCGGGAGGGTCTGCTCCACGAGCTGAGGGGCTGATACATCAACTAACACCTATTCTGGATTTTATGTATCCAAAAGTCTTGTATCGTCAATAGTAACTCAACGTCACAGATGGCACGTCAATCGGACGTCCGGTCTTTGAGTTATTGGCTTTTTTGTCTCAGGGGCCTGGTTGGTTTAAGTCAAAAACAACCTAACCGTACACCAACTGCATCCAAACCTCGATCGGAGTAATCCAAAAGATATTTCTCACTAAGAGGAATCCGACAAAGTCGACGACACGTCAATCAGACGTCCAGAGCTCAAGTTATAAGTGTTTCCGCTCCGAGGGCCCGATTGGTTTCATGTTCGAACCAACCCGGCCGAACACAAAGTTCTCCGAAACCTTGATTGTAATATATTGAAATGACCATCTCTATCCAAGGATTGCATCGCAGCTGACGGTGCATCGATCGGAGGTCTGTAGCCCAAGTTATGGGCAAAAGACAGAAAGAGGTCTGAAAGTGGTGTTTTTGGGCCCGGACCGACCCGGCCCGAGACCCCCTGGGTCGGCCCAACCCGGCCTGGGCGCGGCCTGGCCTGGCGTGCTGGCGCGGTCCGCTGGCCAGCTCGGTGTAACCGAGCTGGGCGGACAAGGGGGGCGCGCTACCCCCCCTGTCTAATTAAACGCGGCCCCCACGTGGGGGCAACTCCTCTCTTCCAGCCGGGGGTTACGAACCCCCGGTTTCTCCCCTGACCGGTCGGCCCGCTCCGGCCGGCCTGCTGCTGCCACCACGGGACCGGCGCAGTTCCGTCCCCCTACTCCGATGCCGGCGGTCGGAAACCGGCCGCCGCTCAATGCTCTGTCGCGGCCTAAGGCCGCAGCCTTGGTCCGTCTGGCGCAGTACGACGGCGCCGCTCCCCTTCGTCGTGGCCCCGCTCCGACAGCGGTGCCTTCGGGGTTCTCCGGCGCGGTCGACGGCATCTCCCCTTTGTTCGACTTCAACGGCGCGGCGCGATGGCGCCATGCATACTTGAAGCAAGATCTCACGCGGTGCAACGGCACTGTTCCATCTTCGTTCCAAACCACAACAAGGTCAACAACAAAATTAAGGGAGGAGGGTCGGCCATGTTTGTGCAGTCCGTCCCCCTCCCGTTAATCGATTGCAAGTGGCTAAGATTACAAAGAACACTCAAATATTCATGAAAAAAAACAATAACTCCCCTACCTCAAGTGTTGTCATCGAACGAGGTTTGTCGTGGAAAGGGACCTCGCGGAATTGATCGTCGAGGAAGAAGAGGATCGTTGGTGTTTGTTGATCTCCGAGGAAGGCATCTCTCAGCGTCGTCCGTCGTCGGAGGTCGGTGTTCCTCGTCGATGGCGGTGCGTTCTTCGCATTCTTCGACGAAGAACGTAGAACTTCAATACTCCTCTTTTTCTCCCAAAAACTCAACACAACATGCCCAACCATAATAAAATAAGACACCTCTTATTTTATTACTCAAGCCTTAAGTTTAAAATTCAAAAAAAAAGAAATAACTTAAGTAATTAAACCAAAGTCATTAAAAGGAGGGTTATGGGGGGTTATGGAAAATGAAGGGGTGGGGTTCGTGTGGGCCCCACCACCCTCATAACCTCTCATGGGATGTTGGGTGGTTGTGGGACCCACTAACAACTTCCCATTAGAGAATTAAACTAACTAAGATAAAATAAATTTTCACATTATTTATTTTATCCATCATTTCATTCCCTAATTTTTAACAACTCCTCCGGAGAAAAAGCAACTCCAGTAAAGGTCTTCTTAAGCAATTACTGGTGTTGCGGTTTCATCGGTGCCCTCGTATTTCGATTATGAGCACCGGTTCAGATGTTAGGAAAAGCCGCTCATTCGTTCATTGAACGTACCCGAGCTAAACTTTGGAAAAAGATTCTGGGCACACCGAGCCTAGGAGTCAGGTGTCGTCAGAAACTACGTTCTTGTAAAATCCTAAAGAAAATTAAGAAAAAAATTTCCCTTAAATTTTACGGGTCTTTACATTACTCCCACCTCAGGACTTTACGTCCCCATAAAGATACATCATAACTAGGAGAACAAATGTGGGTATTGTGCACGCATCTGAGCCTCCTGCTCCCAAGTGCTCTCCTGGAGGTTCTAATGCTTCCATATAATGCACAGTAGAGGAATCGACCGGCCACGTAGGACCCACTCCTATCGATCCTCAATCTCCACTAGGACCTCCACAAAAGTCTCCTCATCATCAAGGTCTAGCTCCCCATGGTCGATGATATGCGTTGGGTTGTGAACGTATCTCCTCAGCTGAGATACGTGGAAACGTCGTGCACCCGGTGCAACTGAGGTGGTAGAGCTAGGCGATAAGCCACCTCGCCTATCCTGCTGAGGACCTAGAATGGTCCGATGAAGCGCAGAGATAACTTTCCTCCTCGGCCAAATCTCTGTAATCCACGTCGAGGTGAGACTCTCAAGAAGACATGGTCGCCATCCTCGAACTCTAGTGGTCTCCGCCTCCTGTCAGCATAAGACTTCTGCCAGATCTGAGCTGTCCTCATCCGCTCATGGATGACCTGGACCTTCTCTGTCAGGGCCTGGACCATCTCTGGTCCCACAAGTGCTGACTCCCCAGGGTCTGTCCAGCACAGAGGTGATCTGCAAGGTCGGTCATACAACGCCTCGTATGGTTCCATCCCGATGGTGGTGTGGTAGCTGTTGTTGTACGTGAACTCCACCAAGGGTAGGTGGTCCTCCAAGATACGACCAAAGTCGAGGACACGTGCATGGAGCATGTCCTCGAGAGTCTGAATGGTCCTCTCTGTCTGACCATCCGTCTGAGGGTGAAAGGCGGTGCTCAGACGTAGATGCATCCCGAATGCCTCCTACAACCCCTTCCAAAGCCGGAAAGTAAAGAAATCCTATCGATCGGAGACGATAGATGATGGTACACCATGAAGCCATACAATCTCCTGAACGTATAGGCATCCCAAGCCCTCCACTAAGCCCTACTCTCTGATGGGTAAGAAGTGGGCCGACTTGGTGAGTCGGTCGACAATCACCCAAATGGAGTCGTGACCTCTAGAAGTGCGTGGAAGTCCAGTCACGAAGTCCATATATATCTCATCCCACTTCCACTTCGGGACCTCCAAGGGCTGTACCAAGACTGCTGGTACCTGGTTCTCCGCCTTCACCTGCTGGCAGGTGAGGCATCGAGAAACGAACTCTGCTACAGCCTTCTTCATACCCGGCCACCAGTGTTGTCGTCTGAGGTCCTGGTACATCTTCGCCACTCCTGGATGTACCGCTAGAGGGGAAGTGTGGAACTCCCTCAGTACCTCCTCCCGTAAAGAAGCTGGTACCATGGTATGTCCTCTGAAAAGGACGTCGTGCTCTCCTCCTAAAGAGAATCCATCAGGTGCCTGTCCTGAGGTTATCTGTGCACGCCACATCTCACAGTCATCATCCCCACTTTGTGCCTCTATGACCCACTGTAGAAGTGGAGGAGTGACTGTGAGTGACTATAGAAAGGTTTCCCCATCACTATCCATGAAGGATATCTGCAAAGCGGCTAGCTTCTCTGTCGCCTCCCCAATTAGCTGAATGCCCGTCCTCCTGCTGAGAGCATCGGCTACTACGTTCCCCTTTCCAGGAGTATAGACTATCTCAAAGTCATAGTCCTGGAGGAACTCGAGCCATCACCACTGTCTCAAGTTCAGGTCCTTCTGCGAGAAGATGTACCTGAGACTCTGGTGGTCAGAAAAGACTGTAAAGCGCTCGCTCATTAGATAGTGTCGCTACATCTTCAGAGCGAAGACCACTGCTGCCAACTCCAGATCATGGGTAGAGTAGTTATGCTCATGCTGCCTCAACGGACGTGATCCATAGGTGATCATGGACCACTCCTACATCAGGACACATCTGAGTCTGGTCCCTGATTCATCGTAGTAGACTACGTACCCTACTCCCTCCTCCGGTAGCCTCAAGATAGGCGCGTTGGTCAATCTCTATCTCAGCTCCTGGAAGCTCTGCTGACATCTGTCTGACCACACGAAGGGTTTCCCCTTCTTCATCAAAGCTGAGAGTAGTGCCGCAACTCTGGATAAGTCTGTCACAAACCTCCGGTAGTACCCAGCTAGCCCCAAGAAACTCCACACCTCCGTCACGCTCCTAGGTGGCTCCCAAGCTATCACTGCCTCGAACTTCACAGGATCCACCACAACTCCCGCCTCAGAGATGAGGTGTCCCAAGAAGTGGACCTCACGTATCCAGAATTGACACTTCAAGAGCTTACCATAAATCTAGTGCTCTCGGAGTGTGTCCAGTACAACCCTCAAGTGGTAGGCATGCTCCTCCTCAGTTGTCGATTATATCAATATGTCGTCGATGAAGACTACGAAAAATCTATCAAGGTATGGATGAAAGATCATGTTCATGAGGCCCATTAATACTGCTATAGCATTGGTTACACCAAATGGCATAACCAAGAACTCATAGTGGCCATATCGACATCTGAAGGTCGTCTTCTGCACGTCCTCGTCCTGAACTCTGAGTTGATGATAGCCTGACCTGAGGTCTATCTTCGAGAACCACCGTGCTCCCTTGAGCTAGTTGAAGAGGTCGTCAATCCTCGCTAGCGGATACTTTTTCCTTAGGGTCACCTGGTTCAGGCGACGGTAATCGACACAAATTCGCAAGCTCTCGTCCGCCTTCTTGGCGAACAATATCGGGGAAGCCCAGGGTGAAACAATGGGTCGGATGAATCCCTTGCCCTGCAAGTCCTCCAACTATACTTGTATCTCCCGAAGCTTGGCGGGTGCCATTCGATATGCTGGGGTGGATATCGGGGTTGTCCCAGGGTATAGGTCAATATAAAAGTCTACCTCTCTGCGATGAGGTATTCCTGGAACGTCGTCGGGTAAAACGTTTGCATACTGATCCACCACTGCAGGTAATCTCAGAATCTTCACGTCAACTGCTCCTAGGATGAGGCTAGCCAAATGATGAGTGATGGGTTGTACTCTCTTATGTGTCAGCCCATCCTGTTCTGCAAAGGCTCCCTTCTCACCGGTGAAGGTGAACCTACTCCCATCGGTGCGAACACATCACACCTTGCACCTAATGCAGTCAATCGGAGCATGGACTGTAGATAACCAATCTATGCCCAAGATGACGTTGTAAGGCCTCGACACTTCTACAAGAAGATCCCAGTCGAATCTCTTGCCTCCTACAGTAAGCTTACACTGCCGGAACCAGTGCGTAATCATCGATTCTGCTCCAGTAGGAGTCTCTAGCCGTAAGGATCGAGCCAACGGCTACGTCGGAATCTCCAAGCTCCGAACAAGGGCAGTGGAAATGAAAGAATGACTCGCTCTTGTGTCTATAAGAACTGCAACAAGGGTGGAATAGACACAGATTGTACCTCGAATCATCTCGGGAATGCTGTGGTCATAGGCCTCCGCTGCCTGAAGTTGTGCCTGTCTCTGCCCGCCAACTCCATGTGGTCGGGGTGGACCTACTAGTGGCGGTGGTGGTGGTAGAGCCTCAAAGCATCGCCCACCACCTGCTGCTCGGCCATCTCCTCTGCCTCGTCCGCCTGCTCCCTACGGACCGCCACGGTTGACCCTCTGCCTCTGCCTAGGTGGTCCATCAACCATCTGCTGCTCCTCGGCACGGCAGGTCGGGCAGTCACGAGCCATGTGGCCCTGCCCGCCGCATGTGTAGTACTGTATGCCTCTCGTAAGACTGGCTCTACGCTGTATTCCCCATACCTCTGAGCCAGTGTCCTGAGGTCGTCTTCCTGAGGGTCTGGTCTTCTTGGACCCATGTGTCATCTGTCGACTGCCTATTGCAGAAGACTCTGCTACGTGTCGCCCTGCGGTAGGTCTCGCTGCTGATGTAGGCTCAGCAAGGAATATCTCGATGAGAATGGCTCGCTCCAGTACCCCTTCCTATGTCGGAATGTTGAGGGAGATCAGTGATACCCCGATCTCATTCCTTAATCCCTGATCGAAGGTTCAGGCCCGGAAGAATGGGTCCCGTACCATGTCCGTCGAATAGCACGAGAGGTCTGTAAATCTCACTGAGTACTGGGCGACCGTCAAGCTACCATGCCGTAGCTGTAGAAGTTCCTGGATGCACACCACAAAGAGGGTGGCTGGGACGAACTCCGATCGGAAGAGGCTCTCAAAGTCCATATAGAGGAGAGATGCCTTGTCGTGCACCTAGAGCATCAAGCTCCACCATCTTCCTACTGCCACGTGTAGGAGACTCGCTGCAAGGATCACCATGAGGTCTGCTGGTGTCCCTACCAAACGGAAAACTCACACAAATTCCTCCAGCCAATCCTCGGCTTCATGGGGGTCCGTCTCCCCGCAGAACCTGGGCGGTCTCTATCGCTGAAACTCGTGCAGTGCACTAAGGCGATGTGCACTATCAGCGGCTGGGGCTGGTAGCATCGGTGGCTCAGCGGGTAGTGGTACCGTCGGTGCCTCTGTTATCAAAGGGCCCTGCACCGAGGCCTCGTCACTTGGTGGGCTGTCGTCACGTACAAAACTTAGAACCCTAGCTGGCTACCGTCGTGGGGCCATCCTGAAAAGAAACAGGTGCTCCATGGTTAATACAGTATACCTGGTGAGATGACACAAAGTAATCACAAAGAAAACTTGAAACAAACATACAATCAATTTTTTCGTGCACTAAGTCGGAAATCAGAAGTCAGGGTCCTAGTGTACGGATATGTCGGCTGCCGCACCAACACTGGACTCCCTGGACTGATAACCACACTCAATACCCTTAACACTATTGCTTCACATAGAAGAAAGATCTGAGTCCTGAGTTCTGCGGTAGAACCGAACTCCTCTGATACCAATTTTTCATGACCTGTCCTCGGGGCTCATGTCGTGACTACCCCAAGCCCGCCTTCCATAGGACAGGGGCTGGCGACTAGAACCAAGGCATAATTCTCGATAAAAAGGGAAGGCATTGCCTTTATAAAGTAAACAAACACACAGAGTAAGAAAGAAGAAGTAAACACTAAGTAAAACTGGGTACAAAAGTATGTGAGGAAAAGTAAGTGGGCCAGAATACAAACCCAAACTGAAAGTAAAGTACAACTAGAAAGAAATTACATCAACTGAAAGTAAAGCCGCAACGTCGTGTCGTCCACATGAATTCCCACCTAAAGGGTGGGTACAGATGGCCTCCTCAGCTCCACGGGTCCATCTGTCCGCTCCATGTACATCCCGCCCAGTGGTCCACGTCCAGGTTCTGACTGCTTCACTAGCCTCTACCACGATCATCATTGTCCGTCGTCTGCATCCAACACAACGTAGTGCGGGCATAACCCGTGCAGGGGTGAGTATAAGATACTTAGTAGGGACCCCGAGACCCCCGAAGCTCTCCCAGAATCCACAAAGTATAATCCACAAATAAAACATACAATCACAAAGTAACATATGACACTACTTAGGTATATTCCCATACATGTACCTAAGTCATCAATTCCAGTTCAGCTCCAACATTCGAGCCCAAGTACAACCCAGACCACACAGGAAAACATAACTCATTCCACATAAGAATTCACAATCCAATCCAAACAGGAAAGCATAATGTAATCCACACAGGATATCAAGTCAATCTTATCGAAGATAAGATTGAAAGTCAAGACTCATCTCACAAGGTATACTTCTTCGTAAGACGATAGAGATGATCAGATGTAGCCACTGATTCATATAAGATGTCGGACCCACAAAGGATCGATAGGTACTAACCCCGGCAATGACCCACAAAGGATCGATATGTACTAACCCCCGCAATGACCCACAAAGGATCGATAGGTACTAACCCCCGCAATGACCCACAAAGGATTAATAGGTACTAACCCCCGCAATGACCCACACAGGATCGATAGGTACTAACCCCCACAATGACCCACACAGGATCTGACCCACACAGGATCAATAGGCACTGGCCCACACAGGACCGCTGAGCGCTGACCCACACAGAATCTGACCCACACAGGATCGGTATCACTGATCCACGGAGGATCACTGAGTGCTGTAGTCATTGCCATCGAACCCACGGAGGATTCCAGTACTGTCTTCATCGTCATCGTAGTCGTAGCCAGCTCTAGGGTTCCCGCACACAGAAAGCTCATTCGGGAGGGTCCGCTCCACGATCCAAGGGGCTGATACATCAACTGACACGTAGTCCATAGTTGATGTATCCAAAAGTTCTGTATCGTCAACAGGAACTCAACCTCATAGACGGCACGTCAATCGGACGTCTGGTCTGTGAGTTATTGGCTTTTTTGTCTCAAGGGCCCGGTTGGTTTTTAAGTCAAAACCAACTTGACTATACTCCAACTACATCCAAAACTCGAGCGGATTAATCCAAAAGGTCCGCCTCACTAAGAGGAATCCGACAAAGTCGACAGCGCGTCAATCGGGCGTCCGAAGATCAAGTTATAAGCGTTTCCGCTCCGAGGGCCCAGTTGGTTTCGTGTTCGAACCAACCCGGCCAAACCCAAAGTTCTCTGAAACTTTGAGTGTAATATACTGAAACGACCATATTGATCCAAGGATCGCATCACAGCTGACGGTGCGTTGATCGGAGGTCTGTAGCCCAAGTTATGTGCAAAAGACCGAAAGAGGTCTGAAAGTGGGGGTTTTGGGCCCGGACCGACCGAGCCCGAGACCCCCTGGGTCGGCCCGAACCGGGTCGACCCGACCCGGGTCTGGGTCTAGGCTGCTTGGGCGTGGCCCGGCCTGGCGCGCTGGCGCGGTCCGCTGGCCAGCTCTGTGTAACCGAGCTGTGCGGACAAGGGGGGGGGGGGGGGCGCTGCCCCTGTCTAATTAAACGTGGCCCCCACGTGGGGGTCGCTCCTCTCTTCCACCCAGGGGTTACGAACCCCTGGTTTCTCCCCTGATCGGTCGGCCCGCTCTGGCCGGCCGACTGCTGCAGCCACGGGACCAGCGCGGTCCCGTCCCCCTGCTCCGACGCCGGTGGCCGGAAACCGGCCGCCGCTCCCTACTCTGTCACGTCCTAAGGCCGCGAACATGGTCCATCTGGCGCGGCGCAATGGCTCTGCGCCCCTCCGCCGTGGCCCTGCTGGCCGCGGTGCCTTTGGGGTTCTCTGGCGCGGTCGACGGCGTCGCGCCTTTGTTCAACTTCAACGGTGCAGCGCGACGGCGCCGTGCATCCTTATCGCATGATCCCGCGCGGTCTGACGACACCGTGCCATCTCCGTTCCAAACCACAACAAGGTCAACAATGGAATTAAGGGAGGAGGGTCGGCCGTGATTGTGCGGTCTGGCCCCCTCCCGTTAATCGATATCAAGCGGCTAAGATTATGAAGAACGCTCGAATATTCACGAACAAAAACAATAACTCCCCTACCTCAAGCGTTGTCGTCGAACGAGGTTTGTCGTGGAAAGGGACGCCGCAGAATTGATCGTTGCGGAAGAAGATGATTGTTGGCGTTTGTTGATCTCCAAGGAAGGCGTCTCTCGCCGTCGTCCATTGTCAGAGGTCAGCGTTCCTCATCGACGGCGGTGCGTTCTTCGCGTTCTTCGACGAAGAACGTAGAACCTCAAGACTCCTCTTTTTCTCCCAAAAACTCAACCCAACAAGCCCAACCATAATAAAATAAGCCACCTATTATTTTATTACTCAAGCCTTAAGTTTTAAATTCAAAAAAAAGAAATAACTTAAGTAATTAAACCTAATTCATTAAAAGGAGGGTTATGGGGGGTTAGGGAAAATGAAGGGGTGGGGTTCGTGTGGGCCCCACCACCCTCATAACCTCTCATGGGAAGTTGGGTGGTTGTGGGCCCCACCAACAACTTCCCATTATAGAATTAAACTAACTAAGATAAAATAAATTTGCACATTATTTATTTTATCCAACATTTCATTCCCTAATTTTTAACAACTCCTCCCGAGCAAACGCAACTCCAGTAAAGGTCTTCTTAAGAAATTACCGGTGCTGCGGTTTCATCAGTGCCCTTGGATTTTTATTCCATGCACCGGTTTAGAAGTTAGGAAAACTCGCTCGTTCGTTCACTGAATGTACCCGAGCTAAACTTCAGAAAATGATTCTGGGCACACCGGGCCTCAGAATCAGGTGCCGTCAGAAATTGTGTTCTTGTAAAATCCTAAAGAAAATTAAGAAAAAAAATTCCCTTGAATTTTACGGGTCTTTACACAAATAATCTTGGGCTATAATGGATCTTATTCCATCACAACCTGCCTAAATATTCTTGGGATACTCAGGAAAGGGATTAAAAAAAGGATCAAATAACTAGTCACTCATATGATTGTTTGGGGAAACACCCTCCCCCATGAAATGGGGGTGTTCAGAAGGAGGTGATTAACTTGTGTGGGGAGAGAATAAGAAGCATATGAACTAAATTATATATATATGTACACAAGCAATCATCCCATACTAGGGGTTCCAAAACCATCCTATACACAAACACCCTCGTTACTATTCATTCATAAAAAGCACAACACCCACAGTCAAGTCACAACTCATTCCCAGAAAGCAATTCCCCATTAAACCCATTATTTTTACCACATTCGAGTGGTTTCATTTTAAATAATTCTTCACCACTGGGAAACTAAAAGGCATAGCCAAAATCCAAGGATGTAAAAATAGTCAAGCATTCACACCCAGTTCCCTTGTAAAGTTACAACAACAAAAGGGATCTGTGAGATCCCTCAAAGTACTGGAACCAAACCAAGCCCAAAATACATCCCCACATAGCCTCAGATCCAAAAACCAACAACTGAACTGCAACAGGGGATCACATCCCCATCCATGTCACCCCACAAGAATCAAGCAGAACAACCACACACAATACCAAGATAGGGCAGGGGAGTTTCCATATTCTATCACACCATTCATTGAGTTCCTTCTTTTCCTTTGGTTAACTGGGGTAATCACACAATAATTATTGTTCACTATAAATTCATTTAATCTATTGAGTTTACATGATTAAACAATTTCCATGTTACATCAATTCAATCATAGGATTATCCAAAAAACATAGGTTATTTTTAGTGTGCAAGGAAGGACCACCAACAGCTACGATTTTCAATGGACATATTCCCATATAATTCACAACACATAAGTAAGGATAAAAGAGTAAAACATCATCATCAAACACACACCTTCATTCTTTAAAAACCATTTATTATATTCGTTAAGGTTTGGATTCATCCATCATTGAAGGAACATTATCGTACCCACCCTTCATGATAAACAGTAGAGAGAGATGAAGGAAAACCCTACTTTGATGATCAACAATCAAATTTTCTCTCCACGTGCCAAGAATTGGGGATGTGCGGCCTATAGGGGAGGAACTCTGAGGAATGAAAGAGTGAGCAGAAAAGCTCTAGCATAGGCATACAACTTTCTTCAAGAAGGGGGACTCCAAACACACCAGGGAGAAGAAGGAAACCAACCAAGAAGAAGAAGGAAATAATCCTAGTGTGATAAAAAGGTGAGATCCTGGAGTTATGGGATAAGAAAATCTTGAACGGATTTAAAGGTGGATTGTGGTTTCACCAAATGGTTGGGTGGTTACACATGATGTAATTGATTTTCATTTAATAATTATAATCATAGAGGTGTCCATAATGGTTGTGAGTTAAAGGATTTCCCTTAGCTAGAGGAAAAAGTGTGTAATAGGGGCAAAAATGGAAGTACGGGAAAAAGGGTGTGACACTGAGTAAAAAGCCACACATTTTGGTAATTCAAAGGTTGGTCGACTCTTGGGAGATTTTAGATATCATTTATGGGCTTTTAATGGCTTTGAAAGGGGTATTAAAACACTCTTACGTAAAAAGATACGTTGCGAGAGTAGAATTGGAAAAGGAAACAAGGGTGGGACACCGTTTGGTGAGACACCATAAGTGGTGTTAAGGTCACGATTCCACAGTCATGATGCCACCCTCACGGTGCCACCATAAGCGGTGCCACCATTTTGGTGTGCAACCCTAACGATGCGACCGTTAGAGTGCCACCCTCATGGTGCCATCCTCATAGTGCCACCATCAGTGATGCCACCGTTTCAGTGTGTGGCCATGATGGTGTGACCATTATAGTTCCACCGTCATGGTGCCACCATTTCGGTGTACGACCGTGATGGTGCGACTGTTATGGTTCCACCGTCATAGTGCCACCGTAAGCGGTCCCACCGTTTCAATATGGGATTGTGACCGGTGCCACCGTTTCAGTGGAACCATTTGATGGAACCGAGTTTTTGGAAAACTCCTTAATGATTCATTGTCCGAGAAATTACATCATATACCACTCAAACAATTCTCACACTTGAGAATCAAAACTAGACCTGAAGAAAAGAGAGGGGTCTAAACAGCCACCTCGAAAGATACCTCTTAGGAGGAAACCTCCTAGACATCTAGGAACACCTCCCCCTCAAGTATCCACACAACATATAAATGTGTCACTATCCAAACGTATGAATTAGGGAGTCCTTTACCCCATGCCAAGATACTATAAGCTTTAGGCAGCACTGACTCGCCCGCATGAGTTTGAACACATCCACTTTTATGTGTCTTGGTTAGAGATTGGGTCCTCCCTTCCCCACAATCAGGACTCTTCACACACATTCATAGAATAGGGATAACAACACATTTCATAGTTAAAAAAGTTAAGCATTTTATCACAAACAAGTACAAAACAAAACAGAAAAAAAAAACTCAAAATAGGTTTGGGTACTAGGCGTGCATCTGTGCCTCCCATTCCCAGGAACTCTCCTCGAGGCCACCATGCCTCCATAACACACGAACCAATGGAATGGTTCATCCTCAAATCACCTTCTCCTCATGACCTTCGATCATTACTGGTCGCTCTAAAAACATCATGTCATCCTCAATATCCATCTTTCCTCGGTATAGGATGTGTGAATCATTGTGTAGATATCTACGGAGCTGAGACACATGGAAGATGTTGTGCACTCTCAGTAGCAGTGGTGGTAGCGCTAGCTGATAAGCCACTTCACCGACCCACTGCCACACCTCAAAGGGTCCAATGAACCTGGTAGAAATATTACTCCCCCTACTAAACCTCCATTGTCAATGCTAAGGGGAGACCATCAAGAACACGTGGTCCCCAACCTTGAAATCCAAGGGTCTCCTTCTATTATCGTCACACGACTTATGCCGGTCTTGGACTGCCTTCATCCTCTATTGTATAAGTTGAACCTTCTTCATCATGATTTGTACCACATCGGGCCAAGAACACCTGCTTCCTTGACCTCTGTCTAGCACACAGGTGAGTGACATGGCCTCCCGTACAAATCTTTAAATGAATCCATTCCAAGGGTAGAGTGATAACTATTGTTGTAGGGAAATTATACCATAGGCAAGTGTCATACCCATGATCCCCCAAAGTCCAAAACATAGACTCTTAGCATATCCTCCAATGTCTGGATGGTGCGCTATGTCTTCCCATCTTTCTAGGGGTGGAAAGTAGTGTTGAGGCATAGCTGGGTACCAAAACCATGTTGAAAACCTTTCAAAAGCCGTGAGGTAAATCGGGTATCCTGATCGGAGATTATGGATCTCAGAACTCCATGAAACCACACCACTTCATCCACATACCACTGTGTTAGGACATACACCGCACTCGAATCCTTAATTTATTGGAAGTGATCTGATTTCTTTAGTCGATCCACTACTACCCAAATGGCATCGCAACCCCCTTAAACTCTAGGTATTCCCATGAAAAAATCCATCGAGATGTCGTCCCACTTCCACATGGAGACATCTAATGGTTGTAACAGACCCCCTAGGTTGTGGTGCTCAGCCCTCACTTACCAACACGTGAGGCACTTCTCCACAAACTCTGCCACTACCCGCTTCACCCCGGGCCACCAAAACTGAACCCTTAAGCCCTAGTATAGCTTATAAACTTCTGGGTGCACCACCATGAATGGTTTGTGGAACTCACCAAGAAATATCTTGCGCATTTCCATCAGGAAGAACAACTTCTCATGAAAAATAATTTGATTTTTTCCATCTTCTAACCATACCCATGGAGAATCACCCTGGCTAACACGATCGTGCATCACTTCAGCCTATAAGTCCCCCCATTGAGACTCCTCTACATGCTGAAATAGAGATGACTACACTATCATCTGAAACAAACAGCCTATGTCATCCTCCACACTTGCATCCAGGTGTAGGGTAGCCAACTCCTCCATCACCTTCCAAGCATCTGCTGACTCTCAAACCACATCCCTCTACGACTTCCTACTCAAGGAATCGGCCACCACATTCCCTTTACCTTTAGTGTAAGAGATTTCAAAGTCATAGTCCTAAAGAAACTCCATCCACCTCCACTGCCGCAAGTTCAGGTCCCGTTGGGAGAAGATATACCTCAAGCTCTTGTGATCTGTGATGACCACAAAGTGCTCCCCAATTAGGTAATGCTACCGCAACTTTAGTGAGAAAATGACCGTTTAAAGCTTCAGATCGTGGGTGGAATAGTTACACTCATGGGTACGTAACCACCAAGACCCATAAGTGATCAACCCTGCTGTTACATCAACATACACCCAAAGCCTTATCCTAAAGCATCACAGAATACCTCAAATTTCACTCCTTCTTCTGGAAACCTTAGCACTAGGGAAATAACCAACATCCCCTTTAGATAACTAAAGGTTTCCTCGCACTTCCTATTCCACATGAAAGCCTGGTCTTTCTTGGTTAAGGTGGTCAAAGTTGATGCAACTGAGGAGAAGTTGGGCAAGAATATCTGGTAGTAAGCTGATAGGCCCTGGAAACTATGAACCTTAAACACATTCTTGGGTGACACACAAGAAATAATAACTTAGGCCTTTGATGGGTCCACCGTTATTCCCTGCTCGGATGCCATGTGTCCAAGGAAGTGTACTCCTTGCATCCAGAACTTGCACTTGGACAATTTCCCATAGAGTTGGTGCTGTTAGAGGACCTCTAAAACCATTCTCATATGGTCAGTGTGATCCTCCTATGATCTTTAGTAAATCAGGATGTCGTCAATAAACACGACTAAAAACCGGTCAAGATATTCCTGGAAGATGGAGTTCATGAGTCCCATGAACACGTCTGGTGTGTTCGTAACGCCGAATGGCATGACCACAAACTCAAAGTGTCCATATCTGCACCTTAAGGAAGTCTTCAAGATATAACCTTCCTTCACCCTCAACTAGTGATATCCTAACCGCAGGTCCATCTTGGAGAACCATACTGCCCCCTTCAACTAGTCAAAGAGGTCGTCTATCCTTGGGATAGGGTAACGGTTCTTGACTGTTACCAGATTCAGTCTCTAGTTGTTTATGCACAGTCTGAGACCACCATCTTCCTTCTCCACGAACAAGACTGGAGAACCCCATAGTGATTTTCTTGGTCGAACAAAACCCTTATTTATCATATCATCAATCTGAATCTGTAACTCCCACAATTCAGAAGGAGTCATCTGATAGGGATCCATGGAAATTGGACGGGCACTGGGTTGTAAATCTATCCCGAACTCAACATCACATCGAGGGGGTAGATTTACCACCTCCTCAAGACGTCCATGAATTCACTAACGATCCTTGGGGATTACACCACCTCTAAGTCTGGTGCCTCCATTGACAACTCAGATAAGAAGGAAAAAATGGGATCCACTCATCGGTTTCCCTCATACATACCCCGTTTACCGATAAAAGTCACGTGTTGTCTGCCCATATCTGAAAACATGATCCTTATTTAGAAGAAGTTAATAATAGTAAATACATATAATTGGAATTTTATGCCGAAAATGACATCATACGGTTGCATCTACATCAAAAGAAGGTCCCCACTAGACTGATGTGGTCCCAACATCAGTCTATATCCTCGGCAAACACGAGACAAGCTGGTATGATCTCCGACTAGCATACTCAAAACCAGGGGTATGGAAAGTGTCTCTGTGTCTAAACCCAAAGCATGATATACACTAGGTGAAACAAAGTAGTGTGAAGATCTTGAATCAAATAAGGTGCATGAAAGAGTAATAAACAAGATGATAGTACTTCGGACGACTTCTGGCCCTATTGGAATTGCTTACTCTACGGCGTGCAACTGCCCATGCCCATATCCCCTACCCCTAGGCTATTGGCTGCCTCCCTGGCCATGCCTTAGTTGAGTTCCCTGAGGAACGCCCTGAGGTCGGCCTCCTCCTGCAACATCTGCTCTCGAAGGAGCGGGAGCTCGCTGTCCTTGTTATTGCTGCTGAAAGGGCCTAGCTGGAATCTATTGATCCTGAGGTGGGCGCTAAACTTTTCCACCCCCACTGTACTACACTCGGTACAGGCATTGATTATGAAGATTCCCATGGATTCTATAGATGAAGCATCTTGGTCTTGGGACCAAAAAGAAATGGCGATGACCGAGAGATTGAAACTGGAACTGTTGGGGCATACTCCCCACTGGCCAAAACCTGGAAGACCCTGACACTGGAGGCTTGTTGCTGATAGCCTTCCCATTTGACAAGCCCAACTGAATCCCTTCCCGGGGAACACCTCCCAGTGTGTGTGTAACACCCCAATATTCCATGGTACTCTTCCCTTTTAATAATATAGTAGCATGTGTTGTACACAACTTCGAGTACTAACACACACCACAACCAATCAAACTAGCTGTTATGAATAGTAATACCCACTTTTTGAAATTTTATAAATTTTATATTTCAAAATGGAAATCATTTTTTTATTCGGAATATCGAAATTATCCTAGGGTGAATTTTTGGTATTTTTCTGGAAACATTCAATTTTTGATGAATAGTGAAAAACACTGAGTTATAGTTTAAAACCGAATTTTTTTATGTAAATAATTATTTATTTTATTTAAATTTATTTTAGGTCAAAATAGATACATAATACCTATATAAGTTCTATGTAATTAATTAGAGTCAGTTTATAATAATTTTAGATATATAAAAATTTTATTGAATTTTTCACCGTCTTTTAGCCATCTCCTAGGAGAATTTGAAAATTCAAATAAAACTTAAATTTAATGATTTTGTGAATGGAATTTCGAAACTACGAGAGAAACGGTTAATATCAAGGATTAAAATTTGGTTCAATAAGATAAAAATAATTTTTTATGAATAGTAACTTTTTACTTTTATTTACCATGGTTAAAAGTAAATAGGGTAATTAAGGGTAAAAATGATATTATTATTACCCTAACACATGTCCTAATTATATTGGCTAAGTATAATTAGACCAAAAACAAACTTAGGAATAAAATATGAACCTCTTTGGTCCACATGGATTAGCATAGGACATTTATTATTATTTAATTCAAAGAATAGTTAAAAGAGATAAAATCAAAGTTTAATAACTAAAACATTTTTAATATAGGGTTATACATAAGATAAATTCTATTATAAATATTCATTAAAAAGATAAAAATATTTCATACATAATGGTATTTTATTTATAATTTTTAGACATTAAATAATTTAATTTATTTATGACACAATGGCGACGCAGTAATTACAAAATTATTGAAATATTAAAATAAGTGATATTATAAATATCCAAATAAATTTAATTTGAGACTTTTTATAAATTCAAATAATTTTAAAGGTTAATATGAAATGTTATTATTGATTTAATTAACTTTTTTGAAGTAATCATGCTCTTATAATTTTCAAAAAAAATGAATATCCAAATAGTGTCAAAATTGACATAAAAGAGTTTTCAAAACAAATATTATATTATTAATTGATATTCTATTCTTAAAAATATAAGTTTCGGCCAAAGGACTTATATAATGATATTTTTATCATTAATGGACCACTTGGGGGTCTCTTATAAGTATATAGTAAGTTTATTAACTATATAATATAAAAATACAAAGAGACATGGTAAATGTCAAACTATTTAACTAAGAGTTAAATCAAAAAGATAAAGTTAATATAGTGACCCAAAACTATATAAAAACTATTGGTTGAGTGGTTTTAGACATATCCCCACTTTAACCTTTAAATAATCCACTTTGGAGCCATTATAAGTGGAATTTGAATTTATTATAAAATAATAGTTCTAGCTTTTCCAAAGGTGCCCCTCACCCCTCTTATAAAAGGGCACTCCACCTTCTCTCAAATTCACACATTTAAAGCCTTTTGGTTCGGCCAAACCCGGACCAAATAACCTATAAAATTCCCTCACTTCAACCTAGAGGCCTTAGTTTGATCATAACTCCATTTTACAGATCCCTTTTGATCAAATAAAAAGGAAGAACCCGAAGAAGAGGTAAAAATATCACCACCTTGTTCAAGATAATTTCTTCTTCCACATCCTCTTTCTTTGTTGTTTTCATTATAAAATAATAATTCCAGTATATTATATATACTGTGATGTTATTATAAATATGTTACAACCATATTAACTATTCTATCCATCCTTTGAATGACATGTCACCATACGTGTGTATGTACGACTTACCATCTCCACGTTGTGGTGTAATTGTTATTCAATACATTATTATTTGGATGGGTATAATAATGATGTGTAATTAGTTTAAATAATAAATATAACATGATAATTATTCTTTATATATGATATAACATCCAATTATATATTATTTTAGTATCAAAATAATGATATTTTCGCACGTGTGTACGTACGAATTACACATAATAACTCCATTGATAAATTCTAAATTCATCGATATGAACTGATAAGAGTAATTTTAACTCAATCTCCATTTATTGAGTTAAACATCCAATTCATTAGTGTTGTTTTTACAAGAATATGTGTGAATGTCCTTAGATTGATTTACACTGAATATCCAATCATATTGAGTGTATTTATGTTTTTCACACATAATTATGTCATTTATTTATCCTTAGACTAAGGATATGGTCTTTATAAGATATTTCATCTCAATTTACATTCCATTGAGACTTCTTTGTTGTTATCCACCAAATCACTTTTATATGGTGTATATAATGTAATTTGACATAGTATATCATGGATCCCTTTATTATCATGATATTATGAAGTTTATTTTAACTCAATTATTTTTATTCAAGTGTCTCTCTTTTGTTTAGGAACTCTAACTAAAATATCATATTAAATGTTTTAAAGATTTATTATTCTAAATCTTTCTCATTAATGTCCATGTTTTAAAAATGGTTTTAAGACATTAAAGTTTTAAAATTAAAATTCCTTTTAAAAGTTTCAAAGT
The DNA here is from genome assembly GCA_963277665.1 of Viscum album. Classification (NCBI taxonomy): domain Eukaryota; kingdom Viridiplantae; phylum Streptophyta; class Magnoliopsida; order Santalales; family Viscaceae; genus Viscum; species Viscum album. Next base: position 1,196,701,737 of record OY728133.1, read on the forward strand.
GGTATAGGACACTTTGATTCAAAAATCTATTTTTAAATGTCTTCTTGACAAATAGTGTGACTTTTAAATGTTTTCAAGAAAAAGGGGGATATTTCTCTCAATAGTTTGATGATTATTTTAATCTATGTCAATATCCTTCATTATTCTCGATTTAGGTTAATTTTATACAATACAATCTTCCATATTGTATTAAATGAGTTATATTTGACTGTAGATGTGCTATTTTTATACCATTCAAGTTTTGTGGTTAAAGTATTAACATTTCTTATGCTAGTTTTAATATGAATGTTTATGTTATGTTTCAAACTTTTCATATGAGGAATGCATTGGAATTAGTAAGTGACGGGTGGAGCCTTCTATAGCTCCTCGATGCATCGGTAGGTCTCATGAGACAAACTAGTGACTTTGCACAAGGCCTTAAAAAAATCTTATTTGTAGTCTTGGAACAAGGCCTTGAATATGTGGTTATGATAGTCTGGCATTATGAATTCCATTATTATGAAAGTGGTTATTGATTTTGCATGTGATTATTCAACTAGTAGAATATCCATGTTAATAAGTAAATGGCATTATTTCATTTTATTTTTTCCATATTATTCTGAAGTTCAAGTTTAAAAGTCTTTTCAGTTATACATTGCCTTTAATGTTTATGTTTTTTTATGAAAGTTTCTACTATATCGTTATCCTTACTGATCATTTGAGCTCACCCCTTTCTATGTTTTATTTTTTCCAGGATGTGAAGAAGTATTTTTTGAATGACCTGCAGGGATAGAATGAGGGGATATGAGTTTGGTCTATAGAGACAAGATTTTGTTGTAGTTTTTTATTTTATGATGTAATGTAAACCTTATGAATGTATCTATTACTTCCAAGGATACTAAACTAATAGGTCTTTTGAGACTTGATCTTTTATGATCATGTAAATGATACGTAATAATGCACTGACTTTGGGCTTCTATGGTCAGAGCGTTACAGTTGGTATCAGAGGAAGTTTTGTACAAACCTTGGAAGCTAGATTTAGATAAACTCTGATTAGAGCACATAGACCTAAGATGGACTTTGAGGATTAGTATAGAAGAACTTCTTAGAATTTTGGTATTGTAGAGATTTTGTGAGTTTTCCAATAAATACATCCATGTCTGGATATGACCAGGTAGAGGTGTCTCTTGCACAGATGTACCTATGGGTAAAACCCGAAAACACCACTTTGAGCTAGACTCGAATGGGAACTGGTGCATTATAATAGGCCTTGCTGCACTCTTGGTTACGACACTCCCGGGGGATATGCTTAGGATAATTTACATTTTCTTTACAATCCAATTTGAAGTATTTTAATATAAGATGAGAATAAATGACCTTGTTTAATCCTAAGGTGTGTAAAATTTAAAATATGGTGTCATGATATCCTCTAAATGATTTTATGACTACTGCTACTCAGAAAATGCTTTCTGGTTTTATTCAATGGCTGGATTCCAAGGAAGTCATAGTAACTTTGAGAATGGTGTAAAAGGTGGGAAAATTGGTTGAAATGAGCAACAAAATGGAATGTTGATAGGTGTAAAAGATATCTTGTTCATGCAAAATCAGTTTTCCAAAAATATGATCAACAAAATATATATTAACCAACTCCCGGACTCAACAAAGAAGAGAAAGGTGATGAATGATAATAGCTCCAGTAGTGGAGACCATGGAGAAAAGAATCCTCAATTTTTATCATGAAAGAAATGTGGAAGGAGAAACCTAGGAAACTATCTCAATGGAACAAAGAAATACTTTACGTGTGGGAAAGAAGGACATAAAGTGAAGAATTGCCGAGGAAAAATGAAGATTACTATGGAAGAAAATAAAAATGGTCACAAGAATCCATTTATAGTCATTTTCCATAAATGTAGGGGACCAAGCCATTACCCAAATGAATTCCCTGTTCTATAGGATATTTTATTGGTCAAAGAAGAAGCTATGTGGAAATAAATGGTTGGAGAAATTTTTAAAAGTACAAGTACTCATTGTTGATGGGATTACTTTGGAATAATTTTCTCTTGTATTTGTAACCCTGCAGTTTGTCATGTGAAAATTATATTTGAGGAAGACTTATCTTTTCTCTTATGGATACAGTTATAAATAACCATTTGGTTTTATATGATCATTGGGTTTGAGGCAATCACAAGTTATTATATTTTGGGATGAAAATTCAAGGTATGAGATAAAATTTGAGGTTAAATTGTGTTATGGTTATTTTGAGGAATTTATCTCATTTTGGTAATGTTATAAAATATATTTTTTGAAAAAGGACAACACGCAGACCGTGTGACAACCTGTCACATCGAATAAAGCTGTGGGAATCGAACCCACAACCATAGTGCGATTGGGATTTATCGCCTACCACTGTACATGAAGTCCCTGGTTAGTGTGACTAATTATTTTTAGTTAAATGATTTTATTTATCAATAATAAGTTGATTTGGGATCTTATGTCTTATCAAATGAATACCCTTAGTATAGGAAAATGATTTGGTGATTAAGTGATAAATGTTATTTTGGAAGATGTTCACTTTATTGGGAACACTATATGCACAAGGAAATAGAATATTATGGGATTTCATTTGAGGAGTAATGGTGGATTTTTATCTATTTTTTATTGTGGATTTATAGTGATTTGGGTTATTTATGGAAATGATTAACCAATAATAGAGAATATGTGATTAGGTTAATTACTTTTAAGTATGTGACTTTAAGAGTAGTTGATGTCATTTGGAGATACAATTTAACGTGGAAGACTACATAACCAAATTCTTCTATGTTTTGGGTTTCAATATTAGTTTGGATTATATGGAAGGATTTTAAGGAAAATTTTTTATTGAATAGTATTTATTTAACTTTGGGGTATTGTTGGTTTAGTTTTAGAAATTAAGATTAGTGTTTATTTCTCTAGTGGAATATCCTTTTGGGGGATCGTCATATCTTATACTAACCATTTTGGTTTTGATTAATCTCTAAAGACAAGGTAAATATATAGTTTATCCTTCTTGAATCATGTGATTCTATAGAAGTTTATTCTAGCTCTTCTAGTGTGACCATGTCTTCTTGAATACTCATCATTTAAAAAAATGGGTTATTGGTATAAATTTTTTAAATAATGAAACTCTACTTATAAAAAGGTAAGTAAATCTCTTTATTTTCTTAGTCAATCTCATAAATTAATTCCTCATCTTTATGTAAAGTAACTTAAAACAAAAAAAAATTGTGTGTTTACTTTTCCTACTGGGAGACTAATGACCGTTTGTCCCATCGCAAGTTTGTGGTTTTCTTGTTGTTAAAATTCTCCTGATCATGTTTTCTATCCCTCTCCATCAGAACTTGACACTTAGTTTATCATCCATATCCATGTTTTCCTACATGGAATCCTAGTATGGGTTATCTTGGGTGACCTTTGTACTTCTCTTTCATTCTCTTAAAGTGATAGTTTTATTGACTCTTTTTCCGATGTGGGACTTCCCATTATATTCACATGCCAAATTTTAAAAAAAAATCGAGGATGAAATTATTTGAATGAGGGGAGAATTTCACACCCCAAGCTTCCACGGTACGCTTTCCTTTGAATAATACAGTAGCGTGTGTTGTACGCAACTTCAAGTACTAACACACACCAAAACCAATCAAACTAGCCGTTATGAATAGTAATACCCTATTTTTGAAATTCTATAAATTTTATCTTTCAAAATGGAAATCATTTTTGGATTCAGAATATAGAAATTATCCTAGGGTGAATTTTTGGTATTTTTCTGAAAACTTTCAATTTTTGATGAATAGTGAAAATACTGAGTTATAGTTTAAAACCGAATTTTTTTTATTTAAATTTATTTTAGGTCAAAATAGATACATAATACCTATATAATTTTAATGTAATTCATTGGATTCAGTTTATAATAATTTAAGATATAAAATGATTTTATTGAACTTTTCACTGTCTTTTACCCATCTCCTAGGACAATTTGCAAATTCCCATAAAACATAATTTTACCGCTTATGTGAATGAAATTTCAAAAATCCAAGAGACACAGTTAATATCAAGAAGTAAAATTTGGTTCAATAAGATAAAAATAATTTTTGGTGAATAGTAACTTTTACTTTTATTTACCACGGTTAAAAGTAAATAGGGTAATTAAGGGTAAAATGATATTATTATTACCCTAACACATGTCCTAATTCTATTGGCTAAGTATAATTCGACAAAAAACAACTTTAGAAATAAAATATGAACCTCTTTGGTCCACTTGGATTAGATTTGGACATTTATTATTATTTAATTCAAATAAGAGTTAAAAGAGATAAAATCAAAGTTTAATAACTAAAACATTTTTAATATAGGGTTATACAAAAGATAAATTAGATTATAAATATTCATTATAAATCTAAAAATATTTCATACATAATGGTATTTTATTTATAATTTTTAGACATTAAATAATTTAATTTATTTATGACACAATGATGATGTAGTAATTACCTAATTAATGAAATATTAAAATAAGTGATATTATAAATATACAAATAAATGTTATTTGAGAATTTTTATAAATTACACTAATTTTATAGGTTAATATGAAATGTTGTGATTGATTTAATTAAATTTTTTTGAAGTAATCATGCTCTTATGATTTTCACAAAAATCAATTTCCAGATAGTGTCAAAATTGACATAAAAGAGTTTTTAAAACAAATATTATATTATTAATTGATATTCTATTCCTAAAAATATAATGTTAGGCCAAAGGACTTATATAATGATATTTGTATCATTAATGGACCACTTGGGTGTCTCTTGGAAGTATATAGTAAGTTTATTAACTATATAATATAAAAATATAAAGAGACATGGTAAATGTCAAACTCTTTAACTAAGAGTTAAATCAAAATGATAAAGTTAATATAGTGACCCAACCCTATCTAAAAACTATTGGTTGAGTGTTTTTAGACCTATCCCCACCTTAAACATTAAATAATCCACTTTGGAGCCATTATAAACTGAATATGAATTTATTATAAAATAATATTTCTAGCTTTTCCAAAGGTGCCCCTCACCCCTCTTATAAAAGGGCACTCCCCCTTCTCTCAAATTCACACATTCAAAGACTTTTTGTTCGGCCAAAACCTACCCAAATATCCTCTAAACTTCCATAAATTAAACCTATAATCCTTATTTTGATCAGAAAGCGAACCTAAGGAGCCCTTTTGATCAAATCAAAAGGAAGAACCCGAAGAAGAGGTAAAAATCTCACTACCTATTTCAAGTTCCTTTATTCTTCCACTTCCTCTTTATTTGTTGTTTTCATTATAAAATAATAATTCCAGTATCTTATATATACTATGATGTTATTATAAATATTTTACGACCATATTCACTATTCTATCCATCCTTTGAATGACATGTCACCATACGTGTGTACGTACGGCTTACCGTCTCCACGTCGTGGTGTAATTGTTATTCAATACATTATTATTTGGATTGGTATAATAATGATGTGTAATTCATTTAAATAATAAATATAACATGATAATGATTCTTAATATATGATATACCATCCAATTATATATTATTTTAATATCAAAATAATGATATTTTCGCACGTGCGTACGTACGGATTACCGTCTCCACGAACGCGATGAGATTCATTCCCCATCGTATCCATTCAAAACTAATTTTCATTTGATGGTTAAAAATAATTCTTAGATACATGATATCATTCTAGATATTAATAATATACATCCCATCCATAACAAACATGCCTCACATAACAAATAATATAGAGAAAAATGAATCTGTTAACACCTGAAATGATGATAATACTAAGATATTATTAACAAATAAATGTTAAAAGATCATATATGATATAATATTAATGTATATAATTCTTTTATAATTCAATAACAATTATTTCACCATTATACAAGAGGTTAACCTACCCTCGACCAAGGAATAAGTACAAAGTAAGGGGTTTCTTATCTCACTTTTAATTCCCTGATATTTCCATTGTTCACCACTTATTTATTGCATGTGATGTGTGTACTGCCCATGATTGTATTCATTTTGTAATATAATTTAATTTATGGATATTTAAATCATAATCTTATGATCCTTCTTTCATGGGTTTATGTTTCTTAAGTTACCAAATCGATAAGGGAATTTAAAATTTCAATTTCCACTCATTCGGCTTTACACATACTTCATTGATTATTTTACTCCAAGATTATGTGTGGAATCAGTATTCATTTGCTTATGCCATAATTTCCACTCCCTTTCTGTGTATATACTTTTTATACACATAATCACTCCATTGATAAATTCTCAAGTCATCGATATGAACTTGATAAGAGTAATTTTAACTCAATCTCCATTTATTGAGTTCAACATCCAATCATTGGTGTTGTTTTTACAAGAATATGTGTGAATGTCCTCTAATTGATTTAAACTGAATATAAAATCATATTTAGGGTATTTATATTTGTCATACATAATTATGTCATTGATTTATCCTTAACCTAAAATTACGGTCTTTATAAGAGATTTCATCTCAATTTACATTCCATTGAGACTTCTTTGTTGTTATACACCAAATCACTTTTATATGGTGTATATAATGTACTTTGACATAGTATATCATGGATCCCTTTATTCTCATGATATTATAAATTTTTTATTAACTCAATTATTTGTATTCAAGTGTCTCTCTTTTAGTTAGGAACTCTAACTAAAATATCATTTTAAATGTTTTAAAGATTTATTATTCTAAATCTTTCTCATTAATGTCCATGTTTTAAAAATGGTTTTAAGACATTAAAGTTTTAAAATTGAAATTCCTTTTAAAAGTTTCAAAGTGGTATGGGACACTTTGATTCAAAAATCAATTTTTAAATGGCTTCTTGACAAATAGTGTGACTTTTAAATGTTTTCAAGAAAAATGGGGATATTTATCTCAATAGTTTGATGATTATTTTAATCTATGTCAATATCCTTCATTATTATAGATTGAGGTTAATTTGATACAATGCAATCTTCCATATTGTATCGAATGAGTTATGTTTGAATGTGGATGTGCTATTTTTATAACATTAATGGTTTGTGGTTAAAGTATTGACATTTCGTATGTTAGTTTTAATACGAATGTTTATGTTATGTTTCAAAATTTTCATATGAGGAATGAATTGGACTTAGTAAGTGACTGGTGGTGCCCACTATAGCTCCTTGATGCATCGGTAGGTCTCATGAGACAAACTAGTGTCTTGGAACAAGGTCTTGACTAAATCTTATTTATAGTCTTGGCATAAGGCCTTGACTATGTGGTTATGATAGTCTGACATTATCCATTCCATTATTATGAAAGTGGTTATTGATTTTTCATGTGATTATTCAACTAGTAGAATATCCATGTGAATAAGTAAATGGCATTATTTCATTTTAGTTTTTCCATATTATGCTGAATTTAATGTTTAAAATGCTTTTTAGTTATACATTGCATTAAATGTTTATGCTTATTTATGAAAGTTTTCACTATATTGTTATCCTTACTGAGCATCTAAGCTCACCCCTTTCTATGTTTTATTTTTCCCAGGATGTGAAGAATTATTTTATGAATGACTTGCAGGGATAGTATGAGGAGATATGAGTGTGGTCTATGGAGAAAAGATGTTGTTGTAGTTTTTCATTTTATGATGTAATGTAAACCTTATTAATGCATCTAGTACTTCCAAGGCTACTAAACTAATCGGTCTTTCGAGACTTGATCTTTTATGATCATGCCAATGATACATAATAATGCACCGACTCTGGGATTCTATGGTCGGGGTGTTATAGTGTGCATCCTCTCTACCACTTCAGCCTTCTTCTAGACCTCCAAGTATGTTAGTAGAGTGAAGGGAGTAATAGAATAATGGAGAGAAGTGCAGAGTGCCTCCTCTAAACGTCTCTCCCAAGACTCTTCATCTAGAAAGAGGTCCAGAGAAAAGAAAATGAGTTAATTGAACTTGATCCCCAACTCCCTCACTGACATTCTCCCATTCTGAAGGTAGAGTAGCTCCTGCCTCTTCTCCACCTTCATCATGGAAGAGAGGAATTCCACCCATAACTCCCTCTCAAAGTCAGACCACAAAACCTCAGCTTCCCTCTTCTCCCCAAGATAGAGTTTCCACCACTGACTCACCACTCCCCGCATCTGGATTAAAGTTAGAGGAACCCAGTACTCTGTCGGAACCCGGATCAAGCTAAAAGCTATCACCAGCTCCTTGAGCTAGCTCTATTTCTCCATGTCTGAGATGCTGCCCTCATACTTCCCAAGGGTATTCTGCTGAAAGGCACGAAGTGTCCTTTTACACTGGTCGTCCTCCTCCTCTCGATCATCCCTCTGCTGATCAGTCAAATCAGCCTCCTGGGACTCGATTGCCCGCACTACCCATGGTTTTCGGTTAGGTTCCATAGAAACAAGGTAAACAATGAATTCCTAAGCCCGAGTAGTGTAGAATATTGCTTTTAAATTTTTCATAAATTTTTCATTTATTTTAGATCCCCAAAGTACCCAAGACACACAAGAAAACAAGTCATCATGATGCATGTACCTTTCTTAGGGTCTCTACCCTACAATCAGTATAACCTCACTTTATCATTTGGTAGGTCCAAATTCCTTGCATCGGATCATGAGGGGCCCTAAAATCCTACATCCTAGCCAGTATTCCATGGCCTATTTCACATGCCAAGTTTTCCTAACATTGTTTCACTACCATCCCATGAAATCCCCAGTGCCTAACTGTAAACTCCATCCTATCTCTCAATCTCCCTCTGATACCATTATGTCATGACCCACCTTCACTAAGATGAGGGATGGGATAGAAGATTTCCAAACCCTTCCTTATTCAAGTTAAAGGAGAGATAATGACCCCCGAGACTCACCTTCAATAGGTTCCAGAGTGGTAACTATCACCAAAGGTATAGAAATACACATAATATGGAAGGCATTACCCTTTTATTTAGTAAGATCAGGAGGTAATATAGTAATTCCAAAACATCACCAAAGATGGAAGTAAAAGTAAGGACAAAACGATCCATTCCCATAGGCATGTTCCAATAATGAAGTGATATGAAGTACAGGAAAAACTCCAAAGGGAAGTAACAAAAGAAAAGAAAAATAGCAACGTCAGCAGTCCTGGCATCTAAGCTAATAGGGTCCATCATGGTCCCTGAAGTCCTCCTGGAAACCTAAAAGTAGTTTTTATATACGTAGGGTGAGTATACAAGTATACTCAGTAGAGAAACCAAAAGATCTCATGCACAAGTGGGGAGGAATTCTAATGCCCCATGAACAAAAAGGAGAGAACCAAAGCTCCTAGTAAAAAAACTATCCACCCAAACCTCACTAAGGAACACTCCCCAAATAATGCATGTCAAGTAAGTAATAGTAATAACACATTGATGTTTGGGTACCCCGCACCACTTTCCCACTAGTTATTGAATACATCCTATGTGTCAGACCTCTCCCTCTATTCTCACTACACTCCCACTGCCATACCCCACCAGCACAAACCTGGGCTACCACAACTACACATCCAGCCCGTAAAATACTAGGCTACAATAACCTCACGTAACTACAACCGCTGAAACCTGGGCTAGAATAACTACCACCATGACCAAAGACACCTGGGCCTCATCCTGAAGACACTTGGGACACAACCAGCCCGTACACACCTAGGCCAACCACTAAAACTACCCTGCCCAAAGAATCTTGGGCTATAATGGACCTCATGACATCACATCCTGCCCAAAGAGTCTTGGTCTACTCAGGAAAGGGAGAAAAAAATGATCTAATAACCATCCACTCATAGGAGTGTTGGAAAAAATACCATCCCCCGTGAAATGGGGGTGTTCGGTATGAGGGGATTAACTTGGGTGGGGTGCGAATAAGAAACATAAGAACTAGATTATAAATATAGGTAAAAAAACTCATCCCATCCTAGTGGTTCCAAAACCAGCCTATACACAAGCACCCTAATTACTATTCATTAATAAAAAGCACAAAACCCACAGCTAAGTCGCAACTCATTCTTGGGAAACAATTCCCCAATGAACCTGTTCTTTTTATCAAATTAGAGTGGTTCTATTTTAAATAATTTTTCACTACTGAGCAACTAACAAGCATAGCCACAAGCCAAGGAAGGAAAAACATTCAATCAGTAATTTAAGCATTTACACATAGTTATATTTTAAAGTTACAACAACAAAAGGAATTCATGAGATCCCTTGAAGTACTAGAACCAAACCAAGCCCAAACATACGGCCCCAAATGGCCTCAGATCCACAAACCAAAAACTACACCATAATAGGTGATTTGATCCCCATCCATGTCACCCCATAAGAATCAATCATAACAACCACACATACTAGGAAGATAGAGAAAGAGAGCTTCCAAATTCTATCACGTCATTCATTGAGTTCCTTATTTTCATTTGGTTAACTGGGGTGATCACACAAGGTTTCTTGTTCACTATACATTCATTTAATCAACCGAGTTTACGTGATTAACCAATTTCCATGTTACAGCCATTCAATCACAGGATTATCCAGAAAACGTAGGTTCTTTTTAGTGCACAAGGAAGGACCACCAATGACCATGATTTTAAATGGACATAAACCCATATAATTAAAAACACATAAGTAAGGATAAAATAGTATAACAGCATCATTGAACACACCCCTTCATTCTTTAAAAACCATTTATTATCTTCGTTAATGTTTTTTTCATCCATATACAATGGAACATTATCATACCCACCCCTCATGATACAAAGTAAAGAGAGACGAAGAAAACCCCTAATTCGATGATCAATGATCAAAGTTTCTATCCACATGCCAAGAATTGGGGATGCGCGACTTACAGGGGAGGAACTCTGAGGACTACAAGAGTGAGTATAAAAGCTCCAGCATAGGCGCACCACTAGCCTCGAGAAGGGGGACTCCAAACGCACCAAGGAGAAAAAGGAAATCATCCAAGAATAAGAAGGAAATAATTATAGTGTGATAAAAAGGGGAGATCCTGGAGTTACGGGATATGAAATTCTTGAATGAATTTAAAGGAAGATTGTGGTTTCACCATGCGGTTGGGTTGTTACACATGATGGAATTAATTTTCATTTAATAATTCTCATTGGAGAGGTGTCCATAATGGTTGTGAGTTAAAGGATTTACTTTAACCAAAGGAAAATGCACATAACGGGGGAGGAACTGGAAGTATGGAAAAAGGGGTGTGGCACCAAGAAAAAATCCACACGTTTTGGTTAGTCAAGGGTCTTTTGGATCTTGGAGATTTTAGATATCATTTATGGGATTTTAATGGCTTTGAAAGGGGTATTAAAGCACTCTTACATCAAAAGATTCATTGCGGGAGTGAAACTGGAAAAAGAAACAAGGGTGGGAACCATTTAGTGAGACACCGTAAGATGTGTCATGGTCATAGTGCCACCAGTGCGGTGCCACCGTTTTGGTGTGCGACTGTGATGTTGCGACCATTACAGTTCCACCGTCACGATGCCACCCTTACAGTGCCACCATCATGGTGCCTCTGTCATCAGTTCCACCATTTCAGTGTTCGATTGTTATGGTGCCACCATCATAGTGCCACCCTCGTGGTGCCACCATTTTGGTGTGAGACCGTGACCGGTGCCACAGTTTCGATGGAACCGATTGATGGAACTGAGTTTTTGGAAAATTCTTTAATGAGTCATTGTCCAGGCTATTACAACTTAAATATTACATCATTTTAGATGAATATATATTACATATCATTATGATCTATACTATAACCATAAATCTATAGTGTCTTTGTAAACATGGATACATAAACAAATGGTATATAAAATATTTGCATCATATTTCACTAATTTCATCACAATTTTCACCCTTTTTAGAAATATCATGCTTAAAACATTTCTTCTTATACTAGGGAAAATAAAACATAGTAAAGGGTGTGATCATATTCTTAGTAAGGGTAATAAAGTGTGATATCAATGATAATTTAATAATATCTTGATCATAAGGGTATGAGAAAAAAATATTAACATTTGAAAACCATACCCATCAATTTATAGATCATAATCATGATTCATGTCATAAAGCATGGTAGTTCATAAGACATGATTCAAAAAAAGAATAAAATTATATTATCCATGAGAGCATAACAATATCATAAGATCATGTCATAAAATAGTGGCATAAAGTGTGGTTGAATCATAATCATAGAAATAATATATCAAGGATCACATCCAATACAATTATTGCTTAGTGGACATAAACTCATTATGGAATAGCCTACCCAATCAATCCTAATATTATCTTTTGATTAACTTACACTCAGTTAATTATATCATTATTAGCCAATAAATTTAATGTATATAAAATATCCAATTTTCACAAAATAATAATTCATTTATATGCATGCCACAAGATTATGAAAACATTTTCATTTCATCATAGCTTAACCCATGTAAAATAAAATAGGTTTCATATCAATTCCCACATCATCATAAAAGATCCAAAGAAAGAATATAGATTGTATCATAATAAAATATCTCTATTTTAGCATTAGAAACATCAAAGGGTGTTGACTTAGATGAAATATTCCATTAAAAGAAAATTTAAATCATTTCTTTGAAATCATGGAAAATGTCTTTTTCTTTCGATATCATTAAAACAAAAAATTACAAAAAAATTATTTTCTTTTAAAATAACCATATAAAATAATAAATTTATCTTAAAATAAAATAATGTTCATGATGATGATAAAATCTTCTCTTGTTGTTTACATTAAAAAACATTATTTTCACACTTTGGTAAAAATTCAAAAAGTGCCTCATTCAGAAATAGAAATAATATTCCTTTTATAAATTTTTATAAAAAGTAAAACATATTTAAAAATTAAATGAAACAATAATTGAATCATATAAAATAAATTCATTTAGAAACATTTTAGAAAATATGGATATATAATAAAAATATTCCCAACTACAAGAAGAAATATGGTCGATTTTCCTTAAAAACATTATTTTGTTTCTCTTTGAGTACCAAAGAGAGTAAAATAATAATTAAACATTAAAATTTAATAATTAAACATATTATATAAAATAAATGTGATTTTATAATATTTAAATAATAAAATTCACCTAAAGTAAATTTAAACATAAACAATCCTAGTTAAAAGTGAGGTCGAAGAATTAACCCTTACTACTTCAGTAGCTTTTCAATCATAAGACCCATGAAAGAATAAATTAAAATTAAAATTAAAATATCATAAACATAATGATATTAATTTTATAACATGTCAAATTGGTGTTATTTATAACTAATAAAATAATATAGGTGCATATCATAACATATATCCCAAAGAAGATGATTTCAGACGATAAGTCATTACCATTTTGGTAACTTAAAAATCAAAAACAATTGAATGAAATAATCTTAATTGTAACATTAAATTCCATAAATTAATAAGAATAAATTATATAACATTTAAAATAGGCATTATATACACCTCAAAAACATAAATAGGTTCATAGCATCAAACATCTCTCAAAAAAACAATATTGAGATGAAAAACCCTTACCTCATGTACAACTTGATTCACAAGTGCTCTAAAATTATGTGTAATAAATTTAAATTTATTATAGTTATATAAAATAACCATATAAATACTTATAATACCATAAATTGTTTACTTATAACATCTTATCACTCTTATTAACAATATTTCATTATCATTATTATTTCAAGTGTTGGCTGCTTTGTTTTTCTTGTATGTTTTGGTTCGATGGTTACGGTCCTTACACTTCAATCATGGTTCCTTAATATCCATAATTTTAACCATGATATAATTTTTTTATATACCCATTATAAAAATATTTATAACAATTCATATAAATAAGTGATGAAAAATTAATTACATCACAGTGTGGAGATGGTTGTTTGTATGTATGCATGAGTGAAAATTCCATTTTTTGAATAATGGAATAAAAGAAAGGTAAATAATAATTAAAATTTCTAAAAACCTAATAATATCATAAATATAATATATATTTATTCAATATATTATTATAAATATCCATATGAGGTAGTGATTTAAAATGAATCACATCGCTTCATGGAAGTGATAGTCTACATGTAATCACAATCGATAATTATATTACCCATTTGATGGAAAAGGGATATGAATAAGGTTATTAAATTAAAATAATAATATATTGGTATTTTTTATATAATTATGTTATATTATTTTAATTTTTAGGATGTAATTTAAGGGGTTATAATAATATGTAAAATTAAGACGCTCGATTAAGACGATTACCTTCTATTTAAAGACCTCCTTTAGATTTCTTATTAAGAACAATAGGGATGTTATTTTTAAGATAAAAGTACATAAATAACTTTTATAAGGATTTTTATAACATGTTTTTATATTTTTTTATCAATATAAATGGCTCAAGGTGGTGTGAGGAAGAGAGGAGGGATGGTGTTCTTTTATAGTAAAGAAACGTGCACACATGGAATTAATTAAAATATTAAAATATAATAAATTATTTTTCATATAAACGTAAAAAAAAGTTGATATATTTGTAATTTAGTATTATTATGACTCTAACTACTATCATACAATAAAATTTAGCAAGCTTTTTTTATGTTTTAACCCTTATATATTAGTTTGAACCCCTTGTTAACCCTTTTGACGATTATCATGATATCAAAGTCTTTTACTTTTTAGAGGCCAAGAAAGTTTATATAAAATTAAAAGTGATCCATAATTGTAAAATATTTTATATTTTATACCATATACCATTCATGTTTCTAAATAAATTTTTTTATGAATTTTAAATCATTTAATAAAATATTTTTTAACATAAGATACCATTAAATTCATTTTCAGAACTATTCACATAGTTGAATTTTAAAAAATAAATGCAGTAATTTAACTAGAATATAAACCTTTAAAACATCCCTAATAAATTATATTTATCTAAAAAATTCATGGAACACAATAATTTATTCAAATTTTATTACTTTTAATATTTTTAAAATCATTTGTTTGATTTTTCTACAACTTGAAAAAGCATTGTGTCATTGATGCATAATCATTTAAGGTAATTATTTCAAAAATAAAGATTAAAAATAAATTACCATGATAAAAAAATAATTAATATTTAAAATAAACATTTATAACTGAGCATAACCTCTTTTTATCCCTATGAAAAAATATTAGAGATACTAAAACATAGAGAGTGACATTTTGTATTTATTTTTTACTTAAAACAATATTCAGGTCAACATCAAAAGAAAGTGGCAATAAATTTAAAATGTTTTAAGATAATATTATTAAGGTTAAAATTTCCCTATATAATTAAATAAATTCAAGTTTTTTTATATTTATATGCATTATCTCATAGTTTTAATCCTATTTTACCCTAATTGTGGTGACAAATATTTATCACAGTTACTATTAATAATAACCAAAAATAAAGGGAACCTATTTAAAAATTTGAACCAAATTATTAAAAATATGAAATAAATTTTTAAAGATATATATATAAGTGTTAACAATCAATTTTAATATAAATATGTAAAACAAAATAAAAAATAATTTTTAGAAAATGTTTTATTAAGTCCAAAAATGAACTTATACAAAAATCAAGTATAATATTTATTACTATATAATTAATTATATTATTTAAAATTAAATTAGACACATTTTAATTTAATATAAAATTATAAAAATAATGGGACTTTTAAATTACTTCTTTTAATTTAAAAAAAAATGAAAAAATTTCAGAAAAATGTATTTTTCACTATCCACCTAAAAATAAATCTTCTGAGAAATATCACAAAGTTTCACATTAATCTAATTTTGATATGAATATTTAAAAAAAAGATATCTTTTTTATGAAATATAATTTCTAAAAGTGTTATAAATTAATTATAATATTTTCTCATAAAAAGTCATAAAACCCATTTTTGAAAAAAAAGTATTTTTGATGCATATAATAACTTCACTAAAAATTAAGTCCTTATTTCATAATAATTAATAAATAATTTTTTATTACATAGGAAAATTATAAATATTTTTAATAATTTGTTTAATCCAATTCATACTCACCAATTCAATGGCTAGGTTATAATGGTCACATTTAAATAATAGTATTTTTATAGTATATTGAAATTTGCATTAACCTCTTTGTTGCATGTTAAGAAATATATCAAGCTTATTATTATTTTAAAATATAGAGTGTTACACATACACAAAAGAAAACTTTATGTAGATATATCCCATATTCAAGGTAATTGATTCATATAGAATAGACAAATATAAATAGTTTAAGGTCTTTCAGGATGGACCATACACCGTGAAATTTAGGTTCATGTGGTAAAGACCATGTTTCATGTAGTTTAAAGTCATATGACAAGGATAATGTTTTTTGAAGTTTTGAATCATATAATGAAGACCATGTTTCATATAGTTTAGATTCATGTGAAATGAACCATGTGTCTTCTAGTTTAGTTTCATGTGACAAGGACCCTGTGTTGTATAATTTAGGTTCATGTGATACAAACCACGTGTCATACAGTCTAGGGTTATATGACAAGGAGAATGTGCATTTTAGTTTAGTTTCATGTAACAATGACCATATTTAATGCAATATATGTTCATGAAACAAGGACCCTATGTCATTTTTTTAGGTTCATTTCACAAGGACCATGTGTCATGCAATTTAGGGTTATGTGGTAGGGACCCTTTATTGTGAAATTTAGGGCCATATGACATGGTCCCTATATCCAAAAGTAATTTCCCAAGAAGTGAATCTCAACTAAAGTTTTTAGGGTTTCTAATAGGAGTATATTGACATAATTCATTTAGTTATTCATATAAAATTCATACCCATATGTGAAAGGGATTGAGAATAGGATGTCGTAATCTTTCATTTATAATGGGTATGATGCATGAATGTGTAATATCGAGGGTATTTGATTGCAATTGAATGGTTGAGTAATGGAATATGTAAATTATAATAGAATAGTGTATAATACAATGGTAAATGGATACATGTGGGAATATCGTAACCATTATTAATAGAGATACTACCACTACATCATTGTGAAATTATGCATGGGGTTTGAGGATCTTTTACTATAGAACAAAATTCCCGGTTGGTAGGATGAATATGTGGTAAAAATATAATTCACAAGAAAAGTTTTCCTTTTAGAGTTAGATACTCTCATTATTAATTCCTATAAAATGTAAAACTAAGTGGATGTTCTCAAGGTCTAAAATGACAAGGGAAGAATCTCAAATCAAGGTAGTGGGTTGGTGATGATTCATACATCAAAGGTATAAGGTAGTTTTATAAAGAAAATGATATTCAAAAAGGGTTTGAGCACAATAATATTTATGCCAATATGTAGTGAACACATTCTCAAGATGATGGGATATAACATGAAATATATTGATTACGTGATCATTTGAATTGGAGGGTTTACTTGATATGAACAATTGGTCCCATAATGAGTGAAAATATACCCATCGAATTGCTTCAGTTCATTTACAAGGGAAAAGAAGACATTCCCTAACTTTTTTTTCTACACTAGTGTGTTCAAAAATAATAACATAACTTTTTATAAGGAAAATTTTAAATCCCTAAAAGCTTTGTTTCTTTTTATTTTTCACCCACACTTTTTCCTAATCTATAAAAGGAAATGGCTTAGTGATAAAAGACATGACTTTTGATCATGCCTCCAATTATATGTTTTCAACCTAAAAAGTATTTATGTCGCTTTGCAGTTTAAGATCATACAATTTTGACTAAAATAAAGTGACTAAAGTTTAAGGTCATGAATCTTATACTGAATTTGGATATGTTTTAAGGGCACACAACTTTAACCAAAAGTTTAGAGTCTATATGGAAATAATGGAAAGGAAGACCTGATATGAATGGAGATACCAATTATAATATATACATACTTAAGAATATCTTTACATAATTAAATTTCAAGATTCTTGGACCAAATTTGTGGTTGGTCCTAGGATAATATATCCAATCATCGCTATATATATCTTGGTAATAGGGATCTAGACATGCATAATTATAGAAAGAAAATATATCATACCAGTGTAGAGTATAATACATAATAACCTAATATGAATGAGGAGACCATACATTGGGAGGATGTTTAAAAGTGAGGAAATTTATAGTTGGTCCCATGATAGGAAAATCAAGAATCACTATTTATCTTGATATGATAGCAATCAATCCATATATAGTTCTTAATATGTGATGTTTTTATCCTAATTTAATTCCATTGGTGGAAAAATGATATGGGTTGGAAAACTCATACACTAAGAGAATCTCTAATCCTAAGATAAGATATTTGGGTGTCACTACGTATCTTGTAAAAATAAGAATCATTTTATACATAGTTCTAGCCAATATCTTTGAAAATCTGAGTTAGATGTATAACATATAGTGGAAATTAGATTTCTTAAATTATCACAAGATAAGGGGTATGGGTTTCACTATGTATCCCATGAGAATGGTGATGTAGAGTGAGGATAATTAAACATCTATGGTCAGAACTGCATCTATCCCATATACAATAGAGTATAGGGTTGCTTGTGTCGTGGTATGAGTTATAGTGTGATAATACCATATAGAATATATGATCTTATTTGGACAATATTAATTTTCTTTATCCATAATATTCTTAAATATATTGGCTAAAGTTTTATTTAAGACCTTTATCTATCTTTTCACTACTACATGGTAGTGGGTGAATGGTTGTACTAGATGTTTTACTCCTGATGTAGCCTTTTCAATTTAGAAACATAAAAATTATTATCACTACCTATCAGTATTGTGTAAAAAACACTAAATTTAGTAAAAATATTATAATTAATTAAATTGATAATAGATTTAACCTTGACCTCCTTGAAGGGTATAGCTTCATCATAGTTTGAGAAGAATCATGTGTAAGGATAAACTTGAAATGAATGGGTATAGATAGAGAGTATGAACCCATGATGTATATCCCCCATATGAATAATTCCATATAGTATTTCGATGTTTGTAAAAACTATATTGGTTGATGAATAATTGAAAGGAATGACATTTCTTTATGAATTCCATGTAGTTTTTCATTATTGAAGGAAAAAATATCCAAGTCTCTTAATTTGGTGGGAGAAATTGGTTCTTAACTAGTGAGTGCTACAAGTGCCAGTATGGGCTTCTTACAAAATAGTAAGGGTCATTATTCCTTCAATTCACCTGAGGAGGACTCCATAAAGACATCATTGTATAAGATCTTCTGGGAATTCAATACATCATAGAGAATGAATTTTTTTCGAAGAATAATCTATTCTTTCTTAGATTGATCTAGTGGGAGGATATCTCTTTAGAGGTAATCTTATTTTTGAATACATCCATAAAATTATTGCATCATTTGGTGAGATTAAATTATTTACTTGATCAAGGGTGGTGTTAATTTCATTGATTTATTCCTTATCATTATTGATAAATTTAGATACCACTTAAGTATGTGTGATTTGAATGATCGTATCATCTTCATCTGGGTCTACCAAAGTTATAGCAGCATTAGACAGTTCATCCTATTATAAATTTTGAAAATTAAGAATGTAATATTTAGTTGTATTTGAGGGTAATTTATCCATCAACCCTTATACATAATCAAGAAAGTTAATTGCATATTTCTTATTAATATAATAGTCACCAACGATATTATTGATAACCAACTTTGAATTGAACTTAATATCTAATTGGGAAACCGGTATTTTTAGAGATGGTTCAAAGCCCACAATGAGGGTTTGGTATTTTATTTCATTGGTAGTATATCCTTTGAAGAATAGGAAGGAGTGGGGTAGGACTTCTTTAACTGGAGAGATGAATACAATCTCCAAACTAACTCTATTGATATTAGAATTTTCCATCCTTATTTCTGTTGGGATTCTGGAGAAACCATCGAAATACATTTCCTATGATTTGTATGTTTGATGGACGGATAATATCTCTTCATAAAAAATCTACATGTATAATATTAAATTATCTAGTATTGGATGCACTATAAGGAAATCTACAAATGTGAGCCCCTTGATCACCTTCTGGAACATGAATCAAATGTAAAATTATTGAAAATGACTACCCATCATGTTAGGATCCCAGTTAACAATGGATAGGTGAGGATATATTTGAGTGAATAAATATGAGAAATGAGGTCGACCTTGTGGTTATATATATAGTTTTTTAACTTCTGCATAGTGAAAATCAATGTGAGTCGGTTCTTCTCTATATCAATATATTTGGTTTTAGCATCCAACATTGTCCTTTTGAGATAATAAATACTATTCTTCTTGTCTGTTTCATTCTTATGATCAAAGAGGGATGAGATACCATTTCAAGGTCTCCACATAGAGGATAATAGTATTTCCATCTACAATTGGCATCAAGATTGGTGGGTATCGGAGATACTTATTAGAATTATCAAAGTCTTCCCTAAAATCTCCATCCAAGTGATAAGTGACCCCATTCTTCATCAACATTGTAAAGAGAAAAAACTTTTCGATGAGATAATATATGAAGCATCTAATATAATAGATACATCCTCAAAGTCCTATTAGTTCCTTAACATTTCAAGAACAAGTCATATAGAGTATCACCTTGGTCTTTTAGGGTTGATTTCATTGTTGTGATGGCGTAATATAAATCCAAATAATCTCTATGATGTTTCCTAGAAATAAAATTTTAAGGGATTTATCTTCAATTTTTGATGTTGTTATTTGTGTAATATTTCTTCGAGATCAGTAATATGATTATATCATTATTGATATTTGACTATCAGGTCATCTATATAGCACTCTATAGTTTTCCCTAGAAAGGACATGAAAATATGGTGCATGGAACATTGATATATTACACTAATGTTATTCAAGACAAAGAGAATCACTCAGTAATAAAATATCCCTTAGGGTGAACTGAAGGTGAATACCTCCTCATCTTTGGGGACCATTAATATTTGGTTATAGCCAAAATACCAATCCATAAAGAAAAATTCTTGGAATCTAATTGTTTTTTTTTATCAATGGTTTATTTTTTATCACTAAGAAATCGTCCTTTGGATAGTGGAAGTTGAGATCCTTAAATTAAATGAAAAAAATCTTATTCTTTTTCTTGATAGGAAAAATATAGGAAAGACACTTTAGGTAATGAAATTATACGATAAAACTGGCTTTTATTAGCTTATCAAATTTGACTTACACATTATCATTTTGGGTTGGAGGCATTCTTCTTGTTGCTTATTTATAACCATTATGGTCATTTAAAAAAACCAAATAATGGGTAGCTACCTAGGGATATAACCCCATAATTTATATATAATTTTATAAAAATACATCTCGATGATTATTAAGGAAATATATTTATTTATCTTATTATTCAAGAGTCATGGAGGAATTAATCAACATAAGAAATGGATCTTCCCCTATACTAATGTTCAAACAATTAATTTTATCAACAGTGGTCAAGAAACCTTACAAAATTATGGAGAATAATCCCAAAGATATTATTCATATTCTTCACCTTAACTATCATTGGATAAAGAAGATGGATTATTACCTCAAGACCTAGGATATGATACAAGGGAATTGTTAATTCCATCAAGATCACATCCTTCTTCTGAATATTTGGATTTATCTAGTGTATATGAAACTATAAGAATATAAGAGAATGTGGATAAACCCCATTCTCTTCTTCTAGGGTTCATATCTAGTCGATCAAAGGGACTTGGATATGTATTTTGAATATCAGTCAAACCCACGTTCAAATAGAGGTTATCAGAGGCAAGGTTTATCCATAAAGACTACATAGTGGTATTCTTCTCTATTAGTGATGGATACTCAATTAAAGTGTCCTCTTGACCACCGTATGAGGGGAAAGTGATTGGAGGGTTCACTTAATCAACCAATATGACCTAGTGGTCTCTTAGATTTGGGTTTTCCCTCAATTATATTGATGATTAACATGAAATATCCATTGAGTTAACTCTATGGTTTCGTAGTGATGATTTTAGATCATTGGGTGTAGAAATCTATATAGCGTTATTTACCATCATCTTCTTCCCCTCCCATTTATAGTACCATGAATCTATATAATGAGACTCATAGGACCCAAAAGGAGATTTATCAGTGTAAAATACCCCAAATTTTCCATTAAAGGAGTATTTCAAGCATTGATGATATGAAAAGGACACTGCCACATGCATGTGGAGCCATTAACATCCCAATAATAGTTTGAAAGTTGTGACTTGTAGAACCACCATGAATTAAAAGTTAGAAATGAGATCTCTAAATTGGGTTTGAATCTTAATCTTCTTGAGTAGATTCTACTCACTTTTATCATACTCTTGAATTCTTGGGTTGTAGGGAGACAAGTCATCCTCACTATACCCCAGAAGATGATTGCTTTAGATTGGTATGGGGTTGATACCATATTAATTACCAACTAGGGATCAAGGTATTTTTATATCTATGAGATTTCTAGATATACACAAAGGTCATATGCTTCCTTTTATGGTATTTTCCTAGAATTTTTCTATGAAAAAATTGTTGTATAGAAATTAATGGAGCCAATATCTTCATGATATAACTAGAATGCAGTGAATTTATTCTCAAACTCTTAGGGACTTTAAATATCCTTAATAAGGGATTCCTTGAGTTATTTTGAAAGAAGATGGGCATAAAATATTGAGATACTATCTTAGATGACAATGATATGTTTCAGGATGTCATAATTCTATACCAAGGACCTAGGATTCTTACCATGATATTTATCCTTAGATTGCAGATTAGTGGTAAAAAAATAACTATATAGATAACTACATTCCTTAATTTGAATTGAGAGGTATCCTCTCCATCTGTGAACTGGGATGAACCATCATTCTTATGTTTTTATATTAGCTGAAGAATTGCATGTAAAATAGTCACTCTTCTAGTATAATTGGGTATTAATGATCCCTAGAGGATTTGGGATCATATTTATATTTAAATTGATCTTTTTAGAGTTCTTTCTTTGGTTTTCATCTGAATAAATTGCTTCAATATAAATGATTCATGGTTGTTAGGGTCTATCATGATTTCATATTCTCCAAACACTTTATCCCTTTCTCTTATTATGGATAATGAAATTGGGTTTATATGACTACTCTTTATTGGAAAAGTAATTTTTCAATTTGGTGACATTAAAAGAGTCATTTTTTGTATCCTCATCAGATATAGGTTCCATTTTTTGGGGTATTACTCATCCTCCCAATTATTAAGGTAATAAATCTAGAAGAGTATGGACTGTATTAGGTGTGGACAACAGATCTTCTTCTTGTACCCTATTTTTGTGGTGATGATTACATGAATTCTTAGAAGGATTTGATGATGAAGATGTCACCTATAGAATCATAGAGAAAAATTGGGGTCATGACTTGTTGATTAAATTGTTCCATGATTATTTAATGCGCCTGGATGGTTGATTTCCTGGTCATCCAGTCATCAATTTCTTATCACATATATATGGGATTATTCACTACTCCCCTTATTACTTTGGTGGACTGACAGATTCATAAGTTAACTACACTAATTTTTTTCCAACATCACATGCCCATATTCAATCATCTTATAGATAATATCCTTGAAGATGTATAATTCTTGAATAAAATTCCCTAATATCCAGTGGAAGTGAAATTAATTAGAGTGATCAATCAAAAAAACTTCATTGGGCCTCCTAATATTTGGTAATTTAAATATATTATTCTCTAGAGTGGGGATGATAAATCTTGGAAACTTCTCAATTTGGAAGGAATAAGGTTCATTATTCTAATCCTCAAATCTTAAGTGATTTATCTTCTTCATTCCATCCTGATGAGGGCATTGTTTTTTTCATTATTGTTCATGAGGATGTATCACGTGATATTGAGTGGTCTTAGAGGTTAGAGCTAGAATTAGTGCTATTTTGAGTGTAATGATCTTATTCTTTACTTTACCAAATTTATTCCTTTATATTGAAGAAAATCGACCAATATTTGGATTTAAATCATAGAATAGAATCTTCCATTAATTTTGTCACTACAGTTAACTCTTAAGATTCACTGAGGTATTTCAAGGGAATGAGCATTATTTTTAACTCATTGTGGATATTTTCTATGGATATCTACAATTTTTCTCTTGAGTACTATTCATATTTATTGAATAGGTTTACCCTTTTCACCTAGAGTTTAAATATTAAACTTCCTCATTTTCACATTGTTTATAATTATATATGTAAAAGAATATTATATCTTTAAACATAGAGATGAAATGGTAAAGTTAGTATCCTAAAAGATCTTACCAATTATTAATAGATTCAACTGGTGGATTACTATACTAGAAAAATGTGGGTCCTTCTAGGATTTACATGTTTTATATGAGTTTTTTTCACCTCACATTGCTTTGGTGTTCCAATCATAGGGAATCGTCGAGATGCGAAGTCTATAAGATAATAATTTGGATATAATTTACAATTGATTATGATAAAGGTGAGATTCTCAAATTTTGGTGGAGGAGGGGTCAATTACACCCATTCATAATATAGATTACTCTATGGATTAATAAGTGTGTTTCTTACTTACATGGATTCAATTCCATTAGTAAGGGGTTGAATGGAGTTAAGGAGTTCTTGTGGGGTTTTCTCATGTGTTGACACCCTATTGGAGGCATTATTTAGAACTTGGTATGGTCATCTCACCTATGAATGTTACTGATAACCATCTTGTTTTGTAATGGAGTATATTTGTTGAAATAATGGTGGTTACTACCCTATGGGAGGAAATTATTAATATTCTACAGTCATCAAGGTTATATAAACTTGTTTTCTGGACCCTAGGTTGGTTGGATGACTGGAAACCACTCTTGTCAGTAAATTAGTTGCCTCTTATTGAGATGGATTCTCCATTGGATAAATAGTGTCCTTGGTTTGGGAATCTCACTCAATGGGTATATTTCCTCTTAGAAATTTATCATTGGGTATGTCAGCCTCTCCAACTGAACTCCATATTAAGAAATCCTTTACTTATTGGAAATATCCTAAACTTCTTCAGGTGGTGGTTGATCAATATATATTTCCATAAATTTCCATTTATCTTTATCCAAAGCTCATAGATTATGAAGAAACTAGATATTTGGAGGAGATAACAAATCATAAGTCTACCTCTAATTTCATGTGTACACACCCTCTTCACACATTTCTATTTGCACGTCATCTTGAATAAATTCCACCTTATTATGTTTTTTTCTATCATTTAAATTATTAGCATTATATGTCGTGTCAGTTTCAATTAAATTTTGTGATGTGAACTATGAAATGAGAATCATATATTCATCCATGTTAGAGTATTAAGGGGATTCATAACCCTTTGAATATCATTTGAGGGACAAATCATAATCCTAAATGTCTTCCATTTTCTAATTGGATCATTTTAATTTATGTATATTTTAAGCTTTTACTCACTCTTCTCGATACTCCCCCAGATTTTTTATGGAAGTTTATCCCAATGGAGTACCTATTGGTTTTCACTAAATGTGATCCAGATAAGGGAGATGAATCATAAAGTAAAATAAACCATAGGGAATCTTCTTATGAATATTCTCCCAATATAGAAAATGCAGACTTCCTCTATGGAGGGGTTAAAAATCCCCCAACCCTATGGGTTAAGGATAATTTTTCTATGTCACCACTATGGTTTTATCAAACTTTGGATTTGATGATTCAAGGGGAAATGGTGGTGGTAAAAATTTCCCTAGTCATATAGGTTGGGGATAATTCTCTACTACCATCGGTAATTATTTCACAACCTTCATGGCCTTTTGGGTCTTTATCCTAGCATTATCTATATGGAATTACATTTCATGGAAAGAGATACTACCCATTAAAGTTTTTTCATGATTATTGATTTCATTTTCCTTAAACAAGAGTTATGATTAACATTATTATATGCATAATGTATAATCCTAGTATTGGTTCATGTCAAATTAGTATGTTTATTTTGTTATTTAGGGATGGTGGGAATTTTTTTAATAGAAAACCTAACATATGCATACCTGGAGCCTAAAAATTGTCCTGAAGTGATGACATTTTAGGATGTTTTTCCCCAAAAAAATGTTTTCCTATGGGTGGAGTAAAATATAGAGCTTTTAATTCACCCAACCCTATTATACACACATTAGGTGGGTGTTTAATATTATCTAGAAGAGTGAATTCATTCTTCTAAGGTAGGAATATTTGAGATACTCACACTATCTCCCAGACTTAAGGCTTTGAGCAACTGAAAAGGCATCCAGATCAACTTAGTGGAGAAAATAATTCAGTATTTTTAGATGGTTAATATAATCACTATAATATAGGTACTTGTACTTGAGGTAAAAAAGAGTCATCCATGAGATGTGATGAAATTATAGTATTCATTATTATTTAAATTCCTTTATAATGTAATACTATGGAGTTTTCATGGGCTATAACATGATTAGTACTCTATTCTTGGTTAATTCTTTCCATGTGACTATGAAATTTTATTCATCCTCAATAAGATATTTTTTTAACTAATATGACTATATATGTTTATTCTTCAATACTCTTATAAGATAAGTATGGTCATTAAAAAACAACCTCAATAACATCCATGTGTACATAGTCTAGGGAGGGCACAAATGATGATATTTGCCTCATATTACACCTTGACTGAGATGAGAGGTCACTGATCAGTGAAGAGGTGTATAATATAGCTACCATCTTGATTTCATCTTGATATGAGGGTGGTTTATTAATATCTTTACATGGGGAGTGACTTTATGTTGATAATATATTTTATTGATATGAGGACCTTCACAATGATCAAGATGGTAAGGACCTCTATGGTTAATTATTGATTCACCATTATGGGAAGGACCTATATTCTAGCTCAATGTTATATCATTAGGAGGACCTATGTAATTCCTTTCTTCATGAAGAACTTCTAGTTTAATATATTTTTTTCTATAAGGGGTCGTCTATGGCTATTAATTTGTTGGTTTCCTTCATGGGGAGGACCTTCACATCGACTATCATAGAAATAACATATGAAACACATTCTATAGGGATGACCTCTAGAGTTATATAGGGGGGACTCCATGTTTACTAATTTTTGAAAATTACACAAGGGGAGGACCTCCAAGTTGTTCTATATTCATACTATGGTGAGGACCTCTTCAACTTGCATCACAAGGAGTACCTTTATGATCAACCTTCATATTATCACAGGTAGGACCTCCATGGTGAGTTCTCTATAGAGGACCTCCATAGATAAGTTGCATCTGACCATAAAGAGAAGCTATTTGAAGAGTACTCTAAGAAGGGGCTCCATAGTTATTGGATATGGATTTGTGATGGGGACCTTTATAATGGTAAATCTAGGTAGGACCTCGAGATTTGTTAGATATGGTTGGTGGAGAAGACTTTTATAGTCATAGTTTCCTTCTCTTATTGATGAAGAGATGGTAGATCCTCAGGTTTCTATTAGAATATGTTGATAATCCTCAAGGATGTTATTGTCCCAAGGTGTATATTTTTACTCCTATATTGTAGATTACCCATGGTTCATCCTCTTTCTAGATGTTCTTTTCAAAAAAATTGGGGTTGAAACCTCAATCATAATATGGATAACATGGTGTGGGAAGTGAATTTCATGAGTAGGATCTATGACAACCCTGCTCTTTATTACACACTTAAATATGATTTATTACATAAAATTCACTTGATAAAACATAGAAAATCGAGAGGTATAGTGTCTTTGGGGATTAGGATCATTACATAATATCTTAAAACATGAAATACAACATCTTTATTGAAAACTTCCTTTACATGACCACTGCATTCCCTCGTTCTTAGCATTTCATAGGATAACCTGAGTACATGCATAAAAAAAGGGTGAGATATAAATCCCAGTAAGGGAATAAACATGGAATAACATGAGTAATATAGTACATGTTATACAATAGGCATATCAATGGAGAATAAGAGAAACATTAACATAACGTCATGATAAATCGTGATAATATTAATATGGAAATGTGGCAACAACATTTAACAATATTTTAGCATGAGCCAAGGCTCATTGCACATGGAGAATTAGTAAACCCTAATTGCACTTGAATTAGCATGATTAAACCCTTATTTCACTTTATGTATCATGATACTAATCTTTATCCAATTCATTGGAGTGCTATCAGGGTGCACACTTCTTAAACATTTCATTTCATGCATAAATGTGCCACATGGATCATGTAATATGGATTCATTAAACCTCATAATTTATTCCACAATAAATGAAATGTGGAATTAATACATGAATCACTATAATCAATATGTAAATGTGCATAAAGTTTAATACCCTTTATGGCGAAATCGGCATGGTATTCACTACACAATGACATTGGATTGGAAAATTGCGGTGCAATTTCGGCAGCGTAACGACATGACATAGGAATTCATAAAAATGGTTGATGAGAAATAAATGGGTGTATCATCATATGTACATGAAATTTAAAGTAAGGGGTCATATAGATACATTTCCGAACATAAGTGATGGAATTTATATTCACAATACAATTGCTTGAATATAAATGAGGAGAGAGTGATTCCTTATGGAATTTCGTCATGGTAACGGGTGTACATGAGGGGAATTTAATGAGAGAGATATGGAATATCATCATTAAAATATATATAGGGTATTATGGGGAGGTGAAAAGTCATACCCCGACATTTATAATTGAAAACAAAAGGGCATTACAACATAATGAAATTGAGACAAAAATGAGAAAATAGGAAATCCCTTACTTGGAAGTGTGATACCAAAGGCTTAGGAGAGGCTTGAGAGAGGATTATTGGGAGATTGGGGCACCTTGGGAGGATTATAGAGAGACGAGGGAAGGGTTTGT
The DNA here is from genome assembly GCA_963277665.1 of Viscum album. Lineage (NCBI taxonomy): Eukaryota > Viridiplantae > Streptophyta > Magnoliopsida > Santalales > Viscaceae > Viscum > Viscum album. The sequence continues at coordinate 1,196,730,810 of OY728133.1, forward strand.
TCTAACTCCAAAGGCTTTGAGTGAAGAGGAAGTGAGATCTTGGGTGGGTTTATATAGGAAAGGAGAGGGAATTCTTTATTATTTAGGTTTGGGTCACCACACATTAAACTAATCAATACCACAAACCATCCCATGTTTTTGGCCCATGGTTTTTTCCAAAGGGGAGTAAAAGACAATATTTTATAAGACAAATGGTTAAAATTCTTAAAATATTGAGGGTGCTTGTGTGGAGGTGAGTCACACTCTCAAGAAAAACAATTTAAAAAGACAAAATGTTTTATAAGTGTTGGCGGGTCCAATAAAGCTTTGTAAAATAAAGAAAACAAATATAAAATCATATTATTTTAATGTTAAAATATATATTTGACAAACTTATCATTTATATTATTTTATTATATCACTATTGGGTCATTATGATGTCATAAAACACATTATATATTTAAACGGTATTTAATTTTTACCCAAAAATTTGACCTTCTCAGAAAATTATGAAAAATTCACTATTGGATAATTTTGACATCCTAATTCCAAAAATAATATTCATTTTATTTAAATAATTTTCTAAATATGTTATTTTTTTACTTTTAATATAAAAACTAACATTTATCCAAAATTCCTGGGTTTTGACAAAAACGGCTTTCAAACCATAATGAAAATTACAATTGCATTCATAAAATTATATGATCGTTTATATTTAATAAAAATTAATTTAATTATAATAATATTTTATTAAAATATTATTTAATTCAAAATTCCATTAATTCATCCAAATACATTTCTTAGTTGAATATTAACTAAAAATGTTATTTGTGCTTTAAAAACTATTTACAAAGTAACAATAATAAAATGAATTAACATTATTTATAAAAAAAATAATGTACATATTAATAGTTCTAGGGTCTTGTTACATAACACCTTATAAAACCTGCATAAGACTGAAGGGTAAGGTGTGCGATGGTGACAGACTCTTGGGGTGGCTCGGATAATATCACTCGGGTGGTAATCTCTATTAACTTTCATTTATCTTGTAGTCAGTTCTGCTCAAGCTTAATATGTTCAGGATTGGATTGGGCTTGGTCAAGAGAAAATACCAATGACACCACCTCCTTTCCGAGCTCTGAAAAATGGGCTTCGTATGGGGAAAGTCTACTAGATGAGTTCATCACTTCCTTTTTCTGAGTAAATCAGATTTTTTAAAGCCCTATATTTATACTAATCATGTGATCACTTTTCAACGGCTATATTAGCAATGGTCAAATTTCTTAACAGTGTTTTAAATATAAAAATCATAAAACCAAATAAGTTCACAAGATATTTTACATAATGATACATTTAATTATATCAAGATGGATTTCCATTAATGAAATCTTAGGTCGTTACAATATTCCCCACTTAAGAAATTTCTCCCTCGAAATTTCATTTTCCCACTCTAAAGCAAATGAGGGTAACTCTGCTTCATCACCTCCTCTGATTCCCATATTGCTTCTTTAACCTTGTGGTTTTTCCACAACACCTTGAGGAGGGGAATTGTCTTATTTCGTAGAGATTTTTCTCTATGATCTAAGATCATCATTGGTTTCTCCTCATAAGAAATATCATCCTCTAGTTGTACTACCTCTGAAGAGAGTACATGTGAAGGGTCTGTTATGTACTTCCTTAAGAGGGATACATGAAATAAATCATGTACTTTGGCCATGGTAGGTGGAAGTACTAGTCGTTAGGCCATATCCCCGACATGATCAAGAATCTATAAGGGGCCGATGTACCTAGGACTTAACTTCCCTTTCTTTCCAAACCTCATGACCTTCTTCCATGGAGATATGCGTAGAAATACCATGTCTCCAACTTTAAACTCAAGGTCTCGTCAATGGTTATCTGCATAACTCTTCTATCAACTTTGGGATGTCGTGATATGATGTTGAATCGTTTTCACCTTCTCCACCATTTCTTCAACCATTTCTGGTCTTAGCAGCTTACGTTCACCGACTTCATCCAAAAATGTCGGTGTTCTACACCTCTTCCCATAAAGGGATTCATATGGTTCCATTTAGATGCTCAAGTGGAAACTGTTATTGTTGGACAATTCAACCAGTGGAAGATGTTGGTCCCATCCTCCTTTGAAGTCCATTGAGATAGCTCTCAACATGTACTCTCAAGTGTTTGGATAGTCTACTCGGATTGGCCATAATTTTGAGGATGATAGGTTGTACTAAAGTTCAGTTCAGCGCTTAGATCATGTTAGAGGCTTTTCCAGAACATCGAGGTGAATCTCAGATCATGATCAGATACAATAGATAGTGGTACTCCATGCAAACTTACCACTTCTTTAATGTATATACGTACAATTTGATCCAATGAGAATTCCTCTCGAATAGCAATAAAGTGTGAAAACTTGTTAAGACAATCCACAACAACCCAGATTGCATTGTTTCCTTTGGATGTCTTCGGAAGCCTGGTGACAAATTCCATGGTGATGTTCTCCCATTTCCATACTGGTATGGGTAATGGTTGCATCATCCCCTTAGACTTATTCCTCTCTAACTTCACTTTATAACATAGTAAGAACTTTGATGTAAAGTCTGAAATCTCCCTTTTCATATTGTCCCACCAAAACTTTTCTCAGAGATCTCGATACATCTTTGTGCTCCCAGGGTGAATGGAGAAGGTTAAGCTATGTGAGTCATCCAGAATCTCATTCTTTATCTCTCGATCAAATGGTACACATAATCGTGACCCAAATCTCACAATTCAATCCTTTTCAAACACAAACTCTGAGGATTTCCCATTTCTGATAGCTTCCACCCTCTTCTGAATTCCTACATCATCCTTTTGAGCATCCTTTAACATTTACAAAATAGATGGTTGAGCAATCATTTATGAAATGATTGATGATGTTCCCTTCTTTATGATTCCCATGTCCAACTTCATCAATTATAAGAAGATTGGATCCTTCTCAATTCTCATCAATGATAGAATCATCGGGTCCTTTCTAATTAGAGCATCTACCACCTTGTTCGCTTTCCTAGGGTGGTAATGGGTTGAGAAATCATAGTTTTTGATTATCTCTAACCATCCTCATTAGTGCATGGTCAACTCTTTCTGTGTGAATATATACTTGAGGCTTTTGTGGTCTGGATATGTTTCACACTTCTCCCCAAAGAGATAATTCCACCAAATTTTTAAAGAAAAGATCACCGCATCCAAATTCAAATCATGTGTTGGATAATTCTTCTCAAGAAATTTCAATTACCTTGAAGCATAGACAATGACTTTGTCATTTTTCATCAACATAGAGCTCAGGCCCTTCTTCGAAGCATCACTGAATACCACAAAAAGTTCTCCACTTATGGTTAAAGTGAGCATGGGTGCAATGATAAGCCTCATTTTTAACTCCTTAATGATTTCTTCACATTCATCACTCCAAGAAAACTTTACTCCCTTCTGAGTTAGCTTGGTAAGAGGTTTGGACAATCATGAGAAATTTCTCAAAAATCATCGATAATATCCAGTTAAACCCAAGAAGCTACTAAAATCTATTACCAATGTTGGCCTCCGTCATCCCTCAATTTCATTTATTTTTGGGGGATCCAGACATATCCCATTTCTTGTGATGATATGGCCCAAGAGTGTGACCTCATTCAACCAGAACTCACATTTTCTGTACTTTTCATAGAGATTCTCCTTCCGAAAGGGCTCTAGTATAGTTTTTATATTCTCCTCATGATCCTCCTTGGTTTTGGAGTATATTAGAATATCATCTATAAAGACTAACACAAATTTGTCAAGGTAATCCCTAAAGACTCTATTCATCAAGTCCATGAAGATTTCTGGAGAATTAGTGAGTCTGAAATGAATTACTATGAATTCATAGTGCCTGTATCGTGTACAAAAAGCAGTCTTGGGGATATCTTCCTTCTTCACCCATACTTGATAATATCATGTCTGCAAATCCACCATGGAGAAATATTGTGCTCCATGTAGTTGATCGAACAAGTCATCAATTCGTGGGAGAGGATACTTGTTCTTTATCATGATTTTGTTAAGCTCATGATAATCTATGCAAAGGCACATTGATCCATCCTTCTTCTTGACGAAGAGGACTGGTGCACCCCATGGTGAAGCACTTGGGAATATAATCCATGTATCCAGATTCTTCTATAGTTTTTTCTTCAGCTCCTCAAGCTCCACAATAGCCATTCTATACGGAGTCTTGGATATTGTCAATGCCCCAAGTACAAGATCAATTGATTATTCAACATCCCTTTTAGGAGGAAGACCCATAAATTCCTCGAGAAACACTTCAGCTAACTCCCTCACAATAGGCATGTCATCAAGAATGTTTTCCTCCTTAGACTCAATCATCTAAGCCATATATGCATGCTCATAGGGTAGTAATATCCACACTTGAGATGATAAAGATCAAGAAGATTCATCTTCCTTATTGAACATGTATAGAATCAGGGGTCGATTCTCCAAATGGAGAGTGATTTCCCTCTCACAGCAATTTATGTTGGCTCTATATAATGAAAGCCAATACATGCCAAGAAATGCATCAAATTCCACCAGAGGGAGTATGACGAGGTTCACTGGGAAATTAAATCCATATATTATAACAGGGGAGGAATTATATTCATGGGATGCAATTATTTCCCTATTTTTCATACTAACCAAAAATATTTACTTCCATGATTTATGGTGGTGCTGGGATTGTTCTACTAAACTTTTGGGATATAAAATAATGCGTAGAACTTGAATCAAAAAGTACGTTTGCTATTATTGAATGAATAACTAGCTTACCTGTCACCACTTCATTGTCGGGGTTCACTTCGGTAGTAGTGATGGAAAAATCTCTCCCTTGGTGCCTTGGAGGTTGTTGGTTGCCTCTGAAATTCCTTGTCTTAGGGAACTAATTTGCATGATTCCCTAGTTCATTGTAGTTATATCAATGAACAACATGTTAAGGTTCGAACGGAGTGTTCATATCCTCTATTGCAGCCGTGGGTTTTTCTTATCGGCTGTTAATAGTTAGGTTCCCTTCTCTTCCACACCTAAAGCATTTCCTCGTCCCCTTCAGGGAATTTCTGGGGTGATTCTTTCTACACCTTTGGCAAGTGAGGTGATGGATCTTCTTAGCACCATTGGATTTATCCATTAGACTACCAGCATTAAATTCCACCTTACACTTCTTGTCCCCATGACACCCCTAAGATTATCTGATCTCCATTTCGACCTCGACATCACATTGTACAATTTACTTATAGCTGTCAAAGTCACGGATCCCCAATGCTTTCCATAGGCTAGGTTTCATCCCACCAAATAAGTGGTCAACTATGAATTCAGCGGTAACAACAAAGACATATGCGTATCGTGAAAGCCTTGTGAATTTTTCCTCGTATGCTTCGACGGATTCGTCGTCTTTCTTCTTGAGGGAAAGGAAGTCCCTTTCCATCTTAAGTCGGAGGGTGCGTGGAAAATATTTATCGAAAAACATCTTTCGGAGATCCTTTCATTCCAACACCTATATATACTCCTTAGGATTCGTATTTTCAATAAACATCCATCATTGATCAGCTTCACCCTCCATATGAAAAGAATCTAGGAGAACCTTCTCTTGTTTGGAATATTGAAGGATAGAGAAGATATTTTCAATGGAGTTGATCCATTATTTAGAGATTAAGGGATCAGATGATCCATTAAAAGTAGGAGGCCTTTGTCTCATGAATCTCTCAATAGAAACTTGTTCTTTCTTAGGGGGGTTGAACATTCCTATTGACCCATGTTTCTATTCAAATCTTGAGTTAACTGAGAGATAAGTGTAAAAAGGTTTGAGATTCCTTCTCCCATCAGATTGGGCATCTCATTAGCACAGTCATCACATTGATCTTCACATTAGTTGTTAGCCTGAGTCCTCCTATTACTAGTCATTGGATGGAATAAAAGTAAAGTTATGGGTAACACATAAAGGGTAATCCAAAGACAAAACGGATGATATATACATTACTTTTATTTCCTTAACTTATGAATCTATAGGCTTCAATATTTGTTATCCATGATCTACATTCCAACATATATTCTTAGGGGAATTTTTTTCCTTAACAATGGTTCATACTAACCTTGTGAATTTACCAAAGCATATCCTCCGGGAGTGTCATAACCAAGAGTGCAGTAAGGCCCGTTGTCGTTCACCAGTTCCCATTTGAGTCTAGATCAAAGAGGTATTTTCAGGTTTTACCCCTAGGATACATCTGTGCCAGAGCTGGATCTACCTACTCATATCCATACAGGGATGTATTTTCTTGATAAAACACTTACTCAATACTCACAAATACTTAGGGATGTTTTTATTATACTTATTATTGTCTCTAAGTCTTCACTAGGGTTTTCTAATCCTAATCCCAAAAATAACTAAACCTATCCTCTAATACCAACTATGACAACCCTACTCTTTATTACACACTTAAACATGATTTATTATATAACCTTCACTTGATACAATATATAATATTGAGAGGTATAGTATCCTTGGGGATTAGTATCATTACATAATAACTTAAAACATGAAATAAAACATCTTTATTGAAAACTTCCTTGCATTGCATAGGATAACCTGAGGACATGAATGAAAAAAGGATGAGCTATAAAGCCCAGTATGGGAATAAACATGGAATAACATGAGGAATACAGAAGATTTTAGACAATAGTCATATCAATGGAGCACAAGAAAAACATTAACATAATGGAATGATAAATCATGATAATATTAATATGGAAATGTGGCAACAACATTTAACAAGATTTTAGCATGATCGAAGGCTCATTTCACATGGAGCATGAGTAAACCATAATTTCACTTGAATTATAATGATTAAACCCTTATTAAACTTGATGTATCATGATACTAATCTTTACCCAATGAATTTGAGTGCTATCAGGGTCCACCCTTCTTAAACATTTCATTTCATGCATAAATGTGCCACATGGAAAATATGATATGGATTCATTAAACCTCATAATTTATTCCATGATAAAGGAAATATAGAATTAATACATGAACCACTATAATAAATAAGTAAGTGTACATAAAGGTGCATACCCTTTATGGTGAAATGGGCATGGTATTCACTACACATTGACATTGGCTTAGAAAATCGGGGTACAATTTCGGCAGCGTAATGGTGTGACATAGGAATTCATAAAAATGGTTGATGAGAGTAAAATGGGTGTCTCATAATATGTACATGAAATTGACCATAAGGGGGTTATATATATACATTTACCAACATAAGTTATGGAATGTATATTCACAATACAAAATAATTGCTTGAATGTAAATGAGGGGAGAGACATTCCTTACGAAATTTTGGCATGGTAACGGGTGTACATGAGGGGTATTTAATGAAAGAGATAGGGGTTTATCATAATTTAAAAATATATAGGGTAGTATGGTGGAGTTTATAAATCATACCCCAACATTTATAATTGAAAACAAAAGGGCATAACAACATAATTAAATTGAGACAAAAATGAGAAAAGAGGAAATCCCTTACATGGAAGTGTGATCCCAGAGGCATGGGAGAGGCTTGAGAGAGGCTTCTTGGGAGCTTGGGTAACTTTGGGAGGATTATAGAGAGATGATGGCAGGGTTTGGTTTAACTCCAAAGTCTTTTAGTGAAGAGTAAGTGGGAGCTTGGGTGGGTTTATATAGGAAAAAAGACGAAATTCTTTATTATTTAGGTTTGGGTCACCACACATTAAACGTATCAATACCACAAACCAGCCCATGGTTTTTTCCCTTGGTTTTTCCCAAAGGGGAGTAAAAGAAAATATTTTATAAGTCCAATGGAATAACTTCTTAAAATATTGAGGGTGCTTATGTGGAGGTGAGTCACACTCTCAAGAAAAACAATTTAAAAATACAAAATGTTTTTTAAGTCTTGGAGTGTCCACTAAAGCTTTGTAAAATAAATCAAAAAATTCTAAAATCTCATTATTTTAATGGTAAAACATATATTGGCCGAAAATATAATTTATATTATTTTATTACATCACTATTGGGTCATTATGTTGTCATAAAACACATTATATATTTAAATGCTATTTAATTTTTACCCAAAAATTCTAGTTTCTCAGAAAATTATGAAAAATTCACCATTGGATAATTTCGAAATCCTGATTCCAAAAATAGTATTCATTTTGTTTAAATATTTTTCTAAATATTTGAATTTTTTACTTTTAAAATAAAAACCGACATTTATCAAAAATTCATGGGTTTTGACAAAAACTTCTTTCAAACCATAATAAAAATTACAATTGCATTAATAAAATTATATGATCATTTATATTTAATAAAAATTAATTTAATTATAATAATATTTTATTAAAATATTATTTAATTAAAAAATCTATTAATTCATCAAAATATATTTCTTAGTTGAATATTAACTATAAATACTATTTTTGCTTTAAAAACTATTTGCAAAGTAACAATAATAAAATGAATGCGCATTATTTATACAAAAATAATCTATATAGTCATAGTTCTAGGGTCTTGTTACATAACCAATTATAACACCTGCATAAGACCAAAGGGTAAGTGTGAGATGGTGACAGACTCTTGGGGTTGCTCAGATAACATTGCTCGGGTGATAATCCCTATTAACTTCAATTTCTCCCATATTCAGTTCTGCTCAAGCTTAATGTGTTCATGATCATATTGGGCTTAGTCAAGAGAGAATCCCAATAATTCCACCTCTTTTCTAAGCTCTGAAAATTGGGCTTTTATGGGTCAAGTCTACTAGATGAGGCCATCATTTCCTTTATCTGAGTAAATCGGATTTGTTAAAGCACTATATTTATACTAATCATGTGATCACTATTCAATGACTATATTAGCAACAGTCACATTTCTTAATGGTATTTTAAAAATCCAAATCATAAAACCAAAGAAGTTCACAAAACATTTTACATAATGAGACATTTAATTAGATCAAGAGGGATTTCCATTAATGAAAGTTTGGGTCATTACAAGATCCCTTCTAGGAATCTTCTTGGTTACTATTGAAATATGATGATGAGATTCATAATCATTGATGGGAACAAGGATATGATCATGATCCACGGTTTCCATCATAATATGCCAATGAAATTCTAGAGTCTTGATATGAATAGGGATATGTTCCTTCTCCTTGGTTACCATCATAATATGACTATGAACTTCCTAAATATTGATAGGAATAGGTATAAGATCTTGTTACTCATATTTATTTTCCATCAAACCCTTTATATTCCTCCTTTTGGATGTTATTCTTTGAAAAACCAAAGCTGGAGTCTCTGTAGTGATCTCCTTAGTATATTCCCCAGGGGAAAGGGTCATAAAACACTAGCAATGATAGTGAATGGTAGGATCCCTCCTACGTAGCTTCTGAATATAAGTAGTGATATATTTTATGTCCTCCCCCACCTCCCTATTTTAAAATTGGTATGTGTTAATACACTCTAGGGGAATAATTCTAAATTTATTTGATGTGGAAATAAGGGCCACCTACTTCACTACAGTCTATCATTGGTGGGACGGTCTATGGGGATTCATCTTCTATAGGATTTCACGAGCTACCTCCAAATTCAATATGGATCTATTGAGGTGATACACTCACATTATTTCATTCACCACCTGATGTTAGATATGTTGGAATGGTGAAATCATTAGTGAATACTACTAATCCACAACATTCATGTAAGTGACTGTATATGTCCTATGCATCAGTTGGTGGTGTGATAAATCTTAAAGTTTCATGTGGTTTCAACTAGTTTTTCTAGGAGGCTTGGTATTTAATGGTGTATTTTTTTTATTAAATTTATATGTGATGGGATATCTTTAGTTAAAACACACAAATACTAAACCCATAAATTCAACATCAATAGTAAAAAATGAACAATTAATTGATCTATTACATGGGTAATGGATTTCACATCAAGTTCTCCATTTATGTTTGCTTACACGCTCTTCACCCATGTTGTTTTTTGTTGGTAGTGGAAGGGGTCACTAGGACATAGCAATGACACTTTTAATAACATGTTGATCAAGACTATATGAGGTTATTTTGTAATTTAAGAGGTCTAATTACCTATTAAAGGACTCTCTTATATATTTAAGGTGTATTCTTGAAATCATTCCAAGTAAAAAATAATGGTTTCCTTGGTCGTGAGAGTGATGGATCTTTATGATGTATTGATGTGAAATTATGTACGTATGAGAGGTTGTCCATATTTATCTTTTTGGTTGTTTATAATATGGTTTAAATTTGAATAGTTGGTCACTCTAAAATTTATATTCATCTAGGGTGGTGATAAGGGTTGTGGAGTTGGGATTGGTCCCATAATAAGATATTCTAATGTATCCATAAGAAATTAATTAGACCCCATGAATTTTGGTTATAATTAAAAGTTAATTTCATACCTTTTAAGATCATTTGAAAAATACTATTATGGTTTATTTTAAGGTTATGTTTCCATGAACAAATGAATTTCATTTTTAAGTCTTGCATCCAAGACTAATGATGTGTCTTATAAGTTCATGCATCTAGGACTATGGTGTCTTCTAGTTTAAGGTCATATGACTAGGACCTATTCTGATTATTTTAACATCATTTGGAATATACTATATTATATATAGTTTAAATTCATTCAGTTAGGACTATTAGGCAATGGGTGACAAGCAATGGTTGGTATGGGACTTACACATGAGTGGTCCTTTTTTGGTCAATCCTGATAGATGACTCGAGTGATGGTAGTTCTAGGGATTACACCAAATTAGAGTCTCATAATATATATGGCTCATTTATGGGGAATAATGATGATAACATCAATGAGGATATATTTGGGGCTTGCACCTTATATGAGCCTCGTGATCTGTATGGAACATTGATATGGAATAGGGATGATATCATCAATGAGGACATGGTTAGGGATTACACCTAGTAGGAGACCCATGATATGTATATCTCATTAATAGGTCATAGGGATGATATTATCAATGGGGGTACATGGTTAGGGATTACACCAAGTTGGAGGCCCATGATATGAATGTCTACATTTTATTAGTTGGAAACTAGATATGGAAGGGAGAGTGGACTCATGGGTGATATGATCCACTGAGGAAGGGTTGGGACTTACACAGGATTAGAGTCCCATGAAAATTATGGTTCATTAATTGGATTCAAATAAGATGACTATATTCTTGGAATATAATAGTATGCTTTAAATATAGGGATGTTGGTTTCAAGTATCCAAGATGAGTGTCTTGATCCAATGGAGGTTTCAAAAATTAACTAACAATATGGACCATTGTTATTAAAGGAATACATGATTTCCAAAACACTAAGGTTCCTATCATTTAGGGAGATAAAATCATGGAATGTGTCTCATGGGATATCATATCCCTACTATCAAAGTAATATATTATCAAAGGGGAGAAATTTGGTGCGCATAACCTATTTATGTATCTCAAGTTGTTGTAGAGGAAGCCTGAGTAAATGGATGCTCAAGTAGGTGACCTGGATGAATGTGGTGCCTAGAATGGTGACTTGAGTGAATGGGTTTTTTGTTAGGTGACCAAGGTGAAATGGGAACCCAATTATATGTCCTGGGTGAATGGGGAGATAAGTTATGTGTCATGGGAATATCCATTTGGGAAGACCTGGGCACAACTCTTCTTTGGAAGACTTATGTGTTGTATGAAGGAGGGATCAATGGTTGAAAGTAAATCAAAATATTCTACCTAAGTGGGTGGGAAATCAGTTGAGTGTCCTCAAGTAAATGGGCATATTCCTTTAATAAAATGTTGGGTGTGTCCCCTTTGGTATAAATAGTGTGCCTAGATGGTTCACCCTAGTCACCCATGTACACATTTTGAAAAGGTTACTTCATCATAATCTTGAATATGACCTAATAAAAGTGGTATTTAAATGTTCATATCTATTAAAAGACACAAATACCCTTCACTTTATTCCTTATACATTTAGTTTGGAGTTGAAACTCACTTAAATTATATTTTGGAGGAGCTGGGCATAGATTTATTACACTCAAGTTATGTTGGTGCTTCTCTTTAATGCTTAGTTCACACTCCTTCACACTTAGTTTCAAAATTTGGGGGTTTTGGGTCCTTATATAGGCAACAAAAGATGGGCACCCAAATAACTGGTGGTAACCACTTGACGTTTCTAACTCTTTTGAGTAGGGCACATGATGTGGGTGTAAGCAGGGCTAAGTGCATGGCATAGCATGGTGATAAGGAAGGTAGATATGGCTACTTTTATGAGTATAAGGTTTATGGGTTCCTTATAGAGATGTTAATATGTTGTGTTGGGTAACTAAATAGTTTTTTCACCATTAAAAAAATTGTACTTCTCAAAGATTTCGTGTAATTATTCATTTCCTAAAATTTTAACACCAATAATGGCCATTAATATTAAAAAATTTGAAATTAATAAAATCCATTAAATCGTAAAATTAGTCCATTTCCAAAATAATCTTAATATTCCTTTAATAAAACTAAAATATATTTATTTACATTATTCTAATCTTTTATTTATATAAATTATACTTGATATATATATATATATATATAATTAAAATAAATGTGTCTTGATCAAGAAATTCTCCTCAAGTTCACAATGGTATTACTTCTTTCCAAGTTAAATTCTTGGTTCAATAAATTGTAAAGAAGTATAAATTGATGGAATTAAATTCCAAACTATTAGAATTAGTTCCTTGTAACCAACTACATTGTACTTTAAATTACCTTTATGTCCATAGTCTTTAATATTAATAAATATCCTATCAAATGATGAGTCTTATTCTATGTAACATTAATGTGATAATGTCCTTAAAGTATTTTTTGCATCGAAATATCATATAATTTTACCAATAATATGAGAACCATGAAGAAATTTTATTATTTTATTAAATATATTAATTATGGTCAGATGATATCTATCTGATAGACATAGATAATAAAAGCTATCAATTTTTAGAGGCTCACATTAAGACTTCTTCTCATGAAGATTTCACTAGGTAATCTATAAGAGGGGAGGTTATGAGAACAAACCCACCCATGGGAATTCCACTTGTTATTTGTGTAATTAGATATTCCTATATTCATATGTGTGTACTAGTCCTTATACTTGATATTAATATTAATGTATATCATGATTCATGTACTTTGATGTACTGACAAAAAATGTGATGACATATTCTCATACGGAGGTAGGGTATTTTGGGTGTGTCTTGATTGATATGAAATTAATGAATAAGATGAGAAAGTATTTATACCTTATAAGTTAATGGAATTAAATATCTCATTCTATTTGATTAAAATGGAACTTTCTGATTGAGTCCATATCCATGGAGATTTTATCAACAATTTCATTTTAGGAAAGTTAAAGAAAGATATATCAAGCATATAGGTTGATGATGCAATTATGAAACTCAATTGATTATAAATTGAGAAAAATGTATTATATTACATAGTGATAGTTCATATGTGGTTGTTGTCATTGTGAAATTATCATCTTTATTTATGGGTTCCTCGATGTGTTGCAAGATTTTGATCTAGTACTTTAGGCCAGTTCACCTAATGCCACTGACAATGAGGCCTAGAGGATCACACACTAAGTGTATCCAAAACCTTAGTTAAGTTTTATTTTAATTTAATATTAGAATAGATATCATTATCAAGTTTTAGGGAATGATATTTATTCAGTTTATCACATAAATATTTATTGAATAAATAATATAGTGGTATTTATTTATTCAAATAAATAGTTACTATTCAACGTTTAATAAATGCTGAGGAGAATTGACATGTTGAATAAAGGGTCCAATTGAAATGATATTTTAATATCTGTGAGTTTAGCACATTTCATGGAAATAATAATAATGATGTTTTTTATTATTATTATTTTATGTGGGGTTTACTTATATTTAATATATTGGTTAAGGTCCTTTGTGCAATAACTTATTCTATAACCAACTTATATGAATCTTATTATATCATTTCAAGGGGAAAATGTTTTTTTTAGAATAGAATTTCTCTCAATAGTATACTATCAATACCTAGATATAATTTCTCAAGAATTCTATCAAGAATGGATAGCATTAATACCCCTCTTTCCTATCAAGTCCCCCTAGTAGATCTAAATAAATTTTGTTCATTCTATAAGTAATTCTAGTTGTGATCAATTAGAAAGAGTAAAAGTGATTAGTCTTTGATAATAGCATGAAAATTTGCTTCTGTAAAGTTAGGAGGATCATTGAGAATATATGGATACTACTAGTGGGATTCTATACTTGAATCCTTTATTAAAATTAAGATATGATAAGATAGGTCATATTATTTGACAGTGAAGAAATAATTACAAGAAAATTTAATTCTTATTTATATAAATTAATTAAAAATTAGATATTGAAGATCTAGTCTTGATAATTCTAGGGTCTTTATATATCTGGTTCTGAGGATAAATCTCAGGAAACTAGTGAAAAACCTTTATTAGTCAAGGTCCCAACCACTTTTACTACACCTTAGAACCTTCAAGTGGTATCAAAGAGGTCACAAATTGATTTATAATTATTTATTAATCTTTGATCGATTTAGGTATGTGATTTTTAGTTTTTCATTTTTATTTTTTTCATTTTTAACTTAAAAGTTAAGATATTATAATAGATCACATTAATATGACTAATAATAGATGAATAATTCTCAAAGATCTCATCTAAAGGTTCTAGAGATCATGAATAGATGACACAGATACATGATGTGTAACGGAAACATACACATTGTGTACCCATATTCACTGCACCAATATGAGTTGTGAAAAATGCATCACATCATGTGGGAGAATAGTATATGGAATTATTACATGCTAGTTATTTACTGGGCCATATGGCACATGTATTTATAGGTTATATATTGTGTGGATGGTGTACATGTCGTGTAACCCCACAAAATTTACCCTACAGATCTCGACCCAGAGATAAGGTATATTCTATATTTAGTTTTTTGTTTATGGAATGTTTTCAGGGAGTATGACAGGTCTCAGGGGTAATTCGAGGGTTCGAGACATAAAAAATAAGTAAATGAGTCCAATTAGTGATGATATCACAGTTCACATATGGTTAGTAGTAATTGTGCGCCATAAACATGTGTCCTACAGGAGGGTGTATACGGTTAGGGGAAACCAAACAGGGTGGCCCTAAAGACCTTAAAGATTGAGCTCCCCATAGATAGTGGTGAGCACATAGTCACTTCATGAGTTTTCAAACCGTTTTGGTGGATAGGTAAATCATACAGCTCATTTTCCTCTTGGATAGAGGGAACCACATGGTTGGTGCACAGTTTGGAAAACTGTGCTGCCAAATCATGCACCTCATTAAAAAGTGCGTTTTTATCATTTTGTCTTCCCAACTTTAAATTTTTATCCCCCATTCGGCTTCATACTACTAGTTTGATGAACCAACCTTTATTCCTCCTCCATGTGTGTTTCTCCTTCGATTCAAAGGTGTTTGGAGTGTTGTTTAGTGAGAATTGAAGATCTGGGTAAGTATTTGACTCTTTGTTATTCCATTTTCTATAAGATTCATGGTTGAATGGTTTATCTCCATCTGAATCCCTAAAATTAAATTTTTATAGAAGATTCTATATTTGGATGTGAATGTTTGTTTAGGCTTGGATCAAGGGCCAAGGTTGGATGAGCGATTTTATACAAGCATGAGGTAGGTGGTCTATAATCTTTTTCCCATAGTATTGTTAGTTTATATGTGTATATGATTGTTCTTATGTGTTGACTTATTGTGTTTTAATGTATTTTACTAAGTAATGTAATATGGGCCTTAAATTGAGGTGAGAGACCCTTCACAGACCTCGTTGGGTTTGTTGATGATGTGAGTCTGAACCTAGGGCTACCCATGGGGTATTCAAAACCCTTGTAAATAGAGAAATATTTTAGTAAACATTGAGACAGATTAATTATAAATGTGGATGGGGTTATGAATTTTAATTTGGTAGTGGTCTTGGTTTAAGGGATATTTTAAAATATTTCATGTTGTCTTATGTGAAGTTCTTAGAGGCTTTTTGAGTTTGTTTAAAAGAATGGTTTTTTATTTTGATTCAGCTATGGTTTTCAATGAAGTAAAATGATGTTTTTGAAATGGGTAATATTTTTAAAGGAGGTTTTAACCTCAAAGTGTTTTTAAAATGGGATTCCTTAAAATATTTAAAATTATGATTTTAAATTAGGGTGTGATTCCTTTTTAGTGAAAATTCACTAGGGTGTATTTTTAATGGTTTTGTTTTAAATGAAGGTCTAGGTCCTTATTTGGGTTTCAAATGAAGACTCGTGTTTTAAAGGTTGTATTTGAGATGTTTTAAAAAATTTAGTTGGTATAATTGTTTCATGATGTAATGATTTAAAGGGAAATAAGGAATGAAATAAAGGGATGTTTTCCTTAACTCGAATAGTTAAATGATTTATGGATTATATTTTGGGAAAATGTGATAAATTATTAAAGGAACATATCTATGTGGTAAATGGAATGAGTGGGGTATTGGACTAAGTATCTAACCCCATGGGTCGGGCTAGTCTGACGCTCTAGACCTCACTAATGTATTGTATGGTTAGGATGTTGGAATGAGACTCTTAATCATGGTTTAGGATAGACTGGTTCTCTAGGCCCCGCTAATGTATTGTAATATTAGAGTGCTAGACTGAGGATCCTCGCCCTTGGGTCTACTAAACTAATTCTCTATGCCTATAGATGTATTGCATGGTTTGGGATATCAGACTAAGGCTCTATACTCTTAATGAATGGATATAATATGATTGGTTGGACAGATTCTCCATGGTGAATGGTTATATTTAATTAATTAATGATCAAACCTTGTGAATAAATGTATGTAACCCCTTATGTTATATCTTAGGATCCTATCACAAAAATTTTGGGTTAGGTTGATTGGATTGTACGATGAAACATGAAGCATAAAATGGTTAATTAATAATTTTTTAAATTTTAAACTTGTTTTCCTTATGGACTTATTTATTTACTACACCTTGATTATATGAATAAACTATTTTTTATACTGGTTATTGATTTAGACACCATTGGTGGTGCCTACTGAGTTGTACTCATTCCCTTCTTAGGACATCATGGCACTCAGGTACCTAAGAAGATGCTACTTGTTTTCTGGTACATGTTCATGATAGGGACCTAGTGTTTGGTTATGCATGGGGTGACGGGTTGGAGTGTGGGATGTCAAGACGGGTTTGGGATTTGGGTCCATGTTCAGGAACTTTTATGGTTTTGGAATTGAATTCTTTATTTTTATGACTACCTGACATGTGGTGTATCCATCATATGGTTATAGCACATGTTACTTGGTGACTTTTTAGATTTCTATATATACTGTGCACTTATTATTCCTATAAATTATTAAATTTGTTAATATTACTTCTATTGTAGCTTTACTCATATAATATAGTATATTATACCCATGTTTTTCTTTAGACCAGCACTAATATTCAGCATCCTCTGGCGTATGGGGTGGCATGCTTAAGGTCATGTGGCGACCCGGGTCGGGGAACCTTTTATAGTGGCTTCAAACCTGGGGTGTTACAAAGTGGTATTAGAGGGGTTTCCTTTTTCTTACTATTTTAGGATGGTATATAGGAGAATTGGATATTTTCAGGAATTGGTAATGAGCTTGTGCCTAGGTTCTTTTATCCCCACATAAGAGGGAAAACCCAAGTTTTCAAGGGTGGTAATTGATGTTTTGTTTTGTGCTTTTACTGTTGATTGATATTTACACCTTGAGAGGTGCACATGGATGTGATGTTATTGATTCATGAGGTTTTATGTCTTAGATTTGTATTTCAAGAGAGGGTGTGTGTGTTCATGCATCATTCTAGGCACATGGGTGTGATAGTTCATCCATATGTTTCCTGTTATTGATACATCCTTAGGATTCATATGTCAGTAAGTTCTTTTTCTTCTTTTTATTTATGTCTATTAATATTATTTGATAATTTTTAAATGAAAAATGTTTTGAAGTATAAATTTGATTAAATATGGTATTTTTTAAATGTTGGTTAATAAAAATGTTTTGAAATTTGAATATTTGAGTTTAAAATGGTGAGGTTTTAATTAAAAATGGAAATGGGAAATGATGGAATTTTTGGGGATACGGGTGGTGAGAATCCCTTGTGTTATTTATCTAGATCTATGTATGGGTGGTTTGGGAAGTGTGAGTGCCCTATTTTGAGACCTTGGTTATGGTTCATGAGGATTTATTGGGTTTTGATGTATTGTTAAAAGGGTGTTCTTTTTGTACCCTTGGTAGGGTTGTGACCTTGGAATTGTAAGATGCTATTTGGTAATGTGGATGTAGTGAATCTTGTGGGTTGAGACCTTGTGAGTTATGTTTTGGACCCTAGAGTGGGTGTTTGGCTTGTAGTGTTGATGTATGTGGGTGAGTACCTTTTGTGTGGAACCTAACATAGATGGTTACTTGATGTGTTAGACATGGTGTGTTTCTAAATGGGGGTAGGATTTCTACTCGTGAGCAGTGACTTGTTTGAGGTCTCATATTTATGTCTTATACGGAGATCTAATGGCCTTTGCTGGATGTAAATCTAGTTTAGGTATTTTGTGTTGTTTGACCCTTGAGGGTGACCTGTGAGAGGGTTTGGCTGGGTTGCTAATGCTTTTGGGTGAATATGGAACAAGTGGAGGTTTTGATATTTGGATAGTGACACGTGGAAATTTTTTTCTAGTATGAGTTTATCCTATATGTATATATAGAAAATTCAATGGTTTTGGATTTATGACTTGAGTCATGGTTATGCGCTAGTGGTTTTTGAAAATTGAGCGTAATCTTGAGGGAGGTTAGCCTAGTGTTGCAGGTTCTTTGGGATGTGAAGCATGATTGGGTTATTTGTAGATGGGATTGATGTGTGGTGGGTGCCATCAAATGTTTTTAAAGTGCATGGTTATGCCTTGGTATCTTTCCCAGGAAAGGATTTAAGTGTATTTGGTTGGTTATTAGATTAGTTTAGAAAAAGGAAGGATCCTTTGGGTGTCTAACCCATCATTTTTTGTGATAAATAATGAAGGATATAGTGTTGAATTTGGGTGGATAAGAAAAGAGTGACCAAATAATGTATAGACACTTTTGTTATGGAAGTGACACCCAGTATGAGGGGTGGTCACGTGGTTAATCTTGTTTTTGAAAAGGGTTGGGTTGTTATATATAAATGTTGAGTATTACTCAAGTCTGATGGGGATGATAAACCAAGAGGTTTAGTTATTTATATAAGTGTTTGAGCATAGCTCTGGTGATGTATGACTCGTCGAGACTAGAGTATGGTTCAGTGAATGGTCATAGGAAAGTTCTTTACCTTGAGTGTTTTGATGAGGTATATATGTGGGCATGTGTTGGGGATGTGTGGTGCCATTTGGGATGTGTAAAAAGGTAGCTTAGGGTAAGTGCCTATCATTTTTTTAAGATCATAGTGGGAATCATAGGTTACACTAGAGACAAGTTGGTTTTTAATTTGTCATGGAGGAATTTTTCAATGACAACTTGGTGTACTTACCTAATTGAGATGATTATTCCCAACATCTTTACATCTTCTTGGGTACACTAAGAGATCATTGGATATACATCGATCTACTTATAAATTTTTATTTTGGTTGGATGGATAACCACTTGGAGGTAGTGTTCATGGGCCAATGTGAGGAAAACCACATGGTGATAGGTGCACCATTACCATTTGGTGAGTATAGTCCTTATGATAGACCAAGTTTTGGAAAATTCCATAGGTGATATTCCTATAATCCAAAAACAGGTGATGGATAATGTTTTGTTTTTTTCTCTATATAGGTATAGGTGTCTATTACTACTTCTAGGGCTCGGTAATGATGGGGGCATGAGCTGTGGGGGTTGGAAGTGGTGACAATTAAACTCCTAATGTGGGGAGTGGTATATCAATATTGTATGTGTAAATAAACCCATGGTTTAGATTTGGTGGAATCAGGATGCTAATGATAACCTATAAGGTATATATTTGGGTTCCTTAGGGAAGTACAGGTGGGCCTATATGTGTTGGTTTATCAATCCAAGCATTGGATTTAGGCTCAGGGTGGTTCTAACGGTTATCTAAGGTTCCTATGTAATATGCACTAGTGGTTTCATGGAGGCATGACGATGGTTTGGGGAGTAGTATATGCCTTGACATAGGAGTTTCACTAAAATTTAGTGATATAATCTATTAAGTACGTCATATGATGGTAGTATACCTTAATTGAGAAGGATTTGTGTCCAGGTAAAGTGGTGATGTGCTAAAAGTGAATGTTGGGCATCAACAGGATGAGTCATCTGGGGATGGTTCGACTCAATTAAGTTAAAGGGATGGATGTGGTCAGTTTTAATCCACTTCCAATTGATTTTTTGGAATGAAAATCCAAGTTTCCCTTGGTTCTTGTATAGATGTCGGATACACGTTCATTCTAGGTGGTTTCGATAGAAATTTTGGATGCTAATGTTGGATTGTGTTCTCATGTTCATTTAGGTGTCGTGAGTTGGGAAACACATCAGGTATGTTATGGAATCTTTATTTTGATTCACTAGTGGTATTTTTCCAATAATATAGGTTCCAACCATCGTAATTTTGTGCTTATGAGCCCAAGCATATGGTGGGGAGCACCATGGTAGGAAAATGGTTGGTTGATGATATGACTGGTGTTTTAGGTTGGATGGGATTCTACAAAATCCATCTTGTTGTTCAGATTTAGAGATGGTCATTGGCTCAGGTTATAAACAGTTAAATTCTTGAGATGAGTGTTGTTCTTTGGTTTCATTTTGGATGTTTTTATACGGAATGTGGTCGTTGGACATTGAGTTTTAGACCAAATAATGTCAGTGGATATGTTGTAAAATCATATGTTTCTTCAATTGAAACCAAGAGTGATGGTTCATTTGAGGTTTTAGGTATAATTAGACTATAGGTGTACTAATTGGCTCCCCCAGTGTGGTTTAGTGCTCTCTTGATGTTTTATTATGTCATAGTTTTGGTGGTGTTTTCCTAGTTATCTTATATGGTTCATATGGTTGGTGTTAATGATGTTGATTTGAGTATGACTCATCCTTTTAGGGCTATCGAGTTCATTTCATGGATTAAAATGTGAAAATTCTTCAGGATATGACTTTTTTTGGAGTCTAAGTGCTGTGACAAAATTGTTGTGTTTAGAAGTAAACTTGGTAGGTGGAAGTTGATAAGTGGAACTCATAGCCCAACAATTTATCTTGGGTTCTTGATGATGCTATTGAATGCAAATCAAGGATTATTTGTTATAATTTTGGGAGTTTGTAAGATCCTGACCCTAATATAAGGTATGTCCTAGATTGAATTTTTATTTTATGGAATGTTTCCAGGGAGTAGGATGGGTCTTGGAGGTTCTCTAGGGGTTTGGGATATGAAAAATAAGGAAATGAGGTCAATTTGTACTGAGATCATGGTTATTTCATGGTTATTAGTAATCATGCACCATAACCATGCGGCATGTAGGAGTGTGTGCACAATTAGGGGAAACCATGTAGGGTGGCCCAGGATATCATGTGGCTTGAGGCCCCCTTGGATAGTGGTGAGTGCATGACTACCACATGGGTTGTTAAAACATGTGGGTGGCTAGGAAAACCATGTGGAATAGTTTCTTATTAGAAATATGGAACCACACAGTTGGCACATGATTTGAAAACCCATGAAGCAAAACCATTTACCTCATTAAAAAGTGGATTTTTTCCATTTTTCCCTCTCGGACTTAAATGTTTCTCCCCTTAATTTCTCCCCCATTTGACCCCCTATATCTAGGTTAATGAACCAGATACC
This sequence comes from Viscum album, assembly GCA_963277665.1. NCBI lineage: Eukaryota > Viridiplantae > Streptophyta > Magnoliopsida > Santalales > Viscaceae > Viscum > Viscum album. The sequence continues at coordinate 1,196,752,745 of OY728133.1, forward strand.
ACCTCATCCTACATGGGTATTTCTCCTTTTATTATTTAGTATTTTGAGTGTTTTTTAGCATGAATTGAAGCTTCAGGTAAGACTTTGACTATGTCTCCTTCCATTTTAAGGAAGAGTCATGGTTGAATGTTCTCTCTATTTTCAAATCCATAAAACCCTATTTTTATATAATATTCTAGTTTTGGATTTAAAAGGTTGTTTTGGATTGGATCAACGGCTTGGTTTGGATGATAGCTTGTCTACGAGCATGAGTTAGGTGGTCGATAAGCATTTTCCCATTGTCTTAATATTTTATATGTGGTGGTGGTTGTGTCTGTGTATTTATTTGATGTGTTTTAATGTATTTGACTAAGAAAAGTAATTTGGATCTTTTATTGATTTGTTAAATCCTTAATATACCCTGTTGGGTTCATTAATTATGTGAGACCGAACATAGGGCTACCCATGGGGTATTCCAAACCCTTGTAAATAGAGAAATATTTTGATAAACATTGAGACGAGTTAATTATGAAGGTGAAGGGGGTTATGAATTGTAATTTGGTATGTGGTATGTGTTTAAGGGATAATTGGAAAGATTACATTTTTTATTATATGGAGTTTCTAGGAGTCTTTTGAATTGGTTTCAAAGAAGTGTTTTGGATTTTGATCTATCTATGGTTTTAAATGAAGAAAAATGATGTTTTGGATATGGGTAATATTTTGAAATGAGGTTTTAACCTAAAAGTGTTTTAAAAATGGATTTCTTTAATATATTTCAAATGATTATTTAAAATGAGGGTGTGTTTCTTTTTTAGTGAGGATTCCCTAGGGGATATTTTTAATGGTTTTGTTAGAAATGATGTTTTAGGGCCTTATTTGGGTTTCAAAGGAAGAACCATGTTTTAAAGGGTGTCTTAGAGATGTTTTAAAAAGGGAATTCAGTCTAAGTGTTTCATGTTGTAATGTATTAATGGGAAATTTGGAATTACATAAATGGATGTTTGGCTTAACTCAAATAGTTAAATGAGTTATGGATTGTAATGTGGGTAAATGTGATAAATAATTAAAGGAACATGTATATGTGGTAAATGGAATGAGTGGGGTATTAGACTAATGATATACCTCTACAGGTCAGGCTATATTGATTTTATAGACCCCATCGATGTATTGTATGGTTAGGATGTCGGACTAAGGCTCTTCATATTGGGTCAGGCTAGACTGGTGCCCTAGGCCCCACCGATGTATTGTATGATCAGAGTGTTGGACTAAGGATCCTCACCCTTGGGTCAGGATAGACTAATATTATAGGCCCAATAATATATTTCATGGTTTGGGATGTCATACTAAGGCTCTATGCTTCCATTTAATGGATATGATATGGTTTCTTGAATTGATTCTCCAAGATTCATGGTTAGATTTAATTGATTAATAATTTACACTTTTGACTAAAAGTATGTAACCCCTTATGCTATGGATTATAATACTAGAATGTATTGATAGGGTTATATTGGTTGGATTGTATGATGAAACTTATAGCATAAAATGGTTAATTAATAATTCTTTAAATGTGAAACATTTTTCCCTTATTGTCGTGTTTATTTATTGCAACTTGATTACCTGTATACAATGTTGTTTGGAATGGTTATTGCATTAAAAATTATTGGTGGAGGAATAATAAGTTGTACTCACACTCCTATTGGGCCTACATGGAACTTGGGTACTTGAGAAAATGCTACTTTCTTTCTTGTATAGGTTCAGGAGAGGGACCTAGTGTTTGGTTATGCATGGGGTGATGGGTTGGATCTTGGGATTTCAGGACTAGGTTGGGACTCGGGTCCATGTTTGGGATCTTTTATGGTTTTGGTATTGGATTATTTATTTGTATGACTTCCTAACATGTAGTTCCATCATATGGTTATAGCATGTGTTACTTGGTGACTTGTTTTATTTTGTCATACATTGTCCATTTATTTTTCCTATTGGTTATTAAATTTATTGATATTACTTCTATTATGGAATTACTCTGATAAGAGGGTATATTCTCCCCATGTTTTTTTTAAACCTTCACTACTATTCGGCCACCTCTGCTGTATGGGGAGGCATGTTTGAGGTCATGTGGAAACCTTGATCGGGACACTGATTATAGTGTCTCCTGGGTTGGGAAATTATATGTGTGGTCAAAGTGCACAAAATATATTAATTATAAGTTATGTATTGACTGGAATATAAGCAACATAGACCAGTTGTGACTAAACTATGTGTATCTAGTATACACATAGTGTAACATGTAAATTTTTATGTGTAAAACATGCTGAGTCCCTAGTCATGTAGTGTAAAAAAAAGAGAATGGAGTACATGGCATGTAGTAGGGTGTACATGTCATTAACTCATACTTTATTCAGGAGGAGTACATGCCAATCTAGGATATACACTAAGTGAATTAATTGCATGGAATGGAAATTAATTATATCATTAAATAGAAAAACATAGCATAAAGATGGGGTGCATGCCATGTGATAGGATTTTTCAAATTAAATGATCAAATTAATTAGGTTCTGTGTTATTTTAGAGCAACATGAAATGTATAGTCATTGATTACACTATTTACTTCATAGGTATTGTCAGTGGTACATGCTGCGTATATTCAAGGAATTCCATGTAGTCATAAATGTTGTTCACACTATTTAACTTGAATTATGGAACTACATGATGTGTAATATTGTGACACGATGTGTGAAATACTTGTTGTGTAAGTATACAGTATATGAAAAAGACCATATAGAGCGGGTCACATGCCATGAAAGTGATAGTACACACCATGTAGATCATAAGGGTACACATTATGTTTCCTTTAGTGCATGCAGTTATAAATTTCAAACTGAATATTAAGATTTATCATATGGGTACATGTCATGTTCCATGTTATTACATGTCATGTATGAATTAATTTTAAATTTAAATTAATTGATTCAATTTATTTAAAATTATAGTGGATGGGAATCTCAAAGGTTTATTTGATGTATAATAAGATATATAGATTAATTAATTAAAAGGATAATTAATTTATTAATTTAGGAAATTTAACTTAATAAAGAATGGATTGAAATGAAATCTATCTAGTTTATTTAAATGTTTATTTATTTCATGTATGGATAATCATGATCTAGATCAACCAATTCATGTGTTGGGATTCTATTTAATTTAATATTTATTACATGGGTTTATTATGTAAAAAAATATTTATTAAATTAAATATGGTGGCATGTGATTCATCCCTCTCACCTTTATTATGTACATGCCTATATGTCCATAATTTCTTTTATATAACTACATACCCATGGTTCCCCTCACATGTGTGTGAGTAATATATATAAATTATATATCTCTAAGGATAGGAGGTGGTTGAGAAACTGAGACGAGGTAAAACCAACTGAGTGGATGCATTGGATTGTTACAAATCAAACCAAGATCGGTTCCGGGAGATATTCCCCTATAGTCAAGGGTTATTTTATCATATTATCGATAAAATAACTAATATTCAAATCTCATGATCATGCCACACATATTTATTTTCATTCTTTACATTTCATGGTTAATTGTTTTTTTATGATATGCATGCTTATGGTTGATCACATAATGAAAATTAATTAACAAACATGCAAGATGGAATAAAATAAATGGATTATGTGTAAAATATCTTATCAATAAATAGTTCAATAATTATATAAAATTCATATAATATTAATTAGAATGTAAAATGGTAAAATAAATTATGTTTATTCATAAGATAAAATACCTCAAAGGAAATATTAAGTTAGTAAATTCTTCAATTACATGAGTTAAAATGAACCCATAGTTTAAAGTACTTGTATGGCCTCTGCCTGGTTGATTTCAATTATCGAGGAGTTTTAATAAAAAAAATTGGGTTGAATTAACCTAGTTCACATCAAGGGTTGATCACCTCCATGAGACTTAGTGAAAATTGGTGGAAAGCATTGAAGCAGCTCAATTTTAGGATTTCAAGATTGAGGAATCCACTCAAAAAAATCAAGGAATTGCAGGTTAACACATTTTTGAAGACCACCTACCTAAATACATTTAAATATATTGTCAATACCCCATCTAGGTTATTATAAGAGAAATATAGATCCTTTTTAATATAATATCTACATGATATGGTATTTTTAATCCAATGGTCAGGGTCAATTGAATTTGATAAAATAGTTAGATAATATTGAAATAAAATTTATTATATCACACTTTTGGTAATCAAGATAAAATATTAAATCCTAGTTTTATTTTTTTGTAGAAAAATGGGAAGTCATATGATCTTGACATTATATCTGTGATCGATTTAAGAGAAAGATAATCTTCTTACCATCATGAAATTCTAAGAGTGTTATAGGCTCTTGTTCTTTGTACTATTACATGAGTGTAATTTATATGTATTATAAACCCTTGTTCTAAAGAAGGAGACTTTTAAAAAGGATCGTAAGGAGAAACAAGTTGTCTTTGGTAAACATGTGGATGATGAATTGGATTTCTAGTGCTTCATTTTTTCATATTTTTCTAGTGATCTCTAAACGTTACATGAAAATATGGATGCATTCATGATGTTTTCCTATCTCTATGATATTTATTAGGATAAATCTATATAGGAGAGGTATGGTATCTCTAAAGATATTTTCATAGTAAAAAATTTATAGGGTGTTCCATTCGATCCTTATATAGTCAAGATTATTGGATATATTGAGTATTTGGATATCTTGGATTTTAATATACTAGATGAGTTTCACACTAATCTCATGATATATTTACTACCTAATATATTCTCTAGTTTTATTGTGAATTATAATATAAAAAATATTGAGAAGTCACTCCTAGAACTTATCACTCTCATTATTCAGGAAGATAAGGATGTGAGGAATGAAAAAACTACACTCCTTATGGTGAAAAAAATAAGGAAAGGAAAAGTTATCTATGAATACTTTCAAGTCTAAGCCTTCTTCATACCACCCAACCAAGTGAAAGAATATCCGGTGGAAATCTAAGGAACAAGATGCAAAAAAATCATGTGGCAAGAATGGCCACAGGAAGAATAACTATACCTCAGGGAAGAAGAATAGGGAATATTTATGAGAATTTATAATAGACTATAACCTTTATATATATACCATTTGGTTATTAGGTATATATTTTTTTAATCACATTTTTATCCAAATATAGGAACTAAGTAGATTTAGGAAGGTTTAAAATGATGAGGTGAAACTTCAAGCTACGAACGAAGCAATATTGGTTGCACTGCCTATAGGAGAATACCACTATACTTTTATTATGTGATTGGTTTTAGTTTTAAATAACTGTTATTTCATGCATAGTGTTAACAAAAACATTATATTTATGTCCAGTTTATACATGGATGGGTTTATATTCATGTTTTTTAATAAAATGTTATACTTTTATAAAGATATAACTTTTTATGGTAAAGAACATCTTAATAATGGTCTTTGAGTACTAGAATATAAAAATAAATTATTTTAAATCAATAAAAATAAAGTTCACATGACTCATTTCATACTCAGTTGTGGCATCACTGACTTGGTCATGTAAACAAGAAGTGTATGGAAAATCTATTTCAAGGTGGGTATTTATATTCTTTTTAACTAAACTCACTTAGTATGTATCACACTTGTTAACATGGTAAAATAATCAAACCATTATTTAGTTTAAAGGTTGAAAGTAATAAATAGATTCTTGAATTAGTTCACATATATGTGTGTGGACCTTTCCTAGTTGAAGCTATAGGTGGATGATCATAATTCATTACTTTTACTAAGGAATTTAGTAAATATGGATATGTTTACTTAATAAGTTATAAGTTAGAATCATTTGAGAAAATTAAGGAATTCAAGAATGGAGTAGAGAATCATCTTGGTAAAATAATAAATAAACTTTGATTATATCGAGGTTGATAATATCTTAACCAAGAGTTCATTGATTATTTGAGGGTGTGTGGGATTCTATCCTAACTCACTCCTACTTATGAACTATAGTAGAATGGTTTTAATGAAAGGAGTACCCACACCTTGTTGGATATAGTGAGGTTAATTATAAGTCACACGGGCCTTGCATTATCCTTTTGGGGATATTCATTATAGTCTATAGTACACATACCACACTAAGTTCCAAATAAAGTGGAAAATGGAAGTGCATATGAGTTTATGTGTGGGAGGAAATTTGGTTTGTCACATACTCATGTATGGATTTGAAGTGTGTTTTTTAAGGATTTCTTTGGAAACAAACAAGAACCTTGAGGTGAAAAGTTTATCTTTATAGGATATCCCATGGAAACAAGGGGATATTATCAATAATAATACTCATACAAGAAGATAATAATGGAAAGATAATACATATTCCTTAAGAGGGATCATCTCTCAAAAATATTTAGTGGGAGCATGATCAACTTTAATGAATTTTATGCTCAAGATATACAAGATTTGGAATAAGAAAAATTTCCACAAGATCGCATGGAAGAGTTTATTTTAAAAATACCAGTACTATAAAGGATAAATAGAGAGATTAGGTACCTATAGATTAGTGGTTTTCTAGTAACTAATGATGGTGACTCATTATTAGTTGATAATTAAGAAACCCTATCATATAATGAGGTATTAAAAAGATAAAAAATTTCTAGATGGAAAGAATTCATGAATTATGAGATATATTACATACACCATAACCAAGTTTGGGTTCTGTTAGATCATCTAGAGGATATAAAGAACATTGGGTATAAATGTATATTCAATAATAATGTGGAAATAAAAGGTAAAGTTAGTACCTATATGGTACAACTAGTGGATAAAGGATTTAAGTAATATCATGGAACATACTATGAAGAAAAATTTTCACCGGTTGTTATGCTAAAATCCATCAGAATTATGATTTTCATAATTTCTTACCAAGAATATGAGATTTTGAAAATAGTTATAAAACTATATTTCCTTAATGGGAACCTTATTAAAGATGTATATATGACACAACCAGAAGGGTTTATGAATCCAAAAGATTCCAATAATGTATGAAAGTTGAATAGATCCATTTATGGATTGAAGTGATCATCCAGATCATGGAATATTCACTTTGAATAAGCCATAATGTAATTTGGTTTCATAAATAATGAGTGTGATACCTATGTATATAAAAGGTTTAGTGGTAGGGTAGTAATTTTTATAATAATATATGTTGATGACAATTTACTAATGGGAAATAAGATACTAGTCTTACAGTCGGTTAAGATATGGTTAAACAAGTGATCCTCTATGAAGGTATTAGGTGAAGCAACTTACATCCAAGGGATCAAGATCAATTTTTATAGATCTGAGAGGCTTATTGGACTAAGTTAAGGTACATACATTGGCAAGGTACTGAAGATATTTGTAATGGAACAATCCAAGAGGCGATTATTTCTAGTTTCACATGGTATAAATCTCTCTAATAAAATGTGTCCTCAGATATGATATGAGAGATCTAATAATACCAATATTACTTCCACGTTTTTAATAGTATCATTCATGCATGACATGATATGTACTTGGCTTAATGTTTCTTATTCCTTGATCATGGTAGGTCCTAAATTATCTGGGTTTATTAGAGATTGTTTCTTATTTTATAAAGGTTTTAAGGAGATATACATTAGGGGATATACATATTATAGTTTCTAGACATATCAGGATGATCTAAAATCATATTTGGGATTTGTATTCACCCTCAATTGAGTAGCTATGAGCTGAAAGGGTTCAAAGTAGTAAGTGGTTTCCAATTCAATAACAGATTCTAAGTATATTATGGCTTATAATGTAGCTAAATAATTGGTTTGGATACAAAAATTCTTCTTTTATATTGATTTTATTCCTAATAGTAAAGAGTATATCACATTGTATTGTGAAATTATTCAATGGTGTCCCTAGCTAAGGATCTATGCTAACATCAATCAACAAAACATGTACTAAAAAGTATCATCTCTTAAGGTATTTTCCTTAAAGGGGTGAGTCCACAATAACTATAGTTTTATTATAGGAGAATTTAGTAAACCCATTGACTAAAGACTTATCTCAATAAAATAATGAATATCATGTGAGTTTTAGTGGCCTTAAATTCATCAGTAGTTGTCTCTATTCTAAGTGGGAGTCTGTTGGAGTTGGCATCATAAAACCAAATACTTTGTAATTTTGATTACCTATATTTTTATATTCTTGAATATTAATAAATATATCATTATATTATGAGTATTCTACTATGTAAAATTAATTTGAAAATATCTTTAAAGTATATGTTTCATAAAAATATCATTATAATTATCCGCTATGATGAGAACCCTAAAGTGCTATGATGATATTTTTAAATATATGTTATATATATATATATATATTACATATATATAATAAACATAATGATTCAGTATATTGGGTTTTGGAGGCTTATAATTCACTGATACTTATTTTCATGAAGTTCTCACTTGGTAATCTCCAAGTGAAAAGGTTATTAGAAAAGACCTACTCATAGGAATTCCATATGTTATATGTTTCATTGTATATTCTTATATATGGATATGTTTATTATAACTTAAATTATATATTATTATTAATTTATCTCATTATTCATGTACTTTTATTTATTGATGAAAATCATGTCGACATATGCTCGGGGTGAGGTAGGATATGTTGGATGCATCATGATTGAAATGAAATTAATGAATAATTCATGAAAGTATTTTTTTCCCTTTAGAGTTAATGGAAGTAAATATATCATACCCTTTGATTATAATATAAATTTTTTATTAATTATATGGTCATTTTGGTATTATCAAATATTTCATTTTAATAAAACAAAATAAAGTTATATCTAGTATATGGTTGATGACTTAAGAATTCAGCTTGCTTAATGATATATTGAGACAAAGGGATTATATTATGTAGTGAGAATTCATATGATTTTTTTTTGTTAAAAAAATAATTTCTTTCTCTATGGATGTCTTGACATGTTTCTAGACATTGATCTTGGACTTTAGGCTAGTTCTCTAAATGCCACTAACAAAGTGTCCTAGAGGGTTACGCATTAAGTGTATCCATAACCTCGACTAAATTATATTTAAATTTATTATTAAAATAAATATTTTTTTAGTATTAAAATTTATTCAGTTTATCACAAAAATATTTATTAGATGAATAATACAATCATATTTATTTATTTAAATAAATATCTATTATTCAAGGTTCAATAAATGCCAAGGAGGATTGACAAGTTGAGTTAAGGTTCTAGTTGAGATGATATTTTAATATTTGTGAGTTTAGTACATGAAAAGAATAAAATTATTATTATTAAGAGTGGGTTTAACTTAGAATTAAGAGATTAGTTAAGGTCATTTATGCAATAACTTATTCTCTAACCTAAGTATATAAACCCGATTATATCATTTCTTATAAAAAATAATTTTTTCACATAAAATTTATCTCTAAAGTATTTTATAAATCACTAGAGATAAATTCTCAAAAAATATCTTAAAAATAAATATCATTGATCCCACTCCTCCCTATAAATTCCCCAAGAGATCTAGATATATTCCTTCTAGTCTAGAAGGAATTCTAGTTACGATCAATGGGAATGGTGAAAGGTTATCAGTCTTTTGATATAGCACACAATGATTTATCCATGGTATTTTTCAGGTTCGTGGAACATGTGTGGATACCACTAAATGAATTATACACTTTAATCCTTCATCATAATGGTAGTAAAATAATAGAGGTTGTCTAATTTGACAATGAAGAAATAATTTAAATTGAAGGTAATTAATATTAATATAAATTAGTAATAAATATATGTAAAAGATCGTGTCTTGAAGATTCAAGGGTTATTATTCATCTAATTATAAGGATAAATCCAAATAAACTAATGAAAAACATTTATTGGGAAGAAGCTAAACTGTTTCCACAACACCCTAGAACCTTCACAAACAAGTGGAAACTTCATTTATTCGTCTCTCCTGGGATCCTCACACCACTGCTCCATTCCTCACTTCCTTGATACATACAAAATTAATCTCTTATAAGTCAATTTCCCCTTATTCATATGCATTCAATATTTCCCTAACCTAAATACATTCCTTTTTAAAAATTAGGCACTAAATGTTTTTATTATTTTTAATCCACAACATGTTCTGGGAATTTATTCAATTTATAAATGGATTTCTTTTTCAATTACACAATCATTGCCTAATCCTCTCAAAACCTCATTTGGGGTCCCAAATTCTCATTTTACACTAATTTAAAATGACTTGTATTATTTACTTTTGGGTTCTATTCTTAGGTTTTTCTTTTTCATAGTGGTTGTAACAACCCAAGCTTCCATGGTACGCTTCTCTTGGAATAATAGAGCAGCGTGTGTTGTACGCAACCTCGAGTTCTAACACACCGTGACCAATCAAAGTAGCCGTTATGAATAGTAATATCCACTTTTTGAAATTATATAAATTTTATATTTCAGAATGGACTTAATTTTTGGATTTGGAATATCTAAATTATCCTATGTTGAATTTTTGGTATTTTTTTGAGAACTTCCAATTTTCGATGAATAGTGAAAAATACTTAAAACAACATTTTTAATCAAAATAATTTATAGTGATAAATTATACTATTGAGTAGTTTTAAAGTGTAATTAGAATATAATTTTACCATTTTATCCAATGTTGTTCATAATAATTAATTTCACTTTGAAATTGGACATAAACAATTGTCAATCTTTTGATTGATATTGTTTCTTAAAAAAGCGCTATTTGTTTTAACAATGGGAATTAATTATGAAATTAATTAATGAAACTTATATGTTTGGAATTTTTTAAAATAGACATCATTTTTTAATTCGGAATATCAATTATAGCTTAGGGTGGATTTTTGGTATTGTTCTGAGAAACTTCAATTTTTGATGAATAGTGAAACCACTAAGTGGTAGTTAAAAAACTAATTTTTCGTTAAAATGAAACTTTACCACTTATGTGAATTGAATTTAAAAAATCCGACATACATGGTTGTCATTAGTAAGTAAAATTTGGTTCAATGAGATGAAAATAATTTTTGGTGAATAGTAACTTGTAAGTTTTATTAATCTTGATTATAGGTAATTAGTGTAATTTAAGGTAAATATAATGTTATAATAATACGAAATTACCTTTACACTTTTCCTACCCTTATTGGATGAGTCAGGTACAACCAAGAAAATACATGGGTCAAATTGGGGACCCCATGGAGCCACTTGGGTAAGAAAATGACATTAATAACATTTTATTTAAAGTGAAAATAAAAGTGTCACAAACATGTGTTCTTTTACTAAAACAATTATTACATTGGGTTATATAATTTAACTTTAAGAATATAAATATTCATTGAAAAGATAAAAATATTTCCTACATCATGGTAGTTGTTTTATAATTTTTAGGCATTAAATAAATAAATTTATTTATGACACCATGATGATGCAGCGATTACCTCATTAATGAACAATTTAAATAAAATTAAAATATTAGGTAAAATATAGGAAATAAACTTGTCTAAATCCTATTGGATGGGTATATTTATAACCCTTATCACCTTATCGTAGAAATATATCATTGTGGGACCTTTAAAATCCGAAAAACATTTCATAATAACGTAACATTTCATTACTTTCCAAGAGTGCCCCTCCTCTCCTCTTATAAAAGGCCCCCACCTCTACCACCTTATGCACACCATCAAAGCCGTTTGGATCAGACAACATCTTCTAAAATTATCTATAAACTTCCCAATATTACTCCTATAAGCCTCACATTGGGCATAAGTCTTCCCAAGGAAGCCTTTGGCTCAAATCAAAAAGAGTTACCCGATTTTAAGTTAATGTCTTCTCTTATGTGCTTTTATTTTATTTTGCTTCTCCAACCCCTTAAACTCTTTTTATTACTTTATTTTGTAACAACACCAGTATATTAAATATACTATTATGTTTTTATGAGAATTATTTGATTTACACTTACACACACATTCATCTAATGGTTAAAGAACATACTGTTTCTCTGGGTGGCGAATTACTGCCTCACGAAACGATGATTGTTCAATCTTATTTTAACACCTCTCATGGTGGCCATTAAGATGTCACTATATTTATATATGATATATATTATGTTTATGTTTTCCTTATACTTCTTGTATATTTAATTTATTTCATACCTTTATGATTTCCATTATGGGTAAACGCGATAATTTCATTTTAGGAAGTGCGGACTACCACCCCCTCAAAGTGATTTGAATCGTTAATGCCATATGTGGGACGTATAAAGGATGGAGTAAATGATATTATATATGATATTATACTGTAATTATAATATACCTTTATATCATTATGATTTCATTCCATTAAATACGAAATAGAAATGAAAGTAGCGTTCATGCGTACGTACGGATTACCGTCTCCATGAATGGTGCATTTCATTTCTTACATCAAAATGTTATGTAATATTATAAATGAATTTATATACTGGATATATATGATATATATGATATCTACATCATGAATATAATTCTGTATATAATGGATATTTTACCACATGAACAACTTGTAATTATAAGAAGTTTATTTTTGACTCAAGTACCAAAGATCGACAAAACGACCGTTATTAACTTAAATAATTACATAATGTTCATAACATCATAAGAAGTGATATAAAAGGTATAATGAACTTGAAAAATGTTTTTAAGTAAGTATAAATTAACTCTAGTTTATTATTTAGGAGGTTAAAGAACGATCGAGTCAAGTCGGACACGAGGTAAGGGACATCGTCTCAATCTCCTTTCATTGTGGCATATTTTGTTTTATACAAAACTTTCTTTTATACGGTGTATAAACCCATTTTCCTTTTACTTTTATTCAAAAGGAATCTTTTTATATGAAGTGTTTTTACTAAATGACAAAAGTAATGTTTTGTCTTACGTATGCGGCGACAATGACTTCTCCGCCGTCGTGACTATTATTTGAGTTTCAGCTTCCTCTACAAGCCATAACTTTTTTTAATGAAAAAAATAAATACCATGTTTTAATTTTCTTTTATTTTGGAATTAAAAATGGTTTTATGTGTTGTATTGATATCTTGTGATTGAAATGTGGAAATTTTTTGTTTCCTTTATGCATTTTTTATGTGATACAATTATGTTATGGTTTATGATATGTTTAAACCTTTTCATAAGGAATGCATTGGACTTAGTAAGTGATGGGTGGAGCCCGCTATAGCTCCTCGATGAATCGGTAGGTATCATGAGACAAACTAGTGTCTTGGAATGATGCCTTGACAAAATCTTATTTGTAATCTTGGCACGAGGCCTTGGCTACGTGGTTATGATAGTCTGGCATTATGCATTCCATCATTATGAAAGTGGTTATTGATATTGCATGTGATTATTCGACTAGTAGAATATCCATGTGAATAAGTAAAAGGAATTATTTCATTTTACTTTTGCTATATTATGCTGAAGTTCAAGTTTTAAAGTCTTTTGTTTTAGTTATATATTTCCTTAAATGTTTGTGTTTATTTATGAAAGTTTCTGCTATATTGTTATCCTTACTGAGCATCTGAGCTCACCCCTTTCTATGTTTTATTTTCCCAGGATGTGAAGAAATATTTTATGATTGACCTGCATGGATAGTATGAAGGGGATATGAGTGTGGACTATGGAGACCATGTTATTGTAGTTTTTCACTTTATGCTGTAATGTAAGACTTATGAATGTATCTAGTGTTTCCAAGGCTACTAAACTAATCGGACTTTTGAGAATTGATCTCTTATGATCATCCCAATGTTACATAATAATGCACCGACTCTAGGTAACTAGGGTAGGGGAGTTATAGTTGGTATTAGAGGCAGTTTAGTACTAACATTGGAAGTTAGATTTAGATAAACTCTGATTAGAGCACATAGCCCTAAGATAGACTTTGAGGATTAGTATAGAAGAACGTCCTAGAATTTTGGTAAAGTATAGATTTTGTGTAACATCCCAAGTAAGTAATGAATAATAGATATTCTTATCTATGTTTATTTATGAATTATATAGTGTTTTAGAGGCTTAAAATGAGAATAAATCCAATCTTAAGCATGGAATACACTAATATTTTTAAAAGGTTGTTTTACCGCCTTTTGATGGAGAACCATTTTTAAATAAATATTTTGACAATTTTATAATCTCTATTTTTCAAAATAAACTTATTCTTTATTATTGGGACATTGAAATTTACATTGGATAATTTTTTGGTATTTTTCTGACAATGTTCATTTTTTAATGAATAGTGAAAAATACTGCATTTTAGATCAAAACTGATTTTTCATATAATTTAATTATATGGTTATATTATCTTTTAAATTGGTTTTAATGTGTAAATAGAATATATTTTTACCATTTAATCCAATAGTGGTTATTATAATTAATTTCACTTTGGAATTGGGCATAAACTAATGCCAAACTTTTCATAGATATTGTTTCAAAAAACCCGCTATTTGTTTTGACAACGGGAATTATTTTTAAATTAATTATTTCAATTTATGTGTTTGGAATTTGATAAAATTTATTCCATATTTGGAATCATAAGGTCCAAATTATGTAATTAAGACTCTTTTTTTTTGACTTTGTGAATAGTAACGACGATAATTATTGTTAATTACCTTGATTAATTAGTAATCGGGTAGTTAAGGATAATAAAATAATATCATAATAATAAAAAATGACACCAACATGTGTCCTAATACTAATTTTTGTGTCATGGCCGACCATGGTATGCCTTGTTCCAAACTTGGGGACCCCATGGAATAACTTTTGTGTGATAATGACTTTATTTTTTTATTTTTAAAGAAAGTTAAATATAACAAAGAATGTATCACCTGAGTAAAACATTTTTAATTTTGTCTACATAAATGCCCTATTGGACTATAAATAGTAATTGGAAATATAAAAATATTTCCTACATAATATTATTTTTTTATAATTTTTAGACATTAAATAAATTAAATTATTTATGACATAATGATGATGCAGTGATTACCTCATTAATGAATGATTTAAATAAAATGAAAATATAATGTAAAATATAAGGTTTAAACTTATCAAAGACCTATTGTATGAGTAAATTTTTAACCCTTATCACCTTATCCTTGAAATACATCAATTTGGGACCTTTAAAATCCGAAACTCATTTGAAAATAAAGTAACATTTTATACATTTCCAAGAGTTCCCCTCCTCTCCTCTTATAAAAGGCCCTCACCTCTACCTCCTTACCAACACTTCTCAAGCCTTTTTCTCGGCCAAGACCTACTCATTTTATCTCTCCACATCTCTCTCTTCATCCTATAAGCCTTATCATAGGCAGAAATATCTTCAAGAAACCATTTTGGTTCAAACCAAGAGGAGTTACCCGATTTAAAGGTAAAGTCTCCTCTAATGTTCTTTTGTTTTATTTTGCTTCTCCAACTGCCTAAACTCTTTTTATTCATTTCTTTTGTAACAACAACATTATATTCAATATACTAGTATGTTTTTATAATAATGATTCGATCTACACTTACACACACCTTCATCTAATGGTTAAAGAGCATACTGTTTCCGTGGATGTCGAATTTCTGCCTCACGAAACGATGATTGTTCAATATTCTTCTAAAACCTTCAAATGTGTCCATTAAGATGAAACTATATTTATATGTGATATATAATATGTCTATTTTTTCCTTAATCTTCTGTATTTTTCATTTTTTTCATACCTTTAGGGTTTCCATTATGGGTAAATGTGATATCTTCATTTTAGGAAGTGCGGACTACCGCCCCCTCAAAGTGAATTGATTCATTAATGCCATATGTGGGACGTATAAAGGATGGAGTTAATGATATTATATATGATATTATATTGGAATTATAATATACCTTTATATCATTATGATTCCATTCCATAAAATACAAAATAGAAATGAAAGTAGTGTTCATGCGTACGTACGGCTTACCTTCTCCATGAACGGTGAATTTCATTTATTACCTCTAAATGTTATGTAATATTATAAATTCCTGTATATACTGAATATATATGATATATATGATATCTAAATCATGAGTATAACTCTGGATATAAAAGATACATGAACAACTTGTAATTATAAAGAGTTTATTTTTGACTCATGTACCAATGATCATTAAAACGACCGTTATTAACTTAAATAATTACATAGTGTTCATGACATGGTAATAAGTGATATAAAAGGAATAATTAACTTGAAAAATGTTTTTAAGAAGGTAGAAATTAACTCAAGTTTATTATTCAGGACAATAAATAATGATCGAGTCAAGTTGGACCCGAGGTATGGGACTTCGTCTCAATCTCCTTTCATTGAGGCATATTTTGTTTTATAAACAACTTTCTTTTATACGGTGTATAAAACCCCTTTGAATTTTAATTTTATTCAAAAGGAATATTTTCTATACGAATCGTTTTACTAAACGACAAAAGGAATGTTTTTTTGTCATATGTATGTGGATACAACGACTTCTCCACCGCTGTGACCATTATTTGAGATTCGGCTTCCTCTACAAGCCATAATTTTTTTTTAAATGAAAAAAATAAATACCATGTTCTACTTTTCCTTTATTTTGGTGTTGAAAATGGTTTTCATAATGTTTTTATTATATCAATGTGTTGTATTGATATCTTGTGATTGAAATGTGGAAATGTTATGTTTCCTTTATGCATGTTTTATGTGATACGATTATGTTATGGTTCTTGGGCATTGTTATGAAGAAGGATGGTTCCGTGATAAACTAATGGTGGGTGATACCGATATAGCTCTCCAATGCACTGGGTAACGTAAAGGAGTTAAACGTTAAGGTTTCTCTGAAGAGATTTAGGGAATATAATGTGATGGGTATTCCAAACGTAACCATGAGGGTTACTCCCTACATAAGAATGTTATGAATGCCTCAAGTTACCTTTATATATTATGATTTCTATAATTTATTCATGATTTGATGAGGTATGTTAAAATGCTTATGTTTTATGAGTAAAGTATGATTTCATACATGGACTAATGTTTTCTTTTCGTACTTTTATATCCCTTACTGAGCTTTTTATGCTCATCCCATGTTTTTGAAATGTTTTTCACAAGTCAAGGGAAATGTACATGATGTGATGATAGTGTCAAAGAAGTGTCAAGAAAGAATCCATGTTTCATTTTAAATATGTTTTCATTGATGGGAAAAATGAGTACTATCTTTTATCTAACCACTTTGTTTAAATGTGGAATGTAATCCATGATTTATGATCTAATTCTATAAAACTCTAAACCTGAAAAGATCATCAATGTGTAATCTTGTAATAACTCAAGATTAAGTAATGTTTAAGGCTGGGGCCTTATAGTTGGTTTCAAAGGTCGGTTTAGATAACTTTAGGAGTTATAATTATATTAAATTATTATCCAAAAAATAATTTTTGTTATGGTCAAATTGAAATGATATAGCATTTTAAGATTACCATGTTGCTTCATCTAAGACATGTTTGTTCAGAATGGTTTTCCACAGAGGAAACGGGGAAGTAGTGCTAGGAAGGAATACAGAAGGAAATAACCTTCTAAATCAGCATCCTGAGATGATCGGAATTGTAACTGAACAGTTTGTTGCAGTAATGGCGCAGTTGACTCAAGCGATAAATGTTGGTGGTATCCATGCACGAGATCAGCCAGATCAACCGCAGAGGAACATGTCAGTGGTGCAACATTTCATGAGTCAACATCCCCTATCATTCAGAGGATCATCTGACCCTGTGGTAGCTAAAGGGTGGATTAAAGCACTGGAGAAGATTTTCGATGTCATGGGGTGTTCATACAATCAAAAGGTTAGTCTTGCTATTTACCGTTTGGAGGGTGAAGCAGATCAGTGGTGGTCGATGGTTAAAAATATTAGGTATGATGATGAGTTTGATGCTCTCGACTGGGATGAATTCAAAGGTATGTTTCTAGAGAAGTATTTTCCTAAGGTTGTTCGACTTAGGATAGAAAAAAAATTCCTGGAATTGAGGCAAGAGGAAGACTCAGTGGCGGCCTATGAAGAAAGGTTCACTCGATTGGCAAGGTATGCTCCAAATTTTATCCGAGACCTTGATAGTAAAATCAATCATTTTTACTCAAGATTAAATCCAAAATATCGAAGGGATTGGCTTCTTTTGAGTTCAAAAGTTATGAAAAGCTTGTTCGATGTGCTGAGAAGGTGGAAATGGAGTTTTCCGATGATCAAGTGTTCTATAAAAACCAGCAGAAGAAGAGACAGAGGTGGCAGGAGAAAGGAAAGAATTCTTCAAAAAGGTCTGACGGTAAGAAAACTAAGTTTCCATTTTGTGATAAATGTGGTAAAAGTCATGATGGGGAATGTCTTCTGAATTCTAGAAAGTGATTCTGATGCGGTAAGATGTGACATAAGCCTCGTGATTGCACTGAAAAATATCAGGGTGATGGTAAGACAAAATTTTATTTACAATTAGTAAAATGTTTTAAGTGCAATGAGATGGTTCACTATGCAAACGAGTGTCCGACAAAGATCTCGAGTGATGGGAAGCAGTTAGACTACAAGCAGAAAGGGGTGGTGAAATCCTTTGCAACTACTTCAGCAGATGTCGGGCCATCAAATGAAGTGGTATTAGGTACTTTGTTTTTTCAGATTATGCCAGTGTGTTGTTTGATTCGGGGTCTACACATTCTTCCATCTCTGAAAACGTTTCTAGTAAAATGGTAATACCATCTCAAGAAATGACTTCTTAACTTGTGGTAAAAACACCTGGGTGAAATTTTGAGGCAAAAATAATTTATAAGAATCTTTCTATCCTTATCCGTGGAAAGAACCTACTTGCAAACCTTATTATTTTACCACTAGTAGAGTTTGATGCTATCCTGGGTATGGATTGGATCTCTATTTACCATGCTAAGATTGACTATAGATCTAAAGAAGTTTCTTTTTATAAAGACTTTCAGTTTGTGTACAAGAATAAACCCTTACTGTTGATAACATATCAAGAGGCTGAGAAACATGTAAAAGATGGAAATGAATGTTACCTTGCACATATTGTTGAAAACAAAGGAACTGTTCAGATTAATGATGTGCCAGTGGTAAATGAGTATCCTGATTTTTTTCCTGATGAGTTTCCAGGAATAATACCATATCGGGAAGTTGAATTTACCATTGACTTAGTTCCTGATGCTAAGCCAATTTCAAAACCCCCTTATCGAATGGCTCAAATTGAACTTTTAGCGTTGAAGGAGAAATTGCAAGATTTATTATAGAAAGGTTTCATTGGACCTAGCACATCACCATTAGGTTCTCTTGTTTTATTTTTTAAAAAGAAAGATGGTTCAATGAGACTTTGAAATGATTATAGAGCCTTGAATAACATCATTATTAAGAACAAATATCTTTTTCCTCATATCAATGATTTATTTGATCAGCTCCAGGGAGCTCAGTTTTTTTCAAAGATTGACCTGAGATCGGGGTACCATCAGTTGAAGGTAAAGTAAGCAGATATTCCGAAGACCGCATTTCGTACAAGATATGGCCATTATGAATTTGTAGTAATTCCTTTTGGGTAACCAATGCACCTGCTGTATTCATGGACCTTATGAATAGAATTTTCCAGGAGTTCTTGGATAAGTTTGTGGTGGTATTCATTGATGATATTTTGGTGTTTTCTAAAAGTAAAGAGGATCATGAAAGACATTTAAGGGTTATTTTGCAAACCTTAAAAGAAAATAAATTGTATGGGAAATTCAGAAAGTGTGAGTTTTGGTTGCAACAAATTTCTTTCCTTGGTTACATTGTTTCTAAAGATGGGATAACTGTTGATCCTGAAAAAAAAGGTTGTTGAAGAATGGCCAAGACCCACAAATGTAACTAAGATTCGTAGCTTCCTTGGTTTGGCAGGCTATTACTGAAGGTTTTTTAGAAATTTCTCCCAGTTATCTAGTCTAATGACAAAGCTAACTCGGAAGGGTGTTAAGTTTATCTGGACAAAATAATGTGATGATTGTTTTCAGAAACTGAAAAGAAGATTGGTGAATGCTCCAGTTTTGGCACTACCTTCCAGAAATGGGGAGTTTGTTATCTACAGTGATGCTTCATTGAAAGGACTTGGTTGCGTCATAATGCAGAATGATCAGGTAATTGCTTATGCTTCACGACAGTTGAAAACTCATGAGGTAAATTACCCTACACATTATTTGGAATTAGCTGCTGTTGTTTTCGCTTTAAAAATTTGGAGGCATCATTTGTATGGAGTAAAGTGTGAAATATATACCGATCAAAAAAGTTTAAAGTATATATTCACTCGGAAAGAATTGAACATGAGACAGAGGAGATGGCTATAATTAATCAAGGATTATTATTGTAAAATTCATTACCACCTGGGAAAAGAAAATAAAGTGGATGATGCTTTGAGTCGAAAAAGTAATGCTTCATTAACAATGTTGTGTTTGGAATGTGATCTTTTGGTTAAGGAATTGATGAACTTTGGAATAAAAGTTGTTGGTGCAAGATTTTATTCTGTTTTGTTTCAGGTATCAGTGAAATCTTCTATATCAGACAGAATTAAGCAAGCACAGAAGCAAGACAGTGAGTTGCAGAAAAGGGTAGAGCTGGTTTAGAAGGGTAAGTTGCCTGAATTCAACATTGATAATGATTTTGTTTTGAGATTTGGTAAGAGATTGTGTGTTCCATGTGATTCAAAGTTTAAGAGAGAGTTATTATGTGAAGCTCATAGTTCTCTGTTTTCAATTCATCTAGGAAGTACTAAGATGTATAGAGATCTTCGAGAGTATTACTGGTGGGATGGAATGAAAAGGGATATTGCTGATTTTAATGTGAAGTGTTTGACTTGTCAACAGGTTAAAGCATAGAATCAGTTACCAAAAGGGATGATTCATCCTTTACCAGTGCCAGAGTGGAAATGGGAGAATATATCCATGGACTTCGTTGTGGGATTGCCGAAGACACCTCAAGGTAATAATGCAATCTGGGTTATTGTTGATTTCTTGACTAAATCTGATCATTTACTTACTATACGAGATACTTTTCCCTAGATCAACTTTCCCATTTTTATCTTAAAGAGATAGTCAGGTCACATGGATTTCCTCTCTCCATTGTATCTGACCGTGATCCCAGGTTCACTTTTAACTTTTGGAAAGGCCTTCAGAAGTTGTTGGGTACTGAATTAAATTTCAGTACAGCTTTTCATCCTCAATAAGATGGTCAGTTAGAACGAAAAATTCAAACTTTGGAGGATATTATACGTTCTTTTTCAATGGATTATCAGGGAAGTTGGGACCAACATCTTTCTTTGGTTGAGTTTTCTTATAATAACAGTTTTCATTCCAGTATACAGATGCCACCATTTGAGGCATTATATGGGAAGCGGTGTCAAACTCCATCTTTTTGGGATGAAGTGGGTGAAAGGAAGTTGATGGGACCGGAATTGGTAGAAGAGTTGGAAGAAAAAGTTCAACTGATACAGAGACACATGAGAACAGCTCAGAGCAGGCATAAGAGTTATGCGGACAACAGGAGGAAGGATCTCTCTTTTGAGGTAGGTGATCATGTTTTTCTCAAAGTATCACCATGGAAAAGTGTGATGTGATTTGGTAAGAAAGGAGAGTTGAGTCCAAGGTTCATTAGACCATATGAAATTCTAGATAGAGTTGGATCAGTTTCATACCGAGTGGCTTTACCTCCGAGTTTATCTCAGGTACACAATGTTTTTCATGTTTCAATGTTAAGGAAGTACATGCCAGATCCATCTCATTTTTTAGTCCAAAGGTGGTTCAGCTGGAAGAGAATCTATCTTATGAGGAACAACCAGTCCAGATTCTTGACCACAAGGAGAAAGTATTGTGGAATAAGGTCATTAATCAAGTAAAGGTTTTGTGGAAAAACCACATGAGTGAAGAGGCAACATGGTAATCTGAAAATGCAATGAGGGATAAATACCCCCACTTATTCGATAAGTAAATAAATTGCGGGGATGCATTTTTCTAAAGGGGGGAAGGATGTAAAATCCCAAGTAAGTAATGAATAATAGATATTCTTATCTATGTCTATTTATGAATTATATAGTGTTTTAGAGGCTTAAAATGAGAATAAATCCAATCTTAAGCATGAAATACACTAATATTTTTAAAAGATTTCTTTACCGCCTTTTGATGGAGAACCATTTTTAAATCAATATTTTGAAAATTTTATAATCTCTATTTTTCAAAATAAACTTATTCTTTATGATTGGTACATTGAAATTTAAATTGGATAATTTTTTGGTATTTTTCTGACAATGTTCATTTTTTAATGAATAGTGAGAAATACTGCATTTTACATCAAAACTGCTTTTTCATATAATTTAATTATATGGTTAGATTATCTTTTTAATTGGTTTTAAAGTGTAAATATAATATATTTTTACCATTTAATCCAATATTGATCATTAGAATTAATTTTACTTTGGAATTGGGCATAAACTAATGCCAAACTTTTCATAGATATTGTTTCAAAAAACCCGCTATTTGTTTTGACAAAGGGAATTATTTTTAAATTAATTATTGCAATTTATGTGTTTGTAATTTGGTAAAATGGATTCCATATTTTTAATCAGAAGGTACAAATTATGTAATTAAGACTCTTTTGTTTTCGGACTTTGTGAATATTAACGACGGTAATTATCGTTAATTATCTTGATTAATTAGTAATTGGGTAGTTAAGGATAATAAAATAATATCATAATAATAAAAAATGACACCAAAATGTTTCCTAATACTACTGGTTGTGTCATGGTCGACCATGGGATGTCTTGTGCCAAACTTGGGGACCCCATGGAATCAATTTTGTGTGATAATGACTTTTTATCTTTTTATTTTTAAAGAAAGTTAAATATAACAAAGAATGTATCACCTAAGTAAATCATTTTTAATTTTGTATACATAAATGATCTATTGGACTATAAATAGTCATTGGAAATCTAAAAATATTTCCTACATCATAGTATTTTTTATAATTTTTATACATTAAATAAATTAAATTATTTATGACATCATGATGATGCAGAGATTACCTCATTAATGAACGATTTAAATAAAATGAAAATATAATGTAAAATCTAAGACTTACACTTGTAAAAGACATATTGGATGAGTATATTTCGAACCCTTATCACCTTATCCTCTAAATACAACAATGTAGGACCTTTAAAATCCAAAACTCATTTGAAAATAAAGTAACATTTTATACCTTTCCAAGAGTGCCCCTCATCTCCTCTTATAAAAGGCCCCCACCTCTACCTCCTTACCCACACTTCTCAAGCCTTTGGCTTGGACAATACCTACTCATTTTATCTCTCCACACCCCTCTATTCATCTTATAGTCCTTACCATAGGCAGAAATCTCTTCAAGAAACCATTTTGGTTCAAACCAAGAGGAGTTACCCGATTTAAAGGTAAAGTCTCCTCTAATTTTATTTTGTTTTATTTTGCTTCTCCAACCCCATAAACTACTTTTATTAATTTATTTTGTAACAACACCAGTATATTAAATATAATAGGATTTTTTTATAATATGTATTCTAGCTACACTTACACGCACCTTCATCTAATGGTTAAAGATCATACTGTTTCCGTGGATGGTGAATTTCTGCCTCACGAAACGATGATTGTTCAATATTCTTCTAACACCTTCAAAGGTGGAAATTAAGATGAAACTATATTTATATATGATATATAATATGTTTATATTTTTCTTTAATCTTCTGTATTTTTCATTTTTGTCATACCTTTATGGTTTCCATTATGGGTAAACGCGATATCTTCATTTTAGGAAATGCTGACTACCGCCCCCTCAAAGTGATTTGATTCGTTAATGACATATGTGGGATGTATAAAGTATGGAGTTAATGATATTATATATGATATTATACTGTAATTATAATATACCTTTATATAATTATGATTCCATTCCATAAAATGCAAAATAGAAATGAAAGTAGCGTTCATGCGTACGTACGGCTTACCGTCTCCATGAACGGTGCATTTCATTTCTTACCTCTAAATGTTATGTAATATTATAAATGCATGTATATACTGGATATATATGATATATATGATATCTAAATCATGATTATAACTCTGGATATAATGGATACATGAAAAACTTGTAATTATAAAGAGTTTATTTTTGACTCAAGTACAAATGATCGTTAAAACGACCGTTATTAACTTAAATAATTACATAGTGTTCATGACATGGTAATAAGTGATATAAAAGGAATAATGAACTTGAAAAAGGTTCTTAAGCAAGTATAAATTAACTCAAGTTTTTTATTCAGGACATTAAAGAAAGATCGAGTCAAGTTGGACCCGAGGTATGGGACTTCGGCTCAATCTCCTTTCATTGAGGCATATTTTGTTTTATACACAACTTTCTTTTATATGGTGTATAAAACCCCTTTGAATTTTACATTTATTCAAAAGTAATATTTTCTATATGAAGCGTTTTACTAAACTACAAAAGGAATGTTTTTTTGTCGTACGTATGTGGCGACAACGACTTCTCCACCGCCATGACCATTATTTGAGCTTCAGCTTCCTCTACAAGCCATAACTTTTTTTAAATGAAAAAAATAAATACCATGTTTTACTTTTCCTTTATTTTGGTGATGAAAATGTTTTTCATAATGTTTTCTATTATATCAATGTGTTGTATTTATATCTTCTGATTGAAATGTGGAAATGGTATGTTTACTTTATGCATGTTTTATGTGATACGATTATGTTATGGTTCTTGGGCATTGTTATGAAGACAGACGGTTCTATGATAAAATAAGGGCGGGTAAGCCCGATATAGCTCTCCAATTCATTGGGTAACGTGAAGGAATTAAAATTTAAGGTCTCTCCAAAGAGATTTAGGGAATATACTGTGATGGGTATTCCAAACGTAACCATGAGGGTTACTCCCTACGTAAGAATGTTATGAATGCCTCAAGTTACCTTTATGTCTTATGATTTCTATGATTTATTCCTGATTTGATGAGGTATGTTAAAATTCTTATGTTTTATGAGTAAAGTATGATTTCATACATGGACTAATGTTTTCTTTTCGTACTTTTATATCCCTTACTGAGCTTTTTATGCTCATCCCAAGTTTTTGAAATGTTTTTCACATGTCAAGGGAAAGGTACATGATGTGATGATAGTGTCAAGGAAGTGTCAAGAAAGAATCCATGTTTTATTTTAAATATTTTTCTGTTGATGGGAAAAATGAGTACTATCTTTTATGTAACCACTTTGTTTAAATGTGGAATGTAATGCATGATTTATGATCTAATTATCTAAAACTCTAAACCTGAAAAGATCCCCAATGCGTAATCTTGTAATAACTCAAGATTAAGTAATATTTAAGGTTGGGGCCTTATATTTTGTGTATTTTCAGAGAAATATATCCCTGTATGGATACAAGCAGGTAGAGGCAGCTCTGGCATAGATGTACCTAGGGGTAAAACCTGAAAACACCGTTTTGAGCTAGACTCGAACGGGAACTGGTGCACGACAATGAGCATTGATGCACTCTTGGTTACGAAACTCCGGGAAGATATGCTTAGGATAATTCTCATTTTCTTTACAAACCATTATGAAGGTTTTATGAGTATATAATTCCTCAAAGAAAATAGTTTTTTTATTATGGATTATATCCATAAAATGTTCAATCTATGTTAAGTGTTTTACAAGTATGGAATTATGTATTTTGATTCATAAACTGATATAGTTTAGGCCATTGTTTAGAAATGGCACCTAGTGGAAGGAATGGAAACCGTATCAATGCACACAATCCATGTAGGGATTTCCCTCCTGCTCAAGATAATTATAGTGGAGTTGGTGATACAACTGGTGCTGATCAACTTATCACCATACTGGGATAACTCACTCAGGTTATGAATAATAACCTTACTCGTATGGAGCACCCTGATCTGCAACGTGGAGGATAAATGTTAGACCACTTCATGAGGAAACAACCACCAACATTCAATGGGAGTACAAATCCTTTAGTATCTAAGCAATGGATAAATTCCTTAGAGAAAATATTACATGCCTTGGGGAGTAGTGAAAGGGAGAAGGTTATCATGGCAGTTTACCGCCTCACTGGAGATGCTGATCAATGGTGGTCATTGATTCAAAACACAAAGTAAGATGATTAAGTATAAAATATGGAATGTAGGGAGTTCAAAGATCTTTTCTTAGAAAAATACTTTCCTCGTGACCATCGAGCAGATATGGAAAGGAAATTTCTGAGTCTGAGGAAAAAGGAGGATGAAAATGTCGCAAAGTATGAGTCTAACTTTACAAGGTTAGAGAGGCATGTTGCAGATTATATACATAACCCAAGAAGTAATATTGATCATTTCTTTGATGGGTTAAAACCATTTCTCCATCGAGCATTAGTATCACAATATTTCTCAACATACGAAGATATAGTCTCATGTTCTATCAAGACCAAAAAGGAATTCTCTAAATCTTATGAAAATAAAGTAAAGCAAGACAAGAAGAGAATGGTGGAACAATATAAAGATAAAGGGAAAAATGGAAATAAGTATTTTCCATTATGTGATAATTGTGGGAAGAACCACCCTGGTACTTGCCTAAAAGGAACGAGAGTTTGTTATAAATGTGTAGAAAAAGGTCACCAGGATCGTGATTGCAAGGGAAAGAAAGAGGCTATCAATGTTGAATGCTACAATTGTAGATAAATGGGGCATTATGCAAATGAATTCCCTAAGATCTAAGGAAACTTACCTCAGAAAAGAACAAGGGAGCAAGGCCAAGCTTATGTTGTTACTACAGATGAAGTAAAATAATTATTGTATTTGTGTTTTTCAACTCAAGAATTATATTATGGTTATAAGAATAATGTGATATATATAAGGATTGTACTTTAGTACTTGTTTTTTTCATTAATGTTTTAATATGATGAAGGTAATAATATTTTTAGTATGTGACAATAAGAGAAACTTTACTTTTTTTGGGGAATCTGTTGTTACAATTGATTTTCGAATTTAGAGACCTGTTAGAGAAAGTCTGGACAGAGGTATTTTGGATAACTATAAAGGTTGGAATGGATTAAGTTTAACTTTGGATAGTATTGTTTAAGGTTAAAACATTTCTGAAGATTATTTTTGGAATATTATAATACTATAGTTTTAGGAAAAGGATAACCAACAGGTCGGGGGATAACCTATCGCGTCAGACAAAGCTGTAGGAATCGAACCCACAACCATAGTGCGGTAGGACTTTATTACCTACCACTAGCCTACATGAAGTCCCTGGTTATTAAAAAATAGTTTTTATAATCTAAATGGTATGTTTTATTATTTGGAACCTTGTACGATTAGGATAAATATAATATTTTTGAATTCTATTACCTTTTGGAGTGAAAGATAGGTTTGTGGTAAAAATTTATTGAAGAATTAAAGTCTACATGAAAAGTAAGTATATTTCCTTACGTTCTTAGTAAATCTCCAAAATTAATTCCTTAACTTTATGAAAGGTAATTTAAAACAAAAACGTTGTCGGTTAACTTTTCCTACTGGGGAATCAAAGACCGTTTAACCAATCACAAGTTTGTAATTTTCTTGTAGTTAAATTCCTCCTAATAATGTTTTCTACAACTCTTCATCAGACCTTTATGGTTTTATTCTCCTCCATATCCATGTTTTCATATAATCCTAGTATGGGCTATCTCGGGTGACCTTTCTACTTCTCTTTCTTTCTTTTAAAGTTATATTTTTATTAACCTTATTTCCGATGTGGGTTTTCCACAAAGGTATTTTCTACTTTCAACCTTTTATTTTAGAAGAATAATTTCAAATTGTGAGGATGAAATTTATTGAAGGAGGGTAGAATGTAACACCCCAAGCTTCCATGGTATGCTTCTCTTTGAATAATAGAGCAGCGTGTGTTGTACGCAACCTCGAGTTCTAACACACCGCGACCAATCAAAGTAGCTGTTATGAATAGTAATACCCACTTTTTGGAATTATATAAATTTTATATTTCTGAATTGACTTCATTTTTGGATTTGGAATATCAAAATTAGCCTATGTTGAATTTTTGGTATTTTTCCTAGAACTCCCAATTTTCGATGAATAGTGAAAATACTTAAAAACAACATTTTTAATCAAAATAATTTATATTGATAAATTATAGTATTGAGTGGTTTTAAAGTATAATTAGAATATAATTTTACCATTTTATCCAATGGTGGTCATTAGAATTAATTTCACTTTGAAATTGGACATAAACAATTGTCAATCTTTTGATTGATATTGTTTCTTAAAAACACGCTATTTGTTTTGACAACGGGAATTAATTATGAAATTAATTAATTCAACTTATATTTTTGGAATTTTTTAAAATAGGTATCATTTTTGAATTCAGAATATCAAATATAGCTTAGGGTGTATTTTTTGTATTGTTCTGAGAAACTTCAATTTTTGATGAATAGTGAAACCACTAAGTGGTAGTTAAAAAACTAATTTTTCGTTTAAATGAAACTTTACCACTTCTATGAATTGAATTTAAAAAATCCAATATAAATGGTTGTCATTATTAAGTAAAATTTGGTTCAATGAGATGAAAATAATTTTTGTTGAATAGTAACTTTTAAGTTTTATTAATCACGATTAAAGGTAATTAGTGTAATTTAAGGTAAATATAATGTTATAATAATAGGAAATTACCTTTACACTTATCCTACCCTTATTTTATGAGTCATGGATGACCACGAAATCCATGGGTCAACTTGGGGACCCCATGGAGCCACTTGGGTAAGAAAATGACATTAATAACTTTTTATTTAAAGTAAAAATAAAAGTGTCACAAACATGTGTTGTTTTACTAAAACAATTATTACATGGGGTTATATAAGTTAATTTTTAGACTATAAATATTAATTGGAAAGATAAAAATATTTCCTACATCATGGTAATTTTATTATAATTTTTAGGCATTAAATAAATAAATTTATTTATGACACCATGATGATGCAACGATTACCTCATTAATGAACACTTTAAATAAAATTAAAATATAAGGTAAAATCTAAGACTTAAACTTGTCTAAAATCTATTATATGGGTATATTTCAAACCCTTATCACCTTATACTCTAAATATATCATTTTGGGACCTTTAAAATCCGAAAATCATTTCATAATAAAGTAACATTTCATGACTTTCCAAGAGTGCCCCTCCTATCCTCTTATAAAAGGCCCTCACCTCTACCACCTTATGCACACCTTCAAAGCCATTTGTCTCAGACAAACTCTTCCCAAATACTCTTTCAACTTCCCTATCTTACTCCTAGAAGCATCAATTTGGGAAGAAGTCTTCCCAAGGAAGCCTTTGTCTCAAATCAAAAAGAGTTTCCCGATTTTAAGGTAATGTCTTCTCTTATGTTCTTTTGTTTTATTTTGCTTCTCCAACCCCTTAAAATCTTTTAATTCCTTTATTTTGTAACAAAACCAATATATTAAATATACTAGAATGTTTTTATGTGAATTATTTGATTTACATTTACACACACCTTCGTCTAATGGTTAAAGAACATACTATTTCTGTGGGCGGCGAATTACTTCCTCACAAAACGATGATTGTTCAATCTTCTTTTAACACCTCTCATGGTGGCCATTAAGATTTCACTATATTTATATATGATATATATTATTTTTATGTTTTCCTTATGCTTATGTATTTTTTATTTATGGCATACCTTTATGATTTCCATTATGGGTAAATGCGATAATTTCATTTTAGGAAGTGCGGACTACCGCCCCATCAAAGTGATTTGAATCGTTAATGTCATATGTGGGACGTATAAAGGATGGAGTAAATGATATTATATATGATATTATACTGGAATTATAATATAACTTTATATCATTATGATTTCATTCCATTAAATATGAAATAGAAATGAAAGTAGCGTTCATGCGTACGTACGGCTTACCGTCTCCATGAACGGTGCATTTCATTTCTTACCTCTAAATGTTATGTAATATTATAAATTAATGTATATACTGGATATATATGATATATATGATATCTACATCCTGAATATAATTCTGGGTATAATGGATATTTTACCACATGAACAACTTGTAATTATAAGAAGTTTATTTTTGACTCAAGTACCAAAGATCAACAAAACGACCGTTATTAACTTAAATAATTACATAATGTTAATAACATGGTAAGAATTGATATAAAAGGAATAATGAACTTGAAAAGGGTTCTTAAGCAAGTATAAATTAACTCTAGTTTAATATTCATGAGGTTAAAGAACAATCGAGTCAAGTCAGATAGGAGGTAAGGGACTTCGTCTCAGTCTCCTTTCATTGAGGCATATTTTGTTTTATACAAAACTTTCTTTTATACAGTGTATAAACCCCTTTGACTTTTAATTTTATTCAAAAGGAATATTTTAATACGAATCATTTTTAATAAACGACAAAAGGAATTTTTTGTCTTACGTATGTGGCGGCAACGACTTCTCCACCGCCGTGACCATTATTTGAGTTTCGGCTTCCTCTACAAGCCATAACCTTTTTTTAATGAAAAAAAAATAAATACCATGTTTTAATTTTCTTTTATTTTGGTATTAAAAATGGTTTTATGTGTTGTATTGATATATTTTGATTGAAATTTGGAAATGGTATGTTTCCTTTATGCATGTTTTATGTGATACAATTATGTTAAGGTTTATGATATGTTTAAACCTTTTCATAAGGAATGCATTGGACTTAGTAAGTAACCGGTGGAGCCCACTATAGCTCATCGATGCATCGGTAGGTCTAATGAGACAAACTAGTGTCTTGGCACGAGGCCTTGACAAAATCTTATTTGTAGTCTTGGCATGAGGTCTTAGCTATGTGGTTATGATAGTCTGGAATTATTCATTCCATCATTATGAAAGTGGTTATTGATATTTCATGTGATTATTCGACTATTAGAATATCCATGTGAATAAGTAAATGGAATTATTTCATTTTAATTTTGCCATATTATGCTGAAGTTCAAGTTTTAAAGGAGTTTGTTTTATTTATACATTGCCTTAAATTTTTAAGTTTATTTATGAAAGTTTCCACTATATTGTTATCCTTACTGAGCATCTGAGCTCACCCCTTTCTATGTTTTATTTTCCCAGGATGTGAAGAAATATTTTATGACTGACCTACAGGGATAGTCTGATTGGGATATGAGTGTGGACTATGGAGACCATGTTATTGTATTTTTTCACTTTATGATGTAATGTAAGACTTATGAATGTATCTAGTGTTTCCAAGGCTACTAAACTAATTGGTCTTTCGAGACTTAATCTCTTGTGATCATGCCAATGTTACGTAATAATGCACCAACTCTGGGTAATTGGGGTCGGGGAATTATAGTGGTAAAGTTACCCAAGTTTTAGTTCAAAAATCCAATTTACACATGTTTCATTTTTGATTCCATTAAATTATCTTCCATTATCAAGCGTTACACAAGTTCTAAAACAATACTTTTCATGGTTTTAATTTTTTTTTATTTTACAGTTAGGGTGATGAAATATTGATTAATTTTTTACCATTTTAGTTCAAAAGGTTGCAAACACACCAAAAACAAGGAACAATGAAAAATCATAAAAAAACCTTAAAAATTAATGCCTATTACCCCACACTAATCTTTTAATATACATAATTAAATATCATGTAATGGATGGGGAGGTATAGGTGAATGATAAATAAATATAATACCTAGTTATTTTTTAAGGTAAGTTAAGTTTGGCTATTATCTATAATCCATTAGTGTTTCTTTAAAACCTAAAATTAAAAAAACAAAATAAACATAATAATATAATTAGAATTAAAAAATAAAAAAAAAGAATAAACTGAGATAAAAGAGTTTTTTCATCCCCTAATTAGTGTTATATTTTTACTACCTATATCTAGGAAGTTTATTGATCAACCTCAATCCAAATTTAGAAGTGGTTTATGTGGAATATAACACAATATATTATTTTTACCAATTTCCATGATTGAAAACTAGTTTTAGAGTACCCCAAAAAAAATCCTCCCATCCCAAAAATGAATAAATAAATGGAAGTAGAGTTGGGGTAAAGAGAGAAGGGGTGATCCATGTGTATGGTTGTATTTCTCTCCATATATTGCTCAATATTATGTTGCGGGAGTAATGGAATCACAAAATGTCCCATGTTCTTAATATATAAATCGACCTTTTATTCTATATTGGGATCCTCTTCATATTAATCAATTTCTATGGATTTTAATGATTTGATAAATTCTACATTTACATCACAAATAGTGTTATATGGAATTTATAACAATTAATAATCAAATGAAATTGATTTTAAATTAATATTTACTCCTTTTAGGGGTTCAACCATGATATATTTTTCTTATTAAATTTCTTGGAGGAAAGGATTAATGGATGTAGGGATTATATCCTCTATATTCTATTCAAAGTGTATGGAATACATTGTTTCTTCATCATCATCCAAGGATTTAATCAAATATGTTCAACATGAAATTTAAAAGTGAAGGGGGGTTTTAATATTTTCACTTTGATAAATATCAAAAATAATTAAATCAAGATTAAGTTCAACCCCCTTGTGTTGTTAATATTCTAACTCTAATTATTCTTGAAGGGCCTTAGAATATAAATTTTAAATGTTCAATATTGAAGGATTTAGAATTTATTCTTCAACCTCCTTTATTTTATCCTCAAATACTATTATAAGGGGTATATATACTTTTTTTGTAATCTATCCATGAATAGTTGGATAGTGGTGTCCAATATAGCCATTATTTCCATTAACTTGTTAATTTACACTTATTTCTTCATTAAATATTGGTCCAATAGAAATGTAATAGTTGCTATATTTTTAACTTCCTATGATATTGGTTAATCTTTTTCTTGGTGGCATCATTTCATTTGAAGTTGAAGTTGATGATGCTCATTGTTGTACGGTCCATCATCCTCACTTCTAGTAATTTACACCTTAATTCTTTTTATGTGTTGCAACCATTGGAATTGATCTTCATGTTTCTATGGAAGATGGAGTGGATAATTTTAAATTTTTGGGTGAGGTGTAAATATTTGACCTTGTAAGTGATTTTTTATGCTTCCTTAAACTAGAAAAATAATCGAGGATTTATTATTGAGTAATGGTCCTGCAATGAAATTTATCCCAGTTTAAAAAAATAAAAAAAATAATAAGGATAAAGAAAGTAATAAAGAACAATAAAATAATGGAACAAATAATTATTTACAAGGTGAATTAAGTATTACTACCTAATGTGAATCCTCATCAATGGTTCCAATATAATAAATTATATATCATATGGTCTTTTTCAATTGAATTTTTAAACCTATAATGAGACTTAGTGGTTTGTCTAGGGTCATATCACTTGAGGATTCACACCCAATAGTTACACTACTCACTTATTAATATTTAAATTTATATTAATTTTTAAATTTTAAATAAAAATAATAAAGAAAATTGAAAATAAGAAAGGGGGTTTGGAAAGAAAAAAATAAAAAATAAAATAAAATAAAGAAAACTGTTAGTGGGAAATGGATGTGATATTTAAAGTAGGCCAAGAACTCTTTTATTATCCATATTTATTGTTTAAAAAATATTTGATAATTCATTCATAACCTAGTCATGATTTTCATTCCGTATATTAAATTTTATAACTCTAAATGCATTGGAAAACCTTCCTCAACACATCTAACCCACCACCTCTATAGTGGAAACTAATAACACACCCTGAAAAAGGTGTGAAAATATTTCCCACTACTTTCAAGATTGAAACCACCTCATTATATCATGATTTTTATGTGCCTAGTGAAGGGATTTAAGAGAGGTATTTGGTAAGTATTAGAACACAACTATATTAATTATACTAGAATATGTTCTCTCATTTCAATAAGCCTTTTCATGCCTATTTTTTCATCTCAAATAGAAGAAGAATTTACTAAAATGATATAGAGGGATTTAAGAATTCCTTGGGCCTCTTCCAGGTATCACGAACTTGGGTAACTACTTCATAACCATGGATCAAGAAATATTATAGTGGTGACTAGGAAGGGAGGTAAGAACGAATAGAAGAGAAAAAAATAACAACACTTCATTAAAATATAGAAAAGAAACCATACTATAAATCACAACTTCAGCCAAGGTTAAGGAGTGTAAACGACTTACAAGAAAGATGATATCCTCTTAAATAGGAAAAAAGGAATCTTGTTCTAGAATTATCCATTCATGGGATGGTTTCCATGTAGCACTCTACTAAGGGGATGATTTATACTTATATTTATTCTTGATTATTCACCCAGATCCTTAGATTGAGCTTTCAATCAACCCATGACCCTTGTTTTATCCTTTTCATGGAAGAATGAAACATGGAGTGTCTTATTATAGTGTATCCTAATTTAGCTAAGTAGATAATTTGAGAATATATCATTATTTGGGAGATGCCTTGTATGTTTATCATGTGGAACTTGTACTGGTCCCACAATTATCTTTGATTAATTCTCTTTGATCCTTCTAGAATGATCTCAATCTTTGGTTTGAATTTTTTGCATTATTTTCATGTGATCAACTAATATGGCGATGCATGTCACAAGAAAAAATAGAATTGTAATAAGATTATGATATACCTTATAACTTGGATTTAATCATATATGATATATTGTAGAACCTTATATGGTAGTTTGGAGCACATATTTAATTAGATGAAGGCTCGAATTAATATGAAATAGATTTGGGATTTTTTGGGTTTATCACATGCAGATCACATTGTAGCCCAATTCACATTATGTAAAGTCACATGTGAGGGTTGAATTTTAACACAATTTTGATTTATTATTATATAGATATATGGAGTATTTAGGTAAATTTTATATGATATTAATTTAATCTTATGTGATGGTTTCATTTACATTCATTATTCTACAGCATTTCTGAAACTCAATTTAATTGCACAAAACACTTTATTATCCTTTCTTAATCTAATATAAAACTCAGTCTAATGATTCTTATATACCTTAAAGTCATATAGGTACTTAGTAGATCTCATTTTTTTCATTCTTACTAGTTATATATTGTGACTAGTTAATTATATATGGCATTTGAAATGTATGAGTTAATCTCACCCAGCATCCTACCTCATGGAAATGATTCCAAAATTATGTGAAGCATGAACGAATGAATCCAACATGAGCTAGTACCTTATTTAATAATAATCAAGGCTATGAAAATCCATTTATTCTCAAACATTCCTAAGAATACAAACTGAAATTTAACATTCAATTATGACCATTCATATTAAAATTTAGTAAATTAATAAAATCCATTAAATCATAAAATTATTTCATTTCCCCAATAATCTCATTATTACTTTAATAAAACTAAAATGTATATATTTAAAATATCCCATTATATTATTTATACTAAATATACTAAAATTTTCAAAAAATTTGTCTTGATCAAGGATTCATCAGAGATTTTTTGCAAATGGATCATCCTTATAAAGGATTAAAATAGTAATTAATGGTTTACAAGGTAATGATTGTCCTCCAAAATCTTTTTCAACTAGAGAATATTATAACAAGGTGAAAAACATTGATCAAAAATTTGTGAAAATATAAAGTTTAGGGTGTCAAAAAAATACATGGTTGAAATGGCCCATTTTATTTGATCTACATTATTGGATATTTTTTGAGGTAAAACATAACTTCGATGTTGTGTATGTTGGAGAAAACAGATGTGATAATTTAATTAGAATTTTTTAGTAATAAAAGGAAATAAAAAATATAGATTACATGAAAGATTGAACTTAATATCTATGGTAGTATGATTGGAGTTAGCTCCCATGTTGAAAGGAAAAAACTAGTTTTCGATTATCACATGTTAAGAAAGAGTGAAAAATGAATGTTTTTAAAAAAATCATAGTATTAAAGTACCTAGTGGATATTCTTACAAAGTGAAAAAAATTGTGTCGTTTAAGGATTTTAAGTTAATAGGAATGAATTATCATGGCTGTCATGTATTGATGCAATAGTTACTATTGGTTTCACTATATGGTATCTTATCAATGCCTATATAAAATTTAATCATTATGTTGTAATAATTTTTAAATTCAATTTTCATAAAATTCATGGATAAAAATTTGTTAAATTCATTATAGAATGAAGCTATCCTCATACTTTTTAAACAAGGGATTAATTTTACACCATCATTTTTTGATTTAATGGTTCATTTAGTGATTCATTTTATATGAGATATAAGGATATGTGAACCTATATATTTACATTGGATATATAATTTTTAATAATATATGAAAATTATGAAGGAATTTGTTAAAAATATATATCTACTATAGGCCTCTATTTTTTAAAAATATATATCAGATAAGGTGGTTGAGTTTTATACTAACTAATTATATGAAGTGAAGCATGTTGGTCTCTTTATATCTCAGTATCTGGTGGAAAAAAGTGAAAGTAAGGGAATTAGTATCATAAAAGTAAAGTTAAATGCTTGTGATATAGTTATGTAGGCACATTTATACATTTTTAACAACATGGGTAAGGTCCAACCATATATATCATCAAATATTATTAGATTGAAGGTATAATATTTAAAAATAAATTAAAAGTGGTAGATGAATATCCATAAAAATACATTTGTTGCAAGGTTTAAAGAGAAAGTCAATATTAATTCATATGAACTAGAGACCTTGTAATGGGTATCTAGGAGAATATGTATTAATTTGATTACATGGACTGATTTTGACATTAGTTCTTACACGTTTTATATAAAAATCAGTAAAATAAAAGTACCATTAAAAATAGTAGAGTAACGGTCATTGTTAAAGTAATGAATTTTTGGAGTGAAAGGGATAAAAACCCAGTTTCTTTATCAATGACATATGTTAGGGTTGTTGATAATATATGGGAAATTTATTATTCTAAATTTCAAGTAAAAATGTTTAAATGTAATTGGGTTAATAGTAATAGTGGTGTGAAATATTATGATTATGGATTTTCACTTGTTGATTTTAAAAAATTTAGTTGTGAATGAGAACTATTTATCATGTTGATGCATGAAAAGAGGATATTTTATGTTATTAACCCATCTAATAATCAGTGGTAGGCCATTTTTTAAGGGGAAATCATTTTGGTGATAAGGATTTTGATGATATTGTAGACATCTGTGAGATTTATTTATCTATTATGTACCTATGGAAAACAATGACTATGATATTAATATGGTCTATACTATATGAAATGATCACATAGAAGCGATATGAGAAAACACATTATTACACTTCTAATTATTTAGATAAATATCATTTTTTTATTTTTTTTTATGAAACTTACACATGTAAAAACACTATTTTTTAACTTGGATATTTAAATCTATATATGTTAATCATTTCTACCATTTTTATATTAATTTTTATATTTATTAGTTTCTTTTGTACAATTTTTTTTAATAAATATAACATCATTTTTTTACTATGACTGTTTATTTATATTCTTTATTTTTATGTTTTTACTTTTCTTCAGTTATATAAGTTAAAATAATATATATAATTTTCTTTATATTATGAATAATAAAATTCTTACTTCTAACAATCACTTAATTATAATCGAATACAAGTACATATAATTTTATTCAAGTAATATAAATCTATTTAAATGATGTAAATGAAGGATGAGGAATATCTACTGAGGTATGTGCACATCTCTTCAAATAAATATATTTTTAAAAATTAAATTTTTTAATTAAATTAAACTTATGTTTGTAGAAATTATTTACAACAGTTTTGGGAATCCAACTATAGTTGAGTCTCCTTCTTCTATATATAATAGTATACCCAAGGTTAGTAGATTTGGGATTATACATTTACCAAAATTTTCACTTACTTGTGGGAAGGAATAGAGGTTTCCAATTGAATTTGATGAAAAAAATAACCCAATATTCCCAAATATGAAGCAGTTTAGGAGTTTATTGGACATTCAAAGTCATGGTAAGATTATTATATTATATCATAATTAGAGGGATATTTATTAGATAATGAAAGATATATTATTGGAGTGTGTGATGATAAAATATCTCAACTGATTTATTTATTTTTTCAATGGTTCAAATATTATATATTTAATATGAATAAAATTTGATCTATTTAATTATAGATGACATTATAATTTATAGATATGAAAGAAGTTAAGAATAGGTGGATATATTTTTCAAAAATTATATGGAGGGCTTTTAAATCAAATTTTACTTTAGTTTATATTTTTGGGATAAACAGAATGAAAATTCAAGCCTCAAATATGTATTTTTATATACAGAGACATGGTATAATCTTTTCACTAACCGGTAGGAGGAATCCTTTCTAGTTTGATATTTATTGTTTATAAAATCGATTTATAAAATTATTTTTTAATTAAATGACTAATTATTCATTTATTCTTATGTAATAGTCATCTAAGATATCTCATCAAGAGTTTTAGTCATAAAATGTATACCCGCGTACTTTTTCATGTTTAGGGTATCCTTTACTAAAGGATAAAATGATAACTAAAAAGTTTGATGAATTAAGATATAAATATAATAGTGGATCTAAATAGTTTTGTTTTGGTCCACTGTCTCTCCCCCACTCTCCATGAAAAATGGAAAAGTGTGAGAATAAAAAAAGGGTAAGTTTCATAATAATCCATCAAAACAAGTAGCCGATAAGATTGTAAGAAATTAATTATAATTATTTTTGAATATTAGTATTTTATAAAATTATACTAACATATAATTTACATATATCATTTCAAGACTATAGAGACTCTATTTTTCCTTGTAGGAATTTCAAATATATTGAGAAATATTTTTCAGATCCATTAGATAATACGGCCCACGATTCCAAGGCCCAATGAGCCCGTAATTAAATTTATAAAAATATTAAATTTATTTTATATCACACCCATATTTTTTCATAAATAATATAATATATCCTAAAATTATTCTTATACAAAAAATATAAGTCTACAATTGGATTTATAGATCGGGGTTTACCCTAGGTACAACCTAAAGTTGGTCGGTGTCGAACGTTCTCATGTGGCAGCCGTTGGTGGGCACGTTAAGTGAATTAATTAATTAATTAATTTAATTCCTAAAAACCTAATTTAATCTATAATTTTCCTACTATGTTGAATCACCAAGCTCAACCATATAACCCTGGGATCATTGAGAGGAGGTTCTACCATTCTTCATTAATGGATCAAGATCAAACAATGGTCGGTGAGCAAATTGAGGTGTTTTGAAAAACAGCAAATTCAGTAAATCTTCCCCATCACTGGAAAACACTTTTTAACCAAAAATACATAAAAAAGAGTTATTTACCATCAATTGTGGTTTTCCTCCCCTTTTTCAAAAAAATTTGAAGCATGGATTGTATCTATTTTTTATTATGAGTTTTTTGCACCCATCATTTGAGCCTCATTGAAGAAATTTGTTTATTCAATTGTTAAATTTTCATGATATATTTATCACCCTAGATTCCCCAATTTTCAATTATTGTTCGATATTTCTTATCCAATGATGTTTAGCACCCTTGTTGTGTTTTTCTCCTCCATCATTTTTCACATTCTTCATCATTGGCCTATGAGGTCAGGGTTTGACTTTGCTGGGTGGGTTCGAGCATAATCGAATCACCAAATTCAAAGAATATTTCCATGTGAAGAACATATTAGTGATTTGATGATGGATCAAGATGGATAAATGTATTCAGGTGATTATTCTCATGGATTTGGGATCCGGGATCAATCGGCAATGATGGGAGGTGCACGAGGCACATGTAGGCTTCTCGCAGATCAATGGAAATCTGATTTCTTTCCCCCGAAGGGGAAAAATTGATGGTCAGAGGTGAATACCTTTAATTTTAGCTGGTCAAATAGTGGTAATTGTAGAATCATGTCTGGATCTAGAAACTATATGAGGATTCCACATATTCTGTGAAAAAACCAACTACACGTTGTGTAGTCTAAAGAGGAAATGGTGTGTAGTCCCATGGTCGTGGCGGCTAGGGTTTTCAAGTGAGTTAAATATCACATGTCATGTGGCACCCCCACATGTTGTGTGACCCGGCACTGGTGGCCCAACGTGTACTCTTGGAGTACATGGACACGAACATGTCCAGGCATATTCCATGTACTAGCACATGGCTCAACCCTAAGAGGTTGAGACACACCATGTAGTACTACATGTCTAGTGAGTTGTGTACTAGTGAGAAAATGACCATGAAGAGGAGTGGTACCACATAATGTGTGTACACTTTACATCCCGTATACTTTAGAATATTATATCTCTCATATCTCTTTCTTCTTGACTCAGATTTTGGCTCACGATTAACCTATCCTAAGTGTTTTTTCATGTATAATGTGATGATTTAATTTGTTATGGATTTTGAGATATGATGTGAGATGTTATGATCATTATTCTTCTTTAGGAGATGATTGAAGATGCCAGTGATCGGGCAGGATCATCAGATACAGAGGCAACACTTCCCTGTCGCACCAGGGTGCAGGTCCTTTATCTATGGAGATGGTACTACCATGTTATACCAGGTTTTCAGTTATCCATACTAATTGTATAGATATATAAGTGGTAATACATTGTTGTATCAAGGTGCATGTCCTCATATGAGTTGTACATATACAGAGGTGGTACTCCCTTATCGTACCAGGGTGTGCGTCCTATATACATGGAGACAGTACTCCCCTATCATACTAGGGTTCAGGTCCTTCATATGAATTATACAGATATAGAGGTGGAACTCCCCTATCACACTAAGGTGTGGGTCCTCTATCCATGTAGAAAATACACCACTATCGTATCAGGGCTTGGTTCCTCTATACTCATTGTACAGATACAGAGGTAGTAATACAAAATCACACCAGGGGACGATTCCTTTATCCATGGAGATAGTACTCACATATCACACTAGGGAGTGTGTCATCCATATGACTTCTTTGGAAATGCATGAAAAATGATGAGCATAATTGATGGACCTTTGGAACTACAGACATACTCATCATCTCGGGTAGGGATATGAGATATAGATCCCCTTTCTATCTCATCTGGGATTCATATATGATCATATATATATATATATATTGGTGATGGATTTTGTTTACCCCTTTATTTGGGTTGATATTATTACTTATATCATGTATCTTATTTCTCCCCCTCCAATTTTCAAGGTTTCTTACTGGGTATGTATATAATCACCCCTTTATAGGCTTTGATTTCACGTGTCATGTCTTATGAAAAAAATGGACTGGTCTATAGTGATTTTAGAGGATCATAGGGATTCTTGAGTGCATTTGACTATGTATGGTGGTCGGGGCTTGGAAATATGGAGCCAGTCTCTCTCAACTTTCTTTCTTTTCTAGTTATTGTCATGTCGGGATGTCTTTTCTAGTTGGTCGTGTATTTTTTCCTTTATTTTTTAGATTTCACTGTCTCACTCTCATGTATTACATATAGGTTATTACATGCATAGTTTTTTCTCTATATGTTACAGTATTTTATTATTATTCATCTACACTTCTATATGGAGATAGTTGAGTGCTTTCATATAGGTAATTTAGGAAAAGACTCCCATTTTAGTTATGTCTTTTGGTTCTTATTTTTATCCCCTAAACTATTGAGGCAAGCTTGGGGGTAGTTACGGATCAACCCTCCACGGTCCAGGTAGGGCCTGATGGTTTGGGTCATGATAGATTGGTATCAGAGGGTGTTTTGACCTTGAGATGGTGTTTTGTGTTTTTACCCCTTATAAGTTTTATTTGGGAACTTAGGGTAATTGTTTTAAAGTGTATCAAGTGCAGAATCTAGGCTTGGGAAATCAGTGTTTGTGTGGCGGCTAGTGTGTCTGTTAACAAGGACTCTGACTACCTGTTTTTCAACTCGGCATACTGAGATATTAGTTATAGGAAACATTGGTACATGCATCATATAGTATTTAGTAATTTGAATATATTTTTTGATTCAGATCCTAGTATATATATGTGTTCATATGACCATGGTACATCTTGATTAGATTTTTAAGATGCCTTTGTGAAGATAGAAATCCAAATTACCAATTTAGGATCGTGATGATGATCTAATGAGTGATGAGGCCTCAATTAAAGGGTCATTTCTTAAGATCCTTCCTCCATGTGGGAAAGTAGCATGAATACTACCTTTAAATAAATATATTATACCAACAGAGCATGCTGAGTTTTTTGTAAGTTTAGTTCACTTCGCAAGTTCTAGTAGTAGAGGCTGTGGAGGTTCTACGGTGATCTAGATCCCCAATCAATAGAGGATTGGATTGAGTTAGTGATTTGAGTTTTCATAATTTTACAGACCCTATCTGGTAATATGTTTTAAATGGAATCATTCATTTTCTAAAGAGTAGCTGGGAACTAGTGGATTTTAGTCACGTAGATGCATGATCAGTCGACACTCTCATGGTCTGACTTCCAGAAGTGGTTTTGTGAGGATTACTACCTCTCGTGATTACACTTAGTTAATATTCAGAAGCTATTTGATCTATAGTGGGTAGGGATGATAGTTTCTGGTTATGTTGCGAGGTTCACTGACCTTATGTGGTACTCCCTTAACATGATTCAGGGTGGTTACTTCCAAGCACAAAAGTTCTATTAGGGTCTCCACAGAGACATTCATTCTAGTGTGGTACCCCTATATATTTCCACATATGATGGAGTGGTAGAGTGGGTTATGTTGATGGGAATATTCCTATATGATCGGATCCATGAAGCAAGATCCATCAGTATGTATACAATGGTTGAGTCATCTACGACGGTTGCCAAACGATTAGTGTCTAGGTACAGAAGGCATACTCATGCTTGAACATAGAAATGTGGTCTTATAGATCAGGGGAAATGCAGATGAATAGAGAATCCCAAAGAGAAGATATGTTATGCATGTGATGGGAGAGGTCACATGGAATATGATTTCCCAACTTGAAGGGCAGAGGAGGGAGGTTGGGAACTGGATGGACTACCATAGTAGAGACAACATCGTGATCATGGTTCTCCCAAGTGTAGAGAGGGTGGCTCCCATGGAGGCAAAGATGGAAACGGAGTAGGTGGGGATTCTGGAGGAGGAGTTTCTAGTGGGGTAAGTTTTTATGGGTTACTTCCACCACCACCACCAGGAGGACCACATCAGGATTAGGTATCTATCATTTGGGGTTGTAGGAAGCTACAATCTATATAGTCTTATGACTCAGTATCTCATGAGATGATTAGAGGTATGATATGTGTTTATTATAATCTTTCTTCAATACTAGTATAAATATTATTGATTCATTCCTTCATCTATTTACTCCTGGATTGAGATATGGAGCTCCCATTTGAGATTTTAACCCAACAACATTGCTTTGAGATTTCTATAGAGAATAATTCTTTGATATCATTTATCTACTGGTAGTGTGAGCTATCTCTTGGTGTAGTGAGTTTCTCATGGGACCTCTTGGTCATCATGATGATACCTTATGATTTCATTTTGGGTATGGACTAGTTTTCCATGGTTCTACCCTAGATTGACTATCACCGTAGATGAGTTAGATGCCTTTGGATAGATGGTATGAGATTATCCTTCATGGGTGAGAGAGATCTCATGTTGGTGATTTTATCTCTCTACATAGTTGTATATTCTAGTATCTAGGTTCCTTCAATCATGAAGGATTATATGTACTTATTTCATAAGGATGTTCTAAGAATACCTCTAAGGTGGAAGATGTATTTTTTTATTGAATTCCACCCCAATACCACTCTGATATCTTTTTCATCATATCATATGGCCTCTATTGATCTTTGGAAGCTGAGGGTTTAGTTATAGGACCTTCAAGATAATGGTTTTATTAGATTCAGTGTGTCCCCTGTGTTTCTCCAGTTTTTTTTGTGAAAAAATATGAATTGGATATTACAACTTTGTATTTATTATCATAACATGAACTAGGCCACGATAAAGAACAAGTACCCATTTCTGGGGATTGACGACCTATTTGACCAGTTTTTAGGAGTGATATGGTTCTCAAAGATTGATCTCATGTATGGATACTACTAGTTGAGGTTTTATAAGCCCGATATTTTGAAGTTGGCATTCCGATGTCGCTATGGACACTATGAGTTCCTGGTGATTCCTTTTTGTGTGATTAATTCCCCAATTATTTTTATGAATCTAATGAAGCATATTTATTATCCATACATGGACCGATTTTTTATTGTATATATTGAAGACATACCCATCTAATCTATGTCAGAGGAGGAGCATGTAGAACA
Organism: Viscum album; assembly: GCA_963277665.1. Lineage (NCBI taxonomy): Eukaryota > Viridiplantae > Streptophyta > Magnoliopsida > Santalales > Viscaceae > Viscum > Viscum album. Next base: position 1,196,797,241 of record OY728133.1, read on the forward strand.
CTTGAGGATGGTCCTATACTTTCTTTGGGAGCACTAGATTTATGGTAAGTTCTTGAAGTGAAAATTATCAATCCATGAGGTTCACTTTATAGGGAATTTCATTTTTTAGCATGGATTAGTTGTAGACCTGGTGAAGATTGATGCAGTTCTTTCTTGGGAGACACCCAAGATCATGTCATAGGTTCATATTTTTCTTTTCTTAGTGGGGTATTAAAAAATGTTTTTGGAAGAATTATCTAGGATTATTGCCCCTTTGACTACCCTGATGTGGAAATGCTAGTTGTTTACCTAGACTGAATAGTGCTAAAGATCCTTTGATGAGTTGAAGTTGAGGATAACTAGTGCTTCTATCTTGATACTACTAGAGGAGGTTGTGAAGTATATAGTATATTGAGATTCCTTTGGAGATAAAATCATATGTGTGTTGATGAAGAGGCAGGCATTGATTGCATATGGGTCGAGGAAATTGAGACCCCATGAGTAGAACCATGAGAATCATAACCTAGAGTTAGAAATGGTAGTATTTTCGTTGAGGATATGGAGGCACTATCTTCTGGAAGAGTGTTTTGTTCTTTACTAATACCATTAGAGTCTCAAGTATGTATTCACATATAGAGACTTCAACTTGAGATAGATGCACTGGTTGGAGTTCCTACAGGACTATGACATTGAGATAGTCGATACTTATGTGAAGGGTAATGTGGTGGAATATTCCCTTAACAAGAATTCATAGTCTCGCATGGTGGAAGAGGAATCTGAACATTTTTATTTTTTTTAGATGACCTTGGTGAATAATATGGGTTCATTTTATCTTCAATAAATGGTTTTGAATCCTCCACTTCTCCAGTGTGTGAGGGAGGCTTAGTTGGGGGACATCGACTATGAGGTCCTATATGACCACATATCCTTAGAATATTCACCATATGGATTATCTAAAGGAGGGAGTCACATCATCCCTTTCTAGGGATGGGTGGTGGTTCTGGTCACAATATGTGAGGAGGTGATGAGGGAGTTTCACACTTCTACTTTGGCTATACATACCTAGTTTGAGGAATATATACAGTGACCTTCAGTGGAAGTTTTAGTGGGATGGAATAAGGTAGATCATTATTGAGTTTGTCTCTTAGTGTCTCACATTTTAGCATATAAAGACTGAGAACCAGGTTCTGATAGATTTTTTATAGCCTCTTGAGATCCCAGAGTGGAAATGGGATGGCATATCCATGGACTTTGTGAAAAGTATTTCATAGATAGTGAGAGTATGTGATTCCATCTGGGTGATAGTTGACTAACTTACTAAATCATATCACTTACTTACTATCATGGAGAAAAGTTTGGTGGAGGGATTGGGGAATTTGTATGTGCGTAAGATCATCTGTATTCATGGGGTGCCCTCGACGATTGCCTCTGATCGTGATGTGTGGTTCACATCATGGTTGCGGAGAGGCCTACAAGAGGAATTTCGGACCCATATGAGGATGAGTACAACTTTTCACCCCTAAACAGATGGGTAGACCGAGCACACTATCCAGGTGCTAGAGGATATGTTGAAGGCTTGTGTGTTAGAATTCAGTCAGATCTGGAAGGATCACATACCTTTGGTATATTTTTCTTATAATAATAGTTATCACTCTACTATCAGTATGGCGCCTTTTTAGGACATATATGGGATACCCTATAGGTTACCCTTATGTTGGATTAATATTGGTGAGGCATATCTTTTCATTCCAAAGATGGTGCATGTGATTAAGGAGAAGGTCCAGGGGGGTTCATGAGCATATAATTATATCCCATAGTATGCATAAATCTTATGTTTATAGACATCATAGGCCCTTATAGTTCAATAAGGGAGATAATATATTCCTAATATTTTTTACATGATAAGGATTTCATTGATTTGGATGGGGAGACATGCTAACCTCGATATTCATTAATCCATTTGAGATCTTGAAAATGGTTTTCTAAGTTTCTTACCATATCACCTTACCCCCATAGTTGGAGCGGGTGCATGATGTATTATGTAACACCCAAAGATTTTATGAAAAATATTCTTTTTAATTTCATTGATGTCTTGTGTTGTACGCTACACCAAAAGGATCTTTCACTATATACATCCTTGACTTGGCTTTCTTTACATGAAATCATGACCTTCCATGATAGCGTGTGTTTTACGCAATATCGAGTTTCACTAAACAACAATATATTATTAAATATTATATAAACTAGTCGTTATGAATAGTAATACCCACTTTTTGAAATTTTATAAATTTTATCTTTCAAAATGGACTTCATTTTTGGATTTGGAATATCAAAATTATCCTAGGGTGAATTGTTGGTATTTTTTAGAAAACTTTCAATTTTTGATGAATAGTGAAAACACTGGGTTACAATTTAAAAATCGACTTTTTATTTAAATAATTATTTATTTTATTTAAATTTATTTTAAGAAAAAATTGGTACATAATACCTATATAAGTTCAATGTAATTAATTGAAGTCATTTTATAATAATTTTAGATATATAAAAATTTTATTGAACTTTTCACCGTCTTTTACCCACCTCCTAGGAGAATTTGGAAATTCACATAAAACTTAATTTTACCATTTCTATGAGTGGAATTTCAAAAATATGAGAGACATGGTTAATATCAAGGACTAAAATGTGGTTCAATGAGATGAAAATAATTTTTGGTGAATAGTAACTTTTAACTTTTATTTACCACGGTTAAAAGTAAATAGGGTAATTAAGGGTACAAATGATATTATTATTACCCTAACACGTGTCCTAATTCTATTGGATAAATGTAATTAGACCAAACAAAACCTTAGGAATAAAATATGACCATTTAGGTCCACTTTGATTAGATTAGGACATTTATTATTAATTTATTTAAAGAAGGGTTAAAATAGTTAAAATCAAAGTTTAATAACTAAATAATTTTTAATATAGAGATATACATAAGATAAATTAGACTATAAATATTCATTAGAAATATAAAACGATTTTCTACCTAATTTTATTTTATTTATAATTTTTATACATTAAATAATTTGTGTTATTTATGACACAATGGTGATGTAGTAATTACCTAAATAATGAAATATTAAAATAATTGATGTTATAAATACCCAAATAAATGTAATTTTAGACTTTTTATGAATTCCACTAATTTTATAGGTTAATATGACATGTTCTTATTGAATTTATTAACTTTTTTCGAAATAATAATGCTGTTATGAGTTTCACAAAAATCCATTACCAAATAGTGTCAAAATTGACATAAAATAGTTTTTAAAACAATTATTATATTATTAATTGTTATTATATTCCTAAAAATCTATGTTTCGGCCAAGATACTTATATAATGATATTTTTATCATTAATGGACCACTTGGGGGTCGCTTGGATGTATATGATAAGTTTATTAACTATATAATATAAAAAATAAAAATGACATGGTAAATGTCAATCTAATTAACTAAGAGTTAAAACTAAACGATAAGGTTAATATAATCACCCAAACCTATCTAAAATCTATTTTTTGAGAGTATTTCAACCCATACCCACCTTATATTTTAAATAATTAAATTTGGAGCTATTAAAAACCGAATATTACTTTATTATAAAATAATATTTTAAGTTTTTCCAAAAGGTGCCCCTCTCCTCCCTTATAAAAAGGGCACCCCTTCCCTCTTCTCTTCACACACTTTTGAGCCTTGAAGCTCAGACAAACCCTGAAAATTACTTTTCTAAACCTCTATAGTTATATAATATAGTTTCTTTTCTTCTCAAAATACCAACACTAGTGCCCTAAGAATAAGTTTAAAGGAGATGCGCCGAATAAGAGGTAATCTCTTCTACCAATTATTTCAAACTTCTTTCTTCTTCAACATCTTATTCTTTAGTTGTTTCATTATAAAGTAATATCATCAGTATCAATAATATCACTATATTTTATTATAAATATGAAACAATCCCATTTTACCTTTTATCCATCCTACGGAAAATAAAATCACTGCGCGTGCGTACGTACAGAATACCGTCTCCACACCGTGGTGTAATCTGTTTTTCCAACACCACCTTACTTGGATGGGTATAATGGTGTAAAGAATAACTATAAATAGTTATTATAACATCATACTTATTCTGATATATTGTATCATCTTCTCCAATTCAATTCAATAATTATGGGAATGATATCATCGCTCGTGTGTACGTACGGACTACCGTCTCCACGATGCGATGAGATTCATTCTCCATGTTAACCATTAAAGAATGATTATAAAGTATATATAAGAAATAATAATTAAATATAAGAAATTATAAAGATACTAGATTTATGTATATATATATATATATATTTCATCTACTTACTTCCATTCAAGTCAATAAGGAAAGGAAAACAATGTTCATGCGTACGTACGGCCTACCGTCTCCATGAACGGTGTGTTTCATTTAATTTATCTATCTATTATATATATATATATATACTGAATATATATGATATATAAATTATGTTTTACATTTTGGAAGTAAGTAAATCATGATATAAGTAATAATAATATCAATAACAACAAGTCCAAACACGTACGATAAATGAAATGATTTTACCCAAAATGCTACTTTAACATGGAATTGACAAATGAACTGGTAATATAAATACCTAAGAGAAACATATATGATATAATAACAATTAATATGATTCTTTAATAACTCAATGACATTATTTAAATCATTATACAGGAGTTTCAGATACATACGAAGCATATCTGACATAAGGTAAGGGATAACTATTACAATCTCATTCTTATCTGAGATTGTTTATTCGTAAGTATTTACTGGGGTTATATTTATCATCCATGTCCCAATGTTCTAAAAATGGTTTCATGTATTTTTAAATTCCTTTTTACCCATTTTTTACTTTTACTACATGGTATGTAAGTAATCTTTCTTTTACGAGATACTTTTTGACTTTTTCGGCAAAAGTACGTGAAGAATGTTTTTTTAACTTATACGGCATGAAAGGATTTTTATGGTTTTATAAAGCCTTATTTTCATGAATCTTCCTCCAAAGGATTTCATGACTATTTTTAACAAAATCCTTTTCTTTTAAAATTTCTTGGCATTTTTTAAAAATAAAATGATTTTGAAGAAGAAAGGGTATTTTCCTCAAGAATTCATTTCAAGTGTTTTATCAAAACCATTTCCCATATAAGATGGAATTATTTCATATGTTTATGTTTCAAGTATAATGTCTCTATGATTTACATGGTTTCACTTTTATTATTATTAAATGATATCCATTTGTTTTATATGGATTATGTTATGATGGGATGATGTTTATGAAACCCATTTTATTCTTTGGGTTTTGATTAATGAATTATGTTTATTTTGTGGCATAAGTAATAATGATTTCATTATGAGATGGGTGGGATATATATCTCCCTCCAATGAATTGGGTAAATATTTATATCTCATGATATAGATATGGTTGTAACGGTAAGTTAATCTGGTTCAGTGTTATAGGACTGGAACGAGGAGTGAACTCGATTCAGAAAGGGACTTTGTCCACTAAGATGGTCTTGGAAGCAATTAATTGGATACTATGGAAATAATATCATGTGCTTAATGGTTTTACACAATTACATGTTTTATTACCATGCTATTTTATCATGATTTATGTTCCTTTATGATCTATGCCTTACATACTGCCAATATTTATTTCACAACTCATGATTTTGATGATTAAACTTTATGTTCATGTTTTTAAGTTCAAATGTATATGGTTTGTTTTATTTTCTCCATGCTTACCCTTACTGAGCATTTGAGCTCACCCTTTATATGTTTTCTTTTCCCCAGGATATAAAGAAATGTTTTAGGTAAGAAAAAAAAAGGTAAGATCTTTATGGGAGATGTTGAAGATCTTTCACCAAGATTAGAAGATTATGTTCCAAGTTTCCAAAGACACTAAACTATTACGGTCCTTGTGTGTCTATTTTTGTTATGTATTAAGTATTCTGTAAAAGTAATGTAATGTCCATGTACTTCAGGCTTTGGGTATCTACATATTATATGTTCCATAGCTATAGAGATACATTCATGATCCTACACATGTTAATAACTAGGGAAAGATGGACATAGAGGATAGAGCCACCATTGTGAATTACTAGGTGGTGATCAAGGATCGGTGGGAGAGGATCCTGTGTGGATGAACCATTCCCTTGGTTTGTGTGATATGGTAGCATGGGAGCATGGAGGAGATCTCATAGTAATGGAAGAGTTAGATGTGGGATCAATATCCCCACCTATTTATATAGTTTTTTCTTTTTGGGGATGAAAATATTTAAGTATGGAATAATTTAGAGACTTTTTTTCTTGTAAGACTTTGAAATATATTAACAAATATTTTCAGATCCAATCACTAAGATGGAATGTGATTCCAAGGCCCGTTGATCCCATAATTAATTTTATAAAATTATTAAATATATTTTATATCATGTACATAATTTTTTTCAAAAATAATTGAATATATTATAAATGGAGTTGCGTATGAAAAATATGAGACCACGGTTGAATCTAGAATGCGGGTTTTACCCTAGGTGTGACCTAAAATTAGTCATCACTGGATGTTCGGATGAGGTATCCATTGGTGGGTACATTAAGTGTATTAGTTAATTAAATTATTTAATTTATTAATTTAATTCCTAGAATATAATTCCCTTTATAAGTATCCTTCTATGTAATATCTCTAGGGTTAGTCATATAACCCTGAGATCATTGAGAGGAGGTCTCGCCATTCTTCATTGGTGGATCAATATCAGATGACGATCTGTGATTGGGTCGATGTTTTTTTATAGACATAAAACACAATGGATATTCCCCATAATTAGAGAAAACTTTATTCACAAATTATTGATCTAAATTGAGGTAATGATATTTAATTTTTTTTCCACCCCTTTTGATTAAATCTATAAAGCATGTGTATCTACTTTTGATTATGTGTTTTTCACACCCATCGCATGATCCCCATTAAAGAATATTTTTTTATTAGGTTGTTATATTTTTATGATATATTTATCATCCTGGATTCCCCAATTTAAAATATTTGACTAAGAATGCTTGGATATGATTTTTATCACCCTTGTTATGGTAATTTTACCCCATCGTTCTTTACATTTTTCATTATTGTCTAACAGAGTCGTTGTTTGACTTTTTCCGGTGGGTTTGAGCCCAATAGAACCCCCAAATTCACATCATATTTTCATATGGTGAATATATAGAAGATTTGAGTTTGGATCAGGATGTATTTTGGGGTACAGGTGATGATTCCCATGGATATTGGATCTAGTACCAAGTAGAAAAGATGGGAGGCACAAGAGGCATGTGTGTCCATCACAAAGATCAAAGTAAATCTAATTTTTGGTCATCAGAGGGGTGGAATCGATAGATGGAGGTGACTACCTTTGATTTTGGGTGGCCAAATAGTGGAAATCATAGCGTCCAGGCTGGATCTAGAAACCATGTGAAGATTCCATGAATTTTGTGAAAAACTCAACTACATGTCATGTAGTTTGAAGAACACATGGTGTGTAGTCTCTTAACCATGGGGGACAGGGTTTATGGGTGAGTTAAATATCACATGATGTGTGGGACCCCCACATGCCATATAACCAGTTCTGGTGGACTGACATGTACTCTAGGAGTACACAGACAGAAACACGGCCAGGAACACACCGTTTAATGGCACATGTCCAGTGTACATGGGCATGGCGAGGAGCACATGTCTCAGCTTCAGGATGCTAATAAATTTCATGTAGTACCCTTACATGTTGTGTAGTACTACATGGACATAGAACCATGTATTTCTGAGGACACGGTCTAGAAGATGAGTGGGGCCACATGTCATGTGGACCCCTTACACGTCATGTAATTCAGAATCTTATATCTCTCATATCTCATTCATTTTAAATCAGATTTTGGGCCGTAGCCTATCTTGAGTTTTTTCCCACATATAATTAAATGGTATCCTTCATTATGGATTTTGAGATATGATTTGAGATTTTATGAGCATGAATATTATTTAGTTGATGCTTGATGATGGCAGTGATTGGGAAGGATCATCAGATACATAGTCGGCACTCCCATGTCACACCAGGGCATGGGTCCTATATACATAAAGATGGTACTCCTCTATCATACTAGGGAGCGAGTCCTATGTAATCATTTTACAAATACAGATGTAATACTCTCTTATCGTACCGAGGTGTGGGTCCTACATATTATTTGTATAGATGCAGAAGTGGTACTCCCCTGTCGCACCAGGACTTAAGTCCTCTATCCACAGAGATGGTACTCCCCTATCGTACCAGGGCATGGTTTCTCCATATTATTTGTATAGATGTAGAGACAGAACTCCCATGTTGCACCAGGGTGTGATTACTCTATCTGTAGATGTGGTACTCCCCTATTGTACCAGGTTGTGTGTCCTCCATACTTATTATACAGATACAAAATAGGTACTCCCTTATTTCACCTGGTCATGGGTCCTATATAAATAGATATTTTACTCCCCTATTGCACTAGGGATCCATTCCTCTATATGACTTCTTTGGATAGAAATTAGAGATACTAGGCATCATTGATGGACCTTTGGAACTATAGGCATACTCATCATCTCGGGTTGGGTTGTGAGATGGATATCCCCATTCTCTATCATTTGGGTTTCTTATATGAGTGTGTATATATATATATATATATATATTTGTTGGATTTCATTTCCCCCTTTATTTGGGTTGAGTTGATTACTTCTATCGTGTCTCATATTTCTCCCCCTTCAGTTTTCAGGGCATCCTACTGGGTATGTATATACCCACCCCTATATGGGATTTATCCACACATGTTGTGTCTTATACATATGATAGAAAGATCTACGGTGATTTCAAATAAGCATAGGGGGATGCTTATGTGAATTTTACCATATATTGTGGTCAGGTCATGGAAATCTAAATCCATGCTCTCTTAGATTTCTTTATTTTCAAGTTTTTTTCATATTGGGACATATTTTTTGGTTGTTCATGTATTTTTCCTTTTAATTTTTGGATTTTACTTTCACACTCTCTGGTATTCCCTAGAGGTTATTACAAGCATTGTTTTTACTCTAGATGTTACATTTCTTTTATTATTACTCCTCATCACTTCTTCATGGAGATGGTTGGGTGTGTGTGTGTGCATGTATTTTAGGAAAAGGCCTCCCATTTCACTTATTCCTTTTAGTGATTTTCATTATCCCCTAACATATAGAGGCAGGCTTAGGGTAGTCGTGGCTTGTCCTTCCACCAGCCAGGTGGGCCTCGGTGGGTCGGGTAGGATGCTCTTCAAGAGAGAATTATGTTGGGGGGCTTTATCTATGAGGGTAGGGTGGAAATTTTTATGAATTATTTAGGTAATCAAGAACAATCAGGCCATATAAGAGGATATGAGGTGGATTTTAATATCAAAACAAAATTGGACACTCTAGTACATCATTGAGGGAGGCAGAATATAAGGGTGAAATATCTTCTTTAAATTCTAAGATTCAAAAGATGAATTAGTTGATACTTTAGTGAATTAAATCATCTTTATAGTATATATTTGTATAAATAGAATGATAGACAAAACTTGTACATATTGCCTATCTAGATCATCTACCACCACATTTAGACACAACTGTGCACTATAAGTTTCATTGTAAGGATATCCATTTTAATATTATAGGATTATCTAAAATATAAATAATCCTTCCAAAAAAACAAAAGTTTCAAGAATCACTATCTTCAAATACTTATCAAGTTTCTCAAGGGATAAAAAAATTATTAGTGAATTATTTTATGTTGTAGAATTTTTATGAGTCTTTAATAAGTTATAACATTTGTGGGGGAGATAATATGTTAAGAATATTTAAAAATAGTAGCTTGGATACTGTTATTAGTGGTGAAATCTCAGTAATTGTGTTATAGTTGTTTTCCATATGAGTAAATTTCAATTTCAATTTTCATTTCATAAAGTAAATATAACTTATAGTGATTTAATTTATTACTTATATAATTAGGTGTATTCACACTCTTTTTATAAAAAATATGACCACTTTTGTTTATGGTTGTGTGGATCCATAATATATGTAAAATATTAAAAAACATAGAGATTAAGTGTTGGTTTCTTATATTACTTGATAGGTAAGAATAATTATATAATTATAAACTAATATTCATTATAATTGTATTCATGATGAAGTCTTTATATTTTAATATGAATTGTATGTTATGCATATTCTTCCCACATGAATGCATAGTATATTGGTTATGCTCTTTTCTAGGTGAATTTTATGAAAGTTTTCATAATTTTTTGAATTCCTAAGTTTGTTTTTTTATATTAGATTTTTTAATATTAAATTTTTCATGTTACATTTGTTTTGGTAATTAATATATAAAAATAAAATAGGTTGTTAAATGTGTTTAACAGTGCTCACTTGTTGATAGATAATCCAAATGAAATTAATTGTATATGAGTATAGGTAGATAAATTTTATATTGGTTAATACTTTTTTATCTTATATATAGATATATTATTTCTTATTTTCAAATTTTTGTTTCATTACCACAGTTTCATCGACAAAGAGGAAGTGTTGAGTGTGGTTATTTTGTTCTATGATTCATTTTTTAGATTATCGCAATAGGAACAATCATATATTTTCACAAGGTTAGATCCATTACAACTCTTATGTTTTAATCCTATATGTTTTTTTGTTAATTTTATAACATTATTTATTATTGTAGGTTTTTAATTATGTTTTTTCATATTTATAAAATGAATTAAATAACTTTCATGGATTATTTTTAGACTATTTTATAGGATTGATTAATTAATAGATGTATATATAAAAGTTTCTTGTATGTGTATTATCTTTATAAATGGTGTTTTGTTTTTTGATGGGTAAAATGCGGGGAGACTCCACAAGATACTCGACGAAATATTGGCGTGCAAACCCTAAATATCGCATTTTCAGTGATGGTTGTCCTTCTCCTCGCTATATTGGGTGAATCATTGAATCCTTTGACCCTAAATGGGAGCATTTTTTGATCTTAAGCCTCTAGAAACAAAGGAGAAAAACCTCCAAGGAAGCTAATTCTACTCATACTACGATTGAAATATCCAGAGGAATTTCTTTCCTTAAGGTGATCAAAGGCTCAGATCTTCTCAAGATTTTATCTGTGAAACCTCCTTTGTGCAAAAAGCTAGATGACGGAGGATTTTTAGTCGAGGCTGATCTTGAAGTGCTTCAACAAAGAGCCCAAATGTGTAAGTTCTCAGTTACAGGATGCATCTCTTACATAAAAGGTGATAAACCATAGTCTTACTCTAATCTTAAACATCAAATTGCTTATTTTTGGGGTTTTTTGAATTGGAAGCTCGTACCTATAGGGAAGGGATATTTTCATATACTTCTTACCTCCTAGGATGAATTAGATAGAGTCTGAAGGATAGGAAATACTCAACTCAAACCTGGTTTACTCTGTATTTCTGATTGGGATTATATATTCAATTAGCATACCCATAGGAATACTACCACCCAGATATGGGTTAGATTACATGGTCTAAATTGGTAATTTTGGCACACAAATATCTTAAATGAAATATCCTATTTCATAGGTGCACCCCTTAAGATTGATCAACAAACATTGAATGGTGAGTTAGGCCTCTTTTCTAGAGTTATGATAGAAGCGAATTTATAATCTAAACTCCCACAGACTATCACCTTCAATATGAATGATTATGGAACAGAATTTAGAATTGAATATGAGCATAATCCCCCATTTTACGATCTTTGTAAGATCATAGGTAATTATATTTTAAAATGTAAAGTGGTGAAGAAATAAGTCACCCAACCAATTGACTCTGAATGGAATGAAATTAGAAAAAAAAATAAAGAAAAAGGTTTTTCACTTGATAAACCAGAGACCTCCAAGAAGAAAACTAAAAAATGGGTGAAGAAGTCAAAGACTTTTAATCCCAAGGGGGGTAATGTGGGGAAATCTTGGGAAAAATTAGTCAAAGAGGAATATCAAGAAGATAAAGAACATTGTACTGTTGAGGAATTAGAATATGTTATTATGGAGATCATTAAGCAGTCTCAACTTGAGCCAGAACCTGTGTTGGCTGAGTCACACATGAAGGATACATCCACTAAGCAGTCCCCTAACTCCTCAAACACACCTTCTGACCATAAGGACAAAACCACCGTATATTCTCTCCCTTATAGTGATTTGGGTGACCAGTGTGCTGGTCTCCCACATCACACAGCTAATGGGAGAGGATACTTTAGTCTTTATCAAGTCCAGATCACCCATTATAACTTACAATTAAATAATGACAGCACTATAAATGTTGTTATTTTGGAACTTCAGCCCACTATTCTTACTGAATAGAATAGTATTCCTTCTACTCCTAATGTCAAGTACAACCCCATTTTTTTAGTTTTAGGTGTAGGTAGTGACACACATACCACTGATTCTAATGAAGTCACCCATGCACATCAAACTCAGACACTTTGCTACCTTGCAAGGACTTGCCTATAGTTCAGGTTGAGTGCTCTTTGACTATTTTAAATAATAGAAAATTGAATTCTCCTATAGATCCTATATTGTAGGATTATTTAAATGATGAGGAAAATGTAGATACTACTAACATTTGTTCTATTTTTACTAGGAGTAAGTAGGGAAAGAAGTCCCATAAAATCTTGACAAAATCCCCTAGAAGATATTCTAGGAGGAAGGGTTCATGGAATAAGAGAAATTGGGGTTCCAACCCCAAAAATAGGTTCTAATGAATTTTTTTTTGGAATTGTTAGGGCATTACGAACTCTAACACTTTTATTGTTTTAAAAATATTTATTAATACTCATCATCCTAAAAAAATTTCAATTGTTGAACCAAAGATCTGTTTATCCTCTCATTTTTCTCAGCTTTTTCAGTCTGGTTATAACTTCTTAGGTTCTTATAAAAACCATTCTTCCATTGAAACCCTTTGGGTCTTTACTCACTATACTCTCCATAATGTTAATATTTTCCATAATTCGGAGTAGGAGTTCACTTTTGATGTTACTATTGACCCCTCAAATATTTATTGTTCTTTTATCTATGCTAATAATAGATAAAAATATAAGAGATAACATTGGAATGGCCTTTCATACTTAGGAAATAGTTTTCATGACCCTTGGTTTGTGTTTTGTAACTTTAATTCTATTCTTACCCCAAGTGGGAAAATTAGAACAACTCACTCCACTATATCTTCATGGGAGTTTAAATCTTCTATTGAGGCTAACAACGTTGTTGAAATTAATCTTACTGGTGCCAAGTATACGTGGTATTGAAGATACTATAATAGAGTGGTTTCTAGAAAATTGAACAGAGCTTTCACAAATGATATAGCTCTGGATAAGTGGAGCACCATTTCTAGAATAACCCTTCCTAAACTTAATTCTGACCACCATCTTATCCTGGTTAATCTCTCTATCAAACACCATAATCTTGTTCTTCCCTTTAGATTTAACAACACTTGGTCTTCTGACCCTAATTGTGTTAACATTATTAAACATTATTGGTCTTCCATGTAACACTTCAATGATGCCTTTTCTTGTACCACTAAATTAAAAAATCTCAAACAGATCCTTAAAGTTTGTTGTAGTGCCAAATCCAAAAAAAATTATAATGAAATTATTCATTTGGAAGACAAAATTACCCAACTTTAAAACACCACTACTAGAACTAGTTTCTTCACTGATCCGCAACATGAAATCAATATTACTATGAAACTTGTTTCCTTTCTCACCTTTAAAAATAACATGATAAAAAAATACAAAACCAAATGGCTCACATATGGTGAAGAAACACTAAATTTTACAACTCCCTTCAAATAATCAGGAAAGATAATATACCTCTTACCTTCTTGAGATATGGGGACAACCACTTTGATACTGAGAATAGAATTTCCAATCATTTAATATCTTATTTTAAAAATGACTTCAATAAACATACCGCTGACAATGACCTTCTACCTGATGTCATCCCGGTTGTGGTCAATGATGAGGATAACTCTTTTCTTATTAGCATCCCACTTAATCATGAGATCAGGGACACTATCTTTAGTTTAAATCATGATATTGATTTGGGATCTGATGTTTTCAATAATGGATTCTATCAGAAATATTGGGATTTCATTCAAACTGATGTTTATAGGATAGTTAAGAATTTATTTTATAGTGGTATGCTCCCTCAGGGATTGAATGCCCAGTCTCTCTCCTTGATCCCTAAAGTGGATAATTCCATAGAAATTCACCAACTTATACTCATTTATTTAATCAATACCCTTTATAAAATTATCACCAAACTTATTTCCAATAGACTTTATTCTATTATAAATAAAATAGTTTCATGAAACTAATTTGGATTTGTTAAAGGCAGGTCCATTCAAGATTATATGTTTCTTGCCTCTGAATGTACTAACTTATTAAATAGAACTAATAAGGGTGGTAATATTGACATTAATCTTGATATCCTAAAGGCCTTTGATACCATGGATTGGAGTTTTATATTCAAGGTCCTTCAGAAATTTGGGTTTAATGATTCCTTTATCAGTAAAATTAAAACTTTATTCAACTCAGCCAGCATATACATACTTTTTAATGGATCTCATAAGGGTTATTTTAAATTCACCAAAGGTGTTAGACAAGTTGATCCTCTCTCTTCCATTATTTTAGAGATTTTGGAAGATTAACTAAGCAGATTGATCACTCACCTGGTCAAGAAAAAAATCTTAATTTGATTAAGTCTTTTAGGAATTTGAATGTTCCCACACACCTTTTATATGTGGATGATATTATTATTTTTTTACAATGGGATAAATAGAATATCTGAAATCTCAAATGTTCCCTCTCACACTATAAAGAGATTTCTGGTAAAATAATTAATTGGAACAAATCCTTTACCTTTTTTGGGAAAAATTTTCCTACTAATATAAATTATAATAGTATTTCTAATTTAGGTATTAAAGAAGGATCCCTTCCCTTCACCTATCTTGGTGTTCCCATTTTATGGGGAAGACCAAAATCTTGTTACTTTTCTAAAACTATTGACCAAACCCTCCATCAACTTTTTTCTTAGAAATGAAAATCCCTCTCTATGTATGGAAGGATTTGTCTTGTAAAATATATGATTGTTTCTAAAATGGACTAATCTTTGATGATTTATAAAAGTCCTACTGGTCTTCTTAAAATAATTAACATAGCCATCAAAAACTTTTTTTGGAGTAGAATCATGCTTGAAAGGAAACTGGTGATTGTTCTTTGGTCTACTTGTTGCAAACCTTTGAAGAAGGGTGGTCTCGATATAAAAAATATCAAAATCATTAATGATTCCCTAAAAGACACTCTCACATGGAACCTATTTCATTATAACTCTAACTCCATTTCTTTCCTTAAAAATAGATTTATTGAAAAACTGAAGAAGGGAAATTTTAATTACATGAGCTCTTCCATTTGGACTTCTATTGATAATTATTTTTCCATCATCATGTCTAAATCTATATAGATGGTTATCATAGACTCTTTGATGAATTTTTGGATTGAAAAATGGGTTGGTGATCCCCTCGTATCTATGATTTCCTCTAATAAACTCCCTGATCACATTAATTATACTATCATGGAGTTTTTTTATCTCTCACAGCTTTAATTTTCCCAAAAACGTCAATTATTTCATTGACAGCTACCCTTTTTCCAGCAATGGTGATTTTTTAATTTGTAAACCTACTCATAATGTCATTCTAAGCTTATAAACTTTTTAGAACCATGGATTTATTAAATTTGAAAATTAATTTAGTTTGATTAAAAAAATTTAATAAATTATGGCCAAAACCTTCAAGATTCAAACTAATTTGGCATATTGCTCACAAGAGGATTCCCACTAACACTTGTCTTTAGTCTTTTGGGATCTATCTTTGCTCTAAATTTCATATTTTTAATGAACATCAGGAAGAAATTAACCATATTTTTTTCTTGTGTTATTGCTACTGATCTATGTAATTATGTGCTTGATCATTTTGAGTGTAGATGGTTACTTAATGACTCAATCAACTCTCGACTTCAACATTGTGTGGATCTTTAAGCCTCTTATAAAATCAAGAGCCCTTTCTTAACTGTTTTTGCTGAAATTATTCATGTACTACGGTATGATAAGAATTATATTATTCATAACAACTACTCACTTAGTTTATATACAGGTTGGATGCGGATCCTCATAGCCATTCGGTAGGCTACTTCAATTCAAAAGGTATTTTGTAACAACACAGTGAATGAATTTTGGATTCTGTGTTGGATTGGGGTTAATGGTATTTATCCTCAACCTAGATTCACTTTTGAAGTGTTCTAAAAAGATTCTCTTCTAGGCTAGATCAAATTGAATGTCAATAGTGCTCCAAAAGGAAACTCAGACCCTTTGGGTTGCGGTGCTATTTTTAGAAATCACTCCAAGTAGATTCTTGGATGTCTCCGTGGCACTTGTGGCATCTCCTTAGCTCTGGAGGATGAAATGGTGAGAATGATCTATGCTATCTCCTTTTCCAAGAAACATGGTTAGAACAACATTTGTATTGAAAGTGACTCGACTACCATCGTCCAATCTATTTGAAATGGTGTGATGCACCTCATGTGGCCTCTTACAATATCCTGGATGGATTGTCTTCATTCACTCATGGACTTCAACTACATTATTACGCATGCCTTTTAGTAAGTGAACACGGTGGCGGATGGTCTTGCAAATATGGGAGTCAACCATGTCACCACATGGTTGGATGACCTCCCTGTTGATTTACTACTCCTTTATGATATAGATTGTAATAGAATATCATCTTTTAGACTCATGTAATTCCTTGTTTTAAAAATATATTTTGTGCTTTGGTCTTTGACCAAGGCACCACCTTCTTAAAAAAAATTGTGTTTTAGTAAAGTTTGCATTTATTTTTCATCTATTGTTTGCTACAGTTTTCAACTATTGGATTTATATTTATAAGTAATGGGTTTTATTTTAATATTTTTTTTAAAACAATTATGTATCAAAATTGATTTTTATGAAAAAGAACATTGAAAGTCTCACTATATCTATATTTATTTGATATTTGGATGTCTCTTTTATAAAAAAATGATGTTATAAGTATCTTTATATCTATATTTAGTTAATATTTCAATTTCAATTTTTATAATAACTGATGTTGAAAGTTACTTTCAACATCATATTTTATTAACTAATGTTAAAACTAAACTTTTAATTTATGTAGTATTTATGTTGCATTTTAACCAATGTTAAAAATGAAAAATAACCAACATTAAATGGGTTAATTTCCGATAGTTTATAATAATAAACCAAGAAGGTATTTATAAATCCATAGACTTGTACTCCTGATTCTAGTGCTGAAAACACTTTCCTTAAATACTGGATTTTATATAAAGTGAGATAACCTAAGATAAACATATATATATTTTGCATAATTTTCATAACATAAACATCACATCTCACAATAATCTCATAATTTGAAGAATGGAATGATTAGTGTATTTTATGACTGATTACATAAGAAACTCATTTTAAAACACTTGTGAACATTTATCTACAATTCAGCCACACTAGAATGCATTCTATAATTCTCATAAGTTATACTCAACTTCATAACATGGGGAGAGAAACATAAGAAATGGATAATATCAAACATACATTAATGGAAAACTTATCAACATTTCATCAAGGTTTACATCATAAGAATATGAGAAAACATGATCATGGGAGAAATATCTTATTGAAAAGAACATGGAACAATAAGAGTTGTCCCTAATTCATGATATTATAACTAGAATCTAAAATGAAAAAACATATACCATGGACTAATATTGTGATATAATTATGGAAACATGGAATAATTTAATTATATCACAAGTTCATTAAATCATAGATATGTAGTAGCAACATAAAACATGACATCATAAGAATAAGTCTGGGTTCACACCCAAGACCATCATTATATATTGGAAAAATTCCCATAGTGAATTAGGTTAACTCCCTAATCCCTTATATAACATCTCATGAGATATAAAACTTTACCTAATTCATAGATATATATATAATTATATACCCACTAATAATATAATTAAAATCATACATATGTGTGTCATGTTATTTAAATCATTATATAAAACACAAGGAAAATGGGGTTTTATATCCTTTTAAAATTATTTCAAATAAGGAAAACATTCATAAATATATCCATAATCATATCTTGAAAACCCCATGGAAATTAAATGGGTATCTAATGACATCAAAAAATATTCTATGTAAATATCATTCAATTAAGATAATTAAATACATGGTATTTACACTGTATAGATAAAGGGAATATGGTTTTTTCAATAATTACCATAATCAAATGGTATATAGGAACTTATAATAACACTATTCAATCAAATAAATGAGATATAAGGAATTCACATAGGAAATACATTGGAAGAAAACTCGTGTCTATACATAGTGAATGATTAGTTATGGAAAAGGAAATGATATATTATTCATCCAATAGATAATAAAATTATATAATCCATCTAAATAAATAATATGGATGGTAATATTTAGATAATATAAGGTATGTTGAAGGATGTGTAATTTGATGAAAAACACTTTTTAGAGTATTAATACAAACTTATTTGGAAATAAGAAACATCCAATACCTTTTTTAAAACATTTATTTAAATAGATATATTTTATAAATAAATTAGAATAATATTTTATTTTAGAAAATTATGAATTTTTTGAAAGTAATTTTCATAGAAAATGATAAAGATGACAGAAATATGTGTTCACATGAAAACGTTAAAAATATATTCCTTTTACAAAAATGGCCCATATAAAAATATTAAAAATTACTTTAAAACTTTTAAAGAAATTAAAATTGGTATAAAATGACCATAATCAATTATTTATTCATAGATAAAGACATTAATAGAATCATCTAATGAATATGGACATGGTAGAGAAATATTTATGGCCAAAAAGAATATCTGGGCCAATTTTCTTAAAACGGGTAAATAAAGACCCAAAGGTGAAATGAAATAGTTATAATTTGTGTAAAAACCACATGAATAACAATTAGTGAAGAAAATTATTAGGGTTTTTAGAAATAAAGAGCATATAATTTTCCAAATGGATTATTTTAATACCCTATGTGTATGGGTAATTTGAAATACAAAGGAAATTTGAATTTTCAAATTAGTGGGCAGTTTGAATTTTGAACCAAGATTTGAAATTGAATTTTAAAGGTCGGTATACCTAAAATAAGGTATTTTGTATAGGTAATGGGGTATAATTGGTGATGGAAAGGCTTGGGTGGATTTTGAAGGCATCCTGGGGTGGTCATGCTACTGTAATGAAAACTACATCAGCCACTAGCTGGCTAGTACTAGCCCATTAGCTAGCCAATGGGGTTGGTAGTGGCATGGGTACCACTGCAGGTGTCACTGAGTAGTGGGTGGACCAATACCAACTATCCAGTGATAATCTAGGATAATTTTTTAAGAGTATATGGCTTATAATTTTATCAGTCATCCCCTAGGGTTTTTGAAGAGGAAAGGGGGATTTTAGGGGGGGTCTATTTGGCCAAGACTCCCCTCCCATTTCAATCTATGGATCCCCATTCAAGGGGTGATTTTGGAACCTTATAAATGGTGATCTGATGTATTTTTATCTACTTCTCCTCCTATTCTTCGCCCTCTTCTTAACCTTTAGACTCTTCTTTATGGATAGGTATTTAATGTCAATTCCAATGGAGCATGGTGGAATTGGCTGAGAATCAAGGTATTTCATTATTCTTGTAAATATGGTATCCTAAGATGCATCTACATACCTCAAATTTCTATTTGGGTTGAGTTATGAGGTAGAACCAAATTATTTATGGTTTATCCTTTTAATTAAATTAATTTGACATATTTAATGGTGATGCATGTTAGGGTTTGGCCCAATAATGGTGTTTGGAATCCACTATAGACCATTCATGGTTAGTTGGATTTGGTTATTATGTAATGATGACATTCAGTGAGAATTTGGGAATGATTCCTTTTTGGTTAAAATAGACTGTGTAATTATATGTTATACTTATTTTCTTGGACTGTTTTGCATTATTTAGGGATTATATTGGATTGGTGGTGGTCGGTTGAGCAAGAAAGAGATCATATGGTCTTGGTAGGGCCTTGGAAGATATAATTAGCCTTTGGAAATAGTTTAGAGTAATGAATAAAAGTAGGTAGTACCTATGTTTTCCCATAGTATAACTTTAATTTCTAAGTTAATGTTATTATGGTTTAACCAGTTTCCAAGTGGTGTCCTTATAAATTAATTAAATGTTTAAAATAGGAAATTTCCTTAGTTATCACCCTTGACATGCCTTGAGTCTAATGGGGTGTTGGTTCCTAGTGGAATAGATTAGTAATAATGTTAACTTGGTAATTGGAAAACTAAATGGTGTTTTTCTTGAAATATTATTTTTGGAAATTTGATTTAAAATGTAATTTTGATATGGCACGTAAAATAGTTTACATAAATGGTAATTTGGTTTTATTTTTGAAATTGAAATTGAAAATGGTAGTAGAAATTGTTTTTAAAAGGAAAAATGGGAATGGTGTGGATGACATGTGTTTGGTTTCTTTTTGGAAATTTTTTTATTGGAAATGGGATTTGGTTGTTATTCATAAATGGTATTTTGGTAATGGGATTGAAAATGGTATTTTGAAATGGTTTTGGGAAATGGGTAATGAAATTTATTTTGGGAACAATAATGTTAATGATTATCTATACCTTATGATTATTTATTCTATGTTATAGAAAATGATGTTATGTGTATATTATTATTGTAGAGTAATTGAAATTGTTTGGAATTGATGGTTAAACTTGTGGTGAACATGACCCCTAGGTGGATAATGGTTGATGGATAAACCTGGGTGAACATGTCCCCCCAAGTGGACATTGGTTTATGGTTAAACACAGGGTGAACACATCCCCCATGTGGATGATGGTTAATATTTAAACTCAGGTTTAGCATGACACTCAGGTGGGCAATACATGATGGTTAAATTTAGGTTAAACATAGCCCCTGAGTAGATTTTGGGCCCCAGAGATAGGTATATTATCCCAAGGTTCTGATTGTTGGTCGGGGATGGATATATTACCCCTGGTGGGTGATGGTTGGAATGATCATTATGATTTTCTTAGAGACATCTTTGAACTGAAAGAAGTAGGTATATACCATTCTATGTGTGAACCTATCCCATGAGTTAAAATTTTGTTTTATGCTTTATAATTTAAATGTTTTAATAATTTTAATTTTAATTTTTATCTTGGTAACTTCTGCATGAATTTTTTACAGACTATTTATGTTCAGGATGTTATTTTTGGCGACTTATTGAGTTATACTCACACCTTTATTAGGCCACCATGGAACTTGGGTACTCAAGAAGACTCTCGCTTAGTTATAGGCATAGGTGGGGATGAGGCCTGATATTAGGTTTTTGATGGTTGAGTGGGATGGCTTGGATGATATTATGGGGTCAATATAAGGTGAGGCTTAATGTATTCATGGATCCATAATCTTTATTTCCTTTTAAATTGGTCTGTATATGTGTGATTAGCCCATTTGTTGATCTATCCTAATGTATGGTTGTATGCTTTTGATTTTATTTTATTATTGATGAATTTTGTTTATTTATTTTTTTCCAGATACTATGATGGATTATTTATTTATATGGTTTATTTTTTCTTATATATGTATGATTATACACTATAATACATGGGGTATAGCCCCCCCCCCCCCCTTCATAACTCCTTAGATCCCCCATAACTAGTAAGTAGCCTCTATCATTTGAGGAGTTCCACCTAATGTCGAATAGTGAACTGCTCTAGTTACAATTCATCAAGTGAGCTAAGTTGGGATGTTACAAAGTGGTATTAGAGCATTATATTATTATTATTTTGTCTTAATATTTGGATATTTGGTAGAATAAAGACATATGAATGTGTTGGTACTTGTGATAGAACCCCGAATGATACATCACATGTAACGACCCAAAGTTTCATTAATGGAAAATCCCTATTGATCCAGTTAATTGTCTCTTTATAAAAAAAATGTTTTTATAAGATGTCAACTTCTTTGATTTTATGATAAGAGTTGTGACTGTTACTTTTATAGTCGTTGAATAGTGATCACATGATTAGTATAAATGTAGGGCTTTAACGAACCCAATTTTTACTCAGACAAATGAAGTGATGGCCTCATCCAGTAGAATTGCCCCATACAGAGCCCATTTGTCGGAGCTCGGAAAAGAGGTGGCATCTTTGGGCTTCACCCTTGACCAAGCCCAATATGAGCTTCATTATGTCAAGCTCGAACGTGACCGTCTACGGGAAAAGTGGAAGTTGATTGAAATTACCACTCGAGCGATGTTATCCAAGCAACCCCAAGAGTCTGTCACCATTGCACACCTTACCCTTAGGTCTTATGCGGCTATTTTAAGGGGTTATGTAACAAATAAGTAGTACTATTTTCATGTACATTATTTTTGAATATAATAAGGAATATAATTTCAGGTCATTTTTTATACATTGTAAATAGTTTTTAAAGTACAAATGGTGTTTTTAATTATTATTTAATTAAAAATCTATTTTATTAAATTAAGGGATTTTTGAATTAAATAATATTTTAATAAAATATTATTATTAATATTAAATTAATTTTTATAAAATATAAACGATCATATAAATTTATGAATGCAATTAAAATTTTTATTAAGGTTTGAAAGCCATTTCTGTCAAAACCCGTGAATTTTCGATAAATGTTGGTTTTTATTTTAAAAGTGAAAATTAATATATTTAGAATTTTTTTTAGATAAAATAAATTTCATTTCTGTAATCAGGACGTCGAAATTATCCAACGGTGAATTTTTAATAATTTTCTGAGACAGTCAAATTTTTGGGTAAAAATTAAATACCATTTAATTATATAATGTGTTTTATGACATCATAATGACCCAATGGTGATTTAATAAAATACCATAATCCTTATGTTCGGCCAATATATGTTTTATAATTAAAATAATGTAATTTTTGGTCTGTTTGACTTACTTTTCAAAGCATTAATGAACCCCTCAAGACTTATTCAACACTTTGCCTTTTTAAATTAATTTCCATGGGAGTGTGACTCACCTCCACATGCGCAACCCTAATTTTTTAATAAGTTCGGACCTTTTACTTGTAAAATATTTTTTTCCTCTTTCCTTTTCCAGAAACCATGGGCAAATACCATGGGATGGTTTGTGGTATGGATTATTTTAATATAAGGGGTCCCAAACCTAAATAATAAATAATTCTCTCACCTTTCCTATATAAACCCACCCAAGCTCCCACTTCCTCCTCACTAAAATCCTTTGTAGTTCGTCCAACATCTTCCCTACTCTCTCTAGAATCCTCCAAAGGTTCCCCAAGCTCCCAAGAAGCCTCTCACAAGCCTCTCTCTAGCCTTTGGAAGCACACTTCCAAGTAAGGGTTTTTTCTTCCTTTCTCATTTTTGTCAATTTTATTTAAGTTGTTTTGCCCTTTTAATTTCAATTATGAATGTTGGGTTATGGTTTCTCACCTCCCCCATACTTCCCTATTATTTTTTGAATGATGGGATACCCCTTTCTCTCTCATTAAATGCCTCCCATGTACACCTGTTACTATGCCGAAATTCTGAAAGGAACTTCTCTCTCCTCTTTTATATTCAAGCAATACTTTTGTATCATGAATCTAAATTCCATTACAATTGTTGGTACATGTACCTATATGACCTACTTACTGTCCATTACATGTAAATATGATGAGGAACCCTTTTCTCTCTCATAAACCTTTTTTTATGAATTCTTATGTCACGCCGTTACACTGCCGAAATCGCACCGATTTTCTAAGCCAGTGTCATTGTGTATTGAATACCATGCCCATTTCTCCATAAAGGGTATTCACCTTTATGAACATTTACTTATTGATTGTAAAGTTTCATGTATTAATTCCACATTCCTTTATCATGGAATAAATTATTATGTTTTATGAATCCATGTTTTATGATCCATGTGGCACACTTATGCATGAAATGAAATGTTTAAGAAGGGTGCGCCCTTATAGCGCTCCAATGAATTGGGTAAATTATAGTATCATGATACATCAAGTGCAATGAGTGTTGACTCATGATAATTCAAGTGCAACGAGGGTTTAATCGTGCTTCATGTGCAATGAGGGTTTACTCATGCTCCATGTGCAATGAGCCACGGCTCATGCTAATTCAATGTTAAGTGTTGTTGCCACATTTCCATGTTATGATTATCATGCTTTATCATGACTTTATGTTCATGTTTCTTTTATTCTCTATTGATATGCCTTTTTTCTAACATGAATTATACTCCTCATGTTATTCCATGTGTACTCCCTTACTGGGCTTTATAGCTCACCCTTTTATTAAGCATGTCCTCAGGTTATCCCATGCAATGTTAAGTACGAGGGAATGTAGTGGTCATGTAAAGGAAGTTTTCAATAAAGATGTTGTATTTCATGTATTAAGTTTTTATGTAATGATCCTAAGCCCCAAAGACACTAAAACTCTCGATCTTCTTTGTTGTATCAAGTGAAGTTTTATGTAATGAATCATGTTTAAGTTGTAATAAAAAGCAGGGTTGTCATAGTTGGTATCAGAGGATAGGTTTAGTTATTTTTGGGATTAGGAAACCCTAGTAAAGCCTTAGATACAAGACTAAGTATAATAAAAACATCCCTAAGTTTTGTTAAATACTAATTAAGTGGTTTATCAAACAAATACATCCATGTCTGGATACGAGCAGGTAGAGGCGGCTCTGGCACAGATGTATCCTAGGGGTAAAACCCGAAAACACCGCTTTGAGCTAGACTCGAACGGGAACTGGTGCACGACAACGGGCCTTTCTGCACTCTTGGTTACGACACTCCCGGGGGATATGTTTTGATAAATTCACAATCTTGGTATGAACCCTTATTAAGGGAAAAATGCCCCTAAGAATATATGTTAGAAAGTAGATCATGAAAATCCTAGATTGAATCCTATAGACTCATGAGTTAAGTAAATAAAAGTTTATTTATTGGTCCTAAACTTTTGTCTTTGGATTACCCTTTATGTGTTACCCCTAACTTTCCTTTTATTCTAGCCAATGGTCGGTAATAGGAGGACTCGGGCTAACAACCGTTGTGAAGATCAGTGTGATGATTGTACTAATGAGATGCCAAATCCAATGGGAGCGGGAATCGTGAACTTTTTCATGCTTCTCTCTCAGCTAACTCAAGTTTTGAATAGAAACACGGGTCAAGAGGAATGTCCAAACCCCCCTAAGAAGGAACAAGTCGCTATCGAGAGATTCATGAGTCAAAGGCCTCTAACTTTTAGTGGATCATCCGATCCCATGATCACTGAACAATGGATCAACTCCATTGAAAAGATCTTCTCCATCCTTCAATGTTATGAACAAGAGAAGGTTATCCTGGAGGCTTATCGTATGGAGGGTGAAGCTGATCAATGGTGGACATTTATCAAAAATATGAATCCTGAGGGGGATATTGAGGCTTTGGAATGGAAGGAATTCCGGAAGATGTTTTTAGATAAATATTTTCCGCGCACCCTCCGTCTTAAGATGGAAAGGGACTTCCTTTCCCTCAAGAAAAAAGATGAAGAATATGTGGGAGCGTACGAGGAAAACTTCACAAGGCTTGCACGATACGCTTCTGGCTTTGTCATTACCCCCAAATGCAAGGTTGACCGCTTCTTTGGTGGGCTAAAGCCTAGCTTGCGGAAAGCATTAGTGATCCGTGACTTCGACAGCTATGAGGAAATTGTCCGATGTTCCCTTAAGGTCGAAATGGAGATCGGGAAATCACAGGGGTATCATGGGGACAAGAAGCGTAAGGTGGACTTCAATTCTGGTGTTCCGATGGATAAATCCAACGGCGCTAAGAAGTTCGAGCACCCCACTTTCCAAAAGTGCGGAAAGAAGCACCCTGGAAATTTCCTTAAGGGGACGAGGAAATGCTTCAGGTGTGGAAGAGAAGGGCACCTAGCTATTAACTGTCAGCAAGAAGGACCTGCGGCTACGATAGAGGAGAGGAACGCTCCATTCGAACCTCAACACGTTGTTCAATGCTATAAATACAAAGAACTAGGTCATTTTGCAAATTAGTGCCCTAATACAAGGGTTATCGGAGGCAACCAACAACCTCCAAGACAGCAAGGAAGAGCTTTTGCCATCACTTCTGCCGAAGTGAACCCCGAAAATGAAGTGGTGACAGGTATGCTAGTTATTCATTCAATAATAGCGAACGTACTTTTTGATTTAGGTTCTACGCATTCTTTTATATCTCGAAAGTTTAGTAGAACAATCCCAGCACCACCACAAATCATGGAAGTAAAGATGTCGGTGAGTACGGAAAATGGGGCAATCATTGCATCCCATGAATATAAGTCCTCCCCTATTAGAATCTGTGGATTGAATTTCCTGGATAACCTCGTCATACTCTCTTTGGTGTAATTTCATACAATTCTTGGCATGGATTGGATTTCCTTATATAGAGCCAACATAAATTGTTGGGAGAGGGAAAGAACACTCCATATGGAGAATCGACCCCCGATTCTTTACAAGTGTCAGGAGGAAGATGAATCTCCTTTAGCTCCATAATCTCAAGCATGGATATTACTGCCCTATGAGCACGCGTATATGGCTCAGATGATTGAGTCCAAAGAAGAAACCATCCTTGAAGAAATGCCTATTGTGAGGGAATTCGTGGAAGTGTTTCCCGAGGAACTGCCTGGTCTTCCTCCTAGAAGATATGTTGAGTTCTCAATTGAACTTATACCTGGGGAATTACCAATATCCAAGACTCCATATAGAATGGTTGTTGTTGATATTGAAGAGCAGAAGAAATAGCTACAGGAGAATCTGGATAAAGGTTTTATACACCCAAGTGCTTCACCATGGGGTGCACCAGTCCACTTCATCAAGAAGAAGGATGGGTCAATGCAGATATGCATCGATTATCGTGAACTTAACAAAATCATGATAAAGAAAAAGTATCCTCTCCCAAGAATCGATGACTTGTTTGATCAGCTGCATGGAGCACAATACTTCTCCAAGGTGGAATTGCGGTTGAGATATTATCAAGTAAGGGTGAAGAAGGAAGATGTCCCCAAGACTGCTTTTCGTACAAGATACGGGCACTATGAATTCATAGTAATTCCTTTCGGACTCACCAATGCTATATCAATATTCATGGACTTGATGAATAGAGTCTTTAGAGATTACCTTGACAAATTTGTGGTAGTCTTTATAGATGATATTCTTATATACTCCAAAACCAAGGAGGACCATGAGGAGCATTTAAGAACTGTACTGGAGACTTTGCGTAAGGAGAAGCTCTATGCAAAGTACAGAAAGTGAGAGTTCTGGTTGAAGGAGGTCTCATTCTTGGGACATATCATCACAAGCAATGGGATATCTGTGGATCCCTCCAAAACAGATGCAATTGAGGGATGGCTGAGGCCAACATCAGTAACCAATATTCATAGCTTCTTGGGGTTAGCTGGATATTATCGACGATTTGTGAGAAATTTCTCATGATTGTCCAACCCTCTTACCAAGCTAACTCGAAAGGGAGTAAAGTTTTCTTGGAGTGATGAATGCAAAGAAAGCTTCAAGGAGTTGAAAAGGAGGCTTATCACTGCACCCGTTCTCACTTTACCCACAAGTGGGGAGCTTTTTGTGGTATTCAGTGATGCTTCAAAGAAGGGCTTAGGCTGTGTGTTGATGCAGAATGATAAAGTGATATCCTATGCCTCAAGGCAGTTGAAAATCCATGAGCGAAACTATCCAACACATGATCTGGAGTTGGCGGCTGTGATCTTTGCCTTGAAAATCTGGCGGCATTATCTCTATGGAGAGAAATGTGAGATATATACTAACCACAAGAGTCTTAAATATATATTCACACAGAAAGAGCTTAATATGCGCCAGAGAATATGGATAGATCTCATCAAGGATTATGATTGTTCAATACATTACCACCCTGGGAAAGCGAACAAGGTGGCGGATGCCCTAAGTAGAAAGGATCCAGCGATTCTATCAATGATGAGAATTGAGAAGGATCCAATCTTCTTAGACTTGATGAATATGGATGTGGGAATCATAAATAAGGGAACATCATCAATCCTTTCACAAATTATTGCTCAACCATCTCTTTTGGAAAGGTTAAAGGATGCTCAAAAGGATGATGTGGGAATTCAAGAAAAAGTGGAAACTATCAAAAAGGGAAAATCCCCAAATTTTAATGTTAATGAAGAAGGAATTGTGCGGTTTGGGAAAAGACTATGTGTTCCATCAAGTCTGGAGCTGAAGAAAGAACTTTTGGATGATGCACATAGTTCAAATTTCTCTATTCACCCAGGGAGCACAAAGATGTATCGATATCTCTGAGAAAACTTTTGGTGGGATAATATGAAGAAGGAGATCGTTGAATATACATCAAAGTGTCTGGTGTGTCCGCAAGTGAAGGCCGAGAGGCAGAATTCTAAGGGGATGATGCAACCATTGCCCATACTAGAATGTAAATGGGAGAACATCACTATGGACTTTGTCACTGGACTTCCGAGGACATACAAAGGCAACAATGCAATCTGGGTTGTTGTGGATCGTCTTACAAAGACTGCACACTTCATTGATATTCGGGAGGATTTCTCATTGGATCAACTGGCACGGATATATATCAGGGAAGTGGTAAGGTTTCATGGAGTACCACTATCTATTGTGTCTGACCAAGATCCAATATTCACCTCTAAGTTTTGGAAGAGTCTTCAACATGCTATGAATACTGAACTGAACTTCAGTATGGCCTATCATCCACAAACTGATGGCCAATCCGAGCGGACTATCCAAACACTTGAGGATATGTTGAGAGCGTGCTCAATGGACTTTAAAGGAGGATGGGATCAACATCTTCCTTTGTTTGAGTTATCTTATAATAACAGTTTCCACTCGAGCATCTGAATGGAACCATATGAAGCCCTGTATGGGAAAAGGTGCAGAACACCGGCATGTTGGGATGAGGTCAGTGAACGTAAGATGCTTGGACCAGAAATGGTCGAATAAATGGTAGAGAAGGTGAAAACCATTCAGCAGCATATCAAGGCAGCCCAGAGTCGACAGAAGAGTTATGCAGATAATCACCGACGAGACCTTGAATTTAAAGTTGGAGACATGGTATTTTTACGCATATCTTCGTGGAAGAAGGTCATGAGGTTTGGAAAGAAAGGGAAGTTAAGTCCAAGGTACATCGGCCCCTTCGAGATTCTTGATCGTGTTGGGGCTGTGGCCTATCGACTAGCACTTCCACCTACTATGGCCAAGGTGTATGATGTCTTTCATGTATCCCTCTTAAGGAAGTACATACCGGACCCTTCACATGTACTCTCTTATGAGGTGGTACAATTGGAAGATGATCTTTCTTATGAGGAGAAACCAGTGAAGATCTTAGATCGTAGAGAAAAAGTTCTACGAAATAAGACAATGCCCCTCGTCAAGGTGTTGTGGAGAAACCACAAGTTTGAAGAAGCAACTTGGGATTTGGAGGATATGATGAAGCTGAGTTACCCACATTTGTTTTAGTGTGGGAAAATGAAAATTTCAAGGGCGAAATTTCTTAAGGGGGGAATATTGTAACGACCCAAAGTTTAATTAATGGAAAATCCCTCTTGATCCAGTTAATTGTCTCTTTATAAAAAAAAGTTTTTATAAGATGTCAACTTCTTTGGTTTTATGATAAGAGTTGTGACCATTACTTTTATAGTCGTTTAACAGTGATCACATGATTAGTATAAATGTAGGGCTTTAACGAACACAATTTTTACTCAGACAAAGGAAGTGATGGCCTCATCTAGTAGAAGTGCCCCATACGAAGCCCATTTGTCAGAGCTCAGAAAAGAGGTGGCATCTTTGGGCTTCTCCCTTGACCAATCCCAATTTGAGATTCATTATTTCAATCTCAAACGTGACCATCTACGGGAAAAGTGGAAGTTGATTGAAATTACCACTCGAGCGATGTTATCCGAGTCACCCCAAGAGTCTGTCACCATTGCACACCTTACCCTTAGGTCTTATGCAGCTGTTTTAAGGGGTTATGTAACAAATAAGTAGTACTATGTCCATGTACATTATTTTTGTATATAATAATTAATATAATTTCTAGTCATTTTTTATACATTGTAAATAGTTTTTAAAGTACAAATGGTGTTTATAATTATTATTTAATTAAGAAATATATTTTATTAAATTAAGGGATTTTTTAAATAAATAATATTTTAATAAAATATTATTATTAATATTAAATTCATTTTTATTAAATATAAATGATCATATAAATTTATGAATGCAATTAAAATTTTTACTAAGGTTTGAAAGCCATTTCTGTCAAAACCCGTGAATTTTCGATAAATGTTGGTTTTTATTTTAAAAGTGAAAATTAACATATTTAGAATTTTTTTTAGATAAAATAAATGTCATTTCTGGAATCAGGACGTCGAAATTATCCAACGGTGAATTTTTCATAATTTTCTGAGACAGTCAAATTTTTGGGTAAAAATTAAATACCATTTAATTATATAATGTGTTTTATGACATCATAATGACCCAATGGTGATGTAATAAAATACCATAATCCTTATGTTAGGCCAATATATGTTTTATCATTAAAATAATGTGATTTTGGGTTTGTTTGACTTACTTTTCAAAGCATTAATGAACCCCTCAAGACTTATTCAACACTTTGCCTTTTTAAATTAATTTCCATGGGAGTGTGACTCACCTCCACATAAGCAACCCTAATTTTTTAATAA
This sequence comes from Viscum album, assembly GCA_963277665.1. NCBI lineage: Eukaryota > Viridiplantae > Streptophyta > Magnoliopsida > Santalales > Viscaceae > Viscum > Viscum album. Next base: position 1,196,828,285 of record OY728133.1, read on the forward strand.
TTTCGGACCTTGGCCTTGTAAAATATTTTTTTCCTCTTTCCTTTTCCAGAAACCATGGGAAAATACCATGGGATGGTTTGTGGTTTGGATTATTTTAATATAAGGGGTCCCAAACCTAAATAATAAATAATTCCCTCACCTTTCCTATATAAACCCACCCAAGCTCCCACTTACTCCTCACTAAAATCCTTTGGAGTTCGTCAAACCTCTTCCCTACTCTCTCTAGAATCCTCCCTAGGTGCCCCAAGCTCCCAAGAATCCCCTCACAAGCCTCTCTCTAGCCTTTGGAAGCACACTTCCAAGTAAGGGTTTTTTCTTCCTTTCTCATTTTTGTCAATTTTCTTTAAGTTGTTTTGCCCTTTTAATTTCAATTATTAATGTTGGGGTATGTTTTATCACCTCCCCCATACTTCCCTCTTATTGTTTGAATGATGGGAGACCCCTTTCTCTCTCATTAAATGCCTCCCATGTACACCCGTTACTATGCCGAAATTCTGAAAGGAACTTCTCTCTCCTCTTTTATATTCAAGCAATACTTTTGTATCATGAATCCAAATTCCATTACAATTGTTGGTACATGTACCTATATTACCTCCTTACTTTCCATTACATGTAAATATGATGAGGAACCCCTTTCTCTCTCATCAACCTTTTTTTATGAATTCTTATGTCACGTCGTTACGCTGCCGAAATCGCACCGATTTTCTAAGCCAATGTCATTGTATAGTGAATACCATGCCAATTTCTCCATCAAGGGTATTCACCTTTATGCACATTTAATTATTTATTGTAAAGTTTCATGTATTAATTCCACATTCCTTTATCTTGGAATAAATTATTATATTTTATGAATCCATGTTTTATGATCCATGTGGCACACTTATGCATGAAATGAAATGTTTAAGAAGGGTGCGCCCTTATAGTGCTCCAATGCATTGGGTAAAGTATAGTATCATGATAATTCAAGTGAAATTAGTGTTGACTCATGCTAATTCAAGTGCAACGAGGGTTTACTCGTGCTTCATGTGCAATGAGGGTTTACTCATCCTCCATGTGCAATGAGCCACGGCTCATGCTAATTCAATGTTAAGTGTTGTTGCCACATTTCCATGTTATGATTATCATGCTTTATCATTCCTTTATGTTCATGTTTCTTTTATGCTCTATTGATATGCCTTTTGTCTGACATGTATTGTACTCCTCATGTTATTCCATGTGTACTCCCTTACTGGGCTTTATAGCTCACCCTTTTCTTATGCATGTCCTCAGGTTATCCCATGCAATGCTAAGTACGAGGGAATGTAGTGGTCATGTAAAGGATTTTTTCAATAAAGATGGTGTATTTCATGTTTTAAGTTTTTATGTAATGATCCTAAGCCCCAAATACACTAAACCTCTCGATCTTCTTTGTTGTATCAAGTGAAGTTTTATGTAATGAATCATGTTTAAGTTGTAATAAAAAGCAGGGTTGTCATATCACAAACACATTTTTATGTGGAATTTAGGTTTCCATGGGTATGGTATTTATGTTCTTGGTTTATTATTTTATAGTTTTTTGTGATTTTTACATAGAGTGGTGCACATGATGTTTAGGATTGATGATTTCCTGTGTATTTTGGATCTTGGACTGTTGGAAAGAGTCTCATTATTGGATTTGGATCTCATCCTTTGGAGATGAGTGGTTCCTCATGAATTATATCATGCATGTATAATTAACATGACATATAGGCTTTCTAGTGTTCATTTTAACTCATGGTTGAGGCTCAACTATTTAAAGTGTCAGAAACTATTCATACGGTGTTTTCTCATATAATTAATTGGAGGTATTCTACTTGGTTGGGTCGACCTTTATATGTGTCTTCTTCTAATGGAAGGTCATGTGGATCTATGATGAGGTTCTCATTGATTATGGTTATGACGGTACAAACCCATGTTCATAAGATATTTAGTGACCCTGGTAAGTCAGTAAGTCACCTTGTTCCTTAGTGGGGGTAGTTTGTGTTTAGGTTCAATTAATTAAAGTGTCAGTAAAAACCTATATGGTGTTTTTTTTATATCTTGGAATGATATTTTACTTAACCAAGCCAGTGATTGTAGTGTTACTTGGTACAGTTTATCTATGATGATGTTGTTGGATTAGGCATTGGTGATTGATGAGTTTTTAATCTCTAGGGGTAGCCTCATAGGTGGATTCTCAATGAGAATTGTTACCAAAAGGCTAATGGTTTGGTGTGATATTCCTAATGTGTTAGGTTGTATGGTACTCATGAGTGAGTGTTTGGTACATTAGTTTTTTGGTAGTTTTGGGATGGGAACCATGTGGTCTTGGTTGTTAATGGTGACCTTCATGTGACCCTTGAGATGGTGCTTGGAACATGGTGTTGTAAGACCTTTCTGATGAGTGTGTGGATGATATCCTAGAAAATATGAAATTGGTGAGAGGTTTAACTTATGGGAAAGGTGGTCAGACCTAGTGAACTTGATGTGAGGCCTAACTAGTGGTATAGGTGGGGGACCTAGAGAACTTGAGATTTTTTCTAGGGACTATAGTGAGTTTGGGATTGACTAGTTGAGGGTAACCTGAATGAGGGGTTAACCCAGGTTGTGTTTATCTTAGATATGGGAATCACGGGTGGGTACTTTGGGTTATGAACGGTTCACATGAGATACTATCAGGTGTGGTTTGGGCATGGGGATGTCTTTAGGATTATTATAAGGGCATGATAGGCCTAGATAAATAGTTTTAAATAGATCACATGGTTGATAGTGCTTATATTATGAGGTGATGGGAGTGCCTTGGTATCAAGGTGAGTTATCAAGATTGCAGGATCATTTGGATTCCTAACCTAGTTGTTTCAGGTTATTCATTAGGAGGGTGGTGAGAGTGTAGGTAGACACTTTTGGGATTGGAATGTCCCTAGGTCATAGCTAATCATGTAGATGAAAATGACATTCCTTAGAGTGTGGATGGATAATTTTGGTTTTGGGATGATTCTCTTGAAGTGGGTGAGTGTGAGTTAGGCCATAGCACAAGTGAAGTGCCTGATTTTGAAGAGTATATCTAGGGGATCTCCTGGTATGATGATACTGACATGTATTCGAGCATGGTTAGCTACGTATGACTCTCAAAATCATGAACTGGGTTTTTATAACTAGGTATTAAGGGATTTTAAATATTTTATTCCTTGTTAATACCAAGTAAAATATATCATTTGAGGTGTGAAGTTCCAGATAGAATGTCATTTGAGTGTCATGTGAGGTTTCCCTATTATGATTAAATGATGTTGTGTTTGTGTGTGATGGTTATATGTGGTTTAGTTAAAATATGGATCTACATGTGGTTGTGTGTGAGCCGATAGATGAGGAGTTTTGAGGTGGTTCTTTATGAGCATGACAGACTGGGGATCAAGTGAGGATTTCAAAATTTCCCTCTATGGTAGAGGAGACTTTGGGAATTGATTGTATGTGGTGAAACGGTTGGTCTGATAATGATGCCTAGGATGGAATGATCATGGCCGGGGTAGAGATACATGTGTACAATGGTGGAACCTATTAAGGTGATGATCAAGTTGTAGTATAAGTGATTCCATGTGTTGGGGAATGTGTTACTGGCTGGTTGAGGGTGTTGATCCTCATTATGGGGTGATCTTCATTAGGATTTGTGAACAACATTACCTTGGTCCAGGAATAGGTGAGGAATTGGTGTTTTAGGTTGTTTCTCAGGAATGAGAGGGTTTTTCCATGCCATTAATTATATTCAGTGATATATGGGGAATGGGCCTCGGTGATTGGTAACTTGGTTGGGTTGTGCAATCAAAATGATGCTCTTGTAGTAGAGGGGTAGGATGTTAGTTATGGTTATGTTAACCTCATGAGTAAAGGTTCACGAAATTATGGTATCAGTTTTTGGATGATCATTTTGGAATTATGAATTTTCTGAATAAATTTACTTGAGTAATTATGTATTTTTCTTGGTGAATTCCAAGTAAAATTCAATTATGGTATCAGGTGGATACTGAGTGTAGGTGTTAGTCTCAGGGTGGAGTAAAGTGAATTAGGTGTTTTTTAAAGAGGGGTGTGTCGGTGCTTGTGGTAGGGAGTGATGATGGTTTTGGATGGTTGAGGACATGACCATGAAATAACACCAAAAGTTAGTTTAAAATTTGGTGAGTGTGTTTAGGTTATCAAGGAGATACTCTGTTGTTTAAGGCGTTGTGATTGAGTGGTTCGGTAGCATGTTGGTGGTAGTGACTGGGAATTTTCAAGGCAGTTCGGCTCGAGGAGCTCTAACTTGTGTTCTCATGTATAATTATATGTGGTGGATAATAAACCACATCTAAATCATCATATTGTGTATGAAAAGTATGAATTAGTAATTTTATTGTAGTTTTTGTGGAAAAATCCGATGTGTTTGGATGGATGATCAGGTGAGGGAGACTCATATGTTTCGACTCAGAATTCGAGAACAAGAATTGGTACCAACTGTTGATAGGTGTTTTTTATATGATCAGGTATGATAAATTAAAAATAAATTGGTAACATTGATGGGATGTGGTAATGTGGTTTTAGTGTGAAATTTGGATGGAGGATGTTTCATATCATCATATTTTGTCATTACAAGATGAATTGTATGGTGGGGAAAACCATGGGCTAGGTGATCTATCAAGAGATGATTTGTGACTGTCTCGGGATGGATGAGCTTGGGTAATAATATTCTTAGTGTTTTGGTGATGATATCGAGTGATTTATTGGTCTTTGGTAGTTTAAGTTTTTCATGTTCAAGTGGAACTTTAGAATCGTGTTGGATGTTCATAGGTAGAACATGGTAGTTTGAAAGGGGGTTCATAACCAAGATAGGTTGGGAAGTTCAGTTGGATGACCACTAAGACTTCTTGATGGAAATAATTTTTATGGTGCGGAACTTGTAATACCCTATGTGTATGGTAAGTTTTAAATACAAATGAAATTTTAATTTTCAAATTATTGGGTGGATTTAATTTTGAACTATGATTTAGAATTTAATTTTGAAGGTTGTGACCCCTCAAATGAGGTATTTTTTTATGGGGAATGGGGTAAAATTGGTGACATGATGGTTTGTGTGGATGTACTAGGATGTTCTGAGTGGATATCATGCTATATTGAAAACTATAGTAGCTAGTGGCTACATAAAACCATCCCACCATCTAGCTGGTGGGGCAAGTAATGGTCTGAATTCCACTACAAGTACCACTGACTAGCTGGTAAGAATCTGGGAGATTATTTTAAGATGTTCATACATGTGATTTTACTAGAAAAATCCTCAAAATTTTTAAGAGGAAAGTGGTTTTGATGGAGGGATATTTTTCTGATCCACCCCTCCCTTTTCTCTCCATGGATCCCCCTTTAGGGGGGGTGATTTTATCACCTTCTGAACAGCGATCCAGGGTATGTTCATCTTATTATCCTATCATCCTTCTCCCTATTCTTATCCTTTGGATTATTTTTGTTTTTTGATAATGATTTTATGTTAATTACATTGGAGCATGGTGGAATTGTCCAAGAATCAAGGGGGTTTTATTCCTCTTACAAGGAGAGAATCCCAAGATCTCATCTACATGTTGCCAATTTCTGTTTGGATTAAGGTATGTGGAACCACTAAATTATTTATGGTTTATCTTTTAAATTAAATTAATTTGGTATATATAATGGTTATACATGTTAGGGTTGTCCTGGTACTGGTTGAGAGAGTCTGTTGCATACCTCCCACAAGTAGTTAGCTTTATTTCCAGTGTGGTGGTGATGTTTGGTGAGAATTTGAACAATATTCCTTTTTATTTAAAATGTATTGTTTAATTATAAATGTTATAATTTTTTTGAATATTTTTAATTAGTTAGGACCTCATGTGGATTATTGATGGTTTTTTGGTCATGGATGAGGCTGGATGGGCTTGGGTGAGCCTTGGAAACTTCTTTTATCCTTTAGAGATAGTAGAAAGTGGTCAATAAAGGTAGGTAGTCCCTAAATTTTTCCATAATATTAATTTACTTTCTAAGTTAATGTGATTCTGGTTTCACCATTTTCAAAGTGATGGCCTTAAAAATTAATTAAATTTTTTAAATTGAAAATTTCCATAGTTAGTTCCCTTGACATGCCTTGAGTCTGATGGGGAGGTGTTTCTTAGTGGAATGCCTAGGTAATAATGTGACCTTGGTAGTTAGATAAATAAATAGTGATTTTATGAAATGGTTTTTTGGAAAGTGTATTTAAAATCATAATTTTGATATTTAACTTGAAATGGTTTTTGAAATGGGTAAATTTTTTTTTTGGGAAATGGAAATTAACAATAGTAGTAGATTTTTTTTTTTGAAATGAATAATGGGAATGGTGTGGATGAAATGTATTTGGTTTCTTTTCGAAATTTTTTATTGGTAATGGGATTTGGTTACTATTATAAAATGGTATTTTGGTAACAGGATTGGAAATGGTATTTTGAAATGGTTGGGGGTGATGTGTAATGGAATTACTTTTGGGAATGGTAATGTTAATGATTCCTTATTCCTTGTATTTATTTATTTTTTGTGATATAAAATAATGATATGTGTATGTTCTTCTTATAGAGTTATCAAACTAGTGTGGAGTTTATGGTTAAACCTAGGGTGAACATGGAACCTGGGTGGATGTGGGAATTAATGGTTAAACCTAGGGTAAACACGGCCCCTGGGTGGATATTGGTTGATCGTTAAACTTAGGGTGCACATAACCTTCTGGTGGATGTTGGTTGATGGTTAAACTTGAGGTGAACACAGTCCCTAGTGGAATTTGGTTAATGGTTTAACCTAGGGTGAACATTTCCCTCGGTTGGACATTGTATGATGGTTAAACCTGAGGTGAACATGGTCCCCAAGTGAATGTTGGGGCCCTGGGGATGGGTATATTACACCCAGAGGGATATGGTTGGAATGGTCATCACAACATGCCCATAGACACCCTGACATTGTCTGAAGATGGTATATATCATTCCCAGGGTAAACCTAGCCCCCAGGGTAAACCTGGCCCCCCAAGTTTGGCATTTGTTTTATGATTTCCATTTTAAATGTTTTAATGATTTTAATTGTAACTGTTGTCTTGGAAACTTATACATGAACTATTTATAGATTGGTTATTTTAGAGACATCATTGGTGGTGGCCTATTGAGTTATACTCACACCCTTCTCAAACTTCCATCCCAATTGGGTACCCAAGAAGACTCTCACTTGGTTGTAGTCATAGTTGGGGTTGAGGCCTAGGATTAGGTTTTTCATGGTTGATTGGTATATTTGTATGATGTTAGGGGATCATGATGAGGTTAATATTGATGTATTCATGGATCTAGTGTATTTATTTCCTTTTGCATTATTCTGTATTATTGTGATCAGACTAGTGGGTGGTTCATCCTGATGTATGGTTGTATTCCTATACTTTTATTTTATTACTGATGATTTTTTTTCTTCAACATACTCTATTGGATGTTTTCTATAGATGTTTTATTTTTGGTTATTTAGGTATTATTGTGCACTATGATACAAGGGGTATAGCCTCCCCATGATATCTCCTTTGAGCCCCACTTATAGTTGGAAACTTATGGTGTTCATTGAGATTAACCTGAGGTCACATGGTGAATCAATCTGATTAATGTTCATGGAGTGAGTTGGGTCGGGATTTTATGATTATCTTTCAAAAGAAAAACTTGATTTGAAATTGAGATTGAAGAAGAAACCCTTAAGGTAATTATAAAATAAGAATCAAAGGAACATAATAGGCTGACCATGAAATAGAAATTAAAATATCAGGAAATGAAAGATATTAAAATATGAAATTGAATATTCCATATAAAATAAATTATGGTACACAATATTAAATATGTCTCTTGAAATTGATAATAGATACAAATAACCCTTACCTGGAGTCTTGATTTTCTATGCACATGTGATTAAATTCTTAAAAAAATCAAATTAATTTTATTAAAAAATATTTTAATAACATTTTTCTTCTATATTTAATTTTATAATGTCTATTTAATATCATTTTTTATTCATTTATTAAATATATTTCACTTATGTTGGTTACTTGAGGTGGTTCAATCAATTTCTCTGAAACTTCCTTGGTATATTAACCATGGTAAAATTTATTGTAAAATAGTTTCATAAAATATATAATTTTATAATTAATTTTATTTTATTATTATATTAACAAAAAATTATAAAGTTCTATAGGTTTTCCAAAATGGGATCAAATTAAAAAAATGTCTTGATATGTTCATTTTAGGCAGTTAAGTTTACTATAACTCTTAATTGTTAATATAACTTATAGAATGTGTATTTTTATCTTTAAAAAATATTAATAGTTTCATAAATATCATTATTATACATTAAATATATTTTTTAAATTCATCCATGTCCTCTAGTAATGGAAAATGAAATACGTCGTTCCGTGGAGGTGGTAGTACACATTTACATACGGACGATGCTCTCGTTTTTCAAAAAAAAATGGGAGGGAGGTACAAAATAAAATAATTTACCATTTAAGATTCTTAAACATGTTATAAATATTATATTCATTAATTAAATAACTCTTTTTATCTCTCTATGTAAAAGTGATATGAAAAATAGAACACTTCATTCATGGAGGTGGTAGTATGCACATACACATGACCACATCTTCATTTTTCAAATATTTTTGGAGGAAGGTAGAAAATGGATATTATATTAGTATTATAACATTTAATTATATTAATAATATTTATTTTATCATACTTTTATTGATAGAAAATATTTTATATGGTAGAATAATAATAAAGGAATTAAGAGAACTTTGTTGAGAACATTACCTCTCCTTTCGGATGTTCTCACTCAAGTAACACCTTAAGGTTCATTAGCTTGGTATTTTGGAAAGATCAAGACTTCTATTATATGTAAAGAGGATTCATTAGATACTAGGGAATATTTTTTGTTGAGATAAATCTTTTTAATGGGTGTATATATGCGGTGGAAGGTATCCTCTTTTATAAGTAAAGAAAATGGAATTTTCATAATTACTCATTACTTTACAATAATTTAATGATGTTATTCCATGGTAAAAGGATTAGAAATAGAAAATAATTGATTGGGAGATGATATAAGGTTTATAATATTTCCACTATAATTTTTTTTCCATGTTTTAATCTTTTTCCATAATGTTTATAACTTTTACCTTTTTGTTTTTTATCATGGTAACTAGTTTTTACCTAAGTAATTATTCTTTTAATAAAAATATAAGATATCCCCATATAAAAAATTTGATTTTATAAACCTAAATTTAGAATCAATTTAATCTAAATACATTTTTAATATATGTTAAAATTAATTTTTAAATTAAAACATATAATATATAGAAAGTTTTTTTTTGTAAAAAAAATGATGGTTTAACCATTAAGTGTTCGTAATATTGTATAAAATTTATTATAAATTAAATGAGTGATAATATATTTATATATGTGTGTGTAAAAATAATATCAGATTCATTGTATAAAATAAATCAATTTAATTTATTAAATAAAAATTACACAACATTAATAAAATAATTCTTTTATAATGTCCCTTTCACCATTATCATGGTTATTAACGTTAATCATAGTAATCATAATTTTATATCTAAAAATGAGATTCAAATTATTAAATAATATAAAAATTATGATATAAAATATTAAATTAATTTTTTTATATTTAATTTCTATAAGTGATGAAAACTAATTTTTAATATAAGCGAATAAAAATAGTTTTTAGTGTAAAATAAAACTTAAGTTTCCAAAACGTTAAACAAGGGTTTTATAAATTAAAAATATCATTTCTAAATGATATTTATTTTCATAGGAAAAATATTTCAAAAACTTTTAATTCATTATTGTATTATGATAATCTCATAAAAGTGATGGTATTAGAAAAATCGGTATTTTTTCTCTATTCACCTAAAAATAGATTATTTTAGAAAAAATATCAATACTTTCCCTAATATGGTTTTTAAATGTTGAATTAAAAAATGAAGTTCATTTTCAAAAAAAAATTATAAATTTATAAATTTATCTTTTAAATGAAAATACAATATATAAATAAAAAACTTATTTTATTGAAAAATTACCTTTTTAAACATTAATTGTTCTTAATCCTATTTTTTATGTATTTATAATATATTAGACTATTTTTATTTATTATTCTTAAATTTTCTTAATAATATTAATCTAATATGTCACAACACTTTTGTTTGGTGTTTTGTGTGAAACAAGTTATCAGCGTAATGTTTTTTAAAGGAAAATTATATAGTAAAATCTTATGGTGTTATAGATTTGGCCAAGGAAGGACTTTTAACTCATAAGTTGTCCTCAAGATGGTTTGGAGATACTGAAAATCAAGGTTATTTATTTGATACTAAGTTATTATCAAGTAAGTCTCTCAATATATTGAGGCAATAGGTTTTATAGATGAGACTCTAGCACGGGTTACCCACCTCACAATTAAGTCACACACAACATCAAGGATTGATTCTTATAAGGAATCCAAAAAGTAAAAACTGGTTTAATAATTCTTACAACATAATAAATAGATAATTGTTTACCATTAAATGGTACCAAATGTACCCCTTAGAAAATAATTTAACCCATATTATAAAAATATGGTTGAAAACCATTCATTTATAACCTAAAAATATAGTTAAGAATCTCTATTAATTTAAAAAATGTAAGGAAGGTATGTGAAATCATAGAATAAGAATAAATCGATAATTCAATACCACCTAACATTATTTTATCCTTGTTGAATATTCACCTGTACTCCAAATACATTATAACAACCCCTAGAATTACAAAATAAACATTCCATTACCTAGAACAATCAATTACCTATGAAATCAAAACTACCTTATTAAAATACAAACTAAAACTAAGCTAAAACTCAGTTAGAATATCATAATAATCAATGTAACCATTATTTGATGAGAATATTTAATTATAATAGACCCGAGAATCCCAAAACCATGGTTTGAAATCAAGGAAACCATAATAAAACCATTGTGAAAATGTTTTATAAAAAAGTGATAAAATACAATAAGAATGCTTAATTAGTCCATCCCCAACTAACATAAGAAGAAATAAGGGAATTTGGAAGCATTTTACTTTGAATTTGGTGAAATCACTGATTATAGAATCCTTTCACAATAAGGAAATATATAGAATACATGGGAGTAAGAGAGGGGAAGATAATGTGGGGATTCCCTAGAATTGGACTTGAAGAAATTCACCTAAATTCATACTTGATCTTCAATATAGGTTTGTATAGTTTATATTGAGTGAGAGGATAAAACTTTTAGGGAATTTGGATAATAGAAATGAGGGATTAAGGATTATGGGGGTTTTAAGAAGAGGTAAAAATTTATAACTTTTCTATTGATTAAAATTTTAAGAAAATATAACTAGATGGGTACTAGAGTTCTGATGGAACTCTATTGAACTTCCAGAATCATTCTAGTATCCACATAGCCACTGGTTAGCCACCAAAATTTCGGTATACCTCCACCAAATTTCTAGTGGTCAACATTCCTCTAGACCCAATCCTTTTTATTTCTTCATCCTTTGCTAATATTCTCCTTATTTTTTCTTATACCCAATTCATCTCTAGTAAACCATTTTAAACACCCTAAAACCATAAAACATAGCCTAATCCTAAACCAAAAAAAATAAAATGAGGTCATTCTTTTACCATCCAAAATTCTATCTTAAGATCTCAAATTACTATAACAGAACACAGGTCATTACACATTATGCCAAGAATCTCCTAAAAATTTTCATTTTTGTGCTGATTAGGTTGTCTTCAAAGTAAATATAGGGCAAATTCTAGAAGGAAAGGTGTAGTTAGTTATATCTACTCAAAAGGTTTTCAGACATGGTTTCATGCATCAGAGGGTGGTTAGGTTCATTCAAATAGATAAAGAAATTATATAATGATATAGATTTTTTTATTTTTATGGGAATTATTTGGCTGAAATTGGATCTGTGAAAGTGACTATAGGAGATCATGTGCCTACTAAGTCAAAAGTCAAAGTAGTGATATTTTGAAGCACTCATATGAATTTTTCATTTTTGGTCATTTATTTATTTTATTAAAGTGTCTCTAAATAGATAATTTTTTATCTAGATCAATATCCATCAAAGTATATTCCCCTTAATATGTAATGAAAATTCCTGATGTTAATATATCATTGCAATTTTAAATAATTTTATTTTTATTTTTGTACAAGAAAATGATTTTATGGTTTTATTGATACCAATGAACTACATATTCTATAAATACCTTGGAAATTTTTATAGTGTTTTTAAAGAAGTATTAGAAAAATATAAGTCAAGTGGATCTAGGAATTTTCGGAATATTTCAATGAATTATAATAAAAAACAACTTCAACTCTTGTATTAATTTTACTGAGTTGGTAAAGGTTGTGTCTTCATCATGATTCATCGTGTGTGGGTTTGGGTTGTGTTATTATATAAAATTATCATGTGGTAGTGTATGTTTTTTCAATTACATACACATGAGAAACATTACCCAAATCATGACCTTGAATTGGTGATAATTATATATGTTTTGAAGTTTTGATAACATTAACTACCCACTGGTAGATTTATAGTTTACACTGATAATAAAAGTTTGAGTTTAAACTATATCAGAAAAAATTTATTGAATTTTAGGAAAATTCATTAGGTAAATACCTTAATAATTTTGATATCAAACTTTCCAGTGCTTTTGGTAAAGAGAATTTTGGTAGTAGTGCTCTTAGAAAAAATTTGTCAGTATTGGAAGTGAAGTAATTCTATAAGTAATAGAAACCAATGAGTCTATTTGAGGATTAACTTCTTAAAGTGAAAAGATATGATGTTATTATTAAAAATTCATATTACCCTTTCCCTTATCAATTTAATTTATTATAAGAAGATATAAAATTCTAAATTTCAACATATTATAATAATTATAATAGGTGGGGAGGAAACTTGTGAATTGATTCTTTCATGTTGATGGTGTTGTTAGATTTAAGAATCACTATGTGGTTACTCTTTCCTTGAGGAAGGAAATAATGAAATATTATCATCACTCTCAGTAGTCAATTCATCCAGGTAAAATAAATATTTTGTATGACTTGAAGCATAAGTATTGGTAGCATAGAGTTTTGATATATTACTGATCATGTTTTCATTGATTCATTTATTATAAAGTGAAAGAAAAACATAAAAATATTATAAAAATGTGTCAAACATTATATATTCCTACATCAACATAGGAGGAGGTTTCCATGGATGAAAACATTGGTTTACCTCAAAAATACTTGTAGAAGTAATGTTAAGTAGATGTTTATTTATAAACAAACATAGTTGGTTCATCTCCTTTTGATAAAAGGAAAATGTAAAGTTGAATAACTTATACAGTCATATGTGAAAGGAATTGTGAGATTAATTGGTACACCCAATCTCTTCATATATAATAAATTTATATTTATTTCCTTGATTTTGAAAATATCTTCATGAGTTTATGGGATTACAATTTGATATAATCACCACATATCAACCTCTAATTGATAGTCAAACAAAGGAAGATGTAAAATCTTAAAAATATATCATGATTGTATCCTTGATTCCTAAGATTTTTGGGATAATTTTGTATCATTGGTTATTCTATCATATCATGATTTTCATCAATGTTTTATTAATATAACTTTTTACTGGGTTATATATGTTTGTTCTTTCTAATCTCAACTAGATTGGGTTAAAATTTATGTATCCTCTTTGGTGGGAATGATAATTGTATAGGAGATAATGGATAAATATCAGTCGATTTGGAAAGGTTTCATGTTAGAATAAAATAATAAGAAATATTTCATTGATTATTTTCATAGAACATTATAACTATGAATGGGTGATCAATTGTTTTTTGAAATTTCATCTCAACTAGGTCATAGATGGTTATGGAAGTAATCTAAGATTATTCCAAAGTATGAAAGGATTTTCAAGGTTATTAAAAGTCTTGGATAGGTCATACATCATATAGAATTACCTTTACAAATGAAATTTATTAATTAAGTGTAACACATTTCTTACTTAAAGAAAAATCCATGGTCCCTCTCATATTCATGATTAGAGAATCGTATAATTAGAGCATGATACCTCTTGGGTAGAATAATAAATCAAAGTTCTCAATCATCAAAATAAATATTTCAAGGAAAATCCATCCTTGTATTTGTGTCCTATGGTATCATGGTAAATATTCTTAATTCGGTAATAAGTGATAATCTCTAATGAGGGAGAAAGCAAATCACCTCTTCATTAATCAACTATCTTAATAAGGAATTTTTAGGGGGGAAATGGTATGGTGAGGATAATTATGACACCAAAAAATCATTATTTGGTAATTATCTCATTTATTAATTATTATATTAATTTTCATATAAAGTTGATTTGAAATTTAAATTTTTTTGGTAAAATTATAGGGTTCATGGTTAGGTTTCATGGTCTCACTAACCATGTGTAAGGGTTTCATGTTTCAAAAAAAACATTCCAGTGGCATCACATGGTTATACACACAATATGTTTAACCATGCATGATAACTATGCATCCACTTTAAAACTTAAATATTTTTATTTATTAAACTATTTTTAAAGGGTTTTGATCCATAATTCTTCTCCCATATTCAAGATAATTATAGGTATTCCATCCCCTTTAACTCCCTAATATTATTTACACCTCTTGATAATTTTTCATCAAAGTGGAGTCATTCATAAATGTAAGTGTCTCTAATCACCTCCTCTCTTCCTCTTCTCTCTTATTCTCTTATTTTCTCACATTGGTTGTTCCATGGTATCCTTGGGTTTCCTATTATTTGAAATTTATTGGGGGTTTTTATCATTTTAGGGCTTATAATCATATTCTAATAACTCTTCATAATCTTTCTTGGTGGATTGACACTCTCAGGTCTTGATTTCATATAATGTTGGTAGGTGGTTATATACAAATCTATTTATTGATATGGTCATGTATGATTTATGATTTCTTTTTATTTTTTTCTTTAAAATAGATTTTTTATTGAATTTAAATAATGGTTTTGTGTTGATTTTTCATTATTTCTTTCCCAAATTAATTTAACATGAGGGATATTTATTGAGATGGTCGTGTATGCAATCCTAACTGCACTTATACCCAACTTAATCTCAACTATCCTTAGGTGGTTTTCCACTCGATGAGGATAGTTGATATTAAGTTGGGTATAAGTGCAGTTAGGATTGCATCACATGCTAGTGGATTGATTCTACCCAAACCAAGTCCAAGATTTCTTCCTTGGGACCTATGAAAATATACCATTATGGTTGAACATTAATTTATATTTATGTTGTAGTATTACTCTTTATTCTTTAATGTTCAAACCTTTATTTTAATATTGAATCATTACTTAAAAATAACGACTAAGGAATATTATTTAGTAAATTAAAAGCATAATTTCATAAAAATATATCCTATTATTAACATTTATTTCTCTTTAATTTATAATCTCTTTAATTTTAAAGTACTAAAACTTGTTTCTATTATCAATTGGTTTTCCTTGATGACATTTTTTTACTTTAAATATTTTAATTAATATGAGATGTTTTAAAACAAATTTTTGACAACTCATATTAGTTTTAAGGGAAGTTAAAAATATTTTTTTTTATTTGCTCACTTGTCTAATAAAGTTACATTCATTGTGTGTATTTTAAACTACAATTTCATGGTTTGATTTCTAAAATTATTTGTATAAAACATTTGTGATATCTTGTGTGACTTCTCTATCACACCCTACATATTCACTTTGTGTGTATTCAACCTTGATTTTTCTTAATGCATGTAATAGAAAAGGTCCACTTGTCATAGTGTATAATCATGTTGTATGTTCAAGAATATAAGAGGTGATAAGTTGAAGGTGTTCACTTTTCACATAGAGATGGGTAGTTTTTTGTTTAATTTTGGTTATGTATTTTGGGTACTCTCATATATATTTTACTCTATAATATTTTCATCACTCCTTTGTTCCTCATTTTTATATCCTTTTAGTGCATTATATGTGAAGTTTGGATGCATATCTAAGTTAATGATTTTGGTTACATTCCATATGTTATAATCTATAATTTATTCTTCTTTATTGTGATTTTAAAGTATTGTTTTTATCTTACTTAATTCTAAAATTGTTTATATTTTTGTTATTGCTTATCCAATATATGGATTGGTCATACCAAATTTTTAGGTGAAAGTCCTTTTTTTCTTTATAATTGGGTGAAATATAGAATTGGTAAATACCCTTAGCAATTAGTGTCAAACTGTAACAATCGGGAATTTACATTAGGCCTTGCGATGATTTATCTTAGGTATTAGGATAGGGTAACCTGTGTTGTTTCATTACACAAATATTATTATACCCCTATGAATTATATGTCTTATCTACACCAATGAGTCGTTATGAGTTTAACATCATTCTTCCTTGTCTTCCTCTTCCCCTAGGATAGTGAAAACAATATATTAGTTATTTTATTTATATATATTATTAACTATTTATCAATTCACCATGATAATGAATACTTACTACTTAACATATACATTTTCATTAAAACATTAATTTACTATTAAAATTTTGAATCATTATCTGAAATGATTATTGTATTTTTATTTTTCCCTTAGATTCAAAAATTTCTTCAAGGATGAACCTTGGTGCAATGTTTGATACATTTAAATACACCCTTTATGTCATTTATTTGAACTTATCCCTTATTAAGACACTAATATGGAACACTCTCTTTTAAATTCATCAAATTATTATTAGAATCCAAATTAAAAATTTAATAATTATTAATTATCTTGAAAAAACATAAATATTTAGATAGTGAATCCTTAATATTATTAATATAATTTTATACATATAAAATATTTAATTTTAAAAAATATAAATATATTTTACAAGAATTTTATGTGAGTTAACCTTTTTGGTCAAGGTATTGTGGGTTTAGTTTTAAATACCCACATTAAATATAATATATGTGACTTTACCAAATTTTAGTTAGTTATCTAGATTATATCCACCTCATACATTTTTTCAGATAATTTAACTAACCACTTTAACCACTCTAATAATTAAAAATTAATCTCAACTATTATGAAATTTCAATTAAACTCTTCAACAAAACCACTTTATCAATTACACTTCATAGAACACTGAACAATCAAAAAATCTCCAAAAACCTCAAACCAAATCTAACTTAATCAAAACACAAACTATACATTAACCACACCCATATACAATGTTTAAAATAAATAAAACACAAATAATAGAGTGGGGAAGATGTTTTAAGTACTTAAATGTATTTCATTAAAACATGATGTTCATTAATGTTTTTATTGAAGTTCCTAGGTATGTGATGATGTATCCCTGAGAAGGGGTGAATCATTAATACTCATTTTTAAAATTTTATTATTAAAAATTAACCTATGTGACTAGTTAAATTCTTGGTCCACTCTTTCTTTAAACTCTTACTCTTATCCATACACAACCCAATTAAATAATTATAAGGAACACAAGTATTTTTACAATACTCTCCCATAATGTGAGTGACTACTACTTTCTAGGTTTTGGTTGAGTTTTGAGACCCATATTTGATCACTAATAACAAGAGTTGTTATAATGGTTATCTCATGAAAATTCTGTCAGGTTATCTCTCGAAAAGGCTAAATAGTCTCCCAACTATTTTACAGTCTCACAATTGTTTATTTATATTTTATTCCTCATGTTTACAAGAAGAATATGAAATGAACCAAAAATATATACAATAAGTTCCATGACACTTCAGAATCAACCAAAGATCTTTTTTAAGACTTTATAATATTCAACAGCATATGATATTTCTCTTTATCAGGATCTTGACATCCAGAATATGTAGCAGGATATAGTAGATTTCAATTCTTGAACTCAATCTCAAACTCTTTTTCTTTATAAGAATTCTTATATTCGATAGATAAGATCTTTTGTACTATCACAATGTCTTGTTTTTATCTTCTTTCAATAATTTTTTCTTCTCCTTATTTACTTTTTATATACTCAATATCACTCCTTGATTTTATTTTCATACATTGAATATGAAAACTCTTCAATATCTACATTTTATTTCTCTATAATTTTCAGTATTTAAAATTTATTGAAACCAAACACATAAAGTATCTATATAAAACTATCTCTTTAATGTTTAAATTATATCCATATTTATCACAACTTTCAATTTAAAAAAAACCATGAGCACTTAATTTCTACATCAGCATGATAAAATATAGTGGATATATCATGGAATGAAACTCTCTGATGACACTCTATTCATCACAAAATACATTGTGTCATTTTCCTCATGAAGTTACTATATATCAATTCACAGAACTATCTTTGATTGGACTTTCATCATCAACCAGCTTTATAGTGTGATCTTCTTCTTCATGGTGAAAAAATCATCTTCTTAGAACTCAGATTGAATCACAATAACTTTAAATCATTTTTTATGTTTAATTTATTAATTAATAGATTTAGCATCATCATGTTAGATTATAAAAAAAACCCATATTTTTCTAATTTTTAATCCTTGTATAATAAATAGAATATCTTACAAAACACATTGGTAAACTTTAGTACTTTTCCAATTTTTTGCTGCAAAAAAATCTTATTTATCGACCCAAAATATTACATATTCCTAGAAGGGTATTACATAGAAAAACATGTTTTTCCATTTTTTAAAATTTTGTATGAGCCTTGGAAAATATATTATGTATTCTTTAGACATTTTTTATATATCATAGTAATATATTCACTTTTTTCATTTCAATATTCATAGTAGCATGTCTTTAATGTACATTACATGTCATAGTGCATCCGTGCCTTTTTCGATTTTTATCTCCACATCAGAGTGTTTCCTCTGTATTTTCTATGAACATTATGTATCACAATGAGTTACAACACTTTATCAAAAATCACTCTTCCCACTTATTACCTTTACACACCTATTATAACCTTTACATACTCAGCAGTGCACCTTTACATATCACGGTATGACTTGATACTTTTTTAGATTCTCAATTTTAAAGTTCGGGTAAACCTTTATGTATTTACTTTGAAGATGGTTATAACCTTTAAATATCACATTATAACACCCAATACTTTTCCAATATTCCTAGTCTGATAAATCCTTACATATTAGGAAGAGGAACCCTTATGTGAGGTTTTTTCCTTTATCATTTTATCCAAAAGTTAATGCTTCCAGAACTACTTCTATGATTATTAACTCAAATTCAAACACCTTAAAATATTTCAAATCAACTCAAAAAAAACTCTTAACACCTTAAAATCATCATTAAAAACTTCCAATGATTCTCACATATGAATTATAATAAATACAACACACCTTCAACAATTCCATGGGTTCTTTAATCTCTCCCTTTGGATTTGTTTTCAACCCCAATAAATCACACCAAATTTTATCAAATCATATTATTTCTTAGAGATAAATTTCCTAACACAACATTACTGGATAAATAAATTCTTTTTAGAGAATTCCATCCCTTGGTGATAAATTTTTTTGGATGGGTGATTTTGATGCTCTCTCTCTCAATCCTACACTCATTTCTACCCCTTTTGCAAGAATGGGATATTTGGATTCAAAATAGTAATACACAATACTTTTTTAACTTTATAAACTTTTTTAAACAAAATCAAAGGGCATATGGAGAATTATAGAGTTCCTTGAGTGAGAGGGAATGTTTGAACATGCATATTAAGCCCCAAACATTTATAATTGTCCTTAGGAATTCATTGGTGAATATATCATCCATTTGGGACCTTTTAGGGATGAATTCTAACCTCACATATCCATTTAATACCTTATATTTAATAAAATTAAATATTATACCAATGTTCTTAGATCTATATTATTGAACTATATTCTTAGAGAAGTCAATTCCATTTTTGTTATCACATGTTAGAAAACCCGACTCCCATAACCCAGAGTCAATGATTATTTTATTACATTGGTACAAAATATATAGATCATGATATACAATATTAGTCTTGGAAAACTAGATATATAAATTAACATTACATTAAATTGAAAAAATATTATACATTATATAAAAAAATGAAAACTTTATTATTTATCCTTGAAAATCCATGTGTCACACATAGTAATACAATTAGTTTCATAGGGGAATGGAAAAAATATATAAAGAGTGAACTCAAACACTTAGTAATGGGTAGGATATAGAGGAATTTATCATACATAAACATGGAATTAATAATATGTCATGAAAAAATAAATTCCATAATAAATAATATATCCATGGATTACATAATAGTAAATAAGTGCATGGACAGGAATAACTGGTATCATAGTGATGGAATATATAATTTAATATATCATAAAAAATCATCATGTTTATATCCCAATAAAACACACATAAATGGGTAAGGATTATACCAAATACCCAACTATTTTGTCTTAAGAGACCTACCGATGAATTGAGGGGCTATATAATTTTGGACCCCACCCATGACATAATAAGTCTAATGAATCCATCATAAGAAAAGAATGGATAAAAAATATATATCATAATGCTTCCAAAATAATCCATATATAATGGTGGATAAGTAATCAAAAAATTTTCATATATGAATAATTGATATATTAAATGTCAATATCTTCCCATTCAATGGAACAATATGGATATTTAGTTGAATATCCCACGATCACTTAGAAACAATATAACATTCATAATGTAATGGAAAGTAACCTTATCAAAGGAATGATAATAAGGTATTAGTTAAGATTAATTTCATGGTTTAGGGATATCAATATAAAATAATCCTTCATTATGGTTCATAAAGTGCTCATAAATCAAAGTATATCCCCTTAGGGAATCAAACTAGGTGTGTAGTTTGGCTCATTAGTTTCGCACTGAGTGAAGATCTAGTTAATACCCAAAAAAACCTTTTTTATGTTTATTACCTCTATGTGAATCTGACCAAAATCCCGCATCCGCTTGTTTGTATCTAGATAGGGATATCAATACTAAGAAACCACACACTCTACCAAAATTTTAGGATGTTTTATGGATGTGGGAATGTTTGATCATTATAACTACTTATGAAGGTTTTAAAATGAGAGGTAATGGTGATATTTCAATGATAATATAATAATGAATTTATAAAAATTAATAATTTAAACATTTATCATTGAAAAAGAAAATAATTGTAAGTATTATAAAAATAATGGTAGAGAAGATGTAACGCCCCGACCCCAGTTACCTAGAGTCGGTGCATTATTACATAACATTGGCATGATCACAAGAAATATAAAATCTTGAAAGACCGATTGTTTTAGTAGCCTTAGAAACACTAGATATATTCATAAAGTTTTACATTACATCATAAAGTGAAAAACTACTACAACAACATATTGTCTTCATAGACCACACTATTATCCCCTTATAATATCCCTGCAGGTCATTCATAATTTACTTCTTCACATCCTGGGAAAAATAAAACATAGAAAAGGGGTGAGCTCAAATGCCCAGTAAGGATAACAATATAGCGGAAACTTTCATAAATAAGAATAAACATTTAAGACAATGTATAACTAAAACAAAAGCATTTTAAACTTTAACTTCAACATAGTATGGAAAAATAAAATGAAATAATGTCATTTACTTATTCACATGGATATTATACTAATCGAATAATCACATGCAATATCAATAACCACTTTCATAATGATGGAATGCATAATTCCAGACTATCATAACCACATAGCCAAGGCCTCGTGCCAAGACTACAAATAAGATTTCTCCAAGGCCTTGTTCCAGGACACTAGTTTGTCTCATGAGACCTACCGATGCATCGAGGAGCTATAGCGGGCTCCACCCGTCACATATTAAGTCCAATGCATTCCCATATGAAAAGGTTTAAACATAACATAAACATTCGTATTATAACTAGCATACGAAATGTAAATACTTCATCAATAAACTATGAATGGTATAAAAATAACACATCCACAGTCAAACATATAACAAAACCTTCAATACAATATAGAAGTTTTGTATCATAATAAATCAACTTCAAATAAGCATAAAATCTATCAAAGGATGTTGACATAGATGAAATCAAAACTCTTTTTAGATAAATATCTCTTTCTATTTTGAAATCATTTAAGAGTCATATATTTATAAAAAAACATTTTCTTTGAAAATATTCTTATAATATTGTAAGGGAAGATTCGATGATTTTATAACGGCGTAAAATAGTCGTACCTGCCGTATAAGTTAAAAAACATTCTTACATTAATTCTGTCAAAAAGGTTAAAAAGAACCTTGTTTGGAAAACGACGAAAAGATTCCTTTATAAAACTCTTATAAAAAGTCAAAAAAGGGTATAAATGACTTTAACCCATATTCCTTTAAAATAGTAAAAAAAATTGAAATACATTTTTAAGAAACATGGATGTGGATGATAAAGAGATCCCAGTAGATTATTACGTATAAACAACCTCGGATAATGAAGAGATTGTGAAATAACCCTTACCTAAAACTTTTCCTTGGTTGGGGGTAGGTTAACCTCCTGTATAATAGTGAAATAATTTTTATTAAATTATAAAATAATCATATACATTAATATTATATCATATATGATCTTTTAACATTGATTTGTTAATAATATCTTAGTATTATCATTGTTTCGGGTGTTAACTTACTTGTTTTCTTTTATATGTTTTGTTACGTAAGTCGTGTTTGTCATGGATAGGTTGTATCTTAATCATATACAGAATGATATAAAGTCCTTAGATACTATTATTAATCATAAAATGAGAATTATACTTGAATGGATACGATGGATAATGAATCCCATCGCGTTCGTGGAGACGGTAGTCCGTACGTACGCACGAGCGACAATATCATTATTTTGATATTAAAATAATATATAATTGGATGGTATATAATATATACAGAATTATTATCATGTTATATTTATTATTTACATGAATTATAAATCATTATTATACCCATCCAAATAATAATTTATTGAATAACAATTACACCACGACGTGGAGACGGTAAGCCGTACGTACGCACGTATGGTGACATGTTATTCAAAGGATGGATAGAATACTGAATATGATTGTAACATATTTATAATAACATCACAGTATATATAATATACTGGAGTTATTATTTTATAATGGTAATAACAAAGAAAGAATAAGTGGAAGAAGAAAGGAACTTGAAAAAGGGTGGTGAAATCATTACCTCTTCTTCAGGTTCTTTCTTTTGATTTGATTAAAAGGGCTTCTTAAGTTGGATTTCTGGCTAAAGGAAGGCCTCTAGGATGAATTTATGGAAGTTTAGAGAATATTTGGGCAGAGTTTGGCCGAACCAAAAGGCTTTGAAGGTGTGAGTTAATGAGAAGGAGGAGTGCCCTTTTATAAGAGGGGTGAGGGGCACCTTTGGAAAAGCTAGAAATATTATTTTTTAATAAATTAATATTCGGTTTCTAATGGCTCCAAAGTGGATTATTTAAATTTTAAAGTGGGTATAGGTCTAAAACCACTCAACCAATAGAATTTAGACAGGTTTGGGTTACTATATTAACCTTATCTTTAAGTATTAACTCTTAGTTAATTAGTTTCACTTTTACAATGTCTCTTTGTATTTTTATATTATATGGTTAATAAACTTACTATAAACATCCAAGAGATCCCCAAGTGGTCCATTAATGATACACATATCATGATATAAGTCTCTTTTCCGAACCTTAGATTTTTAGGAATTTAATATCAATTAATAATATAATATTTGTTTTAAAAACTCTTTTATGTCAATTTTGACACTATTCAATAATTGATTTTTGTAAAAATCATAAGAGAATTATTAATTATAAAAAAGTTAATTAAATAAATCCTAACATGTCATATTAACCTAAAAAATTATTTTAATTCATAAAAAGTCTCAAATTATATTTATTTGGGTATCTACAATATCAATCATTTTAATTTTTCACTATTATTGTAATTATTGTATCACCATTGTGTCATAAATAAATAATATTATTTAATTTCTAAAAATTATAAATAAAATACTATTATGTAGGAAATCGTTTTAGCTTTCTAATTGATATTTATAGTCGAAAATACAACATATATAACCCTGCGTAAAAAAAATTATAAAAGATATATGCTTGTGTCATTTTTGTATTCATTTTAACTTAATTAAAATAAAGTGTCCCTATCACTTACAAGTGGCACCATGGGGTCCCAAAATCGACCCAAATATGCCCATGGTCGGACATGTATCAACCAATAAGGTTAGGATACGTTTTAGGGTAATTTTTTATTATTATAATATTATTTTTTAACCCTTATTTACCGGATTTACCCTTTAACCATGGTAAATAAAATATTTACCGAAGTAATTATTCAAAATGTCTGAAAATAAAAGTTATCTATTTACACAATTTGAACATCCTGATTCCAAATATGGAATCCATTTTTCTAAATTCAAAACATAGAAGTGGCAGAAATTAATTTAAAATTAATTCCCGCTATCAAAACAAAAAGCGTGTTTTTAAGATATAATAACTATCAAAAGATTGATACTTGTTTATGTTCGGTTTAATTGTGGAATTATGTCCAATGACCAAAATTGTATTAAAAGGTAAAAATATATTCTAAATATAATTTAAAACCAATCAAATTCATAATTTATCACTATTAATTATTTTGATTAAAAAAGTTGTTTTTAATTAAAATTTAGTAATTTTCACTATTCATCAAAATATTAAAGTTATCTGAAAAGTACCAAAATTTCACCTTAGGCTAAATTAGATACTCCAAATCCAAAAATGAAGTCCATTTTGAGAGATAAAATTTATAAACTTTCAAAAAATAGGTATTACTATTCATAACGGCTAGTTTGATTGGTTTTGGTGTGTTAGAACTCGATGTTGTGTACAACACACGCTATCGCATTATTTAAAAGAGAAACGTACCGTAGAAGCTTGGGGTGTTACATTCTCCACTCCTTTAAATAATTTCTTCCTCAAAATTTCTATAATACTACCGCATGAAAAGACTCAGGTGGTTCTTTATCATAAGTTCCTCGGGTTCCCATGTTGCATCTTCCATCTTATGGTTTCTCCACAAAACTTTTACCAGACGCATCATCCGGTTTCTCAGTACTTGTTCTCTCGTATCAAGAATCTTGACGGGCTCTTCGCAATAAGACAGATCAGGTTCCAGTTCCAATTCCTCATAGGTGAGTAAATGCGTTGGGTCAGGCATGTATTTCCTCAATAGAGATACTTGGAACACATCGTGAACTTTGGAGAGACTTGGCGGCATTGTCAATCTGTAAGCTACAGGCCCAATTCGTTCTATAATTTTGAAAGGTCCGATGTACCTGGGACTCAATTTACCTTTCTTACCAAAACATATGACTCCCTTCCATGGATATAACTTCAGGAAAACATGATCACTAACTTGAAATTTCAAATCCTTCCTTCGATTATCAGCATAGCTCTTCAGCCTACTTTGAGCTGCTTTGATGTGATTTTGGATTACCTTCACCTTTTCCATCATTTCCTCCACTAGTTCTGGGCCTACAAGTTTTCTTTCACCAACGTCATCCCAACAGGTTGGTGTGCGACATCTCTTTCCGTATAATGCTTCATATGGTGCCATCTGAATACTCGAATGGAAGCTATTGTTATAGGAAAATTCTAACAAAGGTAAATATTGATCCCACATACCCTGAAAGTCAAGTGAGAAAGATCTCAACATGTCCTCTAAGGTTTGACTAGTCCATTCTGATTGTCCGTCTGTCTAAGGGTGGTAGGAAGTGCTCAAATGAAGTTCAGTATCTAGGGATTTCTGAATACTCTTCCAGAATCTTGACGTAAAATGGGGATCAAGATCTGAAACAATCAATAGGGGTACTCCATGAAGTCTCACAACTTCATTAATATATAGTCTTGCTAGAAGTTCCAGTGGTAGATATTCTCTTATAGCAAGAAAATGTGGTGACTTGGTAAGACGATCAACAATGACTTATATTGCATCGTTCCTTCTAAGAGTCTTTGGTAGCCCCATGACAAAGTCCATCGTAATATTGTCCCATTTCCACTCCAGTATGGGAAGAGGTTGCATGACTCCTCCAGGTTGTTGCCTTCCAGCTTTCACTTGTTGACAAACCATACATCTTGACACAAAATCAATAATCTCCCTCTTCATGTTGTCCCACCAAAAATGTTCCTTCAAATCTCTATACATTTTGGTGCTCCCAGGGTGTATAGAGAAATTGGAACTATGAGCATCATCCAGAAATTCCCTTTTTAGTTCAGGTATATCGGGAACACAAAGTCTCTTCCCGAATTTCAAAATTTCATCTTCATACACAAAGTCTTTCAATCTCCCATCATTCACAGCTTTAATCTTCTTTTGAAATTCTTCATCATCGGTCTGAGAAATCTTAATCCTTTCTAGTAAAGATGGTTTGGAAATCATTTTAAAAAGCATTGATGTTTCACCTTCCCTGGTTATTCTCATGTCCATATTCACTAGATCCATGAAAATTGGATCCATTTCAATTCCCATATTGTTCAAAACTCCATGATATTTTCTGATCAAAGCATATGCCACCTTATTTTCCTTCCCCGGGTGGTAGTGTATCGTGAAATCATAATCCTTGAGTAATTCAAGTCATATCCTTTGCCTCATGTTGAGTTCTTTTTGTGAGAAAATATACTTCAAACTCTTGTGATCAGTATAAATCTCACATTTTTCACCATAGAGGTAGTGCCTCCATATCTTCAAAGCAAATATCACAGCTGCTAACTCGAGATCATGAGTAGGATAGTTTTGCTCATGAATTTTCAACTGTCGTGATGCATAGGAAATAGCCCTATCATTCTACATAAGTACACAACCAAGTCCTTTCTTCGATGCATCACTATAAATAACGAACCTATCATTCCCCGATGGTAGAGTCAATATAGGAGCATTGACTAATCTTCTCTTCAGTTCTTAAAAACATTCTTCACACTCTTTTTTCCAAACAAATTTAACCCCTTTTAGTGTGAGCTTCGTTAATGGGTTAGCCAATCGGGAAAAATTCTGGATAAAACGTCGATAATAACCTGCTAAACCAATAAAACTACGTACCTCAGTTATATTCATAGGTGCTGGCCATTCTTGAATTGCCTTGGTCTTAGACGGATCAATAGAGATTCCATCTTTAGAGAAAATATGGCCAAGAAAATAAATCTCATGAATCCAGAATTCACACTTACTAAACTTCCCATATAATTCATGTCTTCTCAGAGTCTTCAGGATAATGCGAAAGTGATTTTCATGATCTTCGTAGATTTTGGAGTATACCAAGATATCATCATTAAATACCACCAAAAATTCATCGAGATATTCCTTGAAAACTCTATCCATCAGATCCATGAATACAGAGGGTGCATTAGTCAATACAAAAGGCATTACAGTAAACTCGTAATGCTCGTACCTGGTTCAAAATGCTGTCTTCGAAATGTATTCCTTCTTTACACACAACTGATGGTATCTAGATCGAAGGTCAATCTTTGAAAAGTATTGATCTCCATGCAGTTGGTCAAATAAATCATCAATGTGAGGTAGGGGATACTTGTTCTTTATTGTTATAGCATTGATCTCCCAATAGTCGATACATAACCTCATAGATCCATCTTTCTTTTTAACAAAAAGAACAGGGGCTCCCCATGGAGAAACACTAGGGTGAATAAATCCCTTATTAGTAAATTCCTCTAGTTGTTTCTTTAGTTCAACTAATTCTACAGTGGCCATTCTATAAGGGTTCTTCGATATAGGCCTTGATCTAGGAATTAAATTAATGGAAAACTCAACTTCTCGTTCTGGAGGATGTCCAGGTAAATATTCCGGAAATACATCTACATATTCTTTCACAACAGGTACATCCTCTATTTGAATATTCCTTTCCTCACCCACAGTCATTTTATTCTCTTCCTCCCCAATAATTGAATTCAGTTGAGCTACTGGGGGTGGATCTAGATAAGAATTAGGTGGTGACGATTCTGCTCTAAAGATAAGGTGTTCCTTATCATCATCATCAAAAATTGTAAACTCCTTCTTCTTACAATAAATCTTCGCATAATAATCTAAAATCCAATCCATACCGAGGATTATATCAAATTCAATCATAGGTATGACGATGAGATCAGTGGATAAAGAACATTTATGTGCTCTAATGGGGACTGATTCACAAAACTTTGTTGCAATGATATTTCCCTTATGAGTTTTAACTGACAACTCCCTTGTTAAATCAAATTGAAAATATCTAATTTTCTAAGAAAACTTGGAAGATATGAAACAATGCGATGATCCAGAATCAAATAATGCATTTTCTAAACTTGAGGAAACCATTAAATTACCTGCCACCACGTCTTTTGGAGCTTCTACCTCAGCAGTAGTGATAGCAAAAGCTTGGCCTTGATCCCTTGGCCTTTTCTAAGGTAATTTCCCCTGACGATTAGGACATTCATTTTCATAATTTCCCATATCCCTGAAATTGTAGCACTGAACATTGGTAGCTTCCTTCTTCCCTTTGCAATCACAAGCTTGGTGGCCTTTTTCACCACATTTGTAACAGACGCCCATTCCCTTCAAGCAAGTACCGGGGTGTTTCTTCCCACATTTACCACAGGATGGATATTCAAACTTTCCATTCTTCCCCTTATTTCCATTCCCAGATTTATCAACATATCTCTTCTTCTCTTTCTTTTCTTTAAAGTCATAAGACTTAGAGAATTCCTTTTCTGTCTTGATAACACATGAGACAATGTCTTCGTACGATGAGAAGGATTGTGAGACTAATGCTCGACAGAGAAATGGTTTTAACCCATCAAATAAATGATCAATATTACTTCTTGGGTTACGTATATAATCTCCAACATAACTTGATAACCTTGTAAAGTTAGCCTCATACTTTGCAACATTCTCATCCTCCTTTTGTCTCAGACTCAGAAATTGTCTTTCCATATCTACTCGATGGTCACGAGGAAAGTATTTTTCTAAAAACAGATCTTTGAACTCCCTCCATTCCATATTTGATACTTCATCATCTTCCTTCGTGTTTTTAATCAATTACCACCATTGATCAGCATCTTCAGTGAGGCGGTAAACTTCCATGATAACGTTTTCCCTTTCACTACTCCCCAAAGCCTGAAATATTTTCTCTAGGGAATTTATCCATTTCTCATCTACTAAGGGATTTGTACTCCCATTGAACGTTGGTGGTTGTTTCCTCGTGAATCGATCTAACATTGATCCTCCACGCTGCGGATTAGGGTGCTCCATACGGGTAAGGTTATTATTCATAACCTGAGTGAGTTGTCCCAGTATGGTGATTAGCTGATCGTCACCAGTTGCATCACCAGCTCCACTATAATTATCTTGAGAAGGAGGGAAATCCCTACATTGAGTGCGTTCATTGATACGGTTTCCATTTCTTCCACTAGGCGCCATTTCTAAACAATGGCATAAACTAGATCAGTTTATGAATCAAAATACATAATCTCATACTTATAAAACACTTAACATAAATTGAACTATTTATGGATATAATCCATAATCATAAAAAATGTTTTCTTTGAGGAAGTATATACTCATAAACCCTTAATAATGATTTATAAAGAAAATGAGAGTTAACCTAAGCATATCTCCTGGGAGTGTCGTAACCAAGAGTGCAGCAAGGCTCGTTGTCGTGCACCAGTTCACGTTCGAGTCTAGCTCAAAGTGGTGTTTTCGGGTTTTACCCCTAGGTACATCTGTGCCAGAGCCGCTTCTACCTGCTCGTATCCAGACAGGGATTTATTGCTCGGAAAACTCACAAAATCTCTACAATACCAAAATTCTAGGAAGTTCTTCTATACTAATCCTCAAAGTTCATCTTAGGTCTACGTGCTCTAATCAGAGTTTATCTAAATATAGCTTCCAAGGTTTGTACTAAACTTCCTCTGATACCAAATGTAATGCCCCGACCCCAGTTACCAAGAGTCGGTGCATTATTACATAACATTGGCATGATCACAAGAAAGATCAAATCTCGAAAGACCGATTGGTTTAGTAGCCTTGGAAACACTAGATATATTCATAAAGTTTTACATTACATCATAAAGTGAAAAACTACTACAACAACATATTGTCTCCATAGACCACACTATTATCCCCTCATAATATCCCTACAGGTCATTCATAATTTACATCTTCACATCCTGGGAAAAATAAAACATAGAAAAGGGGTGAGCTCAAATGCCCAGTAAGGATAACAATATAGCGGAAACTTTCATAAATAAGAATAAACATTTAAGGCAATGTATAACTAAAACAAAAGCTTTTTAAACTTGGAATTCAACATAGTATGGAAAAAATAAAATGAAATAATGTCATTTACTTATTCACATGAATATTCTACTAATCAAATAATCACATGCAATATCAATAACCACTTTCATAATGATGGAATGCATAATGCCATACTATCATAACCACATAGCCAAGGCCTCGTGCCAAGACTACAAATAATATTTTTCTAGGGCCTTGTGCCAAGACACTAGTTTGTCTCATGAGACCTACCGATGCATCGAGGGGCTATAGCGGGCTCCACCCGTCACATATTAAGTCCAATGCATTCCCATATGAAAAGGTTTAAACATAACATAAACATTCGTATTAAAACTAGCATACGAAATGTAAATACTTCATCCATAAACTATGAATGGTATAAAAATAACACATCCACAGTAAAACATATCACAAAACCTTCAATACAATATAGAAGTTTTGTATCATAATAAATCAACTTCAAATAAGCATAAAATCCATCAAAGGATGTTGACATAGATGAAATCAAAACTCTTTTTAGAGAAATATCTCTTCCTATTTTGAAATCATTTAAGAGTCATATATTTATAAAATAAAACATTTTCTTTGAAAATATTCTTATAATCTTGTAAGGGAAGCTTTGACGATTTTATAACGGTGGAAAATAGTTGTACCCGCCATATAAGTTAAAAAACATTCTTACCTTAATTCTGTCGAAAAGGTTAAAAAGCACCTTGTTTGGAAAACGATGGAAAGATTCCTTTATAAAACTCTTATAAAAAGTAAAACAAGGGTATAAATGACTTTAACCCATATTCCTTTAAAATAGTAAAAACTTTTTGAAATACATTTTTAAGAAACGTGGATGTGGATGATAAAGAGATCCCGGTAGATTATTACGTATAAACAACCTCAGATAATGAAGAGATTGTGAAATAACCCTTACCTTGTACTTTTCCTTGTTTGGGGGTAGGTTAACCTCCTGTATAATGGTGAAATAATTTTTATTAAATTATACAAGAATCGTATAGATTAATATGATATCATATATGATCTTTTAACATTGATTTGTTAATAATATCTTAGTATTATCGTTGTTTCGGGTGTTAACTTACTCGTTTTCTTTTATATGTTTTGTTACATAAGTCATGTTTTTCATGGATAGGTTGTATATTAATCATATCCAGAATGATATCAAGTCCTTAGATACTATTATTAATCATCAAATGAGAATTAGACTTGAATGGATACGACGGAGAATGAATCTCATCGCGTTCGTGGAGACGGTAGTCCGTACGTACGCACGAGCGACAATATCATTATTTTGATATTAAAATAATATATAATTGGATGGTATATCATATATACAGAATTATCATCATGTTATATTTATTATTTACATGAATTATAAATCATTATTATACCCATCCAAATAATAATTTATTGAATAACAACTACACCATGACATGGAGACGGTAAGTCGTACGTACGCACGTATGGTGACATGTTATTCAAAGGATGGATAGAATACTGAAAATTATTGTACCATATTTATAATAACATCACAGTATATATAATATACTGGAGTTATTATTTTAGAATGGTAAAAACAAAGAAAGAATAAGTGGAAGAAGAAAGGAACTTGAAAAAGGGTGGTGAAATCATTACCTCATCTTCGGGTTCTTCCTTTTGATTTGATCAAAAGGGCTCATTAATATGGATTTATAACTAAAGGAAGGACTCTAGGATACAGTGAGGGAAGTTGAGAGAGTATTTGGGCAGAGTTTGGCCGAACCAAAAGGCTTTGAAGGTGTGAGTTAATGAGAAGGGGGAGTGCCCTTTTATAAGAGGGGTGAGGGGCACCTTTGGAAAAGCTAGAAATATTATTTTATAATAAATTCATATTCGGTTTCTAATGGCTCCAAAGTAGATTATTTAAATGTTAAGGTGGGTATAGGTAGAAAATAACTCAACCAATAGAATTTAGACAGGTTTGGGTTACTATATTAACCTTATCTTTAAGTATTAACTCTTAGTTAATTAGTTTCACTTTTACAATGTCTCTTTGTATTTTTATATTATATGGTTAATAGACTTAGTATAAACATCCAAGAGACCCCCAAGTGGTTAATTAATGATACACCTATCATTATATAAGTCTCTTGGATGAACCTTAGATTTTTAAGAATTTAATATCAATTAATAATATAATATTTGTTTTAAAAACTCTTTTATCTCAATTTTGACACTATTCAATAATTTATTTTTGTAAAAATTATAACAGAATGATTAATTCGAAAAAAGTTTATTAAATCAGTCCTAAGATGTCATATTAACCTATAAAATTAGTTTAATTCATAAAAAGTCTCAAATTATATTTATTTGGGTATCTACAATATCAATCATTTTAGTTTTTCACTATTATTGTAATTACTGCATCACCATTGTGTCATAAATAAATTATATTATTTAATGTCTAAAAATTATAAATAAAATACCATTATGTAGGAAATATTTTTATCTTTCTAATTAATATTTATTGTCGAAAATAAAACATATATAACCCATTGTAAAAATTGTTTTTCTAAAAGCTATATGCTTGTGTCATTTTTGTATTAATTTTAACTTAATTAAAATAAAGTGTCCCTATCACTTACAAGTGGCACCATGGGGTCCCAAAATCGACCCAAAGATGCCCATGGTCGGACATGTATCAACCAATAAGGTTAGGACACATTTTAGGGTAATTTGTTATTATTATAATATTATTTTTAACCCTTATTTACCGGATTTACCCTTTAACCATGGTAAATAAAATATTTACCGAAGTAATTATTCAAAATGTATAAAAATAAAAGTTAGATATTTACACAATTTTAACATACTGATTCCAAATATGGAATCCATTTTTCCAAATTCAAAATACAGAAGTGGCATAAATTAATTTAAAATTAATTCCCGCTGTCAAAACAAAAAGCTTGTTTTTAAGATATAATAACTATCAAAAGATTGATACTTGTTTATGTTCGGTTTAATTGCGGAATTATTTCCAATGACCAACATTGTTTTAAATGGTAAAAATATATTATAAATATACTTTAAAACCAATAAAATTCATAATTTATCACTATTAATTATTTTGATTAAAAAAGTTGTTTTTAATTAAAATTTAGTAATTGTCACTATTCATCAAAATATTAAAGTTATCCGAAAAGTATCAAAATTTCACCTTAGGCTAAATTCGATACTCCAAATCCAAAAATGAAGTCCATTTTGAGAGATAAAATTTATAAAATTTAAAAAAGTAGGTATTACTATTTATAACGGCTAGTTTGATTGGTTGTGGTGTGTTAGAACTCGATGTTGCATACAACACACGCTATTGCATTATTTCAAAGAGAAACGTACCGTAGAAGCTTGGGGTGTTACAGAAGAGGTTAGGAACCCTTAACTTGAAAATTATATTCTTAAATCTTGGGAGGAATACCTTATAACCATAGAAACTCCATGGAGAGACTCTTGAGATGTAAAATGACAGGAAATTAGTGTTAAATGGATTTATAGTGAATAGGAATGGTAGAATTTATGGGTATTTATACTTGAGTAAGGTGGTATTTTTGGGTTAAAATATTTACTTTTTTATTATTTTGGATAACTACTTTTGAATATCATTGATTCTCATGAAATTAGTTGGAATATTATTAAAAAAATAAGGGTTATTTGAAATATAAATAAATATAAAATTTAATTTTACCTTTTAACAACTCCATTAAATGTAAAGAACTAAAAATAGTTGTTATTAGAATAAAATGTAATTTAGGTTCCATAATGTCAAATATAAGTTTCTAAATTAAAATTAAAATTTTTAAATTCATTATTTTACTCCTTAAATACATTTTTTATTTAAAAATTTTTTATTTAATTTTTAAGTCAACATAATTATTTTATAAAATTTCTGGTATTCATAAAATTTTTAATTTTTAATATTTACTAAAAAATCAACTTCTTCAGAAAAATTAAAACAAAATCACCCTAAATAAATTCTAACATGCTGATTATAAATTTAAATCCATTTTAATGAAAATAATTCTCTATTTATGTGAAATTAAATTCTTAAATAAAAACACTTGTGTATTTAAAAAGTACACATTTAGTGCCTAAAATTAAAAAACTTTTATTCAAGTAAATCTGAATTTTATTCTGAGATATATGTGTCTAATTACTATTAATTAAATAATATAAATTTTTAATAATTAATAATTATATTACTATCAAATTATTTTATTCATTTTATTGTACACTTGAATAAATAATTCATACATTACCATTTTTAAATCTTAGGTCTTACATTCCCCCCCCCCCCAACAATTTCATCCTTGAAATTTGGGGTGAACATCATAATATAAAAAATGAGGATAATTTTTCCTTATTTATTCCTTATTATCCCATGTTACTTCCTCCAAATTTTGATTCCTCCAAAGAAATTTCACCAATCAGGTTGTCTGATTCCATAACACCCACTCTCTAGTGTCAAGAATCCAGAAATACTCTTCATTATAGGACAAGTTAGGTTTGATCTCTATTTATTTGGTGGTATGTCTGTTGGGTCTTGGATGTACTTACTTAAAATTGAGACATGGAATACATCATTCACTTTAGAGAGGTTGGGTAAAAAATCTAAATAATAATACACATCTCCAATTCTCTCTAAAATCTCAAAAGTCCTAATATACCTCAGACTTAGATTTCCCTTCTTACCAAGCCTTATAACTTCCTTCTATGGTGATACATTCAAGAAGACATGATCTCATAGTTGGAATTATATAACCTTTATTTGATTATAAATATAGATTTTTTGTCTTCTCTAAGTTACCTTTATATGATTTTGGATAGCTCACACCTTTACAATTGTTTCCTTAACAATTTTTAGACAACTAACCTCATTTCCCCAACTTCATTCTAGCAGGTTGGAGTATAAATTTTTTTCCCATATAAGGCCTTATAAGATGCCATTTTTATAATCAAATTGAACCTATTTTTGTGTCAAATTTTCATCATAGTTAGGCAATGCTCCCATATTCCTTAGAGTTCAAGTGATCATGACCTCAACTTGTTCTCTAAGTTTTGGATGGTCCTTTCATACTACCCATCTGTTTGAGGATGGTATGTAGTGCTCAAGTGTATCTCAGTTTTCAAGGACCTTTGAAGACTCCTCTAAAAATTTGGATGTAAAACTAGGATCACAATTAGATTCAATTGAAACATTTCACTATGAAGTCTCACTACTTTATTGATATAGATCTGTGTAAGATGATCAAGGGGTAGATCCCCCCTTTTTTCTAGGAAATGTGTGGACTTGGTAATTCAATCCAAAATGACTCATATAACATCATTATTATTATATTTACTAGGTAATATAATAATAAATTCCATTATGATATCATCACACGTCCACATTGGTATCATAATAGGTTGCATCACACCATTTGGGAGTTCTCTCTCAGCCTTTATTTATAGGAATATCAAGCATCTTGAAACATAGTCGACAATTTTATACTTTATTTTTTCATATAATAATTAATATATTAAATACCTATATATCTAGGTTCTAACAAGGTTTATAGAGAAATTAAATCTATAAGATTTATCTTTTAATTCCGAATTTAGATCAAGTACTAATGGTAAACATAGTCTCTTTACAAACTTCAAAATTATATCTTCATAGATGAAGTCTATCTATTGGAGCTATTCCCAAGAACCAACATACATGTACTTTACCATTACCTATATTAATTTTTTTGAATATTAATAAACTTATTATAACATCATGGTTCTTCTTCTGTATGACATAGTGTGTGATAATGTTCTAAGAGTAATTATATCACTGAAATATCATAGTAGTTCCCCACTATGATAAGGGCATAGAATTTCAATGATAGAACTATTAAATATATTTTATGTAGAAAAATTATATCATTTTATAAAACACAAATAATATAGGTTGTCATAGTTGGAGAGTCATAGGACATTGAGTCACTTTATCATGGTGTACACCCTTAGTAAATTCTAGTGAAAGTGATTATGAGAACATGACCCACTAGTAGTAAATCCACATTTTTATGTGTCATTGGATGTTCTTATCTATAGATATGTGTACTAATCCATAGACTTTAAGATTATTATCAATGAATATTATTAGTTATGAACTTTTATTTATTGATGAAAACCATGACAACATATGTTCACAGAAAGTAGCATAATATGGATGTGTCACGGGTAATATTTCATTAATGAATAATATGAGCAAGGATTTGTCCCATATAATCTTTAAAAGAAGTTAATATATCAGTCCCTTTTATGGGGATGAAACATACTAAAATATAACCATATTCATGGTGTTCTATGGGTAGGTTCATTCCCAAAAAGGTAAAGAATGAGACATCGAGCACATAGGTTGATTACATTAGTATGAAACTTTCTTAATTAGATATATCATGATAAAGGGATTATATTAAATAATAAGAATTCATATGAGGTTTTATGTAATTTTGACATTAACAACTTTTTCTATGGGTTCCTTGGCATGTTACTAGATTCTAATCTTGGACTTTTGTCACTCCACCAAATACCATTGAGGAAGAGGCCTATAGGACCACACACTAAGTGTGTCCATAACCTGAATTAAATATTAAATATTATTTATTATTTAACATGTTGAATAAATATTATTCTCATATTTGGTTTGATAATTATTCATTATTAACTTGATTTCATATATTCATCCACTATTTATTCGAGATAATATTTAGTAAGTGGAATATTTAATAAATATTTATTTTTTATTTAGTAAATATAATATTTATTTATTTAATAAAAAATAATATAGTGATATTTATTTATTAAATAAATAGTCATTATTCAAGACTTGATAAATATTATGGATGAATGGTGGACTGATGCACGCCTATTTTGGGATGTGGAAAAACAATTTTTTTAGTACTTAAGTATAGTCTAGTGGTTAACCCTAAGTAGACTCATGAAAAGAAGTGCACAAAAAATAGTTTTTCACTTTTGGTTTGATTGAGAAAAAAATATTTTAATTTTTTTTGTGAAATTTAAAGTATAAAATAGTTTAATTTGGTCGATTTGAAAACAATTGAGAAAGATGGTTATCAGAGTGGGTTTGGCTAAACCTAGAGAAATGAAATCATGGTTTTTTAAATATTACCAATTTATCTTTTTATTACTAGTAAGTACAAGAAGTATTTATCAATTCCTCTCGCTCCCTTGTCCAGATAGTGATTCTGAGAATAAACCTAACTAAAATCTCATATTGGTCTACTCTCCTTACTATGTATGTTTCATCGTAGCAGGTCCAATTGATTAATTAGGTAAATCCCTAATCAGGTGTTGTTATTCCCTTATCAACCAAAATTTTCTACCACAATTCCATGAACATGCTGATGATTGGTGAGAACTCACCACCCAACCTTAATTTGTTCCACCATTTACAGCTCAAAATTGGGTGGAGGGAGATTTGGAACATCAATTAGAGAAATTAACTTAAATAGATTTTAAAACCATGCATAATAACATAAGGTAATTAATACTGTAAATAATTGAATCCAAAATGAAGAAAAGAGAAAATATTTCTATTCATTTAAGAATAAAAACTCAATCATAGAAACATAGTTCCAGCCTCCCCCTTTCTCGATCACTCATAGAGACTACCCCTCCATGGATGGGGAAGTTGAGTTGATTCGGGAGAGGGGATACATCATAGAAAAGAAAATAAATAAAAGAATAGAAAATAAAATAGTAGTGCAGTATAGCAATAGGTCGCCATCCAAAGATTCCCTCCCCAATCTGTCCTCTTTCTATCCACCCTATCCTATTATTTATAGGTTTTAATCCATCCTCAGGGCATCATAAATTGTTCATTAAATTTTCTTAGGTCGTGATGGGTTTTCCCATATCAAAAATAGGGTTTTCTACCTTTATTATCATCAAAAAAATCCATTTACATGCCTATAGAAAAAGTTTCATGTCATGTACTAGTTTCGTGATGTGTAAAGTGAGGGACTGGCCCACTGATTTCCAAAATATTACATGCCATGAATAGTGTATTCACATCGTGTAGTGTGTATCTCCCACATTTTCATGGATTGTTTTCATGCTGTGTAATTCTTCATGTCGTGCATCATGAATGACTTACATGACATGTAATGTTGATTTCCAGTAGGTTTCACCCTATTCAATTTGGTTCTTCAAATCTGAGCTCCAGATTTGGTCCTTGAATCTATTACATCTTTAATATATCTTTAAAAATACAGTGTCGCACAGCGCTGCTAAGTTAAATTTGTCTATGTTTTATTCATTTTTTATCAAACTCTGTATCCTCCCACAAAACATATAAACAATTAAAAATTGAAAAGTTTAATCAATTAATTTATACAAAGGTTCCATTTTATATCCAAAAACACATATATAAAATGGTTCTATCATGGACCAAGTTTAAAGTTATGGTGAGAGATAATATATATTAAATATTATTTGAATAAATTTATTCAAGAAATAATATTTAATTAATTTACTAATCTTCCACATGTTAAGAAATAATTATATTATTATTATAGACATGGGGTTATGTGGAGTTTTAAGAAAAAAATAAGGGTGAATATTCAATTATTATTTTCTAACCCTAACACTATATAAACCTAATTATATTATTTCCATCCTAAAGGCTATCCATTTTTTGGGTGTGCACATGTAAATACGAAGAATCTTATCAATCACTAGATAGATTCTCTTTAGGAACTCCCTTAAGAACTGAGAGTGGTCTACCTATGCCACCCCTCTTGATTCTAGAGAGATCAATGAGATTACTTCTTTAAATTGATTCTTGTGTTGATCAAAGATGAATAATGAAGAGTTGGGATCTTCCACGCTAGTACTCATATATCCCTATGGTGATTATCATAGGTTCATGGTGAAGGTGTGAATCACTACTAGAGGGAACCTACACATAATTCCTATTAAAAAATGATGATATGATGTAGATATATTTTCATAATCATTAATGAAGAAAGAAATCATCATAAGGTAATTATTTAACTTCTTAAATTAATTATAAATCATTATGTGATAATCTTGTTTTTAGTTTAGGAATTCTCATGTTAATTAATCTTTGATTCAATTCTGTTCATCATGATGTTCTTCATCGATGAACATCTCAGATTAATCATCAATTAAGACAAAAATCTGAGTTGGTAATTCCCTATTGTTGCTTCTATTGTGCCTGAAACCATCAAGTGGTTTTAGATCAAGTCACGTAATTATTTATAATTATTTAAATATCGTTGATTGATTTACACATTTATCATTTGTTTCAAATTCTGGATTAATCATTATTTAATCTAAATAATGATATCTTCTCTTCTTCCACTCCATCCTTGGAAATATAATAAAAAATTGGATTGATTTTGAATGAAGAATGTTCAAATAACTCATCTAGAGGTTCTATGGATTCTGACCGATTAGTACAAGAGTACATGGTGTGTGTCTTGTAGGTATGCACTATGTACCCATGTTTAATGCAATAGGATAACACATGAATCAATTTAGAGAGTGTGAATTTATTTCACATAGTGTGTATTTAATACACCATGTGTTGAACAAACCATCTTGTAACATGGTTAACTGGACTACACGGCGTGTAGCATGCGTACATGATATGTAGTCCATTAGTAAAATATGATTTGTGTGTTTATTACAATCATGTGTGATATTAACCATGTGACTTAGATACCACACAGCATGTAACTCATATACACATCGTGTACTCCATTAATGTCCACAATAGTCTAGCATGACTAGTCCCTGGGTGTTATTCATGAATAAATGAATAATAATTACACATGATGTGTAGTAAGTTAGTACACCTGATGTATATTATCTATTTACACTAAATTTGAAATTAATTTATTATACTTGTTAAACCTTATACACATGTGTTCTCTATGTCATTTATTTGACTCATACATTCTATGTGATGGTTTTTATATATATTAAATATCTAATTAAAATTTGTGTAATATTCAGAAATATATATCATGTATAAGTCATAACATAATGATTACCCTGCACACATTAAAACCTAGCATGATACATAAATAACATGTGATTTTTTGTAATTCATTTGAAAGTACATGCCATGAATTTATTTGATAATACATATATTCTACATGTCGTATGAGTAAATATTATTCAAATATTATACACATTGGGTATTTTGGACAGGTACTCATTGTGTTTCCTCCAAGTTACATGTTTTTTAATTAGTTAATTTTAAATTAATTTATTTAATTTATTTAAAATTGCGATGGATAAGGATCTCATAAAATTTTGGATGAGAATTAAAATAAAAGAACCTATTAATTAAAGAATATTATTAATTAATTCAAGTAGGATTTATCTTAAATAAGAATGATATAGATTGAAAGCTATTTCAAATTAAATGCATAATTTCTGCATGTATATGGATGGTCATGAGCATAAACCATACCTTTTTATGTGATTGGTTTCCTTTTAATTTACTATTAAATTTAATTTATGGCATATGTGCCATCCCTCCTATAATTATGTAAGGGTTTGCATGCCCATGGTTTCCTTTTATGTAAACTCCTTAAACCAATACATTGGTTCCCCTCATCTATGTGTGATTAAAATATTACATAATAGCTGGATCTCATTGGTGATAGGATATGGTTCAAGTTAAGAGATAAGGTAAAATAAATATAGGAGATACATGAGAGGATGTTTGGAAATCAATAACACAAATCAAGTTATGGTTTAAGGTTCTTTTCCCCTAGGTTGAAGGTTAGTTTATCATCTACTAGATAAACTAACCATTAAGAAAGGCTCATGATCATACCACCTTTTATTATTTTATTTCTATCAATTTTCATGGTTAATTTCATTATGTATTTTTTGTCTCAGTCATATAAATT
The DNA here is from genome assembly GCA_963277665.1 of Viscum album. Lineage (NCBI taxonomy): Eukaryota > Viridiplantae > Streptophyta > Magnoliopsida > Santalales > Viscaceae > Viscum > Viscum album. The sequence continues at coordinate 1,196,869,806 of OY728133.1, forward strand.
AATAGATTTATCCAGCATGCAATATGGACCTAAAATAAATAGGATTATGCGTGAAATCTATCTAAGGCATGTTCAATCACTTAATTAAATACACTTAATATTAACAAGAATGTAGTAAAGATAAAATGGGATATTTACACATAAAGATAAAAATCCCTCAATTATATATATTAAGTTGTTATATCCTTCTACTACTTGGAAATGAATCAAACTATAGTTCAAAGCACTTGACCAATCTCCATTGGGGTACTTTCAATTATTGAGGAATTTCTATTTTGAGTTTTGGGTCAAATCAACCTAGTTTACATTAAGGTCTGATCACCTCCATGAGACTTCGTATAACTAATAGGAAAAGTGTTAAGTAAGTCCTTATTCAGGATTTCCATATTGAGGAGTCCACTCAACTTATCAAGGAACTGTGAGTTAATATAGTTCGTAAGTTATGTCTACCTAAATACCTTTGAATGGATTGATAGGACTCTGTTTGAGTTATGAGAAGGACAATATGGATCCTTACCACTATAATATCCATAAAATGGGATAATTTTAATCCAATAGTGAGGGATATTGGGATTTTATAAAATAGTGTGGTAATAATAGATTTAATATTTATTATCTAGTTTTATCAGATAAATTATTAAAATTATTATCTTCTTAATTATATAAAAAGGAATCCATATGAGTTCAACTATATCATTGTGATCCATAATTGATAAGAATAAAATTTTCACTAGCACAAATTTATAGGAATGGAAAAGGTGTTTTCATGTTATTATATTCCATGAAAGGAAATTTTATGTGCTAGAAAACCCCATTCCTGAAGTGCCTTGTAAAGAATTCAGTGAGGAAGAATTGTTTCTCTATAAGAAACATATAAATGATGCCACAAATTTCCAATGTTTCATGATATCATCCATATACAATGAGATTACAAAGTAACAAGAGAATATGGATGTGTATATAATGATGGAACACCTTCACAATCTCTATCAAGAGAAGGTGATACAAGAGAGATATAAGATCTTATATGCATTGTTCATGTGTAAGCTTAGATATTTAGTTCCCATTGGTCCATATGTAGGAAAGATTATTGTATACATAGAGTGATTAGACATCTTAGGCATTACATTCACAAATGAGTTGTGCATATATCTCATTCTATCCTCACTATCTAAGTCCTTCTCTAGTTTTAATGTAAATTATAACATGACCAATAGTGAGAAGAATATTTTAGAAATTCTTACTCTTATTTTCTAATTTGAAGAGGATATGGTGTTTGAAAAACCTATAGTCCTTATAGTGAAAAAGAAAAGGAATAATAATGAAAAGGATCCCAAGAATCATACTAAGTCAAAATATTTCAAGAATTATCCTTCCAATTAAAAGAATATCCAAAGGCGCTTGAAGTAAAAAAGATGCAGTATCTTTTTCATGTGTTAATCTAGGCCACTAGAAGAAGAACTGCACCCAAAATCAAGGGGAAGCTAAAGATGCTTTCATTTTAAAGTGTAATATTTCTATATCTATACATTGGGTATTAGATAGAGATTTTAGTGCTCACATATATATATATAAATATAGGAACCAAGTATATTTTGAAATATTTCTAGGGGATAGGTGGATCTTCGGTCACCCAATAGAGCATGACTTATATGTAATAAGAGACTACCACCTTCCATTTCCAAATAGAATTTTTTTTTAAATAACAATTATTTTTATCTAAGTGTTACTAAGAACATCATATTTGTTTCTTTACTTGAAATAGATAGATTTATTTTCAAATTTGGAAATAAATAATTCCTTTTTACAAATACATCATTTTTTATGGTATGGAACAACTAAAGAATAGTATTTGTATATTAAATTCTGAAAACAAAAGTATTAACAATTGATAAAAAATCATGTTTTCATGACTCATATAACACCAATTTGTGGAATCACTCTCTTGGTCATGTAAACGAGAAGCATTTGATAAATATCTATCAAGATGGTTATCTATACTCTTTTGAGCTAATACCACTTGAATGATGGAATTATTTTTTGGAAGGAAAAATGACAAAATCATAATTTAATAGATAGGGTGAAAAGGTTACATGGATTATAGGATTATTTTACACTAATTTTTGTATACCTTTTCCATTAAAATCTAAAGGTGGATATTTTTACTTCATAAATTTTATTGAAAACTTGAGTAGATATGGTTATATCTACTTGTGGAGGTATAAGTCTGATTACTTTGAGAAATTCAAAGAATTCAAGAATGAATTATAGAATCAACATGGTAATAAGATAAAGAATTTTTAATATGATAATAGTGGTGAATATCATAAAAATAGTTTATCGAATTTCTATGGGAGTTTGAGATTATATCTCAGCTCACTCCACCTTATACACCACAATGGAGTGGTGTTAGTGAAAGGAGTAATTATACCCTACTTGACATGGTAAGGTCGATAATGATTCATATAGATCTTCCATTATCATTTTGGTTATATGCATTACATGTCATATTACACATTATAAATTGAGTAATAACTAAGGTGGAAAATGGAATACCATATGAGTTAATATATGGAAATAAATCCATGTTGTTGCACACTTTTTTATGGGGTTTTGAGGCATTTTTTAAGGTCATCTCATGCAACAAAATATCACCTCGGTGTGAGAAGTGAATTTTTATATGGTATCCTAAGTAAAAATGGGATTATACCAATATAATCCTTTGGATAATAAAGTTATTGTCACAATAAAATCTATATTTCTTGAGAGGGAGCATATCCTCAAGAGGGATAGTGTAAGAAAGACTAACTTTGATAGTGTTTATTCTCAAGATAAACAAGAGTTGGTATAGAAATGAATTCCATATGTCCCCATAGAAGAAGTTATTTCTAAAATATAAGTACTATGTAGGAGTACTAGAGAGGTAAGAAAACCTAAAAGATATGGTTTTCTAGTCACAGAAGATAGTCACCTGGTATTGATTGAAAATAATGAACCTCTCTCCTATAAAGAGGTAGTAAAGAACTCATAATCTATAATGTGGAAATAATTCATGAATTTTAAGATATATTCCATGTATTATAACCAGGTTTGGGTTCTGATCAATCCACTAATTTATTTAAATCTTTTTTGGTGTAAATGGGTATTCAAGAGAAAACTATACATGGAAGGAAAAGTAAATACCTAAAAACACAGCTAGTGGATAGAGGTTTTAAATAGCAGCAATACATTGACTATGATGAAACATTTTATCTAGTTTTCATGTTTAAATCTATCAAAATTATTCTTGATATAGTAGATTACCATGACTATGAAATTTAGAAGATGGGTGTCAAAATAACTTTACTTAATAGGAACCTTCAGGAAGATGTCCATATGACACAACCAAAAGGGTTTATAGCTCCAAGTAATGATTTTTTTTTAAAAAAATATAGAGATGCATTTATGGATTGATTTAATCATACATTTCATGGAAAATTTGGTTTTATGAAGTTAGGTTTAATTAACAATGAATCTGATCCATGACTTTATAAGAAATTTAGTGAGAGTTCAGTCATTATCTTAGTAGTAATTATCAATAACATATTAATTATTAGAAATGAAATACAAGCCTTACAGTTATTTAATGACTTATTAAGTGCTTATCTATAAATTAATTAGGTGAATTGGCCTATATTTTAGGGATAAAGATCATTCATTATATATCTAAGAGGCTTCTTGGATAAGTCGAGGTATATACATTGATCAGATACTAAAGATATTTAGAATAGAACAATCTAAGAGATGATGGGTTCCAGCATCACATGGTATACATCATTCCAAGAAAATGTGTCTAATGCTCCTAGAAGATGTCATTAAATCTTTGTCATATTATAAATTTATATCTCAAACTATACTAAACTAATAAGGCATAGTAAGTGGTAGTCTAGGTTCAAACCCATACAGACAGCTTGTAGACAAGTGACCCAATAGTAAGAACCTTTTAAGTAGGATTTCTCACATTAATTCTATTTGGTTTTTATTTTATTAAACTATATAGATTGGGATTTAAATTAGATTAAAGTAATGGTTTGAGGTCAATTTTAGGGTATAGGCAAAGGATAATCCTAAATATAAAATGGGATATACCTACATAATGGGATGCAAAGAATTGATAAAGAAACCAATTGATTTATGTTTAACCAATTGGATCAAACTAAGCTAGAAACTACTTCTTATTCTATAGTAGTTGACAACCTAAGCATAGGAACCTTGGATTCTAGTCATAAATAATCATAGGATATTAGTCTTATCTTGATCAACTCTAACTAGTTCAAGGTCGTTCAATTTGCACCTCTGATGGTCAGGGTAGTTTCAAGAGAAAGATATTTATAATTGTTCTAAACCTGGTTACTATCCATAGGGTTACCAAGATTTGATTTCATAAATTCATTAGATTTAAATCCACCCCTACACTTGACCCCTAACCCTAAGTGGATCAATCATGCATGATGGAATTAAATGAAAGCATGGAAACAGATTACATGCTTGACATAATGATTAAATGATTCAAAATAAATAAATCAAAAATTGAAACTATATGAAAGAAATTAAAAAACTAAACTGAATGAGGAAATAAGGAATAATGCAATGGTAATTGAAGTTTCATGGCAATCGGAAATGAAATCGGAACATTTTAATGGTAAGGAACAACAGATGATTATTTTAATCCAAAGCAGAAATAATGGAGTGCTTAGAATAATAAAGGAAATTAGTAGAGATAGATGGGAGTGAAAAAGGAATAAAAATGAAGAAGAAAATAATAAAATAAAATGGTCATCCAAACTCCTTCTATGTGTTGGGGTCGCTAGAAATATATAGACCCAAGCGCTACACAACATGTAAATGGTCCACATCATGTACATGCTTTAATTGGATTCTCCATCGATACTTTCATGGTGTTTACTTTACTTTAACTCCATGTACTTTAGGTCTATATTAATATCAGAATATTTTGGATCTCACATATTTCACAGCTTGAATATTTGATGGCAATTGGGTTTTAAACTTTGTGAGTCATTTATTGAGTCCACGCCATGTATCTTCATCAGATTTAAAATTTGAGTCTTTCATGACATGTAATTAGGATTCACATCGTGTATATGGTTTACACCTTTTAATTGGGATTCATAGGTTGGCCTTAGGCTCACAAGTTATTTTCTCAAGGAGTACACATCGTGTAATTTAGATTCACGATGTGTAATTATGATTCATGTTATTTTTCAAGAATTTCTCCTTTGATTCTTGAATTCCTATTTCTTAAAAAAACAAAACAAAACCCAGTGTAATATTAAATAAAACATTATTAAACATTAAAAAAATGTATCCAAATATGTATATGAATTCAGATTATCAAATTCCCCCATAATTGAATAATTGATTTTTCTCAAAGAAAAAATCATCTCAATAGGGATTTCAAACGAAACAATTTTTAAAAAAGGAACATACATTACAAATATGAAAATAAAACTAAGAACAAGTAAGAAAAATAAAGTCCTTCAGAATCATCCCTATATAGAAAATCAGTCATTCCTTATAGTTAAATTCTTTATTCTGATTCTATTTTCTTTTAATTACAATTTCATAAATATTATTCAGAGGCTATACCCATTTTCCAATTTACATTACAACAAATTTTCTCTCATCACTCATGGTAAAATATAACTAGAGTTATGATTTTTCCCTGAATACATGTTCCTAATCATAGTACTACATTGGTTCTAACATCTCTACTTCATAAATAAAAATACAGAATTAATCATGAGGGATTAATCAATAAGTTTCTAATGTCTTGGAGGATGAGGGTAAGTAGAAAGATATTAAAAATGAAACTCAAAAGGAGGTTAATCTCTATAGTATAATGCATGATAATCGTGAACATTGCAATGAAGTAAATCCTCCTAGAAAAAATGTGTCCATGCTTCAAACAGCTTAAGGTCTATGAATATGTCAAGTAAGTAGTAAGAATGTTCTATGTTATTCTTCATTTTATTTTATTTTATTTTTCGAAAATCATGTCTATTCTAGATCTCACATCCATTACCTAACCACATATGATCCATCATGAGATTCATAGATCTATTAATGGTGATTTTTGAACTTCCAAATACACAACACATTTTATATATTTCTTTTTTTTCAAAGGAATAGGGTAAGTATAGATAATTCCAAAAGTTATCATGAACCACATCATATCAATCTGGTGAAAGTGTCACCATATTTATCCTCAATATCAACATATCATGTATGGACAAGATGAAAAAATACCTTACACTTGTTGAAGATAAAATCATGTATAGTACCAAGAGCGGGGTAGAAAGGGATAATACGCTTGAAATAGCTTCATCCTTACAAGGTCATTCATGGATACTATGGGATAAATAAGGGGAGATTTATAGGTGGTTCATAGGGGAAAATGACTAACAAAGATCTCCTAAATAATTTTAAAAGTGTATTTTTTCAATCATATCTCTAATAAGATCCCAATGTAAGTTTTGATAGGTTTACATGTCCCAAGTATATCTCAAGAAATATTCTCAAAAAATAATATAACAATATTGGTCTATAATTCTCTTGGGAATGGGACTGTAAAAAAATAACTAGAAATCACTCAGGGTATAGTATCCAGTAATAATCTAATAAAAAGAAATTGAAATAATATATAATTAGAATTAAATTACTCAGTATTCATGATAAAAATTATAAACATGAATAAAAATAGATTTAAACAATATCCAACCTAAATTTTTATTTTATCTAAATGGGTGTAATGATATTTCAAGTTTAAATAATGATTTTTATAAAAAAAATGTCTCCTAGATGAGAGAAAATAGTAAATAATTCAATTATATCGATAGTAAATCTCAAGAAAAACTCCCCCACACTTAAAATGATAGTGTCAGAACTGTTCTAAAAAGCATTGTGGTAGAGATATCAATAGCAACATAGATAAAAATGAAATGGAAATTTAGAATTTTAAATAGGGAATAGATATCTCCCTATAATTAAATCATTCCATGGGGTAACTTGTTAAATGTTGGTGAAATTTTTTCTACCTACAAATTTTTTTAGAAAAAAAATACCTACACTAGATAAACCATTAGTACATGGAGGTTAACCAATATGGAATCATAAAAATTACAAGTGAATATAGTAAATGGGATGGGAAAAAGAATCTCAGATAAATTTAATAAGGGAATATAGTGAGGTTTGGAATGTCCAGTAAATATAAAATGATAGAAAAGAAAAATATCATAATTATACAACTAAAAACAAATAAAATATAAAATATGGTTTTACTCCCATAAAGTGCTAGAAATGATGTCGACGTCTAGAGGGATGGATAAAAGATCAGTGTGTGTCATCCATCAGATCATAATCCTTATGCCTCTTATAGTAAATAAGGGTGGTATCATTGAGATCATAGGAAGATTTGGTGGGATTAATCACCTCAATAATTTATTGGTCATGAAGCTCGTGTGGTGGGAATAACATCTGGGAAGGCCATGGAGGGGACCCCAGATGATTACAGTTCTAAAGTTAGAGATCCTTAATCTATCTCTATAGGTCATTCACATGATGATATATCTCAATAGGGATTCCATATAATGACCTAATAGGATCTTCAGTGATCATAGAAGATTTATCATAGCTAAACATTCCTAAAGTGATACAGCAGTAAAATAAAAAATAAGAAAACCATGAAGTGAAGTCAAAAACTATATCTCATCCATATATATAAGAAATGATACATCTGTAAATTTTATATACAGTTGTAGTATAAAAAAATACACCCAAAATAGCATATAATAAGGGAGGGGTACCTGGAAAAAAACTAAACAATATAGATAGTGTCGCTGATATCAGTATCAATAGTCTCCTCCTGAATAGTGAGGGTCTTAATTATCTATTAAAAATTTATAGCATCTATGGAAGTAGGGGAAGGGTCATCATCCACAATAGGAGGTTTTGTGTTACTAGCACTGGGATTGGTTCTGACTACTAATAGGGAGGTTCTGATCTATACTGAAGTTATACGTCATGCATCTAGATTGATTAGGGGAACCTCGAAGAAAGATGAGAGGGTGGGTCCCTTTCCCCATTAGGCCTACATAGAAAGATACTCATTCTATGTAGTAGGGTCGGTTAGCTAAAAAAGTATATCAACAAGGGTATTAATAGAGGTAGTTATGAGGTCTACAGGTGGTGGTGGGTGGGAATATGAAGGGGCTAGTGGGGGTGGGTAGTGAAATGGGATGGATTGGTGAAATAGATTTCAAGGGGATGAAAAAAAATTCTCTGGTTCTCCATTATACACTAGAGAACAGCCCTTATATTTGATGGAATGGATGGGAAAGTTACAATGGTGGTAGGTGGTAAAGTTTTGGTGGTAGTAGATGGAATATTTGGAGCATAGGTGGAAGCAGGGGCTGAAGGATTGGTAGGGGTAGGGGTCATAAATTGGGGAAGAGGCTAGGGCATGTGAAGCTAGATCCCCTATAGGATTAGCAATGTACTCTAGGGTCAATTAGTATCACCCCTAAATCCTCCTCAAGAGACCCATATTATGGTTCATGAGTAGATCGATCAGATTCATTTTCCTAAATAAAGTGAGGGGTAGAACATCGTCAAAGACACTGAGATTTCTAGCTAGATGCATGATGAAACTACCCCCATGAGAGTACCATGATTCCTCTAAACCTGGTTCTCATAGTAGAGATCAAAATTCCCAGCCATGTTGATATCTAGGACACCCATGGAAGAATCAAGGATGAGCACCTCAATCTGAATGATGCTCCCATGAGTATCCCCTATAGAGAACTAGGCATGAGTGAGTTCCCGGTGAAGAATTCGTAAGGAAGCACCCCATAGGTGAGTGCTCTTCACTGTATGTGGGTTATGGATGCTCTAAGGATCCAAATAGATCAATGTAAAATGCCTTGATGCATCCTCCTTAGTTTATTCCAATCTAATAACTGAGTATGAAGGGGAGGTGATGAAGTCATTGGTGTAGATACCAAGTCTGACGTCGAAGTTTCCCAAGGTGATCTCCCAGGTTCTTCCACCAAGGTGGAAGGTGACATGTGCCACGTTGAGCTCCAAAATGGACAAAACTTGATAAAAAAACTTATGTAAGGTCTCATCGCATACATGGGTGATGGTAGAGAGGTGGATTCGTTCTAGAATTTCAAGAACCTCCTTATAGGTATGGTTGTTCTCGAGCACAGGCTGGTCCAATGTCTTGTTTGACCTCATCGGCTTGTCCTAGGGATGGACCAACTGAATTTGATGCTCAAGGGTTGAAAAGTGTAGGAACGGGTATAGGTGAATCCATGGGGTAACACCTTGGGATGAGTTGTATTATTCCTTTAAATTTATGGAGTCCAGATGAGTGGCCAAACCAAACTCTTAAGGGGAGGGTGTCAAATCTATTGATGGTGGGGAAGGTGCAATGACCGGTCACTTGGGTGGTGGAGGATCATCATAATGTTGGGATGAACACTTAATGATTTTGTTTCTGGCCATGGATAATGTTATATATGATTATTCTATATAGGGGAGTGGTTTAGATGATCAAAATTTAGGAATATAGGGTGTGATAGGGAATTTCGGTCAGCGGTAAGGGATGAGGAGAGCTATTCGGGAGAGAAGGGGCCATGCACGGGAGGATAATAAAGGGGGGTGAACCTAGGGTTCACATTATTTTAAAGTCATGTAGATATTTTCATGCCATGTATTTAATTCATGACTTGTAAATCTCTATATTTTTATTTTTCAAGCCTCTTCACTTTCACATCATGTATTTCTTTTACATGACATGGATTTTTTTAGTTTTTTTTTGAATTTTGAATTTTGAATTTTTGAATTTTAAAAATTTTGAAATAAGGCATTTCCCATCACAAATGAACTTCCAAATTTTTAGAAAATCTAATCTAACATATCCTAGTTTTTATCTTAGTTATTGCTTTTTTTTTTACTATCTAGAGCTAGACATGCTTCCATTCAACTAACTTTAAATGTGAGGGAACACCCCTTATAGAACAATTCTTAAAAACATAGGGGGTAAAAGGTGAGATGGAATCTCTCATCCAAGGTGTAGTTTAATTAATTTTCTTATGAGTTTTGTATAAATTTTCAATAGGATTTAGTTTCTTTTTTCCATGTTTACTGGTTATAGAATCATCTTTTTTATCAGTAAGAGAAATGTCTTGAAAATCCAACAAATCATTACTTTTCTTAGTGGAATTCAACAAATAAAACATAACTTCTTATTAACTAAATTTAAAAATTAATCTCCATTTGTTAACATCAATCACTTACTTTCCAGTGGTGAGAAATTTCCTCCCTATAATTAAGGGGAAATCTCATTCTTCCTCCATATCCAGAATAAGGAAATCAGCAGGTAAAATGAATTTTCCAACTTTTACTAAGATATCCTTGAGAAGTCCTGAAGGGTTCTTGATTGATCAATTAGTAAGTTGGATTTATACTCTTGTTAGTTTTAATTTTCCAATCCCTAGATTTTTTAAAAAACTCATAAGCATGAGATTGATACTTTTTCCAATATCTCACAAGCCTCTTTCAAAATTTCATGTCCATATAGTGCAAGGAATTTAGAAAATTATAGAGTATTGCATTTTGGGAGGGTGATTCCATTGAAAAATTTTGGATCATTATTATTTTAGGTTTATGACTCATAAGTCTCCCATTTTCTTTTTTCTTGAGATCAATTCTTTAAATAATCTTACATAAGCAGGCACTTGAGTAATTGCCTCTGCAAAGGGTATGTTGATGTGTAATTGCTTAAACATATCCAAAAATAATTTATATTATCCCTATGTTGTAGGTTTTACCATCTTATATGGAAAGTTTAAATGGGGATTATATGGTGGTGGTTCTATATAGACATTTTACTTTTCAGTCTTCTCCTTAACTAGAGCTTTATCAGTTGATTATTCTTCTAGATTTTTCTCCTCACCAGCTTTATTATATTCTTTTAACTGATTTTCCTCTCCTAATAATGGTTGTTAAACATCTAGAATCTTTCCAATACTAATAAATATAGCCTTATCCTCTTCTATTATATGAGTCTATTTATTACCAAGCAACATACTTGGTGATTGATCCAGTAGGGGCTTAGAAATTTTCCCCACTTGATGCTCAAGATTTTTTAGGGACTCCATTTGATTATAAAATTTAGTCTATTTTATTGTTATCCTCTAATATACTTTTTGTACAAAGTTTTTTAGTAGGTTATCAATACTATACTAAAGATGTTGAGATTTTTGTGGTGGTCTTATCAAATATTGTTGATAATGCTACTACTAATCTCTAGGAAAAGGTTGTTGGAATTGTTGTTATGGTTAAGAAGATAGACCTTGTGGTGGGTACTTAGGTGGTCCCTAATTAAGGGGTGGAACTTGACCACTCCTTTACTAATAGTAACCTTGATTGTGCTATTATGGATGTTTATTCATCCTCTAATGATAGTATTATTGTTGGTAGTGCTGGGGTTGATGGTGCTGGTAATTTTATTGGTTTTAATTAACGTAATTGAAATCTTGGCTCGGTGGATCTTCTAAACCAGCCCTGTAGTCTTGATAAGGGTATGGGAATCCATACATATTATAATATTTTATCTCCATAATAGAAATAGGAGGGTGTGGTGGCGAGGCAGGCAGAAGAAAATACATCAGCTTCTTAGTAAGGTCCTCTAGTTGGGCTGTTAGGTAAGTATTTTCCTCCACCTAATAGATTCCGCATTGGGGAGATCCTATTTAAATTTTCCATGGATTGGAATTGTATTAAATGTCATAAAATAGTGCTCTACCAACTTCATGTGTCTTAAGAATGATCTTACCTTCAAGGGTGTCATCCAAAATAGTGTGGTTGGTAGGCTAGAGTCCCTGATAAAAAGTTTGGATTTTTAGCCACACATCTAGTCCATGATGTGGGAACCTTAAGGTTAGCTCCTTGAAGTGGTCCCATACTTCCCAGCCTGATTCTATATCCGCCTAATTGAAATTTTTAATCTCATTTATGAGCTTCCAGGTTCATATTAGTGGGAAATATTTATCAATAAATTTATTAACTAAATCATCCCAAGTCGTGATGGACTCAGGAGCTTGACTTTTTATACAATCATTGGCTCATCCATGTAGGGATAATGTGAATACAATGATTATAATGGTATATGGTGAAACACATTAGTTTATAAAGGTATCTAAAACCTTAAATAAATTTGAAATATTCTCATGGTAGGTCTTCTCATTGAAGTCCACTGAATTTCCCTATGTTCTGGATCATATGAATGATTCCAGTCTTAATCTTGAAAGAGAGTGATTGAATAGGTGGGTGCACAATGTTGTTTGCATCACAATTGATGAATGGAAATTCATATTCCATTATGATTCACTCTTATAGTACTGTTCTCTCTCCATGATTATCATATGGCTCATATTGAACATTTTGTGGGTGTGGCGGTGCAAGATCATTTTGCTCGTCCATTATGAAGTGGCAGTGTGTAGATAAATATTGATATATCTTGGGATCAAAAGGAAGAAATTATTGATCTTCAAGGATCCTTGAGTGAGTAAGAGAGCCCTAACATGTGCACTAGCCAAGAAAAATCATATGAAGGTTCTAGTCTGTGAGTGAAAAAGATTGTAAAAAGAAAGAATAAGGAAAAGGAAGAAAGGGGAGGGGTGAGGTAATCCAAGATTCATTTGAAGTTTGTTATTCCTAAGCATAGTTGTCCCCAAAAATAGTACCAAAATTTTATGCACCTAGAAGATCTCGTTAAATCCTCTAGGAGTGATTAGATTATAAATTTATATCCCAAACTACACTCAACTACTAAGGTGTATTAAGTGATATTCTAAGGTCAAACCTGCATAGATAGCTTTCAGACAAGAGACACAGTAGTAAAAACCTTTTTAGAATGATTCCTCACGTTCACTCTATTTGTTTTAGATTTTATTAAACTACACAGTTTGGGATTTAAATTAGATTAAAGGAAGGGTTTGGGGTCAATTTCAGGGTATATGAAAAAGATAATCTTAAATATAACGTGGGATAAACCTATGGCATAGGCTTTAAATTAGTGAAAAAAATACCAATTTATCTTAGTCTAGTGAAATGGATTATCCTAAGAAAAAAAATTCTCCTTGGTCCAGAGTAGTTGACAACCTAAGCATACTAATATTGGCTTATAAGAAGAAATAATTAAAGGCTATTGGTCCTAGCCTGATCAACTACAACTATGTCATGGTCATTCAATTTGCACCTTCGATGGTCAGGGTAGTTTCAAAATAATTATATTGATAATTTTTATAAACCTAGTTACTATCCATAGTGTTACCAAGATTTTATTTTAGATATTCATTAGGTTCAAATCCACCCCTACTCTCGACCCCTAACCCTAAAAGGATTATTCGTGCATGATAGAATTTAATGAAAGTAAGGAAATAGATGGAATGATTGACATGATGATTAAATAATTTAGAATAAATAAATACACAATTGAAACTATATTAAAGAAATTAAAAACTAACTTGAATGAGAAAATAAGGAATAATGAGATATTAATTGATGTTCCATAGTAATCGGGATTGAAATTCAAACATTGGAATAACAAGGAACAATAAATGCGTCTTTAAATCCAAATCATAAAAAATAAAGTTCATAAAATAATAAAAAAAAGTATTAAAGAAAAATGGGGTTGAAAAAGTAACAAAAACAAAGAAGAATAGAATAAAATAAATTGGGTGTCTAAACTCCTTCTACGCATCAGGGTCTCTGGAAATATATAGACCTTGATTGCTATACAACATGTAAATGGTTCATGCCATGCAGGTTCTTTAAGTGGATTTTTCATCGATACTTTCATTGTGTGTACTTGACTTACATGATGTTTACTTCATATTCTCATGAATCTCTAAATATTTTGGATCTCGCATATTTCACAACTAGAATATTTGGTGACAATTAGGTTTCAAACTTTGCACATCATTTATTGAGTTCACATTGTGTATCTTAATTTTATTTGAAATTAGAGTATTTCATGAAATTTAATCATGATTTACATCATGTGTGTGGTTCATGCCTTGTAATTGGGATTCAAAAGCTGGACTTCGGCTCACAGGTGCTTTTCTCGAGGATTATACTATGTATACTTCAGATTCACAATGTGAAATAATGATTTCTTCCATTTTCCAAAATTTCTCCTTTGATTCTTGAATTCCCATTTATTTCAAAAAAAACATAACCCAATGTAATATAAAATAAAATATTATTAAACATTAATAAAATGTATCCAAAATATGTGTATGAATTCAGATTATCAAATTCCCCAACACTTGAACAATTGCTTGTCCTTAAGCAAAAAAACATTCAATAGGGATTTAAAAAGAAACAATTTTTAAACATGAAACATACATTACTACTAGGAAAATAAAACTAAGTGAAAGTAAAAAAAATAATACTCTAGAATCAGTTCTGCATAGAAATTTAGTCGTGGATCATAGTTAAGTTCTTTATTCATATTCAGTTTTATTTTAATTAAAATTTCATAACTATTCCTCATAATCTATATCTATTTAGAAATTTACCTCGCAATAAATTTTCTCTCATCACTCAAGGTAAAATAAAACCGGAGTTATGATCATACCCTAAATACATGTTCCTAACCATAGGATTTCATTGGTTTTAAAATCTCTACTTCATAAAGATAAATACAAAATTAATCATGAGGGATTAAAAAAATAATGTTTTAATGTCTATGAAGTTGATGGTGGGTAAGAAGATAGTAAAAATAATGATCAAAAAAGAGGGTAATCTCTATACTATAATGAAAGATAATCATGAACAGTTCAATTAAGTAAATCCTCCTAAAAAAATGTGTCCATGCTCTAAACAGCTCAAGGTCCATGAATATTTCAAGTATGAAGAATGTAGTCTATTTCTTTTCTTTTTCTTTTATTTTAGTTTTCAAAAATCATGTCTAAGCTAGATCTCACATCCATTACCTAACCACATATTATCCATTATAATATTCATTGGTCTGGTAATGTTGATTTTTGACCTTACTAATACATAATATTTTTTATATATTTCTTTATTTCAAAGGAAGAGGTTAAGCATAGAAAATGCCAAAAGTGATCATGAGCTGCATCACATAAATCTGTTGAAAGTTCCACCATATGTCTCCTTAATATCAACATCCCATGTATTACTAAAATGAAAAAATCCCCACACTTATTCAAAAGAAAATCATTCATATTACCAAGAGTAGGGTAGAAAGGGATAATAGTCATGAAATGGCTCCATCCAAAAAAATCTGTTCATGGATACGGCTAAATAAGGAAAGATATACAGGTGGTACATAGGGGAAAATGGATCACAAATATTTTCTAAAAAGTTTTAAAAGTGTATTTTTTCAATCATATCCTCAATAAGATCCCAATTAAAGTTCTGATAGGTTTACATATCCCAAGTATCTCTCAATAAATATACTCAGAAAAGAATATGAAAATGTAAGTATAGAATTATCTCAAGAATGGGGGTGTAAAAAAATAACTATCAATTAATCAGGGTATTGTATCTATTAATAATCCATTCAAAAGAAATTTTAAGAATATAGAATTATAATTAAATTACTCAACTCATCAATCATGATAAAAATTCAAAATAGGAATAAAAATGGATTTCAAAAATCTCCAACCTAAATTTTTTATTTAATTTAAATAGTTGTAATGAGATTTCAAGTTTAAAGCATGATTTTAATGAAAAATGTATCCTAGAATAGTTAAAACACGAAATAATTCAAGTGTATCGACATTAAATCTCAATAGATATTCCCCCACACTTAAAATGATATAGTGTTCACATTGTTCTAAAAATCTTTGTTGGAGAGATATCAATAATATAATATACAAAAATGAAATGGATATTTAGAATTTTAAATAGGGAATTGAGATATCCCTGTAATGAAAATAATTCCATTGGTAAACTTATTGGATGTTAGTGGAAATTTTTCTACCTTTGAAAATTGTAAGAAAACAATACCTGCACTAAATAAACCATTAGTACAAAAAGGCTAACCAATATAGAAGCATAAAAATGACAGGTGCACAAAGAAAATGGTATGGGAAGAAGAATATTAGATAAATGTAGTATGTGAATATAGTGAAGTTTGGGATGAATTATGAATATAAAATTCTAGAAAATAAAAACAAAGGTCCTAAGAACACAACTAAAAATAAAGAAAATAGAAAATATGGGTTTCCTCCCATAAAGTGAAAATAATGATATTTCCATCCATATGGATGGACAAAAGATCAATATGTTTCATCCATCAAATCAAAAGTCTTATTCCATCTATAGGAACTTATAGCAATATTTTCGAGCTCAAGGGGGTTGTTTGGTGGGATTAACCACCTTAGGAATGTATCGACCATGAAGCTCATGTGGTAGAAATAGCATCCAGGAAGGTTGAGGAGGGGACCCTTATTGAATACAGATCTGAAGTTGGAGCTCCTCAAACAATCTTTATAGGTCAACCACTTGCTGGTAGATCTCAAGTAGGATTCTAGATGATGACCTGAAAGTCTCTTTAGTGACTATAGAAGATGCATTATAGATAAACATGCCTAAAGTAATGCGGTAGTAAAATAAAAAATATGCAAACCATGTAGTGAAGTGAAAAACTATATCTCACCCATATATATAAGAAATGATACATCGGTGAATGTGAGATACAATGAGAATAAAAAAAGACACCCAAAATAACATATAATAGGGGAGGGGTACATGGAAAAAAACTAGACAGTATAGACAGTGTCGCCAATATCGACATCAGTATACCCCTCCTGAATAGTGGGGTCTCAATCATATCTACCAAATATATAGAATCTATGGAAGTAGAGGAAGGTTCATTGACCACCGTAGGGGGTGTTGTGGTGCTGGAAGTAGGCTTAGTTATGAATGGTGGTGGGGAGGTTCCAATCCATACTGAGGTCGTATATCTGACGGTTGGATCGATCAGGGGCACCTCAAAGGAAGATGGTAGGGTGTGTCCCTTGCCCCGTCGAGCTTACTCCATAATATACTTTTATTGGGAAGTAGGGTTGGTGTTCTTGGAATGGATATCAATAGGGGTGGTAATGGAAGTATTGGTGGGGTCTGAAGCTGGTGGTGTGTGTAGATATGAAGGGGCTGGTGGAGGGTGGGTGGTGAAATGGGGTGGATTGATGAAATGGATACTGAGGTGATGGAAAATTTGTATTTGGTTCTCCAATATAAACTGGAAAATAGCCTTGATATTTGATGTAATGAATAGGAAAGGTGCAGTAGTGGAAGTCGGTAAAGTTGTGGTGGTAGGGGATGGTGCAGCTAGAGCGGAGGTGGAAGAGGGGGTTGAAGGATCGATAGGGGTAGGGGTCCTTAGCATGGGTAGGGTATGGGGAATGCAGATATAGAGCCTCTACAGGATCAATTATGTAATTTGGGTCCCACTAGTATCACCCCTTGATCATCCTCAAGAAACGCATCTTATGGATCATGAGTAGATTGATCAAATCCATATTCCCAAGGTAAGTGAGGGGATGAGTGTCATTGAAGACACTGAGATGTCTATCCAGATGCATGATAAAACTTCCCCCCATGAGAGTACCATGAGCCCTTCGAACTTGGATCTCATATTAGCAGGTGAAATATCTAGCCATATTGATGGTTATTCCACCCATGGTAGTAGTGAGGATGAGCACCTAAATATGATTTATGTTTCCATGAGAATCCCATATGGCCAACCAGGCATGATAAAGTGATTGGTGATGAATTTTTAAGGAATCACCCCATAGTTGGTAGCTCTTCATCATATTTGGGTGGTAGATGCTTTGTGGATCCCAAGTGATCAATGGCCATCACTCTACCACATCCTCCTTGTTCGGGTCTATTCTCATGTCTGATTAGTTAGGGGAGGAGATGAACTTCTTGATGTAGATACTGAGTCTAACATTGAAGTCACCCAAGGTGATCTCCCAAGGCCTACCACCAAGTTAAAAGGTAACATGTGCCAAGTTGAGCTTCAACATGGACAAGAACTCGAGGACAATCTCCTTAAAGGTATCCTCATGAACTTGGGTGATGGTAGAGAGGTGAATTCGGTCCATCAGGTCAAGATCCTCCTTATGCATATGGATATGCTCAAGTGTGTCCATGTCTAATGTCTTGTTGATCTCATCATCTTGGCCTATATATGTACCAACAGAATATAATTTTAGGGGGTATAAATTGGAGGAACAAGCATAGGTGCAGTTATAGGGTAGTTCCTTTGGATGATCTGGATGAGGCCTTAAAATGTTTGGAGACTGAAGGAGTAGTCAAATTGAAATCATAAGGGGAGGGATTCATATCTGCTAATGGTGGGGGAGGTGCAACATTCAGTTACTTATGAGGTGTAGGATCATTATCACATTGGCATGAACTCTTCACAGTTTTGGTTCTGACTACGGTGAAGGGTATATATGAGAAAAAGATGGATGGAGTGATGTATATTAGTAAAATTGAGGATGATAGGGGGAGGTAAGGTTGGCCAGTGGTGATGGAGGAGGAGAGGTGGTCAGGAGCAGAGGGGTCACGTATGGGAGGAGAATGAAGGGGGGTGGGCCGTGAACCTAGGGTTCATGGTATTTTAAATCTGTGCCAATATTTTCATATTTTGTATTTAATATATGATGTGTAAAGCTATGGTTTTCTATTTTTTGAGACCTAAAACTTCCATGTTGTGTATTTATTTTACATGACATGATTTTTTGATTTTTTTTATTTTTTTATTTTTCAATTTTCAATTTTCAATTTTCAATTCTAAATTTTGAATTTTAAAACTTTTGAAAGAAGACCTTATCCATCATAAATGAACTTTTATAATTTTTAGAAAATCTAATCTAAACCATCCTATTTTTCCCTCCCAATGAGTGCCTTTTTTATTATCTAGATCTATAAACGCTTCCATTTAGATAAATTTAAATGTGTGGAAAAATACCTTGTAGAATGGTTCTTAAAAATAGAGGGTACGAAATGTGGGACTACATCCCTTATTTTAGGTGCAGTGTAATTCACATTCTTGTGAGAATTTTATACATTTTATAAAATGATTTATGTTATTTTCTCCATTCTTACTAGTTATAAAATCATATTTTTTTATCAATAAGAGGGATAGATTGAAAATCCGATGACTTGTTGCTTTTTTTAGTCGCCTTTACCAAATCTAACAAAACTTCTTCTTTACCAAATAAAAAATTAATCTCCCTTTGTTAACATCAATCATCACTTTTTCATTAGTGATAAATAGCCTCCCTATAATTAAGGGGAAATCTCTTTATTCCTCTATATCTAGGATGAGGAAATCAGTAGGGAAAATGAATTTTACAACTTTTACTAAGATTTCATCGATTAGTCCTTAAGGGTGTTTGATTGAGAATTAATAAAGTTGGAGTTACACTCTTATTTATTTTAATTCAATGAGCCCTAGATTTTTTAAAACACTCATAGGCATGATATTGATACTTGAGCCAATATCGCACAAGGCTCTTTAAAAATCACATGCCCCTATATTGTAAGGAATTGAGAAACATCCAGAGCCTCACATTTTGGTTGGGAGATTCTGTTAAACAATTTTGGATAATTATTCATTTAGGGAGATTACTCCTAAGTATTCTATTTTCTTTTTTCTTGAGATAGAGTATTTAAATAATCTTGCATAAGTAGGCACTTAAGAAATTTCCTCTACAAAGTGGATATTGATGTGTAATTTTTTAAACATCTCCAAAATGTTATATTTTCCCTATCTTATAGCTTGTCTAATCCTACATGGAAAGGGGAGATGATATTATATAGTGGCATTGCCACATATATATTTTTATTTTCAGGCTCCTCCTTAACTGGAGCTTTGTTAGTTGATTCTTCTTCTATAAATTTCTCTTAACCAGCATTATCATATTATTTTAACTGCCTTTCCTCTCCTAAGAACAACTGTTTGAATTCCAACATCTTTCTATTCCTAAGAACAATATATTTATCCTATTATCAAGTTTGAGACTTGATATTATCAGGAAATGTACCCAGTGATCAATTTGATAGGGTATTAGAAATTTCCCCCATTGATGTTCAATATTTTTTAGGGATTCCCTTTGATTATGAATTCCAGTATCTTGTGTTGTCATACTATGGTATGATTTTTACATGAAGGTGGTTAGAAGGTTTTGAAGATTATACTGAAGAGGTTGGGCTTGTTATGGTAGTCTTGGTGAATATTGTTTATAATTCTATTGTTGAGATCAAGGAAAATGTTGTTGGAATTGTTGTTCTGGTTGAGGAGCTAGACCTTATGGTGGGTACCTAGGTGTTACCTAATTATGTAGTAGCTCTTGACCACTATTCTACTGATAGTAACCATGATTAGGCTATTATGGCTATTGATCTATAATCTGGTGATAGTGTTCTTATTGGTAGGTTTGGTATTGATGGTACTATTAATTTTGTTTAATGTAATTATCATAATTACAGTATTGTATCTTTGGATCTTCTAAACCTTCCATGCAGTCATAATAATGGTGTGGGCCTCCAAACATCTCACAATATTTAATCTCCATAACAGGAGTGGAAGGGGTAGTGGTGAATTGGGTAGCTAAAAAGATTCAGTATTCTTAGTAAGGGCATATACTTGGGCCACTAAGGAGGTATTTTCCTCCACTTGAAGGATTATCTGTTGGGGCGGTCCTCTTTCACTTTTACACTAACTGGAATTGTGTGAAATTTTTTCTAACAATGCTCGGTTGACTTCATGTGTCTTTATAATGAGCCTACCCTAAGTGGCGGGGTCCAAAATAGTGTGGGTGGCAGGCTAGAGTCACTGATAAAAAATTTATATTTGTATCCACATGTCTAGTCCATGATGTGGGAACTTGCATGTTATCTCCTTGAAGCGGCCTCATACTTCCCAATCTGATTCTCCATCCACCAAATTGAAATTTTGAATCTCATTTTTGAACTTCCAGGTTTAGATTGGTGGGAAATACTTATCAATAAATTTCTTATCTAAATTTTCCCAAGACATGATGGACTCAGGATCATGAATTATTAGCCAATCCTTGGCCTGGTCATGTAAGAATAATGGGAATACATGGATTCTAATGGTGTCTGAAAAAATTCCCTAGTTGAAAAAGGTGTCTCAAGACTCTGAGAAATGTGAAATATCTTTATGGGGGTCTTCGATTTGAATTCCACTAAATTTCTCCATGTTCTGAATCATATGAATGAGTATAGGTTTAATATCTAAAGAGTGAAACCAAATAGGTGGGCGCACAATGTTGGGTGCAGTACCACTGATGGATGAAAAATTGTAGTCTATTATGGTGTGATCCTATAGTGTTGGTCCATCTCCCTGATTTTTAGGTGGTTCATATTGAACATTTTGTGGGTTTGGAAGTGGAAGATCATTATGCTCAGCCATTATGAAGTATCATCATGCAAGTAAATATTGATCGATCACAGGATCAAAAGGAGCCTTTTCTTGAGCTTCAAGGATCATTTAGTAAGTCATAGGTCCCTGACACATGGACTAGTTTAGAAAAATCATATACAGGTTCTATTTTGTGACCAAAAAAGGTTATAAAAATAAAATGAGAAGGAAAATATAAAGGTGAGGGGGTGATGTAATCCAAGGTTCTTCTGAAGGTTAATATGCCTAAGAATATCTTTCCCTAGAAATGGTGCCAAAATTTGATGTTCTCAGAAGACATCATTAAATCCTCTAGGGATGATCAGATTATAAATTTATATCCCAAACTACACTCAAATACTAAGGTATAATAAGTGGAATTCCAGGTTCAAACCCACAGAGATAACTTGAAAATAATAAACTCAATGGTAAAAACCATTTTAGCAGGATTATAAAATTCATTCTCTTTGGTTTAGATTTTATTAAACCATATATCTTAGTATTTAAATCATATTAAAGGAAGGGTTCAGGTTCAATTTCAGGATATATGCAAAGGATAATCCTAAATCTAACATATGATAGACCTATGTCATAGGCTTCAAAGTGGTGAAAAATACACCAATTAATCTTGGTTCAACTGATTGGATCAACCAAAGATGGAAAATCCTCATTGTTCTATAGTATTTGACAAACTAAGCACAATAAGCTTTGATTTTAGGCAGAAAGAATCATAGGCTATTGGTCCTAGCCTAATCAACTCCAACTAGGTCATGGTCATTCAATTTTCACTTATGATGGTTAGGGTAGTTTTAAAATAATGATATTTGAAATTATTTTAAACCTAGTTACTATACATAGTGTTAATAATATTCGATTTTAGATATTTTTTAGGTTCAAATCCACCCCTATTCTTGACCCCTAACCCTAAACGGATTATTCGTGCATGAAGAAATTGAACAAAATCATGGAAACTGATGGAATACTTGAAATAATGATTAAAAAATTCAAAATAAAGAAATCTACAATTGAAACTATATTAAAGAGATTAAAAAACTTAACTAAGGAAGCAATGAAGAATGTAGTGGAAATTGAAGTTGCACAGTAATCAAGATTGAAATTGAAATGTCAAAACAGTAAGGAACAACAAGCAAGTTTTGAATCCAAAATAGAAAAAATGGAGTAATTAAAATAATAAAGGAAATTAGTATATATATATATATATGGGAATTAAAAAGGAAGAAAAATGAAAAATAACAGAAGAAAATAATATGGGCATCTGAACTCCTTCTGTGTGTTGGGGTCACTAGAAATAATAGTCCTTGAGAATTACATGATATGTAAATGGTTCACGTCATGTAGGTGATTTAAGTGGATTCTAAATTGATACTTTCATAGCATGAACTTGACTTACACACCGTGTACTTTATATCCTCATTAATCTCTGAATATTTTATATCTCTCAGATTTCACAGCTTGAATCTTAGGTGGAAATTAGGTTTAAAACTTTTCACATTATGTATTGATTTGATGCTCTATATCTTCATTGGATTTGAAATTATAGCATTTAATTATGTGTAATCAGGATTCATGTTGTGTATGTGGTTCACTCCTTGTAATTGGGATTCACAGGCTAGCCTTCGACTCATAGGTTCTTTTCTTGAGGAGTACACATCATGTACTTCAGATTCACGATGTGTAGTGATGATTTATACCATTTTTTCAAAATTTATCCTTTGATTCTTGAATTCTTATTTCTTTTTAAAAAAACAAAAACCCAATGTAATATCAAATAAAACATCATTAAAATTTAAAAAAATGTATCTAAAATGTGTATATGAATTCATCTCATCATTTCCCTTGTACATGAGAAGAGAAATAGAGAATGAGAAATATCTCATAAACTAATGTGATAATATCAATCATGTATTCCATGTTATGTACTAGGATTAATTTTTCCTATGACTTGATCATAGTAATAAGATATCAAGATGATCTTAGTGAACATCATCGCTATGCTATTAAGGATGTCATTAAATATTTCAGAATAACTAAAGATGTATTTCTAGTGTATGGAGGAGATGAAGAGTTGGTAATTAGGGGTTATACTAATACTATCTTTCAAAATGATTAAAATAATCTGAAGCCATAGTTAGGATATGTCTTTGTTCTCAACGGAAGAGTTGTGAACTGGAAGAGTTCAAAGAAGCTAGTTGTTGTTGATTCTACAGTGGATTCCAAGTATATAGATACTTCTAATATAGAAAAATAATCTATTTGGATATGAAACTTTTTCTAAGAGATTGATGTGGTACCTAATAGTAAAGACACTATCACATTATATTGTGATAATACTATATTTTTGTCTCTTGAAAAGGATCCAAGGTCACACCAATGAAAAAACATTATCCAGAAGTATCAACTCTTGAAGGATTTTTCTTATAGAGGTGAAGTCATGGTGAAAATATTTTTTGTAGAATAAAACATGGTGTACCCCTTTACTAAATCCTTATCTCATCAAAATCATGGGTATCATGTGAGAGCTATTGAACTGAAGGTTGTTAGAATTTGGGTCTAGTGGAAGTGGGAGTCTATTGGAGTTGGGGGCCTATAACCAAATTTTATGTACTTTAGGATTACATGTATTCATTTTTTTAATATTAATAAAATTCATATGACATCATGATTGTTTTTTTTTGGGTCACATAATATGTGATAATGTCCTAAGAGTAACTATCATACTGAAAGGTTATAGTATTTCCCTACTATGATGAGAACCCTAAAGTTACATGATAGTATTCTTAAATATATTTTCTATATCTGGATGATATCATTTTATGGGAAACAAATGATATAGTCTATTAGGGGTAGAAACTTATATGACTTTGAGGTACTTTCTCATGATGTACACCCTTGGTAATTTCTAGTGCAAGCTATTATGATAACATGACGCACCAGTAGGAAATACATATTTATATGTGTCATTGGATGTTATTATTTTAGGTGTGTGTATTTATCCTTAAAATTTAATATTATTATTAATGAATATTATTATTCATGTACTTTGATGTATTTATGAAAACTAGGATAACATATGTTCATGGTGATGTAAGATACATTGGGTACATCATGAGTGATATTTCATTAATGAATAATGTGAGAAATGATGTGTCTCTTATGTTCTTTAATGAAAGTTGATATCTTGATCCCTTTTATGGGAATTAAATATCCTAAAATAAATCCATGTCCATAGTGTTATATAGGCAGGTTTATTTATATAAATTCAATGAATGAGACATCGATCACATAAGTTGATGACACCAGCGTGCAACTTTCTTGATCACAGATATCATGATAAAGGAATTATATCACATATTAAGAATTAATATGAGGTTATATGTCATTGTGACATTAACTTATTTTTCTATGGGAGTCTTGGCATATTGTTAGACATTAACCTAGGACTTTGGGTGGTTCCACCTAATGTCACTGAGAAAGAGTCCTAGAAGGTCACACACTAAGTGTATCCAAAACCTCAGTTAAATATTAAATATAATTTATTATTTAACATGTTGAATGAAAATTATTATCGTAAGTGGTTTAATAATTATTCCTGATTATATTGATCACATATATTCAGCCATTAGTTATTCGATCGAATATTTTGTGATCAAAGTATTTAATAAATATGTATTTTTTATTTAGTGAATATAAGATTTATTTATTTATTATATAATAATGCAGTAATATTTATTTATTAAATAAATAGTCATTAATCAGGGCCTAATAAATATTGTAGAGGAATGGAGAACCAAGTGTAAAGATCTGTTGAGAGATAATATACATATAAAATATTATTTGAATAAATTTATTCAATAAATAATATTTAATTAATTCACTAGTTTTTTGCATGTCAAGAAATAATAATATTGTTACTATTATTATAGATATTGGGTTATTTGGGGATTAAGGAAATAATAATGGTTCATGTGCAGTTCTTATTTTCTAACCCGAACACTATATAAACTCAATTATATTATTTTAAATCTGAAGGTTAGCTATTGGTTGAGTGTTCACAATGACATTTGGGGAATCATCTCAATCCCTAGAGATATTATATCCAAGAACGATCTAAATAATTGAGATTTATCCACCCCCACCACCCTCTCGATTCTAGAGAGATCAAGGAGAAACCTTATTTGAAGTGATTCTCATAGTGATCAAAGGAAAATGGTGTAAGAGTTAGGATGTTATGTTCTAGCACTCTGAGATTCCCATAGTGATGTTCGGAGGTCCATGGTGCACATATGGATCACCATTGAAGGTAATCTATACTCAATTCATATGAAATAATGACAGTACATCATAATTATGTTATCAAATTCATCAAT
The DNA here is from genome assembly GCA_963277665.1 of Viscum album. Lineage (NCBI taxonomy): Eukaryota > Viridiplantae > Streptophyta > Magnoliopsida > Santalales > Viscaceae > Viscum > Viscum album. The sequence continues at coordinate 1,196,895,732 of OY728133.1, forward strand.
GAATAAATAATTCATCACAAGGTAATTCTTTAACTGCTTAATTTAATTATAAATCATTAAGTGGTGATCCTAAATTTAGTCCCAACATTCTCATTTAAATTAATCTTTTATTCAATTATAATGGTAATAATTTTATTTATTGATTTATATCTCAGATTAATCATTGATTGTGAAAAAAAATTGATTTGGGCATGCCCTACCGTTTCTTTTGTTGTGCTCAGAACCATCATTGTCAATCTCCCATATTTCATGCCTTTAATATTATTTTGTAAACCCTTGTCATGTGTTTTAGAATTATTTATCATATCTAGTAAATATTGTTGGGAAATTACTTAGATAAGTAATGATATTTCCCCTTCATTAATAATTTCTATATCCAACTTTACTAAATTTATGAATATTGTATCCTTTTCCATCCTCATCATATATAGGATTCCATGATCCTTCCTACTCAATGCATCTTCCATCTTGTTTTCCTTCCCAATATGGTAGTGTATTGAACATTCATAATCCTTAAGTTGTTCTATTTATCTCCTTTGTCTCATGTTCTGGTCCTTTTGAGTGAATATGTACCTTCAAATTTTATGATTGGTATATATATCACATCTTTCTCCATTAAGATAGTGTCTCTATACTTTCAACATAAATATTATAGCTATCAGATCAAGATTGTTAGTTGGATAGTTTTATCTATTGGTCTTAAATCTCCTTGATGTATAAGAAATAACTCTATCATTTTGCATAAATACACACCCTAGTCCTTTCTTTGATAAATCGTTATATATATAAAAAACTTCTTTTCTAGAAAGTAAGGTTAGTATGAGTGCATTGATTAATTTCTTCTTCAGTTCCTTAAATATTTCTTCACATTCCTTTTCCCATGTTAATTTGACCCCTTTAAATGTCAACTTGGTTAAGAGATTATCTAATTGGGAAAAAATTACAAAAAATCACCGATAGTAACTAGCTAAGCAAGGAAACTACGTATCTCGGTTATATTTCTTAGTGAGGTCCATTGTTTAACCACCTTTGATGTTGCGGGGTTAACCAATATTCTATCCTTTGAGACAATATATCCAAGAAAATAATCTTTTTAAATCCAAAATTCAAACTTACTAAATTTCAAATATATCACTTTATCTATTAGAGTATCAAGGATGATTTGTAAATGGTCTTAATTCTCTTAATATATCTTTTATTATATCAAGATATAATTAATAAAACAACAAAAAATTTATAAATATAATCCTTTAATACCCTATTAGTTAAATCCATAAACAGAAAGGGTGCATTTTTTAACCCAAAGGTCATTAATTTAAACTCATAGTGCCTATAAATTATTTGAAAAGTTGTATTTGGTATATCATTCTTCTTTAATTTTAATTGATGATAACCAGAACAAGGATCAATATTTGAGAATTATTGATCCCCTTTAATTTTATCAAACAAATCATCAATGAAAAGTAAAGGATACTTGTTCTTTATAGTAATGGCATTGATTTCCCTACAGTTAATGTGTAACCTTATAAAACCATCCTACTTATTTATAAATATGGAAGGTTCTCTCCAAGGTGAAACACTAAGTTGTATTTATATTTTATCACAAAAAATCTTGTAATTTATTCTTTAATTACACTAATTACACCATATCCATTTTATAAGGAAGCTTAGATATGGGCTTTTCATCGTGGATAAGATCAATAGATAATTCTACTTCATGATCAGGTGGATGTCTGGGTAATTTGTCAAGGAATAAATAAATATAATTTCCCACAATAGATACATACTCTATTATAAGGATATGCATTTAATTCATTGATTTATCATCTCTAAGGATTTCATTAAGATGGTTCATTATATGTGGTTCTAAACAAGACTTGGGAAATGAATTTTTTTCATATAAAAACAATGCATTATATTCAATCCTTGGATATTGTAATATAATTATCATGAAAATAAATTCTTGGATTATACTTCTAGAGTCCATCCATATCAAGTATTACGTCAAGTCAACCATTGGAATTACAAATAGGTTTTTAGTTAAGGAACCTCCATGCATTTTAATATATGCATAACAATATACTTTCATTTTTATAATATTTCTGCAAATATTTTTAACTGAAAACTCATTCCTTAGTGCATCAAGGGATTATTAAATGTTTTTAGAAAACTTGAGTGATATAAAAGAGTAAATATATTCAGAATCAAATAATATATTAGTTAAATTTGAGTTTATAATCAAAGTGCATGCTATAATATCATTTGGAATCTTAAATTATGTTGTGGTGATAGTATAGGCTTGGTCTTGCTCCCTTGGACTCTTTTGAGGTAGGTTCCCTTGATACTTGGGGAATTGATTTGAATAGTGTCTCATCTCATTTCAATTAAATAATTATATATTTGTGGATTCTTTATTTCCCTTGAACTCATGAGCTTGATGGAATCTTCACTCTTGTAACAAACTCTTATTCCCTTAAAGTAATATATGAGGTGTTTCTTCCCATAATTATTATGTGTTATAAATTATAACCTTCCCTTATTATCCTTTTCAAAATTATTTTCAACATGGATATCAACCACTCTTTTCTTCTCTTGATTCTATATTTAATCCATTTTAAAGTAAAATTCTTTGAGAACTCTTTAGACTTAATGGAACTTGTGACTGTCACCTCATAACATGAAAATGTTTAAGATACTAATGTCCTTTGAATATTTGGATTCAACCAATAAAATAATTAATCAATATAACTTTTTTTATTTTGTATATATTCCACAAAATTCCTTACTAACATTGTAAAGTTATCCACGTACTCGACAATAGATTCCTCTTCCTTTTTTCTTAATCTTAGGAATTATTTTTCCATATCAGATCATTACTGAAGAGGAAATTATTTTTCAAAGAATATCACCTTAAAAGACTTTCATTCCATATTATTTATCTCCTCTTCCTTATTAGTGTTTTGAATTAAATACTTCCATTAATCAGCATCTCCCTTTAGTTGATAAAAAAAGACATGATAAACTTCTCTCTTTTGTTTCATTCCAAATAAAATAATATTTTCTCTATGGACTTTATCCACTATTAAGATACTAATGCATTTTTGGTTCCATTGAATGATATGGGTATTTTATCATAAATTATTCTAAAAATGTTACAAAATATTGTGAATTAATAGGTTGTTCCATACAGGTAAGTTTATTTTTCATAAACTAGGTTAACTACCCTAATATAATTTTAATATATTCAGCAGCAACACCAGCCTCATTGATTTTATTAAGAGGGAAATATCTACACTGATTATGGGTGTTGACATGGTTTATTTTCATTCTATTAGATATAATTTCTAAACAATGGTATATACTTAATTAGTTCATGAATAAAACTAGAAATTATAAATCATAGTATATAATTAATATTTATTTATTACAAATTCATTTCATTTAATCTAGAAACATTTCTAAAATATCTTAAGGGTTTATCATAGGGTTATTTTCTCTAAATATTTTCTTCTAAATCTAGTTCCTAATATTTCTACTAAACTTACTTTTATACCAACTATAACACCAAGAATCTATTAACCCAAATTTGGTTTTTATTTTATTACATTAGTACAAAAGACATTAATAATAGTATCCAACCATTTAGTAATCTCAAGAAACTAGATATATAAATAAACATTACATTAAATTGAAAACTAAGTATACATCATTTGAAAACATGAAAATTTTATTATTTATTCTTATAAATCCAGATGTCAAATGTAGTAATCCTCTTGGTTTCATAAGGAGATAGAAGAAAATATAAAGGGGTGAGCTTAGATTCTCAGTAAGGGGTAGCGTATAGTGGAAGCTATTATACATAATCATGGACTCAAAAATACATCAAGAATTAATAAATTTCATAAAAATAATATATAAATGGATTACATAACATTCAATAAGTGCATGGATAAGAATAATTAATCTCATAGTTATGGAATTCATAATATCAAACATCATAAACATATTATTAAGTCCATATTCTAATACATCATACAAAAATAGGTAATTATTATACCAAATGTCAAACTATTTTATCTCAAGAGACCTACCAATGCATCGAGAGGCTATATAATTATGGTTCCCACCCATAACATAATAAGTCTAATGCATCTATCATATGAAGAGAATGGATAAAAAATAGATATCATAATGTTCCCTAAATAACCTCATACATAATCATGGCTAATAAATAAATAGTTTTCTATATAAGAATAATGGATATACAAAAGATCAATATTTCTCTATTAAATGAAACAACATTTTAACATCCTGGATTTATCCTATTATGGACCATTTAAAATTTTTGATCTATTTCATTAAACATCCCTTAAAAATGACTCATGAGAGGTTAAAGGAGGATTTGGGGGGTGTATGGGGCTCATTTGAAGCTCAGGCACTGAGAAGGAGAAAGAGAACTAAGTCGCACTGTTTAAATAACTGTGTGGCCTAGGGTGCACACCCGTGTGGCCTACTGCATGTTCTGGGAAGTGGGAAGACACATGGACTACGCATGGTTATTTAAATAGTGTGCCTTACCCATGCATAGTGTTTTTGTATATAAGAGAATAAAATAGGGTTTTCCACTTTTATTTTATTTTCCTTTTATTTTTTATTTTTTCCCTTTTCTTTTTTCTTCCTTTCCTTTTTTTATTTCCTTTCCTTTCTCTCCTCCTCCCTCCACACATGGAGAACCTCTCCCCTCTCCCTCTAGGTGCACGCACCACCTCCTCCATGCCTCTTGGGGGTTTTGATCTTGCTCCCTTATTTAATCTCTATTTTCTTAATCATTGGATGCGCTGGAATTATCTTGGTAAGCTCTCTCTTCTGTAATCATTTATTTATTGGTTCCTCCACTTCTCATTGCGCTATTTTGGCATGTAAGGATTTTTTCCCTATTTTGGGGGTTTTACTAAATCATCTGATTTATCATGTTTTAGGTTGAATCAAAGGTCATTACTGGATTTAGGGATTAACATGATGTTGAGGTAAGGCATCTATTCTTTTTCTTGCTCATTTCATGCATTTTTAGGTGTCACGATGTTGTGTCTCTAACCAAAACCTTTTTTCAAAGCTTTAATATTTTTTATTAAATTAATAAGAATGTTTTTTAGTGTTCGTAGTGGCCCTCACTTGCAGCGAAACCCAAAAATGGGGTGTTCACTTTGCCTTCAGCCACCCCTTTTGGGCATTCCATCTATTTTGGCCTAAATCATCATTGCCTTGAGTTGTTTTACACCATGGGCTTATGTTTAAAATTTATAAGTGGTTTAGAATGAGTAATGTACCATGATTTAGGTCCCCTTTTGAAATGAACATGTTCAAATTATAATTAATTGATCCTTGTGTTATGCCATATGCATTTGGAATGCTTTAATAAATGCCTTACATTCTAAATGAATAATTTCAATTACATGGATACCTTGACTTATGCTAAATGTTTATGCTTCATACAAAGTGGTTTTCTTAGTGATATAGTACTCAAATTCTTAATATTATTTCCTTTTTCACTATGTTAATGCCTTGTGCCATGTTTAAAGACTTGAATTGTTTTGTTTGGTAAGATTGTTAGTTTGTGAGTTTGGAATGTCATTAATGACATGTTAACTAGATAATTTCTCATGCCTTGTTTAGTGGATTGAATTATATGTGTGAATATTTGGTAAGATTATTGCCTTGTGATATTGAAAAGTAAGTGATGATATGTGTTTGTATACATGTTATGCTTGACGTTTATGCCATGATATTTTTCCTTGTATTTAATTAGTGCTGAATAAATGTTTAAATATGAATAAATGGATTTTTTGATTAAGAAATTTCATATTTTTATAATAAAACACCTCCAATGGAGGTGAGATATCTTCTAAAATAAAAATAGTTATTATTGTTATTATACATTCTTGGTTTCCTTACTATATAAATTGTGCCATTATTTTTTTCTTAAATTAAAAGGCTTGATTAAATGGTAAGCTTGTTATCTTGTTATATTAAATTGCATGTGATGACATGAAATTGTTTAAATTATGTGCTTGTGGTATATTCTATGCTTATGCTAATGTTTATTATCTTGAAATATAAATTGTTCCATTATTGATTGGATTAGATTGCATATCAAGATTGAATGGTAAGCATGTGATATTGAGATGCTTCTTTATTGGCATGGAATTTTATATTTATGAATTACCATGGGTTATATGACTTACTTGATATGGAACATTATATGCGGGTTGGGAGAGAACATGGATCCCAAGTTAAGGATTTCCTGGATGGACTCGTCGTGCTTGGCTGGTTATGACACGATGTGTCGGGAGTGACACTTTGGCATTCCATGTACGAGCTTTTCAGGTGGTTTATGATAACTCATGAGTGAGGATAGTTCCCTGGGGTAGAAACCATGGATGAACCTATTGGAAAGATGGTTATTATATGCCTCAAGTGAGACCCAGTTCCCTATGTGAGATATTTGGCATGGACTCAGATTCACCATCCTTGAGTGATACAAGGGACGCCATATGGGTTTCCTTGGACATACTCAAGGTATGGGTTATATTTGATGTTTCCATTAGGACCCTTAGGATTCAGATATGATCGTTAAGGATGGTCATGGAACTCCACCTTGATTTTTATGGACTGTTTGAATTCCAGTATTATATCTAAATGGGTCATATTCATCACTTCTGTTGTTATTTTCCTCTAGCGACCAGTGTGAGGGGATTCGTGCAAGCACCTTTATCAGGTATCAGATCTATGACTCTACAAAAAGTTGGGATTTGGTCTTTTATTGGTCATTCAAGCTAAGAAAATAGTGGTCATGGTTGAGGAAACTATTCCACAGAGATTCAGCATCAGCAGAGTGGATCTTCTTAGGTTGGTCAAGCAGCACCTCAAGTTTGTGGTTCAGGGAATGTATATACAGTGCAGGCAACACCAAGTGAGTAGATTCTAGAGTTATATATAGTCAGATTTACTATCATATTCACCTATAATTTAGTTTTTGCCTTCTTAAATGGTTTTCTTGCTCTGGTCCTTTTGTTTGGGTAGCTTAAATCCTTTTGGTGTTTTCTTGAGTTTTTCCTTGAAAATAGAATGTAAGCATTTTTGTAGATCTCTTTCTTCCTCTGTCTGGATTTTATTGATAATCCTTGATCCCAGTGTCCTTGATGGGTGTGACCTCTTTTTTGGTTAATCCCTCATGACCATTATATACTTAAATGCATATGGCCGATAAAACTATGGATACTATCAAGGATGTGTCTTTTTCTTAAGTAATCTCTGGGTAGTATGTATCGATATAATCAGTACCCATCATCTTGATTAATGATGCATCGAACCATCTAAGTTTAGGGTTAATCGTTTAGACTTATGTTAAGGAAACTCCTAAAGTGGGGAGTGTCGCGTCTATTCTGGTTACGAGTGTAATTCTAGTAGAAGTCACACAACTAAGAAAGACTATTTGAAGTATTAAACTCTATTTTAAAATTCCCATTTTTTAAGAAATATTTTTTGTTCAACCTATAGTGGTTCGACAGTCCTTTTTAGTAAGGCTGGTATGAATTGTGTGGTACACTTTTCCCTCTTTATAGAAAGAGTGTCATGAATCCATTTTGGAGGTCGTTTAAACCTATTAGTGTACTCTCATCTTCAAGGTGAACATGTCCCCTATATTGGTATCATTTGGGTATAGTGAGAGAGCATTAGTCTTACACCATTCTAACATTTTAAAAATCCATTGGGCTTGTTTTGGTGGTTTTGATTAAATTCACATAGCGGAAGCGTGGTTGTTTTAATAGTCTCATTGATCCTAAGTGATGCCTGGTTTTTCCCAAGTAGGAATGTTGGGACAGACTCATGGACACTAACTATTCTCCTATTGACTTTAATTTCATATTTTTGATACTTGGGTTTCATTAAATGCTCTTGAGGTAAGGCATTCATCCTGTATCGACATCTCAATCGTAAGCCTTGAATGTGGTTTTGTATGGATGATCTCATTGGATTCTAATTGATGACTTCGAGTTTATCCTATTTTTTCATACATGCTCATAAGGGAGTGTTTTAACTGTGATGATCCAAAAGTTTTGGACCAATGGTATGTTTCTATGATTGCATCAAGGCATGACAGATTTTGCAGCCTTTGCGCTAGAGACATAACCGGAATCCAGTTGCTAGTCTCAATGAGTGTGCTATGAGAAAATACCAAGATAATTTTGTTTAAAATGATTCAAGTTTAACTTTTGGTATACGCTAACCATCTAAGATGAGAATTCTGGTAGATCCATGACCTACCTTCCTCTGGTTTCATTAAAATAGGTTGTCTTTGACTCGACCCTTTGATCGGTTCATGTTTTTTGTTTCATGTCATGAGCATCATTGGAATGCTATGGGAATGAATTAAAAGAAAATTCTAATGGTGAGGATATCATGGTTCAGAATTGGACTTTAATTCTAGAACCTATGATGAATCTCTATAGAAAAGTTTAATAAGGAGACGACGATGTCATCATATCTCTAGTATGAAGAACTTATAAAATCTATGTCTCCATGATTTGGTTGGATTTCAAGTGTTGGTTTGATTTATATGGATTAGGTGTCATGTGTTAAGGTTAATATTGAAGTTTCATTGGGAATTTGGAAACACAACATGACCATTTTAATGAAACTTCACAACCCTAGTAGGTCAAGTGATGTTTTCATTATTCCCAAAGGCTTCTTAGGGATGATAAGTTCTAAGGTGGAGAGATTGTAATGTACCAAATTTATCTTGGTATGGAAAAAATATAAAATATTTGATTTATTTTATTAAATGACCCTTAAAAATGATGCATGAGAGGTTAAAGGAGGATATAGGGGGGTTCCAGGGCTTGTTTAAAGCTCGGGCACCAAGAAAGGAGGAAGTGAACTGGGTCGCATGGTTTAAATAACTATGCAACCCAGAGCATGCACCTGTGTGGCCTGCAATAGGTTATAAGAAGTGGGCGGACACACGAAATGTGCATGGTTATTTAAACCATATACCTCTCCCATATATAGTTTTTTTATATATTATAATAAAATAGTTTTTTCCACTTTTATTTTATGTTCCTATTCTTTTATTTTTCTTTTTTTCCTTTTCTTTTTTCTTCCTTTCCTTTTTTCTTTTCTTTACTTCCTCTCCTACTCCCTTTATGCATGGAAAACCTTTACCCTCTCCCTCTAGGAGCATGCACCACCTACTCCATTCCTCTTGTGGGTTTTGATCTTGCACCCTTATTTCTTATCTATTTCGTCATCATTGGATGCGATGGAAAGCTCTCAGTAATCTGTCTATTCTTAACTCCTTTATTTTTTGGTTCCTCCACCACTCATTTCATTATTTTGGAATAGAAGGATTTATTCCATATTTTGGGTGTTTTTTTAAATCATCTAATTTCTCTTGTTTTAGGTTGAATAAAAGGTCGTTACTGGATGTAGAGAGTACCACAACATTAAGTTAGGGCGTCTATTCTTTTTCCTGATCGTTTCATCCATTTTTAGAAATCATGCCATTGTTCCTCTCACCAAAACCTTCTAGTGAAGCTTTAATATTTCATATTAAATTAAAAAGAATGTTTTTTATTGTTCATAGTGTTCCTCTCTTATAGATAAATCCATTCATGGGGTGTTCGCTTCACCTTCAGACACCCCTTTTGGGTGCGCTATCTATTTTGGCCTAAATCGCCATTTCCTTGAGTTGTGCTTCACCATGGGCTGATGTTAAAAATTTATAAATGGTTTAGAATGAGTAAAAGACCATGATTTAGGTTCCCTTTTGAAATTCACATGTTCAAATTATAATTACTTAAAACTTGTGTTATTCCATATGCCTTTGTCTTGCTTTTATAAATTCCTTACATTCTAAATGTCTCATTTCAATTACATGAACACCTTGCCTTATGATAAATTCTTATACTTCATACAAAGTTATTTTCTTAGTGATATAGTACTCAAATGTTTAAGTTTATTTCCTTGTGCACTATGTTAATGCCTTTTTCCATGTTTAAATACTTGAATTGTTTTGTTTGGAAATATTGTTAGCTTTTTAGTTTGGAATTTCATTAATGAAATGTGGACTATATAATTTATCATTCCTTGTTTAGTGGATTAAATTATATGAGTGAAACTTTGGCGAGATTCTTATCTTGTGATATTGAAAAGTAAGTGATGAAATTTGTTTTTCTACATGCTATGCTTGATACCTATGCCCTAAGATTTTTCCTTGTATTTAATTATCACTGAATAAATGTTTAAATATTCATAAATGAATTTTTTTATTAATCAATGTCATGTTTTTATAATAAAACCTCTCCAACAGAGGTGCATTTTCTTCTAAACTAAAAATAGTGATTAGTGTTATTAGACATGCTTGGATGTCTTGCTATTTAAATTGTGACATTCTTGTTTGGATTAAATTGAAAATCTTAATTAAATGGTAATATTGTTATATTATTATATTAAATTTAATGTGATGACATGCAATTGTTTAAATGTTGTGATTTTGGTTTATTCCCTTTTTATGATAATGTTTATTATCTTGCAATATAAATTGTGCCATTGTTGATTAGATTATATTTCACAATTATATTACATGGAAAGCATGTGATATTGGGATTATTATTTGTTGGAATGCAATTATATATTTTTTCATTGTCATGGGTTATATTCATTTTTTTGATATGTCACATTCGATGTGGTTCAAGAGAGAACATAGATCCTAAGTTAAGGATTTTTTGGTTGGAATCTCCATGCTCAGGTCGTTATGAAATGACGTTCTGGGAGAGACACTTTTTCTTTCCAAGTATAGGCTCACCGGGTGGTTTATGATAACTCATGAGTGAGTTTGATTCCCTAGGAGATAAACTGTGGATGGACCTATTGGCAATATGGTTATGCTATGCCTCAGGTGAGACTTGGTCCCCTATGTGAGATATTTGGTATGGACTCAGAGTCACCATCCTTGAGTGATATAAGGCACACTGTATGGGTTTCCTTAGATGTACTCAAGGTATTGGTTTATATTGGATGTTTCTATTGTGACCCTTGTGGTTTAGATATGATTTCCAAGGATAGGAATAGAACTCCACCTTGGTTTTGATGGATTGTTTGAATTGCATTGAGTGTTGATTTGATTAATTGATTACTCATAAGATCTGCTTACTTAATTATTATTTTTGAGTATCCTTATGCACTTTTTTCACTCCTACTCTGTTTTTAAGAATATTTATATATATGTACATATGTATTTTGCCTTGCACAATTACCCTATTCAGTCTTTTGGCTTAGTCTGAAGTAGGTGGTATGGGACGGGTGTTCGCTCTGGAACCCAGACTAAGTTGCAATTATTTTATTTATTTAACTATTTTCATCTTATTATATATTGGAATACTGATTTTGTTTATAGCATGAAATGGAAAGGTCTAGACACTGTGGGTACCGGCCTACTGGTATTTATATCTCACACCCTACTCAGGAGCTTTTTGGTACCCGAGTAGGCTCTATGATCATAGGTACGGATAAATTAAAGCATGATACTTCTAATGCTTGAGTGTTTGTTTACTTCTTAGTATAGAGATTAGAGTTAGAGGACCAAGCCTATGATCAAGATGTTATTGTAGCAGTTTTTTCATTTTTGTAGTTTGGATAGTATGTTGTTTATGCTCACACCCCTATTCCCCTACACTCCTATGTTTTTTTAGACTCATAACATCCTCATCATCATTTTTTTGTATCTATTATTATTATTCATCTTCTATAGTTATCTAGTTATTATGATTGGGTTATTTATTTGCTTCTGCTTCTACCTGCTTATTCTTATGTTTCTGCTACTTATTATATATAGTTTACCAATGTGTTATACCTAATCCTATGAGATCATAGTTTCCCCACTAACACACCTAAGGCCCTCACTACTAGTTTTAAACCTCTAAAATTTGGGGATATGCACTTTAGTTATTTTTTCCCATCATCTTGGGGCCTGGTTTAGTGGCACTCGGGGTGGGATACTACAAATATGGATATATAGTTGAATATCCCACAATTAACTTATAAAAAATAGGACATTCACAATGTAATGGAAATTAACCTTATCAAATGAATGATAGAAAGATAGTATTTAAGAGTAATTTCCTGGTTTAGGGATATCAATAGGAAGTAATCCTTTGTTATGGTTTGTAAAGAACTCCTAAATCAAAGCATATCCCTTGGTAGTGTCAAACCAGGTGAGTAGTTAGGCCTATTAGTTGTAAACTAAGTTAAGATTGAGCTAATACCCAACCAAACATTTTATTTGTTATTAACCAAAGGTGTATCTAAGATAAATCCCATATCCACTTTTTTATCCAAATAGGGATTTCATTTCTAGCAAATCACACACTCATTATTTTACCAAATTTTTAAAATGTTTTATGGCTACAAGAATGTTTGATCATTTTAACAGCTTATAAAGGTTTTATAATAAGATTTAGTGGTGATAAATCATTAAAAATATAATATTGAATTTATAATAATGAATAATATTTAAATTTCTCATTGAAAAAGAAAATGAATTGGAAGGATTGTAAAAATAAAGGTAGAGAAGAGGTCGAGAACCCGTACCTTACAAAGTATCTTCTTAAAGCTTATAAGGAACAACTTAGAACCTTATAAACTACTTGGAGATAATATTTATATGTAAATGTGAGGGACTTTATTCTCAATGGATTTGGAGTGGATAGAAATGGGAGAATGGATAGGTATTTATACTTAAGGGGGTATTTTTGGGTTAAAATATTGATTATTTTGTTATTTTTCCCAACTACTTTTGAATAACATTGATTTACATAAAAATAGTTGTATTATTATTAAAAAAGGATGGTTATTTGACATTTAAATCAATATAAAACCAAATATAACCTTTCAACCACTCCATTAAATGTAAATAACCAAAAATAGTTTTTATTAGGATAAAATGAAATTTAGGTTCAAAAATGTCAAAAAATAACTTTTAAAATTCAAATTAATATTTTTAAATTCATTTTTTACTCCTTAAAGATATTTTTGGTGGAGAAAATGTTTCATAAGTTGTTAAGTCATGCTTATATCATAATTATTTCATAAAAAATATGGTATTCATACAAACTCTAATTTTTATTATTCACCAAAAAAATAACTTCATTATAAAAATCCTAAAAAATCACCCTAAACTAATTTTTTCATTATGATTAAAATTTTAAAGATATTTTTATGAAAATAATTATTTATCTATATAAAATTAAAATTGAAACATTTGTGTATTTCAAAATTACACATTTTTTACCTAAAATTAGAAAACTCTTCTACAAGTAAATCTAATTTTTATTCTGATACATATGTGCATAATTATTATACATTGATTAATATAAATTTTTAATAATTAATAATTATAGTCCAATAAAAATATTTTATTCATTATTTTATACACTATAATAAATAATGGTTAGATTTCCTTGGTTGAATCTTGAGTCTTAAACATGCAATTATCAATGGATTCTCAATGTTCACCTATAAATATTCAAATTGTAATCTCATCCAAATAATTTATGTAAAAGAATATGTTGCAGTCACATACTCAACCTATGTAGTACGTAATGTCACTAAGTTTCTATTTTTACAATTCCATCTCACATAGATTTATCCTAGAAAGAATATTCAACTTGATATAGATTTTTTATCATCAGAGTATTCAACCCAATCAATATAAATGTGTCTAGATAGATTCATGTGATCATCTATTATATAAATAAACCCAAAATTCATAGTCCCTTTAATGTATTTAATAACTCTCTTGACATCCATTAAATGTGATTATTTGTAATCACTTTGATAAATTACATGCAATGTCGCTGTATAGACAATGTATGGTCTAGATATAGTGAGATAAAACAAAATACCAAATAGCCTTTTGAACTCCTTATAATTTACATTTTTTCCTCAAATATCATTTATTAGATTCACCCCAACATGTGTGAGTGTGGAAATTTATTTGGAATCTTCTATTCCAAACATCTTCAATAATTACTTGGTATATTTTTCTTAGAATGGAAAGATGGATTTTTTTGTTTTCACTACTTTTGATTCTAGGAAGAAAATAATTTCTCCATACATAGATATTTGAAAAGATTTCTTAATTTATATAGGAAATTACACATAATAATACTCTTTTCAAACTATATAAAATATGTCATTAACATGAATAGTGACAATAAGAGTACATATTTCCACCTCCTTCATATAAAGGTTGATGTCAAATTTCCCTTTAGTGAATTTATGTCTCTCATAAATCCATCTTTGAATACCAAGATCTAGGGGCATGTTTTATACCATAGAAAAATTCCTTCAGTCTACACACCATAGTTCCATCACTGAAAAGAATAAAACCTATAGGTTGTTCAATATATATATCTTCTTCAAGTTCCCCATTCAATAAAGAAGACTTCATATCCATTTGGTAGATTTTGTATAGTCCATCGGTTGTAATATATAGGAGCATAATTATGAATTCAAGTCTTGAAATAGGAAAATATTTCTCTTCAAAGTCAACTCCTTCAAACTAAGAGTAACGTTTTTACACTAGTCTGGATTTTTTTATTGAAACTAATCCTTTGTTATTAATCCTGTTTATGAATGCCCACTTAGTTCTAATGTAATTATTCCCTTTTGGTCTTGGAATAAGATCTCAAGTAGAACTTTTTTCAGCTTAACCTATCTCTACATTCATTTCATTTGTCCATTGTTTGTTATCAATATCCTTAATAACTGATTTTGGCTCAAATTCAAATATAAGGGTTATTTGGTTACCAAATATCAATCTACTTCTAGTATGAACTGGTGCATTCTAATTTCCAATTTTATTTCTTAGTTATACATGATTTTTCAACCTATAATTCTTCAATTTATCATTCTCAATGGAACCTTAATCATCATTAGTTTGATATGAATCAATATTATCTTTGTTAGGTTCATTTACAACTTAATCTTCACTCACTTTTCCTATGACCTACATGTTATCCACTTTTATATCTTCAAAATATGATTCATTTAATAAACTAAAATTTGGTTTATTTTAAATAATATTCACAACATAGAAATCTACCAATTTGAGTGTCCTCTTATTATATAATTTTTAGCCTCTTCTATTTGATAAATAGCCTATAAAGATTCATTTCTTATATTTTTCATCAAATTTTTCTATATCTAAAATGTTGATCTTCATAAATCATGGTATTACAAAAAAATTGAATTAAATTTCAATAGTGTTTTTCTTATACAATACTTCATAAGCTCTCATGTTGTATTTAAGTCTCAACAGGCACCCGTTATGAATGTGCACACCTGTACTCACAACTTCTATCCAGAAAAATTTTTAAATATTATTTTTTGGAAGCATTATTCTTCCCATCCCAATCAAGATTTCGGTATTCCTCTTTGTAGCTCCCTTTTTAGGTTATATTAGGATCACTATACTGATTTTTGATCCCATTATTGATAAGATAAAATTCAAATGTATTGTTAGTGAACTCCCATCCATTATCAGATCTCAGTTTTTTTATATATACCCTCAGCTCTTTCTCAACATATCTTATAAAAAAATTGAACATATTCACCACTTATGATTTTTTATTTATAAAAATCACATTAGTCATTTCTGTAAAATTATTAATTAATGTGATGAAATAGAAATTACCTCTTGAGGATTGATGTCTCATTGACCCACATAAATCTGATTGGATCAATTTAAGTGGCCTAGTTGACTAAATTTCCTCTTTCTTGTGACTTACTTATGACATTATTCCTTTTTATAATATTTAATAAATATGTTTTATTTCTATATTAATTTGAGGTGGGTCTCTTACCATATCTCTTCTCATGATGTTACTTAAACTCCATTGACTAAGATGATAAAGTCTCTTATTTCATATCTTGTTATCATATTTTGCTCTCAAATAACATGATTCTTCTGAATTTATAATCTAAAATAAATTATCACTAATTATTTCTTATTTTTGATAAATATTCCATCCTTTAATATCTTTATGATTTAACATTCCTCCTAAAATGTCTCCATTCCTATCATCATAGAGCTGATAAACACTCAACAAATTATGTCTAAGTCCATAAACAAATAGAACAACTTTGGACTTTGGTTTTGATCATTAATCTCAATTGTACCAATACCTATGATATTTAAAGAGTTTTTATTCCAAAAATTAACTGCAACTATATCATGTTATTTAATTATCTACAATATTTTTTTTTCTCCTATCATATGAGAAGAATATCCACTATCAAGTATTCATGATTTACTTCTCTTTATTGCTTTAAGATCCACCTCAACAATAATTTACTTCTTATTTTTACCTATTCTATGAACCTTATTATCTCTTATAGTTTAAAGATTTTATCTTAGAACTATTATCATACATTATTCATCACATTAACCATATTGGTTACACATTACATGGATTTCATCTAAGAAATCAAATATATTTTGAGTAGGAAATCTTGATAGGTTTCTATTCACAGCTTTCTTATTCTCATAATTGTTCCTCATTTTTATTAGATATCTCCCACTTAATTATTTTCTTCTTTAAATCCATTGAAATAAAATTTTATACCAAAAAATATCTAAATAATCCATAACGTCAACAATTTCCTTTAAACCCCAATCTTCTATAAGAGTAATAAGTATGTCTGTGAAAATATATTTGTTATCTTGGTGAATTTTAAACTTTATTTTTACTTTGTCTTGGTAAGAAAGGTGATCCTTACTCCCTAAACTCCCCTAACTCTCTCAAAATCATCTCCTTCACTTCATCGTATTTCATGTGTGTTTCCTATAAGGTGGTGGTGGTTTCTCACATCACTCGGCCTCCTCTTCTCTTCCATGTATTAGTGTTGTTTCCTTCCTTAATTTTCTTTGTATATTTTGTTTGTATTTAGCTTATTTCTTCCCAAGATTCATCCCTAAATTTCTCCTCCTTAAATTGGGACTGTGATTTATTTTTTTAGAGGCATTTTGTATGATCTAATACTACCTTTTCTTCCTAATCCATCATGTTGAACCATATTCTCAGTCTGACTCGATTATGTTCATGGTGGATTTTTATGTGTTGGTAGTCACATTTAGTATTGTTTCCTTTGGTTTGTAGTTAATCCAGATTTAGTGTTATCTAGTATTTGAATTGTTATGTTCTAACCACCACTCCCTACCTCTGACCTTACTTCTTAACCCATCATACAGGACCCCATTTTGGTTAGGCATAATGGTTTTTAGGGAATTTTAGGATTGTGAAAGTGGATGAACTGGCAGTGTTCCTTTATCTGGGTTCAATGTCACCATTTATTTTTTGGTTTTTTAATGTTCTCAATGGTGTGTTATTAGGTTTTTCCTTCAATTTTTGGTTTCTTTTTTAGGTTCCTTCTTCTTGCATGGGGTTCATGGGTATCTATCTAGAAAGTTACCATGGTGTAATTCTTTGACAGAGGTTGTGCATCAATAGTACAGTGACAGCCTCTTCTCATGAAGACTCTAGGTGAAGGCATGAGGGATCTATAAGGTGATGCCAGCTCTTAGACATCTGACATGAGATATAGGTTTTGGGATTTGATTTTTTTGATGACTATATTAAATCTCTATTTAGTTCTTTTTTGGTTTCCTGTGTTTTTTTATGGTGTCCTTGGAATATATGGTTGTCATGGTGTTGCTTCAATTTTTTGGTTTAAAGTATTTTATAAGTTTGGATACTGGTGTACATGATGATGTAGTGATTGTCCTAGTTGTTAATGGAAGTTTTGGTGGATGTTTTTTGAGTTTATCAGAACACAAATTCCTTTTGGTGAATGTGTATCTAGTATTGGTGGTGTCTTTGACAATGAACAGTGGTGTCGATGAGCTTATTGGCTTTGGGAGATGTGAATCTTCAGTTGGTGAGTGATACATAGGGATCAAGATATGGAATGGAGGAATTATAATATTATTGGGATCCTAAATCTGATTTCCTACTAGTTCATCTGTGGTTTTCTAGAATTTGATTTTTCTTTTGGATTTTGTGTTGGTTTATTGATTTTGGGGCTAGCTTAAATTGCAGTGTTGATTGGTATGGTTCTAGTTAAATGAATGTGAGGGTTTCAAATTTAACCCTAAATTTAGTTTTTATTTGAAAATAAAAAAATGGATTGGGAGGTCTTTGTCTTGGAAATATCTCTCTTCTCAACTCAACCCCAAATCCCCTTGATATAGGAGTGAAGTTTTTATGATTTTTCTCATCCCATACAAGTCCGATTTTGGTTTCATGACTAAAATTATTAGGTAAAATAGGTTTAGTAACATTGGAGTAATCAAAAACATCGTATACCTTCTTATTTGGGTTATCTTTTATGGAATCTTGATATGATTCAGCCTAAACATCCACAACTTTTTCATAATCTTCTTTTAATATTTTATCTTATTCTACAATTCTCACATTGAGATTATTAATTTCTTCAATGTAGTCATTCTTATTTTTTAGCAATTCATATTCATATTCTCTCTACTTATCAAGTATTTTGACCCTTTTCTTGAGCTTCATGTTTTTCATAAGTTATGAAACAAGCTTAGCTTTCAACATTTGTTCATTTTATCTCTCTTTATCCTCCTCATCACTACTTGAGGTGACTTCATGTTCTTTAAAATGATCCATAAATTTTTTGTGGGTAGTTCCTTCATCTTATAGCTTATTTTTTTGTATTGAACCTTCATCATATTATTATTTTATCATTAGATTCATCCCCATACTTATTGTGAACCTCTTCTTTCCATTAACAAACTTTTTGGTTTCCCTATTTCTTTTTAGGAAAATCTTCTTCTTGCTCATCATGATAAATTGAAACATTTTTCTTTTTTATACAATCAATTGAAAAAAAAATTAATTACACCGCAATTAAATCACTTTAGAGGAAGAATACCTATATATCTGACTCTTACAATTGTGATGTTTTTTGAAATAAGTGATGCAATTATCTCATTCCCTTCATCTCTTTCTTTATCATCTTTAGAATATATGAATGGTTCATACTTCTTTTTATTTAGATTGATAACTTCCAGGGATTTAAATTAAATTTCCTCCTTTAATTTATTCATAGATGTAGGGGATTTTTTCATATAATAGTTAACAAGTGTGTTATGTAACTCATCAAAAGATAATTCCTTGTTTTATTCCGAAGTATAAACTTTTTCATAAAATCCATCGGGGAAGTTTTGCATCAGTTACTCGACTCTGGTTAAGTCTTCTAAAGTCTCTCCAAAGCCTAAGATATTGCCAAAAAATTCATTTTCCCTTATGAAGTAATCATCAACAACATCATCATCAACCATTATAATATATTCAAACGTTTCCCTCCAAATATATAGTTTGTCTTCTTTCACTTTGGAATTCCTTCAAAAATTCTCTCAAGATTATCACATATTTATTTGGAAGTTTTAAGTCCCATCACTTTAGTATAAAATCTATTAGATAAAGGATATAAAAATTTCTTTCATTATTTTTTCACCAACCTCCAAATTACTTATTTCTAAAAAATTTATAGGAGCATATTTCTCAACTAGTGTAAATTTGTAACGTCCCGGCCCGATTGACCATGAAATCGGTAGTTGGATCGGTCACCACATGTCCTCATGTGCATATTCCCTAATTCCAAAGGCTGCCAATTAGTAGTGAGGGCCTAGGGTGTGTCTGTGCAGACACTATTTCTTAATAGATTAGAGTAGCATAATGGTTTATCTGATAATAAATATAAAGAAATAGAGGAAGTAGTATAATAAATAGAAGACATATAGCAGTGGAAGAAAAATATAACATAACAAAAGTAAAATGGCTAACCGTAATTCCATATAACGATGCATGCAATGCTAGTTGTTACTATAAGGTACAATATGTATAATATAACAAAAGAAAAAAAACCAATGGTCAACTCCATGAGAATCCTGAGGATGATCCCAGACCTGTTCTCCCTAGATCCCATGTACACAGTACAACATAAGTAATGAATATAAATACCTAAAATCAAGAATATATACTCAGGTGTTAATAAAAACCCATGTAGGGTGTGAGATATAAATATTAGTATGCCATCAACCATGGTGTATATCCCAATCTATTTAGTGAAATAAATAAATAAATGACATTGTGACATACAATATAATTGTAGAGCAATAAAATATTAAAATAATAACAACTTGGTTTGGATTCCTAAATGAACACTCATCTCATACCACCTGCTTTGGCCAAATCCAGATATCTGAAAGGAGGTTCCTATGCAAGGCACAATATATATATATATATATATATATGAGTCCAAAAGTAAACAAGGAAAGCCGAGGAAGGCATAACCCCAAGCCTATGCTTCAGCTTGGGTTCTAATTCACATGCCATCGCATAAGTATGCTAGTAAGCAAGGGAGAAGCATCAAAAGTACATTCTCTAATATAAAAAAGAAACAAAAAGTATGAAATAAGAAATTAAGAAAATCATTCAATCAATGAAATATAAAAATCCATCAAATCCAGTGGTGGGGTCTCATGCCTATCTAAGGCAATCTAAAAAGAATACCAAGTATCTTAATGGGAACATTCAATAATCCAATACCACCGAACTCATCCAAGGTGACCCTTTAAGAATCCCAAGTATCAGTGTGAGGTATTCTAACTCTGATTCCATCCTAGGTATCTCACATAGGGGACCGAGTATAACCTAAGGCATGGCGTAGCCATATCGCCAATAGGTATGTCCACATTTTCTCCCCTAGGGAACTAGTATCACGTAGAAGTATAATAAACCACCCAGTAATCCCTCTTCTAGAAAGCCAAATAATATCCCCCGGTGTATCAGGTCGTAACCCATCGGGCATAGAGAGTACATCCATGAGTCCTTAATACGGAACCCATGTTCTCTCCCAGCTCATGTCAAGTGAACCAAGTATCCAAGCACATCACAAGAAAGGAATATATCACAAGGAAATGTATATATAAATAACATGCCAACAAGGAAGAATCTCAAATTCACATGCTTAACATTTAATAAATCTATTCATAAGCATTAAGGATTAGTATATACACAATTTCATGTCAACACATGCATTTCACTAACACAATCTATCAAGATTAGTTAAATCCATTAAACAAGGCATAAGAATTAAGAAATTACATAAGCAAAGGAACATAAACCAAGTAATAAGGTATCATAATACATATTCTCACATGTCATTAAGACATTTAAATATCCCAAGATATTAAGCTTGGCCATATATTTCATTCAATCGAATCCAATCAATTTGGCACAAGCAATATGCATAATCAAGCATGGCACAAGGCACAATGAAATAAGTAAACAATTTCACATATAGCATAAGTAAGGAATTATCAACTTGCATGATAAATTAACAACAAGTCATGATATTTAGAATAATCATAATCAAAGGAATTAATAATTTCACAAGGATAACAATAATTATTAATCATATGCATTTTCAAGGGATCCAATTCATGGTTCAACATTTATATCAACTTGATTTATTAATTAAGGAATTAATCCATGGGAAACACACACACACAAGGTTCATTAAACATTTTAAAGCATGGGAATATAGGCCATTTAGGACAAACACACCCAAATGGGTGACCAAGGTCAAATAAAACACCCCTTGATGGGTTTTCTATAAGAAGAGGTCACTACAGGCATGGGAAACCATCTCGGATAATTTAATATGAAAGATCAAGGATTCACCAAAAGGCTCCAGTTAGCAGCATAATGGCATGATGCAAAAGTATCAATGAAAAAAGGGAAATATGTTAGTCTCTCTATACTAGTAATCCCCATTTTTAAAGAAAGACACTCAGTTTATAAAATAGCACAAAGTCCTAAACATTCCATGTATTAATTATAAAATTAAATCATAAATAAAAATCAATTAAATAATCCAAGAAAACATAAATTTATAATACTTAATGTGAGTTTTCAAAGACATCGCACCTATTTTGGAGGGGGTTTATTATAAAATCATGACTTTCTTTATCAAAAAAAACATTTATCAGAACTAATAATTTCATCAACGATCACACTTCAATTAAAGTAGAATTTATTCTAAAAACTAAACATCAAAAATTAAATTATAATAAAGGTGAAAAGGTAATTAATTATTGTGTTATTAAAATTAATGGGCAAGGGAAGGGATCCTACCTCAAGATATAGACCAAGATGAACACTCGTCACTTAACGTTTTTGATGAAGATCACTTCACACTTGCATGAATATACATTCCTATATATATATACCTTAATCAAATGAACATACCCCCCTCACCATGGGAAAATATGTACAAGTAAGATATATATATATATATATACCTATGTATATGAGTACAAGCCTTCACGATGTCATCAAATGATCTACAAGAAATACCAGGAACTCAAAAACACCACAGTAATGACTAACATACCCAAGGAAATTTACTAGGAACTCAGAAACTGAAAAAGCCCCAAATTTAAATTCAAAAATAATTAAGAAATAAGAAAATATTACCTGAAATTGGTTAAGGGTGGACCAAAATGCTCTGAACTACTTTTACTTTGATGATGGTTATCAGAATACAAACAAAAGAGTCTAGATAGAGCCCTCACATGCCTTAACATTGGAAGAAAACCAAAAGAACTAGATTATACCAAACCCTAGGTTTGACCAAATGAAAATAGGGCAATTAAGGGTGTAAAAATGATCAAGTGGTGAAGGATAAGGAACTATATCCTTACCTTGAATATTTGAGTGAGAATAAACAAGAAACTGGGGAGAAATCATTATGGAAGTAGGTTCAGCCGAGGGGGGTCACGCACCATAGGGAGGTTCGGCTGAGGGGGGTCATGTTCCATAGGGAGGTTTGGAAGAGGGAGGCCCCTATTGAGGGTTATAAATTAACCCTAAAATAATAATCATATAAAAATTATTATTATTATTATTATTATTATTATAAAAACATTTCTTTGTTTCTTATTTTTATTTTTCTCATTTATCCACATTTAATTTATTTCTATTTAAATTTTAATGAATGTAATTAAATTTTTAAAATAGGGAAAAACTGCACGGTTTGGGTCGCACAGTTTGGAAAACCATGCACCCTGTGCAGACCCTCCAATTTTTGGTATTTTCATGTTTTGACGCTTTTGAAACTCAATGAGACACCTGAGAGACCCCTTAGGTCTTTTCCCAATTCCAAAAACTTCAATTTGAAGGGTTCCAACTCTCAAAATTGAGTTCCAAAGTTCAGTTTTAAAAATGGACCATCCACTAATCAACAAAAATTTAAATTCCCTCTGAATTTTATTTTGGATCGAAACACGGGTCATTACAACCTCCCCACCTTAGAACATATCATCCCTAAGAAGACTTCAAGAATAAATAAAACATCACCCAACCTACAATGTTTGTAAAGTTTCACTCAAATGTTTACATTTCATTTTAGACTATCCATTTCACCTTTAAGAATTCATTTAAGCACATGGAACTTAAGCCATCAAAACTTGAGCCAACGCTTGATTTCTAACTAAAACACAAAAGAGAAGCTTACATGATCCTGATAAGACAGAGACGTGACCATGTAATCATCTCTTTAAACATCTGGATAAAGGTTCTTCCTACCTTAGTTTTTAACTTGAAAAGGGTCCAATTCCAAGACATAGTACCTCCACCATCAGAATTACCTACAAGATATGCCTCTAATTGTTTTAAGGACACTCCTCCATGATTTCATTAAAAAGGGGATGGTCGAATCCTGATCAACTTAACATAAACTAGTCACACACACTTTCCTCAAAAGATGCATCCAACCCTTTAAGCCACACCCATCATAACCTGATAGCGTGCTTAAACCAGTTCCTTACAAACATTCAGATTTAACAAGAATAAAATGAGTTGATCCACCTCCAGTTGACCCTTCTCGAAAACACATAACTTAGACGACTGGCATATTAGAAACTGAATTTCAATGCCTTTCTCTAAGGAATCTTTTTTTACCAAATGTACATTCACTGAAACCTAAACCTGACCCTCGGTGATTCTTCTTGGTCAAACCATCACCTATCCATTTAAACTATCATGCCTTAGCACAAGAAAATGTGTAATCCAATTCCAGCCCACTGGAATCACCACCCTTTAAGAATTACCTCTAAGCACGAATACAAGTTTGGGATAACCATGGATTGATTAATCTAGAGTCCAAGTAACTATTCCCAAGTAGTTTCCACTCCATAACTATAATATATACATTGGTACAAATCCAAAACGTCCACAAAAAATCATTGACTGAGCCCAGAGCAGCATCCACCTGGTGTTCAAGTCAAGGTAAGTGAATTGTTTCCTAGATTTTATCTAAGGTGTTCTTACACGGGAACCCAGATCCACTCAATACTAACCAAGCCTCGATAAGAACCATGTGTCAGCGTACAACATGAAAAAAGATCACCGAATGATCCCAATAGCTTTAAAAAAATAGAACTGTGTAAGACTGATGCTCTCTTAGTGTATCAAGAATGATATCAAGATAGGGGACATGCTCATCTCTTTAAAAAAATTGCACTAAGAGGAAACCAAGAAGGAAAAAGAAAAAAGAATGGACAAACCACTCCTGGTCGACTTTTTGAAAGAATCTAAGCTTCACTTGTCTACGCGTCATCATTAACCGATTACAATGACTTTACCAACGAAGGAATTCAGTAATCATTCAAGATTATCCACCAAATTATATCCAAGACCAATGCTGTTTCTCAAAGGGTTGCATACGCATCCAACCACCTCATAATTATGCTACCAAGAAAGCACCATTATGATTTAAAACTCACAATCCTCAAAGGAATTCAGGTAAGAAATAAGAAATCAAACTGACTGGAATTTCAAAACACCTAAGACTCAAAGAAGTCATCCCAAGCATTGGGACAGACTTAAATCATTAACATCCATGTCACTTTACTCGGAGATGACCCGAGACCGTACACAATATCACAAGGTTCAACGATTTAACCAAACTCAGTCAATTATTTTCCACATTTAACACTCGATGATATTGTATGTATCAATGAATACTATCCCAAGGTTACATGAGCAAAACGATACATCCTGAGTACTATCCATATGTTGTCTGCTCTATTCCTTCAAGCATTAGATTGTTTATACAAGATATTTAACCCAAATTCGTATTGCCCCATATGAATTTAAAGTAGATAGACAACCTCCCAAGTCATCCAAAGAAAAGTAATAAGGTCGTAAGACCTTCTAAACAATCAAACATGCCCGAGGCATGTCTAACTAACTGAAACTGAGCATTACCCAATGCTCATCCCCACAAAAAAGTTCAAGGAAACAACGAACATCCATCCAAACAAGGGTTTCATTTAGAAGGTAAGAGTCCTATTAGGGACAATGACACCAAAACGAAACCAAGCATTAGAAATATAATAGCATTTAGCAAGGAATTTAGCTCTAAGGGTGATACCTACTACGGGTCATCCCCTTACATAAGAAAAAAACATCGACCCATAACAGGGTCATGTATAAAAAGGTCACTTTTCTCAAGATTCGATCATATAATACATTTATAAAAAGAACCTATAGAAGACACTTATGATCCCATTCCATGGTAACTTAAGAAGAAACTTAAACTACCCTTACATGAGGGTTTCAAATAAAGTAAACCATGTAGGGTTATATTTTCAAGACTTTCACATTCAATCACACTTAAAACTTTAAACATTTAAAAGTTTTAAAATAAAACATCAAGTACCCAATTTAAAACAAAAGCACTTGGTAACTTCATTTAGTTGGAAACTAAAATAAAAAACATGAAATTCTTATAAAACTTCTTTTTAACCATTTAACATTTATTAAAACCATGTCTTTATTAGGTAAGTTATCATATAAATTTCTTTTTAACAGATAAGATGGCCTATAAGGGTCCCACTGAGCCAACATGGATTATCTAGAAAGAAACCCAATAGTAGTTGCTCAATTATTAAAGTTTCAAACACCCAAATGGGTCATCTCATAAGATACATGCACCAACTGACCTACTTGGGTCCATTTGTGCATTTAGAAAAATAATCAATTCATTTCAAATTAAAAATTTAAATAGACCTTTACATTTATATCAATTTCACAATACAACATGCTCATATATATATAATGGTCTAGTGATATGAGTATCCATCTACTAATATATAAAGCTCCCATACACTTTATAGGTGGAATTTGGATCTCATTTAATTTAAATCAATTCACTTGGCATTATAACTTTAACACCCTTTTATAATGGTTTGAATATACAAGTTTACATTTCCCAATTGTAAGGCATCAATAAAACTTACGATCAAAAATGGGTTCATGTTCATTCACAACACATATATTTCCATCCCATGCAACTTATTACATACTAACATTATAATTTAGTATGTTATTACAAGCAGTTAACACAAAGAAGCATGCTATAAGCACAAAATCATGTTACATAAGCATGACATGTTATAAAAATAGGAATAATGGTGTGTAATTTCCTAAATAGGAAAATAATAACATGATAAATAAAACACAAAGCATGTTATACAATCATGTATGCTAAAGGAAACAAGATCATGGCATAACACTCAAAGCACGCAATCATACTTAGTAGGCAAACTGCTAATTCAACTACATGGCATGGCATATGCACGGAATGTGAATCTCTGTGTCTATTTTGGTGCATGTAATTATCCATCCTTGCCAAACCAAGACAAGGTAAAATTCCATAAAATTCATAAATCAATAAGTAGTGGAAATTACACCAATCACTTGAGGTGAAATCATATCAACTATAATATAAAATAGCATGAACAACAATTCCCAACCCTAGACACTTTGTTATTTACCATACATGGGGTGATCAGTCCCAAGCACAAATATTTACCAAGCACCGACACATTTATAGTCTCTTATATACCATCCCAAAACAGTAATACAAAGGGAAAAAAGAAGCTCTAATACCACTTTGTAACATCCTGGGCTGACTCACCATGAAACCGGTAGTCAGGCCGGTCACCACATGACCTCAAGCACATCTCTTCGAATTCCAGAGGCTTCCGACTAGCAACGAGGGTCTAGGGTGTGTCTGTGGAGATACTATTCCCACATAGATCAGAGTAGCATAGTTTTTTATTAGATAATAAATATCAAGAAACAATGGAAGTAGTATAATAAATGGAATACATGTAGCAGTGGAAGAATAATATAACCAAACCAAAGTAAAATGGCCAACACCAATTTCATATAATGATGATTGTAATTTCAACTGTTACTATAAGGAACAAGTCATACAATATAACAAAATAAAATAAATACCCAATGGTAAACTCCAAAATAATCCTGATCATGAGCCTGGTCTTGTGTTCCTTAGATCCCATTCACACATCACATCATAAGTAATGAATCCAAATACCTTTGAGAAAGAATATTTACTCGGGTTCCAATCAGTTATCAAATAGGATGTGAGATATAAATCTCAGTAGGTCAGAACCCAAGATGTCTAGACCAATCCATTTAGTGCAATAAATAAATAAATGATAGGGTTTAATAAAGTATAATTTTATAATAATAACAAATTAAAATAATAACAACTTGGTCCGTGTTTCATAATGGACACCCGTCACATACCACCTGCTTTGGCCTAAGTCAGATATCTAAAAAGAGGTACATGTTCAAGGAATAATATATATATATATATATATGAGTCCAAAATTAAACAAGGCACGCTGAGGAAGGCATACTCCCAAGCTTGTGCTTTGGCTTGGGGTCTAATTCACTTTTCATCACATAAGTATGCTAGTAAGCAAGGTATAAGCATCACAAGTACATGATCTAACATAAAAGAGAAACAACAAGTATAGCACAAGTAATTAATAAAATCATTCAATCAATGTAATATAACAATTTTTCAAATCTAGTGGTGGAGTCTCATGCCCGTCCAAGGCAATCTAAAAAGAATCCCAAGTATCACAATAGGAACATCTGATAATCCGATATCATTGAGCCTATCCAAGGTGACCCTTTTGGAGTCCTAAGTATACCTATGTTGCATGGTAACTCTAATTCCATCCTAGGTATCTCACGTAGGGGACCGAGGTTCACCTAAGGCATGGTGTAGCCATCTCGCTAATGGATATTTCCATGCTTGTTCCCCTAGGGAATCGGTATCACTCGGGAGTATAATAAACAGCCTGGGAAGCCCTTGCTTATCAAGCCAAAGAATTTCCCTTGGCGCGTTGGGTCGTAACCCATCAGGCACAGAGATTCCATCCATGAGTCCTTAATAAAAAACCCATGTTCTCTCATGGACCATGTCAAGTGAACCAAGTATCCAAGCACATCACAATCAAGGCATATATAACAAGGAAATGTATATATAAATCACATGCCAAAAAGGAAGCATCCCAAATTCACATTCTTAACATTTAATCAAGTTAGGAATAAGTATTAAGGATTATCATATAAACAATTGCATGTCAACACATTAATTTCACTAACACAAGCTATCAATCTTAGTTCAAGTCATTAAATAAGGCATAAGCATTAAGCAATTCCATAAGAAAAATAACATAAATCAAGGCACAAGGAATCATCATACCTCTTCTCATATGTCATTAATACATTTCAATGAACCAATCTATTAATAATGTCCTCATATTTCATTAAATCCTAGCCAATAAATTTGGCACAAGAAATATTCATAATCAAGCATGGCACAAGGAATAATAGAATAAGTAAACAACTGTATATATAGCATAATTAAGGAATTAGCAACTTACATGATCAATTACCAATAAGGCATGATATGTGGAATAAGCATAATCAAAGGCATTAATCATTTCACAAGTCTAAAAATAAGTATTAAGCATATGCATTTTCAAGGGATCCAATTCATGGTTCAACATTTATATCAACTTGATTTATTAATTAAGGAATTAATCCATAGGAAAAACACACACCAAAGGTGCATTAAACATTTTAAAGAATGGTCATATAGGTTATTTAGGACAAATAGACCCAAAAGGGTGACCAAGGTCAAAGAGAACACCCTTGTATGGGTTTTTCTATAAGCAAAGGTCATTACAGGCATGAAAAAACATCTTGGTTAATTTAATATAAAAGATCAAGGATTCGTTGGAAGGCTCCAACTAGGGGCACAACAGCACAATGCCAAAATAGAGACAAAACAAAGGGAAAGAGGGTATATTATCTATATTGGTAGTCCCCATTTATAAAGAAATATGCTTAGTTTATAAAACTGGAAAAAGTCCCAAACATGCCATAGATAAATTGTAACATCAAATCATAAAGAAACTTCAATTTAATAATACAAGAAAGCATAAATTTCTAATACTTACTGTGAGTTTTCAAAAACAGTGCACCTCAGTTGGAGGGGTTTTATTATAGAACCATGAATTTATTTATCAAATAAACCATTTATCAAAACTAATCATTTCATCAACGATCACGCTTCAATTAAAGAAGAATTTATTCTAAAACTACATAGCACTAGTTAAAGTCTAAGAAAGTTACAAAGGCAATTAATTAATGCATTATTAAAATTAAGGGGAAAGGGAAAGGGATCATGCCTCAAGATTTAGACCAAGACGAACACTCGAAACTCGGCATTTTTTACAAAGAACTCTCCACACTTGCACGTATATGAATTCCTATATATATATCCCTTAATAAAATTTACAAAATCCCCTCACTATGAGGGAATATGTACAAGGAAGATATATATATATATACACACACATACCTATGTATATGAGTGAAATCCTTCAACAAGTCATCAAACACTCTACAAACAGTACCAGGAACTCAAAAACACTGCATCAAGGACCAAAACACCCAAGGAAAATTACTAGGAACTCAAAAAATAAAAAATCCCAAAATTTAAATTAATAAAAAATGAATAAATAAGGAAACATTACTCAAAATTTATGACAGGCAGACTGAAATTATCTAAACCAATTTTCCTTCAGCGGTGGTTTCTTGAATACAAACAAAGGAGTCCCAAGGGAGCCTTTTCACGCCCTAAAATCAGAAGAAAACCAAAAGAACTAAATTTTCCCAAACCCTGGGTTTGTCTGAATAAAAATAGGGTGATAAAGAGAGGGTAAAATGATCAATTGGGGAAGGAGAATGAGCTAAAATCTTTACCTCAAAGATTCGAGTGATAATCGATAAGAAATCAGGGAGAAATTGTCATGGAAGGAGGTTCAGCCAAGGGGGGGTCATGCATTGTAGGGAGGTTTGGCCGAGGTGGGTTGCGCGCCATAGGAAAGTTTGGGAGAGGGAGGCCCCTCATGAGGGTTATAACTTAACCCTGAAATAATAATAATATAAACAATAATATTATTAATAATAATAATAATAACTATAATAATATTATTATTATTATAAAACATTTCTTTATTTTCTATTTTTATTTTTAACATTTATTCACATTTAATTTATTTATATTTGAATTTTAATTAAATAAATTAAATTTTTAAAATAGGTAAAAACTACATGGTTTTGGCCACGTGATTTGGAAAACCATTCATCAACCGTGTGCCCTGTGTAAACTCTCCAATTTTTGGGATTTTCATGGTCTAGGGCTTTTGGAACTCAAAGAGACACCCAAGGGACCCCTTGATCCTTTTCCCAAGTCCAAAAATATAACTTTTAAGGGTTCCAAATCTTGGAATTGAGTTTCTATGTTCATATTTAAAAACATCCCATTCATTAATCACTAAAAATTTAAATTTCCTCTGAATTTTACTTTGGATAGAAACATGGTTCATTACAAAAACCCACTATAGAAACATCCTTAACTTTGAATACTTGAGAAAGAAGATAAGGAATAATAATATTCTTCCAATAATGGTAGTTCTTTCCATTAAATATTAGAACACCTCTATTATTGATAGAATCAGTACTCTCCCTCTTCAACTTCAAACACAATTGGATCACTCAGAGGAAACCTATATTTTCTTTGATACCAATTGAAGTGACTGAATATGTGATGATGTATCAATGAGAAGAAAGTATGAATCATTGATACTTCTTCTTATAATTTCTTATTATAAATTAAACTATGTTTCCAATTAAAGTCTCAACCCACTCTTTCTTTAAACTCTCACTCTTACTAATATGCAACCAATTTAAAGAACTACAAGGCACACAAGTATTGTTACATGGTTCTCCCCCAATGTGAGTGAGTAATCCTTATTGGCTTTGGGTCTAGTTATGAGACCCAAATTTGATCGCTAATAACAAGAGTTATTACAATATATATCTCATGATAGTTTAGTCATGTTATCCCCCAAAAACCCTGAACATTCTCCTAAATATTTGATAATCTCTTGATTATTTATTTATATCAGTTCCTTCCAATTTACAGTAAGAATATAAACCAAACCAAGAAGATTGATGGTAAGTTACAGGATGCTTCACCATCAAAATAAGATCTTCTTTAAGCCTTTATAATGTTAAACAATGTACAAGATTCTTCTTTATCAAGATCTTGACATCCAGAATTTGTAGTAGTATGTTTTCATTCTAGAACTCAATCTCAAAATCTTCTTATTCTCAATAATTATCACATTCAATAGATAATATCTTATGGATTATCACAACATCATTTTTCTATATTATTTTTCAATAATTTGTTCTTCTCTTTATTTACTTTTTATATACATAGTTTCTCTCATGGATTTTTCTTCCATGCATTGAATATAGAAAGCCTTTAATCTTTTTATTTCAATTCTTCATCATTTTTAATATTCAAAACTGATTAAAACTGAACACATAAGATACTTCCATAAGACTTGACCTTTGATCTTCATGTGATATCCAGAATTATTGAAACTTTCTCTTTCCCTAAAATCTATGAGTACTTAATTTCGAAATCTTCATGATAACATATAGTGGCTCTATCATGGCATGAAACTCTCCAGCGACACTCTCTTCATTGCGCACTATAGCATAGAATTCTCCTCACGATGTGACTGCATCTCAATTCATATAATCAACTTCAACTAGAATTTCATACTCAGACTACTTCATGACATGATATTATTCTTCAAGATTCAAATATATTATTCTTAATATTTAGCTTGAAAAACAATATATTTGAATCATTGTGACATTTAATTCATTAAGGAACAACTTCAGCATCATCGTGTTGGACTCTTAAAAATCTTAAATTTTTCTAACTATTAATCCTCCCATAATAAATATAATATATTACATAACATAGTGGTGAGCTTTGGAACTTTTTAAAATTTTCAATTTAGTGGAATCCTATGTATCAACCAAAAATATTATGTATTTCATAAAGTATATTACATATCACAGTGTGTTTTCCCTTTACCTCATTTGTGTATAAGCCTTAGAAAATATATTACATATGCTCTAAACATATCTTACATGTAACAATATTATATTCTCTTTTACGCATTTCAGTATGCACAAAAGAAAGTCTCCAACACATATTACATATCACAATTCATTCATACCTTTTACAATTTTTAGCTCCACCTTAGAGTGTTTCTTAATTATTATCTATGAATCTTACATATCATAATGATTTCCAATACTTTATCAAATCTCACTATACCCACTGATTACCTTTACACACCTATGATAACATTTATGTATTGAGTAATATACCTTGACATATCACAGTGTGACTTGATACTTTGCTAGATTCTCAGTTTGAAAGTTTTGGGAAACATTTACATATTTCCTTTAAAGACTGTGATAACCTTTAGGTATCATAGTGTAACTCCTAGTTATTTTTCCAATATTTTTCTTTGGAGAAATCATTATGTATTGTTCAGAAGAACCCTTATGTGAGTTTTTTGTCCTTTGTTGATTTCTCCAAAATTTGAAACTTCTATAACTTATTCTAGGGTTCCCAATTCATCTTTAAAAACCTTATGTTATCTCAAATCAACTCAAAAATATTCTTAACACCTCAAAATCAACCTTAATAACTTTTAATGATTCTCACATATGATTGAAAAAAAATCCAACACACATTAAATAATTTCATGGTTTATTAGGTTATCTAGTTTTTTTCATACTACATTGATCTTACAACTTATTATAAATGAAGAAAAACGTTAATCTTACAATAATATCAATTTATATAAATTTATATCATAACCATTTATACTCATATTGGAGCAATTAGATCTAAAATTAGGCCACATTCAAAGGAAGTTCATCTCTATTAGAAAATTATTCATTTACTCATTATGTGCCAAGGAAATATCAATATTATTATACCCCATGAAAATTTGATGTCTTCTTAATACCACTCAGTCATTGTGAGTCAAACATCCTCATTTTTCATCCTCTACTTCCATCAAAACCATGACAATGGTATCCATTTTTTTGCACTCACACATTTTTACCCATTGACCAGTTAATTTCTTTGATTAATACTTATCAATTGATGAATAATTTTTCAATGAAATGTTTTCTTAAATATTCAAATGATGATTCAATATATTAATTAATTATCATATTTTGAATTTTTTTTAAGGTTGAACCATGATATATCAATTGAAACATTTTTTTTATATTATCTATATCAGGTTTAAACCTATCCATTGGTAAAATAATAAGCTGACATGTCACAAACCCCTCCCCCAAAAGGTATCCCTACTGGGTTTCCAGTGAGAGAAGGGAGATAATAATGTCCAAAGTGTACTTTCTATAGGCCATGGGTTAGTGATAAGCACTGATGGTATATCATACACACAAATGGGAGACAATTCCCTCTAAGAAGAACATGAGGAACAAGAGATAAGATAAACCCACAAAATAAATTCTACTTAGAAATAAATAAAATATTACAATACATGAATGTAACTCTATACACCTGAATAGTTAAAAAACAAACTATAGGTACCAAATGAAAAATTCTTGGCAGTGACCATGAAGCCCAAAAAGATACTAAACAACTTCATGAGATAGTAATGTCCAACCCAATAACCAACCATAGCTCACATTCCTGAAAAATAGTTTATATATATATAGGGTGATAATAACATGTATACTCGATAGGATTATCCCCAGATCCTCTCATGTAATATATAAATAAATCATACTAAAGATCAATGAATAAATAGGTAAAACTAACTCATAACCTAATCAGGTGTGATAAGTTCATATCCTCTCCATGGATCTATCACAAAATATCACATAAAATTAATAATATAATATCCAACATAATATCAAATGAAGGTTCCCTGCTACCACTTCCCCATGGGTTTTTCACTCTTCCCCAACATCGCATGTCCTAATCCATCTTTGTCAAAATAAATAAACCTTCCAAAAAATACATGGGAAACTATAACATATCATGAACCTTATGCATCACATTATCTCATCATAAACATCCAAATATCTAGATAGTAACTGAGTAGTTTTCAGAAGCCACCAAATCCTGTACGTCATGTATTATACCTCAATTCATCACAAACCATAAAAAATATACCTATATTAATCCTTGGGATACTATATCTAGAGATACTTGTGTGTTAAATAACCACAAATAATTACATCCCTCTACACATATATATGGGTAAAGGTAACCACTATGAATAACAGCACATAATACTACAAGGATAAGAGAGTGGGGAAAGAGGGGGAAATCATCCATATGTTCCTCACCAACCCAAATATTAGGGAAAACACCCTCTCAAATTCCACTCGGTGTTATTCTCCCAACCGACATGGGAGGGGTATAATATGAAACAAAAAAAACATAAATAATATATATAGATCAAAACCACAATAACAAAAACTACTTGGTCTTATGTTCAACTAAAGTAATAATCCCTCGAACACCCATATACCCCCACAAAGGACTGAATATCCTATAATCACATAATATTTTCAAAAAACTTTCATTTAATTAAATATTTCTCTAAAACATTTCTTATTACATTAATTAATAACTAATTACCATACACCGCAGGCATAAACCAACTATTTCACGGTTTATCAAGAATTATAATTATTCAATATTTCATCAAGCCCCTGAACCCATGGGTTAAACATTAATAATACGTTATCATTTTATAATTATAGGTATTATAGGACTCATCCTAAGCTACCATAAAAGATGAATAGAACAATAACAACTAGTTACATCAAGAAATGGGGAAAGGAATGAAGTAACAAGAAACTCAACCATCCAATATTTAAAAATGATTCATTATAAAGAAATAAACCTAGATTTTATCACAATAAACTATGGGAAATCCCATATTTAACCCATTCTATCAGACTCGGTGTCATCCCTGACACCACCATGCACATCACTATCCATCCTTCCATCACAGACGCTAACTACTACCATAAACCTGGGCCTCCCCACCCATTATTTATAAACCATCAGTCATCTCCGGACCACATCATATCACATAGAAAGTATCCTCATCAAGAGCAACAAAACAATATATCAAGAAAACTACAAATAGTTAGTAGGGATTTTAATCCCTATAACCAAGGCTTCCATCCATCACAAGAAAATGACATTGCTCAGTCCCAAAAAATTATCTTTATCAAACAACCAATTATTTACCATATTAAATTAACTGATTCGTTTACCACAGGTTATATCCATGGAAAACCTAAAGCATCGCCTATCAATAACTTGGAATTAATTTAGCATGCTTCAAGCATAACTTCTAATTTTATTAACATGAGGAAGAACGATTAAAAATTAAACATGACTCTTTGTTATTTATTCAAAAATCATTACCAACTTTAAGTTATTTATCCAATTTCTAAACTTATAAAATATTATAACTATAGAATAAACAAAATTTAACACACTATCTAGAAAAACAAAAGTAAAATTTTTTTCATGGTGTTAACACATGTGATCACTTTAACCAAACCAATTCTTTTTTTAATTATGGTTTATTCTTTATTAAGGTTACTTCCACTACTACCCAAAGAGATAAAAAATGATAAATTTATGTTTGATATTTTAAACAAAAAGGAGAATAAATGAATCCCCTTCCTGGAAAGTAAGTTCCCAAACATTTTATAGCTAAAATAGGATAAAAATAATATGATTTCACTACCCAGATATCCCAAAGATAAGGGATTAATAAGCTTAAAAAAATTTATAGAGAAGGGGGATTGTGAAGTAGAAGAAAGATCCTACCACAAACTCGACATGTTTTTTGTAGAAAATAGAGTGAAAAAAAGCTATTGAACACACCCAAAATCATGAATGGGTGGATATGGGAGTCTCTTAAAGGTTTACTAACATGTTGATAGTTTTTTTTTGGACTTGAAGAAAATAAGGTAATATTTTAATGGAAAAGGTTCATATAATTTTAAGATATGATATATGTTTTTCTCTGAAGATTAACATGATTAACTACCCACTTTAATTTTCATTTAATATACACATGGAATGAACCTTTTTAAAATCACGGGGTTTAAGAAATTAAATTTCAATATTTATTCCCCACAAACTAATTTCAAAAGAATTTATTTAGCCTTAAATTTCTTACTTTAATTAAAAACATGAAATTATAGAAAATTTGGAGTGACTGTGAAGGGTCAGGATGTGATAAGGGTCTGTACATGAGACACACCTATGACAATGAGAACAAATTTTGATGGCTTGAAGGAATTTTTTGGTTGTGTGAAAAAAATTACGGCCTTGAGAAGGGATTGTGCGACTGTAAGACCAAACTATGATTATGATGTGTGCTTAAAACTTTGAGACATTCTTGTAACTGTGATACATTCCTATAACCATGAAATACACCTATGACTCTAACACATGCCTACGACCATGAGATACACCTGTGACCATGAGACACACCTGTGACTATGAGACATGCCTTCAATCATAAGTTTAAACTGAGACCGTGACCATGAGATAAAACTTGATAATTTAAAAGAAAATAATATCTCATACACCCCCTTGACACCTCCAAGACCAAGTAAATCACAAAGTAAAGGTTTTAGAAACCAAGGCATTACATTAGTACCTCTGAAAAAATTGTCATCCACAAGAATCAAAACAAAAACCATAAAAGGGGGAAATGAGGTCTGAATAATCACTCAGGAATTACCTCTCATGGATCTTGCTATAACAAAAACTCATCCATACATAAGAGGGAAAAAATAGATATACAAGAAATATTATCAACTAGTGGGGACATTTGATCTCATATAAATCATAAGGTTACAAAATAGTCTAAATAAAAGTAAAATAAGTGAAGTATAAAAACAATTTGAGATATTTAGTGTGTATATAAAACTCATATTCTCGATTACTTAACTCTATTTTACAATTACACCAAAGTACATGAGCTAAGGTAATATCATTCCCATGAAACACCTTCTCCTGATGGTCCTAGATCTCCACAGGCCACTCCTCATAGGTCACATTATAATCAATGTCAATCTTGACTCAATCGATGATGTGATAATCATAATGAAGATAGAAGTGAAGCTGAAAAACATGAAAGACATCATGAATCCATCTCATCTATGGGGGAAGTGT
The DNA here is from genome assembly GCA_963277665.1 of Viscum album. Lineage (NCBI taxonomy): Eukaryota > Viridiplantae > Streptophyta > Magnoliopsida > Santalales > Viscaceae > Viscum > Viscum album. Next base: position 1,196,933,415 of record OY728133.1, read on the forward strand.
TATCTGATATGAAACAGTTCCAACATGATCCAGCACCTTGAATGGACTAACAAATCATGGAGAAATATTACTCCCATGACTAAACCTTCTCCACCCACAATGAGGAGTTACATTTAAGAAAACATTATTTATAACTTAAAACTCAATAGGTATCATCCTAGAGTATAAATGGGACTTATAATGATAATGAGCTACCTTAATCCTCTCATTAATCACCTATACCATCTATGTTATTCTTTTCACTAATTTTGGCTAAAGAATTGCTAACTCTCTGACCCCATCCCAGCATAACATACATCTAAAAGGTCATCCATACAGAGCTTCAAATAGTGTTATACCAATGGTGGAGTGCAAACTATTATTCTAATAGAACCAAACTAAAGGCAGGTTCCACTCCCACAAACCTCTAAAATACATGACACAAGCATGCAACATGTCTTTAAGAGTTTGGATGGTTCACTCTGTAAGACTATCCATCTATAGATGGAAGGTAGTGTTAAGGAACAACTGAGATTAAAAAGCATGTTTAAGACCTATCTACACCTTGGAGGTGAAATAAAGATCATGATCATATACGATCTTCCTTGATACTCCATAAAGCCACACCACCTACTCTAAATACTACCTTGATAAAACCTCTACTGAGCTCAACTCCTTGATTACTAATAAGTGAGTTGATTTTGTAAACTGGTCTAATACATCAAATCATTTCTAAGCTCAAGGTAAACCAGTGATTAATCCCATTTAAATGTACTCTCACTTCCACCGAGGAACATCTAATGGCTGGACCAAACCACAAAGAACAGGGTGTTCAACCTCCACATTTTGGTAGACTAAACATTGGGACACAAACTCTACAACTGAACACTTTAACCCGGTCCACCAAAAATATCCCATAAAATCATGGTACATGTTTTTCACACTAGGATATGCTTGTTTGTGATCTTTAAAAAAAATATGTTGAGAATCAAAACAATATCCACCTTTTTGATGATCAAAAACACTTTAATAATAAGTGAATTAAAACAATAATATAATAAGATATATAATAAGATAATCATGATACGATAAAAATATAATAAATTTTTATTTTACTAAGATACCTAGATATCGAGAATTATCCCCTTATAAGAACAATAAAAACTTCTCCATATTAACAAAAAAAACTTCTCCCACATAAAACTTCTCACCAAACAATAAAATTCTCACCCTTTAAGATAAAGGATTGAACTTATCCCCTTTTGAGATTATAAAAAATTAGTCATATAAGGGATTATATGATAAAGATATATAAAATTTATAAATATGTTCATCATCATTAATGATATTTTGAGAGAGAAGAAAAATAAATTTTGAAAAAATTGAAAAACTTTAAATATTTGAAAAAGAGATTTTTCAATAAAGCTTAAGATAAAAGAAAATAAACATTTTTCATTTTTAAAATAGAGTTAAATAGAGAAATAAAACTTTGAAAAAGTTTTTTAATAAACTAAATAATAAAATAAATATTGAAAATAAATATTTAAAAAGGGTTTCTTTTCTAAGATCATTTTAGTATTAACAAGATTAGATCCCCCTAAAATAATACATCAAGATAGATAAAAGGATAATATCCATTAATTAAAACTAAATAAATAAATAAAATACATAGAAAATATTTAAAAAACATTCCATTATTAAGTTTTTTCAAAGATTATATTAATAAACCATATAAAATTCCCTATGAGTGTCAAACTAGGTGTGCAATGAAGGCCCGATACTTGTGACTAGGATGAAGATTGGATTAAAATACTACTAGCATTTTTGAGGTATAACCTATAGTTTCATCTTCTCTAGAATCGCATCCACTTTTTTATATTGATACATTAATGTTTTTCATGTAGTATTACACTCACTTTATTCTTCTCAAATTATGAAAAGTTTTAAAACATTTATTTTATTTGGAAATCATTTTGAAAAAAAAATTGAAAATAAATTGAAAAACTAATTGAATTTTTCTAAATCTTAACATGATTAAGAGATAATAGTCACAATATGATCATCCCCAACTCACTTTTAATAAATTCAAAGTGATCAAGAGGAAGGGTTTAGTGAAGATGCCAACAAGTTGAAGTTTTGTGCAAACAAATTTAAGAATGATATCACATTTATGAGTGATCTCATAAAAAATGGTGTATTAGATCAATGTGATTAGTTAAAGAGTATAGAATGGTATTTTTAGAGATAAAAAAACGCACTTGTGTTATCATATTTAATAGGGATTAGATAATATTTTAAACCAATGTCAAAGAGATTATGTTTTATCCATATAAATTGGGCGTAACAACAGTAGGATGATTATTAGGACATTCCACGAGAGTATAAATGTTGTTTCTTTGAAATTATTTCAAATACTATTGTATATAAAGTATCCAATTTTAATTATTACTAGTGTCATAAAGGTAATGGTATTTAAGTTTAGAGAGAAAATATTTATGTTCAACCTCATTTAAGACCAACCTTCTAGTATGAGTTCCAGATTGTAATTCACTGATAAAACTTTCAAGAGGATGTTCTTTGGATTGAATCCAAGTCTTAGGTAAAGGATTCAAAGGGTATTCTAGAAAATTTTAAATTAATTTAGAATATTTAGGTTTAGGAAAATTTAGACTAGGTTTTACAAAATCATCATCACATTGAGGATGTGATTTAGGAATATTATCATCAAATTTGATGTTAATTGAATATTCTAGTGTCTTAGTCCTCTTATTAAAGTCTCGAAATAATTTACTTGAGTTTGAGTACCCAATAAATATACCTTTATCTAATTTAGGTTCAAAATTTTATAGATTATACTTGGTATTAAGGATAATATATTTACAATTGAAGGCTTTAAAGAAGCCAATATTTGGATTTTTTTTCCTTTCTAAAGTTCATAAGGGGTTTTTACTAAGACAAGTCTTATGATAACACAGTTAAGAATATAGTATGTGGTATTGAATGTCTCATCTCAAAAAAATTTGAGGAAGGGAAAACTCATTTAATAGATTCTTAGACATTTATTATAGGTCCCTACTTCATCTTTTGATGGTATTATTTTGTTTTGTTGTTCTAGGAGTGGAGAAGGAGTAGATATATCCTTGATAAGAACAAAACTTATCAAATTATTTGTTATCAAATTCTTCACGGTGGTCACTTATAAGATAAAGGATTTTATAGACTTTTTCATTTTTTACTTTCCTTGAAAAGTTGATAATGACATTACAAGACTTATTTTAATGATCTAAGAAGAAAACCCAATTAAATATAGTATAGTAATTTATAATTACAAAATTGTAATTTTTACCTCCAATACTTGCAGCTTGATTTGGTCCAAAAAGGCCAAGGTAGACTATTTACAAGGATTTAGAAGAGGAAACAAGTTTCTTAGATCAAAAAGAATATTTGTGTTTCTTCCCAAGTTGTAAAGGTTCACAATCTAAGTTATATTTAAAATATAACTTTGGTAAGTCTCATAATAGTATATTATAGTTGAGTTTGACAAGAGAGTGAGTATTAGAATGATATAGGCACTGATGTCAAATCCAAGATTCATTATCTTTCACACTTAAACGCTTAATGTTTAGGCCTTTTATACTACCTTTTAATCACACCCAAGGTCCACCGCAACTTGGAACGGGTCCACCATGCCCTAGTGAATGTCAAACACACCCTAGCATTGGTTGTTTTTTCCAGTTTTCATGAAACTTTAAAAAGTGGATCCTCCACTTACATGAGTGATTCTCTAAGGTTATTTTAGCCTTCTCTCAAGGCTTAAAAAATTAAATTAATACATCTTTAATTATCTTTAAAGATTATTATAATAATATAACATGATTTCATAAAAACTAATTGCACATAACTTAAAATAAATTGGTAAACACTTTAAAGAGTGTTTCTGATATTTAAATAAAAAGATTATTAGAAGCACAATAATCGTTACTTTTTTATGATCATAAACACTTGGATAATAAGAGAATTAAAACATTGATATAAAAAGATTTATAATAAGTTAAGAATGATAATATAAAAAAGATAATAAATTTTTTACTTTATCAAGATACCAAGATGTTGAGAATTCTCCCCCTAATAAGAACAATAAAAACTTCTTTTTTTGTTTTAAAGATCACAAACACTCTTGGAAGTGTTTAAAATTTTATTTTAAGTGATTCACAATTATTTTTGATAAAATCATGTCATATTATTATTATAACATTGAAATTTCCTTAAATATGTCTTAATTGAAGTTTTAAAGCCTTATAATAATTCTAGAAGAACCTTAAAGGATCATTCATGCAAGTGGAGGAGCTGCTTGTTGAAGTTGCATGAAAACTGGGAAAAAAGGACAGTGTCGAGGCATAATGTATAAGGACCCAACCTTAAAAAATTACATAATCATGAGTTGAATCAATAATTTGAATTTATTTCACATTGAGGATATTTTCAAGTTTAGAGATTTAGAAAATTAGGCCATAACTCATACATAACAATTTAAATATTATAAAGTAGACACTTATAATCTCTGTCCATTTTTTCATAAAAAAAACTTTTAAAAATAAACATGGTTTCATTTCTTATTTAAATATCATAACATTTCCTTGATCCCATACTTGACTCTATTCTTCTTTAAATCCTGTGAAAAAAATTTCAAAACTTGGGATGAGCATAAAAATATCAGTAAGGTACACACAAACAAAAAAACTATTAGTCTTGAAAAAACATGTAAACCATGAATACTTTATCATAAAGTAATACTTTTCACCTTTAAGAAGTAGTAAATACACTTCACTGGATATAAGCTCATTTATTACCCTTTTGTAATCAAAATATTATCTTAAAACCCATAGAAATCACATATAACATATAAAGGTAACTTAGGACATAATCATACTTAAATAGAATAACCATACAGTCTACTTCCACATATATCACTAAATGGAATAACCATATGGCCGACTTCCACACATATCACTAAATAGAATAGACATATGGCTGACTTCCAAACCCAATGCATTGGAGGTTATAACCTAACCACCTATCCTTAGTTTATCATAGAACCACATGTCTTTGTTTTATCACATAACCACCCATCTTTGTTTTATCACGTAACCACCTGTCAAATGTACAAGTACCATTATATAATCATAACAGATAAAATATTACAATTATCAACATTTCACTCATAATATTTCATTTAAAATCACAAGAAATCATTTCAAGGTATTGAAATAGTTAATCCACTTTTAAAAAAAATTCAATACCAAAACAACCAAAAATGTAATAGGTTATTTCTTTTCCATTTAAAAACATTAAGGCTTATAAAGGAATCCGAATATCAAATAACGGTTACAGCGACAAAGAATTCATTATCACCGCATACGTTAAAAAATATTCCTTTTTTCATTTTGTAAATAAAGTAAAACACTTCGTATAAAAAGATTCCTTTTGAAAAACTTGGACTGAATTTAAATTCAAAGGGTTTTATTATACACCTTATAAAAGAAGGTGTTGTATAACATCAAAATATGCCACAATGAAAGGAGATTGAGACGAAGTCCCTTACCTTGAGTCTGAATCATCTTGTACGTTATTTATCTTCTTGAATAATAAACTTAGGTTAATTTATAATTTCTTTATAACCTTTTTCATGTTTATTATTCCATTTATATCACTTATTACCATGTTATAACAATTAGTTATTTATTTGAGTTCATGTAGTACGTTTTGTCAATATTTGGTACTTGAGTCGAAAATGAACTTGGTATGATGTCAATAGTCCATGTGGTCATAAGTTCTTCATATCCAGAATAATATTAATGAAATTATTATAATTTTTATACATAAATTATACCTTTAAATTAAACCATGAATTTTGGTTATGAAAAATGAACAACATTGTATTCATGGAGACGGTAAGTTGTACGTACGCATGGGAAACATTTTCCATTTTTAATTGATCATTATGGAAAGAAGTTAAATATTATTTTATATTTAAATAATTATAATAACATAATTAATATAATATTAATCATTTAAATATAATTATATATATCATACAAGTGGTATAATGAATAAAAACGATTCACATCGCTTCATGGAGGTGATAGTTTGTACGTACGCACGAACGACGTTATCATTTTTATGAGCATTGAAGTAAGAACATAATTAATATATTATTATATTATAATGATTAATATGTAATTAATATCACATATGAACATTAATTCCATTATTATAACCAGTCATGAGAGATGGATATGGAAAACGAATTAGATCATTTTGTGGAGGTGACAGTTCACACATACACACAAATGATTGATTCCTTTACCATTTAATGGAAGTGAAGATGGATTTAGGTGATGATATTAAAATAATAAAATCTAATTATATTTATAATACTAGATTTATTATTTCATCATGGTTGGAGGATATTTTAATTATGTGAAAGAAGAAATAAAATAGAAATACTTAAAAAAATGATACATATTCTTCAGTTAATCACCTTTAAAGAACACCTTAATACTAATATGAAGGGTGTTATGCCTAATATAAGGCCTCAAGAATGTGGATATAGATTATATTAAGGTTTTTGGGCAGATCTTGGCCAAACCAAAAGGCTTTGTAAGTGTGATCAATAGAGAGTAATGGGTGTCTTATAAGAGAGGGGAGGGGCACCCTTGGAATTATTAAAAGTATTAAATTAAAATAAATTATAAATGGTTCAAAACTAATTTATTTATAAAATAAGATTATTTTGGGTCTAATAACCATCATAAAATTAAAATGAGACATTTTTTTAATATTTTTTAATCCTTATCTTTTTTTTAACTACTTTTAACTCTTACTAATTTATCAAGTAATTTACACTTTGAGAGTTAAAATAATTACCAAATCATACCAAATGACCAATTAATGAGTTATTAATAAAATTTATAGGAATATATATAATTTTTGGTCAAATATTATATTTTTATAAATTTTATATCATTTAGTTAAATATTTTATATTTGAAAATATGAATTATGTCAATTTTGACACTATTCATACTTGACTTTTTTTCAAAATTCATAACAACATGATTACTTAAAAAAAATATAAATTAACTCAATGCTAACACGTCATAGTCATCCATAAAATTAATTTATGGATTAAATTATGTCAAATAATAGTTATTTTTATATTTATAATATCATTTATTTGATTCTTTCATTAATTAATATATTACTACATCATCATTGTGTCATAATTAAATTAAATTATTTAATTTCTAAAAATTATAAATAAATTACCATGATGTAGGTAAAATTTATATATTTCTAATTACTATTTATAGTCTAAGAGATCCCCTGTATAGTTTAATATTAAAATACCTTACTTTTTAAAAACAAAAGTGTAACAAAAATGACTATTCATTGAATATAATATTATAAATGCATTAAAGTCATCCAAGTGGATCCAAGTGGTCCTAAAATAGACACAATAATTCTCATGGTGATAATACACTCATAAAATTAAATTAGGACAAGTTTTAGGGCAGTTTTATATTATTATAATATTATTTTTACCTTTAATTACCTGATTTACCTTTAATCGAGGTAGTAAAATTTATTACTAAAGTTACTATTCATAATTTCCAAAAATAAAAGGGAACTGTTTATATAATTTGTACCTTATAATTCAAAATATGGAATATATTTTTCCAAATTCAAAATAAAGGATTGGTATAAATTAATTAAAAATTAATCCTCGTCAAAACAAGAAAACAGGTTTTTTAAAATTAAAAATCATCAAAAGATTGACATGTATTTATATCTAATTTCAATGTAAAATTACTTTCAATTAACAATATTAAATTAAATGATAAAAACATAATATAGATATAATTTAAAGCCAATTAAAAAGATAATCTAACAATATAAATAAATTAGATGAAAAAACAGTTTTGAATTAAAATACAGTATTTTCACTATTCATTAAAATATGAATTTTATCATAAAAAATACAAAAAAAAATATCCAAACTAACTTTTTATGTCCCACTTATAAATAATTAGTTTATTTTGTAAAATATAACATATAAAATTATCATAAACTGGATTTAAAATTGGTTCTTCATCAAAAAGCGGCAAAACCGTATTTTTTGGAAAAATACTTCTTTTATCCAAAAAATTGAGTTTGTTATTATATAATGTCTACAAAACATATAATATGAATTTTAAACGTTAAATTGAATATATTAAATATATATTTCATTAATAAAATCTATCAAGAGTGATTTTATTATTTTATAAACTCACTTATTTACATTTAAATAGTTTTTTAGAAAAACACATCCTTTATATCCAATTGGTTTTTATTTAATTTCCAAATTAATTTGGTAACCAATGAATTGTTATATAAACATGTGTAAACCATATTTTCATAATTTAGTTAATAATTTTCATTAGTACCATGATAATGGATATGTGAAAACTATCATAATAATATTAAGTTCTTCATTTAAGCTAAATGTGGCCTATGATGTATGTTATCGAACATAGTGTTTCCTTATAAAAACTTGGGATGTCACATTCTCCCCCCCCCCATTTTTGAAATTTCATCCTTTAAATTTAAATTTTGGTTTGGTAACTAAGGTATTACTTTTTAAAATACCTTTATTGCAATCCCACATTGGAAAAAGGATTAACAAAACTTCCACTTTAAAATAAAGAAAGGAAAGTACGAAGGTCACAAGAGATAACACATACTAGGATTCCATGTAGGAAAACATGGATATGGAATAAAAAACTAATGATCAAGTTATGATGGATAATAATAGAAAACATTTTTAGGATAAAGTTAATAGTAAAAAAACATAAATTTTTGACAGGTTAAACAGTTTTTGATTTCGTAGTAAGAAAAGTAAATGGAAAATGTTTTTATTTTAAGATACTTTTCATATATTTATGGAATTAATTTAATATATATATTAATATCATAAGTAAATACACTTAAATGAAAAGTATAGTTTCATCCTTTAATCAAATTCCACCATAAACTCATCTTTTTCTCCAAATGATGAGTATTTAAGAGGAATCAACTTCTATAGAATCACATAATCTACAAAAAATTAACTATCAATTTCTTCGATCTTGAAACATTAACCAAAACCAATAAGGTTATAATAATATAATATAATTCCCCAAAAATAATAATCCTTTATAAGAATAAATACTACTTTTAATCTCTAAAAGTCAACAGTAATACCAAAAGTTCCAAATAGGCCATTCAACAAATAATTATCCTAAAAATTCCTCAAAATAATACAAACTAATATTGAAACCCAAAATTTAGAAGTATTTGATCACATAGTCTTCTAAGATAAATTTTAACATTTGTCTCCAAATAACATAAATCGCTATTAATGTCTCATATCAAAAATTAATTAACCTAATCACATATTCTCCATGATGGGTTAATTATTTCCATAAATAACCTAATTCCCCATAAGTTCACAAATAAAATCATAGATTATTCCAAAATATAATTCAACTATTACTTATCAATTAAAATCTCAAAGTATTCTATTTACCTTAATCATAAAATTTCCCAAATTAGTGAACATCTTCCTAAATAACATTTATCACTTAATTCGCAAATCATTTTCTAATACCAAGGATATACATTATATAAAAAATAAGTTCCAAAAATCAACTTATTCTTATTTTATCCAATCGTTTAACTAAAAAGATAATTTCATAATAACTAGGGACATCACGTAGGCCAATGGTGGGTGATAAAGCCTTGTCGTACTACAGTTGTGGGTTCAATTCCTACAGCCTTGTCTGACGTGACAGGTTGTTACCCTTCCTGCAGGTTGTCCTTTTTATAAAACTATATAATTATAATAATATTCCCAAAATGAGATAAAATCCTCAAAAATAACCATAACATATTCTGACCTCAAGTTTTATCTCATTCCTTTCATTTTGCATCCCAAAATTTAATAACCCATAATTACTTAAAAAATAAATGTCTTTAAAATACCATTAATCACCTTAAAATTTTGGAACATAAAGCTTCAAAATAGATTTATAAGACATCAAACTTATAATCAACCATAAAATTATAAACTTATAATGATATACCTAAATCTTTATAAAATATCCTAATATCAAAATTTGTCTAAACCATCCACTGATACCAACTATAAGGACCCAGCCTTAAACATTACATAATCATGAGTTATGTCAATAATTTGACTTTATTTCACGTTTAGTATATTTTTAAGTTTAGAGTTTTAGATAATTAGGTCATAACTTATAAATAAAAACTTAAATATTACAAAGTAGACACTTCTACTCACTATACATTTTTTCATAAAACAAAAACTTTTAAAAATAAACATGGTTTCGTTTCTTGTTTAAACATCATAACATTTCATTGATCTCATAATTGACTCTATTATTCTTTAAATCCTGAGAAAAAACATTTCAAAACTTGGGATGAGAATAAAAAACTCAGTAAGGTATTCATAAAAAGAAAAATTGTTAGTCTTGCGAAAACATGTAAACCATGAATACTTTATCATAAATTTTTACTTTTCACCTTTAAGAATTAGTAAATACACTTCATTGAATATAAGCTCGTTGATTTCCCTTTTGTAATCAAAATATTATCTTAAAACCCATAAAAATTATATATAAAAAATAAAGGTAACTTGGGACATAATCATACTTAAATTTAATAACCATATGGTCGACTTCCACACATATCACTAAATGGAATAGTCATACAGTCGACTTCCACACATATCACTAAATTAAATAGTCATATGGCCAACTTCTATACCCAATGCATTGGAGGTTATAATGTAACAATCTGTCCTTGGTTTATCATAGAACCACCTATATTTGTTTTATCAAATAACCACTCATCTTTGGTTTATAACATAACCAATCGTGAAATTTCCAAGTACCATTATATAATCATAACACATAAAATATTGCAATTATCAACATTTCACTCATAATATTTCATTTGAAATCACAAGAAACAATTTCAAGATATTGAAATATTCAATCTAATTTCAAAAAAAATTAAATAACAAAACAAAAAAAAAAGGGAATAAGTTATTTATTTCCATTTTAAAATCATTAAGGCTTATAGAGAAATACAAATATCAAATAATGGTTATGGTGGTAGAGAAGTCGTTGTCACCGCATACGATAAAAAAATTCATTTTGTGGTTTTGTAAAGAAAGTAAAACGCTTCATATAAAAATATTCATCTTTAAAACCTTGTAATGAATTAAAATTCAATGGGTTTTATTATAAACCATATAAAATAAAGTAGTGTATAACATCAAAATATGTCTCAATGAAAGGAGGTTGAGATGAAGTTTCTTGCCTTGAGTCGGAATCATCTTGTACGTTATTTATCTTCCTAAATAATAAAATTAGGTTAATTTATAATTTATTGAGAAAAATTTTCATGTTTATTATTCCCTTTAAATCACTTATTACCATGTTATAAGATTTATTTATTTATTTGAGTTCATGTAGGACATTTTTTCTATATTTGGTACTTGAGTCGAAAATAAACTTGGTATGATGTCAATAGTCCATATGGTCAAAAGTAATTCATCTCTAGAATAATATTCATGAAATTATTATTATTTTTATGAATAAATTATACCTTTAAATCAAACCATGAAGTTTGGTTATGAAAAATGAACAACGTTATATTCATGGAGACGGTAAGTCGTACGTACGCATGAGTAACATTTTTCATTTTTCATTGATCGTTATGGAAATAAGTTAAGTATTATTTTATCTTTAAATAATTATAATAACATAATTAATATCATATTAATCATTTAAATATACTTATATATATCATACAAGTGATATAATGAATAAAAATGAGTCGTATCGCTTCGTGGAGGTGATAGTTCACACGTTCTCATGAACGATGTTTTCATTTTTATACGCATGGAAGTAAGAAAATAATTGATATATTACTATATTATAATGATTAATATGTCATTAATATCACATATGAACATTAATTAAATTATTATAACTATTCATGAGAGATGTCTATGGAAAAATAATTAGATCGGTTCGTGGAGATGATATTTCACAAGTATGCACGAATGATTAATTCTTTTCCCATTTAATGTAAGTGGAGATGGATTTAGGTTATGATATTAAAATAATAACATATAAATAAATCTATAATACTTTATTTATTATTACATCATGTTTGGAAGATATTTTAAGGATGTGTAAGAAGAAATAAAATAGAAATACTTAAAGAAAACGATACCTCTTCTTCGTTTGATCACCTTTGAAGAACACCTTAACACCACTATGAAGGGTGTTATTCCTAATATAAGGCCTCAAGAATGTGTTTAGGGATTTTTTTAAGGTGTTTGGTCAGATATTGTTCAAACAAAAAGGCTTTGTAAGTGTGATTAACAGAGAGAAATATGTGTCTTTTTATAGGAGAGGGGAGGGGCACCCTAAGAATTATAAAAAGTATTAAATTAAAATAAATTAAATTTAGACTCTAAATGGCTCAAAACTAATTTATTTATAATATAAAATGATTTTGGGTCTAATACCCATCATAAAATAAAAATTATACATGTTTTGAATCTTTTTTAATCCTTATCTTTTTGTTTTAACTACTTTTAACCCTTACCGATTTATCAAGAAATCTACACTTTGAGAGTTAAAATAATTAACAAATCATTCCAAATGACCAATGAATGAGTAATTAATAAAATTTATAGAAATATATAAAATTTTTGTATGAATATTATATTTTTAGAAATTTTATATCATTTAATTAAATATTTTATATTTTAAAATATGAATTATGTCAATTTTGCTCCTATTCATACTTGACTTTTTAAAAAAAATTATAATAACTGGATTACTTCAAAAAAACTATATTAACTCAATAATAATATGTCATATTCATCCAAACAATCATGGATTAAATTATGTCAAATAATATTTATTTTTATATTTATAATATCATTTATTTGATTCTTTTATTAAATAAGAAATTACTACATCATCTTTATGTCATAATTAAATTTAATTATTTAATTTCTAAAAGTTATAAATAAATTACCATGATATGGCTAATATTTTTATCTTTCCAATAACTATTTATAGTTGAATAGATGTAATGTTTTGTGTTTTGAACTGAATGAAAAAATGAAGAAAATTAAAATTTTCCATTAACTAGGCAGGTCGGTTTTAAAACCAAGCATCAGAACTTTTTATTTTTGATAGTTAACACTATGATGTGTATTTTAAATAAATTTTATTAAATTAATTAGGTTAAAATTAAAATGGAAGTAAATTAAATAAAGGGTAAAAGTCTTAGAACCTTGAAATATTCTATAAAATATTTTCAAAGTCAAATAATGAGTCAACGCAGGGTTACGAGACAAGTAGACTCTCGGCGTTGATTGAATAAAAATATTAAATTTATTTTATTCATGTGCGTGTTTTTTCCTTTTCAAACAAATTGAAATAACTCTCAAATGATGCATCGTACGAGAAATCTGAGACCACTGTTAGGTCCAAAACGTCGGGTTTACCCTAGGTAGGGTATAACCTTGATTCGCATGGGGTGTTTGGCACCCTCGCACATGATAATTTCATCTTTATTTTTTATTAATTAATTATTATGTTTTTTATATAATAAATAATTATTTTCTCGCAAATGTTGTGTCGAATGAGAAATCTGATACCACCAATAGTTTTGGGACATGGGGTTTACCCTAGGCAGGGTATAACCTTTGTGAGCGTTGGACGTTTGGTCATATCACACCCGAAGATAATTTATTTGGGTTATAAATATTTTATTTGGCCTTTAGAAATAATAATAATAATTTTATTATTAATATTATTATATGAATTTAAGACAACAAATGAAAATACACTTCCATAATTAATAAAATTTCTGCGGTGTAAATAATAGTCGGGTAATGTAATAAATATGATATTATTAATTGTTCCAATTAAATACAAATGCGCAATCAATATTTATTTAATAATCATTATCCTTTTTATTAATGGTTGTTGTAATTAAAATATTAATAGTGTCATTGATGGGTTGAATTAAATAATAATTATTATTTTAATTATCGTTATTATTATTATATTGGGATAAAAACATTGATGTATATATATATGAGGTATATCTATATATAAGGGATTAAATATATATATATATATAGTTATATATACATTTGTGGGTGTATATATATGAATATGCATATGTGTATATATATATATAAATGCATGGGTGGATATATATATATAACACGTATATACATGGGTGGATATTTATTGTTAGGTTAGATAAAATATTATTAATTACCTACATAAATGCATTTAACATGTCAACATAAATCAAGTTGTGGACTTTTAAGTTTTTAATCCAAATCTTTAAATTGACCCAGGGCGCGCACCTGCGCGCCCTTTTGTGGGTCCCGGACAACTATTAAAATTAATTAAATGATTTTTCAGGCTTTAGGTAAAATATTATGCCGTGTCATAGCGTAGAATTCGGGTTTAAAATAATTAAAAATGATTAAAGGAAAATAATGGAATTTAAAGAGGCATAAAAATAAATAATAAAATAGATACGGTTGGAGAGAAATTAAAAATAATTAAAATGAGGTAAACTCATTTTAATTATTTATCTCATTTCTTCCACCATTTTATTTTTATTATTTTATTTATTTATCTCCTTTTTATTTTTCTTTTTTCTTTTCTTTCCTTTCCTTTTTATTTCTTTTCTCCTCTCTTCCTCTCCTCTCTCTCCTATGCGTGGCACATCCCCTCTCCCTATGTGGTGTGCACCACCTTCTTCTCCCTTCGTAAGATCGTCACGCCTCCGTTAGTCATCTGTTTTCTTCACCATTAGGTGCATTGTGAACCTCTCGGTAAGGCTTATCCAATGCACCAATAAACATGCGATCTCATTCCAAATCCTTTGCGTAGTTTTTCATAGAAGGATTTTACCATATTTTGGGTTTTTTCAAAAATCTATTGTTTTCTTTCATTTTAGGTCAAATCAAAGTCTACCGTGGATCATAGGATCATCTACGACCATAAGGTAGGATGTCTACTCTCTTTCCCTCCATTTAATTGCGATTTATAAAAACGCATTGTTATGTCGTTAGTCGGTGCTTACCGGCTTTGTGAAAATTCATCCAAACTCTTTAATTTATTTGTTTCGTCTAGTTGTTGCAGTCCTTTTGATCATGAATTAATTTGTTTAATTTTTTGTAATGTGGTCAGACACCCCTTTGGGTGTGCCGACGTGGTCGGTATAAATTCCGTTAGCCCGAGTATTTAATTCATTTAACTACATGTATTGCGTTACCTATTTTTATTATGTTTAATTTAAATAATTATTTTAGAATAAGTATGAACCTTGAATTGTTGGATCTTTGGAATTTTGTGCTAAATTATTTAATTATTTAAATGTGTATGTTTGGGCATTTAATTTAATTAACTGCACGTGTTGCGCAGCTTATTTTTGTTGTGTTGAATTTAAATAAATAATTTATATTAATTATGAACCATGAATTATTGGATTCTTGGTGTCACATCCATCTTTCTCAATTAATTTTTAATTTAATAACTCTTGACTCCTGGTTCTCTCACCATGGTCAGAGTTGGGTCTCGTCTTGAAATTTTTGTCGTTTAGTATATCCACTAGGTTTCGGATTTGGGCATAGTCATTGCGCGATTGGCAGTGACCACGTGGCCAGTCCAGGGGTCGAACAATTGTTTATATTATTATTATTATATTCATTTTCATTATTATTATTGTTTATATTATTATTGTTAATAATAATAATAATATTATTATTATTATTATTATTATTATTATTATTGGTTTTATATTTTTATTTTTTATATTATTATTATCATTATTATTATTTATATTATTATTTCTATTATTATTATCATTAGTTTTATTATTATTACTATTTTTATTTTATTAAAATGAAAAAAAAACTAATCAAAAACCCTAGGGCCCCAACCTTCCCGTTGCGCGCCGCACCTTGGTCGTCCCTCGCCACCCTGCGCTCGAGGCGGTTTCCCTCACACCATCCCTGGGTCCCCCTCCCACCTTCTTCTATGCCAGCACCCTCCCTCGCCTGCACCGTGCTCATCCACCTTCACACTCCAACCCTCTGCCAGCCAGTCCCTACATCGCCACGTCCCAACCCTACCTCGATGCTCCCTATTGCCTCTGCCCCTTGCTTCCCTTGTTTTACCCCTCACACTCACCCTTCATCCTTACAGCCAAGGCCCTCCAAATCCCTGACCATATCGTTCCCCAGCCCTCTGGCTTCTGACCTTCTCCCTTTGCCCCGTCCAACGGCCAGCCCCGCTGTGCCAAGGCCCTCGCCTCACCTCATGAAGCCCCGCCTCCTTCTGCCTGCCGCGATTCAGCACCTAGCCAACCAGTCGGCCTCCTCCCACATCTATATTGCCTCTACCTTTCCCCCTCACCAACACCAACCTTTCCCTATCGCGATCCGGCTGCCAACCACCCTCCAAGCTCCTTCCCGGCGTGGCCAACTGCCCCCTCGCAGGACCTCCGACTAGCCTACTCCGACTTCACCTGAGGTATATTTTCGTTCATATTTGGTGTTTCTATCTATTTTGGATAAAACCTAACTTGTTGGGGTCATATTCACGCATTTTGATCATGGTTTAGGTTGTGTGTTTGGTTCGCAGGGTGTCGTTCCTCCTTCCGTTGAGGTTCTGTCGCGCCCGCTCTTGGTTTGAGGCAGGTAATTCTATGGTTTTCCTTTCCGCAGTCTAATTGATGCTTGGGTGTTTCGATAATTTTATTTTATGTGATTATCAGCTTTGATATACCCATAATTTTCTTATTATAGTCTTTTAAAATTTTTAGAATTAGTCAAAAGCATGTTTTGAGTCAATTCCTGGTTCGAGTTTGCGGTTATTTGATTATGTGCCAAATCCTGTTTTGATATTGTTTATGGATATTTTTTTGGGGAATTTATTTTTTATGTTAATATATTTTGATGAGAAAAAAATACTTTTAATTTGAATATTTTATTATGATAATGTTTATGTGCACTTGACGCATGTGATAAAATACTATAGTTTTCAAAGTGGAATTGAGGGTTTTTATGAAATGTTTAGCCTTGATTATGTTGTGTGTCGGCATTGGTTATTTGTAAACTTGGTTTGTTTTATAATTTTGGTATTGGTATAACATGATAATTTTTTTAAGGTGTTAAAATAAAAAGGGGTCTCTTTGGTTTTTAATGTGGCGGTGTGAGTTCTTTTCAAATAAAGTGAGCGGGTGGTTTTAGTTTCAAAGTGGAAGTTTTGTGGGAATAGTGTTGGTTTTTTTCTTGAAATGCAGGTGTTCCATTGGATGTTGGCACATCCATGGGGGCACTTGGTGCACCCATGGACGTGCCTTCAAGTGACAATGACACCTTTAAACTAGTGTTTCCTTAAAACCTTGGTTTTCTAAATGGTTTTTGTTTCCTAAGTAAGATTAGGTCCTTTGTGTGGATTTTGTGAAATGTTTTAAGTGTGATCTCAAGGGTGTGACAGTTTGGATTTTGAAAATATAAAATTTTTATTTGTGTAATGTTTTGGGTATTTTTTTTGTACATGACAACTTAAAGGCCCATTTGGCTCTTCCAATTCATGGGTGGAGTTATGTTAACTTTTAGAATGGTTTGTTTTTGGAAATTGTGTGTGCCTGGTTGGAAATTTAAATGTTTTTAGAATAATGATTTCGATATGGGTGTGTCGTGACATCCCGTTTGGAAATTTCAGATTTAATGTAATGTTTTCGTTGACTCTTTGAAATGACGGCGTTTTGATTAATGTGTGCCCATATAACAACTTTAGTATTTTAAAAAAGGTATCAAATGGTTTTAATGATTTCATGGCATGAAGGCTCGGTTGGCACCTTTGATGATATGTTATATAAATATATGTATGTATGTATGTATGTATGTATGTATGTATGTATGTATGTATGTATGTATGTATGTATGTATGTATGTATGTATGTATGTATGTATGTATGTATGTATGTATGTATGTATGTATGTATGTATGTATGTATGTATGTATGTATGTATGTATGTATGTATGTATGTATGTATGTATGTATGTATGTATGTATGTATGTATGTATGTATGTATGTATGTATGTATGTATGTATGTATGTATGTATGTATGTATGTATGTATGTATGTATGTATGTATGTATGTATGTATGTATGTATGTATGCATGTATGTATGTATATATGTATGTATGTATCTACTGGGTCTCCTCTATAGGGGGGATATCCCTTATGGGTTATCGTATAGAGTGTCCATATTTGGGGTAGGCAAGTGTGGTGAGATGAGTCACGCGTGCGAGGGCCTCCTACTTACACAGTATTATTGTAACCACCATGGGGTCCTAGATGTCTTTTAGAGATCTAGTGAAGGTTGTTGACCAACCCTGATTAGACGGGTTGGTACCCCCTGGATTTGTTGTTAGTCCAGGTGGGCTTTGCCAATGGATTGGTTAGTTAGGGCGGCCAGTTGGTTATAGACTTAGGAGCTTCACCATACACCAGTAGGTGGTTCCAAAACTGAGTACATCCAGGGGTATTCTAGGGATTTTTAGGGTTACCCATGGTTACTAAATTATTTTTCATTGCTTTTTTACTTTCCGTGCACTGGTCTTGATTACTTTCTATATGCTAGTTTATTTTCATCTTTCACTCTTACTCGTTTTACTCTAGCACAGCATTGGTATATTCTGTTTTTGATTTTTTATTATAAAATGACAAATGATTTTTGGAAAATGGCATGTAGAGTGTATTGGGTTTTCAAATGTGAAAACCCTACTTTTATAATTGTATTTCAAACTTGCATTAATAGATTGTTTTGGGAAAGGAAGGACTTGGATTTAGTGGTTTACTCTTGCCATACCTACTAAGAATTTTAAATGCTCATTCCTACTTTATCATTTCAGTTTTAGGTTTCCTTTGATCTGGTTTCTCTCGGTTGAGTTGCTCATTATTGAAGAAAGGTCAGCTTTTGGTTGGGAGGTGACCTGGATGGTCACATGGAGGTATGTTTAGGTGTTCTATTTATTTTCTTGTTGCGCTGCTCAAGTTCCATTTTATTATTCTGTTTATTCTTGATTATATATTTATCTTTTATGAGCCAAATCGTTCCCAGTGATTTAATTTTGATGCTCGGCACTAGTTGCCAGCCCGTGGGGATTAGGAACACCCCTCGAGCCATGTCACGGACTAGATCGGGTGACCGGTTCAGGGTCAACCCAGGTTGGTTCATGAAAAAATGGTATCAGAGGGAGGTTTTGTTATTTGGGGTGTCTGGTAGATTGAGATTAGGATTTTTGGGACTCGTGAGGTAGGTATGGGAAGGGATTCATGAACCCTCTCCCATTTCGAACCTCGAGTTTCCAGGGGTAGTTCGGGAATTGAGTCCTTGTTTTGTTCTGATTTGCTTTTGATGGGGGATGACAACAGAGGAAATTCGATGTCACATTGTGATTTCACATGGAGTAGTGACCCATGTGGAGTCTGAGTACATGGTTTATGTTCCTTTTAGTTGTTGGCGCTTACTTGGGGCATGACCCACTACCATGTCGCCAGGTTAAGCATGACTACTAGTCCCTCTCTTCGGTAATTTGATGCAAGTTGAGTGTCATATTGGTTCTGATTGGTGTAAGTGAGCTTTTAAAAATGAAAAAAAAAAGGTTTTTTAAAATGATAATTATTTTTTTTAAATGACTTTAAATTTTTGAAAGGTATTTTTAAAACTGAAAGTTCTTGGTTTAAAAATCTGGTGGTTGCTTGGAACTGGTAGAGATATAGTTTGGGTGCAACCTCGGGTACTCTTTATAAACGTTTTCACATGTGAGGGAATACATGAGAAGTGTGTGTTGGTGTGTATGGATGAAATTGGATGAAGACATGTGAAAAGGTTCATGGGATTACTAGGGTGAGCACTTGTAATTAAATTCATGACCTTGTTTTTATAAAGCAATTTTAATAAAGGGAAAATGATTTTTGAAAACTGAAATTGGTTTGAAAAGTGGGTTTGGTATTTGGAAAATGTCCTTTATAGAAGGTGGTTTTAAAATATAAAATAAAAAAGGGTGTTTTAAGGAAGAAATTTTGGGTTTTTTTTGCATTTGTTTGTTCTTATTTGAGCTGATTGTTTTCAGATGATGGTGCTTCTAATGATGTTGCTTCGGCTTGATATTGGTTTTGGTTTTGTGTTTTATATGTTGTTCAGAAAATGTTTTCCAGAAAGGTCCCCAAGGTTTCTGATAAGTCATGCCCATTTTTTTGTCCTTCTCAGACATTTCCTATCCTTCATGGTGATCTGGGTCCATTAGAAGTAGCAGAGTGGCTTGAAGGGGTCAAGCATGTCTTCAGGGTTTTGGGAACTCCCAAAGCTGTCAGAATGCATGCTATTTTGGGTCTGTTTGAAGATAGAACTCTAGAGTAATGGGAGTGGTTCACTCCATCATCACTCCAAGTTGGGATGATGTGGGGTGTCTTTAAATCTATCTTTGTTTGATGGTTTATACCTGAAGAGGTGAAGACAAAGAAAATAGAAGAGCTCATGTGTATTCAGCAAGGCCAACGGACAGTGAAGGCATATGTTTACCATTTTAAAGAGCTTGTGTTCTTTTCTCCAGAGGTAGCGTCATGGGATTTGATGAAGACTTCTCTCTTCATCGGGGGTCTTCATCCAGAGATCAAGGTGTGGGTGCTCCTTTCTAAAGACCATTGTTTCGAGAAGCTGGTGGATGAGGCGTTCTTAGATGAGTTGGTCTATGGAGCGCATGTTCTTGGCAATCCAATGAATCCAGTTACTTGTGGAGGTTACCCATCTGGAGAGTAGGGTGTGCCAGAGGGACCTGTTTCTAAAGAGTTGTCTGCAATTGTTTTGGATTCCAGTTCGTCAGACCATTTAGTGGTGTGCCACCAGTGTGGCCGGTTCGGGCACGTGAAGCCATCGTGTCGCATCCCTCCGAAGACGTGTCATTGTTGCGGCTATCTGGGTCACTTAGAGAAGTTTTATCGTAATAATCGCTTGAATAGTATGTGACCAGAGGAATTCCAGTGCCTGACTATGAGGCAAGAGATACTTCATCCATCAGAACCCCAGCCACAGGTCTTGGGGTGAAGCTCGCGCGCAGTCAGGAGTTTCCAGGGGTCTGAAGCCTTGGTCCGGGTTTTGTGTTTTGTGTTGGTCGTGGAACATTAAAATTTTTTTAGTTATTGTTTTTTTGTTGTTAAAGTTTGGACGTCGTTGTAAGTTCATTTCTTCATCGTGGAGTTATAATAGACAATATCTATTGTAATCCAATAGTTTTGTTTGTCGGATTATGGATTTTTGAATCTTGCGCTTTTCTTAAAAATGTGTTTGGCCCCTGTATAGGTTGATCTTGGCTTAGCGGTGTTTGTTTGGAGGTGTAAGTTCCTGCGAAGGAGTTAAGTCTTGTAGTTATACTCTGGTTCACTGTTAGGATCGTGTTCTTCTCAGAGGTTTTTCTCTAGTGTTCGGGGTTTTTGGTATGGGTCGAGAGTTTTAAGTTTTAGCGGAGGTGTTATTTAGTTCGTGCTACAGGAAATAGTTTGGATCGATTGGGAGTTCCTATGTCCCCCCCTTCCCGGGGTGGTATGTTTGGGTGTTGAATTTCCACACGAGCTAAGTTCTTATGGTGGGGAGAACCCTTTTGTGTTCTCCCGTTCTCTTGTGTTGTGGTCTCTTTTGGTCTCAATTGGGCATGGATTCTTGTTTTGTCTATTCTTCATCTGGGTGACTTTCTGGGGGCATAAAGTGTCTGTGGTGGGGAGAATTGTCACATCTATCTTTTTCAATTAATTTTTATTTTAATGATTCTTGACTTCGGGTTCTCGCACCATGGTCTGGGCTGAGTCTCGTCTTGAAATTTTTTTCGTTTAGTATATCCACTGGGTTTCGGATTTGTGTATGGTCATCGCTCGGTTGGCAGCGGCCATATGGCCGGCCCAGGGGTCAAACAATTGTTTATATTATTTTTATTATTGTCATTTTTATTATTATTATTATTATTGTATATATTATTATTGTTAATAATAATAATAATATTTTTATTTTTTTTGGTTTTATATTTTTATTTTTTATATTATTATTATCATTATTATTATTTATATTATTGCTACTATTATTATTATTATTATTATTTTTATTATTATTAATATTTTTATTTTATTAAAATGAAAAAAAAAACTAATCAGAAACCCTAGGCCCCCTAACCTTCCCGCTGCGCACCACACCTAGGTCGTCCCTAGCCTCCCTGTGCTCCATGAGGTTTCCCTCATGCCATCCCTGCCCCCCCCCTTCTCCAATGCCATCACCCTCCCTCACCTACGTCGTGCCCAACCGCCTCTGCACTCCAGCCCTCCGCCAACTAGTCCCTGCATCGCCACATCCCGACCCTACCTCGATGCTCCATGTTGCCTCTGCCCCTCGCTTCCCCAATCTTACCCCTCGTGCTCTCCCTTCATCTTTGTAGCTAAGGCCATCTACATCCCTGGCTATGCCATGCCCCAACCCTCCGTCTTCTAGCCTTCTCCCTCCGCCCCGTCCAACGGCCAGCCCCGTCATGCCGAGGCCCTCGCCTCACCTCCTGAAGCCCCGTCTCCTTCCGCCTGCCGCGATTCGGCACCCAGCCGACCAGACGGCCTCCTCCCACCTCCATACTACCTTTTCCTTGCCCCCTCACTAGTTCCAACCTTTCCTTAGTGCGATCCGGTCACCAGCCACCCTCCAGGATCCTTCCCGATGCGGCCAGCAGCCCCCTCGCGGGACCTCTGACCAGCCTACTCCAACCTCACTCGGGGTATATTTTCATTCATATTTAGTGATTTTATCTATTTTGGATAAACCCTAACTCTTTAGGGTCATATTAATGCGTTTTTATCATGGTTTAGGTTGTGTTTTTGGTTCGTGGGGCAACGTTTCTCCTTCAGTTGAGGTTTTGTCACGTCCACTCTTGGTTTGAGGTAGGTAATTCCATGGTTTTCCTTTCCGCAGTCTAAATGATGATTGTGTGTTTAAATAATTTTATTTTATGTAATTTTCAGCTTTGATATACCCATAATTTGCCTTCTATAGTGTTTTAAGATTTTTAGAATTAGTCAAAATCATGTTTTGAGTCAATTCCTGGTTCGAGTCTGCGGTTATTTGATTATGTTCCAAATCCTATTTTAATATTTTTTATGGCTATTTTGTTGGGGATTTTCTTTTTATGTTAATACAGTTTTATGAGAAAAAATACTTTGAAGGTGAATATTTTATTATGGTAATGTTTATGTGAACTTGACGCATGTGATAAAATACTATAGTTTTCAAAGTGGAATTGAGGGTTTTTATGAAATGTTTAGCCTTGATTATGTTGTGTGTCGGAATTGGTTATTTGTAAACTTGGTTTGGTTTATAATTTTTTTATTGGTATAACATGATAATTTTGTTAAGGTGTTAAAATAAAAATGGGGCTCTTTGGTTTTTAATGTGGCGGTGTGAGTTCTTTTCAAATAAAGTGAGCGGTTGGTTTTAGTTTCAAAGTGGTAATTTTGTGGGAATAGTGTTGGTTTTTTTCTTGAAATTCAGGTGTGACATTAGATATTGGCACATCCATGGGTGCACTCATTTCACTCATGGATGTACCTTCAAGTGAAAACGGAACCTTTAAACTAGTGTTTCCTTAAAACCTTGGTTTTCTAAATGGTTTTTGTTTCCTAAGTAAGATTCGGTCCTTTGTGTGTCTTTTGTGAAAGGTTCCAAGTGTGATCTCAAGGGTGTGTCAGTTTGGATTTTGAAAATATAAAAGTTGTATTTGTGTAATGTTTTGGGTAGTATTTTTGGACATGACAACTTAAAGGCCCGTTTTTCTCTTCCAATTCATGGGTGGAGTTGTGTTAACTTTTAGAATTTTTTGTGTTTGGAAATTGTGTGTGCCTAGTTGGAACTTTAAATGTTTTTAGAATAATGATTTCAAAATGGGTGTGTCATGATGGCCCATTTTTCACTTTCAGATTTAATGTAATGTTTTTGCTGACTATTTGAAATGACGACATTTTGATTACTGTGTTCCCATATAACAAATTTAGTATTTTGAAAAAGGTATCAAATGGTTTTAATGATTTCATGGCATGAAGGACCGGTTGGAACCTTTGATGATATGTTATATATATATGTATATATATTCTAGGTCACCTCTATATGGGGGATATACCTTATGAGTTATCGTATGGAGTGTTCATGTTTGGTGTAGGAAAATGCGGTGAGATGAGTCACGCGTGCGAGGGCCTCCTACTTACACAGTATTATTGTAACCACCATGGGGTCCTAGGCATATTTTAGAGATCGAGTGACGGTTGTTGACCAACCCCAATTAGATGGGTTGGTACCCCCTGGATTTTTTGTTAGGCCATATGGGCTTTGCCACTGGATTGGTCAGTTAGGGAGGTCAGTTGGTTATAGACATAGGAGCTTCACCATACACTGGTAGGTGGTTCCAAAACTGAGTATATCCAAGAGTCTTATAGGGATGTTTATGATTACCCATGGTTACTGGATTATTTTTCATTTCTTGTTTACTTTTTGTGCACTGGTCTTGTTTACTTTCCGTACGCTAGTTTATTTTTAGCTTTCACTCTTACTCATTTTACTCTGGCATAACATTGGTATATTCTGTTTTGGATTTTGTTTATAAAATGAAAAATGATTTTTGGAAAATGGTATGTAGTGTGTGTTGGGTTTTTAAATGGGAAAAACATGTTGCTTATTTTCAAATGTGAAAACCCTACTTTTATAATTGTATTTCAAACTTGCATTAATGGATTGTTTCGGGAAAGGAAGGACTTGGATTCAGTGGTTTACTCTTGGTATCCCTACTAATCATTTTAAATGCTCATTCCTACTTTATAATTTCAGTTATAAGTTTCCTTTAATCAGGTTTCTCTCGGTTGAGTTTCTCATTGTTGGAGCAAGGTCAACATTTGGTTAGGAGGTGACCTGGATGGTCACATGGAGGTATGTTGAGGTGTTCTGTTTATTTTCTTGTTGCACTGCTCGAGTTCCATTTTATTATTCCATTTATTCTTGTTTATCTATTTATCTTTTATGAGCCAAATCATTCCCAATGATTTAATTTTGATTTCTAACACTGGTTACCAGCCCGTGGGGATCAGGAACGCCCCTCGGGCCATGTCACGGACTGGCTCGGGTGACCGGTTCAGGGTCGACCTGGGTTGGTTCGTGATACTTGGTAGTTGGTTGTGCTGAATTATTTATTTATTTAAAAGTTCATTTATTTGCTTATGTTGATGCAGTATCTTTCCTTATTAATATTATTATGTTGCAATATTTAATTTGTAACTTGTGATGCATGGATGCATCTGGTTAGTTTTCAAGCTATGAGTTTATATGTTGATTATTTCATATCTACTACTTTGAAAACATTAATTAAATTTAGGGTGGGGAAAGAAGGTGGGTCTCATATTAAGGGTCACACTTAGACCCTCCATTTCTGACTGGTTACCTCTATGTGTCAGGGGGCGGTGTCATTGGCTTTTCCAGGCTGAGACTTCCTCAGGATTTAGAATACTTATGAGTGATACTGGTTCCAAAAGGGTCTATCGGGACGGATCCATTGGCAATGTGGCTAATCCATCCTCATATGACACTCGATCCCTTTTTGTGAGATTGGGTCAGACTCAGGGTAAAGCCATGCCTCGGGCGATACTTGGTCTTTCAAAAGATTGCCTTGTAAGGTATCAGTGGTATTAGATAAATTGACAGATGTTCCGTAGAAATACCTTCAGGATGGACTCAAACTCAAACTCTCAACTTGAACCTTAATAATTATGCACTTAAGATTTGTATTATTTCCATTTGAGTCACTTGAGAATTGAGATATTCTTCTGATATGTGGAAGTGCACCTGGTTGACACTTGACTTAGATCCCAAGTCAAAGCACAAGTTTGAGGTATACCTCTTTATTGTTTACCTTGTTTCTTTCTCGGTTTTATATATATATGTGTATGTGCATTCTGCTGACAGGTGCCCTTTCAGACTATCAACTTAGGCTGAAGCAGGTGATTAGGCAAGGGTGTTGTTTGGAACCCGAGCCGAATTATTTATTCCATTGCACTTAATTAATTTTCTAAAATTGTTATGTAATGGCACACTGCATTTTATAATTGCACGAAATGGAAAAGTTTAGAAACATTGGGTGTCAGCCTACTGGGATTTTATCTCACACCCTGCTCAGGCATCATTGACACCCGAGTAGATTATATGATTGCAGTTATTGACAAAGGGAAGCTTGTTGATTCTGATTCTTGATTGATTATTGCTGCTTAGGATAGAGACTGGGGCATAGGACTAAGCCTTTCCCGTGATACAGTTGTCGCACTTTGTTTATTTTCTTTTTAGTTGATATCATTCTTGGGTTCTATTTTATGTACTTTTATTTTAGACATACATCATGGCATGACATCATTTTGTGAGCTTCCGCACTTGAGTATTATTCAGTTGGATTATTTATATTGCTTCTACTGCAGTTTATTCATTTATATGTTTCTTCTATTTATTATTTAATTTCTATTACTTCCACTGTGATAATACCTATTACCTATGAGGGCATAGTCTCCCCCACTGACACGAAAAAGACCCTCATTGCTAATCGGCAGCCTCTGGCATTCAGGGAGATGCGCTTGAGGTCATGTAACCCACTGGTTCAGTCACCGTATTAGAGTTGAGCCAGTTTGGGATGTTACAATAGATCCCCTATATAAATTCATATTAAAATACTTTACTTTTAAAAAATAAAAGTGTAACAAAAATGACTATTCATTGAATATAATATTATAAATGCGTTAAATTCATCCAAGTGGCTCCAAGTGGTCCTAAAATCAACCCAAGGATGATCATGGTCATAATACACTCATAAAATTAAATTATGATAATAGTTAAGGTAGTTTTATATTATTATAATATTATTTTTACCTTTAATTACCCGATTTACCTTTAACCAAGGTAATAAAATTTATTATTACTGTTGTTATTCATAATGTCCAAAAATAAAAGGGAACTATTTATATAATTTGGACCTTATAATTTCAAATATGGAATCCATTTTTCCAAATTCAAAATATATAATTAGTTGAAATTAATTAAAAATTAATCCCCATTATTAAAACGAGAAAATGAGTTTTTTAAAAGTAAAAACCATCAAAATATTGACATGAGTTTATATCTAATTTTAATATAAAATTAACTAAAATTAAAAAAAATTATTAAATGATAAAAACTTAATATAATTATTCTTTAAAACCAATTAAAAATATAATCTAATAATATAAATAAATTAGACAAAAAAAATTTTGAATTAAAATGCAGTATTTTTCACTATTCATTAAAATATAAATTTTATAATAAAAAAATACCAAAAATGTATCCAAAATATATTTTCATGTCCTAATTCTAAATAATAAGTTTAATTTATCAACTAAAACATATAAAATTATTATAAACTATATTTAAAATGGGTTCTCCATCAAAAGGCACCAAAAATGCATTTTTTTTTGAAAAATACTTCTTTTATCCAAAAATTTGAATATTTTCTTATATAATGTATAGAAAACATATAATATGAATTTTAAACATTAAATTGAATATATTACATATATATTTCATTAATAAAATCCATAAATAGTGTATTTATTATTTTATAAACTCACTTATTTGCATTTAAATAGTTTTTCAGAAAAACACATCCTTTATATTTAATTGGTTTTTATTTAATTTACTAATTAATTTGGTAACCAATGAATCATTATATAAACATGTGTAAACCATATTTTCATAATTCAGTTAATCCTTTTCATTCCCACCATTATAATGGCTATGTGACAACTATTATAATAACATTAAGTTGTTTATTTAAGCTAAATGTGGTCTATCATGTATGTTATCAAACATAGTGTTTCCTTATAAAAAATTTGTATGTTACACAGTAGACCTTTATTAGGTAATGTTAGACCTATTTTAAGGTGTTTTTGTACCTTTTCAATGGTTTAAAGGTAGGATGCAAGGCCAAAACTCCCAATATAAGTGCACTGGGGTGTGGTGCAAGCCATGTCGTGGGTCAGGTTGCTTTTAATGAAGGTCGAACCTCATAAAATTTGGTATTAAATGACTCCACTACTACCTAATGAATTCCATGAGATTTAAAAAGTTTTTATAGGATATAAATAGAACCCTTGGGTGGCCTTGGTAATGTACAACAACTTTTGAATCCATTCTCCAATGCCAAAAGTGCTACAATCGCAAAATCTCTCTCAAGAGCTCTTTTTTCTAAATCCTCTTCTTATTATAATATGAAGTGTGTGTGTGTGTTTTATAATATCTTATCACTCTCATATTATTTATTATTCTCTCATAGTATCTCTTCATATTATTTAGATAAAATTGAGACTAAGCTACAAAGTGATTTCTCCTAGTAATCCTCCCTTCTTTCTCTAATTTCTTATTGGTGCTCACTGACATTAAAGTGAAAAACTTTGGTTTTATTTCCTTTTCCGTTAAAAATGAAAGGGGTTATTCTATTTGTGGTTTTTAATGTTATCGTTAAATATCTAGTGTCTATTGTATTTTTTGATTTCTTACTACTACATAAAAATCAATGGATTTTTTGGTATTATGGCTACCATTAAAGTCAAGGGACTAATACATTAAATCCTCAAGATATTGGGGTGGTGGACATAGGGGATTTTTAGAGATATTTTCAAACTTACTTACCAAATACTACTATTTATTTAATTTTTAAATTTTTATATATTTTTTACTCTCTTTCATTCATTTAATATTTTGTTTAATACATCAATTAATGTTTAATCGCTTATTCATTATATGAATCTCTTTTTGTTTTATTCTTCATCTTTTATAATTCTATTATTATGCTTTCAACTTTAATTATTATTTTTTTATCTTTAAAATGTTTTAAATTCTTTATTATTTCTAAAATAGGTTTTTAATATAAATATTTTTGTCTTCTTTTTAATTTTTTAAAGGCCAATTCACCCCCCCCCCTTCCATTTTACCCTAACCTGACCTATAATACTGCTAAATGTGAGATGTATAGCTCATATAGAACCACATCACACATCACTGAAGGAACAAAAATCCTCCCATGTAACAAAACTTAGTTAAAATCATCCTTATACCAACCATCAGGGTAATCACCACAAACAACTCAATCTTTTCAAAATTCTACCTTAGAATCCCCCAGTTGGGAATCCTCCACCCACTTCACCAAAGATAATTGCACTATCAAGCATCCTCATCCATCAACCTCTCTCATATTGAGATGAATTTTTTATAGTTCTTCTATAAATCTCTAGGAATATCCAGACTTATGCATGACATCATTGCATAACTTCCTTCTTAGGGCATCAGCTGCAACATTACCCTTTCCTAGGGTATAGGATATCTCAAATTCATGATCCTATAAGAACTCCATCCATATTAATTGTCATAAGTTCAATTCATGCTAGTAGAAGGCATAACTTGGGATATTTTTATTGGTGAAAGCTATAAAGTGTTTTTCAGTCATGTAATTCTGCCACAACTTCTAAGAAAACACAACTTCTACCAACTCGAGATCATGGGTGTCATAGTTACGTTCATGGGGTGTAACTTCCAAGACTTGTAAGAAACAATTTCCCTCTTCTATATCAAGACACTTCCCAATACAAGATATGAATCATCATAGAAAACCTCAAACAAAACTCCCTATTCGCACAAATTAAGAACCAAGGTGTTGACCAACTTCTCCTTCAGATACTCGAAATACATATGACACTAGTCAATCCACAAGAATGCATGATCCATTATGGTCAAGGATATCAGAAGAGTCTCAATCTAAGAAAATTTGGGCATGAACCTCATATAATAGAATTAAATATTGAGGAAGAGTTTTACATCTAAAACATTCTTTTGGGATTTACAAGAAAAAAACACATCGATCATCAAAGGATCCATGACTACACCATGTTAGGAAATAACATGCCCCAAGAAACGAACCACATGATCCAAGAACTCACAATTCAATAGCTTTCCAAACAAGTGATCATGATGAATAACTCCCAAAACTAATCATAGATTCTATGTGTTATCCTACTCAAACATGGAATACATAAGGATTTCATCGATTAAAACCACTATGAATTAATTCAAAAACTATCAAAACACTAAAATCAAAGGAATTATCCTATATAAAGACATCAAGATCAAAGAAGTGATCAGTAGTAGCTCTATCCCTAACTCAATCTATCATCTATGGGGTAACACCACAAACTCCTCATGAAAGACATTAGGGTACTATTCCACAACCCTCAGAAACATCATGGGTTGAACCTCTAGTGAACCCAACATCAACTCGACCATCAAAGAAGACAAGGATGTAATATGCCTCTGAAATATTTGAGGGTCTCACTCACCAAAGAACATGGAATAATCTCTATTAGCATAATAGAACATGATTTTCCTCTTGAATAAATCCATGATATCCTACACCGAATATAGTTATTTCATGATGAGGATGATGTCATATGATTGTATCCGCAAATATAGGAAGTCTCCCCAAGAGTGGTGATACCCCATCACTAGCTCAAAATCTCTATATACTTCATAAAAATAATTTCAGCCTCTAAATGATGTAGTAAATGAAAAATGAACTAGAATTCACTCCACCTCAAGTCCCATAGCACAAAATAGGGTGGGTGATATGAAGGAGTTCATAGTTCCTAAATTAAACAAAGCATGTACCCAAGTATTAAACAAGAAAATGGTACCTTGAATGACATCTAGAACACCTGGAACTAACAACTCTAGAGCATGAAACTAACAATGACATGATATATAACCTCTCTAACCCTGATGATGATCACCTCCATGGTCACACTCTACTCTCTAAGGATGAGGAGCATCATGAAGTTGTACTCTGCCTGCCTCATCTCTCCTCTACATATCAAAGGTTGGAGCACCCTATTGTTGTTACCTCGGCTAAAATTTCCCCAATGGATGAACTTAAAGTGTAACACCATCCACACATGGTTTTATTAGAAAGTTTGGGCACTCTTGTTGCTGATGGCCATGACCTCCACAAGAAAAACAGATGTATGATCCCTTAGCGGGGGTCGGAGAGCTGCTAGTCCTAGAGAAACGAGATAAAGAGGGTTGATACCTACCCCTAGATGTCCAAAAACCCTTCTATATAGTAAACTAGGATCCTCAAACTACAACTATACTATGTGTATAATCTTTATGACTCCCCTCTTTTGATGATTTAGTCCTGGCTAACATCCTCTCAATAACTTTTGATCTCCTTAGTGCCTCGAGATATATTTTCGGTATAAACTGTGTGACCTAGAACTAGATATTTTGACATAAGGACTCCTAAAAATGCCTCATTTTGGAATCCTCATCAAAAAATAGTTCTTAAGTATATCATAGAAGGGTCCTAAAATGGATCTTGAACTCCTACACGCTTGAAATCCCCTATCAATGGGTAAGAAGCTCATGGTGATTGGATTCCCTTTAGGTCTAATAAATAAACTTGACTTGAAACTAGTCTTGAAACTTATATCATGAGATGATAAACTCCTTGTGATCCTTGAGGAATAATAACCACCACTACCTAGTTTCCCCACATATCATCATCACCACCAATGAAACCTAGTACTCCTTTCGATCATGGATCAAATTGAATGTTATATCCACCTCCTCCGACCAGTCTTCTATCACTAATTCTAAAATTGATCCCTCATACTTTTGCAGACTCTAGACCTGAAAATCTCATATTTTCCTTCTCCAAGTGTCTTCATCAATGACTTTAACCCTACATTGAACTCCTGATATATCCTTTTGAACATCTTCAGCATGAAACTAACAAGGATTTTGACCTAAAGTCATGCCTATAAAAGAAAAAATTATTGGGGACTCATAAAACAAGAATATAGGATATTTAATATTACTTTATTTATTAAGGTTTAACCTAATCCCAAGGTCTACCCTTTTCAAAAAAAGACACAAATAATAATGATACACGATCCTTTCCTGGGTCATTATCCCACAACCAGTATCACTTCACTTAGTAGGCTCAGTAAACTTAAAAGTCATCACATAGGATCATAGGCGGCCTTAAATTCTTATTTCATAGCCAGTCTCCCATGTTTATATCATATATTATGCTCATATAACATGGTTTCCCTACCAACCCATGCAGTACTAACTAGTTCCTACCTCCAAAATTTATCATATCCCTCAACCTGAACCTTTGATACAACTCTATCACAACCCCCACCCCCCCCCCAAAGGTATCCCTCCTAGGATGATAGTGAGAGAAGAAAGATAATGATACCTTAAGCCTACAACCTATAGGTCACGAGTTGATGACAAGCACTGAGGGTATACTATACAAATAAATGGGAGGTATTTCCCTATAAGAAGAACATGAGGAATGATAGATAAGATAAACCCATCAAACAAATCTTGTTCAAAAATAAATAAATGATCTAAATACATGTAGGTATTGTCAAAAACCGAACAGCTTCAAATGAAACTATAAGTACCAAAATAAAAATCTTCGGCAGTGAGAAAAAATCCCAAATAGCTCCTAAATAACTCCACAAGCTAGTAATGTCCAGTCCAATCACAAATTAGCTCCTGAATACCTAGAAAATAGTTTATATATGTGTAGGGTGAGCATAACATGTATAATGAGTAAGTCCCTCCCTTGAGCCTCTTGTTCAAAAGATAAAAAAATCATAATAAATCATAGTAAATATAAAAGTAAAACTAACCCATCACCTAATTATGTATATTAAGTTTTATGGCCTCACCATGACTCTCTCACCAAGTATCGCATAAAAGTAATAATATAATATCCAACAGAATATCAAATGAAGGTGTTCTACTACCACTTCCCCACTAGTTTGCTGCTCTTACCCAATGTCTCATGTCATGATTCATCTCTCTCCAAATAAAAAAACCTGCTTGAAAACACTTGGGAAACTATAAAATATCATACACCTCATTCATCGTATAATTTTATCATAAACATCTACATATATAGATAGTAACTGAGTAGTTTCCAAGATCCATCGTAGCTCGTACATCATGTATTATACCTCAAGTCATCACAACTCATACATAACATACCTATAGTAATCCTTAGGATACTATATCTATAGATACATGTGTATGAAATGACCAAAAATCATTACAAACCTCTGCACACATATATGGGGAAAGGTATCCACCATACATAACAACACATAATACTACCAGGAGAAGAGAGCAAGGAAAGTGGGGGCAGTCAGTCATCCCTTCCTTACCAAATATTATGTTGGGGAAAACACCCTACCAAAGTCCATTGGGTGTTAACCACCCCACTGACATAGGTGGGGTAGTATGTGAAACAAAAAATCATACTATATATATATATATCACAACCACACTAATGGAAACTACCTAGTCCTAGGCTCAACTACAGCTATCATCTCTTAGACACCCGGCTGACCCCACTAAGCAATAGATATCCTATAAGCACACAAGTATTTTAAGAAGCCTTTATTTAATTAAATATTTCTCTTAAACATTTCTAATTACATTAATTACCAACCAATTAGCATGTCATCCAAGAATAAACCAAATGTTTCATGGTTCCTCAAGAATTATCATCATACAACATTCCATCAAGCCAATCCCATGAGTTAAACATTAATTATTCATTATAATTTCATAATTCCGTGTATTTTAAGACTCATCTTAAGCTACCATAAAAGATGCATAGAACAATCACAACCAGCTGCATCAAGTAGCGGGGAAAGGAATGCAGTAACAAGAGATCTGGAAATCCATCCTTTAAAGCATATTCATTATCAAGAAAGTATCTTAGCTTTTGAGATAACAAACTATGGTAATTCCCATCTTCAAACCATTCTGTTAGTCTCGGTTCCATCCCCAACACCACTATTCACTTCACCATCCATTCTTCCATCACATGTGCCAACTGCTGACACAAACTTGAACCACCTTGATTTTTTCCAAACCATTAGTCATCTTAGGATGACATCATATCACATAGAAAGGTTCCTCACCTAGAGAAATTACGCAAGGTAGAAAGAAAACAACAAATAGTTAACAGGGCTTATAGGCCCAAAAAACAAGGCTTATATCCTTCGTAATAAAATAGGCTCACTCCACCCCAAGTAATTATATTTATAAAACAACTAATTATTTACCATCTTGAATTAAGTAGTTAATTTATCATAGTTTACAACCACAGGGAACCTAAAGTATCAACTATCAATAACTTTGAATTAATTTAACATGCTTCAAACATAACTTCCAATTTCATCAACATGAGGAATAACACTTAAAAATTAAACATTTCACTTTGTTATTTAATCAACAATAATTACCAGATTTACATTCTTTATCCAATTTATAAACTTATCAAACATGATAAACATATCATAAACAAAATTTAACATGATATCTAGTAAAACAAAAGGCAAACTATTATCACAGTGTAAATGCATATGATCACTTTAACCAAACCAATTATTTCTTTAATTATAGTCTAATATTCATTAAGGTTACTTCCAATTTTACCCAAAGAGATAAATCATGATAAATTTACAATTATACTTTTAAATAACAAGGAGAATCAATGAATCCACAACATAAAAAGGAATCTTCCAAACAAGTTTCATCAAAAATAGGGACAAAGAAGATGATTTTTCCCCTGGATATCCTGAAGATAGGGGCTTAATGAACCTTTAAAATTTTTAGAGAAGGGGTATTAAAAAAGAGAAGTATGATACTACCTCAAACGTGACACATTGTTATAGAAAATGGAGTGAAAACCAAGCTGTTGAACACACCCAAAATCACAAACAGGTTGATATAGGTGCCTCTTCAAGGTTCATTAACAAGTTTCTAGTTCATCTGGACTCGAAGAAAACAATGGATGGCTAGAATAGAAAACAATCTCATACTTTTAAGATACAAGATATGTTTTTTTCAAATATTAACATGATTAAATAACTGCTTTAATTATACTTAAATTTACATGTGGAATGACCCTTTTTAAAACCATGAGGTTTAAGGAATTTAATTTCTAGATTTATTCCCCACAAACTGATTTAAAAACCATTTATTTAGACTTAAATTACTTATTTTCATTAAAAACATGACATTTCAAAATATTTGGATCACCTATGAAGGGTCCAACTATGATAAGGGTTTGATCGTGAGACACACTTGTGACTGTGAGAACAAACTATGATCATGTGAAGTAATTATGTGACTGTGTGAACAAAATGTGACTGTAAGAAGGGACTGTGCAACCATAAGACCAAACTACAACCATGAGACACGTCTAATACTGTGAGACACACCTGAAACTATGATACAAACCTATGACCATGAGTAAAAATTGTGATCATGAGTCCAAACTATTACTATGACCATAAGACCAAACTTAATAATTTCAGGGAAAAGAAGATATCATACACCAACTTGACACCTCTAGGCTTAGAAAAATCACAAATGAAAGGTTTTAGGAACTAGGGAATTACAAAACATGTAATTTTAAATGTATTGAAGGGATACTATTATAAAAATTCAACATTTTGTAATAGTTATTTAAATATTTGAATAGTTAATCTTTAATAATGTAATTAATTAAACTTTATATATTTAAATTTGTGAATTTTATAAAATATTCTAAAAAAATACAAATATATTTTGTGGGAATAAAAATAAAGGCTCTTAATGGGTCTGAGAATAGTGTCTCTACCCCTCATTTATGGGGTGGGTTGGACTTGAAAAAATTGGTCCACATTTTAAATGGGATTTAACATATTGAGGAAAAAAGCGTGCAAGATTAAGTGAACCACCCTGAACAAATGTGGGCTGACTTACAATCCTGAAACAAGTTTTTTCCTTTTTTTAATTTAATATGAACTTTTTATGATAAACATATAGATTTTTAAGTATACGATGATCATGTATATAAATTAACAATTATGCACTTGGTATTTAATATTTTTTAATAATAAGTTTTTATTTATTTATTTTTTAGAAATATTTTAAATATTAATTATAAATTCAAGGTGGGTCTCTTTAAAATTTGTATTGGACTGAATTCAATTTTCCAAGTTCATATTAAATAAAAGATTAAGGTATGGTTTGATATGCAGGAAAATCAAGTCAAGGAATAAAAAAGTAAAGGGTATTTTAAAAA
Organism: Viscum album; assembly: GCA_963277665.1. NCBI lineage: Eukaryota > Viridiplantae > Streptophyta > Magnoliopsida > Santalales > Viscaceae > Viscum > Viscum album. Next base: position 1,196,969,863 of record OY728133.1, read on the forward strand.
AACATGTTTTGGTAGGATGGAATGAAAATCATGTTTCTATAAATTAAGGGGAAAACGTTTCCATCTTAAATCATATAGAAATAGGGTATGGAAACAAAAACTGTAATTTTAGACAAAAATGACCTTATGAAATTTTTTGAATTCCAACTATATCCCTTTACCATCTTCCCCATCACACCCAATTTATGGATCAATTGTTTTCATGTCTCCCCTCTCATCCAACATAGATGACATCCCCCCCCCCCCCGTCTAGCCTTGTCTCCACTGGCATAATCCACCCAACCTAGCATGTGGTCATTATCATGACCCGCATCTGAACCAAGTGTTGTTGACATCACCTCCCATAGAAGAATGAGTCACTATCAGTGTCACCTCCCTTGCCAATCTAGTCTCCACCAACATCGTCGCCAATGGAATTCAACATCACCCCCCTCAAAACCATCCTGGTTGGCATTGGGTCCCCCTACTAAACCTGTTACATCTGACATCCCTCCCCATCAGCATTTGGTCCCCCTACTAAACTCGTTGCATCTGACATCCCCCCTATGTCACTTCCCATCCATATTCGGTGCAAAACAGTAAGCATATATGACAATAAAAAATAAAAGAAAAAAATTGATTGTTTTGTAACAAATGGAGCCTAGATGGGAAATTTTTAGATTAGATTCAAACGGAATTCCCAGTCTGCACCAGCCCAACCCGTTAACCACCCCACTGGGTAAGCATACATAATAATTAAAAATAAAAGAAAGAAGGAGAATGAGAATGGAGGATATAATGCATTTTTTAATAAAATTTATTTTGTTAAAAAAAATGGGACAAGTTTTTATATATTTGAAAAAATGGATCAAGAGAGGCGTGAATGTCATTCACACTTCCTAGGCCCAGATGGAGGCATTAAAACGATTAACTCTTCCTAAATATTATTTTTTTGTAATTTTAGTTGATATTTAATTTTAATAATTAATAAATAATATATTTAATATAAATAATATTAATAATTATTAATAATATAATTAATTAATTAAAACGTAATAATTTATATAAATATAATATATTGTCACTTATTTATAAATTAGAGTGATTAATACATTTAGATTTTTTTGTGAATTTTGTGTTGATATAATTATTAGTAATTTATTCATAGGAATATATATATTAATTTTCAATTGTTTTATTTATTATTAATTAATAATGTATTATTATGTAATTAATTGATTAATAGTACAATAACTAATATTTATATTTTTTTATTTATAAATTCTTGTGAAATTGTTATTGGTATAATTATTAGTAATTTATTAATAGATAATATATTTATTAATTATCAATTATATTATTTATTATTAATTAATAATATATTATTATGTTATTAATTAATTAATAGTATAATAAATAATTTTTATAATTTTTTATTTATAATTTTTTGTGAAATTTTTATTGATATAATAATTAGTAATTTGTTAATGTGTAATATATTTATTAATTATCAATTGTATTATTTATTAGTAATTAAGAATATATTATTATGCTATTAATATAATTAATAGTATAATAACTAATATTTATTGTTTAATAATATAAATAAAATAATTTATATCGAATAATATATTTACTAGTTTTTTTAAAATTTGTGGTTGAAACCTCTTTTTATTATGAAACCAAATATCTTTTTCTATCTGGGTAGAGGGAGACTCATTATATAGCCAGTAGGCCTAAGGCCAAGTGTCCCATGAATATGGCTTGAAGGCCCAGTGTAGTGTCATGTCTGCATCATCCTGCATGTGTCACCAGGCATGTGTCATGTCTATATCACTGCATGTCTGCGTCATGCATGTGTCATTGTCTCCCCACGTCATGCTTGTATCGTAAATCCCCCAAGGGGCTTTCCTAGATTCGAACCCTAGTCTTTTGGATGCAAGATTATGGTGTTTACCACTCAGGCACCACCCCAACTGTATATGTTATAGTGTATTATTAATTAATTGCTTATATAATATATAATTTAATATTAATAATTAATATTAATAATAATTATAGAATTCAAAATTACTAATATTATTAATATTTAATAATAATTTTAGTATGATTATTTATTATACATAATATGGATTATAATAATAAGAGGTATTGGTATAATTAACAAATAGTAATTATTATTATTAACAATGTAGTTATTAATATTAATGTTTCTTTATTGTAAACATATATATAAATTTCTAATTATATCAATTTCTTTATTTTACATAACAAAATATAATATATTAGCAGGTTTTTAAATAATGTATAGCTAATGATTTAAAAAACATATAACATATATCAGTCAAATTTGTATCGCTGTCTCGGGTGCTCCTTCATGAAATAGTTAGGTGTATAGATAATGCATTCATGCCATATCTATCAATGTTTATGATATAGTGTACACATCTCCTATGTAACATCCCTGATGCCTCCCTCCATATTAGCCTATATGATAGGCGATGGATCTATGATCTCATCACCTATACCCTACCCTACCTGCAAGGAAAGTAAATTATGACTAGAACTCTCTCCAACATGTGAAGAATATGGTTGTTGTGTAGTGGATATTTTTGGATCATAGGAGAATAAATACTATAACATGGACCAATCAGCCTCTATTGTTAAAAAAATATGACGCACTAACAAACTATGTAGCATAATCGGTAGCAGATGCATCAGGTCCCTCTTGATGAATAACATATGGTTGTGGTTGTGGTTGTGTTTGTACATGTGCATGTGCCTCTAGCTATAGTTGTGGTTTTGGCTCATATGTAATGGGAAGAAGAGTATCTGACAAGTCATGATGAACATCCTCCTATGTAACATCATCATGTGATGCATCCATAATAGGGTCATCACCCTTTGGCACAACTATATGAGGCTCATCACCCTCATCATTGCCTAACTTGTCAAATAAAATACCATAATAAATCCCATCCATAGAAAGAAGCATCTCTATCATTGCTCTATAAAAATAGGTATGGTGAAATTCGCCTCCCTCTGTAAGATCAGATATGTGAATGAGTTGTGCAATACGAGCATCCTAAAAAAACAAATTATGTTTTAACTAAAGTTAATAAAAAAATCAATAGTAGAAGGAATAATTATTACCAACTAATGATATATTCATGTGTTGTGTAAGAGATGTCAATCCAGGTATACAGCACCAGGTCCCATGATCCAACTGATCTGATAGATGCATATGTACCGTTCATTCCCCTTATAATAGGGACACGTGAGGTTTTTCCCACATTTCAATATAGCGTGCATGATATCACCTCCAGTCAAAGTTTTTCTTTCCTGACATCTTAAGGGAATGAAGTGAAGAAAACTGACTAGGTGGTGTGGAAATGGGCTAATAGAAGCCAAACTACTTCATAACTCTATCAACATGATGTCACTCAACAATTTGAAAATGAATCATTGTAAGATCCCTACCTTTTCTAGAGATGTCTAAAACTCATTCTTAGGTACTCATTTTCCTTATTTTGAGTATATATTGTTTAGGTTTCATATTGGGGAGTTTTTGGGTGAAATTGGATATTTTTTAGGGGTTTTTGGTAGTGTACGGTTGACACACGGTTTTCCCAAATCATGTGCCCTACCCTATCAAACCGTGCAACCCTAGACAGAGGGGGTTTTCATGGTTGATTCATGGTTTGTCAAACTGTGTGCCCTCTTAGTAGTAACTGTGCAACCCTTTATTAGAGGGGAATAGTTAGGGAAAACCATTCACCCTAGCCCAAGAAATCATGCACACAGAAATTAATCGCCTAAAAATTTATTTTAAAAAAACCAGACCCCCCATTATTAATCCTAATTTGACCCCACTCGACCCTAATGTTTTTCCTTCAATTTTGGAGCCTCTTGGATAGATTTCAGGGCCTTTTAAACACCATTCTTAATGAATTGAAGACTAGATTGAATAATTTTCACCTCTCTCAATAAGTGATTTCTTCTTATTTGGATTCCTTTCTCTTATGTATCTCTTCCCAGACAAAGAGGGGTGTTTTTTATCTATTGGAAATGTATTAGATCTAGGTTATGATATATCTATTTCTATTTGATCTTGATTCTAGGATTTGGTTCTATATATCATTCTTTGTTGTGTTCTTGATTATTCTTCTTCAATTGGAGAATTTCATTAGTGAATGCTCATAAAAAATCTTGAGGCAGGTGGAATAAATTGAAAATATCATAGTCTTGAATTATAATTACATGTATGTATTGTTGAATTTAAATTTATATGCTTAGAAATTGAATATTTAATTGGATTAAATAATTTTTTAATTAATTTTTTAATTAATTAATGGATCCATGGAATTTATTAATTAATTTTCCATGTGATAATGAAATGGGTTAAACTTGGGCAATTGAATTTGGTCAGTTGATGGCATTGTGGAATTTTGTGATTAATGGAATGTTAAATTGATTGAATAATTGGAATTATGGGATGGTTTAATTAACCATAAAGGGTTAATGGTTTATATGATTAAATGTTTATTGATGATTTAATGGTGAATTGTTTATATTATTCCATGTGATTAAAGTGTTGAACAATGGTTGTTTTAATAATTGAATTGATATACCATGATATGAAATGTTGATAAAAGGGTTAATGATGATTAACCTTGATAATTATGATATATGTGAAATTTGTGGTTGTTTTAAAAATGGGTTGTGGGACACAAAAGGATTCTTCAAATACCCATAGGGTTCTAGACATGACATTCTAGACCCAAATTCATACATGTGATAAATGAGTGTGGGACATGGACTGGTGCTTCAAAATCACATGTGTAATTGATTAATAAATAGGTTGTGGGACACATAATGATGCTTCAAATACCCATGGGGTCCTAGCCATGGTGTTCTAGGCCCAAAATGTTGGCATTGGACCATGGTTCCAATTATTCATGATATGAATTGAAATTAAATGGATAATGAAAGACCATGTGATAATGAATTGTGAATCCCTATATGATATGGTTCAGACTCCAACATGGGTCGAAGCAGGTATTGGTGGATCGGGTGTCATTATGAACCCGGGTAATTTATGTGGTTAATTAAAGAATAATGAAATGTGATAACTATTAATTTATTAATTATACCTTGTTCTTTATACAACTATATACATTGTTCTTGATTTGATATTATTTTAGACTTCGTTGGTGGTGGCCTAATGAGTTGTACTCACACCCTACTCAGGATGCCTAGTTGGTACCCAAATATACTTCATATTTTCATGATAGGATAAGGGAAAGAACCTTATGTCAGATGGATGAGTTGGGATCAAGAATGGATGAGGGAACTAGACATGATATCAGAACCCACTTGGGTAGTTATCAATGTATATTTATTTTGGGTTTTATTTAGAAACTTGACACATATATGGAATTACATATCTACTTATTTATTTTTGTATATTGTATTCCTCTTTTTGTCAACATGGGATATTGGTATTATCTTGTTATGGTTATTATGATTTGGTTATTGTTTATTTATTTCTATTGTTGTGCTTATTTGATAAAGAGGGCATAGTCTCCCCATGTTATATTTTGACCCTCTCTACTAGTTGACAGCCTCTCGAATATGGGGAGGCACACCTAAGGTCATGTAACCGACCTTATTGGGGCACCGGTGTGTGGCACCCAGTTCGAGAGGTTACAAAGTGGTATCAAATGGCCAATTTTCTTTTCTTTTATTTTGTCTTACTATTTGGGAAAGGTGGACAATAGATTAAGATGAGTAGGGCCTTGGTTAAGAGCTCATGTATGGGAGTATCTAACCCATGTACATGGGTAAAACCAAGTACCCAGGGTGGGATTATTGTTATTGATGTGTGTTGTTATAGTTGAATGTTATTTCACCTCAAGAGATGCACTTGTTGTGTGGTGTGATTATTGTTTCTGAGGTTTTATGATATTTTACTTGTGGCCTAGTATGGTACGAGAGTTGAGTATACATGCATCATTTTAGGCACTCAAAAATTATTATTATATCCATCATTTTTGGCATGCACAGAAAAGTGGGTTTGGGGATAAATTGTTTAAATGAATAGTGATTTTCTTTGTTTGTGAAATTTAAATGAAAAATGTGCCTAATATGAAATTGTAAATTGAGAATGATGAAAATGAGTATTTTTAATGGTTGAATGGGTGTCTAATAAGAAACTTGAAATTATGAAAATGTTTTACCCTTTGTTAACCATGATCTAGAAGTAGGATGGTTAAGGGTAGTGATAGCATCTCAGTTTTGACTGTGTGGTGAAATTAAGGGGATGAATTATTATGGACTTATGTAAAAAAATATCATTTAAACATGTTAATGTAATGTTATGTGTCCTAATATGTATTTTTTGGTATTGTAGAGATATTCCTCCATGATGATGCTTGTTGATAAGGTGATAGGAGGACATGGATGGAAATGTGCCTCCAGTAGTGGAACCGAGGCACAGACAGTGTCGGGTGAGGGAGAAGGAGACCAGTTCCATGAGAACTTTTCCCACTTCATGTAGTTTATGGAAAGATACCCAAGACGAGTTTTGAATAGTATGTTTTATTTGACATGGGAGTTTCAGTTGTAGCACCCTCTAATATTTATCGAAGAGGGTGGACCTGAGGCAGTTGAGTTTTGGATTGAGTGTATCCAAATGATCCTTGATCACTTAGAGACTCTTGCTGAGAAGAGAGTCAAACTGGATACTTATATGTTAAGTGTCCAAGAAAAGCATTGGTGGGACATCCAAAATTGTGATGGATAGATAGATAGTATAGAGTGGAAGGACTTTTAGGAGAATCTCTTGGATCACTTTTACCCTGAGACGCTAAGATAGGAGAGGAAAGATGAGTTCATGAGGTTGAATCAGGGGAGTATGTATGTGATAGACTAAAATAGTTATTTTAAATATTTATAGATATTTGTTCCAGCATTGGTTGGGAATGATTCTACCATGACAAATCATTTTTAAGATGGGATTAAATGTGAGATTAAGTCCAAGGTTAACATCTTTAGGATGAATAAGTTTTCAGAAGTGGTAAAATAGGGTTTCAAATCTGAGGGAAACCTAAATAAGGATTCCAGTGGTGGATAGGTGGTTTTTGTTGGATGACCTAGAGTTATATCTTCCAAGAGTAGGAATAATCACTGTGAGAATGTTAACTAGGGAAATGGAAAGCATATTAGCCAGGGGAGGTTCAGTTACTCGGGACTTTAATCAAGTGACCTACCACTAGTGCGGTAGGTAGGGGCATGTTTGTAAACATTATACTCGGATACCAGTAGAGTGATAAGCTTGCATAAGGATGGGGCATTAGAAACACTTCTGAAGGAACCCATGATATATGGGTAGTGAGGGGCATCTAGGTAGAATCAGAGTACTGGAAGGGGGTCTTCAACCCCATATCAGTCTGGTAGTTGGAGTTCTACTGGATGTGGTGGTTGAGGCATGGGATGAGGTGATTCTGCGAAAGAGAACCCATATCAGCAAAGTGGTGCAGCTCAGAGGAATCAAATGGTATCACGGAGAAGAGGGAAAAGACAATTTCATGCAGTTTAGCCTAAACTTATGGATGGAGAGGCATGACCATCAATGGTTAGAGGTACTATTCTTATAGTTTATACACTTTCTAATTTCTTGTTTGATACTAGTTCCTCTCATTATTTTATATCTTCACAACTTGTGAATGGTTTGATTCTGATGGTGAAGTTTGTAAAGGGTGTTATGATGATTGATACATCATTTGGAGTAAGGTTGAGAAACATATATTTGTGAAAGGGGTGTTCTATTGAGGTTGGGGAGTATTTCTTTCTTTGGGATCTTTACATCCTTGACATGTTAGGATTTTACTTGATTTTGGGTATGGACTAGTTAGTAGCATACTGACCCCACATTGATTGTTACTATAGGATAGTAACTTTTATATCTCTTTAGGGTGACAATTATGTTCATCGTGGAGAATGGGATATCCTGGTGAGCCATGCAGGGCCAGTTCATTAGCAACTAGGGAGCTCACTGCCCAGGTTGCAAGTATTATGTTGGATGATGGGGGTGTAAAGCAGGATATCTTTACATCTATAGTGGACAGGTTCCAGGACATGTTTCCTAAGGACTTCTCGGGTCTCCCACTTGAGATAGATGTGGAATTTATAATTGATCTCATGTTGGGGGTTGAGCCAATTTCTATTCCACCCTAAAGAATGACACCAACATAGCTTCAAGAGCTTAAGACTCGGTTGGAAGAGTTGATGTATAAGGGATTTATCCATCTGGGTAAATCACCTTGGTATTTTCTAGTTTTTTTTTCTAAGAAGGATGACATAATTTTATGTTTATGTGTAGATTACTATATGATGATTCAGATGATGGTGAAGAACAATTATCCTCCTCCACATATCGACAATATTTTTGACTAGTTTATGGGAGCTTGTGTGTTCTCCAAGATCAACTTAAGATTAAGGTATCATCAGTTAAGATTTCAACCTTCTGATATACCACAAACTACTTTTAAAATAAGGTATGGCCTATAGGAGTTCTTCTTGATTCTATTTGGGTTTATGAATGCACCATCAGTTTTTATGGCCTTTATGAATATAATCTTCCATCCATACCTAGATCATTTGGTTTTAGTGTTTATAGATGACATCTTGGTGTGCTCCAAGACTCGTGATGATCATTCCCAACATTTTGAAATTGTCTTGAGTACACCAAGAGAGAATATTCTATATAAAAAGATATCTAAGTGTTAATTTTGGATTGGTCAGGTACATTTCTTAGGTTACATAATCTAGGAGGAAGGTGTGCTATTAGACCCAAAGAATTTGTAAGTAGTTGTTTCTTGGGAGAAACCCAAAAAAATCCATATCCATAGTTTTTTGGGGTTAATGGGATATTATCGGTGGTTTATCTAGGACTTTTCCTGCTTGTTAGTACCTCTTTTGGGATTGAAAAATAAGGGATTAAATTTTGAATGGTCTTAATCATGTGATAATGATTTACAAGAGTTAAATAAAAATTTGAATATTGTATTGATCTTGATCCTACCTGATCCATGGGAGGAGTATATTGTATTTTTTTATGATTCTGGAGTGGGGATTGGAGTAGTGTTGATGCAGGGTGATCGAGTTGTGGCGTATGGGTCAAAGAAGTTGAGGCCACATGAAAAGAATTACCCTACGCATGAACTCGAGTTAGTTGTAGTGGTTTTTTATTTGAATTGTTAGCGACATTATGTGTTGGAAGAATAGTTTATTGTGTATACTGATCATAAGAGATTAAATTATATATTTTCATAGTGAGACTTAAATCTCTAATAGTAGATATGGGTTGATTATATACAATCATTTGACTTTGATCTAGCATATAGCCCTAATAAGGTAAATAGTGTTGCTAATGCTTTGAGTAGGAAAACACAGACTCAGGTAGTTCAACTGTCTAGTTCAGAGTGAAAGATTATGACCTTACTGGATGAGATTCATGTTGTGGTTTAAGAGTTCTAGGAGTAGATGACTCTCATATCAATATTAGTGGAGTCTACACTTTTGATCCAGATCAAGGATAGGTAGTATGAGGTTTCGAAATTTTTGGTATTGAGGGAAATACTTGAAGGTGGGTAGACACCTTTCGATTAGACCATATATAAGGATGAGATCATCTATGTCAGGAATCATATAGTCATGCCTATGAGTATGCATGAGGAGGATATGTATGAATTTTATGCCTTGAAGTGGGCAGTGAATATAGGTTTGAACAAAATGTATTGTGACCTACATCGACATTATTAGTGGTCGGACATGAAAAAGGATATTGTAGGGTTTGTGACACAATGCTACACCTATCAATGGGTGAAGTCCAAGCATTGATGACCTTATAGTTTACAACAGTTTTTTCCCACTCCATAATGGAAGTGGGATGATGTTACCATGGATTTTTTGATGGGTATACCAAGGATTCCTCAGAAGAATGAATCTAGTTGGGTGTTTGTTGATCAACTTATTAAAGTAGCACATTTTCTGCCTATATTAGAGACTTTATCAGCAAAACAATGGAGAGATTTGTATATTCAGAAGATAGTCCATCTGCATGAGGTTCTAGGGAGTATATTTTCATAACATGACTCATGTTTTACTTTATACTTCTGGAAGGTATTTCAGAAGGTTCTTGGTATATAGTTTTTTCTAAGTACGGATTTATACCCCCAGACATATGGGCAATTGGAGCATACTATACAGGTTTTGGAGGATATGATATGGGGTGTGTTATTGAATTTGATGGTTCTTGGTAGAATCACTTATCACTCATTGAGTTTGTATATAATAATTGATATTAGGAGACTATTCATATAGAACCATATGAGGCTCTTTATGGTAGTCAATGAATATCACCTCTTTGCTGGATGGAGGCAGGTGAGTCAGAGTTGTTGGGACTGAGTCTTGTACAGGAGACGTTAGAGTAGGTTTAGCTAATTTAGAAATGTATGGTTATGGATCAGATTAGGCATAATTCATATGCTAATAAACATTGAAAATCCCTAGAGTTTATATAGGGTGATCATGTTTTCATTCGGGTGTCGCCTAGATTGGGTCACCATAAGATTTAGAGTTAGGGAAAGTTAGTTCCGAGGTTTGTTGGACCATTTGAAGTAGTGGATAAAATCGATCCAGCAACATATTGATTGGATCTTCCATAGATATATGGTGTTATTCATGATATTTTTCATGTGTCACAACTTTGGCAGTATCACCCCGGCCCTTCTTATGTGATCGATGTAGATGATGTGGAGCTTAAGACCAATGCTTCCTTTGATGAGCATCTAATTTGTGTTGAGGATCATAGTGAGAAATCATTGAGGGGAAACACCATGTCGGTAATATGTGTATTGTGGAAACATGGTCGTGTTCAAGAGGAAACTTGGGGGAGGGAAGCAGATATGTGAGCTCAGTGGCCTGAACTTTTTATCTCAAAATTTTAGAGATTCTTGGGAGTACATATCGAGGATGAGTTATTATAAAGTGGGGGAGATTGTAAGATCCTGACCTTTTCTGAATATGTATTAAGCTCTTTTTGAGGTACTTTTTTACCTTTTTTTAGTATATATTGTTTAAGTTCTACATTGTGGAGTTTTTAGGTGAAATTGGAGATTTTTGGAGGGGTTTTGGCCAGTGCATGTTTGGAACATAGTTTGTCCAAACCATGTTCCCTTCCCTAGAAAACTGTGTCACCCCAAATAGAGGGGGATTGCATAGTTGGAACACATTTTTTAAAACTTTTCACCCTATTAGTAATAACTGTGTGACCACTCATATGAGGCACACAGTTAGGGAAAATGATGCACCCCAACCCAAGAAATTGTGTATGAAAAAATTAATCCCCCAAAAAATTATTCTAAAAATCTTAGACCCCCTAGTTTTTACCTGGATTTAACCCCATCGACCCTAAAATTTTCACTTCAATTTTAGAGCCTCATGTATGGATTCCAAGGCCTTCCAAACAATTTTCTTGATGAATCAAAGACCAAATTGAAGAATCTCTACCTCTCCCAGTAAGTGATTTCTCCTCATTTGGATTCCTTTCTCTTTCGTCTCTCTTCCTAGATGAAGAGAAGTGGTTTATTATCTGTTTCCAATGGATTAGATCTTGGTTTTGATAGATCTATTTTTTTATCTCCCTTCTAGGATTTGGTTCTAGATATTGTTATTCATTTTGTTCTTAATCATTTTTCTTCAATTGGAGAATTTATTTAGCGAAAGCTCATCGACAATCTTGAGGTAGGTCATATAAATTGAAAATACTATGGTCTTTCATTATAATTGTGTGTATGTATTGTTGAATTTAAATTTCTATTATTTTAAATTTAATCTTGAATTGAATTAATTGTTTAATTAATTAATGGAACCATGGAATTGATTAATTAATTTTCCATGTGATAATGAAATGGGTTGAATTTGGTCAATTGATAGAATTTTGGAATTGGGTGATTAATGTAATGTTAAATTGATTTAATAATTGGAATTATGGTATGGTTTAATTAACTATAAAGCATTAATAGTTTATATGATTAAATGTTGATTGATGAATTAATGGTGAATTTTTTATATTATTCTACGTGATTAACTATTGAACAATGGTTGTTTTGATAATTTAATTGATATACCATGATATGAAATTTTGATAAGATGGTTAATAATGATTAACCTTGATAATTATGATATATGTGAAATTTTTTATTGTTTGATAAATGGGTTGTGGGACACATAAATATGCTTCAAATACCCATAAGGTGTTGGACATGGTGTTTTAGACCCAAATGCATGCATGTGATAAATGGATGTGGGACATGGACTGATGCTTTAAAATTACATGTGTGATTGATTGATAAATGGGTTATGGGACATGGAATGATGCTTCAAATATCCACGGCGTCCTAGCTATGGTGTTATAGGACCAAAATGATGGCATTAAACTATGGTTCCAATTAGCTGTGATATGATTTGAAATTAAATGGATAGTGAAAGACCATGTGAGAATGAATTGTGAACTCCTATATGATATGGTTCAGACTCTAGCATGGGTCGAAGCAGGTATCGGTGGTTTGGGTGTCATTGTGAACTCGAGTAATTTATGTGGTTAATTAAAGAATAAAAAAAATGTGATAACTATTACTTTATTGATTGTACCTTATTCTTTATACAAATGCTTACACTTTTATTGATTTGATATTGTTTTAGACGTCGTTGGTGGTGGCCTATCGAGTTGTACTCACATCTTACTCAGGCTGCCTGATCGGTACCCAAATTGACTTCATATTTGTAGGATAGGATAAGTTAAAGATCCCTAAGTTATATGGCTGAGTTGGGATGGATCATGGATGAGGGATCCAAACGTGATGTTGGGACCTTCATTGACAGTTGTCAATGTGTCTTTATTTTTGGGTTTTAGTTAGAAACTTGACACATATATGGCATTACATATCTACTTATTTATTTTAGGATATTGTATTCCTATTTTGGTCTGCATGGGATATTCATATTATCTGGTTGTGTTTATTATGATTTGGTTATTGTTTATTATTTATGTTGTTGTGCTGCTTTGATAAAGAGGATATAGTCTCCCCATGTTATATATTTTACCTTCTTTTTTAGTCTGAATCCTTTAGCATATGGGAAGGCATGATTGAGGTCACATAACCGACCATCTCAGGGAAATGTTGTGTGGAACCCGGGTTGGGACGTTACAAAGTGGTATCAAAGGGCTATTTTTCTTTTATTTTCTTTTGTCTTGATATTTGGGAAAGGTGGACAGGAGAATAGGAAGAGTAGGGCCTTGGTTAAGAGCTCATCATGGGGGTATCTAACCCATGTACAAGGATAAAACCAAGTACCCAGGGTGGGATTATTATTATTGTTGGCCCTCTCCAGTTTCAATGATCTCAAATCATGTAAAATCATGTATAGTCATGTCTTAATTATTAAAGTCAAATATGTTTAATTGCGATTATTTATGTACAATACTAAGTTTAACACATTTTTTATGTTTATACTATAAGACAAGCATACAAACATGTCCAAGTATGAGTCACCGATAGTTTAAGTCACAGAACAAATGAGTCGCTGATAGAATGACTCGCCGACAGAACAAATGAGTCCCCGACAGATACAAGACTGAGTCACCGATTGTCTGAGTCACTGACAAAACAAGTCATCGATTGTATGTGACATTGATGCACTGATATACCGATGCATTTATTCACCGATAGAAGGAGTCACTGATATAAGGATTCATTGATAGAACAAGTCATTGACACACTGAACTACCGACTGAAGGACTTACCGAAAGAATGAACTACCTTTCAATACTTAGAAAATTTCTCTACTTTAAAAATTTTAACTTTTACCTAATGGTCATATTGGGTTATTTAATACTACTAATTTATTTTTATTAATTTTTACAGACATCATTAACTTGGATGTCAGAGGTACGAGGTACAACACATGTCTCAAACATGCCTATTTTTGACTTGTGTAGTATAAAAAGAACTCACCTGAGAAAAAAGTAGAAGTGTGCAATATAGAGATAACCTGTGAAGTAAATCAAGAGAAATACATGAAGAACACTCATTCTTTCTAACTGAATAACAGGAAGGATTTTCTAATAACCAAAGTATCAACATTCTTTCAGTAACAAACCCTAGTGAAGAGAACCTTTGAAGAGCATCTCACCTCATTTGAAACCAGAACACATAGATTCTACGACACTCTGTTTTGGTGTCTATTTCCAGAAGTGGAATCGATATTCAAATCTAATACACCTAAGAAGTCCATAAGCTTCAATCGCATCACACAAATCATTATAAACTTTTTCTTATTATTTATGCTCTATTATGTACATTTTTACTATTCTTTCGAGCAGTATGTGTGTTTGTATCACAAACACATATTGTCTCCTAAGATAAGCTAGAGGATACAAGATATCCTCACTCACTCATATTTATACACCATTTTTCACCCACATATAATTGTAGAAGAGGTCCCTATGTGACTTTATTGTACTCTATTTCCCATGAATAACTGTCGTAGAGGTCTAGTTGACCTGGACATCCTTGTGTATTGTTGTGAACCCTGATCCAGGGTGTAGATCAAGTTTATTAATATAAAATACTTGGTTGAAGGTGATCATCAAGTAGATAGGATTAGGTATTTTCTTGATATTTAACCTCTTGTTTTATTCGTTGTGTTTTTCAAATTTAGTTTTCTCTGGTTTCACACATATTTCAATGAACTGAATATTACTTTGATAGTTAGTCTTAGTTAGTGTTTATAACTACTTTTGAGTTAGTAAATTAATTTTAAAATTTATAATAGTATTAAAAATTGGTGTAACTGATAATTAATCAATCTTTTGAGAAATTAATTGAACATTCAAAACTCTTATAAATCCGCTACTTCAGTTAACTGGGTTGTTCATATTTTAAATTGGGGGAATTTTTTTAAATAAGTTTTTTAACAGAAATTTTGATAGGAACTCAATTAACCCCCCTCTTGAGTGTCTACTCCAACCAAAATTTAATATCAAAGGATTTTTTTTTTAATCTTCTATTTTATAATCTTTTTAAAATCTTTTCAATGGTGATTTTAGTTGTGTTTTGAAGATCTCTAAATTTTTGTTAGTTCTAAATTTTTAACTCTTTAAAAACCTATTCTCCATTATTTTTTTATGGATAATAGATTGGAAGTTATTTATACCAATAGACCTCCATTTTTCAATGGAACTAATTGTGCTCAGTGGAAAATTAAGATGAAATGCATTTAAAAAGTATGGGTTTTTAGATCTGGTCTTCAATTGTAGATGAATATAAGATA
Organism: Viscum album; assembly: GCA_963277665.1. Lineage (NCBI taxonomy): Eukaryota > Viridiplantae > Streptophyta > Magnoliopsida > Santalales > Viscaceae > Viscum > Viscum album. Next base: position 1,196,985,241 of record OY728133.1, read on the forward strand.
CCTGCTAATACAAAAAATACATGGGATGACCCAACTAAGGCAGCTTATAATAATAACTACAAAGTTATAAATGCCTTATATTTTTCTTTAGGAGATGAATAATTCAATAGGATTCCTGTATGTAAAACATCCCATAAAATTTGGGATACTCTAGTTGTTTCACATGAAGGGACTGCTAGAGTTAAGGAAATGAGACTCAATAAATATACTATTAAATATGATTACTTCAAGATGAATCCTGATGAACCCATCTCTGACATGTATCTCATGTTTAATGATATTTTTAACACTATGATATCTCTAGGAAAGGATGTTACATCCAAAGAACAAATCATGTAAATTCTCAGATTTCTACCAAATAGATAGAGGGGAACCTTGGTGTCAATTAGAGAATCATGTGATATCAGTAAGTTTCCATTAAAGGAGCTGATAGGTAAACTGATGATGTATGATAAATAATTAAAGGTCAATAAGGAAGAGGATGATGAACCAAAGATAAAGTCAGTGTCTTTCAAAACCACTACACATAAAAAAAGAGAAGGCACAAACTCATTCTGATAGTTTAAGAAATGAAGAATAATCATATAACGGTGATGAGGAAGTGGATCAATTATCCATAAGGTTTAAAAAATTACATAAATAAGAAGTTCTTTAGGCAGCCCAAGTACAAGTGAAAGTATGACTACAAGGGAAATTGAAAAAAGGATTGGAAGAGAGGTAATAACTCAAATGAGATAGTCTGTTATGAATGTAAGAAAAGAGGAAATGCAAAGGTTGGATATACTAAGTTAAAATATAAGAAAAAATATTAGGATAATGATAAAAGGTATAAGAAGGTGATGAAGGCCACCTAGAGTGCTTCTGAGGATAGATCCAATGAGTCGGAGTCTTCACATGATGAGAAAGGTGACAAATCTAACATGTGCTTTAGGACAAACACTTCTGAGGTAACCCTCAAATCTCCCGTACAAAATTCCTATGATTCTAAAGATGAATATGATTCTGAAAACATAACCAATGAGGAAATATTTTAGTACTAAAAAATGATTGAATACACATTCAATGAATTAAGAGATAAATATAAAGTTTTGAAGAAACAACATTCTCTCATCTATACTATTAAATCTAAGACTACTACAGAGAAAGAGAAAAAATCTCAATTGCTTAAAGAAAATAATGAGCTTAAATTATCAAATGAGCAGTTGAAAAAGGACATTGAAAAGTTTACCAATGTAAATAAAACTCTCATCAAAATTCTCGGTAAACAGATTTTACCAAAATATGCTACTGGTATAGGTTATCAACCAGAAAAAATAAACTTTGTTAAAAATAATTTTGTATCAAAATATGGAAAATTAAGCTTTGTAACTAGATTTGATAAATCTGCATCAAGTTCTAGTAGTGGAAAATAATTTACTACTTCTAGTTTTTTCAAACCAAATAGATTTTGTTTTTACAATACTCTAAAAAAATTTATAGGAAATCCATGAAGAAAGTATGGGTTCCAAAACTATTAATTACTAATATTAATGGACCCAAGAATGTCTGGGTACTAAAATCTTTTCTTGTTTGAATTGTATTTGTAGGAAGCATTCTTAAAGAGATCATGTGTAGGAAGCATGCTTAAAGAGATCATGTAAAATCTTATGATACTTGGACAGTGGATGCTCAAGAAAAGTGATAGGAGACTACTTGAGCTTCAATAATCTTATAAATATTGATGGTGGGAATGTCACTTTTGGTGATAATGATAAAGAAAAAATAATTTTCCTTGTTTAAATTGGTAACACTAATTAAATTTTAATTTCCAAAGTACTTTTTATTAATGGATTTAATTAAAATCTGCTCAGTATCTCTTAGTTATATGATTATGGTTTTGATGTTAAATTTGAAAACGATGCATGTAATGTGTTTAATTCTAAAAATTAGTTAGTATTTATTGCTTTTATAAATGAGAACGTTTATGTTGTAAACTTGGACTCTTTAGTTTCTAAAAATATTTCTTTCTTAAGTGTCTTTAATAAAGAATCTTGGATTTAGCATAGGATATTAGGCCACTGTAACACTCACTCACTTAGAAAGATTTCAATGAAAGGGTTAGTCAAGGATCTACCCAAACTAGAATTTCCAAATAATAAAGTCTACAATCCTTATCAAAAGGGAAAACAACACAAAATATCTTTAAAACCAAAGAAAGAAGTTTCAACTTCTCAACCACTTGAGTTGGTTCACATGGATTTGTTTAGACCATTTAGAGTTTCAAGTATTAATGGGAAGCACTATGTCTATTTTTTTGTATATTACTTCTCTAGGTATACTTGGACCTTCGTTTTAGCTCACAAGAGTGAATCTTGTTCTTAATTCACCAATTATGCTAGATCTATAGAGAACCTAAGTGGTCTTAGGATAAAAACCTTAAGGAGTGACCATGGTCGTGAGTTTTAGAACCAAGAGTTTGAATCTTTTTGCTCACAAAATGGTTATATTCATAACTTCTCTGCTCCTAGGACACCCCAACAGAATGGATTTGTTGAAAGAAGAAATAGAACCCTATAAGAAATATCTCAAACTATGCTTAATGAATATGATTTACCTATTTACTTCTGGCTAGAAGCTATTAATACAAATTTTTATATTAATAATAGAGTATTAATTAGACCTATCTTTAAGAAAAACCCCTATGAGTTGTGGAATAATAGAAAAACCCAAAGTTAGTTACTTTAAAGTCTTTGGTTGTAAAGTCTATATTCTTAACACTAAGGACAATCTTTAAAATTTTGAATCCAAAATTGATGAAGGAATATTTCTAGGTTATTAAAACTCTAGAAAAGCCTATAGAGTTTTTAATAAGAGAACCAAATGTGTGGAAGAATCTATACATGTAAAATTTGATGAAATAGATCCACATAAACCTAAAACCCCTATTGAAAATATTGAGGATGATTTGTCCAATCTGGACATTAATGCCAAATCTATTGATCTTGCTATTAATAAGTATATTAAATCCTATAGTTTTTTAAAATATCTGAACTCTAATCATAGAGAACCTAAACCTATAGAAGAACCTGAAGTGACTAGCCCTTCTTTTACTAGACCTGTTATAAATCTTAAGAACCATCCCTTAGATGTTGTAGTTGGAGAATTAGATAAAGGGACACATACTAGAGATTATCTTATGAACCAAGTTAAACATCAATCCTTATTGTCACAAATTGAACCTAAAAACATTAATTATGCAATCAATGATGAATTTTGGGTGATGAATGTGTAAGAGGAATTGAATCAATTTTAAATAAATAAATTTTGTAAAGTAGTGGATAGAACTAAAGAAACCTTGAATATAGGCACTAAGTGGGTGTTTAGAAATAAATTAGATGAAGTAGGAACCATTTTGAGAAATAAGGCTATATTGGTTACACAAGGATATATTCAAGAAGAAGGTATTGACTATGAAGAACCCTTTGCACCATTTTCTAGACTTGAAACCATTAGAATGTTACTAGCATATGTAGATCATCTAAATTTAAAACTATATCAAATGGATGTAAAAAGTGCATTCTTAAATGTGTATATAGTTTAGGATTTTTTTTTTGAACAACCCCATGATTTTACAAACCCTCATTTTCCAAATCATGTTTTTAAGTTAACAAAGGCTTTATATGGTTTAAAACGGGCTTCAAGAGCTTGGTATGATAGGCTAAGTACTTTTATTATTTCTAAAGGTTTTACAAAAGATATAGATGATTCAAATCACTTTATAAAAAGAATTTATAAAGATGTTTTAGTTGTTCAAATCTATATTGATGATATTATTTTTAGATCTTCAAAGAATTATTTATGTATTGATTTTTCAAAAATGATGCAAAGTTAATTTTAAATGATTTTAATGGGAGAACCCAAAATTATTTCTTGGATTTAAAATATTTCAAAATAAAGAAGGTATTATTTTAAATCAAAGTAAATATACTAAATATTTTTTAAAAAGGTTTGTATATGATGGTAAAAAAAGTAGTGATACTCCAATGAATACCACCTATAAGTTGGATCTTGATGAAAATGGTAAATCTATTGATCAAACCACTTACAAAGGAATGATTGGAAGGATACTCTACTTGACTGCTAGTAGTCCTAACATCATGTTCAGTGTGTGTATATGTGCACGTTTTCAAGCTAATCCTAAAGAATATCATTTAACTACTGTTAAAAGAATTTTCAAATACCTCAAGTATACAACCAACTTAGGATTGTTATATACTAGAGGACAACCTTTTGATTTGGTTAGTTATTCTGATGCTAATTTTGGTGGCTGTAAGATAGATAGAAAGAGCACCTCTGGAACATATCACTTTTTGGGTAAGTATCTAGTATCATAGTGTAGTAAAAAAGAAAAATTATATTGCATTATCTACTGTTAAGGATGAATACATAGTTTTTGGCCATTGTTGTGCTCAGATTTTGTAGAAAAAACACACCTTACTAGATTATAGGTACCAATTTAGACACATCCCTATAAATTGTGATAATACAAGTTCTATTAACATATCAAAGAATCTTGTTTCTCATTCTAGAACAAAAAATATTGATGGAAGACATCACTTTTTGAGATATCATTGTCAAAAAGGTGATATAACTCTAGGATTTATTAGCATAGAACATTATCTTGATGATATATTCACAAAACCATTGAACTATGTGAGGATGAGTTACATCAGGCATTAATTAGGAATGATTAATTTGTAAGGACCTACTATTAATAACTCTATGATAAAACTAATTATGGATGTCATACTGATAATACCAACTGGTGATGTCTCACTGACACTGATACTGATGTATCATCGAAACTTGTCTCGTTGACACTGACGGTGTCTTGCTGACACCATTAGTGTCTTGATGACACCGAAACTAATTTCTTAATGTTGGACACTCATCGATGGAACCCACTATCTGTATCTATTTTATTTTACCAAAATGATGCAATTTTATTTATTTCAGTTTATTTTAACCTAGTTTACTTGATTTATGAATTATAAATCCCTAAATGAGAAAAATTGAGTCGATCCATCCTATTTCTTACTCTCAAACTTCTGCTCTTCCACTCCTACCCTTTCTCTCTTTACCCCAAGACCTTTAACCTTCCTACCTTCAAATGAACCTTCAAAATGGATAGAGTAAAGTGCATATTCAAAGGATCTGAAGATGAATCACAGCCCGCTAAGAGGTAGAAAGGAGAATAAAGCAGATTTAAGCATGTTAATTCAGGTCTTGTGAACCATGTGGTAATTCCTGAGAAGGAAGTGTTATATTAATGGTTATTATCTAGTAATTATCTTCTTTTAAGAGTATTTCAAACTCAAGGGTGGCTAGATTGGTTTTAAAATAATGAAATTCCGTAATACCCTAAGCTTGTGCAGGAGTTTTATCTTCATGCTGAGTTTATCCTGGAAGGTAGTGAGGTTTATTGGATCAAATTAGTAATGAATGGAAGGATATTATCTTTTTCTTCAAGGCATTGGGAAAAATGTATCAATGTACCACATGAAGGAGTCTTTTATGAATACCAGGGAATTAGTCTACCCACTAGTGATTTGTTTTTCTATGAGACAACTTTGAGGGAGTTGACTAGTAATGAGGAGCATAGAAGGCCTATAGCTTCAGAGTTGGATGGATAAAGTATAATTTTATTTAAGTTTATCCAAAATCAGTTATGTCCTAGGAAAGGGGACTTTTCCTCATTGAAATATCAGGATGTATATATCTTGTATTTTCTGAAGAAATGGCATAAAGTGAATTTGTTCAGATATGTATAGTCTATATCAGTGATATGATAAAGCCACATTGTAAGACTAATTCTTTGTTCTATCCAAGAATGATATCTGGTATGCTAAAGTAAATAGGATGTGTAGGTGAGAATAAAGAAACCATTTCTTCTTGTAGTGGAGTTTTCTTAAATAATGAAATTTTCAAGAGAATGAAGATAAATTGGAATCCCTAGAAGAGGGATTGGGTTAAAGATAATGATAAGATGTATACAAATTTCAATCCTGTCGATCAACCTATTAGGCTAGGATATGTTATTGATCATAGTCTAGGACCAGATGATGAGGTTGTTTATTCTGATGAAGAGGAAGCTAAATCTTCTATAGAAGCTGAGTCTCCTATAGATGATAGCAGTGACACTGATATTTATGAATGTACTAAGGGGTTGTCTTTTAGAACTCCTAGTACACCTTTAGATATACCATCTGAGGAAACTATTTTGGACGATTATGATGATGATGAGACTGAGGATTTAGCTATTGTGGAATATGAAAGTATATCAAATGATTCAGAAGAGGAATCTGGAGAAGAAAAAGAAGCAGACAGAGAAGAAGAAGAAAGTGGCAGTGGTAGTGGCTCTGATAGTGAGGGAGAAGGGGATGAAGAATATGGTGATAAAATTGAATAAGGTGTTAGTTAAAGTGTAGGAGTTGAACCTAATCATGAAAATGATGAAAGTGGTAAAATTGACAGTGATTATGATCAACATGGTGATGATCAAGGTGCCAATTTAGAATTGGATAGTCCTAAGAATCAGGAATAGTTTGTTGAACCTCCTAGTCCTACAAAAGCTGGTGTTGAGGTAGAAGAAGTATTTGAGGTTGGTAATGAAGACAGAGCATAGGTAGGCCTAGTACCTTAGTTTTTTTATGTTAGAAGGAGAACTAAATTTGATGGGGAGAAACATGTGAGGAGATATCAAATTTAGGTGGAGCCTCAAGCTAGGCAAGTGAGAGTTGATACACTCACTCCTCTAAATGCTTCTATGTTATCTGAGTGGGAAAAATTCCCTAGTTATATTGCTCTCATCCTGGATTATCTAAATTTAGATGATGAGGAGGGGATATTTGTTTCAAGAGGATTAGTAGTTTGTGAACCTCCAACAGTTGCATCTACTTATACTTCTGCACCCTTAGTGATTTCAGTGCCAGGTGACTATGTCACCAAATCAGTTTTTGAAAGTTTTAAGGAAGAAATTTTAGTTGATGTGAGATTAGTCCCTCAAGCTCAACCTGCACTTATAGCACCACTTAGTGAGAATTATGTAGACTTGATTGTATAAAGAGTTGTTTTCTAGATCGAACCTTAGTTGGTATCACTTTTAGAATCTATTAAGAAAGTTAGTCAGATGGTTTCTAATGAAATGGTCAAGCTTGCAGCTATTTTTATCCAACTACTCAGTGAATACAAAGCCACTATAGACCAAGATCTGCAATGTCATGAAATATCTCCTAAATCTCATGTTGAGGATGCTACTCCAACTCTTGATTTAGACATTTTGAAGTCGATAGTCAAGGATGTAGTGAATATTGCCTCAATATCTATTGCTCCATCTCGCTATGTTCCTCCTATTTAGTCTTCAGATAGTGAGGTGATTCGAACAGTGGTAAGGGAATAACTTCAGTTAGTATTAGGCCATTGAGATAGTGAAAGCCTGATCTAGTTAAGGCAATATGTGAGAGACATTGTGTAAGGGGAATCTAGTTTAGTTGCTCTTGTATCTCACCCACCATACATAGAGATGGTTAGGACTATCATTAGAGAAGAGATGAAAACCATGATGGGTGGAACTTATCAGAAAATTCTATCAAAAATCAGGAAGAACAGTGATCATATCTATGACATGGTCATATTTTATTCCAACAAGGCTACAACTTCTCAAGAATAAATCACTAAGAAAGTGGATTTTTATTTTAAGAGGATATATACAAAGCATTAGCTAGATAGTCACTTAAAACTTTTACTTGAGAACCTGAGAATTCCTCCAGTGACCCAATCCATCAGAGATTAGGTAAAGCTGCTTAAGGAGTTTACTACTATAATTGAAAAGTTCATTGAAAATAAGGAAGATTTCAAAAAAAGATATGCAGTATGGTGGGGAGATAATCATAGATTTCATCAACATTCTTAAGCCTTATCTATATGTCTAGAGTATTCTGATTGTTTCCCCTCCTGCCACTCCTATCATACCACCTCTGGAACCTACTAGTTATACTTTTTCCATCATTCCTTCTTTGACACTCTCCTACTCAAGATTTCAAACAGATTCCTCCTGTTATTTTTAGGGAACTTACTAGCCCTCATTCTTCAACTAACCCTAGATTGGACCCTTCATTCCTTACTGGAGTTCCTTTTCCCTCTCTCAAAATTCATTCTGAACCTCCAACCACTACTTCTACATCTACTCCTACCATTACTGCTTCTTATAAGGGAAATTCCACACTAGATTCCTCTTTGAATAAGAAGAAGCAATTTGGATCACTTGTTTGATAAGGCTTCTTTGTTGTACTTTTGAACTTTAATATCAAATTTAATTTTAATTACTAATGAAATCTAGTATATTTTCATGTTTTGATTATTTATTTTCTTCATTTATATTTATACTTTAATGCATTTACTCTTTTTAATAATCCCAAAATGGGGGGGGGAAAGAAGAATTATGCATTAGTTTAACTATGGAGACATTATTGCATTATTTTCACCATAAATTTTCACTCTACTTAATTATGAACTAATTGGTTATCGAATATAGTAAGAAGAATAACTACTTTTATCATTCTGAATCAACTGATTGTACTTTATAATGCCATGATTTTTGATCATCAAAAAGGGAGAGACTATTGGCCCTCTTTGGTTTTAATGATCTCAAATCATGTCAAATCATGTTTAGTCGTGTCTTAATTATTAAATTCAAATATGTTTAATTATGACTCTTTATGTTCAATGCTAAGTTTAATGCATTATATTTATGTTTATACTATAAGACAAGTAGAACTACATGGCCAAGTATGAGTCATCGATAGTTTAAGTCATAGAACAAATGAGTCACTGATAGAATGACTCACTAACAGAACAAATAAGTCACCGAAAGAACAACTCACCGACAGATACAAGACTGAGTCACTGATAGTCTGAGTCAATGACAGAACAAGTCACTAATAGTATGTGACACTGATTCACTGACATACCGATGCATTGAGTCACCAATAGAAGGAGTCTCCAGTAGAAATAGTCACCAATAGAAGGAGTCACGGATAAAATGAGTCACTGACGCACTAACCTATTGACAGAAGAACTTACCGACAGAATAAACTACTGTTCAATACTTAAAAAATTTATTTACTCTCAAAATTTGAACTTTTACCTAATAGTCATATTAGGTTATTTAATGCTAATAATTTACTTGTATGAATTTTTTGTAGACATCATTAACTTGGATGTTAGAGGTGCGAGGTACAACACATGTCTCAAACATGCCTATTATCGACCTCTACAGTATAAAAAGAAATCACCTGAGAAAAAAGTAGAAGTGCATGATATAGAGATAACATGTGAAGTAAAGAAAGATAAATACATGAAGAACACTCATTCTTTCTAACTAAAGAAAAAAGAAGGATTTACTAAGAACCAAAGTCTCAACATTCTTATAGCAACAAACCCTAGTGAAGAGAACCTTCGAAGAGCATCTCACCTCACTACAAACCAAAACACATAGCTTCTAAGACACTCTGTTTTGGTCTCTATTTCCAAAATTGGACTCGAGATTCACATATTCTACACTTAAGAAGTTCAGAAGCTTCAATCACATCATGCAGAGCATTCTAAACCTTTTATTATTATTTATACTCTATTATGTACATTGTTACTATTCTTTCGATTAGTATGTGTTTCTTTATCAAAAACACATATTTTCTCCTAACCTAAGGTGTAGGATACAAGATATCCTCACTCTCTCATCTTTCTACACCATTTTTCACCCATGTATAACTATGTAAGAGGTCCCTGTGTGACCTAATTGTAATATTTTTCCCACAAATAATTATGGTAGAGGTCTAGTTGACTTGGAAAGCCTTGTGTGTTATTGTAAACTCCAATCCAGAGTGTAGATCAAGTTTATTAATATAAAATACTTGGTGTCTGGTGATCACCAAGTGGAGATGATTAGGTCTCTATTTAAGACTGAACCACTTGTTTTATCCGCTGTGTTTTTTAAATTTAGTTTTCTTTATTTTCACACATATTTTAAAGAACTAAATATTACTTCGATAGTTAGTCTTAGTTAGTGTTTATAACTAATTTTGAGTTAGTAAATTACATTTAAAAGTTATAACAATCTTAAAAATTGGTGCAACTGAGAATTAATCAATCTTTTGAGAAATTAATTGAACATTCAAAACTCTTATAAATATGCTACTTTGGTTAATTGGGCTATTTAGATTTTAAATTGGGGTAATTTTTTTTAATAAGGTTTTTAACAGAAATTTTTATAGGAACTCAATTAACCCCCACTCTTGAGTGTCCTACTCCGAACAACAGTTGTTAATGAGTATTGTTGTAGTTGGATGTTATTTCACCTTGAGTGATGCACTTGTTGTATGATGTGATTATTGTTTCTAAGGTTTTATAAGATTTTACTCATGGCCTAGTATGGCACAAGAGTTTAGTATACATACATCATTTTAGGAACTCAGGAATTATTATGACATCTATCATTTTATGCACACACAAAAAAGCAGGTTTGGGGATAATTTGTTTAAATGAATAATGATTTTATTTTTTTAGAAAATTTAAATGAAAAATGTTCCTAATGTGAAATTGGAAATTGAGAATGATGATAATGAGTTTTTTAATGGATGAATGGATGTATAGTGAAAAATTTTAAATTTTGAAAAAAAATTACCCTTTGTTAACCATGACCTAGAAGTATGATAGTTAAGGGTAGTGATAGTGTCTCAGTTTTGATAGTGTAGTAGGATTAAGGGGATGAATTGTTATGTCCTTATATGAAACCATCTTGTTTCAACTTTTTAATGTTGTGTTATGTGTCCTAATACATGTGTTTGGCATTTTAGTGATATGCCTCCATGATGATGCTTATTGATAGGGCGACAGGAGGACATGGCTGGAAATGTGCCTCTAGTAGTAGAACCCGAGACACTAATAGTGCCGGGTGAGGGAGATAGAGACCAGTTCTATAAGAGATTTTCCCACTTCATGTAGTTTATGGAAAGATACCCATGATGGGTTGTGAAGCGTATGTCTGATTTGACATGAGAGTTTTAGTTGCAGCACCCTCTAACATTTTCCAAAGAGGGTGGATCTGAGGCGGTTGAGTTATGAATTGAGTCTATCCAGACTAACCTTGATCACTTATAGACTCCTGCTGAGAAGAGAGTCAAACTGGATGCTTATATGTTATATGGCCAAGAAAAGCATTGGTGGGACATCCAGACTCGAGATGGATAGTATGGAGTGGAAGGACTTTCAGAAGAATCTATTTGAGCACTTTTACCCTAAGATTCTCAGACATGAGAGGGAATATGATTTCATGAGGTTGACTTAAGGGAGTATGTATGTGATGGACTATACTGGTCACTTTAAATATTTGAAGTTCATTATTCCATCATTGTAAGTGGATGAGGATACCATGGAAAATCATTTTTAGGATGGGTTTAAATGTGAGATTAAGTCACAGGTTAACATCTTTAAGATGAAAAAGTTTTCAGAAGTGGTAAATCAGGCTCTCATATCTAAGGGAAACCTAAAGAAGGATTCCAGTGGTAGATATGTGATTTCTATTGGATGACCATGAGGTACCTCTTTCGAGATCAAGAAGCATCGCTATGAGAATGTTAACTAGGGTAGTGGAAAGAAAAGTGTCCAAGTGGAAGGTCCAGTTACTCAAGACCTTACCCGAGTTATAGAAGGATGGGGAATCTGCAAAGATTTTGTAGAAACCCACAATAGATTGGTATATAGGGATAATCTAGGTAGAATCAGAGTGATGTAATGGGTTCTTCAACCCCATATCAGTCTAGTGGTTGGATTACTATTGGATGTGGCGGTTGAGGCGGTGGACGAGGTGATTCTGGGAAAGCGCACCCATATCAGCAAAGTGGTGCAGCTTAGAGGAATTAGATTAAATCACATCGAAGAGGGACAAGATAGTTGCATGCATTTTAACCTACACTTATGGTTATAGAGGTTGGACCATCAATAGTTAGAGGTACTATTCTTGTAGCTCTTACACTTTATAGTGTCTTGTTTGATATCTACACCTCTCATTCTTTTATATCTTCATAACTTGTGAATGGGTTGAGTCTGATGGTGGATTTTGTGAGTTCAGTTATGATGATTGATACACCATTGGGAGTATGGTTGAGTGACATCTTTTTGTGCAAGGGGTGTTCTCTCAGGTTTGGGGAGTATCGCTTTCTTTGGAATATTTATATCCTTAACATGTCAATCTTTGACTTGATTTTGGGTATGGACTGGTTAGTAGCATACCAATCCCACATTGATTATTACCACATGAGAGTAACCTTTATATCTCCTAAGGGAAAAAATTATATTCATCGTGGAGAATGGGATATCCTAGCAGGCCATGTAGGGCCACTTCATCAGAAACGGGGGAGCTCACTGCCCAAGTTGGAAGCCTTATGCTAGATGATGGGAGTGTAAAGCAGGATATATTTCCATCTATAGTGGAAATGTTCCAGGATGTGTTTTTGAGGACTTCTCAGGGCTCCCACATGAGAGATATGTGGAATTTATAATTGAGATCATGTCGGGGGTTGATCTAGTTTCTATTACTCCCTAAATAATGGAACCAAAAGAGATTCAAGAGCTTAAGACTCAACTAGAAGATTTGATAGATAATGGATTTATCCATCCGGATACATTTCCTTGGGGTTCTCTGGGTTTTTTTGCTAATAAGGCTAATGAGACTTTATGTTTATGTGTCTATTATTGGAATTTGAACCAAATGATAGTGAATAACAAGTATATTATTCTTCATATCAATAATATTTTTGACCATTTGAGGGGAGATTGTGTGTTCTACAAGATTTACTTGAGATTAGGATATCATCAGTTGAGAGTTTGACCTTATGATATACCACAAACTGCTTTCAAAAGTAGTTATGGCCTATATGAGTTCTTCCTGATGCAGTTTGGGATGACGAATGCACTATCAGTGTTATGGCCTTTATGAACTGAATATTTCATCTGCAATTGGATCATTTAGTGTTAGTGTTTATGGATTAAATCTTGATGTACTATAAGACTTGTGAAGATCATGCCCAACATTTTGACATTGTACGGAATACAATGAGAGAGAATAGGCTATACACCAAGATATCTAAGTGTCAATTTTGGATTGATTAGGTACATTTCTTGGGTTACATAATCTCATAGGAAGGTGTGTTAGTAGACCCAAATAAGGTGTAGGTTGGTATTTCTTGGGAGTGACCTGATTTTTTTTATACATGCAGTTTTCTAGGGTTAGCGGGATATTATTGGTGGTTCATCTGAGACTTTTTTTGCTTGGTAGCTCCTCTTTTGGGATTGAACAAGAAGGTAGTAAAGTTTGAATGGTCTAAAACATATGAGAATTATTTCCATGAGTTAAATAAACATTTTAATACTACATTAATCCTAATTCTACATGAGCTAGGGGTAGATTATATTGTGTTTTGTGATGCCTCAGGAGTGGTGATTGTGGTAATATTGATGCAGGGTTATCAAATTGTGGTGTATGGGTCACAAAATTTGATGCCACATGAACTAAATTACCCTACACATAAACTCTATTTGGTTTTAGTGGTTTATTCTTTGAAGTGTTGGTGGTATTATTCATTGGGAGAAAATTTTATTATGTATACAGATCAAAGGAGATTAAATTATATATTTTCACAAAGATAATTGAATCTCTGGAAGTGAAGATGGGTTAAGTTTATACAGTTATTCAAATATGATCTAGAATATACCCTCGGGAAGATAAATAGCATTGCTAACACTTTGAGTAGGAAGACATAGACTCGGGCGGTTTGGGAGTCTAGTTTAGAGTGGAAGATGATAACCTTACTGGATAAGATTCATGTTGTGGTTCAGGAGGGCCAGGAGAATATGACTCTTGTATTAGTATCAGTGGATTCTACACTTTTGATCTAGATCAAGGATAGTCAGTATGAGGATCCAAAGTGTTTGGACTTTAGGGAAATCCTTGAAGGTGGGGAGACACCTTTCGATTATACCATAGATGAGGATGATATCATCCATGTTAGGAATCATGTAGTTGTGCCTATGAGTATACCTGAGGAGATAATGTATGAATTTTATGCCTCGAAGTGGGAAGTACATCCAGGTTTGACCAAAATTTACTATGACCTACATCAATAGTATTGGCGTTTTGGCATGAAAAAAGAAGATTGTAGGGTTCGTGACATGATGCTACATATGTCAATAGGTGAAGGTCGAGCATCAATGACCTTGTGGTTTACTACAGTTGTTGACCATTCCAAAATAGAAGTGGGATGAAGTTACCATGGATTTTGTGGTGGGTCTCCTAATTATTCCTTAGAAGAATGACTTTATTTGGGTGATTTTGGATTGACTGATAAAATTAGTGTATTTATTGCCTATATGGGAGACTTTCTCAGTGGACCAGTTGGGAGATTTGTATGTTTGGGAGATATTCCATCTACAAAGGGTGACACAAATTATATTTTCATATCATGACTCATGTTTTAATTTATTCTTCTGGTAGGGCTTGAAGAAGGTGTTTGGTGCACAGTTTTTTCTGAGCATGGATTTCAACCCACAGATAGATGGGCAGTCAGAGCATACTATATAGGTTTTGGAGGATATTTTATGGGTGTGTGTTCTTGAGTTTGGTGGTTCTTGGTAGAATCACTTAGAACTCATTGAGTTTGTTTATAACAATATTTATTAGGTGACTATTCATATGGAACCATATGAGTCTCTTTATGGTAAGCCATGAAGATCACCTCTTTACTGGATGCAGGTAGGTGAGTTAGAGTTGTTCGGACTGAGTCTCATACGGGATATATTAGAGTAGTTTTAACTAATTTGTAAATGTATGTCTATGGCTCAGAGTAGGAATAAGTTGTATGTTAATAGACATCGATGACCCCTAGAGTTTACATAGGGTGATCGTGTTTTTCTTTGGGTGTTGCCTAGATTGGGTCACCATAGGATTCGTAGGTAGGGAAAGTTGGAAGCCAGGTTTGTTGGACTATTTGAGTTAGTGTAGAGAATTGAGTCAGAAACATACTTATTGGGTATTCCATAGAGTTATAGTGTTATGCATGATTTTTTTCATGTGTCATAACTTTGGCGGTATCACCCTGACCCTTATCATATGATAGATGAGGATGATGTTGAGCTTGATACCAATGCGTCCTTTGAGAAGCATCTAATTTGTGTTGTGGATCATGGTGAGAAATTGTTGAGGGGAAAGACTGTAACAGCCCAAGATTTTATAAAAAAATATTCTTTTAATTTTATTAATGTCTTGTGTTGTACGCTACACCAAAAGGAGCTTGCACAACACACATCCTTGACTTGACTTGCATTACACGCAATCGCGACCTTCCTCGATAGCGTGTGTAGTACGCAATACCGAGTTTCACTAAACAACGATATGCTATAAAAATATTATTAAAACTAGCCGTTATGAATAGTAATAACCACTTTTTGAAATCCAGTAAATCTTATTTTTCAAAATGAACTTTATTTTTGGATTCGGAGTATCAAATTTATCCTAAGGTGAAATTTTGGTGATTTTTGGATAACTTTCATATTTTGATGAATAGTGAAAATTACTAAATTTTAGTTAAAAGCAACTTTTTCAATCGAAATAATTAATAGTGATAAATCATTAATTTGAGTAGTTTTAAAGTATATTTAGAATACATTTTTACAATTTAATACAATGTTGGTCATTGGATGTAGTTTCACATTTAAACTAGACATAAACAAGTGTCAATCTTTTGATAGATATTGTTTCTTAAAAACACGCTATTTGTTTTAGCAGCGGGATTTAATTATAAAATTAATTAATGCAACTTTTATGTTATGAATTTGGTAAAATAGACTTCATTTTTGAATTCGGAATATGAAATATAGCTTGGGATGAAATTTTGGCATTGTTCTGAAAAACATCAATTTTTGATGAATAGTGAAACTACTAAGTGGTAGGTTAAAAACTGAAGTTTGCATAAAACTTAATTTTACCGCTTCTGTGAATGGAATTTCGAAAATCCGAGAGACACGGTTAATATCAAGGACTAAAATGTGGTTCAATGAGATGAAAATAATTTTTTGGTGAATAGTAACTTTTTACCTTTTTACCACGGTTAATAGTAAATAGGGTAACTAAGGGTAAATATGATATTAATATTACCCTAACACATGTCCTAATTCTATTGGACAAGTGTAATTCGACCAAAAACAAACTTAGGAATAAAATATGACCATTTAGGCCCACTTGGATTAGATTAGGACATTTATTATTAATTTATTTAAAGAAGGGATAAAATAGTTAAAATCAAAGTTTAATAAGTAAATCATTTTTAATATGGGGTTATACATAAGATAAATTAGATTGTAAATATTCATTAGAAAGATAAAAAGATTTCCTACATGATGGTATTTTATTTGTAATTTTTAGACATCAAATAATTTAATTTATTTATGACACAACGATGATGCAGTAATTATCTTTTTAATGAAATATTGACATAATTGATGTTATAAGCACCAAAATAAATGTAATTTGAGATTTTTTATGAATTCCACTAATTTTCTAGGTTACTATGATATATTAATGTTGATTTAATCAACTTGGTTCGAACATTTAATTCTGTTATGACTTTCACAAAAATCATATATCAAATAGTGTCAAAATTGACACAAAATAGTTTTTAAATCAAATATTATATTACTAATTGTTATTTTATTCCTAAAAATCTAAGGTTCGGCCAAATGACTTAGATAAGGATATATATATTAATAATAAACAATTTGGGGTTCGTTTGGCATGTTATAGTAAGTGTATTAACCATATAGTGAAAGAAAACAAAAGACACGGTAAAAGTTAAATTATTTAACTTAGAGTTAAATCTAATTGATAAGGTTTAAAATAATATCCAAACATGTCTAAATTTGATTGGTTGATGATATTACAACCCTATCTCATCTAATCTTCGAATATGAGTCATTTTTGGAGGTTTTTAAGTGGGTTTAGATTTATTATAAATTAATATTTTTAAGAATTCCTAAGGTGCCCCTCTCCTCCCCTATAAAAGGACACCTCCTCCCCTTCCTCCTCATACCAATTTGAGCACTCAAGCTCGGCCAACCCCTGCCAAAATCTCTTCTCCACTTCCCTAGAAACATCCTATAGGTTCTGGTCTTCCTCAAAGACCAATTCAAGTGCCCTAAGAGGAGGTCTCAAAGAGGCACTTCAAAGAACAGGTAATTACCGTTACCAATTCTTTCATCTTTATTTCTTCTTCCACTTCTTCTTCTTAGGTTGTTTCATTATGAAGTAATAACATCAGTATCACTCATATACTGATATGTTATTATAAGTATGAAACAACCCTATTTCACCATCTATCCATCCTACGGAAAAAGAAATCACCGCGCGTGCGTACGTACGGAATACCGTCTCCACGCCGTGGTGTAATCTATTTTCCACCACCACCTTACATGGATGGGTATAATGGTGTAAATAATAACTATACATAGTTATTACAACATCATATTGATTCTGATATATTGTATAATCCACTTCAACTCAGTTCAATATTTATGGAAATGATATCATCGCTCGTGCGTACGTACGGACTACCGTCTCCACGACGCGATGAGATTCATTCTCCATGTTAACCATTTAAGAATGATTATAATGTATATATAAGAAATAATAATGAAATATATGACATTATAAAGCTACTGGATTTATGTATATATACATATGTATGTCATCTACTTACTTCCATTTCAAGACAATAAGGAAAGTAAAACAGCGTTCATGCGTACGTACGGACTACCGTCTCCATGAACGGTGTTTTTCATTTTACTTATCTATCTATTATATATATATATATACTGAATATATATGATATATAAATCATATTTTATATTCTGTAAGTAAGTAAATCATGATATAAGTAATAATGATGTCAAGAACAACAAGTCAAAACACCTAAGATAAATGAAACGATTTTACCCAAAACGCTTCTTTAACATGGAATTTACAAAAGAACGGGTAATATAATGTTATAAGTGAACCATATATGATATCATAACAATGAATATGATTCTGGAATAAGTCAATAACATGATTTAAATCATTATACAGGAGGTTCGGACACTTACAAAGCAAGTTGGACCTAAGGTAAGGGAAATATCACAATCTCATTTTTATCCGAGATTGTTTATTCGTAAGTATTTACTGGGGTGTATTTTATCATCCACATCCATGTTCCTTCAATATGTAATATTGTTTCCATCCACTTACAATAGTTTAAATCCAATTTTACTCTTCGGTGAGTTTTTTGTAAAGAATATGAAAGGAATCTTTTGTCGCTTTTTCATACGAGGTACTTTTTGACTTTTCCGACAAAAGTACGAAGAATGTTTTTTTTTAACTTAAACGGCATGAACGGATTTTTACGGTTTTATAAAGCCTTATTTTCATGAAGCTTACTCCAAAAGATTTCATGACTATTTTTAATAAAATCTCTTTCTTTTAAAATTGCATGATGTTTTGTGAAAAGAAATTGATTTTGAAGAAGAAAGGATATTTTCCTCAAGAATTCATTTCAAGTGTTTTATCAAAATTATTTTCCATCTAAGATAATAAAGGGTTCTGTTTCTATCCATATTTTTACATTGATTTGACTATGTTGTGATGGAATTATGTTTATGAATTCCTTTATCTTATATGAATGGTTTTATGATGTCATGTTGTTTTAAGAATCCCATTTTTAATACATGGGTTATGAAATGATGTATGATTTATGATTTTGTGGCACACATAAGAAAGGATTCATTAAGAGATGGGTGGGACCTATATCTCCCTCCAATGCATTGGGTAAAGATTTTATATCTCATGAGATAGACATGGCTGGAATGGTAGGTTATACCGGTTCAGTGAAACAGGACTGAAACGAGGATTACTCGATTCAGAAAGGGACTTTGTCCACTAAGATAGTCTTGGCAATGAGTCTTGACTAACAAGAAATGATTCTCTATGATTGTGTGTGTATGCCACAATGAGTAATGTTTTAAGTTATGATTTCATTTTCACTTCTATGATTTATCCCATGTTATGATATTATGAGCTCTTTTGCAGGTTATGATTTCCAAAAGCTATGTTCTTATGTATATGATGTGATTGATATTTCTTTTGTTTACCCTTACTGAGCATTTGAGCTCACCCTTTTATGTTTTCTTTTCCCCAGGATATAAAGAAAGGTTTTTAGGTAAAAAAAAAGGAAGATCTTTATGGGAGATATTGAAGATCTTTCACCACGATTAGAAGAATACGTTCCGAGTTTCCAAAGACACTAAACTATTACGATCCTTGTGTGTGTGTTTTTGTTATGTACTAAGTATTCCGCAAATGTAATGTAATGTCCATGTACGTCAGGCTTCGGGTCTCTACAGTTGGTATCAGAGGAAAGGTTTAGTCAACCTTTGGAAACTAGGATGCGAAAACGTTAGTGAGATCCCTAGAGATATTTCTAAGGTATGTCTAGGGATGTCCCTATGGTTAAGTATACGTATAGGTTATAGTACTAGAACTACATTAACGATCATAGAATTAAACCTAAGATGTTAGATATTGAAGGTACTCCCCCTTTATTTTGTTGTTTTCCCTAGCATGATTTTTGCCTCTCACACTATTCTTTTTGGGTTTTAGAAAATGGCTGGAAACAAGATGATTCACAATAATGGAGGATATGATGGACAATGGAATGATATTCTTCATAGTGAAATGGGATTTGGAAGTCCAAATATCATTATTATGCCGAATCAGCAATCTCATAATATGATCAATAAAGTAAAATTTGGTAAGTTTCCTGACTCGACTAATAAGAGAAAGATGGAGTTTCATGATGATCATAGAGGGAAGAAAGTTCAATTTCCCCTATGTAATTCATGTGGGAAGAGGCATCAAGGAGAATGTTTCAAAGGAACTGGAAGATGCTTTGGGTGTGGAAAAGAAGGACACAAAGCAAGTAAGTGCAAAGGAAAAGGGTCGGTTAACACCATGGATGAGGATAATGGTATTGCTACGACATCAAAAATGGTTAAGTGTTTTAAATGTGGAATGTATGGGCATTATGCAAACAAATGCCCTAAGGGAAAGACTCATGAAGAGAATCAGTATGGTCATATGGGTAGTATTTATGTGGATGATGATGAAGAGACTACAAATGATATGTGAGATGAAAGAATTGTTGAAGCTCGGTCAATGGTTTAAGAATGTTGTGGAATGATTACATGTTTATCATGTGTAATGTTGTATAAGAAATCTCATGGTACTATGGAATAAAGAGACATCTGAGGATTGTTACACTGTTGCCTTTCCTTGAGTTATGAAAGTGTATGATTAATGGTACCACTATCCATGAAAGGTTATTCAGATATTTTTGGAATGTAGATGATATGCGCATAATGAAGGGATAAGGAGAAAATTAAATGTTTGATAGTATTCATGAGCTCATGATTGATATAAGGACTAAGTGATATCATGGTTTGAGTATATAGAATTTTGAGGATTTTGGTATATGGAAAGTATTAACTTTTAACTACATTCATGTTTTCACTAAGGTATTCAAGAGAATACACGATTAAGGACTTTGAATGTTTGGAATGTAACCAACAAGACATATCTTATGATATGTGGGGATCAATGACAGTATTAAATCTCTGGTAATCGTTGTCACTATATTATGAGAGTGGACTGCAGTATTATGTATAAGCCTAAAGATTAGACTGGATTATGTTGGACATAAGTTAGTATTGTTTAAGGATAGAAGATTTTCGATATTATTGATGGGATGTTATAGTAACGTAGTTTTAGAAAAAGGGACAACCTGCAAGACGGGCGACAGCCCATCGCTTCGGACAAGGCTGTAGGAATTGAACCCACAACTGAAGTGCGACTGGCCTTTATCGCCTACCACTGACCTACAGGAAGTCCCTATTTAGTAGAAACTAGTTTTATTATATTAAGCAGTATGATATATGAAGTATAAGTCCATTTTAGGAACTATATATGATTAATCTCACTATATAATGACTTATGTATATTTAATAACTTTTGCTTACCTTTTGTTTGACACAGATGGAATGACCCGTCATTCTATCACATGATCTGCTAACACTTCACGAATAACAAATTCAACTTCATTTATTTAAGAGATGAAGTGGAAATTGTTCAAGGCACGAAAAACAGTGATATTGTATCAAAATAAAGTAAGTATTTATTCTAATTCAAATTTTCAACTTTAGGGAAATGATCTTGAAAACAAAAAAATGTTGTCCTAGTGATCTTATACCTGATGAATCAGATGGTACCTTAGATCGTCACAAATTTATGGATTTGTGATTACTGGATTTTCCATAGCCATGTTCTCTACCACTCTCCATCAGAACATGATGGTTAGATTTCTCTTCCATATCCATATTTTCACCTATGTGGAAACCCAGTGATTCGTTTATTTGGGTAATCGTTACATTTCATACTTTAATTTTTAAAGCCAAGTTTTGGTATTCCCTTTTACGATGTGGGTTTCTATTAAAGAAACATTCAAATAGTAAACCATTTATAACCCCGACGAATTTCGAGGGTGAAATTCATTTTAAGGGGGGTAGAATGTAACAGCCCAAGATTTTATAAAAAAATATTCTTTTAATTTTATTAATGTCTTGTGTTGTACGCTACACCAAAAGGAGCTTGCACAACACACATCCTTGACTTGACTTGCATTACACGCAATCGCGACCTTCCTCGATAGCGTGTGTAGTACGCAATACCGAGTTTCACTAAACAACGATATGCTATAAAAATATTATTAAAACTAGCCGTTATGAATAGTAATAACCACTTTTTGAAATCCAGTAAATCTTATTTTTCAAAATGAACTTTATTTTTGGATTCGGAGTATCAAATTTAGCCTAAGGTGAAATTTTGGTGATTTTTGGATAACTTTCATATTTTGATGAATAGTGAAAATTACTAAATTTTAGTTAAAAGCAACTTTTTCAATCGAAATAATTAATAGTGATAAATCATTAATTTGAGTGGTTTTAAAGTATATTTAGAATACATTTTTACAATTTAATACAATGTTGGTCATTGGATGTAGTTTCACATTTAAACTAGACATAAACAAGTGTCAATCTTTTGATAGATATTGTTTCTTAAAAACACGCTATTTGTTTTAGCAGCGGGATTTAATTATAAAATTAATTAATGCAACTTTTATGTTATGAATTTGGTAAAATAGACTTCATTTTTGAATTCGGAATATGAAATATAGCTTGGGATGAAATTTTGGCATTGTTCTGAAAAACATCAATTTTTGATGAATAGTGAAACTACTAAGTGGTAGGTTAAAAACTGAAGTTTGCATAAAACTTAATTTTACCGCTTCTGTGAATGGAATTTCGAAAATCCGAGAGACACGGTTAATATCAAGGACTAAAATGTGGTTCAATGAGATGAAAATAATTTTTTGGTGAATAGTAACTTTTTACCTTTTTACCACGGTTAATAGTAAATAGGGTAACTAAGGGTAAATATGATATTAATATTACCCTAACACATGTCCTAATTCTATTGGACATGTGTAATTCGACCAAAAACAAACTTAGGAATAAAATATGACCATTTAGGCCCACTTGGATTAGATTAGGACATTTATTATTAATTTATTTAAAGAAGGGATAAAATAGTTAAAATCAAAGTTTAATAAGTAAATCATTTTTAATATGGGGTTATACATAAGATAAATTCGATTGTAAATATTAATTAGAAAGATAAAAAGATTTCCTACATGATGGTATTTTATTTGTAATTTTTAGACATCAAATAATTTAATTTATTTATGACACAACGATGATGCAGTAATTATCTTTTTAATGAAATATTGACATAATTGATGTTATAAGCACCAAAATAAATGTAATTTGAGATTTTTTATGAATTCCACTAATTTTCTAGCTTACTATGATATATTAATGTTGATTTAATCAACTTGGTTCGAACATTTAATTCTGTTATGACTTTCACAAAAATCATATATCAAATAGTGTCAAAATTGACACAAAATAGTTTTTAAATCAAATATTATATTACTAATTGTTATTTTATTCCTAAAAATCTAAGGTTCGGCCAAATGACTTAGATAAGGATATATATATTAATAATAAACAATTTGGGGTTCTTTTGGCATGTTATAGTAAGTGTATTAACCATATAGTGAAAGAAAACAAAAGACACGGTAAAAGTTAAATTATTTAACTTAGAGTTAAATCTAATTGATAAGGTTTAAAATAATATCCAAACATGTCTAAATTTGATTGGTTGATGATATTACAACCCTATCTCATCTAATCTTCGAATATGAGTCATTTTTGGAGGTTTTTAAGTGGGTTTAGATTTATTATAAATTAATATTTTTAAGAATTCCTAAGGTGCCCCTCTCCTCCCCTATAAAAGGACACCTCCTCCCCTTCCTCCTCATACCAATTTGAGCACTCAAGCTCGGCCAACCCCTGCCAAAATCTCTTCTCCACTTCCCTAGAAACATCCTAGAGGTTCTGGTCTTCCTCAAAGACCAATTCAAGTGCCCTAAGAGGAGGTCTCAAAGAGGCACTTCAAAGAAGAGGTAATTACCGTTACCAATTCTTTCATCTTTATTTCTTCTTCCACTTCTTCTTCTTAGGTTGTTTCATTATGAAGTAATAACATCAGTATCACTAATATACTGATATGTTATTATAAGTATGAAACAACCCTATTTCACCATCTATCCATCCTACGGAAAAAGAAATCACCGCGCGTGCGTACGTACGGAATACCGTCTCCACGCCGTGGTGTAATCTATTTTCCACCACCACCTTACATGGATGGGTATAATGGTGTAAATAATAACTATACATAGTTATTACAACATCATATTGATTCTGATATATTGTATAATCCACTTCAACTCAGTTCAATATTTATGGAAATGATATCATCGCTCGTGCGTACGTACGGACTACCGTCTCCACGACGCGATGAGATTCATTCTCCATGTTAACCATTTAAGAATGATTATAATGTATATATAAGAAATAATAATGAAATATATGACATTATAAAGCTACTGGATTTATGTATATATACATATGTATGTCATCTACTTACTTCCATTTCAAGACAATAAGGAAAGTAAAACAGCGTTCATGCGTACGTACGGACTACCGTCTCCATGAACGGTGTTTTTCATTTTACTTATCTATCTATTATATATATATATACTGAATATATATGATATATAAATCATATTTTATATTCTGGAAGTAAGTAAATCATTATATAAGTAATAATGATGTCAAGAACAACAAGTCAAAACACCTAAGATAAATGAAACGATTTTACCCAAAACGCTTCTTTAACATGGAATTTACAAAAGAACGGGTAATATAATGTTATAATTGAACCATATATGATATCATAACAATGAATATGATTCTGGAATAAGTCAATAACATGATTTAAATCATTATACAGGAGGTTCGGACACTTACAAAGCAAGTTGGACCTAAGGTAAGGGAAATATCACAATCTCATTTTTATCCGAGATTGTTTATTCGTAAGTATTTACTGGGGTGTATTTTATCATCCACATCCATGTTCCTTCAATATGTAATATTGTTTCCATCCACTTACAATAGTTTAAATCCAATTTTACTCTTCGGTGAGTTTTTTGTAAAGAATATGAAAGGAATCTTTTGTCGCTTTTTCATACGAGGTACTTTTTGACTTTTCCGACAAAAGTACAAAGAATGTTTTTTTTTAACTTAAACGGCATGAACGGATTTTTACGGTTTTATAAAGCCTTATTTTCATGAAGCTTACTCCAAAAGATTTCATGACTATTTTTAATAAAATCTCTTTCTTTTAAAATTGCATGATGTTTTGTGAAAAGAAATTGATTTTTAAGAAGAAAGGATATTTTCCTCAAGAATTCATTTCAAGTGTTTTATCAAAATTATTTTCCATCTAAGATAATAAAGGGTTATGTTTCTATCCATATTTTTACATTGATTTGACTATGTTGTGATGGAATTATGTTTATGAATTCCTTTATCTTATATGAATGGTTTTATGATGTCATGTTGTTTTAAGAATCCCATTTTTAATACATGGGTTATGAAATGATGTATGATTTATGATTTTGTGGCACACATAAGAAAGGATTCATTAAGAGATGGGTGGGACCTATATCTCCCTCCAATGCATTGGGTAAAGATTTTATATCTCATGAGATAGACATGGCTGGAATGGTAGGTTATACCGGTTCAGTGAAACAGGACTGAAACGAGGATTACTCGATTCAGAAAGGGACTTTGTCCACTAAGATAGTCTTGGCAATGAGTCTTGACTAACAAGAAATGATTCTCTATGATTGTGTGTGTATGCCACAATGAGTAATGTTTTAAGTTATGATTTCATTTTCACTTCTATGATTTATCCCATGTTATGATATTATGAGCTCTTTTGCAGGTTATGATTTCCAAAAGCTATGTTCTTATGTATATGATGTGATTGATATTTCTTTTGTTTACCCTTACTGAGCATTTGAGCTCACCCTTTTATGTTTTCTTTTCCCCAGGATATAAAGAAAGGTTTTTAGGTAAAAAAAAAAAGGAAGATCTTTATGGGAGATATTGAAGATCTTTCACCACGATTAGAAGAATACGTTCCGAGTTTCCAAAGACACTAAACTATTACGATCCTTGTGTGTGTGTTTTTGTTATGTACTAAGTATTCCGCAAATGTAATGTAATGTCCATGTACGTCATGCTTCGGGTCTCTACAAAGACCATTTTGATAGTTTTTTTATTGTGGAAACATGGCCATGTTTAGGAGGAAACTTTAAAGAGGGAAGAAGATATATGGGCTTAGTGGCCCGAAATTTTTACCTTGAAATATTAGTGATGCTTGGGAGTATAGCTCGAGGAATAATTTTAATGAGGTGGGGAGATTTTAAGATCTTGACCTTTTCTAGAGATGTCTCAAGCTTGTTTTTAGGTACTCCTTTGCCTTGTTTTGAGTATATATTGTTTGGGTTTTACATTGGGGAGTTTTTGGGTGAAATTTGAGATTTTTTTAGGGGTTTTGGGAAATGCATGATTGGTGCATGGTTTACCCAAACCATGTGCCCTTCCCTAGAAAACTATACAACCCCAGATAGAGGAGGATTTCACAGTTGGCACATGGTTTTTCAAACCATGCACCCTCTTAGTAATAATTGTGTAACCCCTGAGATGAGGCACACTATTAGGGAAAATTGTGCACCCCAGAGCCCAGGAAACCTTGCACGTAGAAATTAATCCCCAAAAAATTATTTTAAAAAACCTAGACCCCTTGGTTTTAACCTGGATTTGACCCCACTCGACCCTTACGTTTTCCCTTAGATTTTGGAGCCTCCTGTACCAAGGACTTATAAACACCATTCTTGATTAATCAAAGACCAATTTGAATAATATGCACCTATCCTGGTAAGTGATTTCTCCCTGTTTGGATTCCTTTCTCTTTTGTCGCTCTTCTCGAATGAAGAAGAGTGTTTTTTCATCTATTTCCAATGGATTAGATCGAGTTTATGATAGATTTATTTCTATTTTATCTTCATTCTGGTATTTGGTTCTAGATCTCATTATTTTTTTTCTTGATCATTCCGCTTCAATTGGAGATTTTCATTGGCGAGCGCTCATCAATGATCTTGAGGTAGGTGGTCTAAATTGAAAATACCATGGTCTTGAATTATAATTGTGTGTATGTATTGTTGAATTTAAATTTCCACTCTTGGAAATTGAATCTTTAATTGGATTAATTAATTGTTTAATTAATTAATGGAACCATGGAATTGATTAATTAATTTTCCATGTGATAATTAAATGGGTTGAACTTGGGTAATTGAATTTGGTTAATTGATAGAATTGTGGAATTGGGTGATTAATGGAATGTTAAATTGATTGAATAATGGGAATTATGGGATGGTTGAATTAACCTTAAAGGTTTAATGGTTTATTTGATTAAATTTTGATTAATGGTTTAATAGTGAATTGTTCATATTATTCCATGTGATTAGAGTTTTAAACCATGGTTGATTTGATAGTTGAATTGATATACCATTATATGAAATGTTGATAAGAGGATTAATGGTGATTAACCTTGATAATTGTGATACATGTGAAATGTGTGGTTGTTTGATAAATGGATTATGGGACACGTACTGAGGCTTCAAATATCCATGGGGTACTAGTCATGGAATTCTAGACCCAAATTCCTGCATGTGATAAATGAGTGTGGGAAACAGATCGATGCTTCAAAATCCCACATGTGATTGATTGATGAACGGGTTGTGGGATGTAGATTGATGCTTCAAATACCCATGGGGACCTAACCATAGAGTTATAGGATTAAAATGTTGGAATTGGACTGTGGTTCTAATTACGTATGATATAAATTGAAATTAAATAGATATTGAAAGACCATGTGATAATAAATTGTGAATCCCTATGTGATATGGTTCAAATTCTAGTACGATCTGAAGCAGGTATCAGTGGTTCGGGTGTCATCGTGAACCCAGGTAATATATGTGGTTAATTAAAGAATAAAAAAATGTGATAAATATTGCTTTATTGATTTCACCTTATTCTTTATACAATTTCATACATTTTTATTGGTTGGATATTGTTTTAGACATCATTGGTGTTGACCTACTAAGTTGTACTCACACCTTACCTGGGTTGCCTGATTGGAACCTGAATAGACTTCATATTTTTAGGATAAGATAAAGGTAATATCCCTATGTTAGATGGCTGAGTTAGGATGGAGCATGGATGAGGGAACCGTAAGTTATGTCAGGACCTACTTGGGGAGTTATGAATGTGTCTTTATTTTTGGATTTTATTTAGACACTTGACACATATATGGCATGACATATCGACTACTTTAGTTCTAGATATTGTATTCATATTTTGTTCAACATGTGATGTTGGTATTATCTAATTATTATAGCGACCCAAGATTAACATACATGGATATTACATCATTTTAGATGAATATTTAGTACATTACAAAAATACATGCTTGAGGACCATAATAGTTTAGTGTCTTTGGAAACTTGGAAACATAATATTCTATCTTAGTGAAAGATCTTCAACATATCCCTTAAAGATCTTCCCCTTTAGTACTCTTACTTACAAATTTTCTTCATAACTTAGGGAAAGGAAACAAAATAAAGGGGAGAGCTTATATGCTTGGTAAGGGTAAACAAGGTAGATATGTAATCATAAGGGTATGAGAACATGATCGTATCATTAGAAGATTATACCCTACATATCAAAGATCATAAAAATTAATCATGGAATAAATATTGGTAGTTCATAAGACATGAATCATAAGGAAATAAAAAAAATGAGTCATGATATCATAACATTGGCATAAGATATAGACTTGTGGAATACACATCAACTTATAACATTGTGAACATGTGTAAATAGAAATAGGTTCACTCATTATGTTAAGGACATGAAATCAGGATCTCATGTAAACTTATGAACATGTAACTAGGTTCATGAATAACATTTTGAACATGTAATCATGTTCATGCATAACATTGTGAACATGTAATTAGGTTCACATATAAACTTATGGACATGAAACCATGTCCATGCATAACATTGTGAACATGTAATCAGGTTCACTCATAACATTGTGAACTTGTAATTAGGTTCACACATAAACTTATGGACATGAAACCAGGTCCATGCATAAAATTGTGAACATGTAATCAGGTCCACATATAACATTATGAACATGTAATCTGGTTCATGCATAAACATATGGACATGCAACCAAGTTCATCCATAACATCATGAACATGTAATTAGTTTCATGCATAACATTGTGAACACATAATAAGGTTCACTAATAACATTGTGAATATGTAATCAAGTTCATGTATAATATATATACTCGTGAGTTATCCATCGCTACCCAATGCACTGTAGGGAGATATAGGTTACACTCATCACATAATGAAATCATACATATGTGTTCCAAAATATCATAAACATTCATAATATCATAACCCATGAAATGAAATGGGCATTATAAACACTTCATCTTATCATAACCTGTGGAAAAGAGATGGGTTTCATAATTACTTCATAAATGAATAACCCGTGAAATGAAGTGGGTTTCATAATCATTTTATCATGGTATAACCCATGGAAGAGGAATAAGATTCATAAACAACTTTTCATTTTAATATAAAAATTTTGAAGAAAGAATAAGAATGGTGTCCTTGGATCATATCTATAGTGAAGCATAAACTATATCAAAGAATTTCATCTTAGATGGATAGTTATTTTGAAAGATCACTTGGATCATTTCTTAAGGTAAATAACCTTTCTTTAAAAATCAATTTTTAGAACATAAAACATTTTTAAAATCCTTTCATTTTAAAACCACTTTGAAAAATTATAAAGTAAGATTTAAAAATCATTTAAAACATTTATTGAGGTAAATATCCTTTTTGATTTGAAAATTATTCTTAAAAACATAAAACATTTTGAAAATAATTTTCTTTGAAAAAAACTTTTAAAACTTATAAAATAATCTTTGAAATCCTTGAAATCATTTTCTTTGAAAATGAATTTTTTAAAACATATAAAAAAATATTTGAAAATCATTTGAACCACTTTTTAAATATAAAACCTTTTTGAAAACCTTTTTATTTGAAAATAACCTTAAAATTTATAAAATAATATTCAAATAAATGGTTGTCATGATGGCAGACAAATCCGTACATGCCGAAGATTTGTTTTTCACTGTAAAAAGTTTAGAAAAGTGTCTTAATCAGAAAATGATAAGAAGATTCCTTTTTTAAAACCATTTTTGTTAAAAAATTAAAATATGGGTGAAAATTTATTTTAAATATCATAGGATAATGGTATAAAATTTTTTAAAACATTTTTTTAGGAAACATGATTTTGAAAGAACACAGATTTCCGACTAAAGAGAGAGATAAAGTCATATTTTCTTAAAAACACTTTCTTAATTATTTTAAGTACCAAATAGTGGAAAAATGGTACCATTACTTGAAGATATAACAAATAACTATAGTAGAATAAAAATAATGATATTTATTAAGGTATGGATTATAATATTTCATCAATGTAAGCATAATCATAAATAATCCTGATAAATGATGAGATTGTAGCAATAAATTGTTACCACTTTGGTAACTTTGAATCATAATCACCGTGAAAGAATAACATTACATGAAGCTTAAAATATCATTAAAATAATTATATTCATGATATAACATGTCAAATGGCAGTATATACACCTCGTAGAAGAATATAGGTGCATAACATGACATGTGTCTCAAATAAGGAAAATTGAGACAAAATTACTTTATTGATTTGGTAACTTTTGAACCATAAACCCCATGAAAGAGAGATCATAAAATGGATATGTAAACACCCATAAATTTAAGGATAATAATAATATAATATATTCATGGGAATTATATAAACCACACAAAAGAAACAAGTGGTGAATAAGGCATAAATCTCATAAAAATAAAAGTGAGATGAGAAAACCCTTACCTTAAGTCTTGACTTTATTTGTACACATTCAAACCTCCTGTACAATAAATATAAGTTTATTATATATATACTAAATAACCATATTATTATATAATTTTATTATTACCTTATATTACTTTTTTATTAACAATTTCATGTTTAGGTTATGTTTCGGGTAATAATTGTTTTGTTTTTCATACATGGTTTAACTTGTTATTCTTAGTCCTCTTATTTAGATCATAATTTCCTTATTTAAAAAATATAAACCATGGTATAAATATCATATATATTAATTATATATTTATTTATAATAATTTATAAAATATATAAATAATAAATTAAATACATCGTTCATGGAGATTGTAGGTCGTGCGTATGCATGAACGCTGTTTCCATTTTCTTATCATGTTTTTAAAGAAATAAAAGTAAATTATATGTGTGTGTGTGTGTGTTATATTTTTAGTATAATTATTATGTAATATATATCATATATGTTCACTAAAATCATCCTTAATACATTTTATGTAAAGTGTGAACGAATCGCATCTCTTTGAGGAGACGGTAGTCCACACGTCTACAAACGAAGTTATCGTATTTCCACAAAATGGAAAGCATAGAGGTATGTGTTATATAATAATTTCAGAACCATAAATACATCATAAATATCATATATATCATATAAAAATATAATTTATGTCATTATTCTCGATCTTGAAAGGTCACAATGGAATAACGAACAACATCAGTTTGTGAGGCGGTAGTCTGTTGTACACGCGAACGATGATTGTGTATCCCATTTGATGGAAGTGTGTTTGAGTGTAGGTAAAACTCTTAACATAAAACATATTAGTATATTATGGATACTTAGGTTATTATATAATCATGTAATAAGGATAATTTATGGGTGGATAAAGAAATAAAACAAAAGTATTTGTGAAAGGATGTCACCTCTTCTTTGGGTAACTCCTTTTGGTTTGCACCAAAGGGATTCATTGATTAGATTTATTCCCAAATTGAGGACTCAAGGATGAAGTTAGGTAGTTTGGGATGAGATTTGGGTAGTTTTTGGTCTATCCAAGTGGCTTTAGAGGTGTGAAAAGGTGAGGGGGTGAGTTCCCTTTTTATAGTGGAGGATGAGTGTCATTCTTGTAAATATAAAAAGGTAAACACTATTGAGAGGTATCCCTTACATAATGTGCCTAAAATAATTTTAAAGTAATGATATGGTATAAATA
This sequence comes from Viscum album, assembly GCA_963277665.1. Taxonomy (NCBI): domain Eukaryota; kingdom Viridiplantae; phylum Streptophyta; class Magnoliopsida; order Santalales; family Viscaceae; genus Viscum; species Viscum album. Next base: position 1,197,017,217 of record OY728133.1, read on the forward strand.
TGTTCATACAATGGATTTGGTACATGTTTATAGGGTATTTGACCCCTTAATTTAAAGTTTAACCACTAAGTAAACTTGTTTTTACCTTAATCACTGTAATTAATTTTAATTACTTTCACTAATCTTTCTGGTAAAAAAATTATGTTAAACTTATTAGAAGTTATAAATTATACTAAATCCAAATATGGGATCCATTTTTTTAATTACAAACACATAAGTGGAATAAATTAATTTAAAAAATAATCTCGCAGATGAGACGAAACAAGGGGTTTTTTAAGTAAAAATGTTCAAAAATTCGAATTGTTTTTATATCCAATTTCAATGAGAAATTGACTCTAATAACCCATATTTTATTAATATGTGTATATTTTATCTAAATATACTTTTAAACCAATTTATAATATAATTTAAATATATAAATAGATTAGATTAAAAAACAGTTTTTAATTAAAATTCATTGTTTACACTATTCGTCAAAAAAATGAAACTTCTCTGAAAAATATCAAAAATTAACCCAAAGTAAGTTTTTATATTAATATTTCAAAAATGAAGTTTATTTTGTAAAATAAAAAATAAAAAATTGTAAAAAAAATATATTTAAAATGGGTTCCCCATTAAAAGACAGTAAAATTAACTTTTTGAAAAATACATATTTTTATTCATAAAATTGGATTTATTCTTATCTTATGCCTATCAAATATATTGGATGAGTGTCAAAAAAAATTGATTGAATATATAATATATAAATTTTATTAAAAAAATCATAAAAAGTGGTTTGTTTAATTTATTGAGATAAAATGGTGTTTGTACATAGAAAAATAGTTTTCTTAGAAAAAAATTCTTCATTATCAAATAGTTCTTCTTTAATTTCTATCTAATTGATAACCAAAGGATTCATTTTATATACATGTGTAGATAATATTTTCACAATTTATTCAATATTATTCATAACTTCCATTCTAATGGCTAGGTGGTAACTATAATAATATTTTAATAACAATATTAATAGTATGTTGTGGTTCGGTAAAACTAGGTCTTATGTGTAACACAAACTATCGAAGGAACTCAGAATTGTGTGTAACACAAGACAAACATAGTTTTGTATGTACCTAAAGCTAATCTAAGTGTTGCATGTAATGAAATATTAACTTGGTGTTGCGTGAAATGAAAGCCAAACTTAATGCTTTCATATAACACAAGCTATATTCAATGTTGCATGAAATGAAAAATATCAAAAAGATTAAATTAATTAGAAAAATATATTTCACAAAATCTCAGGGTGTTATAGTTATGGTTATTATGATTTGGTTATTGTTTATTTATTTACATTGTTTTTTTTTCTTTGATAAAGAGTTTATAGTCTCCCCATGTTATATATTTGATCATCACTGGTAGTCGGCAACCTCTGCCATATGGGGAGGTGCGCCTGAGGTCACGTAACTAACCGAATCGGGGAACCGGTGTGTGGCACCCAGGTTGGGATGTTATAATCATAGGTACGACATATGATCTGGCAACAAGCATCTCTATAGAATAATGTGGGAGTCTCTGGATGATAGGCTCAATATATGGAATCCATGAAACCTGAAATATCAAGAAATGAATAAGTAATTAATAAATGAAGTAATGTAAAGTACACAATAATAATTTAACTATATGATTAATAATCAAATATGTCATCCAGTCGAAGACTGTCCATCATAAGTCTGTATGCATGGACATCATGTCCAGTGGTATATGAATATCAATGTGTCCAACTCCACCTATAGATAATAAACCTATGAAACTTCACCTTTGCTTGATCAACTCGATGATTTGGGGAGACATACTCAATGGTATCCATATAATAAATAACCTACTTTTTTAGAGACAAAAATCTCATTAGTTGTAGCAAAACTACATATGATTCATCCTAATAACTGTAGATTTTTACAATTATCTTTTGTTTTTCATTCCCAGCTTTTTCGTAGGATATCTTTTATTTAAACTGTTGTATTCATTCCTGAATAAGGGACACATGAATGTCCTGACACATCCGTATCATCTCTACTATAATGGCTGATATAAACTCTACACAAAGTGAAAATTGATCCTATAACAAGATTGGATGTACACAAGAATGTGGTTCTTCCACCTTAATATCTTCCAACATGTAAAAAATTTATCATATATTGCCTACATTTGAAATTTACATTCCGGCTCGTATTTGTCACATCAAATGAGGTATTTTTCTTTTTTGGACTCATCAACCACAAATGAAAAATTTCACTTTGTGTGGTATTGATTTGGAACATTTTTTAATGCACTTTTACTTTCAAACTCATGTCCAATATATATGGTGTTATCAGTTGATGCATATGTATTACCTATAATGTCAGGGAATTCGGTAGTTGGTGTAATGACATCCCAATCAAAATGTTGTGCATGTGAAATTCCCTCAACTAAGGAGGTCGATAATGCAGGATTATTACCACTAACTAGTTGTTGCCTATCCATCAAAGGAACCTCAAAATGTTCATTCTCTACATTAACCCTGCCTACATCATCTCATGTTGCATCATCAGATACTTCCTCATAAGATAAAGTCTCATTCATTAAACCAGGAGTATCGATGAAGATATCCCCTGCAAATTTTTCCATATTCTGATCATCTTCTTTGTAATTCATTTCTATTACCGGAGTCATATGATAGTATAATGAATGAAAATGTTTGGAAGGAATGACTTCAATAAATCTCTCATAACATAGTTCAGTAGTAGTAGGTTACACCTCATCAATGACAGAAATAACCACATATAATTCTATTAAACCATTACTGCACTATTGCCTAAACAATGATGATGAATCCACCCAATCTTCATCATCGAGTAAAGGATACTCAATGTGTCATGGACGATCGGTGTATTGAAGATGTCGATATATAATTGAATTAATTACTTGATCAACCCTCGGTTTTAAGTGACTATGAATCTTCCTATAGACTTCATCCAATGTACACATTCACAAAGATTTTCCACTCTTGTAAGTGACAAACTATAGCTAAAACCCTTACCGCTATAAATTATCTTGTTATTGTGGTATATTAATGTAGACATGATTTCCTAGGAAGAAAATTTTATAAAATGTTATATATATTTATACTACATCATCAAATGTTTAAAAAAAAATTAATTAGTTGTGATTAAATAACTATGACTTGATCTTTAGACTTTTTCTATGTATTGGTTTATCATTATTTGATAAATAAACCAAAACCTAGGGGAGAACTCTTGGAGGATCTATTATCTCATATTTTAGCAACCATTAGTCTCCTTTTATTCATGGTATAAAAATTCAGCATTGAACAACAACGCCTCTTGTCGAATGCCCATTTATTACAATGTTACTCACATGCAAGTGAGAGAGTCTAGGAGTCTGAGATGCATAACATTTTTAAACATATACACAGGTCCTTACATACTTATAGAGAGGGATGACGCGCAGATCATCAATGCTGAAAAGAAAATGAAATTATTATAAATTATATAACCGTATAAAAAATCAGGACATGCAATTTCAATCATAAATTAGTCGGTCATCTCAAAATCAGTCATCGTACAATATTCTTAACATGTTTTTTGGGATACTTATTATGTTCTACATATTTAAACTTTACATGTAAAAATATTTAATAAATAATAGATATCTATATATACACATCTATTTATATTCGGACATTCTCAAAGATTTTTCACTCTTGTAGGTGACAAAATATAGTTAAAACCCTGATTGATATAAATAATATCACCATTGAAGTATATCGATGCAGACATCATTACCTATAAAGAAAATTTAATAAAACGTTATATATATCTATACCACATCATCAAATTTTTGGCATGTTTTAATTAGTTATGATTAAAAAAGTGACTTTATCTTGATATTTTTTCTATTAATTGGTTTATCGTTATTTGATAAACCAACCAAAACCTAGGGGGGAACTCGTGGAGCCTCTATCACTAACTTCCAATCTCCTTTTCAGTCATGGTGTAAAAAAATAGCATCAAACGTCAATGTCTCTTGTCGAACATCATTTTATTGGAATGTTACTCACATGTAGAGGTTTAGGAGTTTGGAATACATGATATTTTTACGTGGACATGCAGGTCTTGTATATTTAGAGAGAGGGATGACACACGAGTCATCAATGAGGAAAAGAAAATGCAATTATTATAAATTATATAACCACATAAAAAAACACAACATGAAATTTCAATCATACATTGGTCGATTATCTCAAGATCATTCATCACACAATAATATTAATATGTTTTTTTGGGAAACTTATTATGCTCTACATATTGTACCTTTACCTATAACTATATCTAATAAATAACACACAAACGCACACACACACATCTGTTTATATTACCTATTTTTAAATATCAATATATATATATGCATTTTTTGTATCTAATGATCTCTCTTAAATACGTCTAATATTATTTTTCAAATATTACATTAAAATAATATAACATATACTATCTGAGTAATGATATGCATTTTTGTAATTAATTTACGATATACACATTTGTATGTAACAACTATTACTAATATTTTTTCAAAAAATAATCAATTAGAATACCTTTATATATCCATGCATCCAATAATATATTGTACATTTATTTAATTTTCAATATACTATATATATACATTTAAATATATTCAATTGTACTTATTAATATTTTAAAATATAATTAAATATATTTTTATAAACAACTATTGTTTCGTAAATAAAAATAGTATAATTTTATACATAACTATTCATAACGTTATTAATGGTAAATGTTGTTAAATTTAATTAAGATAAGTAATATAATTTACACTTACATAACCATTGAAATATTGCAAACTTATGTTACCTTCGATATAATGAAATCAGGTAAATATATATACATTTTTTCAGGTAATTAAACTTTTCAAAATTTAAATAATTACATCCTATACATAATTACTTGGAATAATAATTATTAATAATTAATATAATTTAAAAAATATTATTAATAGTAATTTTTTTTAGTTTTGTTAACAAAAAGTACTATATTTATATATATATATATATCTCGAATAATACATTGTATGTTTAAATAAATTTAAATATGATACATAATATAACACACAAATATATATAATTATATTCAATTAAGATTAATAATATTTTTTATAAATAATTATTAATAATATAATTTTTATAAAATATTTAGGTAGATTCGCTTTATTTATCTATGTGTGTCGAATATTATATTTTAAATTTATTTTACTTTAAATATACTATATAATATAATATATGCATACAGATAAATTTAAATATAATTATTCACAATTTAAATTGCAAGTATATATGTTTTTTAAACAATAATATCTCCTTAAATATAGATTATATTATTTTATGCATAAAATTTAAATTATAAAAACATCATTTTTATATTTACTTAATCATTGAGTGTAAATTAAATCATACAAAGTGCAATAATTCATATATAAATTAAATCATAGAAAGAACATTGATTCATAAGTCCACACAACTATATAATTTAAATAAACAAATCATATATAAAAAATAAATTAATCAATGCAAATCCACTATATATACTAAAGTTGGGTTCTTCCAGGCTGATGTGTCGCCTCCTCAAGCTTCCACGTCCCCCATTTCACTATTTCCATTCCGGTTATACCCCCAAACCATCGCGTCCCCCCTCCAAACATTATCCCACTCCACCTGCGATTTGGCTTTCACCTCTCCACTGAACCCTCCTTCTCCTTCCGCGATTAGGGTTTTATCTCACCTCATTTCCTAAAATCTCCTCACGCATACCATCGCCGACCTCGACAGGCTCATCGGATTCTCAAATCTCCTCTCTATTCGTGCTTCTGTCTTCGGCTCCTCTGACTACAGCTCCTTCGCTCGCGCCTTCTCCACAACTGGTGACTCCTCCATCGGCTCTTGCACATCCGGGTCCTTCGCTCCACCTATGGTTCCCATGCCCTATAGTTCGTAGTGAGTAACCCCAGGTATAAACATTACTCTGATGGCCAAAGGAGGTACTTCGAACCACTCCTTCGTTCCGTGCGGTTCACGGATTTATTTCGGTTTCCCGATTTATAAACATGGATATGTAACTTTAAACGTCTCTGTTTCAGAAGAAAACATCATCACGTTAGTGCTTTCGGGAGAGGTGGATGTGATGCCTACTTCATCTTCATGTTCGTTGCTTTTTCCATTCACTGCAATTGGGAGTCCATTCGGGAATCGGTTTCCTGTAAGGTATCCGCAAAAAGAATTATAGGGACCTGGATGAACGAAAATCCATCGACTATAATCTGGTTTATTTTTCAGGTTTGACGATCTCACATAAGGGTTCGCCGCAACAATCGAGTACATATCCGTTGACTACTATCTATGTAATGTATTCTCTGTCACCTCGCACTGCATCTATTACATGTTTATTGCAAATATAGTAAGGCTAAATCTGTTTGTTTGCTGACATTGAAACTTTGTTATGTTACCCTTTAATTGTTCATTCTCTATGTATCTGTTTTAATCTTTCTTTTACTTAAACTATATATAATTTCTTTTTCTATATTCAATCATATTAAGACAATGTTAAAATCAGCATATGTGGTTTAAGTTTTTCTGTAAAAAAAACATAGAAAAATAGTTGTGCTTTTCTGGGTCGATTGGAGCATCCCCAATACTTTTATATGTGTACAAGGATCATGTATGATGATGAGACGTCAGGGGCCTTTTCTAGCAATGTTCCTCAGACTATAACTTTACCCATTGATGTGATCAAGATCAGATACCAGGTGTGACTTTACTTCCATGAAATTCAATTTCCGCCCAACTGCATTCCAATTTTTAGCTTATCTGATATGATAACAATAATATCAATGCCATCGTATTATTTAAATTTTTATGGGAAAATCATACAGAGAAAAGTTAAAGTGTCTGTCCATCATCCCATATGTTTTCTTATTAAATTGATCACATTTTCTCAATGCAGTAAATGAAAAGCATACGAGAACCACTGGATAGAGTGGAAGACTGTTTGTGTGTCGAAGAATCACTGAGGGAATATGGTTCCTCCATCATGATGTCTTTTACTAGGTATTCACTACTTTCTCTGTTGGTGTTTTACATTCTTAGATTATGTTTTGAGAGGAGATTCTCGATATGATATCATAATGTCAAACTGCTTCATCATGCTAGGGTTAGAATGTTTGATTGTAATTTATTTTTACCAGGTTCAACTGCTTTTAATGATTAAGATATGATTTATTATCATGGTGGAGAGATTCTCAAATATGATATTCTACTACAACAGATGCAAATGAGAAGGACATTAAGATTCAAGATGTTCTGAATGATGAAACTGCAATTTTGGCCCTCCAAATGCAACATCAGGGTATAACGTCGATGAGCAAGAGGTTGCAGAATAATGGTAACATACTTCACTCAAATTCGGCACACCAAATTATACATCAGGGTATATCATCAACCTCTTTTCATAGTGCAAGAATCCCTTTTTCATTTTCTATTTACAATATTCATTGCTCTTATTTCCTTGGGTTTATTGTTATTCAATGTTGGATTTAAGTTGTAACATGTCTGTCTCTGTAGGTATAGCCATATACCCCTTATGTACTGATTATTCTTTGTGCATGTGAATACAGAAATAGGATTTCTAAATGAATGCAGGTAATTTGTCCTAAAATCATGGAGTTATCTTCCCTTATGTCAAACATATGAATGAAGGTAACATGTTTTCCCTATTGAATTCAATATTGTTTTTTATGCACTAAAAACATATGAAATAGATGATTATAATGCTTCCATCCTTGACTTCAAAAACATTTCATCCAGGCCTACGAATACGTTCTGCTCTTCAAAACATATATCAATGTCAATGCATTAGTTTCAACCTATATAGAACAACATCTGCGAAAAATTACCTGTATCCTCATTTCATGAAAAAACCCACCTTCTATTCATGATTAAATATTATCAGTTTTATTTGACTATTTTCAAATTATTTCCTCAGTGCGCATGTGAAAACATAAACAGGATTTATAAATGTGAACCATTTCAACTTATGTGAACCATTTCAAACTTACATTTCATCATACAACTACCATCATAAACTTCACCTCTTTTCTGTAAATTTTTAATTTCATTGTAATGTTATTCCTTAACATACATGTCAATAATTTCTAAATAAAAATTTTAACTTTGGTGTTATTGACTACTTTATAATGATTCAGGACTTTTTGGATGAAAATGTCACAAAGATTTGATAGGAGCTGCAGTGGAGAATACAAAGGCATGAACTGCAAACTGGTTGTCCGATATGTATTAATATTTACTTTAGTTTATTTTATAAATTATGATTCATTTGCTATATGTATTTATTTCATTTGGTCTGTTTTATTGATTTCATTCACTGTTACTTTTCAGCATTCTTATCTCACTGATTCTCTGATTTACCTTTGTTTTGATTTTTCATTTAGCAATAGATTATTATATTTTTCATTTACTTCACATAAATTTTCATTATATAATTATTCTAACTTTTCATTAACCCCTTGCACAAGTCCCCATATATTCCAGGTAAAATTGATTCCATGAGAAGTTCTACTCAACAGCTTTGCTTCTCATTCATTCAAAGTATATTGTTCTTCCTAATTTTGAAAGTAAATTTGTTACATTTTTATATTTGATCTTATTTTTTATGAAATATTCATTTTATTTACAAATATATATGCTCTAATTTTAAATATAAGCTACATGGAATATTAAATCTTTTTTCAAATTTCGGCTTCATGTACTAAATACATTCCATATAAATTGTATTTGAATGCATGAAAAATAGATATTTTCGTCATTTTTTTATATCATGCTCTTTTGTTTTACATTCAATGTCCTTCATTTTTTGTTTTTAATATCATAGCTGTATGTTTTGTTTGAAATTTGATAAAAAATTATTTATTATCACAAATTTTTTCACATCTCTAATTAATCATAGTTATTGTGAATTGTGAATTGAATTATTTTTGTTGACTGATATTGATTTGATTAATTTTTTGTGTTGAATTTTGTATTTTATTAAATGGGATGTTTAATTTTTAAATCAATATTCTCCTTTTAGAAGCATTATTACTCAATAGATAGGGTTAGAGAAATTTTTAGTGCAAAAATCAATGGAAGGGAATTTACAGTTTCTACCATAGGTTGATGTGGTTGGTGGTGGTTCTAATGTAGCCACATTGGCGTGCAACCCACAAGAAAGGGGGGACATCTATTCTTGATAATGAGCATCTGTGTGCACTTCAATTATCAGTTTTCAGTTTTCATTAGAGTGACATTAATATATTATTTTGTTTCCATGTACTTTACCAAGCAGGTTGGTGTACTCATGCAATTGTTTTAGAGTCATATCACTCTACCAGAAATAAGATACACAAGAAAAATAACGGGAAGAATCTTTTGGACTTGATTGTTTCCACTTGAAGTATCCATAGAAGTGTCTCGATAGCAGATTGAGCGATGTGATTGAGAATATGGTCGACACTTCAACCGCTACTTATCCATTTCCATTTCCATTTCCATTTCCATTTCCTTATTCATTTTATTTTTCAAATTATGCTTTATATATTGTTTACCCCAGAAAATTATATTTATAAAACTCTAATGTTCTTCAAATAGTTAGGCATACTAACCGTGATGGTATGTTATATTTATGAACACATTCCACATCCAATATTATTTTTACTCCCGTATTTCTTAAAATGAATTGTAACATTGTTATGCCATTTTCTATTTGTTTTGATCAAAATTTCAACATGACATGGTATTTCTATTTGCAGTTTAACAAACCATATGTTTCACGCATCCAGTATTCTCTTCATTGTTATTGACGAGGGGGATTATCTTCTTTCAGAGGAAATTCAAATTGGTACTCTATTTGACTGCCTAGAACACACAAGGTTTGACTAATTTTTGATATTGTCTCAAAAATGTCATTTTTTGGACTTGGGAGGGCTAATTTCCCATAGAAGTCCATTTTATGTCATTTTTGCCAGATAGTTTTATGCCTGATAGTAACATGTGTGGAATAATCACATGCAAATAAATGTGCTTTTGCAAGTAGTAATTGTACATTATTGTTTTGATCATACCAAGGTCATGATTGCAGCTTTATTTTTGTCATTTGTTCAGGTCTCACATGTTCTCCCAATGCACCTTGTCCTTAATGCCTTCACGCTTCACTCTTTCAGGGAGCTGTGTTGGTAATAAAAAATTTCGGCAAGGATCCTTCAACACTAGGTTTGGTTACTTTATCACAAGAAATATTGTCTTTTCTTGGTTGTAACTGCAAAAACCATTTAATTGTACTTAAGTATTAATGCTTTATGAAAACGTTACTTGGGACCAGGTCTTCCCAACTTTAATACAATATAATTTATGCTATTTCATTTACTCATACATACATTAAATTTTTCAGGTTTGATTAATTAGATTATCCTATGTTTATTTTCTATCTTATCATGAATGCAGCACTCTCTATTATATCACTCCTGATGGATATATTCTTTCATTATTTGGGTCATGTATAAACTGATGTAGATGAGGCAGAACGTTCTGTATGGGAAACATAGCACATGAAACCAAATAGATCCTTATGTTAACACAGTCACCCCAATGTTAGAAAATCAAATCAATGAAAAATATAGGTAAACTGACCATTAAAATAGTGTTTTTTTGTAGATTACCTGTATGGGAGTTTCTGTTATAATTTTCTAGCATATAGACAGATTTTCCAAATCAGTTGCTGTTATAATTTTCAGATTTTCCAAATCAATTTTAGTTAATTTTCTAGCATATAGGCAGGGGCTGGGCAGGTTGGAGGGGAGGGGAGGGGAGGGGAGGATGATGGAAAGGGGTAGGGGCTGCTGGGGGACAAGGTTGGGTAGGGGGGAGGGGAGGGGAGGGGCTGGGGCTGGGCAGGTTGGAGGGGATTGGAGGGGAGGGGAGGGGCTGGGCAGGTTGGAGGGGAGGGGAGGGGAGGGGAGGATGATGGCAGGGGGTAGGGGGCTGCTGGGGGGAAAGGTTTGAGAAGTGCCTCATGCATTTTTTTTGGGTAGTAGAACATGTAATTTGTTTGAAAAGTGGTCCTTTCGTTTTATTAGAACATTGGATCATTTTTAAGAGCAAAGTATTATGTATTTTAGAGCAGTGTATCTGGTATTTCATGGTCTATCCTTATTTTATAGTACTGGGTCATTTTTTTATTTACAGATTTTTTTTTATGTTTCTTGATTCAGTGACTTAATTTCACAACCATGTTCATGAGGAAATAATTTCTTGCTACCACAACAAGGTATGACATTCAAATCACTGCAGAAGTATTTTTCACAATTTGCTTCCAATACAAACGGATATTCTAACATTCTTTACCTTGAAATACTCGAAATAATATCATTGGTGTTGCGTGTAGCGTAGGTTTCTAGGCGGAGGAATGACTGGTAATAGTTGATGAATTAGATGAGGCTGATGAAGTTTTTTTGTATAGGAACTACTGTTGTTGTTTCACCTATAACACCACGGGAAAAATGGATAATAGCGACGGGTTATTTGCGACGGGTTTCTTTTACCTGTCGCAAATGGTTTGGCGCGAAATGCGCGCCAAACCGCGCAAAATTTATTTGCGACGGGGTTCTAACCCCGTCGCAAATAACCGGCGGCGGTTAAAGAGTATTTGCAACGGGTTTCTTTTAACTGTCGCAAATGGTTTGGCGCGAAGTTTATTTGCGACGGAGTTAGAGCCCCGTCGCAAATCTTCTGGCGGCAGGGGTTATTTGCGACGGGGCCCGTCGCAAATAACCGTTTTAATGTCGCCCATAATTAAATGCGGTCGGGGTTATTTGCGACGGGAATCCCGTCGCAATTAATCTAACCTATAAATATTGTCAACCGTTACAGTTTTTTTTACTCTGAACTTCTTCTGAGGATCAGTTGTATAATTTTTTTTCCGATTTCGAGGAGTCAGTTGGTGGTGTCCTACAACTACAGCGGCTCGACATTGACATCAAGTTTAAGGTTTTTATCTGAATTTTAATTTAATATTTATTTTATTTATTTATTTTTAATTTTTGTAATTTTTTTTCTGATTCCTAATTAGAAATAATTATGAATAACTATTAATAATTAACAGTAATTAGAGACAATTAAACACTAATTAATTTAAAATAGTTAGCTATAATTACAATTAATTAGCAGTGATTATGAAAAATTAAAATTAATTTGAATTAATTAATAATAATTAGAAATAATTAACATTAATTAGTAATAATTAATAATAATTAACAATAATTATCAATAATTAACAATAATTACCAATAATTAGTAATAATTAGTAATAATTATCAATATTTACTAATATTTACCAATAATTGTCAATATTTTTCAATATTTTTCAATAATTACCAATATTTACCAATATTTACCAATAATTGCCATTAATTGTCAATATTTACCAATAATTAGGAATAATTACCAATAATTACGAATAATTACCAATAATTAGGAATAATTACCAATAATTAGGAATAATTACCAATAATTAGGAATAATTATCAATAATTAGGAATAATTATCAATAATTAGGAATAATTACCAATAATTACCAATAATTACCAATAATTATCAATAATTACTAATAATTAGAAATAATTAACAGTAATTAGTAATAATTAACAATAATTAACAATAATTAGTAATAATTAACAATAATTAGTAATAATTAGTAATAATTACCAATAATTGCCAATAGTTGTCAATATTTACCAATAATTCCCAATATTTACCAATATTTACCAATAATTGCCAATAATTGTCAATATTTACCAATAATTAGGAATAATTACCAATAATTAGGAATATTTACCAATAATTAGGAATAATTACCAATAATTAGGAATAATTACCAATAATTAGGAATAATTACCAATAATTAGGAATAATTTCCAATAATTAGGAATAATTACCAATAATTAGGAATAATTACCAATAATTAGGAATAATTACCAATAATTAGAAATAATTACCAATAATTAGGAATAATTACCAATAATTAACAATAATTACCAATAATTAGGAATAATTACCAATAATTACCAATAATTAGCAATAATTAGGAATAATTAGCAATAATTAGGAATAATTACCAATAATTACCAATAATTAGGAATAATTACCAATAATTAGGAATAATTAGCAATAATTAGGAATAATTACCAATAATTAGCAATAATTAGGAATAATTAGGAATAATTACCAATAATTACCAATAATTAGGAATAATTACCAATAATTACCAATAATTAGGAATAATTAGGAATAATTAGCAATAATTACCAATAATTATGAATAATTAGGAATAATTACCAATAATTACCAATAATTGCCAATAATTGGGAATAATTAACAATAATTAGGAATAATTACCAATAATTAGGAATAATTACCAATAATTAGGAATAATTGCCAATAATTAGGAATAATTACCAATAATTAGGAATAATTACCAATAATTAGCAATAATTATGAATAATTACCAATAATTAGCAATAATTAGGAATAATTAGCAATAATTATGAATAATTACCAATAATTAGCAATAATTAGGAATAATTAGGAATAATTACCAATAATTACCAATAATTAGGAATAATTACCAATAATTAGGAATAATTAGCAATAATTACCAATAATTAGGAATAATTAGCAATAATTACCAATAATTAGGAATAATTACCAATAATTAGGAATAATTACCAATAATTAGGAATAATTACCAATAATTAGGAATAGTTACCAATAATTAGGAATAATTACTAATAATTAGGAATAATTACCAATAATTACCAATAATTACCAATAATTAGGAATAATTACCAATAATTAGGAATAATTACCAATAATTAGGAATAATTACCAATAATTAGGAATAATTACCAATAATTAGGAATAATTACCAATAATTAGGAATAATTACCAATAATTAGGAATAATTACCAATAATTAGGAATAATTACCAATAATTAGGAATAATTACCAATAATTACCAATAATTACCAATAATTAGTAATAATTAGGAATAATTAGCAATAATTAGGAATAATTACCAATAATTAGGAATAATTACCAATAATTAGGAATAATTACCAATAATTACCAATAATTAGTAATGATTAGGAATAATTAGCAATAATTAGGAATAATTACCAATAATTACCAATATTTACCAATATTTACCAATATTTACCAATAATTATGAATAATTGCCAATAATTAGGAATAATTACCAATAATTAAGAATAATAACATTATTACATTATTAGTATATTTTATTATTAATATTAAAATAATATAATTTTCTATATTATATACAATTCTCCTTTCATATGTGTGTTTTCTGTCTCCACATGTAATATTTGCATTCTTTTTCAAAATTATCAACCTACTCACCAATGAAGAGGTGAAAGTGAATGCAAATATTACATGTGGAGACAGAATGTTAAACACACAGATGAAAAGAGAATTGTATATAATATAGAAAATTATATTATTTTAATATTAATAATAAAATATACTAATAATGTAATAATGTTATTATTATATAATTAATATTTATGAAAAAAAAATAGTATTATTAAAATAATAAAAAAATTATATAATATTAAAATTATCAATATTTGTAATAGGTTTTCTTTATTCTTAACATGTCCAATTCTTAAAGGGTCAATTTTTAGGTCTATCCCAATAAAAAGTTTGTGTTAGTCGTGTCTGATGTAAACTTTATAATTATCCTTGCTTGAGTGTTTTTTCTAACAAATTATTCAAAACATGTAATGCTTTTATATTTTATAGAAAAATATGGAACAACGAGGTCGTCAACAGTCATTATTAGATGACCGCATATGGATAAATCAACGTAGAAATTCAAACGGTTTTGGTTTAAATCACTACTGGAAATCCAGCATTTCCCAACGGTTTAGAACCGTTGGGAAAGGCTGAAGAACCGTTGGTATATGTTATACCAACGGTTCTGCAAACCGTGGGGAAGTAAGCCGTTGGGAAAGGCTTTTCCCAACGGTTTACACAGAACCGTTGGGATAGGTCAGAAAAAATCAACCTATCCCAACGGTTTGGCCCGTTGGTAAATCAACAGATAATTTTCTTTCCCAACGGTTTACAAACTGTTGGGAAAGGTTTTTACCAACGGTTCATAGAACCGTTGGTAAAAACAACCATGCAACAGGGTATCCCAACAGTTTCAAACCGTTGGGATAGGGTGTTTTTACCAACGGTTCAAGGAACCGTTGGTAAAAACAACTACATGGAGCCTATGCCAACGGTTTGAAAACCGTTGGCATAGGCTTTGCTGTGCAAATTGCACAGCAGGTCTGGTTTTTGGGCATTCACCCTCGGTTTCAATTCAATTTTCAATCCAATTATGCCCTCATTTTCAATTCATTTTTCAATCCAATTATTTTACCTGTAACACATATAATGCATACATATAGAGAACAAACCAACACATACAAATAATGAAAACCAACCAACCAACACATATAATGCATCCTGAAAATATACACATCCATAATTAAAGTAGAATTCATAACATAATTATAAACATACATAATTCATTTAGAATTAATTTTAAAATTTAGATGACAATTATATGTGGAATCCGAAATTCAATTCATAATTTGATCGGTTTTTTCTATACCATATATTTTTACCTCAAATGATGTCCATTTTAAACAAAATACATACACCTGAAGTGATACCGGCCACACCGCACCTCAGATTGAGGCGGGGTTGACTCGTACACGTCACATTTGACCCATGTATCGTTGTTCTAAAGTATCGACACAATCCGAATACGTTTGGTCGGTTTTTCGTATGCCAGTTGATGTTTTTCACTTAAAATGACGTCCTTTTGAAACAAAAGACGGACACTATGAGTGGTGCCGACCACACCGCGTCTCCAATTGAGGCGGGGTTGATTCGTACACATCACATATGACCCATGGATCGTTCTCCTAAAGTTTAAATGGAAACTGAATGCGTTTGGTCGGTTTTCCGTATGTACTTAAAATGTTGTCCATTTTAAACAAAAGAGTGACACTTAGACTAATCCTGACCACACCGCGACTCAGATTCATCTCGGGTTGGCTCGTACATGTCACATATGATCCATGGATCATTGTGATAAATTATCAAAAGATTACGAATGTGTTTGGTCGGTTTTGCGTATGCCAGTTGTTCTTTTCATTTATAATCATGTTCATCATGTTCATTTTAAACAAAAGAGATAGAGTTAGAGCGGTGTCGGCCACACCACGTCTCGGATTAAGATGGGGTTGACTTTTACACGTCACATATTACTCATGGATCTTTTTGATAAATTATCGATAGAATCCGAATGCGTTTGGTCGTTCTTCCGTATGTCAGTTGATGCCTTTCACTTAAAATGACGTCCTTTTGAAACAAAAGACGGACACTTTGAGTGGTGTCAGCCGCACCGCATGTCGGATTGAAGAGGGGATGATTCGTACACGTCACATAAGACCCATGGATCATTCTCCTAAAGTTTCAATGGAAATCGAATCCGTTTGGTCGTTTTTCCGTATGTACTTAAAATGGTGTCCATTTTAAACAAAAGAGAGTCACTTAGACTTATCCTGGCCACACCGCGACTCAGATTCATCCCGGGTTGGATCTTACACGTCACATATGACCCATGGATTGTTGGGATAAATTATCAACAGATTCGGAATGCGTTTGGTCGGTTTTCCGTATGTCAGTTGATGCTTTTCACTTAAAATGACGTCCTTTTGAAACAAAAGATGGACACTTTGAGTGGTGCCGGCCACACCACGTCTCCGGATTGAGCTGAAACCACCGTGAAACATTATAATTATTATTCGTGACGTGTACGCACAGACGGAACGTCAATCGGACGTGCGGTTTGCGTGGTACGACTCAATATTCGTGTTTTAAGTGATGCGCGCGCTTCGTAAACGCGCGTGAGGGGGGTCCAAACGGGCCGAACGAAGTCGGAATGGCCTGAAATCAGACGACAAATACGGGAGAGTGATTTATGAAGTGGTCGAGCAGACGGCACATCAATCGGACGTGCCGTGTGCCCGCGGTGACCGACAACGCAGTTCTGGTGTCATAAACGGCCAAAACGGGCGTCCAACGGTCAAATTCATAGCGGACGGCCTCAGATTGAGCTGAAACCACCGTGCAACATTCTAATTATTATTCTTGACGTGTACGCGCAGACGGCACGTCAATCGGACATGCGGTTTGCACGGTACGGCTCAATATTCGTATTTTAAGTGATGTGCGCGCTTCGTAAACGCGCGTGAGGGGGGTCCAAACGGGCCAAACGAAGTTGGAATGGCCTAAAATCAGACGACAAATACGGGTGAGTGATTTATGAAGTGTTCGAGTAGACGGCACGTCAATTGGACGTGCCATGTGCCCGCAGTGACCGACAACGCAGTTCTGGTGTCATAAACGGCCAAAACGGGCGTCAAACGGTCAAATTCATAGCGGACGACCTCGGATTGAGCTGAAACCACCGTGAAACATTCTCATTATTATTCGTGACGTGTACGCGCAGACGTCATGTCAATTGGACATGCGGTTTGCGCGGTACGGCTCAATATTCGTGTTTTAAGTGATGCGCGCGCTTCGTAAACGCGCGTGAGGGTGGTCCAAACGGGCCGAACGATTTCAGAATGGCCTGAAATCAGACGACAAATACGTGTGAGTGATTTATGAAGTGGTCGAGTTCCGTGTGCCCGCGGTGACCGACAACGCAGTTCTGGTGTCATAAACGGCCAAAACGGGCGTCAAACGGTCAAATCCATAGCGGACGACCTCGGATTGACCTGAAAACACCGTGCAACATTATAATTATTATTCGTGACATGTACGTGCAGACGGCATGCCAATCGGACGTGCGGTTTGCGCGGTACGGCTCAATATTCGTGTTTTAAGTGATGCGTGCGCTTCGTAAATGCGCGTGAGGGGGGTCCAAACGGGCCTAACGAAGTTGGAATGGCCTCAAATCAGACGACAAATACGGGTGAGTGATTTCTGAAGTGGTCGAGCAGACGGAACGTCAATCGGACGTGCCGTGTGCCCGCGGTGACCGACAATGCAGTTCTGGTGTCATAAACGGCCAAAACGGGCGTCCAACGGTCAAATTCATAGCGGACGACCTCGGATTGACCTGAAAACACCGTGCAACATTCTAATTATTATTCGTGACATGTACGAGCAGACAGAACGCCAATCGGATGTGCGGTTTGCGAGGTACGGCTCAATATTCGTGTTTTAAGTGATGCGCGCGCTTCGTAAACGCGCGTGAGGGGGGTCCAAACGGGCAAAACGAAGTCGGAATGGCCTGAAATCAGACGACAAATATGGGTGAGTGATTTCTGAAGTGGTCGAGCAGACGACACATCAATCGGACGTGTCGTGTGCCCGCGGTGACCGACAACGCAATTCTGGTGTCATAAACGGTCAAATTCATAGCGGCCGAACTCAGATTGAGCTGAAACCACCGTGCAACATTCTAATTATTATTCGTGACGTGTACGCACAGACGGAATGTCAAACGGACGTGCGGTTTGCGCGGTACGGCTCAATATTCGTATTTTAAGTGATGCACGCGCTTCGTAAACGCGCGTGAGGGGGGTCCAAACGGGCCGAACGAAATCGGAATGACCTGAAATCAGACGACAAATACGGTTGAGTGATTTCTGAAGTGTTCGAGCAGACGGCACGTCAATTTGACGTGCCATGTGCCCGCGGTGACCGACAACGCAGTTCTGGTGTCATAAACGGCCAAAACGGGCGTCAAACGGTCAAATTCATAGCGGATGACCTCGGATTGAGCTAAAAACACCGTGAAACATTCTAATTATTATTTTTGACGTGTACGCGCAGACAGAACATCAATCGGACGTGCTGTTTGAGCGGTACGACTCAATGTTCGTGTTTTAAGTGATGCGCGCGCTTCGTAAACGCGCGTGAGGGTGGTCCAAACGGGCCGAACGATTTCGGAATGGCCTGAAATCAGACGACAAATACGGGTAAGTGATTTATGAAGTGTTTGAGCAGACGGAACGTCAATTGGACGTGTCATGGGCCCACGGTGACCGACAACGCAGTTATGGTGTCATAAACGTCCAAAACGGGCGTCTAACGGTCAAATTCATAGCGGACGACCTCGGATTGACCTGAAACCACCGTGAAACATTCTAATTATTATTTGTGACGTGTACGCGTAGACGGCACGTCAATCGGACGTGCGGTTTGCGCGGTACAGCTCAATATTCGTGTTTTAAGTGATGCGTGCGCTTCGTAAACGCGCGTGAGGGGGTCCAAACGGGACGAACGAAGTCAGAATGGCCTGAAATCAGACAAAAAATATGGGACAGTGATTTCTGAAGTGGTCGAGCAGACGGCACGTCAATCAGACGTGCCGTGTGCCCGCGGTGACCGACAACGCAGTTCTGGTGTCATAAACGGCCAAAACGGGCGTCCAACGGTCAAATTCATAGCGGAAGACCTCATATTGAGCTGAAACCACCGTGAAACATTCTAATTATTATTCGTGACGTGTATGCGCAGACGGCACGTCAATCAGACGTGCGGTTTGCGCAGTACGGCTCAATATTCGTGTTTTAAGTGATGCGCGCGCTTCGTAAACGCGCGTGAGGGTGGTCCAAACGGGACAAACGATTTTGGAATGGCCTGAAATCAGACGACAAATACGAGTGAGTGATTTATGAAGTGGTCGAGCAGACGGAACGTCAATTGGACGTGCTGTGTGCCCGCGGTGACTGACAACGCAGTTCTGGTGTCATAAACGGCCAAAACGGGCGTCAAACGGTCAAATTCATAGTGGACGACCTCGGATTGACCTGAAACCACTGTGCGACATTCTAATTATTATTCTTGATGTGTACGCGCAGACGGCACGTCAATCAGACGTGCAGTTTGCGCGGTACGGCTCAATATTCGTGTTTTAAGTGATGCGCGCGCTTCGTAAACGCGCGTGAGGGGGGTCCAAATGGGCCGAACGAAGTCGGAATGGACTGAAATCAGACGAAAAATATGGGACAGTGATTTCTGAAGTGGTCGAGCAGACGGCACGTCAATCGGACGTGCCGTGTGCCCACGGTGACCGACAACGCAGTTCTGGTGTCATAAACGGCCAAAACGGGCGTCAAATGGTCAAATTCATAGAGGACGACCTCAGATTGAGCTGAAACCACCGTTCAACATTCTAATTATTATTCGTGACGTGTACGCGCAGACGGCACGTCAATCGGATGTGCGGTTTGCGCGGTACGACTCAATATTCGTGTTTTAAGTGATGCGCGCGCTTCATAAACGCGCGTGAGGGGGGTCCAAACGGGCCGAACGAAGTCGGAATGGCCTGAAATCAGACGAAAAATACGGGAGAGTGATTTATGAAGTGGTCGAGCAGACGGCATGTCAATCGGACGTGCCGTGTGCCCGCGGTGACCGACAACGCAGTTCTGGTGTCATAAACGGCCAAAACGGGCGTCCAACGGTCAAATTCATAGCGGATGACCTCAGATTGAGCTGAAACCACCGTGAAACATTCTAATTATTATTCGTGACGTGTACGCGTAGACGGAACGTCAATCGGATGTGCGGTGTGCGCGGTACGGCTCAATATTCGTATTTTAAGTGATGTGCGCGCTTCGTAAACGCGCGTGAGGGGGTCCAAATGGGCCAAACGAAGTCGGAATGGCCTGAAATCAGACGAAAAATACGGGTGAGTGATTTCTGAAGTGGTCGAGCAGACGGCACGTCAATTGGACGTGCCCTGTGCCCGCGGTGACCGACAACGCAGTTCTGGTGTCATAAACGGCCAAAACGGGCGTCAAACGGTCAAATTCATAGCGGACGACCTTGGATTGAGATGAAACCACCGTGAAACATTTTCATTATTATTCGTGACGTGTACGCGTAGACGGCACGTCAATCGTACATGCGGTTTGCACGGTACGGCTCAATATTCGTGTTTTAAGTGATGGGCGTGCTTCGTAAACGTGCGTGAGGGTGGTCCAAACGGGCCGAACGATTTCGGAATGGCCTGAAATCAGACGACAAATACGGGTGAGTGATTTATGAAGTGGTCAAGCAGAAGGCATGTCAATTGGATGTGCCGTGTGCCCGCGGTGACCGAAAACACAGTTTTGGTGTCATAAACGGCCAAAACGGGCGTCCAACACATTTCGAATGCGTTTGGTCAGTTTTTCGTATTTCACTTTTTGTTTTCACTTAAAATCTTAGGGAAATTCATATAGAATATTTTTATATCATATTTAGTATGGATTAGATTTTAGTTGATCGTGCTATGAAACATTTCAGAGCTAATGAAATTAAGGAAGGTGGAGGGGCTGTCCGGGGGGCTGTCCGGGGGGGGGCTGTCCGGTGGGTGTCCGGGGGGCTGTCCGGGGACCAAGGAGGAGGGTGGGGGGGCTGTGCGGGGTCTGTCCGGGGGGTGTTTGGGGGTTGTTCAGGGGGTTGTCCGGGGTTGTTCAGGGGGCTGTCCGGGGGTTGTTCAGGGGGTTGTCCAGGGGTTGTTCAGGGGTTGTTCAGGGGGTTGTCCGGGGTTGTTCAGGGGGCTGTCCAGGGGGTGTTTGGGGGGTTGTCCGGGGTCCAAGGGGGAGGGTGGGGGGGTTGTCCGGGGGGCTGCCCGGGGGGCTGTCCGGGGGGCTGTCTGGGGGGCTATCCGGGGTCCAGGGTGGAGGGTTGGGGGCTGTACGGGGGGCTGTCCAGGGGGCTGTCCGCGGGGGCTGTCCGGGGGGGCTGTCCGGTGGGTGTCCGAGGGGCTATCCGGGGACCAAGGAGGAGGGTGGGGGGCTGTGCGGGGTCTGTGTGGGGTCTGTCCGAGGGGTGTTTGGGGGTTCTTCAGGGGGTTGTCTGGGGTTGTTCAGGGGGTTGTCCGGGGGTTGTTCAGGGGGTTGTCCGGGGGGTGTTTGGGGGTTGTCTGGGGTCCAAGGGGGAGGGTGGGGGGGTTGTCCGAGGGGCTGTCCGGGGGGCTATCCGGGGTCCAGGGTGGAGGGTTGGGGGCTGTACGGGGGGCTGTCCGCGGGGCTGTCCGCGGGGCTTTCCGGGGGGTGTTTGGGGGGTGTTCGGGGTCCAAGGGGGAGGGGGGGTTGTCCAGGGTCCAAGAATGAGGGGGTTGTCCAGGGAGTTCACAAACACACAAACACTAAAAGACAACAACATCCATAAAAACAGACAATATATAAAAATAACTCAACTCCAATACAATATTACGAGTCTAGATAAAACCAACAACTAGAATAGATTAAACATCAAATCTCATTAATATAAGTCAAAAATGTAACGGATCAATATGTCCCACATCAGCATCACCATCACCATCATCATCATCATCATCACCCTCGTCATCATCCTCCTCATCGTCCTCACCCTCCACAGCGCCTTCCTCCTCGCCTTCGCCCTCCTCCTCGCCCTCCTCATCTCCCTCCTCTTCCGCATCAGACTCCTCGCCATCATCATCTTCAAGCTGGACATCGGCCTGACCACCACTGGAACTGCCACCTGGTGCACCATATATAGAATGTATCGACGACATGTATTCATCAATCGCTGGGCTGGCCTCTGCTGGAAGTGTTGGACGTAGAACTTCAATAAATTTCATAAATGCACTGTTTGCCCTAGCAGACTGTTCTGTCGTCTCTGTGGCCCTTTTCTCAGCCTGTTCTGCCTGTGCCCTAACTTTCTGCAGCTCGGTGGCACTACAACTCGTACCTGAGGTAGGTCAATACCTCGTCGGGGCTATCCTAGGTCGGCAGCGTACTCTTCCAGAATGATCCTCTCCCAACACCTGATGTAAGTGATCAGATGGCCCAAAATTGTCTGCTTCTTGGGCATCGAGGGCCTCTAAAGCATCCTATTAAAAATATAAATATATTATTAAGTTACGAAATAGATATTAAAATATAAAATCAACAGATTAAAACTTACAATCTGCTGCTGATTCGCTTCGTTGACAGCACTTCCATCCTTTTTTCGTCTACTCGAGCAAAACGGTTTTGCTCGAGGCACACGTCCTTCAATATTTTGTACTTTCCTCTACACTGACATTGAAAACAAAAGTTATATAAAAACTTTAGCAAATGATTAAATAATTGAGGAAACAAAAGAAAATGTAAGTCGTAAAGAAAACTTATAAACAATTGTCATACCTGCTGCCTCTCATGATCCGGCATCGTCGTGCGTCCTAGTGTATGGAGGTATTTTTTTGCATCAATTTTTTTTTTATTTTTTCCAGATTATTCCTAAATAAAATTCGATAATGAAAAGGATAATATTAATTCAAAACTTGAAAGTTATTATTTAAATACCTCAAATGTAATTCATACCTTAAACTGGGTACTCGTCCAATGAGTAATCATCTGACGATACTGCTCTATAGGACAATCATCCACGACTGGTACCCGCCTCTAACTCAGTGCCAACTCTAGCACGCCAGCCAATATACATCTCATTCTTGTAGGCTCTCCAAAGCTCGCCTAAATCCTTTAGACGTTCCATTCGTGCACCCTCACCATCAGGAAAATTAAATCGAAGCTGAAATCAAAATATTAATTCATATAAATACAAAAATAATTCATGGCATTAAATACAGCAGATTTTTTTACCCATATCTCTGCCCAAGCTCTATCTTTGACCTCATGTGGCAAATGTCTCCACGACAGGGGGCTGACGGGAATGATGTCGGAGTATTTGGAAAGCGTCGCCAGAAAACTCCGACATTGCTGCCCTGTTTTCTCAACCATCTGATTGTCTTCATTATATTCCACCATAACCTGTGTGCAACGGTTCCACACCGAACGCATGCGTGTACAGCCCCGCCCCCGCCTCCTGTCAGTAGATGTATCTGTCATGAAAGAAAAACAAATATTTTATCAAAACATGTTATAATGAAAATAAATATTGCTATAAAAATTTGTTAGGGTTTTATAAATATACTTGCGCTAGTCTGATCAATGAGTGGCGCCGGATCCACAGAACCTGATGGAACACCCTCTGGTGGAACAGGAGTCGAAGACGATGGAATATAAAATCTCAGAGAGACAGAAGTAGAAGGAAAAGAAGATGGAACAGCTGTATGACCTGATGCTGACTGGGGAGTGGGAATCATCATGGGATGTGAAAATGATGGGGCAGAAGATGCAGAAGGTAGCGAAAACATGGGAGGCCTAAATACCCCGTGTGTCCCTAACGACACACCGGGATCAGAATGTGGGAAGGATGAAATGTCAGTGGGAGGGGCAGGGTCTAGTCGGGCACGCATAGCTCTACGTCCACCTTTGGTACGAACCCTCCTCGTACCACCGGCCTAAGTACTAGGACCAGTACTAGGCTCCTCGTCGAATAACTGTCGACGTAATGGTGGATCCTACAAAAAAGTTTACAAAAAAAGTTAATCACATGACATTATATATTCTGTAAATATATATATAATATATATATATATATATTTGAAATAAAGTACTCACTGTAGGCACTAATGGTGGAATGCCCATCTCCTCCATCCGACGATTGTTCTCCGCCATTTTTTTTCTCATCTCTCTTCAATTGGCTGCATTTCCTGCATTTGAAAACAAATATGTAATTAATTAGAAAAAGAAAATTAATGTGTAAACCAAAAAACTAAATATATGAGGGAATGAGGGGATTTATTGGTAATTTAGCTATCAATTGTTTTAGAAGAGCTTGAATGAATTTAATAAAACATACAAGTTGTAATGTTCACCAAGTTAGAAATATTGTTTGATTTGGTTTGAATACAGTTTAATTCCAAATTAGAAAATGCAATTCAAATAAAACAGCAACCAATAAACATTGAAAATTCACATAACGGTCAAGTCAGCTAAAACATATTTGTGATCAATACTAAATAAATATGAATATTACCAACCTTAACAACCCAGCTCGAGGTAAACCAAAAGAATTGAGAACATGGATGAATGATTCTATATATTTCCAACCACAACTTCAGGTTCACAATCAACTCTGAAAATTGAGCTATTGGAGTCATCAAAAGAAATAAATGGATTGGTTCCAATGGCAATAGGGACAGTGTCAATTCCATCATCAGCATCATCAAAAATATGTCTTGTAATTACTTCAACTATGACACCAAATTCAGGTTGAAGTTGATCTTTGACATAAAAAACTTGTTTAGACATTGATGCCAACACATATGGTTCTTCAGTTGCAAGAGTGCGGGTCATATTAATTACTCGAAATCCACAATCATCAATAAATGTGTCATGTCTCGTCATCGAATCAAACCAATGGCATTTCATCATTGTGACTCATCCATGAGAGTAATAATCCAATATTATTATTTTCTCAACGACTCCATAATAACCCACATTTTCAAGTCGTGGTCTACTATCTGATGCACTGGCATAACAATCTGTTGTGGCAGTAACCATAATACCATCATGTTGTGTTCTCATGTTTTTGGCTCGTTTAGTGACAATAAATCTGTACCCATTGATAACAATTGATTTACAGTCACGAACCACGGTATTAGGACCAAAAGCCAAAGCTCTTATTTCCTCAGAGACAGAGTCAGCAGACAAACTCAATACCTGCAATATAAATGACAGTTAAACTTAAGTAAATATTGAAATAATTAATTTAAACAGTAATATTTTTACCTTCAATTTTAACCAAGAAGAAAACTCTTTGCTATGCAAAGTCTCTCTCCTTCTCAAAGATAAAGAACGATGCTTCCTATTTATCATTGTTTTATGTTCCCTGTAGATAAAAAAATATGAATAGTTTAACAGATATATATGTAAGATATACATATTCAATTTTGTTACCTGATATAGTCATCGAACAAATCACAGTTGAACAAAACTGTGCGATGTGCCATCTCCCGCTCTTCAAGGCTTAATGTCTTCAATGTATATGATCCAGGAATTCCTCCTGTTTGAGGAAGTGATGGAAAACTGGGTTCAATTTGCTCATATTGTTCTTCTTAATTTCTCATTGGTCTGTTCATTCTTGTAGTAAGATCAGACAAATACATTGAACAGAAATCCATACATTCTTGAGCTAAGTAACCGTTCACGATAGAACCTTCGGGATGATTCTTGTTTCGAACATAAGACTTTAATGTGAACATATTTCCTTCAGTTGGATACATCCAACGAAAAGAAACAGGTCCTTCAAGAAGTATTTCAGTTGGAATATGGACAGTCAGATGCAGCATGCATGTGAAAAATGATGGAGGAAATATTTTCTCCAACTCACACAAAATTAATGGGGCATCTGTCAACATTTTTTGCAAGAAAGACTTGGACAACTTCTTAGCACAAATATCTCTAAACAAATGGCACAAACGAATAACACCCACCCTTACATTATTGGACAAAAGATGACGGATTGCTATTGGAAGCAACTCATGCAGTAGAACGTGATAATCATGAGTCTTCAAAGATTTTAACTTCAACTCTCTTCTGTTGACCCGTTTAGATATGTTGCTTGAATAGCCATCAGGAACTCTAATAGTCTCTAATACTTCCAAAAATTGTTTTTTTTCAGTAGGTGTCATCACATAAGAAGCACATGGAAGTTGCCATTTATTTTCACTGATACGCACAGGATGTAATTCTGGTTTGATTCCCCAATCCACAAAGTCACGTCGAGATCGTAAATCATCTTTTGTCTTCCCCTTGACATTTAGAAGAACTGAAAGCAACATTTCACATATATTCTTTTCAATATGCATTACGTCTAAGTAATGACGTAGCAAATTGGTTGACCAATAAGGAAAATAAAAAAAGATACTCCTCTTCCTCCAATTGTAACAGGTTTCTGTGGAAACATTCTTTCTCTTTCCAGATTTCATTTGACCCTTCCCGAACGAAAAACTGAAATCTTTCAATTTATTAAGCACATCAGTTCCATACATACGCTGAGGTGGATCATCGGTCTCTATAGTATTATCAAATCTTCGACGATTCATTCTATATGGATGATCCTTTGGAAAAAATCGTCGATGTCCCATAAAACTGAAACTACAACGATGTTTCAGTCTTCTGGATCGTGTATTCTTCATACAAACTGGACATGACAGTTTTCCCTTCGTGCTCCATCCAGACACCATTGCATAAGCTGGAAAATCATTGATCGTCCACATAAGCGCAGCACGCATCTGAAATATGTCTTTCAAACATGCATCGTATGTGCGCACACCCACATCCCAAAGAAGTTTCAACTCTTTTATTAAAGGTTGCATGTATACATCAATATCAATGTCGGGATCAGAAGGACCAGATATGAGTATACTCATGAAAGTGAAAGATTTTTTCATACACAACCATGGGGGAAGATTATAAATGTGTATAAAAATTGGCCATGTGCTGTGCGAAGTAAGCATCTGCCCAAACGGATTAAAACCATCGCATGAAAGACCCAGCCTCACATTACGCACGTCAGCTGCAAAATCAGGATGTCGAGCATCAAATCTCTGTCATGAAAATCCATCTACAGGATGAACCAACTCATCATTAGTCTTCTTTCTCTCGGTATCATGCCATCTCATTTTTATTGATATGTCATCAGACATAAAAAGATTCTGGAGTCTGGGGATCAATGGAAAGTGCCACATTACTTTCTGTGGAACGCGGGATGGTGTTCCATCAGATTTTGACTTCCAGCGGGATGTGCCACATTTTATACATTCATTTCGTTCAGCGGTTTCTTCCCAGAATAAACTACAATCTTTCGGGCAAGCATGAATTTTGTTTCTGGAAAATCCAAGTTCTTCAACTAACTTCCATGCCATATAGTGGTTTGAGGCAATATCTGCATCATCTGGAAGTAAATCCTTCAAGAGGGTAAGAATGTAATCGATTGCTATATTAGAAATCTCATACATAGTTTTTCCATGAAACAATCGGATTAAAAATTACAGCTTTTTCATTTTATCGCATTGTCGATATACTGGAGTCGTGACAGCATCATTCAATTTTTTCACCCTATCAATATCATCATTTTCACTAGATGCATCAGTTGTCCTCATATTGACGTCTTCTTGAGTCGAAATCCTTTCTTTTTCATGATGACGAATAAACGAAAACCGATCATCTAACAAATTCTCCATTCCAGTCCTTTCATTTCGATCATCACCAATTTGAGATTTCATTTTCTCCCCATTGTGATACCACACAAAGTAGTTTGCTTGAAAACCATTTTTGGTTATGTGGTAGCTGACTTCTTCACGACTCAACCAAGGTCTACCAACACAATTGGAACATGGGCAGTGTATGCGACCACTATCTGAAGCATTGTGAAATGCAAAATCTATAAAGCTCTCCAAATTGTTTTGAAAATCGCTTGAGATACGATCGGTTTCATACATCCAACTTATGTCCATTCTGTAAAAAAATTCATATAAGTCATTTTGTCATAAACAATTCAATAGGATTGAACTTTAATAGAAAATACATTTAAGTAAACGATAAAGGAAGAAAATAATCATGGTATCAACTACACATGTGAAAAAAACATACTAATGTGTTATTGAAAAAATGTAAAACCAACAAGAACTTAATGTGTTATCACATCAGAGCATGCCTCATCCTATAACCATATTATTAGGGTACCCTCGTGGATAGCCCCTCCCACCCCCGTGGACAACCCACCCACCCCCGTGGACACCCCCTACCCCCTAGACAGCCCAACCACCCCCGTGGACAGCCCACCCACCCCCCTCGACACCCCTTCTCCCTATGGACAGCCCCCCACCCCCTTGGATAGTCCGCCCACCTCCCTGGACACCCCTACCCCTTGTGGCCAGCCCACCCACCCCCCCTAGACAGCCCGCCCACCCCTCCTTGACAGCCTGGCCACCCCCGTGGACAGCCCGTCCACCCTTGTGGACAGCCCGCCCACCCCCGTACCCCCCCTGGACACCCCGTACCCCCCCCCCCCCCGGGGATAGCCCCGCCCACCCTCCCAAACAGCCCACACCCCCCTCCTCTGCAACCCCACCACCACCACCTAGACATACCAACCCCCCTGGACACCCCACACACCCCTCCCCCACCAGGACACCCCACCCAGACCCCCAGGACAGCCCACACCCCCTGGACAGCCCCGCCCACCCCCATGGACAGCCTTTCCCACCCCCGTGGACAGCCCCGCCCACCCCCGTGGACAACCCACCCACCCCCGTGGACGCCCCCTACCCCCCTAGACAGCCCAACCACCCCCGTGGACAGCCCACCCACCCCCCTCGACACCCCTTCTCCCTATGGACAGCCCCCCACCCCCTTGGATAGCCCGCCCACCCCCCTGGACACCCCTACCCCCTGTGGCCAGCCCACCCACCCCCCCCTGGACAGCCCGCCCACCCCTCCTTGACAGCCCGGCCACCCCCGTGGACAGCCCGTCCACCCTTGTGGACAGCCCGCCCACCCCCGTACCCCCCTGGACACCCCGTACCCCCCTGGATAGCCCCGCCCACCCTCCCAAACAGCCCACACCCCCCTTCCCTGCAACCCCACCACCACCACCTAGACATACCACCCCACCTGGACACCCCACACACCCCTCCCCCACCAGGACACCCCACCCAGACCCCCAGGACAGCCCACACCCCCTGGACAGTCCCGCCCACCCCCGTGGACACCCCCTACCCCCTAGACAGCCCAACCACCCCCGTGGACAGCCCACCCACCCCCCTCGACACCCCTTCTCCCTATGGACAGCCCTCCACCCCCTTGGATAGCCCGCCCACCCCCCTGGATACCCCTACCCCCCGTGGCCAGCCCACCCACCCCCCCTCGACAGCCCGCCCACCCCTCCTTGACAGCCCGGCCACCCCCGTGGACAGCCCGTCCACCCTTGTGGACAGCCCGCCCACCCCCGTACCCCCCTGGACACCCCGTACCCCCCTGGATAGCCCCGCCCACCCTCCCAAACAGCCCACACCCCCCTCCCCTGCAACCCCACCACCACCTAGACATACCACCCCCCTGGAATGTGTAGAAATAACATAAAAATACATGATATATAGATAGCACAAAATACTCAACCTATGGGTTCACATTAACTACATAATCACACACTTCACTACTACCATAAAACACATAAACCACACCACCACCACACAAGACGCATAGCATTTCTCACATTCATTTATAAGCCACTTCATTCACACTTACATTGTCCATTCATTTAATGTTAAATTAATTAAATCCATTTACCACACATCCATTTCTATTCCATCTCATTTATTTAATATCTTGTTTTTTTGTTTTAACATCATAATTTATTCCATGGATAACCAGGAAACTAATAAAACCACCACACAACAACTCACCATCTCACAATAACCATCGACACCATGTTACATCGACCAACCATCTCACCAAAACAACCACATATCACAATAAAAATATTGCACATCACAAACCACCGCACAACCAAAACCACCTCACCACATTATACACCACAACTTCATCACACAACACCACCACACATCATCACTATCATACAACTTCACATGACACATCCATGCCCACTAACCATCACATTACAACCCCACATATCACAAAGCCCAACTGGTCACCTCAATCCCCATAAAACAGCCTACAACATACAATGAAACACAACAAAAAACCTCTCATAGAGGCAACATACCCAAACTTCCACAATTTATTTATTCAAGGTCTTTTATTACATTACCCCTTTATTTAGCATGGACATTATAACACAACTGATATTCCAGGGGAAACTAATTAATTAACAAAATATTTATTCATTTCCCTATTTTACACGGTGAAATCAAATCAAAATCCAAACTTAAAACTAAAATATTAGATCAATAACAATAAAAACAAGGTACCATATGTGTATAAAGAAAAAATTACTTGATTTGAGATTATTCAAATGGTTTTCACCTATTCGGATGGGGGATTTGGAGAGCAGCAGAGATCTGGAGGTGGATTGATAACTTAAAACTAAAATACTAAAGCAATAACAATAAAAATAAGGAAGTATATGTGTATAAATGAAAAGATACCTGATTTCAGATGGTTTTCACCTCTTCGGATAGGGGATTTCGTGAGAGGAGAGCGGTGGAGCGGATGAAATTAGGTTCTGTGCGAATGGGGGAGAGCAGCCTCGTGGCTGGATTTGGGGGAAATAATTCCCAACGGTTTTAAAGAACCGTTGGGAAAGAGATGCTAAGGACCCCTTTGCCAACGGTTTGAGGAAACCGTTGGCAAAGGGGTGACCCTTTCCCAACGGTTCAAAAGAACCGTTGGCAAAAGGTGATTAACACACCCCTTTACCAACGGTTTCTTCAAACCGTTGGCAAAGGGGAGGCTTTTCCCAACGGTTTCAATGAACCGTTGGGAAAGGCTTTCTTAATCCTTCAAGCCCAACGGTTTTAGCAAACCGTTAGTAAACACCCGTTGGGAAAAACAGCATTTCCATTAGTGAATCCAGTATATATAAAGGGTGTGGAGACTTTTTTATCATTTGCGGCATCAAATCCAGAATTTGTTTCAGAAGGAACAATAAAATTCCCTTGTAGAAAATGTGCATTGAGAACGTTTGACACGTTTGACAAAGTGGGGGAACATCTCTTGAATTTTGGTTTTCAACCAAATTATGTTTTTTGGTATCAACATGGTGAACGCAGTTTCAGAGTAGGTGATACCAACTTGATTCTGGATCCATCCTGGTTTCAAGATTTAGTACATGATGTTGCAGGTTCATCTGTTCAACATACAGAAACTCCGGTTGATATAACTTCAAATCCTGAGTTGGCACCGTCTGAATTTTATGAGTTGTTGAGGTCTGTTGAGGATGCATTATATCCTGGCTGCAAGATGAGCAAATTAGAAGCAGTTGCAAAATTTATGGCTATCAAATCAGATAACGGAATGTCAAACACCTGTTTTAACCAGATATTTTCTTTGCTTAAAACACTATTACCCGAAGGAAATGTTTTGCCTGCAAATTACTATGAGAGTAAGAGGCTGGTTCAAAATTTGGGACTTACTTGTCAGAAAATTCATGCATGTTCAAATGACTGCATTTTATATTCTGGGAAAAATGAGTCGTTGGATAGTTGTCCCACATGTGGGCAACCGAGATATAAAGAAGGGCAACATGGGAAGTCTGGTTTGATTCCTGTAAAACAGTTGAGATATTTTCCTCTTACATCTAGACTACAGCGTTTATTCATGTCTAAGAATACAGCGACAATGATGTCATGGCATAAAGCGAATATTTCAACCGATAAAAGATTGAATCATCCAGCCGATGGTGATTCATGGAAACATTTTGATAGAGTGCATCCATCCTTTGCTTCAGAAACTAGAAATGTTCGACTGGGACTTTCCACTGATGGTTTCTGTCCGTTCGGATCTTATGGTAGTCAGTATTCATGTTGGCCTGTTTTTTTAACTCCATACAATTTACCTCCATGGATGTTGATGAAGGAGCCCTACATCTTTTTGACTTTACTAATTCCAGGACATCCGAAGAAGAATATTGATGTTTATTTGAAACCATTGATTGATGAATTAAGTTTATTGTGGAGTACTGGTGTCAGTAAATATGATGTTGCTACAAAACAGAATTTCATACTGAGAGCAGCATTGATGTGGACAATTAGTGACTTCCCGGCTTATGGGATGTTATCTGGCTGGAGTACACATGGTCAGAAATCATGTCCTTACTGTATGGGAGAGAACAAAGCATTTATGATCATTCATGGAAAGAAACCTTGTTATTTTGACTGTCATCGCAGATTTCTTCCAACTAATCATCCTTTTCGCAGAAACAGATCTCATTTCAGAAAAGGAAAAGTTGAAAGGGATGAACCTCCAAAAATGCTATCAGGTTCGGAGTTAAAATCAGTTGTATTTTCATTACCTCCCATCACTTTTGGTCCCACAATAAACCAACAGAAAATTTCTGGTTTTGGGAAAGAACACAATTGGATTAAACATAGCATATTTTGGGATTTGCCATATTGGTCTGATTTGTTGTTCCGCCACATGTTGTATGTTATACATATTAAGAAGAACTGTTTTGATGATTTTTTTCATACAGTTTTGGATATGCCAGGAAAGAGCAAAGACAATGTAAATGCACGTTTAGATCTTGCCCAAATTTGCAGGCGTCCAGAACTGGAACTGTTTGAGAATGTCAGAACAGAAAAGCTACTGAAATCAAAAGCAGCTTATACACTGTCTAAAGAAAACCGTTTATTATTTTGTCAGTGGATTGCAGATTTGAGACTTCCAGATGGTTGTGCTTCCAATTTGGGTAGATGTGTAAAGAATGGTCATATTACTGGATTAAAAAGTCATGATTGTCATGTTATAATGGAAAGACTTCTACCCATTGGATTAAGAGGTCTGTTGAATTCTGTGATTTGGGATTCCATAACAGACATGTCATATTTTTTTCGGGACATTTGTGCGGCTACAGCAGATTATGATGCTCTATGCAAACTTAAAGAAGATGTTGTTGTAATTATATGTAAACTGGAAAAAATATTTTCACCGTCTTTCTTCGACTCAATGGAACATTTGATATTACATTTTCCATATGAATCCAAATGTGGAGGTCCAGTACAGTTTCGATGGATGTACCCATTCGAAAGGTGCATGCAAAAATTGAAAAGAAAAGTACGTAACAAAGCATCTGTTGAAGGATCTATTGCAGAAGCTTATTTGCAAGAGGAAATATCTTTTTTCTGCTCCCATTATTTTGAATCTGAGTATCTTTCAAAACACAACCGAATGGGACGGAACGAGAGGAATATTGATGAAATCGACAATCAATTATCTGTTGTCAACCAGCCAGAGCTTGGTTTTGGTGGAGTTCATGAACGCTGGCTTTCGGATGATGAACATCACAGAACTCATACGTATGTTCTACTCAACTGTGAAGAGATAACATCAGTTGTACTGTAAGTGTTTATATCACTTATTCTATCATTTATGTTACAGTAAATAACTTTGTTTTTTATAGGTTGTATGATAATCATATCAAGAAACAAATTCCACAAATTACAGCAGTTGCTCTCGAAGAATGCCGACAGAAAAATTTCTCTCATTGGTTTCAAAAACTGGTAACATAAATTCTTTATCTTTTAGCAACTCATTCAATGTATAGTTTACTATATTGATAATTATTTCACAAATTTTCAGGTGTCTCGACATGCTGATAAAATTGAAAAACGGTTGTGTATATTGAGTAACCCACCTTCCAAACTTGTTAAAACTTATAATGCATATGTGGTGAATGGATTTCGATTTCATACACATGCATATGGGGAATCAAAAAAAATAATGAACAGTGGAGTTAGCTTGAGAGGATCTCATTATCGAGAAAATGAAGTTGACTTTTATGGTATGCTTGATGAAATCATTGAACTCTGTTATCTTGGACAACATTACATAACCATGTTCAAATGTCGATGGTTGGATACAGAGAGAGGCATGCGTGTTCATCTGACTCATGGAATCATCGATATTAAATGTAAAAGTGTTCTCGCAATAAATGAACCATTCTTATTGGCTCAACAGGCACATTAAGTTTATTACGCAAAGTACTGTGCTACGTCAAAAGACATGACTGATTGGTGGAGTATAATAAAAATCAAAATTCGAGACAATCAGTTTAGTCAAAGTGAATGTGCTTTCACTGATGTACAAGGGATTGAAGTTTTTCAAGAGAGTACTCAAAATCAATCTTTTTTACAAAGAGACATGAGTATCGATGACGACACCCCACATTTAAGAGTTGGTGATGGCGATGATGTTAATGATGTCACATATGAATTTGAAATGGTAAGAGATGAAGCAACTGGAACTCGAATGGATATCGATGATGTTAAGGAGGAATATGAAGATGACATTGACATATATGAAGATGATGATGAAGATGAACACTGATAGAATTCCATGGTAGTTATATATAATCATAACTAATATATATGTATATATAATAGTAATTATCAATTATTTTCTAACAACATTAACATTTTCTGTTTCAGATGGATGACGACGCATTGTGTGAGTTGGCGGATGCTGACCTGTCTTTCGATGTAGATGAGTTGCTGGCAGATGACCCTCAGCCTGCAGGCGCTTCAGGGAGACCGCAGAGGGGGCGCGGTCTTGCACGATTGATGATTCATGACCCCGTCCCCGAGCGACGTCCACGTCTTGGGTTTAATCCACGCACATGGAGGTGTGATAACCTGTGTGATAACCTGTGGATTTGACTAAAATTTCATTAATCTATTCACATAATAAATGTTTATTATTTTTACAGTTTTCCGCATATAGCAGTCGGACAGGGCAGTGCTATTTTGCGCAACTATTTCTCTCAGCCTTGGACCACATGGGAGCAGATTCTCATTGATGTGCAGCAGGCCATGTTCGGTCATTGGTTGGTACGTACGTAAATAAATAATTTTTATTTTGAAAATTATTTCATTTCTAACTTGATATTTTGATTTATTTGTAGAGTTTATGGTATCTGATCGAGGATACCATGCGTGGCGCCATCCACGATGCATGAGAGGTGGTCATGCGTGATCACTTTCGTCAGTTTTTGTACAACTTGAGGAGAGCGGTCATGACGAAAGCATGAGTATCCGTTTTTTATGACTCTTGTAGAGCGCGCCGACCACAGTACATTTCATCCCACGTATGGGATGGATTATGTGCGTACTGGTTGAGTGATGCCTTTCAGAGGAGATCATCGGTGGGGAGGCAGAATCGGGGGAGACAGGAGGTGACTCATCGAGCTGGGAGTCGTACTTTCAGTACTCATAGACAGCATCTGGTACGTACATTATTTATAAATATTTTATATAACTATAAATATTAACAGTTTATTTTTTATTCTTATAGGCTGTCGAGCACCCCGATATTACGGAGTACGACGTATATCGGAGGATGTATAGTGATCCTGCTACTGGGGAGCTCAGAGGTGATCATCAGCGTCACATCGTGGTCAGTATTATTTGTTTTCAAGTTTAAAAATTAACTGCATATAATATATTCACAATTTTAATTTTAAATTGCAACTACAGGAGTCATATGAGGCCGCAGCGTCATAGACCCAGCCTAAGAGTCAGACCGAGTCATCAGATCAGACCAGTGGTCGTCAGTTTGATGAGGCGGCATGGATGCAGGCCACCCAGTATGCCTTCGAGAAGGGCCGGGTAGTTGGTATCAGCTCTCGACTGACTCCCGGAGATTATTATGGCAGTGTTGCGATGTCGGCATCCAGCTCGAGAGGAGCTCGTGCATCTTCTTCTGCTACACAGTATGAGGATCAGTTGCGATCTCAGACTGCACTGATAGAGAGTCTCCGACGGGAGCAGGAGGAGATGCGTCAGCAGCAGCAGCAGCATGAGGAGGAGCGTCGACGCCAGCAGCAACTGTACGAGGAGCAGATGAGTCGGTGGCAGCAGCAGCAGCAGGAGCAGATGGAGTACATGCGTCGACTCACTCGTGCTTTAGGGATGGAGTTTCATCCACCAGCATCTGCAGACCCCCCCCCCCCCTCCTTCAGATTAGAGTTTGTTTTTATGTTATAAAGTTTGTTAAATCAAAATATGAATTTTTTTTTATTCGTAGTTTCTGTCTCATTATAAAATATAAATAATATTATATTTTGAAATAACAATATTAATATGAATAATATTATTATTTATATTTTATAATATTAAATTATATATATATTAAAATTTTATAATATTATAATTTAATTATATTTTTTTGTAATATTTGAATTATTTTAATATTTGAATGTATTATAATTTTATTATTATTATATTATTTAAAATAACTTATTAATATTTATTTTATTTAT